>CM029398.1:47286819-49852653 GCA_017139565.1 Luffa aegyptiaca
CTATGTTTTCCCTGAAGATTATGATCTCATTAGAAAGATTCCTATTAACACAAATCTAAAAGACGTTATATATGGCATTATGATCGGACAGGGAAGTACACGGTTAAAAGCGGATATAAATTGTATATGAACACCAAAATTAACGCAGCCTCTTCTAGCAGTAACATTATGCAAAAGGTTTGGGATAAGCTATGGAGATTATGTACTCCTTCCAAAATAAAGCATTTTTGTTGGAAGGCTTTGAATGAAATTCTTCCGACAAAATGTAATCTAGCTAAAAGAGGTTTGGATGTTCCCCTAAGTTGCCCTATTTGTATGAATTCGATAGAATCCACTGACCATATTCTTTTCGATTGTTATCGTGCAAGAGAAATCTGGAGTCAAGTGTGTGGGAAAACGTTCCTGGATGAAGATTTCAACAACAGTCTTGGCGATAGATGGTTGAAAATCAGCGAGAATACATCTAAGGAAGAATTGGAGCTAGTGACGGTGACATGCTGGTCCATCTGGATGGATAGGAACAAGAAGATTCATGAGGAAGACATTCCTCCCGTCAATATTCGATGCAATTGGGTTATCAACTATATGGAAGAGTTTCGGAAAGCGAACCTTAGAACTCCGGTGGAAGAAGACAGAATCCCTAGAAATCGAGGGGTAGAGGCTAACTTCTGGATTCCCCCTGACGAAGGCGTCTTTAAGGTCAATGTTGATGCGGCTTGGTCTAATAATCCCTCAAAAACAGGGTATGGGGCGATTTGCAGAGATTCGAGGGGAGAGGTGAAGGGAGCCTTGGCTTCTTCGATCGACCTAGTTTTTTCTCCCCCTTTTGCTGAACTAAAAACGATTTCTGAGGGTTTGAAGTTGGCAAAACGTCTAAACTGTTCAAAAATTATAGTGGAATCCGATTGTGCCCAAGCTGTCCACTTTGTGTCTAAACAGCAGTGCCCGTGGAGCGACGTGGAAGCCACGGTAGAAGAAATATGGGGTATTATGGCTGATTTTGCAGTTGCTCAAATCGTTCTCATCCCTAGAAAGAGGAATAAGGTTGCGGATTTTCTAGCTAAAGAAGCCAAATTGTCTGGCTTAGATGTTTTTTGGGCTTACCCCGTTCCTGAGTGGGTTCAGGCTTTAGCAGTGTATGACTTTCATTATCTTGCCCAAGTGGCGGTTTAAATAATATTCTTTAGTTTCAAAAAAAAAAAAAAAAATCACGTAGTCTAATTTTTTTTAAGTAAAAAAATAATGACTTAAAACCAAGCATAAATTTCAAACGAAATATCTCATTATAAACTTTTTTTAAGTACAAAAAATTAAAAAAAAAAAAAAAAAAAGAAGAGTGAAACTAATGAACTTCATCTTCTCTTAACTATTTGTCCATCCAAATTGCAGAATAATAACTTCGTTGGGCATGAATAGACAGTTGGTGTGTGACAAATGTTGGAACCTTTGACAAGTTAATTAGTTTTTTTTTTTTTTTTTTTTTTTTCCTTTGACAACATATTAGGGTAGGAGATTCGAACCATTAAATCTCTTGATCATTAATACAAACTTTATGTCAGTTGAGATATGTTCATGTTGGCGACAAGTTAATTAGTTCAATCGCCATGAATGGCGGAGTTTTAATTATGTCACATCTCTTAATCTCGTCGACCACCATTTGTGTCAATTTTAAAACTCATCTATTACAAATTTACAATTTACAACTACAAATAAAACTCTTCTTCTTATCCACAAAGCTAATCGGGATTTAAAAGGGATGAATTATTATTTTAAAACATACTCTTAAGAAAATACTATTTTCCAAACTTTTTGCCTGGAGTATTGTATTTCTAAAAATTATTTTGTCAAATATTGTTATTTTAGTTAAGTTTAGTCAATTGATTAAACATATATATACCAAGGGATCAAATGTTTGAATCATACTATTCTCACATGTTGGAGATGATTGTGTCAATTACATTGAAACCATCTCTTCCAATTATTTGATTAATTATCTATTGTTGTGTGATGGCTATGGAGTTAGTTTGGTAAATTATAGGTCTTAGTTTTAAGTTTTAACCTATCATGTAACAACATTGTTTTAGTTTTTTTTTTCCCCCTCTAGACATTAATTGGAGAGAAAAAAAGGAAAATAAAAAAACTAAATAAAAAGGCATAATGGAAGAGAGAAGATTTAAAAGTAAATAAAATTAAGAGGATATGGAGGACGAAACCAAGCTCTCTAATGTGTAAACTAATAACATCATCCCTTTACCAAATAAATTATTTATTTTTTTGCCAACAAGAGCATAGCTCAATTGGCATAAAACTGTACTAATAATCACAAGATCTGTGATTCGAATCCCCCTCCCCACATATTATAAAAAAAAAAATTATTTTTTTGCAAAACTCTTGACCAAAAGGTCAGACGTTTGAATATTATCTATCCTAAATGTTGTTAAACTAAAAAAAAATTATTTTTATCCTATTTGATAACTAGGAGCTGCTTGATAATAGTTTTGTTTTCTGTTTTTGTTTGTTTTTAAGAACATATTTCCGTTTTTCAAAAACTCAATTTTCTTTTAACGCTCATTTTTCTCACTTTGATACATCTCTCCAAATTTTCTTATTTTCAAAAAAAAAAAAAAAAATCTAACTTTATTTTCTCTCTCCACCATATTTCTCTCTCACTCAAATTATCTTCCTCTCTCTAAAATTTTGATTTTCATATAATTTTATTTATGTCTCTCAGATTTTTATCCTTACATAACTTTTTTCTCTCTAAATGTTTATTTTATTTAACTTTCATTTTTTTTTTAAATAAAAAACCATATTGTTACGTTACATGGGCAAGAATTGAAAGGTCATTCCCGACCTGCTCACATATCCAACTTGGATAATTTCCAATCCAAGTCTCACTACATTTTGAGAGTTTCGCATATTTAGCTATCTCATGTGCTGCATTGTTGCATTTGCCTATGACAAAAATTAAAGGAGATTTCACTAAAAAAACTGCACCAAATTCCAGATGGACTCCACCAGTGCCTCAACATTATCCTTCCAGACTACTGATATCTTTGTGATATATATTTAACTTTCATTTTTAAACATAGATCTCCAAATTTCTCTCTCTAAAAATCACATATTTTCCTTTTCTCCAAAAATTTCTCTCTCTAAACTTTTCTCTATTTTAACTCAATTCCTAAAATTTATCCTAACTTTTCTATCTCTATCTTCAACTTTTCATTTGAAAAAAAAAAATTCTCCTTAAATTTTCTCTTGCTACAACCTTTTTTTCTCCTTTATATTTATTTCTCTAACAATATCTTTTACTCTTAATCTTACTATTATCTAAAACTTCTTTTTTTATCTCTTCCTCCCTAAGTTTTTTTCTCTAACCAATATTTTTTTTATGGAGTCTAACTAATATTCTCTTTCTAACACATTTCTTTCTTTAAATATTTTCTTTCGTATCTCTAAATTTACTAAGTTTATCGTTTTTTTTTTTTTTTGAAAAAGTTTATCGTTTCTTTTGATAATATTCATATCCCTAAATTTTTATTTTAATGTCTCCACACATTTTTTTCTCTCTAAAACATCTCTTCATCACTCTAATTTTTTAAAAACTAAAAATCAAAACAGATATCAAGTAAGTTTGGTTTCCTTAAAAAAATAAAAAACAGTGGTCAACTACCATATATTCTTATGTGATACATCTTTAAAAATGATTTTTCATAAATTTATATTGAAATAACAATATTTTGAAATTTACCCCACTTAACCATAACAAAACACTTATAAAGCCCATTAAGAAATGGGCCTTTTTCCCAACAACATTCAGAAAAATGGACGCACGTGCGATAGGGTTGTCAAATGCAGCCGAAGGACCAAGGACGAGCAAAATCTTGGACACGAGAATCCTGGTTCTTCACACGTTAATCTCATTCCATTAGTCGTCCACTTGACCCGGGTTTTTCCATTTATTGTCCGTTTGCGAATACTTCCACCTGTCGGCCTATGGCAATTGCTTTGTTTCCACTTTCCAGACGACAAGTCGGCGCACCATACATTCCTTTCCTTGGCCAAACCCAACCAATATTTTCAATGCCCTATTTCACGTTTGATAATGGGATGGGCGACCATGAATTTTTAAAAGTCATCTTACTATTGCTATCAAATTTTAACCTTCTCAACCTTAAAAACAATAATTAATTAAACAATGATGACTTTTTAAATTGAATATCGGATGTTTCATCAAACGCCAATAAAAGCATAGTTCAACTGACATAAAATTTATATTCACAACCAAGAAGTCAAATGTTTACTTATCTACAAAAGTATTACTAAAACATTTATATGTAAAATACATTTTTAGCTCCTAAGGTTTGGAGTAGGAATATTCATAGGACAAAATTGCTGATAACATAAACATAGCTCAGTAATACTTAACATATATATTCATTCTCTTGAGATTAGAGGTGGTTTAAATAAAAATTGCTAATAACATAAGGATAGTTCATTTTTAAATAAAAATGTCAAACTTTTATTACAAGTTTAGGTGGTTTTTCCTTTTTTTTTTTTCCTTCCCCTCTCTCTCCCTCTTCCTTTATCCCCCACTCCTTGGTTTCTCTCTCCCTCTAATTTCTCCTCTGTCTTTTCGCAATCTCCTTTCTTCCATTTTGAACTATCATCTCCTTCTTTTCCCCTCATTTTCCCTTTCCCCCTTCATCTTACCCTCACTCCATCGTCCAAATAAAGAAACCATTTTTCGAATCTCACTAACTAAAATTAATTATTCATTTTAAATTTCAAAGATTAAATAGGTATCAACCTCAATCACCAAGGACTAAAAGGTATATTTTGACCTAAATTTATTTTATGATATCTAGACAATCCATTCATTTATAAGATAATGATTAAAAATTAAAATCTTCATTTTTACAATTTGTGTTGATACCGGAATTGAGTCACAAGTTCACATAAGCCAAACACTGAGGTGGTGAGATGAGGCATTGGAATGACTTACAAAAAAGAAGCTTACACCGGTTTGTGGTGCTATGCCCAACATGATTCATGCTTAAATTGATGCTTAGACTAAAGTGAAGTGAAGCTGAGCTTTGATAATATTGCATATACATCGATAATGGAATGAGTTTCAATATTTAATTATAAAATTTCACGCAATCTCTTGTGTAGATCCATATTTGACATAACAACGAGTCTGATTCCATTGATGGTCGTAGACACCTCAACTCATTTAGGAACAAGCTTAGAATAGGTTTAAGTAGGTGTTGCTTGGTTTTTAAGCCTTAGCTTGACTTGGTAAAACTCTCTTTAGTGAGTATCTATGGCGTTGAAGTAACTTTAAGGGAGTCCACGTGGGCATGCAAATCCTACCCCTAACAATTTGTATTCTCGTATACTAAACAAAGACAATTATCCGTTGTGTTTTTGTTTCTATTTAATTTTAATTTTAGATTTTGCATTGACATTAGTACACGCGTACTAAATCGCACCTAAAACTACAGGAGAAAAGATTTCACATAACCAAAACAAAAAGAAATAAAAAATAGTTTGGTATATTTTATAAAATTATGCCTAAAAAAAATCTAAGAATACAATGATTCTGCACTTTCTCTTGAAGGGGCTATTTATTCATTATCAACACTTTCTACCAAAGACTTACCTTTATTATTATTAATATTATTTTATTTTTTGGTATTGGCAGAAACAAGGGTCTCCAGTTCTCTAGGAGGATTCTTCCAAACAAAGAAGATTAAATTTTGAATAAAAAAAGGGAATCTTTTACTGTGAATCACAAGTCAGAAAAATGGAATATATTCTAGATTATCGAAATTTTATTAATTTAATAAAATAGTTGCATTGGCAATTTAGCATCCACCAATTTAAGAATATGAAGTAAATTGACTTAAACGGATGGAATTTGGTGACAGCCATAGACTAATATTGATTCCAACATTGAAGAAGAGAATTCCAAACTAACACGTGGGAACCTGCCTTTTTGGACCACCCTGCTTTCTTCTCACTACCATTCTTTCTGTTTTTCTATCTTTCCATCCTCTCCTCTCTTTCTTCTCCATCCATTCAAATACTTTTTTTTTTTCTTCTTCTTCTTTACTCTTTAAAAAATAACTCACTTTTTATTATTATTTTTAATTCAGCCAGTCAATTTTCCTAACCTTGAAAACTCGAATGCTAGTTTTTTTAATTTAAAAAAAAAAATGTAATCTCATTAAAGTAAAGTCATGTGACACTATTAAAGTATAACAACAATTAGACGAAAAACCGGATGATCGAGATGGAAAAATACTCGTTCATAAACCATATATATAGACTACGTAGAAGTTGCATTCTTTGCAAGATAATTCGATATAACAAATATTTAACAAATATATCACTTTTTTTTTTTTTTGAAACGATCAAATATATCACTTGAAATCATACAAACTGTTGATGGTCAAATTTGGTCAGAGGGAACTCACTTGACCTTCACGTGCCACCAACAGTAAATTTGTTTGAAAGGGGGGAAGACGTGGTCTGTAAGACAGAAAACCTGCACATCGGTGTGGTGCTTGCCACACCGCCTCCGATGCTTAAGTCAGAAAAAAGAAGGAGGAGAGCAACAGAGCAAGAGGAGAGAGTAGAGAATCGAGTTCGGAATCCCCTCTTCAGTGATGAAGAAAGGTTTAAATACCTGCTCATGCTCCTAGGGTTTTTAGGAATTCGAATGCGTTTCGGGCTGAATAAGGTGGAACCGGGGTGGACAGAGGCAGCAGGGATCGAACGGAGGCGGAAGAACTCGACCTGCGTAAGTGGGCCAAGGGCCGATCCCTCCGACCTTGGCCCGACCTTTCGGTCGGTTTTGCCTCCGAAGTCCACTTTCCAGTCCTATTTCTATCCGGTTGTCCTCATCAGCTCCTTGTACATCGAACTGGTCCAAAATTACCTATAACACAAACAAACTTAAAATCTTACTTTTTAAGAAACAATATTTTAATGATGCATTTGTTTGATAAGAATTATATTTCTTTCAATAAAAAAAAATAAATAGCTTTCAAACAAATTCAATTTGTTTTCTTTTTGGGAAAAGTGCCATTCGTCTGTCTTAAAAATAAGACAAAATGTCGAAAACGGAAGTGAGATTTTTTTTTTCTTTCTAAAAAAAATAAAATAAAGTGAGACTTACATACATTATTATTTTTCCCCTCGTTACAATCTTTTTCATTATTCAATTTTCTTTATATCGATGGGGATAAAATGCACAAGAAACAAAGCTTTCACTCCCATATGAAAAACTACTATAATACAGATTGGAATATTCGATCAATTATAGATGCAAAATAATAAATGAATACTCAATTATGCTTACGCATATAGAAAGAATTTTTGGTTCTTTGGATAATTTAAATTTTGCAATGAGACTTTCAAATATCAGGCTAAAAAAGAATAATAATAATAATTAGAAATGTAACCAACTTTCAACGACCATTTTGGACATGTAAATTAACAAATCATGCGTTGCCCTTTTGTTACTTTGAGATCCTCAATTTTGGTAATGTTTAAGAATTTATGAAAAGAGAAATAAACGTTTAAATCATATTCTCATACCTTAAATTTCTTCCTTTCAAAAAAAAAAAAAAAAAAAATCACGTTATTTGATAAAAATATTGGTCACTTATTTTTGACTTTTTTTTAGTACATCAACATTTTGGGGTGGGGGATTTGAACCTCTGACCTTTTGACCTACATGCTAATTACCGCGGAGCTATGCTCGCTTTGACTTCGACTTTTATACTACATTATTCAACATGTGTAATTCAAAATAAAAGTGTCATAACAACTCTTTTAAATGCTGTTAGCATAATTAATTGTATTAAGCTGGTGATTAGTTATTCTTTGGTATTTATTCAAATGCAGTAGCTCAGTACTGTTCACGGCTGAGCATTATTCCAAAATTCTCTTTATTGCATTGATTTAAATGCAATAAATGGATCTTTAAAATATACGATATGTTCTCGGTAATCAACTTTTTTTTTTTTTTTTGAGTACATCAACATTTGGGGATGGGGGGATTCGAACCTCTGACCTCATGGTCGAGGGTACATGCCAATTACCGCTGAGCTAAGCTCGCTTTGGCTGTTCTCGGTAATCAACTGTAGTAGCAAACATCAAAATAAATATTTTATATAAAGTTTGAGGATGAGTTTAATCTCCTATACCAAATTTAAGGATAAATCTTACACACAAACACAACTCAACTTATTAAAGTCAAATATGTATTAATATTTTTCTTAAAAAATTGTAGACTTAAACCTTCATTTCACATTCGAATCGTGATACTCAAAATGTATTTTTTAAAAAATAGAATATTGAAAAATGTAAAACCCAAAATTAGGGTATTTGACTTTCATTAATATGTATGAAACTTATATTTGGCAACTAAAATTGGGGGGAAAATCTTCAAGAAAAAAATATTTTTTATACAATAGGGAGAAACTTTAGCCCACTAAAACAAAATTCAAATAAGGTTTGAGAATGGAAATAAAATCACTCTAAATTTTAAAAATTAAAAATAAATATTTGAAAATATATATATATATATATTTTTTTTTTGACAATATGTGGGAAAGGGAAATTTGAACCACAAACTTTGTGCTCCCCAGTACAACTTTATGTCAGTTAAGCTAAGTTTAAAAAATATAACTAATTCCAACTTACTTAACCATTAAGATATTAATAACTTTTCCCAATATTTGACGATTTGAATTTTCAACGTCACGTGCCATATTCACCAAAGACAAACCATATCAAATAAGGTTTTAAGTTTTTAACCGATCCATTAAAAAGAATTTTTTTTTTAAAAAAAAAAAAAAGAAAAAGAAAAAGAGAAAAAAAAATTTCTAAAATTTTGGAAAAGTGGTTTTAGAGTCAAATACTATCTCCAGAAACGGGACCCACATGAGAAAGCTTGTTCACCGTCCATCACATATTCACCAAAGCCTTATATAAAGAAGCACAAAATTCAATGCAAACTGAGAGATGCCAAACCAAACCAAATCCTTCTTTTTCTTTTTCGTGCTCCTCGCCGAATCTAATATCTCCGGCGAATGGCCAAGATAACACCCTCCTCTCTACTTCTAGTCATGCTGCTAATCGCCGCCACACGGTTCGTTCTTCTCGTAGACTGTAGACCGCTCCGATCCGGTTCAACAGAGCGTCACCGTATTAGCGGCTCTGCTCTTGCCGATAAGCCGGAAACAGCCGCATCGCCACCGAGCGATTCCGGTATCCGCCGGAGCGAAGACGGCAGCGGTGGCGTTGTGTTTACGTTGGCTTCGGGACCTAGCAGGAAGGGTGCTGGCCATTAAACCAAACATATTAATTCTTTGCCCATTTCATATTGCCAAATCTTGGCTTTGTTTTTTTTGGGTTATGTACATGAAATTTTCTTATTGTAGAGATTTCTTTTCTTTTCTTTTTTTTTTTTCTCCTTTTAGTCCGTATTTTATTTTAGTTTCAACTTTCAAAGATTTTAGTTTCGGAACTTTCAAAATGTATATTTTAGTTCTGGTAACTTGACAAAATAAACATTTTAATTTCTACTATTAATTTTTCACTAAATATGTTCACCTATAATACTTGTCTTTGGCACCAATACATATCTAGGTTGATAGACTAGAATTGAAGTGAAGTTATTTATCTATTAAAAAAAATTAAGGTATGTATGAAAAAGATTATTTTTTTTAAGTTCAAATAAAAAAGAGACATTTTGAGAGTTTAGAAACAAAATAATAATAATAATAAAAATAAATCTAAAAGTATAGAGAATAAGATGAAATAATCTTAAAATTTTATTTCTAAAAAAAAAAATATATAATCTTAAAATTTTATAGACTAAAATAATTTTATTTAAAGAAAAATTAATTTAGATACCTTCTAAAAATTGAGTAACGAAATTTACTTTTTTTTTTTTTTTGACAATATGTAGGGGTGGAGAATTGAACCTCTGACCAAACAAGCTTTATGCTAGTTGAGTCATGCTCTTGTTGGCGAAATTTACCTTCTATCTTCTACATCTTGATATAATATTTAACAATTTAAAATCAAAATATCTTGTTTGGATAAATTTAAAATTTTGATGATTGGATTAAAATTTTTAATTAAATAAATTTTAACTGAATGGGCATGATGTTAAATAGACTAAAAGGCACATCATAGTTGCATTTTATATTAGTGGTGTTTATAATATAAATTTGAGAGATTGAATAGATTTCACGGTATATGTTGAGTAAATATACAATTCTATCTTCTACATTTTTGTGATATAATATTTCAACATCTAAAATTAAAAAAAACTTGTTAGGTTATATAAAATTGAACATATAATTTTTTTTTTCAAAAAAAGATTGTTTAGTTAAGGTTGTAAATTTGTAACTAAGTTGCAAACTAGTTTTGGGAATTTTTAAAATTAATATTATAAATTGTATTTCTTTTTTTTATTAGATAAGTATAAATTGTAGGTTAAAAATCACTTTTAGTCCCCAAACTTTCGTGAAAGTAACATTTTAGTCCATGAACTTTGATTTATAACGATTTAGTCCCTATACTTTCAATTTTTTAACGATTTAGTCCCTATACTTTCAATTTTGTAACAATTTAGTCATTGAACTTTAATAAGTAACAATTTAGTCCCTGTACTTTTCAAATTTGTAACGATTTAGTCCCTATCGTGAAAAATTAATGTAAAGATTTAATGAAATTTTTTACCAAGATAGATCAATAAACTAATTTGGGACCCAATATGTTAATAAGCTACAAAGTTTAAATATTAAATAATAAAAATCGACATTTAATTTTGATGATTTTTTTTTTGCAACAAGGATTAAATTGTTACAAATTTGAAAGTATAGAGACTAAATTGTTACAAATTTAAAAGTATGGGGACTAAATTGTTACTTATTAAAGTTCAGGGACTAAATCGTTACAAATCAAAGTTCAGGGACCAAATTGTTACTTTCATGAAAGTTTAGGGACCAAAAGTGATTTTTAACCTAAATTGTACTTCTAAAAGTATGTATTTATCAAAAAAGTGATAGCTTTTGAAAGTATTTTGAAAAATATAGTAGTTTCTTTTTTTCGTTAGTACCGTTAAAAAATGTTGACGAATATATTTGTTAGATAAAATTTAGTTGAATGGACATTTTTTTTTTTTTTTTTTTTTTAAGTATCTAGTTGAATGGACCTTTGTTTTTGCAGAAGTTTTTTTTTTTTTTTTTTTTTTAATATTTTTTTTTAGAAATGTTTTTGCAGAAGTTGAATAATTGATATGTTGCGGTAGACAATTGGTATGCCATGGAGAGATTTTATTTATTTATTTTATTATTATTATTTTTGTTGCGTTGTTAATACAAATAATTGAATACTATTTAAGAAAGTGATGCAATAGGCAATATGATATCAACACAGATCAACAATTATAGCTATTTACCAAAAAAAGTGACGTGACGATTAAACGGTGATAGAAATATCCCTAGTATTAACATGAACCTCAAATTCCTATAAGCATATATATATATTTTTTGATAACATGTAGGGTGGAAGGATTCGAACCACAAATCTTTTGATCATTGGTACAAACCTTTTTATGTTAGTTGATCAATAAGCATAAGTTGTTGCAATTGTTCCTCCATAATTATTAGCCTCAGATTTTTCCAAGTATTTAAAAAAAAGGACAAAATTTTGTATTTTAGATAAATCTTTTGTGGAGTAAAAGACAAAATTGCCCATCCACCAAGTAACAATTTTCAATTTCACAATCACATCTCATCTCAATTTCATATCATAGAACTTCATTTCCCATCATCGTACAAGTTGCAACGGTTTGTGTAAGAAGATAAATGTGTATTTTGTGTCTACTTTTACGTCAATAAAACCTCATTATATACATTCGTCCCAAAAAAAAAAAAAAAAAATTATTATATACTATTATTTTTTTCCATAAAAAAGTTAAAGACTATGTGTACAAATAATTAGCCATCAAAATGTCAAGGGTAAAGAAACAAGAAAGACATAATAAGATGAATAAGTTTTTAATAGAGTGAAGAAGACACTATTTCCCATTTGTGAAAGGATAACTACGTAATCTCATACCTTCTTTACATCAACAAAAACATGCACCATTGCCAACTAATTAAGGTACATAAACTTCACTGGCAGTTAAGCGGATGTCTAGATTTTGACTCATATCTAGATTATCTCTTAGAATTGAAGAACCAATAGAAGGAATACGTTGAATGGCTATTGAAAAAGAGGTCCTATTGGCATTGGTTTCACTATCCTCATGCGGCAATCTTGGGTGTACACGTTGTTGAAGTTGCAATGCATACTCCAAGTCCCACAGCACATCCGCCATTGTAGGCCTATTAGCGGCATCATCTTGTAAGCATTTTTCTATTGTATCACTAAACTTTCTCAAGGAGTTGGGATCAATTTGACCCTCCAATTTGGGATCTATGATCTCTTCAAGCAAGTCCATTTTTTTGCATCTCAATCCCCATTCTGCTAGATTTATTTGCTCTCTTGGAAGTGTTGGATTCAAAGCTAGTCTTGCACACAAAACCTCTAGAAGAAGTACGCCAAATGAGTATACATCAGATTTCTCCGTCAATTGTTGTGTTCGAAAATACTCAGGATCGAGATAGCCGAAAGTCCCCTTAATATCTGTACTTACATGAGTTTCATCAAGAGAACCTGCCCTCGAAAGACCAAAGTCGGAAACTTTAGCAACAAAGTTCTCATCAAGTAAAATATTCGTTGACTTGACATCACGGTGAATGATTCCCCCAGCTAAGCCTTTGTGTAGGTAATGCAGGCCTTTGGCTGCACCAATGCAAATTTCAAGTCTTTTCTTCCAAGGCAGGGGAGGCAAGTTTGAGTTGTAAAGATGCTCCCTCAGAGTTCCTTTCTCCAAGAATTCGTAAACCAAAATCATCTCGAGTCCCTCGTCGCAATACCCAATAAACGAAACGAGATGTCGATGGCGAATTCGGGACAAGATCGTGATCTCTCTCTCGAACTCGGAAATACCTTGTCCAGCCCCAGGCTGACTTCGCTTCACAGCTACTTTCATGCCATTCCTCATGACTCCCTTGTAGACTTTTCCAAAACCACCCTCACCAACTAGGAATATCTCGTTGAAATTGTTGGTGGCAATTTTGATTTCAGCAAGCGAAAATTTCAATCCAAGATTCAAGTTAGGGATGGGGGAGCTGCTTGACCTGCTGTGAGTGCTGCCACCTCCAAATACAGGCAATGGAGACCACTTTGTGTGTGTGAGCTGAGCTTCCTCAATTTTTGGCTTCCCCCATTTCAGACAAAAGCAGATCACACAACCAAAAATGCAGAACAAACCAAAACTCCCAACAATCAAACCCACCAAAAGACCAACACCCAGATGTTTGTTCTTCTTTTTTTCAGGTATGTAAGGATCTTTGCTATGTTCATTCATGACTTCCATAATCTCAACCCCATTTAAATAAGCATCGGACTGAGAAGATTCATTCGTACCCAGAGCTCCAACACTGACATTAACAAACCCACTTTCACCAGAATCCACCAAGAAATCATTATGAAATGGAAAAGTCGCCCCATGTTCGGAAACTTGAGGGTCGATCTTCTTACTGAATCTATTACCGATATACAAATTGAAGACAAGATAATTGTTAAAGGTCGCACCGACTATATCATAGAAATGAACACGGAGAAGATGGCGAGTATGTTTTCTTGAAGGAAAAGACCACCGAATCGGGGAGATGGAATTTGTACTCATATTCTTGGCCGTTTTGTATACCAAATCGGGCGCAAAATAATCGTCACTTTCGTTCAAGTAATTGGGTGTCACGGTACGGGGGGTGCTGTTGGTTGCAGAGCTTGGATTCAGCAGATAAGCGTCGTCCTGTTTCCATTTCCTCCAGAGTTTGTCGCCATGGGGGTAGATTTCAGGACCTCCCACATTGACTCTGTAAACCGTATGTAAAGTTAGAGGAGGTAAAACCAGTGTAACGTCCTTTTTTTCATCTGTGATAAGTTGCAGAGCCTCAGACATGATGAAGTTTGGTGGGACGGGGAACACTTCAATGGCATTCACATATGCAATTGATGAAGAATTGGGTAAGAAATAAACCTTGAATTCTTTTCCTCTGTTTAAGCTCAAGAAGAATTCCTCAACTAAAGCAGAACTGCTGCGGATATTCGTGGGGTTGAAATTCTGTAGAAGGAGAAACCCAGAAGCCGAAACGTTGAAAAGGGCTGTGGATAAATCGGTGGGGAAATTGAAAGGGGAGAAATGAAGCCGTACAATATGAACAGCATCTTGATCGACTTCAAATCCGTAAAACGCTGGCTGATCGAAAATCCTTACGGAGTCGTTCAGAGATGGAGGGTTCGTCGAATGGTTGACTTCGCGGGAAATCCCTGAAGTGAACGTGAAAGTAA
This sequence comes from Luffa aegyptiaca, assembly GCA_017139565.1. Classification (NCBI taxonomy): domain Eukaryota; kingdom Viridiplantae; phylum Streptophyta; class Magnoliopsida; order Cucurbitales; family Cucurbitaceae; genus Luffa; species Luffa aegyptiaca. The sequence continues at coordinate 47,301,313 of CM029398.1, forward strand.
CGCTGGAATTTAAGTCGCCGATGAAATTCCTGCCAGTGTCATCGACGACGGTGGTCGGTGATCCACAGTTGACAAAATACTTATAGGGAGGATTGTATGGCGGAGACTGAGAGAAGACATGAACAGAGAAGAGGAGGAGACAGGGGAGAAGGTGAGAGAAAAGATTTTGCATGAACAGGGAAAACGCCATTGAAGGCGCAGTGAGGTTGAGAGAGGAGAATCAGAAGACAAAGTCCGGGCAAGTCCACCCCAAACCCTCAACCCTCATGTGAAATTATCTGCTCTACTTTGATGGATCAATTAATTTCAATGATAATGACACAGAGAAGAGAGACAGAGACGCTTGTGGTTGTAGAGAATAAGGAGAAGAAAAGACTTTTAGTTGTGGAAAAATGGAGTCAACCTTTGATGTTGGAGCTGCTGCTTAGTTGATCTGCTGCTTAGTACTACAACTTTGAATTTTGTATTTAATGGAGAAACATCAGAAGGAAGATTTTTCTCCAAATTGAATTCAAACTGTTTCTTTTTTTTTTTTTCTTGAAATTTTTTGGTGGCATGCACATAAGTGATAAGAGCTTGTTGCTAATTGGGCTTCATCTTTTGAAATTGAAATTTCAGCTGCTACACAAAAGTGAAAAATACATAAATATTGGACAAAAAGTAGACTTACTTACGTTGTTATCCCAAAATTAAACTCACACGCCCAAGCACAAATTTAGCCCATAAGATCTTTGAGTAGCTATCATCAAATCTGCTGTCAATTCCCACATAGTTGAAGGTATTCTTGTTATTCTATCTTGAAAAAAAAAAAAAAAGAAGTAATTTTCACATAGTCCCATGGTTAGTTTTTATCAAATTTGTTTTCTGTCACTGAATCAAATATACCCAAATAATATGCTTTTTATTCAACATTTATAAAGATGGAATCAAATCATCAACTTTTAGAATGGTATACATGTCAAGCAACCGATACTCGAATTGACAAACAACCAAACAACTACATGAATAAAATAAACACAAGTTACAAAACACATACGTTTTACCAAGAAAAAAAAAATTAGAACATGTGTCCATTCATCTATCTAAGAAGTTATGAATGACATATTTAGAAGTGATTTAGTGCATGTTTGTGAGTGATTTTGAAATGGTTAAAATCACTTTTGTCATATTCAAAATCACATCGAAACATATCTTTGATAATTCAAAATCAATTTTAACGATATGAAAATCACGTTTGAAAGTGTAAAATTAAACATGAAATTGATTTTCAATAATTAGAGGTATGTTTTGAGATGATTTCGAACATCACAAAGTGATTTTAGCCATTTTAAAATCACTCTCAAACATGAACTTAGAATTGGTCAAAATCACTTTTGTCATGTCTAGAATCCCTAAAAAATGATTTCATTCCTTTGAAAATCACTCCCAACCATGTTTCGATACTATTTTTTTTCCATTTTCTGAGAAATCTAAGACTATAATAATTAAACTACACAACCGCTAGCACATTACATACCAATTATTAATTATATACAATACCTTTAAATCCAACCATTTTGAATCAAAAGAGGTTGTGGATGATACGACGAGCTTTGCACATGGCTTCCAGTGGCACTGCCTTGGGCATGATGACACCTCTTACCAGCTCGGTCATGTCCACCTCCTCTTTGTCAATCCTCTCCCACTCGTAGCATTGAATCAGAGCCCCTAGAGCCAAACCCACCACCCGCTGCGCCATGCCTGACCCCGGGCAGGCTCGTCGTCCAGCTCCAAATGGAACCAACTTGTGCACCTGATCACCTTCTGATTTCATGTGTCTTTCTGGTTTGAATTGTGTGGGCTCTTCCCATTGGTTAGGATCTCTATGGATAGCCCATGCATTCACCAATACAATTGTGTTTTGTGGTATTTCGTATCCGCTTATTGTGCAATCGTCAGAGGTGAGGTGCGGCAGCAGCATTGGAGCAGCTGGGTTTAGCCGAAGAGTCTCAAAGATGATTCCTTGAAGATATGGTAGTTTGGGCACGTCTGACTCTTCGATTAGTCGTTCTTGTCCGATCTGAGTGTCGAGCTCCTCTCTAGCCTTCTTAAGTACCTCGGGATTGTTGAGCAAGTGAGCTAGAGCCCATTCAATTGTCACAGCTGATGTGTCGGTTCCTGCTATTATTAACACCTGCAAATATATGTGGCTATTGAGGTTAATTCGATGCAAATATATATTTTGAAAAAGAAATTATAATTTGGATGATTTATTCTAAATTTTGTAATAGAAAAAAAAAAAATGAGTCTGATATATTATAATATTTTGTTTAAAAACTATTAAACCCAACTCTCATTTTGTCTGTGAAAAATCATAATTCGAAAGTAAAATACATTAAAATAAAATATTGAAGGTAATGATAGATATGTGTATGTTCTTTTCATCCTAAGTTATTGAGATGTTTGGTTAATTAATCACAAATTACATTCAATTTGTTTCAACTTAAATTAATTTTATGAGGATTCCACTTATAAAATACTAAAAGAAAATTGAAGGACAATTTTTTTTTTTTCTGTGAGATCAATTGATGCACAATATTGAATCTAGACCCACCTGAGATAATAATTACCCCACAGTTCAATTTTATAATATTATAATTCAAAAGAGATTGTAAAAAAAAAATCGTAAGAGTAATAGTCTTGTAGATAAATATTAAAAAAAAAACTTGACTGCATACCACTAAGATTTTAATGGAACATGTAAAGAGATTCCTGCATACTAGCCAAGTTTTGTTCTAAATATTATATTTAAAAAAGGAATAAATCCACTAAAAAAGAGGAAAAAAAAAAACAAATTAAAAAAGGAAACCGTTTACAAGTCATGTCACAAGCCTTCCATAAAACTTAAAATTATTAATCCTTCTTTATCTATTAGTTTTTCCTTTATAAATTTTGAAAATATTTTATTGTATAAAAGTTATTGTGATTATTTAATCAATTTCTATATTAATTAAGTTTATATAAATTTTTCTTTCAAAATTACTTGACAATGAGAAGAATAATCTATTTATCTTATAAATTATGAGGGTATGGATTCATCTTTCACCTTTGAAACTAATTTTCAAATTTATTGAAATTACATAGATTAAAATAAGGCATTTGAAAAGACACTCTAAATTATAGGAACAAAAATTATTCTTTTTCGTTGATAAGAGAATTTGAAAATAACATACAATCAAATCTTTTTTCTTACAACATGTAGAGATGTAGGATTCAAACCATAAACTTTAAAATAATTAGTATGCTTTATGTCAATTGAAGAATCCAATCTACGCTGGCATGTTGGCAGTTATCAACCTATCGTTTTTTTTTAAGAGAATCAGCCTATCATTAATACTATAATTTTTTTGTTTTTACGGGAGTGTTTGGGACAATGAGGTGTGAAGTCAGAGTTGGGTGGAGTTAATAACTTTACCCAACTCGTTTTTTGACCAAGGATATACAACATCCAATTGCGAGACCCACAAATTTATCAACCAATCACAACACTATTGTGGATCCCACAAACTTTTTAACTCCAATTTCACTACTTTATCGTGGGTCCCACAAACTTATTAACTACTCTAAACAAAACAACTTCAGGTTTCATAACTCAACTCTTGTCAAACACCTCCTAATTTTTCTGTAGGGCATTATAACTTTTTAGGGAAAATTACCTTTTTAGTCCCCGAGTTTTAAGGACTAGATGCGTTTGGTCCTTAAGTTTTTCAAATGTACCCTTTTAGTCCCCAAGCTTTTAAGAATAGGTTTAAAAGGTCCATTGTCACTAACAAAACTGTTAAAGGCAAACGAAAAGCTGATTGGGTTTTTTAGTTGCTCACGTGGTTGTTGACTAGACTTAAAAAATTGTCCAAGTGGACTTTTGTTTTTAAACTAATGCCAAGTTTACAGCAGCCACGTCAACAACTAAAAAACTCAATCTAACTTTCCGTTTACATTTAACAGTTTTGTTAGTGATGAGGGACCTTTTAAACCTATTCTTAAAAACTTGGGGACTAAAAGGGTACATTTTGAAAACTTAGGGACCAAATGCATCTAGTACTGAAAACTCGAGAACTAAAAGGTAATTTTCACAACTTTTTATTACTAATAATTAAGAAAACAATGTATTTTTATTTTAAAAACATTTTCCGTGGCAAATGTTATGGTCCCATGTGGGACGTTAGATTAGCCACTTACACGTCATCTAATGAGCATTTAATGATATAATATTATATTCCATGGATCCTATACAATTCTTAAATACTTCTTTTATGGCAAACAATGAGAGGAGATAATGACCGTGGTTGTGTTTGTTGGTAGATAATGACCGTTCAGCTTTTGTCCTTGTGGCGTAATAATATGAGGTATTTTTTCAAAGAAAAAAAAAAACAATGAGAGGAAGTAGTATATAAAATTTTTTATACTACCGTGGTTAGTAGTAGAAATTTTCCCCACTTATTGCGGTTCTGACATCATTATCTCTCCTTGGGAATTATCCCAAACAAAAGAAAAATGGTCAAATTCGTGAGGGAAAAATAAATAAATAACTGAATCAAAATGAAGATGAGAATGTTAACGAAAATGAAAGGAGAGTGAGAAATTACGAGAATGAATCCTTTGATTAATGGATCTCCATAGTAGGCAGGCTCCGATTCCTGCAGAGAGAGCAAGTGATCGATCAACGTGTTCCTTCCTTCTTCCTTGTTGCTCCGATGTTCGTCGATCAGTCCCTGCAAGAACGCGTCCATCCTCTTCGCAAGCCTCGAAACCTTCCTCTCGTAACCGTTCAGAATCCAATTCAGCATCGGAATGAAATCTCCAAGATTCGATACTCCTCCCACCGCCACAATCTGTTTAATCAACTCTCTCGACTGCCTCGCCTCGTCCTCGTCCGTCACGTCGTCGCCGAAATACCTCTTTCCGGCCGCCATTCTCATCGAGATGTTGAACGTCAGTTCCGAAATCGCCGATTGCAAATGTACCTTCGAGAATCCATGGAGAGAATTCCTCGAAAGCTTCCTCAGTAACCGCTCCACTTCGTCCCTCCGGATTCCGCCAAATTTGTTCAGGCGAGACGTCGAGAAGATCTCGATCGCGCCGATTCGGCGGAGGTTCCGCCAGTGGTCGCCGTACGGCGACGCCACCATCGTAGTGTGGTTGTAGCCCACGTGTTTGCCGAGTAGCGACCGGGGACGGTTCGCCAGAACGACGTCGTTCTTAGTGAAGCACTCCTCCACCGCCGACGACGACGATATGACCACCACGAGGCGAGATCCGAGCCGGAGAGAGATCACTGGACCGTATTTTGCAGAGAGCTTCTGGAAAGTTCGGTGGACGGGGACTTTGAGATAATGGAGGTGGCCGATGATCGGAAGGGACGGCGGAGTCGGCGGTAAGTTTCTGCGACGGCGGAGGTTGAAAGCGAAGAGGAGAGAGATAAGCGAGAGAAAAAGGAAAAGCAGAGAGAAATCTGCCATACTTGTTACTTTTGTAGTGTATTCGTTTTCCGATTTGGGAGTGAGGATGAAGACGGCGCCACGGTGGGCTATATATACTGAGGCCACACCACAACAGTGACATTTGCAGTATCCTCCAACTTTTTATATTCTTTATTAAATAATTCTAACCTTTGTTAACGCACAAGGTGGTATGTAGGGATCTTCAACATACCCCATCAAAATTTTGATAAGAAAGAAAAAGGTAGAAAATGATTTTTTTTTTATCTCTCTTAGTTGTCAAAATTTTAAGGGTAATATATAGGAAGCGTGTATAGATTCCAAAATTACTAATGGACAAATTTAGTATGAAAAAAACTTGTCTCCACATCAATATGTAGGAATAGAAAGAGGAAGGAAGAAGATGAAGATTTTATTTTTTTATTTTTTTTTTTATTTTTTTATGTGTAATAGTATTGTTCATATAAAAAGAAAGTAGTAATTATAGTTTTCTAAATTTATTATTTTTTCTGCCAATTGACCCTAGCTAAGGTATTGGATAATGTTTTTCTCTATTCAAAATTTGAATTTTCAACCGTCCATATTTGGAATGTTATATATATAATTTGGAAATGTTTGTTAGTACTTTGGAAAATTTCTTTTACAAACCTATTATGATTTTGATGGATGCCGCTCCTCCAACTAATTGAAGCTACTAATCCGAGGTAACCTAATCCAAACTTCAAATTTTGATGTACATCCATTTTGAATCTTCAAGAAAGGAGAATCTTTTTTCTTTTTTTCTTTTTTTCTTTTTTTCCTTTTTTGATAATAAAAAGAAATAAAATAAATCTTTTGCCTCCCTTTTGCATTATTCAAAATAAATCTCGAAAGTCATATAACTGCCCCGACCCTCCACACATCTTTTTCGATATTTACAAACCAGTCGAAGCTCATCCATTTGGCTAGCTTCACTTATTTTCCCCCTCTTCAATAAAGTATTTTAAAAATAATTTCGATTAATTATACATGATGGAAAAAAGAAATACCTAAACAACTAAACAAGTACATTTTATTTAAAATTAACTAGTTTTGATAAACTTTCATTTTTATTTTACTTCAGTCGTAGATTAAAAAAGATAAGGTTGTTACACTAATTTTTTTTTTTGAAACAAAATACGAAATTTATTTACGCCACTTGGGCAAAATGAGAATTGACCATCTAGACTACATGATAAAGCCAAACTGGGTATTGACCAACCCACAAGATATTGGCATTTGAACATTTCACAAATTTGGCAAGAGAATCAACCATTTTATTACATCTCCTAGGAATAAAAGAGAATTCAATGCTTCTAAAAACAATTTTTTTAATGAGATTGTCTCAGAATAACCATTAGACTGGATTAAAAAATCAGGTCGTTTTAATAACCAATCAATACAAAATTAAGGTATTTTTACAATCTCTCTCATACGTTGATTGCTAGCCTGATTGGTAGTGACCTCCTGGGAATAATTTATCTTCAAATAAGTGCATGAATAACACGTTAATCACCAAAAATTTGTAAGTATATATACAAGTGGCCAGTGGGTCTCTATTTTTTTAACAATCTTCAGAAACTAAATAATAGACTACTTCATAGATTTTTGAACCAACTCATAACAACCTTCCTTCATTAAAAGGAGTGAAATGCAGTTCACGAATATGAGGGACCCAAAACAAGTGTCCATCTTCCAACGAGGAAGAGTCCCTTGAAAGTTGAAACAAAAAATTACACGATTCAGAACAAAAACCGGCTGCTCTACCAACAACACAGTGGGCTACTGAATTTGATTGAAGTATTATTAATCATTTAAAGTTTCTTTTTTAAATCGATTAAAGCACATTACCAAATATTTCAATAAAATTGCACTTGAACATACTTCTTCGTCAAGATATATCATTTAATTAAGAGGTAGTTTGAATCTGTCCACTTCACTATCCCTCGTATTGTTGAATTGCTTTTTAAAAATCTCAATAAAACCTTTTACTTTTTGGTAAGGCTAAAATAGAAATGAATTAAAACGATATTCACATTATTGATGTCATCATTGTTTTTGGTTTTCCCATCTAATAAAGCAGTATTGGTGAAAAAATCTCCAATCAATTTTCATTCTCCAAGGAAAGGGTTTATATACACATGAGATAAAATAAACCTAAAAACTAATACTCCATTTACAGGCTGTACAATGAATTTAAATATATAATAAAATAGTAATTCCTAATACTCCCCCTCAAGATGGATGGTAAATATCCAACACACCCATCTTGTTTAGTAAGGAAAATAAAGGAACAGCAGGAAGAGCTTTCGTAAAGACGTCAGCCAATTGAAAAGCAGAAAGTATGGGGAGTAGCTTAATAAGGCCATCAACCACTTTATCACGAACAAAATGACAATCCAATTCAATGTGCTTCGTACGCTCATGGAACATAGGATTGGAAGCTATATGAACTGCAGCTTGGTTGTCACAAAAAAGGAGTGCAGGAGCGGAAGAAGAAACTTGTAAGTGTCAATAAATGAGTAAGCCATACAATTTCACAAGCAGTAACAGCCAATGCACGATATTCGGCTTCAGCAGAAGAACGAGAAATAGTAGATTGCTTCTTCGATTTCCATGAAACTAATGAGTCACCTAAGAAAATGCAGAAACCAGTTGTTGAGCGTCTTGTATCTAAACAAGAAGCCCAATCAGAGTCAGCAAAAGCCCAAATTTGATAAGAGGACGAAGTTGGAAGTAAAAGGCCTTGACCAGGAGAGTTCTTTAAGTATCGTAACAAATGATGGGCAGCCGAAAGATGAGTTCGGCAAGGTCGAGAAACATATTGACTTAACTTGTTCACCGCAAAAGTTATGTCAGGGCGAGAAATGGTGAGGTACAACAACTTTCCAATAAGACGTCGATATTTAGAAGGATCATCTAACACATCATTGTCGGCAGCGGTGAGTTTCAATAAAGGAATCAAAATTCAAAATATCTTTCAGAATCACTAATCGATTAAAAGAAGGGTGGCCAAGGCGGTTATGCCACAAAGAAGCAGAAACTCGTTGAACCGCAGATGCATATGTTGGGGATGATGGAACAGCAAGACCTCCATCGGAAAAGGTATCAATCAAGTAGAGACCATCATGGAACCTACCCTTGTCAATCGTCTTCGAAGTGAACTTGTCCTGAATAAGGCAATCACCAGCAGAAAACAATACAGAAATAGAAGTATCCATAGTCAGTGCACCAACGGATAATAAATTGTAGTGGAACTCAGGTACAAAGAGGACACGTCGAAGAATAAGTTTGCCAAATAATGTCACAGTCCCAACGAAGTTCACAGAAATACGAAGACCAGTTGGTAAAATAACCATAGTTGAAGTTGGCTCCAAAGAATCAAACATTGATCGAGAAAAACATATATGCGTAGAAGCACCAGAATCCAAAATCCATGTACTAGATAAAGAAGAAATAGTAGGACAAGTACCTGCTATGTAAGCAGAGGAAGTCTCTGAATTAGTCTTGGCTTGAGAGAGTTGCGATTGCAACAAGTTTAAAAGAGTATTACATTGAGCAATCGCATCAGAAGTCACCGGGGTTGCCAAAGAAGAATTGTCAGAAGATATTGATCCAACAGAATTCACAGAGACAGAACTAGAGGATGATATATGTGGTGCTGGAGCATTAACAGAACGTTGAACTCCTCGTTGTTTATAACCCGGAGGATAACCGTGAAGTTTATAACATCTATCAACAGTGTGTCCTTGAATACCACAATGGGTACAAATAGGGCGATCTTTCCGTGTACGAGAAGTCGATTGAGTTTGCGGCCGTGAAGGTGCAGCAAAGGCAACAGCAGGTGGAGGTGTTGCAAAAATAGGAATGGTACGTTGTTGTTCTTCCTGAGATAAAAGGGAAAAAGCTTTGCTGGCAGAAAGAGGTGGATCCATGAGTAAAATTTGAGCTCTTGTGGGAGCAAAAGACTCATTCAACCCCATCAAAAAACTCATAAGATACTCAAATTGGAAAAATTCATCAAGAGCACGTTGACCACCACAAGTACATCGACCACAAGTACAACCAGGACGATATGTGATGTATTCATCCCAAAGAGTCTTCAAGCGTGTGAAATACATAGTCACAGATTGTTGATCTTGGGTAATGGTGGCAAGATTGCGCTTCAATTGAAAAATTCGTGGGCCATTCTTTTTCTGAAAACGGTCTTTTAAATCAATCCATATATCACGAGCAGATTCAGAAAAAAGAAGGCTACCAGAAATTGTTTTGGAAACTGAGTTGAGAATCCAAGCAATGACAATGTGATTATTTCGAATCCAAGCGGGGAGAAGATTACCAGTGGGTTTCGAAATCGAGCCATCAATGAATCCAAGTTTATTCTTAACAGAGAGAGCGATGAGCATTGAACGACTCCATGAAACATAGTTGTCATCAGTAAGAAGCTCTGTGACGAGAACAAGGTTGGTGGTATCATTGTGGTGAAGGAAATATGGATCTGTAGCGGCTTCAATCGACGTTGAAATCAGCGAAGACGAAGTAGAAGATATAGCCGGCGGAATGACGGTCGAAGTAGAGCCAGACAAAGTAGAAGATATAGCTGGCGGAATGACGGTCGAAGCAAAACCAGAGGTTGCGGCAAGAAAATCCATAGGGTTCATTTTGCAGAAAAATATAGAAACCCTAGAAAATAGATGAAAATTCGAAAGAGACGGAAGGGTGAGAAATTATTCTTCTGATACCATAATAAAGCAGTATTGGTGAAAAAATCTCCAATCAATTTTCATTCTCCAAGGAAAGGGTTTATATACACATGAGATAAAATAAACCTAAAAACTAATACTCCATTTACAGGCTGTACAATGAATTTAAATATATAATAAAATAGTAATTCCTAATACCATCTAATTTTTAGATAAGGTTGAAAATTATTCACAAAAATTTATTATTATTCTTAAACTTACCTTATTTTATTTATTTATTTTTTTTTTTTTAGAAGAACTTACCTTATTTTATTTTATTTCAATCTCTAAATTTTATATTAAAGAGTATATTAATCGGACTTTTTTTTATTAAAATTGCAATTTTTAAAAGTTATATAGGAAAATATGATGTTTTTGAAACTATTTATTTGAATATTGTAGTTTTTATTCCAGCTGGATGGGTCGACCTATCCACCACGTGTCACCTGTCCATTCATTTCTTTAATTTTTTTTTTAATAATAATAATGTAAAAATACAAATACAGATGTACACAGAAGATTGGAGGATTGCATAACAGAAGAATCAGCAATCTGGTGAAGTTGTTGATCGAACCTTCTGGATCGTTGAAGACTTGGGCTTCTTGTTTGTGGGCTGAGTAGGCTGACTAGAGCAGCCTGTATTATCGTGGCCCATGCTTTCATCATCCTCCTGTGTAAGGCCCAATGGCCTGTTATCCTCAATAGAAAATAGCATGTATTTCACAAATATTTTAAACTATAAAAAAGGAAAAACAAAATCTCTATAAAACTTTTTATTTTGGGTAAGACTAAAATAAAAGCATAATTCAAATGATCATTCACGTGATTAATATTATCATTGTTATTAATTATTCCAACCTTTTACATCTAACTTTCAAATAAGGTCGAACATCATTCATAAAAGTTTAAATTTAAAAAGTAAAATTATTTTAAAACCAATATTTTAATTATATTATAATTATTAAACTTACACATTTATTTTGTTTCAATTCCTAAATTTTTATCTAACAAATATTTTAATCGTTATCATTGATTTTTGGTACTTTAGGAAAAAAAATAATAGGTGAAAATGACTTTTATCTACTTATCCAATAAGAAAATAGCGTGTATGCCACAAATATGCATGAGTCTTTAAAACTATATGTAATACCTAGAAGTGAATTGTGGAAAAGAGTATGAATTTTTCAAAAAAAAAAAAAAAAAAAAAAATAGTATGAATTTTTATTAAATAATCAATGAAAAATTGATGACCATGATTAAAAAAAGGAATATAAATTTTAAAAGAAAGACTAAAAATGAAAAGGTTTAAGTATTAAAATCAGAAAACAATAGAGAGAAAAACAAAGAGATGAAGCAAAGTTGAAGTGAAATTGATATACTGATTTTAATGCAAGAGTTTTGTTTTAGAGCGTCATGGAATACGTAATTGAAAGTTGGATTTAGGTGACGAACGCAACGACGTCGCTTCACGGCACCATCCATTATTACTGCTTTGTCGCTGTCGGCAAGGTTATGCGATGCGACTCTGTCGGCGGCGTGCCCGCTGCCCCTCATCAGGCGTTGGAATTTTCTTTCTTTCTTTTAAAATTTAAATTTCAGTTCAAAATATTGCGCTGTAATTTAAGTTTTATCCTATTTTAATTCATTTATTTTCAAATATCTAATTTTATTTCTTATATTTTTATGTTTTTGTTGTATGAAAATTATTATTATTAATTAACAAATTTTGATAAATATTAATTTTAAACTTGACAAGTTTTAAGTTTTATTACAAGGACAATAAACTAAAATTGGACATTTGAAAATATACAATTAAAATGGAACATAGTCTAAAATAGTATGTTAACCTAAATTTTAATTTGAGTTATAGATTTAATATCTATATATATTTTTTTTTCAGAAAAAAAATCTATATATATTTTAAAATTTTCTTCTTCAACTTTCTTTCTTTTTAGTTTAACAACATTTGTGGGTGAGAGGATTCAAACTTTTGACCTCTTGGTCAATGTATATACCAATTATCGCTGAACTATGCTCGTTTTGGCTTCTTCTTAAACTTTTAAACCATATACTTTAATTTTTAAATTTTCTATACCGTTGTCTCAATCTATTATATAAAATACATCTTGTATTTATTTTTTCCTTTTTTTTTTTTACAATTACATCTTTTAATTTGTTGGTTTGTAATTACTGGATCAAAAAACATTATCCAATACTTGATATCTACCTCATAAGATATATGTGGTGATAATGATACGTTAGAAGTTAGAACAAGGTCCGTAATATTTATGAATATCTACGAAACTTAAGAAATGTGTTAAGTAGTGTGGGTACATATAATTGTGATTCGACATTGTCTAATCAATTAATGTTTATTTCATTATTTTACATAATTGTAACTTTTTAACGTTAACGATAGAGATGCATTGAATTTTTTCTCACTTTATTTTAGAATGTTGTAGTAAGGAATAAATTTTCAAACTCAAACTCTTATTGAAAAATTGATGATTTTAATTGGACCTAAATTTACTTTCCATAAGTGCATTAACACAAATATTATAAGGAATGAAAGGGAAAAAAGCACACAAGATAGGATAGGGATTAGGTCAAGATTTGTATTGGTTGATACTTGATGCTGAGACATAATTTTCATATCTTAATGTTTAGGCTCCACAAAAGTCAACAATCTTTTTTTATTATTATTATTATTTATTTGAATTTTCAGCTTTGTGCCAATTTTGATCCCCATTCAAAGAAAATTTACCATTTGAAAGTCGATAGCTACGTTTATATTATGTGGTACCTAATATTCGACTTTATGTAAGTTAAATGAAAACCTTAGTAAAGTTATTACTATTCATGTTGTTATTTATTATTATTATATTATTTTGGTTTTGTGAAGTATAATCAATAACGTGACAAAACTCCTTCATTGCTGAAGAAATCAATCAGTTGAAAAATTCCTTGAAATAAATCTCTTTTGTTTCTTTGCCCCCAGAAATCGCAACACTGCAACTTTTATTGTGTTATATTAATTTGTTTAATACAAATTCTATTTTCATTTAGATTCTATAGCTCTACTAAGAATAATATGTCTACTAAAATAAGTGTAACCTACTAACCTAAAAAATATTTTGATATCTATATTCAACGCCATAAGAACAACATTCCTTGAACAGATTCTCATTAGAAAGCACACCAGTAATGGTCGTCAACAAATTCGTTACATCATGCTGTTGGATTTTGATTTATCTCTTAAAGTTCGACAAACTCAAACAGTGTCAAGGTGGAACTCTCCAGAACCGAAACGAAAATATGGTCAATCTTCAACCTGAAATTAACTATTAATGCAAAACAACAAACAAAGAAAGAAGGTAGGATATTCCAATTACAGAGTACAAAGTTAAATTTTTTTTTTCCTTTCTTTAAATGAACCTTATTACCTCTGGATGATACTTCAATCCATAAAACTTGCCACTATACAGTCCCTTGTTGACTTCTTGCCACCACTTTAAACCCCCTAAGAAGTTTTAAGAGGTGATTGTGAAGGCGCTGGAAGAGAAGAAATTACACAAATTCAGCCACGAAGTAAATGTGATTGTAGGGAACCAAATAGTTCGTCGCAGTAATTCTTGAACTAAAAAATAGCGTTCAATTTGTTAGGGATTACCGGACACACACATATCTCCACAATAGTATGATATTGTCCACTTTGGGCATAAGCCCTCATGGCTTTGCTTTTGGTTCACCCCAAAAGGCCTCATACCAATGGAGATACTTGTCCTCCCTTATATACCCATGATCTTCCCCTCATCTAGCCGATGTGGGACTTTGGGCGCACTCCCAACAATCCTCCCCTCGAACAAAGTACCACCGAGCCTCCCCTCAACTAGGGAGTCATCTATCCGTCCAACTCGGAACTCTCCTTTACCAAGAGTCCGTCCAACTCTCTAGCGATGGGGCCCACTTCACTGCTTTACCGAGAGTTCATGCTCTTATCCAGGACGACTCCTCTTCTTCGGAGTATACCCGCCTGCCCAGAGCTCAACCACGGATCTCCCCATGACTACTTCAAGGCTCACAACTTCTTTGTTCGGCACCCGAGGATTCTACCCGACACAACTACTCCTGGGGCATGGCTCTGATACCACTTGTAAGGGACTACCGGACACACACATATCTCCACAATGGTATGATATTGTCCACTTTGGGCATAAGCCCTCATGGCTTTGTTTTTGGATCACCCCAAAAGGCCTCACAAGAATTTACGTGGAAACTCCAAAGTGGAGAAAAAACCACGGCTCACAGAAAGAAATCCACTATGTGAAAAATTATTACAATCACAAAGAATTCTCTCCCCGACCCCAATTACAAGAACACACTCTCTCAAAGCTTTATATCACTCACACTACTAGAGTATGCAAGCTTAAAGTGATTCTGAAATGGGATGCTTTGAAACCAAAGCCATAGGCTCCTTTTATAGTACTTGGAGCCCATCACTTCCTTGAACCTTTCCGATGTGGGACAAACGCACTTCTAATATTTTGCCAAAAACCCAACAAATTCCACCTTGGCAAGATATTTGAAGAATCCACAACTTTTGCTACAAATCATTGTCTTCACCGACAATCATAATTCTCATCTTAGAGAACTATAACCTACCCCACCATACAGAGTAGACCACTTGGAATGTCACCTTCCAAGAATTTTCTTCTTTGTCACATGTCGATAAATCCTGCTAAAATTTATGGTGCAACTTCCACCTACTTGGCTCACCTGGAAGTTCTTCAGCCATCGACATAACTTCCACCACACACCTTGCATAACTGCCAAGCCAATGCCCGTGTGCAAACTTGTAGAACCGCTAACATCACATCCTCTATCATGGTAAAGCGGACATACCATGAGGATGAATTCTATCTTTCTTCAGAGGAATTCACTGCCTCCCCTGACAAGAGAGACAACGTCAGCATCCGACCCAGAGCCCTTTGACGAACCTGCTCTGTTAGGACAATCCTTTTTCATGTGTCCAGACTGCCCGCAATCCCAGCAACCTTTCTTCTGCATGGACTCTTTCTTCTTCTTCCAATTGCTAGCTACTAGCGCTGAATCCTCCTGTGAAGTACGCCCTTCACTCTTCAACCTTCTTTCTTCTGATAAGAGTTTACTAGTAACATCAGCAAAACTTAAAGTTTCCTTCCCGTACACCAAGATTGGCTTCATGTGTTCATAAGAAGTTGGAAGTGACAAGATAAGCCTGAGTGCCTTATCCTCATCCTCTATCTTAACTTCGATCACCTCCAGCTCCGAAATGATGCCATTGAGAACACTCAGATGATCTGAGATTTTCGTACCTTCCTCCATTCGCAGCGTGTAAAACTGCTCCTTCAGGTACAACCGATTCGAGATGCTCCTTGCCTGATACATTGCTTCAAGCTTCTCCCAAAGCTCTTTGGCTGTCGAAATTCCATGCACATTTGCAAGAATGTTCTTAGCCAAATTGAGTCTGATTGCACTTGCAGCTCTCAAATCCATTTCCTCCCAATCTTCATCACTCATGCTGGACTTCTTCGAACCTCTGCTGGAACCGCCACTGGACCACCTTCACCGCTTTCAGAAGCACCATCGCTTGGTCTTCCGTTCAAAGCCTTGTGTAACCCAGATTGTATCAACACATCCTTGACTTGCACTTGCCACAAGCCGAAGTTCATCCTTCCATCAAATTTCTCCACGTCCATCTTCACTAGACTCATGAAGCTTGACATTTCTGCTTCACTCCTAGCTAATCTGCAAATAGTGAACAACCCACACTATTCACAACACCCAAGTTTATTTCTAGAATTCTTTTCTGATGTGGAAGGTCAGACAATGCTGCAACCACAAAGCATACTCAGAAATCAAGAAACTACAAACCTAAAGCTCTGATACCACTTGTTAGGGACTACCGGACACACACATATCTCCACAATGGTATGATATTGTCCACTTTGGGCATAAGCCCTCATGGCTTTGCTTTTGGTTCACCCCAAAAGGCCACATACCAATGGAGATACTTGTCCTCCCTTATATACCCATGATCTTCCCCTCATCTAGCCGATGTGGGACTTTGGGCGCACTCCCAACACAATTAACAGAAGAAGAGAAAAATCAATACAAAATTCAGAATCGAATTCGACAAGTGATGAAATGGGTGTACTGTGAATCAAAACAAGGTCAGACTTCATAGGCATGCATTGACCATTTTTCACCATTTTTTTTTGGGTCTATCTATCTAAATCGGGTTTTTTTAGCAATGAGATGAGATTTTATATTTTATCATAACAAATTAAATTAAATAGTTGTAATAATAAAAATAAAATCAATTCATTTAGGGCTCGTTTGATAACGTTCTCGTTTCCTGTTTCTTGTTCCCGTTTCTCATTTTTTAAGAAATATACTTGTTTGATAACTCATCCCTGTTTCTTGTTTCTAAATTTTTAGAAACGTTTCTAAAATAGAGGCCAAATTTGAGAAACTACAAAAATTTGTTTCTGTTTTTTTTTTTCTATCTTTCACCCATCGCTCCCTCTCATTCCTACACCAATCTCATCTTCCTCTATTTTTTAATCACTTCCTCGTCTTTTTTAAATTTTTTTTCCTTTTTTTGTTATTTCTTTCTCTTTCATTTTTTTATTATTTATGTTACTTCTTACATTTTTTTTCTTTTTTATCACCTCCGCGGATCTCTAGCTACCGCCCGCCGCCGACTGGTCACCATCGTTGATCTTCGACTATCGGTCGCTGCCGACCTCCGCCACCGTCAACCTCTGACTATTGGCTGTCGCAGACCGACCGCCTCCATCGACCTTGGATTACCGACCGTCGTCGAATTCCATTGACCGACCGTTACCGTCGACCTCCGACTATCGGTCGTCGCCGACCGATAATGTTGACTTTTGACAACCCACTGCTGTCGACTCCTCCAACCGACCACAACTGTTGACCTCTAACTATTAGCTACCGTCGACCGACCGCTACAGTCCACCTCCGACTACCGATCGTCGCCGGCCTCCATCGACTGGCAACCATCGTCGACCTCTGACAACCAGTCACTGTTGACCGCTATCGTCAACCTTCGACCGCTGTCGACCTCCGCTTACTAGCCTCCACCAACAGATCGCCACCGTCAACATCTGACTACCTTCCTCTGCCGACAGGCCTCCATTGTCGACCTCTGAATATCGGTCGCGGTCGACCGCTACTATTGACCTCCGACGACCGGTCGCCACCGTCCACCTTCGATTACCGGTTATCACTGGCCTTCGTCGACCTCCAATTACCGGTCAAGGTCGACCGCTACCGTTAACCTCTGACTGCTGTCAACCTCCGCTGACCGGCCTCCATCGACGAATCGCCACCGCCAACCTCCATCTACCGGCCGCCATCGTCAACCTTCAACTATCGGTCGCGGTTGATCGCAACCGTCAACCTCCAACGACCGGTCGCCTTCGACCTCCGCAGACCGACCGTCCACCGTCCACCTCTGACTACTAATCGTCGCCGACCTCCGTCAATCGACCGCCATCGTCAATCTCCGACTACTGGTCGCGCATGATCGCTATATTTGACCTTCGAAAATCGGCCGCTGTCGATCTCCGCCGTCGACCTTCGATTGTCGACTTTCGTTGACCTTCGCCTTCCGACCACCGCCGTCCACCTCCAACTACCGATCTTCGCCGACCTCCGCTTACCAATCGCGACATACTACTATCGTCGACCTCTAACTATCGGACGCTGTCGACCTTCGCTGACCGACTGCCATCGACCAGTTGCCATCGTTGACCTCAAAATACTGGCTGCCATCGACCTCCACCGAAGACCTCTGACTACCAGTCGTCGCCGACCTCCACTGAATGACCTCCACTGTCGACTTCTAACTACCGGGTACTACCGACCGCTATCGTCGACCTCTGACTATCTGCTGCCGCCAACCTCCGCTGACCGACCACCACTATCGACGTTGGACTACCGGGCGCCACCGTCGACCTCTGACTATCGGGTGCCGCCGACCTCTGCTAATCGGCCGCCACCGACCTCCACTAACCGGCCTCAGGCCGCGACCTTCGACGTCCGACTATCGGTCGCCACCGTCGACCTCCGACTATCGACCTCCACCGACTAGTCGCCACCAACAACCTCTAACTATAATTTTAATGTATGTTATATATAATTTTTATATTATATGTACCAAATTTTATTTCAACTAAAAATCAAGAAACGAGAAACAGTTATCAAACACATATTTTGTTTCTGTTTCTTTTTGTAGAGAATCAAGAAAGAGAAATAGTTATCAAACATGTTTCTGTTTTTATTTCTTAGAAAACAAGAAACAAGAAACAGGAAACAGGAAACAAAAAACAAGAAACGAGAAATGAGAACGTTATCAAACGAGTCCTAAATATCCACAGGTTTCTTTTGTTTTCGTCCAATTTTGTTTTTAAGTCCCTTAATTTTAATGTAACAACCATTGTCTTTTATAATGTACGACTGAAGTAAAATAAAAATGAAAGTTTATCAAAACTAATTAATTTTAATTACAATGTGTTTAGTTGTTTAGGTATTTCTTTTTTCCATCATGTATAATTAATATAAATTATTTTAAAAGTACTTTATTGAAGAGGGGAAAAATAAGTGAAGCCAAATGGATGAGCTTCGACTGGTTTGTAAATATCGAAAAAGATGTGTGGAGGGTGGGGGCAGTTATATGACTTTTTGAGATTTATTTTGAATAATGCAAAAGGGAGGCAAAAGATTTATTTTATTGATTTTTAGTTTTTATCATAAAAATAAAAATGTTTCTCCTTTCTTCAAGATTCAAAATGGATGTACATCAAAATTTGAGTTTGGATTAGGTTATCTCGGATCAGTAGCTTCAATTGGTTGGAAGAGCGGCATCCATCAAGATCATCATAGGTTGTAAAAGAAACTTTCCAATGTACTAACAAACATTTCCAAATTAATATTTCAAATATGGACAGATGATGTTGAATAGAGAAAAACATTATCAATACCTTAGCATTGAGATAGGACCAATTAGCAGAAAAAATAATAAATTTAGAAAACTGTAATTACCTCCTTTCTTTTTTATACGAACAATACTAGATTGTATAACGCTATCAAATATAAGTTTTGTTGAACATTTTATTAAAATCTTGATAACTTAGAGAGTAAGGTTGAAAAAAAAAATAACAAAATCTGATGTACGGTAGGGAAATACCTACAAATCAGTTTGTGCTTTCATTATTTCCAAAAGTTAGGATTCTGGTAAGGAAACCTAACTTTGAAATCATTAGAATCTTTTTTTCATAATTTTTACGAACATCATTTTTCCAAAAAAAAAAAAAAAATACCATTTCTCGAACTTTAAGTATACTATTACTAAAATTGTCAATTAGAAATTTTGGAATTCTTCTGGAGCGAAATAAAGAAATAAAGGTTATTTCTGGTGTACCAAACTCTCTTTTTCGTTAATGCATATTCATTTTCAAAAAAAAAAAAAAAAAAAAAAAAAAAAAAAAAAAAAAAAAAAAGGTTAGAGTTATTTAATAAATGAATATAAAAAGTTAGAGGATACTGCAAATGTCAGTGTTGTGGTGTGGCCTCGATATATATATATACCCCACCATGGCCCCGTCTTCATTCTCACTTCCGTATCGGAAAACAAATACACTTCAAAACAAGTATGGCAGATTTCTCTCTGCTTTTCCTTTTTCTCTCGCTTATCTCTCTCCTCTTCGCTTTCAAACTCCGCCGTCGCAGAAACTTACCGCCGACTCCGCCGTCTCTTCCGATCATCGGCCACCTCCATTATCTGAAAGTCCCTGTCCACCGAAGTTTCCAGAAGCTCTCTGCAAAATACGGTCCAGTGATCTCTCTCCGGCTCGGATCTCGCCTCGTGGTGGTCATATCGTCGTCGTCTGCGGTGGAGGAGTGCTTCACTAAGAACGACGTCGTTCTGGCGAACCGTCCCCGGTTGCTACTCGGCAAACACGTCGGCTACAACCACACTACGATGGTGGCGTCGCCGTACGGCGACCACTGGCGGAACCTCCGCCGAATCGGCGCGATCGAGATCTTCTCGACGTCTCGCCTGAACAAATTCGGCGGAATCCGGAGGGACGAAGTGGAGCGGTTACTGAGGAAGCTTTCGAGGAATTCGGTCCATGGATTCTCGAAGGTACATATGCAATCGGCGATTTCGGAACTGACGTTCAACATCTCGATGAGAATGGCGGCCGGAAAGAGGTATTTCGGCGACGACGTGACGGATGAGGACGAGGCGAGGCAGTCGAGAGAGTTGATTAAACAGATTGTTGCGGTGGGAGGAGTATCGAATCTTGGAGATTTCATTCCGATGCTGAATTGGATTCCGAACGGTTACGAGAGGAAGGTTTCGAGGCTTGCGAAGAGGATGGACGCGTTCTTGCAGGGACTGATAGACGAACATCGGAGCAACAAGGAAGAAGGAAGGAACACGTTGATCGATCACTTGCTCTCTCTGCAGGAATCGGAGCCTGCCTACTATGGAGATCAATTAATCAAAGGATTCATTCTGGTAACTTCTCACTCTCCTTTCATTTTCGTTAACATTCTCAGCTTCATTTCGATTCAGTTATTTATTTGTTATTTTTTTTCCCTCACGAATTTGACGATTTTTCTTTTGTTTGGGATAATCCTCTTGGAGAGATAATGATGTCAGAACCGCAATAAGTGTAACCAAACGTCCCACGTGGGACGATAACATTTGCCAGAGAAATTACCTTCGATATTTTATTTCAATGTATTTTACTTTCGAATTATAATTCTTCACAAAGAAAATGAGAGTTGGGCTTAATTTTAAATAAAATATTGTAATCAACCCCATCGAACATTTTTTTTTCTTTTACAAAATTTAGAATAAATCGTCCAAATTATAATTTCTCTTTCAAAATATATATTTGTATTGAATTAAGTTCAATAGCCACACCCTATTTGCAGGTGTTAATATTAGCAGGAACCGACACATCAGCTGTGACAATTGAATGGGCTCTAGCTCACTTGCTCAACAATCCCGAGGTACTTAAGAAGGCTAGGGAGGAGCTCGACACTCAGATCGGACTAGAAAGACTAATCGAAGAGTCAGACGTGCCCAAATTACCATATCTTCAGGGAATCATCTTTGAGACTCTTCGGCTAAACCCAGCTGCTCCGATGCTGCTGCCGCACCTCACCTCTGACGATTGCACAATAAGCGGATACGAAATACCACAAAACACAATTGTATTGGTGAATGCATGGGCTATCCATAGAGATCCTAACCAATGGGAAGAGCCCACACAATTCAAACCAGAAAGACACATGAAATCAGAAGGTGATCAGGTGCACAAGTTGGTTCCATTTGGAGCTGGACGACGAGCCTGCCCGGGGTCAGGCATGGCGCAGCGGGTGGTGGGTTTGGCTCTAGGGGCTCTGATTCAATGCTACGAGTGGGAGAGGATTGGCAAAGAGGAGGTGGACATGACCGAGGGAAGAGGCGTCACCATGCCCAAGGCAGTGCCACTAGAAGCCATGTGTAAAGCTCGTCGTATCATCCACAACCTTTTTTGATTCAAAATGGTTGGAATTTAAAGGTATTGTATATAATTAATAATTGGTATGTAATGTGCTAGCGGTTGTGTAGTTTAATTATTATAGTCTTAGGTTTCTCAGAAAATGGAAAAAAAAAAAAATAGTATCAAAACATGTTTGTGGGTGATTTTCAAAGGATTGAAATCATTTTTAGGGATTCTAGACATGACAAAAGTGATTTTGACCAATTCTAAATCACTTCCAAATATGTCATTCATAACTTCTTAGATAGATGAATGGGCATGTTCTAAGTTTTTTTTTTCTTGGTAAAACATATGTGTTTTGTAACTTGTGTTTATTTTATTCATGTAGTTGTTTGGTTGTTTGTCAATTTGAGTATCGCTTGCTTAACATGTATACCATTCTAAAGGTTGATGATTTGATTCCATCTTTGCAAATGTTGAATAAAAAACATGTTATTTGAGATTTGATTCAGTGACAGAAAACAATTTTTTTTTTTTTTTAAGATAGAATAACAAGAATACCTTCAACTATGTGGGAATTGATAGCAGATTGGATGATAGCTACTCAAAGATCTTATGGGCTAAATTTGTGCTTGGGCGTGTGAGTTTAATTTTGGGATAACAACGTAAGTAAGTCTACTTTTTGTCCAATATTTATGTATTTTTCACTTTTGTGTAGCAGCTGAAATTTCAAAAGATGAAGCCCAATTAGCAACAAGCTCTTATCACTTATGTGCATGCCACCAAAAAAATTCAAGAAAAAAAAAAAAGAAACAGTTTGAATTCAATTTGGAGAAAAATCTTCCTTCTGATGTTTCTCTATTAAATACAAAATTCAAAGTTGTAGTACTAAGCAGCAGATCAACTAAGCAGCAGCTCCAACATCAAAGGTTGACTCCATTTTTCCACAACTAAAAGACTTTTCTTCTCCTCATTCTCTACAACCACAAGCGTCTCTGTCTCTGTCTCTCTTCTCTGTGTCACTATCAGTTATCACTGCATGTTTCAATGAGATTAATTGGTCAAAGTAGCAGATTATTGGACTTGTCCAGATTTTGTCTTCCGATTCTCATCTCACCTTCAATGGCGTTTTCCCTGTTCATGCAAAATCTTATTAGTCTTTTTTTAAAGCTAAGTCATTAACATTGATTATTTTAGGGAATGGAAGATTCAAACTCCTAACCTCTTGATAAAAATACATGTCAATTACCGTTAATTATGCTCACTTTGACAATTAAATGAAGCTAAAACATATTCTATAATCTTTAAATTCAAGTTGCAATAAAAAAAAAAGTAATAAATACTTACACATGCTTTAACTTTTAAATATTCTATTATAATAACATAATTAAAATTGGGGGTGTAAACTTTTCGGGTCGGGTCGACGGGTCGGGTCGGTTTCTTCTCCTTCTTTCTAAACTGCAGTTCGAAATAAACAAGCCTTCATTCGAACACCCAAAAAAAGGACTTAAACCAGACAGCAAAGAAAACGAAGACGAGGCTCTAGGAGAAGAAGACGAAGATGAAGACGAGGCGATGGCAGCGGCGACTTAAACCAGACGGCACAACTTCGACTTCGACTTCGACGGCGGCGTTCGATTTCGACTTAGATGGCGGCGAAAACCCACGAGAGGAGAGGCTCGAACGAAAATGAAACCCTAGTTTTGTGTGAAACGCGTTTTTTTTTATATATACAAAATGAAACGCGTATGTGATATCACTGATATGTGGGTTTGGGCAAAGAAGGGAACAGAACCGAACCCCATCGATTCGGTCAACATTAAACTTGGGAACCGAACCAAACCGGACAGGTTCGGTTTGATTCAGTTCGGTTCGGTTCCTTACACCCCTAATTAAAACTACATCAACTTTAAAAAAAAAAAAATTAGATATTAACTATTTAATGTTCAAATTCTATTTTGAATATGTCTAAACTTTAAATGAGCTTAAAATAGTTTATGCTTTCTAGGGAAAATGGATTTGAGGATTTTTTTTAAAATTTTTTACTTCAGTTTATTTTTGTGGTGGAGATGAATGGGACAAGGAAATATCATTGTCCTATCTTTGTTGTCAAATGCACAAAAAGGTACCCATTTTTATAGTTCTATATGTAATCACAATTGTTCAAAAAAAAAATGTAATCACTATTTTCCATATTTACAAAAACAACAAATAACCTCCAAAAAAAATTATAAAATAAGTTAATTTAAAAATTCAGTTATTTGAGGTCTGATTCGATAACTATTTCATTCTTAATTTTAGTTTTTGGTTTTTTAAGATCAAGCTTAAAAACACTACTTTCACCTATAAGTTTTTTGGTTTTTTCATCTACTTTCTTCTCATGTTTTAAAAAATCAAGTCGTTTCGAAAACTAAAAAAAATAGTTTTCAAAAAGTAACTTTTGTTTTTTAAATTTGGCTAGGAATTCAAATGTGTCCTTAACAAAGTTGAAAACGATTGTAAGGAAATTGGAATAAAACCAGCTTCATTTTCAAAAACCAAATGATTATCCAAAAGGTCATGGATTTTTTTTTATCTGTGTCAAATAGGTCTTTAAAGTGTCTAATAAGTTTTTGAAATTTCCATTTTGTATCCAATGAGTCTTTAAAAATTTAAAAAGTGTCTACTAAATTCCTAAATTTTTTCTTTTGTATATATCTATTAAGTTTTCGGACTTTATAGGTCCTTCACCTATGTAACAATAAACGTCATCAATTCCACTAAAGGCTCTATGAATGATCATTAAGTTTGAGACAAGTCTCAAATGAAGCAATGTTCTTTTCAAAAAAAATTTATTTAAATTAGGAAAATTAGTTGAACGGAAAAGGAAACCATTAAAAAATCATAGAAATAATGTCTCATAATAAGTATAAAAGTCGCTTTTGAATATTTCAATATCCCAAAAAGTTGATTAAGGGGAAGAAACCATTAATTTTCTCTTTTACCCCTCCTTCAATATTTAATTTTAATTTTAGCCATGTGATAAAAATTTTGACAATTTGAACTTTTTTTAATTAAATTTATTCAACGTTGAGTAAACTTTCATGGCTTAATTTCAAGATTTATGAAATAAATTTGTGAAGACGTCAATAATTGAATTTTAGATCAAATATATTCATACCCTTTCCTTTTTTTTTTTTTTTTGAAAGATATATTCATACCCTTTTTTTTCCTTAGTGTGAAAAGGATGAAAACCGATAATATAGTTTATTTTAATATTCTAAAAAACTTAATTCTAGTATAATTTGAAAAATTTACAATATAAAAGGAATAATTTTAAAACATTAAAAAAATTTGCAATGTACACGTGGCTACATTTTGCCACGTCGTCTCTCGACCCAAGTTAAAAACTTAAAATCCAATAAATAAGACCTCGTTTGATAACCATTTGGTTTTTTGTTTTTAGTTTTTGAAAATTATGTTTGTTTTCTCCTAAATTTCCTACCATTGCTTTCATCCTAGTTAAAGTTGCATTTGAATTTCTAGCCAAATCTTAAAAACAAAAACAAGTTTTTGAAAACTATTTTTTTTTGTTTCCAAAATTGGACATGATTTTTGAAAACAAGGAGAAGATTGATACTAAAACCAAAAAACTTATAAGTGGAAATATGTGTATATAAATTTAATTTTCAAGAACCAAAAACAAAAAATCAAATGATTACCAAACGACCTAAATATTTGAAATAGGTAGCTGGTGTACTTTTTCTCTGAATTATTGATTATTGATAGTGCGCTAGTTCGGGAGTGTGCAGTTTCCTTGTCTGTTTTTTTTTTTTTTTTAATCTTTCTTTTAAAACATTAAAAAACATTTGTTTTTTTTTTCCCCTTTTTTACCTCACTTGCAGTTTTTCTTGTTCTTTCTTTTTTCACTTGCTATTTCTTTTTCTCTTTTTTTTTTTTTCCTTCACTTGATGCTACTTGTTTCTTTTCCTTTTCTTTTTACACCTTTTTTTTTAATTCTTTCTTTATTAAAAAAAAAAAAAGAAGCAAATAGACAATATCATATTTCTTTAACAAATGAATATTAAGTTGCAATTATAATTAATATACCGAGTCATTTTGTTTTTTTCTTTTCATTTTGTACTTACTTTTTTTTTTCAAAAAAAAAAAAGCAAGTAAGTAAATAGACTATATCAGTTTTGTTTTTATTTTTAAATATTAATTATTTAAACACCTTATATTCTCTTGCAAAAAACAGAAGTTTAAATCATAAAAAAAAAAAAATACCTTTGATCTATGGGTGAGTTTCAATTATATCCCTGAACTTTCAAAAGTTTCGTTTTAGCCCTTTAAGTTTGAAGTTTGTTTCAAAATGATCCTTAAAGACTTTTTTTTTTCCGTTAAATTCAAGGACAAAAACACATGTTTGCATATATGTTGTTGTTTATGTCAATAGATCCGAACACATACGTGGAAAAAAAAATAAAAACATATGCAAATACTAAAATAAAACCTATGAATAAAATATAAATAAAAGCCTATGAATTTAATGAAAAAAGCCTTCAAAGGTCGTTTTGAAATAAATTTAAAGACTAAAATAAAACTTTTGAAAGTTTAGGGGTATAATTGAAATCAATCTCATAGTTCATAGGTATTTTTTATAATTACTATTCTAAAAAAAAAAAAGTAAAAACACTAATTACGAGCATAAGTTGATGCAATTATCTTTGAACATCCTACACTGATGAACTATCAATTTTCCAGAAAGAAGTAAAAAGAAAATTTATTTTGGATAAATCGGCAGTAAAAAGACAAAATTACTCATCCACAACTACAAGTATCATTTTTTTTATCTCACAACCTCATCCCAAATTGAATTTCCATCTTGCAAAAATTTCACAATTTTATAGAACTTAATTTTACAATCATATTAAAAGTTGTAACAGTTTGTGTGAGAAGATAAATATATATTTTTGTGTGCTACTTTTACATCAACAAAAATCTCATTATATTACTATTGTTTTTTTCATAAAAAATAAGTATTTACTATGGATCCAAATACAAGTTCAACTACACTAAACTGATGATGTCTTTGAAGATCTTAAAGTAATTAACTATATCAAATTCAATAAGTAAACAAAGACATAACAAGATTGTATAAATTTTTAATATAGTGAAGAAGGCAATTATCCATCCATCTGGTAACATCATTCATCCTTATAACCCCATCTCTTAATCCCATGATCTCATGGCCATATGATTTGATTACTTCATCTCCTGCCCTCACTTTCTCTTCATAGCTATTTGATAGTCTTTTTTTTCTTTTTTGACAATGATTTGTGTGAAAGGATAAATTTATAATCTCATACATTTTTTACATCAACAAAAACCCCATTATACCATAACATTTTTTATCTACCATCACCTGCCTTCATCTGAGAAAAAACTTCACTAACAGTTAAGTGAGTATCTAGATCTTGACTCATATCTGGAAGGTCTCTTAGAATGGAAGAACCAATAGAAGGGAAACGTTGAATGGTTGTTGAAGAGACTCCATTGGCATTGGTTTCACTATCCTCATGTGGCATTCTTGGGTGTGCACTTTGTTGAAGTTGCAATGCATACTCCAAGTCCCACAACACATCTGCCATTGTAGGCCTATTAGCAGCATCATCTTGTAAGCATTTTTCTATTGTATCACTAAACTTTCTCAAGGAGTTTGGATCAATTTGACCCTCCAATTTGGGATCAATGATCTCTTCAAGCAAGTCCATTTTCTTGCATCTCAATCCCCATTCTGCTAGATTTATTTGCTCTCTTGGAAGTGTTGGATTCAAAGCTGGTCTTGCACACAAAACCTCTAGAAGAAGTACGCCAAATGAGTAGACATCGGATTTCTCTGTCAATTGTTGGGTTCGAAAATACTCGGGATCGAGATAGCCGAAAGTCCCTTTAATATCTGTGCTTACATGAGTTTCATCAAGAGGACCTGCCCTTGAAAGACCGAAGTCAGAAACTTTTGCAACAAGGTTCTCATCAAGTAAAATATTCGTTGACTTGACATCACGGTGAATGATTCCCCCGGCTGAACCTTTGTGTAGGTAATGTAGGCCTCTAGCTGCACCAATGCAAATTTCAAGCCTTTTCTTCCAAGGCAGAGGAGGCAACTTTGAGTTGTAAAGATGCTCCCTCAGAGTTCCTTTCTCCAAGAATTCATAAACCAAAATCATCTCGAGTCCCTCGTCGCAGTACCCGATAAACGAAACAAGATGTCGATGGCGAATTCGAGATAAGATCGTGATCTCTCTCTCGAACTCAGAAATACCTTGTCCAGCCCCAGGCTGACTTCGCTTCACAGCTACTGTCATGCCGTTCCTCATGACTCCCTTGTAGACTTTCCCAAAACCACCCTCACCAACAAGGAATTTCTTGTTGAAATTGTTGGTGGCAATCTTGATTTCAGCAAGCGAAAATTTCAACCCAAGATTCAAGTTAGGGATGGGGGAGCTGCTTAACCTGCTGTGAGTGCTGCCACCTCCAAATACAGACAATGGAGACCACTGTGTGTGCGTGTGTGAGGCTTCGTCCTCAGTTTTTGGCCTCCTCCATTTCAGACAAAACCAGATTCCACAGCCCAAAACGCAGAACAAACTAAAACCCCCAACAGCCAAGCCCACAGAAAGACCCACACGTTTGTTCTTAGTTCCCTCAGGCTCGTCACTGATGACAGGATCTTTGCTCTGTTCATCCGTGGCTTCCATAATCTCAACCCCATTCAAAAAAGCGGTGGGCTGTCCACTCTCATTCAGACCCAGAGGAACAACACTGACATCAACGAACCCACTTTCACCAGAATCCACCAAGAAATCTAAGTGAAATGGATAATTACTCTGAAGTCCATATCCAGAAGAGTCAATCTTCGTACTGAAGCTATTGCCAATAGACAAATTGAAGAAAAGAAAACCGTTGGATGTTATAGCGATGAAATCATAGAAATGAACCCGGAGAAGATGGAGAGTACGTTTTCTCGAAGGAAAAGACCACGCTATATTGCTGGAATTTGTATTCAACTCCCTGGCTGTTGTGTATACGCGATCGGGTGCATAATAATTGTCATTTTCGTTCAAGTACTTGAGTGTTTGGGAATATTCTCTGTTGGTTGCAGAGCTCGCATTCAGCAGATAAGCGTCGTCCGGTTCCCATTTCCTCCATAGGTTGTCGTTAGCGGGGGAGATTTCAGGACCGCCCACGTTGACTCTGTAAATTGTATGTAAAATTAGAGAAGGTAAATCCTTAGGCGTACCGTTGTTTCTTCCATCTGAGATGATCTGCAGAGCCTCGGACGGGATAAAGACTGGTGGGGTGGGGAACACTTCGATGGCATTTACATATGCAATAGATGAAGATTTCGGCAAAAATTTAATCTGAAATTTCCCCGGCCGTAATCTCAGGAAGAATTCCTTAACTGAAGCAGATTCCCCGGTGGCGTTGACATTTTTCAGAAGGAAAAACCCATAAGCCGAAACATCGAAAAGGGCTGTGGATAAATTGGGGAGAAAATTGGAAGGGGAGAAGTGAAGGCGAACAATATGAAAAGCATCTTGGTCGATTGGAAATTCGTAAAACGCTGCCTGATTGAAAATCCTTACAGAGTCATTCAGAGATGGAGAGTTGTTCAAATGGTTGACTTCTCGAGAATTCTTTGAGGTGAACCTGAAAGTATTGCCGGAATTCAAGTCGCCGATGAAATTCCGGCGAGTTTCATCGACGACGGTGGTCGGTGATCCACAGTTGACAAAATACTTATCTGGAGGAGTGTATGGCTGAGCCTGAACAGAGAAGAAGAGGAGAGAGAGGAGAAGGTGAGAGAAAAGGGTATGGAAATCAGAGCTCCAAAACATTTTCAGGAAATGTTTTCACTTGAAATTGGAATGGAGGTGGAATGAGGATGAAGAAGAAGAGAGTCACGGGGAAGAGAAGACGAAATCTGAACAATTCAACCCGTCAACCCCCATGTGATGTTAAATTAATTGCTCACCAAACATCTGCAAATTGGCTACAAATTAATTCCATAAAGAAACTGGCCACAGGAGAAGATGAACCCCAAATTCAGTGATAACGACATTCAAGAGCAAAAGAATTAATTTTCCTCTTCTCAAAAAGAAGAAGAAAAAAAAAAAAAAGAATTCATTTCTCAAAATAAAACAAAAAGGCAAAAAATAAAAAAGCAAAAGAGTTGAGTCCAAAAAGACTTGGTGAAGTCTTCTGGAATCTTTTTGTGGCTATGGAGAATGGATGGGTCATAAAGAGTTAGAATCGATATAATTATGTTGATGGATATTTTTTTCAAAAAAGATTTAAATTAATAAATACATATTTTTGTATTTTTAAAAATATTATTATTAATATTATTTCCAAATTAGTTGCCTTTGCTATTTTGTTCATATTTGTATCAATTTTTATTTTAGTATAATGGAAATATCTATTCACCTCTCATGATGTTAAACCTATAGACATGTGAAAATTTTGATGTTAATATCATCTACAGAAGTTTAATAC
Source organism: Luffa aegyptiaca (assembly GCA_017139565.1). Taxonomy (NCBI): domain Eukaryota; kingdom Viridiplantae; phylum Streptophyta; class Magnoliopsida; order Cucurbitales; family Cucurbitaceae; genus Luffa; species Luffa aegyptiaca. Next base: position 47,331,658 of record CM029398.1, read on the forward strand.
ATAAGTGTGCCCTCGGCCTCCACCTAGTTTTCACACCCAAAAGAAACATCTTAAATAATTGGTGGTTAAAATACTAGTTTGGTTCATCTATTTTTCAAGAAATCTTAAAATTAGACTTTATTATTAATTAAAGTTAATTTTTATTGAACTTGAATAATGATAATAGTTTTTATTCACAAAAAAATACCATATATTTCCAAAATTTATTGGGGAAATATTGGAACTATTTCTATTTTTTTAAAAAAATAATCATAAACTTATAGTAGGGACTAAGTTTAAGATTTATTGATGGTATGAAGATTAAATTTGAATGTAAGTAATATGACTAACGTAGAATAAATCTAGTAGTACTATAGAGAACAAATTGATTTACCAAATTTTTCTTGCTCAATCAGAGTCGATGTACTGATTCTAACTGTATATTCTTTTAAAATATTCTTCAAGATTAGTTTTTGTAGTTTTTAATATCTATGTTTGGAGAAATTTTTTGGCGCTCTTAGTGTAATGAGATCCTTAGTTTTGCATCGTTGGACGTAAGAGAGAGAAATAACAAAAATCTCTCGATTTTGTATCCAAACGGTTATTAAGGGTAGAAAAATTTGAATATTTACATCAAACGGTTTTAAAAAATGGGTCTCGTTGCACCGGGAACACCTAATAATTTTTCCTATAATTGTTAGTCGCTAAATTTAAAATCAATAAATTGATAATTTATTTGAACAAAAATCATTATCAAATACTCAATATCTTATCTCAAAAAACAAAAAAAAAAAAAAAAAAAATTGATATCTAATTCATCTACACATGAGTTGTTAGATATTTTTCTATCTAGATATTTATTGATTGGATGACATGCTAGCACACAAGTCAATATATATATATGTGTGTGTTTGCAAAGGTAGTCTTGAGATATTTATGAAAACTTAAGGTACCATGTGTTTACATATGATTGGGATTTGTGATTGATTGATTAATTAGGTTGTGTTTACTAAACTGAGTGAATATAGTAAGCTTCACAATTGCAATGAAAAATCAATGAGAATGAATAAATAGGAATGGAAAACGAGATTTTTGATGAATGTATACTAAGGCTCGACTACAATCATAATCAGATTTCCACGGATGTTGTTTATTTATCTCTACAATCACGATGAAATATAGATGATTACCAAAATGTCCTCCAATATTTCAAACCAATGCATGAGCTAAATAATATGCCAAGAAAATATAAAAGAAAGCGCACACACTTGTAAATTTATGACAATTATTTCTGAGTGAAAAAGAAGTTTTTCACGATGGGACGAGGTTTGCACATGGCCTCCAATGGCACAATCTTGGGCATTGTGGCACCAGTCCCCTCATTCATGTCGACTTGTTCTTCTCCAATAATTCTCTCCCACTCAAAGCACTGAATCAATGCTGCCAAAGTTAGACCCATCACCCTTTGTGCCATGGCAGACCCAGGACAAGCTCGCCTCCCCACTCCAAAAGCTACCAACTTGTGTACCTCCACTTCTGACTTTTCATATCTCTCTGGTCTGAAACTTGTGGGCTCCTCCCATTCCTTTGGATCCCTGTGTATGGCCCATGCATTAACCAGTACCATTGTGTCACGTGGCACGTTATATCCACCTATTGTGCAGTCATTGGCTGCACAATGAGGTAGCAACATTGGAGCTGCAGGAGTCAACCGAAGAGTCTCGGAGATGATTCCATGAAGATAGGGTAGTTTGGACATGTCTTGCTCTTCAACAAGTCGTTCTTCTCCAATTTGAGTGTCTAGTTCGTCTCTTGCTTTCTTTAACACTTCGGGATTGTTTAGTAAATGAGATAAGACCCATTCCATTGTCACAACTGATGTGTCAGTTCCCGCAGTTAGTAACACCTATAAATCAATTATTACCAATAAAATATATTTTTTTAAATTAAAAAGTTGTCCATGGCAAACATTCTTTATTGATGTCTTACTTTGGTGCCTAAAAAAATAAATACATGAAGATTATGGCCAAATTTGCTTACTACATGAAAATAAAAGGGTTGAGATTCAATCCAACTCTTACCTATGTTGTAATTCCTTAAAAATTGTTCACATCCACCCGACTCGTAATCTTGATTTTTAAAGGTTTTATTATAAGTTTAGTACTTTCAAGATTGTATCAATTAAGTCTCCTAACTTTAAAAAGTATCCAATGGATACTTGAACTTTTAATTGTGTGTGTAATAGGTCGTTTGACACATTCAAGATTTTTCAAAATTAACAAATCTATTAGATGTAAAATTGAATTTATGGTTATTGAGATCCTAAACTTCCAATTTGTATTTAGTAAGCCTATGAATTTTTAAAATTATCTAATAGGCCAGGGATTTATTAGACACAAAATTGAAAATTCGAGAACCTATTTGACACATTTTAAAGTTTAGGAACCAAATTAACACAACTTTTAGAGTTCAAAGACCAAACTTGTAATTTTTTTTTTTTAATTGTTTTCAATGATTCTTGGATAGAGTGCAAAATGACTAAAAATGGTTTAAAATGTATATGAGAATGTTAAACCTATTTCAAAAGAAAAGAGCCTCAACCTAAAAGTCATCCCGACAATGTGATTCATATGCCTTTTCTCCGATTAATCTCACGACACTCCCCCGACGTGATCCTACTAGATTCGATTGGCAGGTAGGATATTAATTCATAGATAGGTGGTCATAATGGATTGAAATCTCATTTTCTCAAAGTCCTTTACTTTTTCCATGACCTTTATTGACTATTAAGCTAACCCATAATGATTGTTTTCCAATGGATTATGTAAATTCAAATATTCATAGTAACTTTTTGCTGCAAATTAATATGATTTGTCAATTTTTTTTTTTTTTTAGTTCATTGATTTGTGGATATTTAAAACTAATAAAAGCTGACATTAATTCCAATCACTGAGGTCTTTTAGGTAGTCTCTAGGTTTTTTAAATTAAGTTTATAAACACTATTCTAACAAATTTTTGAAAGCTAGTTTTTTTTTTTTTTTTTTTTTTAATTTGACTAAAAATTTAAATGTTTTGTTAATTAATGAATCAATGTAAGGAAATGAGAGAAAACAAACAAAATATTCAAAAACCATAAAACAAAAAACCAAGGTTCCGTTTCATAACCATTTGGTTTTTTGTTTTTGAAAATTATGTTTGTTTTCTCCTAATTTCCTTACCATGTTTTCATTTGTATGGTTAAAGAAAATCGAGTACTTATATTGTATTTGTGTGCATCGTCATCCCATATATGGTCGGAAAATAAGGAGGATAAATACTTTGGTGCATATTGTGTCATCATTAAGGGGTTGTTTGGCCCAAGGGTTTGGAATGGGTTGGAATGGATTCGAAAGGGATGCCCATGTTTGGTTGGCCTGGAATGTTGTGGGTTTGGAATGAAATGGTGGGTATGTGGATTTCAACCCATTTCCACATTTTGGTGGGTCCCACTATTTCTCTCTCCATTTTTTCTTCATAATTTTGATGGACCCATCATTTCTTTTTCTATTTAAACCACAACCACATTTTGGTGGGTCCCACTATTTCTCTCTCCATTTTTCTTCATAATTTTGATGGGACCCACCATTTCTTTTTCTATTTTTTTTATAATTTTGGTGGGTTCCACTATTTCTCTCTCCATTAATTCCCAAATCCAATGCACCAAACACAGACATGGGAATCATGATTCCAACAAAATATTCCCATGGGAATCACATTCCATTCCATTTCAATCAAATTCCAGAGCACGGCCCCTAAGGGGTTGTTTGGCCCAAGGGATTGGCTTGGATTGGAAAGATATACCCTTGTTTGGTGGGTCGGGATTTGGGTGGGGTTGGAATGGAAGTGTGGGGATGTGGATTCCAACCCATTTCCCACATTTTGGTGGGTCCCACTATTTCTCTCCACGTTTTTCTTCATAATTTTGATCGAGACCCACCATTTCTCTCTCCATTAATTTCCAACTCAAATTAAGCACACCAAACACAGGCATCATGATTCCCATGAATCTAGATGCCAACAAAATATTCCCATAGGAATCACATTTCATTCCATTCCATTCCAAACCTATTGCACCAAACGGCCCTAAAACTTTTTTTTTCTTTTTTTTTTTTTCCGGTTAGTTGCCGAGTATTGTTTTTGAAATGAGAAACTAAACTGCAGAGAGAAATGGAGAAATTTGTTTACCAGTATAAACCCTTTGATTATTCGGTCGTCGTATTGAACAGGATCCGATTCTTGCAGAGAGAGAAGGTGATCGATCATCGTGTTCCTTCCCTCTTCCTTCTTCCTCCGGTGGTCGTCGATCAGCCCCTGCAAGAACGCATCCATCTTCTTCCCTAATTGAATCAATTTCCTCTCGAAACCGTTCGGAATAATCCAGTTCAGAATGGGCAAAAAATCCCCTAAATTCGACACTCCTCCCAGCGCCAGAATCTCCTTAATCAACTCCCTGAACCTCCTCGCCTCTTCCTCGTTCGTCACCTCCTCTCCGTAATACCTCTTCCCGGCCGCCATTCTCATCGAGACGTTCAACGTCAGCTCCGACAGCGCCGATTGCATCTCTACTTTCGAGAATCGATCGATCGAATTGCGCGACAGTTTCCGCACCGATCGCTCCACTTCATCCCTCCGGATATCGGCGAATTTGTTGATGCGAGACACCGAGAAGATTTCGACGGCGCCGATCCGGAGGAGGTTCAGCCAGTGGTCGCCGTACGGAGCCGCAGCCATGTCTGTGTAATTGTAGCCGAGGTGTTTGCCAAGCAGCAAACGAGGGCGGTTGGCGAGAACGACGTCATTTTTGGTGAAGCACTCCTCCACCGCCGACGAAGACGATACGACGACCGCAGGGCGGGAGCCGAGGCGGAGAAACATGACAGGTCCGTATTTGGCTGAAAGGCTCTGTAGATTCCGGTGGATTGGTTTTCTCAAGAGATGGAGATGGCCGATGATCGGAAGAGATGGCGGACTCGGCGGCAAGTTTTTGCGAAGGGGAAGCGATGGACGGATGAGATTGAAGGCAAAAAGAAGAGAGAGAAAAGAGAGGGAAGCATAGAGGAGGAGTAGGTAGGTGAGCTCCATTTCCATGGCGTTTTTGTTAGTTAAATTCGTGAGTGCAGCTTGGTTGAGGATGGCAGTGGCGTTAACTAATTAATTTATAGGTGAGATTTGAAAACGAAAGCCATGGTCAATTCAATTGCGTGGACGATTTGGTTGGTACTTTCTAGAGAATCACTTTCTAGGATGTTCAGTTAAGGCATTGGATGAATGGATGTTTCTTTTTCAGTCAGTGTAGCCATGGTCAATTCAATTGAGTATTCTTCAAGTAATACTATACTAAAATGTGTACACATATGCCTCGATATATGGTTTAAATTATAAATTTAATACGTTATATTGATTAGATTAACAAGTTATTATTATTTAAACAAATAAAAAAAATGAGTAACAAATGATAATTTTGAATGATGTGAATTTAAGATGTCTCTCGAGATCTCGATATTATTGAAATCCATGAAATTATCGACTAACCATAGTTGATGAATATTTCTTAACAATCAAAAAGATATTTAATTTATACAAAATAAAAATTAAATTAATTTATAAACATATCTCATACTTGTAAAAAAAATTTATATATTTTTTATGTTCAATTTAGCATGCAATACTTTGTTGTTAAATTATTATTTTTTTTTAAATAAACTTTGTTGTTAAATTTACATTTCATTGAAAATTTTTCGGTATAATATAAAATTTTTTACTAATCCGTCTATCGATATATGTGGGTCAAATGAGCATAGTTCAATTGACCTTATATATTATTTTTTATAAAAAAAAAAAAAAAAATCTAACATGTGAATGTGTGGAAACATTGACGCACAATATTGATAGAAATTTAAACCATTATGTGACAATAGATGATATAAGATAACAGGTAAGGTGTTCTCTCACTTTTTTTTTTTTATTTAATAAAAGAGAATGCATTAGAAAATAATAATTGTTTTACACCTACCCTCCTTAATGAGGGGAACTAACCACGAAGGCAAATAGGGAGCCCAAAAGACTTGTCCCCCTTCCCACGAAGAAACGCTTCCATGAGATCACCCAGCGATTGGTAAATCTATGGCTGATCTCGCAACACAGTGTGCATCTGTGTTCAAAACCCTACTACAATGACTAAAACTCACATTTTGCACATCTAAGGTGATGACTTTGATTTGATTGGTGAGAGATTTCACCCCTGATAAGTCCTCTATTTGTTTTACTTGCTCTCATTTATTTTATTTGATTATCTCATATTATTGTGTCATTTGTTACTATGTTGTACCAAATTATCATTTATTGTCCTATTAGTATGCTGCATTAACATTTAGCCAACATGACAATATAGTCCAATAAACTTTAAAAAAAAACACACACACAATGATAATCCACGTCCACTCATCTTAAGATTGAATCTTCATTCAACCTTTATTGTAGTCTGAAATTTTTAATAATTTTTAATCAAAAAACTCATCATAAATTCAAATAATAAAAACTTTAGAGACATGATTGCGGACATTTTTTATTAATATTGTAATTTTTAAAACTTATTATTATAATATAGTTAATTTGAAACTTATTATTGAAATATTGCAGTTTTAAATTTTCGGTCAAGAGACGACCTTGAAACAAGTGTCGCACGCCTTCTGACGCGACAATAAATTTAAAAAAAAAAAAAGATTTTCGCAAAGGTCGTCTCTTCAACAGACGACCTCCGCACATTCGTACATCAAATGTAATGTTGGCTTTGTGGTCAGGGCGTGCGTTTTCTTCCTTCAATTCCCAGGTTCGATTCCCAGCAATTGTATCTTTTATTTTCTTTTTTTTTTCCGTTTTCTTCTTTTTTTCGTTTCTAATTTTTTATTTTAAAAAATATGAGCAGTTTTTTATTTTATTTTTTTTTCGTTTCTAGTTTTTTATTTTAAAAAATACGAGCAGTTTTTTATTTTCGTTTTTCTTATGTATCTTTTATTTTCTGTTTTCTTTTTTTTTTTCGTTTCTAGTTTTTTATTTTAAAAAATATGAGCATTTTTTATTTTCTTTTTTCTTGTTTCATTTTTCTTTGAAATATACTTAAAAATCAACACTTTTATACCATTTTCTTTATATTTTTATTTTGAATTATAAAATTATTATAACCAAAATTTTTATTTAGTTAATTGAGATAAAAGAAAAATAAAAATAAGAAATATGACAAATAAATTAAACTGTTGTTATTTTTATACCAATGCTAGAAACGAAAAAAAAAAAAAGAGAACAGAAAAGAAAATAAAAATAAAAGATACACAAGAAAAACGAAAATAAAAAACTGCTCATATTTTTTAAAATAAAAAACTAGAAACGAAAAAAAAAAAAAGAAAACAGAAAAAAAAAAAAAAAAAAAAAAAAAAAAAAGAAAATATATGATACGGCTGCTGGGAATTGAACCTGGAAATAGAAGGAAGAAAAGACATGCCCTAACCACAAAGCCAATACTACATTAGACGACCTCTGCGAAATTCTTTTTTTTTTTTTTTAATTTATTGTCGTGTCAAAAGGCGTGCGACACGTGTTTCAAGGTCGTCTCTTGAAGAGACGACCTTTGACCGAAAATTTAAAACTGCAATATTTCAATAATAAGTTTCAAACTAATTATATTTTAATAATAAGTTTTAAAAATTACAATATTAATAAAAAAATGTCCCATGATTGCTCTCCTTTATTTTATCATGGAAAAATAATTTTTAATTAATCCTAATGACGATAGTTCAAGAAGCATCTGGAATTCGTTGATTTTAAAATGAAGTAATATAAAATATTGAAAGTTGTTTTTATAAGAATTAGTTACATATTAAATTGCTAAGTAACTAATTGAGTTTCTTCTTTTAGTTCAAATGCAAAGTGTTAAAATAAAACATAGTTCAAATGCAATGTTTTGACTAGCTACCAAGGTTTTTTTTTTTTATTTTTATTTTTTTAATTCAACCATGTTTGAGGTGGGAGATTCCACTTTGACAGCCCACCCAAGATTTGATCGCTATTTATTTTTTTAAAAAAGAATATCTATTTTCTCTCAATTTTGCATTTCTCTTTCTTACATATGGAAAATTTAGCAGTAATTAACAGAAAATTCCTCCTAACACATGAGTAGTAAGTATTTTCCACTAAGAAATACTCTCTCTTTTTTCTTTTTTTTTTTTAATTGTACTAAGAAATACTCATTTGGCAATATTTAGTTTCGAATCTTTGATGAGGGTATCGGCAGATCGCAGATGGTCATAGAAGTCATTAAACCATAATTTGATTTTTCTAAAATCAAGAGTTCAGGGTTTTTTTTTTTAAATAACAAATTCCTTTTAAATACAATCACTTTTTCTACAAATGTTAGGTGAAGAGTGTATTTGGTTTAACTTTTCAAGTGTTTAATTTTGAAAAAAAAATTATAGTGTTTGGCAACCACTAAAAATGACTTTATAAGATGAGATTTAAAAATAAACTATTTTAGGAGAAATACTTGAAAGCAAATTTTATAGAAAGAGTTTTTAAGTATGTAATAACTAACTTGGGTATAGAAACATTACTTATGAGGCAATGTAACCAAACATGTGAGTGTTTAACTTCTAAACAATTTATATACAAAATGTTTAGAGAAAAATGCATTCTTGAAAAACACTTAAACTAAAAGATATTCCAAGTGGAACATAAATCATCCTGTCAAATTTTAACTAAACACTAACAAATCTTTATAAAGAATTTTTGGTAATCTATAAATACTTTTAAAATTATATCAAACATACCTTTGAAACATGTTTACCCTGAGTTTGACCATAAGGTCCAATGAAAATGGTTATTAAATGGACTGGATCGTCCTAAGTTGACTTGTCTATGTTTCCGTGGGTTGGTTTAGTTTGAACGGTTCAAAGATTTGTGAATTGGTTTAGTTTCCGTGGGTTGAACACACGGAAGATAATAAAGACAAAAAATTAACTCGTTTTCTCCAATTTTTTCAAAAAGTCTCTGGTTTTCCAATTTTTTTTTAAAAAAATCTATTTTTTTTTTATCTAATTTACCCTGAGTTTGACCATAAGATCCAATGAAAATGGTTATTAAATGGACCTATTCGATGTACGATCAACTTTCTTCAAACATTCATGTCATTATAAGTCTCTTTCTTGAAAAGTTATTATAAATAACTAATTGCGAGAAACTAAAGTAATTTTTTTTTTCTTTCTTTCTTCTTTTAAACCAAATGATTGAGTGTTTTAGCATCAACAATTATTTGAAAAGTTAAAAAATAAAAATAAAAAAAATCAAGAGATCAAAATAAAATTTAAACCAAATTTATTCAAACAGACCACAAACTCATGGCTTAGCTAATAATAAAATATTGAATAAATTGATAAACTTTAATTAATAATATCATATATGTGATTGTGAGAACACTAATAGTATATATTGAGACAAAAGTGGATTATTTTAACATAACATGTGAATTAGTCCAAATGAACTATATGTGAACTTTTAAGATAGGCCTACAAACATCCTCATATATAGAATAAATTAATAATTTAATTGAAGAAATATTCCAGACAAATTTTAATTATCATGCTATGATATAGCCCAACAATGCCTAAGAAAAATAAGAAAGTATAAGTACTCAAAAAAAAAAAAAGTATAAGACATAAAGGCCATACGTTTATAAACTTGTAACAATTATTTCTCAACATCAAAAAGGTTGTTGACGATGGGACGAGCTTTGCACATAGCCTCTAATGGCAGAAGCTTGGGCATTGTGGCACCAGCACCCTCGTGCATGTCCACTTTTTCTTCTCCAATTCTCTCCCACTCGAAGCACTGAACCAGTGTTGCCAAAGTTAGACCCATCACTCTTTGTGCCATAGCATACCCAGGACAAGCTCGCCTCCCTACTCCGAAAGGTATCAACTTGTGTACCTTAACTTCTGACGACGTTTGATCATATCGTTCTGGTATGAAACTTGTGGGATTCTCCCATTCGTTTGGATCCCTATGTATGGCCCATGCATTAACTAGTACCATCGTGTCACGTGGCACGTTATATCCACCTATCGTGCAGTCATTGGCTGCATAATGGGGCAACAACATCGGTGCGGCGGGAGTCAGTCGAAGAGTCTCAGAGATGATTCCCTGAAGATAGGGTAGTTTGGACATGTCTAGTTCTTCAACGAGCCGTTCTTGTCCAATTTGAGTGTCTAGTTCGTCTTTTGCTTTCTTTAACACTTTAGGATTGTTTAGGAGATGAGACAAGGCCCATTCCATTGTCACAGCTGATGTGTCGGTTCCAGCAGTTAGTAACACCTACAAATCAATCCATACAATATATACTCAATACAAATAAGGTGAATTAGCCAATACAAACATATATAGCAATAATTTGACATGAAGTCTCGAATCAGGAGGGAAAAAAAAAAGTGAATTAAGGGGACAAAAAACAATTTCTCTCCATAATGTTTAATGTTTTAGAATCATTCTAATAGAAAGGCGAAATCATGAATATGATTAATTAATGATTTTTATTGGATTTATTTTTATTTTATTTTGTTTAATTCGGTTTTATTGAAACATTTGGGGTAGGGGGATTCGAACCTCTGACCTCTTGGTCGGGTACATGACATTTACCAGCTAAGCTCGCTTTGGCATTCAGTTCCACTTGTTACTTTATCTAAAGTTGAGGATTCAATCCCTTACCTCCCTTGTTACTTGAAAAAAAAAAAAGTGACTCTTAATTTTGATTATTTAAATTGTTTTAATTATTTTTGCGTAAAGGAAAAATGACTAAAAATGGCTTAAAATGTATATTAAAATTGCTAACCCTATTTCAAAAGAGGAAAAAAAAAAAAAAAACCTCAACCTAACAGTCGCCCCAAACAGTTTTTTGACAATATGAGGGTGGGAGATTTAAACCACATACCTCGTGGTTATCTTATGCCAGTTGAGCTATGCTCTTGTTGACAGTCGCCCAAACAATTGTGGGTACTAAAAATGAAAATAACATCTTACTTACTCTTAATTTTATTTTCTTAAATCGTTTTGAATCATTTTCATCTAAAGAAAAAAAAAAAAAAAAGGACTAGAATTAATTTAAAATTTATATGAAGAATTTTAACTTTATTTGCCAATTCCTGAACAATAATCTTAACTAAACTTGTTATTTATCCTTAAATTAATTTGTCCATATTTTAAAACTAATAAAGTTGATATTATTTCCAATCACAAAAGTTAGATTAAATTTAATTTTGAAAATTTGAGTAATTCTAAGTTGAATGCATAATCAAATCAGTTTTAGTCCAAACGAGTTCAGCGGTAACAGAAATTAGTCAAAGGTTCAAATCAATTCACTGGTAAAGAATGAGAAACTGCATAGCTAGAGAAATGAAGAAATATGTTTACCAGTATAAATCCTTTGATTATTTGGTCGTCGTATTGAGCAGGATCCGATTCTTGCAGAGAGAGCAGGTGATCGATCATCGTGTTCCTTCCCTCTTCCTTCTTCCTCCGGTGGTCGTCGATCAGCCCCTGCAAGAACGCATCCATCTTCTTCCCAAATTGAATCAGTTTCCTCTCGAAACCCTTCGAAATCCAGTTCAGAATGGGGAAAAAATCCCCTGGATTTGATACTCCTCCCAGCGCCACAATCTGCTTGATCAACTCCCTGAACTGCCTCGCCTCTTCCTCGTCCGTCACCTCGTCGCCGTAATACCTCTTTCCGGCCGCCATTCTCATCGAGATGTTGAACGTCAGCTCCAACAACGCCGATTGCATTTCTACTTTCGAGAATTGATGGATCGAATTGCTCGACAGTTTCCGCACCAATCGCTCCACTTCGTCCCTCCGAATTTCGGCGAATTTGTTGATTCGAGACAAAGAGAAGATTTCGATTGAGCCGATTCGGCGGAGGTTCCGCCAGTGGTCGCCGTACGCAGCCCCAATCATGGTAGTGTAGTTGTAGCCGAGGTATTTGCCGATTAGCAAGCGAGGACGGTTGGCGAGAACGACGTCGTTCTTAGTGAAGCAGTCCTCCACCGCCGACGAAGAGGATACAACGACTGCAAGGCGAGATCCGAAGCGGAGAGACATAACAGGGCCATATTTGGCGGAGAGGTTCTGGAAATTTCGGTGGAGTGGCTTTTTCAAGAGATGGAGATGGCCGATGACCGGAAGAGATGGTGGAGTCGGCGGTAAGTTCTTGCGAAATCGAAGGGATCGACGGATGAGGTTGAAAGCGAAAAGAAGAAAGAGAAGCGAGAGGGAAGAGTAGAGGAAGTAAGTGTCTAATTCCATGTTGTTTCAGTTAAGCTCTGTTAATGTGATTGTTTGGGCTTCGGTTTCTGACTGCATATATAGTGGAGATTGCGTGATTGATTTCATTCGGGACACTTTCCCCAGTCTCTTTCTTGCAGAGAATTTTGATTCTTTATTTTAAACATGTTTACTTTGACCATTTTTCATGAGACTGCGCAGCCACATTAAACAGAGTCAATTGAGTATCGTCCAAGTTCTAACTTTATCGTTGAAAATTAACCATATATTTAACTTAATGATTATCGATTAAATTTATATGAATTAAGATGATTGTTGCTGTCAAAGTAACTATAGCTAGATCATAATTGATACGTACTCTAAGAGGATCAAATCCTAATATCTCTTTGTTTTAGTTCAACAATATTTAAAGTGGAGGATTCGAATCTCTAACTTGATGGTTGAACGTACATACCAATTACTGCTAAACTATACACATTTTGACTAATATCTTATTGTTCATGAAAACTTAAAAGTTTTAGTCATGTTACTGAAATTTCATTTATTAAATGTTAGCTTATTTATTTATTTATTTTTTTTTGAAATACAAATGTTAGCTTATTTTTTAGTTCAACAATTGTGAGAATAGAACTTTGAAACTTTTTTTTAGTACAACAAATGTGGGATGTTTAGATTCGAACCTCCAACCACAAGAAAATGAGTAGATACCAATCATGGTTCAACTAGCTCATGTTGACGGAAATTTGATATCTCTTATGAAACTAAGATAATAGGTCATTTATCTACTTAATTATGAAAATATTTTTTCATCAGAACTCTTAATGATGTCTCTTCAACATTTAAGTCGTATTATTATTATTATTATTATTATTATTATTATTATTATTATTTTGAAATTAAGACTTCCTTAAAACGCTAACCAACAGCCAGTTGAGTAGATATCAATCATGGTTCAACTAGCTCAGGTTGAGTATTATTTTTTTTCTTTCTCTTTCTTTTTTTTTTATTTTTAAGAAAAGAAATTATATTTAGAACAAACAATCTAAATAGACTGAAAATCCATTTTAGCAAGAGAAACAAACCAGTTGTCAAAATGAGCAATAAGGGTGCAAGGAAAAGATAAAAACCTGCTTACACCGACCGAAACCGTTGCTGGATCGGTTTATAACCGGTTCGGTTAGCAGTTTCGGTTTGATTATATAGAAAACCAATTTTATTTGGTTGGTTTTTGACATGTACCCCGACCAAGAGGTCAGAGGTTCGAAGTCCCCTTGTTATTGAACTAAAAGAAAAAGAAACAAGTTGAAACAATCAAACCGCCAAATTATAGGGATAGAAGAAAAAAAGAGAAAAAAGCTAATGCATTATCCACATGGTTACCACCTCTTTTAACATGAACAAAACAAAAAGAAATTGTGGAGAGATTTTTTCAACCCAAATACCAATCTCATTCCGAAAGGAGGAGGATTTCCTCAAGGAATCAATGACAATGACACAATCTAATTCAAAAATCGTTTTTAATATTCCATGTATGACCTACATACATAAATAACTAATTTCATTTAATTAGTTATTTATGTATGTAGGTCATGCATGGAATAGACTTCATTCCATGATTATAAATTTTTTTAAAATTAATATGAATCCAATTTATATTAAGTTTTTTTTTTTTAATGATTATAAATAACTAATTAAATGAAACTAAAATAGACTTCATTTTCTTTCAAGGGTCGTTTGTTTCATGGTAATTCAAGATTTCTATGGAATAAGCATTTGGATTACCTCGTTTGTTTTGTAGTAATATTGGATACTAGGAATTTCGGGATGTCCGAACATCCTAGGATGCCCATAGGAGGCATTCAAGAAGCTTTTGATGCCCTCATGAGAGATAAGAAATAACCATATGTAACTAACCTTTTTTTTTTTAAAAAATTACATTTAGATATAAAATAAATGATTGTTATATTGAATAATGTTTCAATTTATTTTTGATTTATCCTCTTAATAATAATACTAATTGTACATTTAAAAAAACACACATAAAAATTATTATAATATATATGGTTAAATAGCACTTTTGGTCCCTGAACTTTCATGAAAGTAACAATTTGGTCCATGAACTTTGATTTGTAACGATTTAGTCTCTAAACTTTCAAATTTATAGCAATATAGTCCCTATACTTAAATAAGTAACAATTTAGTCTATGTACTTTTAAATTTGTAACAATTTAATCCTTGTTGCAAAAAAAGTCATCAAAATTAAATGTTGAATTTTATTATATAACGATTAAACTTTGTAGCTTATAAACATATTGGGTCCTAAATTAGTTTTATTAAGCTATCTATGTAAGAAATTTCATTAAATCTTTACATTAATTTTCACGTTAGGGACTAAATCGTTACAAATTTGAAAGTACAGAGACTAAATTGTTACTTATTAAAGTTCAATATTGAAAGCACTGAGACTAAATCGTTACAAAATTGAAAGTATAGAGACTAAATCGTTACAAATCATATTTTAGGAACTAAATCGTTACTTTCATGAAAGTTCAGGGACCGGAAGTGATTTTTAACCTATATATATATATATATATATATAATTCTCTAAGAAAAATCTAATTTGATAATGTGATCAATATAGTCCACTGAAATACACCGTGAATTATATTAATTTTGAAATTAATTTTTGAAATTAAATATTTTATAAAAACCTTAAACTAATATAAATTAATTTTATTCTAAAAAAATAACAAATTAAATTAGTATAAATTAAATTGATATAAAAACAAAACATTAGATTAACAAAGACTAAAACATCATATAAATTTAAATTATATTACACTAATAGATAAATTAACTAAAAATTAGTAAGGACGTTATTGGTATTATACATAATCTAAAAAATTTCCGTACAAAAATCCTACAAAACAAACATAGTTATTTGAATATTCACAGATATTTTTATAAATTATTCCTTCAAAACAAACACAGTTATCCTAAAATGTCGGACATCTATACTTTCGAGTATCTATAATTACAGACATATGAATATTCCTATTATCTAGACTTCCCAAAAAAACAAACCACCTCTTAAAGAAATGTATTGTGTGTTTAAGACCAACAAATCCAACATAAAATAAAAATAGAATAACAAGAGAAACCAATTAAAGAAACCATGTAGAAGAAAGTCAAACAACCATTAGAGAAAAATTTGCAGTTAAGATAAAAATTTACTAAAAATAAATCCTTAGAGAAAATCAGCTCAATCATCAACTTTGGATAAAATATCCTAAATAAAAAGGAATAAAAAAAAAAAAAATTAACGAAAATAATGTTTTTATTTCAAACAATGGAGAAATTCAAACTTCTATCTTTTTAATTAATATACCTATGTTTAAGTCGACATATGGTAATATCAAGTAAAAAGATTAACTTGAAAGAAATTGCAAACTTTCTAATGGTTACTAAATTTTGAATCATTTCGTTTTAATTTCTACCATTTATACCGATCCTATCTTAGCTATTATCATTGATTTTCTAAACATTATTTTTATTTATCTAAATATTCATAGATCCAATATTGCGTTAGGTTATTTTTATCAAATGGAAGTATAAAAATATGACCCAAGTATTAAGAAAAGAAGGTTAAAAATAGGGATAGGGAAGGGGATTATATTGTCAAAAAAAAAAAAAAAAAAAAAAAGATAGGGAAGGGGATTATAATTATAGGAAATAAATTACAAAAATAAAATTTGCAGTCACGGGCTGCCCAGCTGTCAATGCCAGATGGCTATATAGCATTGGACGGTCATCTAAGCAAGGCACAACGACGCCGCAGCGTAATGTCATTGACGGTTCTCGTTAACGCGACACTGAGCCGTGGGTTTCCTTCTCTCTACGACTTATTCGGCACCCTGAAAGGCTGAAAGCTGCAGTTTCACCGGCTCTCCTTTCCCGTTAACATAAAGGGGCTTTCCGTTTCCTTCTTCCTTCCAAGTGCCCCTACTGAAAATCTCTCTGTTTCATCTCCTCCAGCTTGCCCGCATGATCGTTTAGCCTCTCTCCGGCCTCACAGCCGGTGTTTCTTCTGCCATGACGTCCATCACTTCCGTCGAATTGAATTACCTCGTCTTTCGCTACCTTCAGGAATCAGGTGGTTTTCTTCTTTCCAACTCATTTTAAGTTTTTTGGAATTTCATTTTAGTTCGGTTGCTGCCTTTTCTTCTGTTTAGGTAGATGGGGAAGTTTTTGGAATTCAATTCGCTTTTATTGCAGAAGGAAACATTGAGCTGATTTTGTATTTAGAAACGTAGCGGCGAGGGTTCGTTTTTGAGCTAGCTAGGGCAAGAAATTTAGTGTTCGTATAATTAAAGTTTGTAGATCAATGCAACTCTGGTAGGTTAGGTTTACTTGAACTTTCTATTTCTTTCTTTCTTTTATTTTTTCTGCATACCCTGTGGCTCTGTTAGGTTTTTCGGTATTTTGATGTAGTGTCAGTATGTGAGTTCTAGAGGGGGTTAGGTTTTGTATACGCGAGTGAAGTACTAACTTCGGCTACGAGCCTGGCGTCCTTTCCAATGTGCTTGCTTGGTGTGGACAATGAAAATAATCTGGGTAACCAGAGTTATAGATTATGGCTTTGCCATCCCTTTTAGTTCATTTGAAATCTAAGTACATGTTATTTTCATTTTCGTACCCAGAAATTACTTTGAAGTACTTGAATCTGGACAGTGGATAACCAAATAAACTCTCGTATGTAATGCTTAACTGTACCTCTGAAACAATCAGAACCAAAAGCACAAAGCTATGCATTAAAGTGAGGAACAGTGTGAACGTCTCCTTGTGGCTCTCAAGATTTGTAGAAACCCTCTTTGTGCTAACTGGATGTTCAAAATAATAGCAAGAAAAGGGGATTTCCAAAGGACCCTCCATTTCCCCCAGAAGGGATATGTGCTTAGGGGCAGAAGACACTCTAAAAGGTCGAAGAAACCTCCACCAAATCCTCTCAACAAGAAACAACTTCAAAACATGTTATCAAGCCTTAGATATATGCTTGCTAAGAACACATCATACCAGATGGTGCATTAAGGAGTAAAAATTATAGATTAAATTGAAAGTTTTGGTTCTTTTAAGTGCCACAAGCCACTGAAAGAATCTGACCTCCTTTCAAACCAACACCTTCTAGAGTTCAGCCAAAAAGAGGACTGTGATGTATGCTGGGAGGTAGTAAGATGTGTGAATAATGATTTACAGGTGCTCTACCTTAGATTACTCAAGAGTCTGGCCCTTCTTGGTTCTGTTCCTCTCTTTTTGATCACCCAACGGAAAGGGAGTGCTTGAACCCAAAGTGCTTAATCAAATATGTTTGGTTTTGAAAGGATAAACTCAACTTAGCTACCTCTGTTGATAGGGTACTAGGCCAATGGTTAGAAGTGAAACTAGAATATAACACCTACCTTGGCCCCTCAAAAAGATTCATCCACCCTCTAGACATTAATTTTTTTTTTAAGCCTGCAACACAGTAAACACACCAAATTTGAATGCATATTGGAGCATGTGAATGTACATTGTACCCTCACTAAGTGAGGGTGAGGGTCTAAAAGCTCTTTTTAATGAAACCATTAAATCTCTATGTAGATTTTGTTGACTTCCCTTAATGACCCACTAAACTCCTACCAAAACTCCAACAGTGACAACACAACTCAAATAGACCTCCCAACTCCTCCTGAAATAGGTCCCTCCCCCTATACCTTGTGACCCATACACTGCAGTGGTTCATCTTGCCTGAATCCTCTGATTTTGAAAATGAAAGGAGATGGAAAAAGAGCCCCAAATAACCATTAAACTGGGAAACGTTGGAGACTCCATATAATTAGAATACCTTCTGAGGACCGCCCAGCATCTTCCATTCGGTCATTCCAAACACTTTTAATTTGCCCTAAAGGAGAAACACTTGCATCTAGTTTCTCTAGGTACTTCTGTCTTTCAATTAATTCTATCTGACAATGTCAAGGTATATAGGTCTCAATCCTGAAAATGGTTTTCTTCTAAATATAAGTTTTTTCTTTAAACAATTGTACATATGTTTGGAAATCTTGAGTTCATTGCTAGTTTCTCTCTGAAAGTTCATTTTCTGTTCATTTTGAATATTTGACCAATCTTATATCAAAGAAAGAAAATTCTAATATTTTCTTTTTGTTGTCCGTTTCTTTTTTAGGTTTTATACATTCAGCCTTTGCTTTAGGATATGAAGCTGGCATTAATAAGTGTCCTATTGATGGCAATTTGGTTCCACCTGGTGCTCTCATTACTGTTGTACAGAAAGGGCTTCAGTATTTGGAGATGGAAGCTAACTTGAGTAATGTAAGTACAACAAACTTCTTTTCTCCTTACTTTGTATACTTGTATCCATTTAAGAACTATGCAGGCTTGCAACCTGAGAAAATTTTGTGTTAATTTTGTCAGAATGACACAGATCTAGATGAAGATTTTTCATTCCTACAGCCTTTGGACCTTATTACAAAAGATGTCCATGAATTGCGTCAAATAATCAAAGATAAAAGGAAGAGTTTACTGAAAGATAAAGAGAAAGATAAAGAGTTAGATAAAGAACTTGAAAGTGAAAGAGGACGTGTAAGAGAGAAAGAACGGCGTGAAAGTGAAGTTGAACGTGGACGTGCAAGAGAGAAGGAACGGCTTGAAAGGGAGAAAGAAAGACTTGAAAGGGATAAGGATCATGATAAGGATAGGGATAAAGTAGAAAAGGATAAGGAACGAGAAAAGCAACATGAGGATTTCACAGATAGAGATATGGTTATGGATCAAGATGAAAAGGTCCATGCGAACCAAGGAGAGAATGGAGTTTTTGGAGGTATCTTTTCCTTAGATGGCTTTCTTTAGTCCATGTTTGTATCCATGAAATTACTAATATGTTGTTTTAATAGAATGCTTTTACTTATGATTGCCTTTTCTTCTATTGTGTTTTTCAGATACTCTCTGGTTTTCTTTTAAACAGTTTGACCTAAATACATATCTTTTCTAGGCTGGTAACTTAGTCCTTGTGTGTGTTTGTTACATTTGATTGGCATTATTAAGTCATCTGTGGGTTCTTATGAAGTCATTCTTTCATGTTTGTGTCTAATAGGTCCCTAAACTTTAAAAAAACATCAAATAGGTCCTTGAAATTTCAATTTTTTTGTCTAATAGGTCCCTAACTTAAAAATGTCAAATAGGTCTCTAAAATTTCAATTTGTGTCGAATAGGTCCTCATGTATTCAACATTTTTTAAAACTAACAAATCTATTAGATATGAAATTAAATTGCATGTCTAATAGGACATTAACTTCCAATTTTATGTCAATAGGTTTGTGAAATTTAAAAAATGTTGAATAGGTCAAGAACCCATGAGATGCAAAATTGAAAGATTAGGGATTTATTAGATGCAAAACTAAAAGATTAGGGACTTATTTGACACTTTTTAAATCAAAGTGGCCTATTAGACACAAAATTGAAAGTTTAGGGACCTATTAGACACTTTTTAAAGTTTAGGGACCTATTTGATACAAACTTGAAAGTTTAGGGACTAAACTTGTAATTTAACCTTTAAACTACTTTCTAGTGGATCTCTTTTTGTTTTGTTGCCTTACCAGAGAATGGGTTCTGTAGTTTCCCCTCATCACCAATGATCCGAGCTTTTTGATGATTGAATGTGTGTATCGACTGTTCTATTTCATAGGACCAGAACCAATGGATATATCTACGACCTCAACATCTCAGTCCTGTGAAATTTCTAGTTCTGATGTGACAATTTTGCAAGGACATACTTCTGAGGTGGGAACATTTTTTCAGTCTTTGTTGTTTATTCTGTAATCTTTTTCTCTCCTCAAAAGAGTTGTTTGATACTTGATATTCTCCCTTATCCCCAATTTTTTCTATTCCAGCTGTATGCCTATGTGACGATCTGTTGCTTTCCACATCTAGGTTTGTGCCTGTGCATGGAATCCAACAGGTTCTCTTCTTGCATCAGGGTAGGCCCCTCCTGTTTGATACACACAATAAATATTAAGGGGTTACATATTAATGGCTCTTGTTACTTTGATCACATTATTCTTTTAGCTTTTGTACCACCACATGAAATTTTATGCTTTGTATGGGGTGAAATGTAAATTATAAGTTATAACACTCAATTCTTTCTTTTGTGAAGTGGAAAATTGCATGGGATGACATATTGTGCGTACTTTCATACTTTTGTATAATTGAAGCAGGATGTTTGTTTAAAAAGAACTATTGAAATCGTTTATTTGGTTGCTAAAATTGTGTGGGACGATATCTTGTGCTTAACTTTGCACATGAATAATCTCTATTTTGTGCCTAGCATTAACGTGTTGTGTCCCAATTGTAATTGAAAGAAAGGATACTTATTCAGAATGTATATTAGAAATCTTTGTATGGTCTGACATGTCTCCCTCCTCCTAGATTAGCAAGATCCGTATATTACGGTCATCTTTGATCATGAGGCTTCTATATATCCTTTATATATTTACTTTTAGATTCTTACTTCAATTACAGTTCTGGAGATTCAACAGCACGCATTTGGACAATAGCAGATGGTAGCAGTAGGTCTGGAACTCAAAGTGGTCCTTTAAACGTGTTGGTGTTGAAGCATGTTAAGGGTAGAACTAACGAGAAGAGCAAAGATGTGACTACACTAGATTGGAATGTGAGTTTTTCGGACATTTTTTAAAATTACTCACACGTGTATGCTATTGGTGAGCTCTCACCTCTAGAACCATCTACAGGATGTTAGTAATAGGATATCATTTTGTAGGCATTATCTTTTAAAATATATTCTATTCTTCTTCTGTGAGATTTGGTTGAGTGGTTGTGTTTGCTTCATTTACTGTTTCTTTTTGTAGTTATGTTTCATTTATCTTTCTGTAGTTCAATGTATTTGGTGCTATGGAGGAGAATTTTTACCAACCCATTTTGTCCTCGGTCTTTTAATGGTGCAATTGTTTTGCACAAGTGTGCTTAAGCCTTCGAAAGAAATAAACCACTTTTGTGGCTTTTGTTGTGCTACTGAGGGAGATGTGCGTGTGTTTATTTGTCTATTAATGGTGGCTTTTACGTTTCCATTTTGGGTTGTCATAGGGGTGGGGTTGGAAGCCAAGTGATGGTTATTGTATCAAATATGCAAATGACAACTCCATCCCCACCCAAAAAAGGAAAAAGAGGATGGCGTCTCATGTCTATGCTATCTCTTTATTTGAATGCACATATATTTAGATGATTTTTTATTCTAAGATTGTTTTTGATACAGTTCCTTAATTTCTTAAATCTAATAATTTGTAAAAATGTTTCAAAATCATGTATTTAGGTTTGCATCAACTGCTAGTAGTGAATACTTGCGGCTTTATTATCCTAATCATAAACCTTTAGCTTTTGCCATCATGTAGGGAGATGGGACCCTGCTTGCTACTGGTTCATACGATGGACAAGCTAGAATTTGGAGCACCAACGGTAAGCTCTGTAATAAATTTGCTGCTTATATTTTTACCTTTAGAAGGTGAACTATAATTAAGATACATGCCAAATGGCACAAACACATCGACATGCCGTTTTCTGAAAAATTAGGACACGAACATATTATGACACAGTTTAATAAATAGAGCATATGAACATTTAAATAAATAGCCATCAAACTATTTGTATTTTAAATTATGACATTTATATTTAAAATATAAGATGAAAGGAAGGATAACATATATAACATGCACGAAGTTGAAGAAATCCAAAACTGATCTTGTCTTGTATCTTATAATAAAGGCTTTAAAGAAATCCAGAACCAAGTATTTGTTTAAATGATTCTATGTCTCATGAGAAAAGAAAATTGTATATCAATTAGTTTGTACAATCTTTATCTTTAAAGAATGAGTTTGATGTCTTTTATTCAAATTTATCTACTCTTAATATATATATTTTGGTGTTAACCACCATGGGTTGATTGAATGGTCAATATTTGCCAATGTAAATAATAAAGGTTAAGGGAATAAATTCAAGTCATGGTGGCCACTTATCTAGAATTTAATATCTTATGAGTTTTCTTAGCTACCAAATGTACTAGGGTCAAACGGTTGTTCTATAAGAATAGTTATTTGTGCACAAGTTGGTTTGGACACTCACAGACATATATATATATATATATAAGCTGCAAGAAACCAAGATAGTCTAAGGGCTGGGATAGATGATACCCCCAAAGAAGACCTATCAGAAAAAGGCTTTTCCAATTTTCTAATAATCGTAGAAAGATTATAAAGAAATCTTTGTGATTATATTCAAGTTTCTTATCAAAAAAAAAAAAAAAAAAAAGAGAAATCTTTGTGATTTGAACAGAGGCCAAACGTTGTACACTATTTTTGTTTAGAAAAGAATTACTGAAGATTGAACGATGGAGTACAGTATGTAATCCATTTTACATGGATATAAACACGTTACTGGAATTAAAATATTCGTGCTTTATACCCTACTAGAGTAGATGCAAGTAGTTCTTGAACTAGAGGTCAGTTGTGATAAAACTTCATAGGAAATTCTCATTTAGCACAATGAAGAAATACAAGCAGTGATCGGCAAGTTCATGCATCAAACATCGAAGATCTTGTTGGACTAAGATTCCGTGATGCATCATTGAAAGACGAACAGATTTGGAAGAGAACCAATGTTTTGCAACCAAACCTGATCATACTTGAAATTAGAGACAGACAAATTGATAATGTGGAGCATAGTTGTTCGCTTGAGCACCTTATCATTTTGAAGAGTTCTTCCTGGTCAATGGTTCCAACTTCGGTTATCCTTAGATCAAGACTCAATAATTGTCTTCTGTCTTGATTTTGTGGGGGCATGCAATCTTGGAAAGCGAGAGGTAGGTACCAAGATTTTCCCATTTGTTCATTCTAAATCTGGTCTGGGTGCTAAGTTGATATTAATGTCAAACCACTGGATCACTTTGTTGGGGGATTTGACCCAAAAATTTTGCTTGGGTTCTGGATGAGGGAACCCTATGGCCTTGCGTTAGTTATGAAACTGGCCCAACCAAGGGAGAAAGGATAAGTTGGTCAAGCAGAGGAACAAAGAATGTGGGGTGGACTTCAAGGTATTTTTAAGGATCTACTCTGGTGCCTAGACAGATACAATACGTGGTAACAGGGACACCTTCCTGTCAACTAGGAAGACCAATTTGATTGGGGCACGACCCGGGATGCCAATAGAGACACAATATACAAGCACTTAACAGACACTCAACTTTATGGAAGGGAGGAAGGTTGAAAATTATGTTGGTATTGGAAGAAATGGAAAAAGTTGGTGGAGGAACGAGAAACAGAGGCAAGGAAGTGTTGCTGGAGGTAGCACAATTCTCATTAACTTTTTCATAGGCACTACTCCGCCTCACACAATAATGTTAAAGGGGATGCTTTATGGAAGTTGGTGGTGTGGGGCAACCCATAACTTTATCGTTGAAAACTTGGCTGCAGATTTAAAGCTACCTTGGGAGAAGAATGGAGGATTGTTAGGGACCTTAGGGTCGAGTAAGACCATTGAAGAGAAGGGGTCCGTTGAGGAGTGACACTATTACTAGTAACAAACTTGAGGTGATGGTGTGATGTATCCCATAACTTTGTTGTTGAAAACTTGTCTGCAGATTTGAAGCTACCGTGGGAGAAGAATGGAGGATTGTTAGGGTTAAGTAAAGACCATTAAAGGACACTATTACTAGTTAGTAGTTACAAACTTGTGGGGGTGGAGGACTTCTTACCTCTAGAATCAGGCAACTGTAATATTTCATAGTATGCAGACGGTTGGGCACCATAGGGAAAGGTGAATCAATTTGTAATCAAAGATGTATGGGTTTTGCTCTCAAACTGAAAATCTAAGGGTACGAGAAACTGGGAATGTGAGCTAAATGGTGGGTACCTTAGGGTTCAATGTTAGTACAATACCTTGCAGCATGCCACCACCAAAGTCATTCCATTTTAGCTGACATATGGAAGAGCCCCAAACTCGTTCCCCCCTCTGATCTGGCATGGGAAATTTGTTTTATCGATTCCTTCAGTTGGCAAGTTGCAACTTGTAAGAAAGAAATGTGATCTTGGATGATCTTAGGTTTCAGCTAATAAGAGCTCAACAAACTATGGAAAGGAAACATATGAACACTGTATGGATGTTCTGATGTAGGCATATTAGTTGTAATGCAAGCTTAGATATATGGGATGGATGAAGTTTTTGGGAAGGGAGAGGTTAGAAGGCTGCTATACTTTGTACTCGTTCTTTTGATATGAATAAAGTTTTCTACATTTCCTGTGAGTCCGTCATTCAACTATAAGATCCCTTTAACATGTAGTATGTGGATTACTAACTAGCCAAATAGAGACTTAATAATTTCACAGAAATATCCTTCTCATATTACCCATAATCATAAATAATTGCCAAGATCTGTAACTTCATACACACGGAAGAAGTTTTGATAGGGAAAAGAAATGAGAATTAAGACAACCTTAATGCAACACATCTATTTGGAATCATTTTTCTCTGTATTGAACTTTGTTGCACTGATTTCTCTGTGCATTTCGTTATGGTTGTATTGTTTTCTACTTCTGCTCTAGGTGAGTTAAGGAGCACATTAAGCAAGCACAAAGGTCCCATATTTTCTCTAAAGTGGAACAAGAAAGGTGATTATCTTCTCACTGGAAGCTGTGACAAAACTGCTATTGTTTGGGATGTGAAGGCAGAGGAATGGAAGCAACAGTTTGAATTTCATTCAGGTTGTATACAATACATTGAATGTTACTGAAAGGAAAAAGAACGTTTGCAAAAAGATTGCCATAATGACGCTGTTTTTACATTTAGGTCCAACACTTGATGTTGATTGGCGCAACAATGTATCATTCGCAACAAGTTCCACAGACAATATGATATATGTATGCAAGATTGGAGAGACTCGTCCTATTAAAACTTTTGCAGGACATCAGGTTCCTTTTTTCTCCACTTCCCTCTTTTAAATGTTTGGTATTACTAGTTTTTTATCTACTTGAATAGTGAGTCATGAATATGATTGACTTTGGTCTAAATTCATTATTGAGGCCAGTGTTATTTTCTAATTTTGTTTCAAGTATTGGAAGCATGCAAGTTACATGTTCTTGGGGGGTGACTAAATTCTCTTGTTCTACTAATTTGGTGTTGCAACTTTGCAGGGTGAAGTAAACTGTGTCAAATGGGATCCCACAGGATCATTGTTGGCCTCGTGTTCTGATGATATCACAGCGAAGGTTATTTATTTTGTCCAATTTTGTGGCTCATTAGCAACTAATTTCTAAGTTGAATTTTACTTTGTCTCCACTTTTATTTTTGAAATGAAAACTTAAGCAAGAAAAGGATGTGTAATACACATGCCACTTATTTGTTACATGCTGCATGTATTTGGCTTCTTGGCTTTTTTTTTTTTCAATTGTGTTCACCAGAAAGTTTGATGCAGATATGGAGCATGAAGCAGGACAAGTATGTTTATGATCTGAGGGAACATTCCAAGGTACTACTGGTGATCCAACTTTCATGTGCAATGTGCTTGAATTTATATTCCTCTTCCAATTAGACTATAATGTCAGTATTTTTTTTTCAGGAGATATATACCATAAGGTGGAGTCCCACTGGTCCGAGTACAAACAATCCTAACCAGCAGTTAGTGTTAGCTAGGTAATTAGCCGTGTTGATATCTTCTCTTTTTTAACCTATGATAATCTGTACATGTGCCTGGTCTAATGGTTTGCTTGTTTTATAGTGCATCATTTGATTCAACAGTGAAGCTGTGGGATGTAGAACTCGGGAAACTCATCTACAGTTTAAATGGACATAGGTACCATACTTGATTGTCAAATATGTTTAAGATTCTTGAAGCGTCGAAGCATATATGTGTACCTAATCATCAAGAAAATTGGATTTGTCTACTAATTCTTTTGATTGAATCACCAGGGAACCTGTATATTCTGTTGCATTCAGCCCAAATGGTGAGTACTTGGCCAGTGGATCTCTTGATAAATCAATGCACATATGGTCACTGAAGGAAGGCAAGATTGTTAAAACATATACCGGTAACGGGGGTATATTTGAAGTGTGCTGGAACAAGGAAGGTGATAAAATCGCAGCCTGTTTTGCCAACAACACTGTTTGTGTCCTAGATTTCAGAATGTGAGATTTTGAGCAGTGCCAATAGGAATAGCTTTTTATTTTTCTTTCTTTCTTTTGATGGTGGAAAGAACAATCCGGTGGAGGGCGTTGTTCTCTAACCTAGACCTTAGACTTTAACTTTTTATGTCAATTTATACTGTTCTATGTAGTTGTCACTCCATTGATAACAGTCCCTGCTTCAACAATGTTTCAATGACTCGTGTACAGCATTTGTAACTGTGGTTAGCAATTCTTAGCTGATTGTTGTATTGCAGCAGTATGTTTGTTAGGATTGTCTCATTGACTTGTGTACAGCATTTGTAACTGCGGTTAGCAATTCTTAGCTGATTGTTGTTTTGCAACGGTATGTTTGTTAGGATGCTTCACTGGTCTCCATCAATTCCTCCATACTTTCAAATGAAAGCTGCACTTGAATTAATATAGTTCCAAATTTACAGAGATTGATGCTTCGAATCTCACTTCATATAGTGTTTTGCAAGTCTCGTGGAATTGAATTAGTTCCTTTGTCCGTATTCTAAACTAATAGCTATAGAATCCGGATTCAAATTTCAGATGGCTTGAGAATTTCAGTTCAGGATACTTGATAAGAACATTTCACGTTATTAACAACTTTTATAGCGAATGTCACAGGATCCTGATGAATTGATTATAATACAGTTCCCAAATCATCTCACCAATAATCTCCACACGAACATAATCCATCTTCGAAATGATGGAACCGGTTCCGATCCCTCATTACGATTTTACGTCCAGTGATTTTTGATATCAACTTCATCACGGCATGGCAATCTGAACACACTCGGAGGTTCTTCACAATCTTGATGGTGATGCCTGGTTGAGTACTGATAAGCCCAAAGGCAATAGCAAGCTTCTCGCTGTGAACTTCGAGCGATTGCTCCTTCTGTTCATCCCCAAGATCATGTAAAACGATATCAGTCTGCGGTGTATATCCATGAGCTTTGAGCCAACTATTTACCTCATTCAACATCATATAGATTTCTTTGCTTTTGGGATGTTTCTTCTCACCAGCAAGGAACTCATGCACCTTATTGTTAACTTCAATTGAGCTGCAACCAGGCTCCTTTTCAATGCCATGCTCTTTCATTAATGTCCTCATCTTTGCAACCCCTTCCCAATTGCCTGTTGCAGCATATATATTGGAAAGAAGAACATACGTCCCTGAATTTGCAAGCTTCTGGTCAACTAGAAACTCTGCAATCTCCTCTCCCAATTTAATGTTACCATGGAGTCTACATGACCCAAGTAACGTTCCCCACAGAACAGGGTCGGCTGCAACTGTCATGTTCTTCACGAGTTCATATGCTTCTTCTAGATGTCCAGCACGTCCTAGAAGATTAACCATACATCCATAATGCTCGACCTTGGGTTCAATTCCATACTTATCTCCCATCAAACTGAAGAAACTCCTTCCCTCCGCCACCAAGCCGCCATGGCTGCAGGCACTCAAAATGCCAATGAAAGTGATATCGGTTGGCTGGTATCCGTTGTCAGTCATTTCCTCGAACAATTGCAATGCATGTTGGCTAAATCCGTGCATGGCATACCCAACGATCATCGAATTCCAGGCAACCACATCCTTATCCCTGATCCCATCAAATACCAAACGTGCATCTTCCAAGCTACCACATTTGCTATACATATCAACCAGCGCGGTGCCCACGTGAACATTCATCTGAATGTCTTTATTCTCAATATACGAATGAACCCACCTTCCAGATTCGAGGGCTCCAAGCTGCCCGCATGCCGAAAGCACAGCCAGAACTGTTACTTCATTGGGCTTAACTTTCGCCACCAACATTCGCCTGAAAAGCTTCAAAGACTTATTGGGAAGACCATTCTGCGCATACCCACCAATCATCACATTCCAACAAACCACATCCTTCTCTTCCATCCCGTCGAACAAGGCCCGTGCCTCGTCAAGCTCCCCCAGCTTCGCATGGCAAGTAAGCATGGCCGTTAGAGAGACCAAACTTCTCTCAGGCATTTTATCAAACAGTTGGCGCGCACAGATGACATCACCCCCTTTCGCGTATACATCCACCAGACCCGTTCTCACATACAAATCAGAATCAAACCCGAGCTTTATTGCTTGGCAATGAAGGGCTTTTCCCGGTTCGAGCGAGCAGGATTTCAAGACTGAGGAGAAGGTGAAAACATTGGGCTCGACACCACGGGTTAGCATTTGCGAATAATAATCGAGAGCTCGGTCAAATAATCCACATTGTACGTGGCTATGAATAATTGCACTATACGAGAAGACATTGGGTTCATCGGAGGAGTTAAAAACGGCCACGGAGTAATCAAGGCGGCGGAGAGTGGCGTAGGAGCGTTGGAGCTTGAAATTTAAAATGGGGTTGTGGTAAAGCCCATGGCGGAGAAGAGAAGCGTGGATTTGAAGCAGGCGGTCGACGGATTTCGATTTATCGATTAGTAAGGCAAACCTTTCTACTTGTTGGAACCGATCGGAGGTTGTGGCAGTGGAAGGAGAAGATGGTAAGAAAGATGAACGATTAGTGGTGACAATTGATGGCGGCGATGGAGGTGAAGCAGTGAAAAAGGAAGAAGATGACATTGTCTGGGTGTTAATTCAAGCATTTGGCGCCATGGAAATTCATGCTTTGATTTATCGTTAGACACAAAGAAAGTAGGGGAAGTTCAATTCAATGGGATATTTTCCCTGCATTTGTCGCGTTATTTTTTTTTTTTTTTTTTTGAGATTCGAAGTGCTAATAAAGAAAATTTGAAATATAATGCGTAAAGAAAAAGCAAATTTGAAATATGACTCAAAAGAAGCTAAAGTTAGTGTGTGTCTCTCTAAATTTTAAAGAGTGTGTCGACCAATTTGGTAAGGGTCCGTTTGGTAACGGTCTCGTTTCATGTTTCTTGTTTCCAATTTTATTAAGAAATTTAAGCATTTAATAATTATGTATGTTTCTTGTTTCTCATTTTTTAGAAACACTCCCAAAATTTGTATAGAACTTTTGGGAACAACTAAAACTGTTTCTCCTTTTTTGTTCTTCTTTCCAATTTTTTCCAAACATAAATAAGAATATAGGTTTATTATTATTGAATGTATAGGTGTTAGGGTCATGAAATTCTATTTTTCTTTATTAAAAATGAAGAAATGGAAACAAGAAACGAGAACGTTACCAAACGGGCTCTAAAAATTTTCTCAATTTTGTCGAACAAAGTCTAAATTGATTTACCTCTAAAAATTTTGGAGTTTAATGGGTACAATTATAAATCTATATAAGTGCGTAGGGTGAGCAAAATCAACCAATAAATCGAGTTAAACCAATTGTAATCGATCGAACCAACTTCGGTTGGTTGACTTGATGACATATTTGGTCAGAGATCAGCGAGTCCAAAAAAGACTTAAGCCGACCGATCGATCATCACCAAATTTGCAATACATTTAATTCCACCGTAGCTTTTGGGAAGATTGATTGGTCTTCCCAATAGTTGAAGTTTCAATGGAACTTAAAATATTAAAAAAATAATAATAATAACAGGAATAATCTCTCATCTCTCGTCTCCTCCTTCCTTTCTTTGTTTCTATTTTTTTTCTTCTTTTCGATTTTTTTTGCTTCTTTTTTTTTTTCGTTCTTGATTGCTCTTTTTATTCTTCTCTCATTGTTTCTTTCCTTTTTTTTTCCTTGCTTGCGGGAGTCAAGAAACCAACTGATCTTCTGATGTAGCTAGGTCGGTCGGTGAGTGTAACGATCTGCTTTAAAATTGACTACAACTGACTGACTCAAATCGTGTTAATGGTTGGTATCAGTTTAGGCTCAAATCGATATAGAGTTTTAATTGATACAATTATTAGTTTAAGATTTTAATTGATACAACTTCTAAAGTTTAGAGATATAAATTGATTTTCTATTTTTTTTCCTTGATATTTAATAATCAAGATTTAAAAAATTGATTCACTTAGAAAATTTTATTTCTTTTTTCCTTTTTTAGTTCAACAAATTTAGTAATGGAGATTTGAAACTCTAGCCTTTTTTATCTCGAACAACAGACCTTGTGGTTATCAGTACAAGGTTATGCCAGTTGAGCTAAACTCTTGTTCGCAAGGATATAATGTATTCACTCGTTGAGTTATACGGTAGTAAATTAATTTTCTTTCGCAATGTTTAAAAACAAATGCTTTAGTTGAAAATAATTATTTTTTTTTTCAAATTTCTATTTCAACTTTCCATGTGCATCTTTTGCACTTTTCCTTACATCATCGTTTTCTCTATTCAAAGCAAAATTGTTTCTACATATTTTTTTTTTAGACAATATGTGGGGTGAGAGAATTCAAACCACAGATCTCGTGGCCATCAGTACAATTTTATATCAGTTGAGCTATGCTCTTGTTCACAAATTGTTTCTCCATATTTGAGGTTGAAAGAAAAAAGATATTTCATACCCCTAAACTTCAATTAAACTCTTAATTATTCATTTATACCATCCGTTAGGATTCCGTTTGAAAATCCTTAATGCATAATTCTCACACAAGTGTAAGCTTCTTTTAAATGATTAACACAATACGAACAACTTTCATCTTCTCTTATTCTTGTATTTTCAACTACTTATTTAAAAGTCAACCTTGAACATAGTTCAACTAGCATAAAACATACACTATCAACCAAGAGGTTAGATCCCACTCCCCCATATTATTGTTGTACCAAAAAAAAAAAAAACTTATTTAAGTTGTAAGTATGACCTTTTGATTATGTAAAACAATATGTACACATTTAAAGATGTACTAACAATCAAAATTATTATGCATTGATGATTTTAAAACATAATCTCCCAACAGATGATATAAATTGATTTACTTAAAAAGTTTAAGGTTTTAACGGTAAAAATTGATTTTTTCTCAAAAAATGGAAGAACTCCTTTGTATAATATTGGGCTCCTTCAATAAAACCCCAGTCTCTGCCTTTCATGAACTTGTGCAATAAAGGCATTAGCTGAATTTTCAGAGCATTATAAAGAAAAGCTTTTCAAGTACCCGAGCAAAGCAGCAAAGGATTGGAATTTAATCTTTTAGAATATAGAACTTGTATGTGGAAGCCGTTTGTTATCCTTAGTCTTCTCAAGTTTCGATGTCATTAATGTAATGGAACCAGATGCAATTATGTGACAACAACACAACATTAAAAGAAATTAGTGCACCAAGTATCATCCATATTCTATACCCTTTTATTACTGGACGGAATACAAAAGCCAACAAAATTGAGAATTATTGAAGTTCACTTATTTGGATATTCTTTTAGGGTATTCCAGAGACATTGGATGCTTTTGTTTCGGACATTTTAATCCTTATCTTACTTCATATTACATGTTCTAAGTCTTATCAAAAAGTACACGCCTCTTCAATTGTTTGTGAAAGTACTAGAAAAGACTAGTTACAAAGAAAAAAGTGTGAAGAAGAAGAATGTAGAAAAAGCAAAAAGAGAAGAAAGCTTCCAATTTGTCATTAAACAACTTATTCTTTGGCTGAAATGGGAAGACATGCACATGCTCAATTTTCATAAACAAAAGCATAGCAGCACTAATAGTTTTTTTTTTTAAAAAATATTACGTCACAAATAAGGAGGATTCATACCAAGGAAGAATCAGATGTCTTAATTGAATTATGCTGAACTGGATAGGAAAACTAAGGTTCAAAGTAGATGATATTAATAATAATATGGACTATTCTCTTAATAAGATCTATTGACTTTTTTTTTTTTTTTTTTTTAAAAAAAAATCTATTGGCTCACTACTTTTTGAAGTTGATGAGTGTGATAGACTAATTTGATATAAACAAATGACAATATGATCTACACTCATTTTCAAATAATGTAGGCAACCCATTTTGTTTCAGATTATTCTTAAAGATGAAAACAATATACGACTTTTTCCAAACAAATGAAGAGATAAGCTTAAGGTTAATTAGTAAATTTAAGATCACGGATAATAGTGGGCTTAAAGACTAAGCGAAGCCAAACTGAACATAATTCAACTGACATAAAGTGTGTGTCCTTGACTAAGAGGTAGAAGGTTGAATCCCCCTCAAACCTACTTGATCGAATACACCTATATATTACATCGTAACTTTGTGGAAACATCATATATATTACACTTGAACATCTCAAAGCAATCGAGAGACCAAATTTGAATATTAATTATCTTTTTTTTAGTTTAACAACATTTGAGATACACTCATTTTGTCTTAATTACTGTATTGTTTCTTAGAAATGGAAACTTATTCATGCATCTACTCTTTGAGAGAATGGGTAATAAACTTGATACTTTGCAAGGATTGTTCTTCAAGCTTAGTGTTAGAAAAGGGAGAGTTTTGATTCTTTTTCTAAAGTTTGCATAAAAATTATTCAGATTAATTCGGAATGGAATTGACAAACAATGAAATCTAAAATTGAAGCTTGGGTTCATCTCAATCCTCATGCCACCCATTATTAACTTAGAGAGCATCAAATCCAATTTATCCCAAAAGAAAAGAACTTTGGCATCAAATCTATACTTCCATTGCCCACCATGTTTGCCCAAAAACAAATAGTTGTTGTCCCTCTCTATTATTCTCTCTCTCTCTCTCTCTCATATGCTTAGCAAAACCAAAACATTGAAACACTGAAATCCAGTTGGAAAATGTGGACATGACAACCTCAATGGCACCTAGTCTAGTTGTACCATTTGACAAGACACCCTCCAATTCTCTTGCATAGCTAGGTATGTTTTGTCACCATGCATTGACAATTTGACATGCCCATAAGTGAAAAGGGATATAAGAAGAAAGGACTATTGAGAAATCCTACCATTTAATTTCCATGGAGTTGAATATAGCATGTACTTAGTTTAAAAAACATGAAAAGAAGAAAGAAAAAAGAAAAGAATATAGCATGTACTCTTTAACAGTTTGCTCTTCATTTGTTTACTGGCTGTAATAAGATATCAAAAGTGTCCTCTCTTTCTCTTTCATCCTTTACTTAAAATATTTAGAGAATCTACAACAAAATTTAGAAGGAGAGAATGAACAATCTGTTGGAAGCTTTGATGAGTCCAAAATAAAACTCTAAATTAATTTCACAATCTTAAAGAGAAGAAATTTGTTTTCTTGTAAAACTCGGGAACTCTCACAAGAGAAAAAAAATTGTTCTCTTGAGTAACTCACCTTTTGGTTCACTTTACTTTCTTGTTTGAGAATTGTTTAGTTACACATGAGAAAACGATCTCTTTTGTAAACCATCCCAAAAGACACTTCAAAAAGACTCTAAATAAATGAGTACACATGTACACATACCATTTATGTGCTTTGAATACATTACATGTACTTAGGAATTCATGTATCTAAAAGTTCATGTATTTAAAGATGCATCTATCCACCCATACATTTAATTCAAATGTAAAACGTTCACTAAGATATTCTAATTTGGACTATACTAAATTGTTAACATGATATTAAAGTGTGTGTGCCATACACATTAACGTGCTAAATTTAAGATTTGATATGATTTTAAAAATACATCTTGTCCTAAAAACCAAACAATTATTTCCAAAAAAAACATTTTATTATCTCAAAGAGTTGTGTATATGTCTTTCTATCTTTTCTTTTTAGTTGGAGCATATAATTTGGAACAATGTAGAATAATAATTTAGATGAGAGAGAGAGAGAATAATAGCTTAAAGAGCGACAATGAAACATTGAAATGTGGAATCTTTGTCTCTTAGATGTACATAATTGAATGATAGTACAAAGCTTCTCTTTCTAGCTTTCTTGTTTAAAGTTAGCGAACAATAATAACTCCACTTGTAACTCAAGCCATTTACTTCCCTCATCTCCTCTTCCATACATTATTCTCAAGTTCCTTCCCCATATATATATTCATTATTTAACTCCCACAATCAACAATGCACCTTTCAAACTCCTTCATCACTTAGCTTCTGCCATGAATTTTCCCTACAAACAACAACAAAGTGAATCCAACCCACATGATAATTTAGGCCAATGGCTGAGTTTAGGCCCTTGCAGTACCGACGGCCACCCGCCGACAGCCACCGTCGTTTCCGACACCAAACCGAAGGTCGTCAGCGGCGGGGAGGACAGGCTGTTCTCGTGCAACTTCTGCATGAGGAAGTTTTACAGTTCGCAAGCTTTGGGAGGCCATCAAAACGCCCACAAGAGAGAGAGAGGAGCCGCTAAAAGGCACCAATCTGATCCCAAGATGATGATGCTATCAACAATGGCGGTTTCTCTCAACTATGCAGTTGCTTCAATTGGTATTAAACCTCATTCCCTTCCCCATAACCCTACCAGAGGTGGGATTGAGAAAACACCATTGCCAAAAGCTTTGAGAAGGGAAGATGCCATGGAAATGGACTCGAGTTGGCCCGGAAGCTTCCGGTTTAAGAGAGTCGAAAATCAAGAGTCGATGAACGAGCTAGATTTGAACCTTCGGCTATAAACGAGAAAACCAAGGTAAAAAATTGTTAAATATCTCAAACTCCACATCTATAGCACTGTGAGTCTGTGACATGATATGAAGTCGTGCGAACGTGAGCATAATTTAGTAGTCAAGACATTTACCTCTTTTTTTTAGGTTGAAAGTTCAAATCTTTACTCTCCATTTTGTTGTACGGTCATATTCATTATCAGTTGGTATTGTGTAATATATTCTTATAGGGTCATGTACTTTAAAAAACTTTAATAAGAAACTTGGTGTTTGAGCTTTTCTTTTAATTTCTTACATCACATAAATATATATTCCTTTCATGTTGTAATCTATGAAGAATCGAATAACTCTAAGATATAGCTTACTTTTTCCAAAATTTTCAATAAATAGTGTTTCTAATTTTTTCCTATAGTTACAAAAAAAGTAATATTGTGTAAAATCGTTTACTAGTCAATAAAATTATTTAAAAATCATGAAAAAATCATATAAAAAAACAGGTGATACTATTGTATATATAAGTTCCGTAAATGTCCATATCAACTAACTTAAGTATATATCATGGATCAACAGGTCAACGATTCGAATCCTCCACCTTTGTATATATATAAAGAAAGTTGTGTAATTGAAAAAATTGATATATGATTGATAATTTTTTTTTTGAAAAGGTTGATATATGATTGATAATTGAGTTGTAGTTAGTGAGTCTTTTCAATCATGTGCTTTGTTTTACAACTCACTTTTCCAATGGGCTATGTTCATATAAGAATTTAAATACTTTCCAAAACTGCTTGAAGGGCTTCTATAATTATCAAGTGTATAATTGATTCATTTCTCTATTTTTCTTGTGAAATAAACATCAAACTTCTCGAGGTTTGAGCAAATACGAGTATAACTTAATGAATAAGATATTCATTACCATTTCAAAGATTGATGGTTCGGTCTTCCACCCC
This sequence comes from Luffa aegyptiaca, assembly GCA_017139565.1. NCBI lineage: Eukaryota > Viridiplantae > Streptophyta > Magnoliopsida > Cucurbitales > Cucurbitaceae > Luffa > Luffa aegyptiaca. The sequence continues at coordinate 47,367,647 of CM029398.1, forward strand.
ACAATTGTGGATTTTAGGAAAAAAAAAAAAAAGGATCTCAACGCTTAAAGAATAAAAAAAATGAAATTAAGAAAGAGGAACCAATGCAGGGAGATCATTGCAGAAAGAAAAGGAGGGAGGACAAGGGCAAGAGTGACAAATAAAAATCAATCACTATTTTTTCGAATTGAAACATTGATCTCGATATGGTAACTGAGGGAGGAGGACAACAATGTGAGAGAGACCAAAAAAAAAAATGACTATTTTTTTAATTTTTTTTAGTCCAAAAATTGTAGGGTGGGGGCCAATAAAAGCTTAGCTCAACTGGCATAAAGTCGTATTGATAACCACGAGGCTTGTGGTTCAAATCCCCCTCCCCACATATTATAAAAAAAAAAAAAAAATTGTAGGGTGGAGGGATTGAAACCATTAATCTTTGATGTGGTAATTGATGGTTATTCACTAAAATGATTTTTAAAAAATGAAATGTGATATGATGCATTGATGTTGTAAAAGTAATAATGATAATTATTAACTCTAGTCAACTTTTGTTAATCTATGTATAGTTTAGTGGATAAATCACCAATTTGAATTCTCTCACCCTAGAAATGTTGAATTAAATAAAGAAAAAGCCTAGTCAAGACTTTTGGACCGTGGGAACCAAATAGAATTATTTGACAAAAATAAGAAATAGTTGAATATTGTATTTGATATATATATGTTGATGGTCAAATTTGGTCGGGAGGAACTCACCTGACCTTCACATGCCACCAACGGTAAATTTGTTTGAAAGGGGGGAAGACGTGGCCTGCAAGACAGAAAACCTGCACACCAGTTGTGGTGCTTACCACATCGCCTTCGATGCTTAAGTCAGAAAACGGAAGGAAGAGAGCAAGAGAGCAAGAAGAGAGAGTAGAGAATAGAGTTCGGGATCCCTTCTTCAGTGACGAAGAGGGGTTTAAATACCTGCTCATGCTCCTAGGGTTTTTAGGAATTCGGAGGCGTTTCGGGACAAACCAGGCGGAACCGGGGCAGCAGGGACCAAACGGAAGCGACCAAGCTCGGTGGCCCGACCCTTTGGTTTGGTCTTCCTCTAGGTAGGTTTCCTGGTCCTATCTCTGCCCGGTTGTCCTTGTCAGCTCCTTGTGCATCAGAGTAGTCCAAAATTACCTATAACAATATATATTTATTTATTTTGATAGACCACTTATTGTATTTAACAATGACAATTAATATACTTGAGAATAAAGGGTAGAAACCACTCTTAAACTATAATGAATTATTTCAATTGCACCTTGAACATTTAATGTAGAAATTAAAACTTCAAACCAATGAAAGAAAATGCACCAAAGTTTTGGACTTGTGGTGATAAAAATTAAGCTCATTATACTTTAACAATTGGAAATTTTTTTATAACCTTAGAAATATTGATTTTTGGCCATTGAAAACATGACAAAATTGTAGCAATACATTGCATATGGAGAGGGAGAGGGAGACTATGAAGAAAAATAATTCAATGTGATGCTTCTTAATAGTCGTACGTAGGATATAAATTAAAAAAATCTACATACCTTAGAGGTTTTTTTTTTTTTTTTTTTTTTTTTTTTTTTTTTTTTAAAGAAAAGTTTGAGGGTTTAATTTTCACAACTAAAGTGCAATTTTTTCCCTACAATTAAAATTTTATAGCTGCAAATGAAGCAACCACCAAAAAATTATTTGAATAACAAGATATAGCTAAAAATGCTAGTTATACTTATAAATGGGCCAAAATAGTGTGTGGACATCAGACCACCTTAAATTCCATCATTGAAAACGCAAACATTGGGCTTATCTTCCTTATAATGGGCCTCGTCTTTACTGATTATCAACAACAATTTTTATTTATTTCTTTTGGAGAAAGTTTTTTTTTTTTTTTTGGGAGTTCAACAATATGGATTGGGGATTCAAACTCGTGACCTCTTGATCATGAGTACACTTTATATTAATTGAGCTATACTCTTTTTGGTGGAGAAGGATTGTCTACATCATATATAAATTAGATTTTAAATCACATTTCTTTAATAAAGAAAATAATAACAATAATAAAAGGTATTTTTGAAGTATCTTTTAATAATTACATTCTTTTTTCATTTGAAAATTATTATAGGATTTTGAGACAATTTTGATATTCTAGTTTAAATTTGTCTCTTGAGGGAGATGATTTTTTTCTTTTTCTTTTTTTTTTTTAATTTTAAGATGAGAATTTGAACCTCTAACATTTTTTTCAAAAATATGTGCTTAAACTAGTTGAACTATATTGGCAAAATATATTCTAGTTTTGATTATGGAAAGTAAGAAAAACAAATTACATTTAATATTTTCAAAGGTTGTCAAAATGGTGTAACTCCAATCAATTAATAATTATTATGACATTCTCAATCAATATCTAGATTAGTCATTAATAATTAATAATTATTTTGTTAATTAGTCAACATGAATATAACTCAATTGATTAAAATATATATCGAGAGAGAAAAATTTATCAATTATGTAAATTGATTCCCATAGTAAAAAGCAAGAAATGAACGGATTACTATTTTGCCAAGTTAATAGGTGATTAAATGAGTTTTAAAAAAAGTTACTTTATAAAAATAAATATCTAAAGAAATTATAGAAAATGAGGCAATTAATTATTGGAAAGAAAAATCAAAGAGAGGCACACATATTCAAAATATAATTATGGGAAGAAATGATTAACCAAGTTGATGTTTGATGATATATTCAAAAGAAAAAAAGAAGAAGAAAATGAAGGATTTGACGCAATCTTATATTCTTTTAGGCGACAAGAGAGAGCAAAATTCAACGAATATGTTCCCTAATAATTAATAATATATACAATATATAATAGGATTACTTAATCCTATACAAATTACATTAGAGGCTAATTACCCATTTTCTTTTCTAATAATTACCCACAATTATTTTAAGAACATTAATCAATATGTTCAATTAGGTTGATATTGAATGTAAATTATTGACTTTGTAGAGAAAAGATAGACAAACATGTAGTAGACATCGTCCTACTGAAACCTAATAATATTAATGAAATTAGACAAGGTAAAAAATGGTCAAACACATTTTTAAGATAAAACCAATAGCGCTGTAAAAATTATTGACAAGACCTACCTTTAACTACGAAATCTATTTTTTTTAATAAAAATACGATAATGATGTAATAATCTTTCTTTCTGTTTTTCTTCTTTCTTGCTAGTTTGTTTAATAATGCTTGTAATTACACTAATGATGGAACAACATTTCTATAACGATATTGAAAAAACTACCAATAATTAGAAGGATTTTTTTTGTTACATTATTGTTGTTCTATACATGTTTAGAATTTGTTATATTCATGACAATTATATATTGTAAAATTTCATCAAGAAATTTGTAAAAGCGAAGGATGATTTTGAAATCAATATGAGACATGATGAAAATATATAAATTTTCAACACAACATATCGACGAGGATCGTGAAAGCGATTTGAAATTCTAAAAAGTGCTAAAGGGTAGAATCCAAAAAGTGGTTTGGTGGATGATTAGACTTTGATTTCCCATTGGAAATTATCAAGCGGTTTTCTCAATTATTCCAACCTATATTTGGATTGACACTTGAGCTTGTTGGTCTGATGCAATGCATTTGTTCTAATGGTTCAGGAATTTGCCTCATTTTAATCCAAGCAAAACCCTATCCACAATTCCATGTAATTTCTTCAAATTCTAATGGTAGCTCTCACTGTACACAAGTGAAATATAGATTATTTTTTGGAAAATTTACACTTTTGGTTTTTAAATTGGTGAATTTTTAGTTTCAATTCTATTTGATTCCGGAAGTTTAAAAAACAACACTTTAGTCAATTTTAAGATTCGTAAAATAGTTTTAAAATCACCAAACTAAAGGTTGATGGCTAATTGAGTAAAATGGTTAACTTCTTGCTGATTCAACTTTGTTGATATGGATTCTTTTAAACAAGTCGGTGATTTTATTTTTTTTTCCCTATTTGACATATTTCTCCTTCCCTTTATTATTGTTCTCCTTCTTTTCTCTAAACACCAGCCATAGAAGAGAAGTTGGAAGTGATATTTGGTTTTGCTTTTGCAGTTTGTGTGAGGAAGAAGAAAGTCAAGTGAAAGCTCATTAATTTGACTACCAAAAACCTAAACATCATTTTCTACCCTTGACCTTCTCTATGTGCTTAGATACGTATGCTTCTTTGCCACTTCCAAAATCTCAACCAAAAGTTACTAAAATTAAATACATTTTTGGATTAAATTCATCGTCGGTGGTTTTTTTTCTTAGTCAAAAGAAAAGGTATTAAAAAGAGACTTCACACCTTAGATAAATATTATTTCTCAAAAGCTATCTCAAACACAATTGTCTTACATTACTAGGTAAGAAATCTTAATCTTTACCAATGAAATTATTTAGTGTGGTTATTACTTTTATCAAATGATATTAGCCTCTCTATTTCAGTGGATAGCATGTTGTTTATAGAGACCATACAACTCGTGTGGTCATTACAAACCTAGTTCTGTTTGATAATCATTTTTAATTTTTGTTTTTTAAATTAAGTTTATAAAATCTACTTCTAAAATTTGAAAACTAAAAAGCCCTAGGAGGATACTCTCTCGTCAGCGGCTCTTTGGTCTACCAAGTCTAAATTTTTCACGAATTGTGATTTGGCATCTATTGCCTTGAAGTGGAAGGCCTTCTTGTAATTTCTCTCTCTTTGTATGTTTCTCACAGACGACATACGTTGCCGTTTGCTGCTAATAAAGTATTCATTTTCTAAAAAAGTTGAAAACTAAAAAAAAGAAAATTAGTTTTTAAAAACTTGATTTTGTTTTTGAATAAACCAAGCCAAAACTTGAAAATTAAACTTCATTTTGTTTGGAAGGAAACAAATATGATTTTCAAAAATAAAAAATAAAATGGTTTATCAAAAAAACTCTTCATTATGTTAAAATGACTAAAATGTCGAAAGGTTCGATGTTTGAACATCGACTCTCGAGAGGAAAAACAAACGCTCCTTACCATACGTGATTGAAGGATGATTAATCTGTCATAATTTACCCTTGAGCTACTTTTTATAAAATATGGACGGTTTCCACTTTCTAGAATCTAAGCTATTACAATAATTATTTTCAAAAAAAAAAAAAAAAAAAAAGCTATTACATTAATTATGATACTTAATTTGTTTTTATATATATTCGATCGGAGTATAACCCTTTCCTGACAAGGATTTCTTTTACACTAAACTGTATTTTCTTCATCAATATAAAATTATTACACTAAACTGTGATATTCGAAGAGTTTTGTTTTCTTTCATGATTCACAAGAGAGAAAAAGAATCGGTAGAAAGCAAGAAAGAACGTACGAAATCATATCACGTTAGAATTTGGGTAGAGTTTAATTAAAAAATAATAATGGTAATTTTTTTAAAAAATACCCTAAATGTCTCGAACCAACATGCAAAATTTTTAAAAATAAAAACGTCGTCAAACAAATTCAAAAGAATAATAACAAAAGAAAAAAAAAATTGCACACATGTGAGTTGTTGACTTTGGGAGGATGGTGAGCTTCTTTTTTTTTTTTTTTTTTTTTTTGAATCGAACAGTTTTAGTGAGCTTCTACATACATTAATTAATCATTAAAAGCAACCAAAAAAAAAAACTTTATAAAAGCCATGGAAGAGGGTTTTTTTTAATTAAAGATGATGCAAACGTGTATTTTAAATGTCAAATCAAAAACCCAGTTGGATAGCATTGCAAATTTGCAAAGCCAGCCTTTTGTTTGCCTTTCTTCAACGCTAATTAATTAACTTAATTAGGGCTTTGTTGCAAACATTTAAATCCTTCTTAGGCTTCTCTGTATATTCAGCATCAATGTTGTACAATTGCTCGACAAGAGGTTGGCCCACTACATTGGCTACACTAACAATTACAATGTTGGTTTCTATGAAGTTTATGTGATAACTTCTCTATTTTAATAATATTTTATAATACTTTCTATTTGTGTTCAATAAATTCCATCAATTGTATAATTTCATTTTAATTGGTTAACTTACAGGCTGTTGGATTTTCTTTTTATCTCCAATGTACTTGAAAAAATAGTACTTTCATTTCTGTTCCATTCCAATTCCAAATATAACTTATTGAGCTCATAGAGATTAGTACAAGCTTTATGTCAGTTGAGTTAGGAACATACCGATATGTAAGGATTTCCCTACATACCACCATTAAAATCTTGACAATTAGGAGAGATAAAAAAAATCTCATTTTCTACCTTTCTCTTTCTTAGGTATCAAGAATTTAACGGGATATGTAGGGTATGTAGGGAGATTCCTACGTACCAATATGTAGTCAAGTTTTTATTCCTTGAGTTATGTTCATGTTGGTGTTTTAAGCCTTCTAATAGTCATTAAAGACATGACCATTTCTTTTCGTATCCAAAGATACCAAAAATTGACAGCAAAAAGAATAAATTTCAGCATATCTCTCAAATAGAGTGTTTTCATGTAGCCTCCTCACTTTATGTGTTTCTCACATACGTCTTTAGAGACTAAAAATATTTTTAAAAACTCAAAAAACTAAACCAAATCTTTATCGAACGAGCTCAAAACTATCACCATAATATATCAGTTTAAGCTTTTAGATTCATTAGTGATTTAACATGGTATATTATTAGAGCAGGAGGTCATGTTTTCGAACCCCTATAATATTTTTTTCATCCCCAATTAATATTGATTTCTACTTATTCGACTTTCTACCAATATTCATTTGAATCTCTATAATATTATTTCATCCCTAAATCTACAACTTTTGAGTTTATTGGTGATTTAACAAAAACTATTACGGAACAAGAGGTCGACATGAGGTTCATCTCAACCCATAGAAATAGAAACAAAATGCACGTGTGTTGTCGACTTTGGGATGATGGTGGGGTACCCATCTAAGCTTCTAGAAGACAGATTAATTAATCATTCAAAGCCACCAAAACTTTGGTCAAGGTCATGGAGAGGATTTTTGAACATGAAACAAACGCGTGCGATTTAAATGTCAACCAAAAACCCTATGGGAATTCAAACCTTCTAAAAAAGATTTAAAATAATTTTTTAATTTAATCATACTTATATAATAACAAAATATGTTTTATTTTTAAAAAGTACATAATTAAAATAGAAAATTTAAATAAATCTAAAATCTAACCAACAATTAAATATCTCATAAATTTAGAGTTCCTAAAACTACACCTTAAATATGGATCACTTTTTAAATTTAGATTATCTAGACTTATCATACAGTTTTTCTCAATTTCATATCGTACCTATTGTTTATAACTCATTGAACACATAAGAAAACTGAAAACTTTTTTTTAACGATATTTGAAGTTAGAACTTGTTAGATGTTTAAAATTGCAACACTTGGCTAAGTTTGAGATACAATTTGATAAAGTTTAGTTTAAAGTAAAAATTGATACAACATAGCATATTTATGGTCAAATTATATATATATATATATATATATATATATATATATATATTCTATTTTAAAATTTTTGGAGTTAGAATTGAAAATTTCAAAATTATATTAGTGAAAAAATTAACCAACTACATCACAGATTAAGAATCAAGAATATTTTGGTACCAATTTGTATCTTAAAAATGGATGGACTTCAAAAGGCTAGACAATGATGAGGTACTCATTTTCTAAAAGTCAGTGGAAGCATTGAAACTGTTTATGTACACGTAAGCATAAAATGATTTGCGAGAACTTGCAGACGTCAGCGAAGGCGTTTGGAACTGAAAACCAACGTTCAAAGAAACGTGCGTTGATTGGTTGAAAACGAGAGCTTCCCCACATTAATACATCAACACCGTCGGCCGTCGTCCCTTCGCCTACGAATTGCCTCCTTCCGCCGGCCGCCGTCGTTGTCACCGTCAGACAATTCCAGCTGTAAAGGCCACCCAATCTGACCTGGCACTCACAAGTGGGCCCCCTGTCTCCCTTTCCCCACGACATGGCTACGCGTCCCGGCCCCACCTGCCCCTTCTCCACGTTGCACTCTCACCACCCAAATGTCTATCTTTCACGCATGACGTCAACTTTGACGTGTCAATCACTGTGGCGTCTATAAATACCTCACTTCTTCTTCTTCTTCCTCACAACTCACAACTAAGCATTTATCCACTGCCATATCAGTAGAAGAATTCTTTGCTTTCTTTGACAATGGCCGTTGTTTCGAATTCTTCGCTTCCTCACGCCAAGGCTCTCCATTTCATAGAGGAGACGACTACAAACGCCGACTCGGTTCAGCAGACGGTCTTGGCCGATATTCTGAACCGGAACGCCGATACGGAGTATCTGAACCGGTTCCGGCTCAATGGAGCCACCGACCGAGACACCTTTAAGTCCAAAGTTCCGGTGGTGACTTACGAGGATCTCCAGCCCGACATCCAACGCATTGCTAATGGCGATCGCTCTCCTATTTTCTCTTCTCATCCCATTTCTGAATTTCTTACAAGGTAAAAACTTTTAATTCCAACATATAAGTAATTAAACTAAAATATATCAAGTTCAATTCTTGAGATTAAATTGGGTTTTAATTTGTTTTGTGAATTTGCAGTTCTGGGACATCGGCTGGAGAGAGAAAACTGATGCCTACAATTAAAGAAGAAATGGAACGTCGTCAGCTGCTTTACAGTCTTCTCATGCCCATCATGAACCTGTAAGAATATAATTCACTCTCCATTCAATTTCAATTCTGTCACTTTCTTAATTCAAGACAAGAATTTAATTTTTGACGAATTTACAAAATATTCAGGTACGTGCCGGGGTTGGACAAAGGGAAAGGGCTCTACTTTCTATTCGTGAAGGCCGAAACCAAGACCCCTGGAGGGCTGGTGGCTCGTCCAGTGCTCACCAGCTACTACAAGAGCGACATCTTCAAGACTAGACCCTACGACCCTTTCAATGACTACACCAGCCCAAACGAGGCCATTCTATGCCCCAATTCCTTCCAAAGCATGTACACTCAGATGCTATGTGGCCTCTTGATGCGCGGCCAAGTCCTCCGGGTCGGCGCCGTCTTCGCCTCCGGCCTCCTCCGTGCCATTCACTTTCTCCAGCTCAACTGGAAGCAGTTTGCACACGACATCTCCACCGGAACCCTTAACCCCAAAATCACTGACCCTTCTCTTCGTGAATGCATAATCTCAAAATACTTGACAAACCCAAATCCCGAGCTGGCCGAATTCATTTCCAAGGAGTGCTCCACAGAGGAATGGGAAGGAATCGTCACACGAATCTGGCCAAACACAAAATACCTGGATGTGATCGTGACAGGAGCGATGGCTCAGTACATTCCGACGCTGGAATTTTACAGCGGGGGATTACCCATGGCTTGCACCATGTACGCTTCCTCGGAGTGCTATTTCGGGGTTAATTTGAAGCCAATGTGCAAACCCTCGGAAGTAACCTACACCATCATGCCCAACATGGGCTACTTCGAATTCCTCCCGCACGACACGTCGTCCCCTCCAGCCCTCTCCCGCGACTCCCCGCCTCGACTCGTCGACCTCGCTGACGTGGAAGTCGGGAAAGAGTACGAGCTCGTGATCACAACCTACTCCGGACTGTGCCGCTACCGCGTCGGCGACATCCTACAGGTAACTGGGTTCCACAACGCGGCCCCACAGTTCCGATTCGTGAGGAGAAAGAACGTTTTGTTGAGCATCGATTCCGACAAGACGGATGAGGCCGAGTTGCAAAAGGCCATCGACAAGGCGGCGTTGTTGCTGCGGGAGTTCAATACGAGCGTGGTGGAGTACACGAGCTACGCAGATACCAAAACAATCCCAGGACATTACGTGATTTATTGGGAGCTTCATGTCAAAGACGCTGCAAATCCCCCGCCGGGGGAGGTTCTAAACCAGTGCTGCTTGGCCATGGAAGAGAGCCTGAACTCGGTGTACCGCCAATGTCGAGTGGCGGATAACTCGATCGGGCCGCTGGAGATCAGGGTGGTGAAAAACGGGACGTTTGAAGAGCTAATGGACTACGCGATCTCAAGGGGCGCGTCAATCAATCAGTACAAAGCGCCACGCTGCGTAAACTTCACACCCATTGTCGAACTCCTTGACTCTAGGGTAACTTCGGCCCACTTCAGCCCATCGAAGCCACAATGGACACCGGAACGACGCCGTTGAGAGCCGAGAAGAACTCAACCAACAAGTTTTAACAAATTATTAAATAATAATATTATTATTATTTTTTTATAAAAAAATTATATGTTGTAGACAGTTGAGTTTAGTGGATTATGCATATGGCTTTTATAAGTGTCTTTGATTTGTGGGGTTTTTATAAGTTGATGTAGTGTGTCTGTGTTACACCCCTAAGTCTGATTTTCCCCCGTGACAGTCTGTGTAACGAGGTTGTGAGTAATGTCTAAATTAATATGAGATTCATGATGTAATTGTTGTTTTTGTTGGTCTATTTGCATGTTTTGTCATTGGCTTTCTTTCCTTTCCTTTTTGAGATTAGAGAAAGAGGAAAGAAAGGAAAAAGGAAAAGGTAAATAATTACTTTATGAGATAGATTTGATGTACTGTTGTTTCTTTTCAAGACAATCACACAAAGACTACATCATTTTTCCATCATAAATTCTACTTGCATGTCCACTCAATTCATTGGGTAAAAAATAATATGTCTAATTACACGTTTAGTCTCTAAATTTTTAGGATTAATTGTGTCAATTTATTCCTTAAACTTAAAAAGTTTCAAAATAAATTCTCGAACTTTCAATTCAGTTTCCAATAGAACACTGAACTTTAAAAAATACCCAATAATTGCTTAAACTAATTTCACTTTTGTGTCTATTTTGTATCTAATAAGTCTTTGACCTATTCAACTTTTTTTTCTAATCCACAAGCCCTACTAAATACAGAATTAGAAATTTAGAGTCTCAATAGACATAAAATTCAATTTTATATATAATAGATTGGTTAGTTTTTAAAAATATCAAATATATCATGAACCTATTAGACATAAAATTGAAAGTTCGAACATTTTTAAAGTTTAAGGACCTAATTGATACAACATTGCAAGTTCATGGAAATACAATATATATTCTTTGAATTCATTTGACTTCGTGAATCTAAAAGAATGAATAGAATCAAAATTGCATACCAAATATTTCTCCTCTAGAGCATGTAGAAATATATTATGCATGTAAAAAATGGGATGTTTTTGGATATTTTTAGTGCGTTGTCGATCACTAAAATTTTTAGCATGCATGGCGAGATTATCTATTTATTTCTTTTATTTTTTTTCTTTTGAGTTCAATAGTTGCGAGGTTGGGGATCACTATAGATCTTTGAAAAAATAATTGGTGACTTATTTTAGTGAATTATGCTCGAATTTGCAGAAGAGTGCATATTTCTTCTCGTTCACACTATAATACCTTTTTTTTTTTTTTGAAAAATTTCACACTATAATACTTGTTGCAAGCTAAGAATGTTGGTTTCATTTCTTTGGATATTCTTTAAGTTTTGTAGAGATATTGGATAATATGCTTTTGTTTCGCACACTTCAAATCCTTTTCCAATAATCAAACAGAGCTTGAAATACGCTAGTTATAAATGGACCTCGTGTGGGCCTCAGACCAGCAATTCCATCACCCACAAACGTTGGGCTTCTGTGCCTTAATGGGCCTCGTCTATACCAATTGCTTAGAACCTAATAGGCCAGTTGCATATATAATAAAATTGGCCAAAATATTTGCAAATATGGCAACCCGCAACAAAAATTGCAAAAATGGCAAAATATTTTCTTCTTACCGTTTAAATTACCAAAATACCCTTTCTAGGTTTCTATCACTGATAGATTCTATTTCTATCACTTATAGAATTTATCAGTGATAGAAACCTTTTACACTGATAGATTATTAGTGATAGAAATCTGGTAGATTTCATCAATGATAGAATCTATTAGTGATAGAAGATTTCTATCATAGAAAGATTTTCTATCAAAGATTTCTATCAGTAATAGAAATCTTCTATAACTGATACGATGAAGAAGATTTTCTATCAATCTATCAATGATAGAAAGATTTTCTATCACAATGATAGAAATCTATCTTTCTATCACCGATAGAAGATTTTCTATCATAGTGATAGAAATCTTCTATCACTGATAGGGTGATAGAAATCTGATAGATTCTATCAAGTGATAGATTTCTATCACTAATAGAATCTATCCGTGATAGAAATCTTCTATAACTGATACAATGATTTCTATAACTGATACGGTGGTAGAAGATTTTCTATCAATGATAGAATCTATCAGTGATAGAAGATTTTATATCAATCTATCCATGATAGAAAGATTTTCTATCAGTGATAGAATCAAAACCAACTTTTTTTTTCTACCATTGTTCCTCTACATCTTGAAATTAATCTCAAAATGAATACACAGCAACTCAGACAATAACTTATAATTAGCAATTCATAATAGAATCAATAAAGTTTGTCTCCTACATGACTGATAGATTCTATCAGTGATAGAATCAAAACCAAAACAGGGGCAAAACGGAGATTTAAGAAAACGATTTAAAAACTTCGCCATATTTGCAATATTTTATAAAAGTTGCTATATTTGCCATTAACCATACAACTTTTGCCACCCATTACAATTATCCAACCTAATAATAGGTTTTGACAAAATCTACTAAAAATGTTATTGTATACAATCTAGAATTTGATCTGATTTCTATATCCATATTCTCATAATTTTATTTTCTTATTTCTATTTTCGAACATCAAATTTTTAAATCAATTGTGTTTTTACATTGCTCTTATCCCTTCTACATTATTAAATTTCATGTAAAGTGTTGATCAAGTTTTATAATACATGCATATTTGACAATTTATTATGTCATTCTCAATTTTTTTTTTTTTTTTTTTTAAAAAAGGGTTGAAATAACTAAGAATTTTAAGACAAATTTAATATTCTAGTTTAAAGAAAAAAATCATTCTTTTTTGTTTTATTTACATTGTAAGGAAAAAGAAATTAGTGATTTAAAAGAAATTCTTATGTTGTCAATAAAATTTTAAAAAATGCCATACTCGCAATAGCTTTTATAGAAAATAAATATCTACAAAAAAACAGACTAAATTTCTAATTTTCTAATTTTAAATTGCCTATTAAACCAAAACCTACAACAACTTCAAATTAAGTTTCTATTTGTACTTTCTCCCAATAAGGAATGGGAGGATGGAGGACGACACAATTAATTAAAGGAAAGAAAAACCAAATGGAAAGCACATATATTTCAATTGTAATAATGGAAAGAAATGATTTATCAAGTTGATTTTTGGTGATAGTGAAAAGGAAAAAAAAAGGAAAAAAAAAAAAAAGAAGAAGAAAATGAAGGATCGACCAAATATATATTACTGCAGCCGACAAGAGAGAGAAAAATTCAACGAATATGTTCCGTAATAATTAATAATATATATACAAGATTTTCAAATAAATAAATAAAGGTTAAAATATCATTGCCAACAAGAGCTTAGCTCAACTGGTATTAAGTTGTACTGATAACCACAAGGTCTGTGGTTTGAATCCCTCTCTCCACATATTGTCAAAAAAAAAAAAAAGAAGGTTAAAATATCATCCTAGTCCTGCTTTGAATAAAGTTTAAATTAGGTTCCTACGTTAGTTTGAAGTTAATTTTTAAAAAATTGATTAAATAATCCTAATAATTTTCATTTTTCATGCCATAAAAGACATAGTGTGAACATATTTCCAATATTTAGAGGAAAGACTAACACAAACTATTTTATAAGTTTTATTCAAAGTGCAAGGACTAAAATGGAATGAAATCTAAATTACAAGGACTAAAATGAGATTTTAACCCTAAATAAACAATGTTACAAAAGAAAATGTAAATGATATACCATGAAAGAGATAATAGCTAGGATTACTTAATCCTACACTAAACACAGTAGAGACTAATTTAGCCAATATTTTAATTTTTAAGATAACATTGTCACTAAAAGGAATTTTGCTTGTTGGGTCTCTTTTAGAGAGCTAGAGAGAGAGAGAGAAGATTAGCTTTGACCACATTACATCTGCCATGTTACCCATCACCTAAGACTTAACTAGAGTACTTGACCAAAACAAGAAACCTAATTAGAGTGTGTCAATCACACAATTGATTTTAAACTGGTTGCTAATTATTTTATTCTATCTATTTATATATAGAAAGTGATTCATTCATCCCAAATCAATTCTTCATGGGAGAAAAATTGTAACGTGCCTTAAGAAATAGCATATATACTTCTATTTGATAAAGACTATCATTCGAATGATTTTAGTTAGATCATTCGATCGAACTATTTTAGTTAGATCATATTCTCTAGTCTTATCTATAATCTATACACGCTTTATCATTATTTTGAAAATAAACGATAAATTAATAACCAATCGAATTGTTCAATTAGGGTTGTTATTCTATGTAACTTATTGGATATGTAGAAAAATATAGACAAACAAAGGAATTGTTATAGACATATCCCTATACCTAATATTAATGAAATCGGACTAGGTTAAAAAATGGGGAGACACTTTTTTTAAGATAACAAAAGTGCTGTAATAGAAAAATAAAATAAAATAAAATAAAGGTGAGGGAATATTTAGGGTTCTTGAAAATCAATTGAAGGGCAAGGCATTTCCTTAACCACCGACCTGTTCTTGTAGCTGGCCAAGAGCTAGGGCTTGCAGCTAAGCTATCTCTCTTTTGTATTTTTCATTTTCTCCCCCCTAGTTTTGTAATATGCTTGTTGCACCAACAATGTAATAGTATTATTATACAACAATATCGATATATACATAATAAACGTGTCCAACACTGTTACACCGTGTTATTTTGAATTTATGAAAAATTTACTATGGATTTTTTATTATACTACAATGGTTAGTGTTTAGAATCAAATATGAGAAGAAGACAATATATTTTCTTATAAATGTTATGAAAATATTGATGAATGTTTATAAAGATTTAAAGTGTTAACAAACATCGATATGATATGAATATATAAAAATATACTATAATACCTCGATAAGGATCACGAAAGCGATTTGAAACCCTAAAAATGCTAAAGAGTAGAATCCAAAGGGAACGGGTTTGATGGTTGATTAAACTTTATTTGATTCCACTTTGAAAATTATGGATTGGTTCTCTCCATCCCAACCTATATTGAGATTGACAATTGTGCTTGTTGGTCTGATTCAATGCATTGTCATAAAAGTTTTGGAACTTGCCTCATTTTAGCCAAGCAAAATGCTATCCCCAATCCAATCTAATTTTCCAAATTCTAATGTGGTGGGTGAGGAAATTATGAAATATATATGTTTTCATTATTTAAATAAATTATTAATTTGATCCCTATACCTAATTGGATGAGTCAATAAATTCCTAACACAAATTCATAACAGAAACACATATATACAAACAAATGTCCAACACAATCACAAAAATTAACCTTTAAAATGAGCCTTCCTCATTTAAAAAGCACACCTCACGTCTAGCTACGAATCTCTAAACAAATAATAATTCAACCAATAATACAAATATCAATTTTATTCCATCATTAAAATGTAAATCGATTGTATTCTTAACTAAAAGATTAAATATTCAAATCTTCGCTCTCACCATTAAAATTTTAGATGCATAATTAAAATATAAATATTTATTTTGTTTATTTTTGGTTGGGTGGGAGAGTATTATATTAATTATCGTAATTAAATAGATTAATTGCATTTGGGCCCACTGATTGACAAAATGTTGGACGATTATTTTGATATTTGAGAGAAGAAGCATCACAATAATATCATATCAAAAACAAAAAGAAAAGCACGTGAAAAGGGATTGAGGGATTTCAGAAAATTTGAAGTCTTCGTCGTCCTTATCTTCATTAATTACTCCAAACATTATAAGCTCACGAGTCGATCTATCTTTTATTTATTTTATCAAGACATTAATATATTTTTTCATTTTCTTGCTAATTCCATTTTATAGTAATGTTTCCCTAAAGAAAGTACTTCGATTTATTTTAATGCAGACACACAAACATGCATGGACTTAAAGTTGCTAAGCTAAATAAGCATATAGACATAATTAAACTTATTTTATTTTTATTATTTTATAGTACTCTTGGAGTGACACAAATCTTGTTGCCCTTCATTTTAATTTAAATTACTTCAACACTTTTAATAATAAACACGGTAGTTGAGTCTCTAAATATCTTTTTCAACGTGGGATCCTCAACATGCTCTCTCAAAGAGGTTCCATCTCAAAACCAATTGGCAATGAGAGAAGTAACTCATACATCTTATTAATGATGAGGTCTCCACTTATCTTTTCAATGTGTGATCCTTAACATTTAAACGTCATAACCGACAATTGGGCCGAAAAGGTTTTTGAATTTTGATGTGCTAGATATGAATGGCAAAATGGGAAAAATTAGTGAAGTATATAAAGAACTGTTAAGGATTCCACATTGAAAAGATTAGTGGAGACCTCACAATTTATAAACTATAAAAGTCACCCCACACTCATTGTCAATTGGTTTTGAGATGGAACCTCATGTTATCTAATAAAAACACATAATTTTTCATGAAAATTGAACTCATGGAAAAGTATCTACATAGAAGGCTAATAATAATAATAAAGCAAAGGGAAAGTTTTGATGAATATTGGCGAGGAACAATGATGAGTACTTAAATACCGTCAATCGAAATATAGTTCAATGAATAAAACACTTATTATATTGTTGTCTATGGTTGAAGATTCGATCGATCTTGTTCACAATGTCAGCTGGTTATACGAATAGAAGCAATGAATGAAAGATGTGATAGAGTTTTCACAGTACAAGGCATAGCAAAGCACCAGCTGGAGACGAAAATTACAGTTTTGATGAAATCATTTTGGTTTTCGCAGTTTATTGTGCGAGTCAAAGTGAACACACGGGCGCCTCGTTGGGCAAAGAAAAACAACACATCTTCCTCATCTCTCGTCCTTTTCACCTTAACAAGTAAAGACTTTGTAATTTTGTTGTGTTTATACAAGTGCATGCATATGTCTTGTCTGGTTTTATTTTGATCCTTGCTTGTCCCAATTGTCACTCTAAATATATTCTTGTCGTTGACTACATACCTAAAACCCCCAAACATCATTTTCTACCTTTCTATCCTCCTAGCCTACCTCCCCTTTTCCATGCTCTCTCGGATACGTGCGCTTCTTTGCCACTTCTAACACGTGTGTGTTTTGAACCAACTAAACTCAATTATTATTTAAGTAGATGTTACCTTGAGACCGTATGAGATACAGTTTTAGAGACCATACATGTATAATATAGTGAAAATCGAGTGAGGTTTAACCATAGTAATTATCTTGTTCAACTCAAATAATTGAGTCAATGTTGACTCTCAAAACATGTTTAATTTTCTTCGTCAAATAGTTTGTAAGAGTTGTAAAATTAAATATTATGGTAGAAAAGACAATGGGAGAGTGCCCACCACTCTTATCACGCGTGATTGAAGGATAAATTATCTTTGACGGATTAATTTGTCTCATTTTATCCTCTCATGAGCTCCAAGCCTACTTCATGCACTTACCCACGAGCTAATTTTATAAATATGAATAGTAATAAGTTTATATAATATATGTATATATATTGATTTTTTTAATGATTTGACCAAATATATATGAAAATGACTATACCTTTTGAAGAATCTAGCTACATGTATTGTACACGTAAAGTATTCTCCATCTTGTATGATTTTTATATTGAAATAGGGATAGTTTTGGTGTTTATTGAAAGAGGGACAGTTTTGGTGTTTATTGAGGGTAGTCAGATTGATGCATGTGAGCCTCAACATGGTACTAACTTGTTTTTATATTTATGAATTTGTATCCGTCTACTATACGAAAAGTATGTCTTAGATGATTAGATCATCGTTATAGGGTTTTTTTATTCAAATAAATCTTTTAAAAAAGAAACTTCATCGATCGGAGCACCAAGGAAAAGTTACATACAAAAGGAAAGGTTAGATGAAGGCTCACTGATAGTAGGATTTTTTTTTTTTTTTTTTTGGTGAAAGGAAAATAGGGTTAGCATGTTTTTCTACTTATGATGTTCCTTTGTCGATATTTAATAATTATGTCGAACTATACACACTTCCAAATGTGTGTAAAAAGTAAACACATTGGTTGATTAAAGAAAAATCTTTTACAATTTATAGGGAAATGAAGACAATTTTATATGAAGCTTCAAAGTTTATAGAAAATTTATTCAATCAATTATTGTTCATATATAATTATATAATATCAATTGAAGGATTATGAAAGGATCGAATCCACATTTAGATATGCTAATTGATGTTGGGATTCTTGTCCCATGAATTTAAACGTTGGACTTTTAGAGTAGAGTCTAATTTAAAATTAAAATAAAAAATAATGATCGTAAAAAGAGGAACAAAAGAATCTATAGATATATGTCTTGAACAGAAATACAATATATATATTCTTCAAATAAATGTAAAATTCATAATATTTCAAACATGTAGATAAAAATAGAATACTTATGCTAAATATTGAAATAAACCATCTCTCAAAACGACCGTTCATCAAGAGAAAATTCACTTAAAATAGTAGTGTTCTTGACATTAACAATTTAACCACAAAATTGTCCTTCGCAACAAATTTATTTAAAATTGTTTTTTAAAGACAATTTACCCTAAGGAGCGTAACAATCGGATCTTTCAAAACAAGGCTCGTTCCTTTGAGCAGCTATGGGAAGACTATCTTGTTAGGGGCTTTTTGGTATACTAAATCTAATTTATTTAGAAATTATGATGCAGCCTCCATTGCTCTGACTTGGAAGGCGTTTTTGTAATCTCTCTTTGTATGTTACTCACATATATTGTCTCTTGCCGCTTTTGATAATAGTATCTTTTTTCAACAAAAAAAAAAAAAAAAAAAAAAGCACAATTACCTAAATTTAGGGTCCATTTGGAATATCTTGTTTAAATGTTTTTCAAGAATGCATTTTATTTTAAATATTTTTTATGAAAATTGTTTGAAATTTAAACACTCATATATTTGGTTACATTTTCTCATAAGTGTTTTTATATCCAAGTTATTATATACTAAAAACTCTTTTTGAAAAATCTACTTTCAAGTATTTCTCCTAAAATGGTTTATTTCTCAATCTCACTCTTTAATAAGTCATTTTTAGTAGTAGTCAAACACTAGAAATTTTTTTCAAAATGAACTTTTTTTTTTAATTAAACACTTGAAAAGTTAAATGAAACATATCCGTTAGAGTCCTAGTTTGAGATGGACCCTATTCTATGAATCTCTTTACAAAATACAATAAAGTATCCATTTTCTAAAAAAAAAAAAATCTCTTTACAAAATAATTCTATATCTGGGAAAAAAAGCCTACGTTACAACTCACGTCTCTTTACAAGGTGGTTATACGTTTCAAAAATACCTCTCGAAATAATGGTCTTTTAGCAGCTATAAACAGACATCTCAATAAAATTAGGTTAAAAAATTGTGCATGGTTGATTCCATGCTTCATATTCTTGTCGATTCCATTTCTATATTTTTCAATGTTTTAATTCCATCTCAGTATTTTAAGTCATGGATTGTCACATAATAATCTTCGTCGTTTAGAGATGTTAAAAAATTGTTCATTGCATTAACTCTTAGGAATAATGGACTTCTGTAGATCTGTATGATGGTGGATAGATATGTCAACTTTGGACATAAGGCATTCTAGTTTGCTTTTGGTTTTACTCCAAATGTCTTATACGAATAAAGATATTGGGTCGGTTTTTAAGCACCTGAAAAATCATTCTAAACCGACACAATGTTGAAATTTGGTTATATACTACCAATAATCCTCCCCTCAACAAAAGTGTACCATCAAGTTTTCTCTTAAAATATTTATTCATTTGTCTACTCTCGAGCGCATCGCTTTTATCCGAGCCAACTTCTCCTCAAAGTATACCACTTGTTGTTCGTCACCTTTGTCCGTCACTTGAAGATTCCACACATAAAAGGCTAAGTCATGAGCATGACTCTAATACCAATAATTGTTAAGGATAAGAATACATACACACATCTCTACAATAATATGATATTATCCATTTTAGACATATAACTCTCGTGAACTTGCTTTTGGATTATTCTAACCATTTTTTTCTCTTACTTATATACTTATAATTTTCTATTTCTCTAGCCAAGGTAAAATTCTGATCATACTCCCAACATCAACATTACAATCATCACATCAATTTTTAGTTACACATTTAATATACTATTGATCAACAAGAAAATAACTGTAACTTGATAATTAAATGTACAAAGGTAGTAATATTCAAACTTTTGAAATTTGAGATACAAACATGAAAGCTTAGAGACAAAAGGTATAATTTAACCTAAATTAAAATCAGATATCAACTGAAATTTCATTTACTTATTGTTTTTTATTTGGATATTTTACAAATTGTAATACTATATACAATAAATGGCATTCATTCATAATAATGATGTCTCACGTCTACGTAAGAAAACATAAAATTTACCAAACTAGGTAGAACGTGGGAACAAGTTTTGACAAACTGAACCAATTATTCAATGTAATGAAAAAAATTAGGTCAGAAAACAACAAAAAATTGTGTCAATTTTTGACAATTTGGTGCATTATTATTGACATTCAAAAAAAAAAAAAATTGTTTGCAAATATTTATATTTCTCAAATTGGCCCTTCAAAGAAGATCTATTTAATAACTTTTTCCTACATATATAGTTCATGGGTTTCGCCAAAGCGAGCTTAGCTCAGCGGTAATTGGCATGTACCCTCGACCATGAGGTCAGAGGTTCGAATCCCCCCACCCCCAAATGTTGATGTACTCAAAAAAAAAAAAAGTTCATGGGTTTCAAATCTCCATCCCGTCTCAGTTGTAATATTCTTTAAAAAAAATTAAATTTAGAGTACCCTTGATTTCAAAGAACCATTTTAAAATAAAAATAATTAGTAAAAAAGCTTAATTTTTTAAAGAAAATGGCTGTCAAAGAGGTATAAATAGAAAATTATGATGAAAGAAAATGTCAAACATAGAATCCATCTCAATCCATAGAAGAAAAACAGAACGCATGTGTGTTTCTGACTTTGGAATATAATTGTGGATCACTCGCATGCTTCTAGACGCATTAATTAATCATTCAAAGCGACCAAAACGTTGTCAAAGTCATGGGGATGGTTTTGATTTTAAAGCAAAGATGTGTGTTTTAAAAGTCAACCAAAAACCCTATTATTGGAATTCGTAAATGGGACACAAAAACATAATTTGCTCTTAGTACAAACTTTGATTTTTCTAATTAGCTAATCCCTTTGACCATCCGAATGTTTTATGGTAACTAAGCAAGAACCCCCATTGGCTTCATCGCCTTTCTTCAACGCTAATTAATTCACTTTATTTAGGGTTTGGTTGCCAAAATTAAAATTAATTCTTCTTAATCTTCTCTGAATATTCAGCTTCGATGTTGCAGAATTGCTCGACAAGAGGTCGGCCCAGTGGATTGTTTGACTGGGAATGTTTAAAGACTTTTCAAACCCCATATCTCTATTTCTAAAACGTTTTTCTTACGCAACTCTTTTCTTTATTATTTGTATATTTCTTTTATTATATATATAATGTTGGTTTATTGGTTATCTTTTATTGCTTGTGTTTTCAAAGTTTTTGCTGTCTCAAAAAATCTTATCAATTCAATTCAAATGAAAAAATTGCAAGAGAATTTAAAGAAAAAATTAAAATATATAGAGACAGAGAGTTAGAATTGAAAGTTTATCCATGTATGTTTCTCACATACGTATTTGATTCCGCTAATATAAGTCTTTCTTTACCCAAAAAAAAAAAAAGTATGGATGAAAAAGATTGAAATCAGCTGCATTAATTAAGAGTACTTTGTTAGCATTTTCAAGAGAAAAAAAAAAGGGTAAACATTGGATAGTTTGACTACTAAAAATAATGTACTTTTGCTTAATTCAAGATATCTTCTTTTTTTTTTTCTTTCTCGATGTTTTCAATTTGATAAAATATATGTAGGTGAGATGGGAAGAAAATATGTTGAAGATTTGAATAAAATATTAATATTTTTTTATTATTCTTTTTTATATAATATTATGTGATATGTGAAGTGATGATTCTATCTTATGAATTGAGAGGTCTCTACTAATCTTTTCAATGTGGGATCCTCAACAGTCTTAAACAGTGGCTGATTCAAAACTTTATGTCGGGGGCTTAAATTCATATTTGTAAAAATTATTTTGAACACATTGGTATATTGTAGGAAAACTCAACACTGTATATATAAAAAGACAATTTTGAATGCATCAATATATCTTGATACTAATACCGATGAAGACAATGTTAATAGAAAGCTTCTAAGTTCCAATATTAAGAAAGCATTTGTTTCTTCAGTTTACAATTTAACACATGATTAAGTGATATATTAATTTATTAATGTTGTGGGTGAAAGAAACACCGTAGTATTGAAATTTTTTTCTAAATTTAATTGACCAAATAACCTTTTACGCGTCAATGTCTCCAATAGGAAGGTACAACTATTGTGGGTCATGAATGTGCATGAAATTCAATAATGTCCTATCTCGGTTAATTAAATTATTGGTTATATGGGACACGTGGCACTCAACTTTTATCAATTATTTTATTGCAACTTGAGATATAATAATGGATTTTCTTTCTCCATCAATTTATTTGTTTAATATATATATATTGGTTGAGTAAAGTAAATCATCTTATTTTTAGAGAACAACGGATAATTGCTGAGAACAACACCATCATAATCTTGTATTATATAATTATTTTCACTGTTACGATTTTTTGGATTTTATAAATTAATTAACTACAAGATTGCAATAGAAACAAAACTTAGGGTTTCGCAATAAATGTTAGCTTTTCTAAGTTGAAGCAAACACAATCAAAACTATTTATAAAACTAAAGCATTTTTTTCGCAAAAAGGTACAAAGGTTGTCTTAGCCAAATTTTGAATGGTCGTAACTTTTTTCATTAACAACAAATAAGAATTGTATTTAACCCTAAAAATTTTTCTTTCCTTTGAAAAGCAATTTGAGGCAATGGCCAACTTGGGAGTAGCAACAATAGTTCAAAGCTCAAAATAAACCAACAAATATTATCATTTTCTTCTACTTTGTTTTCCTATTTTCGAGAACAAAGACTCAGCGATCAAATCGATTAAGAGAAATTTAGTATAATTTAAAGTAAAAATTTGTGGGTTTAATATGAAAAATAATTCTAAAGTCTAATTTAAAAAAAAAAATCGTGAGTAATTGATATTATTGATGGATGGCTGAAACCTTTATATTTATCAAGAGACATGCAAAATAAAGAAAAAAAATTTTGTCTGTGGAATTATTTTAGCAGAATTGAACAAATGAACAGAATATATTCCTATGTCAAAAATAAACCAAACAAATTTAAAGGTTAATTAGATCCATGTAGATGTAGACTATGATAAAAGCATATTAGATAATACTTACCTCTTAAGACATAATCACATTGGACGATTTGATTTCCTCTTCTCGCTTTTCGAACAATAATGACTTCTATGCTTTTTTTTTTTTTTTTCTTTACTTCAATCTTGACTTGGTGAAGACAAGGGTTTCCAATTATTTTTTTAATTTCTATTTTTATTTTTCAAAAATATAATCAAGCTTACAAGTCTAATAATTCCAGTTTGAAACTAATCTCAATGTCCATAAAAGATTTTTAAGTTGAAATATGTTGCAGTATATTTGAATACTTATGTTTCATATTCTTAAACTTATTTGATCAATGGGAGTTATTGAGAATCCCACATTGAAAAGATTAGTGAAGATCTCACAATATATAAGCTTCAAGGGTCACCTCATTCATTGTCAATTGGTTTTGATATGAAAGCCCATGTTATCTAATATGGTATCAGAATCTTGAGAGGGCATGTTGAGGATCCCACATCGAAAAGATTATACGCCTTAACCAATTGAGTTATGTTAACGTTTTGGTTAATTTTTAATAAGATTTGGGTATTTATTAAATATAATATAAAAAATGACTCCTTATTTGTTAGTTCCAAAATTTTCTCCAACCAATTTCTTTAAGTGGAAAAAACCTTTTACAAATATTTATGTGTGGACTTAATAAGGAAAATGTTGGTTGGGAAAAACTCTACTGACATCATCAAATAGTTTCTTAAATAGTATTTAAAATTAATTATATTAACTTTTGAAAAAGAAAATCCCCATGAGTTGGCGAAGAAAACTATGTAATTGCAATGCAACTGTCAGAAGTTTAATTTAAAAAAATAAAATAAAAAGACAAAAACAAAAACAAAGCCAAATTTTTACCTACCCTCTTCTTTTTAAATGCTGAGACATGAACAACAGGCTCAAAACTAAAATTCTAATCAACTGAAAAAGGATAAGAAAATAAAAGAAAATTGATAATCAACGTCATGTTCACGTGATACAGCACCAAATAATAATTGAATAATTCCCATAATGATCTTATCGCCAATTAATCTATTGCATTATATTTCTAAATCGTAATCTCATTCATTGCTTTTTTATTAAAAAAAAAAACATCACGATTAATTAGGCCCCGTTTGGTTCATGATTTGTTTTCGTTTTTATGTTTTTAAAAATAAAAAATACAAGGGAAACTATGAAAACGTGTTTGGTATACCTGTTTTCAAAAACAATTTTCGAAAACAACTCAAAAAATGGTCTATTTTCAAAAACGATAAAATGTTGTTTTCATTGTTTTCCAATTTTGTTTTCAAAATAATGGAAACACGAGATACAGCTTTAAAACACACAAGATACATCTTTCTTTCCATCAAACAATGTTGCATTATCTACCAACAACATTTTTTATTTTTGATATCCAAATTATCTTTGACTCTAAGGGAAAAAAAATACAAAATTAATGTTGGGTAAATAGTGTGTTTGATTGATACTGATATTTTGGTTATTATTTTTACTTTTTACATAATTCTACTTATTTTGATATACTTCTCCAATTTACAAATCAAAAGTTTCATATAATACAACTATATGGTATATCTTTTTTTTTCCTTATAATTTCAATTCCAACAATTTTTTTTTTTTTTTGAAGAATCAATTTCAGCATCATTGATTTATAATCTCTCTACAAATGAATAAAAGTCAAGTACAAAAATAATCATATTAAATTAACTTTTTCTAAAAAAAATTAATTTTACCAAGCACCTATTAATACTTTCGTGCATTTTCAAATTCATAACCAAACACAGTTTTCAAATTTTGAATTCAAATTTAAAGTTTTTAAATTAGAACCAAACATGTTTTTAGATATAATGGAAATAAGAAATTTGTTTTCGTTTTCTGCTGAATTCTTTATTTTCGAAAACAATTTTCAAATCACGAACCAAACGGGGCCTACCAATTTGTATAAAATAAAGTTTTATTATTTATTTATTTGTTTTCTTGTATTGAATAATTTGACTCCGTTATATTACTCACTATTTAACCTCTTTTTCATATTATATTTACCTTTTGCCTTTTATATTTACTTTTACTCCCCACCAAAAAAATAGAGGCTTTATAATAAAACCTAGAATTCCATTTATAAAAAATAAACATTTTTTAATAAAAATTTTGTTTACAGTGGAGGCGTTGAGGAAAACAAGTGTGAGATTGGTGTAAGCAAACATGAAAACGCCACAGCTTTGGCCGTCTTCCCCCTTTGCTTACAAATTGGCTGCTTCCGCCGGCAGCCGTCGTTGTCTCCAATAAACAAATCCCAGACAAACCCATATCTGACCTGGCACATACATGTGGGTCCCTCTGTCCTCCCCCTCCCTCGACATGCCTACGTGTCCTGGCCCCACCTGTCCCTTCTCCACGCACCCCTCTCACCTCCAAATATTTTCCTTCTCCGCATGACGTGAATTCTTACGTGGCTCTCACAGCGTTACCATTTCCTCTAAACCCTTCCCCCTTCCATTTCGCTATATAAAGCCTCCTTCATCCTTCTCCTTCTCCACACTCTCTACTCACCGCTCCATTATAACATTACTGCAATCTCTCTCTCTTTCTCTTTAAATTCTTGCTCTCTTCGTAATCTAAAATTAATGGCCGTTGATTCTCAGCTTTCCTCTCCTCTTGGGCCGCCGGCATGCGACAAGGATGCCAAAGCCCTTCGTTTCATACACGACACCACTACAAATGCCGACTCGGTTCAGCAGAGGGTCTTGGCCGAGATTCTGACCAGGAACGCCCACACTGAGTACGTGACCCGCTTCCGCCTCAATGGAGCCACCGACCGGGACACCTTTAAGTCCAAACTCCCGGTGGTTACTTACGAGGATCTCCAGCCCGACATCCAACGCATCGCTAATGGCGATCGCTCTCCTATTTTTTCATCCCATCCCATTTCTGAGTTTCTTACCAGGTGACAACTTTTAATCTCAACATATACAAATTAATTAAGCTACAGTATGTTAAGGTCGATTTTATTCAGATTTATAAATGGGGTTTTTATAATTTGCAGTTCTGGGACATCGGCTGGGGAGAGAAAACTGATGCCCACAATTAAAGAAGAAATGGAACGTCGTCAGTTGCTTTACAGCCTTCTCATGCCCATCATGAATCTGTAAGAATATAATTCACTCTCTATTCAATTTCGATTTCAATTCAGTCACTTTTTTAATTCAAGACAAGAATTTCATTTTGACGAATTCACAAAATTTTCAGGTACGTGCCGGGGTTGGACAAAGGGAAAGGGCTCTACTTTTTATTCGTGAAGGCCGAAACCAAGACCCCTGGAGGGCTGGTGGCTCGACCAGTGCTCACCAGCTACTACAAGAGCGACATCTTCAAGACTAGACCCTACGACCCTTTCAATGACTACACCAGCCCAAACGAGGCCATTCTTTGCGCCGATTCCTTCCAAAGCATGTACACTCAGATGCTATGTGGCCTCTTGATGCGCGGCCAAGTCCTCCGTGTCGGCGCCGTCTTCGCCTCCGGCCTCCTCCGTGCCATTCACTTCCTCCAGCTCAACTGGAAGCAGCTTGCACACGACATCTCCACCGGAACCCTTAACCCCAAAATCACTGACCCTTCTCTCCGTGAATGCATAATCTCCAAATACTTGACAAACCCAAATCCCGAGCTGGCCGAATTCATTTCCAAGGAGTGCTCCACAGAGGAATGGGAAGGAATCGTCACACGAATCTGGCCAAACACAAAATACCTGGATGTGATCGTGACAGGAGCGATGGCTCAGTACATTCCGACGCTGGAATTTTACAGCGGGGGATTACCCATGGCTTGCACCATGTACGCTTCCTCGGAGTGCTATTTCGGGGTTAATTTGAAGCCAATGTGCAAACCCTCGGAAGTAACCTACACCATCATGCCCAACATGGGCTACTTCGAATTCCTCCCGCACGACACGTCGTCCCCTCCAGCCCTCTCCCGCGACTCCCCGCCTCGACTCGTCGACCTCGCTGACGTGGAAGTCGGGAAAGAGTACGAGCTCGTGATCACAACCTACTCCGGACTGTGCCGCTACCGCGTCGGCGACATCCTACAGGTAACTGGGTTCCACAACGCGGCCCCACAGTTCCGATTCGTGAGGCGAAAGAACGTTCTGCTGAGCATCGATTCCGACAAGACCGACGAGGCGGAGCTCCAGAAGGCAATCGAGAACGCTTCATCTCTCCTGCGAGAGTTCAACACGAGCGTGGTGGAATACACGAGCTACGCAGACACCAAAACAATCCCGGGACATTACGTCATATATTGGGAGCTTCGTGTCAAGGACGCTGCAAATTCCCCGCCGGAGGAGATTCTAAACCAGTGCTGCCTGGCCATGGAAGAGAGCCTGAACTCGGTGTACCGCCAAGGCCGGGTGGCGGATAACTCGATCGGACCGCTGGAGATCAGGGTGGTGAAAAACGGGACGTTTGAAGAGCTAATGGACTACGCGATCTCAAGGGGCGCGTCGATCAATCAGTACAAAGCGCCACGCTGCGTAAACTTCACACCCATTGTCGAACTCCTCGACTCTAGGGTAACTTCAGTGCACTTCAGCCCATCGAAGCCGCACTGGACGCCGGAACGACGCCGTTGAAATTAACCAACAAAAATAATATAAATAAAAATTCACATTAAAGGGAAAAAAGAAAAAAAGGAAAAAGACCCATATGTATAAAAGATTGTATGTGATGATGATGTAGCAGCCAAGCAGAAAAGGATAGAGTTTGAGTTTGTTGGATTATGCATATGGCTTTTAGAAGTGTCTTTGATTTTAGGGTTTTTTTTTTTTTTTTTTTTTTGGGGGGTTAGTTGATTTAGTGTCTGTGTAATAAGGTTCTGAGTAATGTCTAAAATATGGGCTTCATGATGTAATTGTTCTTTTACATATGTGTCTGTTGGTCTATTGCATTATCTTTTTGTCTCTGGCTTTCTTTCTGTTTTTCCTTTCCTTTTGAGAGTAAAGAGAGAGTGGAAAAGAAAAGAATAATAACAAAAAAGCAAAGAAAAGTTGTTGAAATTAAAGTGTGTGTTGTTTTAATAAATATGGGTTTCATTGGTGGAAAATAATTACTTTATGAAATATATTTGTTGTTGTTTTTGTTATTTCCATAAAGGAACCAACACTGCATATTTCTATCACAAAGACTTGTCCACTCAATTCATTAGATGCATTGCATGTATCTATTTTTGTATTTATTCATAATTAAATGAATAAAGTTCTTCCCTCACATCTTCAGTATTTTAGATGTGTTTCATAATCATTCTGTAATTTGTAAAAAGAAAATATATTTTAAAAAAAAAATTAAACAATGGTGGAGAAAGAATACACTACTATAACTTTCAACTTTAAAATAGGTAATGAATTTCATCAAGTTGATATTTAGATGGGTAAAATATAAGGAGTTGTTTAATTTGAGGGTTTTAGAATTAAGCATTTATTCTAATCAATTGGAGTTGGATGCTTTTTAGATATATTCAGACATTATTTTTTATTTTTTTATTTATTTATTTTTTAGCATTTTCTACCTAAAATCCGGTTTTTTATGTGTTTATTGGCTTGATCTTATCACATTTTTTCCTTTTTTGTTACTTTGCTATTTTAGATGTTTGAAGTCTTAGCTAATTTTTTTTTAAACTAAAAATCAAAGTATCTTTCAAAAATCCATTTTTTGTTTTTATAAATTTGGCTAGGAATTAAAGAATGTTATTAAAAGGTGTGGAGTAGATTACATATAAAGGAAACTAGTTTTTAACAAACTTTTTAAATATACATAAAGTGCCTTTATTTAAAAAAAAACAACAAATACAGAGAATATGTCAGGAATTTGAGAGTTGTTTTTCGGATACAATTCCAAAAGGCTGAATGCTACTTTTAAAAGACGTTAAGACATGAAAACGTTAAGACATGTTCTGTGTTTTCAGATTTTATCGTCTTTCCACAAATTATATTGTTTTTTTTTTTTTTTCCATCAAAATTTGAGAAATTAAATAGCACTAAAGTGATGAATATATTAGCATTTGGTTTGAATTTTTCGTTTTGTTTCATATTTTTAAAAATTAAACCTTTTTACTCATAATTTATTCGTTTTATGTTTTTACCCTCTTTCACAAAATACGTATTTTTCCATTATTCCTTGAAGAAAAAAAAAGTTTAAAAACTACTTTTCGTTGGACTGTAATTTTAAAAAGTTTTTTCACAAAAAGAATCACTTAACAAATAGACGAAGATTGTGATTTGTGAATAAACAAACTTGCTAGACTAAAACGATATAGTTAACAATAGAAAATTATAAAACACAAAATTAAAACTCGTAAGATCAATCGAAAACTTTTAAAGTACAGAAACCCGATAGATAATACAACTTAAAAAATTCACGAACACATTAAAAAATCTTTTTAAAGTTTTAACATCTCAACATACACGACCCTACTGTTGAGGATCCTACATTGAAAAAATAGGTGGATACCTAACAATTTATAAGAGGTATGAATTACTCATGTCATTGTCAATTTGTTTTGAGATGAATTTCATGTTATCTAATAACTAGAAATATATAAGTATAAAGAGGAGAGGGTATGTGCATGGAACTTAGCGCACGTGGAAACATATTCCTTGTTTGTGTCGGAATAGGATGTTTTAATTTGGATATTTTTGGTGTGTGTGGAAAATAGCAGGCATAGGCCTATTGATTCATCAATTTTCCTTTTGGCCCTTTTTCATTTGGAGGCACCCGCCTTGCTCGCTTCTCTACGGCCTCCCTCAATTCCTTCCTCATTCTCTTGTCTCTTTCTCCTCTCTCCCTCCAACTCCCTAGGGCTTCCTCTTTCACATGATCATATTATTTTACTTCTACAAAAATCACTTTCTACTCATCTTTATTCTGTTTCCCACGTTATCTTTTTATTCCTTTAAATATATTATTACCCATCTAATGTAACTCATCCACTTAGATCTAGTTTTTAATTTGTTAAATCACTACTCGGTTGATCGGTGATTTGACATGGTATTAGAGTAGGAGATTCGGTGTCTACACTCCTGTAATATCATTTCTTTTCCAATTAATATTGATTTTCATTCGTTGGGTATTCTAAAAATTTTCAAGCACACGAGTTAGGATGGGTGTTAAAAAGTAATGATACAAGATTAATTTTATTTTGTAACCCATCACCTTAAAGTTTTAAATTGATTTTCGCGTGATTTAACAATTTTGATTGGATTCTTGTTACGTGAATCTATTTAGTGGGAACAAATGTTCTTTGAGTTTAGGTTAATTAAGTCTGTTTGATAACACTTTGGTTTTTGAAAGTTAAGCTTACAAATACAACTTCTACCATTTTTTTTTGTCATCTACTTTCTAAAAAAGTTTTAAAAACTAAAAAAATAGTTTTTAAAAACTTGTTTTTTATTTTTACATTTGATTAATAATTCACACTCTTTTATAATAGAGGTGAAAACCATAGCAAAGAATTTGTGAAGAAACAAGCGCAATTTTTAAAAATAAATAACACAAAATAAAATCGTTATCCAATAGGACGAGTACAAGTGTGCGTGTGTATTTAGGTGTGTGTGTGTTTTTTTTTTTTTTTGAGTTTAACAATATTTAAGGTTGGGAGATTCGAACCTATGACTATTTGGTCGAGGCTACATGCCAATTACCGCTAAGCTATGCTCGCTTTGGCTTTAGGTGTGTTGCTATGTGTCTTGTTTTACTTTTGATTTAATCAATTTTAGTCCACTTTTAAGTTTGCAACCTCCACAAGTAATTTTCTTTTTTATCCATTTTAAAGACTTCCTCGCATTTAAGGATTAATGGAAATTATTTGTAAGCCATTGGCCAATAAAAATTGAATGCGTATTGACTAAAAGGATGGACAAGCTCTAGGCCTATTAAATAATTGTGTCTTTTTCTGATAATTAACTAAATAATTAAAATTAACTTTTCGAGAGATTAGTTGAGTTTGTTACGTCAAGTTTGATTCTTAGCTAGGTGCATGTGTTTGTTGTCTTTAAATTAAATGTTGGGAGGATAAAAACAAATTCATGAGATGAGAGAGTTTTAGCCACTCATCATTCAACATTTAATCAAACCAAATTAATTATTCAAAAACCTAATCTAAATCGCCTTAATTAATTGTATTTAATTATGCAAGGGTTTGGTGACAACATATCCCATAATATATAAAGATATTTTTTAAAAAAAAATTACCTAATTAAACAATTCGGTAATTGAACCCACGTATGTTTCACACATACCACCAATCAAATCATAACAACGTAGGAGATGATAATGTGTGTTTAAGAGAGCTTTTACTTCAAAAAAAGAAAAAGAAGATAGCTTTTCCAATATCTTATGATTAAGTGTATTTTTTTATTAGGATTAATATGTAAGTTTGTCCCCCAAATGTATATGTCACTTTTTCGATTTTTCTCTGAGATCCTTTAACATGTCTTTTAATATAGATAATTTTAAACGGGATAATCAACTCAACATCTTGACATTTGTAATGGATAGAGACCATTTTCTACAACGACCTATTTTGAGTGGGATAAGTTGTTACAAGTCAAGTTACTCATAATTTTATGAGTGTAGTGGATGTATTCGATTTATTAAATTAAAGTATATAGAATATGTTTTAGCTAGATTAATAAAATGTATTTTGATATCACATCATCACTTTTGTTAATTACATTTAATAATAATAAAGATTTAAAATTGAAAAGACGTTTAGCATACCAAGGATATAAAGGATAAAATTAAACTTTTAAACTTAAAATGACATCAACACTAGCAAGGAAAATAGATATTTAGATTGAGTTTATGAAAATAATTAAAAAGGCACTAAAAATGCATTTAGGTTTGAAGAAAGATTTAATTAGTACTTAATATATTTTTTACTTATAAGAATAATTTTCTTGAAATTAGGATTACTCTAGAAACTATTAAATTCAAACATTAGTTATATGTTTGAATTAATAATTTTTCAAAAGATGAAATAATATATATTTTATATGGTGCTTACTTGTTAAGGAGGCAAATGAAATGCCAATAAGCGACAAAGGACAAGAAGGTCGGTGACTATAATGACCTAAAAAGTACTTAAAAGTTGTTAAAAGAAGTTTAAAATGAAATTAAACTTTGAAATTTACCACCTTGTTCCTCAAAGTGACTTAACTATGTTAAAGTAATAGCTTTTAAATGTTGGATTGTCTCAAACACATGATTTAACTTGAAATTTACCCCAACAAAGTCTATCTTTTTAACACTATGAATTTCTAACAAATTATTATATTCACATGGTAATATATAACAAATTATTCTTTTCGCATTGTATTATATATATATATATATATGCTTGTTCACCTTTGATCGATATGAAATCTAAACAAATTTATTCTTTAAATTGCTTTCAAAATTGACCAACAATATTTTCATTTACTTCTTTCACACTTTTAATCGATATTGGTTGCACTTTTGACAACAAAGTAAAAGAGAAAGAGCGATAAAAGAATAGACAATATTGAATTTAAATTAAAGGATGTCTCTATACTAACTTTATTTATTTTCAACAGATATAAAACCAAAACAGACCATAGATTTGAAATGAAAGGTGGATTAAAAAGAAATGGAGATGAATTTCACATGTTAATTAATATCTCTCTGTGTTTTTTCTTTAAGTTAAAAAGAATATTAAAGTTGGAATTTATATAATGGGAGCATGTAGAACAGTGTTGGAAGCCTTTGTTCCCTTGAAGTTGGACATTCTTTTTAAGGAGAAAGAAATGGAACCCACACTTGAGCTCGACAGTACAAAAACAGCAATTACTGTTTTGTAAAAAGCCAAAGTATGTTTTGTCGTCTTCTGTGTTCTTTTATGTAAATTATTTTTTACCACTGTCGACCCTTTCTCCAGATCTTTTTGTTGCTTTGTTTTTCTTTCCTTTCCCTTTTGATGTCTTTTTTAGTAGTGAATGAGACCTCTCATTTTTACCTTTTTGGAATTTCAAATTGTGTGCCTCCCTACTGTTCCATTGCCGACTCAAAAAAGAAGAAAAAAAAAAAGGTGATTCTTTTCTTTCTTTCTTTTCCCTCGTGGAAGAATTCGAATCTCTGATTTCTTGGTCGATAGCACATATCAATTACCGTTGAGCTATGCTCACTTTGACAAATTTTAAGTGGTGGAGATTGGTAGAAAAAAGTGCCGTAGAAACTAAATTTAAATAAAACCTTTAATATGAATCAAACTTAAATCAAGATTTTTATTTTTATTTTTTTGTTTAAGAAAATTAATGATAGAATCCATCTAAATGAAGAATAAAAACGATATATTTTACCTCAACAAAAGTAAGGAATCCATCAATAAAAATGACTTCAAGTTTTATTGAGTCTCACAAATGGAAACATTATTATCCTAGATTAAGCTACTGAGAATCTAGTTACTAATCTCGTTAGTTTATTTGTTTTGTTATCTACCTTCTTTACATGTTTTACAAAAAAACCTTTTGTAGTCCTCAAAAACTTACTTTTATTTTTTGAATTTCGCTAAGATTCAAATATTTCATAAAAAAAAAAAAAAAATGAAACTGATAATAAGGGAATGGAAGAAAAAAAAAACAAATATAATTTAAAAAACCCAAAAACAAAAGGTTATCCAACATGACCTAAGTTAAAAAATTATATATTGAATAACAGGATCGATATTTTATATTTATCTTCAAGAATAATGTTGATTGTTCCCATGCATTCAAATGGCAACAATTTTATTTTAGCTGTACCAGAGTTTATAATTTTAAAAATATTTGCTTAATAGTGTAATGTACTCTACGGGATTTTTTAATCAATAACATGTTTTACAATCATCATTGCGTAAGATTCTTCAATTACATATCAAAATAAGACTATATCACATCAATTTGACTATTTCTATCGTCAACCTAAACATTACTCAACTGAGGCTAAACTTTCAACCAAGAAACAATAGGTTTGAATGCAAACACTTTTTTTTTACTATTTATATAATTAGAAAGTGTTTATTTAACTGGTAATTTAAAATACCAATTTTGAATATTATAAACTCTACATATGTCTTTCTAAATAGAGTAACTTATCTTTAATATGTTTTTATAAAGAAAATTAGGAAATTGAAGCCTGTTTGATAAACATATACGTAAAAAGTTGAAAAATAGTGTTTCTAAGCTCATATATACCCATTTTTTTAGTAGTATCATGTGATGTTTATTTATTTTTAAATTAACTTTTTTAATGTAGTTTTCATATTTTATTTCAATGGTTCATCAATGTATTAAATTTTTTAGCTTTAAACTGATGATGAGTGATTAATGTAACAGACAATAGCTTAAAATAACAATTGTTTTGAGTTAATATGCATTAAAGAAAAAAGCTGATAAAAAAGACGTATATTCAAGAGAGTTTTGATAACAAAATAGTAAATGAACACCTATAAAAATTATGATAATTTTTAAAAACAGAATCTATGGTAAAAAGTTAAAATATATATGTTTGAAAGCGACGTAACTGCATCTTTTACATGGAAGAAAAGGAGAAGAAAAAGACGACGGATTGCTACCACAAATAATCAGCCATTTTGGATCAAACTGGGCCCAACCGATTGTACGATTTGAGCTTTGGGCCCAACCTATGATTAGAATGGGCCTCGTGAAATTATGGCAATTGCCCATTTTTCGAAGGAGATTCAAAAGGGCACCTTCATTTCATTAATGAAATTACAATCTCAACCCTATCCAAGAAGATTTTTCCTTTTTCTTTTTTTTTTTTTTTTTTCCATCTTAAAACGGAGGTCTAACATAACTCAATAAGTAATGGGACCTAAAGAAATACGATATTCGAGCTAAGAGTCCAAATGCTCACCTTGGGTCAGGGCCAAGGCGGTCGAGATTGAGGTGAGCAAGTTACCATTCGAGTGTGCATTTCGCGCACCCCTAGTCCAATGAGACCTTGGAGGGTCCCGTTCAACTTTTGTTGAACCAATTCAAACCGAGAGGAAGAATGGTTAATCCTTGTGTAAATACACATCTATAACTCCATTAGATGTAACTTCTTCCTCGTTTTGAAAACTCTGAGCTTCAACATTATCGAGGGTCTCATAGTTAGACATGAAATTCAATTTTATATCTAATACATTCATTATTTTTTTAAAAAATTAATATGTCAAGAAGCTATTAGATGTAAAATTAAAAGTTTAGAGATCATTAAATTAAAAAAAATATATATATTATGGATCAAATAGATGCATAATTTAAAATTTATGGATGAAACTTGTAACCATAAAATCAATAGAAATGATGGTGGATAAGTTGTTTTACCACCAATATTTCATAAATTATGGTGGGGCTTATTAAGGATGTTGTTATCCCTAAAATAAATATATTTGAACACATTTTGAGAAATACTATACAAAAGGATATCAACTCACAAATATACCAGCCTATTTGGATCAAGTTGGGCCCAACCGGTCGTACCATTCCAGCTCTAAATCCACGTTGGACCCGACCCATTATTATAATGGGCCTGGTGAGAGATTTTTGTAGGGTTTGATATTCCCAAGTTGCCCTCCGTTCGACATAATCGCTAATTGGGTTTTTGTAATTTTCTTGGTTGAAATTTGAAATATATATATTTTTAGTTTAACAATATTAAGGTGGGCGACCGAACCATCAACCATGGGATGATAAATAGTGCAAATGTACACGATTATTTCAATTTTTTTATGTTTGTTTTTTATGTTTAATTATAATATTGTAATTAATTAAGTTGTTTTTTAAAAAATAATTTATGTGTTTAAATTAGTATATTTATTGTTATTTTTTTAAAAAAATAATTAATGTATTTAAATTAGTATATGTATGGAACAACATTGTACAACAATAATAACAATAAATACTTTCAAATGTCACATCAAATCTTAAAATTAATCGATAGAATGTGAAGTCAACCTTTTGTGGTAGAAGAACTCAAAAAAAATAAAAAAACCTTTTGTGGTAGAAACTAAGATGAAACTATGTTGAAAAGAAAAAAAAAATAGATTCTAAAAATTAAAAGATAACTAAATACAAAATATTTTTTGTGGTAGAAACTAAGATGAAACTATGTTGAAAAGAAAAAAAAAATAGATTCTAAAAATTAAAAGATAACTAAATACAAAATATTTTTTGTGGTAGAAACTAAGATGAAACTATGTTGATAAAAACAAAGATTAGATTCTAAAAATTAAAAGATAAATAAATACAAAATTTAAAATCTATAGACTAAATTTTTAATTTATTCTATTTTATTTCAAAATCATTTGGAAGCAAAAATCGTTTTTCTCCTTGTTTTTCTAAATATATAATATTACATGAAAATTTAACGTTGGTTGGAACGATTTCGTTTCTTATTTACTATTTGAAAAACTTATGTCTACTTTCTCATAATTTATTTCATATATAACCTTTCATAAAAATACACTTCAATTTTAACCAAATTTCAAAATAAATAAAACCACTTGCTTTTGCTTTTCTCTTTTTTTATTTTCAAAATTTAATTTAGAATTTGAAAGCAAACAAAAAAACAATGTGTATTTAGTCTAAACTTTCAAGATACAAAGAAGATTATTAAAAATTTTGATAATATTGGACGTTATCTCTCTTTTATTCAATTAAGTTATATTCAAGTTGAGATATATATATATATATTTTTGAGTTCAACAATATTTTGGGGTGGGAGATTCGAATCTTTGATCTATTGGTGCTTGTTTTAATATTTAAATAATCTCACCAATTTTATTATAGCTGAATGATATTGATGTATATGACATATGTATCTAAATAGTGTCGCCAATCTTATTATATATTATTTTAAAGGAAAAATGGAAAAAGAAATTGAAATGGGCTGTTGTAGTTCGATTCTATGATTCTATTTCTATGGACGCGCAGCGGGGGCGTGAAGGACAGATAATGGAGTTGTTGATTGTTGACTTGGTGTGGACCAAATAAGCCAAAGCGTATGCGATTCAGTCCAACCACTGCGCTCTCTCACGCACGAGCCGTCGTTTTGCCAAAAGTATGAACGCGTTGACGATTCCGTCAATGCTCCTCCTGCCGGAGCAACCGCCGCGACGTAATCACCTTTCTCTCACTACAAAAACAACTCAAATTCAAATTCATCAAAACGTTACCCAACAATTTTCACAGTTTTCCTCCTTCCGTAGACAGTTTCTCTTCCTGCGAGCCAATCGCTGGGGAAGGAACAAGCTCAGTTCTTACGCTTAATGCTCTGCACAAACTCCGTGACAGCGACTACTGGACGCGCTTCGCTCTTCTATCACTTTCCATGTAATTTTCTTTTCCTTGATTCTTTTTTTCTTCTCCTAGGAGTTTTGATTTTTTCCTTTTTCCATTTGATTGGTGGTTTTTGTTTATTTCTTTGGAATTGGTTGATTCCTTCTCTGCCTTTCTTGTCTCGTCCTCGAGCTTCCGATCGTTTGTACCTTTTTTTCCTATGATGCTTCTGATCGAAAGTTACAATGAATTTCCGCAATTGAATATCCAAAATTGTGTTTCCGCGTAAACTTTGGAGCTGTAATAGTTTGAACTGAACCCTAGCCCTAGTAAAGAAAAAGAAAGAAGATCTGAGGCATGAGTTACAATTAGAAGCAATCATCCTGATAAAGCTTTGGTTAGTGATATTGCTTCTAACCACTTCTCTTTTGCATTTATCTAGGTTTTGCAAAGAGAATCTTTAATATTCTAGATC
Organism: Luffa aegyptiaca; assembly: GCA_017139565.1. Taxonomy (NCBI): domain Eukaryota; kingdom Viridiplantae; phylum Streptophyta; class Magnoliopsida; order Cucurbitales; family Cucurbitaceae; genus Luffa; species Luffa aegyptiaca. The sequence continues at coordinate 47,406,112 of CM029398.1, forward strand.
TATTGATCAATCTGGGACACTTTCCTGCGGCTAGAGTCTTCCAACGAACAGCTTTTTGTTTGAAGTCGGCTCAACATCCCTTGAGGTAGTGAGGAATTTCATATTTTAACTTTTATTTTGTAATTACTAATTGAGTTCGATGCACGACTTCTCTGGTTCGTTTCCTACGTACGCTTTCGTCTGGTGAAAACCATCCGTCGATGGTTATCAAATCTCATAATGTTGGTTTGGAATGCATGTAGTGCTTTTATGCATCTTTATATTGAATTTCTAGTGAGAAATGTTGTCAACCTTTACCTTATGACTCCTCACTTCACTTTAATGGTTTGCAGTAATTTGTCCAGGATAGGGAGGGCACATGCATGAGCAACTATTCACCATAATTAAATGTGTGCTGAAGGATCAATAGGCGAGTGTTGGACCAAATACAAAGTCATTGGTGAAAATTCCAGACAAATTAAGCTCGAAGACAAACCAGCAGATTCTGATGGAAATTCCTGCTCTTGAGAAGTTGAAAGAGAATGCCGAACAAGTCCAAACAACAGGAGAAGTTGAACATGTTGATGAGGTGCATCGCATAACTCACAGGATTGAGCGTGTAATTACACTTGAGAAATCCCGAAGCTGTAGCTCAGTTCCAATCGTAGACACTAATACAATACCAAATTACAATAGAAAGGCACAACTTTTAAGTTTGTATACGATAAACAACAACGCGAAATTGGTTGTGACTCAGGAAAACTCGAGTTTAGGTGATAGGAGCCATCTTCCTGCTCGTCCTAGTTCTCAATTGGTCAATTCCCAACATGCTGTGGCTCAAAATGGGAACAAGTTGAATTTTGGAGGGTTGCCAGTTACAAGCTCAGAAGATCATCCCAATGTAACGTCCAATAAAAAATCTCAAGTTCATGATATTGTTTTCTCTGACTCTAATGCTAATCCTACTTCTGCACAAGTTATATCTAGAGATACATCTGTCACCACTTCATCAGTGTCATCAATTGGATCAGCTGGTCTCCCGAGGGATACTTCTGAGAAAGTAAAATCAGAACGACCAGCTTCTGTGACTCCATCCGTCTCACAAGTTGATCCAGAATTCCCACTCAGATTGTCGGCGGAAAGAAAAAGTAATATAATTGGGCAAAAGCCACACAAACTTCCTCAAATTGTTTGTTCTTCTGTGATCGCGCCCAGATCTGATCTTGGAAGTGTTGAAGCCAGAGTTCAAAAGTTGGTCGAGGACTTGAATAGCAATTCACTTGAAACTATTAGAGCTGCAATAGCTGAACTCCGAAGTCTTGCAAGGCCTAATACTGAAAACCGGATTATAATTGCAGAACATGGAGCAATCAGCTTTTTGGTCAAATTGCTGTATTCTACAGATGCAATAATCCAAGAGCACGCTGTTACGACACTTCTGAACCTATCAATCCATAGCGACCACAAAATTGCCATTGCTCAGGCCAATGTAATTGAACCTCTGATTCACGTCCTTGATACGGGAAGCCCTGAGGCAAAGGAGAACTCAGCTGCCACTTTCTTTAGCCTTGCTATGGTCGAGGAAAACAGGGCAAAGATCGGGAGGTCTGGAGCCATTGGGCCTCTGGTTGAACTGCTAGGAAATGGAACTCCTAGGGGAAGGAAAGATGCAACAACTGCATTGTTTTATCTGTCTATGCTTGCAGAGAACAAGGTCAAGATTGTGCAAGCTGGAGCTGTTAAGTATCTTGTGGAGTTGATGGATCCATCAATTGGAATGGTTGACAAGACAGTGGCTGTTCTAGCAAATCTTGCTACAATTCAGGAGGGGAAGGTTGAAATTGGTAGGGAGGGTGGGATCCCTGTGTTGGTCGAGGCTATTGAATTGGGTTCTGCCAGAGGAAAAGAGAATGCAGCAGCTGCACTATTACGGATCTGCTCAACCTCTAATAAATTTTGCATAATGGCTCTCCAAGAAGGAGTTATCCCACCCTTAGTGGCATTGTCACAATCTGGAACTCCGAGGGCCAAGGATAAGGTACTCACTGTGATAGATTCTCTCCTTCTATGATTCCAATTTTGGAAAAGATTATTAATTCAAAAATAAAATTGATATTGCAGGCTCAGGACCTGCTTAACCTCTTCAAAAAGCACGTGCCTAGTAATGTTGAAAAACACTAATTTTGAGGCTCAGGAACTGCTTAACATCTTCAGAAAGCATGCACATAGTAATGTATGTTGAAAACCCCTAATCTTGAAGCATGTGGGACCTTCCGTGACATAAACCTTGGATGTCGGGCATGTAAATTTTCATGCCACACTAATGTTACATCAGGTACCTGTGTAGAATATTTTCTTGATTTGTAAATAGATGATGGAAATGCAGTACAACTCATTCAAAAAAATGAAAAAGAAAAAAGGCCAGAAGTAATTTCCAACTAATATTTCATTTTTAGTGTTTCATATTGAAAATTTCTCTATCTACATGTGTTGGAAAAAGACTTCTGCTTGTAATTCTGATCTTGTGGGGTAGCATGAATCATGTATATCATTTTTAACCCTTGTCTGCTAGGCAGCTTTTATCCTTATTGGCTACTGAATTAATTGAAGCTCCTACTGAGTACTGCCCCAGTACTTATCTCTGGCTGATTGGATTTTTAGTTTCCAACTATTGGTGTTAGTTAAACAGATGACATGGATCAATTACTTCATTGTAATTTCTCATTAATTACTTCATCATTAGAGAAACAAATGTGTAGATGAATTAATGATATCTTGTTTTAGGTGGTACCTGATGGATGAACAAGAGCTGATCGCTCAGCATCAACAAACAGTAAAAGATCCCCCATTATTGATGCCATGTCATCGGTATGAACTCAGTCAGACAAGAATTATGTGTTTGCTTCCAGGTTGGGAGGGACTGGAAATTAGTGAACACTTGGATGTAGATCCATTAGGGCTGTTTTTCCACTAAGCTTGTAAGTTCTAGACTAGTATTGTTTGATTTGAATCCATTTTAATCTGAACGATCTAATTAATATAATTCTTTTATGTAAAGTTCAGAAATCAAAATAGTTTGTTTAGAAGTATGAGCATGAAGCTAAACTAGATTATGATTATTATTATTATTATTATTTGAATAAAACATCATGCATTAAAGAGAATCAATCGTTTTTACACCTATCCTCATTTAAGAGAGGGTAAATCCAACCAAGAAGGGAGATTTGGAGTCCAAAAAACGTGCTCCTCTTCCAACGAGATACAGCTGCCATGGAAATCGCCTGAGATCGAAGGGAAATCTATAGCTTTCCTCGCTGAGATCGAAGGGAAATCTATAGCTTTCCTCGCAACACAGCGTGTGTCTATGTTCAAAAAACAACTGGAGTTCGCGGTGATGGCTTTGATCTGTTCGGTAAAAGTTTTCACCTCTCATATGGCCTTCGCTTTTCCAATCAGGATGTTGATAACTAAGGGCATCGGATTCGACATTGAGGAAGATTATGATTTAATGATTTAAACTCAGATATGTTGTTCCTCTCATTTATCTTAATTGTTTGCTAAACAATCAAAACTAGATTAGTTAAAATCATATGTAAGATCATTAATGTTGCAGATCCCGTGATTCTTGCAATCAATCTGGTTGACATTGACCCAATCAAAAATTTATTGGCAGTTTTCATATTTGCGACAAAATGTGAACGGTAGATCTTTATTTTAAAAATCAAATAATAATAATATTTTTTTAAAAAAAAAAAACAAAGATTCTTGTTATTTATTATCATTTTTTTTTGAAAATGCGATCCTAAAAAAATTTGCAACAAATACTAATTTTAATTTTTATACTTTATCTGTTTATCATTTTTTTTATATTTGATTTATATAACTTGTATTTGTTTTGATTTATAATATGTATTTCTGTAAAGTAAACATATTATATTGCAAAATTTAAACATAGCTCTTTTTATTGATATTACAGTACCAACACATCATTTGATATATCATATAGTTGTTACATTACGTGTAGGTTAAATTTACAAATGTAGTGAGCTTGTCAGGCTTTTGAGTCGTGTGATGTGACTAATAAATTTCTGAAATTTAAAAAGAATGCAATAAATCTACAAATCATCAATTTTATGTTTAATAGGTTCATGAAGTTTAAAAAAACCTTGGTAAAATTAAAGTAAACACGGGGCTCTGTTCTCTCTTCCTCTCTCTGAGTGGTGAGAAAGAATATGAGCAGTGGGGCAACATAGTTTGCGATTGGGGATCCATCGGTGATCTTTTGGTTCTCTCTTTGGGCGACTAAAGGGGATAATATGGAAGAAGGAAAAATAGTGCAAGATCTCAAAATGAAGCTCACTGAGGACGAGAAGGGTGGGCTCGTGGAAGTGAAAGATGAAGACAGAGAAACAACAGACAAGGATATCGAAAATACTGCTGCCTGCAAAATACTCACCTCCAAAAACATAATGGTAGAAGTCTTCCAACGATCGATGCCGAAAATCTGGGGCCTTCAAGGAAGAGTCCAACTGAAGAAGACTGGGAAGAACATATATGTGTGTAAATTCAGGAACAAGCGGGACAAGAACAGGATTGTAGATGGAGGACCTTGGATATATGATAATGCCATTTTAGTATTCGATGACCCAAAAGGAAATAAAGATATAAAATCGCTGGAATTCAGGTATGTTAAATTTTGGTTCCATTTTCACAACTTACCAGTGGTTTGTCTCAACAGGAAATATGCCACAACGTTGGGCAACTCGGTAGGTACTTTTGTCAAAATGGAAGAGGAGGAAGACGAACGTGTATGGGGAGAAACTTTGAGAGTGAAAGTAGAAATTGATGTCAACAAACCGATTAAAAGAGGAACAAACATCAAGGTAGGCTCAATGGCTGAAGAAAAGTGGATACCGATTACCATAGAGAAGCTACCAGATTTTTGTTATCAATGTGGAAGATTGGGTCACGTGATGAAGGATTGCGAAGAGGATGAAAACAGTGATTCCGAGTCTGATGAACGCCAATATGGGTTGTGGATGCGGGAAAATTTCGTATTCAGGAATGAAACCAAAAAGAAAGATGAAAAGCAAACAGAGGAGCAAGAGAGGAACAAGGGCGATAGCACAAAAGATGTAGGAAATCAGATCCATAACTCCGATAGGAGGTTGCCGGAAAACCACCGGAGAAGAGAGTCGGAAGAGGAGGAAGAAGCCGGCCACGTAAAAGCAGAAATTATTAAAAAATTATCTCTGACCGATAACTCTGAAAATAGAGCCGTTACACCTGAACATTCGAAAAAGGAACAAACAGAAGGGGAAAGTATGACAAGACAACCCAAGGGGGATGGAAGAGTTAGCGGTGTACAAAGTAGTGAAAGTATAATAGAAGAGGGGCCCATAATAAATAGGGATCAACAGCTGGAAGCCAAAGCAGAAGCACAAGGGCCAAAAAATCCAATGGATAAAGGCCATGACCAGCCAAGTAAAGCCAAAAAAAGCAACCAGGACTTAGAAAAAGGAAAAGGTAAATTGAGCCCAAATATCACCCAAACGAAAAAATGGAAAAGACTGGCACGTATTGACCCAATGCAACAAGATATGGAAAACAGAGGTGATGAACAACAGGGAATGAAAAGGAAATCGGAGAGAGATGAGTCTGAGGAGGAAAGCAAAAGGAAAAAGACAACTTACTTTGATATTATCGAAGGGATATCGGCGGAGGCTGTGGAACAGCCCCGCCGGACGCCATGAAAACACTATGCTGGAACGTTCGAGGTTTGGGGAATCCTCGAACGTTCCGTGCTCTTCGCCATGTGGTGGAAAGCGAGAAACCCCAAATTGTGTTTATTATGGAAACAAAATGCGATGGTGTTAAAGGTGAGCAAGTTAAGAAAAGGCTTAGTTTTGATCATGGTTGGTGTGTGCCGAGCGTTGGGAGCAGTGGCGGATTAATGCTCCTTTGGAATTCTGATATTGAGGTTAGTATTAAGTCTTGGTCGGAAGGGCATATCGATTCGACCTTTTCTTTTGAGGGTTGGATTGGTAGATTTACTGGTTTTTATGGGAATTCGGAGGTTGCCAAAAGGAAAGATTCTTGGAGCTTGTTAGAGCGGTTAGTGGAGAAGGTAGATATCCCTTGGCTAGTGGGGGGGGATTTCAATGAAATCCTCTCGGTGGATGAAAAAAAAGGTGGAGGTTTGAGGAACCAAAACCAAATGAAAGGGTTCCAAGACGTGATCAATATCTGTAGGCTTATGGATGCCGGGTACAGAGGGGATAAATTCACTTGGCGCAGGGGCAGACAGAGGAAGAAGCAGATTAAAGAGAGGTTGGATAGGTTCTTTATTAACCATTTTTTAGCCCAAAAAGCTCAAAGCATTAAAGTTCAGCACCTTAATTTCTTCCACTCGGATCATAGGCCCATTGTCGCCAACATTGTCATTTCTTTGGCTAAGCATTCCAGTAGAAACAAAGGTAAAATTCTGCGCTTCGAGGAAGGATGGTTGAAATTTAAGTATGCAAAGAAAATTGTGCAAGATAGCTGGAGTGGCTGGGAAGGCAGAGGGGCAAAACAGATCATCCATAAACTCAAAGTGAGTATTAAAAATCTGCATCAATGGAGTAAAGAAAGGCTTAAAGGCAGTATAAAATCAGCTATAAGGAAAAAAGAAGAGGAAATCCAAAAGCTTGAGGCCGAGAGTCATATGATGGATGAGCAGGACCTTGATAGAGCTGAGATGGAATTGAATTCGCTCCTTGAAGAAGAGGAGTACTACTGGAGAAGCAGATCAAGAGAAGTGTGGCTTAAGAGCGGGGACAAAAACACTAAATGGTTCCACGCTAAAGCCTCTCAAAGGAGAAAGCGGAATAGGATTGAGGGCATCTTTGATTCTAACGGCAACTGGAGGGAGGAGGAAGAGGATATTGCTAGAGTGGCAACCGAATATTTCAAAGATATTTTTAAGTCTTCCATGCCGAGTAGGGACCAGATCGCAAAGGTTGCTGAATGTGTTAGAATGGAAATTTCAGATCAGCAAAGGAGAACTCTTGAGCAGCCTTACAGTAAGCAAGAGGTGGAGGAGGCAATGAAAAATCTCCATCCTAGCAAAGCCCCGGGGATAGATGGAGTTCATGCTTCTTTTTTCCAAGCCTATTGGGATATTGTGGGAGAAGATACAGTCCGGGAATGCCTCCAAATTCTCAACAATGAAGCCGACATTGCTCCCTTTAATAAAACTCTGATTACCCTCATCCCAAAAGTCATAGAGCCAAAGAGAATGCAAGAATTCAGACCAATCAGCTTATGCAATGTTACTTATAAGATAGTTGCCAAAGCCATTGCTAACAGGTTAAAAAAGGTTCTTGATACAATCATCTCGCCAACTCAAGCGGCTTTTGTTCCAGGGAGACTCATTTTTGATAATGTTCTAGTCGGCTTTGAATGCATTCATGCGATCAATAATAGGAAGAAAGGAAAAGAGGGGCATGTTGCTATCAAGCTCGATATGAGCAAGGCGTACGACAGAGTCGAATGGGAGTTTGTTAGAAATGTATTCACAAAAATGGGGTTCGGTGAGAGGTGGATCAAGAACATCATGAAGTGCGTGGAGTCCGTGACTTTCTCGGTCCTTATTAATGGAGTGCCGCAGGAAGAGTTCAAGCCGGATCGTGGTATTCGTCAAGGGGATCCTTTATCCCCTTACATTTTCTTAATGTGTGCTGAAGGATTTTCTGGTCTTCTAAACAGGGAAGTAGAATCTCAAATCTTAAAAGGCTTTCGGATTAACAATTTTTGTCCACCCTTATCCCACCTTTTTTTCGCTGATGATAGCCTTGTTTTCTGCAGGTCTTCTAGGGAGGAATGCCAAACAATCAAGGACGTGTTCAAGGCCTATGAGTTGGCATCGGGTCAAGCCATAAATCTAGATAAATCTAGATTCATGGTGAGCAAGAATGTATCTCAAGAAGAGGCCAAAGTTCTTGGTGATATTCTTGGGATCAAACAAGCTAAGAATCTGGGGATTTACCTTGGAATGCCATCCCAATCAAACAAGAGCAAAATACAAATGTTCAGCAAGATAAAGGACAAGATAAGGAATATTCTCCAGGGCTGGAGTGAGAAGCTTTTTTCTGCAGGCGGCAAGGAAATCCTTATTAAAGCTGTGATTCAGGCGATCCCCACCTATTCCATGAGCTGTTTTAAGCTCCCAAAAAGCTTATGTAAGGATATTAACAAAATGTGTGCCAGCTTTTGGTGGGGAGCGACAGGGGATAAGAAGAAGCTTCATTGGGCCAAATGGAAGGAGCTTTGTAAAAGCAAGGATGTCGGGGGGCTAGGATTTAGGGAACTCCATCTTTTTAACCAAGCTTTGCTGGCTAAACAAAGTTGGAGAATTTTGAGGTGCCCCGACAGCTTGCTCTATAAAGTCCTTAGAGGCAGATATTTTAGAGATGGAGATTTTCTTAACGCCCAGGTGGGATCGAACTCTTCCCAAACTTGGAAAAGTATCGTTTGGGGGCGTGAGCTTTTCAAAGAAGGCTATAGATGGAGAGTCGGTAACGGGCGACACATCTACATAAGCCAAGATCCTTGGCTTTTAAGGAAAGGAGCGAGAAAGCCACTGGTGGTCCCTGAGAATCTCAAGTGGGGAAGAGTGGAAGCACTGATTCTAGATAATGGGGACTGGAATGTTCCTTTTATTAAAAACAATTTCATTCCTGCTGATGTCGATGAAATTCTTGCCATTCCCCTGGGAGGGTTGAATAGAAAGGATGAGTTGGTTTGGGCTTTGGACTCCAAAGGAATCTTTACTGTCAAAAGCGCCTACCACCTAGCCTACCAACTAAATCAGACTAATGAGGCTTCAGGTTCTAATGATGTTGGTCAAAAAGAAAGATGGAGGAAGCTTTGGAAATTGAACATCTCTCCAAGAACAAGAATAGGCGTCTGGAAAATTTTGAAAAATTTCATCCCTTCCAAATCTAATCTTATCAAAAGAGGAATGAACATTAATCCAATGTGTTCTTTTTGCAGGGCAAAATTGGAGAATCCGGTGCACATGCTATGGCGATGCAAATCCATAAGGGATATTTGGATTTCTTACTTCCCTAATCTTAAAGATTCCCTGTTATCTTGCAGGGAGAATGAGGAGGCGGTGCTGGTTTGGGACAGGCTTTCGGAAGGAATGTCTAAAGAGGAAAAAGAGAGAGCAGCGATCATCATTTGGGCTATATGGAATTTTAGGAATAAAATCTCAGTGGGCAAAAATCATCCAAATTTCCAGAGTTTATCAAGGCAGATAAGGAGACAGATCGAAGATCATTTCAAGACTAAAGACCCGAACCTGATTGAGGCTATCACAGAGAGCCAGGCGAATCATAATGCGTGGTCCCCTCCCCCAAGCGAGTTCGTGAAGATTAATGTTGATGCTTGATAGCTCTTAGAAATAAGAGCTATTGGCTTTCTTTTAGGCTTTAAACTCTACCATTTGATGTGTTTGAGCCTTGGTTTGTGCATAAAAATGAGTGTTTTTGATGAACAATTTTTGCATATCAGTAGGCCAAGCTTGAGTTGAAGTTAATGCAGATTTCTTATGTTTTAAGCTAATTTTTCTGGTATATGATCACTCAGGTTGTGCTACAGCAGCTGATTCCACATCAGAAGGCCGAAAGTCTGGAATTTAAATTCCTGCACATGATAAACCCGTGGAAGCTCTCATTAATTGAGCTGGCAGCCATGTAAGCTTATTTGTCCCATCTCAACCAATTGGGGAAGGTCCATGTGGAGTCATGTGTCCAATCAGCCCTGAAATCAATGAAAATAGATGGTATAAATAGGTTTTTGGTCCAAAATGAGAGGAAATCACCAGAGAATTAACCTAGAAGTTGCTGTTGTCATTGAAGAGAAAGGAGACAAGGAGGCTGCTGTTTTTGGAGGATTTCCAGCTTGGGAAAGCTGGAATCTCCTTTGGAAGCTTCTTTTCTTCATCCTTTTTCTCTTATTCTTCCTTCTTCTAGTGTTTAGTTTGTATTTAAGGTTGTAATTATGAATGGTATGGTAGTTCACTGCTGTATTTTCATTATTTTCACCTTGAATATGAGCTAAATCCTCTTAGGTGAGGATTAGGGTGCTTAAACTTGAACTTGTTGTTTGCTGTAGCAGAACTTTATAACTTGTTGTTTGCTTCATGGAACGAGAGTCTGATCCGGGGAGGCGTTGGGTGGATAGCTCGTGATTCGTTAGAATCTCCGCTGGTAGCTGGCTGCGCAAAATTACAGAGGAAATGGCCAACTAAATACTTAGAAGCGCTTGCAATTCGGGAGGGTTTGAAGGCGTACCTGGCGTTGCCTCGAAAAATTTCTGGTCGGATTATCGTTGAGTCTGATTCGCTTGAAGTGGTGAAGGCTCTAAATCAGGATGTTGAGGAGGAGTCGGAGACCAATTTTCTGCTCGAAGACATCGATCAGTTGGCTGTTGGGGCAGGGGTTTCTGCTTTCGTTAAATGCCCACGGGCATCAAACACAGTCGCGCATTCCCTCGCGCTGGTGGCGGCCGGATTTCGGCCGGAGTTCTCTCCGTCTACCGTTGTCGTCGACGGGTGTAATTCTTTTGGCATTCTTCATCTTCCACGCTGGAAGTTTGTTCTTTTTTTTGAGGAAGGGACTATCCCTTTTTGGCTATCCCTTTTAATTAGGGATGAGTTAGTTGTAACAAACCCTCCTTAGTTTTTAATGCAATTCCTTTTTCAAAAAAAAAAAAATAGGTTCATGAAGTTTAAAAAATTATACTTCCTAATATCTCCAAATTTTCAATTTTGTGTCAAAGCTAATCAATTAGGAACCTATTACACATAATTTAAAGTTTAACGACTTTGTAGACAAAATTAAAAGTTTAAAAATCTATTAAATATATATATATATATATATATATATATATATATATATATATATATATATATATATATATATATATTAGTTTAGAGACTTATTAGACCCCACAACTTCAATAAACTTCAAATTGTAATTTAAGGGTTCGTTTGGAATACATTTTAATTTAAATGTTCTTCAAGAATGCATTTTTTAAATAACATTTTGTATAAAAATTGTTTAGAATTTAAACACTCATATGTTTGCTTGCAATTCCTCATAGGTGTTTTTATACACAAGTTATTGTATACTTCAAGACTCTTTTTAAAAAAGTTGGTTTCAAGTGTTTCTCTTAAAATGATTTATTTACCAATCTCATTTTCTAATAAGTCATTTTTAGTGGTGGCCAAACATTAGAAATTTTTTCAAAATGATTTTTTTTTTCAAAATTAAACACTTGAAAAGTTAATCCAAACACACCCTAACTTTGTGTGTGCCTGCAAATATTGCAAGTCTGTTTTTCATGCTTGGTTGCAAAATAAATATCCTAGCTTGTTTTTTAAATTAAAAGGTTAAAAATCATTTTTGGTTCCTGAACTTTCATGAAAGTAACAATTTAGTCCATGAACTTTGATTTGTAAAGATTTAGTCCTTATACTTTCAATTTTGTAACGATTTAGTCTCCGTACTTTCAATTTTGTAACAATTTATTCCTTGAACTTTAATAAGCAACAATTAGAACTTTCAAATTTGTAATGGTTTAGTCCCTGTCGTGAAAACTAATTTAAAGATTTAATGCCATTAAATAATAAAAAATCAACATTTAATTTTGATAAATTTCTTTTTGCGATTAAATTTTTACAAATTTGAAAGTATAGAGAAATCTAAATTCGATGACTAATTTTTTTTTTTTTAGTACAAAATGAAATTGCTCTCGTTGAGAGTTGAACTCAAGACCTCCCGCTTGCTTACTAAACGGGTGTTCTAACCAACTGAGCTACGAGAGCTATGTAATTCGACGACTAAATTGTTACAAATTTCAAAAGACTCGTGATTTTAAACCAAATTAATACAGAGAAATCGGAGATGATGACAAAAACTTGGCGATTCACATCTTTAAAAATCACTCAGTGGTGGGGGTGGTTGGGGCCTGGGGGGTGTTTCGAGTGCGACCTTCGTAGGCGTCCTTGTCCCCACTTCCCGTCGAGCAATGGCGGCAGTTTGCCCATTACTAATAATCAACGAACACACCCAATTGTATATTTCTAACAGTTTTCTAAAAGAAAAGGTTTTGAAAAGAAATTCTGAAAGGGGAAGAAGGCGAACACGAATTTCAGGAAGTCAGCATCATAAAGTCTTGCAAACTAAAGTTCTTCCTTATTCTCAGGACTTCGTATTAATTTGGGTAATTCTTATTCTCCTCTAATTTCTTTTCCTTCATCGAGTTTAGTTTTTTTGTAAGTTTTTCCCTCTTTTGTTCCCTTGGCTGCTCCAAAGTATTATCTCCATATCTCAAATCTTATCGATGGTGCTATAATCGGTCGCCAAGCGTCTTTTCTGCTGAGTTCTTGCAACGCGAGATAATTGAGTTCAAGAACTTCTACTACAGCTCGAATAAAGAAGAAAAACTGCCACATGCGAGCAAATTAGTTCTGCATATGGCCTTTTCTTGGAATTTTAATCTTTGATGTGCTTTTGATAAGATGGGTTTAGGACTACTTGATTTTGTTTAGATATAATTACCATAGGAGGTTGTATGTGAAGAAACACTTTTAAGTAAGTGTGAGTTGTCAATAGCTGCGTTTATTTGCTAGTAATTCTGATGATTTCCATGATATTACGAAGAAGTATTCCATGTTTTTTTATTGCACGTTTCATGTTTTCTTCCCAAATGATATTCTGGCTTTCCAAGATAGAACAACCAAATGCTCCCTTCTTTTTCGGGTCTTCTTCAATTTTAGGTTGGGGATGGTAATAATATTTATTTTTCGGAGGACAAGTGGGTGGGGATAGTTCCCTCTGCTCTAAATTTACTAATCTCTATCACTTGTCCTCAATGAAAAACCGATCGATTGCCGATGTTCTTAATCAGAGTGGGAGCTCAATGTCCTTCTCGTTGGGTTTTCGTCGATTTTTGACCAATAGGGAAACGACGGAGGTCACTAATCTCTTATCTTTGATAGGGGATTGTCAGTTTAGGGTGAGAAGAAGGGATGTTCGTTCTTGGAGTCTTAGCCCATCTGAGGGGTTCTCTTGTCGGTCCCCTTTTCGGTGGTTTCTTAATCCCTCCTCCCCTAGCGAGTCAGTTTTTTCTATTATGTGGAGAGTAAAAATCTCGAGAAAGATTAGGTTCTTTATCTGGCAAGTCATCCACAGAAGAGTTAATACGATTGATAAGCTCTCGAGGAAGATGACTTCGTTGGTTGGTTCGTTTTGTTGTATTTTATGTCGGAAGGCGGAGGAAGATTTGGACCATATTTTATGGAACTGCGAGTTTGCTTGTTCGATATGGGGTTTGTTTCACAACGCATTTGGGCTACAGGCGAGACCCTTTAGAGACTACAGGGAGATGATCCAAGAGTTCCTCCTCCATCCACCGTTTCGCGATAAGGGGAGGTTTTTATGGTTAGCTGGGGTGTGTGCTGTGTTATGGGGTTTTTGGGGTGAGAGGAATAATAGGGTGTTTTGAGGTCTTGAGAGGAGTCCTTCCGATGTATGGGCTCTCACTAGATTCTATGTTTCTCTCTGGGTCTCAATGTCTAAGGCTTTTTGTAATTACTCTTTAGGTTGTATTATCTTGGACTGGCGACCCTTCCTTTAAAGGGGGGTCTTTTTGTGGGATGGCTTTTTTTGTATCCCCTTGTATTCTTTCATTTTTTCTCAATGAAAACCGGTGTTATTATAAAAAAAAAAAAAGATAGAACATTTGGTTGTTATTCTCTCCTTCTGGTTTACAGTCTTACTGATTTTCAATTAGGTGTGATGGTGATATCAGTGTTAAAAGTGTCTTTGATTTGGGTCTTCGCTTTTCAGAACAAACTATAACCAAAAAGCTGAAAGATAACAAAATTGATCAAGGAATGGCTTCTGATATTCTCAATTTCATATTTTCTTGGCTGGACTGTTGATTGATTGTTTACGGTTTTAGAAAACAACTGTTCTGAAACTTTATTAAAAGTTGAAGAAGATTTGGAAATTCTTACACTCGAGAAAACCTGTAAAATAGTCTCATATGATGGTCTCTACTCTTCAATTGATAACATGAGAACTGCTGAAAATCTGGCAGCGATTACCGAGTAAACTATAGCTTGTAAGTTACGAGTTCATAATGTTTTCTAGAATGGTTTGTTTGTGCAATCATTTACATTCCACTGCCTTGTGGATTCTTCAGAAACTTGGATATTAGACTTGCCTCTGGATCAAGCTATTCCTTATTCTTCACAAGTCATATCAAGACATAAGGTGAGAGAAACAAAAATCAGACCCACAAAGTGTCAGTGGGCTAATAGCTCTAAGGATACTTGGGAGGTAAAATCAGAGCCATCAACTGACTCAACTTCGATCCTATTGCTGACAGAAATAAAAATTCCTATCTCAAATGTTGATAGCAAAAGCTCAAAGTCAAATATCATGCCAACAACCATCTGAAAGGGCTGTACTTGAAATAGTTTCTTCTCCTGTACTGGAGGCTAGATCTGATCACACTGGCATCAAAGCCAAAGTTCAAGAGCTGGTTGATGACTTGACGAGCGACTCGCTTGAAACTCTAAGAACTACTACAGCTGAACTGCGGTTGCTTACCAAGCTTGATGTGAAAAATCGGAGAGTGATTGCAGACTGTGGGGCAATTAGTCTTTTGGTCAATTTGCTAAATTCCACGGACAAAAAGATTCAAGAGAATGCTGTTACAGCACTTGTGAACTTATCAATTGACAATAATTGCAAAACTATCATTGTTCAAGCCAATGCAATTGAACCTTTGATTCACGTCCTTCAAACTGGGAGCCCAGAGGCAAAGGCGAACTCAGCTGCTACTCTTGGTAGTCTTTCAGTGGTTGATGATAACCAGGTTAACATTGGAAGGTCTGGGGCAATAGGGCCTCTGGTTGACTTGTTGAGGAATGGCACGCCTAGGGGAAAGAAAGATGCAGCCACTGCACTGTTTAATTTGTCCTTGCTTTCCGAAAACAAGGCCAAGATTGTGGAGGCCGGATCTATTAAGTATCTTGTGAAGTTGATGGATCCAGCTACTGGAATGGTTGAGAAGGCAGTGGTTGTTTTGGCAAATCTTGCATCAATAGATGAAGGAAGGATTGAAATTGTACGCGAGGGTGGTATTGCTTTGTTGGTTGACACTGTTGAGTTAGGTTCTGCCAGGGCAAAAGAGTATGCAGCTGCTGCATTATTGTGGCTTTGTGCAATCGCTAGTAGATTTTGCATCATGGCAATCCGAGAGGGAGCTATCCCACCATTAGTGGCACTGTCACAATCAGGCACAGCAAGGGCCAAGGAAAAGGTACGTGACTGCAGTGAATTGTGTTTTCCTAATTCACAATAGATTTTAAAAAGGAAATTTTGGCTACTTGCAGGCTCGGGCACTACTCAGCTGCTTCAGTAGAAATAAGCTCGTATGACAATTCTAGAAGTCTGGAAGTGACCCATTCTTAAACAAGGTTTGGCTCTTGCAGCTGTTTTCATTGTGTATGATAAAATCCAATTAGGATAGAAGTGGGAATAGTATTAGGATTAAGGGTATGTTAGTATTTAGCTAAGGAGCTGTCAGTGGAGATTGATAATAAATATAAATAGAATAAGGGGGGAGGAAGAATGGGGCAATTGTTTAGTGGTTAAGGCTAGAGTTCTCAAGAGGGGAGGTTCCAAATACCTCGTTACTTGAGTTATCTTGTAGTTCTTCTACCATTTATATTTCAATATATTTGGATTCTGTCAGTGTATTTACATTCAGATGCTGCATATATATGGGTTATTGCTCAATAAATATAGGTGCAAAAAGAAAACAAAACGAGAGCAAAATAGAGGATGGACGATTTTTTATTGTTCCATGTTGAAAAATTGGATTCCAATGTACCAAACGAAGTCTTTGTTGTTCTGATCTTTGGAAGATTGATCAATGGAAAGTTATTGTTTCTGGTAAAAGAAAAAATGGCAGAGGTTTCAGGATTTTTCTTTTTTGGTATGTGCTTCCCTTTGTGACTTCAAAGGTTTTATAACTTATGGGTAACTTATCTGTCTAAATTTTCAAGCATTGAAATGAACATGAGCTTATTTCCATGTGCATCCTGATCCTTGTCAAACAGAACTCCCAGTGTTGACGATCCATCTTCATGATGAAGCATCAGACATGAAATATTATTTTTCATTGCTTCTTGAGAGGAAAAAATTTCGCCTAATTCTGGAAGCCCTTTTCTGTTTGATTCTGTGCCTCTAAATATGGGCTTAATCTAACTAGTTAGAGTGTTTTCACTTTGAATGGTAATGGTCTTAGCTTTAATGTGTTTCAGTTTGATTCAATTAATTTATTTCTTCATGTCACAGAATATCATCCACATTTAAAAAACACAGTGAATAAAGATATTTGATTCGAGTGATTGAGAGGTGAAAACATGACAGATTTCAAGGGAGGGAAAATATATGAAAAATGAAATCAAGGGCATTTAGATTTTCCCTTGGAGTTCAACTTGTCTCTATAACAAGGGCATTCTGACTTATTTCCATAGGTTCCAGAGGGCACACAATTGCACTGTTGGCAACAGAGTCCACAATACTTCAAGCACCTGTCCTTCACCCCTGCATTCAAACATCTTACCCCACATTTTGAATCACAAACACCTTCCAAAAAAAAAGAAAAAGAAAAAGGAAAAACAATAAACCAGTTAGTCTCTTGGTTGTATATTCATTGCCAATAGTTTTGATATTAATGGTAAAGCATTTATCTTACTTGGAGCATAGGTTGTAGAGGAATCAGCAATGGCATATTGGAGGAGGAAGGAGCTCAGAATCAATGAAACAACAACCAAACTGACAGAAGCAGATCTCATCTTTCTCCTTCTGTTTTAAGGTTAGTGTTCTGCTGACATTTCAATAGTTTCTATCTGATATTTATAGACTTGGTAAGTGGAGGTTGGGAATGATAAAGAGGAAGAGGTCTGTAAAGAATGTTTTATTAATTGAAAAGTGGGGTATGAATCAGTAGGATGACCCATGAGGGAAAGGCATGGCAAAATGGTTATAAGAATGGTTTACAGCTCCAACTAGAGTGTAAAGATGTATGGTTTAGGTATGTTTGGGAGCATGAGCTGTCTGCACCTTTTTTTTTTTGTTTATATTTTTAGGAAAGACACTGACAACTTCTTTTTGTGTTCCTATGCATGTATTTTATGGGGATTATGGGAATGTGTTTTGATGTATTGATCTGATCTTGGATTAGTTAGGAGGCTTTCAATCTATCAAATGTTCATTCAAGTTGTTGAAAGTAGAAATCTTTAGGGATCAAACTTGAAATAGAGTAAGGTTTAGAGGTGAAAGCTATATTTTAACCTTTGTTTAAAATCTGAACTTGAACTTATTTTATGTTATATTATTCTATATACTAAAATTTTATCAGCTAAATAAACCCACAATAATTAAGTGACAATTCTTAAGGTGGTGGCCAATGGTGAGCATATTAGTAATTTTAATGGGTCCACTTTCTACCTTAGCAACTCATTTTGAGTTGGGCAAGTTGTGTTATGTTAAGTAAAGTGGGTACTATTTCAAAAAAAAAAAAAAAAAAAGTAAAGTGGGTAGATTTTTTATATTATAAATGGAAATATTCTTTACATTAAAATATTATTCGATTGATTAAAAAATATATTTGAATATGATATCATTACTTTGTTAATGAAATGTAATATTTTGTGACAGCAAAATTTGGTTGAAAATAAATTTTATATAAAGTATAAAATCGAGTTCTTGAAAAATGGGAGATGAAATTGTATATTTATGCTTGAACTTTTTTACCCTCCTTCTCGATTCTACAATCGAAAAATATAAAATGGGACTTGATCAATTATTGTACTTCTGTATTTTATCATTTTAAATGAACTTTTGTCGTCTGAGTACATATAAGATTCTGTACTTTATATTATGTAATCAATATAAAATTGAGCTGATTTTGATGATCCATGAAAAATAGAAATAGAGCTGGATCACTTCAAACTCTTGTTAGTTGGTAAAAAGGTAGATTAGGGGTGGGGTTCCTGATGTACTTCTGTACTATATTCTAAAATAATCTTTGTCTAAGTGTAAGTTTGAGATGCCACAACGAGTATAATTTCATTGGTTAAGATATTAGCAACCTTTCTTAAAACGAGTATAATTTCATTGAAAGTTTAGTTGTAGCATGTACTTCAAGCTATAAATATGGGCTCCATATTATAATCAAATCACAGTGTGAAAAACAAATTTCATTATGATTCTTTGTGTTGTTTTATGGTATCAGAGGCACATTGACACATGTCTCTCTCTTTTTCCTTTCTTTCTCTTTTTCTTTTTACCTTCTTCCATTGTCGATTTCATCTAATGACTGATCCTTCTGCCTCCTCGCTCGCCAACACCCCTGCTACTTCAGAACCTTTCTTTTTACTATGCAATCTTTGTAACCTTGTGCAAATTCATCTTGATTCAACTAATCATGTTTTATGAAAATATCATGTTGCTTCCATTCTTTATGAACATTCACTCTTCAATCATATTGATAGATTTCTACCAATTCAAACAATGACACACCTTTGATCGAGCATTAGTCGCCTTGATTGATGCCATTTTGTCAACCATTGCACTGCACATATCATTCATTGGTTTTATCTCTTCTTGTGAATTATAGTCGTCTCTTGAGAAATGCTACTCTTCCAAATCCTTATCTAATGTCTTTGAATTACAATTTTCCTTATCCATTCTAAAGAAATCATCCACTAAATCTACCGAAGATTTTACGCATCGGATTAAGGAGATTATTGTTAAATTAACCACTGCACCTATTTCTCTTGATGATGAAAATGTCTTGGTTCATACCTTAAATGAGTTATCTCCTAAATACAACCTTTTTCGAACCTCCATCCGCACCCAGAGTGATACACTATCCCTCAAAGAACTCCATGCCAGACTTGGGGTAAAAGAGAACTCTTCTCACCTAAATCGCAGTTGCATATCCCATCCTGACAACCATGGCCACTTTCAAAGGAACCTTTGGAAACCCTTAACTCACATACTTGTTCATCTATTCATGGGGCTGATCATAATTCAAACCATCGAGGACATGACCCATCTTTGTTCAACCGAAGCCTAGACGATCCTTTCCCTAACTCCAACACACGTGGGCTTGGCACATCAGAACAATCTCTCTCCAACTAATGGGTAGGTTGGGTCAAACAATCCAAATTTTGAGTCTGGATTTTGGAGTCAATCTTGAGTATGAGGGTCTCTTTTGGGTTTAGCCATGGTGGTTCAGTTCAGATCCTTTGTCAATTTGTTCCAGACTCGAGAACAGTGCGTTCGGTTGTTATAATAGAACTAATTTTACCTTCAAAGGTTAACGTCCTCTAGTACAATTAGTTGTAATGACGATAAACGCTATGTTCTCATAGTCTTCTAATAGTCTTCTAATGCTAATAACTTTTGGTTGTCTGATAGCGAGTGCAATACCCATATCACAATTAGCAACATACAACCTCTACATGTTACACATTGTGGCAGTAGTTTATTATTTAGAGGTTGTATGTTGCCAATTGTAACAGATTTTCTTCGTCATTATAGTTATTTGTGAGATTCAAATTCACCAACTCATTAGTCATATGGACGTTGCTCTCGCTGTTGCACAACCAGGAGTTATTAGCATTAAGGGATAGTTTATCGCTCAAGTAGCTGATGGAGGTCATAAAAGAGTTATATTCAAGAGAAAACCATTCAAGGCATGAACCAAGAGAAATAGATGCAATGACGTCAATAATCTCCTTAATCCAATCTGTATATTGTTCAATAGATTTAATAAAGATCATGTCTTTATCGTGTATATGACATATTGTAATTCGAGGACATTAGATCTAGACTTGGAGGAATAGCATTTCTCAATAAACAACCGAACTCACAGGTAGAGGTAGAACCAACGATATGGACAAGCACAGTGGTTGACTGAGTGATGTTAATCAATGTGAGTAATGCTCAACCAAGGGTGTGCCATTGTAGAAAAGGACTCACCTCTGTACGAATCGGATTGAAGAGTGAAAGTGCCTCAAGAATAGAAGCAACTTCATTTCCAAAAAAAAAAAAAAAAAAAAGGTAATAGAAAAGGAGACACGTGTCAATGTAGCTCTAAAATCTGTATTTCACATTTTGATTTGAATACAGCAGGGGAGTCCATATTTATAGCTTGAGTACAATACGTGTACAATTTAATTAAAAGTATAATAGAACATAAACTTGTTACAATAGTAAAGGCAATTATAGTATCTAATATTCTTCTTTCTCCCCCACCTATTGTCCTCTCGTTTTTCAAATGTATTTGTTTAAATTGCTAGATTTGGAACAGATCGTTTTGCGGAGAGAGGGTCCAGGAAGATGAATCTGAATTGAATGGAAGACAATGTTTTCAAAAAAATAATAATAAAATTAAATTAAATTAAAGTTTTGGACTATATAGTATATATACCTCAACACCATGGATTTTTTAAAGAAAAGTTTTAATTAGCAAAAAATATTTTTCACATTTTTAAAAACTCATGTCAAACTCAAATTTTACTTTAATCGACTAAATATATATGGTCTGATATTTGTATTTGTGCTTCAATTGACTTCTTTGAGTTTCTATAGGTTCTCCTTTTAGGCCGTTTTTGAAAATCAAATTTGATCTTGATAATTTAGGTCCAATTTGATAACCATTTGGTTTTTTGTTAGCACTTCCAACTCTAAGTTTCTTCGGCTTTTCACCTACCTTCTTCCCATGTTTTAAAAAACCAAGCCAATTTTTTAAAACTAAAAATAGTAGTTTTCAAAAACTTGTTTTTGTTTTTAGAATTTGGTTAGAAATTCAAGTGTCTTTAACAAAAATAAAAATCATGGTGAGGAAATTTAAAGAAAACAAGCCTAACTTTCAAAAACCAAATGGTTATCAAACAGGGCCTTAATTTCTCAATCATTAGATGAAGATAATGACAATCCAAATTATGTAAAATTTTTCCTTCTCAATTCACTTGAACTAAAAAAAAGTGAGGATTATATTGAAGTTGAAGGTTGGACTTTGGAGGGCAATTGGATTCTTTCCTTAGTATGGAAGTTGGATGCCTCTTTTATTACATCATTTCTTTTCGTCTCTATTGCTTTATACTTTGGTTCTGGGAATATCTTATTCTTAACCATGGAAAAAGCTTGCAAAAGCATGGCCGAAAGACCACACTGCCAATTTTCTTCTTTCTCTTCAAAGTTAAATCTGTGACTTGGAAATTAAGTAAAATATAATTTAGTTTCTAATACAGTGAACAAAACAAAATTTCTCGTCCATAATTGAACTACATTTATATCTACTAGAGATAATACGCAAACTGATACATAGTTCAATAGGAATAGGCATACTGCTGAATTCTATACTACAGATATGGGTTAACAATTTGAACATCTATATGAAAATTTTCCAACTATTAAAATATGTGTCATGCGTGAACACGACCCACTTGTACCAAAACTTTATCAAATGTAACAAGAACCAATTTGATGGAAGAACGAAATAAAGAAAAAGAAAAGCTTTCAAAGTCCTAAAATCGTTGTTATTACTCATTTAACACTTGTATTAAATTAAATTCACAAATCTTTCAGATGATTTATATGATAATTGTAACAGCATTGATGCACATGATCTCATACAGCAAATCAATTTTAATTCAAAAAAAAAGCCACACGCATGCTGAAAATTATTTATGAATTATACATATACATATTATGTACCTACCACTACCACTACCACTACCACTACCACTACCACTACCACCATGTGCCACCGACATCAGTGTTATTTGTGGTAATTCCCAACAAGAAAATATATTTCTGATGCACCATCAAACATCGTATCCTTTAATTCCCAATTTCCCATGGGCCAAAATAAAGCTGTCTCTTTCACTCTTTAATCCTTTAAAAAATTAATAATAACAAATAAACCCTCACTTCGCTCATCCTGTCGGTGGACTACTACTAAAAAGATTAAAGTTTCGTTAATAATAATTATTAAAAAAAAAAACATTCATACTTTATTCATATATTTCATCAAATTGAGTCTTCTATTAAGAGAATATGTCTTGCTTGTAATGTAAAAGTAACTACTGGATTTTCACTAAATTCCATTTCTGACCCACTTTTAGCGAGGAGTGGAGCTTTCGTAGTTTACACTTTGTATATTTTTATTGATAAACGCTTATTCATTATACCATATTATTTCGGATCTAACAATCAGATTATTTACTTTAATTATATTATTTCGAATCTAACAATCAACTTTTGTGAAAGTGACATCTTCATATCTAATCTACTGAACACATATTTGCAATAAGTTTAAGCAACACAATTATAATTATATCTTGGCCTGAAATTGTAAAAGAAAATGAGATAAAAATGTAGAGATGAGAAATGAAAGAGAATTAATTACAGAAAAAAAAAGGATTCAAATGAAATAAAAGATTTCCCCAGTCCCAGGTCCTCCACAGAAAGAATTACAAATCATATACGCCAAATCCTATCTCCATCCAAAATGTTCATGAAATCAAACACCCCAGTGCTCAATTTTGTAAAACAAATTTCATCAATCAATTCAATCAATAAAGCACCTCTTATGATATGGAGTACAATGGGGGAAAATTTAACCAAAAAAAAAAAAAAAGAGATTAAATATAATAAATGAAGCACGATCACATCTCTCTCTCTCCTTCTCACTCCCTCTCTAGAACATGAAGCTGACGGCGGCGGCGGCGAATCCCAGAGCCAAGCTTCCGACCACCTTCTGCATGTTCATCAACGCTTCAGCTCCACTCTGCAACAAAAATACAGATCCATGGCATTTTTCAGTATTAAATTATGAATTTTAGTAAGTTACAGAAAATGTTTTGTTTAAAAGCTGTAGTCGATTTAATTTTTTAACGTGTATGGCTCAGTGTGATCTGAAAAAAACTGGTCTGAAATTTATTACTCTCGAGCGGAGTGTGATCTGACATTCTGACATTTCGATTCTTTTCTTCGACGCGTTTTGTTCTCTTCCTTTACCTTGGGTTAATCTTAGACTCGACCATGGTAATTATCTCAACTCAAGGCCTCTTACGCGCTAGATCCACGCGTGTCGGTGGCGCGTGGCATTAAGCTCAGTCACTCTGCTATCAAGTTTAAATGTGGCCATCGACAGAGACAACCCTAAGAGCACTATCATGCGCCATTTCTATCAAATTTCTAGTGAGATCTTGGCTATGGACATCGATAATGACGGATTGTTGAAGGAATGTTGCAGATCTTGAGCAGATTTGACAATGCAGGTAAACTTTTAGACAGTAATGGAAGAGATTCAGGTTGAAATTAAATTACCTTGTCATCCAGTGAAGGGGCGGGCGAAGGACCTTCCTCGCTTGCTCCAGGGGCTTCAGAAGGAGGCGCAGGTGGACCAAGCAACGCCGGAGAAGGAGCTGGTGCTTTGTGCTTCTTCGACTTCTTCTTGCTAGGTGCCGGCGACGGGACCTCAACGGGAGGTGATGCGACCGGAGCAGGAGGAGCACTTTCGGGAGCGGTTGTAGGAGCGGGAGGAGATTGTGTCGGAGTTGGTACCGGAGGAGAGCTTTCCGGTACGGGAACAGGTGGAGAACTCGCCGGAACTGGAACGGGCGGAGAGCTCGCTGGAACGGTAGCCGGTGGAGAGCTAGCCGGAACGGAAGCCGCAGGTGGAGAGCTAGCGGGGACGGAAGCAGTCGGAGGAGTGCTGGCCGGCGGGGAGACTACCGGAGCGACCGTTGGTGGCGCAGATGCAGGCGGCGTGGAGACTGGTGCTGGAGTTGCCGGCTTTTGGGGAGCGGCGGCGGGGGATGAATTTGTCGGTGGCACTACAGGAGATGCGGCTGGAGGTGGATATTTAGCTGCTGCAGGCGCGGTAGCCGCCGGAGTAGTAGTCGGAGCTGCAGCCGGAGACTGGCCACCGACACCGGCGACGACGGCGCAGATCAGAACGAGTGCGATCACGGACTGTCTCCCCATATCTACTGTGTGAGCTTGTGTAGAGGATGAAGTGAATGTTTACGAGCCCGAGGGGTAATAGTGTATATATAGACTAGTAAATAACACCCCAGAGGAATTTTTTTAATTAAAAATAAATAAATAAAAAATAAAAAAGGCAACAGGACTGGTAAGACAAAAGGGGCCCACTATTAATGGGCCTGTACTAGCCGTTGGGAGAGAGAAGAAGGGCCCACGTAGGGAATCAAACAAAAGAACGGTATAATATGGGAGGAACAAAACTTCCCTGCACACCGGTATGTAGGGTCATACTCCATTAAAATCTTGACAACTAAGAAAGAGGAAGGGAGAAAATGAGAATTTTTTTTTATCTCTCTTTCAACATTTTAATGGTGGTATGCAGGGAGATTCCTACATACCGGTATGCAGGGAAGTTTTTTTCATATGGGAGATTTAAATAGACTGTCGAAAGCCCATTAGCGTTTTTTTTTTCTTTTAAATTTGAACAAATATATGAGAATGAGAAACAAAGGGTAGAAATGAATCATACTCTCTAATTTTTTAGTTAAATATGTAATACGTTGAGGATCCCACATTGAAAAAATAAGTGAATACCTCATAATTTATAAGATACACGAGTCACTCAATTGGTTTTGAGATGGAATCTTATAATATCTAACCCATTAAACTATGAGTATGAATATAATGAAGATTTTTCTAATTCAATAATTACAAGGGTGGGGTATCAAATCGACATTTGGAACGATAATTGTTATCTTATCTAATGATTTTTTTTTTTTGGGTTCAATAACAATAACTATTGGGGTGGGAGATTCAAAGCTCTAACTTTTTTTTTAGGATATCTCTAACTTTTAGTTGACGTACATGCTACATCATTAAACTATACTCACTTTGGCCTTATTCAATAAGTTATGTTTAATTTTTTTTTTTTAAAACAAACAACTATGTTTAGATTGATGATATAGTAAAGATTCAAACCTTTAACATTTAAATCAAAATTATAACGTATGAACTAGTTGATTTGCCAAGATGAACATAGTTCAACTGGCATAAAACTTATACTAATGACTCCCACATGTTATTAAAAAAAACAACCAGTTGATTTATACTTAAATTGGAGTCTTTAACTTAAAATTAAGTGTACATGTGAATACTTTCCAAATAAAAATAAAAAATTTCTTTTTCAAAATAAAATAAAATAAAAATAAAAAAAGAAAAGAAAAGTGAAGACGAACAAAGAAGGTGTGGAAGAGCCAGGTCAAGTAATTGGGGGATTAATTACGCGCTTTAAGATCCAATAATTTGGTTTGAAGGAGATTTTGATAGGGTGAGGGTGAGGGGGACTGGATACAGCTGGATGATTGAGAGTGGGGCCCTTGCCATTTTCGACAATCCAATAACAGTTGGCCACGTGAACTGTCGCGGCAATTATTGCGGGGAAATTTACCAAGGGGACTTAGCAGTCGCTTGGATTTGTTTTGTCCCACTACCACCGCCTTAGAAAACCGTGCCTTGCAATTATAACCCACTAAAATCTTTTCTTTTTTTTTTTTTTTGAAGTATAACCCACTAAAATCTTCTTCCCAAATATCAATCTAAAAGAAATGGTAACAAAAACTGTATTTCTATTCTATGTATATTTCTAAAATGACTGTGTATTTTGTACCAAAATAAATAAATAAATAGACGGTATATTCCCAAGTATGGAAAATACTCAACTCCTTTCAACCAAAAGAAAATCCATATACTTTTTTATTAATTTTGTTATATGAATTTTAGCTTAAATAGAAGAGGCTAAGCCTATGAATAAGATTTATAAATTACCCTAGGATATTAACACGAATTACTCTAAAAAAAAAAACTATTTAGCACACGATCCCACAAATTTTAGAGTTTAATATATATATATATATATGTATATATATATATATATATATATATATATATATATATATATATATTTGTTGTCAAGATCAACAGTTAAATATTTGATCACAACCCGTTTTATTCTAATATGTAAATCAACAAGTAACCTCATTCTAACTTTTAATAATTTTTGCTTTGTATTATCGAATTAAAAAAAAAAATCTATTATTAATATAAGTCTCGGATATATTTCATTCCCTTTATAAGTTTACTATATTTTTTTATGATAAACATCTATTGTGACTTATCTACTGACCTTTATAACAAGACATTTGAGAAATTCAACTAACTCCAACGTTGTGTGTATTCAAAACTAATGTCTCATGATATGACAATTGAAATAACAAGACACATGATTTATATATTCATAAACCATGTTATAAATTCTGCATATTTTTCCTTTCACGATATTGAATAAATTACAATACATTATTTTATATATAGTTTTAATTTTAAACAAAAATAAAATGAATATGTAACCTAAAATAGTATATTTATCAACGTTTTTATTATTTTTAATGCAACTCGCACATATTCAAATTCAAAATTTAACGAAATGAAAACACTAATACTATTAAAGAGTTGTTTTCAAAATTTCCACGAGTTGTATTGTAATCTAATAATAGTTTTAAGAAACAAATCCATCAAATAAATATCGAAATCAATTGAGATTTCGTGAATCTAAAAACAAAAAACATAATTTGGATTGCATATTAAACCGATCTAACATTTTAATTAAAAGTGATCTAGAGGTAATTACCTCTTCTTTGTTCTTGATCATAAGTGTTGATTTATTGTTCTTAAAGATGTCAAATAAAATTTGAAGATGAGTACGAAAGAGGCTCAAAGTACATAATTTCATCCACCTCATAAAAGTCACACTTGTTGGTTAGGAATGTTCTTTCTCCTATACTTGTTTGGAGCCTTTTTCAAGTCTCTTTTCAAAATACCTTTTGTTCATTTATACTTTTGTGTTAACTGAATATTTATACTCGAGTCTTGTTCAATTCATCTTAGAAAGAAAAAAAAAAAAAAAAGATAAAGCTGTCGTTTTTATTTTAAAGAAAATTATTCTAAAAGCAAAAATTGTATCTTGGTTTTTCTTTTGCATCAAGTGATCTTTTTTTTTTTTTCCCTTTGTTTTTCTTTTATTTTCGCATCTTTTGATGTTGCTTTTGACGCAATATTATAGTGAGCATAATTCCTTTTTGTCAATTTCTAAAGATAGTCTTGTTATTTCACAATAAACACCTAACAAAGATCACTCAATAATTGTCGATAATTATTACATCATACTTATAATATATAATTTTCATAATTGTGTAAAAGAATTAATAATTGTTCAGAATTATTGAATCATACTATTGAAGATGGAGCTAATAATAATACATCAAAACTAAAATATTTATTTCTATGTGTTTACATGATTCTTAACTTAAAAAAGGTGTTTGGGTAAATAACCTTGTACACTTTACTCACCAAATAAAACGCTTGAAAAAGATTCCTTGTTCTAATTTGATATGATTTAATGTTATATTTACTTGGATGGAATGACAATTATAAAATCAAATCTATAAAATAAAAATTAGACTTCCGTAATTACTATTTAATGCTATCCGCATATATTTTATTTTGTTTTGTTTTTTTTTTGTACGTCAACATTTGGGGTAAAAAGATTTGAACCTCTGACCTCTAGGTTGAAGGTACATGTCAATTATCAGTGAACTATGCTCGCTTGGACATCTACATATATTTTGTTTTTGTTTAAAATTGACATCAACTTTTAATAAATCTAAACGTGAGTCCTATTATTAGTTTTTTTTTTGGGAACCTGGTAAAATAATAATCATAATTTTCATTTAGGAAAAGATGCCAAGTAAATATGTTTGTAAAATTTATATAGAGGAGACTAATATAGAATAAATTATTGTGAAAAAAAGTTAACAATAAACTAAAATAATCTAATGAAAGTAATAATTTTAAGATTTATTTAAAGTACGATAACTAAATTTTGACATTTGAAAATACAGAAACTAAAATAGAACAAGTCACAAAGTACATCAATATTTTAACCTAGTAATTTCCTAAATATCAAACGCTATGTTTTTAATAACTGTTTACTTTCTTTTTTGGAAAATTCTATCTTTTTTTTTTCTTCTCTCTTACATTTATAAAAGATTTAGTAGTGAGAAGCAGTCAATAAATGTAAAAATTTATATTCTATCTTATTTTTCTTCTTCCATTCAAACGTCACTCGTGAGCTCCCTTGGGAACCCTCTCTAGCTCCTTAATCAAAGGTATCAACAGGGAGATCCAATGTGAAACCAGTATCTCGACGATTTTGTGGGATATTAGAAATGCACGAAAGGACTTCGATAAGGTGATATTCAATTATGTAAGACGTTGTTTTAATCGTTTTGCCCATAAAGTGGCACACAATGGTTTGTACTCTCACCCATGGGTGTGGATAGAAAACTTTCCGGATTGGACGGAAAGTATGATGCTCCATGAGCGGATTATGTTTGTTTCCCTACGGGGCTCTTCGTTAGTTTAATGGATGTTTGATTATCTTAAAAAAAAAAAAATAAAATAAAATAATAATAATAAAAACCTCTCTAGCTCCTTATAATAGTAATAATAATTATTATTTTCACTTTTAATTTTTTTTAGATTTAATTTATTATTATTATTTACTTATAGCTCCAGACCTTGTTGTTATTTTTTTTTTGCTTTTCAAAAGTCTTCCTAAATTGTTATTATTGGAACACTTGCCAAAGTAACATTTCCACTGCAGTCACGTGCCTCCAGCATTTTTCTAATATAATTCAAAAAAAAAAAAAAATTGAATTTAAGAAGGACGACCATTTATTTTTAAAATTTTTATTTATTACTAAGATGTCAGTTTCTCTAAAAAAAATTAAAAAAAAGGAAAAAAATCTGCGTTCTGAAAAATTATACTTAATAAAAATTGTTTCTTTAAAATTGATCTAGTAGGAAAATATTATAAAATTTTAATCAATTTCTAAACTATCTTACTTCTTAAATTACTGTAAAAGAATATAATATTAATGAAAATCCCGAGCCTCCAGTAAATAAGAGGAAAGTAAAAAAAGGAAAAAAGTTGATAAAATGACCAACAAAAATTATTCTGAGGATTTGTTTATGAATAATATCAATAATTAAAACGTCATTTCACTTTTGACCTTCTTTTTTATTTAAAAAAAAACTAGTCACGATTTACTTAAAATCAAATGTTAAGGCAATAGCAAATCATATGATGCCAATTGGACTGCAAATTTACTATTTTCAATCACTTACGGTCTGAAAAAAAGAACCCCTTATCAATATTTTTCTGAAGCAATTAGAGTAAAGTTTCATATAATTAATGAAATGTAAAATCTAACAACAATAAAAATTTATATAACGTCATATGGTGGGTGTGTATGTTGGTCGAGGACGACCTTTCTGCTTTTGCCCTTGGCATCTTAATAAATTTTCTTTTTCAAAAAAAAAAAATTATATAACGTCATATTGAACATAGTTTAATTGGTTAAAACACATTTTTTCACTCAAGAGGTCAAAGGTTTAACCTCCAAGTGATAATAAGAGTATAATTCAACTGTTAAGAGTCTTAACTTAAGACACCTTTTTCTTCTCTCGAAGTTGGAATCCCTATAGTTGATATTTGGATCCCATTCGACAATGGTTGAACAAGACAAAAAAATAATTTTATTTTATTTTATTTTTTTTATTTTTTTTATTATTTTTTTTTTTTTACAACAAACCAATAAAAATTTAAGTATATTTATAGAGTGTAATTAGTGAATTTCTTTTTATTTTTTTGAAACGAAGATTTATTGCATAACTATCATCACGAGAACTTATGGGCCTTAATTGCTCCAACTTTACATTTGGGCCTGAATTGGACTGGATCAATGGATCTTGGGGCAACGAGATATATGACTAAAATAAATAGGTGGGACTTGAAAAATAGCTAAAAAGGTTTCGTAACTAACTAAATAGCTAACGTGATTTTAATTAATAACTTCCTAATTGAAGAAGACAAAATTACCCCTAACAACACGTCTAAGAACTTCCTACGGTTTAGATCAAATATTAGGAGAGAGAAATGCAACTAAAAGGTAGGAGATTTATGAGGAAGAGAGAGAAATACATAATTGAAACCACCTAACAATCTAACTTAGAATTCTCTACGGCAAAATCTATCATCTAGCTAAAAATGAAATATTAGGAGAAAGAAATGCAACTAAAAGGTAGGAGATTTATGAGGAAGAGAGAGAAATACATAAAACCACCTAACAACCTAATTTGAATTCTCTACGGCAAAATCTATCATCTAGCTAAAAATGAATAACAGGCTGGCTTCTGGAAAATGAAGAATGATTACCCCAATTACAAACCCATAGCTGACAAAAAACAATCCCCTTGTACCGTATTTACACGGAATTACACCACCTGCTGTGAACACATACGATTCAAAAAAAAAAAAAAATGAGTACCCCGAATTACACACCCATAAATGACAACAAACACTCCCCCAGTAGTTACAAGGAATTACATAAACTGAACTTCCAACTTCATTGAATATTCAAGCTGGGGGTATTTAAAAAAACAAAATTAAAAGGTAGGAGATTTATGAGGAAGAGAGAGAAATACATAATTGAAACCACCTAACAACCTAATTTGAA
Source organism: Luffa aegyptiaca (assembly GCA_017139565.1). Lineage (NCBI taxonomy): Eukaryota > Viridiplantae > Streptophyta > Magnoliopsida > Cucurbitales > Cucurbitaceae > Luffa > Luffa aegyptiaca. Next base: position 47,436,866 of record CM029398.1, read on the forward strand.
TTCTCTACGACAAAATCTATCATCTAGCTAAAAATGAATAACAAGCTGGCTTCTGGAAAAAAAAAATAAACATCAAATTTTTTTAGCAGTACAGATAAGCATATGATTACCCCCGGGATGAGTTTGCGACTGCCCCCTCGTTGTGTATAGCAGTATCTACCCCCTGGACGTCCGCAACTACACAACAATCCTTGTACGTGCCATTCTGAAAACTGTTTACCACCCAAAAAACATCTCTATCTTCTGAAAGGACTATGTTTATCGGGTTGTTTGACCAGTTCCTGAAGAGTGTCAGCCGACAGATACTATTACTGTCAGCCAAGTTGAGGTAGTTAGCAGCACATACCTTAAGTTGAGAGAGATTAACATCACAAGGAACCGTCACAACACCAGACTTAAAATCACTGTAGATTCCTGCCACATCCCAAACACCAATGAACGATATCGTGATTTGTTGTTGAGCCATTTCGTGTTAATGGTAAAATTCAATAAAAAAAAATACCAGAGAGTATTCCAACCGTGGGAATGAAAAAGACCTGGATTAAGTTATATATTGTAAAGATCTTCAAACAGTAGTTGAGATAAGAGTTAGAGGATGCGTGGAAGTAGGGAATATAAAAAAGAATCGATTTTGACTGTTGGAAGGAGAAAAAAACGGGATCTGGGGGAAACCAACGAGAATCCCACAAATTGTGGAGAAAAAAGATCTTGGGCATGTAAAGGCAACATAGACGGCGTCTGTATATACGCGGATATACCCAGGGGTAAAAATGGAAAATCACCACCCATTTGCGCGTCCCTTGATTCACGGTAGCCACATTCGAGAAAACAGAAGTTTTTTAGCCAAAAAACTTAACAGCTTATTTATTCTAGTCATCCAGCACAATTTCCCATGGATCTTTCATACAGACTTCGGCCCATGAAATGACAAACCAATAGACATGACAGAAAGTATAATTTTGACCCATTTCTTTTTTTATGATTTTTTTCCTAAACTTCAGTTATCAAAATTTGAAAAGCTGAATAAAGTAAATATATAGTCATGAAAGAAAAATATTATTTGAGCATAACTCAACTGATATAAAACTTGTATTAATGATCAAGAGGTCCATCGTTTAAATCCTCGTCCCAATATTATAAAAAAAGAAGAAAAAAAAAGGAACGAACAAATATTTGAATCCTATGATCCAAAGAACTTTCCATTAAAAGAGGGACAAAGAGAAGAAATATAAAAGGGTATATGTGTGGGAGTGTTTTATCTGCAAGCTGCTGCCATTAAGGGCCCGTTTGGTACAAGGTTTTTGGAGATGGGAATGGGCAAGGGTTTCTAATACCCTTGTTTGTTTCAAGATTTATGTGGTGGGCCCAGGAAATAACGCATTCCCAGGCATCATTTATGCCCATAAGCAAGGGTTTTCTAGAGGAAATTTCTAATACTACGGTAGTATGGAAAGTTTTCCATACTACCTCCATTCATTATTTGCCATGTAGGAAGTATTTAAGAATGGTGTGGGACCCATACAATAAAATATTATATCATTAAATGCTCATTAAATGACGTGTCAAATGTTGAATGGAGGGAGTAGGTACTACGGTAGTGCTAGAAATTTTCTCGGGTTTTCTATGCCCTTGTAAAAGCATGGGTTTTCTCTTTTCCCATCTCTTCTTTTTTATTTTTATATGCAATTTTATTTTGAATATAGTTAATTAATTAACTAATGGATACTAAATTAAAAATAATATAATAAATTATTTAATTAGATTAAATAATAATTTGTCAAGAATTTCATTTTTTTTAAACAAATACTTTTTTCTAGGACTTTTAAACAAATACTTACTCCAAGTTTATTAAAGGGATGTAATTACATATTTACTAAAATTATAATTAATTAGTCAATATTATCGAAAATATATTTAATTATTGAATTAAGATCATTTAAATGAATTTAGTATAAAAATTCATTTTTCAATAATTATAATTAATTACTTATCGATTATTTATAATCAATTAATTACTTTTTTAAATTTCCTTATAATAAATAAATAATCATATTATTATTAAATATTTATCTAATTAATTTTTATGGATACAATATATTAAATTATTGTAGTTAAAGATATTTATTAAAAAATTAATGAAATAATTTTAGTTTGTTAAATTAACATATAGTTTATCCCATTAAAATCATTTCATGATTATTATTTCATTAATTTTTATTAATAGTTTGAATTAATTTTGATTATTTTATTGATTAATTTATTAAAATTACATAAAGTTTACCTGATTAATTCTAAAAAATAAATACAGACATAATTTATTCTCATAAAATCCTGATGACATTCCCATGCACAACCAAACACAGTTATCTTTGATTCCCAGCAATCTTATTCCCAGGCATAGTATTCCCAGACATCTATAAAACCTTAAACCAAACGGGCCCTAAAGGTTTAGGGTACGTAGAGCTACTCTGGGTGCAGACAATTTTCAACATCACAGGCCTCAATAAATTCAAAATCAATAATCTTTCAAAAGCTTCAAAAAAAAAAAAGAAAGAAAGATATATCATTGGCCTCAAGCTTAGTTCATTTGATAATAAATTATGTTAAAAAATTATGTTTATTGATGGTTAATTTCTTTATTTTGTATTTTTTTTACCTTCTAAAAAAATGTCAAAAACTCAAGTTTTCCTTGCTAATAATTAAGTTTGTTTCTAGTTTTTGGTTACTTAAAATTAAAGAAAAACTATTATATTTATAGTTTTCTTAGCTTTTCAATTTTAAAAAAATAAAATAAAATTTTAACTAAATTTAAAAGGCAAAAAAAAAAAAAAAAGTTTTTTTTCAAAATTTTTTTTATTATTATTTTCAATTTGTAGTTAGAATTTTACTATTTTTTTAAAAGTAAATAAAATAAAGAAAAATGTTAGAAAACAAATTTATACTTTTTTAAAGTTAGAAAACAAAAATTCAATATTTTCCCTAAGAAGGTTCCACAACCTGAAAGACATAACTTCAACCAAAAGGTCAAAGTTTGAATTTTTACTTCCACGGGTTGGTGAACTAAAACAAAACTAATCCATAGAAAAAGAAAAATTGATGAAATTGAAAACTCAAGTCAAAATTGATACAACCAAAGAAGTTAATAAAAAAAGAGAAAAAACTTAGCTGCATACCGGTATGTAGGATCTCACTACATACCACCATTAAAATGTAGACAACTAGGAAAGATAAAAAAAAATTCTCATTTTCTACATTTCTATTTCTTAGTTGTCAAGATTTTAATGGGATATATATAAAGATCCCTACATACTGTATGCAATCAAGTATTGTTCTAATTTTTTTTTTTCTTCGCATTTAAAAGAACATATGAAATAAGACCTCCAATAATCATGCAGAGCATGCTGATGCCTAGGGTTAATATATATGTACTTTTATGAATATAGTTAAAGGTGCATGCAGCCGCATTTTCTTGAGACCCAACCCCATTGTACTTGTCAATTTTTTTTTCTTTTAAATAATTTATATGTATGGGGATTTTTTATTTTTTATTTTTATTTTTTTTAACTCGATTTGACTTTTTCATTGTCTTTATCTTTTACTTCTCGAGCCCATGGATTTGGCTCGATTTTGTTACTAGATGACATTCTTGCGTTTTGAAGGAGTGAGATATCTATCTACTTGTAGATGAAACTAAGCAACCAATTTTTTTAAGGATTCTGTAAATCTTTTTAATTACTTTTGAATATTTTATTATTTTTAATAGTCTAAAATGTCATTCACCTTTCAAAAAGTTATACCAAACTCACTTTAAATCTCTTGTCGGTTGTTTCTAAATGTAGAAAATGGGATTCATCATTACAACTTTCATTTTTCACGAACTTTTCTCTCGTTCTTAATTAGTTATTAATGTCTTACTTTTTGCAAGGCTATAGTTTATAAAATCAAATAAAAACCTAGTTGCAATATAATATTTCTTTCTTTTTCTCTGTGTATTCCCTGTTTTTGTTGATGATTGCATGTTTCTCTTGCATATTTGCATGGTTGGTACATTGAACCATGTGGGAAAGTCATTGTTTTTTAGAATTTGCCTCTTTCCTATTTTAATTCAATGGTTGTGCCAACCATGAGGAAAATGAGGCTATTAGAATTAGATCATCCAAAGTTTGTTTGAACTAACTAAAAAAGGTTCATAAGAGACATTTTAAAAGTTCTTTTGAAAGTTAAGTGTGTAGTAATGAGTTGTAGTAGTATAGGGATACTTTCTAGAGACAGTCTAAAAATAGTTTATTCTTATCTTCAATATTATATTCTTTTTTAAGTCCTTGCTATTTGAACTTCTCCTAAATCAATTTAAATGGTTAGTGGGCAGATAATTCAAGTAATATTTTTGTTGGGACTAGAATTATTAGTTTAGTCTAATTTGGAAGTCTACCATGCAACTTTTAAAGTGAGAAAATTGAAATATGTGTGAGCCTATTTTCTCACATGCATATATATTAGAAGTACTACCTCTTTAGAGTAAGTACCATTTGGCTCTTCTTATAGATCAAATAGATCAAACTATATCAAAAAATCATCAAGTGAGATGGCAAAATCCAGAAAAATTTCTAATACTGCGGTAGTACGAAAAATTCTTCATATTCTTTCTATTTATTGTTTGTCATAAAAAAAAACATTTAAAAATGATGTAGGGTTCATAGAATAAAATAATATATCACGAAATGACATGTCAATTGCTAAATAAATGGAAAAAAAATATATACTAGACAATTTTTCCAAAAATCCAATGTTGTTCTCCAATCATAGGCCATCGGTCAAGTTTAGCATTTGATATTCACACTACAAAACATTATTTCCTAAAAGTATCAAATTTACACTAACCCAAGCCAAATACACTTCACATTTTAAATCAACTACTCTAGTTTCCAATTTAACTCTTCATCGTCGTGACAACTGATAAGTACTATTAATTCTACGTTTTCAATGTTTATTTTCATCGTCAATTTTGGATGCTAATAATAATGAGATATCATATCGAAGATGGCCTCATCTTTCTCAAAGATCAAAGAAGCGCAAATCTCATTGCCAAAACTATATTAAAAGACAAGATTGAAGGTATGTTTGGTTTAACTTTTCAAGTGTTCAATTAAAAAAAAATCATTTTGGAAAAAAATTCTAGTGTTTGCAACCATTAAAAATGACTTGTTAAAAATTGAGATTGAAAAATAAACCATTTTGAAAGAAACACTCACGTAGAAATGAAAGAAAAAAAAAATCTTAAAAATAAACTAAAAGATGTTCCACACACACACCGACCCGACCCGAAATTGAATGAATAGTAGATTAAGACCTAACACGAAATACAAAAAGATGAATGGATTATGCTTAAAAGACGATGCAAATCTTCAGTTGGGAGTTTGTGGGCTGACAAAAGGTAAGAATGTTCCAATTTTTTAGACTCTCATTAAAGTTTGTTCTGCTCTCACTCTCTCTTTAGAAATTAGAATCATCCCATTTTCAATTTCACGCCCAAGTTTTGAGCTTCTTCAACCCTTCGTCTCTTTCTGCAACCTCTAATCTTCCGCCATGAAAGCTCTTCGCCACAAGAAAATGGCGGAAAAGGCTAAGAAAGATCGTCCCACCAAATCGCCTGATTGCGCCATCCCTTTCTGCTTCTTCTGCACGATGAACGAACCAGACCCATTTCTCAGAACCTTCAAAATCACCGAATGCTTCAAAGAAATGCCTCTTAGAGATGATCAAGAGTCCGTTCTTGCACTGAGTGGACTCTGGAACATCGCCATGACCCGACCCGACAACCCGGAATTTCCTGAGCTTGGGATTTTCGAGTGTATGGCGAAGCTTATTTGCAGAGGAATCAGTGACGGGGAATGGTTGTTTAGAGACCAGAACGTTTATATTCCTTACTATGCAGCTCATATCATTGGGTCTTACGCCATGAACAGAGCTGAATTTGCGGAAATTGCTGTTGAATCTGGTGTGATTCCGCCATTGATGGAGCTTTTGAGAGGAAAGATCAGCTGGGTCGAACAGAGAGTGGCGATTCGAGCTCTTGGTCATTTGGCAAGCCATGAGAAGACATTCGAATCGGTTGCTGAAATAGGAGGCGAGGTTGTGGAATTGGCAATGGAAATTGCTTCAACATTTGTCGAAAATGTCTACACCCAATTCCTCTGTCTGAAACAGAGATTGAAATATCAACGCGATTTGCTCACGAGAGGCCTTGGAGGGGTCGAAATTGAGAACAGAAAAGCAGAGGAATGGGCCATTCAAACGCAGTGCTGGTCTATTCATCTTCTCAATTGCTTCGCGCGCAAACAGAGACATCTGAATTTAATCTGTAAAAGGAATTTCTTGAAGAATTTGTGTCAAGTTTGGGGTGGATTGATAAACCCACAAGCCCCTGGTGGAATTGGGCTTCTTAGAACTCTCTGTAAAACAGAGATTGGAAGAAGAACTGTGGCGGATTTGGAGGAAGTCTTGGAATCTCTGTGTGTTCTTGCAAGATGCTCAGATGAATGGCAGATTATGGCAATTGAATGTCTTTTGAGCTTGATCAAAGACCCAGAAACCCGATACAGAGTTCTCGAAACCTCTGTTTTTTCTCTTGTTGATTTGGTAGAGCTCGAAACTGGCAGTGATCAAAAGAGGCCAAAATTAGGAGACAATTTAACACGGGCATTGTTGCAAGATTACCACAAAATCAAATACGGAAATCAGAAGCTTCACAGTGAGAGAGCCGAGAGAGCATTAGTGGAAATTTGGGAGCTGAAAGTCGAGAAGAAGAGGAAAGAGAAATTGATGTCTGAGAAAGAGTTGAAGAAAAGGAAACTCTTGGTGGGTATTCTCAAAAAACAGGGGAATCACAAATTTAGGAGTGGAGAGATTGAAAAAGCTGCAATGAAATATACAGAAGCTTTGAATATATGCATACCCAAAATGAGAAAACAGAGGCTGGTACTTTATAGCAACAGAGCTCAATGTTTTCTGTTGCTGAGAAACCCAGAAGCCGCCATTAGTGACACGACTCGAGCTCTGTGCTTGTCGAAACAGGGGAGTCCTCACAGTAGAAGCCTGTGGAGAAGGTCGCAGGCTTATGATATGATGGGATTGGCTAAAGAGAGCTTGATGGATTGCTTGCTTTTTGTCAGCTGCAGAATCAAGTTGAAGCACAAGATCCCGTACTATGCGGCTCGGATGATCAACAGGCAGATGAATGCGACGTGGGTATTTGGTTCTATGAAATTAAGAACATTCGACAGAGATGAAGAGCTTGTTCGAGAATCGCCAATGGCGGAGTGTGAAGATGGGAGGATCTTGATGAGGAAGATGAAGAAGAAGAAGGATGGCCACTGATCGATGGGTTTTTGTTAATTCTTAGCAGTTTGTAGTGGTACATATTAATGGAGGCGAAATTGAAAAGATGATGTGATGATCTTGGATTGAATGTTTTGAGATTGAAAGCCGTGTAATTAATCCGATTTTGGGTATGATTGATTCTAAATTCTTGTTGATTCCCACATTTTTAATGTTTTGGGTTTCTCTCTCAAAAACAAAAACTTGGAATAATACGTTTGGGTATCTAGGATGAGTCTATAGGATTGAGTTTGAATTCTCCTTCCCAATCCCATGCAATCCGATATGTTGGTGCTGTTGGGACATTCTTATTTTCTGTTTATTATTTCACGTTTATATTTCACTTTCACTTTTTTTTTAAAAAAAAAAACAATGTTATCTTAATATACAAATTTTAGAAAAGAAAATCTTTGTTGTTCCCTTTAAAATTTTCACAACATCAATTGAGTTACAAACTATTTTCTATTCGAAGAACCAACCAGACCTATTATTGACCCTGTGACTAGGATAGAGTTAGTTAGAGAGACATTATTTAGCTTTTAGTTGCTAGTTGTACCGACCTTTTCCTCCTTTCTCCTATAAAGCTTCCCTTCACCCAGTCGATTCCTTGGGGGGAACTCCTCTATTCTATTTCAAAAAAGGCATTCTAGCTTCAAAAGCAGGTGAGCTGGGTCAAGGTGTTACCTCTTTAGTTGTCACCCCCTACTTGGTCATTTGAAATGACTACCACAAGAAAGGGAGAAATTTTTAGGTGATCCTGGTGCAATGAGGCTGGTAGTTTTGCACCGTTGGATGTAAGAGAGAGAAATGGTAAAATTATCTCGATTTTGTATCCAACAGTTATTAGAGGCAGAAAAATGTGAAGATTTACATCCGACGGTTTTAAAAATGGGGTCTCATTGCACCGGAAACACCTCCCAAGAAATGGGCTCCTATCTCTAAAGGGGCTTATGCACTCCACGACTTTCTTATGTTATGGGGTCTTGAAGACTGAATTTAGCTATCAACCCTAGTAAGCAAGTGAAAAAGCCCTTTCTCCTTTTTCTAGTAAGAATGTCCACTTGGAAGCTCCAACCTATACTCCTAAGCAATGTCTTGCGTTAAGGGACCCACCTAGAAAAGCTCACCTTCATGTTAGGGGGCACTTTCGCCATGCATAAATTGCACCGGATAAGCTAGTAAGAAAATAATATGTATAAATAGAGAATGAATATGTCAAAAAACTCATATTGCCCAAAAGACCTTTTCGACTTCGGCTTAGACTTTCGCAAGAGCACCGTCGGTTCTCCCCTATTTTTTTTATCTCTCAAAAAAAATAGGGGAGAACCGACGCGTGCGAAATTGACGGTCAACGAATGGAACGGGCAGTCAACAAACGGCGCGGAGACGATCAATGAACGGTGTAGAATTTAACCACTTTTACAAGAGTAGGGAAGAGTGATTTTGTATAAAAACACCCTTCCCAACTCCAAATCTTTCCATGTGGAACAAATGCAAAGTAAAATATAAAAGGCCAAAATATCCAAGTAAATATTCAAGTCATTTCCAACACTTTTTTGATAAATTATAAATTTCCTTAAGATTTTCTTTTTAGTTTGAAAAGCTTTAATTATTTCTTTCAACCCTTTATTATATTTTATACTTTTTTAAAAAAACATGTGGAGTTGGTGAAGAAGTCATTAGTACAAGCTTTATGTCCGTAGAAGTATGATCATGTTGATTACACTTCCTCTATTAATTGAATGGAATGGTAATATGGGATGATCATTTGTATGTTATGTAATTTTTTAAGTATGATATGTATATTCTGATTGTTATGATTTTATATATTTTTATTTTAATAAATTAAAAAAATGCAAAATACTATTTTATTATTCTTTTTTTTTAATCCTCTTAAATTAAAGTAGATTCTGGATTTTTTAAATGTGTATCTGAAATTAAATACTATTTTTTTTTTTTTTTTTTAAATCCCTCTTAAATCAAAGTAGATTCTGGATTTTTTTAAATGTGTATCTGAAATTAAATTATATAAAGTAATTTGTATAAATGGATTAATCGAGTTAAAGACTAATTTATAACTATTTTCCAAGAAAACGGTATTTAAAAAGAATTATTCTCTATTTTTCAAAAAAAAAAAAGAATTATTCTCTATTTATTGAAAACAAATTCCGAAGTCTTACCTGAGTTTTAAAAACAAAATAAAATTTTAAACCTGTCTCTTATTGACAAAACTTAAATAAAATTTCCAAGAAAACTTAATTTTGCATAGAATAATTAAGGCCCGATAACTATTTCTAAGAACTATGGACCGAAACCAATGAAACAGAGGAGGGAAAAAAATATGAAAACCGACGACAATGGGCAACAGAAAGTGAGAGAAAATGCTGTCGGAAAAAAGAAGAAAATAAATGGGAAGAGGCCGGAAATAAAACCAAAACGGCACACAGATGGAGAATGCAGGAGGGAACCACGATTATGGGAACATTCCTTAATTTAGGGGATTTGGTGAAAATTAACCTTACTAAAGTGTAGCATATTCTGTTGGCTATTATGGAAAGTATTATTATCGTTTTTAATATTATTTGAGAATAAATGATAATAACAAGGGTATAAAGGTCCAAAAATCTATCCGAAAATCTAATCTTGTAAATATAAAAAATTTTGGACATTTGTGAAAATATGTTTCCAAAACGGTCTATCTACCAAAATTTCTCTTTTATTTTTAATATTCAGGGGTATTTTCGAGTCGAGTTATTATGTAGCAATCCCCTAATTCATATATTCTTAATAACAGTTTATGTGTCCTATTGTTTATATCGTTAATACCAGTGTAAATTTCTTATGTTTTATATCTACATTCAACTATTTTTTTGGTTAAAACAGAGTATCATAATGCAATATTTCTCTATTTCGGCTTGCAACAGAATGCATGAGGATTTCAGCTTATAATCATGAATGTTTTTAGTTTCAGAAATCTTTAATGAAATTTATTTAACTATGTTGAAGAAGATTAAACCCTAGAAATTTTGCAACAGTGAAGAACTAAGGACAATTCGAAAAAACAGAGTGTCAACGCTTAAGGGACAGTGGGCGTGAAAAAACTCTAAACAACCGTGGGAATGTCGCGCATGAACTATGTATTTCGAAAAAATATACCAGAATGTAAACAAGATGAAAAAAGCCCTAAAAATGTACCTCTGAAGTTCGAAATATACTAGAGGATTCTACAAACAGCCGCAAGTCTTCTTCCCCAAATCTCTGCGTCTTCTTCCTCGCAAATTCGCCGGAGAAACGTTGCAAAAATCGTGGGTTGTTCTAAAGCTAAGATCGTGGGTTTTTTCGCCTTACCGATTCCACACCTTTTCCTTTTCCGTTCAGTCTCTCTCACCCACTGTCTTAAAATTGAAAATGGGAGGAAACGGTCTGCATTTCCTTTTTTGGTTTTATTTTGTTTTTTTTTTAAAAAAATATTTAGTACTGTATACGAGGGTTTAAACTTAAAAAGGCCATGATTTTTATGAAAAAAATTTGGCCCATTAGACCTTTTGTGTAAAAAATGGGAAACTTGGACATTTATGAAATATAGGACCCTAATTTGGCTATCTGTGTTCTTTTCCCTTTTTGTTTTTTGTTTTTGAAAATTATACTTGTTTTCTCCTAAATTCCCTACCATGGTTTTCATCCTAGTTAAGGTTGAATTTGAATTCCTAGCCAAATTTTAAAAACAAAAACAAGTTTTTGAAAACTATTTTTTTTTGTTTCCAAAATTGGACTTGGTTTTTGAAAACGAGTAGAAGATTGATAGTAAAACCAATAAACTTATAGGTGGAAGTATTGTGTGTATAAGCTTAATTTTCAAAAACCAAATGTTATCAAACGGGGCCTAATTAATTCAGTTTTCATCATGATTTTTTTTTAAAATTAAAATAGCATAATTAAAAAATTGGGAAAAATCTAAAAGACAAACCTTCCTTGAACGACAGTACAAAACCTCATATTGGCCAGGGAAGAAGAGCCTCTCGTTGAGGTTCAAAATAAAAAATGTATAAAAAGAACTGACCAACTACACATATTTTTAAAATTTTGACAGTGATTTTTTACCAGTTTTTTTTTTTTCAACGAGAGGCTCTTTCCCTGATGATATATATATATAAACAACCCTGATGATATTGAAATTGGGACTATTGGACCGTAACACGTGTCATTTTTTTTTCTTTTTTTAAAAAAAAAACACTAGTGTCGTGTGGTAAAATGCATAAGTTGGTTAAAGTTGCAATAATCCTATTTTATATGCAAATGGGAGAGACCCTGAATGAAGACGAAACCTAAAAAATCTTTGAAAACCATAATCAGATTTCAAATCCTACCTAACACATCTATTTCAATTTCACATCAAAATACAAGCTATTATGTAGGGCATATCCAACAAAAACAATATAAAATTACCATAAATAATCTAATCAGTGAATTCCAGCGTTGCCAATATCTTATAATTGACAAAATTGTGGCTTCAAGGGGTTATAGACTTTATAGACTTTTTAGCCCACTCCAATTATAGAAAATATAATATTAAGACTTTTCTTATGTGGTTACGTACTCTTGTCCATTATTTTTTAACACAAAATTTTGCTTTTTACAAACATCTCTGTCTTCAGATCTCATTGACACATTGTCTTTGTATTTTAGTAAGAATTTATTGCATCATGAAAGGATTAAAACATCAATCTCGTTCTAAATGAAAGCAATGGTCTCATTTAAAGAGAAAAAGCCTAATGATATCAAGAGAACATTGATATGACATAACCTGCAATTGAGAAGATGGCATCATACCGACATAAATAACTTTCTCTTCAAAAAAAAATTAAGTTCTTCCATTTGAGATAAACACAGTAATGGTCATTTAAGTTTCTATACAGTGGGTGAAAATGCCTTTTACAGGTGCCCATGACCTGAAGTCAGGAATTTGAGTACTGAAAAGCAAAAAAAACTCAAGCCAATGTCCCTGAGAACATACCACATGGGATGATAAACATGAAAACTTGACATGGGAAGTGAAGCCTAAAAAGGAGAATACCAAGAGTTAAATTTATTAAAATTTTCAATATAGGTGTTCATTGATGCTCATTTGAAGTCTTAGAATCACTACCATCAACAGGCTTGAAGTTGGATACTCTACAATCAATAAAATAAAGATTTGGGGCCGATCATCAATACAAACTATGTAATGTTCTCTAAGATATGCAATAAGAGTATAGTATGGAATGATTAATTCTCATGTAAAAAAAGGATGCAAGTTCGTAAGAGATTACTATATTTTCAATTGCGAAGGTATACTTAATACATTCACATAAGAAAAAAATACAATATTCTTCAATCGTAAATATATATTTCCAAAAACCAAGCTTTAATTTCAACATTTGCAAAAAAAAAAAAAACAAAACAAGAAAAAAGAAAAAAAAGAAAAAAAAAGCTTTAATTTCAACATTTTGTGAAACAATAATGAGAGAGAGAGAGAGAACCACGAAGAGTTTGCTAATGACCATACCTGTAAAGATCTGCCAAGCAATAGACAAGCAGACACCAGAATCATATGACCTAAACAGGATGCTTATACATGAATACAGCTGGATATTTTATTATCAACAGAAAATTTTATGTTAATATAATGAATTTTACAGAGAAAAAATAAGGGAAACTCAGAAAGAGAGAGGAGAGAGAGAGAGAGTTCCTAATGTTATACTGCTGTAGGGGTTAACGATCAAATTTGTGTATGTGCTTTCAGTTTTAGCAACAGAAGCCTGTGTGACTGTGAGCCATATGTCCACTTGATTGATGCAGAAGGTACGGTTGATTAAAATCCAAGAGAAACGAGTCTAAATTACAACATCACTCCTGCATCATTGTCAAATCTGGTCAGATATCTTACAGTTTGGAGTATTGGTTAGAATAGATGCATTTAGAAAAAGGTTGCAATTCTTCATAGTTGAAACATTTCAAACAAACATATCCAAGGCATGCTTACAGAGACTTTCAGCTTTCAGAAGACAGAAATAAAAGGGGCAGATGTAAGAACGTGTATTGTTTCTAATAGAGCTCCACCTCTAAAAACTTAAAAAGGAATGGAAGAGAAAACACAAAAAGAACGGGAAGAAAACACAAAAAACAATAAACAGCGTGTGGATTCCTAACTAAATCGCTGTACCACTGTTGTAAATGCGGCATCATGGGAACTACCATCAAGTCCATTACAACTAAACTTTAAATATAACAAACTGCCAACGGAAAGTTAAAGGAGCACAACCTGCATATGTATTCTAACTCACCTTAGTTAAATCTTGGGGAGCTCAATCATCATAAGAGCTCAAAGCAGCAACAACTGACCCTGTTGTTTTAAAAGTTGATGCCACATCTGGATATTCTTTCCACGATGTTGTCATCTTGAGACATGGATACAACCAACTCTTCACAGAATCAACAAAAGAATTTGGATCGAAATTCAACATGGCTTCCCAATCCACTTGCAGTCCTCGCGGAATGTTCCCACAGAACTCCATGTTAGCTGCAAGCAGCAATCCAAGCAAAACAACAAATCCAACAGCCGCAGAGCCCCTTGATAGCGGCATAAAATTGTACCTAACATGAAAAGCAGTTGAGATTTTAGAGCCCTGCTGAACTGACAATCGAATTACAACCACAACTGCAGAAATATTATACCAGTAATAGCTCATCCTTAGAATTGCATCCCTCACACTTTCTAGAGTACTAAAATCCATAGATCCATAGTTTTCTCCGCAATAAGCATTGCATATGGTCTGAAAAATCAAGTCGTGAGAAGATTAGAGTTTAATTCATTATTGAAAAATAAAAAAGAATATTGGCTTTCAACATGTAGTGTTTGCTTGTCTAACTAAATAGAAATCAGAGTTAAGAAATCGGAGGCCTAGATGAGATATCAAATTCAATTCCAATTCTCTGACATGTAAAGTGTTCCCACACAACTTTTTACTCGAGAATTGTGGTTAAAATGTGATGCCATACTAGGAAGGTAGAACCACCATGTTGTTCCCCAATAAAAGTTCTACTTGTGTCATTGAAGTCATTTCATGTTAGCAACATTATAAAAATTCCAAATATAGTTCTAACTGAAAAAAGAGAGCATTTTCTTTCTCTCTGATATGCCACCAATCATTAATGTGTACTAGCAGAAAGGGTCAGAGGGGGACCATAGATTGCAGCTAGTTAGCATGTGGGACCTACTTGTAAGTAATGTACTGACGTAGGCAAATGGGAATATCGTGAAGAGTTAAGAGAATTTAGCTTGATAGAGCTGATGAGAGAGGGTATCCAGTTGGTTTGCATAGTCTGGTATTCTGGGAGAGGTATGGAAGCTCTCGAATCATTCCTTGGCATGTATCCTTTGTTAATATTTAATATATCTGGCCCTATCATTCTCTTATAATCAGTTTGCCAATGTTAGGGGACAGACTGGTTAAAACATGATATCAGACCCTGGAGTGTAGAATTCTGATGATGTTCCCATAGAAAACGTTTCCTAGCATTGCTGAAGATCATGAAAATTCAGAAGGTATACCAAGCACCGAAAAACAGACTTACAAATGGGTATAAATATCTTCCTTTCTTCCCACAAGTGTAACAAATACAAGTAAAGTTATATCCATACTTCTAGGATGGCCTACTCCATGAAAATTCTAAGCTGTGTGTGTGTTTGAGTTACATAAAAAGGGAAAGGGAAATGTCAAGGTCTTCAATACACATGCTAGAAAGGGTAAAAAAAGGTAAGTGAAAGTTTGTTAGAAAAGAGAACGTATAATTGTAGGGAATGTCGGAGAAGTTGACTGTAGGGAATCTCTTGTTGGAGTTAAAGATGGTTGCATGAGCTCTTGGACTGTGGGGGACAGGTTTGCTTTATATTTCTTTAGGGTAAATTGGTAATCGGTGCTACTAACATGGTACAGAGCATGAGCATCTGACTCAAATTGTGGTTTGTCTGTTGGTTGCTCTCGATGATACACACAAAACCATGGCTAAAATAATCAGTAACAAGACTTGGTTGAAGGGAAAATGACGTGATGCTATAGCGACACAGAAGATAGCCATTGGGTATTGGGACACTTGTAGAGAGACCAACCAAGGGTAAAGGAATGCTAAAAGTAATCCCCGGGGATTGCGGGTAATGGAGAGGCTTAGCTCTGAAATCAACACCAACTTGAAAGGTGGTCGTGGTTGAGAGAGAAAAATCATGGCATTGGTTGAGTCCAATTGCTACAAAGAGGCTCAAGCAAAAGAAATTCACTCGCACGTCTCCCACAATCTAAAATTACCTAAAATTATACCCATTTTGCAATATTTTTTCCCATCCTAAAAAATTCAGAGTTTCTCTGATCGGGAAATCATTAACATCAACGACAACGGGCTCATACAAGATGTTTGAGTAACATACTTCCCATGCCATCGACATCTCTGCATCAAATTCTTCCCATCTAGAAGGTGTACATGGAGTTCTGATGGCAAAATCATATCCACGTTCTCCCCTGAAATAGTAATATTCGAGAGGGAAAATTTTAGAATGAGATAAAATAAATCATAAAAATTGCAGATAAAGCAGTAAAGACGTGATTAATTTACATCTTTACTAGTGTAATCCTTGTCCCTTCAAGTTGCTTCCTGAAACAAGAATGAAACAACAGGAAATAGGCATCAGAAGACATTTAAAGAGTTCAAGGCAATTGTTTGCAGATTAGATTACCCCTCGAAAGCAGTACTGTTGCACCAAGTAGCCAACCAAAAATCCTCACCAACCACTTTATAAAGATCAGAGCACGACTTCGCTTGCATAATCTGCAATAAATTAACATTACTAACATGCGTTATCTAAAGAGGCAGAAATTTTCTGCCAGAATGGAAATGACGAAAACAAATCCAATAAATAAAGGAAGTTGCTTCCTTTTGGTGCATCCGTTATAAAGAATTTTGTAATTATGATCTTTTGCATATTATTGCCATTTGAGAAGTCTTTTTGTAATTCCTTGGCTTTTGGGGGACAATGATATGAGAATGTACTCTAAATGATAAGGGGAGAGAGAGAGAGAGAGGTTTTTGAGTCTCGCATGCTATCAAGGGGCTAGATAAAAGGATAGAGTAAACTATTCAGGGGGTATCACCAGTAGAGTGCTTATCCAATTGATGCAATATGATCGGTATCCTTTTAACCATTAATTTAAAGCAATGGCATACAGGATTATTAACAACCTTATCCAATAAAATTGTTTCCTTCTATCCAAAGTTTATTGGTCGCATGTGACATGTGTTCTCACATTGCAAAACATGCTGAGGCAAAGAATTGATGTGAGAACAAGTAACCAAAAGTTGTCTAAGGCAAGGGAAAAGAAAAACACCACCCAAAACCTACAGGTAAAGAATATCACAGACAAGAATTGATGGGTTGACTTGTAAGAGAAATCCTTGGGTACTGGAAACGATGCATGTTTCATCCACTCAACCAGAAACATCTGTACTCTTCAAAGACAGAGGTTCATAATCCACGAATATCTTATTAAAATTCTAAACATCGTTCTGAGTTTTTCCTGTTCATTTTTAAGCACATAAAATATGAGAAACTTCCAAAGAGGCGAAAAAGTTTAATATAATAATCATTTCTAAACTGCAATGTCTTGGATCCATGCAAAAACACCTTTGGCATGCAGGCTCATACAAGGAGATACCAGGTTATGCAAACTTAAACATGATAAAAGGAAATACATCCAAAACAGAAAACTTGTTCCCAAATCATGACAAAGGAAATTTACGTACAAAAATATTATATCTTATAAATGAGATATAAGAAAATATTCACTGGATTCTTCTAAAATTTCAGTTGAGAAAAACTGTGATATAATCAGAAATCCCGTTGAGCAGTATGGTAATTTTTCAAATTAAATAAGCACAAAAAACTCACATCTTGTAATTTTCCATCTCCACTCAGGTCTACCATCATGTCTGACTTGTTGTACACAAAGGATTTATGCTTAATGACCGTTTTTGCCACTTCTAATGTCCTGTGGGACCAACAATGATTAGTGCAGCCCAACGATATTTGCATGAAGAAACCATTATTCTCTCTTTACCTCTCGAAATTTGGGAAGTACCGAACCACTTTTGCTTGCCCAAGAATCATAGGTGTATGAGATCCAAATCCAGAATTGAACTCTTCACTAGAAAAACATACATCCAAAATTTAGACAGGGCTATAACAATGAACTTGATGTCCCACATTCACACATCAAAACATGAATTAAAAATAAAATCTAGTTACTAAAATAAAATATTATTTATTAAGTGCAAACAAATGACAGAGAAAAGGTCTAATAGGACTTCATTTGATAAGGAATACCTAAGTTTGTTAATCCACACAACAGGATCACAAGGCTCAGAAATTTGTCTCCACTTGACAGCTAATGAGTAAATATCTTGCCATGAAATAAAATTATGGCCAGATAATCTATCTTCCAGATGGCTACTTGAAGAGGCTTCTGAAAAACCACTAGTACTACAACCAGCACCACCTCTATTCTGGCTGGATATACTGGGCCTTTCTCTTCTCCGAGCTCTTTTACCATACTTGGATGTGCTCTTATTGGAACATTTCCATTCTGCTTGCAATGAACGCCAAGTCCTTGAAATCTTTTGAGCAACATCAATGGCAGCTAATCCTGCCATGCGATGCTGGTAAACACAAATATCAGATTTAATACTTCTTTGGAACAAGAGATTCTTTTAATTAATCCAGAGAAAAGACATGCACAAACAAGAGATGGTGTTGGAAGCAGAAAACATGGAGAATGCAAAATGCAGATATGAAATAAGGAAAAGAGATATG
The DNA here is from genome assembly GCA_017139565.1 of Luffa aegyptiaca. Lineage (NCBI taxonomy): Eukaryota > Viridiplantae > Streptophyta > Magnoliopsida > Cucurbitales > Cucurbitaceae > Luffa > Luffa aegyptiaca. The sequence goes on from CM029398.1 coordinate 47,455,140, forward strand.
CACACACATAACTAGGTGAATATAATTGAATCTAGATGTTGAAATTTTTTATTTTATGTCTAAATTTCAAATGAGTGAGACTACTTTCTTAGAAACCTGAATGTAATATGTTATTCGACTTCAAGATTAAAAATTTTCTGCAGCTACTTAGTTGATGGTTGTGGTATCAACTCCAGCACATCCATGTATAAACAATAGGAGGTCAAAGTCAAACAATATTTCCACCACCGAAGATGAGCATTAACTTCATATTATTAACTATTCTATCTTAAAAATTGATTTCCAACAGTCAACCTAACAAGCATGGTGCCATCTTTATCTAAGAGATTAACCAATTTAAGTAATCCTTGTCACATACACATATGGGTTACAATAAAACCAGAGATGGTAGTAGCAAAAGGCACATTGAAGTCATATCTTACTAATTATAATGAGTGAAAGTAGACATGAAGATAACACAATACAAAATCTCTTCTTCTATTTGATGTTCAAAACTTTCAAGAAACAATAAACAACGGTACACTATGCTAGAGTAATTTGGCAATCAGTATAAGATGAATTTTTAGTGGAATAGGTTGGAACATCTGACATGCTGTAGGATATTTTTAAATAACTTTCAAGCTTATTCTTCACAATGAATCACCTGACGCCGATTTGACAAGAACCCAGGACAATCATACTGAATTTTTCTCCCAATAGTATTGGCAGCGAATAGAAGAGATATCTTCTGCTTTGTCATCCCATGTTCTTGCTTTCTAACTCTACCTTTCTTCAGAGATTCACGTATTGGAGGTTGTCTGAAAACCTTTTCGCAAACATCCTTTGGGTGCAATCGTTTGCACCAATACTCCTAATATGCAAAAATATTACATAATAGCCACGAGAGTTGAGAAATTGTGTCAAAACTTGAAAGCACAGATGCATAGAATCTCAAATCAGTATTATATATTTGAAACATTTCCTATTAATTAAACTGTACCAAGTAGAAGTTACAAACTGATAGGAGATGCAAAAATTTCCGTTACTTCAGCCTCAGGCATGCATCATATATTACTTCATGATGCAAACATATTATGTATACTAAAAGATAATCAAAATGTAAATTAACAGGAGGAGGTACTGCAAGGATATAGAATTTACTAATTAAATATACCACAGATGAAAAATATCGGCGACAGTTCTGCTGTTACTTATTCTTTAATGTAATGTTCTAAAATCATTGTACCAAATGACTGTTGAAGCCTCGCTCCATGCCCTCTTTTTTTTATGATAATAAATCCAGCTTTCATTGAGAAAAAATGAAGGAATACAAGAACATACAAAAAATCAGTCCACAAAAAGGCCCCCTTTAAAGGAAGGGCCACCAATAAAAAAAAAAATAACAGTGCCTAGAGGATAATTACAGAAATGCTTAAAAATCAAGGTCCAGAGAGAAACATAGAATCTGGTGACTGGTGAGGGCCCACACATCAAAAGGACCCCTCTCAAGACCACGAAACATCCTATTATTTTTCTCACTCCAAAGACCCCATAAAACACCAACCACCCAGCTAACCATAAAAACCTCCCTTTATCACAAAATGGCAGATGAAGGAGGAACTCTTGGAACATCTCCCTGTAGTCTCTGAAGTGACTAGCCTGAAGGTCGAAAGCGTTGTGGAACAATCCCCACACTGAACAAGCAAACTCACAATTCCATAAAATATGGTCCAAATCTTCCTCCGCCTTCTGACATAAAATGCAACAAAACGGACCTACCAACGATGTCATCTTCCTCGAGAGCTTATCAATCGTACTAACTCTTCCGTGGATAACTTGCCAGATAAAGAACCTTATCTTCCTCGAAATTTTCACTCTCCACATAATAGAAAAGACCAACTCGCTAGGGGAAGAAGGGTTGAGTAACCACCGAAAAAGGGAATGAAAAGAGAAACCCTCAGCAAGACTAAGACTCCAACAATGAACATCCCTTCTTCCCACCCTAAACTGACAATCTCCCATCAAAGACGAGATTAATAACCTCCGTCGTTTCCCTATTGGTCAAAGCTCGACGAAAACCCAACAAAAAAGGACACTGAGCTCCCACTATGATTAAGAACATCGACAATCAATCGATTTTTCATCGAGGACAAGCGATAGAGATTAGGAAATTTAGAGCAAAGGGAACTATCCTCCACCCACTTGTCCTCCCAAAAATAAACATTATTGTCATCCCCTACCTGAAAATGAACCAGACCCAAAAAAGCTCATAAGCAATCTCTCACCACGGATTCCTAGACATACCCTTAACCCCTCCCGACAGCCATTCATGGGGGAGAATGTCATATTTACTCACACTGATACGATGCCACAAGGATGTAGACTCGAGAGGAACCACCATAGCCATTTTGCCAACAGAACTCTGTTACGGATCCTTAAGTTACCTAGTTCTAGCCCACCACAGCTCACAGGTTTTCCCACCACATCCCAATTAACGAGATGCGCTCTCCTCCCCTCATCAACACCCTCCCATAATAAATTCCTCATGAGTCTTCCCAGAGTCCTACACACATCGCTCGAAGCCCTAAACAAGGAGAAAAAATAAACAGGAATCTCGCTTAAGGCAGATTAAATGAGGGTCATTCTACCTCCTTTAGAGAAAAAACTCCTCTTCCAGGAAGCTAATCTTCTCCTCACCTTTTCCACCACAGGAGACCAAAACGATCTCCATGCCCTCTTAAAAAGGAGTGAAGTAAGTTGGATATTCCTTTCCTGCAGTAGTTTGGTATTGTTTGCCTGATAGATTGGCAGCCACTGTACCAAACTTGGATAATTTGGTATTGTTTATTTCTGTAGATTCCTCTTGCACTCCAAAATATAAAAACTAGTTCACAATCTCTTTTCTAGTAGATTTAAATTAATAAACTGCAAGGGCTACATGAAGCAAGCAAATAATACTATCTTTAACACAAGGCCAAATCACAAAATCCCCTCTGAAACCATAACAGTAGTTTCAACTTACAATGTAACCCTCGATCACTAAGTTTGATTAATTATACCGTTTATATGAACCATTGCAATGTCCCACCTACTGTTAAATCTCTCCGTTGCAATGTCACGTGTCACCCTTGTCCCCACCCCCCTCCTCGATTTTAGAGAGTTGGAGGTAGATTCAAGGAATACCCTAACAGGAATTGGAGATTCTTGCCAGAAAATTTCTGTGTTTTTATTTTTATTATCTTACAAATTAAAAAATAATTTAATATTAATAATTTCTGTCGGCATTTTTTTTATTTTTATTATCTTACAGTTTTTTTAATTGGTTTTAGAATTAACTTCATATAAATATATATTTTTTTTTTACAAGAAACATCAAAGAGATATATAATGATGTTTGGATCGGGTAATACATGTATTTTTCGCCCCTATCCCAAATTAAAGTAGGAAGAAACATAATAATAATCGACCATGGCCTCAGTCGCATTTTAAACAACAAATTTCCTCCCTATTTAGAGCCTTGCCGGGTTGGATGGAAATTTAAAGTAATGGAAAAACACGAGTGTTATTTGAGAGAGAGATAAAAAAGAACTGGGTTTTGATGAGTGGTTCCAGATCATTTAGAGAAAAAAAAAAAAAAAAAAAAAAAAAAAAAAAAAAAAAAAAAAAAAAAAAGAAGAGAGAGAGAGAGAGAGAGAGAGAGAGCTAAATATTCTCTCCCCTTCCCTAAGTTTATAGTTTTTAACGGAAAAGTAATCAAATATAATTGCAGTAGTTGTATTGCAATAATTACCCTTTCTTATGATTCTTCTTTTGAAGGAAACATTATTTTATGAAATAAAAAAAATTACAGGAGTATGTTCATTTTACAGAAGAAAGAAAACCTTCTAAACAAACTAATTACAAGGCTCAAAACCCATGAACCTGAACTAAAAGCTGACCAATAACAGTTGCTGAGCAAACTGAAACAAAACTACCAAAAGAAAGCCAACTAAAAGCTTTACTTGGCAACGATCACTACACCAGCACCAAATAAAAACTAACTACCACAAAAATTTCACCCCAAACCGCAGCAAAAGTTTGGCAACAAACAAACCAAAGACTTGTTAGAGGCACTACCAATTGTACTCTTTTCTGTGAGTTAATAGTTTTTAAACAATTTTTAAAAAAAACAATAATTAAATAAAAAATTAAAAAGGAAACAATTTAACGGAAATATTACAACCCTTTTCTAATGTTTGAGGATATAATAGATCAAATTAAAAGTTTGAGAACTACTACACTTAACTTCAATGTGGACTTTGCAAATAACTCCTAACGTGAAAAGATAGACCTCTACTAATAGTAATAACTTCCATTAGCATGTTTATCTGAAAGAAACGTTGTATTGGGTTATTTCAAATCATATCTATCAGTCTGCATTTGCAAAATTGAGTAAGAATTCATAACGATAAGAAATTTGCAAGTTCCTATGAAAACTTAATTAAAGCTGCAACGTACTGAAGCTGACAAGGAGACATGCTCAAAGGCATGACAAGAAGACGTAAAGAAATAATTTAGTACAATAAAATAACCAAATATAGTTCAGAAGGAACTGCACCTTGAAGAGTGGATCAATATCCCCATCAATATCAAACCAACAAAAATCACTATTGCTTTTAGATGCTGTGTACAAAGCAATTTCCTTCTGCAATGAGTGAAAACAAAGAAAAATTGTACACAATCAATAAGAAGTCTTGGTTCTTATAAAAAAAAAAAATTAGAAAATTGAAAACCTTAGTATATTAAATATAAATCTTCAGAGTTCAGATATTAACGCATTTGAACTCAAATTAAATGGCCAATCAAATGCACAGCCTCATTAATGTCTATACTTCGTGAAGCTAGAGACAAGGGTTTTAAGGTAATGTTCGTATTAATGTCCATCTCAACCTCATTCTACCCATATCCCAAGTGAGGATAAAGGCAACCAAACTTAATAGAATTGAAATTCCATATGACGGGTGTCTAATCTAATTCTTTATAATCTTTTCAAACCAATAACTCTCTCACCCTTTTCCTATTCACTAGGTAGAAAACAAGAGACCACCACCTAATTCTACAATGTGGTCATGGAAATTCTGGGAAGAATTGACATCCCTAGATTCATCCAGAAATCAACCTGATAGAATGCTAGGCATTGAAGCATAAATTTCTCCATGGAATCTAGATCCAAATCCAAGGTAGCATCATAGTCCTTGACCTGCCATAAACACGACACCATAAGACAAAATGGCAAGATCAATTGAAAATGAAATAAAGAAATTCATTATTGTACCGCTAATCTATATTCTCCAATAGCATGGTAGCAGGACGCTCGCAAATACAAACACTCAATGTTGGCGTTCTCAATTTTCAACCCGATAGATAAATCCTTGATAGCCTTTCTGCACGTGTGAACTAGGTAATAAATTAGAAAAGATGCAAGTAGCATGATGACTAAACAATCTTACAACGTGTCACATTTGTTTTCAATGCCTAGAAATTTCAAGTTATCACATACCAAGTTAAAAACTGAAAGCTGGCATTCCACAACAGGTTAGGAGATAATTGACTTTCATATTTTAGGATTCAGTAAGTCTGTTGGTAAATAGGTAAACTGCCCGTTCCACCTAGTACCTTCTTTATTTTCCACTATCTGTTTTTGTTGGTTTTATTTTATTGATTGGAATTTAAGCTACTTTACCACGCAAGGACATGAAGCAGTATACTAGAAAATTGCATCATATGACCAATTAGCAAACAGTACAAATTTGAAATGTAGAAGTAACAACTCAAGTACTCAAATATAATAGTATCAAATTGCATATTATTATCAATCGTCGGTATATGAACAACATTTTATCATAAAGCTTTAACCCTAAGCATAGAAGGAATTGTATTCCCAACAGAAAATCAAATTAAAAATCACAATCCCTTCGTTATCAGAAGCAGCAATGGGGTGGTGGCTCATGAGGACCTATGGGCCCTCAAGGAATACGGATGGACTTTTTCTGGCAAGAGTTGAGGAGTCTCTTTGGATTGTGTGGACGATGTTGGTGTATAGCTAGCAATTTTAACGTTATTTGATTTTTTACTGAAAAGTCCAATGGAATTGGTTCACTAAGTCTGTGTGGGCTCTTAAAATTTTTATTCGATATTGGGGTCCCTATCAATTCAAGCAAAAAAATATGTGGTGGCAACATACCAATTAAAAAAGTTTCCTCCTGTTTGGTGACCAGGAAGAATGGAATGGTTCTGGCTTCTAGGAAGGTTTTTAATATATATAGTTATTGCTCAATTTATATTGGAAGGAAGTAGAAGCACAACTGAAGAAAGATCTTTCTCTCCTCCTTAGGGATGGAATGTCTCGGTCTTTTGAGATATTCAGATTCGGAAAGAGGAAATTGTGAATAGGATGAGGGACTTCGATTTATCAGAAGGAAGTAGTATCGATACTGCAGCCCAAAGAGAAGAAAAGATGAGGCTTTTAGGGGTACAAGGTATTTGCATAGGGATGAGGTGAGTTGGAGGCAAAAGTCTAAAGTTAAATGGGTTAAGAAAGGGGATTGCAATACTTCTTTCTTCCACAGGATTGTTAACTTTCAAAAAAAAATGTTAAAATTTGAATTTAGCTTCGTTTTTGACAAATGAGTTCTTTCTGAAGACAGTGACATGAGATCAAGAGGGAAGTAGTGAGTTTTTTTATGGTTAGATTGGCAGCCAATACATATTAGGGTGAGGTATTGTTTGAACATGCCTTTACATTGGGGGAGATGGGTGGTTTTCAACTTTGGATAAGGCATGGCTCTTTTCCACAAAGGGGGGGGGGGGGGGGGGGGGGGGAGATTATAATGTTCAACTTGCTTAAGGTGATCGATGAATTTTATGAAAGGGTATAGTTGATAAAGCCTAGAACGAAGCTTACATCTATGCTAGTTTGAGTTTTATTTCTTTTCTAGAACCCTATCTAGGTAAAGTTCCAAAAGCATCTTCCCCCCCCAAGAAAAGGTTTTTTTTTTCATAAAGGTGATAGGCTTAACCTAAATTAATCTGTTTTAAGTGATATTCCTCTATGTTTTCTTTCTACTTCTGAAGCCCCTCCTTATATTTATGCTAGGTTAGAGAAATTTACGAAATTCACATGGAAAAGTAGGGAAGGTCCATGTCCGACAGAACGTTTGGTAGCATCAGGGAGAATTAACACTAGGGTTCCATGTTTTCCTCCTTCGTTCTCGGGCCTTAGTGGCGTGTTTTCTAAAAGCAAGTCTTAGAGGACCCTTGATCATCATTTTTGGAGGTGTTCATGTGCTAGCAAAGGGAGGTTTTCTCAGCTTTAGGGTTGGATTGGTTTCGCAAAATTCTTGTCACGCCATGTTGGAAGAAGCTTTTCTTCATCTTACTTTCTAAAAGAAGACAAGTTTTTGTGGCAAACAGTCTCCTGACAGTTTCATGAAATACCTTGTAAGAAAGGAATTGGAGGATTAAAAGGGTCTAGGAAATTGACCTTTTAAATTTTTTTTTGTCATATTCATTTTTATTAGTTGGAGCTTTTTTTCATATATATGTTTGTTTTTCTTTATCCTTGATTATTGAAACCCTCTCTTGTAATTTTTTTCTCTTGTGTCTCTTTTTCTTTGCTTTGACCCATGTTTATGCTTATCTTTTTGTACTCTTTGATTATCCTTAATGAAAGAAGTTTTCTCATCCAAAAAGAACTCTTAAAACTGAAAATATTGAAGGAAAAAAAAAACAACTATTTCACATCAATTCCAAGAATTTCTAAAAAGATCGATGAGGCAGAGCATATACCTGTGTTCCCCCATCCCATGATACAATAGCCCACGCAAATGATATGCTTTGGCAAACCTATCAATTTGACATTATATTTTTTTATATGGTTCCTCCTTTAAAAAAACAATACTCTGAAAAGGGTATTAATGAAAATAAACAAGCTAAATATTGATGAACAACAAAAAGCATGGTTAGAATGGAACAAGAAACAAAACTAACGTGCTGTCAATCTGAAGAACTTGATGAAGACATTCCAAAGCCTTTGTTGTGTTTGCCAAATCTTGATAGAACTGTATAATTAAGTATAATAATTAACCATATGTTATGACGAAAACAGTAACAACGTAACAAGAATGAAAAGGGCGAAGAGAAACAACACACAGATATACGTGGTTCACTAACGGTGTGTTAGCTACATCCACGGGCAAAGGGAGAGAACGATCTTATTATGAGAGGAGTATTCAGAATACAGAGATAAGGGCAAAAAATAGGTTAAGAGGGTTTATATATGGCACCACTCTTAACCCTAAACATAATAGGCCCAAAATAAAAGCCCAAAACGAAAAACATATCTAATCTCTATACAAAATTTAGGGCTTAGGGGGCGTTGCCCCCGAACCCCCACCGGGCGCGTCGTTCGGAGCGCTTCATATCAGATTCAAGGCATATCAACACCATACTTTCTAGTCTCCTTATAGAATGAGAACAAGAAGGGCAGGGGAAGCAGAGAATATGGAAAAATAAAAATAATCCAACTTGCAACCCAAAAAGAAACTGTTTGTTCTTACAATTTCTAATGATATTACACACATTGATCAGAGTGCTTGTATCATGCATTAAAAAAAACAAACAAACAAAACAAAAAAGAAAAAAGAAAAAGGAAAAAAGGGGAATATAATTTAGACTAGGAAGGCCTTCGAAACTCAGAGACCACAAGAAAACAGCTTTAGTATTTTTCATGCTACCCTTTTAAGGCAACAATGATAAACAAAAGGGATAGGTATTACGATTGATGAACCATGTGAACAATTTTGAAGTTTTCAGGCTTTATAGAGGGCTTATTGATAGGTAGCTCATGGGTTCAAACATGGAAAGAATAATTGACATTACAACGACTTCGCATTAAAGGAAACCTCTTTTTTTTTTTATAGGAAACGATAAGATATATATATTATCAACAAAAGGCAGAAACAACCTAAGGGCTAAGGGAGGAGATCAACCCTGCCCGAAATCTATCTAAAAAAAGCCTGCCAATCTTTAATAATCATGAGCAGGCTAAGTAAAGAAAGTGCAGCTAAACTATCATATAGAAAAAATAACTTCCACACTGACATGTTCAAGAATTGGTAAGGAAATACTTTCTACCAATCGTAGCAAAAGGCTAAAATGTTGTATCCAAAATATGTAGAAGGTTCTAACTTCAAAGAGTTCTCTTATTGCTAAAAGAGAAACTCGCAAGCCTGGGTGAACAAAGATAATTCAGTATCAATCAATGTAACCTTGCATTACCAGTAACTGGAAGTCAGGAGTACCATTTTAACCTTATGTAGTACATGATCAAATAGTCTATTCATCTACGTAAAACATAGTAGTTGATCATTAGTACCTGAGTTAGATGGCCCCATGCCTCGAGGAAATTTCTATCTAATTGAATAGATTTCAAGTGTGCCTCCTCGGCCCTTTTGTAATCACCAATTGAAGACAATGCCAAGCCCTGGGAACCAAATTTACTGCTTAGTCCAGACCGTGAGGATTTTTCCCAGAAGAAAGTACATAATTATATGCCAGACTCCAATGTCATTCAGATCTGGAAAGAATGAGACTCACCAAGTATGTGTATGCAGATGTATTGCACCCATCGAGCTTCAAACATTCAGACAAGTCCTCCACAGCAGCATAGAAATCCTTGAACTTGAAATTAACAATTCCTGCATTCAAGTGATAAAAACTCTGAAGAACATGGAACAGACTTATTGGCTACAAACTGAAAAAATGAAGTGATGTAATGAGAAAATGTTTCAGATAGATTACCCCTTTCATGTAAAATATCTGGAGAATTTGGCTCAAGCTCCAATGCCTTGGTTAAATCTTCAATTGCCTAAATCAAGAAGGAATTAAAAACAAATTAATGTGTATTAAACAAATAGAAACACGCAAGAGATTGTTAGCAATTTAAGGAGATATTGCTTGGGAGCAAAATCTAATTGAAGCTAAGCTACTAATGCTCGATCATAAAACTTCATGATTTTGTTTAAGAAGAGAAATAATTTCATTGATAAATGAAATAAAATGAGCTTATTAGGCTGTTAGGTATCCAAACAATATAACCTGTTAAGAAAAGAGCAAATAGCCAAACACACACAGAAATGGAATGAAATATGACCCAACTCTATTCTATTGAGAGTTCTTCAATAGATAGAGGGGTTATTAGCCGATATATTGATATTAAAGAAGAGGAACAAGAACAACAAGAACGGGTAACCCCCAGCGATTCGAGAAGCTGGAATTCTCCTTCCTAGACCTCACTCTGTCTAAGCCAAAAATGATCCACACCCCCAAAAGGATCCCATTCTCTCAATACAATAGGTGCTCACTCCCACGATCCCTTGTGGTCCCCCTCTGCTCCCTCATCTAACGGTTTGCTGGCCACATTTCCCATTCTGCCCTTCCTCTTGTATACCCGAATAATGGGAGGTCTAACAATACCCCCTGTTCAAGATTCACCTTGTCCTCAAGGTGGAAATTAGGATACTGCAGCTTGATATATGAGGCTTTTTCCCATGTAGCGTTGCAAACCTCTTGGTCTTTCCACTGTATGAGCCATTCCTCACTGTCCGTCTCTTCATTCCAACGGACTCCCAGCCTTGCGACAGGTTCGACCAGCCACTCAAACTCTTCAGATAAAGGAGGAATGACATCGTGAACAGCTAACGATTGTCCAACAGCTTTCTTGAGCTACGAGATGTGGAAGACATCATGAATAGCGGCTGACTGAGGCAGTTCCAGTTGATAAGCTACCATGCCAATTCGTTTCAAGACCTTATACGGCCCATAGTATCTGGGGGATAACTTTTCACATCTCTTACGAGCGATCGATTTCTGACGGTAAGGTCTGATCTTCAAATAGGCTAGATCCCCCACCTGTAGTTCCACATCTCGGCGCTTCTTATCAGCTTGCTTTTTCATTCGATCCTGTGCAAGTGAAAGTTGTTCCTTCAACCGAAGGAGCTGCCTGTCTCTCTCGATGAGCTGCTGTTCCACTGAATCGTTGGTGGTTCGGTTATCTCCATATGATATCACCGGAGGAGGGGTTCGACCGTAAACTACGTGGAATGGAGTGGTGTTGATGGATGTATGGTAGGTTGTATTGTACCAAAATTCCGCCCAAGGCATCCACAACGACCACTTCTGAGGCTGTTCATTGCAAAAGCACCTGAGATACGTCTCTAAACAGCGATTGACCCTCTCGGTTTGACCGTCGGTCTGCGGATGAAAAGCTGTGCTTCTCTTCAATTCTGTTCCTTGGATCCGGAACATTTCATTCCAAAAATGGCTAACAAAGATTCGGTCACGATCCGACACAATCGACCGAGGGAAACCATGGAGTCTTACCACCTCTTTGATAAACATAGTAGCCACCACCTTCGCTGAAAAAGGATGCTTAAGTAAGATAAAATGGGCATACTTACTTAATCGATCGACCACGACCATGATGGTGTCCATTCCATGTGAGGTAGGCAGACCCTCAATGAAGTCCATGGATAGATCTTCCCAGATTCGATCCGGACGAGGTAAGGGCTGAAGGAGGCCTGCTGGTGCTACCGCCTCTGATTTGTTTGCTTGGCATATTTGGCATCTCTCGACATACCTTTTGACATCGTTTTTCATCCCTTTCCAAAAGAGTTCCCCTGTCAATCTCTTGTACGTTCGAAGGAAACCCGAATGCCCCCCTAGAACTTAATCATGGAAGACTTGTAGGAGTGTAGGAATCAGTTCAGACTTACTGGCTAACACAAGCCTTCCTTTGTAGTGTAGCATTCCATGAACTAAGTCAAACTTCGGGTGTTTCAGGGGGTCTGTGCGAATATCTTGTAGGATGCTCTGTAGTTCACTGTCTTGATCAACTTCTGCTTTAATCTTTCCAATGTCAATCAACGAAGGGACAAATATGGCCCGCAGTTCACAGTCTGGAGTGATTCTTGATAAGGCATCAGCAGCCTTGTTGAGGAGTCCGGGATGATACTTGATCTCAAAATCATAACCCAAAAGTTTGGTGAGCCACTTTTGATATTCGGGTTGCACTTCTCTTTGTTCCAGCAGGTGTTTCAATGCCCTTTGATCGGTCAACACGCTGAATCTCTGCCCAAGAAGATAGTGGCGCCATTTTTGCACCGCAAATACTATGGCCATTAGTTCTCGCTCGTATACTGATCTGGCTTGTGCCCTTTGTCCCAAAGCTTGGCTGAAGAACGCAATTGGACGACCTTTCTGGGATAGGACTGCCCCCAAACCATACCCGGATGCATCAGTCTCGATGGTGAAGGGTAAGGAAAAATCAGGGAGGGCCAGGACCGGCAGAGTTACCATGGCTAATCGAAGGGCTTCAAAGGCTTGCGTTGCTTCATCTGTCCATGAAAATGAATCTTTCTTCAGTAAGTTGGTCAAGGGAGCTGCCAAGGCACCATAGTTCTTCACAAAGCGACGATAATACCCTGTGAGACCTAGGAACCCCCGCAACTCCTTGACTGATTTGGGAACTGGCCATTGTAGCATCGCTCTAACTTTCTCTTGATCGGCCTCCACCCCCTGAGCTGACACCCAGTGGCCAAGGTATTCAATTCGGCTCTTGGCGAAAACACATTTCTTGCTATTGGCAAACAGAGAGTTATTCTGTAACGTTTCAAACACGATGGCCAAGTGCTTCCTGTGCGTGTCCAGATCTGGGCTATACACCAATATATCGTCAAAAAAAACTAGAATGAATCTCCTTAAGAACGGTCGGAATACCTGGTTCATCAGGGATTGGAAGGTAGCCGGTGCTTTTGTCAACCCAAAAGGCATGACTAGGAACTCGTAGTGGCCTTCGTGAGTGCGGAAAGTCGTCTTCTCAACATCTTCCTCCTTCATTCTGATTTGGTGATACCCAGATTTCAAGTCCAGCTTGGAGTAGATGGTCGAACCATTCAATTCGTCTAGCAACTCTTCAATCACTGGTATGGGAAACTTGTCAGGAATAGTGGCTTGGTTTAAGGCCCTGTAGTCCACACAAAATCGCCAGCCCCCATCCTTCTTCTTGACGAGCAAAACAGGGCTTGAGAAGGGGCTACAGCTAGGCCTGATGATTCCGGATAATAGCATTTCACTTACCATATTCTCGATCTCATTCTTCTGGGCATGAGCATACTTATAAGGTCTCACATTAATGGGGCCTTGGCCTTCTTGCAACATTATTCTGTGATCAATGCCTCTTTTGGGAGGTAACTTACTGGGTAACTGAAAAACTCCTTGGAATTCTTCAAGAAGAGATTGGATTGATGTGGGTATCTCGAGGTCACTCGAGCCTTCTTCATCTGAATCCTCCGAGATCTCGTCCACAGTTAACCCCCTTAGCTCAACCAAATAACCTTCATCAGATTCTGACCACGACCTCATCATCGCCTTCATTGTTATCTCAGCCTTAGTGAGGCCAGGGTCGCCTTGGATTGTCACCTTGGTACCATTAACTTCAAAGGACATGGTCAACTCTGTCCAGTTCACTGTCATACCCCCCATGGTACGAAGCCACTGCATTCCAAGGATGATATCCACTCCTCTCAGTTCGAGTGGGAGGAAATCTTCCTTGATGGATACCTCTGGGAGAGATACCACGACATCCTTACAAACTCCCCTGCCTTGGATAGCCATTCCAGTTCCCATCACGATTCCGTAGTTAGCCGTGGTTACCAAGGGGAAGTTGAACTCGTCCACTAGCTGCTGAGAAATAAAATTGTGGGTGGCACCACAGTCTATTAGAACCACCACTTCCTTCCCTTCCAGCAGTCCCCGAACCTTCATGGTGTCTGGAGTCGAGAATCCCACAACTGATTTAAGATCAAGTGCCACAGTCTCAATATCACTAACCTCGAAGACGTGAAGCTCAGCCTCCTCCGTTTCCTCTTCTTCCTGAGTCAGTGGTTCAATTTCAAACTCTTCTTCTCCACAGACTAGTAGTACTCGTAACTCTCTGATATCCCGGTTTTTGCATCGATGGTTCGCTGAAAATTTCTCATCGCATTTGAAACAAAGGCCTCTTTCCCGCTTCTCCTTGTATTCGGCGTCTGTCAACCTGCGCGTAGGAATGTCCTTGCGAGGCACAGCCCCTTCTTTCGGTATAGTAACCGTACGAACCTGCAGGGAATCCTGATAGCGAGATTTGTAGTTACTCGCACCTGACGTCTTGGTTCCCCCATATTGGGCTGCCTTCAGTGTTCCCAGGCCCAATGCTTCCGTGGCCAACTTGATTGCCAAATCACGGTCCTCGACCAACTGGTCTTCTTTCATGATTTCACGTAGCCCAACGGGTCGACGGCTGACCACCTCTGCTCTTATTGTCGGGTCCAAACCATTTAGAAACGCGCTCTCGAGTACCTGCTGCGGTAAGTCCGGCACCGGCGCGGCGAATATCTCGAACCTCTTCCTGAAATCGGCGACGGTTCCTTCTTGTTTCACGGCCAAAAACCTTGCACAGAGACTGCCCTCCTGTGAGGGACGATAACGTTCGAATACCCTGGCCTTTAACTGTTCCCACGTCTGGATTTTTTCTTGACTCATCTCCCACCTATACCAATCCACAACGTCATGGTCGAAGCTGATGATTGCCGCGGTTATCTTCTCCGCTTCCGTCAATTGGTGTATGTCAAAGTAACGCTCAGCTCGAAATAACCAAGAGTCGGGGTTCTCGCCTGTGAACACGGGCATATCGAGTTTCTTAAACTTACACCTATCTCCCCCTTGTAGCTCCTTTTGCACTCTGTTGACCTCTGTCGATTCAGTCAGGACGGCCAACTCATTCAACTCTTTTTCTTTATCTTTCGCTTGTTTGTTCGACGACTCGGTGACATCTGATGATGACTGTCCCCTACTCACATTCTATCCAGCCATTAACGCTATTATAGACCTCTGGTTTTCTTTCATCTCGAGCGAAAGTTGTTCCAGATGCTTACCGAAGAGTTGTAATGCATCTTTCACACCTCCCATCTCTTTTTCCTGAGTTTCCAACCTTTCTTCAACCTGTTTTTGAGCCATACTGCGTGTTCTCCCCAGGATTCACGTGCTCTGATACCAATTTGTTAGGTATCCAAACAATATAACCTATTAAGAAAAGAGCAAATAGCCAAACACACACAGAAATGGAATGAAATATGACCCAATTCTATTCTATTGAGAGTTCTTCAATAGATAGAGGGGTTATTAGCCGATATATTGATATTAAAGAAGAGGAACAAGAACAACAAGAACGGGTAACCCCCAGCGATTCGAGAAGCTGGAATTCTCCTTCCTAGACCTCACTCTGTCTAAGCCAAAAATGATCCACACCCCCAAAAGGATCCCATTCTCTCAATACAATAGGTGCTCACTCCCACGATCCCTTGTGGTCCCCCCTGCTCCCTCATCTAACGGTTTGCTGGCCACATTTCCCATTCTGCCCTTCCTCTTGTATACCCGAATAATGGGAGGTCTAACATAGGCTCCCAACACCAAAAGGTATACAATAAAGCTCTCCAATTGGAAATCAAAGAAGAAAAACTATAATCTTTAAGGGGGTATTTATGTTTGCACCAATACATACCATGAAACAAAATCAAATCGAAAATTTTTAAAAAGTTGAGAAAACGTCCCTGTAAATTTCTCTTTGTCCAAAGAAAACACAAGAAAACACGATTGATAGCTAGCCAAAAGGTCTTTTTCACACCATGGAAGGGATGTCCTTGAATCGAGAATACCGAAGATATTATTTGGCAAAAATATGGTCCAACCAGAGGTGTGATGGAGGAGGACCATTCAGTCAATTGAAAAGTTGTCTCTCGGCTATTCAGGGGGAGATTATGGTGATCGAAATATTGTTACCAAGAATGATGTGCTTTTATCCAAATGGTTGTGGTGTTTTCTCTTAGAACCTCACACACATTTGAACAGTGGTATCAAATTATTGTTAGTATATATAGGCTCCATCCCGACGGCATTGGATCCAATTGTGGTTTTCATGGTGCCTTTCAAAATGCATTGAAGACTATATCCCAAGGTGTTTCAAATTTTCTCAAATTCATAAATTATACAGTTGGGGATGGCTCCTTATAATCACCTAACTTTCACACAGGATGACCAAAAATTCAGAACTATATAAATATTTGATTTTCTAAATTATTATCCCTTTCCCTGCCATAGGCTGGCGAATGGTAATATGGCAAGCATAAAAAAGATAATAAAAAACTAAAATCAAATAGTCTACTAACTTCAGGGAAAGGTTGCATTAACCTTGAAAGTATGGTTGATCATGAGATCATTCTTAATTCTTAAATTAACCAAAAAAAAAAGATTGTTGACCAAGACATACAATCGAACAGTTTATACTGAACTTACCTCAGCAGATGCCCCCAATGCAGCCCGAGCTTGCCCTCTTCGTTTCCATGCCTCACCAGCAAATGGGTTTGATTCTAAAGCCTGACATGTAATTAGATTAATAAAAGTTTCGTCAATAAATTATATTTCCCTTTCATATCTTATCATCCACATACCTTTGTAAAATCACCAATAGCAGCATCTAGTTCTCTTTGGAATGCATAAGCTGTTCCTCTTCCAATTAATGCCTCAGGATAATTAGGATCTTCCTTCAATATCTGTGGAAAACTAAAATAGTCCTTAACATTCTCAAGAAGTTGACAGTTAGGCTTATCCTCCTACCCATTTGCCATAAATTTACATATAACAAATGGTGAAAGGAGAAGAGAACCACTAACTAAGAACCAGATATTACCTGGTCAAAGATAGAAATAGCATTAGCATATTTCCCTTCATTGACCTGCCAAAGATTAGAATGTCAATCCAGAGAATATTTTTCTTCTAAAACACATTACATGATTTAGAAGTGTATAGTATAGACACCTCAGCTATCCCTCTTGATAGTCGGAAATCTACACTTATTGACTTAGTCTTTGAAATTTTAGCAACAGAGAATTTCTTGGTTCTCTTGGCTTCATCACTTATTAATCGTGCATCTGACATTTTACTTGGCTTACTTAAAATACCAGTGGAATCACTTGATTTGCTAGGAAAAGCCGTTAATTTGGATTTACTACAAAACTCAGACATATCACTTCTTAAATCATGCAATTTGGAACCATCACTTAATCTATCATCATGGTCATTGCACCCATTGCTTTCGCAATTAATGCTTCCGTTCTGACCAACTTCTTCACTTCCACTTTCACATACAGCAAGATTGTCACTTGAACTGCTGCAAACTTCAGATGCATCACTTGGCTTCATGCAGAAATCAGGGTGTTCTATTAATTTATTTTCAGTATTATTTCTTTCACTAAATTTTGTGTTAACAGGTGTAACTCCCGATTCAAGAACAACGGTTGAAACTCCAGACTCCACTTCTCCATTTTCCACATTGTTTTTGTCTTGTTTTTCTCTTGTCAGAAGCTCTTCCAGTTCTAGCAATTGCTTCAGATCTGCAGATTGACACAGAGCATACTGGTAGCCTCTCTCCCATATAGAAAGAGCGTCCACTTTCTTTCCCAAGGCAAAGTATGCACGACCTAAACAACAAGAATCCCAGACTGAACTCAACAAATTTGTCCATAAATCTCCAAATATTCTTATTTCGAAAAGGAACAAAAAGAAAGTTAACAAGCAAAAAATCATAAGTTACCCCCACCCCCCCGGTGAGTTAAAGATAAAGACATAAGAGAATAAGTTCCAATAATATTTAAATGCTCTCTATCCAGAATCATTGCAGAGCAGCAAAGTTTTTGTTGGAATTTAGTAGAGCCGAATATATGTTACTTAGGCAGTTCTGCTACATGTACGTTCTTATTGTTCGATAACATGCTACACCAACAATTGATTTGCAACTCTAACATTAATTATGAAGCCAACATCACAGAATCCACCTGAAAGTTGGGAACACATCCTCGCCTATAAAATGAAAAAACCAATGAATCCCTCCCCCCCCCCCCCCCCCCCCAACCCACCCAGCCCCCCGGCCCTACGTTCCTTTACAATTTTTGTCACCGGATGCTGCAGTGCCCAGTTTGGAAGACGCACGGTTAATGCCTCATCTAGGTGTTAATCTCTTCAACTTCATCTCTTGCTCTCGTTCACTCGTCAGGAGTAAGAAATAAAGAAAAGGAATTACTAAAATCCAAGGCCCTCAAATCGACATTCCAGTGAGCTCCGCGAGTGTAAGAATTAAGGCTACGGCTATAATTTTTTATTTGAGTTATCAGAATCAGCTCAAAATTCAAAGAGAAGAGAGCTAATTCAATAAGTACCTTTGAGCACGTAAGCTTGAAGAAGCGAGGGATCCAGTTGAAGCGCCCTATCGCAGTCCTTAATTACATGCTTGTGCAGCTCCAATTGGCTATAACAGAATGCTCTATTGCTGCAAAACCGTTATCTCGATAATTAGGCTTGAATCAACTCACTAGTCCTTTCAATCAAAAAAGGAACGAAAATCGAAAGACAGCGAGTCAAAAAGAAGTGAGCAAGAAAGGAACAAGACCATATGTCTTGAACGGTGCAGGACTTGGCTATGAGCGAGTCGAGGACTCTGATGGCCTTGGACCAGTCCTTAGAGCGACAGAACTTGGCGAGCTCGACTCTCTCGGAGATGGCCGGAGCCATGAATTCAGCTCCACGGAGGAAACTTCTAGAGATCAGCCGATGGCGAATTCTGTTCTTGTATATGCTGTTCGTTTATATCGACCAGCCCCCTTGCTTTGCTCTTCAAAGACAAGTGTGGAATGGGGTGATCGGAGCGCCCATAGTCGACCTGTATCGAGCTGGAAACGGGAAACGGGAAAAAACTGAGACTCTCGGAAACGGCGTTGAGGATATATCGATTGAAGAACGGTGTTCACTCGCCGCTAATGTACGTGCGTTTCACACGTGTGGTCAAGTGCATTGCCGTCATATTGTTGGTTGGGTAAGGTGACGTGTACCGGAAAACGACAACTCGCTCTAAGTTTGGTTTTGTGGGGGGGGGGGGGGGGGGGGGTGGTTGCTGAATTCTGATTGGTCTTTTTTGTTTTCTGTTTCGTTGGCAAAATATGCACAACTTAAATCTTTTTTTTTTTGGAAAATTTCTCAATCCGGTTCATTTATATATTTTCATTTAGGGGTGAGCATCGGTCGGTCGGGGTCGGTTTTGGCCCCAAACCGACGCCGAACAGACCAAAATCGGTTTTCTAAAAATGGAATCCGATTTTTTAAAAAAAAAGATATTTTCGCCACCGATCGGTCGGTTTACACCGACATGCAGAACCAGAACAAGAAGAAGCCAGAAACCGCCAGGCGCCGTGAGTTGCAGACCACGATCACGAAGAAGAAAAAGAAAGCAGCGGACGACGCGCGACTATGCTGTCGGACGCAACGGCGACAGGGCTGCAACTGCGAGGGATTATCGAGGACAGCGCCTGCGAGGGACGACGGCGACTGGGTTGCGACTGCGAGGGTTGGTGTTTGTGTCTGAGAGGGGTAGGGATTATCGAAGAAGATGGAGAGAAAATGTCCTAAATGAATTTGTTTATTAAAAATAAAAAATATAAAAAAATGGAGTGGCCCGTGGGGCTGTGGGTTGTGGGCTGTGGGTGTGGGCTGTGGGCTGGCACAGAGTACAAAAACATGTATGTTAACTTTTTTTTAAAATGTCGGTCGGTTGGTTCGATTCTCGACCTTCTGATCGAATCGACCAACCGACATATCGGTTCATTTCAATTCCAAACCGACACCGACCGAAAAGATTATTGAAACCGACCGATCGACGTCGGTTTCGATCGGTCATATCGGTTTTTCGGTATTTTTTGCTCACCCCTATTTTCATTAGATACCTTTTTTTTTTTTGAAATAATATTTTCTTTAGATACCTTTATTATATATTCCAATAAAAAGAAATTTGAGAAGGGCAGCTGTCATCATGCATGCGACTGCCCCCCGGAGTACAGCGTCAAACTTTCATATTTCCAAAGCCTTTTCTACCCATATAAGGGAAACGTGTCGTCTCCAATAGCTGCCAAAACGCTCGACTTCAACTCAAGAAACGCTGCCGCTGCCTTCGCTCAACAACAACACCACTCGACGACGACGCGGCCCGGCAAAATACTAATGGGTCTGGTAGAAGAAGCTCACAACGTCAACGTTCTTGGTTCAGGGCGACAAGTCGTCGTCTTAGGCCATGGGTTCGGAACCGACCAGTCGGTTTGGAAGCACTTGGTCCCTCACTTACTCGACGATTATCGAATCGTCCTGTTCGATAACATGGGCGCCGGAACCACCAACCCCGATTACTTTGATTTCGAAAGATACTCCACGATCGAGGGCTGGGCTTATGATCTGCTCGCCATTTTAGAAGATCTTCAAATTACTTCGTGTATTTACGTTGGTCACTCTCTCTCCGCCATGGTTGGAGTCATCGCCTCCATTATTCGCCCGGACCTATTCATTAAGCTCGTTTTGCTCGCTGCTTCCCCCAGGTATAGCTTGACATGACCATTCAATACTTTTGGTTTAAATGGTTACAAAGTTGATTGAGTCCAAGTATTTTTATAAGTTTTAATCTAGTATTGAATCCATATGGTTTTAGTCAGATTGGCCGGCCAGGGCTTACTTTCAATCTTTCAAAAGTTTTGATAATTTGGTTCTTGTGATTGATTGTGTTGAACTTTCATAAGTCATTTTCTAAAACTCACCCTACATGGCTCTAGCAAGTAAATAAAAAATGTCACAATTGACATGTAAAAAAATGTACTTTTATTTCCATAATTTTTGAACCCAAAGAAAATAAAAGGGTGAGGTATAATTGAACCATCAATTGTATGGTTTAAGGGCGCTTTAGCTAACATTTGCTTGGAGCTTTGAATCCTCGTACTACTACGGCAATGCTATATTCTGAAAAAACTGAAACCATACAATTAAATTAGGACTTTTTGAAATTGGATTATATTGAAATTAATCCAAATAATGACTTTTAAAAAAAAAAATTGATTAAATTGAAATTGAGCCAAATCAAGGAGAAGTATATATATATTTTTATGTGGATTGATCGAGGGCGTAGGTATCTGAACGGCGTGGACTACTACGGAGGATTCGAGGAGGAAGATATAAACCAGATACTGGAAGCGATGCGGTCGAATTACGAAGCGTGGTGCTCGGGGTTTGCGCCGCTGGCGGTGGGCGGGGACATGAAATCAGGGGCGGTGCAGGAGTTCAGCCGGACGTGTTTCAACATGAGGCCGGACATAGCACTCAGCATCATGCAGACCATATTTGAGATCGATACGAGGCCAATTTTAGGGCGGGTTACGGTGCCGTGTCACATCCTGCAGAGCGCCAAGGACATGGCGGTGCCGGTGGTGGTGTCCGAGTTTCTGCAGCAGAATCTCGGCGGTAAGTCCATCGTCGAGGTCATGGAATCGGAGGGGCACTTGCCTCAGCTCAGCTCGCCGGACATTGTAATCCCGGTGGTTCTCAGGCATATCCATCATGATATTGCTGTCTGAGTGGGAAAACTTTCTACTACTCCTTCCACTTCCATTGTAGTTGTTTCTGATTCCGTGCGTTGGTTGGAGACTTTTAAGCTTATGGTAATAAATGGAAATAGTTTTTTAGGTATTAAACTTCCACGTTAACCATAGTTATTAAGAGCATGATTTTTTAATTCGCATCCAACAGATATCTAAGATCGTGACTACTCCATTAAATAATTTTTTTTATTACAAGTTTAGTCAACTTTTAGAGTTGTGTTGATTAATTTGGTTTCTGAATTTTAAAAAGTTTCAAATAGGTTCTTAAACTTTCAATCTTATGTCAACAGGTATTTGAACTTTAAGTATACCCTTAAACTTCTACTTTTTAGTCTAATAGATCTTAAACTTTCAATTTTGTATCTAACAAGTCTATGATCTATTCGACATTTTTTTTTTTTTAAATTCACAGTCCTATTAGATACATAATTAGAAGTTTATGGTTCTATTTAGACACAAAATTCAATTTTATATTGATTTTAAAAATTAAAAAAAAAAAAAAAAAAAAAAAAAAAAAAAAAAAAAACAAAACAAACCTCATATTATTACGCCACTTGGGCTAAAGAAGAAAGGTCGTGCTCGACCCACATACTCAACCAGCTTAGGTAATTACCGACCCAAGACTCGTGGTGGAACGATGAATTTACATGTCTTGCTATCTCATGAGCAACTCTATTACATTCCCTAGGGATGAAATCAAAGGTTATTTCCCTTAAAAGACTCCAAATAGATTCTGCCAGAGCTTCTACATCTTTTCAAATTCTTTTTTTAAGAATTTAATGGCTAGTTGGCTATCAGACTTCACCTTCAATCTAGAACAATCTAAAGAGTTTGGCTATTTCGATTCCCTTGAATATGGTCCATAATTCAGTCAAATGGGCCTCCATAATGATGTCTGAGGAGTTAGCCTAATCAAACATCACTTCACCTTTAAAATCTCTGCGGATCGAACTGATACTTGTTCTCGAAAGGGTAGACATCTGTATTGAGCTTCCATAAACCCCTATTTGGAGGGCACCAACGAATAGTAGATTGTTTAATTTTTAAAAGCATTGAATTTGTCAATGACTTATTAAATACAACATTGAAGGTTTGTGAACCTATTAGATATTTGTTTAAAGTTCAATGACCTACTAGACACAAAATTGAAAGTCCATAAACCTATTAGATACTTTTTAAAGTTCATTGACCAAATTAGCACAATATTTGAAACTTCATAAACATATTAGACACTTTTTAAAGTTCAGTGACCAAAATGTAAATAATTGACTTTTACCTTATTCTTGTTTTTTTTTTCTTTTTCTTTTTATTATTATTGAAATGTCCAACGTAAAACCATTCAAATAACATTAGATAACTTTAGGTCTACTCAAAGTACCTACTTACCTAGGGAATGAAATGAGTATCTATATTTTCACAATACCATAACTTGTTTGACCATAAAATTAAAGTATTGATCGTAGCCATGCCTGTTTTCATTTAGACGATATATTATCATGGGTATATTTAATCTTTCAATACTTCTTTTTAGATATTGGTACTTGTAAATGATTTCACAAGACAATTAGCCCAAGCAAATTATAAAAGTTGCATTTTTTTAGTTCAACCATGGTGAGGGTGAGAGATTGAGTTATTAGCCTCTGAGATAGTAATTGGTGTTTTTATCTATTGAGCTATGCTCGAATCGAAAAAGATAAAGTTGCATTTTCTAATCTATACAATTCTTATAATTCAATCTCTTTGAAACTTATAAACTATCCCACTAGAAAAAATATGTAGGACCAAATGGAGCATAACTCAATGACAATTGGTATATACTCTCAATCAATAGATCAAAGGTTTAAATCTCCAACTTCAAATGAAAAAATGTTCATAGAATTGATAAAACCAATTATCAACTTGAGTTTAGTGGGAAGACATCAAATGCATACTCTATATTGAATTGTACTACAAATAAATAAATAAAAGACCAAAAGACTTTCATGGAAAAGGTCAAAGCATAGTAATCAATTTGTACCCATAAACGTTGCCTCGAGTATAACTTAACTAGAATAAGATATATACCATTCGGTAAAAAATTAGAGATTTTAATCTTAAAAAAAAAATTTATCAATCTTCCTCCATAATCTTCGAAAATCTATCAAATTTCATCCACAATCTTCTATTTTTTTTTTTTAGTTTTTTCATTTTTTTTTCCGCATTTTTTTAAAATTTTACATAAAACCCCTACAATTTCCTGAAATTGCAGTTATATAACTGGCCCGCAAAACTCCGGGCCGTGCAGAGCAAGAAAGCCTTGAAGTCGCACCCATATAAATTGTAGGACAGATGGAGAGAGGGAGGAAGCGAGAAAGACCGAGAGAGATCGACGAGGAACGGTGTCTGGAAGGGAGAGAGATCGGCCAGGGGAGACTGACGACGGCCGAGTGCAAGCTATAAGCCCTAATAGGAGAGTTTGAGCGCGCGCCTACGAGGGAAGAGCGTACAAGTCTCAGTGGCTGAGCTGATTTATTGAGTGCCCTAAAACGAGTAATTTCAAATTTTAACCCCCACAAATTTGGATTAATTTTAAAGCCTTCATCTTCCTAGGGCTACTTTCGCGATTTCAAACGCAGAGAGAGAGAGAGAGAGACATCGCAGAGAAGGCAGAGACAAGAGAGGCCGCCGGTCACGTTTTTTGATATCTTCACGTCGGTTTGGTCTTTCCGCGTGGGTCTCGGTTCACAGACCGGTTTCTCAACGGAGTGTTGCCTTGGGTATCGAATCAGGAGGCTGGTAGCGCTGTTTTTGGGTCTCGGTTTAGAGCAGGCGTGGGTCTCAGTTTGAGTGACTGAATCGGGTGTGGATTTTGCCATTCGGACGGCATCGGACAGTGTTTGTGGTTGTATTTCACGGTGGGCTCTGATTAGTCACAAGTAATTTAACTTGTGAGGTGATTTTAGCGTGGGTATTTCGCTTGAAGCTCAAATCTGTCAAGATTCAGGTATTTTACATTGGGTAAATTTGTGCCATTGCTGTACTCGGTATTGATGATTTGATGCTGGTTAATAAATCTCTTATAAGCTGCTTCTCAAAGTGGATGTAGACCGAAAGGTTGAACCATTATATTTTGCGTGTTCTTTTATCTCTTGCTTGGTTATTTATCGCTGGAAATTTGTGTTCTGCTGGGCATATCAGAGTTCGTTTAATTTTGCACCGTCGTTTTTTCACTTGCTGATAATTTCAGGCTCCGGCGATAGAGAAGGACGCCGATGGGCTTTTTCAGAAGTAGCTTCTCCTTTCTAGCGGGAACTGTGCTCGGGATTTACGTGGCTCAAAATTACAACGTTCCCAACATCAGGAAGCTCGCCAATACTGGGCTTGTAATGGCCAAGCACATCGAAGAAAATTACAGGAAGCCAAAGAAGAGGGGGGATGATGATTGATTGGAAGATTTACGAGTCAGGTTCTCCTTTTGACATACTATTGAAGAAGTGCTTGTTACTTCTTGACTTGTAGGCATTGGCTTATGTTGAAATTTTGTGGTTTTCTATTCGGGGAACTGAAATTACTTAGCAATTAAATAAGTTTTGATCATCTGATCGAAGTATGAAACTAGTTCTTACATGAATGCATCATTGTTGTTTTTGGGTGGTGTTGTGCCAATAAAACTGGGAATAAGCAATGCACCATCTTCTAAAACCTTTTGTGTGCGTTTGATTCTTTCTAAATATCTGTCGATCATTTTCATTCATTGGCTCAATCAGTATTTTTTTTTAAAAAAAACTGAGTGGCTTTTCCAAATCATAACGTTTTAGTTTTCATCTAGTGAAATTTTAAAGATGCGTAAATCCTCTGTAAAGGAATCATGACGTTTTGGATTATATTTTGACATCTGCAGATTGTATATTCGACTTATTGAGCTTGTTAACAAGAGTATTTCCATCCTAGTTGGATTTTACTTTGTGGGATATTTTGTATTGGAAAAGGGTGTAAAAAATCGGGTAGGACAACAAGGTATCACCTAAGAGCATGACAGCCAAAAAAAAAAAAAAAACTGCTCCTTAATTGGCAACCACAAGAAGAAGTAGAATAGTTACAGAAAAATTGTGCTGAAGGAAACTCTCATTGGAGGCTACAAAAATGAATTCAGCTAAAAAATCTAAAAACTCCTGTATCCAATAAAGAGCACTTCAAGCATCCCACCACAGGGCTGAATTCAACACGTAAACAAGCCACCACCAGCCTAGCTCGATGAGAAAATGTCCAAATCATCTATAGATAGGCAGGCACCATTCAAGATGAGGGAATTGAGAGGAACATAAAGAAAACTTAGGTTGATTGTCGGAGCCAAAAGAAAAAAACAGAGTTTTTTTTTTTTTTTTTTTTTAAATTATCGAACTTCAATATTTTTTTAATGAGTTTATACCATCGAGTAGTTCTTTAAGCTTCCATCTTAAGGTAGTTTGGTTTATTGGTTCTATCTTGGCTAGCATTTTTTATTAGGCGTATTCAAGATTTAACTTCTTTGTAATTGCGACTGTGAAACAATTCTAAAACGTGGAAGGTGGCCTTAATTTTTTTAAAAATGAAGTAAGGCATTAGTAGACTCTTAATGGATCATATTGACCATTGATAAAAGCTTTTCACTATTCATGGCATCCAAGAAAGCAGTTTCACCTTGTGAGGTGGCCTTAAAGAAGTTTCTGGAAGGACTGAAACTCTATGCTGCTATTGTTTAGTTTACCGAAATATACAGGGCATTTGAGATTTCCATTTTGTGACAATGGAGTAAGAGTTGCATTAACATCAAGGAGAGTTGAACTCTGATAGGTTAGACTGTACCACTGTGGTTTAGTTTGCAGGTAGTAGGCCTTTTATTAGTGTTGCATTGTGCATCAAGGAAGATCATTTGCACGAAGCTTTCCTGATCTGAAGCTAAAAGTTTTCTCAAGTTCGAGGTCCGTCTTTCTTGTTTTCTATCTCCAGTGTTTTGTTCTGTTTTGTTTTTATCTCTTATGTTATTAAAGCGAAACAGAAGAACGATTTTTATTATTATTTTTTTTTAAATTTTTTTAATTATTTTTTAATACTAAAGACAGGAGGGACATGCATGTTAGGATCTCTTGGTGAGTGTGTAACATTTGGGGAGGGAGATTTGAGATCTAGACTTGGATCCTTCAAACAAAGCTAAGTTTAGGTGACAGAAGCTTGTGCACACCAAAAGATAGTAGAATCGTGTAAATTCTTCCATATGAGTTAACCAGGTGTATTGCCCCGTACTTGGTGTGTACTTCTTTTGCTTAATGGATTTTGCTTTGTATCATTACATGGAAACAATATTTGGGCGGAGTCCTTCGATAGACTCTTTCTTTGCCAGATTGTCTGGGGGCTAAATATATAAGTAAAGCTCGGTTTACAGGAGCCTCTTTTACGTAGATTCAGGCTAAGTGTTGTGTTTGCTGCCATCACAACGAAAAATTTGGCCACGACACCTAGATATGTCTTCTTTAGGATACATGAAGTGAATAAGGGTTGCTAGGTTGCTATCAGCCACTCCCATAAAGGGATATTAGTTTGAAACATAAGCACTCAGTTTATATGGTCTCGTTCTGCTATACTCGTTTTCATCATGATTTATATGTTAATTGAATAGTCAACATTCATATTTACTTCATCCCACATAAGTAAACCACGACCTTGATTTGCCAGCTTGAATTTATGCAGTTCGTGATCTCTTTAGCCAAGTGGAGGTTCTTTATTGTTCTAGAAAGTTTGAAACTTGAAACATGGGTTGGATTTTCCACCCTTTCCTATGCTTTGATTGTTTTCTATTATGCTGTTGGTTTCATTCTCTTTATTATCCAAGAATAAAGACTGTGCCAATGGAAAGCAGGGATATTTGAGAAAGAAAGCTTTTACTTCATTGAAAGGTTTGACGTGGCACAATATATATTTTTTTGGATTGACTTTGAGGATTAATTCTTTTTATTATGATTGTTATTTTTGGATGACTGCGAGGATTAATTCATTTTGTCTTGAGGATTAACTTTTTTAAATTCAAAGAGATTGCTATCTTCCTTTGTTGCTTATTTTCTTTTTTGAATTCCTTTAGTTTGCTAATTAATCCTAATAGTCGACCATCATGAGTTGACCTAGAGTCGTGGGAATATAAAGCACTTGGAGAGAATGAGTTCATAATCCAGGGTGGTTATCTACCTAGGATTTAATAGTCTAGTCCTTTCTTAGCAAGGCTAGGTGGTGTCTTGTGAGATTAGTTGAGGCGTGTATAAGCTAGTGCGAACACTCCCAAATCTAAAACTTATGTTGATAAAAATTGTGTTGATTCTTTTTGGGTTCAATGTCAAATGTGCAATTTTGATGATCAAACCTTGTATGTATCATGAACGTCAAGTTTAGAAACTAACCTTTTTTTTTTTTTTTTTTTTTTTTTTTTTTTTTTTTTTTTTATAAAAAAAAAACTGAAGTTTAGAAACTAACTGCTGAAGGGATTTGAGACGCTCCCAAATCTTAGACTACCTAAAAAAAAGCTTGCTGAAAAGGAAGTGATTGCAAAATTTGCTTTTAAAAGAGACATTTGCAATGACAAAATTTAGAACAGTACGAGAATAATCCAATGGCATTGTCCAGTTCCATTCTCCATTGGCTCTCTCACCCATAAAGCATATTCATATTTCACTTTAATCATGACTACCACCATTGGGCATTGGCAATGCTCAATCCTCTCCCTATGGGCCACAATCATTTTTTAACTTTTAATATATGATATAGCCTAATATTCACTAGGCTATATGGTAATTAAATTGGTCGCCTTTTCATGTCTCGATAAATAGTTTTTTTTTTTTTTTTTTTTTTTTTTTTTTTTTTTTTTTTTTTTTTTTAAAATAACTGTTTTGTCTTTTTCTCTCTTTAGAGATTGAGACATTTGAATAAAAGTATCTCTACGTATTTGTAATTTGAACTAGGTTATATTACCAGTTTAGTCATTCTTTTAGGTTAATTTAAAAGGTGTTTAATAAGTCTTTCAAGTTTAATAGGTCTCTAAACTTTAATAATATCTAGTAGATCTTTGAACTTTCAATTTTGTGTCTAATAGGTTATTGATATATTTGAGATTTTTAAAAACTAATCAATTTATTAGATATAAAATTCAATTTTATGTCTATTGGGACCCTAGACTTGTAATTTTGTGTCTAGTAGACCTTTGATTATAAAAAAATGTCAAATAAGTTAAAGACTTCTTAGACACAAAATTGAAAGTCTAGGGATCTATTGGTTACAAAGATGAAAGTTTAATGATCTACTAGATACTTTTAAAGTACAAGGACTTATTGGATACAAAATTAAAAGTTTGAAAACGTATTTGGCAATTTTTAAAGTTTAGAAATCAAATTTACACAATCTTGAAAGTTTTGTGACTAAATGTTGATGATTTCATATTGAAAAGATAAGTGAAAACTCACAATTTATAAGATGTATGGGCTACCCCACTCATAACCAATTGGTTTTGAGATGGAACATCATGTAATTATTATTAAATTGTTTTTAGATATCTTTCATCTTCATGTTGCAACTTGCAAATACTAAATTAGTCATTTCATTTGAATCGTCTATGCATTGCAATTTCAACTTGCAATTAGTGGAATTATTATAACTTGAAAATGAGAATTTAAAATGAAGCATTAAGTCATTTTCTTATATTTTATTTGCAACAAGGAAGCAAAGGAAAAATTTATCCTTTTCCTTGGAGCTGGGAAAACACTTTTCTTTTCTTTCAAATTTGAACTTGAAAAGCTTTCTAATCCATTACTTTTCAAGAGAGAGAAGGGAGAGCAAACACTCTTGAAAGACGAGAGAGTTCTTTCTCGAATTCTTCATTTGAGGGAGATACCATACCATATGATAATTATTCTAATTCTACAACTCATGAAGAAAAATACTGTCCAGTTCGCTTAACTTCATGACATTTAAATAACACAAATTTTAACAGATGATTAAATTGAATATTATGATCACATAGAAACTCAATTTTTATCCCCCTATAAATGTACATTACATTGTCATTGAAGCTTATTTACCAAATACTTGAATAATTTTTTTTTTTTTTTAAAAGTATCGTATTACATACTTCTTCAAGTTAGTCAAGCTTAGATCAATGGTATGAATAAAGTAACAATGCATCTCTTGTCAATGTACGTATTTTAGTTCTTGTGCAATATTTTTGTTATTATAAAGATTTGACCAGTCATATTTTTAAAAATGTCATGACTAATCCTATGTAGTTAAAAATTTCACTCCGTGAACTTTCATCTTTAAAGATTCGTTCATTTCCTTCGCTTAACTCTATCCCACGTATAGATTATTGCTCCAAGACGAACTTTTTAACGTCCAAGATTGAAATTATAAGACCTAAA
The DNA here is from genome assembly GCA_017139565.1 of Luffa aegyptiaca. NCBI lineage: Eukaryota > Viridiplantae > Streptophyta > Magnoliopsida > Cucurbitales > Cucurbitaceae > Luffa > Luffa aegyptiaca. The sequence continues at coordinate 47,485,129 of CM029398.1, forward strand.
TCATGAAAAAGAAAAACTAAAACATTAAATATAATCATCCAAAATAACCCAACTAAAAGAACTAACTATACGTTGTATTAACCTACCCATAATCATAAACAAGACTTCCCCATTACTATCATTAAGTGAAAGAAAAGAGGTTCCTTTTTTTTTTTTTAATATTTTTAACAAAGAGAAAATTAAAAAAAAAAAAAAGAAAGAGATTAAGTGTTAGAAGCATGCGTGGCATTGTTGATGAGTTGTAATGTAGGTTTGTAAGGCTAAAGTCTAAGGCTCACAAGGAAAGGTTGCATGCGAGAGCTCCTTTACCCATTCAAACGTCCGATGACGAGACAACGCTAACTTTTCCTGTTGCTCTTTTTCCTTTTCCATCTTCTTCATCCTCAATTCCCTCATCGCCTTTTCCCTTATCGCCATTGCCTGCGCCGGAATCTTCTTAATGTTCCCGTTCCTCCTCCTCACCACCACCGCCGGCGCCACCGTCGACTCCACCGAACACTTGCACCCAACTCCGCTTAGAATCCCGCCGCTCTTCCTCTCTATCGATACTCTCGCTCGCGGTCTTCTCATCGTCTCCTTCACGCTGCTCGTGCTGCCGCCGGCGGCTGGAATACATGCCCTCCCGCTGTTGTTCCTGCTGACGGAGGAGTTCCTCCTCGTGCTGCTCCGGTGTTTGAGATCCTGCAGTTCCATTCCCGGCGCTTGCACTACTCCTAGCCGGAAAAAGTCCCACGTGGAGGAGGATTTTTGGCTCCGTTCGCCGGTGCTCGCCTGTCGGAACGTGGTCGGAGAGGCCTGAATTTGGGGCTTGGGGCTCGGGTGGGAGTGGAATAAATTCGGGACTCTGGGACGCGAGTTTCTAGCGGCGGAGGTGCTCGTTATGGAATTGTTAGTTACGCTCGAGGAAGAGCTCTGGCTTCTACTGCTACTGCTTCCGCTGCTATTAGTACTTCTGAATTTCTCGATCGAACCAGAGCCGGATCCGTGCCGGCGGTAGAATCCGGCGGAGCTGTTGTCGGAGCTAACAGAGAGGCGAACGGGCAAAAGCTGACCCTGATAGAACACCTCGTCGGCCAAGCACATTTGCGGCGGCGGCTGAGCGGCGGAATTACTGAAACCGCCTACAGAACCGAAATCGAATTCTTCGTCGTCGGCGGCGATGGGGGTCTCGATGGCTCTGGGTTTTTTCTCGATTAGATTTATGGGAAGATCGCATAAGGATAAAGATTCGTCTTCGTCTTCGTGATCGGGTTGCTCCATGTAAAATCCACCTTCGACCCATCTTTCTTTGGCAAAGTTGCTCGCCATTTTCGAGTCTAAGTTGCAGAGAAAGAGTTATTCAAATAATGGTCAATTCTGTTTTTCAGAACCTGTGGGGAAGGGAAAAACAATAGTGAATTAGAATTTCGTTAAACAACAGAAGAAACCAGAAACAGAGAGAAACAGAGATGGAATGTGAAGACAGAGGAAGACAGAATATAAAGGGGAAGCCTTTGGATTGGAAGCACTGAAAAGCAAAGGGAATTGCTTGGTTTCTATATATATATGTATTAATGATTAAGAAGTTAAATATAATTTAATTTAATAATGTGGAACATCCAAGATCATTCAAACAACAAAAGATTAAAAAAGAAAAAGAAAAAGGAAAGAAATTTAGAAAGGGCTTAAAAGAAGTGCAATGGGCCCAAAAAATGGCGCCTTTTTGAATGTTAGAAAAGGGGGAAAATATTCAATTCCAGAGAAAAGGGAAGAAGTTGTGAGTAATTGGGGCATTACCAGTTGAAGGGAGTTGTTAATTTATCATTTATCATTATTATTATCGATCAAGATGGAGTTGTTAATTAATTGTTTGTCTTTCTCTGCTAAATGACTTTGTATGCATGCAGAAGTGGGGTTGAGGGAAAATGAGGATTTTTCTGCAAAAAGTGATTATTTTGGAAGCTAAAAGAGAGAAATTGGAGACAGTGAAAATCAGCTTTGAGAATTTAGTGGAGCATTCTCAAAAGGAAGGAAAGAAAAATCAGACAAAAGAGAGAGCACTTTGGACTTTAGACTTTAGACTTTGGATTTAATCTCTAATTCCCATTTGGGAAAAGAGATGTTTATGTTATTTTTATATGGCTAATAGTTTTCTTTGGCTGTCTTCCTCTTCCTTATCATAAATTGATTTCAAACACATTTTTTTCCCTTTTCCCTTTTTTTTTTTTTAACCTGATCAATAAAGTTACTGATGAGGTAGAAAGAAGGATAAGCTCTAAAATAAAAGGTTGAAACCAAGTGACTTAGAAAAGGCATGTTCCAAAGTCAAGAACAAGAAACTATCTAAACTTATGAAGCTTATTTTGATAATTTATTTAGCAGCTTTGATTAGTATGGTGTAATTACGAAGATTAAATTTTTGGTATTTTTTTTCTTTTAACTTGATCTTTTCATAAATCTAGAATTGTATATGCAATAACATATCTATTATTTTTACCGGAAAAGAAATATATATATTAGTTTATATTATGAGTCTATGACTACTCCACCAAGGAAATTTGTGTTCTCTTTTCAACATTAAAGTTTGAAGTTTCAAAAAAAAAAAAAAAAAAAAAAAAAAAAAACATTAAAGTTTGAATCAAACTTGATTGGGAAGATGGGTTAATTTAGTTTTTTTATACCCGTATGTATACAAGCGTCCATATTTTCTAAAGTATAAAAATTTAAACAATATTTTCTAGAATAAAAGGAAAAAAAGGTAAAGAATAAAGAGTTGATTAATGAAATGTTGATGTTTAAACTATTTTATTTTATTAGGATTAATGTTTAAACTTAACCATTTGAACAAGGAGAAGGGAATATGGTACAAGATGATGAGTACGTTCACAATTCACACAACTAGTTCTTATCCTCCACAATGAATGAAATTTTAAAAAATAAAAAAGAAAGAGAGGAAAAGAGCAGCCTTCTAATGATGGCATGGTTGATGAAACTAATGAGAGAAAAGATTATTGTTATAATCTTAATTAAAAAGTTAAAGTGAGATCCAACCATAACTAACACGAAAAAACATGTATTCTGATTAAGGAGATAAGATAACGTTTATTTTTTCTTTTTTTTTCTTTCTCCAAACTAGTATTAAGAGATTTTCAATTTACCATTTTATTTCCTATCTGTAACTTTTAACAAGATGACTATTTTTGTATTAAAAAAAACTTAATACTAATTTCATGATCATTCACAGAAAAACAAAGATTAATAGTCTGTAGAGTTTGTCATTTTCAAGATTGCCCCGATTATTTTTTATCGAGTGGAAAAACACTTGTGGTATGAAAATGATATAAATTAATTAGCTAATTTGCACTATATGTTAAAGAAGTTCATTGATAATTAACAGTTAATTTTGGCCAAGGTACAACTTGATAGAAATATATGGTAATTTGCTAAAATTTAAATTTCATCTTCTAACTTAATTCTTTTTAATATAATTTGATGATTTTTAATAATTTTTTAAGTTCTCATCGATCCAACCATGATCATTTTTCTAACTTTCTATTAGGAGTGCAAGCTAAAACCGAAAAACCGAAAAACCGAACCAAACCGAACCGATCCACTGGTTTGGTTCGGTTTTTTAGCAAATTATTGGACATCTCGGTTTGATTTTAGAGAAAACCGAATTTTTTCGGTTCGGTTCGGTTCTTAATTGAAAAAACCAGTAAAAAACCGAACCGAACCAATATATATATATATACCCAAAAGTAAAACCCTAATCTTATTTCATCTCACCTCTAAATCTCAGTATCTCCCTTCCTTCTCGATTCCAGCCGCACAACACAGCAGCGGGCAGCCCACTCCCTCCCAATCGCACTCCTCCCTATTTTCATCGACCACCGAACACAAATCACCTCACCGTTCGTCGCATACCAACCTTGCAGCAGTGAGCAGTCGATCTCCTCAACTCGCAATTTGTAGAGCAGCAACCTTAGTTTTGCATAGCAGTTCGTCACCTCGACCTCGCACAGCCGAAAATAGCAATCTGTTTTACACACTACACAGCAGCTGAATCACAGTGGTTTGATTTGCACAACAGTCAAAATATTGTAACGGTGAGAGGGTAGTTTTTTGAATTAATTTTGAGTCTTTAAAGTTTTTTGCTTTATTACACATAATCCAAGCGTTTTGCTTCTTTTGAGAAGGTGTTGGTTTAAGAGATTGTTTTCTGGGTCTCTGTCTTTTTCTTGAGGCTCTTCTTTTATGGCGTTTGTGAGGGTTGAATTTGTGACAATCCTTGAATTTATCAAAAAAAAAAAAAAAAAAAAAAAAGCATTGGGCCCAAAACCGAAAACCGAACCATTAACCAAACCGAACCAACTAAGAACCGAACCGACGGTTTTGTCCTTTATTGGACATTGGTTCGGTTTACAGTTTTACAAAACCGAATGGATCGGTTCGGTTCTCGGTTGGGCCCAAAACCGAGAAAACCGAACCGAGTTGCACCCCTACTTTCTATAGTGAAGGTAGTATTTGATCTCTTCTCCAAAATAATAATAATAATAATAATAATAATAATAATAATAATATTTTTCCCCCTTTCCATTCGCTTATTGATCCTAATGATGGTGTATTTACTCGCATAATTTTACCCTTTCAGAAAATATGAAATTAATATTTTAATTTCTTGTCTCACAATAAATCTCTCTAAATTATCCCTCCTTGATCGAGAATCTAAGTTCAAAGCCAAATCGAGCTAGTCCTCGATCAGAAGGGAAATTCAAATAACTATTTCGCGAGCAATTATCCGTAATTTGTTCTAAATCCTAAAATTTGTATTTTTATATAGTGTAAAATTTCTAACCCTTTAGCTGGGTAGGGTGGGTTAGTTATAATACGAGAGAAAATTTGTAAAAGTAAATAATAAGAAGTGATAAATTTACACTACTCCCTATGGTTTTTAGATCACTTCTATAGATTGACACAAGATTAGGGGAAAATTTTTTTAGGACTAGAAATTTTCCCCGACTCAGTACTTGGAAAAATTTAAAACAGTGACGTTTTTTACACTAAATTTATTATTTTGCCTACTTGTTGATAATCAAGTAAACGCACATGTTCTGCTGTGCTAACGCATGACGAAGATAAAAAGGCAAATAAACAGGAAAACAAATGATGGCGACTCCACGCCTTCTCAGGGCACTCCTTGGCGGTTGATCACCGACGAAGCAGCGTCGCCGGAGAGAGTGGGGGCGTCGGTGGCGCCACCTCCGCCGCCGCGGCCGGGCTTGGGCTGGACATGGCCTTGGGCTCCGTAGGCTTGGTTTTTGTAATCTTCCAAGTCCTTGTAATTCACATACGGGCTGCTCTCCAAAGGAATTCCCTCCGATCTCTCCTCTTCCCTCTCGCTCTTCCTCTCCGGTTTTTGCCGCTGCGGCTGATCCGCCTCGCTCTTATCCATTTTCCAAAACGACAACGTTTTGTTCGTCCTTCTTGGTTTGATTTGATAATAATAGGAAATTACTTTACACACATATATGATATATATGCCTTTTGAAGCTCTTGTGTCTTGACATTTTTACACCACCTGTATTTTCTAGCGTGTTTTTCGTTGACACGTGTCTTGCCCGAGCTTGCGTGGACTGCTTCCAATTTAGATCTGATCTGAACGATGATTTTAGATTTAATGGGGTTACTTTTTATGTGTTTTCGTTTTCACTAAAATATATTATACAACTAAAAATTAATTACTCCAACATCTTGGTTGAACAACAACTAAAAATTGTCCAAGTGGTGTAAGCCTCTCCATCGTTAGGTTGCTTCTTTTCTGTCCCATGTCACCACCATGTACAAGGATATTAGATATCCTAGATAAAAGAGTGGTGAGAATCCCACATTGAAAAGATGAGTAGATACTCACAATTTATAAGCTACAAAGATCACTCCACTCATTGTCAATTGGTTTTGATAATCTAATAAAGAGAATCCTATCTTTCTTCTTATTCTTCAAATAATAATTATAATAAATAAACAAATAAAATCTCGGAATGTCAAAAGAGAATCAATAAACAATAAATAGAGGTGTCAATGGAGCATGGCTAGATTTCCTTCTTTACAGAAATTATAGTAGATGGGTCAAATTGATTATCAAATTTCACAAATGTCCTTAAGTATCAAAATTATCATTGATAGGTTATTCATGTTAGAATCATTATTTTTGCCTTTTCTTTTAAAGATTTTGGATTTGTATTTTTCTTTTTAATAATCATTTCATTTTGCCGTTCACTCCATTGTATTTTTCTTTTAAAGGTTTTTTTGCTTTTGCGATTTCTTTTTTCAACTTCTTTGTTGCCTACCGGAAAATATCCATTTGCTTTTGTGATTGCTATTGGTAAAATAACCATTGTTGCATCTTTTCCGTTCTTTTCCGTTTCCCCCTTGTTTTATCTACTATTGGGTTTTTTTTTTCGTTTCATACTGGTAAAATACCCATTGTTGTTTCATCTTCCTCATTCTACGTTTCCCTGTTAAATAACCGGTATGAATTTCTAAATACCGGGTATGAATGTTTAAATACCCAGTATGGATTTCTAAATACCGGGTATGTATTTTTAAATACCGGGTATGAATTTTTAAATACCCGGTATGAATTTTAGATGTAAAATTGAAAGGTCATGATCTTATTGAAGAATCAATTCCAGACGAAGAACAAAATATCATAAAAATTCAAAAAATGGTAACAATAAGGAATAACTTGAAGGAAATTTCAAAAAAAAAAAAAAATTGAAGGAAATGGAAAAACAATTACGAAAATGTGAAAATAAAAAAGATGAATCTTTGAATAAAATTGATTGTTTCCGGATACAAAAATAAATAATAATAATAATAAACAAAGCAGAAAGTACAAAACATGGTGGAAGAATCTGGAAAAAAATCGAAAAGATGAACCAACCTTTTTGGAGAGAGAAACTGAAAATGGAAAAAAAAAATCGGAAAGATGGAGAAGATTTTCACGGTTATAACAAAATTCAAATCTTTTTTTCTTTGAACCAATCTTTTTTTATATTTTCCTTTTTTTTTATCTAGTAATGCAGAGGGTCAAATCAGTAATTGGGTTATCTTTAATTGATTTTGGATTGGACAACAATGAAAATTTTAAAGAATATAGAAAGATTTGAAATATATGGGCTTCTTTTGGGTCATTCATGTAGATACCCCTTATAATGTTGTGGCCCATGGGCTTACACGCCGTGGGCTGACTAATATAGGAGCCCTTTGTAGTGTTTCGTTATCTTGATTTCTTTACAAATTATTGGAAATATTTTATTTTTGAACTGAGAAATAATGATTATCAGTATAAATTTAAAAAATACTTTTGAAAATCTTGCCACTGTTGTTTTTCATGTGTTATCTTTTTATATATTATCCTTTTCAAAATTATTATATTATTATTGAATTGAAAAAAATACTATTATTATTATTACTATTTTGTCTGGCTCAACTTTTTTTTTTTAGAATAAATAGAAAATATTATTACGCCACATGGACAAAACATGAATGGTCAACTTTGACCAACGACACGAGTCATCCCGGTATGTCAATCGACCAGGACTCATTAATTCTAAATGATCTAGCTCTTTTTGCTACACAATCAGCCACATTGTTACACTTTTCTAGGAATATTAATCAACCGAAAATCATTAAAGAATAGTAGGTAGCCTTCTTCAATATATCCTTCAATACTTAATCATGATGTGTAAGAAGATGCTATCGATCTGTAAAGTATTTTCCTATATATATTTTGAGAAAAAACTTTTAAAACAAATTCAGAGAAAAAGGGGGAAAAGAAGCAAACAGAAGATAATTATGAATGTGGCATGACCCCATGTGACTCTGTGACACATTGAGCGCCAAAAGAAAAAGAAAAGGAAAAAGGAAAAATCTGCGACACATGATACTATTAATTAGAATCTGCTATATTATATTATAGATTTCTTAGAAGGCACGTCTCGGCAACAAGTCCACCAAAATAAAATATCTCACATTAAATACTATACTACACATCAAAATTAATTCCTGGGCGAAGCCCCAACTCTTACCCACTTAACATAGGTACGTGAGTCAATATTAGCCTGTACTCAAAAGAAGGGGAAAAAGTCTCTTTATATTCACCCATTTAAACATTAAATTTGATTTTAATTTTTTTTATTTTTTATTATTTTAAGTTCAACAACGATGGGGCTATTGCAAAATCACTGCGAAAACATCACCAAATCGTAAAAACACTCGCATTTAACTACAAATGTTCCAAAAAGAATATATATATAGAAATCGTGTGAAATGAGATCACAATTTATTTCAATTCAATTTTTTTTTTAATATTACTCAATTTGGAAGAAATAAAAATGAAGTAAAATATGAATGAATGGAGAGATACGCTTAGGCAAAGAAAAAGAGAGAAATGCAACCCAACTTGAACATCAACTTGTGTTCCACAGCAATTGAAGCGAGTGCAACAGACACACGAGCAATTATCAATTCTGTACACAGAAAATGCAAAATAAAGCACTAAACGCGATTTCCTATTATTATCGTTTTTTTTTTTTCTTTTTTCCTTTCCCTTTTTCTGGAAGAACGAAACGTTAAAACAATAAATCCAGCTCTCTATTTCTCGCTGGAAATTCGACAAACAAATATTACATTAACTTTCAACTTTCAGGTTCGATCGAGGCATTCGCCATGGAAATTCAACAAGACCCATCTTCTTCATTGGCTCCTACGTCCAACTAAACGCAATCGGACTTCCCACCACGTGCTTCCCGTCCGACCACTCAATTCTACCGAACCCCTCCGCGCTCGGCGGCGCCGCCGAACCAGTTGCGGTGGTGAATGTGACTGTGTACGACTTCTTCTCATTGGCTTCGGTGAAGCTTAAAGATTCTGGCTCGACGGAGATTTTCACCAGCTTGGTCTCCGACGAGATTGAGACTTTGTATGTTCCTGGAGAGCCGACGTTTGTAAGAGTTCTGGTGTGCTTGACTACACTGGAACCTCCGCCTAATACGCCGTCGAAAACGACGGCGAAAGAAGGGTAGTTGAGATCGTTGACACTGTACTTCTTCCCGGAGTCGCAAGTGAAATCTCTCCTCGCCAGTGAGTTGATCTGCGACGAAGTGTAGTTAAGTGCACAGAGGAAGTTCAGGTAATCGTCCACCGTTAGATCGTAAACAAGACCCGGATTGAGGGCTGATACTGGATCGACGTGTCCGGCTCCGTGATCGAATGGCGTGGACGGTTTTCCGGTGGCGGTATCTTGGATCTTCTGGCCGTTTTTGTAGGCTGTGTAGGCCGTCGTCATCAACGCCGAACGAATCGCCGCCGGGCTCCAGTCGGGATGAGCCCCTTTGATTAGGGCGGCGAGACCGCTCACATGGGGGCAGGACATGGAGGTGCCAGAGATAATGTTGAAATCCACTCTTCTGTCATCAATGGCTAAACCACTCGGCCCCACTGATTTTGACCATCCAGCTAAAATGTTGACACCAGGAGCGATTATGTCGGGCTTCAGCAACTGAGGAGTGATCGAATTGGGTCCCCGGGAACTGAAAGCCGCCACCACCGGCGACGGTTGGATCCCCAATTTTGTACCTTCGAATAAGATCGTCACCGTCGGTTTCGGCTCCGAAATCAGATACTTCCGTATAATGTCGCCGAAATTCTGATCCACCGCCGTGGCCGGCAGAAGATGAGAGTCGGCCACCAACTCTTCTCCGTTTGCGGCGGTGTTGGCCAACACCATTCCGATTCCACCTGCGGCTTTGACGACCGCCCCTTTCTGAACCCTAGGATTTACACCTCGGTCACAGAACACGATTTTTCCGGCAACTTTTTCAGGGATCAAAGTACCGGTCATACACAAATTGCCATTAGCAGAGTTACTCGCATTAGCGGCGTAAATAAAAGGCAACAAGGTTCCCGGCAATGGCTTGCCTCGATAGAGCGAAACACCGGAGAAGTTTTTGCCGTCGCCGAGACTGACGTACGCCGGAAAATCGCGATCTAATGTTCCGGCACCGACGGTTGTGATCCATGGAGACGTATTCGACAAGCTGTAAGGGCTGGGGCCCGCATTTCCGGCGGAGCAAGAAATGAGGATGCCTTTCTCCATGGCGGCGAAGGCTCCGGAGGCAACGCTGTCTTTGTAATAGTCGGATATTCCACCGCCGAGCGACATGGAAAGGACATTAACATTGTCCTCCACAGCTTTTTCAATGGCTGCCAAGATGTCGGAGCTGAAACATCCGCCGGCCCAACAGACCTTATAGGCAGCGACCCTCGCACGTGCAGCCATCCCACGGGCGGTGCCAGAGGCGTAGCCAAATAGGCTGGCGTTTTCCACTACAGAACCGGCGGCAGTGGTTGCGGTGTGGGTTCCATGGCCGTCGTCGTCTCTCGGAGATCTCGATTCTTTGGATTCATCGATCGGACCGAGAGTCGCCTCGTAGCCCTTGGAAAAATACCTCGCTCCGATCAGCTTCCTGTTACAGTTCGACGCACTGAAATTAGTACCGGATTCACACTCACCCTTCCAGCTACTCGGCACCGGTCCAAGCCCAGTATCGTCGAAGCTCTTACTCTCCGGCCAAACCCCGGTATCCAAAACTCCGATGATCACCTCCGATACTGAGGTCGATTCAGGGTACAGATCTGCATTCTTGTCAAGTCCAAGAAACTGAGGAGTACGAGTGGTATGAAGTTCATATCTCATCTCCGGCACCACAGCCAAAATCCCAGGTTGGGACTCCAGGCGCTGAGCTTCCTCCGCCGTCAATCTGGTTGAAAACCCATGAACGACGTTGTTGTAAGCATAGATCATCTCCGCCGTATCGGAGACGGATTTGAGGGACGAGTCATACCAGTGCAAATGGTGCTCAAAACTCTCCGGCATTTGGTACTTGGCCATATGCACGATGTAAGTCTTCTTGTCTGGAGCAGCCATTGACGGCCTAGAGAAGAAACAGAGAAGTAGAAGAATCCAAAGCGGCTTCGCCATTGAATCTGCAGTGATGAGAAGGAGAGAGCATCAAAGTAAAAGAAGCAGGGCGTGGAGTATTATAAAACGGAGAGGCAGAGGAGACAGGAGAGAGAATGGGGAGGTGGTGGGTGGTTGTCTTGTTGAGTGAATAATTGCGTGGAGCCAAAACGGAAGAGGACCTAGCGACAGCTCTCAACGAACGTGGAGGGCTTACTGGCGGAGGAGTTACTGCTTCCTTTCATCACGTGTACAACCGCTTTTTCTTCTTCTCTTTCCCTCCTACTCTCACCTTTCTACTGCTTAATACATTTTTTTTTTTTTTTGCTTTTTCCCCACTGCCCAATAAAACTCCACGAATTCAATACAAAAATTAAAGAGGTATGTAATTTGAATCTTGTTTTGTTTTTCAGATTCATTGAATGAAATTAATTTAACCGCAAGTTTGTTTTCAGAACTATATTTTATTTAATTTTCATAAAAACAAAAAACTATATTTTATTTTGAGATTTGTTGAAAATTAAAAATAACAATTTCTATGTTTTCAGGATATCATGAACCTTATTCAACTATAGATCAAAGGTTCGAACTAAAAAAAAAAAAAAAAAAAAAAAAAAAAAAAAAAAAAAAAAAAAAAAAAAGTTCTGATCCCTCCAACTCACATGTTCAACTAGATATTTAGTTGGTAGTCACAAGGCACCCTAATACACGATTTCATTGCACGATTTCCATCATAAAATCTTTTTATCTTTGTCAAAGCGATAATTGCTCAGTCGTAATTGACATGTACTTTCAATCAAGAGGACAGATGTTTGAATCGTTCCACCTCCAAATATTGATGAACTAAAAAAAAATTGTTTACCTTTTCCTTTTCACACAATTGAATGCTGATCAATTCATTTGTAGTTGATTTCATGCTACTATTATAGTCGACACAACGATATAATATACTTATTAAACAAAATGTTGGTCAATTAACAATAACAAAAGTAGAAAGTTTTTTTAGATCAACAATTGGATAATTGAAACATCGATCTTTGAAAATGATAATGAATGTATTATCTAATGGGTTATGCTCGAATTGACACAAAAGTAGAAAACTAAAAGGATGATATAGTGGATTTGATGAGTTGTATGTCATGCTATTCTATCCATTTGTCTACTTCTTGGAATGATCTTATTGTCACTTAGTATCGAATATGTCCAGATTTGTTCAATGGATTTGTCACAAATCAAATGTTGGAGATAAAATTACAATAGTTTAAATTTAACAAGAAAAAAACTTACATTATTAGAGCTTCAACTTTAGGATAAAAAAAAGGGGGGGGGGGGGGGGGAATTCATGGTGACGTTTAAGCGTGGCTAGTTCACGGGTATGTGTCAGTTGTGTCTGATAGCGATGGATAGTGTTTCCAGTTGGTTGGTGAGACTTGAACACACGGAAACCTATCTCATTATTTCTACTCCCAAATAAGCGGCCAAATTTCAACCTTATTTTCATTTTTCTATTTATGATAATATATTAATTGCCTAGCCATAGTCACAGCCAAGCCACTCGGTCTTATCATTTTCAATGCTTGTTTAAGATGTTGGTCATCAGTGGGAGCTATTTGTCGTTGAAATTCGGTCCTTTAATTATTATAATATAATATAATTATTATTATCATCGTGAGCAAATCTTTACAAAAAGTAATCTACATATAATTCGGGAATAAATTAGAGTCAACAACCTAATTCATTGCTTCGAGGTACGCGCTTTGGCTTCTTAATTAGATTGTTGTCTTTTCAAAGAAAAAAAATATATTAGATTTTTGTACTACATATTTTTATTACATTATATTATTAAAAGGTCGATGAAATGTAAAATATAAATGTATGAACAACATAGAGTTAATATAGATGTAGTATTAATAGCAATAAATCTTAACTTATTTAAAATGATTTTTTTTTTTAATTTTGTTTCATAACTCTCTTAATTTATAATTATAAATTAAAAGTTTAAATTTAGAACTGGTGTATGGGTTTCATTTTCACATACTATACTGTAGCTCTTGGGCTACTTGAATTTAACTTTTATCTTACGTGTTAATCTTTTGCAAATAAAAACCTTATGAATTAACAAACTTACAAGATTAATTACAGAATAATTTCAATTTCGTGTCTTATCATTCTAGGCACACATGCTATACACCTTGGGCCATAGATATTAAAACAATGAGTCAAATATCCTTTCTCATTAAATGATGATTAGAAATTATTAATCATATCTCACGGACAGAAAGGTAAAAGGCTCACATGAATTTTTCAACTTTTAAAATGGACTTTAAAAGTTATTGATGAAAGAGGGGCCATTGTGCCAGTTCATTCCATAAAAACTAAAATTGGCAAATTTTCTTTCTCCCATAGGAGAAAGTGGGACCAAAGCTTGAGATTGATTTAAGACAAAATTGCATAATGAACTATGACAGTCAATTTGGTAGCTACATCAAATCAAACTAACAGTATTTGGAAATAAAGTTAACTAAACATTGATTTATTTTGTTTCCATTCTATTTTCTTGATCTCAAGTCAATTAAACCATATTTCCACGATACGGGTTTTTGAATTTTTATTTTTTGATTAAAGCGTTTTTGGAATTAAACTTTAATTTCTATGAAACTTCATCTAATTTGTTTTAAACAAGGTGTTTGAATTATTATTATTATTTTTCAAGTCAATTAAACCATACTTCCACGATAAGGGTTTTTGAATTTTTATTTTTTTGATTAAAGCGTTTTTGGAATTAAACTTTAATTTCTATGAAACTTCATCTAATTTGTTTTAAACAAGGTGTTTGAATTATTATTATTATTTTTCAAGTCAATTAAACCATACTTCCACGATAAGGGTTTTTGAATTTTTATTTTTTTGATTAAAGCGTTTTTGGAATTAAACTTTAATTTCTATGAAACTTCATCTAATTTGTTTTAAACAAGGTGTTTGAATTATTATTATTATTTTTTAAATAATAACCAATAGTCCAATTGCATCGACACAATTAAATTTTCAAACGTTGCCAACTAGTCATAAAGTTTGGGGAAAAAAAGTTCCTAATAGGATTTAGCTTATTCCCATCGTTTTTTTTTAGTATATCAATATTTGTGAGTAGGGGATTCGAACTTCTGACCGCCTTGGTAGAGACTTTAAGGGTACACGCCAATTACGGCTGAGATAGGCTCGTTTTGGCAAATCATTCCCATCCTCCTACTTTTATGATACACAATATTTATTTCTCTTGAGAATCCTACTGTTACAATTAAAAGAATCGAACGTCGTATAAAAAATAAAAATTGAAACCAACTATACAATTTGTTTTAATTTGCCAAAACGAGCATAGCTCAACGATAATTGGTATGTATCATTTACCAAAGAGTCAGAGGTTCGAATTTTCTTATTTTAGTTGTTGAATTAAAAAATATATATATATCGATTTTACACTCGCCCTTTTCCAAGTCTAAATTATATAAATAAAAAAATAATAATTGGGAATTGTGGTAAAAGAATCCCTAGAAAATGTAAATTCTCAAATTCCAAATACATTTTGGGGAAAAAAAAAGGGTAGGGCCGGGGATCACGTGCATACTTTGAAGAGCGAGATGTGGATTTCGTTGCAAAGTTCGAAGGATTGAACGACGTCGTTACATGAGTCAGGACAGGACAGGAGGGTTTGGGTTTGCGGTGGAAGAAAGAAGTGGGTCTCTACACCTACACGTCGCTTTTGACGTACTTGATGAGTTGCGTTTGGGGCTTTCTGAAGTGGAAATACAAACCCATTTCAACTAAAATGGGCATCTGTTTGTGATCTTTTCTTTGGCAGTATTCCTCAAATTTCTCTGGTTGCCATAACCACATCGGGAATCTCAAGCTACTTTCACACCCTTTTCCTACCTCCCAAAAGTTATTAATTTTATTTTACCAATTTCAATGAGAACGATCGTGTTGGTTCAACAATTAAATGAATTTGGATCAAAATTAGTGTCTTCCCTAATAAACTAGGTTTTTTAATTAACTTTTAATGATGTGAATTAATATATCGATCTCCATTTTATGATTTATTTTTATTCTATTGAATAATAATCATCTAAACTCCTTGGGAGAGTACATCTTTCTTACCATTCGTTAGTCAATTTATTATTTGAATTATAACGAGCGTGAAGAAGGATAGGACCAAAATGTTGTATTCGTTATAGACAGACTCATAGAAATGTATGAGTTTAGACACAAAGTGAATTACATTAATCCTATGTGAAATTTGTTTGGTAGGTATTAACAAGTCATGCTTAATCTTAACTACATTAGTATATATCTTTAAAATATTGAACAAAATTGACTAGCTTCACTTATTGTCACATCTGGTCAAGCTCTATGAATTGACATTGTGATAAAGATAATTAAGTAAAGTTGAATAGAATGAATAAAGGCATTTTTGCGAATGATTTTATCACTCCCAAGAATGTGTTTAATCATTCAAGATTAATTGAACAATGTTTGATTTCATACTTTTAAATGTAATTTTCATACCATCATTTTGAACGATCGAAAATATGTTTGAGTTTAATTTTGAATACCACAACCGTAATTTTTTACTATTTCAAAATTACTCTCCAAACATGTCCATAATTACGACGGGAGGGAGACCCATGGTTCTTGGATTGATGGAAATATTGTTAGAGGGTGCTACAAGGTCGGTCTTACCCTTTGACTTCTTGGGGTTGTTATAAATGTCAATTTTTCAAAATAATCTTGATTCAATTGCAGTACATATTAATGCAATGTGAATATACCTGATATAAATTGAGGAACGGTCGTTTTAAGGGAAGATGGGGACAATAAAGTAATTTCAGAAAATAAATTGATATATTATTGATTTTTGCAAAGGTCAATTAAGTAAAAAGTTAATCAATGGGGTTCGATTCGTCGTTGTCGGATCGGAAAGTCCCACCTGCCCTTGGGCTACTTCAGTTCCAACCTTCCCTTTCGGCCCACCAACAATTGTTATTGCTGTATTAAATGGTGAAAATTGTAGATTATAATTGTAGATTATTATATTTTCTACTCTTATTATTATTATTATCATTTTCCGAAAAAGATATTGGAAATTTATTTATTTTAAGTTCAGATATGGCCAAATTTAATTTTACCGTTAATACGTATATTTTCCTTACTTTCTTTTTCGATATAAATTAAGTGTTATAGCATGTTAGAACAAAATATTACATAGGAGTAATCGATATATAATCCAGTTGGTGATTTTTATTAATTATAGTTAACTAATTTAATAAGCAATGTCCATGACTTTCATAACATAATAATTCAAGTTAACAGATTATATATGTTTGTAATTGGTTCGAAGAAAAATGCATCACTATACAAAATTTGAAATTTTATTACATATAAAAAGTATTTAAAACAGTATGTGAATAGTGCACGTGTAATTTTACTGTGTAGCATAAATATAATATGTATTTTTCAAAAATTAAACTACTTTTATTTCTATTACTAACACGTAGATTTGGTTTATATACACACACACGCACGCATATATTATATTTAAATGTGAGTTGGATTTTTATTATGTTACTTCAGTAAATTTTTAAATTTATTGCTATACATATTATCTTTATATCGTGTTATTATTTCTATCTATATTGTCCTGTAAAATTAACATGTTACTCAATTACTTTATCATGATAAGAGTTATGAGATAAGAAATGAAGCGAGGAAACTCTTGAAAAATAAAGTGATTGGATCAGTGGAGGACTCCAAAAGCATATTCTTTGAGGAGACGGTCTAGAAAAGGTTACGACTTAGAAAGAAAATATGACTCTAAACAATCAAAATTTTAAAATTTTCTCTCTAAACAATACAGTGAGAGAGTCTAGCATTCATATATGGAGGGTGAAAGTTGAATTGAAGATATTTCAAACATCTTTCTTTATTTTTCTTGGGTAAATTTGCTCATGGGTAGATCCTTTTTTTAAGTTCTAATCTCTCCTCACTTGTAAATTCTATACCATCTACAAATTAAACTGTCACCCAAAAAAAAAAAAAATTGAAAATTATGGTTTTTCTTTCCGTGAGAATAAATATGTGGTTTTTTTTTTTTTTTTTTTTTTTTTTTGACAATTTGTGGGGAGGAGAGATTTGAACCACAAACCTTGTAGTTATCAATAAAAGGTTATGCCAATTGAGCTGAGCTCTTGTTGACATAAATATATGGTTATTGTTATTAAAGGTCGTTTATTAAAGTATGGAACACCCTTACATATTTTGTGGAATTCTTAAATGATAAAAGATGACATCTATCTTCCATTGAGATGTCACTACAATAAATAACATTTGTTGTCTAAACTTTTGTTTTTTACCAATGTTTTACTTGCTAACAAGAGCATAATTTAACTGATATAATTATTGTACCTTCGATCAAGAGGTCAAAGGTTCATATCTCTCCCCACACATATTTAAAAAGAAAAGTTGTTTTACTCCATTTTGAAAACATTAATTTTTTTTTTTGGCAACGAAAACATTAAATTTTTAAATAGAAAACAAAGAGTATAATATATTTATGAACATTTTTCAAAAATACAATGTATTTGTGGCAGGTCAAAGGTTCATATCTCCCCCACACATATTAAAAAAAAAAAAAAAAAAAAAAGAATGTTTTACTCCATTTTGAAAACATTAAATTTTTTAAATAGAAAACAAAAAGTATAACATATTTATGAACACTTAAAAAAAATACAGTGTATTTGTGGTCATTTATAAAGATTTCCTTTTTTTTTAAAAAAAAAAATAGAATGGGCTGAGCCTTAGGCCCAATTAATGTGAAAGTGGGCCACAAAATACCCACAAGAACAAGTTAGAGAGCCTAAAGACATTTAGGGTCCGTTTGGAATACATTTTAATTTAAATGTTTTTCAAGAATGCATTTTTTAAAAAACATTTTGTATAAAATTTGTTTAGAATTTAAACACCCATATGTTTGATTGCATTTTCTCACAAATGTTTTTATACACAAGTTATTGTTTACTTAAGAAGTCTTTTTTAAAAAGTTGGTTTCAAGTGTTTCCTTCAAAATGGTTTTTTTATCAATCTCATTTTCTAATGAGTCATTTTTAGTGGTTGCCAAACACTAATTTTTTTTTTCAAAATCATTTATTTTCAAAATTAAAGACTTCAAAAGTTAAACCAAACACACCTTTAATTGGCAATCCAAATAGAATCTAGAAGAAAGGAATTTTAAAAACAAAAGGGAAATAGTTATATATATTATATACCCACACGCCTAAAAGTGGCTACAACTTTGTAGGAATAATGAATTAAATCTCTAAATTAATAACTGCATTCGTTCAAACTTTAAGGGTTTATTTGGAATACCTTTTAGTTTAAATGTTTTTCAATAATGTATCTTATTTTAAACAATTTGTATAACAATTGTTTAAAATTTAAACACTCATATGTTTGGTTACATCTCCTCATAAGTGTTTTTATATATAAGTTATTATATACTTAAAAACTCTTTAAAAAAATTGCATTCAAGTGTTTCTCTCAAAATGATTTATTTCTCAATCTCATTTTTTAATAAGTCATTTTTAGTGGTTGTCAAACAAACAATTTTTTTTTTTCAGAATGTTTTTTTTTTCAAAAGTGAACACTTGAAAATGGAAAAAAGGAAAACTTTCACGAGTGTATGAAAAAACTAAAACTCTTAAGTCCCATTTGATAACTATTTAGTTTTTATTTTTGAAAATTAAATTATCAACCCTGTTTTTTTTAGTTCAACAACAATTAGGGATGAAGGGATTTGATCCTCTGACCTCCTGGTAAAGAGTATATGTAATTACCGTTGAGCTGTGTTCACTTTGACTTATAACCACTACTTTTCTCTTTCTTTCAAAATTTTCTACTTATTTAGTAACCTGACAAAATTTCTTGCTACCTTGGTTGTAGGATTTCTTAGAGAATAATATTGTTTAAGTAACTCTGTAACTTGATTCACTTATGAAAGTTTGGAGATTTAATTGATACATTTGTTGGTTTAAGTTTTTTATTGACCAACTGTTTTTTTAGTACATTAATATTTGGGAGTGGGGGAATTCGAACCTCTAACTTCATGGTCCCAAGAGTACATGTTAATTACGCTGAGCTAGACTCGCTTTGGTAATGTTGAATATGTTATAGATCTATTAAATACAATTGAAAATCAAGAGATGTGTTCGACACGATTAAAAGTTTAAAAACTCGATACTTTCTAAAGTTTAGAGATATATTGAAATTTGAAAGTGTAAAGATTTATTAGATATTTCTAAAATTTATGAACCAAATGTAAGACTAGATTGTAATTGGCATGTGACAAATGTAGTTTTAAATTATCCATTCCAAGTATGGTTGAATTAAACAAAATACAAACATGAAAATACCGGGACTAGACTGTAATTTAACCATTTCCAACTGTCTAGTTTATCTTCACCCGATAGAGAGTGTCCCGACTCGCGCCACGGTACTGATTCCCTGACCACGGCACAGGTCATCAATTGCAAACATATACAATTCGCGATGCGACTGTGATTGTTTTTCCGTGGTTCAACATTTGAATCAGAATGAAATTGAAAGTCACTTCGGTCGACGGAATTTGCCGCCGGCGGGCACTATCTCTTGCTTCGATTCTACAAAGTCGAGGCAAGGTTAGCTCTTATCGCCTAATGTTACGTCATTCCAGTTATGAAATTCGGTTGTTCACCTGCGGCAGTGACTCAGTTCGATCTGAATTTTCTGGAGAGAACGCATACGACATATTAGGAGTTTCGGAGACCAGCTCAAGCGATGAAATCAAAGCTTCCTTTCGCAAATTGGCGAAGGAAACTCACCCAGACCTCGCTGAGTCGAGAAATGATTCCGCTGCTTCCCAGCGTTTTGTGCAAATCCTTGCCGCGTATGAGGTGCTTTTGTGCAGTACTCTTATTCTATCTTTATTTCACTTGATAAATAGCTGTGATCTTAATTGTATCAATAGTTCCTTTTCTTAGTTTGGAACATGTGAAGCCAATTTAAGCGATTTAATATCGCTGGTCCATTTGTTAATTGAATGTAATTTACCTGTAGCTTGTATTACAACCATCCGTAATAGTTTTCAACCTAAATCTTATTTGGTCGCGAAGACTGGGATGTAGGCAAAACTAGAATAGCAAATTATCTGAGTTCGAAAAGGTTCGCAATGACATTAGCGTAGAAGGTGATAGTTAACTTATGGGGTTTTGATAAAAAGGTTGTTGAGACTAAATATTGGATTTTGAAGAACAATTTTTCTCCAGAGTCACGCATGGGAACTAAGATTCTCTGTTGCATTTTCTTGAATGACATGACTTGTTCATAGAGCTTGATAGTTAGTTCACTGACACGTGTAACGACCTTCCTGCTTGTTTAAGTAGTCATGTTTTCATAACTCGTGTGCAATGCCACCGTAGATAGCCTTGTTTCTAAAGTGTGGTACTGCTTCTATGCTTCACTACAGAGCTAGCAAGTGTAAACACTGGTTAATAGTAATGTTTAGTTTTTTGTCTGCTTTGTGATATACAGGGTAATCTGACATCAAAGCATAATCGATCATGGATTGCAGATCCTTTCAGATTCAGAGAAGAGGGCACATTATGACAGTTTTCTCATAGCTCAGAGAAAGTTAATTCAGAAACACCGTAGCTACGATTCAATATCATATGTATATAAATCCAATCAGACAACCTTCAAGCAGATGGAAGTTGTTGAATGGTTGAAGTCCTATAGATTTTTTATCAATGAGATATTATCAGAAAGGAAAGTTATTGTTGGTACGGACTATTTTGATGTTCTTGAGAGGGATTTCTACTCAGCTATGCATATTGCTTTCTATGGTCCTACCATCGAGTCAATGGAACTTCTTCCTGATTGTTTTGAAGCCGAGGAGAGGTCAACTTATGAAACTCCTGAGATATTGCACTTGGTTTCAGGGCGTGATCTTTTTGGGATGATCTGTTTTGCCGATGATGTCCTTAAATTGCCTTCTGCCACCAGTGGACAATCTATTTCTTCAACTTCTGGGTGTCTAAACATTTCTCAAATCATAGAAAATGCAAGCAGATGCACAAAATTGACAAGAGATGAAGAATTTGAACCTCTTCAGGACTCAACTTATTATGCATCAGATGCATACAAAGATTTAGAATTGCATATTTGTGGAAAAGTAATTGCTAGGGCTTCTAGAGTGCCTCCAAAGTTTCATAGTGAGAGCATGGAGGATAAAGATAATCAAGATCAAATACATGTTTTTCTTAGTCCCAATGATGAATTCATGCATACCAGTGATGGATGTTCCATAGATTTCTCTTCGGGGGATGTTGCTGAGCCAAAGATCCCCTTGGGTACTATTATTGGTTTAGGTACATCTGAAGAAGAAGGATCCTGCTCTGTCTACAATAAACGTGGCACAAAAACACACGTGATAATGAAACATCGAACATTGATGGTCTGTATAGCATTTTAGCTACCCCCATCCTTTTATTTGCTTCATACTTGTCAATATAAATTAATGTTGCTTCAAATGTTACATTTTTCTACATTTCATTTTTTTTTGGTCTGCTTGTTTGCTATTTCTGATATAACTTGTATCCTATAGAAGCCAAGGATCATCAAGGTGTTTACGTAGCCTCTATTGCATTGCCTTGAAGTCAGTAAATTAATTTGGGCGTTTTCTTTTCCTCCACATTTTTGTCTTCTTTTCTTCTATGTTTGCCATAATCTTATTTTATTTATTTACTTTTGCACTTGGCCAATTGGTGTGTTCAAGATACCTTGGATCACTTCTGTGGATCTTAAATACTCGGAAAAGTTTCAAACTTGCAAGTATTGTAGAATGAAATGGTAGTTTGGTCGTGGAGATGGTACTCAGGAGAGAGGAAAAAAGAAAGAGTATTGTATTATTTCTTCTCATTTCTGTTCTTGATGACATACTTGAAGTTGATAATAGAAAAAGGCTCCTCAGGTGTATGTTTGGTATTTTTTCTGTTTGACTTCATTATCCTTGTATTGCCTACCCAGATAGTATGCTAGGATGCATTTGTTTACATTTATGTGATTATTCTGTAGTACAAATGTATTTTTGTGTATACAATAAAATAAATTCCAATGTAATGTCAAGAGCACACCCATTCTATGGTGAATGAAGAGAGGATAAGATATAATAGAGTTTTGTGTTTTACCATCCATTTAACTGTGTACACGATGGCAATACCAGAATGATACTGTGGAAAATATATTTTACAAAAAGGTGTAAGCTGCATGACTCGTGCATGATTAACATATTGCTGTTTCAATGGAAATTGAATGTGTGCTTGATTACTGGTCCATTTAGGTATTTGATACTTATATATACTGATTCGTAATTTTATAGGTGAAACACATGCACTGGTACAACACAGGAGAAAAAGTTTCTGTCTGTGAGTGTAGATGCAGCCGAGCACGTTTACCACCAAGCAAGTGAGTTTTGCATCTCCAGAATTTTATGGATTGGTGTCCCCATTTTCTGTGATCCTGTTAGTTCTTGGTCCTGCTACTGGCAGTCGGCTAAGTAAAAATTTTCTCTTTCTTTCTACTTAAATGACATTGTAGTCGTCTGATAGTTTTACGGGGGAACTCCTAACTGCAATGCAAGATCGGGACTCTTCGTGGGAAGGAGGGAGATCAATGGTTTGTTGTCACTCACTCAGCTCACTGTGATTGAGACACTAAAAAATTGATGCACGATTTGAAATGGATCGGTAACCTTTCAATAAAATCTAAATGATTTTGTAAAGGGGAAAAAAGTTCTAGCTGTCAATTATCATCAGCAAGAGTAAGTGTGCCTTAAATAACAAACTGCATGGGACTTATAGTTCACGACAAGATAGAAGTCTTTGTAAATTATTTCCTAAGGTAGACTGCCTCAATTTGGTGTTTTTATTTTGCCTTTCTTTCTCTTCAGAAGGAAGGAAATATGTAGACACCTTAGGAAGGGAGATTCTTTGATCTCTATAGTTGGACCACTTTGCATCTTCTAGTCAGTGGCTTCCATAGTTTCTTACGTGGATGCATCATTTATACTTTAACCTTTTTTTAAAAAAAAGAAAACCCTTATGTTTAAACGTTTTTAGCATAGCTACTCAGTGGCAACCTGGCAGGCTTGTGAAAGGAACGCTGTTTGGGTTACTGAAATCTTAGCTACTTTTTGGAATTTTGATGAAAATGGAATGCGTGTATTAATTAGGACAAAGAAAGATAGCAAGAATTGGTATAACTTGGGATATTCTTCCCCCTCCCCTTATGGTGGTCCTTGATTCTGGGAAACAAAAATGCTTGTCTATGAGCATTATGCAGATGTCTCCATCTTGTGAGGGCTTGCTGTAGTTCCATAATCCGTTTTTCTAATAGAGAGTTAAGGTGGTAGATTAGCAAGTCATGTTAAGGACAAACTCTCAGGCCAACCAAGGTCATTGTTGACTATAACGTGAAGCCACCACCTATCTATTTTACTTATGGAACGAGAGAAGTGCATGAGCTTGGCAAGTAAAGGTTGTTAGAACTGCTAGGCATTAGAGTTGTGGGGCAGTCATTTTGCCTAAATCTTTAGGATGGAAAAAGGGATAGAAGGAATGTCATATGGGATAGGAAGTTAGGTGGTAACTGGGTAGCACTAGAGTATAGTTATTTTGTACTCACCCCACACTGAACGTACATTCACCCGTCGCTCCAAAGTCCTCATAGCTTACACCATACCATTTCTGTGCATGATGTCACATAAAAATGGGTGGATTAGAAACGGTCATCTTAAGAATTTTGCCTATCTCTTTTCCTGATTTTTGTTCTTATTATTAACATCTAAACTCTTCTATCTAGGTTTTGGCTGTTTGTGCCTCGCTGTGGCCTGCATGACACAGGGGGCTGGTATGTCGAAACATTTGGTAAAAATAATAAAGGCCGAACAGTTCCATCACAGAGGTTTTGGGATGGCTTTGATGCTCGAGAACAATGTCAAGAGTAAGTTCATACCGAGTATACTAATAAACCTTTAATTGTTAAAGCTTCTACTTACTCAGAATGACTTAATAGGATAATCGGGAGTTTGTCTTCGTTTTTATTGAAGACCATATCCCACACTCTCTTTAGTTTGTTCGGGATAAACAATTTGTCAGGTTTAAAATTTTGATATTTGGCATGTCGATTTCTCATCTTACTGTGAAAATTACCATCTCTTCAAGTTGTTGGTGTAATTATTGGATGAATCTTTTGGTTAGTGTTCATCATTGCTTTCATTTTTTAAGTCTAAATTGTGCACTTTAATCTCGGTTGGTTCAAATTCTGAATCAATTTATGATTTCTGATCTCTCATTTAAAAGCATTTTTCCAAAGATGCATATATTCTGACTTTTGCATTGGAGCTGCTGAGCATTTCTCCTACAATTTTGTCTTTCAAAATTAATATTTTGTCGACGTCGTTGCAAACTAAGTTGTCTACCATCTGTGCAGGCGGCTTCATCCAGCAATGTATCTAATTGCACTTGCATACAGAACACTTGATATCGAAGATGCAAGGATGAGGAAACAAAGAATCAGGGATACTATTAAGGGCCAACTTTTTAGGATTCTCAATTGGTCCAAGAAACTTATTTAGGAAGAACATTGGTCCTTATGTTCACTATGCTTCAATTATTAGGCGTGATGAATGCTACAGTAATTATTAGGCGTGATGAATGCTACAGTAATTATTAGGCGTGATGAATGCTACAGTAATTATTAGGCGTGATAAATGCTACAGCGAGAAGGTCAGTTCTTCCATTTCGCCTGTTATGAATATACCAAGCACAACAAAAGATCTCTGTATGAGCTAATCATCTTCATGATTAGCATTATTATACGGTTGAGAACGACTTTTTGGAAGTTCTTTTAATTATCTAAAGGGGCTTTTCGCATATTGAAAAAACTAGTCCAGAGTCTAAACACAGCCCTGGTTTCTAAAGGACAATATCCTTTTAATTATAGTCAGTGGCTGCACCCTAAATAATTAATCAAGGAAAGTTCAGTCGTTAAAGATAAAAGGTTAAATCCGTGTTACCAAGTTCAAAATCTTATACTCTAAGGGGTCGTTTGGCCCACTGTGTTGGTTATAATAGTGGGGGCTATTATAACCAACCCAGTGTTTGGGGCATCAACAAAAATAAGGGGTGGAGTTGGTTATTTTTCCCCTCTGTGTTGCTACAGTAACCACTATTCAACCCACCCAATTATTCTATCAATTCTCTACAGTAACTATTTTCTCTCTTCTTCCATGTAACTCATTGACTTTTCTACCGACGACTTTTCCGGCGACCACCGACAACTTTTCCGACGACCGCCGTCGACTTTCCGGCCACTTTTCCGGCAATCACCGACGACTTTTCCCGGCGACTTTTTTTTTAAAAAAAAATATTTCTTCTCATTTTCATTTAAAAAAATATAAAAAACGAAACTTTTTTTTTTAAAAAAAATATTTCTTCTCATTTTCATTTCGAAAAATATAAAAAACGAAACTTTTTTTTTTTAAAAAAAATATTTCTTCTCATTTTCATTTCGAAAAATATAAAAAACGAAAATAAAGAAAAAAAAAAAAAAAAAAAAAAAGAGGTAGAAGAAAATGAAAGGAAAAAAGAGGGAAAAAAATTTCAGTCGCTGAAAAATTTGTTGGTGGTTGTCGGAAAAATCGGAAAATTTCTAGGGAGTTAGATACTAGGTTGTCTTTGTACATATATAAATATGGAGTTTTATTACATAATTACTTTTGATAATGAAGTATATGAATGTTTACCTTCATCGTACCATATTTTTCATTCCAAATTATACTTATCGTATTTAAGTTTACCGTGATAATAATAATTTTTTTAAAAAATACTACTCAAGTTTTTATTTTATGTGATTTCTATTTTATTTGATTCTTTTGATAATGAATGTAAAATGAGTTTTGAATAAGCATCACCATTTTTATGTTGGAAATACATAAAATGACTTATTTTGTGAAAAAAACCATGACTCTAAAACAAAGAAAATCAACCCTTACTTTAGGTTATTTTTGTTTTCTTTTAAGTTAAGCACATAATTTAACCCCTGTACCCAAAACTTTATTTTTTTTTTACAACTAAACCCAATAAACAAAAAAAAGGTCAGGAAAAAAAAAACAGTCAGCTTGAAACATAGACTATTTGAATCCAGACTAAAATAATCTGCATCTCAAACACTGCACCCCAAACACAGACTATTTTATCCCAGACTATAATAATCTGCACCCCAAACACAGACTATTTTATCCCAGATTATAATAATCTGCACCCCAAACACAGACTATTATAACCCCCAGACTATTATAATCCCCCAGCTATTATAACCCTCAGCTATTATAACCAACCCAGCGCCCCAAACAGCCCCTAAGAGAAAAGTTATATAGTTCCTTTGCTTTATTTTTTTTTTCCTGGATTAAGTGCTTGATTGACAATCAAGGTAAATGTTTTGAGAAATGCATTGGATTTTTCTATGACAAACGATGATTTGGAAGTGAAGAGGTAAG
Organism: Luffa aegyptiaca; assembly: GCA_017139565.1. Classification (NCBI taxonomy): domain Eukaryota; kingdom Viridiplantae; phylum Streptophyta; class Magnoliopsida; order Cucurbitales; family Cucurbitaceae; genus Luffa; species Luffa aegyptiaca. The sequence continues at coordinate 47,511,771 of CM029398.1, forward strand.
ATACCATCTTTGTGAAATAATTGATGTTCCTTCGAGTTTTTCTTTTTAGTTAGAGAGGGATGGAAACTTGACGAGATTGCAACATGACCCAGATATTTAAAAGATGGAAACCAACAATTACTCCCGTCTAAAATAAAATGAAAGGAAAGTATGCATATAACCTTATAACAAAAGACTTCTCTTTGTTGATTTTTTTTTTATTGATTAACATTCGATGAACGTTACCTCAATGAAATTACGAATGTGAGCTAGTAAAGTGTAAAACTTATTTCCATTGTCTGTTTTTCATCCAATCTATGATTGAATAAGGTTATCTAGGTGATGGGGAATAAATAGGGGCATGCTCTTTTTTTTTTTTTTTTTTTTTTTTTTTTTTTTATGAATCCTTTAAGCTTATGTTTTGTAATGGTTTTTTTCCCCTCTTTCTAAGTACATATTTTGATCAATCAAACACGATATCCATCTAGTATTGGAGCGTATATAAGCTGTAATTTGTGCTCAAAATAATCAAGTGGATACATTATTTTAGGCGATCTTTTGCAAGTCGTAGGAATATAATTATTCCCTAGCTATAAACGAGTTATTAAAAATAGAGGAACCAAATTGACAACTTATTTGTGACACTATCATTTTAATCTCAGTAACAATGGTAAGGGATGATTAAGTTTACTATTACTCTTCTTTAAAAAAAAAAAAAAAGTTTACTATTACTCAATAGTAATTGTCTTTGTTATTGAAAAGGAAAAAAAAACCCAGCTTACTACTATATTTTTTTCGTAAACAATATTTTTGATCCATGTACATTTATAAAAGTAATAATTTATTCATTGAATGTTAGTCTACAAACAATTTAGGGGTCGTTTGGGGCCCGTTTGATAACGTTTTCGTTTCTTGTTTCTCGTTTCTCGTTTCTTGTTTCCGGTTTCTTGTTTCTTGTTTTTTAAGAACTAGAAACAGAAACATGTTTGATAACTATTTTTGTTTCTTGTTTCTCTGAAAAAAGAAACAGAAACACAAATGTGTTTGATAACCGATTCTTGTTTCTTGTTTTTTTAGTTAAAATAAAATTTAGTACATATAATATAAAAATATATTAATTTTCAACGATTATTTTTTTTATTTCTCCTTCTTCTTTCTCATCACTACCACCATTGTTACCGATCACCCGTCGTCGTTGATCATCGGCCATCGCTACCGACCTTCGACAACTAGGCGAATGCTGACAGTCACCGACGAATACTGGAAAAGTCGTCGGCGGGTGGCGGCGGTCATCGGAAATAAGAAAAAAAAAAAGGAAAAAGTTTCGGTCGACGACGATAGTGGCGGTCGGTAGTCGGAGGTCCACGGTGGCATCTGGTAGTCAGAGATCGACTATAGCAGCAGGTCGACGGAGGTCGGTGGCGGTCAGTTGACGAAGGCCGATAAGCGGAGGTCGACGACGATCGGAAGTCAGAGGTCGACGGAGATCGGCGGCGCCCAGTAGTCGGAGGTCGACGGTGGCGGTCGATCAGCAGAGGTCGGCGGCGCCTGGTAGTCAGAGGTCGACGGTAGTGGCTGGTCGATGGCGCTCGGTAGTCAGAGGTTAACAGTAGTTCGAGGTCGACGGTGGCAGTCGTTCGGCGAAGGCCGGTAGTCAGAGGTCAACGGTGGCGGTCGTTCGGTGGAGGTCGGCGGCTGCCGGTAGTGGCTAGTCAGCGGCGCCCGGTAGTCCAAGGTCGACGGTAGCGGTCAGTCGGCAGAGGCTGGTCAGCGGGGTCGACGGTGCCTGGTAGTCGAACGTCGACGATGGTGGTTGGTTGACGGTGCCAGGTAGTCGAAGGTCGACAGTAGCGGTCGGTCGGTCGGTAGAGGCTGGACAGCGAGGGTCGGCGAAGGCCGATTATAGTAGGTCGACGATGGGGTCGGTTGGCGGAGGTCAACTTTGACCGGTAGTTGGAAGTCGAAGAGGACGGACGGTCGGCGGTGGTTGGTCGACGGTAATCAGAGGTCGGCGACACCCGATAGTCAGAGGTCGAGGGTGGCGGTCGTTCGGCTAAGGTCAGTGGCTGCCGGTAGTCAGAGGTCGACGATAGTGCCTGGTCGGCAGCGCCCGATAGTCTGAGGTTGACGGTATCGGTCATTCGGCGGAGGTTGGTCAGACAGGGTCGACGACAGCCGGTAGTCGGAGGTCGACGATGGTGGTTGGTCGGCTGCACCAGGTAGTTGGAGGTCGACGGTAGCGATCGGTCAGCGAAGGTCGATTATCGTAGGTTAACGGTGGCAGTCGGTTGGTGGACGTTAGTCAGAGGTTGGCGGCGCCTGGTAATCGGAGGTCGAAGACATGGGCCGGTCGGCGGTGGTTGGTCGACGGTAGTCAGAGGTTGGCGGCGCCCGGTAGTTAAAGGTCGACGGTAGCGGTTGTTCGGCGGAGGTAGGCGGCTGCCAGTAGTCAGAGGTCGACGGTAGTGGCTGGTCGGCGGCGCTAGGTAGTTTGAGATCGATGGTAGTGGTCAGTCGGTAGAGGCTGGTCAGCGGGGTTCGGCAGCGGTCGGTAGTCGGAGGTCGACGATAGTGGTTGGTTGGCGGAGGCTGGTTATCGTAGGTCGACGGTGGCGGTCGGTTGGCGTAGGTGAGCATTGGTCGGTAGTCGGAGGTCGACGACAGCGGCCAGTCGGTGGAGGTCGGCAACTGGTAGTTGGAGGTCGACGGTGGCAGTCGGCAGTTGGAGGTCGACGACAGGCAGTAGTCAGAGGTAGACGGTGGCCGGTAGTCGGAGGTCGGCGATGGCGGCCGGTCGGTGGAGGTCGGCGACAATCGGTAGTCGGAGGTCGACGGTGGCGGTCGGTCAGCGGAGGTTGGCGGTGGCAGCCAGTCGACGGTGGCGACGATCGTCGGAAATGTCATCGTAAGAATTTTCGAAAAAAGTTTTGGAGAAGTTGCTGCCGTTGGTCGGTCAGCGAAGGTCTTCAGCAACGGGCGGTCGGTAGAGGTCGACGACAGCGGTAGTCGGAGGTCGATGGTGGTTGTCGGTTGAAAAAAAAAAAAAGATGGATCTAGGAGTGAAAGGGAGAGATGGATACATGCATGAAAGAAAAAAGAAAAAAAACAGAAACAGAATTTGAGAAACAACTTTTTGTAGTTTCTCAAATTTTGCCCATTTTCTAGAAACGTTTCTAGAAATTTAGAAACAAGAAACAATGATGAGTTATCAAACATGTTTGTTTCTTAAAAATGAGAAACAGGAACAAGAAACCGGAAACGGGAACGTTATCAAACGAGCCCTTGATAATCATTTCGTTTTCTGTTTTCTGTTTTTGTTTTTCATTTTTTAAAAACAGGGTTGTTTGATAACCATTTCTATTTTTTGGTTTTCTGTTTTTTAAAAACGTTTTTGAAATTATAAGCAAATTTCAAAAACCAAAAAAAGTAGTTTTTAAAAATAGATTTCTGTTTTTCAAAAACTCATTTTTCTTCAAATGCTTATTATTTTTTCCTCTTTTACCTATTTCTTTCTGACAAATTCTTTTTTATATTTTTTCTCTCTCTAAAACATTTTTCTCTCAACAAAGTTTATTTTTCTCTCTCTAAATTTTTTTTTCTCAAAACTTTTTTTCCTCTATAACTCATCTATTTCTAAAAAATTATCCATATATAACTTTTCTATTCCTAATAAACATATTCTACATTTTCTTTTGAAAAAAAAAATCTCCCAAAATTTTCTCTCGCTACACCTTTTCTTTATTTTTCTAATTTATCGTTATTTTTTCTAGCATATCTTTTGCTCTTAACCTTGCTATCTCTCTAAAATTTCTCTTTTTACTTAATTTTTCTATCTAAAATTTATCTCTTCTACCCTAACTTTTTTTCTTTTTTTCTATAACTAATATCTTTTATGGAGTCTAACTAATATTCTCTCTCTAAACATTTTTTTTTCACGTCTCTAACTTTTCTATGTTTAACTTTTCTCTCGAAAATATTATATTTGTGTCTCTAAATTTTTGTTTCAATGTCTCTACACATCTTTCTCTCTCTAAAAACATCTTTTCATCTCTCTAATTTTTTAAAAACTGAAAACCAAAAACAGTTATCAAACAAGTTTGGTTTTCTGTTTTTAAAAAACAGAAAACAAAAAACAGTTATCAAACATATATGGTTTTTGTTTTTAAAAAACATAAAAAACAAAAACCAAAAACCAAAAACAGAAAAACCAAAAACCAAAAACTGAAATGGTTATCAAACGGGGCCTTAGTTTTTGCACTTTCAAATTTAAAACAATTTAGTCCCCAACTTTAGTACCTAACGATTATTTTCACTTTCCAATTTGTGACAGATTCACAAAATATTCTTAAAAAAAAAAAACATTTTATATTTATGGTTCGAATCAGAATTGATATCCAAACGCCCGTGTCAAGGAAAGTATTAGTATTCAATCCACATTTGCTATTATGATTTCCTAGTCTGCATGAAAAATCATTATTTACTTTTTTTCAATTTTTTGCCTAATTTAAATTTACAACACAATTCTTATTAATGTATCTAAAAATGAAATGTATGGAGTTTATTATTGTCTTTGCATTTGTAAAACAATACTTTAATGTCAACATACATTTTGTAAAGTAACCTAAACATGGTTCAATGGGTCAAAACATATACTAACGACCAAGAAGTCGGAGGCTTTAAAAATCCCCCCACCCTAAATGTTTTTTTAAAAAAAGCTTTATACGTTTTACTGAAAATGCAACATATTTAAGTTCATTATATTACTACAAAATAATAATTTAAACTTGTTATGATATGCTTTAATATAAATAGTATTTACCACGTGACACGTGATATTTTTAATTTATTTTGTAGCGTAATAAAAATTTCAAAACATTAATCTAAAAAAAAATTCAAAACATTAGAAATTATATTATTAAATACAATTAAAGTTGAAGTATATATTTTAGTTTTTGAAATTATGATTTATTGAATTGTTATTTTAGACTATAGTAATTTGGTTGGAGAGGGAGAATCAAAAGTTAATATGAGAGGGAATAATTTGGATCAGTGGAAGAGAGATAAAGGTTGAATTGAGAATTTGAGAGAGACACAAATAGTGTGAGTGAGAGAGAGAAAACTTGGAATCAACTTCGTATACAAACTGAAGTTGTGAATTTTTGCTGTCAATGTTAGTTTATAAATTAGAGAGGTCATATATATTTTAAATTGAGAATGCAATATTAAACGGTAAAGACGTAAGAGAAATAAAGAGTTGAATATAATTTTAGGCAAGACTTTTACCTCTCCCTTTTTCGGGAAAAAGAACAGAGTCATTCTCATTCTCATCTCACTCTCACAATCCATCTAAGAAACCATCAACATTATTGATTGATCGAATTAATTAATCAATTAAATATTTGAGGGTGCATGAACTGGCGGCAAGTGCATTCCCGCCCTGTCACACAACTTTCGACGAGCGAAAATACTCTTTTAACCTTTGTTCTGTTGACTGAGCGTCAAAGCACGAAGCCAGTCCAACTTGACCAGAGGCTTCCGAAATCGTAAAATAGGAGTAAACAAGGAAGAGATCGGCGATTTCATCAATCGAACGAACGGAAGATGAAAGGCAAAAGCGGAAAAATTAATTCGAGCTTGAGATCGAAGCTAGGTTTGCCGGCACTTTTCTTCGTTTCATGCCTTTTTTGTTTCCTCGCCGGATTCTTCGGCTCTTCTCTCCTCTCTCAGGTTGATCCGTGTGCTTCAAGTTTCTAACCAGTCTTAGATTTCGTCGCTTTAATGCTAATGTTTTAATTTTCCGACTATATCATTGTTATCGGACGAGTAAACAGGATGTAGATGACGATAGGCCGAGGCCGAGGTTGCTTCAGTCGGTCAGCGATGGTGGCGAGTACGATTTGATGCCCTCAGGAGAGAACGGCGACGATTCCATTTCTTCGATTCCATTTCAGGTGCTCTCCATTTGGTTTTAATTCTTGTTTTCCCACTCGTATCATAGTTTCACCGCAATGTCACTCAGAATGAGATGTTCATGTTAGGATCGTCATGTATTTATGCGAATTATTACTTGATCGACGAACGAACCTTGCTTACTGGTTATTCGACCTTCAGTATTCATGATTTATCGTTTAAATTATTTCACGTCTAATTTAAGGTTTTCCTAAATGTAGCTCTTGAGCTGGCGACCTCGCGCACTTTATTTTCCCAAGTTTGCAACTGCCGAGCAATGCCAAAGCATAGTTAATATGGCGAGACCGAGGCTTAGACCGTCTACCTTGGCTCTACGTAAGGGAGAAACCCAAGAGAACACGAAAGGAATCCGAACAAGGTATCTTCTGCCTGCATGTATTGGCACTATGGTTTTATTATCTTTTTCTTAGCATGGAGTTAATATATATGCTCGATGAGGTGATTCATGCGGTTAGACCATGGGGATATCGAGGATGGTTGTCTGCAAAAAGTATTTGTGGGATTAGATATGGGTTATTCTCGCATTCTCTTGGAACGACATTCTGGGTTTATTTTTAATTTTCTCATCCACTGTTCTTTGAACTGCCTCAACATAGGTTTCATCCAGTTTCCAATTATAACCTTCTGTCTTGTGGAACATTTGGCTTGAGAGAAATAGGCGTATTTTTAGAGGGATTGAGAGTTCGGGGGGGAGATTTGAGAGTCGATTAGATTTAACACTTCCTCATGGGCATATGTTTGTCGTAATTACTCTTTGGGACTCATTCTTTTGGGGTAAAATTCTTTTTTGTAAGTAGGTTGTGAGGTCTTGGTTCTTAGGCTTGTATTCAGCTTCTCAAACTTGTTTTTTGTATGCCCTTGTTCTCCCTTTCATTCTTCTTAATGAAAGTTCGGTTTCTCATAAAAAAAAGAAATTATAACCTTCTGTCTAAATACACGATTTACTTTGGTCTGCGAAGTTATCAATTCAATTGAGATTTTAAGATTTCAACATTATTATAACACTTCCTTTTTTGTTTCTTCCTTTTCAGTTTGAGTCCTTTGTTACTCTCACCTATAATTGTTGATTACAGTTCCTGTTTAACTCCTAGGCGTTGGTCTAGGGGATTTCCATATGTGTTATCAATGGAATTGATTCATATCTAAAAAAAATATTCATCCTTCCATTGTATTTTCTTTATTGCATTTTGTAATTGGTATAATTACAAGTTAATCCGACAGAACCTCTGAGTTTTCCTATGAGGAATTGAAGGCTCTACTATTAGGAATACCTGATCTTCTAAGTTTTTGGTTAGACTCTGGTTTAGGAACATAGAATTTTGTGAAGGTGCTTGATTACATTTTCAATTTGATTCTCTCTCTCTGTCCCAAGCAGTTCTGGAGTTTTCTTTAGTGCTTCAGAAGATGAAAGTGGGACTCTGGGTGTCATTGAGGAAAAAATTGCAAGGGCAACTATGCTTCCAAGGATGCATGGAGAGGTACTATGATTGAAGAATTCTATAGGTGTATTGTCCATCAGAGTTACTGAGTTAGTATCTTGTTCTAGAATCCTGAATATATTTGATGTAAAATTTTGATAGTGAGTATCATGGATTGCACTCTTTCAATTCCTTGGAGAAGATGAAACCATTGGCAAGTTACTATGAGTTTACCTTTAATGTCATTTCCTAACTTGCATGCTGTGAATACCTCTAATGTCATTTCCTAACTGGCTTATTATTTTATTTCCATCTGTATTTATAGTAGTTGGGCCTTTTTAAAATTTAATGCTAGACGTGGGATCTTGACCAACCATTTCTTATAGTCATTGATGGGCTTCATTATGTAAATCTACTACGTGCCCCCTTTTAGTCAGATTTTCTTGGCTATTTTAAGCTGAGATTAAAAATTTCTCGAACTTTTTATTTCTTGTCTGAACTTCTGGAGAATGAAAATTTGATAACTCAAAAGAGAATTAGTATTACCTCTTGACATTTTTTTTTTATCAAAGACCAAGCCACCAAGGTACGTAATAATAACAGGTAACCAGAAACCTGATAACTAAACGCTGTATTCTATTCATTTGATGCACCCGAAGCTCTATATGTATGTTTCTTTCTTTCTTTTGTTTGTAGAGATATTTTCTATAATAATGCTTCGTTTTAGAGTTAATGTACAGGTTATATGGTGCAGTCATTTCCACTTGATTTTGTATGTTTTGTTGGGTCTGTAAATGGTATCTAACTTCTTGTTTCCCAGAGGTTTTATAATGGATTAAGGATTTTGTGTTTCAGGCATTTAATATATTGCGTTATGAGATTGGGCAGAAGTATAATTCTCATTATGATGCGTTCAATCCTTCTGAATATGGGCCACAGAAGAGCCAAAGGGTACAAAGTAGATATATCATCTTTTTCCTTTGTTCATTCACGTACACATTTACAGATGTACATAATCGATAAGGGTTAAGCGGGTGCATGTCGTTTGCAGTAATAGTTCTCAAATGCAATTTAATGTCAATTCTAATAGTGACAGTGCTAAAAGTTGATTCTGTGGATTACATGTTGCTAGTTGCTTTCCTCTTATAAAAAGAAATGTTGCTAGTTGCTTTTTTATTGGTGATCTCTCAATGACTTGAATAATGAAGATTTATCTGGATAAATTGAGCAGATAATTTCAGATTCAATCTTTTTTTTTTGTTTGTGCATTTATAAGAGTTCCGCTACACAAACATATCTTGACCCTCCCAATAAAAAAAAAAAAAAGAAAGAAAGAAAAGAAAACCGATAGTGTTGCGCTACCTTGCCTAACTGACATTTTTGCATCCAAAAATTCAGGTGGCTTCCTTCTTGTTATACTTGACTGATGTTGAAGAAGGCGGAGAAACCATGTTTCCATTTGAGGTAAAACCATAAGACCACATGAACGAGGCGCCCTTTTCTTGATATCTTTTACATCCCATCATCTTCTGAATATGAGTCAAATAGAGTATTTACTATATTTGATTGGCAGAATGGCTCGAATATGGATGGAACCTATGATTACCAAAGATGTATTGGTTTGAAAGTGAAGCCACGCCAAGGTGATGGACTTCTGTTTTATTCTGTTTTCCCAAATGGTACAATTGATCCGGTTAGTGTTCCTGTTCCTATCCTCTGTTTCTTGGATATGATGGTTTTTATTTGAATGCTGTATGGATTATTATTATTTTTAAACAAGATACATAATGAAAACATTGAAAAGATATAAAATGTTCGATGAAACAACCTCCAATAGAAGAAAGAGAAAAACAAAATTCCAGTCAATTAAAAATGGGAAAAAACAGTCGCTCCCGAAATAAATAAACCAAATAGGACCAACTAACAAACTAGAGAACCTAAAAAGGAACAAAAAACTCCTCCCAAATAACCAAAAGCCTAAAGATCTCAATGCCAACAAGCACGTTGTATAGATTATTAATGTGTATTCTTGAACAATGTGTGTTAAATAGGGAGCATACATGCTTCGTTTGAGCATGAAACTTCTCTGTTTGCAAATAGGAGCCTAATTCTGCCATGAAAAAGATATGGGCATGTTTGTAACAAAGAACGGTAGTCTATATCAAAGCTACAAACCTTTTTTTTAGTAGTTCAAAACTACGAACTAATATCATATGGTACTCACCATATAAACATATTGAAACTGAGGATTGTTAGGATCCCAATATTGAAAAAAACTAAAATTTCATTGCAATATAAAATGGAAAACCAGCATTGATATAGCCTTTTGAGAGGACTATCTCCGTCTCAAGTTGGTTCCACAATGGACTATGCTGAATCTCTAGACTCCCTAACTCCCTTTATCTATAACCACCTCCTAACAAACTATCAGGGAATTAAAATTTTCCACTACTAATATCCTAATAATATTTCCAATATTTTTTTTAATTAATAATAGTTTCTTACTATTACTCTATTAAGGATCCATCAAATCCTTTCAGATTACTAAAATCGTTGCCACTTTCTTCAGACTGTTATTACTTTTTACATATTTGTTCACTAACTTAGATTAGATATTCTTTGCCAACGCCATTCATTATGAATTGTGTTGAACTTTCACAAAGCTGTTATAAGATGGTGTTCTTTAGGAAGCGTGGATGCTTATTTTGAGCAGGATGTAGAGGCGTTGGATATAGACATGCTTCGGACACGTATTTTAAGCGTTCAATTTGACCATCATGGGTTGGCCCTAATGGCCAATAGGGGCCATAGAAAAAATAAAGGGCTTAGAGGGAATGAGTTCAATCCATGGTGGCCACCTACCTAGGATTTAATATCCTACGAGTTTTCTTGGCAACCAAATGTAGTAGGGTCAGGCGGTTGTCCTGTGAGATTAGTCGAGGTGCGCGTAAGCTGGCCCGGACACTCACAGATATCAAAAAAAAAAAAAAATTATGCGTTCAATTTATTTTTACTTTGTTAAGTTTTTTATGTTTTGGTGTTGGTCATGGCGACACATTCAGGAGATGTCGGGAGGGGACTCATCTTATTTAGGAAAAATGAAAATATTAATTTTTTAAAAATAAATAATTATTTTTTTGACCATTGATACTACAAAATTTTGGATTTGTATCAAGTAACTGAGAAATGAATATATATGTGAGAACCTTTGGAAACTAAACTATTAAAAAAAACTGATGTACTTCATCTGACCAAACCCAGTGAAATAGTGTTGGGAAGATGCTAGAAGATGCCCGTTCATTTTGTTGGGGACTTATTCTATAGGATAACCTGACCTTGCAACGTTTGGTGCAGTTGGCTATTTAATATTTTAAGTGGTAGTTACTTTAATCTTTTTTTTTTTTTTTTGGGACAACGTAGTTACTTCAATCTTTACATCATACATATCGTTGCATTTGAAAGCATGAACGTGTATCCTAATAGCAATTATTTTCCAAAACATATTTGGTGGGCAATTTATTGTTTCTGTATTCTGTCCGTCTTTGTGCTTGGAATTGTTTCTTGCGGCTGTCATTTATTGGATGCTTTTGTAGACATCACTTCATGGAAGCTGTCCTGTGATCAAAGGGCAGAAATGGGTGGCCACGAAGTGGATCAGAGATCAAACACAGGACGATTGAGCGTTATTATTTGCTCACACGGTGCATAGTTCGTAAATCTCGACCCTATCATGTTCTCTGTATGATAAAATGAGTTTTGACATTATACACATTTGATTCCCTTCCTTTCCTCTGCACCTGACCAAATAGCATATTAGAGTAGTCTTTAATGTTTGAAGAAGTGTTTTTTCAATGTAGTTTTATTGTATAAAAAGTTTTAATTTAGGCTCTTAAATTTTAACAATTTTCAATTAAGTCTCTCAAGATGAGTAAATGTTAATATTGGTTGACAATAAACTTATCTGGCATATCACTAGGTGAATATAAATTGAGTTTTTTCACATAGATGACCTTTCCTATCAGGTTAATTGTCAATTTTATTATGTCAGGTAAGTTTATCATCAATCAATTATAATATTCATCAACGATGGGAAATTAAATTGAAAAATGTTAAAACATAAGAAATTAAATTGAAAATGTTTAAACAATATGATCTAAATGGAAGAATACCGTTTCCTTGAAAAAAAAAACCCAAATATTAGGGGTTAAAACATATATTTAGCCTAAAATAAGAGTAAGGAAATGCTCAACTTAATAATAGTTTAAAGAAAATGTAAAACCTTTATGGAATAGATTGAATAATTATCTATTTTGACATATCAATTATTGATGTTGATTGGTATATCAATTGCTGTCTTATTTATTTAAGCTTTTGAATTCAACTGCTTGCTATAGATGAACATGTATAAAGAAGGAATGAATTATTAGCCATTATATTTACTAAAGTTTTGTGAAAATAAAACCTACGTCATTCACTAGTTAACAGAAATCAAGTACAAATGTCCAAAGAAAACGCACAAAACCTAATATCATCATCTCATTCAGAGTCTACAAAGGAACAAAAAGAATATTTCAAAATGCATTCGAACTATTTAATTGCTCGCAGAGGAAGAAAATGTGGTTCGTTCTTAAGGTTGCATCCTATATTGACTCGAAGGTCAAAAGGTTCACCTTTGGCAGCTACTTGTCCCCATCAACACTAAAATCTGGATGAAGAGTCCTCTAGTCCTCGCAATGATTTAGCGTCTCATCAACAGGAATTACCCGCATTACCCAGAAACAGGGAAATGGGATGACTATGGAGTTTCTTGAACTTGAATATAATCGACGAGTACAAACAAATTGATGTCCCTTAACTTGGTTTTGCAAGCTTGAGTATACGATGCTCCTGAATAGATGCGTACCAACTTCAAACAAAAGCTGGAAATGTGAGAACAATTTACTGCTTTTGCCAGGTTTGATATGGATGCTTTCCCCAACGCTTCAATGCATACATGCTAGCAGCCGAAGTGAACAGACCAATGGCAGCAAATGCTATTATCACTGAATTTTCGATACGCCCGTAATAGCCCCCCTACGGAAACAAGACACCAATGTCATCTATGAAATTTCTTATCTAAAAAGGGATGGGAAATGATCAACGTTAAAAACTCAAGTCCTATGGGATCAAAAATATTCAACCTAATAACACGTAATCTGGATTGCCGTAGTAAATTAGTAATTTGTTCTTGTCATCAGGCTTAATATATGTAGTGTTCAAAGATGACGGTATCGGCAATCTTTGATGAAAGAACATATAAAGGTGGTAATTTTCAAATCAATAAAATAGACCCTTCATCATGAATTTCAAATCCTTTGAATTCCTTCACTAAATTCGGTTATGGTAAGAAGGAAAAATAAAACCCTTACTAATGTTCTTGGATTTCCCAAATTTTCACGAGGCACCTTCATGGTAAACAAATTACATTTAGACGAGGACTATTCCGACCAGATTAGTAACCATTTGGATGTATGAGTAGTTAGATTCAGACCCCATAGTCCAGAACTAAATACAAAACACACCTAATCTTTGCTTATACAATTCAGATTGCTTGAGTGATGAAATTAAGGTATTCTTCATTTAAATTAGGCGCATTCTTTTCATGCAAATGAGTTGCTTGTGAATGATGGAGGCACACACCAGCTCCTGTGAACACCAATGCGTGCTCCACCACTCTTAAGAGTTCAATTGAAGGTAGAATTACATACCTGCAACAGAAAAAACAGAATCGCCGCATTTGCAGGGGCCAGAGATAAGCTAATCATCCCTCCACGTAACTTATTCGGCACATACCTATTAAAAAAAGACAAAAGAAAAGCAATATGCAATTAAAACCTAATGTACACATAATTGGGTTTTTGCTGCTATCACAATAGTAAGTAAAGCACTTACATGGTCCTTAATCTTGCAAGTGCAGGTAAGATTAAACCTACACAGGCATGAAATAAGGAAAATAGCATCACTAAAACTCCAAGCTCCTGCATATTATAGATAAAATAGATCAAGCAGGAGAACATCAAGCTCCTTATTCGTCCAAATTTGTCAAAAACCTTAGAACACAAATCATGTGTAACCTACCTGATAATCAAAAGCAACGATTGACATCACAAGCCCTGATATTGCAAAGCAATATAGTAAGCAATCTTCAGTCCGAAGGGATGATATTCCACCCATAAGCCACGGGAACAATGAGCTTCCAAGGATTCTTGATCCCAGCAAACATGGATATATCAAGCCTAGATGCACTTCCCGCCCATCAGCCTAAACCAGAAATAATAAAATAACTCAAGAATTCAAATTATGAATGCCTGTTAACTAAATCCCACAGGAGTACGATTATTTTCAAATTGATTAGTTACTAGTACAATGGTTTAGTTAGTAGTTTAAAATATGAACCTGAAAACTGGAGAAGGCAAAAGAAAAACTTGTTCAGTGGCATACAATTTCAAATACTATAAATCCTCTAACAAATTAACTTTAATACTTCAATGGTCTTATAATAAACACTTAAATATGTACCACTAATGTTGGAGCCCAAAGAATCCAAAAGAATGCAACAGAGAAGTGAATAGAAGCTTGGGCCCATGCCAATAACCATATCCTTTTATCTGCGAAGTATGAAAATATATGAATTCTGAGAATATCTACTAATTCTATCACATATCACAAATGATTTGATAGGAAGTATAACCTTGATAAAAAAAAAACCCTAGTTCTTACTTGAAAATAAACATTTAAAATATATATTGGACCATGAAACCTGATAATAGTTGAATACAGAAGAAGCAATGAGATTAAATTATCTGATGTGTAAAAGAATCTACCTAAACCTAGTGAAGACATTGATAAGCACTTGGTGAGCATTTTTACTCTTGAATATACTATTTGTTCAATAGGTTTCTCATTAGTAGAGTGCAGAAGAAAGAAAAGCAAAATTAATGGCTGCATTCCGTTCTGAACAAAGTTAGAAATAATATTAGTAGAAAATAAATATATACTTTTCTAATAAACATTGAAAATAACTAGAAAAAACCCAACCTTGTACGAGGACTTTTTTAAAAAAAAACCCTGAAAATGATACAAAAGTATTTGAGAGTTTATGATAGGTTGGGGTTCAGCAAAATCATATTCAAATACAACAGATGACGTTAATGTGTCAACACAGCAAAACTGTTATATTAAATGAACAATAAATGGCATAAATGGACTTGCCTGAAAATTCACCTAGTTAGACAAAACCTAAATCAAGATGAAAATATGAGGAACATATGATGCTTACCACTAAAAATATATGCACTGAAAGAAGTTCTATAGTCCTCCAGTTCTATTCTTGGCGATACTTCTGTCCACCCTTTGACGATAAATGTTATACATATCAATGCCAAAAACACAACAACAGTGGAAGGAGAATACATATTCCCATTAACATTATCGCCAACCAGGCTATTCACAAGCATCTGGTTTCCAATCAAAGAGACGGACTCAAATATAGTCATTAACCAAAATGTGTCACTTAACATATCTTGCCTGTGACCTTGCTGCAAAGGGAGAAAAATATATGAGGGGCTGAGTTTAAATTAGTGCCTTCTTTCAAACATGGCACTCACGAGGTACTGCAGGAACTCAAATACAAATCAACAAGGCCAACCATTCAACCAAGTAAGAACAAATACTTATACAAGTTGAGGCATAAGTTGAGATCAATAGTTCAGATAAATAAAAATCTAATTAAATTGAGTCAGGTAAATCAACTTAATTAAAAAAGTTGGTTGGTTTGATTTCAAGAATCTGAAACTTGAAGTAAAAGATATTACAACAGAGTACATTGATTTCATATTTGAGTGTCTTCAACTCCTTTAAACAAGAATGACATTAATGTAAATTTATATGGCTCACTATGATAACTACCTAAATAAATCCAAGTGCAAAACCATGTTCACAAACCTTTTCATGTTGATGTACCATCCATGTTTCGAAACTGAATGAAAATATTGAAGTAGCAAGAGATAAACCAATACTGGCGATAAAGACACTTGGATGCACAGAAATCCTCTTCCATATGGCAGTAACAAGGTGTATGATGCAAAACATCATACAGACTTTCTTTTGACCTCTACAATAATAATAAAATCATTTATTAGAAGAAAAACATCATCTACTTCAATGTATTTATAAATAAACTCTTAGTAATGAAATCAGAAAGGGAGTAGTGGAGGAGATATTCTTCTCTTTAGTAATAACATAAAGGAATCAAGCTGACAACCTAAAAAGTGATGATTACTGGAAAACAACGTTGAAATTTTTAGATTGCAGGCTCTTTTTCTTTATATTTGTTCCAAAATAATTCGTTGTCCTATGATCTATCCAAATGTTCATAACGAAGATCTTAGAAATTGTGCAAAATCACTATTCCCTTCATCAAAAAACAATTAAGTTTCTAACATCAGAATATTGCGTAAATATAATTCTCTGATACGTCACAGTCACCAGTATTATTCCATGTTCAACTAGATAAAAATCCAGCATCAGATTTCCATTTCCTGTGCATTTTGGCATATAGACGAAGATAGCATACTGGCATTTCAAATAAGAAGGTAATCGAGTATAGAAGTGAGCAAGAATTACATCAAATCGGATAGAACGCCCAAAAAAGTACCGACGAAGAGAGAAGCTGCGTATCCAACAGATAGAGACAACACTATCTGCTCTCTGCTAACTCCACGATACGTAAACTCAAATTCACCATACACTGACCACAAACCTTCCATTACTGTAATAGTTAAGAGGATAAATTCAGATAACCGATTAGCAACATGGAAAATTTACGTTTACTCAACTCGGAGAACAAGAAATGTCAGTTAAGGAGGGGAAATAGTCTAGAAAAAAAAGTTCAATTAAAAGGAGAAGATCGCCGCCTGAGAGAGACTCGTTAAGTGATTTCCAATTGTAAATGACCAGTTTCTTGTAAATTTTCTTTAGGAAAGAGAAGCGTGCAGAGTTAAGCACGGAACTTACCTGAGGCAAGAGAATAGAGTAGGAGGAACTTCCGCTGGAAACTAGAAAAGGAGGATGAAAATCCATGATCGAACGGAGCAGGAGCTCTGGTGGAGCTATTTTTGGAAGCATAAGGTAGAAGAAAGATCGACAGAAAACAAGAAAGGAAAATGAAGATGAACAACGATGGATTTGGTTCCCAAACTGAATTTTCGATGATCAACGCCATTTGTGTAGCAGTTAATCTCTCAAAGAAGCCCTAGATCTCTAGCCATTTCTGAGAGAGAATTCTGAGATCGTAAGGGGAGGAGGCACGGTGGCAACAACGAGCATTGCTCATTTTTTTCTCTTCCACTGCTTAGAAGTGCGACGGAGGGAGGGAAATTCTTTTATGTGTATTCTTCTTTCTTTGTTTTATACACACGTATTTTCTGCTTTATATATATATATATATATATATATATATTTATATGCAGATTTATATGTTTATTTTAAGTTAAATTATTAAAAATATCCTGGTTAGTTAGGTCATCTCAATTATCAAATATATCTTGAACTTTAAAAAGTTTCATTTTGACAATTTATTTTTTAACAACATTTTGCTGATAAAATTATGGATGGAATTTTTTTTTTTTTGATATCCGTGAGTGTCCGAACCAGCTTACGCGCACCTTGACTAATCTCACGGGACAACCGTCTGACCCTACTACATTTGGTTGCCAAGGAAACTCGTAGGATATTAAATATCCTAGGTAGGTGGCCACCATGGATTGAACTCATTCCCTCTAAGCCGAAAATATTGTGTCTATTATATATTGTCTTCCTCCTTTCAACCTTAGGACGTCTATGTTCTTTTCATTTGTGATTTTTCTTTTTCCTAATAAGCCTCAAATTATTTCATTTTTCACAATCATGTGTCTTTATTTTATTTTATTTTTATTTTTTTTGTCCACATATGTGTTCAAAACCTGGTCACATAAGCAACACATAAATAAACATGTCACTTTTTGCCAAGGAATCTAATGACAAAAATCTTCAAGGGTCATTTTGAAACAAACTTCAAACTTCAAGGGTTAAGATGAAATTTTTAAAAGTTTAGGGTATCATTGAAATCATCCCTATAGTTCAAGAATATTTTTAATGATTTAACCTTTATTTTATGAACATTATGCATGTTTACTGGATAACAGATAAGACACCAATTTTCATATGAAAAGATGATGGTTCAATTCTCCATCCCCTGATCATTGAACTAAAAAAAAGGTATATATATATACACACACTCCACTTAGTAATAGTTAAATTTCTACAA
The DNA here is from genome assembly GCA_017139565.1 of Luffa aegyptiaca. Lineage (NCBI taxonomy): Eukaryota > Viridiplantae > Streptophyta > Magnoliopsida > Cucurbitales > Cucurbitaceae > Luffa > Luffa aegyptiaca. Next base: position 47,529,483 of record CM029398.1, read on the forward strand.
ATTAAATTTCTTGATTTATTTGCACTTTTTTTTTTAGTTCAACCATTTATTTGCACTTGTAAACTTGATTTTTTAAGTAAAAAATTAAATATATATATTTATTAGTAAAAAATTAGTACGACAAGACATGTTTGAGGATTGAACATTTGACCTCTTAGTCTGAGTATAAACATTATGTGAGTTGAGTCATGCTCTTGTAGGCACGACAAGACACTTATTATCATTTCAAAGTTAGATGTTTTGATTGACTAAAAATTATTTAATTTTTATCCCTAAAATGGGTTGTATCAAATTAATTTCACAACAAACTTTTAATTCGATCAATTTGGAGCACACATTCAAATAATTTTCTAATTTTATATTCTACTCAATTTTTGTGAATTCATTGAAGGGAAAAATTAAATAAGTGTTGTCCCCCACTTGTTTATTTTTTTGAGTTGAACTAAGGATGTTGAACGTGATCGATTACTTTTTTTTTTAGAGTATTACATCATAAATTAAAGAAAAGAAGTTTCAAACAAATAACACCAAAGAAAAGACATGATGTTCAGCTACTTTAACTAATTTTTGGAGTAGCAAAAGAAAACAAACCGTCCTTATTCTAAAACACATGTCAAATAGGACTAACATGAACATAGTTTCAACCTAGTCTTTCTCCCAAGGTCGGAGTTCAAACTTCATCCTTACATCTGCTGTACTATAGAAAATGTCAAATATATATGGACATAATGAAGCTCTTTTTAAGATTAGAAGTTTGTGGTTGAACCAGTACCTTTCAATCAAATGATCCCATTTATTTTCACATATCAATCCAAACTTATGGTGGCAGAGGAATTATTTTGAATTTACAGCTTCATACCTTGGAAAAATAACTTCAAATTGCTATTTACAAGAACGCTAGGATTGTCATGGACAAAAATAAATTATGTTATAGGTTCTCTAAAATGCAGACCATACGAAATGGGCTAAATGGCCAAGACAGAACCAGACAAAGCCAAGGCTTTGGACGACTATTCAAACTGAATTTTGACACCATAGAGCTTCCCCTTTACTGAGTTTCAACGCCTGCAGTTGAAACAAGGCTTTAGTCATTCAGATTTCCTGCAGTTGCAGTTTCATTAGACAATCAACAAACGAAAAGCAATCAACATTCAACGTCACAACGGTGAGCCTTTTCCCCTTCATTAAAAAGTGGTTTCGTTTCGGAAGCTAGTTTTTCAGATTCGTGAGTGTGAGAAGCATCTTGATCACTTTTTACCTACGCAAAAGGGAAAAAGGAAAAGAAAAATCCCGAGTTTGAAATGGCAAATCAGTGAGAAATCATGAGCTCGCCATGGAACCAAACACTTACAGGAGTTTGGGGCGTCCAACCAGGGATGTTTTCAGAAACAAGGTTGATATAGCTCTCCATAGCCACCTCAGGGGTCATGTTCCCCAGCTGCTTCCAGGCATTCCTTGAAAAAATTGTATCCAATTTAACAAAGCTAACGAAAGCCTAAGGTGTCAAGTTTAACAAATAGAACCCATTCATTAAATCAGTACTATACCTAAAAATGGAAGCTGATATGCTAGATTAACTAAATACTTTCAGTTTATTCTTAAAACAGTTAAGATTTGACCAAATCCTGATTTAGTTTTCTCTTTAACATCCATATCTAAATGAAAAGATAAGGAAAAGAAAAAAAAAAGACAGTATTCAATTCGTGCAACTTGACCCTTCTATTTTTATCTCAAACTCTAAATCATCCACTATTCATGAATTGCAGGCTCTGAAACAAACAACTCAACAACAGTGAAGTCAATAACTCATCCACATTCCTGAGCAAAAGTTGTAACTGAGCAATCATATTTTTGGGACCCTTTTTTCCCCCTCTCTAACAATCATCGGTATGCAAACGAAAATTGTCTGTCTTTCAATTATAACATGAAATGTCAAAATCTTCAAACATGACAATTATTTTGAAAGATTTGTTTTCTACCTACTGGCTACTTCTCCATGATATAACTATTAGAGAGTAGAGAATCCTGGAGTTGCAATGTGCATTGTAATAAAGACAACTTTTCATTTAGTCTTGAATTTCCCGAACATTTCTACACATTCTTGACATTTTGGCTAGCAGTTTTGCGAAAATTTCCCAGAAAATAGTACGAACAATTGAATTGCAGGAAGATCATGGAAGCAGAATGATCAATAAGAACACTAAATCGCAGAAAAATAACAGGGAGAGAGAGAGAGAAAAGTGGAGTTCACAATACCATTTAGCTCGAGCAGAGATCTTCAAAGCCATTGGCGGTGGTTCTCTGCAAGGCCCCTCCATAGCAATCTTGTGAAGTCCACTCAGTCGCATCTTCAATTCACTGCCAAAATTGGGATCCTCGATATTGTGAGCCTTCACAAACTCCACCGCGGCTTGAAATTGCTTCTCCAATTCAGTTCTTTCAATTCCTTCCCAATCATCATCCTCCACGGCAATCTCCTCCGCCGATCCTTCCTCGTTTACTCCACAGGATTCCTTGCTCCGATCACTCTCGAACGCCTCAACTCCATCGCCTTCGCATTCGTCCTCCTCATCCCGATTGATTCCAGTTTCTTCACACCCGGCCCTAACAGAACTTTCATCGATCACCTTCTCTGCAACCTCTGCAACCTCTCCGCCGCAATCTCCGCCACCTTTATCGGAATCACTCTCAATTTCAACAATCCTCACAGAGTCAATCACCACATCATCACATTTACTCTCAGTTTCATCTCTCGATTCAAGAATTCCAGTGGAATCGCCCTGTTTCGATTCACATTCAATAATCTCATCATCACCGACAAAATCCTCAACAACAACGCTAGGTTTATCACTCTCCAGATTATGAATTCGCGATCCAAACCCGAAGTCAAAGCCAAAGGGAGTCAATTCTTCGTCGGTAGAGCCCCTGGAAAGAAACTTACTAACAATAAAGGAAATAAGAAGAGGAAGACTAATGGTTAGCGCAAGTTCAAGAAAAAACTCCATAGCCCAACCGAAAGAGACGGAGGAATCCGGTAGAAGAACGGCGGAATTGGCTGCGACGGTGGGAAGGAGATTAGACAGAGAGAGAGAAAGAAACGAAGATCGAGATAAGAGTTGGAGAAAAAGAAGGGAATTTTGGAAGAACAGAGCAAAGTATATTCGAGTCCGCATCAGCATGAGGCGCAGCTATTAGGTGTCGGGCCCATGATGTTGGCAATGGTTTCAAAAGCAAGGTGTTGTAATGGAACCCTTACACCAACTGGGAACGATGATCAGGCCACGCCCCTGTTCTTTCTAATCATTGCCGAAACGACGAGATAACGATTGTGTATACGTCTGCTGTTTTATTAGAGAGATGAATGAAACCAAATCAATCAAAATAGACTCGAATGAAATTTAAATTTCGAATTCCTTTCAAACTTGGTCAAAAATCAGTAAGATAATCCATAATCATTTTGTTTTCTCTCTTCTTTTTCTTTTTAATTTTTTTTTCTATTTTAAAAATCATGTTATGAAAACTGTTTATATGCTATTTATTCTAAAAAAAAATTTTAAAAAAATGTTTTCGAAGTTTCAGTTAAATTTTATAATCAAGATAAGTTTTTGAAAACTACCTAATTCTAAATATGGCTAAAATTTCAAAGTTGTATTAAAAAAAAAAAAGGTCGTTGAAGAGAAATATATTATCAAATAAGATCTTAAAAATTTTAGAAGTATGGTATATGTAAGGTGTGAGGTGGATATAAAAAACCGAAGCCAAAACAATCAGCAATATTGTTATGTTCTTAAAAAAGAGGTGACTATAGGCCGACGCAGATAAAGTTTGTCTACCTAAAAAAAATGCTATAATCAAAGATTCAACTAAAATAATTGAATTAATACATACCACAAAGTGATTGACTTACATTTTATGCTAAAGCAATAACAAAACCATCCTTAACATTTTCTCTAAAAAAAAAGAAAAAAAAAAAACCCATCCTTAACAAATTCTTTACAAGGGTGGCATACATTTTTTTTTTTCTTTTTCCTTTAAAAAACGTGTTTGATCTATAAATTTTGATGGAAATAACTAATCCATGAACTTCCGACCTTCAAGTTTGTAACAATTTAATTCATAAATTTTAATGTATAACAATTTAGTCCTCGTATTTTAAAATTTGTAATGATTTAATGAAATTTCTTACCCGAGTAAATTGATAGTCTGATTAGAAATCAAATGTGTTTATAAACTACAAAGACCAAATAGTTTTAAAATAAAAAATAACAATTAATTTTGATGAGATTTTTCATAGTAATAATTTAATTGTTACAAATTTGTAAGTATGTAGACTAAATTATTAAAGTTTTTACTTTTTTTTTTTTAATAAATACATAGAATAAAATTGTAACAAGTTAAAGTTTAATTATCATTCGGGATTTAGCACAAAAAATCTCGCATTCTTTTAATTTCGTTTGTAGGTCGTCCCTCCTACAATTTTTTTTTTTTTTTTAAACAAATGAACCGAAAGTTGACACGTGGATAGTTTGTTGAAGAGACGACCTATCCGAAAAAAAAAAAAACAACAATATTGAAATAATAAGTTTCTAGGTAAACTTATTACTCTAATAAGTTTAAAAAATTATAATATTGATAAAAAAAAAAGTCCGGTGGATAGCACATCTGATTGTAAACAACAAAATAAGAATTCAAAAGGATTAGTGTACAGGTACGTACAAATAAACAACTCAAAAAAAAAAAAAAAAAAAAAGCTACAAATAAACAAAAGTGACAATCCAGAAGAAAGAAAAGAATATAATACCATAATTTTAAGTCCAATAAATAAGTACTAAAAACAGAACATAACCAGAATCTATTTACTCCACCTAGTGCAATAAGAAATTAGAAAAAAGTAAAGGGTGAACATAAATGTTGAAGCAACCTAATGAGGGGAAATTTTTTAAAAACCAACAAAACAAAAGAGAAAACAAATAAATAGAACTACCAAACACTAATAAAATCTGGGAGACATGTACAGGTTAATAGTGAATCTTGATATTTTTTTTTTCCTAAAATCGAGGATAGCCAAATCAAGTATACGTGAAAACCAAACCTAATAACTAATTTTTTAATTTGTATATTTATATAACAGGGTCAAAAAATATGTAATATTCAAATTAATTAAAATACATTTTAATGTTTCGTACAAGTTTTCATTTATTGGGTTTGGGAAGAAGAAGCAGCACACTCCTTATTGTTGTTATTATTATTATTATTCAATTATATTAAACTTTATCACGTTCCTTGGCCGCACAAAGCAGCTAAAAACGACAGCGAACCTAAAGATAACAAATTCAATGCATTCAGCCAATACGCCATATAAAAGAAAACTTTTTCATGTCCATCTCTATTCTAAAAATAGAGAAAATGAAATTTTAGGTGTCAATTTCTAGACGTTTTAACATAAAGAGATTATTATGAAAGAAGAAGAAGTGCCACCGACAAGCATCAATCCAGTGGTGATGTGTCGATTCCACCTTTCAACTTTAATATATAACTCTACATAATCCAAAAATACATGGAACTCAAATTCAAGTTTTTAAATATTAAACTATATGAATTTAAGCATCCCAACTTCATTAACCAAATATTACTTTTTTCACTTATTAAAGGCAATATCTAATGATTCTAATATGCTTTACCCTAAAACGAAATAAACTTCTTCGTTTGGTCCAGCAATCAGTACAAGGGAAGGTAGAGTGGTCCATGTTTCTTTGCCTGAATATTGAAATCTAAAATTCTATCACAATGTTTATCAACATATTTAATTTTGATTTTTGCCCTTTGTCTTTAATTTTAGATTTTGTTTACAAAAAGAAGGTTTCAAACCACAAACCTCTTGATCATTAGTACAAGTTATATGTCAATTGAACTATGTTTTGACGTATTTAATTTAGATTTACCTTTTTGGGAGGTTGCTAACTAACCAAATTATTTAGGGGCAATTTAGTAATTTGGAGCCACTAATTTTCCTTCTCTTATTGTTCATTTATTATAAAATAACAGCAGAGTAGACAGGTATTTGATAAGACTATTATATCCTATAATGAAAAAGCTCTCTTTATTCTCCTTTCAATGGTCCAAAGCAAAGTCCAATTATAACCTTTGGAAAAAAAGAAAAAGAAATCCACTAGTATCATCTCATTGGTCTGTGACCTTTGTGCGGGTGATTTGATCAATATCCATGTGACAGCTCCAGCTATAAGATGAACTAACCGCATTGTATTTGCGCCTTCCGAATTCCGACCCCTTCCAAGCGAAGACGATCTCTTCTTCGGATTAGGGTTTCAGATTATTGAGGTTCTCTCTGGGTTCCTCGTAAAAATGGGAGGGGGGAACGGGCAGAAAGCGAAGATGGCTCGCGAGAAGAACATGGAGAAGCTGAAAGCTCCTAAGGGTGAGTTTTCTCTCTAATTCTTCGCATTTATTTATAGACACTTCCTTTGATTTGACTACTTTTGTCTGGTTTTCGAGTGAATTTCTTGAACTATCGATAGTCATTGTTCTTGGAACTAATCAAAGTGACGACTCTGTTAGGGTGAAATCATTCTAATTGTTTATCCTGCTTTTCACACCCAACACTAAGAAGGTTTTATTTATTTTGGGGGGGAAGCTATTGAGTTGATTATTTTCGTCGGTTATTCCGGTTAATGTTGAAGATCTCGTTTGGTCTGTTATCAGGAAGTCAGCTCGAAGCAAACAAGAAAGCAATGTCTATTCAGGTATGTCTTGACAATGTTTGATGCTAGTTTATATGAAGATAGCTGAATCAGTTACATTGTTGATGCGAATTTATTTGTCCATGTCGATCTTTGTTTAAAAGTGTTCATAGGAATTGGTTTCTTTTTTCCACCGCTTGTACCTTAGTTTCTAGGTTATGCCGTACATTTTGACGTCTCAGAATTGTTGAATTGCAATATATTGAATTGCACATTCAGTAGAAGAGTTTCTTCGGTTAGATAGTAAGGATACCCAACTTGCGAATGGAAGGCTGGTGTCCAATTATTAAGCAAGTCTTTCAGTTCTGTTTAGGAACTTACCATTAGTGCTATGGACTAGACTATGCAGTTCATATCTGTATCGTTCAGTAAGTTAGGAAGGTATTGCTGACGGCTATAGCCTGCAGTTAGTGTGATGGTTTGAAGCATGTAAACTTCATTAATGTCAAAGTCTTGATGTCAGACATGTTTGGGGCGCTGACAAGCTCCATAGGCCTAAGCCACTATAGAAGAAATAACCTTTCGGGCCACCATCATTATTCCTGATTTTAGAAATAATGTTTTGTTCTCTCTGTCATTTATCGTTTTTTATTCCACATCTATCCTTCCTAACTGGGGCATGTTGTTTAAATGCTTGTCAATTGTTGAATTTCTCATTTGAGCTTTAGCATTATTCAACTAGAACGATTTTTTTTGAAATTTTTTTGAAATTTCAGACAACCTCTGAAAAGCTGTGTTCTGTCCTGTAGATGCAGAAGTATGTGAACTGAACTCTGAACATCATAATCCATGGGTTTATTGACAAGATTATTCTTTTAAAGGCTGCAACTTTCTGAGCCCTATGTTATTCTTGCTCGTAGAGGATTCAAAAGTTATATTGGCAGTGTGTGCTACTGTTATATAGCTTTTATGACATTTACTCTTGATTTTCTTTTCTCATGGCTGCTTAGCTTTCGTATATTGAAGAAAAATATCTGTAGGGATTTAACATGAAATATAATAGGTTCATTCAGTTCTGCTAATTTTCGATTACACTAGATGCCATGGATAATCAAGCATTTTCTATGAAACTGAATGCAGTGCAAGGTATGCATGCAAACCTTTATCTGCACCACCTCAGAGGTCAAATGCAGGGAACATGCTGAGGCCAAGCACCCAAAATCTGATGTCTATACTTGTTTCCCGCATCTTAAAAAGTGAAAGAATAAACAAGAAAGAACAGCGTCGAGGCACGTTCCGGTAGCAACCTCCTTGCCTCATTGTTTACCTGTGATTCTTCGCCTTTTCGACTCTGTAGCAGGATGCATGATTTCTGAACATGTGCTTTGTTTATGGTCTTGCTTCTCATGTATCAGAAAATTGGCTTTGGATTAATATATTAGTGGTATATTTTCCATGGTCTTATTTAACTGGCGTGTAATAGCTCACTCTTAGGTGGTTTGCTCTAGATTCTCTATCGAATTTACATGTTAGTTCTGTTCTGGTATCTTTACTTTACAAAGTTTGAAATCGACGAATTTTCTGCGATTTTACCGCATGCTAAATTTTGTGAAGAACATGTGACGTGGGTTTTCTTTACCGAAAATTTCAACGGGCTCCCATATGAGTGGTCTTTCTATTCCTTAACTGCGAATCAATTGATAGGAAGGAAGATCTATCGGGTTAGAAATTAATTTTAAACAATATTTGATTTGTGATGTTCGATTCATGATTTATGATCAATGTTCGATTCTGTTGCACTGCAGTTGCTCCTCAAGTTCAAAGTTTTCCAGTGAAAAAGGAAAAGATGGGGGAAAATAGAAAATGTTTATTTTAAAGATGTAAGTGGTCTAAATGCCATGTACGTTGGCCCTCGCAAAGTTTTGGACAACTGAAGTTATGTCCTAACCCATTAATGTTAAATTTGACTTGGTTTTTTTCAACTTGTTTTTGGTTTTGAAACTTAATTTTCAAAAATAAAAAACAGGAAACAAATTATTATCAAATGGGGCCCACACTTTTAGATTTGTCTAACTAATAAGCACCTCGTATTTGAAAATCTTAAACTATGTCAGACCTGAAAAAAAATTAAGACCTCAACCTTTCTAATAGATTCATAAATCAGGAAAATCTGGAATAGATTCATAAATTTTTTTAAAATGTGGAATAACCTATTAGACAGAAATTGAAGGTCAAAGCTCAATTAAATACTTCTGAATCGAAAGTTTAAGATTCTAAATTCAAACTTGTAATTCAGCCTTCAAATTAATGATCTTGAAAGAAGAAATTATGAAGAATTTGGTAATAGTTTGAAGTATTGAACGCACCAGCATACATGCTTAAAAATTTGCACGTAATATATAGTTTCTCCAGAACAAGAATATAAGCTCGTAGCTCTATGGTCCACTATCAACCAAGAAAAACGACTTGAAAAATAATATTTAAGTTCTTTAGCTTCAGTTTCTTAAACTATAATACAGGGCAGCTCATATTTCTTTAGTAACAATAACACTTAAACATCCCATAACCGACATCACACCTTAGTTTATGCAGATGCTCCACATAATCCAATTACTACTGAGTTCGCATCCTGCTACTTTCAGCAGCCCTCACTTGAGAGAAATATGGATGTGCCTGCAACAGAAACACAGGCCAGCACACTATTAACATCACCGAATATGTATGCTATTAATCAAATATCGAGTCTTGAGTCTAAAAGGCTTGGTGAACATTCTTGTAATGAGAATTAAAAAATTGAATAAAATTCACTCAATAGACATCTCTCAAAATCAAAATCAGCAAATATATCATTTACTCTAGTTTAGAATGGAACAACAATACAACATTAGTAGTAATTCCCAAGCGGTGTTTAAAAAGTCTCAAAACCTATTCAAACAATACAACAAAGAAATACTAGGAATGCAAATTTGTACATATTAAACTTGATTGAATCTAGAAAGCGATCCACATAGATGTGTATGGTAGACTTACTATTTTTAAAAATAAAATGGTTTGGGAGGAAAAGGAACAGTATTTAATCTTTCACTAAACGGTTTTTATACAAACAACTCTTCTCACCTAAATCCTATGCATCATCCAAGCAGGTTTTCATTGGGAGCGGAGTAAAATGATCAACATGCCATTAATTAGCAAATGTAATGGGAAGAAATTAAAATAAGAGTTCAAATACCATGGCTTCTCTTGCCGTAAGCCTGTCCTGGTGATCATATCGAAGAAGCTTATCGAGAAAATCAATAGCCTGCATTCAAGTAGTGACAATTCAATGTTAAAAAAATGTTGAATATTTTCAAATGATATTTCTTTAATGTTCTGTCGAATTTTGGGGGTATGTTCCATTCTTTTCAGCTAAAGGAAGTCTCATCCTCTTCTATTGGAATTATTCATTCATTTTAATATAATAAAAAGGGAAGATTCTATGTCAGTGAAATAACAATAAACTGGTGATAGATATGCCATTACTTTCAAATTACAATAAGACAGACTACCTCTGGAGAAACAAGATGTTGATTGTCTGCATTGATAAATTTAGACCACGGCTTCCTGCTATGCCTGTAGAATTATAAGTATATGTGAATAGATTTTTTTTTCTTTTTGATAGAAAAGTATGTGTGAATACATATAAAGTAGTATAAATCTCCACTACTATATTTAAAAATAAGCATGGGGTCCAAGGCAATAAATATACGTGTGGCTCTTGACTGATCTTTTAACTGAACTATATTTGACTCTGGAACTCATAGAACATTAATCTCTCAAGTAAGCAGGCCTCCACCAAAAAAATTGACTGGTAATCTTTTACTTAAGCATCTGCATTACAATTTGTCCCTTTAACTTTTGGGTGCCCAGTAGTTTAATCCCGGCCCTCATTTACTACTAACTTATTCTACAAGAAAATTATTCATATCTTAGAACGGCTTCTATGTGCTAAAAGTTAGAAGCATTTGTTATTTAGAATTCACACAACTTATTCCTTGTCCACGAGATCAGATCAAATTTGAACACACCTCCCAACAAGAGCATCAAGTTGAGGATCAAGCTCTAAATGATACTTGTTCAAATATGCATTCAATTCGTCGGTCCCAAGAACCTGAAATTGCAACCAGAACCAATAGTTACATTCTTTATTCAGGTTCTATTTAATTTTAAAGAACAAAGACCAATGTACAAGAGAAAATAATAGTCATTTTCACCAATGTCTTTAAATACTTACCTTTGCAATTTTTACAAGCTGGTCGTGATTGTCATGGCCATAAAAGAAAGGTTCCTTGCGAAAAATCTACATAAGAACAAAGATGAAAACACTAGCTCAAGCAAAATTATGGGTTGAGAAGATTCATGGTTTGCTAAGTTCAAAACCTTTAGAAAAGAAATTGCTCACCATTCCAGCAAACATGCAACCAAGGCTCCACATGTCCAAAGAATAATCATAATCTTGCAAATCAACCAACAATTCAGGACCTTTAAAGTATCTGAGAAATTGACAAAAAATTTATACTTCAATGAACGCAGAAAAACTCAAGGTGCACTCTTCATAAACCTCAAATAAAATGGCACCATATATTAGCTTTTCAAATATAACAATTGTTTTCATGCATTTAATTAAACCTATGATGGAAAAGTGTCGATAGTGATTTTAGGCATAAACATAAATGAATAAGCTCCTGAACAACCAAAATCTTCCATTAAAGTCCCAAAGAACCTGATATTTGGGGGGTAAAAAACAACGTAATAACTCAAAAACCTAATCAGACAAAATATAAAGTATTTGGATTTGGTCCGGTTATAAAGTTCGAGTTCATTTGCATTCATCCATGGGTTATCCTAAAATAAGTTTGGATTGAAACAAACCAGATTTATGAAATAAAAAAAAATATTTATTCTATTTACAATGACGTCACTTCAATGAAACAAATTATTCCCGGGATCTATTCCTTTTCAAATATGTTTTTTTTAAACACCTAGTTTAACAATGTTTAATCGCTAATAAAAAAAATTGAAATTTAACTTCATAGGATGTTACCTTGATGCCACACGAACATTATATTCCTTGCCAGGATGATAAAATTCAGCAAGGCCCCAGTCAATCAAGCGAAGTTTCCGCAACTCATGATCTATCATAACATTATGAGGTTTGACATCCCTGTGCATTATCCCTTGAGAATGGCAATAATCCAATGCCTGTATTTAAGACATGGCTGCATCATATTACTGAGAAGAGCCAAACAAAATATAATTGAGGTGAAGACCTAATATTTCAGAATTCCCACTGCTATGGTTAGCAAGATCTTCATAACTGAACCAAAGGGAAGGTAGCAACAAAATAATGGTTTAGACTAACAACCCCAACAATAACAAGTTAAAGATGAACAACTCTTGGCCAATCAGCTTTATTAAATCATAAGCCTAGTGAAAGAGCAATGACATTCAAGGAAGTGATACAATTTCTTTTAAATACTAATACCCGTTCCCATGCCCAGCTAGTTCCTGAACCAAAAAAGATGATTCAAACCTCTAAAACTTACATAAGTTTGTAGTGATCACTGCACCACTAGAGGTTGAAAGAGAAAAGGAAGAGATGAAAAACAAATATCCATTTCCATGATGTATGCTTACCTTCAAAAGTTCATATATGTAGTAGCGTATATCATAATCAGTCAGTGTTGGATAAAGTACTTTGAAATCTGTGCTGTTCACATACTCAAAAATCAAGCTAGGTGTTTTTGAATGCTGATCTCTGACAATATCAAAAAGCTTGACAATGTTTGGACCCCCACAGAGGTTCTGAAGTATTTTTATCTCTCTCTTTATCTGCAAAAGATGAACTTGATCTTCAATTCTATAGCTGAGACGATCTCATTGAACATACATGTCTCAAATAAGAACTGCTATGCAATGTTACACAACATTGTTGCGACCTTTTTGGTTAACAGATAGCGGCCAGAGCAACATTATCTTTCACATTAAATAGTATGCCCAAAACAAGCTACTGGAAGATTTGCTATGATCAATCTCATTAGAGATATATTGTAAACATATGGCCATCACAGTGTTTCCCATCCAAACTGATAGAGACAACTGAAACATACCTTCTTCTTCTTAACAGGCTTAAGGATCTTGATTATGCACCGCTCATTGTTACTAACATTTATTCCCTCAAAAACCTCACTGTATTTTCCTCTTCCAACTTTCCGGACGACCTCATAATCATCTTGATCACTGTGGGGGAAAAATCCAGTAAAAGGTCAGAAAAAGAAGCTCACATATTGAACCAAAAGTTGGAAATAATAGTACAACAGCTAATTTCAATAATTAACAACGAATGCTCCAGAATCATCCTCCATTTGATTGGAATAGAAGTTGGTAAAGCAAACTTCTCCAAATTCAGATCCAGTTAATAGTCTCAATCTCAACCAGCCCCAACTATACAAGTAGAATACGGTAGAGATAAAGTAAACTACGTACATTCAACTGTCCCAATAATTGTACAAAACCAATTTACTAGCAATTATGCTATAGAACATGCTGTGCTGATTTGCATACTCAGAAATGGGATATTATCCCAACAACCAAGAAACCTGAGAAATCAAATAGCCAAACAAAAAGAAAAAGAATCCACCGGAAACTTAGGGTTTCAAACTTACCCCCATTGAACGGCAAGAGATTCGTAATCCCAATAGTCCTTGGGGCGCAGAACATTGACATCAGCATAAACGCGAGCTTTAGACATGGGTGGATAGTTAGAGCCCAACAATCCGATCGGAGTGATCTTATTATCCCCCCGAGCAGTAGCAGGAAAGTTGAAGAAACTGCCGTCGGAAGGAGGTGGAAGGGGAGGGGCGCGTAAGGTGGGAGAGTGGGCGACCGGCAGAGGGAAGGAAAAGACGGCGCACACTAAGAGAAGGCGGTGGCGGAGGAGAAGGCGCGCATGGTTCATGTGGGGGAAGACCACGCCATGGGAGAAGGCTTGCGCTTCGCAAAAACGCGAAGTCGAGAGAAGAGAGAGAGCGGTAAGGCTGAAGTGGCTAATGTAGACGTCGAAATAGAGAGCGCATTATTGCAGTGTTTGACGCAGAAACTTTGGCTTGCCTTGCGTGTGCCACTGCCACTGCCACTAACTCCATTTTATTCCCATTTTCCGTTCCAATTTACATCGTCGAACAGAAGAGAAGCCAACTTGTCGTGGGTTTTTCTTTCCTTTTCTTTTCTTTTTTTTTTTTAGGCAAACACAATTATAATTTTTTCTTCAGTAAAATTAACACTATTTTACTAATAAGTTTCTTTATTTTTGTTGTGTACCTCATCCCATATTTAAAAAAACTAAGTTTTGAAAACTAAAAAAGGTAGTTTTCAAAAGCTTCTTGTTTATTTTAAAATTTGGATAAGAATTCAAATGTGTCTTAAACAAAAATGAAAGACGTCGTAAGAAAATTGGGAAAAAAACAAGCCTGATTTTCAAGAATGAAATGGTTATCAAACTATCCTTAAATTTTTAGTTTAATAAATTTGTTTTAAAAAGTATCTTATAGATTTGTGAAATCTCAGCTTTCCATCTCTATATATATCATATATGAAATATAAAAAGTATGTATATAAACTTTCTATTTTAGATTTAATCAATTTTTGAGTTTTTACAACACGAGCATAACTCAATTAGCATAAAACATATACTCTCTACCAAAAGAGGTTCAAATCCTCCCAAACATACTTGATATTTTTTAATAGATTTTTTTGTTTACATATTTGACATTTCTAAAATTCATAAACATACCAAACACAAAATTACAAGTTAATGTATATATTGTATACAAAATTAAAAGTTTAGAAACTTATCAAACATAAAATTGAAATTTTATAAACCTATTGACATTTTCGTTTTTAAGTTTAGGAATCTATTCTATCATACCCAAAATTGAAAATTTAAGGATCAGTTAACACAATTCAACATAAAATCTTTCTTGATTTTGATTTTTGTAGTCTATATAGAAAGGTTATAAATATTGTTCTCTAATTAAATAAATTTTCATGTAACGAATTTCAAGAATTCGAGTTTTAATGTCAACAAGACCATAGCTCAATTGACATAAAGTTGTACTAATAACCACGAGAACTGTGGTTCAAATCTCCCCACCCCACATATTGTCAAAACAAAAAAAAAAATAATAATAATAATAATAAAAAGAATTCAAGTTTTCATATTAATGAAATATATTAGATTTTTATATAAATTTATATTCCAATCCAAGGGAATAGACTTTGAAGTTTATTTTGAGTTGGAAAAAAAAAAACCCTCGTAATTGTTAATATTTTAGAGAATCTCTTATGTTATAAATACACAAATTCATTAAAAACCAAAATAAAAATATAATACATTAAAATGATTTTTATTCAATTCTCCTCTAAGGCTCTAACTTGATTTTAAATCAAAAATATTTGACCTTTAATATCTATTGTTAAATTATAGCATATTGACTCCCTAACAAATTAAAGATAAAACAAAATCCTGGAATGTTAAATATATTCAACATTGTAAATTTGAAGGTAACAATAAATATACTTAAAATTTTTTTGTTTGACAACATGTGGGGATGGAAGATTTGAACCACAAACATGTTGGTCATTAATACAAGTCTTATGCCAAATGAACTATGCTCGTGTTGGCATATTAAATGGTAAAAAGAAAATTATAAATTAAATAGCTTTGGAACTACAGTAAATGCAAACTATAGTAGTTATCCACCTATCATATTAAATGTCCAACAATTTTTTTTTGACAACTACGACAGGCCTAAGCAGTTAGTTGAACCTACAATAATACAACAAATCTTTGGTTACGCTGTCTCTTCATGATGTTCTTTGGCATTATAATTCATGAACGACTTAGAAAAATACATATTATCAGGAGAGACAGCAACTGGATTTTAAAGAATATTGCAAGAAAAAAAAGTATTTAGAAAAAAAATCACCATACATATATATTTCACATCAGCTTCTTTGTTGCCCAAGGATTTTGCACCACATCTAATTCAATTATGTGTAACAAGAAGATTTTCCTTGTAGAGAAAAGAGAGAATCAAGGCTGAAGGGCAGATACAAACAATTCCACCTTTTCTTTTCTTTGACTTTGCTTGCATCATCTACCTTCTAGATCCTCAGACAGCTTTAGGTTGGATTTGCTCAAAATCAAAAACCTCAAACATGAGGCGTCTCACATCAGGCTTTCCATAAACTGCATAAGAAAGTCCATGAAGGGCTTGCTGCACAGCCGTGGTGGCCGGGTTTCGAAGCCTCCGGTTGTTCTCGTAGGCATCTTGAACTTTTTCGGAATAGATGATAAGTTTATGAAGATATTTCTCCCTCAAATACCGCCCGCAAAACTTGTTCATGAGTAATCGCCGGTGCTTCTCCTGCAACCACTTTCCAGGAGCATCTAGATGCTTCATCAACAGTCTCTCGGCCATCACGATATCCTTGAACGAACACAGTCAGACCGACCACCATAAGTTTCTTGATCAAACATAAAGGGTGAAAAGTAGACAGGATCTTGAAAGAGAGGAGTATGTCCTCCCTAATACATGTAAGAAAGGTCTTACCTGGATCTTTTGGCCGAGGTATTCTAGTCGTTCGTAGCAGAAACGAGGGTGCTCAAACTTGTATTTTGATGGGTGCAAAAAACAAAGCTGCATTTGATTAAGAAATTGCCTAAGATTTACTTGATCATGCTGTTTAATAGAGTTGACATATAGCCATAAAAGTTACTTAAAACCATTACATTGATCTATATCAAACACCAAGCACAAATTCTAGATTATACACATTTTTAAATTATCCTCCACACATAAGATGTAATTAAGATCATAATTAGACATTGCCTTGATAATCACAGCCAAAGGTATGGCACGATAAAAATCGACATTGAGAATGTAATAATACTTTATACTACGATTATCATGTGGTTATGAATGAGGGAAAGAAAAGTAATGTGGGGGAACTACCTGCAGTCCAAGTCCGAGTTCAATATTTCTCGCTTCTGTGATGTCGGGAATTTTATCTGTAACAGGTACAGGGTATCCTAGTGCTTGCATGACTTGAGGTCGGCTATCGTAATCCCATATATTACCCCGGAATCGATGCATGCCAGGTGGGACACAGGCTCTAAAGAGCCTAGGGTGGGCAAATAGAGCATCTTCTGGAGGCTGAAAAATGAGGGAACGATAACATGATTACAAGAGTTAATTTCATCCAATAAGAAAGATGATAGTGTAAGATACAGCTCACTGTGCTATTAAGAATAAACAAAAAACTTGCCTTATAGGCAACCATATCTTGCCAGCTGATCTTTTTGTCCTCAAATTCAACAGAGACATAATCTACATCTTCGAGTTGCCTGCGTAACCTCGGTTCACATTCCTCTGCATCTGGATCCATTCCAAACACCTCAAAAAGGACCCGATACACTTCTGGCATTCCGAAACATAAATATATTGCCCCAAACAACGCCCAAAATACAGATCTGCTTGAAGAAAATAAATTTTAGATTCAAATTGTTTGATATGATATATTGAATCAGACTATTTTAGAAAGAGAAATGGTAGGAATTTTAGTTTCCAAGAGTAGGTTACTAATCTACTTATTAAGGGCCTATTTGAAATGACTTTTCAAGTGCTTAAAAACAACTTTTTAACACTTAAAACCATTTTCTTATGCACTTGAAAAGTCATTCCAAACCGGTCTCAAGTGTAAGATGGTTCACTCAAAAATACAAGGGAAAGTAATGCCATGGTGAGAGGAGTAAAAGCATATCACGATTTATCTCTAGTATTTTCTTTCCAACCTTCGCTGCTACCAGGGTATCGGTCACATGAATTAACATATTACAGAAAATGAAAGGAAAAAGAAAACAAAACTATACCAGGTAAAACACCCCATGAGCTAATCAGAGGTAAAAAGAATTTTGAAACGATACATGTTTCAATACATTAACCTAGTACATCTTCCATCATACAAAAATGTGAATTCGATGGATCATGCAAACTACGTACAAAGTGGGTACAGAAAATCCAATCTCCCAAGTCCAACCATAGTACCAAGCGTCACAAGGCCAATTCTTTGTATATTTGACCCCGTGACAAGTGGTATCAAAGCTATGCCCAAAGGGGGCAAACAGAGTCAAGTTGGTAAAAAATAACCAAATTGGCCTGGAAGCAGGATTGTGAGGGACGAACAAATTTGGAAGGAAGCCAGATTCATGTAAGGAGTCCATCACCTGCAGGTGCTAGGTGCATGGAAAGAACACATGATGCTAGGTTCAAAAACTTAAGGTTGACAAAGAATTGACCCCGTGACACCAAGCCACCTAAAGAAAAGTTAAGGCTTCAGGCCACATTTTCAGTTTTCACTGAAACAACTTCCTTAACAGTGTCCCAGTTTTCTTTTTTTAGTAGAAGAAACAATTTCATCGATGGTATGAAATTACAAAAAGGGAAACCCCATGAGAGAGATTACAAAAGACCTCTCCAATAGAAGAGGAGAGAGGAAATGCTATAGAGATGGAAGAGGGGAGACCATTTACACCAGGAAACAACCATATAAACAATAGCTTCAAAAAATCTGTGGTATGGCAGCTTCTTATCTTGGAAAATCCTTCTGTTTCTTTCTTGCCAAGTGTTCCAGCAAAAGGCTCGAATAAAGTTCTCCCAGTGTGCTTTTTTCACATTCTTGAAGGGATGTCCTCCAAGGGTGAAGTGCAGAAGCTGTTTTGGGTCCTTTGGTAGACCCATATACCATCCGAAGGTGTAAGGATGAAATTCCAGAAATTGGCAGCAAATTCACATTCAACCAGAATATGTCCTTGTGACTCAGCACATTTGTTGCAAATGGGACACTAAATGGGTGACCATCTATATAATGAAGCTCAGAGTCCACAACCATCACAACTAAGCTCACCTAATTTTGGAATTCCAGGAGCAGCAACTATTCCTTCAACATTCAACCTAATCAAATGTCACCTTCTTGATGCCTCTTCTGGCCCATAAATCCCAGTTCCTAGTCAACCATACAAGGCAGTGAGGCACTATCATGATATTGCATAATCAGCTTCCCTAAGGCATTTGCACTTTTTACTCTGATGATCCCACATTTTGTGATTCTTCTCAAACTTAACATGGGGCTTAACACATCAATGAAATAACTTTCTATCATATTGCATAATCAGCTACCCCAAAGCATTTGGCACTTTTCAATCTGATGATCCCACATTTAGTGATTCTTCTCAAACTTAACATGGGGCTTAACACATCAATGAAATAACTTTCCAATCACTTAAACTCAAAAAATATTTCTTACAAATATCTTACTCATAGCATCATTTTATATTGGGAAAAAGAAGAATTAGAACCAATGAAAAGATAATACCAAACTTACTTCACGGGAGGTTCACGGTCCTTCCTGATCATCTTATCCATATCATCATATGGGAATATCAAGTTCTGTAAACTGGCAGCTTTGATCCACTTTGGAAGGCTCCTTTTCCCAATCAACGCAAAAACCCTCTCCCTCATTGGACCCGGCGATTCTCTAGGATACCTCTGCAGAAAATACTCTGCTAATGCCAATTCGAGCACATATTGGCCCAAAAACAATAGCCTAGAATGCCCCGATCTTATGTGCCGTGCCTTCGTTCTTTCGCATGAGGGATGCTGAAAGGCCAAGTACAACAAAGTGTCAAATTGTTTTGCAGGGTTGTCGTCTCCATAACTATCAGAGGGCTCAAGCGGGTATCCCAGGGCTTGCTTGGCTTCCATCAAGTACTCATCCATCCAAGTTTTATCGGCATTGTTGAGCCGCGAAGATGGTAAACAAGAACTCAGTAATGGGAATGATTTGAGAGTTAATTGAGGGCTATTGAGAAACCTTTCCGCTAATTTCTTATCATCTAAAGGCGGTCTAAGAATAAACCTTCTTGGTGGCACCTTTTTCTTCGGAGAAGTGGCTCGTTTTCGCTCCGCGAGCTCTTTGAGCAGTCTCTGAGGGTTGTTTTTGGGCAATTCTTGTTGTGGGTCAATTGCAACTGCAAAAATACGCAAACTTCCCGATGTGGGGTTTGAGAAATTGGGATTATGGGGATGAATTTTTACAACAAATGGGGTTAAAGAAGAGGAGAAAGAGTAATTTGGAGCAGGGGATGAGAGTTGAAGGAAAGAAGAAGAAAGTTCCATTGGTTGTGGATACTGAAGGTAATGCTGGATGGGTTTATTCGAAGGGTTGGAGGCCGAGCATTAAGAACTTCGGTTACGAGAAACTGGACATAGCCGGTTTGAGCATGGGCGAATCCTCCCTGTGAAGTTGAATATTTTGCTCTTTGTTGCAGGGTTTTGGGAGGGGTTGGGAATCGAAGAGGAATGGATAAGATGCGGAGGCGTGGCGGAATCGCAATTGCAGAGTTTTGTGAGGGGTTTCTTATAATTTTAAGAAAATAAATCACGAGGGGTTTTCTAAAAAGAACTGTGAAGAAATTATTGTTGGTAATAAATTAGGGCTAATTTACGAGTTTAATCCTTTTAACTTTTTGAACGGAATACATCATTCAACTTTAAAAATGTATACTAATTCCTTGAACTCTTAATTTTTGTTGTTGTTTTTTTTTTTTTTTGAAAAAAAACCTCTTTATTATGCCACGGGGGCAATGGAAAAACGGTCAATACAGACCAAATTACAAATCCACTCGGAAAAGAAAAAATTCCACACTTCATCTTTCTTCTCTCTTCTCGCCCATTTGGCTATGACATCAGCTACAGCATTGCCATTTCTAGACACATGAGAAAAAATAATCCTGAAGAAAGCAGATGTTCTTCAATCAAAGACCCTGATTCATTTCTTTCTTCATCATCCCTGGTTATTTCTTAATTTGTTGTTTAATAAACTCCTAAGTTTTCGTTCTTTACCTAATAAGTTGAGAAACTTTTAAAATGTTTAATAAAGATTTGAGCTTTTATGTCAAAAATATTCTTATAACTATTCTAAATACAAAATCGAAAATTTAGAGACTTATTTGATACTTTTAAAAATTTTAATAACATATTAACTAAAATATTGAGAGTTTAGATTTTTTTTTTTTTTAGAAAATAAACTTAATTAAAGACATAAATTAATTGCCCTAGCCTCATTAAGAGGCTTTTATCCCAAAAGGGGAGGTCAAAACAAAAAATTAACTCCCTGGAAGTCGAAGAGGACTCCAAAACGGAAAACAGAGGCAGGATCACCATGCACGCCAAACTATGGGCAACAACATTTTGATGTTTGGGGCAAAATACAAAAGAGATTTCCTTGAAGGAATCTTTCCGTTGGTTGATTTCTTCGACAATGAAGGAGATTTTCGAGAGGTCGTCTTCTTCATTGTTGAGGATTTTCACCACATTCGCTACATTGGATTCCACGACGATGCAGGAGGTGGTCAGACCAGATTTGGTTCTGATCAAAGGTAAGCTTTTCAACCTCTCGAGATACCATCTTCAAAATTCGTAAACTTGTTAGATACCATCTTGAAAATTTAATCATGAACTTAGTTTTAATTGTGGAACCAATTCAGTTAAAATGGAATATAACATCACTGAAGAATTTTTATCTTCATATTTGTGTGTATATAATTTTGGAAGGATGAATTTTTATTTTAAAAATATTTATGACGCAACATGGATGAACTTGGAGTGCTAGCCTTGCAAGCTTATGCCACTTGTTGCAACTTGTTTCACCTCATCAAGGTCCACATCGGAATTATTTGAGATTTTATTGATGTAGATAAGAATCAATGAGTTGCTTTTATGGGGTGATTTACCACACCAAATCTCACCATGTTCTATGATGAAGTTAGATTGGATTTGTCACTTTGACAGAAACAAGAGTTTGCGTGTCGTTAGGTTTGAATTTAAACTTTGGATTTGTCCATGACTCTCTTTCACTCACTTTATCAAGTTCTTTTATGGACAGTTTAATTATATGTATCATTTGAATCAATAAAAATCCTAGAGTAATAATTGTACCATTAAAAAAAAAATAGAGAAAAAGAAAAATAAATGGAAAATAACGATAAAATTAAAATAAAATAAAACCTATCTTGCTAGGGGGAGACATGACTTCCGCATTGCCTTCCACCACTTGAATGATTGTCCCAGCAAAAGAAGAAATAACATGCCCCCCATTGTCTATAAGCCACTTTGTATCCATTCCATTTTTTCTCATAAGTCTATATTAAGGGTTAACACTATTTCTTTTACCTATCAAGCTAACAATAGTTACCACATCATTCCTCGTAAATAAATCTTTTAAAATCCACTCATTACAATGGTTAGAAGGGGGTTAAGAGTTTGTCGAACTTCGTGTGGATCAATGTCACTAACTTTCTCTGCATCATTTACTAAAACACAGTGACCGCGATCGTTATTGCCTATTCTAGCAAAACCACCCATCAAAGTCATTGTTAACTATCCATCATTAAACGTAAGGCGTGTATTCTCAAAATACCTATATCTACTGTTGTTGTAGCAATAGGTGCATGATCTGGTCATAAACCAATTTGTTCACTATTCGTAACTAAAATGATTTTTGCCACTTCTGAATTTCAGATAATTCAACTAAAAGTCATAAAACGAAGATTTAAGGTCATTTTTTCAAAGCTCCCTTTCTAACCATTGTAATGAGTGGATTTTAAAAGATTTCTTCATGAGGAGGGTTAGAAAGGACAAATTGTTAGGTACTCTCGGTGCAATGAGGCTTCCTCTTTAAAACCGTCGAATGTAAATCTTCAAATTTGTCTGTCTCCTAATAATCGTTGGATACAAAATCAAAGTACTTTCACAATTTCTTTCTTTTACATCCAACGTCGCAAAACTATCGGTTTCATTACACCGGAAGCACCTAATAATTTCTCGTTAGAAAGGGGGGTTTAGCCACCTTAAAAAAAAACAAAACAAAATCAATTTAACTCGAGCCAGCTCTCCACCTCAAACTTTTTTTTTTTTTTTTTTGGAGAAAATCTTTGTCCCATGGGGTGTGCTCTTTCAAATGTAAGATTGATAATGTAAAGATTTGTATAGTTCTATTGATAATGTAAATGAATAAAAGACGATGTTTGGATGTCATTTTAATTTTATGTTAAAATGTCGAAAACTTCAAGTATAATTCAACTAATTAAGACACCTTCGACCAAGAGGTGAAATCAGATTCTAATCATTATTTACCCTATATATGGTTAAACTCAAAAAAAAAAAAAAAAAAAAAAAAAAAGTATGCAATGCTAATATAGACGATAAGTATAGACTAAGATATATGATATAAACCAAAATGTTAAAATCATATAGACTTTACAAATTAAACTAACATTACTAGATTTCTATCGAGACTAGACTTCATATAAATTTTCATTTCATCTAAAAAAAAACACGTTTCAGGATATATCTCGCATCATTTTATACTCAACTGTATTTGATTGACCTTTCCCCCCTTAAATTGACAACAAGGACTTAAAGAGGACACAACTGTACGCATGATAGAAACTTGTGGAATCAATTTTTAAAATTGACTTCATTTTCCCAAATTAAAGCCTACTTTAAATCTGTACTGTACGCTTAGAAAATGAGGAAATTTTCTATTTTAATTTTGTGTGCCCAATCCCTTCCTTGACATCACAGCTTCATAATAGTGCTTGATGTTCATCTTTCCTGAAATTCATTTGAAAAATAAAAGGGTAGAAGGTAGAATGGACTTAAAAGATCCATTCACTGATGACTGATCTACGATGAGAAATTATAATTTTCAACTGATTGTACTATTTTTCCATCTACATGAATTTGATAAAATCTCAGTCTCTGTCAACTTTATCTTTGGATGGTTTTTATAATAATATTTTAGAATAAAGTACCCTTTTTTTTTAGTTTACCAAATAAAGTACCTTATCTGTATTTCTGAAATTACCTTTGATTATGTAAAAAAAAAAAAAAATGAAAGATTTAAAAAGAACCTTTTCTTTTTAATCCTACAATTTTGTTAAAACTCTACCTTGAGTACATTTGGGATTACTTTTGGACCCAATTATTTGCGAGTTTATAAATAAAATCGCTTTCTAATTTAATCTATTTGCAATCACATAGATGATTACTTTTTAAAATCTAACTTTGTTGAGAAAATATTGTCACACGTTGACATCTACTTCTACACTCCTATACTTTTTTTTTTACACAAATAAGGATTTCATTAATTAAAACAAACAGAATTCAAAATACATTTGCAATGGACATCATTACCCAAGAACAATAACCATGGTGGAAAATTTGACAACCACAACATGGTATTCTTGTAAGCTAAAGCATCAGCTCTAAAATTTCTATTCCTAGAAATATAATGAAAAGAAATGGATTGAAAACTCTTGCACATATCCTGATACTCACAATCCAATGTGCAACATCAGGAAGCATATTAATTTCCTTATACTATTTTGTAGTTAAATTATAACAAAATATTGATCTGTTCAATTGATAGAAATTATTTTTCATAATATCAAATAATTTAGAGATAAAATAATTTACAACTTAAATTTCATATAAAATTTAAAACAATTGTCTTGTAACAAATTTGACATTAAATATAAATATAAAAATAAATTAATATAACTAGTTTGGATATTATAACTAATTAAATCATACCAACTTAGTCTTAATTTATCAAACGTTGTAACTTGCTTTTTTAGGAAAAAATTTGAAATTTACCAAACACCATCACTCCATATTGCAACTAATTTTTCTAAAATTACGATTGTCAAACATTATATTTTAAAAACTACAACAATCTCAAACTCATCCTAGTATCTCTTCATTCACATTAGTGGTGGCTTGAAATTGAAAAGTGAATTCTTTTCTCAAAGTTAAAATTTACAAAGTAATACACATCAACATCTCAATATACAAGCAGAGATGAAGAAGAAAGCTCAATACAACTAAACATCACTCCCCCTGTTGATTAGTCAATGAGAAGCAACCAAAGATGTTCTCATATAATTTGATTGAAATGAATTGGTTTTTTTTTTTTTAAATACCTTGAAAATTAAGTCACATGTTAAGGCTCACAACTTGAAAAAGCCAAGGAGGGTAATCTAGCATCTTCTTCTCTCCTCTATTACTTCCATTTTGGCAGCCTGAGGAATTTCCAGTTACCCCCAAAACCTCCATTTCTTGACCTGTAACTTGCTTTGTATCGTCCGTACGTCTTCCTTCATGGCTTGACCCTGTTGAAGAAGAAGAGTGAGTTATCCCTGAATCTGAAGTATTGTAACTTGAAGGCCCTAGAGTTAGTTCGAGTTCAGTCTCGTTTATGGTCTGCAGAGCTCCATTATTGGCTTCTGTTTCATCTTCAGCTGGCTGTTCTAAATCTAGTTTGGCCGTATGAGTTGTTCTGTAATAATTTTTTGCATCCTGTTCATAAATTTGTCTGAAACATATCTCATTCCTTTTGTCCCAACTCTCTGGATACCATCCACTTTGCCTGCTTTTCTCTACGTTTTTCATTAATGTCTTTTGGGTACGATAAAGCCGATGAAGTTCATGTACCTGCAATAAATCCTTCCCAAACTTAGAACACAAAACTAATGTTATAAAAAACCTGAGATGAAATGGCAAATAAAAGTAGATTTCATTTAGAAACCCTCTGAGAAAAAAGCATGGATTGAACATCGAAGTTAAAGTTATTTTTCTGTGATAATGAAAAAAGCCGGTATAAACTTTTTTCAATGATATAGGCCATAGAGAACTGTTAGATGTGTGACAAAAACCCTAAATCCATCCATTGCCCTGCCACCACAAATCGTAGATTTTTCCCCCTCACTTTAAAATGCTGCACCGCACTTTTCTCAGATCGAGAGCCATAAAAAATTCAAAACACCCATATTTATTAACTGCCATTAAAAGAAAAGGGGGGAAAATACTATCAAAATTATGGATCCAGTTGAATCAGTTCTTGTTAAGAAGGCCAGATTGGAGAAATCAGTGGTTGTAATGAAGAGTAGCATCTTCAACAGTTCAATAATTGTATGGTTGTTTTGACTTTTGGGTTCTAAACAGAAAGGATATATTGCAAATTGAAGATCAAAATTGGAGAAAAACCTGTTGTTTGAATGTTTCTTCATGCTTTAACATGGCCATCCTCATGTACTCCTTTTCATATGCCTTAGGCAGCTTTTCCATTGGGATTTCAGCCCCTTTTTTCACCTGATGCAGTCTTGAATCTTGAGTCTGAGGAACCAAAAAAAAAAAAAAAAAAAAAGTCCATTAACAAAATAGGAAGTGGCTCAGAAATATAGAATCTGCTTCTGGAATAAATTCTTGCCTGAAAAATCATTAATCCAAAGGTCTCGAGTTTGATAAAATATATATATATATATTTCCTTTAAGTACCACTGGCCAACGCCATTATGAATTGGGTATTCAGTAGCATAATGAGGACAGAACAGCCCAGTACGAATAAATAAAAATTTGTGATAAAGCCTTTTCCATTGGCCTTTTGTTTGCTATCCTAAATATCCTTTTCTCGTTCAGTCATTACGTCGAGCACTTAATGCGCTCCCCAAAAAAGAAAAAAAAAAAATGATTCCACACGGTAAGAATTCGGTTTCACAAAACTCTGTAATCCTAAACCAAAATCACCGCTAATTACAATGTCGAAGTTGGATCGAACCTCAAATACAACACACGGATCGATCAAGAGAGTAACAATAGAACGAACGAAAACTGCTTATATACAACCAAAGCACGAAAACCCTTGGGAATTACCTGAAACAATCCGTAATCCTTAACGATCGATCAGCAGACGGAATTGCAGAGCTTCGCATGTATTTTTCTTTTTCTGAACACTGCAAAAGAAGCCAAAAGCTAAGACGACAGAGAGGGACGAAATGGAGGAAGATGAAGAAGAAGACACTTCATCTTCTCCAAGGAGTCGCAGGTGAGGCAAAATCCCAATCCGTTTGCACAGAGAAAGATGGAACATGGAAGACTACTCGAGCATTCCACGAAAATCAGAAGTGAATAAATAAAGAGAAGAAGAAAATAATTTGAACTGAAAGAAAAAAGATTCTCTCTCATTTACCCAGTGAGGAAGAGGGAACAAGAACAGGAAGAGGAACAGAAACGTACCCAAGTTCTGCGATGTCTGGGGTCAGATTCCAGCCAATCTCCTTCAAGTTTCGTGAAAGATATGCTTCAGAAATAGGCAACACCAGCAGTGCACGAGATTCCAAGTACTTGGTATATATAATTCACATGGACTTCTCTCTTCCTCAACCCCTTTTTTTTTTTTTTTTTTTTTTTTTTTTTTTTTTTTTCTTCTTCTTCTTTCTACGTATTTTATTTTGGTTTTGATACCTTTAGCCTAATTTTGATAACGACTTTGTTGGATTTTTCTATAGGAATATTACATTTTTTATAAATAATTTAAACCAAAATATTAGCAATTTGATATATATATAATATATATAATCATGTATTTAATGTGCACGAGAATATAAAAGTGGAGAAAAAAAAATTATTGAATTAGTAATTGGGTAGAGAGAGTTTCAAATAAAGAGCAAAAACTTTTTTTTTTTTTTTTTGGCAATGCTAAAACTTTCTTTTATATAATGAAAAGTAATCAGTTAGCAAATAAATTTTATACTATATATTCACTTTTAAATGAGATTGGTTGTTTAATACTGTTATTAATAATTGCACTACTTTTTAAAATATTTATATACTCTTCATATTTTTAATTAAAAAAACTGATCAACCAGAAATTTACACAAAACTTGCTTCTTTGATCGTTTCTGTCTCTTTTTTTTTTTTTTTTTATTTAATTAAGTCAAGTTTACTAACAAGCTCTTTATTTTCTTTTTTATATTTTAAATTTTTTTAGTTGAGTTTCAAAAACAATAATTTGTATTTTCTTTAAAATTTAAAAAACCAAATCACTTTAAAATCTTGTTTAGTAAACAAGCTTGATTTTGATTATAAAGATTAAAGACTATGAAATTAGCCCTAAATGTTTTTGTTTGGTTAATGTATTTTCAACTACCATGCTTTTAGTTCTAAGTTTAAGAATTTGTCTTTAGTCAATTAAAAGTTTTGTTTTATTTAAAAGAAGTAATAAGTTTCTTTTTTTTTTTTTTTTTTTTTTTTTGTCTTAAAAAAAAGTTTCTAATTTTTTTAAAAGAAAAGTAATGAGTTTCAAATTTAAAAAATTCAGACTAAATATATGAATTCAAACATGGTAAAACTTTTGTCATTTGCAATATGGAAAATTGATGAAGGAGAATAAAATAAATTTGAATGCAAAGTTCAAAGATGAAGACATTATAAATCATGGATGCTAAAATTAAATAAGAAATAAATATATAAGGAATTCTTAATAGCATCGCCGTATTAAATTATTTTATAAAGTTTTATAGAAACAAGAAAGAAAACGATGATGGAAATTATATAGACAAAGGCGATTCACATGCAAAGGAGAATTATATGTCACGGAAACAGTTGTCTCAATTATATGTATTAGAATCTTATATTATATCTGTCGATTATTATAATATATTTGGGAAATAAATGTCAGATAATTATTACCCATTAAGATAAAGATTGCGATGCTATGGCCCACCGACAACTCGATAATGGCCGTACAATATAAGTTTACTTCTATGAAATAATGGTCCAAAACAAAATAATGAGATAGAGCTGCATTTTCTTGTTTTTTTCTTTAAAGTTATTAGCCATTTTCTAAATTGAATAATTGAACAGTGAAAATAATGTTGAGGTTCACAAGGTTTCACAACCATAAGAAGAATTTGACTACTAGAAATTATTGAGAATAACGTAGTTTAATGTTATAAATGCATAGTATCAGTATTTACACATATCATTCAATAAATATTGAAACTTGATAAATATTGATTCATATTTTAAATCATTATTAATTCTGATTCCATTAAAAAAAATTGAGTCCAAAAAATAGATAAAATATTACATATATAAATACCTTATTTACAAGTCTAAAACTTACCAAAATCTAAGCATGCAACTGTTGCATGGGATAAGAATGAGATCAAATCATCATGGTATTAATATTGTAGGTTCATAAAGTGATACAACACTCAATATTAACAATACAATTTAATGGAGGACGGGATTTAAAAACAATTTAATAACTACCTTGAGTTAGTTCAGTGGGTATAACTAGATAAATTTAAACAATAATAATCATCCTTATACTAACTATAATTTGTCAATTATGAAACTATAGGTAGAAATGATTGAATATTAACAATACAATTTAATGACTGATTTGAGTATGATAGTTCAACTGGCTAAAGCATATGATCATTTTTCCTAATTCAAAGGCTCAATTACTACTCACTCTAAAACTTTTAATAATCATCTTTGTATTGGCTATAATTTTTCATGTATATCCTACTAGTATTATTAATCTATTGTTTGTGTGTGTGGTTTTTTTTTTTGGAAAAGTTAGTTAATGACTGACAACACAGTTAGACTATAAACTGAAATGTTGTCCCGTTGGAAGTTGGGTGAAAGAGGAAACTTTTTATTTATTACCTTAATGTAAATAGTAATTAGGAACATCCTATAAAGAAGACTTGAATGAATGCAATAATGTAAGAAGAATAATGTAAAGGGCAGGTGAAATTAGATGATGAATAAGTGTACTATATTTTGAAAGGAGGAAAGTTGGGAATGAGTTGTAATGTCGAATCCAACCCGGCAAAGGAAGGCGAACGAGATCACTATCTCTGGCCGTCCATTTGTCTTTCCCACGTGGGTGGCAATAGCTAAACCCTTCCCCACCTCCTATTTAAATATACGCATCCGTGGGCCCCAACTCTCACGTTTTAATCCTATTTCTAGATTAGAATACATACATTTCTTTTTATATATATAAATAACTTGTTTTGGTTTATTTTTAAAATTTAAAATTTTGTTTATTTTACTTCTTAAATTGCCAGATATTTTCTTAAACTGCTTTAAATGATACCTGTTACTGTTATTATTTATTTTTGTTGTAACTTTCATTAAAATCTAAATTTATTTTGATACCTGGTATTTGGTTCAAGTAGAGTGTTAATGTCGAATTAAAATGTAAGAACAATAAGAGATCATTAATGTATTGAATAATTGAACTATGTTCAAATTGACAAATTACTTTCTTACCATTTTAAACTAGACTAAAATCTGGATAACGGAGAGGTTAATTTATAAAATAGAAAAAAGAAAAGAGGATAATTTGTAAATATGTAAGTCAAGTGGATTTGGTTTGGTGTTTAAGAAAGGAGGATCTGGAGATTCTCTCTTGGCCCCTCCCTTGGTTGGGAGCAGATTGTTGGTTTGGTTGTAATCATAAGTTAAGATTCTCCCTTTTTCCTCCGTATATGTTTTAAAAATATGAATATTTATATTTGGATTTGATATTAATAGTTTTTTTCTGTGGTACCAACCAAACAAACAAACAAACACACCGCACAGTTTCAAAAGAAAGAGAGAGATAGAAGTAGACAGGGAATCACGCCTTGCCGGTGTACGGAGGAGCAGCCCGGTGTGGCGGTGGATCCACCTCGCTTCACTTCAAAACCCCGGACCCTGGCCCTCACCTTCCTCATACCTTGGTCCCACCTTTCCAAACATTACTTCAAATGTTTGTTTTTGTTTCTAATCACTTTTCCTTTTTCCTTCTTTTTTTTCAATTTCCCCTAATTGGTTAAGTATTGTGCTAAATAAATTTATAATTACTCAAATTTAACATTCATAAATAGTGAAAGGCTAAATCTTAAAAAATTAATACATAAGGTCAACCATTTTGTTTTTTGTTTTTGAAAATTAAACCTATAAACACTATTTTTATCCACAAGTTTATTCATCTTGCTATCTATATTCTTTCTTGTTTTCAAAAACCAAGTCAATTTTTTAAAACTAAAAAAAAATAGTTTTCAAAAACTTGTTTTTGTTTTTAGAATTTGGCTAGAAACTCAAATGTATCCTTAGCAAAGATAAAAACAATTGTAAAGAAATTGAGAGGAAACAAGCATAATTTTCAAAAACCAAAAACCAAATGATTATCAAACGGGATCTAAATGATTAAATTGAAGCTTCTTGAAAAAAAAACTAAATATATATTTAGTCTGAAAATAAACTCAACAATTAAATAGAGATTGGATTACTAATTTGGATTGTATGATTAGATTTGGTTGTTATAATTTGAGACTTCTAGCTTCAATTTGGTTTTTCGAGTTATAAGACATTTATTCAATTTGGTTTGGTGAAACCTCTTAGATTGTAATTTTACCTACTTGAAAAGCCTTTTTTAGACCTAAAAATCTAGTCTAATCAGCTAACTTAAGAGATAATTTGTGAGATTAGACCCAATAATAGATAGAAGTCATGCCAAAATCTCTCAAAGGTAGAGACAGTAATTAAGGGAGTAAATCACATAGGAAACTTTAAAATTTTAGTTTTTCTACATAATTTATTTATTTTTTGAATATTACACAACGAAGTTACTCCCTCAATCTTTTTGTTTATCCTTCTTAAAAAAAATATTTTTTTATCCGTGAGATTATATAGACTAAATTGAAATGGACTACCCAACACAAACCCCATATATATATATATATATTTCAAACTCTAGACGAATCTCATTTCAAGAGGATAAAGATTAAAATTGTGAATAAATTAATATGAAAAAAAAAAGAAAGCAATGTACATACATTTAGAGAGACGTGGGTTAATAAAATAAAGGGCGGAGAGAGAGGGGAATCTTCTCGCTTTGCTACCTTGTCGGTGGATTGTGGGGACTTATGATGATTTACAATCTACTCTCGAGTCAACACCCACGTTTTCTGGTCCCATCTACTCTTAACTTAACGCCTTATCTCTCTCTCTCTCTCTCTCTCTCTCTCCTATTCTTATCATTTTACTTTTACCTTTATTTTATATCTTACCCCATGTGCTTTATTCAACTTTCATTAACAATTCTTTTCATTTTCAACATTATTTTTTTCGGTTGTGTTTCTATAAAAATGTTACATCACTTATTTTTTAATTTAAGATGAGGTAGTTTAGTACTAAATAATTTTTATTTGTTGAACATATATATATAAATAAAGTAAATAAATATTAATGCTTTTTGACAATTCTATGTGTCGTAGGATATGAATACTCACACAACTATAAAAATAAAGTAAATAAATAGAGCATTACACAATTATAGGATCAAAATTTTACCTAATAGAAAAAAACATATACTGAAGGTGATAACTCTATTAACATTTTTCACACCGATTCAAATTCATGAGCTATTCAAGAAAGAAGTTTAAAAATTAATTAAGAGCACTTAAGACCCACCTGTTTTTAGTTATATATATTGGTCGAACTCTAGATCATATAATTTCACGAGCCTACGTAGTATCTATATAGCTAACTTTTAGGTACCATGGACAGTGGTTGGATTGAGTATTGACCCTACGCATTCGTATGTTCTTATATTTATTAACTGTCAACTCTATCATTGAGTTGCATAACACCAAAAGGAAATTTTATCCAACCTGAATATGGAATATATTTTTTAAATATAAAAATCAAACCCAAAATAATAAATGAAAAGTTTTGAGATTATCCTCACACTTTTTAGTCCAATCATTTAATTTCGTATATATATAAAATACCTATTGTTAATACTTCGTTAATAAATTTAACAATAACTTGAACTGAAAATTTTGATACCTGTAATTTCAAATACACATCATGAGTACATATTTATTAATAAATGTAAATATATGCATGTGTTATGTTTTTCTAAAAAATTATATTAAAATGATAGTAATAACTAAAAAGATTTTTTAAACAAAGTTTAGAGTTGAAAGCAAATTTTTTTAAAGTTTATTGACCAAAATATAAAATATGCATAAGAGTTCATAAACCGAAATAGAATAGAAAAAAAAAATGAAAATATTACCTTTGGAGTGGGAGAGATTCGAACCTTTAACCGTACCTCTTTTTTTTAGAATATATATGTCAATTGTGGCTTAATTCACTACTATTATTAATACTCAATAACTAACGAGAGTAATTAATATGAGTGGGTTACTTAGTAAGTGTCTCTCACATAATTCATAATTTGAAAATAAAAATATAATATAAAAAGAAGTAGGTTGCTCACACACGCTAGAAGATAGATATTTTGAGTGTGGGAACGGATAGGATGAACACAAAGCGAAAAAAATGTTATAACGAAAAAGAAATGAGGGGTGATGGTTTCAGGTTGATTTCATCACTTCAAATGCAACCACACACAAATATCTTAAACAAGGCCCATGCTTGCGGACCCCGCCAATGAATGGTCGTCTCCTACTATTTAATCCTCATGTCAATCTCCCCACTTTTGTTCTCTCTTCTCTTATCTGTGTGTTCATGGATTGCGACAGTGACAATTTTGATCTTAGCTGATGTTTATATTTAATCGATCTCTAAACTTTCAATTTTAAGTCTACTAAGTCATTGAACTTTCAATTTTGTTGTCAAATAAGTTTTTAACCTATTCAATAGGATCTATCAAAATTACAATTTTAGAATCTTATTAAACACAAAATTCAATTTTAGGTTTGACATATCTACTAATTTTAAAAAATTATCGAATGTGTCAAAGATTTATTAAATATAAAATTGAAAATTGATATATTAGAATTTTGTAAGGTTCATAAACCTATTAAACACAAATCCAACCTATTTAACCAAATTTTATATGTATAATTTTTTATACCAAGTTGAATAAAATTCAACTAATTAAGAAATATATTCTCAAGTAAGAGATGGGAGGTTCTAATCCCCACTCTCACACGTTGAACTAAAAAATGACAAACTAAAGATTTTAACTTTATGATATGATTTTTCAAGATGATTTTAGAAGTCATCACCTTTTTCTTTCTTCTTTCGCTTCATCCCTCTTCGCAACCGAGATATTAATGGAGAGCTGGGCTAGGGTTCGGGCGTGTCGGTTGCACGGTGTCACAATCGCACTCTTTCGAACTCACAAGCGATTGTGCGGCACTTACTCTCGCCCACGAGTAAGTCAGCCAATTCGATTTTCGGATCGCCGGTGGCACAAAGGGCCTATCTCGCAACCTCCACCCCCGTTCTTGGAAAACGGTTTTAGAAAACGGGGTTAGAGGAAAAGCTTTGGAAAACAGTTGAAAACATTTTGAATGAATATTAGTTGCACGGACTATCAAGTAAGAAAGGGACAACAACAGCTTGATAGCGAACAACTAGTCGTACCCCCTATAGTATATTATTAAGCATTTTAGCCTTGGCAGAACATGAAAATCATGAGGAGTCATACACTTGAGAAATGCAAGGAAAAATAAACAAGAGATACGAAGGAAATACATATAATGAAAGCATGAGGGGAAAGGGTTGACATGGGCATGCGGCCATGGGCAACACGCCTTGGACAAGCATGACCGTGACACACGGCATGCCTGCCCTGGCCTACCTGAGTGGGTTGGTTTGGTTTGGGTCATTGGGTGTTATCCATTGCGCCCACCACCAGATTTGAGAATATGTTTTGCTTTCAGAACCTGGCTGGCTAGCTGGCTTGGCAAAAGTTTGTACTTTTGGGCCCCTTAAATTATCTTTTTCTCTCTTCTGTTTTGACTCTAGATTGCATTCTGGATTGTTTTAGGTAGATATTTCTAAACGAAGGCCAATGCAAATCATACAGGTCACACGTTTGGCTTCTGGAGTACATTTTTGGGATTCCTTTTTAGTTTTAATTTTAACTCTATTTTCTTTTTGCCTTTTTATTTGATTTAATGCACAATTTTTTTAAAATGATGATAGTATATTTTTGGTTTTTTATTTTTTAGATATCTAATGATCATGTATTTAATATATATTTAATATTTAATATATACATAGTAAATTATATATGTGTGTAAATTTAAGTTCAATTATATAAAATACTCCTAAACTTTATGGTTCCTGTTTCAATTATACCATTATTATTTCAAAAGTTTCATTATTGTTCTGTAATGAAAGGGAAGCAATATATATATATATATATATATATATATATATATATATATATATATATATATATATATATATATATATATTATACATCAACATTTTGGAATAGGGGGATTCGAACCTTGACCTTTTGGTAAAAAATACATGTCAATTATCGTTGAGCTATGCTCACTTTGGCAGGAAGCAAATTTTCATTTGTTTAACACACGGATATGAAGAGAAAAGCTAAGTAAAAGTTGTTGACTATTGGATATCCTTGACGGGGTTTTTTGTTCCATAATAACCCAATTTTCTTCAAGTTACTATTGTTTATCGACCTTTTATGATGATAGGAGATCCCAATTTTTTCTTTAGCCTCAAATTCTTTCAATTGGTTGGGAGAGAAATGGCATCTAAAAATTCCTTTTTTTTTTTTTTTAAATCATTTTGTAAACGTCTCTAAGGTCTAGCTCAACAATTACATGCACGTCACAATGACATCATTGTTTTAATGAAAAATCTAATAGAGGGACTTTTTTAAAAGACAACTTTAAAGATTAAAAGAATAAGATGAAACTTTTGAAATAATACCAGAATAACTAAAATATGAAATTTTGTATAATACAATCTATAATTAAAATGAGGCGAGTTTGCATTGTAGAGATCCCTTTGTCATATTCACTTGAGACAATTTTATTTTTACCACTTCTTTGTAAAGTTTTTAATGGACTTTCGTTACATTTCTTAAAACATAATATTTTGAAAGCGAAAACAATATAAATAGACCCAAGAAAAAAAAAAAAAGCATCCAAGAAAAAAAGACAAAAGATGATGCTAAAAGTATGTTTTAACGAAAAAAAATATTTAAACATAATTTTTAATATACATTCCTTAAAATAAACTAAATAAATATAAGTTGACACTACGTAAAGTATTTAAAAAAAAATGAAAATAAAAAAGAAATCAAAAAGAAAGGTAGAAGAAGGCAAGAAATGTACGTATTGACTATTTGGATGTATTTTTATAATTATGTTTTCTTAAAAAAATGGTAAGTTACTTAAAAATACGTGAAAACAATAAAATATTGTTCTTTTTTTTTTTTTTTGGGTTCTAAAATTTTCTTTAAAAACTATCTAACCAAATGAAACTATGCATCAAAGTTTTAATTCTACACAAAGTATATAATGGTTTTTTTTTTTTTTTTTTTTTGAGGAATATGTAATGGTTTTTTTAACTGAAAATTGAAGTGCTAATTCTGTATAATATAGTCCTTTAAAAAATGTAGAGCATACTTTTTCTTTTTCTTTTTTGAATTAAGAACATACTGTTAATAGTGGCTATTTGTGTATTTAAGCCCGTTGAACTTAGTTGGAATTGGGTTAGCAGCAAGAGTGAGGCCCAACATTCAATACTTGGGCTTCAGTGTGAGTAATTGGGCATCAAATTCAGGGCCCAATTCCCAATGTTAAAAGAAGGGAAAATTACCGTGGATGGCAAATTGGACCAAATTAATAGCAAATATAGCACCATGTAAAAAAAATTGCAAATATAGCAAAATCTATTGGAGTCTATCTGATAGACTTCGATTATCAGAGTTTATTAGCGATAGACTCTGATTAATCAGAATCTATCAGTCTACTGATAGACTCCGATTATTCAGAGTCTATCAGTGCCTATCGCTGATAAACTCTGGTTAATCAAAATCTATCAGTGTCTATCAGTGTCTATCAGTGACTATCACTGATAGACTTTGATTAATCGAAGTCTATCAGCGATAGACACTGATATACTTTGAATAATCAGAGTCTATCAGTGATAGACACGATAGAATCCGACAACAGCTTTTTGGTCTTGTACAGTTAATTTTGCTATATTTGCAATTAGTTTGAAACTGTGTTATATTTGTTATTAATTTGGTTCAATTTACTATCTATGCAACTGCCCCTGAAAGAAGCATCTCCTTAAATCATCGTTCTTTTTTTTTAAAAAAAAAAAAAAAGAAAAAAAGAAATCATCGCTTCCTAAAAATGTTCATGTCAATGAGTTTTTAAAAAAGTGTGTATGGAATGGAAGCCTAGCCAATGAATCATTGCATAAAGTTGTTTAAAATTATTATAAAAATCACTAATATGATACACGTACATACTAATACATATATATTTTTAAGTTCAACAAGTGTGAGGTGAGATGAAAGATAATCCTTCAATCTTAAGAAAGATAATAAATATCTTACCCATCTCGAGTTGGCAATCATATCATTGAAATTGGTGATTGAACTTAATTCTAACCAATAACAATATGTCTTTTAAAAGATAATATTAATCGATAACTTTAATATATTTAATTATGGGCCATTATTTCATTTAAAACATAGACTTGTTTCAGAAAATGTCACTAGCAATTGAGGTAAAATTTTCATAAATTTAATCATTACTTTGAAAAATATGCTTTTCTTTAGTAACGTGACTTTAAGAGGAGTACATGCTAATTACTGTTGAGTTATATTCACTTTGGTAAAAAGAAAAAAACAAATGACTAATTCGAGTATAACTAAATAGATCATATGTTTATTACTATATTTTGAAGGTTGATGGTTTAATCGTCCACTTCTCCAATCATTGAATTGGAAGGAAAGAACTAGAAAATGTATAGTTGAATTAGAGGAAAAGGAAAAATAAATAAAGAAACAAATATTTGGTCAAGATTCTTGTGTGTTCCACTAATTAAGCATACAACGAATTAATTATCGCAAATTTGGCAAGTGCCTTTACACTTCAAATTTAGTTCAACACGGCAAGTAAATGCATTTCATTGCACACACCCTACCAGCCTAGTAACTAACATAGGAAGAGTTGTACTAAAAAGAAGAGTAAAGAAGAGTAAAAGTTTTTTTTTTTTTTTTTTTTTTTTTTTTTTAAATAAAAAAAAAAAAAAAGAGTAAAAGTGAGAAGAAATAATATAATATAATATTTCCAACATCATTTAAATGCATTTTAAATTTAATTATAAAATTATAGAAATGACATCAGAACAAAGTGGGCCAAAAAATATATTCTCCATTTTCAACTAATGCATCAAATTTTAACAATTCTTTGCTCCTTCTTGATGGCTTTTGGTTTTTGAGTTAGAAGAGTCAAACTAGCTCTTTAACATATCTATGATGCATTATTTCTCTCTTTGCAAAGTTGACTAACACGATAATACAATTATTCCTACTATATAATATAGTGGGGTGACAAAGTGTCCTTTACTTTTATAGAGGTGTTGTTAACTAACAACCCTACATCACATATTATATTATACAGGTTTCTATAGGAGTTTCCTTTTCCTTACAAATTTAGGAGATCTCATTACAATTAAATTATGAAAATTATTGTAGTGTTGATGTATAGAAGAAAGCTCTTTCAAATTATTTATTTTTATATGAAAGTGTTGTATTAAACTAGTGGCTAGAGACTATTTTCAAATTATTTTAATATTGAAACTCATTTTTAGAATTAAAAAAAAAAAAAAAATCTTTGTTGTTGATGGCCTCAAAATAATGACTTTGTTCAATACTAATAATATGGTACCGTTACTTTAAATTTAAACACAAAAACCTATAACAGTCGGGACTCAGTATTTCATGCTTAGAGTTTTTACACATCAAATTGATATCAATTAAAAAAAATTAGAGTGACGATCATATCATATTACAACCACGTACCAAGAAAACTTTAATTAATACAAGGACTGCTACTAACTCTCAATGATCACAAAATTTATATAATAGAATTAAAAAGCTTAAAATGCCAAACACAACAATTTATTGGTATGAAGAGATCCAAAGAATAGTAAATTAATAGGATGAGTCAATTTGTAAG
Organism: Luffa aegyptiaca; assembly: GCA_017139565.1. Lineage (NCBI taxonomy): Eukaryota > Viridiplantae > Streptophyta > Magnoliopsida > Cucurbitales > Cucurbitaceae > Luffa > Luffa aegyptiaca. Next base: position 47,568,180 of record CM029398.1, read on the forward strand.
AGAATCTTGAACTTGAACAATAGTATAATAATAGTAGGCAGCTAAAAGCTGCCGAGTCTGTTGGCCTTGGTCGAGCCGCCATGTGCCACGGCGGCGCAGTTGATTAGAAAAGATATCTGTTGGCGAACGTGATCGCGCGTGTGCATGGCTGAAATTCTCACAACTTTGACTGGAAAGCTGATTCATGAATCTTGTCTTTTACTTTTGGTTTTGGGTGCAAGAATTTTACTTGGTTATCGTCAAGAAAAAGCCACCACATTTACCTTGAATAATACTTGTGTTAATACCAGTGTGTAAAGGTTCTTACTCATTTCATTACTGTGACACGACATATATTTTAAATTTGATCATCATTTTGTTTTTTAAAATCAAGTTTGTTTTCTTCAAATTTCCCCCTACTTATTAATTTGCAGCCGGATACATCTCAATAATAAACAACGTGGATCTTTTATTTTATTTTATTTCCACAATATGAATCTTTGAATTTTCTAACATCATAATAATGGTTTTTCGCCTTTCTGATAAAACTTAATATTTTCCTCGTCTAATAAACCAGAACGTTATTGTGCATAAATTATTTGATTAATAATAATTCTCTACCTTCCACAATCCATAATCTCCACCATTTTTTTTTTCTTTTTTAAACAAGCTATGTTCACTTTAGCTCTCTCCTTCCTCTTTAAAATATAATACATGTGTGACATGATTAATTTGCGGGGTAGGTAGTTATCATGTTCTAAGTAAAAACTTTAGAGGATCTTCAATCTAGAGGTATAAGGTTCAATTCTTCCATTCTCAAATGTTGTTGAACTAAATAATATTAATAATTATAAAAATAATAATAATCTTGAATTTTAATTTTATTATATATATGTGTGTGTGTGTGGAGGTAGACATCGGAACACAAATCAAAAACTTCTTATCAAAGAAGTAAAACCTTAGATTTTAGTAATATTATATATATAATAATTGTCACTATTCTAGGAAGGACGGATTCAAATAAATTAGTTTGAAGTTTGAAAGTGTTGGTATAAGTTTTTTTAAAAAATTTGTTGTTACTAATGGAAAAAAAAAAAAAAAAGTGACAAGGATAATGGTTATCAAGAATCAAAGACTGAAAATTCTTAATCATGTCTATTCTCAAAGACTACGACCATATTAAAACATATGAGTTAAAACATATGTCTATTCTCATTGATTGTGTTGGTTTTTAATGCCTATAACCATTCTTGTAATCATGATATAAGAGGATTGTATCTTTCTATTTTGTCTTATTTGTTTATTTCACTTTGCACCTGGTGTGAAATTATTCTAATGCTCGTTCAAATTCTTCATTCAATTAATTTGATCAATGGTAAAGGATGTTTCATTTTGATAATTATCAATGAAAAAGAATATAAATTGTCAAAAAAAACAAAAAACAAAAAACAGAAGACACAACTACACAGTACAATTCGAATATTAATTATTATAATAAAAGGAAAAAGTGTTTTAAACAACAAAAAAAGGAAATAGGAAAATTTTGTAGCTCAAATTCTCAATGTGGCTAAATATTGCATTTCATTAAATAATAATAATAATGTATAAAAAAATAAATTTAATGGGCAAAAAATCAGTTGAATCGATTAAATGTTGCCGTGGAAATTAGGATGTGATTAGAAATTAGATGATAGGAGGATTAATTGTATATATTATCCTTTTTCAAAAAAAAAAAAAAAAATTGTAGATATTATCTTGGTGCACTTGGGCATAGATCTGTCTTGCTTTTTGGGCTAAGTTAAAGATCACCTCCCCAAGTTATACCCTTTTTCCTTGACATTTCTTTTCTTTGACAACATGTGGGGAGGGAGATTCGAACCATCGGTATAACTTTATGCCAGTTGAGTTAAACTCTTGTTAGCATTTCAATTTGACAATATATCACTTTTATAATTCTAATTCATTACCATTCATCAAGAAGAGCTTCAATCAGTAGATTTTAACTAGAACACAAGCATTTAAGTATAGGAATAAAAAAATAGAACTTAAACATTATAATAATATAATAACATTTAAATGTGTGAAGAAGAAATCAAAACATGAATGGCCAGCAACCTATTCGAGTCTTAAATGAGATACATCAATGTCAGACAAAGCCAACAAGAAAAAGTACACAGTGAAAATTAATCTCACAGGAGCAAAAATTAATCATATTTAACATGAGATTTTGGAAAAATAAAATAATTGATGAACTTAAATCTAAAAGAAACCCAATAATTTTTCGAGTGATCGATTTAGGAATTCATGTACAAAATTGGAATTTGATTAGTCCATATAAACACCAGTGTATGTAACCTATATGTGGTTTGAACGAAGACTTATTGTTGTATATGTCTCGTATAATTTTCAATTTGTATGATTTTTTTTTCAACATGCAACGTGTGAAATTCGAACCTCTCACCTTTTTGTTTTCAATATTTAAATTTATATCAAATAAGAACACTTGATTGTGTTTTATACTAATTCATATAAAAATTTAATTTGACAGATACTTGGAATTCTCTCAAAGTCTTTTTTCAACATAAATCTAATAAAAAAAAATTAAAATAAGTATTATTTGTACTTTACAAAAATTATCATGTAATGAAATTGAATTTTTATTTTTTATTTTGAACTCAACAATTTAAGAATAATATAAATTCAAACACCTAATATTTAGTCTAAACTACACTTAAGTTAGACTAACATGAACATAGTTTAATTAACATAAAACTTATATCCACAATCAAAAGATTAGAGGTTTGAATCTCTCACCCAATATATATTATCTAAAAGAAGACATAGAAGTTTGAATCTCCCACCCCATATATTGTCTAAAAAAAACTATGTTTAAGTTACTAGTAGTCAAATTATTAACATTTAATTCTATAATTATCATATTTCTTCACGGTAAAAATAGTATTTTCCCTCCACAAAATGTGTTTAATTAAGACAAACATCCGATCACCATTATTATATATAATTTTTATAGTACAAATTACCATTATTATCAGAAAAGTTATGTACTCAAAAAAAAAAAAAATTATTATCAGAAAAGCACACACCTGAAAAAGTGGGAAAAAAAAGAAAAAAAAAAAGATGTTATTTAGTTTTTTTAAATAATATTTGAAAGAAGAATAAAACCACGACTCCTTTTTTTTCTTCTTTCCCTTTGAAAAAAAGTGTAAAAAAAAAAATTGTAATTGAAAGAAGATTCCCCAATCAAGTTGAGGATTTGGATTAGACAATAACGTGCAATAAAGGTGACAGCTAGGCATAAACGCCGTATCAGATTTCATTTCATTAATCATTAAAGTTTACCGTTTAAATAACGTGCATCTGTCCTTCCTAATACATCGCTTATTCATACAGAATTTCAATTTCTTCTTTTAAATTAATGGGGCAATAATCTTTTTTTTTTTATTTAAAAAAAAAATTAGTTCATTAATGGGGAAATTTTGAATTTTCTAAAGAAATAAATGGGGAAAATTTGAGAGTAGACTCTTCTTTTGTTTTATCTATCTAACTTCCTTTTCTTTTTTCGTAAAATAAACTTCATTATTTTCGACTACAACCGTTAATTGTTGGATTTTTTTTTTCTTTTGTAAACGAAGACTGTCTTTTTATTACGTGTTTTGTTATTTTCTTATTAGTTTATTACAAAGAAAATATAAATGTAGAATTTTTCTTTTCGTTTGTGTGTGGATTTGAACTTTATTGCTATTTTAATTTCTTTTTTTAAATAATAAAATTAGTTCATATGAAGGTCTGTTTCTTCTACTAGCTATCTGACCTAAAAGGAATATTTGATTTGTCAAATAAAAAGTGAACATATTAAATGACATTTTATATTGGAACATCCTCAAATGCATTTTAAAATAAATGTTTTTTTTTGACAACATGTGGGGGTGAGGATTCGAGGCACAGAACTTTTGGTCATTAGTACAAGACTTAGTCAGTTGAGCTACGCTCTTGTTGATCATTTTAAAATAAATGTTATTTTAGGTTAAAAAACACTACTTATGGTTCCTGAACTTTTGTGAAATTAATAATTTAGTCTCCGAACTTTTTTTTTTTTTTACAACAATTAACAATCTATATATTATAAGAAGTTTTATTAAATCTTAATAATATTTTTCACGTTAGAAACTAAATCGTTAAAAACTTTAAACTACATGTACTAAATTGTTATATACTAAAATTTATGGACTAAATTGTTACAAATTTGAAAGTAGATGAACTAAATCGTTCCAAACCAAACTTCTTATTTGAAAAATCAAATATTTCTTTTAGGAACTAAAAGTGATTTTTAACCTATTTTTTAAATTGACAAAATATATGAAAGTTTGTTTTAAAAGAAATAAATTTTTATTTTTGAAATTTGTGTGGAATAGATTTGTTATTTTTTCCTCCTACTAAACCACATAAACCTTTCATAATTTAGATGCATCAATGTATTTGGGTTTGTTTGAGAATTTATTTTCCATAATATTTTATTTTCACAGCTATATGATTAAATAATTTGTAAAGAGAAATATTATAACAACGTACAGAAGAAAAATGAGAGGAAAAAACAAAAAACAACTCTTGAAAAGTAGTTTCTAAATATACTTTCTTTTTCTATTTTCTAGTACAACACAAATGTGATAGTAGATATTAGAATCTCGCAACCTTGAAATAACAAAATAGATATATTATCCCCTTAATTTTGTGTACGATGGTTATCCAAACATATATTTTTCATTGACTTATAATTTGAAAAAAAAAAATTCTCAAAAAAACCATTTGCAAAATTCAAACATATAGATAATAATATTATAATGTGTATGCGTAATTTTATAGAAACGATCAATGATGTTAAGTTGTAGTACTTTTTTTTTCCTCTTTGGATAAATATGATAAATTTTAGAGAATTTGTAGTGGGTGGCAAATAAGAATTATATAATTGCAAATATAGCACAATGTAAAAAAAAATTGCAAATATAGCAAAATATATCAGAGTATATTACTGATAGCCACTAATAGACCCTGGTTAATTAGAATCTATTTGATAGATTTTATCAGCAATAGACTCTGATTAATCAGAATCTACCAGTCTACTGATAGATTCCGATTATTCAGAGTCTATCAGTGATAGATAAGATAAAATCTAACGACAACTTTTTGGTCTTGTACAATTAATTTTGCGATATATACAATTAGTTTGCAACTGTACTATATTTGCTATTAATTTGGTCAAATTTGTCATCTATGCAACTGTCCCTAAATTTTATAATTTTATGATGGTTTTAATTTGATTAGCTAAGGAGAAAGTCTCACTTATTTTCAAGTATTAATCCCCATTTCCAAGTTGTAATCAATGGATTTAGGTGTCAAGTCAGTTGTCACTTGTTAAAAAAAAAAATTATACTATTTGATTAATAAAAAATTAAAAAATGTTGCTTTGTAAAATAATAGAGCATCAATCACATATAGATCCAAACTAATTTTAGCTAGCATGCAAATATTTAATTAATTAAGATGGGTAGAAGATAAAACAAGCGCCAGAGTAATGTTTGTCTTTTTGTTTAAGAATTATTAAATATTTAAGGAACGGATATCTTGAGATAAAGGGAAGATAAAGCTTCAAAAAATGGTTAAGATGTCAATTTAACGAGCGCAAAAATTAATCAATCAAGGGGACCACATGGTTTCCCTAATATATTTCTCCTTGTGCAAACATGTTTACAAGCAATTTTTCATTTTTCATTTTTCATTTTTTGAAAATTCTAATTTTATTTTAAAAAACCTCTAACCTCTTGATCGAGAGTATATGTCAATTATCGCTGAACTATGCTCGCTTTTGACAAAATATGTTGGTATCGAATGACAGTTAAATTTTGAAGACCTAATTATGTGGATGAAATCTTTAAATCCGATCTTCATGCAGATCTAAGTTGAAAAATCAATAATAAAGTAATTGTTTTTGTTGTCCAAAGTAAAAAATCACAAAATGTAGTACATGACATTATTATTATTATTATTATTATTATTATTATTATTATTATTATTATTTTGGGTTAAAATATACTAAAGAGAAATCACTGCTTTGAGGATTTTTTCTATTCTGTCATTTTATTTTAAATCCTAGTACCGAAGAAAAATAATTTGAGTAGGAATGGAGAATTATTCTCAGGTTTTACTGATTTTTTTAATGAAAAGTAAAGAATTTTGTTTCCTCAATTACCTCGTCATTCAATAGATTTTATCAGCCCCAAACACTAATTTGTTGGGAAAACTAATCCAATTGGGAGTGTTGTTAATGTTTATAGGAGTAGATTAAAAAAAAATCATGTTTTATTTATTAAATTGGTCCAAAAAAAGGACTCCTCATAATGTATTAAATTCGAGCTTGCAATATTATTGAAATGTGACTTCTTTTTTATGTAGGTACAAACACATTTCACCTTATAAAATATTAATATTAGAAGTCTTGATGTTCATGAATATCAATTATCAACTTATTGGAATGAGGATATATCATGAATATAAAATTATAAATAATTTAAAGTATATTAGGTTAAGTGAGGACAAAATGGTTTATATTTTTTTAAAAAATATGCTTGTATTTATAGACATTATACATGCAGATCTAAGTTGAAAAATCAATAATAAAATAAACAACAATAATTGTTACATGCAAGCTACAATTTTGGGCATGTCCCACGCCCAATTGAATTAGGAAATACCCAAATAATCCTAAAGATAAAGCTGGAAAATCCATTTAGAACCAGAACTCACAAAACAGAAAAAATATATATATATATATCCATTTAGAACCATGTTCATGTTGAGTCATTATCTCCATATGCTATGTCTATTTGTAGAGTTTATAATTATATGATCTCGATTTTTTTTTCTTTAAAGACGACTTGTCTATTATAATATTCTAGACATTTTATATTAGATTATTAAAAGTATAATATATGTGTATGCATAGATACACATATCTTAGACATGAATATTGAAAAGAATGTTATATTTTTTTTCTCCTTGTATCAAAGTTATATCCTTAAAGACCTAAATCTCTTAGGGGCAGAGAGTTCAATAACTTTTCACAAGAAAAGTCAAAATTTTACCTTCTAAATAAAGTTAAGTTTACCCTCTCTCAATTTTTGTTTCTTTTGAGTACATCAACATTTTGGGTGGAGGATTCGAACCTTTGATCTCTTGGTCGAAGATATATGTCAATTACTGTTGAGCTATGTTCGCTTTAACAAGTTACCCCCTCTCAATTGATTGAGTAGGAGCGTGATAGAAAGATGAAGAGGGCAAAAGGGCAGGTACGTGTAATGTAAGTTGGGTACAAACGGACATTAGAACCAGCAAAGGGTGGTGTCCCCAATTTCAACTTTTGGAATGATCCCACACCCACCCACACTTCACAATAAGCCTTAACTTGGATGCTAAGTTTTTGTAACTGTCACTTTAGCATTTAGCCCAACCCCGGAAATGGAATCTCTCTCTCTCTCTCTATCTCTTTACATTAATATTTTACCTTCAAAATTCAAATTGGACCAAGTTTTATTATTTCTCTTTCAAGTTTCATCCCTTTGAATATTCGTTCTAATCATCTTGTAATTTTCCTCTTTAGTTGCACTTACTATTCTACACTTCGCAAACGCTTCCAAGTCAGTACATAGCTACAGTCCATAGGCGGCCATTTTGCCAACCCTGCATTATTGTTGTCTCTTCCCTAAAGCCTCCAATTCTGAATATTAGTCTTCCCCCTTCTTTATGATCCATTCCTATTTCTTTTCAATCTTAATCATTTTTCTCTCCTTTCTTTTCTTTTTTTTTCTTTTTTAAATAATTAATACCCATTTGAGTTTTCATGTGTCATTGTATGCAAGCATATTCCAATTGAGGACTTTTCCACCTCCCTCCTTCTTCTTCTTTAATCTCAATGCAAATGTGGGGTTTGATTATTGCCCTGTAAAAAGCAATTTGATTCCCAATTTTGATCCAACTGGACTCCTATATATTCCTACTGCTCCCCCATTAATGCCGCTCATCCTTTTCCATTCTCTTTAATTTCTTCGGTCACCCAAGCTGTATTATTAATTGATCTTTTGCTCAGATGGGTCGCTTCAATCTCCTTATTGCACTCTCTCTTCTTTCCCTCTTCTTCTTCCCTTCCCCTACTCTGGCCCAACTCCGACAAAACTTCTACTCCAATATCTGCCCAAATGTCGAAAGCATTGTCCGCACCGAGGTTACCAAAAAATTTCAACAAACTTTCGTCACTGTTCCGGCCACTCTCCGCCTCTTCTTCCACGATTGCTTCGTTCAGGTCATTCTAGTTTTCTTCAATTTTAGTTCGATCTTCGTAATGGAAGTTACAGAGTCCTTTAATTTTGCTGCAATTTTTGTTTTGGATTCTTAGGGATGTGATGCCTCGGTGATTATTGCTTCCACCGCATCCAACAAGGCCGAGAAGGACCATCCCGATAACCTCTCCTTGGCCGGAGATGGATTTGACACCGTCATCAAGGCTAAAGCCGCCATCGACGCCATCCCTCAATGCCGAAACAGAGTCTCCTGTGCGGATATTCTCACTATGGCCACTCGGGATGTCATCGCACTCGTCAGTGTTTAATCATAACTCAACTGGTTAATCAGGACATTATTATTAATTTTTCTGAATGTCATAAATTTAATTGATCTGAATTTTTGCAGTCCGGCGGACCGTCGTACGCGGTGGAGCTGGGAAGGTTAGACGGCCTGGTTTCCAGAGCCTCCGACGTGAACGGGAGACTCCCGGCGCCGACCTTTAATCTCAATCAGCTCAATTCTCTGTTTGCTGCTAATGGGCTTACACAACAAGACATGATCGCTCTCTCAGGTATAACTCACGTGGCTCTCACGCTCCAATCAAATTCCGACACGTGTTCCTTGCTGACAACTCTCGTGAATCGTTTGTCGTATCGGTTTTAGCGAATTATGATTATTTTTCCTTTTCTGAAAAAACTCTCACGAGCACTGAAACTGTTGTCGTTGATGTGTGACATGGCAGCGGCTCACACCGTCGGATTTTCGCACTGCGGGAAGTTCTCAAACCGAATTTACAGCTTTGCCCCTGGGAGACCGGTGGACCCCTCACTAAACAGAACGTATGCGACCCAGCTACAACAGATGTGCCCGAGGAACGTGGACCCGAGAGTGGCGATCAACATGGACCCCATCACGCCCAGAGCCTTTGACAACATATACTTCAGAAACCTCCAGCAGGGAATGGGCCTGTTCACGTCGGACCAGGTTCTGTTCACCGACGGCAGGTCCAGGCCCACAGTGAACGCGTGGGCCAGCAACTCCCAGGCCTTCAATAAGGCCTTTATTGAAGCCATGACTAAATTGGGCCGGGTCGGCGTCAAGACCGGTAGAAACGGGAACATTCGACGCGATTGTGGAGCTTTCAATTGAAATGACAATAATGCCCATCTCTAGTTGTATACAGGACACCACACCACACGCGATGATTTGATTGGGTCGGCATTGAGTTTAATAAACGGAGGGGAGATTTATTTGCTTCGTAAGTTTGGTATTATAGGGTTTGGTTCGGAATGTAATTAGGATTGAATTTCAATAAACTCAAGTTATTGTTATAAGCTTCTAGAGTTTTTCTTTTCTTCCTCTCTCTTACTTTTTATAAAGGGAAACATGCCAAATTTCATAATAATTGAATCCTATTATTTGTGCAATTGTGTTTGTTTCAACTTTGACTGCCTTCAATTTACAAGGTTGTTGCAATTGAATTTAAACCACCCGTAAAATATGATATTGTTATAATTGTACCTAAAAATTCATGAGATTATCGGAATTAAAGTTTAATTCCAAAGGTTCAAAATTGTGATTGTAAAGTTCAGAAGATTTATTTTCTTTTATAAAATAAAATTGAGAGTTATAAGTCACATCATTTGGACTTTTGCACACAATAATTAGCGAACCCCATGTCGTTGTTTTGCTTGATCTAATCAAGAAATACGTTCTAGTAAAATATAATTTTCTTAATCCTCAAATATCATTAGATAATTGACAATTATATCTAGGAAAAAAAAAGAGAGTTGAAATTAAAAGATCGACTAGTATATTTTGATGATGTGAAATTTTAGTTGCTAATTTGGAAGCACGTAATATTGGACCGGAAGCATGTGCAGATGGATATATATAAAGAAGAAAAGTCATGAATTATTGCAACAGCGACAGTCAACGTCAAGCTTATGTTGCCAAACTTCATCCGCTGCCTTAGCTGTCTCATTATTTTAAAAGAAATCTCTTTGTTTTTTTTTTTTCCCTTTTCATTTCCCCTTCTCACAGCTGTACCTAAATTCCAAAGCATGTATAAGGAAATATGCAATATTAGATTAGTGGTGCATTTTCCACGTTCATTTTGGTTTTTTTCTATTTTAAAGAAAATTGACTTTGTATTTTCAGCTTTTTGTGATATTTAGAAGCAAATATTATTTTCGCTTCCTCCTTTTTAACAAGCCCAAATCAGCCATCTGGATGATCTTCTACTCTATCCTTTCTCAAAAGATGTATTTCTCATAAAGCTACACAAAATGAGAAGGTTGATAAATATATATATATATATATATATATTTGAAAGATAGGTTGATATGATGGAATGAAATTGAACATTGAATCATTGCTGCCCACTCCACTTACGCTGCAATAAAACTGTACTGGCTGCCTTTGCACATATCATTTAAGAAGATGTAGCACAAAAGCTAAACACCAACATGCATGGAGCTATGCACACAATTAATAACTAATATTCAACAAGAACTTGGAATAACCAAACTCTTTTTTTTTTTTTTTTTTTGTGAATGTTTTCTAAAATCGGGCTATATGATGTAAAAAAAAAAACTCTTAAAAATAAATGTGAGCACAAATTTTATTTTAAAAAAAGATATAATTTGTGCTAATTGACAACCCTGCATAGGAATCACTAAATGATATTATGTAAATAATTTATTTACCAGTAAGGTAATTACTAATTGACATTTTGTTAATAACCGATTTGCAACTACTGTAGATCTGTAAGTTAAGCTGATTTTAGACTTTTATCTTTGTAAATATTTATTTTTGAGCCACACACTATCATTTTTGTTGTTAAAATTTAATATTTAATAAAAATTTGAAAGTTGGGAGTTTAGTTGGATCTTCTGTTTCTCTTTGATTGTATGGGCCTGTAGGATGAGGCCCAGACCCATCCCCAGCTCCGAAGAGAACGACTCAAACTAGAATAGATTTAAAACAAAAATGGATAGCTTTTCTTTTTGACCTTCAACATTACCACAAAAAAAAGAAACTTCTTCATTTGTTCAAATTTAACATTTCTATAATCATATATAAAAAAAGATTTCACAGAATAAGAATACCTTTTCTCATTGCCCACTAATGACTGTTTAGTAAAAAAGACAAGCTTGTAAAGATTAATGCTTGGGAGCTTTATCAAAAATGGTTTCTTGCTTTTTCTTTCTGATAATTTTGTAAAGAATTATGATTAGACGGCTCATTAAAATTAAGATATTATTATGCACAGAAATTATTATTCACGAGTCTAATTTTATAAAGAACAACTGTTTGACAAGGCTAGATTGCTCTGTATATGGACTCTCTCGAATGAAAGGAACAACCGTATCTTTCAAGATAAGGCTAGATTGCTCCTCTCTCTATGGAAAAAGTTTATATCTTTAGTTGGTGTTTGGTCTTCCTATTCGAATGCTTTCTCTAATTATAAAGCTTCTGATATCGTCCTTAACTGAAAGATATTCTTCTAGCCGTGGTATGGTTTTTCATATACAATCAATAAAGTATCATTCTTTTAAAAAAGAAGAATTGTTTTGATTCTTTTAGATTTTTTTTTACAAACACGTGGAGAAACTATGCTCTTGTTGGCTTAGAAAATTTATTAACAGTGTACAAAAGTTGATAAACTCTTTGAAAATAGTAAAACGGAAGATATACTAGACTAGTCATATTAAAAGCTAACTCAAAATCAAACAAAACAAAACAACCATTAACGTTTTTATAATGGTCCTTCAAACATATTTTTACTGATTTTTTTTATAACAATGATTAAGCATGTATTGGAAAATATGAAAACCCTAACACACGCGGATTTGGTTTCTATACTGAATTACACTCGTTCATTTTTCTATTTTCCACGAGACAAAGGAGTCGCACAAAAGTACAATGTTGTATAGTTTTAAAATAACATTTTCATCCTGTCTTTTGTAGTTCAAAACTCTTCCACATTCGTAAGCAAACAATTTTAGAGAATTAGGTTAGCATTTTCATTTTTTCCCCTTGTTTAACGTAGATAATGTCTGACCTTTGGTATCTATTTAGGTTTGTTTGTATTTTAGATTTCCATCAATAAAGACTAATTTCCATTTAATTAAAGTTCTAATTCTAGCACTCTCACCATTGGCACGTTCTTGCTAATGAATTATTTGGTCATTTTAGGGATATCCAAGAAACAATTTATTTTAATTATATGGAGTAAATTTATTGATTCTCCTATAGAAGTTTTTTTAAAAAATCAATTAATTAACTGTAACTTGAAAACTTGTCCAACAAAATTACACATACAATGAGAAACAATAACGTAACTGGTGAAGGTGAACGTCATATAAAATTTTAATAATTTTTCCTATATTGGCAATGAAGAATATTTAAGGTAAATCCAATATTAGTCAAAAAACCAAGTAACTAATCTTCATGTTCAACTCTTCAAACTGTTAAAAAAAAAAAAAAAAAAAAAAAGTTCCAAGCTTCAAGAAACCAAGTAAAAGACTTTTTTGGTGCAAGAATCCACGAGTAAAGAACCACCCTACTATGATATAATATGAACATGCAAAATTTGAAGTAAGATAGTCTTTAGCTGTGATAATAGTGGAATAACACTGCAGTTGGAAAGCCATTCAAAATGTAATTTTTGAAGAAGAATTGAGCAAAAATGAATAATTAAGAGATGGAAGGACAAGAGGGTAAGTTTAAACATTAATTTCATTTTCCAAAGTGGATTCTGAATGACTTATACAAAAGAGATATATAGGTTGTTTTATTTTCAGGTTTTGAAAAATTGAAATCTGGTAGCACAAAAGACGCATGCGAAAAATCCAAGTTTTCTTAGTTGTTACACAGTGCAAAATGCCGGAAAGCAAACAGGAAAAATATCAGAACAGAAGGCAGCTGAAATGAAGAAATCAAAGGAAAAAAGAAAAATGAAAAAAAGATGAGTCTATAATCAATCTGTACTGGCAAAATGTCGGAGAAAAAAGTATCATATCTTTATTGCAATATGACACGAAACCCTCAGCTTCACTTCACAAATATGCTGAATCTCCATTCAAATCTTCCTCTAACTCTCTAGCTAACACTAGAACCACAAAAAAAAACAATTCAAACCCTAAACCCTAATCTCAAAATACAAAATAGTCAATCTGCTGTTAAATCGTTAGCAAGGTACCCAGGCGGTGGCGAAAACCACGTCGTGGCCTTTCCACGTGAGGAGGAGGTGTTCGTCTTCCTTCTTCAACCCCCATCCCGCTGCATGCTCGTCCAGCATCGTCTTCACCTCAGAAACGGCGTCGTCTCCGAACGGAACCCCTCGGAATTTGGAGTTAACCATCCGTTGAACCCACCGCCCCTTGGGCTCCAATCGTTCGACTCTCTGAATCCCTTCGTGAGCAATGACATTCTCAATCTTCCAGCAAATGTCGGCCTCGTACCACTCCCTCTGATTGCTGCTCCTGGGAAGAAAGGAATCCATGGAGTCGTAGGGAATCCAAAGGTAATTAAAGGCGGATCTCAATCGGGTAACCAATTTGGTGGAGGTGAAATCGGCGTCTTCGTCGACGAGGATGACGATGGTTGGGTCTAAGGTACGGATTGCCTTGAGAAACATGGATCGAATGGAAGAGGAGATGTCGAAATTGGGAGAAGGGTTTGGGTTTAGCGTTTCGTCGGGGATGTAGTGGAGCATCATGTGGCAGTTCAAAACCAGCGCTTCGTTATTTTCGGGTCCGTAAATTAAGTGTTGCACTCGGATTTGTTCGATTAAATTGGCGAAACCGTCTGTGTAGCAAGACGGGACCACTCTAAATTCCATACTCACGTTTTTAGACCTCGCGAAGTTCACCAATTTCGCACCTAATTCGTCGTACGACAGCTCCAGCATGGGCGGCGCGTCTTTTACGGCGGCCGAGACGGTGGTCAGTTTCAGTAGAGGGGGGACCTCGAACCGAGTGGCAATTGCGTCGATGAGAGTGGGGATTTGCATGCAATGCATCAGGCTGAAATCGACGACGTGGATGGCGGAGTAGCCCTCGACGGCGTCGAGGATGGCGGCATTGGCGGCGGTGAAGCCAAAGCGGTGCCAGGGGGTCAAGTCGACGAAGGCGGCGAGGTCCATGAGGGAGAAGGTGTGGGTGGTGAGGGAGGCGGCGGTGGTGGTGGTGATGGCGGCGAGGATCTTGCAGCTGCCGGTGTTGGCGGCGCGTGAGACGAGAGCGCGTAGGAAGGCGGAAGTGAGGCGTTGGTTGGAGTCGCCATCGGGAGGGGCAATGTTGTTGAGGACCCAAAGGATTTGTTGGGAGAGAGTGGCGTCGTTGGATTCGATGGCGTTGGCACAGTGAACCAACAACTGTTCCATGCAATTGGCGTCGCCGAAGCAACTGCCAAGAGCCTTGGAGGAACAAGGGAATAATCCAGGCCATGGCCGCCTAGTCGCAATCTGGTAGTTTTTATTATGATTATTATTCATAGAGATCTCTGGAAACGAAGAAGAAGAAGAAGGAGAAGAAGAAGAAATCCTAGGCGTCGTGGTTTGCGTTTGATGCAACCGTGGGGGGGTCTCGCTGAATTGCATCATCGCCCAAAAGAGAAGAGAAATTAGGATTCAGAGATCAGAAAAAAAGAAAAGAAAAAGGGGGCAGAGACAGAGAGAAGGGAAAAAGACCAGACCAGAAGGAGTGTGGGTGTGCCTCGGGGAAAGAGAAATTAACCGAAAGTAAAGGGGAAAAATGAAAATAAATTACCATAAGCGATCAGAAGTCAAAAGAAATGGAGGAAGGAAGGAAGGAAGGAAGATGAAGAGGCGAACTGCGAAGCGAAGGGCGCAGCTTTATTCATGGCTACAAAAAGGGGTGGTCTGAAATTCTAATCTTGTTGGTTCCATCATATCTCATTTTCGAAAAGGAAAGGGGATTTTGGTGGCATGTGAACAGCAGCGGAGCCGGCCGGCCACCCACTTGTCTGCAAGCGGGAGGTTGGGATTTTTGTCATTTAATGACTCACAGAAGATGGTGCTGTGATTGGAAGCACTTAACTTTTGGCTCACTCACTCACGGGCCATCATCATAACCAAATCATTTTTATCCACTTCTTTTGCTCTTTCTCTTTTCTCCCCATCACTAAATCAACCTTTTATTTTCCTTTTTTCTTCTGTAAACACCCACTTTTGATTTGCGATTAAAGATTTGTTTTTGTAATTTTAAAAACAGGTGTGTTGCCGGGGTGGCTGTTCTGGCTGCAGGAGGTGCCGTAATATGGAATAAAATTGTAACAGAGGAAGTAAAAAGGAGGAACTGAGAATAATCTATGACAGCGTGGAAGAAGTGAATGTTGAAGAAAGGAGAGAGAAAGGGTAAGGGAAGAAGAAGAAGAAGAAGGTGGGTTGAGGAATGTGTAAGAAAAACAATAAAAATGTTGAAGAAAAATGAGGGAAGAAAATTTGATTTAGTACAAATAAAATTAATGAGAAAAGAGAAAAGTAGTAGTTTTCAAGTATAAGTCATCACGTGAGGTCCTGAGAGGCGTAGAAAGAGAAGAAAAATAATGTTCGAGTAAGGGCACATGGGGTCATTCTTGTGTGAGTGAGAGTGTGTTATTTGGAATTTGGAATGAGGAAAATATTATGATAGCGATTTGTTTTGATATGCATCTTGAGATAAATCAATGTATAGTATGAAAAAGATTGCTCTTATGTGTGTATTTAGATTACTCTACGCGTCAATAGGATTAAATATTTGGATACAAAATTGGTGATGGATTTCACTTATATCTGTATTCACAAGAATTATTTAATTATCTCAAGTGATTTAAACTTGCTGTTGATTTACATAGTTTTACAAAACTTGGAATTTCTAAAACATATTTCTTGAGATTTTTTTTAGTATGAATTCACCATTCACTAGGCTTTTTTAGTTCATTTTTTATCCTTAAGTTTTCCACCAAATTGATCTTGAGTCCGTTGCATATCACTATTTGCCCGTTATAAGTTAAGATTATTACACACTGGAGGCCTGTTATCACCACAACTCAGGTGGGTTGGGTTGAGTAATGTGAGACAGGTGTGACATCTGCTTTCCAATTGGGTTTTGATTGAAGGAATTAAAGAAAGGAATTGATTTATTTTGTCCATGTTATTCAATAAACTTTTTTCTATAAAATAGAGTGCCACTTCACTGTTTTATTCTTTCTTTCTTTGTTTGTTCTCTCTCTTCTCTGCCTAACCAATCCAAAAAGGAGAGGGGAGAAGTGGGCAGAATTTTGCAGGTCTTTTCAAAATATATTTCCAGGGACTGGAAATTGATTGGCCATTTTATCCCATGCACCGTTCTCAAGGTGATACATGCTTTTTGATGTTCCACCTCTTTCAATCTCTGTTTTTCTTTTTTCTTTTTTTTTTTTTTTTTTTTTTTCCTTCTCTAAAAAAGCTGGTGGGTACGTCCATGTCCATATTTTGAAGATCTTATCCAGGGACCATTTTTAGATATTCAGAGGAAATTTTTGAACGTGACATCTAGTTAAAAGGAATAAATATTGGAAGCATCCAGCAGCTGGATACTCCATATCCTGCATCCTCCAATATATTAATTTTCTTTTTTCAATTGTCTTTTAATTTAATCATTCAAATTGATTGATTGTTTTACTTTCTTCACTTAACATCCCTTTGAAGACAATGTACGTTATCCTAGATTTAAACATAAATTAACTTGAGTTTCTCAATTAAATTGTGAAACCCATTTGGAAGAGATTTTTGTCTCTGTATGAATTGAGGTGAGTGAAAGCATATTAGACTCTAAATGTATATGCATGTGACATTTTGGCCTTTTAATTTGTTCCCATGTTGAAGGGAGTAGCATCATCTGTTGGACCCCAACCCCACACCAAATAGACCACTCAGAACTTTTTCCATGCTCATATATATCAAACACGAAAACTTCAAACTCTTCAATACTATTTTATCCTAACCCATTTCAGCTTTTTACATAATTATTGTACTTCCCGTCCCATTTATTTTTCTTATTTACCTCATCTAACATAAAACTGGTATCTTTGACTAAAAGGTTAAAGTTTGAATCTCCCACCCTCCACTTATTGTCCGAAAAAAAAAATAGTATTAGAGTCAATTAAGTCACTCATGATTATATTCTAGTTTGTTTTCAAATTTAAAAATTGTCTCCAAATTTTCAAAAATACTTATGACTCTTAAGAACAACCACATTGTAGACAACTAGACAAAGCCTTATTCGATAGTTTTTCCAACGTAAGAGATGTTATGTTGAATCATCCCTCAATTTCGAACAAACCCTAAAAACCGAATACTAAGATCGATCTTATGTTGGAATGGTTCCTCAATTTCGAAACTCTCTGATTGGTGGAGAAAAAGAGAGAAATATTCAATGTTTATTGGTATTAATCTATGTGTTTTCATGCAGTCGAAAAAGGAGTGCTGATGAGGGAAAAGACCAGAAAAGAGAGGAAGAGAGAAGAATCAACCATGCAGGATGAAGAAGAAAAGGATTATATATATTTATGGAGATTGATGAAGATGAGATTTTAATTCAATTTTCATTTTCGAGAATTTTGAGGAGGATTCCCCAAATGACTACAAGACATACGTGTTGAAGCAAAAACCCACTGCACAATTCCATTTTTATTTTATTTTTTTAAGGAACAAAAAAAACCATGGGATTTCTGAGAAAGGGAATTCTGAAACATGCATTTAATTTGTTCTTTCCTTTATCAAAACGACAACACCAAAAACAAAAACGCAAGTATGAAAGTAAGCATCTACGCCATGTGCTATATTATTAAAAAAAAAAAAAAAAAAAAAAGTATACTTTTTCTTCCCTAATCCTTTGTTTTTTTTTATTATATAAACTGTTATCTTTTAAGTACGACGGACAAGGAATTATTTTTAATTGTTTTCTAATGGAAATAGAAATTTGCCCAAAACATATGGAAAGCCAAAACACATGCCGACGATTGTTTGTCTGTTCTTGAGTAATTAATCAACGCAACCATAAAAAATTGTGTTATTTATCCGTTAGTAATAATGATTCAGTTGGTAAAACTAAAGTTGTTTTGAAGATTCCGTTTAAGACTCGAATTCCAACTCTTTCATATTCTTGTTTTGAAGAAAAAGGAAAATTGAGTTGTTTAATGCTTAAAAGAATTTATCGTCATTGTACCAAAAGTAAAAAGTTAGTACTAAATTAATAGTTCATACATTAGACTTTTT
This sequence comes from Luffa aegyptiaca, assembly GCA_017139565.1. Taxonomy (NCBI): domain Eukaryota; kingdom Viridiplantae; phylum Streptophyta; class Magnoliopsida; order Cucurbitales; family Cucurbitaceae; genus Luffa; species Luffa aegyptiaca. Next base: position 47,586,778 of record CM029398.1, read on the forward strand.
TCTTTTCTGCTTAATGATATATGTTATAGCTAGTTGAATTATGTTCAGGTTGACATTCATGCATCGATGTTACCAATCATATCAATATTTGAACCACGGGTAAAGAAAACCTTAAGAAAGAAATTAAATGAGCATGCATGCTTAACTTCCAATCCCATCTATTCGCTATTGTGAGGGTGAATTTTAAGACAACCTACAATAACCACACTAGATTTCGCTGATTGAATAAAGAACACCTATTTGAATTATGTCCAAACAATATTGATGGGATATTCCGTCGAGAATTGTGTATGAACTGAAGTAAAAATAAAATAATTAAGAGATGAAGACCTAATCCCATGTCCATATGTGTGAGTTGGAATAGAAAAATAGTAGTTTTAACCATCATTTACGTGTTGGAATGGGTCAATCTTAATTAATATTGATATTTGTGACAGAAAGAACTTTTTTTTATTGAGAAATTGAAAGAAGTTGATATAGTTCAAGGCATTCCCCATATCGCGCAGCCTTAAAATAATTACATCTTCTAATACATTTTTTTTTTTTTTTTCATTATCTTGTTGGCTTTCTTGTCTTCTTCTTGTCGAGTTTGAATCGTCGCCACAATTAGAATAAAATCGAAAGATTGTTACTTTTTGTCTACTTCTGTGAACCAATTCCTTTGGAATTAGTAAAATGTATAAAAATAATAATCTAATAATAATAAAATTATCAGCATGTTGGGGCCCACGAAAGTGGAAAAAGAAAAACCTAATTGGGACCTGGCTCATAGATTTAAAAAAAAGATGGTCCATTTAGGCCCAATTTGCAGGACCTTGGGCGGGCCCAAGAGGCACCGGTCAGTTTTCCTTTCACTGCAAAGAGCGGGAGGTTATCGTTGCTCTGTGAGACCAGCCTGACCGCGTTCCCCTCCACTTTAGGGGCCCGTAGGACTTGGGCTTTCGACAAAGCCACACAGCCCATCTCTTTGCTTGAAACGGGCTGGCACAGTATTTGCCAGGTTGGCCCGGCCCAGCAATTTGGACTTATGTTCCATCTCCCTTTTGCCCTCACTCGAGTTACAAGCTTACGTGACCAAGCTCGACGATTGCTAAGCTATATAATCAAATATTAATAGTGTAAACTGTGCTACAAAATTAGCAATGTGGGACTTTTTGTGAAGAAAAACTTGTAGAAGCCACACAATTTATGGCCTAGGACAAAAGAAAATGTATTTCTTTTGAGGTTAGTTTGATTTTGGTTTAATTGATAACAAAACGAATATTTTAGACGTGATGAATATTTTGAGAAGAGAGATGTTGGAACAGCTTTTGAAATATATTATTTTTGTTACTGTCAAAGTTTGAGAATGGAAAATCACAGCACAAAATCTTCTTTGATTTAGCAATTCTGGACTGTTAATGTTTTGTACGCTTGAAGTATTATTATTATTATTATTATTATTATTATTGTTTTATATATATATTGTACACTTGAAAATTCTGAACTGAATACATGGTACAGAATAATTTTTCTGTCTTTGATCAGAAGAGAATCTCCATAATGTTCCAAAGGAAGGAGCCAGGAGGGGTGTTTAATGTTTTATATGGCTTTAGTGGAATTTAAGATCTAACTTTTTCATAATCCAAGTAAAATATTTGGTCTTATAACTTTATTTTTCTTATTATATATATATATATATATATATTTCATCTGAAAACTTTTTTTTTTTAATTTTATGTTAATGACTTTTATTTTTATTTCATTGTTTTTCCAACTAATATTTTACATCTAAACAAAACTTTGATTCTATCTAATCCATGACTAAAGTAAATTACAGCTTCAATTTTTAATTTGGCCCCCTCTAAAATAAATTTTAAATTCATCAATGAATTTCTTGAAAATCACACAATGTTCTGAATTTAGTACGAGTCAATTTGTTCACAAAAATCAGTTAATAAAAAATTGTATATTAATTCAATAGAGTTCATTAACTTGAAAGACAAATAACTTTTTGTAATCAACAATACATATATTCACATAATATTCTATAAACCTCATTTCTACCTGTCAAATATCACATTCTTTACACGAGAAGTCATACGCCTTTGAATAGATGACCCTCCCTTTTGAATAATTTTGTTCTCTATTTTAAAGTACTCCTCAAAATGTTCATGGTATTTTCTTACTTTCAAAGTGATTTTGAAAATTTAAAAAAAAAAAAAAAAATACTTGGAGTGAATTTGACCATTCCAAAATCATTCCTAAATATGCCCTTAGAATAATTTCTAGGTGCTTTTAGGAGTTAACTAGTGCATAAATTTTCATAAAAGTAACGTTTCACTTAAAAATTTTCAATTTTTTTAAAGGTGATTCACAATTAGTATATTTGAAGAAGTCAATGCGCACCGCCTGACCCTACTACATTTGGTTGCCAAGGAAACTAGGTAGGTGGCCACCATAGATTGAACCCATTCCCTCTAAACTCTTTATTTTTTCTATGGCCCTTTGGTCAATATAGGTCCTTGATATTGGGAAAATTAGACTTTTTTTTATGGACAATAGATGGGGTGGGGGATTTGCACCACAAGTCCTCTTGGTCATTAGTACAAGTTCTATGTTAGTTGAGTTGTGCTTATATTGGCCGAAAGATTAAACTATTAGGGACCATAGTTCTATATTTTTAATGTATGGTGCTCTTCTTCAAAAAAAAAATAAAAAATGTATGGTGCTAAAACCTAAAGTTAACACTTAACACTATCCCTTCTGAGGACCAACAGACTTGTACCCATTTAACAGGCCATAATTTGACAAAAGTCCATGGGCCATCATGATCACTTCGGCCCATTCAATAACCTTTTCATTTAGTTATTAACTTTTTTTTTAGTTCCATTTAGTTATTAGGTTAAATTATATATTTTACCTTTCTAGATTTATATATTTTAGTCATGTACTTTAAACCTTGGGTTTATTTAATTGCTAACTTTGAATTATACGTATCTTTAGTCCCTATTATTTTTTATTAATTAAACCAAATGATGCCTAATCTTTTAGACAATTCTCAATTCGTTTCATAATATTTTACAATTCTCAATTTTACCTTTAAGATATTAAAGATTCTTAATTAGAACCTTCTAAAAAAATTTAAAACATTAATGATGAAATTAAGACTTACCTCCAATATTATAGGTGTAGATTTTAGTTTTTCCTTTTCTAAGAATACTATGATATGTGGGTGTGGGAGATTATGGAGAACTAAAAATGTCTTTACCTATTGAGGAACTAAATATATATAAACTGAAATTTGATCCTAGCAGATTCTTCCAACTAATTTGACTGTAGCATTTTTTTTAAAAAAAAAAATCATTTTTTTTTTTTAATGTAGAACCAACTTTTCAGTAATTTTCTTTAACGTTTTGTCATCTAATTGCCTTTTTTTTTTTAACATCCCATAGATAGAGAGAAAAAAAAAATAAAGAATAGGAATAAGGCCATAGGGTGGGAAAGAAAAGAAAAGAAAAGAGGAGAATAAATAGAGAGAAAGATGAGATGAGGTCATGCAGGTGCAGACAACATGGACCGAATTAGACCAAATTGTTGACATGTTTAAGCACAAAAGAATAAACAAACAAACAAAAGAAAAAAAAGGAAGACCCATTCCATGAAATAGAATAATATATGTCTTTTTAATAATAAAATAGAAGAGGAGTTGTCAAAATAATAATAATAATAATAATAATAATAATAATAATAATAATAAAATAGAAGAGGAAAGGAAGTGGGTAAGAGAGCGAGAAAGAAGAAGGTAGGTTTTGTTGAAATGGCTTTAAAATGGCATGAAAGGCCACATGTCTATTGCACAACGCAGAGAGAAAGAACCCCTCGCGTGAGGGCCATCCTCCGTTTTGGCGCTGCTTCTTCCAAATAGCCGCCCCTTCAACTCCAGCAAAACTAAACCTTGTCCTCTTCTTTCACTTATTTAATCAACACACCTCCTCGCCCTTTTTTTTTCTTTTCCCTTCTTCCCTTTCACCTCCAAAATAATATCTATTTCGACAAAAGTTATTCAATAAGCACACTAGCTTTGAAAATCTACATGTTTTTACCCGAGTTCCAAGTACTTTTGCAGTTTGTCTTTTATACGTCCAACAGTGCAAAGCTGTCAGTCACATTCTGTTAGATTTGGGTGGATGTAATTTTAGACTCAGCCTAGAAAAATGAGGAGGAATATGGGCATTGAAATGGGGTTGGAGAAGAAGAATAAGTGGGCCAATTTGCTTGGAATTGAGTGGCTCCAATTTGATATCAAAAACCACAACTTGCAATTGCAATTGCACCCCACCCATCGCCAATTCAATAATGCCCTCACTCTTTTTCCCTTTCTCTTTCCTTTTTCGCTGCCTAAAAGCTCCCGTCATCTTGGGCACGCATATCCTTCGAACATATTATCTAATTCTTTTTTTTTTTTTTCCACATGTTAGGTGGTTTTCAACCCCAAAAAAATTTATTAATTTAGAAGAGATTCTAAGTTTGGGATAATATCATCTCTTGCAAAGACAATTTTCAATAAATCATTCTTTAAAAACAAATGAAATAGAATTTTGTTGTCATTGAATCCCTTGCTTTCAAATTTTTGTGTTCAGATCACCCACCAAATGCACCCTAGATACTCAAGTTTATCAATACCTTTGAAATTATATGATGTCTTGTTTAATCTCTAAGTTATAATTTTTAATTATGTCTTTAGATTTTAAATTAAATTATTATTTCTTTTGTGTTATGAACATCATTAACAAACCGTTGATGTGTCATGTCTATTAATTCATTCAAATATTGCGAACATGATCATAGTTTAATTGACCAAGACGTTACTTATCTCTAAAGATAGAATTTTAAATCACCCCTTGTTGACCTAAAAAGAAATCCAACTATTCACCACTACTTTTAAATATTAATCAGATAATTCATAGTGGGGACATTTATTCCTCTATAACATAACCTTATTTTTAAATTTGAGAACTTATCATAAAGTTGGAAGTTATCTTGTGAGCGTAGCCATATGGACTTGAATAAATTAAAAAAAGAAGAGAAGGAAATGGATAAAAACAGTTCAAACAAGCCGACGAATCACTTCCCTTTTCATTTTAAATTCATTTGGCAAGACCCATACTTCATAATATAAAATTACAATAAAACTTTTTTCAAAAAAAAAAAAAAAAAAAATTACAATAAAACTAGGGCATGTGTTTGTATATATGCTACATCATAAACATAATATTATAAAGTCACGCTCATACCTTATCTAATAATTGAGTTTATTTGTTAATTGTAAAGTTCCATACATTAAATTATATGTGAGAGAAAGGGGGGTTTTATACATTATTTTAGATTCTCTCCATCTTGTTACCTAAGATTTTCGATATATATATGGTCTACATATATTGCATGGAAGATGTTCCACGTAATCCAGATTCCACCTCGAATAAAAGAAGAAAAACAAATCTAATCTGTTATTAATCAAAGTAACCATAAGATTGATTTTCTTTATTGATTAATTTAAAATGTACGAGCGTCAACGATGCCAAGTATGTCTAAAAGGCAAAAAATAAAATATAATGAGAGGTAGGCATAAGAATAACTTCCCCCATTTTCTATCTTTTAAAATACAATAATAACAATGAGAGAAAAATCCATTTATATCCATACAATTAAAATCTCAAACTAACGATGTAATTTAAATCATAAACTTTTATAAGTGAATCAATTGTGACCCTCTATTGATAATTTATAACTATTTTTCACTTGATTTAATTTAAAATCAACTGAAAATTACTTAGAAGAATATTCTTCTCCCAAAATCTTATACACGTATAAAAGTTACACAATAATGATTTTAAAATGAAATTTTAATAGAAAGTTTAAATTGATTCACAATTCCCAAAATTTAGGGATATAAACTAGATTTTTTTCAATAATAATAATAATAATAACAAACAAATAAATAAAGGTTTCCATTTAGAAGAGTGGAAAATGAGAGGTATATATATACACACATATTGTTAAGAATTGGGGAAAAATGGATTATTTATTAAAAGAGATAGACTTTTTTTTTTTTTTTTCATGAAATGACAATGAATTTAACTAATTCTTTTAAATTTTTTTTTTTTAAAAAGAAAAACATTGGAAAGAGAGAGAGAGTTCTTTTCAATGTTTTTTTTTTAATTAAAAGAATTAGTTAAATTCATTGTCATTTCATGTAAACATATATAGTTTTTTCTTTTAACAAAAACATATATAGTTTTTAATCTTTTTTAATAAAATTATGAGGTAAATTAAAAAATTATTACAATAAAATACAGACTAAAAATAATAAATTGTTAAAATTAAAATTTTAAGATAAAGATAAAGTCAGTTTTAGAGTGGAAGAAAATATATATATATATATATATATATATATATATATATATATATATATATATATATATATATATATATATTGTATCTCTGTCTTGAAAACTAAAATGAAAAATAATTTATTATTCCAACCACCCTTTCTATTTAAGGTAGGGAAATAGGGATTAACTTTTGAAGAACTCTAACAAGGTGTCACAATTATCCAAGGGTCGTTTAATGGACTTGACTATAAATTCCATTAGCCGCTAAAACATCTCTTCTTTTCATTTGCATCCATGAAAGCTTTGACCGTCCATAACGGCATAAAGTTAGCTTGTCAAGTTCCAACTATTCAAATATTATCTGAAGTTTGAAAGTTAAATCGAGAATCACAAGAGTTTGAGTTGATTTAAAATACCTTTTAGTTTAAATATTTTTTAAAAATATATTTTTTTAATATAAAAATTGTAAACACTCATATGTTTGGTTAAAAAAATTTGCTTTCAAGCGTTTATCTCAAAATTATTTATTTCTCAATCTCATTTTTTAATAAGTCATTTTTAGGGGTTGTTAAATGCTAGAATTTCTTTTTTCAAAATTAAACGCTTGAAAAGTTAAACCAAGCATACTCTTTATTGGCAATGAACTCAATTATGACGATGTAAAATAAAGATGTAAAGAAATTCAAAATCTCTATTCATTAAACACAATGAAAAAAAGCGAATAATGACAATAAAGTAAAACAAAAAAATAATTTCAGAACTTATAAATAAATCTGATGAACATATATAAATATCCAAAGAAAGAAAAATATTTGTGTTGGAAACAAAAAAGAATTGTTGTCAATAATTATCATGAATACAAATTACAAAGAAATGATAGAAAATTAATTATATTAATAAAAAAAAATGGTGGTTGGGGCCACAGGTGAGGGAGGTAACAAAGTAATGTAAGATGCAAATAAAGAAATGTGTTGAGTGTGGGTTTAATAAAATAGAAATGATGAGTCATAATTTGGACCTACCAAGAAGGAAGGGGTCGTCAATTTATTCAATTGGCCGATTATTTTTGATAAAAATAAAAAATAAAAAAATGTGGGGTTGGAGTTGGACATGGACATGGTTGCGTCGCTGCACCAGGAAGCTTGGAGTTTGTCTTTATTGTCCAAATTCAGTGGGAGAGACTAAAGCCACCGTCACAGACCAATCACCGCACGGACTCCACACCCGCTGGTGATATCCGCGTCACATCTTTCCAACTTTCGAATAATTTTGCTGCCCACCCATTTCTTTTTTCTTTTTTCTTTTTTTTTTTCTCTCTTATCCTTCCTTTTTTTAAAATAAAAATCTCCATTCCTCATATATATGGATGCTTCTTGTTCTTTTATTTTCTTTTGTTTAACTCTTTTGGATTCATTGGGAATTTCTAGCATCCTTTAACATAGACAATGGTTTCTATCCTTTCCTTTTTATTCCATGTTTTTAATATCAAATTTTACAAGTCAAATCAACTTCTAGATTTTATGCAGATGCTTCTTGATTTTATTATTTATCTTAATATATTTTTTCTGTTCATAAGAATTTTCTACCTTTTCTTTTTTTTCTTTTTTTTTTTTTTTGTAATTAATGACACTTTTTAAATTTGTTTCATGACATTAGAGTGTATAGTCAAAAAGTACTTTTGTAAGTTATAGAAATACTATTTGAAAATATTTAAAGTACTTTTAGAGTAGGCATCTTCTAAATGCTTTTTCCTGAAAGTGTGTGATAAAAAGAGTTTAACTGTACCTAAAATAATGGTTCTCAAAAGTCATAAAAAAAATTCAGTGGTAAATTTTCTCGATCTTGTTGTGAAATTTGTATATGCAAGTAAATATGTCAATAGGATTAATGACATAAAATTTTGTTGAACTCAACAACAAAAGATATGAAATTTGTTGTAACAATAAGAATATATTTGATTGTTTATCTTAATATTTGTTCTAGCAATAAGAATTTTCTACATTTTTTTCCTTAATTAATGACATTTTCTAAATCTGTTTCAATTCATTGGAATATATAGTCGGGATACTTTTAAAATTTATAATTGTACTATTAAAAGTCATTGCAAACTCAGTGTAAGTTTTCTCCATGAGGTTATGAAATTTGTCACATATTAAACTTAATTTTTAAGACTCGAGAATTAAAGAAAAACACCAAGACCTCGTCTAATAACCATTCGATTTTTGGTTTAGGGTTTTGAAAACTGTGTTTGTTTTCTCAATACTTTTTCTTTTATTTTATTTTATTATTATTATTATTATTATTATTTTGTTAAATACCCTATGGCATGGACAAAATAACCAAAATGGAAAAATACATGTAGGCTATTTAAAATGACAGAAAATAGTGTGACAAAATATAAAATTTTGATTTTTCTTTTGACGGAAAAATAAAATTTTAGTTTATTATTCGAGAATTTCACTTTACAAATTAAAAAAAAAAAAAAAAAAAAAAAAAAAAAAAAAAAAAAAACTCTACATACAAAACCGATATTTAAAGTTTGGTAATAAAGAAATTGTAATGGTAAATACTTTTTAAAACAAATATATCAACAAAACAAATTATAGAAACGAGGGAAATAGGTTTGGAAAGCAAAACTGAATAAAATATAGAGTGGAAAGTATGGGAAAGAAATGAAATGGAGTGGGTCGAGGGGGCAGGGAGCATTGGTACTACCATGGATGAGTATAGTACATGTTTCTAAAGCATTAAAATATTAAAATGACAAAAAAAAAAAATAAAAGAAAAAAAAAAAAAAAAAAAAAAGTTCAATGTGAAGAGAGGGACCAATTCAACAAGTGGGCAAGTGGATGCTGAGGTGGCGTGGGGCCCACACTGTTTGACGAAAAGAAAGAATGTCCGGTGGGCCCCACTGCAAATGCGGCGACTCCCCATTAGCATTAGCTTTACTTTGCTTTAGCTAACCTCACTTCCGGGAAAATTTCACGCAACATTTTCCCTCCCGGTATTCTCTGATTAATACCAATATTTATTTCATTTTTTATATATTTTTTTAATTTTCATTTTAGTTATTAATTTTTCTTTACTCTTGAAGTTTAACTACCTAATTATCATTTCAAAATAAGTGTTTAATTTCTTAACCAATTCAAATATACACCAATTAGTTTGACAAATCAGATTTTGTTTATCGTTTAGATTTCTTTTTGAAACAAATGGATACAATACAAATAACATAAATTTTAAAAAACAATACTTCTATTGTTAATTATATCTAAAATAAATAAATTTGGATAAATATCCTCCATCATATTATAAATTCATTTCATTAAAAAAAACCAAGACATGTATAATATATTCTATTATGAATTAAATAACATTGTAAAATAATAATTATGCAAAATTTAGAATAGGTTAATTAATTAACAATATTTGAGATCTAATAAAAAAAAATAGTTGATAATTACCATTATTTTTGTTTTATATATATATATTTAATAATAGGATTTGAACCTCCATTTGATTAACTTTTTAAATTAATGTCTACTTTGTTCAGTCTAGCAGCAGATATATATATCTTTTATTATTGATTGAAGGTTAGAATGGGTTGGAAAATGAAATGAAATGAAAGTGACGCAGAAACAACAAGGAAGAGGAGGGTCCCACCCCACCATGAAAACCACATTCTTTTTTTTTTCTTTTCTTTTTTATTTCCAAAACTTCTCCCATTCCCTTACGTCTCTTTGCGTTCTCCAAAAGCCGCTTCTCTCTCTCTCTCTCTCTCTCTCTCTCTCATCATCATTCCTTCTTTCCTGCCAAAGGTTTCGGAGCCCCTCTCTCCTAAACTCTGGATAACCCTCCATTTTTCTTTTCATTTTCTTATTTAATATCATTTTCCCACGCGCCTTGTCCTTTCTCCACACGCGCCTCTCTAACTTATCCATCACTCCCCACCTGACGTCACCCTCTTACTAATGTTCCTCCCCAATGTCCCTACCACTTTAAATCCAACCCATCAAATATCACACCATTTTTCTTAACTTCGACCTTATTATATATATAAATCTGAAAATTCTTACTCCCACGTTAAATTAAGAATGCCGTGGCGTCGTTTGACTGAGAATAGGGGTTGATCTGGTACGACATGTCGTTCAGTTGGGGCGCCGGCCGCAACTGTTGACCCGCACACGGAGCTTTCGATGTTGTCGACCAAAGTGTATATATATGCACATCATCATTACTTGTGATTTCGAGGGAGAAGGATTAACGGAAACAAACTATTTCAAATGACAAATTGGATTTTTTTTTTTTTAATAATTTTTATTGAGTAGTCACGCAGTCACCACAGCTAAATTACAAAATGGAAAAATAAGGCAAGAGGGAAAAAAAAAACGGACCACCGACAGACGCTCATTTCTCACTCCTCTGGCTCCTCCCCTCTACCCTCGACCGAGGAATGAAATCCTGTACCGGTGGGATGTGATGATGGATATTACAATTACAATTAAAAAAGAAAACCAAAACTTGCCGGAATCTTTACTTTCCCGACTAAATCCCGGTCACTTCAATTCCGGATTCATTTGTTAACAACCCACAAAAATGTTTTAAAATTCGCCTAAATATGCCTGGCTTAGCGGCCGTGAACCTCTGATTCACATCAACACACAAGCCGAGCGTGCGTTGGGAAAAATCGGGTTCTCACACGAACAAATTCAGAAGCTTCCTTTCGCCGGCCGCTTCTTCTAGATAGTAGTGCTGCTGCAGATGATGATGATGATCTCCCAGGCCGCTTTCGAAGCACGTGGTGGTCTCGGATTCCTCGGAATTCATGGACGGAGTAGCCGCCCGCCGGGTTGATTTCGCCGGAAAATTCGGCGTCAAGCGGAGATCCAGGTCGTTCAGTTGGTTCTTGGTGGATTCCTCGGATCGCTTGCGTTTCGGGGAGAGCCGGGATCGGGAGTTGGAGAATCGGGAATTGGGATAAGAATCTCGAAGCTTCCACATGTCGGTACAGGCGACTTCAGCCTCGGAGGTCTCGTCGGAGGCCAGATTGGGAGATCCAGCGGCGAGGAATTCGTTCATCGGCCTCAACGTGCCGCCTCGCAACACGGTCTCGACCGCCGCCTGACAGATATGCCAGTTGCCAGTCCAGAGAAGGCCGACGGCGCCGTTGACCGGATTGACGGTGCGTCCGCAGGCTTCAAACAACAAAGACTGAAACAAAGCTGAAGAGAAAAGGGCAGCAATAATCCATCAGAGAAAGTCGAAAAGAAAAGGAGAAAAAAGCGCAAGAAGAAAAGAGAAACATACAAGGTCTCTGAGATTGAGGGACGGCGGAGATGAAGGACATGAGACCAGCGCGGCCGAAGAACTTGGCGACGAAGACAGTAGCGTGGCCTTGGGCTTCGGAGGTGTCGATCCACTGCAAGCAAGGGCGAAGAATACAGGACTCGCTGCAGCCCTTTCGGAGAACGCGGCAACCGTTGCAACTCATGGTGGTGAAATGGAGATGGTGGGTCGCATGGAAATGAGGAGAGAAATGAGAAGAGGAGGTGAGAGCAATCAGAGGAGGAGGGAGAGAGGGGGAATATATAAGAGAAGAGAAGAGAATTTTTAACTGTGGTTGAGTTAAAGTTCAGTTAAAATGGGAAGATGAGACGCGAGAGCGCGTGGGGGAAAAGACTGAGACTGAGCGGATGAGATTCCAAAGACTTGGGTGTTAGCGGCTCCGTGTCTCCGCGGATGGCCGCTCCTCCACCGTTGGATTCCCCTTTCCCTTTCTTTTTTTTTTATTTTCCTTTTTTTGTGGATATTGCTTTGCTTTGTTTTGTTTGTTGATGCGTTTTCTTGCTGCTGCTGCTCTCTCTCTCTCTATTATGCTGGACCATCAATAAAATATCTTTTTTTTTTTTTTAATTAATTAAATATTTGTGTATGCTCATTCGAGGGAAAACGATCGTCCATATTATAGCTCTATTATTCGGACTCTCCGACTTCGTTTTTGGCTTCTTTTAATCGCTTCTCATCTTTTTTAGATTTTCAATTTTATCCTTAATCTATTCAAGAAATTTAGTTGGGTTGTTTCCTACCAAATTTATTGATAAAAAAATTGTATATATCATTAAATTATTATTTGTTATCAATTTAAACATAATTTAACTAAGGATAATACTTGGCTGCATATATACCATTAAATTTTTTACAATGAGGAAGGATAACAAATTTTTCTCATTTTCTTTCTTTTTTTTAGTTCTCAAGATTCTAATAATCTATAAAATAGATTTATATTAACATTCAATTAACACGTAGAGAGAGACTCAGTTCACAAATTTTAATTTTTTTTGGAACAACTTAATTGTGAATTTTATTGCAATAAGAGTAACATTCGAGATTTTAAAATTTTAAGGACCAAAGTAAGAATTCTTTAAAAGATTAGAAACGGGTTAATTTGGTATATTTAGCTTTTTTTCTTTAAGTCAATTTTTGGTATTCATATTTTATTCTTTGAATTTAAGTCAGATACGATGTATGTCGTAAATATGATAATGTAGATACAACGTACGTAAATATGATAATGTAGATACAATGTATAAATGCCAAATAAAGTTATATAAACTATGAAATTTAAGCAAAGTTGAAAGGACTAAATTAAAATTTAAGACTAAAACCAAGATTTTAAAAGTTGAAAGTGTAATCTAGAACTAAGAAATAATTGTTGTATCGTGGATGGAACCACTGTCTTGAAAGCAATTTCGACACGACCACGGTGCTAAATCGTCTACATCGGTTGCTCCCTAAGGTTAACACGTACAACACATCTCTCATTCGCACACTCAAGAGAGAATGATTTGGAATCAAGGAAAATGTAGGAAGATCGAATGAAGAATGAATGATCTGCCACTCTGCTCAGCAGGTTTTTATAAGGGAAGGCCTAACAGCTTCTCCACAACTGAAGATGCTACATAACAGGCATGGCTGCCACGTGTCATGTTTGGAACGGTCAAAAGACGAACGAAGGCCACGTGTGGAACAGTCAGATGTAGATAGCAAATGTAACATTTGACTGTTTATTTTAAGAAAAAAATAGAACGGTCACACGAAGGAAAATGTATAACAAGCATGGTTGCCACGTGTCGAGGAGGAAAATGTATAATATAATTCATAAAAGACGTTTTAAACTTTGTTTTTTTTCTTTTAAAAAAATATATATTTCTATTTGTTTATTGTGGTTGAACAGCAACAGAATGGTCGACTTTCACCCCACCCCCCCCCACCCCACCCCACAAATTAGGTCTGTCAAATGGTATAAGATGTAGCTCTTAAATTAATATATTTCATAGCATCTTTCTCCTCATAAGAATGCTTATAAAGGTTAATTTAAAAAAAAAAAAAAATGCTTATAAAGGTGTTTTTGAAGTGGAGGAAAATAAATATATGATTTGTTGATGGCAAAATCTGGACAGACAGAACTTACCTGACCTTCACGTGCCACCAACAGTAAATTTGTTTGTGAGAGGGGAAGATGTGGCCTACAAGACAGTAAAATCTGCACACTGGTGTGGTGCTTGCCACACCGCCTTCGATGCTTAAGTTAGCAAGTAGAACAATGGGAAGAAAAAGAGCAAGAGCAAGAGGAGAACCAGAGAATAAAGTTCGGGACCTCCTCTTCAGTGATGAAGAAGAGTCTAAATACATGTTCCTGCTCTAGGGTTTTTAGGCATTCGGAGGCGATTCGGGCTGAACCAAGTGGAACCGGGGCGCCCAGGGGGACTAGGGACCGAACGGAGGCGGAAGGACTCGGCACACGCGAGTGGGCCGAGGCCGACCATATGGGTTGGCCCAAGGCCCGATCCCTCCGGCCTTTGTCCAACCCTCTGGCCTGTTCTTCCTCTGGGGCCCGTTTTCTGATTGTCTCCTTTAGCTGATATTGCACTGTCCTCCTCAGCTCCTTGCATATCGAGGTGATCCAAAATTACCTATAACATGATTTAAAGTAATCTTCAATATTTTTTGAATTCGTTGATAAATCCAAAAGTATTTTTAATTTGTACAAAGTATATGGATACTTTTGTCCATTCGCTGCTAAGAACAACTGCAATTACACTATAATTTCAATTTTCAAGTGCAAATAACATGTTATAATTTGAATATCAATTCACATTAATTACTATCCAAAAAGTCGATCGTTCCGTCACCATTTTTGCGGAGGTAAAAAAAAACTCCAAGTGCCAATGAGTATTTACCAAATAATGAAAACCATTTTAAAAAACAACATTTGTTCTTTATGGACTAAAGCGAGTAGCCAACTTTCATGGGTTAAATAACACATATTTATTCAAACAACATGTCATTCCCATTGGTAAACTATATACTTGTATTTCAGACATCTTCATGAATTCTATTGCGTGTGTAACTCTACTCAAGAAGAGTTTGACTTTCCTACAAATTCTTTGAGAGAAAAAGTTCTTATAAGATTCATTGCGGCTACAAAAAAAAAAAAAAAAAAAAATCCTTTGATAATTAGCAATTTGAGGTAGAAATTATTTCATACACATGCATAAGTTTGTTTCCCTTCTCATTTTTGCAAGTCACTTCAACATATATATAATTGTTGCTAACTGTTACAAGGATAAACAATGCATCAAAACTTCCCTCTTTCCAATCAACTAAACATTGGCTCCAAAATAAAAAACACACAATAGAAAATATCAATAAGAGGGGATTGGAAAAGAAAAAAAGAAACACTAAAGAGCTTCTTTATTACGACTCTTAAAAAAAAAATGTAGAGCCCGTTTGATAACCATTTCAGTTTTTTGTTTTTAGTTTTTTTGTTTTTGGTTTTTGGTTTTTGGTTTCCTGTTTTTTAAAAACAAAAACCACATATGTTTGATAACTGTTTTTTGTTTTCTATTTTTAAAAAACAGAAAACCAACCTTGTTTGATAACTGTTTTTGGTTTTCAGTTTTTTAAAAATTAGAAAGATGAAAAGATGTTTTAGAGAGAGAAAAATGTGTAAAGAAGTTGAAACAAAAATTTAGAGACACAAATATAAATGTTTTCAAGAGATTTTTTTTTTTTTTTTTGAAAAGACGAGAGAAAAGTTAAACATAGAAAATCTAGAGAGATGAAAGAAAATGTTTAGAGAAAGAATATTAATTAGACTCGAGAAAAGATATTAGCTAGAGAAAAAATAGAAAACAAGTTAGAGTAAAAGCAATAAATTTTAGATTAAAAAAATTAAATAAAAAAAAGAAAATTTAGAGAGATAGTAAAGTTAAGAGTAAAAGATATGCTAAAGAACTAACGATAAATTAGAAAAATAAAGAAAATTTCTAGCGATAGAAAATTTTGGTGACTTTTTTTTTTTCAAAAGAAAAATTAGAACATGTTTATGAGAGAAAAGGTATTGACAGGTTTTTAGAAATAGACAAGTTATAGAGAAAAAAAAAAGTTTTGAGAGAGAAAAATTTAGAGAGAGAAAAATAAATTTTAGAAAGAGAAAAAAAAATAGAGAAAGAAATTTGTTGGAGAGAGAGTTAAAAGAGGAGAAAAGTAAGAGCATTAGAAGAAAAATGAGTTTTTGAAAAACAGAAATCTGATTTTAAAAACTACTTTTTTTTTTTTTTTTTTGAAATTTACTTATAATTTCAAAAACGTTTTTAAAAAACAGAAAATAGAAAACATAAATGGTTATCAAACACCCATGTTTTTTAAAAATGAAAAACAAAAACAGAAAACAGAAAACGAGTCTTTTTTTTTTTTGTTTTTTTTGCTCTTACCTAAAGTTGTTTAAAAGAGAGGAGAAGGGATACAAGAGTTTGAAAAAAGATTCCAACCAATAAAGACTTAGCTTTAATTGTGGGTGACAACTCTAAGGGACCAACACTCCTATTTATAATTGCTTTCCAAATCCTATTTATAAACGTTTTAAGTTGTAGATATCTAGTGTCAAGTGTGGACCATATTGTACTATTCTCTATTAACTCCTTCATGGATTCTTCCACTGGCTTTTTAGGCCACGCATGCACCCAACCCTCCTTAATTCAACTCTAAATTCCTCTCTATATATTCAATAATACACCTTATCCACTATTTTGACTAATGGAACTTAATTGAAATTTCAAATTAATTTTTTTTTTTAATAAATGGGCTTTAACTTACATTTAACTAGTTGGTTAAACCGTCTTTGGTTTATTAATTGATCCAAGTAATTATATTCATAAATGCAGTTTTTACATTCAAGTTTGATATTTTATAGTTGTCAAAGTTAGCTAATGATAAATTTATAGATATTTTATATATATTCATTATTGGACAAAATATCTCAACAGTAACCCAAGTTATTTTAAACTAGCTATAGGTCTTTAGGACATTTCAATCTTGTAACTTTAAAAATAATTTAGATCTACTTTATTTGTTGCAATACATTAATCTGAACATAAGAATTTTAAACATCCACAAAAATAAAGCACCTTTTAAATATTATTATAAGATAATATTCCTAAACATACCGCAATCTTTATGAAGACATAATATACAAATTTAGTTGAGTTGTAATTTGGGCAGGTTTAATTCATTAATTTTCGAAACAGACATAAGTTGTTGGGATATGAATTTGTAAAAAGCTGAAAGCATGTAAATAAAAGGAAAATAAGAAATAACAAAACCATCAAGCAACAGTTCACTGGCTGTTTTGAGCAGCCATTAGCTTTTATTTTCGACCAAACCAATATAAATTAATTGTATGTGAAAAATAATATCGTCTCATAGTCATAGATCTCCAACTTCTAAACTCTACTAACCAAGCACAATTAAAAATAATAATAATAAATTATTAGTAAATAAATATAATTTTTTTTAAAAAAAAAAAACTATTATCAAACTAACCAATAATTTATTTCTTGGGTTTCACAATCTCTCTTATTCAACTCTCAAATAAAAACATCTCACTTTCAATGGTGACTTGTTCTCAAACTTTTCATTCGGGTACTTCAACATATTTTTCTTTTGTTACATCAAATTCTACATTCTTGATTATCTATTTATATGCATTCAAAGGTGCAAGCATCCAATTTCTTTGGTGCCCACATATTAGACTTTCCCTTATGCATTAACTCAAACTCATCTTTGTGAAATGGAAAATAGAAAAAGGAAAATGAAAAGACGAGAAAATCTCATTTTTTTTATTTCAACAACACTTGGAAATGGAAGAATTCAAATATGTGACCTACTAACATAATCTAAAATTGTTAGGTACAACTGAGGGAAGAAGAAGAACGAAAGTGATTAGAAGGAAATAAAAAATAAAAAATAAAAAATAAAAAAATTGGAGTTTGGGACTGGTTAATTGAATAGGTGAATAATGAATTAAATGCGAGAAGAAGACAAAAGGCGCCAGTTGCGTTCCATTAGAGTGGCGTGGACGGTTAAACCAGCGGCGGATGACGTGGCTGACATCGACCGATGCAGAGGCTGAGGTGGCCTTCTTATCTGCTACTGCACTGTCCTACGCGTCGCTTTCCAGTTGGTAAGTTACCATTCCTCTTTAACCAAACACTAACTGCCACATACCATACACAAATATCCTACTGGCCCTGGCGGCTACTATTCTCTTTTCTTTTTTATATTTAATTTTTTACATTTAACCATCTAAAATTATCAACTACAAAAATGTACCAACCAATAATCAATATATCATCTATATATTAACAAAAATCTCATATCAACATGCCATTAAAAAAAAAACAAAGATGTGGGGATGAAAGAATTGGATCACTAATCTAGTGTAAAACAAAAATCTGGTTGACCTTTCAAATATCAGTAAATATTTTCCGTTCGTATCAATTTTCAATTTGAATTCCTTATTTGATTCATTGATCTCAATGGGATACAAATATAAGTATTGAAAAATAATTGATCTTAGCACAACATCAATACGCACCAACATGTCAATTTTTAATTATATTCAACAACCAAAAACAAATGTTTTAAAATTCAGTAAATTAGAATACAGCATATCATTGAAAACTTTCATATCAGACATAATTGACATAAATTGGAAAGTACATGAACAAAAAACAAAGCAGTCTACTCCAAACAAACAGTTCCCCGGAAAAGGAATATGAAAACTTGCTAATTTAACAAGTAATGTATTAACATATTCTACAATTTAAAAAAAGAAAAATATTTAATGCCTTTACCAACGCAAATTGCCTCCAAAAACAGAGGTAATTAATTATAGTTTTGAAAATCGAATAACTGTCAAGATCAACTAAGGAAAAAATTACAGATTATTATAAACACAGATAACATTTTTCAAACAATTTCATCGAAATATGTACTTCAATGAAATACCAAAATTCCAATGAAGTTTACGAAAATTAAGACAAAGATATGAAAAAGAAAATTGAACAAAGTGTTAATAGTTATATAAACAGATCTCTATAACCTATTAATATATGACTTCTCATACATTGCACTGCTAAACATAGAAATAGAGACGTGAAAGTTTAGTGAAATAGAATATCCTAGAAAAATCTACTTTATTTATTTTGAAGTTTGACTAAAATTTCAAAAAGTGTTTCCAATAAGAACTAAACAGGAATCATATATATGTATAAACATGTTTCTTAAGCCTTATCTTCAAAATCAAAAAGCTAAAAAACAAGGCTGCTGTTTTAGTAAACAAATAATCACTTTGTAATTTAAAAAAAAAAAAAAATGGATGAGATATAAACTATATTGCTTCAAACCCAGTATTATACAAGCAATAAATTGAACCAGATTCCAGGACAATTATCATAAGTGAAAATTGAACTGTGTGTTTCATTGGGTTAGATTAATGAACAATTGAGATACTTTGTGTAACAAAGTAAAAGGAATTAGAAAGAAGATGAGTTTTGTAGTGGGAACGAAAGTCATTGCAATAAGAAAATGTCCTGAGTTGATGGTTGCAATCAAAATGTTGTAATCCTAAGAACAGCCAAAGCTGATGGGACAGCAAATATTACAAAATCTTTGATCACACTGCACCAAAATCCTCTAAAGATTCCAACATGGTCCTCCATGGATTGAGATCAAACTTTTGTTTTTTTTTCTTTTTCATAACTTTTGATTTTTCTTCTCTCTTTTCCAGTTTCAATTACAATGAGGATATTTTAGACTTTATTTAATGTCTTCATTTTGAATTATTTGTTACTTAAAAAACCAAACTTTTTTTAAATAAGCAACATTTGGAAGCGGGAGATTTAAACTTCCAACTTCTTTGTCAATCATACATGTCAATTACCATCGAGTTATGATTATTTTGACAATTAGTTAAAAAATCTAACTTGTTAACATTAAGGGTTGTAAAACACCACTTCAAAATTCCGAAACACTTTGGGATAAAAATTTTTGAAAACTACTTTGTTTAGAGATACAAGCTGATGTTCTAAAAAGAAAAAGAAAATAATAATAAAAGTAAAGTGATTCTTCAAAACTCTTTTCAACGTTTTTATTTCTACCTTTTAGAACAAAAATCTTATAAAACATTTACATTTGT
This sequence comes from Luffa aegyptiaca, assembly GCA_017139565.1. Lineage (NCBI taxonomy): Eukaryota > Viridiplantae > Streptophyta > Magnoliopsida > Cucurbitales > Cucurbitaceae > Luffa > Luffa aegyptiaca. The sequence goes on from CM029398.1 coordinate 47,606,692, forward strand.
TTTTATTTTCTTTTAATATTGTTTTTAAAAATGACATTTCTTTTAGAAGAAAAATAATGAAATAGTTATCATATTTGTGAATAATGATTTCAATGTTAGATGTCATTAACCCTTTTACAAGTCATATTTATATTAAAAATAAAAATAGAAAATTGTTGGGTTTTTTTTTCCCTAGACAACCCTTTTTAAGTTACAAAAGCACACTTCCATGTTGTATATTCCACATCTTTACTATCAGACAAAGACAACAGAGTTTAAAAATTAAATCCTTAATAAACAATAAAACATATAAATATAATTAGATCATCAAGACAAAAACAGAGACGCAAGTCGCGAGTAGTCCACATCTTACTGAGGAAAAGATAATGATCGACGGGGTGTCTCATTCCAAGATTCAAAGCTCCATTACCTTCTAATTGTATGACAAAAAAGTATCAATAATTCCACTGTTTGAGTGTCATCAGATATCTTCAGAGACTCTGTGAAACTTCCAAAAGAAGAAGGATATGGGTGATTATGGTCCACGGTTAGTGGTGCCTATAGATGTGAAGAAGAAGCCATGCCAACAGAAACTTCCACTTCACAACCGGTGGCACCCGGAGATACCGCCGGTGGCGGAGGTCAAAGTGGATGAGTTCTTCAGAGTTGAAATGGTGGATTTCAGCGGCAGAGGAATCACCAATGACTACTCTGCTGAGGACATTAAACATGCTGATACCTCTGTTGTAAGCCCTCTCTCTCACACAAATCTTTGCCTCGTCCCTGAGTTTTGAATTGGAAAAAATCACAGCCTAGCTAGTTTACAGAACAAAAAGAAGGGGCGATATTCTCAACTTAGCCGTCCGTTTGGAAATTGAAAGATACCATTCTTTGGTTGTCAACATCCTTAATGGACAAAAAAGACAAATTAGTTTCTTGTCCTTTGTTTGATCTCTTATCTTTCTGTGTACTTTTCAACAATTGCTGCTACTTAGATTAGAAGAGACTGTGTGCAATAGAAGAACCTAGCAGAAGAACCCAGCTCCTGACCACGTTAGGCGTCTAGTTTCTGTCTACTTCTTGTCAAAATTCATGGCTCCTTCTACTCCAAGACTTGTTGTTCCGATAGACTTGAAAAAGAAGCCATGGGATCAAAACTTGCCTCTTCACAACCGCTGGCACCCACTTATACCCCCAGTTGCTGAGGTTCACACGGATGAGTTTTTCAGGGTTGAGATGGTGGACTGGACTGGAGGAGTTATTGGAGATAATGACTCAGCCAGTGATGTACAGTTAATTGACCTTTCAATTGTAAGTATGAATATTAACCTTATCCAATCTTCTAGGAGATAAAAATCTAGAAATCATTGTCCTTTTGAGCCCCTAATCAGCCTGATAATTGGTAAAGCTTTTACTCAGTACAGAGACATGGTTAACTACAATGATCTAGAAAACATTGAATCTGACTTTGAATGAACAGTAATCTCCAAAGACGATAGATTTTAGTGCTAATAATGGGCTGTTAATATTACGTTTTTTCACTTTTTCTAAAATGTCTAGACACATTATCTGAGTGGTCCAATTAGAGTTGTGGACAAGGATGGGGTTCCAGCCAAGCCAGGGGATTTACTCGTAGTCGAAATCTGCAACTTGGGTCCTCTCCCAGGAGATGAATGGGGTTATACTGCAACATTTGACAGAGAAAATGGAGGTGGTTTTCTTACTGACCATTTTCCTTGTGCAACCAAAGCTATTTGGTATTTTGAAGGAATATATGCATACTCTCCTCAAATCCCAGGTAAATGCTCCAACCTGAAACAATGCTTCCAATAAGAATGGTAGCAATAAATGCCTTAACCCGTATTCGCCTTCCAGGAGTTCGATTCCCAGGTTTAACTCACCCTGGAGTGATTGGGACTGCACCATCGGCAGAACTTCTGAATATTTGGAATGAAAGGGAAAGGCACGTTCAAGAAAATGGCCTTCAAACTCTAAAACTTAGTGAGGTTTTGCATTCACGGCCATTGGCAAACCTACCAACAGCTAAAGGTTGCGCTCTTGGAAAGGTATCATCGTAAACTACCATCTTTCTTTGCATAAAGTGATAAAATTGCAATAGCTTTGGTTAACACCTTCCAAATTCTACAAACAAAATAATTGCGAGGCTGATCTTTCTCCTATTCAACTGAAGTGTAGAATGTAGTTTTCTAATATTCGATGCTCTATTGCTTCAAACTAGATCAAAGAGGGCACAGAAGAATGGGAAAGAATTGCCAATGAGGCTGCAAGAACAATTCCAGGAAGAGAAAATGGTGGAAACTGTGACATCAAGAACCTCAGTAGAGGTTCAAAAGTATACCTTCCAGTATTCGTGGAAGGGGCAAACTTGAGCACAGGTGACATGCACTTCTCCCAAGGAGATGGTGAAGTCTCATTTTGTGGAGCAATTGAAATGAGTGGTTTTCTAGAGCTCAAGTAAATTTCTCAGCTTGGCTTCTCAATCTCTTCAGATCCTTTTCATTTGTTTCTACTTCAGCAATTAATTATATAGCAGAAGTGATAGATAAAGAAAAGGAATCAGTCGGTCCATACAAATATTACTTGTTATCTTCTTGTTCAGGTGCGATATTATAAGGGGCGGAATGAAAGAGTACCTGACACCAATGGGGCCGACTCCTCTGCACGTAAACCCAATCTTCGAGATAGGTCCAGTTGAACCAAGATTCTCAGAATGGCTGGTTTTTGAAGGCATCAGCGTGGATGAAAGTGGGAGGCAGCATTTTCTTGACGCGAGTGTAGCTTACAAGCGCGCTGTGCTCAACGCCATCGACTATCTCCACAAATTTGGGTACTCAAAGGAACAGGTCAAATAACTTTCTTCGGTTGCCATCCATCTTATTTATTACCAGTTCCAGAACTCACACGAGCAAAATCACAAACACCTGAGATGCACACAAAAACTAAAAACTAATTCCAGTTCAATACGAACATTGAATATAAGATGTGTGAAATTTCAGGCTTATCTGCTGCTGTCGTGCTGCCCATGCGAAGGAAGGATCTCTGGGATTGTTGATTCACCAAATGCTGTGGCTACCTTGGCGATCCCCACCGCCATTTTCGACCAGGTAGCTTCCTCCTTCCAACTGGTTCGATTCCATCCAGTCGCATTACTTATGTCTAATTTCCTTCGCATTGTTAAACCACTAAGCCTTGGGCTGACAAATCCCTGGCCTAAACCGAGTTTCTCTTTTTCTTAAAATAAAATTTTTTTAAGAAAAAAAATCATCTTCGCAATGTTCTTTTTTTGGGGGGGAAAAAAGTCTCCCTTAACTAATATCAAATGTTCAAGATACTTGTACTTTCTTTTCAAGTCGAAATTCGATTCTTACTCCCACAGAAAAGAGCCAAATTAAGTGAACTTCAAAAATACATTTTTGTTATTCACATTTAACAATTCACTTATTTACTACCACTTTAAATTTAAATAAATTTTTTTCAATATTTTAAGAAAGTCATAGTCGAACATTGAAACTTTATTTTAAAAAAAAAAATCATACTGGAAAGTCAAGATTTGAAACAATTGAATACCACATGAGGAAAAGCACATTTGGAAAAAAATACATGACAAGTTTTGGGGAAAAAAATGTATATATTGACTCCTATAAAAATTTCAAAACGCTGACAATATCCTAAAGCCAACAAACAAGTTTTTATATCAAATAAAATATGGTAGATTATGTATTTTAGATTGAAAGATAATCAGTATATCTCAAATATATTAATTTCTGTATATAAATTTGTTTGGTATCTTTGATGAGCAGGATATTCGCCCAAAACCGAGCAAAGTTCCAAGTGGACCTCGACTACTTAGAAGACCAGACGTCCTGAAATGCAGCTATGATGGGAATTTGCCCATCACCAAGAACCCCAGCGCCTCAACTTAAACATGGTGGATCCTTTCACTTTCTTCTTTCTCCATTCTCTTTTTCTTCCTCTGTTTCGGCCTTTTTCGATATATTCTGTTTGAAGCTAAGGTCTGAATTTCCAAGGAGGGGAAAAACGATTACTGTTATAACAAAATAATTATCGTTCGGCTGTCTGTAATAGTACTGAAGTAAAAGATATACAAACTCTAAACTTTTATATTCGGTCCTTCGCTACTAGACTTCCTAAAATTGATGTCAACTATCATAGATCTCGAGAAATTACCCCGAGCTTCTTCGACCAAAATTCTGCCATTCTCTAACTGGCAAGTGCACAACAGAAGGCTGTCGGATCAAATGTTGGATTGGAATCAGTAGTAAATTGAAAGAGTACGATGGTGTGGCAGAGAAGGGCATTGGATTCCAAAGGACCAAAGCCAAAGATCCAACTCCACGCTTAGAACCTGCAAGAACTCAAGATTTTGAGAAATGGGATTTGTATCTATCATCAGGTTTTTGTCTGCTGTGTTCTTTTGAGAGAAAAATCAGATGCTAGGATGTAATATACATATATGGATGGACATTTTTTTCTGGACAGTTTAATTTTGGAATACCTGTTTCCCAGATTTCAGACTGATCAACTCTCTCATTTTCTCAACTGCATATATAGAGCAAGCCCGTAGTTCTACTTCCTCCTCACTGCCTGGACCAATTTCGCTGTTAGCATCAATGATGCTAGCAAGTGTAGAACTATATTTTAGCACGCCAAGCTGCCGAAGTACAGCAGGAACGATGTAGTCTGCCATTATGGTGATTGAACCAATGTCACTGAATTCTCCATATCCTTTTCCACTGAATGCACCCCACAAGTCAGCTGCAAATATCTGAGCTCGTTTGTACAGGAATACCTGGTGGCCTTTGTAGAGAGAGTGGTCTCGAAAGCCTAATGTACGGTGATGATAAGATAAACATGTCAAACAACCATCTCAATGTATTCTCCTTAGCATTAGCATCTGCATACGATATTAACATGTTGGCAAAGAAAAATATAAAACTTGATACCAGGAAAGTGTTGCGTGATAACAGCAACAAGCTTCACAGCTGATTTTCCACAGGCCTCCACTATATTAGAAGCTTTACCCTCAAAGCTTCTCTCCAATTCGAATCCGACCTAAGAAATGAAATAGAAAGATCTCACAAATATATATCCATACAAGGATAAGTAATTGCAAATCAGAAGAATATGGTCCATATCAAACTACACATATACTAAAATCTACTAATGGAAAATCTTTTCACCTCATGCAGCAAGCGAACCCGTTCATCCTCCAAAGGAAGTGGTCTGGGCCATTTCAACAGTTCACGCAATTCAGGGCCTGATCGCATACAACCATCATATTGGTAGAAGAATTATGAAATAAGACTATCAGGTTAAGATGATATCATCTGTCAATTACCAGTGTACTTTTGCAGGCGATCAGCATCAAATGCTGACTTGTCATTTTGAAGAGCAGCCTTCAGTCCTGAGGCCAAGTGATCGTAGCTCAAGTCCTTATCTGTAGCCGAGAGGAAGAGAATAACTGTTAGTGAAGCAAAATATGTCTTTGAGACAAATAATGGATATAAAGTGCCACTGTAGATCAAAACAACATGTAAACATAACATACACAGAAGAAATTCAGGGTAATTGCCAATGAAATAAAACGAAAAAAGAAGTCACATTCTCCCTCTCAGTCTCTACCTCCAACGCAGAATGATATTACCAACTTATATAGCCTCAACAATTATCAAATTAAGAGAAAGTGTGACTTACACCTGATCTATAGTACGTAATCAGAAAACCTGTGACATATGATTGTCCCAGTTAGGTCCTTTGTCCACATCCTAGGGTGTATATTAAAACTCAAAAGCTAATGCTGTTTTTCTTGGCATACATTAATATTGAATGATTAACAAGCTTTTCTGGCTTGTTTCCTAATTGTGCTAATCAGCCGTCGATCATTGGCTTCGAGTTGCTAATGCTACAAGAATATCTGGAACGAGTAATGCATGATAATTTGATAAAGTATGATAATAAAACACAAGGCTCCATTCGACGATTTCTAATTCTTAAGATGTCGAGCCTCTAGCAATCGGGACAGACAATATGCAGGGAAGTTCTATGCCAAATTTGCAAATGTAGTAGAGAAAATTGTGAAATTAACTATGGCGCAAATTGGTATTCAATGAAAATTAGAAAGAACAAAATGCAAAAAATTAAGCATGATGTACCAAGAAGAAACAATTGCAAATAGAAATTTGCATATCCGAAACAAAAATGGAGCAGTAGAACAACTGGGGGGAAAATAACTATTAAACCATAAAAATTGGAACAAAAAAAGTAAGAAAGTATGCCAGACGCAAACCACCTAATTCCTAGCTAATAGATGCAAAAGAGAACAAAAACCCCATTAAGAAAAAAGAAAAGGAAAAATAAAAAGGGTGTTAGATTTTACCAGGCCAGAAACAGAAATTCAAGGCGTCCAAGACGAACAAGTACTGGACGGTTAATGGGCCATTATCAAAATAGTGAATCCCTTCAAAGTCCCAATCAACTTTGGGAATCGACTCGATAGTATCCACGACCTTCTCAATCCCTACAATAAAACCAAAACCAAACCACCCACATTTACAATCGCCATTGTCGCAGAGAAAAACCCAAAACCCAGAACCCACGAGGCGAATGACTGAACCTGAAGAGTCGACGTGAACGTGGGAGGAGCGGCTAGCAACCCAAGCAGAGGTTGCCCTAACATCATCCATGGCGGCAGTGGCGGCTGCGGAGTTGAGTCGTATGGCTGTTTCTGTAACTATTTCTGCCCTTTTCCCGTTACGAAGTTTCCCGCTTTGTGCCAGCGCGTGGACAGAAGTTCTATCCGCTCAGAGGCAGATCCACTGTGGCTGCTTCGGAAAAGCCGTTACTTTTGACCACAAAATTCCCCATCGTCATTTTTCAACCTATCTGTCGGCCCCCTGTGATTCACGTGCGTCGTTACTAACTTCGGCCTTTCACGTTCATTACGCGTAAACATTTGGGCCCAACCCGAATCGCAGTTGCATATATGGTAAATTGGACTAAATTAATAGCAAATATAGCACAGTTGCAAACTAATTGCAAATATAGCAAAATTAATTGTACAATATCAAAAAGCTGAAAAGCTGTTGTCAAATTCTATCAGTGTCTATTATTGATAGACTCTGATTATTCAAAGTATATCAGTGTCTATCGCTGATAGACTTCGATTAATCAAAATCTATCAGTGACTATCACGGATAGACTTTGATTAATCAGAGCCTATTAGTGATAGTCACTAATAGATTTTGATTAACCAGAATTTATCTATGATAGACACTGATAGACTCTGAATAATCGGAGTCTATCAGTAGAACTGATAGATTCTGATTAATCAACTTTGATAATCGAAGTCTATCACTCTGATAGATTTTGCTATATTTGTATTTTTTTTACATGGTGCTATATTTGCTATTAATTTGGTTCAATTTGTCACCCACCACAAATTCCCAATATTGTTATTCTTTCTGTATTTTTTTAGGAGCAACTAAATAAATGAATATTTTTAATTGGCCATTTTAAAACATGGTGATATAATTTTTCCATTTGGAAAACGGCTAATTGGTATTTTTCGTAGTTACGAAAATGCCCCTAAACAATATCTAAATCAACCCATAAATTCAGTCAACTATAAAATACAAATATAACCTAAATTTAGGGAAGAATCTAGTGTTTACTCTTAACTCAAGGGCGCATTGAAAATCAATCAAATTCAAGCTTAACAAACATCAACTAATTAGCACGAATCGAGGGAGAGAGTTGTAGAATTAAAAAAATAAAAATAAAATTGTTAACTCTTACCTTAGGAGTGCGTGAAAATGATTGAAATTGTTAACTTGTGTGTATTTAAATTACTAAATTCATTTACACAAAAACCTATTTGGACACCATTGAAGACTTTGAAAAAAAAAATACTTTGTGTTGAAAAATAGGATATAAAATAATGATAGATAAATACAAAATACAATATTTAACATACGTATGACGTAGATCAATAACCTTTTTCATGGGTGATATGAATGACAGAGTATGGATGGCAAAAAAAACTATAAGATGTTTATTATATAATTAAAATCTAAGAATCTAATCGAAAATTAAAAATGAAAAACTAATTTCTAGATAATCTTTCACTTTTAATAAAAATAAAAGCTGATTTTGAATTTTGAGAGACAGGAGAGATAAAATAGGGTGTGAACGTGAACTTGACTCCATGGTATAATTGAAAAACGATTCTCTTAACAAACGGTTCGACCATTTTTCATTAACAAAAATCTGTTTGGTCATTTTTAAAAAAATACTATATCTGCCCATTTACAAGGATTTCCCTTTTTAATTACAAGCCAAAAAAAAAAAATATCTATATAACAAACAAACCGTCATAGTTGTACACAAAGTATCATAACTAAAGTCCAACTCAAATTCAAATATTACGCCTCAAAAAAAAAAAAAAAAAAAAAACCTCATATTCTAGTGTTACACTATGATTTTATAGGGAAAAAAATGGAAGAATTTGAACCCACATATCTCTTAAGATAAATCATCAATGTCTACCAATTAATTACTATGGTTTTTGAGAAGTATCAAAATTCATAGTAAACTTTCAATTTCATCATATTGAACCCAAAATTTAAACAAATGTTTAAAAAATTAAAACATGTTAAATTTATCTCTCTCATTTCAACGAAAGGCAAGTTTTGCATAAAATTAAGTCTATTCAATTCACAAGTTTGACGGTTAGAACAAATCTTCCAAACCTCATAAATTTCAATAAAAACTCAACTCTAGTGTTAACATGCAATTTGATAAAATAAAATGATTAGTATAAAAATTAACATCCTCCATCAAGTTGATGGTAAAAAACTCATATTTTTCCTAAACAAAATCATAAGAAACCACAAATCTGTGTAACTAATGCTTCTATTAATAGCAATATTTATACAATAGGGTTGTCATTTTGTACCAATAAAAAGAAAAAGAAAATGACACACAATAGGTCACTAGCTATGCACTCTCGTTTCGTTAAAAACAAATAAAGTCATTTTCAATAAACCACGCAACAGTTGTTATTGAATTTAATACGTTAAGAAAAATACCAAATATTTGTTGGACCAATAATTTCTTTTGAAGACATGATACATTTTCCATCCTAGCATAGATGCATGTTCCGTAAGTTATTAGTCTTCAAAAGTTTATTACCAGCTTGCTAATAATTTTGCCAAAGTGAACTTAGTTCAGCGGTAATTGGCATGTACCCTCGACCATGAGAATCCTCCCACTCCCAAATGTTGATGTACTAAAAAAAAAAAAAAAAGCTTGCTAATAATTTTTTTTGTATTTTTCTGCTATGTCATACTCGTTCAGTGAAAATGTTATTTTCTCAATACACTTTTATTATTATTATTTTTGTAATTTTCACCACAGTTTGGGCATTATTTTTCGAACCATCACATTATTGCGATTTCTATTTATAAGATTTTTCTTTTTTGGAGTCAAATAAGAGATATTTCTTGAAAACTTTACCATTCAGACGAAAATCGAGGAACGAAAATAAACAAATAAAAAAAAGAAAAAAGAAAAAAGAAAAAAGAAAGATAAAGAAGAAAAAAAAGGGTATTTGAGTCGGAACATCGATGCCGGTAGCTTTTTGGTTTCAATCAGCGATTTGATGGCCATAAGGCCGCTCAATTTCAAAGTTTCTCCCAATTACCAGACCCCTCTCGCTTCCTTTTTCTCTCCTCCTCTCTTATCCGTCTTCTCTCTCCGCCAATCCGTGCCTTCAATCCTCCTCCTTCTCCGTCAGATTGCTACGTCGGCGACCTCCCTATCTCGTTCCCAACACCACCATCCGCCGCCTCAACCGCCGCACAGGACCAAGCCGCGTCTGCGTTCGTTGTCCCCGCAAGAAACCCTGGCGCAGAAGATCGGGAAATCGATTCGCCGCCCTGGCGCTCCTTCGAAGGCTAGGGTTTATGCCGATGTCAACGTGATCCGACCTAAGGAGTATTGGGATTATGAGTCCCTCACCGTACAGTGGGGGTAATCATTTTTCTCCCCGATGTCTTTTGTTTATTAGGGACAGCTTTTTCCGATTTAGTTTGATTGAGAGAAATAGGAGGGGCGGATATGGGCCTCGCTTGGTTTGTATTGGAACGCCTTGTATCTTTTTATGTCCGTGTCCCAATATGAAATTTCTTGCTTTCTTTTTTAGTAGCTGAATCTATGGACTCTTGGCTCACTATTTCCTTGAATGTTTAATTGCATGAGCTTGTACGAATATGTTTCCTTGCATTTATTTTTGCCTTCGGAGGTTTCTAATCTTAGGATGGGTCATGAATTTCACTTCTAAAAAGAAGTTTTGCATTTGGATGAAACTAATGTTCCTGGCTTATTTTTTGTCAGTCTTTGGATGATATGGTGTTCGTTTTACAGGGACCAAGACAATTATGAGGTCGTGAGGAAAGTGGGGAGAGGAAAATATAGTGAGGTGTTCGAGGGTGTTCACTGCACTGACAATGAGAAATGTGTCATTAAGATTCTTAAACCTGTGAAGAAGAAAAAGGTAAGTTCTGTTTTGTCAAGGATATTGCATGGACGGTTTAACATTGTTGTGTAGTGGTACTTGCAATATAGGCGTCTCATTGTCAATGGGAAGTAATATCTTCGTGTTTTCTTCTTCTATAATAGTCACCGCGGCTATAATTTAGCATTTGATATTTTTAGTTCTTAGGAAGCCTGTTATTAAAAAAAAAAAAAAAAAAAATCTTAGGAAACCGATGGCATTGGTTGCATTTTTTGCTTATTGCGATTCCGTCCTTTCTCTCTGCTCTAAAATTGGCGCACAATATCTCATGATGTATCCTCTTCCTCGGATTATTAGTCTGCATATTTCTCCCGTCTTGTTTGTAGTTAGTATCTTCACAACTTTTTGCTTGTCTACATTCCAAATGTGCATTTGGGTTTGTCTTGGTTGTTAACTAGGAAGCTAGGTCACTATTTTGAGTAGAGTTCTTATCATGCATACACGTTTGGGACACTCGGGGGATCATGTGAGGAACGAGGAAAAAATAAATCAATGATTATTTTAAAGCCAAACATTTATATGTTTGCATTTAGGAACGAAAGAATAAATAGATACAAAAACCTGTAAAAATTAAGCAAAATGATAAAAGCAAACAGATAATTGTGTTCCATAAAATTCAATAGAGTGGCATGAGAACATGTGGGAATAAAAGGATTTTGTCGAGGGACTATCTATGGTTAATGTTCCCATTGTCATAACATTTCTTACCAATTGAGATGTGGAAAAGAAGAATAAGGCTAAGCGTATGGATCTTTGAAAAATAGTTTGATCAAACGTATCCTTGCTTTGTCAATATCCTTTTGAAAATTTAAAAATTAAGCAAAATGATAAAAGGAAACAGATAATTGTGTTCCATAAAAGTCAATAGAGTGGCATGGGAACATGTGGGAATAAAAGGATTTTGTCGAGGGACTGTCTATGGTTAATGTTCCCATTGTCATAACATTTCTTACCAATTGGGATGTGGAAAAGAAGAATAAGGCTAAGCTTATGGATCTTTGAAAAATAGTTTGATCAAATGTATCCTTGCTTTGTCAATATCCTTTTGAAAATGTTCTGTTGCCGTGTCCGTGTCTATGCTCATGCTTCTAAGATTTGATACCTTCCTAAATTATTTTTCTGTACTTCAATGTCATTTATTTTTTTCTTCTGCAATTGCACTAAGTGGTGTTAGTGTTCATCATTCCTTTCTAATGGAGATTTTGTTGACAAATTGAAGGATTTGCTTCTTGCCTTCTTGAATATTCTTGGTCGTCTAATATTCAGATTATGAGACCCACATGTATTGCTCCCACATGCATATTGGTCTTGTTTCATTTTGTTTTTACAGCTGAAGTTAAATCCTTTAAAGATCTTTGTAGCTAACTATTCTTCTTCTTTTTTTTTTTTATAATGAACCAACCTTTCATTGAGAAAAAATGAAAGAATACAAGGGTATATAAAAAAACCAAGCCCCAAAAGGAAATCCCCTTAGATAAAGGGACGCCAATCTAACAAAATAAGACCTACAGAATAATTACAAAATAAACGTGTCACCAACGCCCATAAAGAATTTATCAAAAAAAAAAAAAACTATTCTTCTTCTTTTGTTGACGAACGATTTATCAAGTTGAATCTTATCTCTAGCATCTTTTGAGCACGTTTCAAGTCCTTCAGAATTTGCAAAGACCTACTTAATTCGTTTCTATTGATTTGAAAGTATTGTTTTCTCAAGATGTCATATTTTGTTTGTTTTACTCAATGCAGATTAAGAGGGAGATAAAAATACTGCAGAATCTTTGTGGAGGGATAAATATTGTGAAGTTGCTTGATATTGTTCGAGACCAGCAGTCGAAAACCCCAAGTCTTATATTTGAGCATGTGAACAATATTGATTTTAAAGTTCTTTATCCAACACTTTCAGACTTTGATATTCGCTACTACATATATGAACTTCTAAAGGTGAGCATATAGTTTCTGTTCTGTTTTCTATTGCCGTGATAAGTGAGTATTTTTTTTTTTTTTGGTATGCCAACATGTTGCTAGTGTTGCAGTTGCTTAGTTAACCATCAACCATCCACCCCACAGTTTTTATTTCTTTGCTGACTCTAGGTGTGTTCATGTTGTTGGAAACTGTAGGCATTGGATTATTGCCACTCACAAGGAATTATGCATCGAGATGTCAAACCTCATAATGTGATGATTGATCACGAGCAACGTAAACTTCGTCTTATAGATTGGGGCCTTGCTGAGTTTTACCATCCTGGAAAAGAGTATAATGTTCGTGTTGCTTCAAGGTTGTTTGTTTGTTCTCTTTCTGAAACTGTGTTATATTTAAATTAATATATCAGGATTTATTTCGTTGCATTTATAAGTTTGTTGTAAATGATTTTGGATCAATAAGTTCCCTTTATTATTTTGAGTACCTGCAGATATTTCAAAGGTCCAGAACTTCTTGTTGATTTACAAGATTATGACTACTCTTTGGACTTGTGGAGTCTTGGTTGCATGTTTGCCGGGATGGTGAGTAATTGATTAATATCTACAAATTTTTATATTACAATTTTCTGGTTTAATAATTGCTAAAATTTTCAATAGAGATTCTAACATCTTACAATTATTTACTTGAGTTATATGTAGAATTATATTTTGTCATCTTAAGCAAGTTGAAGACAATTCAACTCAGTATGTAATTGAGGTCGTCATATAGTAGACAGTAGTGTAGGTTAATATGGAAGTGGCATGCCTTGCATTATGTGCTGTCTTCTGTATCAAAGTTATAATGTTGTCTCATTTGAATTTGGGCATCTTTTCATGATATTTGTGCTTATTGCAATTCTCTATTTTCCAACCCCCCCACCACCCACCCACCACACCCTCACACAAAAGGAGAAAAAGAACGTAAACTCTCTGTTTGGGGTAGAATGGATATTATTCTACTTCCCTGTTCATTTTGAGATGGAAGATGACTGGATCGTTCCATATTCCACTCGTTTGGTTTTCTTTAAAGAAATATTCTACTTATATAGGATTACTTGATCTTATAATTGTAATTTATGCTGTCAGATTTTCCGAAAGGAGCCATTCTTCTATGGACATGATAATTATGACCAGCTGGTTAAAATAGCTAAGGTATGGAATATTCTTTGATTCAAGTTTCATTTTTTATTCTATTCTTACAGCTAGTAGAATGTACGTGACAAATTCATATTAAGCATTTCATATTTTATTGGATTTGTGCCGGGTTATTTGATTTTTTAATTGAATGAAAGGCTTTGGTTTAATTTAATAGGCACACTGTATAGGTGTCATTCATCTGGATATAGTTTATAATGGATAAAATGAGTATAAACGTACTGTCCTTGAGAGGTAAAGATCTAACTTGATTGATGCTTACGGTCTTCTGCTGGAACAGGTGTTGGGGTCAGATGAACTGAACACATATTTGAGTAAATATCGAATAGAGTTAGACCCACATCTTTCGGCTCTTGTTGGGAGGTTTGTTCGAGGACTTGACTCCTTGCATTTTAGTTTTGTGCTGGCCATTGGCCACTTCAACTGAGTTCTTTCATTATTGCTAACTTTACTTTTAATAAATTTGATGAAGGCATAGTCGAAAACCTTGGACCAAGTTCATTAATGTTGACAATCAGCATTTGGCAGTCCCTGAGGTAAAAGGAACAGAGAGTTTGTTATTTTATGACCGAGTATTCTGTTTGTCTAAGGTTAATTTTTCTGATCATATTTATTTTACATTTGAAGGCTGTTGACTTTGTTGATAAATTGTTACGCTATGATCATCAAGAAAGGCTAACTGCTAAAGAGGCAATGGTAAAGTTAACTGTACTAAAGCATTTTATCCTTTTCTTCTCTCTGTCTATGTTCATGCAATCTCCCCCCTATTGGATTGATTGCATAATGTGATGATATTTAATTGTGATGTTTTATATGTTGTTACTATTGATATTGGGCTGAAGATATATTTTGATAATCCAGAAACTCCCTGAAAAAATAAATGATTATAAATCAACAGCATACGAAACATGAAATATGTTTGGAGAACTTATTGTTGGAAATTCTAATAAATAGATTTTCTCCATTGGAGGGCGATAAAACGGGGCAATCAAATGAACAATGAATATCACATTTCCATCCCATTCTTTCTCCAAGTTTTGCATCCCGTCATTTGATGATAGATAGATGGGAGAATTGGAAGATCCTTCCATTCCCATTTTACCCCGTAGTTTATAGTACTGCTCTTTTATCCACTTATATACCTTTTACTTGCAAACTCCGCATATACGTCATCAGATTTTCTTTGGGTAAGATTCGTATCTGTCATATCATCATTGTTTCGAATTAGAATGTTTATCGTTATTAATGCGTCCCCCATCCCAGAAGTTCTGGAAAGCACTGTAAAGGACCTTGTTGAAGTGATCATATGTGATGTGACCGTTCTCTGTCAGCGTCAAATGAATTGAAACGGGAAGAGGGAATATTACGTACTGAGATATAATAGTTCCTTTTCGATTTTTATGATAAGTTGGTGTTGTTGATGTAAATGCAGGCCCATCCATACTTTTTTCCTATTAGGAATGCAGAAAGCAGCAGAACAACTCGCAACCAGTAAAAGCCATTCCAGGTGGGAAGCTGACAAGTGTGCCTCTCTCTCTAATCTCCTCGTCTCTGTATTTTTGGCAATTCCTCTGAGATGTTTAAGAACTTTCATTTGGTTGGACGAGGAAATGTGCCACCCCTTGTGTGCTGTAAAACCAAGTTATTTCCCGTTATTTTCCCCCCCCCAAATATTTGGCTAATTGTGAAGTAAAATTTTTTGCATCGGTTAATTTTGAAAGCGTTATTTTCTTATGCATTTGAATGGCTGATCTTCATCTCTGGTAACACGTTCAGTTTCAAAGCCCTATTGTGGGTCCGACTCATTTGGTGATAATTCTTTTCTTTGAAGTACTTTGGTAAGGACACGGACAGGACAAGCTTTCCGAATGGTCTGGTTGGGTTGAATGAACTTTTGGACCAACTTAGGTAGTTGGATTGTTAATTTTTTATCCAATCAGATAACTGAATCTGATTGATTTGGATTTTTTAAAAAAAAAAAAAAAAATCAAGAGAATCAACAACTAGTTCTATACAGACATTTCAAACTGTCAATTCAAATTAACCATACTGATTTGTATTGGATTCTTGTTTGCTTTTTTGTCTTCACACTTGACAGTCTTTCCCCCTCTTGAGATGGAGAAATTATTGAACCTCACAATGGTTATGGTAGTGGGTAGTTTTGTATTGTATATTCTTAGATATATAAGAAAGAAACTATAAAAGTATTTTGAAGAAAGAAACTATAAAAGTATTTTGAAGTAATCTATTATCTAATGGTTATCTACATTGTAGATAGTTATTATTTTAACTATCCAATCAAAGAGTGTTTATATTTTAAGGATTAATAATATAATTCACTTGGGCTTAGGCTGGGCCTGTCCTTTTCCAAATTGAGGCCTCATTTTTTTTCTCATAAAATGGACTGGGCTTGAACACCGTCGTTATAAATCCTACATGAAAGGTTACATCCATGTGAAACTCATTGATATGACAAAATTGAGAAGTTATATATTCGAGGTGGTTGATAGTCAATTGTTGGCATGTGTGACAATGGAATATATTATGGATGAAATAAAATTTCAATAATCAATTAAAAAAAAAAAAACTCTAATATCTACTATACAATCAGGAGCCGTGATAGCATATCCCTCTAAAAACAAACTAGTTCATACGAACTAATACATTTTTTCTTTTCCATCTGTCAATGTGAATACATTCATTAAAGAGGGGAAAAAAAACATCAAATTGATTTGACTTATCAAAAAAGACAAGATTATACAAATTGAATCAAATGACATTCACCTAAACAGACAATTGACCATGACAGTTAGGTAGGATAGATAAGGTAGTAGTACCGTAGTATATCATAGTTATTGATAAACATTTCCAACTAGAGCTTCTTTAGTTAGCGAGAATCGAAAACAAAACATTTGTTGACCATCACAGCTTGCAATTCAAACAAAAGAAACATCAAACAACATTAGTTTTTTAAAAAAGAGGATATGAAAAAAATAAAAGTATATTTAGAGAGAGAGAGAGAGGGGACAAAATGTGCATGCTTGAGAGTGACATGAAAAAGCATCATGGGATAGCAAATAACAACATTTTAGGCTTTTAATTTGGGGCCTCTGTGTGTGTGTGTGTGTGTGTGGAAGGAAAGGTTTATCAGAAAATCCACATCCATGTTCCTTTTAAGCCCCCTTATGTTTTTTGACAAATCATTTTCCACAGCCCCACGCCCTCTACAGTGCGTGTACTTCATTCTCACATCTTGCTCTTCCAAGGGCCCATCTTCCATAAATTTCAAACGAAAAATGTCATTTTTTCTTTATGAGATTGTGGTGATTACACGTGCTGTTTTCGAGGGTGGGCAAATGTTTTTTTTTTCCTTTTTTCTTTTTAAAAATTGTAATAAGGCATTTTTATAATAATAATAATAATAATAATAATTTGGAGACAAAGTTAAGACATGGGAATCCCAAACTTCACCTTGCTTTTGAAACATTTGGCATTTAATCCGATATTTCAGACCTCCTTTTTCCTTTCATTGGGGACCATTTTTCTCTTCTCTTCTATTCTCTTGCATTTTGCATTTCTAAATTCTTTCTATTCTATTTGTTTTTTTTAATGATTATATAAAATATATATATATATATATATATATATATATATATTTGAATTTGGGGTTTGTGAAGAAATGGTGTAGAAGAGTTTGGAGGGTAGCAAGGACAAAATCATTGTAAACCCAATACCATCTTGCTTTTTATATAGTGAAGATGACACTCCAAGATAGAGATGGTAACAAAGTGTGGTGGAATGAATTGTCATTTTCATCTTCCATCATTCTTTCTTCTTCTTCTATTCTTTCTCACCTTCAAATAAATTAAATTGAAGTTAGAGATGGAAACACAACACATATCTTATGAAAAAGGAACACTACTTTTTCTTTAATTGGATTTATTAACAGACCTTGAATTCAACAATTTGGAGGTATTGTTATCAAAACCTATGAACATGAGTGAGTTTAAAAACGCTCACACATTTACATCATTATTATCTCAACTGTTTCCATATTTCTACAATTATATAAGCAATCCTTATCCTTATGAAAGTGGCAACCAAAAAAAAGAAAGCATATGAGATATAGACTAAATAAAAAATGAGAATGAGGTTAGGTTAAAAGTTAAAATATTTGTAATTTAATTAGTCACACCCACCCAATAAAATAAATAAGGTGTGTGTTTGTTTGTTTGAACTTTGAAGAAGGGTATGTAATATGTATATGAGAATATGAGAGAGAGAGGAAGGATAAGATGATGGTGGATAACATGGCGGCTAGTGAGTGTGAATGTGAGTGTGAGTGTGAGTGAGCTTTTTTGTAATTTTGCTAAAGTGATGGGAGACTCCCATATGGACCCCTTTGTTTTTTTCTTTTGTCCTCACTCTTTTAATTACCTTCCCTATATTCATTCAACCGCACATATCACATTCACTTCCCATTATAATATAATATTTCAATATAGTTCAATCGGTCAAAACATTCACACCTTCGACCAAGGGTTTCAAAGGTGAGAATTCGAATCCTTCAGCTCCACATGTTTTCGAACCCTAATTATTCCATTATTTAATTTGATGTTGGGTTTTGTATTTGTTTGTTGAATCTCCATTTGTAAAAGAATTACTCGAACCTCACCGTCTTTCAACAATGTTCCATATATAGGTTTAGACTTTTTGTTTGTTCTCTCCTTTGACTATTTGATAGAGATTCGAAGTAGACAGTTTTAGAATTTTGTCTCATGCATTTACCGATGTAGAATTGGCTAACAATATATTGTTGGTGGGGGTCCCACGTAGGTTAGTAATTATGAAGCAGAAAACAACATAGTGATGTGTTACTGACGTTAAAAAAGAAAGAAAAACAAAACTTTATGAGATAACATACGTTGAAACTGAGTAAACGACGGTGGGTTTGTTTTGATTTGGAAATTGGAAGTTTTGTAGTAAAGTGGAGGCATGCAGAAGATAAGATAAGAAGAAGCCATGGTAGAAATTAATGAAGAGAGAGACAGAGAAAGAAGAGAAAAAGGGTTTAGGGTTTTGAAAATTGACATGCAGTTGATCTGTCATGAAAGGTCATTTCAGAAGAAGAAGATGAAGAAGAAGATATGGGGTGTGAATTGTGAAGGTGAAAGTTGGAAGAGAAAAGGAGACAAATTTGCATAATATTTGGGATTTGGCTGAGGCATGGCCGCATCTAAATGTCGGCCTCTTAGCATACATTTGATTATATATATAAAAATGGACTTGAAATTTCCACTCTCAATTCAAAAACAACAAAGTTGAGAAATGACAGCTCCTTAACCACAACACCCCACCATATGCGTAATATGCTCTCTCTTTCCCTTTCTCACTCACTATATATGTCTTCCTTTTTACCATTTTTACACATTACTCTTCTTGAGAATTGGGCTTCCCAACCCTTGGATGTAACCAAGAATAGTGTCTCCCAAACTCAAATTCAAACACTTTCTTTTTCACATCACATCTCAAAACTATTCACAATCAAACCAACCTAACTCAAATACTTAAGATTTATACTCTCGACCAACAAATCAAAAAGATTTAAATCTCTCACCCCATATATTGTTAAATACTAAAAAAAGAAAAGAATTCATCACTTATATACAATTGTTGGAATTGCAACCAGTTCCGTATTGGTTAGATAAATGGGAAGATAAGGGAGGACAACTATCTCCATTGGTATGAAACTTTTTGGATGGAACCAAAAGTAAAGCGACATTGTGTGACTATAATATACTATTGTGGAGATATATCGAGGTTCGATTGTCCTTAGCAACAACTACTTTCGACCACAAGTTTTGTATATTTGGTTAACATATGCTAGGTTTGACATGTTCTGATGCTTAAGTCAGTATTTAGATCGTAGTAAATGTCGAGTTGAGTTAAGGTAGTTTGCATCAGTGCATTTCAGATCGAGAACCAAACCACACTGTGAGCTTCTCTCTCTTATAGGTCAGGTCGAGTTGAGTATGTGTACTTTCCGTCAGAATCTCGCATCAATCGTTATTATTATTAGTATCAGTATTACTTTTGATGATGTAGGTAATACAGAAGGGTTAGTCTAAGTATTCCAATGTTTGACTTGGAAGAAAAGATTGAAAATTTTGCAAAGGTTATGCGTTAAAAGAAATAAAAGAGGAAATATCTTAGAGATGTGGTGTCTAAAATTGAAGGTCTCGATGCCCTTAAAGAAATATGGGCTATAGCTATATTAGCCAAGGATGGGACTTTGGAACTTATGCCCAAGTCCTATCGCACCCAACTTTTGTTTTCTTATAATTTTATGGGTTGAGCCAGATTAATCAAACTAATTAAAGCTAAGTTGGCAGCTTAATTAGGTAGCTAAACACTGAAATTAATAAGTAGAGAGAGAGAGAGAGAAGTTAGTTTTAATCTTTTTCTCTCTCTCTCGGGTGACCTAATCCCACATCATATCATTATCGTCGTTACATTTAGATTCCTCGAGCCACACCACAGGCATGGATGGATATATAAATCTCTCAACTCCACTAATTTTGTTTTTGCTTTTGCTTTTGATATGAAATAAGGGTGTGAATTAATTAAGCATAGAAATTAGAAAATATCGAACCCAACTGTCTTAATTAATTTTTTAATCTTGCTTTTCTTTTGCATTATATTTGATTAATCACCTTTCGTTCCCATTGGTCCTGACATTTTCCAACATTACAGTAAACATGTTTCCTTGCTTTACATTTGTTCATTTTTATCTTTAAATTCAACTCATCCACGTTGTAGACACTACATTTTTCATATGCCTCTCTTTTGTGGTATATTATTGGCTCATAATTGTTTTTAAAAAAACCCTAAAGTTTAATCCACGTGAAATCCAAGAACCAAACATATATGGCTTAATATTATGAAGATTTGGGTGTTTGGAAGGGGGCCTACATCTCTCTCTGTTTGTGCTTGGCAATATGAGACTATATATTATTTAATCCACTACATTACTTTTGAAATTAGTGTTACAAGTGATATTTTTTTTCCTACTAGTATATTTAATTTCGGATTATTTCTAATAAAGTGTGTTTCATGCAAATTTCCTTTAAAATATGGTTTTATTAACCTACGGTGGATGTTTGAAGCTAACTACTACTAATGTTTGACCATAACATTAATTACATTTTTCATCATTACAAAAAATGTGTTGAATTAAACTCATGATCTTTCATCTCCAATATCTTAAAAAAAAAAAAAAAAAAAAAAGTAAATTTCCTACTCAATAATAACACAATTGAAATAAAATAAATGAATGATGGCGTATATCCAGTCCAACTCAATTTAGAAGATCCAACTAACCCTACTAGATTAAAAAAAAAATCTAGGATGAGATGAAATATTCAACATAAAAAACATGAGCTCATTAAAAAAATAGCATTATTTTTTTGAATGTCACGTCATTATTTCTTTATTCAATTTCAACCATATCATATCCACTTGATTGAAAAACTTTGACATATTGGGGTAAACTTAGAGACATAAAATTGAAAAAATATTATTTTCTATACACGTATAGATGAATAGATATATGATGGTTTGATCATGAGGTCGAAAAGTGAGTAGTACGGAGTTAGTGATAGATTTTAGAAGGGAAAAGGGAACAAGATCCCTAGCATAGATTTTTCCCGAGGCAATTGTCTTTCCTTTTGTCCCTTAACTGTTTTCCTCTTTTTATGTTTGGATGCAACATCTTAACATCAAACCTGTCGAAGACCCATGTTCTTCTTTTTGACCAACACCATTCTTCATTATTATTATTGTTATTTTTTTTTATTCTTTTTCCAACCCATAAATCATATGGTTGGGAGAAATTTTCAATCCCTTTTTTGGGACTTAGTGTTCCTGTGGGGGCAAACCCTTCCATATATTTATCGATAATCCTTTGTGGTCCACCCTCTAATTCCAACCATATATTATTATTTTTTTTATCGTTATTTATTTACTTTTATCGTACCCGATATCCGAGTAAATTTAAGTATTATGATCTCTTATTGACATGATCAATCTAACTTTTAATTTATTTAGGTGAAAAGATATCAACCATGCATCGTGAGATATTATCTTCGTAGGAATCTTTTTGTGATATTGCGTAACCATTTTGAATTGACTCCTACAACATCTTATCAAGCCAATCGATTCGGACCTAAACTTCATCACAAATGAAATCGAGAGAATTAAGTGAGATTCCAAATACCCTTATCTCGAATAAGACAATCTAACTAATTCTCTTTTTCTACAATTATTCTATTCTAAGGATGGAGTTGAATAATCATCATCACATAATGGTTCCATTCTTTTCAATTAGATCATTGATTTCTTGTTTTGGTTAAAAAATTCCGAAAAATCTTCGATTTGATTCCAAATTTGACAGTCTCAACCATCACATGAAGCAAAATAAGAATAATTTATGTGCTCTTTAAAAAAAAAATAGATTGATGCTCGGAATCACCTTTTTATTAATGTGTATTATTGTGATGATGATGATTGTAATGATGAAGAGAACGAATAAGAACAAGAATCTTCGCGTGTGATCTAGTCTATTATTTGTTTCAATCTTGATATATTCTGTTAATTCCATATTTTATCGAGTATATTCATAGTAATATGCCTAATTAGTTTTTCTTGTTTTGACTAACAATCATTGTGTTGAGATATAATTAAAAAGGTCCTAAAGTCCAAAGAAATTTCCTTCATTCATATATTAATTTTAAACGGCTTAATTAGCATATAATCCAATTTCGTGACAAATTATTAAAGTGGATTTAATATGATAATTAAGTGTGTTGGCGTTATACTAAGTATTGTTGTGCTTGTCATTATGGTCTTAATCAATGTCATTATAATTGGTCGTTTATTAATTATTGTGTTTGTCACTGTCATTATTGAGCATCGTCATCAAGTATTATTTTTGTAATGAACATGATCTAAGAAACCTCCACCCCCTTTTTTTTTCAGAAAATTTACATGATAAGCTACTTCTTCAAAATAAATTATAAAAATTAATACTTTATGAAAAATAAATCATAAAAACTAATACTACAAAATACAATGAGGAAGTTAATAATAATAATATAATAGTTTAATTAAATCCTAGATAAAACATCCAGTAAAAATTTAAGAATAGATTATTATTATTATTATTGAGTTCAGAATAGATTAAACATTTGATTCTTTAATTTAATTTTTTTTTTTATAAAAAAAAAAAGCATAGATCATGTTATTTTGAATACAGTGTATATTGTTGCTTGACTTGGTTTCATCGTTGGATCTATAAATTTGAACATCAAATTTCATGTTGTTAAGTTAATAAATAATATGCTTAAGAAGGGACAAATGAATATTTTTGTATTAAAAAACGAGCTTATGAAAAATTAATGGCAGACAATGAAACATAATGTAACAGTTGCAGAAGAAGATCAACAGCTTTCATATATATTTTCTTTGTCTCTTGTAATATGGAATCTGGATTTCTACATAGCCTACTACCTATATATAAGCAATATGGTAGCTGTCTGTGATAATATATATATATATATATATATATATATATATATATATTTTTTTTTTCAGAAATCATATTATAAAATTTTATTATTGATCTGTCCTTTCTTGTCTACAAATCATGCAATGCATTTAAGGTTTTCATATGAGATTCAAATCTTTGTATCTCAATTTCAATCTTTTCATTTGGTTTTATTCTACATGTCCTTGCTGATTTTTTATCAAAATTATTTGAGTTGACTTGCTCCCCATCGCCAATACCCGAACTTTGATAAGTACCAAAGTTTAGATGTTTGTTTTTTTATGCTTAATGATTATTTTAAAACTTGAATTTGTAAAGTTAAAAGATTTAAAAAAAAAAAAAAAAAAAAACTATGTACTTCCACCACTACTACACCTATCAAAATGAGAGTAATGATTACTCATTCAACGTTTAAGGACATGTGTCATCCTTTAATTTGCTAATGTGAGATGTTTCTAAATACGATCAGGTCTCCCACCTAAAAGAATGATATGTTTACTAGAGCGTTTGATCGAGTTACTATTTAAAGAGGGAGAGCAGTTGAAATTCTCACCAAAGCAAGTGGGAGAATACCCTTTTAAATTGAGCTCTCATCTGTTTTGTCGCGTAATCATTTAACTTAGCTTTTTATATAGAAGAGCACTTGTCTTGTCAGATATCAAATATGCCGATCTTATCTTTCACTTTTGATTACCACCTATCCAATCAGATTTATGGTATGTTCATTATACTAATTTCACGTGTCGTTGGAGAATACCGTACATTCATCTATTTTGTCGTTTATATATTTAAACTTTTGGCTTTTAATTATATAAAAGAGTACTTGTCTTGTCGGATCAGATATGCTCATCTTATTTTTCTCTTTTGAGAAAAATGTTTATACCCAATCAGATTTGGTATGTCCATCATTCTAATTTAACGCATTGTGAGTCATCATAGCTGACTTTAATTAATTCCCATAACATTGCCGATGAGTGACACATAGATAGAAATACATTTTTTGAACTTTCACTCATAACAATATGGGAAATAATCTCTCTCTCTCTTTTTTTTTTTTTTTTTAAGTTTCCTTTTCACATATAATATAAAAGAAATAAAATAGAAACCAAAGGTGAAAAAAGAGAATTGGGACAAAAAAACATATCCAAATTCAATGCCTACAAATGGCTATGAAATCCAATTGTACTAAAGGGAAATTGATATATCACACTCTCATGTTCTATATATATATATATGGAGGGAAGACTAGAGAGAGAGAGAGAATTTGTAATTTACAAGTGTACTTTCAATGTACCATATTTATATAATGTACATTCAATACCAAATATCAACATCAATGAATATTTCTAGGCCCTACTCCCTTTTTCTGCCCCTCTTTTCTTACATCTTCTTCTAATATTTCCTTTTTTTTTTTTTTTACTTTCCTTTTATATATATATATATATATATATATATATATATATATATATATATATATATATATATATATATATTTGCATACATAGCAATATATATTTATACTCCACTTCCTTTCACCAACTTTGGATGGGTGGGTACCTAGATTCTTTGTATTCATTCCAAATTACTTTCTAGTTTAGTGGAAAGGGGATCCACTTTTGTTTTAAAATAATGTATATTCATATTAATATGGATTTGTTGGTAATTATTCTTTTAGATTATGAGAAATTTGGCAACTTGGGTCTACATTTTTTAAGTGGGAGATTAATGGGTTATAATTATTATTTTTAATTTACACACGTACGTGGCTGTAGGCTGGAAAATTCGTGGTACTCATGAAGAAGCTTCCAACACACTTTTTTTTTTTTTTTAATTTTTAAAATTTTAATTCTCTTTTGGTAGTGAGTGTGAGCTTCTTGGCAATTTACTTGTTTGATAAATTTTTATGATGCCACCCAAAAAACAAAATCTCTTTCAACTTTGAAGCATGTACCTCCATTTCTTCACTGTAAATATTCCCTAGAGAGAGAGAAACAAAGAGAGAACTGTTCAAAGAAGTGGACAACACATGGACCTCTCTGCTTAAATCATTCACATACTCACAAACTTTAACAGTAACTCTAAATCATTCATCTTATCTTTCATTTCTATGCCACCCCAATTCTCTATCTTAATATTATATTAAATATTCCATATATCAGAATTGAAAAACACAGAGATGAGAGAGAATCACCCATTAAATTAGAGATTATATTGATGTAATAATGATATTGAGATGGTTGGATTTTATTGGATTGAATTAATGTAAAAGGAAAGTAGGTTGGATTAATTTATGATGATGATGTTGTTGTTATGAGTATCATCGAATGAATCAAAATTAGATTCTTTTAAGGTTTGAAAAGAACCAAAATTAGAGCATATAGATGATTGTATTATTAGGGAAATGAAGACAATAATTGAAGGATTTAAAGAAATGGTTGTCGGTGTCAAATCAGAGGTCTTCTAGTATTTGATAGACAACTATATATCATTTTGAAGTTTGCTTTGTTTAAATTATTAAATAATGAATCAGACCAGGTCAATATAACACTTCTAAAACACTTTTTTGAACTATATATATATATATATATATTCATTTTATTTTAGTAAAAGAAAAATGGGAGTATGTTTGATGTGTTTTTTTAAACCAACGTTTAAAAATGATCTCTTAGGTCATAGATTGAAGTCTTTTTAAAAACTTTTTTTTTTAAAAAAATGTCTTTTTAAAGACTTTTAACTCATATTCCCAAGTCATATCAATCAATTTGTTAACAAAATATGTAAATTAAAAATAAAAAAAAAATGAAAAATAAAAGAGAAATATCTATGAAAGGCAAACTTGGGGGAAGGTAGAGGTGGATTTTTGGTGGTTTCTCATTGACTTTCCATAGTTTCCTACTCTCAAAGTGGTTATTTACACATAATAATTATTATTATTAAAATATAATAACATCATTTTCAAGTAATTTCATTAAAAAAGAATTGGGGGAAATTTTTGGAAGAGTTGAGGCTCACTCAGTCTGCATGGCCCACCAAAGCGGTCCAAAATGGAGTTTACTGAATTAATTATTCCAAGTTTAAGACTAAATGATTGGATAATTAATTGGTAATTTCAGTACCCATTTGATTAGCGGTGACGTAACCTCCATTCTTTTAAAAGCACCCCTAATTTTTTGAGGTAATTACAATTTTGCCAATATGCAAATGGCAGAGTTTACATGCCCTGCCAATTCATCACCCACCATGCTCCTACACTATTTAGAAAAAAAAGTAAATTCTCTCCACAGGCTAAGGGTAGCTCAGATAATCTGTAGGACTGCGGTGGCTGTTCTTGAAAGGGAAGGGTAGGGGTAGGTGTCCTTAAATGAAATCTAGCCATCCTTTTCGTGGCAAAATCCCAGCCGTCAATAATGATGAGAAGGCTCACGATGATGGCGACCCTAGATCATCATCATGAACACGATAGTGATGATCGAGGGTTGAGTCAAGTGACAAATTTAAAAGTAATAAACTTTAATTTTTAAGATTAAGATCTTAACTTAACGACGATTTGTCAAAGTGAACTTAGTTTCATTGACATGTACTTTCATCAAGAGGTAAAAAATTCAAATCTTTCTAATTAATGTCGATTTAGACGACAATTATCTGCTCTTCCTTCTTTGTTTTGTCTCTAGCAATAAGAAAGACGTTTTTTCAATCACTCCATCCAATGCATCGACAATAAAATTTAGGAGCTTTCCCATCCATCCCGCTGCGTCGCAACTTTCATTGAGAATTTTTTTGATATTTCATTACACTTGAAATTCCCATTGTTAACACCCACACCGTCATGCTCAAGACATGAACCAACTTCATGTTGTTGCCCCCATCCATTGGCTTTCAAAATTTACCCGGCTAAAACACAAGTAAAAATTTTACCTAATTCTTTTACTGATTAGGTAATGTAATAAATAAGCATTATTGACTCCAACCTCCAAATTTTAATTGTACAAATAAGGATGAGGATTAAATAATAATAAGAATAATAATTGGGAGCGGAATGGAGGCAGTAAAAAAAACTGAAAAGGGATAGTGGAAGGGGGTAATGATTATAATAGGGGGTTTAGGCCTGTATTCATAGAAATAAATGATTAAAAACCAATGAGAAGGCATTTAAAACCATGACACTGCGCAGCCATAGCCGCCATTTCCTCTTCCTCTTAAAAACTTTTGCTCTTCTCTTTCTTTTTTTCGGTTCTATTTCTAATATAACATTTATGAGTAAGTAGGGTACTATATTATTTTTCTTTCCTTTACTAATACTATTTGATATTTGATGTGAGGAATTATTGTTTTTTGTTTTTTTTTCATTGCAAAAAGAAAAAGAGAGAGACGAAAACAGAAGAAGAATCATATAATTATTAAATAGAATGATGGGGAGAGTGGAAGAGAGAGAGAGAATAAAAAGGAGGATGGGATGGGATGGGATGGGATGGAGAAAAAAAGGCTACACACCTAGACAGAGAAAGAGAAAGAGAATGGGCTCAAAATTCAGGTATTTAAAGAGTCGTCGTTATAGCAATATCAGCATTGGGGAATCCTGTGCAATCATAAACATTTTCTTTCTTCTTCTCTTCTTAAAACTAAAATGAAAAAAAAAACAGATATTTGTTCAGAAATAGAGAACGTCAAAGGCTTTCCAACTCAGCCCGGTTTTTATTTATTTATTATTACCCAAAGGCCAAAACCCAATTGAATTTTGTGAGTCTTTTCCTTTTCTTTTGTGAAAAATGAAAAATTTCCCATTCCCTTTATAAATAAAAACCCCCTCTCTCCCTCTCGCTTCCACCATCCCATATTCTCAAATTTCGAAGCCCCTCACCCCTTTCTTTCTTAGCACCCACGTTATTTGGATATCCCCTCGGGGCCTTGAAAAGGCTGCCACTTCAAACAAACTCTGAAGCCCCCTATCCCTCTCCCCTATATAACCCCTCCCTCATCCCTCCTCTGTTTCGTGTCCAAATTCACACACCTGCCTGCATGTTCTTTTTTCTCTCTTCTCCTGCACTGCCACTACCTCTGCCTCTGCCTGTGCTGTTTCTAAAATGATAAGAAAGAGAGAGATGATAGTGATTCGAGAGTTCGATGCCAGTAAAGACTGTATGGGCGTCGAAGATGTCGAGAGAAGGTGCGAGGTCGGACCGAGCGGCAAACTGTGTCTCTTCACCGACCTCTTAGGCGACCCAATTTGCAGGGTCCGCAACTCCCCTGCTTTCCTCATGCTGGTATTCCTCTTCTCCTCTTCTCTATCCAATCCCCTTTTGTCCTTTTTCCCTTTTCCGTAACCTCTTTTTTGTTGTTTTTTCTATTCCATTCTCTCTCTTATAACAAAAAACAATAAATGCGAAGGTTATTGGTATTTGGGTTGGTTGTGGTTTTGTGTCTCACACTCATAATGGCCGTTTCAACAGGTGGCGGCGACGGGCGACCAGAACGAGATACTTGGGATGATTAGAGGCTGCATCAAAACCGTTACATGCGGGAAGAAACTCTCCCGCTCTGCTAAAACCGCTCACCACCACCACCACCACCACGACTACGATGATCCTCCCTCCAACCACGTCCCTGTTTACACTAAACTCGCCTACATACTCGGCCTCCGCGTCTCTCCCGCTCACCGGTATCTATTTTCTGTTTTTTATCTACGTGTTACGGTATTTGTTTTTGTTATCATATGCTTAGACGTGATTTGATACGATACGGCGGCGTTTTTTCAGGCGGATGGGAATTGGGTTGAAGCTGGTGAAGAAAATGGAGGAGTGGTTCAAAGAGAATGGCGCCGAGTATTCGTACATAGCAACGGAAAAGGACAACGTGGCTTCGGTTAATCTGTTCACCGAAAAATGCGGCTACTCCAAGTTCCGTACACCGGCCATCCTTGTCAACCCGGTTTTCGCCCACCGAGTCCCCTTGTCCAAGCGGGTCACCATCCTTCCACTTTCACGCTCCGATGCTGAGATTCTCTATCGCCGCCGTTTCTCCACCACTGAGTTTTTCCCTCGCGACATTGACTCCATTCTCAACAATACCCTCACTCTCGGCACTTTCCTCGCCATCCCACGTGGCGCATACTCGCCACACACCTGGCCCGGCTCGGACCGGTTTTTGCTCGACCCGCCCGACTCCTGGGCGGTTCTCAGCGTCTGGAACTGCAATGACGTGTTCAGGCTACAAGTACGTGGAGTGTCACGCGTGAAGCGGAGTTTCGCCAGGACGACACGCGTGTTGGATAAGGCCTTCCCCTGGCTCAGACTGCCGTCGGTGCCGGAGCTGTTCAGGCCGTTTGGCCTCCACTTTATGTACGGGCTCGGCGGAGAAGGGCCCGACGCTGGGAGGATGGTGAAGGCGCTGTGTGGGTACGCTCACAACCTGGCGAAGGAGAGAGGGTGTGGGGTGGTGGCGACGGAGGTCTCGGCCGGAGAGCGACTGAGAGGCGCCATTCCGCACTGGAAGATGCTGTCGTGCGAGGAGGATCTTTGGTGCATCAGGCGGCTGGGCGAGGATTTCAGCGACGGCTCTGTTGGTGACTGGACCAAATCACCACCTGGGCTGTCGATTTTCGTCGACCCCAGAGAGTTCTAAATTCTAATCGTCTAATGTCTTCTTCCATTTCCATTTCCATTTCCATTTACACCTCCACCACAAGAGAATATCAGTTACTTTTCTTTTCTTTTTTAATCTTTTTTCCTAAAAGAAAAGTGGTACTTGGTTTTTAACTTTTTTTTTTTTTTTTTTTTCTTCTCTCTAGGATTAGAAGGGGGAGATTTTGTGTTAAAAAGCAAAATGGGGAAAGGGAAAGGAAAGGAAAAAGATCATAGATATGGCTTTTTATTGTAAAAGAGAATATCCCTAACCTTTTTAATTTTTTTTTGTTTGACTTTGTTTTCTCTCTCCTTGAAAGTTTAAATTTTGTTGTAAATGGAAGCGACTTTTAAGATTTTTTTTTTTCTTTCTTTTAAAGTTGATAGCAAATGCAAATCGAGCAATGGCCGAGAGAACGCAGCCTTAAGCTTTGATGTGGCCCGTTTTTTGGCTTTTGCGGTTCCATTCCAAACTTTATTAGGACGAATATACACATACACCACAATAAAATCACATATTCCATATATAATTAACACTAAAATTGACCTATTTTCATTTTGGGGCTTTGTAAGGCCAAATCGGTCAAATCAATACTTTTAAAATCATATATATAGAAATGCCTACGCAGAAGTAGAAGCGTTATCCAAAATTCTAATAGGTGAGGAAGGAATTGTGGGTATCCAATCCATAAATATAAATGTGAGGAGGGATAGGGGCAAAACTGTAATTTGATCTCCAAGCGTAAAGAAATGAGAAAGTGGGGGCGGGATTCTTGTTATTATTGTTAAAACTTTGGAAAATGAAGTGGTGAAAGTGATTGGAAGATTTCTCTACTTCCTTCAATCTTTTCAATTCAATTCATCTAACTTCCGATCAAATTGCTTCTAAAAAACTTTATATTATATATATATATATATATATATTGAAATTAATTTAATTAAGGAAACCAAAGGTAGAGATTTAACAAGGAGTTGTCACGGGGAAGGCCACTGAAAACCATTAAATGGATATGATTCATAAAGTAAGAAAGATTTGGTTAAGATAACAAAATTGATGGATATTGTGAAGGCTGCACTTTTCTCACAAGTGCATGTATTCTTCATTCTTCAACCAAAAAAAAACCCCCACTTTTTTCTTTTTCTTTTTTTACATTACATACCTACATCACTATGTGTCCCTCCCTATATAAAAATTAAAAGATTGAAAATGATATTTGGTAAAATCAAATCCATACAAGTAACTTCAATCAATATAACAAACTAGATAAGGTTTTTATTTCTCCTTTTTGTAAAGTTTATAACCGACCCTTCAATCCAATTTCTCACATTCGAAAATTTCATATAATATAATATCAATAGCTCAAATATGCAAAATTAGCTAGCCAACACTCCACGTTTCAAAAAAAAAAAAAAAAAAAAAAATCACATTAATTGTGATTCCGTATATCAAAGCATAAAGTAGGAAATTATAGTGTTGTATAAGATAAGTAGGTTTGTTGTATAGTATAATATTAATTTGACTTGACTGTGATTAATATTCTTCTTTAACTGAAATTCCAAATATAATATGTTGTGTATTATAAGCAGTCAAGGTCTCAAAAGTAGGAATTGTTGACAATTACTTTACTTTTACTTGGTAAGCCCACATCATTTTCCCTTCCAAAAAAGGTTTCCCGGAAACGCTCGGAAAAGTTCACGAAAATTAATTAAAATTTCTGCTCTAAATATTTCACACGCATGCATATATATTATTATTATTATAAAATATTATGGCAAAAGTCTTAATAATAACGGGTAAAAGTGGATAATAGATTAATGTTAAACAACATATAAAGACAAAGTCAGTCGAGCACTAAACTTTTGGATTAGGTAATTCCAATAATTAAACCTAAAGTTTGACTGTCGCCTTTCTCTTTCAGATGAATTTACTAATATTATTGCACTTTCATCTACTTGGTCTTTTGAAATAAGATAAATCAACAGTATTAATTACATGTTAAATAGCGAAGCTACTGGCTAGTCTATTCCATAACAAAAATAGCTAGTTACTATTAATGGGGGATAACTCCAAATCACATCCTTGTGATTTGCAAAATCTACCAATAATTATGTCGTGTTTTCATATAAATAGTAAGTTTTGTCGAAAGAGTGCAACCAATATTCCAAATCTATTTAAATTTGAACTTAAAATGTGTTTGTCTAATGTTATATTTTTCAAAAATCAAAATCTGTTCAAAGTGATGGGGTTTTGCATGTATGACTTTGTAAGAAAGTACAATGACTTTGCTAAAGTCACATCCTTTTAGACTAATTCGACGATGTGAGGTGAAAAAGAAAAGAGAATATTTGACATTTATAACATATTTCTAATGCCTTAATCGGTTAACTATACACTCCGTTTGTAACAATATGAAACCAATATAGAGATGAAGATGGGTAATTATTCTAAATAAAATACAAATCATACTGTTTTTAATTAAATCAATTTTGTCCATCAATTACAAAAAAAAAAAAAAAAAAAAAAAATGATTTTATGTTGAGTAGAATGATACACGTTAATAAAGCAAAAAGGCTTCTATTATTTAGTTGCAAATTGGTATTCATTCTTTAATAAAAGTAGATGTAAAATACAGACTTTTAAGTTGGTCATCTATGATTAAAGTATATGCAAGTTGATCGAGAAAATTTCGTTCGTAAAGTCTCATAATTTTTTTCATTTGTCAGTTGTAGATAAGTTTATGGGGACAGTGAAGAGAAAAGCAATTGTTTTAAATATGTTCAGAAAAAAAAAAAAAAAAAAAAAAGATTAAAATATATTGCTGGTTTTGTGCATGGACTTTTTATGCGTTTCATACTTTAATTTGCGATGATTTAGTTCTCAAACGTGCAGGAAAGACAAAGTCTTCAAGCTAAAATTTTCAACAATTTTAATTTTAATTAAAAAATAGCAAATATATGAGATATGTATAGTATATAGGTATAAGGATGTTCATGGGTCACTGTCCCCATTTACTTACTCTTCCCTTAAAATTTTTCGTTAAATTTCGTAAGAATTAAAGCTAAATTCCACAAGAACTTGAAGGCATCGATTCTTGTGAGATATTATTGTCTGTTTAGTTTTTCTTTTTTAAAAAAACCTGAATTAAATTAAATGAATTCTTTTTAAAATTTTTCCATTAAATAGTTAATTATCCTTAAAAAAAAACTCATTTAAATGGTTAATTTTCTATGGAAAATCTCTATTTAAAGAGAATTGGTAAACCTCCTCATTTAAACAAAAGAATTATTTACAGATAGTTTGTAAACCTCCCCATAAACAAAAGGCTAAATTATAAAAAAGATTCCTGAACTATGGGGTTTGTTTAAAAAATTACTCCTGAATTTTGAAAAGTTTCAAAAATACTCTAGAACTTTAAAAAATGTTTCAAAAATACTACTGTCATTAATTTTTGGATGAAAACCGTTAAACTTCAGTTTCAAAAATACCCTATACTTTCCAAAATAATTCAAAAATACCCTTATTGAAAAATGTTTCTTCTTATTTCCTCCTCTCATCATAAATTCTCCCTCCATGAAAATTAATGCAAAACTTTGCTTATAAAGGTTGTGTGCAACACAATAATAGATGAAAACATACTTTGAAATCGAGTTTTCTCTTTTAAAAAGTGTAAAGAAGATAAGTGTGAGAAAACAACATATATATCTATATATATTATTTCCTTTTTCTTCTCTTTGTTTGTGTATGTTAGTGATAAGAAGAAGTGTTTATAAGACTGTGGGTTTGGTCCAGTTTATATGATTAATTAATCAAAAGTTTTATATATGATTTTGTTCTTATTAACATTTAAAAATTGTTAGAACTCGTATGCAACAATAGTTTCACTTATTTTTCATAAAATGAATATAGAGAAAGTTAATGGGTAATGGTTGGTGAGGAAATAATATTGAAAAAACTACCAACAAAATGAAATCAAACACATGTAAAATTTCAAGAACAAAACAAAAGTCATCTTAAAGTTTCAACACGGAAATCTAGTCAAACTTTTAGAATGATGTGTTGAAAGGGAAGAAAAGTGGCTAGACTATGAATACATGACAAATAAGTAAAGTTCCTCATTAATTTTCATGGAGGAAGAATTTACCGTGAGAGAAGGTAAAAAAAAAAAGATGCATTTTCCAATAAGGTTTTTTTTTTTTTAAGTTAAAGAGTATTTTTGAAACTGAATTTTTAACGGTTTCTATTCAAAAATTAACGGCAAGGGTATTTTTGAAACATTTTTCAAAGTTCAGGGATATTTTTGAAACTTTTTAAAGTTTAGGGACATTTTTTAAACAAACCCCATAATTTAGGGGTATTTTTTATAATTTAGCCTAAACAAAATAATATTACCTATGAAACTATTTAATTACACATGTATAGTTCAAATGTGTAACTATATGGTTCAAACACTTCAAATTATCAGAGTCTTCAAAAAAATAAAGTTTTGAATTTAAAATTTCAAACAATAAAACTATATACATATATAATATAAATAAAAAATTAAAAGAAAATTATAATAATTAATTAAAAAAAAAAAAACATGGGGTGGGGAAATTTTTTTCCCCTACTCCTTCCCTCTACCTAAATGGGGATTCTTCACTTTGCAATGGGCATGGTGAAGAAAAAGAACACCCTAAATATAGATAATTAAATGAAGTGAAGTATCTTTTAAGATTCAAAATTAGTTATCTATCATCTATTCATATACTTTTTTTAGTTTTAACAGTAAGATTTTAAAATTCCAAAAAAAATATATTTTAAGTGTTGCGTTGGATGTACCTCAACAAGTAAAGACATCTACTCCTTCTCCCCTTATAATCAAAGGTTTAAATGTCTACTTTACATTTGTTGTACTATGGAAAAAGATTTTGAATGTCAAAGACTCAACCATTGCATTTTTTAAATAGAAATATTAAATTATTGCAAAAGATTACAAAAGTCAAAATATATAGACTAAAAAGAATCTTTTTAACTTTTAGCCTAGTTTATTTAGGTACCAAAGTTTTATATCTTATAACATGTGTGAGCATTGGGTTGAGTTTGAAAGGGGGAGGGGTATTGGGTCAATGGTTGGAGAGAGTAAACAAACAAGAGAAGGGTAGTTTTCACATTGTTGGGTCAAAGTTTGGTTGGTATTCTTTTAGTTTCCACTATATATGTTTTAATATTATAAATAAATATATAGTGAATTAAGGATATTGCCAAATAGGCCTAAACTTAGACTTCAAATCCAATTTATTTATCTTATAAAGTTAGTAGCTCTACTCTACCTCCTACTGAGGAGGAATATGTTAGGCAGTGTTTGTTTGATGTGATATATATAATTTTTCCTTTTTTAAAAAAGAAAAAAAAAATGGATCAGTTCCACTGGAGTCCTTTTTCTTTGCCTTTTGAATATGGGGAATCTGTATAAAGGGAAGTGTGAAGTTTAGCAACTCATAATAACAAACCAATACTGTAAATATCTTTCATCTTAGTGTTTAGATCCTTAATTTTCCCCTTCCAAATATTACTTAAAAGTCAATTACTGATAATCAATTTTGTAATATGAAGAATTGATCATATGGAGTTTGGTGAAGTTAGTTTTAAAAACATAACATTACAAATGTGAACATGAAAATTCGAAATTTCAACCTATAAAGAATATCATTGATCCTTTTAACGTTTACCCATCTCAATCTGACATTAGTTTGGCAAGTTTTGAATTTGATTAAGGTGGATGATTTTTTTTAATGTTGATAACTCAAAAAATATTATCAAATGTAAGAAAAAACGCTTTTGGTGTAATATACTGTAGAAAGCATATTGATGAATCGTTGAGGGAATTTTGTTGTGTAATGTCAGATAGAGTAGTAAAAAGGAAGAGGACCACCATCCAAAATTGGAATGAAGCAGAGTCTCTGACATTCCTCACTACGTTCTGATTTATGGTACAACAAAAATATAACCGAAGGACCCATAAAACAAAAACATACAGACCAATAATTCCTACATGAATTCAGCTGTAAGAATAACACAGAGACCCTGGAGCTTTTACATGCACAACATCCTTTCTCATGCTCCAATATGTCAGCGGATTCTACTACTTTCTAACTGTCAAAAGAAGTGAGAAAAATTTTACACATTGCCAACAAAAACACAATCACTACATTTGTAGAGACCATGTTTCGATTACGATATTGAATGCCTCTGGCTTCTCGAGGGGGTCGATTTCGTTTCCTCTGCGTTTGAAGAACCCGGGCTTTCCGATGTCTCCGAGCTGCTGATCTCTCCGTTTCTCTCTTTGTTCGACCAAAGTTTCGAGAAGATCTTCTTTGATATGAGCGTGCCCTTCATTTTATTCCCTGCAACCTTTTCGGTGCTGTTTTTAGCAATGTCGCTTCCACTTCTATCGCCATTTCCTAGCTTTAGAGCAGCAAGCTCCCCTTTTAGTGCTCTTATTTCTTCGATAGTTGGTATGGCATCCCAGTCGTCCTCGGTGTTCGTCGTTGTCGACCTTGAGCTTCCATGAGATCCTCCTCCTGGGAGTAATGCTCTGATCGAACTTGGTAGATCTGGTGTGCTGTCACCCGCTGATGCTGCTGAGGCTCTCATTTGTTCAAAGAATAGGACCTGGACAACGACGCGTAAGGGAAGCCGCTCGTTTTGCACTGCATGTAAACACGCATCGGGGGACAATTTTCTACAGTCCATCAATCGACATATTTTCTTCCGCTCGCTCTTGCTGATTCCAGGGTGTTCCTGTAGTGATGCAAGGCCAAATGTATGTTAAAAGTTGTTCAAAAGATAATGTAGTTACTTCACCTAAAATGTATGCAAAATATACCTTCAGATACATATCAATGGCTCGGTATAGTCCATCATGAGATGGTCTGGAGAAGCTCGATACCGATTCAGCAAGACGGATAAACTTTGACAGGGGTACATTAGGATCACGAGCAACTTCAGCTAGATAGCCATCAACCAGCTTTGCAACCATCAACTTGGAAGCATCAGAAACAAATTTAGGACTTCTAATCTCGTGGTATTCATTCTCCATGTGAAGATCAGTGTGGACATTCTGCACCTGCGTCATAAACTCCTCCACGAGGCTTTGTACCATGTCAACGTCATATATCGTCGTTTCACCGGCAGGAGCTCGAACCAAAAGATCAGCCACTGTGGCCTCGTCAAGCTGCTGACCAATTCTTTTCATTAGTTCAAGTCTTCCCATCTCTCCACAATCTAGCAGAATCACTGCTTTTAACAACTTAAGCAAGAAGTTACAGGAGACTTCCCCCTTCCCTGTGGGAAGTAGCTGCACTATTGTGTCCACCAATAGTCTATTTTTGGCAATATCACCACCCTGGATCATACCTTTAGAAAATCCAGGTAACCTCCTCGAGGCGTATGCTTTCAAAGCTTCCCCAATTACATCACCACTGATTCTGCCCCTCGTCTTAATCGTGGTAATTACTCGCTTGTATAAGTCAACTTGAAGCTCGCAGAGATCTTCAACCCACCAGTCCTTTGGAACAACCTTTTGTGTTCTCACTCCGTTCCAATGAGAATCGTCCCCATTCTCGGATGGAAGCTTCTTCCTGTTATAGGTGTATGACCATTCAACCTTTGAAGTCTCGATGCAAGACTTGGAAGCAATGGAATCGAGGCAGTGACTGACCACCTTAAGTTCCTCAGACCATGGAAGAAGAGACTTCGTTGTCTGAAGAACAATTATCGAGTCCTTCCAGCTTCTGAAGATGCTTGAATTGAGAAAAACTTCAATCTTGTGGATGAGGTTCCCTTTCTCGATGGTTTCATACATCTCAAGATATTCGGCTGCACATCTAGCAGCAACGACGTTATAGGCGTTGAGAGTGACAATCATTCCATAACAGAACTTGGCACAGATTTCAAAAGCAGCCGGTCCTCCAGGTATATCCAGGATATGGATTTCATCACTATTCTCTTCATTTGACAGAGTGACTAATTTTTGCAACCGGGCACTTTTCGACAGAAGCGGAAACTACAAAAATGAGAATGCTACATGACATTAGTTCATCTTCTAAAAACAAGAAATAAATGCTTCCTAAGAATGTAACTTTCGAGTTTTTAAATTTATTGCCCAGTGCCCATAAGAACAAGAGGTCGGTCCTCAAATACAGCAAGCAATGAAGTGAACATGTTACAAGTAGGCCTGATGTTTCAATATGACAATATCTATGTTCTTAATTTTTAAAAAAGTAATTTGTACCTGTAATGTACAGTTATATTTCTACAGGTTAAAATCATAAATTTATATTTTCAAAAAAAAAAAAAATCATAGATTTATATTATGTTTGGCCTCTTATGAAGTGTAAAAATGTTAGGTCTTTATCTTTAAAGTTCAACTTTTGCTGCGAGAGAAAGTCACAATCTTTCACATAAAAGTGCAAAAGTTTATCTGCTAAAGCTCCTAAGATAGAAATATGGGCAATAAAGGATGGCATTAGATATATTAATTAATAAGGTTATTATATATAAATCAGTAAAGAATTTTTAAGTTTAATCACCAAATTTCAAAACTCGACTGTAGGATAAAGTGTTTCTGAAGCTTATTAAAAGAAAATGGTAATTTCTGTTGAAGCCGTCATTTGATGAACTAATTTCACAAAATTTAGAATCGTATCATATCTGGACATAAAAAGAAAAAAAAACTCAGGTTGAATTAATGTCTATTCAAAATTATCATATTCCTGGAATGTGATTCGTATTATTTAAGTTATTTAAAAAAAATCCTAAAAAATCTACATCAATAAATGAACTTAGATATTGTTGTTTGCAAATGCTCCCACAAAATTGAAATTCTGGCTTTGGTCATCCAACTATATTACATAATAAATGCACTGGGCAGTGTGGACCTTGACTCTCTATTATGCTCTCTAATGTCTGGGTTCTTTAATAAGATCAATGCCTCTGAATTAAAGATGAACCAGATCCATACCTTATGCAAATAAAACTTCACGTCTCCGACATTGACAACGATGTCGGTTGCCAGCTCAGTTGCCACGTACCTGAAAGAAACAATGAAGATTCAAACTACATTGGAGAAAAGTTGGAAATCCTGTATCATACTCGATGGAAACAAAAAAAAATGCAGGTCTTCATTTTTATGAACCGAGGAATGTAAGATCAAGCAGTCAACAGAAACAAACATTGGGCAAAAGATTTGGAGCTTCACAAATTTGATAGTGTCATTTCATATCTTTCATTTGCCAGCGATAAGAACTTACGAGTTGAATACATCAAAAGTGAAGGCCTAATTTACCATGTAAGGTTCAATATAGGCCTTGGAAAGTCTGTTATCCGTTGTCCAAAAATGATTAGAAAGAGAACCAAAATTGATTGGAATCATCTAACACAAATTAATGAACAGACTTCGAATTCCTCCTGTGAGTCTTAAGACAATTTAGCTTCCTCTAGCCATAATTTGATTTTAATAGTTAGAACTCCAAAACAGAGTTAGACTGGTAGAATCTCTTATATCAAACAGCTTGGACAGCTTGGATTGTCACACATATAAAAGCCTTTCCCACCGTTGAGGTTTCGTGTGGATGAACTTGAGACTTCTCATGGAAAAATTCATTTCAACACCATGAGGTGTCTAGTTCAAGAGCATGGTAATTACATTCATTTGTACCACAAAATTATGTACTACAAAAGACTGTTGAACTGAAAAATCAAGATAAATATTAAATAAAATCACCTTCATACTGGAAATGAGAAACTGGGAAAGGTTGATGATTTTTATTGATGAACCTAAACTCATTATAACATGATTGATTAACAGGGTGCTTCAATACAACATTCAATGGCAACCGACGAAAATCTGCAGCATCAGGAGAGGGGGGGATGGAGAACAAAAGCACATCAAAGGCAACAAAGAAGGAAATATGTCTCACCTAATTTTATCCCCATCAGTCTGAAATGCATCAGGCTTGGATCCAAGTTTCATAAACTTCATGTTCTTGGTCAAGCAAATGGATCTGAGTCTCTGTTTTCCTTCTCTTCTTCAAGATTGTCTATGTCAAATCCACAACAAACCCAGAACGAATATTTCCAAGAAAGTAGAAGACAAACCACAGAAGTGGGAAGAAACACCAGAACTTGACCCGATCTCTTATGCAGAAGATATAAAAGGGGATGAGCAAATCTGAGGTTTTTTCCTAGTGTGACCGAATCTTTTCAACAAACAGAGGAGAATCAGAGTGGGTTTTGGAAATGGGTTTTGTAAATTAATGCAACAAACACAGCCTGAAACTGGAAAAAGCTGTAAATAAGTGATTGCTTCCTCAATGAGTAACACTTCCCAAGGACCCCGGGGATAGAGGGTCGAATGGGCGTGACATTACTAAGAAAACACTCTTAAAACGTATATAATTCGCAAAGCTGGAGACACCCCCACTTGCTAATACCTGACACCACCGTCCTTTGCTTTATTTCTTTATCCTTCCTTCTAGATTTTGTCTTCCTTGTTCGTTTTTATTTTACTTTTTTTCCTTTCCCCTTCTTTCCAATGGGTCAAAACCCACAAATCCTTCCCAATCCACAGAGTCTCACAAATTCCTTGTCCACTCTCTCTCTCTCTCGAGTCTGTTCTGACCTTCTCAACTTGATTTGAAAGCTCAACACCTGAAACTGCAAAGACAAACATCCATTGTAAGTTGAAATCAACCACGGGTATCGCCAAAAGAGAATATATGTTTCGAGATTAGGCACACCCAACCCAAGTTGGTTGAACTGAGGACTCGAACATGACACCACGAGATTCCCAGCTAAAATTAGGAAGAAGAAATCAAGAGAATCACATGGATCCTTTATTTAACATTTCGAAATTCGTCGAATCGAGATATTTTCAGAGGTTCAACGAATGCAAGAGATAAAAACAAAGAACACTTACTGGGCAAGTGAGAGGTGAAGAAGAAATTGAATCGATTCAGAAAACCTCAGGGAAAGAAAACAAATAAAAATGGGGTAGACCAGAAAGAAGGAACCAAGTAGAAGAAAGCAAACAGAGGCCCCAACTAAAAAAGCATAGAGAAAAAACGGAAGAATACAACAGTAAGAAGATAAAAAAAAAAAAAAAAAAAAAAAAAAAAAAAAAGAAAAGAAAACGAGAAAAGGAAAAGGAAAAGAAATGCAGGAGTAGCTAAAAAGGACGAGAGATCAGAGGTTGTGTTTGGGGTTTCCTTTTTCGCATTGGCAAACACGAAGAATAAAAAATCGATGGGCACAACAATCAGAAACAATGTTGAAAGAGAAAGAGAGAGAGAGAGAGAGAGAGAGAGAGAGAGAAGCAAAACCCACAAAAACTAGAAAGCAAGAAAGAAGGAAAGCAGAAATGAGGAAAGGGAAAGCGAAAAGTAAAAGGCAAAGCATCAAAAAAATGAGCTGTGGCTCGTCTTTGACAGGCAGCAGAGCTACACAAACAGAAAAGGCCAACCTCAGAATGTTCCCTTTTCTTTGATCTCTGAATCAGCACCAGCGCCCCCACCAGCGAGAGATGTTTGGAGAGGGAAATAAATGGAGATTTAGGAGAAGGAAATGGAAATGGAAATGGAAATGGAAATGGGGTTTTTGAGTAGAGAACGATGAGGCCCCCACTGGGTTGCTTTTGAAGAATAAAAACAGCACGCTAATCTGACAGCCATAACTTTGTTGCTCCCTTGAGCGACTACAATAAGCTGAGTCGCCCCTATCAGCTTCGTCTTAGTACATGTCTTTGTGCGAATATGTTCACAGAAAGTAAACAAACTCACTGTGTACCAGAAAACGACCCCTTCGCTTTTTCTTCTCTTCTCTTCTCTTCTCTTTGATCGTAATGCTTTGCTATCCATCTATCTATCTATCTCAATTCTCAATTCTCAATTCTCAATTCTCAATTCTCAATTCTCCATTTTCAATTCTCATCTCTTTTTTCCCTCTGTTTTTATTATTTTGTCGCACTGAAAAGAAAAGGAAAAGTGGATTCTTTTCTTTTGTTGGACCAGTTTTTTTTCTCCCTCCTTCTTCATCTTTTTCTCTCTCTTCTTCTTTTTCTAAAATCAATATGCAAATTACACAACACTCATTCCTTCCTTCTTTCCTTTCTTTCTTAGATTTTTATCAACGAAAATAACAAATTTTGTTTACAATATATCTCAAACATATTTTTTACGTTAAATTACCAATATTGTCCCTGCAGTTTGAGCTTTCTTTGATTTTGATTTTTATAATTCTAATTTATCCTTCTTGTTTCACTTAATTTTAATTTAGTTCTAGGATTTGAATTCAAACTCTCCAATTTGATTATTTTCAATTTAGTCTCTATCATTTAAAAATTTTCACTTTCCTTCCTAGCGTTTACTTAAATTTTAAGTTTGACTTTAAATCTTTTTTTACCCACTCAACAATTTGTTTTATTTATTTTTTTTTTATTCTTTTAGTAAGCCTTAAATCCCAGTGCAGTCAACTAAGGGAATCAACTAAAAAAGCCATGTCATCACCATATAAATCGATGATATATTTAAATTAAAAAATATATATCTCATATTCAATACAATAACAGCCTGTAATAAGATGATTTGTGAAATAGATCAAAACTTTTAAAATCATGAAAATTTAATATGATATTTTTTTAGAATTTCGAATTGAAATAAATCTTAAAAGATAGATAGAAATTAAATTGAAACTAAATTCAAACTCTCCAAAGTGAGCATAGTTCAGCGGTAATTGGCATGTACCCTCGACCATGAGGTCAGAGGTTCGAATCCCCCGCCCCCAAATGTTGATGTACTCAAAGAAACTAAATTCAGACTCAACAACCTCATCCTTAATACTTAAAATCTAAAACAATGAAATGATATTAAAATAAGTATTTAAAAAAAAAATCAAGCATACATTTAAATTACACTCAGAGTTGGAAATTTGCCATTTTAAATTCTAGTTAAGACTGTCAAAATATTTTTAAAAGGAATAAAAAACATTAGATAGAAAAATTATTAAGATGAAGCTTAAAATTTTAAAATATAGAGTAACATTATCCAATCAGGATCTTAAAATGTTGCCTATGCTGCATTTAAGACAAATATTTTTAAAAAAAAAAACTGAGAATTAATTTTTTTTAAGAAAAAATGTTTGTTGGGATGAGTGACATAGAGAAAGAGAGTGTGCGTATAAGCTACGAAGAATTGAACTACATTGTATGAATAAATAGTCTTTGAATTTTGACTCATAAGAAAATAAAAGTATTTATTCATAAATATTAATTAAATGTATAGTAAAACTCTACTTTCCAGTTTCCCGTTCAACACGTAGCACCTCAAAATAAGTGCATCCCTATTCTATTTCTCGTCCACTAAAATTAATAATCAATTAATAAAACGATTTTTTTTAATAAAAATTAAAAAGCAATGTCTTTGAATAAAATAATATTATACTTATATTTCGGTGGCAATGGCAAATTTAAGAGAAATATTTTAGAAGAAACGCATGGGATGGAACAGGGTGGGGAATAGAAATAAGAAAAAATTGGGGGAGGAAATGATGAAGATATAAAATAATATAAAATAATAATATTTAGGGTTCTGAGCCTGACGCCTTGAAGCTTGAAACTGTGTGTGTGTGTGTGTGATGGCAATTGGCAAATTTGCAGATTCAATGAATGATGCCCCATTGCTCGCCATCATTACCTTCAAGATTTCCTATTCATTTTTTTTCCTTTTTCTCTTTTTTTTTTTATTTTCTTTTTTAATTTTAATGATAAGGTCTTTCTGCAAATTCAAATTATGAACCCTATTCTTCCTCTTTC
This sequence comes from Luffa aegyptiaca, assembly GCA_017139565.1. NCBI lineage: Eukaryota > Viridiplantae > Streptophyta > Magnoliopsida > Cucurbitales > Cucurbitaceae > Luffa > Luffa aegyptiaca. Next base: position 47,650,468 of record CM029398.1, read on the forward strand.
TTCTTCATCATCGAGATGATCGAATTTTGACAATCAAGTCCTCTTTCTTTTCTTAATCTACTTTTTTAATTTGTTTTCTACATAAAAAGATGTACTTTTAGTTTTAGGGAACTGTCCATCAAAATAAAATAACTTTTGTTCAATTTCTAGGTTAAGTACCTTTTCATATATACATTTTTTTTTAGATGGAAAGATGATTTACTTTTAAAAAATTGGTCCTTTTTAGAGATTATTTAATGTGTAAGCTGTTTTGTTAGGGTTATTTATTTTAAAAAAAAATCATTTTTTTTTTCCGAAATAAGACCCTTCTTTTTTTTTTTTTTCCTTTTTGAAATTCTCATTCTCAAAATAATGTTAGTTTGATTATTGTCACAATTTGTCTCTGCATTTGAGAATCAAACCCACTTGCCTGCAAAATATATATACATATAAGAAGTCTTTTTTTTTTTTTTTGTGTGTGTTTGTTTTTTCTCATCTGATGCACATGGAAAGTGTCATTATGTAGGATCCATGCAAAATAGAGAGGTTTTAAAAAACAAAATTAAATTAAAAACTCTTTGATGAAATTAATGTGAAATTTTAATTAAGCATGGTTTTTTAAGGGTGTATATAGTTCTGATCCGCTTTACAAATTACAATAAATTCCTTGTCATATTTGAAAAATTAAAAATAAATAATTGGATGGTTCGTGTTAATTTAAACATTTAGAATCTCAATGAAATTCATGTCACCAAAATTTAGAAGATATACCCACTTGAAGACATATTTGTGTTTTTTCATGTTTAAACCAAAAATCATGTGCCTTAGGTCATTAACATGTGATTTTTGCAACCTCTACCAACCTTACCTTATTATATTTATATATTTCTCTGATGTATTTATTTGAAAAAATAGTGAGGGAAAAAAGAAAAATGTTATTGCTATTTTGTAATTAGTTTTGAAATTTTTAATAAAAATATATATATATATAACAACACATAGAGGTAGGAATTTGGGGAACCTTGGACATCAATGAGAAAAATAAATGAGAATTATATGTTCAAATTGGCAAAAGTCGATATTAACATAACTCAACCAATTAAAGCATATATTATCGACTAAATGGTAAAAAAGTTTGAATATTCAAAAACTAAAAAATATATATATCTGTCAAAGTGAACATAATTCAACGGTAATTGGCATGTACTCCCTTAATCAAAGGTTCGAATCTTCCTAATATATATAAAAGTTTTCCTTGATGTTTAAAGAAAAATTCTTCGTTAAAGAGAATATTTCATGGGGATAGGGTTTTTGGTTGGCATAGATTCTTAATCGATGACTGACGTGTGGGTCCCCATTTAAAGAAATTATATATATATATATATATATATATATAACTAGATTCTAATATAGGTTTCGAACAATGAATAATTAATTGGAATAAGATTTGTGTAATTTTCAACTAGATTCTAATATAGGTTTCGAACAATGAATAATTAATTGGAATAAGATTTGTGTAATTTTCAGAAGCTTAGAGCTAAATTCTTTTCCATTATTCTTTAAATTAAAATAATTTTGTAAATATAAATTGGGCTAATATTTCAAAAAGAAGGAAATAAAACAAACAAATTATTAGTAAACGAGTCTACTTTCTTAAAGTAAAAGCCATAGACAAATTGTATTTGTCTTTAAAATTTGACTGAGATTTAAAAAAGATTACTTTTCTTTAAGGTCATAAAAAATATTGATTGTAGAATTAAAAATCATCACTTGTTTCAAATGAAACTCAACTGATTTTAATTGTATGTAATTTTGTGTTTAATCTATACACGTTCGTAAAATTGAGATTGGTCAAATCCATTTAAATTTTAGTTTCTAATTAACTTGAGTGCAGTTTGCAGAACTATGTCCAAATTATTTTGGAATGTTTTTTCCCTGGTTGATTATGTGGTTTTGTTTCAATGTCCTAGTGACATGACTTAAGATTTTTTTTTTTTTTTTTTTTTTTTTTGTTTCTTCATCTGAATTTAAGTGCTTCACTGACAGAAGTTCGAGTGATTTAAAAAATTATTAAAAACATTAATTTGTTGAAAAGAATCCAAATAAATATATGATGAGAAAAGAAAGTGGATATGTAAAGGCTGCCACTATTGGGGGAAAAAGAAGACTAGTATATTGGTATTGGAAAAGGTTGAAAGGGTGGTGGTGTGCATTAATTCTGAATCTCTGGTTGAAAGCTGGAATTGAGATCAGAAATGGTGGCTTTGTTTTTGGTACCTCAACCCAAATAAAGCCTGGATTTTAGCAGAATTTTGGTACACAAAACAACTCAGCAAAACACTTACCAAATTCCCATCCACAAAGCTCAAAAAAGTTCCAATGAAGAAAGAAATTTAAAGACCTCAAAATCTCAATGTGGGCATCAATCATCATACCAACCCACATGCTCAACACTTCCCCAATTCTCTCCTTCCTTTCCTTTCCTTTCCTTTCCTTTCTTACCTATTATATGCTTTGGATCCACACACCTACAACCCACGTCTAATAATGAAATCTCAATTCCTCCCTTCCTTTTTTTCCATTTGAATTTGTAAAACCCCACATGTGTATTTCGAGAAGGCATCCACGTTTTGGCTGTCAAGACATCTGATACCAAAAAACTGTTGGTAATCCAACTAGATATGATAACTCAATGTGCCGATTTTGATTTATGCCATTATTAATTTGGAGAAGAATATAACGTCGTGAGAAATAATTCCATATATTACCAAAATATATATATATATATATATTAAAAAGTGGTCCAATGTAGGAAAAGGAGCGGTGAATATTAGGTTGTCTTTTAGAAAAGAGGGGGTTAAAAATTAAAATTGATCAGCTTTTTGTAAGAGTGGGGAAGTATGAAGGAGAATCATGAAGATGGATGCATGGTTTTATATTATTCTCTCCCAATACATTACAAATTGTACTCTTCTCCCTCCCAATTGCACCATGCAACTCTCTTCAAATCTCATTCTCTCTTTAGTTTTAAATGAAAACCACATTGAAGGCATTGGAAAAAGTTTTTATATTATTTTTCAATTGAAAGAAAGAGAGAGAGAAGAAGAAGAAAGGGGACAAAGAGAGGTGCATGGCACAGGTAATGAGATTACCTTTTGCCCAATGAGTTCTTAGGTTTATAGCCTCTTCTTCACTTCCCATTCACATTGTTGCTCAATATTATTTTTTTTGTTCTATATATTTAATTTATATATATACACTATACAGCTTTAGAAAACTTGTGGGCAGGTACTTGGAAACAACAAATATACTATATTAATAGTAGTCACTCTTGGGTGACTTGTATTTAGGTTTTTTTTTTTTTTTTTTTTTTTTTTTTTTTTTTTTTTTTTTTCGATCAGAATCCGATCAAATAACAAATTCAACCTGGGATATAATTAACCCAAGTCTCACATAATCTCAACACTTTAGTCTGTTTAACAATTTCATCAGCAACACAATTACAACTTCTAGGAATATAAGAAAAATATACTTCACCAAAAGAAGGAAGAAGAGTCCATATGGTTTCCACCAAGACTCAAAATCAGGTTTTCTTAATCAATGATTTAAATCTCTGAATTTTTATCAGTAAATATTTAAATTTTTAAATAATAATTTTATTTTCATTTTATAGTACATTTAACATAAATCTTATATAATGTTATGGGTACTTGGGTGGGTCCCACAACCGATGTAGGCCCTCCAACACCATGCTACAAAGTACAAACTCTCAGCGAGGCGAATTTTGACAAGGCCTAAAGAACGAGCCGATGAGGTATGATCAAATAAAAACGTCGTGTAGACAACCTTTCGAGTTTGGTACTAATTGAACCAAGGTACGTGTCACCCATCTCCCCGAATTTCATTGTCATAGCAAATACAATCTTAACAATTAAGAAAAGGTATAAAATAAAAAAGACTTATCACACCTAATCATAAATACATAACACCAGTATCATAGTTCAACTTGATATCACTTATGTCTAAGCACTGACTTTATACGTCAAAGTATGCAGACACAACACCACAAATATATATATATGAAATTATCTTCCTTGTAGGTCGGCCCATCTACTTGGTTTAATTCCTTAGCTCGAAGATTGACATAGACATACAGTCAAATTCTCACATAGACATATAACATCACTATAACAGTTAAAAACTTCATTAAAAAAATTGTGGGGAGATAGAATTTCTTATTTATTTATTTTGAGGAGGGGGGGAGGGGTGATTTAAGTTTTTTTTTTTTTTCTAATGATTCTAGTGGGGGCTTTTTTTGGGGGGGTCATAATGTGAGGAAAGGGAAAAGAAAAATAATATGTGGAAATAAAGTTGTGATCCAAGTCAAATCCGACTAACTTTTATAGTGTAGTTTAGTTTACTGGAATTAAGAAATGAATACAAATGAAATAAGCTGAAGCTAGAGAGAGAGTGTATGAACAAAAACAAACAAACAAATAAATAAATAAAAGGAAAAAAAAAAAAAAAAAGGGTTCGTTTGGGAAAAAGACGTGTGAATTAGATTGGATGGGCAATTATTATAATTTATAAAACAACAAAACACAAAATTACAAAACATGCGTCTCTTTCGCTGTTCTCTTCTCTTTCACTCCCTTCTTTTTCAACTTTTCATCATGCTCCCCCTCCCCTTTTACTTTTCTATTTAATAATGCAAATTCCCTCCCCTTTTTTTTTCTTTTTAAATAAATTTTAATTTTATTCTTCTTTCTTCAATCGGGCCCATTTCTTCTCTGAGCCCAAAATCAACTTACGCAATGGCCCATTTATTTGTTCCTCTGTTTGTCGCTTACGTAACATGACCCATTTTCAAAGTTGGGCCTCCCAACCGCCAAAAGCTGGGCTTGGGTTGGATTCAGAGGTCCATTTAAGGAACTTTTTAGTCTCTAAGGCCCCATTTGATAACCATTTGGTTTTTTATTTTTGGTTTTTGAAAATTATGCTTGTTTTCTCCTAAATTTCCTACCATGTCTTTCATCCTAGTTAAGGTTGCATTTGAATTCCTAGCCAAATTTTAAAAACAAAAACAAGTTTGTAAAGCCTACTTTTTTTTGTTTCCAAAATTGGACTTGGTTTTTTAAAACAATGTAGAAGACTGATATTAAAACTAAGAAACTTATGGGTGGATGTATGTGTGTATAAGCTTAATTTTCAAAAATCAAAAATCAAAAACCAAATGGTTATGCCTAAACTGTTCGTTTTTTGGGAAATGGGTGCATATTTACCCCTTGAAATGGAAAAATGCTCAAAACTTTTCGAATGTCTACTTTACTCCCTAAATGTGTTTTTCTAAACAACCATTTTATCTTTTCCATTCTTTTTGTTCATAATAGATGGACAGCGTGTTCGTATGAATGTATACTAGAGTCACATAACTTAGTTGAGACATTTATTTAATGGTGCAAAAATATTTGGTGGTGTGGATATTGAGTTTCAATTAAGACCCAACTAATGCTAAAAATAAAAGAGCACATCAAAATATAATTAATCATTATATTTTGAAAAAGAAAATCCACATCAAAATATAATTAATTATTAATCATTATATTTTACCAGTAGTTAGAAAAGAAAATGAAAAAGGAAGTTCACAATAGATCAAGGATGAAATAATCCTTTTTGAAAAAGTAAAACTAAGATGAAATAAAATAAAGTTCAAGAACCCAAATGAGATATGGACAAAAGGAAAATCCTCAACCATATTGTTCCTATTTTGTAAGTTGGAATTATTTTTGTAGTCCGGAGGAAGCAATATTCCATTGCACTTCTACATTATCAAAGTCCAAATTTACACATTAAAATTAATGATTTTATAGATTTGAAACTGGTATAAAACTTTTATATTGATGTTACAATCCATCTATGATCTAACATATTATTTTTTAATATATACGCTATAATTTTGAATTTTCCATGTTCAACGATTTAATAGAACATTTCTTTTATAACTGCCTTGTTGTCCTTTGTGAATAAAATAAAGCCGCACGTTCTTCCATAAGGCTCTGGATCAGTTCGCATTGGAAAAACATCACTTTCAAATTTTAATTTTAATGAGGTTACTAAGAGGCCACGTGGCAGTACGGGGGGGGGGGGGTAAATGGACAAAAAAAAAGTACCAAATTGAATTTTGTTCTTCGCATGTTTATTTTCTAGAGTTGAATTTTTGATATGTGCTCTAACTCTAACCCAAAAAAAAGAAAAATGAAACGTGCAAGAGTTTTTTTTTTTTTTTTTTTTTTGACAATATTTAGTGAGGGATTTGAACTACAGACCTTACGTGCAAGAGTTTCTCATTTTTCTTTGTTGGTAAAAATATCTAATGACCATTCCCATTTAAATGTTTTACCTTTAATTAATATTAGATTACATGGGGTTCCATCTCAACATCAATTGGCAATGAGTGGAGTGACCCTTGTAGCTTATATATTGTGAGGTCTCCACTAATCTTTTCAATGTGCGATCCTCAACAACTAACAATTCTCAATTTTGTACTAAATTAACAATATTTTCCAATAAATTTTTTTAACTAGTATATTTTGCATATAGCTTTCTGGATTGAACTTGTCCAACCTTTTTTTTTTCCTTTACAATTTGTTTATTGATTTTATCATAATAATGCTCATATCATGACAACTAGTATGCCAAGTTTTCATCCAATGATGCTTTAAGTATTGTGTTGACTCTCAATGACATAAAAGACTGTCAAAATAAATAAATTAACAAGAAAAATCATTTGTAGATTATTGGATCACTTACAAAAAAAAAAAAAAAAAAAAAAAAGGATTATTGGATCACTTTTTTTAAAAATTAATTCCAGTTTAATTGCTAATAATATTTAATCTCCTTATTTATAATTATTTTTCACTCTGGGGCCTCACAAAACCGAAAACCCCATAATTAATCACCATCAAAGGTTTTTATCCGACTTCGCACTTCGCAGTTCTGATTTCTGAATCCTCGCGAAGAGAAAACGAAGACAAACCGTAATTATCCGCCATGAAAGCTTCTTTTCTCATCTTCTTTCTCAGTCTGAAATTGTTGGTTGTTTTCATTGATCCTCGCGTCAATGGCGATAGTCGGAGAAGAAGTCTGCACCAGCCATTGGATCCTACAACATTCGCGTCGCCACCGTCGCCACCGCCGCCCCCGGGGTCTGCAAATGCCGACCAGCCTATGCCTGCCCCTTCGAATGTCTCTCTGCCTAATCTTCCGTTGTCGGTACAACAATCTACTAAACCAATCAAAACTCTGGGGATTGTATGCTCCGTTGCGATTGTGACTCTGGGAATGCTCTCGGCGCTTGCCTTCTTTCTGTACCGGCAGCGGATTAAGTACCGATGCAAGTCTCGGATGCTCGTCGAGAAGGAACGTTCGTTGAGTTTTCGTCCCGATTCTGGAATTTTACGGTCGAGTTTCTTGAATTTCGGAACCATGGAACAGAGGCCGTGCTCGAGCGTCAAGCCAAAGGGTAAAAATGGAGAAGATGAATCTCCGCCGCAGCGCCAGGTGGATTCTGTGAAGAAATTGGATTTTCACCTTCTTAGCCCTGAGTTGCAGCCACTGCCTCCTCTCTCAAAACATCAGATCGAAAATCCATCATTTGAAACGCCACTGTCCGATGACGAGAGCCGAGAAACAGTATTTCACACTCCGGAGTGGACGGCGGCGGGTTCCTACGGCGGCAGTGCTTTTCCTAGAAGCAAAAAAGAAACTCGCCCCAACTCGCCCATTGTTCAAGCCAAAGGAACTTCTCCTCTACCTTATTTAGAGGATTCGTTGATGAAACAGGACCACCGACGGCCGACGGCGTCGCCGCCGCCGCCTCCTCCGACGACACCTTTATAATCCCCTCAAGATCCAAAGACTTTTCTACCCTCCCAATAGATACTGATTGCATATTGTTCGAGTAAGAAACCGAGATTGTTTGTTTCAGATTTATTTTAGTTGAGAAAGAAGAAACTGCGAGAGTTCATTTTGCCTAGTCATTCAATTTTTTCAACTTTTTGATGCGAACTGATAATACCAAGATATGTACTAAGTATATTTCGATTTCATTTCTTTGAATCTGTAATGTACAAAGAATGGAACTGGGCAATCAAAAAAAGAAGAAAAAAATTTACAGATTGGATTTGATTATACAAAAAGAATGTGTTTTTTTCCCTCATATAGTTACGGTATCTGTCGTCAAAAAGAATGGTGCTCTTGCTACTCCCTTCGTCTTCAGCATCCTTTTTACTAACAATTTCCATTTAATTTCATCTTTCCTGCCCTGTTTCCCAATCCTGTCCTTAAAATTCCTGAAATCACGGAACATTCTTGTTAGTTGAATTCAACTATTTAACTGATAGATGGTTCTTTACAGTGATTAACAAAAGCTAAAAGCAAAGACGAATGGAAAAGGAGGAGACAGATTTGGATAAATTACCTGCACAAAGGGACTCTACAGAGATTAGAATCTGCACAAAGATGAGAGTGCAACTCCAAGAGTTGCCACATTCTCTTGCATTGGGTGCAACCACCAGGGACTCTTAGTTTGCAGCCTGCAAAGTGGCGGATAAGCAATTCCAGCCCCTTGCAGGCTGCATATTTACATGGCGGCTGGTTCACCTTGAAGTCTTTGTCATGTGGGCCGATTGTGCGACAACCATCTCTACATATATGAACAAGAGCCTCCATTGCCTCAAACAATTCCAAATATATCTTCCTTTCATTCATTTTCTTCATTCTTTTCCTTTGCTTCTGAAAGTAAAATTTGAATGATTGGTTTAGAAAAAAGCTGGCAGAGGATGAGCTCTTTGAGGACTCAGACATGGTTTAATATCAAGAGGAGAAAATTGAAAAAGAGAGAGGTGTCGAGTTACATTGTCTTCGTCCATTACTGATTCGAGAAGTTCCTTTTCAAGTACTGGATGGCTTTGCCGCATTGATTGCCATGCTTCTGTGGAAGAAACAGCTTTGAAGTTTTTTAGGATCGTACGGTGGCAAATAAGGCTGAGACGGGGAGCATCACACAGTAATGCAAGTTGAAAAACATCTATTACATTTTCTAGTGTCAACAAACCACGACCCAGTTGCCTCTCACACTCTCTCTTCAACTGGGGAACCACATATACATGTGACAGCACCAGCAGAGGCAATACAAATTCCTCCATTTCTTCATTCTCGTATCTGAAATAAAACGTGCTAATAAATCAGAAAACACAACCAAACTCATATTCCTTCAGATGTTTCTTCTCGTAGTAAATGATTGGCAAATGGATCTGTCTAACGTATTAGAAAATTTTCTAAAATCATTTGATATATGTACAATACCTAGCAGGGATATGATTTGCAATATTGCTAAAGTCTGAAATCTAAAATCTACATAAACGATCAAATCATGAAATGGAACAAGAAAAGCATTTACCTGCAAGAGTACAGATATCTTATGAATACTTTAACAGCATCAGGTGGAACTCCATGGATTGAGATCGACCGCTTCCTACCAGATTTTTTTGATTGCTTTAACATGCCTTTCATCACAGGAGAAGCCATACCCTACAGGAAAGTTACAGAAAGATAACCGAATCACTTATTGAACTAGAATATAGTATGTCAATAACCTTCATATACTTTTCAGTCAGCAAATGCAAAATTTGCAAACTTTTCATCTTAAAAGAAATGGATGTATAACTTTAGCCTTACACATCTTTTAGAAACTTTTCCATGGAATTAGTAAAGACAATGTCAGGAAACTTGTTTTTGGTTATGAAATGGTGGGATTAAATCAACTTACGAGGATATGGGCATGTGCATATACAATGCCACCATGATCTGTATGGATAGAGACATCTGCTCGATAGGCTTCGTCAAAGAGGCTGTCCCAGAGGTCTCTTTGCGCAGTGGAGACGCAGCTGTATCCCCTTTGCAGGGATCGACTACTGATTGCAGATTTAGGCAATGGAGGAGGCAATGGGATGTTGTTTTCCTTGGCTGGGATTAAATCCTTGCAAATACTTTCTGTAATCTCCATCAGTTTACTTTAAAAAAACTCTAAACCTGTGAATTCGCAAAGTTAAAGAGAATAATCAATACATGTTCTGCTGTCGGTAAATGGATATCATTGAAATATTGCACAGTTCAAGATGATACCTAGCAAAAGATAACCCAGACAAATTAAAAACAAATTCAAACAAACTAGAATTGCAACCCGTTAAGTAATCTAGCAAGCTTGAAACTGAAATAACTCACTCGGATGTCCGAATTTCTACTACAAATTAATCAAGCATTCACGGTTTTGACAAGATAATAGATTATCTCGTGGTTCTTTCAATCTAATCTTTAGAAGAATATATATTCAAGAAATTAAACTGATGGCTGCCCTAAACAAATGAAAACATGAACAAGGATGGAAAAGCGTTCTCGATCTGATTCTGAAAAGAGAAAAAAACTATTTCATCATCGAAGCTCAAGTGCAAGCATAACATTCAAATTCAGGACGTACGATTGAGGCAAAAGGGAAATAAAAAACGAAGCATATCTTATCCATACAGAAAAAGAAACAAGCCTATCTGTAAATCCTCATTCAGCATCAGCAAACTAAAACGAAAACTGAAAATTGGAAACCGAAACGTAAAACAGTTTCAGCTATCCTCCTAATAAGTTGCAGACTTCAATAGAGAGTAATGAAAATAGGCAGAGAGAGATTGATGACCTTCCGAAAGAACCTGTGCGTAGGCTTGGAGAAATTAAACCAATCAAAAATGGCGTACGCCGGTAGCCGTGTGCAGAAAACCCAGAACGTGGCCAGAGAGAGAGAGGGCGCTCAGGCGTAGAGAGGGAAATAGATTTATATGTGATCTGAAAATACTGGAGGCGATTTATCAGAGGAAATGGGAAATTACTAAAATTTATTTAGAAAGGAAAAAGAAAAATGGAGAAAATGAATCTGACGATGATCCATCTGTGTGAAGAAGACTCTTAATAATACGTGGAGAATCGGGGATGAGAATGAAATGGAAAACACGTGGAAGTATGGTGGTTCCGATAATCGCTGATGCAGAGCCACGTCGGACTGACTCTGGCTGTATTTATTTTTTCATTTTCGTCTACGATTCTACGTACGCGGTACGCGCTTATGTCCTCCCCCAAGTCCCACCTTTACAAACTATGTGATTGCATGAACTTTTTAACGACTTACGTTTCTAATCTAGACAACGTGAGATAGTATGTTTTTTTTCCTCCATAAATGCATGCATATATGGGTTTAATTTGCCAACATGAACATAGTTCACCTAACACAAGATTTGTACTAATGACCGAAAGATTTGTGATTTGAATCCTCTCACTCTCCACATGTTGTTAAAAAATGCATGTGTGTGTTAAAAAAAAAATCAACAATTTGATCGAATTGACATCTTTTTTAATAATTTTAACTCTTAACACTCAAAAATATCATTTTGACATAACCAATTGTTTTTATTAGTCATATGTGTGAATGGATTAATCCCATCCAAAAGTGTGGGATCCACTATTTTTTTTTTTTAATACACTAATTTATGACTTATTAAATACACTTAAAATCATGTTGTCCAATACTATTATTTAAATCCATTGGTTTTTCTAAATAGTTTCAAGTTTGGCAACTCTCTGAAAATGGGCTCTAGAGCAACATTTTTTTTTTTTTTTTTGAGAAACCCTAGAGCAACATTTAATATCATAATTACATAAATTGTAATTGTGTTGATTTATTACTAATATAATCTCATTAATTGACAAAATCTTGGATTTCTATTCGGTTTGACATTAGTATAATAAATTCAATTAAAAAAAAAATCTCTAACCAAATAACTTTTCTTTTTCTTTTGAGAATATCTAACCAAATGACATTTTTACTGGATAAATTTGTAAAATAATAACAATAGTAATAACTTGTTATAGATTAAACTGTGATATAAAAAATTCAAAGTGTTGTTCTTTAAAGGTAAAATATCATATCATAATGTGAAATACTATTGTATAACATAATATTAGAAAAATTACAAATTTCCAAATTTTATATAGATGTAATTTTTTACTGAACGTGACAACAAATTAAAAAAATACATGATTCATATTTCTTGATTATCTAAATTATATATAAAAAAAAAAAAAACATTGAAAATATTAATTTAATAGATAAAAGGAAAATTGTAAAAAAAAAAAAAAAAAAAAAAACTAAAGTACATTTGATAATCATTTGGTTTTTGAAAATTAAACTTGTTTTCTCTCAATTTTCTTATCATGACTTTCATCATTAATAAAACATTTAAATTTTTAGTCAATTTTTTTTTTTAAAAAAATTAAAACTACTTTTCTTGGTTTTCAAAACGTGACTTGGTTTTTGAAACCATAGAAAAGAATGTAGTTAACAAAACTAATAAATTTATAAGTGAGAGAGTAGAGTTTTATAAGCTTAATTTTTAAAAACTAAAAACAAAAAACCAAACAGTTATGAAAAGGAATTTAATAAACGTAACTTTTATAAAATGAATGTGAATGTATTTGTGGACGGCATGCAATATTCTCAAATTAAATAGGGAATTTGCACATGTTTCATGCTCTTGCTCACCCATTCTTTCATCAACCAATCCAAAAACTTTAACCACAACATTCCAACACATGTATGCACGGCCACTAACTTTAAAGTGTGTAACAACAACAATCCACAAAAACACAATTATTTTAAACGACCCCCTTTATAGGAAAATTTAAATTAGTGGTATGTTCTTGTTCGAGACCATGTTCTACTCTCTAACCATTGTTTTGAAGGACTGTGCACATTATTGGTACGTGACAAAATTTTCACAACCTTTTTGTACAAGCTTCAAACATATTTTTTTCTAAAAGTTATTGATAGACCCCACAAACTTAATTTGTAACTTTTTTATACGGTATTAAGAAAGTAGGCATGTTAGATATTTCCAAAATTTTAGAAAAAAAAATATTGGATCTCACAACTGAGATACAATGATTATTACTCTGATCACTCATTACTTGAGTCCAACATGTGAGGTAGAGGGATTTGCACCTCTAATCTCTTAGTTGATGATGTATATCTTAATCAATTAAGCTATGTTCAGATTGACTATTGTCACGACCTACTTGAATGGACACGGTGTCCATCGAGAGTCGTATTGCCTTAGTTATTTTTTTCCCTTCTCCTTTTTGTCTAAGGGTAAGCTTTTAGATACTAAAGTGGGCTTATATGGGCTATAGAGAATGAGCTTTTGGAGACTAAAGTGAGCTAATATGGACCATGGAGAATGAGAATTTTGGAGATTAAAGTGGGCAATTAGAAGACTAGTGATATGGACTATTGAGAGAGAATGTTTGGGCCCAAAAATTTACAATGAAAAGGCCCAATGGATGCTCTATCCTTTTTGTGGATTCTCTCTCTCTTAGATTTTGAACTTTTGGCAAAGTTATTACCTTTCATCGAATCTGGAATATGATCGAGTGCCTTTTTCTTTTTGAGGACCCTTCAAGAAAAAATTATAAAGGATGAAACTTTATGGCTCACAAATGTAGTGCAATTAGAAAAAAGAAAAAAAAAAAAAAAAAGAATTATCTAAAAAACCCTAAAACTTAATTGCTTATTAAAAACTTCAAAACCTTCTTATCATATCTAAATATGAACTAATGATTTGTAAGATTTTGTTGATCAAGCAAATTAAAGATTTATTTTTTAATTGAAACAACAAAATCTTTTAATTGAGCACAAAAGAGAATAGAAAGAAAAGAAAACATAAATTATTGGCTTAGTCTTGAAGCTAACCCACATGGCCACATCAAGCACTCATTGTATAATGGGTCTCCAAGGCAACAAGAACAACACAACAACACCACCACAAAGAAGATGGCTTTTTAAACTGCACAAAAAGAAAGAAAAAAAAACTCTTAAATTGAAGACAACAAAAAAGAAAAGTAAAAAAGAGGGGTGATGGGTACTGGGAGGAAAAGACAAGTTGGATTGGAAAATTGGAAAATTCAATCACAATCATACACACATTAACTTCACTAATGTCTAATATTACTAAAATCTCCCAAACTTCTAAACCAAACCCATAAAGAAGACAGCCAAATCTTTTTGCCAACAATTGGAAAAAGACTGACCAGGCACACACACACACACAAGGCAAAAAAGGAAGAAACTGAAATTCATGAGATAAAAGGCCCTCCACACATTTCCATTTCATCAATTCTTTTTTTATCTGATCATATCATTAAAAATAAAAAATAAAATTCTCATTTAACACAAGTTTAAGATCATAATTCATAGTATAGAAATTCAATTTTCTTGATTGTCATTTCTATGAATATGAATATGATTCATGTAAAAATATTACATTGCCTTTAGCCAAAATGCATTAAAGATTGGAGGATCAAGGTTTATTATTATCCCTTTCACCAAAAATCTTGCTTTAAAAGCCTTTCATGATTTTAATTGGAGAGCAGAAAGAAAGTTAATTTTGTGGATAAGTTAGGAAATTATAATTTTAACCATGACACAAATACTTCTAACATAATTTTTTTTTACACAATATTTAATTTATGAACCCCAACACATTTTCTATAGTATTTATAACACATCAAAATAAATTGCCATCTAGTTAAAGAGATTATCAAGTTGCAATAATTGATCCCTTAAATATATGTGCACCCTACATGCCTCAATTTTAAAAAAAGACATTAAATGAGGCTAGGAGAATACATTTTGTAGTTTAATAATTGACAAGTCTATTGTGAGGTCTATTGTTGACCAATTAAAATTCAAAAAATTAATACTAATTTAATCTCCATAACGTAGCATGTAAATAAATCAAGAATTACTTCACACTGTCTCCAAACATAATTCTTCCAAGCTACTATTGATCGTCAAGTGCATTTGTTGTTAGAAAGATCAAATTTCTAAAGCAAGCTAACAAATTTGGAGAGTTGAAAGGGATACGTGTAATTAAATGGGACAATAATATAATGTAATTAAATGCATAAGATTCTCTTAGTTTGACTTTCTTAATCAAATTAGTACATATACGGACCAATATCTATAGGTGGATCTAAAGCTGTATAAGCTATCTTGATTGATTCTTTCATACAAATACTCCTTCCTATATTAGTTCCTCTTTGTTAATTGAAGTAAGAAAACTAATGAATTAAACTCTCTACCCCATCCTACTCCTAAAAACAGTGGTTTTGAAACCAACCATAGCATTAAGGAAGGAGAAGAAGAAAAAAGAATACCCTTTTTACTTATTACTTAATTCAGTGTAACAATTAATACATCCTCAAAACTAAATCATAAAATTGTCGAGGGTCAGCCAACAAATCTTGTAAAATTCAACTAACAAAACACCCGAATTCAATCATGAAAATACCCGTACTTAGTTACAAAAGCAAATAGATTAAAAAAAATAGTTAAAAGTAACTAGAAGGTTCTCAAGGTCAACGCCAACCAGAGCATAGTTCAACTGACATAAAATTTGCACTTTCACCAAGAGGTTAGAAGTTCAAATCTTCCACTTGACATGTTGTAAGAAAAAAAAAATTCTCAAGTTCAACTAAAAATTACACATTTACAGACATGTTCAATACAAAATTGAAAGTTAAAAGATTTATTATACACTTTTTGAAGTTCAAGAGACTAACTGACAACACAGACCTAAGAGTAATAAACTTAAAAGCAAATATATTTAAAAAAAAAAAAAACACTTAAAAGTAACTAGAAGGTTCTCAAATTCAACGCTAACAAGAGTATAGCTCAACTGACATAAGTTTGTATCATCGACTAAGAGATTAGAGATTCAAATCCTCTACCCCGCATGTTGTTAAAAAAAAAAGTTCTCAAAGTTCAATTGAAAATTATAAATTTAAAGAGCTATTCAACATAAAATTGAAAGTATTAAGATTTATTATACACTTTTTGAAATTCAAGAGACTCACCGAATACAGACCTAAGAATAATAAACTCATAATTTAACTTTCAAAATATTTAATACAATTAAAAGAATCCACCCCAAAAAAATAATCTCATCCAACCACAATAACGCTGAGAAAATAGAAATACGTAGTTGAATTTATCAATTGCACACATTCATTCAAGTACAAGATTTAAATCGTAGCAATGAAAATAAAAGTTAAAAATGAAATTAAAATTCCTTATTGATGAAGTAAAATGGAAGAAGAGTGTAGTGGAGTCAAAGAAGGAAGGAGAGGAGAGGATCTTGGGGGTGCAGAAATATTTGAGAGTCAAAAATTAAGAAGTCCAACACAAATACCCATACACTACATTATATTATAAAGTATAAAAGTATATTATATATAGTTTAACTAAAAATAACAATAATATATAATAAGTGGGTGACACCTTATGGAATGAATAGAAAGAAGAGGAGGAGCGTTTTGGTTTTGGTGTTGGTTAAATTAAATGGATGTGGCGTTTGTTTTGGTGACAGCAAAGGAGAGGGTGGTCCATATCCTCTCACACGTGAACCCGCTCCTCCCCTCACTCATTCTATATCATTTTATAGTCACGTGCCTTGTGCCATCCCCAATCAATTCCCCCTTTTTTTTTTTTTAAAAAAAAAAAAAAAAAAAAAAAAAGAGATCTTTGTTGGTTCGGCTTATGATTTGGGCCCAAAGCCCGGCTTTTTAATTTTGGTAAATAAAAACCAAAAATTCGATGTGGGACCGGTTGGAGTTGACGATGAGAGAGAAAAATGGAGACTATTCATTGGCACAGATGCATGATTTGCTTGCATCATAACTATTAGACATTTAGACCCCCAATATTGCCCTTCTTTTCTTGCCTTACCACAATCATGCTGCCCCTCCCTAAAAGTGCACATAAGCGACACATTACATATCAATACCATTAATTTACTTCATTCACTCACCATCCTTAATTTCAATTTGCTTTTTAATTGAGTTATTACATTTTATAATTTTAATCCTTTTCGTTTTATTCGAATCATTCCGGTATCATTTTTTTTTAATCCAGAAGAGATATTGTCTCCTCTTTTTTTACTTATCTCTAGATTTTTATACAATCTATTAACACAGTTAGCCAAATAGAAAACATGATTTCATTACTCGATAGACGACATTTATTCAATTTGATAATAAGGAAATGTTTTGTGGGTATGATAAAACCATAACAACTAAATTGCACCTTCTTAAACTATAAACATTAAATTGAAATTTAGTCCAAACGATAGATCTTACATGTAGATGAAATTCATAATTTAACTTATGACTTATTCATTCAATGTGTTTCTTTGTCATATTTATTTAGATTCCAATTTGTTTTTCTTGAGTATTTACATCAATGTTTGTTTCTTAATCCGTTCTTGAAACGTAATTTTTGAGTTTAGTGTGTTGTAGGAACTAGCTAAAAGTTTGCAGTTTCATTCATTAATTGTTTTTAGTTTAATTTGGTTTATTTTGCATTTTATTTCAGTTTAATTTAATATCATTTTTTTAGGAGTTGAATCCTATTTTACTTACACCGACTTTAAGTCAATCACTAACCTTAACATAAATCAATAGACAAGACATTTCTATATATATATATTAGATTTTGAACCCATCTTTATGAATTATGATGATATTTAAAAAAAAAAAAAAAAAAAAAAAAAAAAAAAAAAAACTTTTGGTCAATCACTCAATTTTGCCTCTTTTTAGGCATGTTTTCCAATCTTAACTTTTGCCTATTCATACTTTCTCTAATCAATTAATTAATTTTATTTTCATTAGAATACTTTCTCATAATACATGGCTTAATATTGTTGCCTCTCTCATCTTTCTCGAGTCCTAGAGATGCTTTTTTCTTGCCAACAAGTCCGTCACTATCGCTCTTCCAGAAACGTCAAAACAAAAATATATATATTTGTCCTTCAGATCAGGGCCATTCATTTTGAAGGACTTGAAATGTCTACAAATCTAGATGCATGTATATATTTCTTTTTTTATTTTTAATTATTTTGTAGGATTTGTTTATGAAAATTGCTTTAAAATATCTCAAAATATTTCATAATTGCTGTTTACTTTTACCCAATTTATCTACGGGAAAGCAAAATTGAGTGAATTTGTTGCTCCTTAATTTCATATATCATTTCTATATTTTAATCGAATAAATGCTTCCTTTAAATATGGATTTAATTTAAATAATCATTTCAATCGTTGAATTAGTCATTTGAAATGAGAGATTTAAACCTCTAATCTCTTAATTTGCATGTTGACCATTCACTTTGGCACACTAGTCTAATTTGCATTCAATTAAGATTTTTTTTTCCAAATTTGAAATTAATAAAATTAAGGTTAAATTACATGTTTAGTCCCTAAACTTTCAGGTTTGTGTCAAATAAATTCTTAAGTTCTTTAACTTTAAAAGTTATAAGTCCTTGGACTTTCAATTTTGTGTCAAATAAGTCTTTGAATTTTAATAAGTGTCTAAGAAGTTTCTATATTTTTAATTTTATAACTAATAAGTCTCTTATTAACCTATTCAACATGTTTTTTTTTTTTTAAATCCATTAACCTATATATAGACACAACATTGAAAGCTATCCATGAACCTATAGACACTGTAGACCCCTAAATTTGTCCGGAATTTTATTCTTTTAATTGATTTTGTCTTTTTAAAAAATAATAAATAAAAGAAAAAAAAGTGTTCTAGAGTTTTTAAATAGCCCAATCATAT
The DNA here is from genome assembly GCA_017139565.1 of Luffa aegyptiaca. Taxonomy (NCBI): domain Eukaryota; kingdom Viridiplantae; phylum Streptophyta; class Magnoliopsida; order Cucurbitales; family Cucurbitaceae; genus Luffa; species Luffa aegyptiaca. The sequence continues at coordinate 47,669,219 of CM029398.1, forward strand.
TTATTAATTTTGGTGAGAATAATTAGGTCAAATATTTTATTTTAATTAATTGATTTGTCAAATCAAATATCAGGTTTATTTGGCAAGTTTTAATTAATCAAAATATTTTGTTTCCTTAAAGGATTGATTGGCAATTAAAATTTTGTAAATATGGGAGATAAAATTTGAGTATTTATTTGTTTCTTCTTTTATTTTATTTTATTTTATTTTTAATTTTATTTGATCACATTCCTAATATGTTGTGGTTAGAATTGGCTATAAATAGGGATCCCATCACCCTTGCTTTTCACGATTTTTGGGGCCTTGTAGTACCCTCTACACGTTTTTTTTGGGCTAAAAATAGGCTCCCAAATTTCTCTCCCTTCAAACCCTAGATACACTTTCCTCCCTTTCCCACCTAACTTCCCTCCCCCTTTCCCACCTAACTTCCCTCTCATACTATAACGCTTTCTCTTTTCCTCTCCAACGATTTCACCCCCTCACCATCACCCTCTCTCTAAATTTCACGTCGCCACTTCTCCAAGTCTTATTCTCAATCCAACGGTCACACATGTTTTTTGTAAGTATTTTTTTAACCTTTGTTTACAATTCTTTCTCCGATAATTTTCTTTCTTTTCATGCTTTATAAAGTTTAGTTTATTTCTTGTTTCTTTGCTTTATTTCTTTCTTTTACATTTAAGAAGTTATGTGATTTTTCTTTAGGGAACATTTGATAATTGCATGCATGTTTCAATTCCAACTTTATCATTTTTTTTATTTTGGTGTAATCAAGCATTTAGAGTTAATTGTTATATGTTGTTTATGTTCAACTTTGTTAATTTTATTTTACAATAGAATCTAGAATTATTATTTATAGTTTAGCTATATATTTTCATTAAATCAATATGTAAATACTTTTGCTTAAACAAATGTTTCTTTTGTTATTTGTGTTCAAAAAATGATATAAAAAAGGTCTCCAATGATAAACTCTCAAATTTTTGGAATGCCAATGTTTGAGTTTCTTGAGGTATACGTCTTGGAATGCCAAGATTTAGTTTTAATATGTTTCCATTAAAGCAATTGAATTTAATAAAATTTTACTTCTTGTATATTATCCCTTTTTAGATATTCTCTCAATTATATGTTTCTTTTTATTTCTCTAAGTTACGATATTTAATCCAAAATTCTGCTGTAAATTTCTTTCCCTTAATTAAATAGTCTCCAAAGCAAAAGTCTTCCAACGATGGAATCTCGAATTTTCGGGATGCCGATATTTGAGTTTCTTGAGGAAAAAATAAAATCTCGGGATGCCGGGATTTGACTTTAATATTTCCTTCCTTATGAAGCATAAATAAAAAATCTTCATATTTTTCTTTTAAAACTTTTGTAAAGAAGCATATTTATAAAAGGCATTTTCTTTAAAAGGAATGCATAAAAAACTTTTTGCTAAATGTATTTCATTAATTTTATCTTCAAAATAATAAATCAATCCAAAACTATTTTCCATAAAAATGTCACTTGCTTTAAAAATAAAATTAATTAAGAGTTTTCCTTAAAAAGTATTTTTACTTTACAATTTTCAAAATTAATAAACCAAATGTTTTTTTAAAAAAAACAAACTTTCCTACGACGGAAATTAGGAAATCGAGATATTGACTTTCCTAATATTCTTGAGATGCAATGAATTTAAATTTGGGATGCCAAATTAAATTCAAACAAATATTGAATGGCTTTATGCCGCCCACAATTATTGCTTATTATTTATCTATGGAATAATAAGAATTAAAATGTGGGACATTTAAAAATCCACAAAAAAATCTTCTTTAGTATTTATAATAGCCAATTTCCTTAAATAACACAAGAAAAACAAAATTTCGTTCTTTGAACGAGTGTTGTGGGGTGCTAGTACCTTCCCTATACACCAAAGACCCCCGAACCTTAAATCTTTTCTTTGCAGACCATTTTAGCATATTGTTGGGTGCCCAGTCACACCCTCTAAATCAAGACTGGTGGCGACTCCATTTTCCTCCTCTTGGGAACAAAGTCGGCCGCTCCGCGTCGCAAACCCGTAGCGACAGACACAAAATTGAAAGTTTAATGTTCTATTAGAGACAAAATTCAACTTTATGTCTAATAAATTTGTTAATTTCTAATATGCTGGATATGTCAATGACCTATAAAATATAGAGTTCGAAGTTTAGGGACCTAATAGATATTTTTTAGAGTTCAAAGATACCTATTAGACACAAACAAGTTAAGATCTTTTAATTAGTAGGTAAAATAAGTTTTGTTGGCCAAAAGCGAGCCTAGTTCAGCGGTAATTGACATGTACTCTAGACCAAGAGGTCAGAGGTTCGAATCACCCCACCCCAAATGTTGATGTACTAAAAAATAATAATAATAAGTTTTGTTGGACAAATGTGGAACAAAAAAAAAAAAAGGTTGATGTATGGAATAGAGAACTCCATGGAATGAACATCATCATCTCATGATTTATCCATTTGCCCATCCTTTAGCATCAAGGTAGGGATGGCAATGGATAAGATGGGCTCAAGGATGCCCCTCTTTCACCAACCCTACAGAAACTTTTTTAGTCTCATATCCTATTCCTTGATTTCACAAAATTAGGTTAAGTATATATGGTTTAATTTCAAATTTTTTTTTTTTTTATTGGTAGGGTTGAGAATCGAGATATTAAGGTTTAGAAACAAGAACCGAAATGAATTCTCTATTCTCGTCCCTAAAAGAAAATTTGAAGATACAAAAAAAGACAACTTCATCCCATCTCAAACATATAGATGTCTCTACAAATATTTTTTCATCCTGTTTATTAAATATCCTAATGATTTAACATCTGAGTATCTCAATTTTTCAATACTATGTATAGAAGAACTTCATCGAGATGCGCTCGAGGTTTAAGAAATGAGATACCAATCAAAATTTTGTTTCCATTTCAAGATTAAAAAGATAGAAACGCGACCCTAACTATCGAATAAACATTTCATTACCTTTCAATTATTTAATCCATCAAACACAAAACAAAACAGAAAGCTAAAAAAAAAACAATAATACTAACAAATCAAACAAACTTCCCAACTTCAAAAGGAATAATACAAAGGGAAAAATCCAAAAATCAAAATCATTACAAATTAAATCTATTTCCTTTCCACCATAACCATGACCAACAATGTAACTTTACACGCAAAAGATTAAAAAGAAGGTCAGGTGACACGCAAAAGTATAATAATATTTCAAACTCGAATTAATGTGTATTCATATAAATAGTATTACATCATAATAATGACTATAAATAAAGGAGCATGTTCACACCTTATATATATATACACACATTTAAATATTCAACCCTACATGAGAATGCATCATTCCAAGTCCAAGACCTTCCACTTTGATATTTTATCTTATTAATAGCTGGATAAAAAAATATATATTAAAAAAAAAAAAAAAACCAAGACATCCAACAAACACTTTGATTGGAAACCCAGATTTTGGATCTTGTGTCCGTTGCTTCTTCTCAATTATTATTATTTTTTACTTTTTAAAAAAAAAAAAATTCAATATCTCTGCAATTAAGAATTATAAATGAGTGAATCCACTTTATATATGCTCTCGTTGCTACGTTTATAAAATACCAATTCAAAAAGGTAACGTTGGGAGTTTATTTTAATTTTCGTCCCTTTTTAATTTTTATATTTTGCAGATTCTGTAAATGACAAAAATATATTTCATTTGTTTAAATGCAAGTCCCCATGTTCTATTTTGAAAATTTCCTCTCTGTCTATATGAGATGAATTTTCTAAAATAGATTTAATTATTATAAAATATGGTTTTTGTTTCCATCCCAACGGATATATTTAATAGATTGAAAAAAGAAGATGTACCCTCTCAGTTGTTGGACCAAACACAAACTTTCAAAAAGTAAAAGAAGTATGTATGGGTTAGAGTCTAATCTAATCCCTTTATGAATTTGAATTCCATAAAGATATTACACAGAATTATAGAGACCAAAAACACAACCGTTGAGCATATTTTCCAACATTTGTTTGATAAACAGTAAACAGTTTATATTTTAAAATATATATATATATATATATGGAGTATGAGATTCTACTTCATCATGTCATAAGTTTAGTCTTTAAATTTTTAAGAGGTCTACTTCTATTTAGTTTTCAAACTTTGAAAAGTGTTTAATAAGTCATTGAATATAAATTTCTAAATTTTAAAAAATCTTTAATAGATCCTTAAATCTTCAACTTTGTGTTCAATAGGTATTTGAATTTTCAATTGTCTAATATGTAATTGACCTACTCGATATTTTTTAAAACTCACGAACCTGCTAGACACACAATTGAAAGTTTAATATACCTTATTGGATATAAAGTTCCATTTTATAAAGAATAAATTAGTTAATTTTTAAACCTTTTGAATATGTCAATAACCTATTTGGCACGAAATTAAATTGTCTAAGAACCTGTTAAACATTTTAAAAGTTTAAAAAGTTATTAAACGATAATTGTTGAAAGTTTAAAGATCTATTAAACGTTATTTAAAATTCAAAAACCAGATAAAATACAAACTTAAAAGTTACATTTGTAACTTAATCGGATGATTATAGGTACATCGGGATGATTAAGGTGTGGAGGCAATAAGTTTTTCTTTAGGTTGAAATAGTTTGAATATGATAGGTCACTTATGTGGGAACACTTAATGAGAAAGTATATATTTAAAAACAAAAATTAACATTAAAAAATGTTTTCACCAAACTTTTATTATAAATAAAAATTATTTTCAAAGTAGCCTATAAGGCTATAACGAGCACTATATCTCCTAATTGCCCTTTTCTATTTTTTTGTGAGTTCAAATTTAATTTTAATCTCGAAACTCTTATTCAATTTTGGTGTTTCAACGTTTTAATTATATATATATATATAGCTCTCCTTATTTATCTTATTTATAGAATTATAAAAATTGGTGTAACAAAGAGGACTTCTCAAGTGGTTGTCCAATTTAATTCTACTCTCGTCCGTCCAAGTATGTTTAATTGCAGAGTTCTAATTGAATTTGGTGTATTACATATGAATGTAATGATTTTAAATATCTCAATTGATTAAAACACGTATTCAACCAAAATATCAAATGTTCAAATCTTCCAGCTCCACATGTTGAATTAAAAAAATGTTCATTATATGGAACCAAATAGAATGATTTTGAGATAAACATTAGTTTAGATGAGATTTAAATATTTCATACACAACTGATTTTTTTTTTTTTTAGTACAACAACATTTGAGGTGGAGGAATTCAAATCTCTAACTTCTTGATCGAGAGTACATGCCAATTACCGTTGAGCTATGCTACACATTTGAATTATTGGGTGAAATAGCTGAAATAGTAAAAAGTTTAATCAATTGGCGTAAGGGAATAACACAGTTAAAAAAGAGGAGGCAATGTTAATTGTTATGTGAGAGTGCGAGGCAATTAATGTAAAAAACTGAAAGAAATAAAAATGAAACACAGCGATCGGCCAGCTACTGCATAAGACATTGACCGAAACGACAATGCATCATAGGACTAATTGGTGAGCCCCACAAACCAACAATCAAACTTCAGCAGTAACAAAAATTTATACTCCCACTCCCCACACCTGTCCCAATTTAAACTTACCTAATTCCTCCAACCTGTATTATATATATATATATATTTTCCTCCAATTATTTCCTTTCATTTTTAATTTACTATTTACTCCTACTTCAATTATTCCTCATTTATTGTTCTTTTTTCTTTTTTACAGATCATCCCTCCTATTTTTGTGCATACACATTTTTATTCTATGAGGTTTTTTGAGTTCGATTACCAGTTAATTAAACTTTAACATTAATGATCTCTCTAGTTTTTTAGTCTTTAACGTTATGATTACTTATCATTAACATTTTTACACTCCAAATTTCAACTTCAATTCAAAGTCAACAAGGGTCATCAATTGTCACCTAAATTTTATTTTATTGAATATGTAATAAAAATATTGTAGATATGTGTTAACGTCATAATATAAATAATTATAGAAAGCACCATAAATAAAAAAGATTCACTATTTAAAGATTGAGTGAACAAGGGAAACTTTTTTAGATCCAGTTTATATTATACAGTTTAATTTTATCAATTTCTATTTTTGCTATTGAAAATAAGTAATGTTGTACAAATAATTTAGGGCTGGGCCAGTAATAGTATTGTTTTCCGTGCCCTCCATTTTTTTTTTTAATTTTAAATTACCCTTATTTACAAATATGATTTTCTCTGTAATCCAATCCACTCTTAAAATATGTCCTTTTTAAAAAAAAAAAAAAAAATTAAATTCGAGAACAAGTTTCTTTGGTTTTGAAAGTTGACTAAGATTTCAAATTTGGTTTTTAAAAACAAATAAATGGTTTTTTTTTATCAACTTAACTAACAAAAAAAAAAAAAAAAAGTGTCATCGAACTGAATTTTAAATGGTAAATTTTACAATGTTATTAATAAGATATCATAAGTTCATGTTCGGAATTTATTTAAACACTGAACTATTTCCAAATATAGGTTTTGTAATTCGGTAGTAGAATCCTTCCTGCTATTTTAAAGAACATTAAAGTTATTTGCAGATGCTTGGTCAATTGTTCGTGAAATCTTTTTTTCTTTTTAATCATTCCACAAACACAAAACTTGAGTTGGAATTTGCCTTTAAGAAAAAGAGAGCAGTGAAGAACAGGAAAATCTTATAATTTTTTTTTTTTTTTAACAATTAGATAATTTATATTCAAAATTACCATCTCTAATCTAATAGCTTCCTTCCTTTATGTCCACATTAAAAAAAAAATAATAATAATAAATCAAGGGATAAAATAAAAACAGTACATTACACCTACAGTCTAAAGCTTTATTTTTTATTTTTTTTCATATCTATAAATAAAATAAAATAAAGAAACAGAAAACAAGTCACATGCTATGTTTAAAAACACATACAATTTGTTATTTTTTTACAAAAACATGTAAAAAAAACAGTACGATTCAGTGTAGAATTAGAAGCGAGTAAAAAAAAATTGAATCTTTTTAACGAAAATGAAAATGAGAGGAGGTTCCGTATTGAAATGAAAAGAAAGAAAACAAGGAGAAGATAACAGAATTTGAGGTATGGAAAAAAAAATGATATTTATCGAAATGAGATGAATGAAAGTTTTTGTTGATATGATATGAAACAAAACCCGATTGAAGATCCAAAAACTCTATATCTCATCCGCTTATTTTGGCGGCAACGAAACCGCTATTTTCGCCCGCCTCCCCACTCGCCAAAGTCCACTCTTTCCCTCTTTTTCCCTTTCCCCTCACCCCTTCTCCTTCTCCTTCTCCTTCATCTCTCTCCATTTTTTGGGCTTCGTGGGTTTACCAGTTAATTTACCCACATTCCTCTTTCTTTAACTTTTCTTCTTGTTCGAATGTACAGAGAAGCCGACGCCCAGATATGGGGTACACTACTGACCGTCCTTCTTCTTTCTCTCTCTCCAGTCTTCTCTGCCAAGAAGACGCTTCTTTCTTGACTGACGATGACCCCGATCAACCCACTGCCCCTTCCGACCCGCTCCCCTTCTTTCTTGCCGATGACGACGACCAGTATTTTGAGATCTTAGTTGCCAGAGAGACTGCGCCTGAATCTACAACCCCTTTGCCCTTTAACGATTCTCCGCCCGCAATCCGGAGCTGGTTGGGGAGTGTCCGATTGGAAGCTGTTGAGTGGATTCTCAAAGTTCGTCTTCTTTGAACTAGCCCTTTAATCGATTGGCGTTTCTGGGTTGTTTTTGTTTTTGTGTTTTTTTGGTTCTTTTTGGGGATTTTATAGTCTGGTTTTGTGTGTGTGTTCTGATTCAGAGTCGGGTGCTTTTTGGATTTCAATTCCATACTGCGTATCTATCCATCAGCTACTTCGATCGAGTTTTGTCTATCCGAAACCTAGTAAGCAATCTAATCCGTCAATCTGAATGTTGGGTTTTGCCGATCAAGTGTTTGATTAATTGATTGTTTGTCTGTAATTGACGAACAGCAAAAGAGGACGTGGATTTTCCGATTGTTGGCTGTGGGGTGCTTGTCACTGGCGGCTAAGATGGAGGAATCTAAAACCCCTAAGTTATCGAGCCTTCAAGTCGAGGGATTTGATATGGAAAGCAAGGCAATCCAAAGAATGGAACTGTACATTCTCAATACATTGGGATGGAGAATGAGCTCAGTCACTCCCTTTTCTTATTTACAGTATTTAGTAAGAACGATCTTTATCGAGTCCAATTCACAAGGATTACTCTCTAAAGCTGCGAAGTTTATAATGGCAACAGTGAAAGGTACCATCCGATCCCCCATCTCATGCTTAATTGCTTCTTCATTTGCAAGTTCGATTGATCTGTTCATTAAACTGAGACTTACGGTACAGAGATTAACTTAGTGGATCATCGGCCATCTATTATAGCAGCTGCTTCATTATTAGCTTCATCTGATGCTCAGATGACAAGAGAACAGGTGGAACTTAAATTGAAAGCGATAGCTTCATTTGGGTCTTTAGAATCTGTGAGTTCTGCTACTTTCAGATAGTTCATAATGCATAAATCAGATTCGATGTGCATATCTCGCATCTCTTGTTGGTTTGCTTATTTTCTTCTTGCATTGTTGAAAAATGCAACAGGAAGATGTCTTCTTTTGCTATAATCTGATGCTCAAAACAGAGAAAGAAAATGTGAAAGAAGAGATAACTGGTACTCCATCGTCTTCAATCTGCACAACCACCCCTAATATTGTTGACAACCGTTCTGCTACCTCCACTTCTGGTACTAAGAGTAAGAGACGACTCACATTCGAGGACTCCGATCCAGATTGTCCAGAGAAGAAGATTCATCGGCCATAGCAAAACATAGTTTGGTATTAATAATGAGAATCTAGGATGTTTTTCACTCCAACATTGTTGTTCGAGATAAATTTTTGTTGATCAAATGATTGGGGCTCCATTTTTCCAATACCCAATAAAGGATCCAGCAGTGACAGACAAGAAAATAGAAATAAGAGAGAAGTAAATATGAGAGGAAGCGATAGCTATTATAGCCTGGAGAAGGGAAAGTAAGAAGAAGAAGCTGACCTAATGCAAGAACACCATCAAATTCCAAGAGAATGCGTGAAGGAGACTGAAGGTTGTGGTTATTGCTAATGTTTTTGTCTTCATGATCACTTGTTGCTGTCACTTGCTCTTTTCATTATATTTATTAATTTTTGTTTTAATTCCTTCCATTATTTTTGTCATCATGATCATGAATTTTATTGTTAAGTATCTGTTGCCACCCTACCTTTTGATGGGAGGCTTGGGATGCTTTCCCCTTCTCTTTTAATACACTGGAGCTGAAAAGTTGTGCTTTCCTGTGTAACATTTGAGCCATTTCGAAGTGTATACATAACATTAATAAGAATGTTGGAATACCTTTTGATCCATTGTTAGATTCTTTCTCACTCTTCATCACCTTAGTGACTTGAAAGTAGAAACTAGCTTTGCTTAGACTAGACACACACTCTGTTGAAATCTCCTATTTTATGGTCTCCTCTAGTCTCTCCTGGTCTCTTCCTTGTTGCCATGGAAGATGAATTAGAAGTTGTTGAAGGTGATCCTTGTGAAGGTAGGCTTTAGTTACATCAGCGCTCAAATTCCTCCGATTCAGAAACAGGAAAAGAGTGTTAGGTAAAAGTGAACGAAGCTCAGGAATGTCGCGTCCTACTCGTCGAGTATGACGTTATGGGCTTATATCATCCATTTGAGGGGGGAGGAAGAAAAGGTGTATTAGCTAGCTATCTTGGTTGAAAGTTGGTGTTGTGATGCATCCTTTGGGAAATACATTATGAAAATGAAGATGTGGGATTGAGGGAGATTTGTTATAGTTGGGATATGGTGGGAGAAGTTGCCAATGAGATTTCTGACAAGATGGTGTCAGAGGCTCCACATATCATCCCTCTTTTAGTTTTGGTTTTGTAATGGAAACACTGACAATGCTTGATGTCTACAGAGTGTACTGTTTTTCCCCATGGGAATGAAACACACAGAAAGGCACAGCCAACACAGGAGGATATTAATTATCTCCAAAAGTCAGAGACTCTAACTTCAGTGTTAAGATTCCATCAATGCCTTCTCCATCTCCACTCCTAAGTGGACTGCTCTCTCTTGTGTTTTTAACTACTCCACATTAACAAAGGGGAAAATAACATCGATTACCCTTTTTTAAAATATATTTTTCATATCAAGAAAAAAAATTTAGTGAATAGTTATAACCAAAAAGAAAAAAAAAAAGAGACTTTTCTTTTAAATTTTTTCCTTTATAGGTTGGGTTCAGCTTTGTTCTATCAGTTATCAATCTATCATTTAAGTTAACTCATGCTTGTAATCATTTAACCTTAAATTTATTAGAAATCTATGTGTATCATATGAAATAAAGAGCTAATTTACATTTAATATCGATGAACATGGCAAATGTTAAAAGTTCATTTAATTCTGAGGCTAGGAAAATATGTATATTAAAATATTCAATGAACTTATTTAACTAGATTCTTTATAATAAAAATTAGAAAGGAGTGAATATTAAGATATCAATATTGTTTTATTATGTTTATTAACGATAACACAATCAACAAAGTTCAATTCTTCATTTCCCGAGCTTAGATCTTTTCTATCATTAATTGTATGTTTACCCAAAAAGAAATAACGTTGTTTTTATTTTTAATTTTTTAATCATTTTCGCTGACCACCTCATAAGTCATAATAAACCTTTAATTAATAATCGTTTAAATACTCTTGATAATGGGCCGGGCCTAGTACAGACGTTGGGCCTGTCTTTGATCCATCACTTTAGAAAGGGCGCGAAAAAGTTCGATTTAAATTTTGACGAGGCTAAACGTACCTGTCCGTGACGATTGGGAAGAAGAACCCGCAACCGCAGATCAGAGTCGAACAGAGATGCTCCGTCGTGGTCATCATTTCTCCGTCCTCGCCGTCAAATTCTGAAGTGCAGAGAATGAAGTGATTCTTCTCCGATGCCGGACGGAAGGAAGTAACAGTTTTAGCCTCAGTTTCCGATGGTTCTGTTTGAAGACAAAGGAAGAACTTCAACTCCAAATATAGCAGAAAGGGATATCGAAACAGAGAAAGTAGAAGTCTGTCAGCTATGGAGAAGAGGTTGCGTTCTTCTCTTGAATCCTCGGCGGAAGAATTCGTCTCCTCTGCCGTGAAACTAAGCCTCAGGTCGTCAAAGCACGCGCTCAAAACCCTAATTCATGGAGTAAAGTCTTCTTCAGACCTCTCCTCCTCCATTCCTTTAGCCCTCCAACTTTCAATTTCTCGCGCGATTGTAACTTTTCAGAATCTTCTAGGCTCCAATTGTACTAACTCTAATCCACAAGGTAACCCTAGCCCCTCCAAGTCCCCGCAGTCTCCTCCCACTAAACGTCTGCGGCGATCTTTGCGGCATTCCAAAACTCAGGGATTTGAAGATTCAGAGAGCAACGGATCCAATGCGGACTGCCGAAAGGAGAAAATTCTGGGAGAGCTCGAAATTTTGTCGTACCTTGTGCTCTTATGCATTTCGCACCCTAAAAGAGTATTTTCTCTGACCGATTTACTGCCGTGCGCTCGAGAGTTGCACGACAATTTGATTATATTCGAGTCTGATTCGGTATTATCATCGGAGATTGCAAATTTGTGTGAGGAATGGTGGAAGGAGGACTTGCTGGGGCGAGAATCACTGATCTCTCAGTCCCTCCCTTTCTTGCTCTCCAGATCTTTGACGCTAAAGAAGAAGGTAGATGTGCACAAGGTTTATATGCTTCGCGAGGCATTTTCCTTGTTTGATTTTGAAGACGAGAGTATCGAAGATTTGAAACTTTTGCTAATTCGTTGCGTTATTGCACCTTTGTATTTGAAAACCGAGGATGGTCGTCGGTTCGTCGCATATACTTTTGGCTTAAGTCGGCAGCTATTGAAGGAAGCGTTGGCAATTATCCGATCCCAAATTCCATTTGGAAGAAAATCTATGTTGGAGGGGTATGGAGACATCGTGTTTCGTGCTTGGCGGAATTCGGAAGGAGATATAAGGGATGAAATCGAAAATGGATTTTTGCAGGGTCTGGTGGAGGGTGCCATACATGCGAGCACAAGTGCGTTTGGTGCTTCAATTAGAAGGGTTTTAGGAGGGTTTGTAAGCCAGCGAACTGTAGATGGTGTTGAGAAGGTTCTTTTCCGTCTAACTGAGCCTGTGATATTTCGATCACTGCAGGTACTTCTCTCTTTCTAGCAATCCATTTTTAACTGACAATTTGAATGGCTTTATAGCTCAATTGGTATGAGCAGCAGCAATTAGTGTGTTCTTGTGACATTCTGTAATTCAGTAGTCTCCATTCATCATCTTGTTCTTAGTTAACAGTTAAGAGAAAAAGCTATTGAATTAACTTGCTTCGAAGTTTAGAAGATGAAATAGAATGTTGAGAATATATAAAACAATGGATTTTACTTTAAGATTTTGGTTGTAGTAGTTTTTTAGCGAGGTTTCAGTTGTAGCAGATTTTAAGTTCGTAGCCCATTGTCGTAATTTTATAGCACTTTTCAATCTATTAATGATTAATGATTTATGGAGTGTTTGAATTAACTTCCCAAGTGATTTTGGACAGCGAAAGAATCAAGTTGATTATCTAAAACGTGGTTGATTGAAAATTACTTTAAAATCATTTAATGGTAATTTAGCATTTATAGAATCACTTTTAGATATAACACAACCAAGCAACTTGAGATTAAAATCACTTTTAGATATAACGCAACCAAGCAACTTGAGATTAAAATCACTTTTAAGAAAATACAACCAAAGAAATAAAATTTTTAATTAAAACTATTTTAAGAGAGAATGTATTTTTTTAAAAGTGTTTAAATTAGAAAGGATCCAAACTTGTCATTAATACAATTAAAACCATGCTGCCTTCTTTGAAATTTAAATGTTAAATGTTTTTGGTTTTCGGAGGGACAAAAGCTTTACCGTTTTCCCTCATGTCCTTAGTAATTCACTTTCCATTTCTTTTTCATGACGGTATAACCTTGCTCGTGAATCTCTGACAACAATGAGTTAATATAGAGCAGCTTCTATTTAGCGTTCATGCATAGTTCACTCAGGGGATTCTGCTTATAGATGCAAGTATTTAAGCTTTGGTTAGTATGTGATTTTTATCTTCCTGCTGAATTTCTTTCCAGGTTGCAAATTCAAATGTTCGTCAAAATTCATTGCATCTACTTTTGGATGTGTTTCCTCTCGAAAATCCAGATGCTACGAAAGAGCTCAAAGACACATTGCTGGATAGACAGTTCTTTTTAATAGAGAAACTTCTCATGGATGAAAGTTCAGATGTGAGAGTTGTAGCAGTTGAAGGTTGTTGTCGCATTCTTTATTTATTTTGGGAAATTATCCCTTCATCAACCATCACAAAGATTATTACCAAAATTTTTGACGAAATGTCGCGTGATATATCTAATGAAGTCAGGCTTTCAACATTGAATGGCATAATCTATTTGTTTGGAAACCCCCAATCCCATGAGATTCTTAAAGTGATCTTGCCGAGGTTGGGGCATTTGATGCTGGATAATGCTCTTTCGGTAAGAGTAGCTCTAGCAGATCTCCTCCTTCTTATCAGGGATGTTCGTGATTTCCAGTTTAATAAGGTAAGAGAATCCTATAACTAATTCTTTTTTAGTATAAATGCTGTGAAGGCGTGTTTTTGTCCATAATGTATCCCCGAATCTTTCTGCAGGTGGTCAGTTTAGATGTATTGTTAACGGTACTTGCACGTGATCAACCCATTATTAGTCAGAAAATTACTAGATTGCTGATGCCATCGTATTTTCCCACCAAAGTATCAATTGAAGAGGCATGCAGTCGCTGCATAACACTGATAAAGAGATCTCCCATGGCTGGAGCGAGATTTTGCGAATTTGCTGCATCAGAAGGGGCATCTCTTAAGTCAATTATGGAACTTGTTCGAGTATTAATCAATTTGGTTTCGTCCTCTGACAAGCTGGATGCAAATTACATTGATGGTTTACTTCTTTCAGCTAAATACCTCTGCAGCAGCATTTCGAGTGAACCATGTTACAAGAACGATCTCAAAGATTTGTTCACTGGTGAAAAATTGGAGTGCTTGCTCTCTGTAGCACAATCAGGGTGTGCACGATCTTCTTTATTCAACATTGTGTCCTTGTTCTCTCCTGATGGTTTTACGGATCTTCTTGAGGAGTGTATGCAATTAATTACTAATTGTCGTGGTTTATCCGGAGACTTAGAAAAGCAAGCTGAAGTGAGGTCTGGACATAAGTTTTTCCAGGCTTGTGATGCACTGGATGTTATGTTCGAAGCCATGGCACTGATACTACAGAAATCTGCTTATCGTTGCCACATTAAATTTGGTACTGAGATACCGAAGCTCAGTGTTTCCCCTGCAAAGAGAAAGAAATGCAAATTCTCAGGGAAAATACTATCTAGATTAAAGCATTTTGGCGGAAAAAAGTGTCTGAGCTTTGAAGACGACTATTTTGTTGCAGTAGGAATGTCGTGGCAAGTTAAAGATTTGCTTTCAGATGAAAAAATGAAGAGTGCTTTATTGAGTTCCCAGACTATAGAGACAATATTTCTTACTTTAAAGATTATCTGCGAAGTAAGTATTGTGCAATGCTTAGATTATGACTTTATGGATGTATCTCCCGTTCTAGCATATGCATCTCTTGCTTTGCACATGACTCTTCAGAAGGGCAGCCAAAGTATTACGAGTAGCAGTGGAACCAAGAACAAAATTGTGACGGATTCTTCTAGTTCAGAGGCAAGTGCTTATTTAATGTCAGACAATAAAACCATGTTATATTGTGATGTTCTGGTAACTCAAGTGGTAGCCCTTTTTCCCGTTGGATACGATGAACTGTATGCAGTGTCTTCTTGTTTCTTAAATATAAATTCCAATCTAGATCTCTTTACCTTCCACCTTAAATTGCTTAACTGCCTAGATAATCACTCAAAAAGTTGTGTCAGTATAATATTATCGAACGATTCCTGTTTGATGAAAATTGTTAATTTTATAATTAAGATTTTATTCTAAGCGAGGAAAGTGTTTAGTGCAAAATTTCTTTTTGATTGAGTTGTTACAGTACTTTGAACTTTACTTGCTAATGGAAACTCATTTGAAGTTGTAGAAATTATCATACATGAATATGCACTAGAAGTTGAATGGTCGGGGCATTTCAATTGAACTGTCTGATCTACTTTTTAGCTTTACAATGTATTTCTGTATTAGCGGACTCCCAATTCCTATCATTCTTCTGTAGGCAATATTGGAGCAGACGCTTGATCACTTGCTTAAATGCGTTAAGAAACTGTACGTTGCAGAGGACTCTATAAAACCTGATAAAGTTAAGCAAGGTAACAGAAAATTGACTCAGCATGTAGAACAAAAGCAGAAGGAATCTGGGATAAATCAATCTCATCCTCTTGATGGTAAGCAATTCTCTAGTGCATTCTACTCTTGAGATTGTAAGACTAGCTCAACTAATACTTCAAATTGAAGTAATGTCCGAAGTATTTTGTGATGTAAGCATCGAGTTGATAGGATGAAATGCCCTGATAACTCCATAATTTATTTTCAAACAATTCAGGTTAAGATGATTTTTGTATTAATCTAGCTAGTATGATTCTGATTTTCAATTCCGTTGTTACTTGATCATCAATTCAACCTGGTTTTTCAACTATCACGGATACCTTTAGTAATCATAGGAATAAACTCAAAATATTAAGATCTTATAGGTTTTCTGATTCTTGAAGTAGCTCAGATGATAGTTTCAAATTAGTTGACGAAGAAAATGAAAAAGAACCATGCATCTAATTGTTTTGGGATTCAGGTTTGAAACGTCTTAGATTTTTTTGCTATGCCCTTTTCTTTTGCTATGTAGGATGTGTTGATACTTCAAAAAAGACGTTGAAGCAGGGGAAGAACCTGACAGCAGTCCTCAAGTTCATTGTTGATGCTATTTCCATGGGTTTTCTTTCAGAAAAGTATGAATTGTGCTTGAAATTCGTGTCAGAGTATATGCAGCTCATCACGTCGATTTTAGGCCAACAAGTTTATAAAGATATTCAGTTCGAGGTGGAAACGAAAGAAATTTTTCTTTGTTTAAAGAGCTCGTTGACCTATGCTGCCAAGTTATTGAATCAAATATTAAGACACGTGAAAGATTCCTCGTTGACACAGATTTCTATTCTTGGTCATAATTTGCTTGATTTGATTGCCTCAATTGAAGTAAACTTGGGGTCTGGTTATGCAGCCCGTCTTGTTGCACTGGCAAAGGCTTGGCTTCCTGATCTGATTTTGGCATTAGGAGCTGGTTGCTTAATGAGACCTGTTGAAGGTGAGGAGGCGCACATGTTGTTCTATGAGCAGACCAAATCCTATTTCCCCTCATGGTTATCGGTGGTTGCAAAGATTGAACTTTCAGATATGAGTGAAGAAGATTCTGCCGAGGAGGAGGACGATGACAGATCTTTTGACCCACATAATTTTTCCACATTTAAGAAATTTCTAAAGATGATTGTCACATTTTTAAAAAGAGATCACCGCATCTTGGATGCAATTGGAGTGATTTTTATGATTGGG
This sequence comes from Luffa aegyptiaca, assembly GCA_017139565.1. NCBI lineage: Eukaryota > Viridiplantae > Streptophyta > Magnoliopsida > Cucurbitales > Cucurbitaceae > Luffa > Luffa aegyptiaca. Next base: position 47,685,931 of record CM029398.1, read on the forward strand.
TCAGAAATTGGGTTGGAAAGAAAGGATTTTGGGCTTGTACTGGGACTTCTACAGTTCGTGTGCCGAAGCCTGTATAGTGCTGACGACAGAGAGTGGGGTGATATGATGTTGGCTTCTTTGCAACGTTGTTACCCTCAGATAGAAAGAGAAATAGAACAATGTAATGGAGAAGGACTTCATCAGTTAGATAGGGCAAAGGCTTTGCTACAACCTATATGGTTGTACCACATTTTCGAAACTGGTAAGCTTTCAATGATGAATGAGTAGACAAAACATATGTCACAGTATCGAATGTTATTAATCTTTTATTTTTCTCATAAGAAAGTAACCCCTTAATGGTAAAGCAGAGAGGCTAAATCAATAGATAGATTGGTTGGTTAATTAAATAGAAGTGGGGATGTTGGGACCGAAAAGGAAGCACAGCCCATGAGCAGACTCTCGTGCTCTTTGACAGGCGACAGACTAATTCAAGTGGGTGGGGGGTATTCAACAGTTCAAAACAAAAGTGGGAAAAGAAAAAAGAAAATGAGAGCCAGTTTTCAATTTCGTGCTGAGGAGATTATTGGTTCGGTCCCATGAAGTGAAAACTGAAAAGTGACAATTAGCTATCTAAAGGAAACCGCAGCTTTAACTCTACGGCATGGACCAGCCCACATCAACTTTTATAGAATGTGTTGGAAGAGAAGATGCGATGCGAAGACTTGAAGTGTCAACGATGAGATTTTAGGCCACAATTTGTGACATTGAAATAAAGTTAGTCTTAGTCCTATATTTTCTCTGGCTGGTAATTGTGTTGAAATGACGCATCACATTCTCACGCTCCTCCCTGGCTCTTCAAAATCAAACACGGCTAGTTCAAATGAGAAAGACCAGCCGGAAAGTACTTGAAAGTGAGCTCAGGTATTGTAAACGTAGCTCATGGTTTGTGTTTCCGTATTGTGTAATTTTAAAGCGAATCCTCCACCTTCTGTGGGCCAAAAGTAGCATAACTGGGAAGGAGCTTTTTTTTCCATTAGTGGGGGCCATAATTTAAAAGTAAGAAAACTGATGGCTTAAATAAAGAACACCAGACCAGAAGACCCTCCTCCCTTCCTCTGTCAATTCCCATATGAAAGATCCTAGACTTTTCAAAAGTTTCTCCTTGCAAAAGAAGAGGAAAAAGAAATGCATATATTTAGATAGAGAAAGAGTGGGCAATTGAAAGACAGCATGAGGGCCACTACCAGCCCATTTGTGCCACTAATGGCCGAACACCTTTGCATGAGATTCCCACCAGAGACAACTCAACTCAGCCAGCGGCCGTCCTAAGATTCCAGTGCCTCCTCAACCTCTTAAGTTCCATTCCCAATACCTTCTTTCCTCATCTCCTCCTTTTTCTTACTTTTGATTGTATAATCTTCTTCAACTTTACCAATTTAATATCATTTAGCTTACTTGCTTCTTAATGCCATTTTGCTTTCTGATATCACCTTATCACAAAATCTCCCTCCACCCACTCCACTTGTAAACTTGCTCCTCTCTTCTCTTCCTATTGTGACGATTGTGGGGATCTTTTTTCTTTTTAATAATCATTCTAAAATAGTGGTCCATTTTCTATGCAGTCCAAGAATATTGCACTTTTTAGAGTTCCAAAATAATTCTAAATTCGTCTATTTAGACATACTTCAATGAATAAAACACTTATTATTATTATCTTTTTAAATTTGAAGAATCAAATTTTCACTCTCATATTTATATATATAAGTCATAGCATGACATTGTCATAATAAAATTTAGAGTATTATTACAAGTAAAATTAAGAGTATTATTACAAATCTTACATGATATATTTTATATGCATGTTGCATTTTGGAAGCAATTGAAAACATTTTAAAATGTAGTAAAAAAAAAAAAAAGAGTGAGTTGCTATGTTTTGGACTTGAATAAGAAAGAGAATAGATTTTTTTTCCACATAAATCACATTATAAATTATTGAAAAAAAAATTGGAAACAAGATCAATTTTAAATTTTATTTTTTTCAACGTAGAATACATATTAGAGTTAATATGGTTAAGACCAAGATGGGCATATTGGAAACATTATTGGTTTCTTGAAGTTTTTTCCCTCATATTTTTTTTTTCCAAGAAATTAACCTACTCTGAGGATTATTTATCTAAAAGTTTCTTTCATTCTACATGATGCATTATATCCACGAAGATTCTTCTATAATTTGAAATGGTAATGAAGAAAAGAAAAGTTCATAAAAATGGGAAAATAATGACAAATCAAGAATTTAGATGTACCTCAATTCTATTGAAATCACTCAAATTAGATACTTTAATTTATCTTCCCTCTTTTTTTTTTTCCCCCAAAACATGGCCTTACCGAAAAACCCCCGCCATTCTTCGGCCACGTGCAAAAAGCAATTGAACCAAACCGAACCGAACCATTTTCATTTTCATGATCCAACTGGTGAAGGTCAAGGTCTCCATGCACTGGCCCACACCACCGGCTGCTCTTTCCACGTCAAGAATATTCCGGCGACGTCGGAGCTCTGTGTCATTGCCCATCCTTCCTTGTACCTTCTCAACAGCGCCCTCACGTCGTCGCATACTTCGTCGCTGAACGTCACCGGACCGAATCCGCTTCCATGCAGCCGCTGTGCCCACCGCGCCGCCGATTCCCGCCTCTCCACCGACTCCGCCGCCGAGCAAGCCACCAGGTCCACGATTGCCCTACCGGCCGCTCTCTCAAGCATCAACCGCTCGTTGCTCGTCCTCGTGAAACTCTCGTCCAATGTCTCAAAATAAACCCTAAACCACCGCAAACATTCTTGAAACCCTCTCAGAAATTCAATCCCATCGACGCCTACGTCGAGATCGGCTTCCTCTTCTATCACCGTGATTATCCGCGGCCGCAAACTGCGGAAAGACGAAATCAAGAAATCTCGGCGGTTATTAATCGCCGCCACGGAACGTAAAGCTCCAACGCAGTTGATGGCGAGTGCCTCGTCTTCTTTGATGTCTAATTTGGCAAAGTCCAATTCCGAAAGGTCACCGGAATGGTACAGCGTATTGAATTTGAAAGGTACGCCCATAAGCCTAGCGAACTTTTCCATTCTTGTACCTATTTCCTTCATTACTTTTTGAGATGCGGCTACGCCGGTGCCACCACCGGGCTTGGTGGTGACGACCGTCGTGAGGCGAAGGTGCGGCGTGTCATCGGTACGAGTCGCGAGGGCTTCTAGCAAAGTCGGCCACTGAGTGCAATACGTGTTGCTGATATCGATTATGTGTAGCTTCGATTCTCCTTCTAAGGCTTCAATCAATGCGCCATTGCAAGAAACATGGCCAAAAGTGGTCCAGGGGCTAACCTCCTGAAACTTGAGCATCATTTTCCTAGTTGATTCGAACGAGCATGTTTTCTCTGAGGCCGAGGCCAAAGCGCGATAATTACGGTCGCCGGAATCTGTCATGCGGCTAAACAAGGCCTGCAGGAAGTAGGCTGCGAGCTTTTGATCCGTATCTCCATAGGGGGAGCTAAGTTCGTTTAGCATCCACATGAGTTGCTGAACGCGAGCGCTGTTCCTGTCAGAAATAGCCCTGGCGGTTTCAAGGAGAATATCAGGGGCCCACCTGCCGGAAAATTCGAAGTTGAAGTCCGGAGAGGGGGAGACGAACGAAAATTGGTCGATCGGCGTTGGGGTGGTGACGGTGGGGGTGGTAGAGGCGGTGGCGGTGGAGGGTGGGTGGGGATGGTAGGGATTATAGTATTGTCTAGAATTACTAGACGAAGAGAAATCTTCCTCATCCATGAGAAGGTTGTAGCATTCTTCGTCTTCGTTTTGATGGTAATGATATTGGTTTTGTCTAGAAGATCTAGAGCTGCTAGAATTGGTTCTGCTGGAGTTGTAAGATTGATCAGATTGGAGATTGACAAGCCGAAACAAGGTATCCATTTAAGACCCACATCAAAAAACTGGGAATCTCTTTAGTTTTTTTGGACTATAAGATCAAACAAGTTGTTATGGGGGGCGGTGTGTGTTTTTAACAGAGAAAGTGAGGATATAGGATATACGTTTTGGGTTTATATTTTAAGGCATTTTGGTTGAATCGATGAGAGAAAACGAGAAGTGTGGGATGGTAGTGGTAGTGGTAGTGGAAGGGCTTGGATTGATGTAGCTGATTCTCTTTTTATGGGCTAATCCCAAATCTATCTAATAAGCCATATTGACCATTATTGTTGGGATTCTCTTCTGAGGAGGGGAGGAGTGGTTTTTAGAAATAGAATTGTCCCTCTGACAAAAAGATGATAAAGTGTGAGAAAAAGTTAACCACGTCTAGATCATTAATGGTGTTAGTGGATTAGCTTTTCATTGTTTTTGAGAGAGAGAGAGAGAGAGAAAGAAAGAGAAAGAGAGTTTATATTTACTTAGACAAGTTCTTTTGAGTGGAGGCAGGCGTGCCAATTGGATTTTGGGTAGAGAAAGAGAAAGAGAAAGAGAAAAATAAGTTAAAGCTGCCGGCGTGCATCACCATCATCAAACCCACCATCATATACGAAGGCACTCTCACATTTCTCTGCCTCCTAATCCCTCTCCAAACTCTGCCAAAATTCTCCCTTCACTTTTTTGCTTTCTTTATACTATTATCTTCTCTCTTCATAAACCCATACATGACAATGTCGTATAAATAATGATGTACTCTATTACCAATACATCCCCTTCCCCAATTTCTAGGGCATGCTTTTTCCAACTTTATTCTCTCTTCCAATATTTATTATCAATATTCCCCACTCTTTGTTTTTGTTTTTGTTTTTGTTTTGTTTATATCCCACTATTCTAAATCAACCTCCCACCCTCCCTAGGCCCTTTCTCCAAATAGCCCCAACCATTCTTCTTCTTCTCCTTTCTCTTTGGTCCCAATATCTCACCTCCACACATTATTCATTTCTTCCCCTAACCCCATGTTCAAGTTTTCTGTCCTTCACCATTTACCTAGAAATTTTGTCTTCTTTTTTTTTCTTTTCTTCTAGCTTATAGGACATTTTGTTTTTACCTTGGAATCTTCATGTGGAGATGAACTTATTGGAGATTGTTGTGAATGATTCATGTGTATGTGTTGGCACTGTTGTTATTGTTATTGTTGGTGGTGGCGGAGGAAAATCTATGTGAGAATGTACAAGATTTTTGTATTGTTATTCTCTGCATGAATGATTAGGTCAACTCCATTTTTGGTGTCTGTTGTCCTTCATTTTTAGAAAGATGTTCTTTTTTCCATCAGACCATCATTGCTAAGAGAAGCCCGTTTTCCATCTCATTTCACACGCACACACAAGAGAACCTTCATTGTCAATACTCATCTCCCCCACTTCGTTTTTCTTTCCTTTCCATTATTCCTTTTTTTGTTTTCTTTCTCTTTATCAAATTTCTCTTGAATTTAATCCTAGCTCATTCAGTTCTTTCTTGACGGATTTTTAATTATCATTTGAATTCATTTAATTCCATGATGATAATTTTGTTTCCAACTAAAGGGGTTTACGAACAATTTTTATGTGTTTTACTACCAGATTTTTATATTGTATGTGTGACTTATTTTAATGTTTTTTATATTTTAAGACGTGAATTGATAGTGATTTTATTTTTTATTCTTGAAAGTTATTTTTAAATCTTAATCAATTTGAAAAAACAAAACATAAGTTTTTTTAATTAATTTTTTTCTTTTTAAAATTTGATTAAGATTTTTAAAATATTTTTAATTTTATGTAATTCATTTAAGTTCTATAAAAATAAATATTATTTTAATTTTAATAAATATAATGAAGCAAATTATCATGACTAGGGTTTGAAATTTTATTGCTGACACATGATTCCCAACTATCCACCTTTTAATATATGAGATATTGCTCACTTTTAGAGGATGGTAAAATCTTAGTCCTTCAAGTTTGCGTTTTAGAAGTTTCAAAACCAACACTTTCTTGTACTTTGAGATTTAGATTTAATTTCTATTTGGTACTTAGAAGTTTAAAAGTGACAATTTTAGCCTCTAAGGTTTGGATTTTGCTTCAATGTGGTCCCTAAGATTTTGATTTATCTTCTATTTGGTTTCAAGAGTTTAGTTTTTTTTTAGAAGTTCAAAAAGTTTTAGGTCCCATTTGATAACCATTTGGTTTTTTGTTTTTGGTTTTTGAAAATTATGCTTGTTTTCTCCTAAATTCCCTACCATGACTTTCATCCTAGTTAAGGTTGCATTTGAATTCCTAGCCAATTTTTAAAAACAAAAACAAGTTTTTGAAAACTATTTTTTTTTTGTTTTCAAAATTGGACTTAGTTTTTGAAAACAAGGTAGAAGATTGATACTAAAACCAATAAACTTATAGGTGGAAGTGTGTAAGCTTAGTTTTCAAAAACCAAAAACCAAAAACCAAATGGTTATCAAACGGATCCTTAGTTAATTGTTAGTTAATTTAACGAAAAAATGATGTGGTAGTTAGTATGTTGATGTGGATTATTGACCCCTTGTCACTATTGCGTTAGGTCTATTGTTCTCAAACTAGTTGAAGACACATCCCATAAGAGGTGGATAGCCTTGGCTACCAAAGGAAGAATCTCTCATCCCTCTGAACTTTCCTTAGCAAGCTAACCATAAGATAAGTCAATTAATAGTCAACTCGATTCTTGATCAAATAGAAACCGAATCCAAATCTTAAATATAAAAAATATCATTTTTGAAACTTGAGAATCAAAAGAGTTTATATATATATATATATATATATATAAAAGAAAGATGAAATAGAAACAAAATTCAAACATAAACAGTACTAAAAAAATGTTTGTTTTGAAACCTTAAAAGATCGGTAAAAAACGGAGTCCAAACCATAAATAATAATAATAATAAATAAATATTCAATCTTGGAAGACCAAAAGTATAATTTGTTCAAAAGTTATATACTAATACCTTTATTTTCAAGTTCTAAAACGAATTCAGTTCTTAAAATTGAAAACTGAAAAAAAAAAAAAAATATTGTTTGTGGGAAAACAATGCGAAATTGCATTAGTTATGGCAATTGATGACTCTCATGCTGACGACAGCTCTTCAACACTAACATTAAAAATAATAATAAGGAAAAGAAATGAACAACTTGTTGAAATTAATTTGGAATGCTTATGGATTGGATGTGACCCAAAACATTACTGTACATTAAATAATTAAACCACAATGAACAAATCTCACTGCATCGCTCATGATAGAGACTTTGTCTTAATCCTGTCGTGTGGGAAGCATTACAATTTTATTATCTTTCTTAAATTGACCAAGTCTAATTTCATTGGCTCCATCTAATTTTAATTAAAATCTTTAATTACATAATCCTAAGATGTTACTGATATATTTATTTAAGTATATATGAAAGAGCTTAAATTAAGAAGAAATAGTTGAATATCAATGTGACAAGACAAGACAACTACATATTGTGCAGGCCATTTTAAATAGTCTTTTTTTTTTTCATTTTTAATTGAGCTATGTGAAATTTCATGTAAACGTCAAAATAGACCAGTCACGTGATATATAGATATAAAAATGCTTCTTATTAAAATTAGAAGTTAGTTATTTACAAAATAATATTAATAATAATAATAATTAGAAGCTACTCATAAATTTTAGGTGATGAGTATTTATGTTTTTTGTTCAACAACATCAAGGAGGTGAACTCGAACCTTTGACCATTTTAGTCGATAATACATACCAATTACCGTTAAGTTAGGTTCATTTTGGCTACTTTTTATGTTAATTGAATGAATAAATAATAACTTTTTTTAACAAGCATCTCATAGGTTAAAATGGTTCTGAAAAAGAAATCAAATAGTTAAAAATACTAATTACCCTTATATTTTGCCACATTTTATTTTTGGTATCTATGGTTCATAATTGGTAAACATGAAATAAATAAAACCATACTGTTAGTTTTTTCAAAAGAAATTCTAACCCATTAGATATTTCTAATCAAAGGGATTGGTGGAAATGTATAGTCCAACATCTAAAATGGTATGTAATGATTAAAGCTAGCTATTGTACACTTGAAATTATTAACCAAAGTTCATAATTTTCAAAGAAATAAAAACTTCAAAACTATGTAGACTACTTTTGTGAATAAATGAGAGGAAAAGAAACTAAAGGTTAACTTGTCTGTATGTGTTTCTTTAAGTTCTGACAAGAATGCAGTTGACTTTAGTAGGAATGTAATTTTTTTTTCTTTTTTTTTCTGAGGAATAGGAATGTAATTTCTTTAGAATGATCTTTCATATTTTAATCTAATCATCAATAGTGCATAGTAGAAAATATAATGACTATTAATTGTCTATGGAAACAATCTCATTCATTAATTAATCATTTACAATCTCATTCATCAATGTTTGGTCAAGATTTCTCAAAAAAAAAATGTTTGGTCAAGAAACAATAATTCCCAATAAGTATGGCAAAAGAATTTTAAAAAGTTATTCGAACAAATTAAACCAAACTAAACTTCATTTTAAATTTTCATTGTTGTATGAAATAAACTAATTGGTTTGATCTCTTGAACTCCAAAGAAAAATTATAAAGAAAAAAAAAAAGGAAAACTGGTTGATTTTTCTGAATCAAATCTAAGAGCAGATCGATCAATCCGGTTCTCACCCCTGATATTGACAACCGATTATCATAATTAATGTGAGAAAGTAATTAATTATGATTAATTATTGATCAATCAATAACTTTTTTTTTAACAACATCAATAATTAATTATTAATTGCTATTATTAGTTAAATTAGCATTTTGCTTACTCCATATGTGAACTAACATCTTGACGATGGCTTAAAAAATAATAAATAAAAATATAAATAATGGTTCATTATTGCTATCTTTAACATCATAACGTTACTTTCCAGTTTTCATATCCATAATTTTATAATAGTCTGCAATTACGTGCATAAGATACATTTAAAGGTGGCATCGCCACATCCTCACTGAAAAGCTATTTTATCTTTACCTTCAACTTTTAACTTGTTTATTTACGAATTCAAGTACAAATTTCATTAACATGTCACAATAACAACCAAAACAAAGTCAAAAGTAACAAAAATCTTCCTTTTTTTGCTGTTTTTTTTGCCTTTCCATTATCTGAGAATTGCTTCCAACAATAATTTATCAAACAATTCCAAAGAGCAAAACTTGTTAAGGTCCCTTTCTCTTAAATAAAAAACAAAAAATAAAACAAAACATAATTTGACCTAAAGAATAGTCATCTGCTACAACCAGAGAAGACCAAAGTAAAAACAAGTGGCTTCAAGATATCTCTATCTGTGTGGACCAAAATAAGTGGGATAAGGTTGAGACTTGAGAGTAATCAGCGACAGAAAATTACCAAAATTTAAGGTTCTGAATCGACAGCAAAGTTGTGAACAAGATAATTTAATTTAGCAGTGTTGGGTACAGTTGAAATAGAACTCTACTTAGAAATTCAGCATCCATCCAAACGTGACTAATTGAAGAAGTTTAACTCACAACACATACACTATTCTATGGCAGATCACCCTGCAGTTCCCCCTTTACTTCCAGGCCCATACGGTGAACAAGAGAAACAGCTTTGGAAAATAAATCATATTGGAAGAAGAGGAGCAGTTCTTACATCTGGCAATTGATTTTTACAGCACACTGTCGGATAAAGAGGATTCATATCTGAATTTCGCTTTTCCCCCTTTTTCTCTCTCTATCTCTATCTCTCTTTTTGAGTTAAGAGGAGGGGGTTCTTGGGCATAATCTACAACTCAAGAGTTTGTGAAATGAACTTTTGTCGTCAGTAATGCATTCCAATACTCAATAGGTCAAATGCACCCTTTTCTTTTACAAGCTCCCCTTTCCAATAAGTTGTAAGATTTTAACACCACAAGGAAACAGAAACTTAAGGGCTAGCTGCAAAACCTATGCCCTTTTCTAAATTGGCATATATGGGACTCTTACCACGAAGAGAAGTCTTTGAATTCTCCTGCAGCTGTCCTTTTCTTTGTCGAGGTAGGTTCTCTTAGACTAGCATTGACAGCAGAGGATTTGGATTGGGCATTCCTTGCTTTCAAATATTTCCCTACACCACCACCAGCAGCTCCATTTTCGGCTACCCCAGTGCCTGGGTTACTATACCATGATCCAACCTTATCCTGAATGAAAGCAAAGACACTCATATGAGCTTATCAAAAGAGTTCCTCAAATAATCAAAAGATGTAAATACTATGAGCTCTAATAAAGGTCATTGGGGCGGGAAGACGAACGTTTTCTTCATCTTCAACATTCTTCTCGTCTTTTTGCTTTTCTTCGTCTCCTTCATCGGGTTCTGAGTATGGATTGACAAAAACTGTGACACTTGTTATCTTGATCTCCTCCTGCACAAGTAAGATGACATGTGTTGCGTTAATCACGGTAGGAAGGAAGTTTGAAATATCTAGGGGGATAGTAATGTCCAAAACATTGGAAAATAACAAATTAATTTTTGGCTATCATTCCATACAAATGTCCATGTATACATTAACATGCCCAATTGCTCATACTCATACACACACACACACGACTAACTTAATTTTTTTTTTTTTTTTTTTTTTTGAAATACACACGACTAACTTAATTGAACTTTAAATTAGAGGATCCTTAATATTTTCAAAGTGAAACTAGGCAAAGGGATATAAACATATCCAAGAAAAGAGACAGGACTAGAAATCATGTTGACCACTAAAAATGAAAGGTTTAAAATTACGAAGATAATAAAGAACTGACCAGAGGCCGATCATTGTCATCAACAGGAACCTTTTCCATTGCTGCCAAAGTAGTCAAACCACCAACAACACCGCCAAATACAGTATGCTTGAAGTTTAAATGATTGGCAGATTTGTACAGAATAAAGAACTGGGAACCATTAGTGTGGGGACCACTATTTGCCATACTGACAACACCCCTTCCAGAATGAAGCAACTTGGAGTTGAGTTCATCTTTGAAGGGCTTTCCCCATATAGATTCACCCCCTCTCCCAGTACCAGTTGGATCGCCACCTTGAATCATAAAATTCCTACATTATACATCTTCACCATGTAAATATGCCAAATAATCAGATTATCATTATTAAACTGCAGTCTGTAGTATCATCGTACCTAATATTTCTATGAAAAGCAACTCCATTGTAGTAGCCATTTTCACACAGTGTGATGAAATTCTCGCATGCCCTTGGAGTAATATCACAATGCAGCTCAATATTCAAATCTCCATGTGTTGTATGCAACTGTACGTATCCTTTCTTCTTTGGATTTTTCTCAACCTTGATATATTCATGTTCATTCTTTGTAACAGGATCATAAGCTGTAGATGTGAAGGATCGAGATGCAGCACCAGTAGTATAACGACTCTTTACCTGTAATAACAACTTGTAATATATCATTTAGATGCCAAAAAATATATTAAAAACCATTATAACCAGAGTACTGGCCTTCTCTTTAATACGGGTACCTGAATTCTAATCATATTTTTGGAGAAAAAATTTCATCTGTTTGTTGAAACAGCATATAATGAATAATGAATACGAAAGGATGGATCAGAACATAAATAGTAAATAACACTAACCATCTTAGCATTCACTGGTGCCCTCTCACCCGCCATGTGCATCGCAATTCGAGCAGCAGTTTTTTCACTTGGTGCAGCTTTTGCAGCAGCTGCACTTCTTCCATGTACTGAAGCAGATGCAGCATCCACAATACTAAATGCCTGAGTAGGTTTCTCCTCTCCTTTTGCGTTTTCCTTGGAATCCTCTTTAATGCGTGACCTAGCATCTAAAATTGCAGCAAGAGCAGCTGCCCTTTCTTTCTGTGCCTTGCCACCACCTCCCCCATGAAGGGCAGTTTGTCTTCCTTTTTCGGTTCCAAGTTCCTTCAGCATCTGCTTGATGTCCCCCGATACATTTATGTTATATGTTGGGTCTGATTTCATTTTCTGAAGCTCTGGATTAAATGGAAGTTAATAAAGAGAGTCAAGGTGCAGAGGCAGGATGGAATTCACACAAAAAAAGGAAAAAGATCTGTAGCTCACCTTCATCATCAACTTTCAGGCTATTTTTCACATGATCAAAATCCAGGAGAACCTTACTATCAAGCGCAGTAGGGTTCTGCAAATCACCACTGAGTTTGAGGAAGTGCATAAAAACAAATTTACTATCAGATTTAAAAACAGTTGAAAATGGAAAAACTCTGGAACCCTTTTACCTGAATGGTTATAATATCTTCCCTACTAAATGGTTCATCAGTTAGAAGTTCCTTCCAGTTTTTTGTCTTGATATTTAATTCTTTAATTGCCTATAAGGTGGAAATATCAGAAAATTGAGCATCAAGCTCCAAGTACTTCAAGAAGCAACAAGAAAAGATCACTGAGTATGAAAGCACCACATGATATGATGTACCTCGTAACAAAAGACATTTCCAGTGGTTTTTATAGCAACTATGTGAGTGAACTCGGTAAAAACTTTGTTTAGAACAGGGCACTGGAACTCACCTACAGCAAAGTCAAGAACGCGGTAGGATTATCCACAACAAAAAATATGACCTTCCAAAGAATATAGTCCTGAATTACATAATTTTTTTCCTGACTTACAGAAATATTGAATAAAACACTGTCATTCAACTCTAATCACAACGGCAAAAACCCATGCCAGAGCCAAACCAAAGAATAATTTTGACAACCGTGCTACCGTAATGACATTTGACGACCAGAAATATTCTTCAATCATATGATTTCTTAAGGCAACAAAATGAATAGGTTTCAAAACTATACCAACCTTCAGAATTCTTGTGGAAAGTCAGTGGAATTAGATCCTCCTGCTTCAGGGGAGCTCCAGTAACAGGATTTTTACCGTACTTTCGGATATAAGGGATGATATTCCTGTACCCACGTTCCAATATTGAAATGAACAATGAATTGACATATATTAACCAAAAAAAAACCCAGCAGAGCAAATTACTGTAATCTAAGAAAACCTACATTATCTCGAAGACGCTGCCATCGGCAGTACATACAGGGTCCTCAAAGGGCGTAAATGTAAGCCTGCCATTAAACTGCAACTGTTAATTCAGGGCAGATGCACGGGCAATAAACAAATAACAATTCTGTACAGGGAAAGAAGAATCAGTAAGTGGAGATTAGAGAGGAATGAGAAATTACGCGCAGCAATAGAAAGGAAGCCGTTTGAAAGGGGTTTGAGAGTGCTTGGATTTGGCGCCACCCCATTCGGTGGCCCATTCAGTTTTCGTAATAAACAAACGGTCTTTGCTGTGCTGTTTCTTCCCCATCTTCCTATGTCTCTTCCAGCTTCGAACTCAGAAGCTGGCGAATCTCTGCAATTAGGGCTCCTGAAGAAGTTCAATTCTCTTTCGCTTCGACCCCCCAATTCAAAATTCAGCCGAGGTTAGTGAAGCTGACTTTGTTGTCGACATGTCGTTTTCCGAATCCTAATATATCACACACGTCAGCCGGCAATTCATCTCGACGTGTCGGTTTGATTTCCGAAATTATCAATTCTTCAAACTGATTTTTTTTTTTTTTTTTGAAACTTCTTCAAACTGATTTTAACCTAATTATTATCCTTATTAAATTACAAATTATCTATTTGGTCCTTAAACAAGCGCTTGATAGGTCTATAAACTTTTGATTTTGTATCTAATAAATTTCTAAATTATCAATTTTGTGTCTAATAAACCATTAACAAATTCTTTTTCAAAAAAAAAAAAAAACCATTAACATATTCAACATTTTAAAAAATTCACATACCTACTTATAAAAAGTTGAAAGTATAAGGTTTTATTAGTAATAAAATTCAATTTTATATCTAATAGATAAGTTAATTCTTAAAAATTTGGAATATGTCAGAGATTTATCTATTAAATACAAATTTGAATGTTCAAAAATATATTAGATATTTTTAAAGTTCAATGACCTATTAGCTACAAAATTGAATTTTCAAAGACCTATTGAAGACTTTGAAATTTTCAAAGACCAAATAGATAAATTTGTAAGTTCAGAGACTAAACTTATAATTTAACCTTATTATTGAGGGCTAATTTGATTTTCGTTTTTTGTAATCTTAATCATTTTTTTAAGAAAATCTTAGTAAAATTTTTAGAACTAAAAAAATGGTAGTTTTTTAACTTAAAATTTTGTCCAAGATTTTATACGATTGCTCCATAAAAAAAAGACTAGTAGAATTTTATATGAATGTAACAAGTTGTAAAGTTCTACTTAACTATGTCAGGTAAATGTTGAAATCAACATTGGAGGTCAGATTAATTACGTATTTATCATCATTTTCTAAACTTTCTCGGTTCATGTTTTTTTTAATGTGTTTTCTTTTTAAAAAAAAAAAAAAAGTCGTTGGAGAAAAGGAAATTGTTGGGTTACATCAGAAGACGCTTGTGGCTTAGCACCCAAGAAAGGAAATGAGAACACAGTCCCTAGGAAAAATGCAACCTGACAGTGAATGTAACTAGAGAATTGGCCGTGGATACAATTTCAGCACTTAAGATCCCTATGTCAGCAAGGCTAGGTGGGCTATTTGATGGCATTCCTCAAATCTAATTCCACGCGAAAAGACAATAACCCGAGCCTCACCATACCTTTGATTCCTTCCAAAATTGCAAAAGTTTCCACCATACCCTATCATATGATTTCATAAAGACTACAAGATGAGATCCATCATAGTTTCTTAGCACAACGCCTATTCCAAACTTCGCCACAACACACTGCATCAATATTTACTTTAAAGGCATCGTAAGAAGGGAAAATTCATCAACATAGATAATAAGCTTTTTAATATCCTTGAATTACTTTAGACTAGACACCTCTAACATCTCCTTTGGATCTCAACATTTGGGATCATATCTCTAGGCAAATACTCATCTCATCATTCCAAATAGTGTCTTCATTTTTCTTTAGAAATTGCGACTTACCTTAACTCCATCAGATACAAGTATATTGCAGTTTTAGGAAGGCTTGAAGAAAGTCTAGCAAGGCAGAGCTTCAATAATTGCATATGCATAATTCATGCTCAAATGATGTAGAGACTTTATGAAGAAGATAAGCTTCAATACATGCCTCAAGGGAAAGCTTTAGTCCTGTCCAGTTGTATACCACCATCCATGTCTCAAGCGAAAAGCGTTGGTCCAGTTGTGTATACCACCATCACCATGCTTGTGTTATATTAACTATAAAATTGATGTTGGCATAATTTGTAAAATAGAATATTAAGAAATAAATCATTATCAAATTGGACCGAAATAAATCATACATGTTTGATTGTCAAGATACTAGAGTTGAATTTAAATAAGATTAATGTGGATTTCACAAAAAATTAAAAGTTACAAAGTACCCACAAAAGAATAAAGCACACGCATATCCTCTTTCTCATGCTTTTACCTTATTCGTAAGCAGACTGCTAAATGACCCAACAATTGGAAAGCAAAGACTGAAGGAAATGAGATGTTTCCTAGCAGTGAGAAATAAGAGGAGTAATTCCATCTCCCGCATTAGACTAAACTGAGTTTCTGTTTGTTTCAAATCGATAACATGAAAGTCCCACCCTTCCTCCTGTTAGGCTTGCAGATACCCTCTCTCTTCTAAATAAGAAATCACTCTTTCTGCCATGTCATTAGGGGACGTGCAGATCCCTTCTTTGTATTGCAATACAATCTGCCAACAAAGAGCAGTGTCAATCGTACTTTTCAGATCAAATCTTAAAACAAACGCAAAAGCAAGGGAATAATCAAACGATTATCTGACCAAATAAATGGAAAAATCAGACTTAGAAAAAACAACAAATGAAACAATCAAATAGAAACTCAGGAATGGTTGAGCTTCACGGGTCTGAACTCAAAGATGGTGTGATATATTTGTTATCGATATCGACAAGGAAAGTTTGATAAAGCTTACGTTACTTTGATCATTGATAAATTACTTCACTAGTTTAATTTTGAAGAACTTGAGAGTCAATTCATTCAACAGCAGGCAATAAATTGCAATCTTCTAGCATTGGAATATATGTGATGCTTTGACCTTATGGAAACAAAAAGTAAATATATCTGTCGTTCTAAGTACACACCTCGCACTTTAGTGGTTCTTCATATGGATCATCTATCCCTGTGAATCCTGAAAATAGAATGCAAAAATCAACTCAAAACTGAGATTGATATCAGTCGTGGAAATATATGAATGCAAAAATAGAAGCATGATAAATCCATTTGTTACAGAAATTAAAAGCTTTATTACAACTACAGCTACAATTCCTTGTAGTGGGTTCGTGAAAATTGGCAACTAAAATTCCCATCAAGCAGTCTTGATGAGCCATGATTGCTTATCAAGATCAACCACATAATTAAAGACAAGATTAGCAGAAAGATTTCATTCAAAATGGAGAAAGGCATGGAAAATTTTGGAATACCTACCAAATCTTAAAATGGTGAATCACGTGAAACCAAATGTTAGGAAAAACCAAAATAGTACCTTGTATCTTTCCTGCTCTAGACAGCTTATACAGGCCCTTTGGATCCCGGGCTTCACATACATTAAGTGGCACATCAAGGAAAACCTGTAAAAAATGACAGAACTATACTGTCAACAATGAGGACATTACCCTCCTCTTATCCATGTCCAGAACTCAAATGCCTTGTCCTAGTTGCGAACTCTGTGAGGAGAAATGAAACTACGCCCTGATAACATGCAACACAAAAATTAGAATAACATACCTCAATGAAATCACCTTCTGCCAACAAGGCACGACAGGCATCTCTGTCCTTCCGAAAAGGAGATATTAAACTAGCAATACAAATAATCCCAGCATCTGC
The DNA here is from genome assembly GCA_017139565.1 of Luffa aegyptiaca. Taxonomy (NCBI): domain Eukaryota; kingdom Viridiplantae; phylum Streptophyta; class Magnoliopsida; order Cucurbitales; family Cucurbitaceae; genus Luffa; species Luffa aegyptiaca. The sequence continues at coordinate 47,702,801 of CM029398.1, forward strand.
AAAGAGGCTTGCTACCTCACCTGTAGTTTAATATTCACGAAATTTGGGTGACACAAAAAATATCAATGGAAATTTTTCATCAGATATAAAAGGACACCCACCAATTCTCCGTATGTTTTCTGCACGATCTTCGGGTTCAAAACTAAGATCGCTGTTTAGACCATGCCTAATATTGTCACCATCAAGGATGTAGGTCAGTTTTCTTCTTGAATGTAAGCCTTGACTTAGTGCACATGCCAAAGTGCTTTTTCCTATAATTAGAGCCCTAGGTGAGAGAGAGAGAGAGAGTAACTACAGTGAAAAGATCATCCTATACGTGAGCATATTAAACAACAATCCGTTAATTGTACCAGACCACCATACAATGTGAAAAACCAGTTTCATGACTCCAAAATCTCTTTTTCAGGAAACGTTTATATGATAGAAGGTAATTTGATTGATCATGAGCATGAAAATTAGTTAGGAACGATAAATGTACTCATACCTTCTGAAATATAAACAATAATAATAAGCATGTCTCGTTGCTGACAAGCAGCTTCACTCTTTAATTTCCTTCTTTCACAACCTACTTCTTTCCCTTTTTGGCTTGGGAAACTACTCTATCTCTATGCCGGATTGATTAGAGTTGAAAAAACAAGAAAGTCGACTGTCTAGCCCATTGGATCAATAATTTAGTATCTTAATCAAGTATATGCTTAATGAACTCTTTTCTATGAAACGAACAACTAAATCATGTAACTTGGAAACAACTTGTAGGCTCCATACATCAAAAAGATAATATTAGTACAAATTGCACATGGGCAATCATAAACAAAAAAAAACAGGTGATTTGTCCTGCAAATATGGTCAGTGAAGTAGTCTTACGGGCTTCTGGCTAACAAAGGAAACCAAATGAGGAGAGAGAAAAAAAATAAATCACTACTGAAAACACTAAGTGACAGGTATTAGAGATAAAAGTTTCTGAGCGAAATAAAGGCCAAAATATCATAGAAATAATAATATCCATTATAATAGTGACGGTGATGATGGTCCTGAAAATGCAACAGCAAATAACACCAGTTACAAGTTGGGAAAACAAGGACTAACCTGAACCACTCAGACCAGTTATCCATATGACACAGCCTTTCTGCTGAATCAACTTTTCTCTTTGAGGCTTCCCGATGGGGCAATCATGCCATACAATATTTGTTGACTTCCCACCAGTTGAGGTCTCATGGAAACCTTTACCTAATTATTAAGTGGTTGGACAAAATTAAAGATACTCAAGTAGTTTCAAAATTCAGTAAACTGCAAGGCTGGTTACTCATGAGTCATGACCTTGCAAATTCAGTCTAAGAAACTAAATTCGAAGCAATATACAATAAAGCAAATTTGGCATGCATCAGCCTTAGAACTGTGCCAAAAAAAAAAAATATAGCACGATAAGCTAGAGCTGTTTTCAATTCGTTCGGGACCATTGGCAAACTCGTGATTTTGTAATTTACCTTTCTCCTAAGGCACACGCACAACTACATCTATTGAATACGAATAATTACCTACCTGATGGCACCGATGATCCAGATGATGAATTAATCGGATGTTTTCTAGGGAGATGGAGAAAATGGAAGGCGAAAATGCGAGGTAAAGCGGCAAAACCTTGACACATACACGCCTCCAAAATTTTAAAGCTTACTGAGAATCACAAATTCAAGCCAAAATGCATTTAATTTTAAACCTAAGACTGATCCACATACTATTCAGTAGTTAAAGGAACAGTCAAAAAACACCAATTTCTTCAAAGACAGGTTCAAAAAATTTCAATCCGGTAAGAAACTTCCGACATTATTCGATTCACATGAATTTGCTACAGTCTTCATGAGCAGAATCCTACGCAATATTCAAAAATAAGTACCGTGAATCGCAGAGCAATTGTTCGTCGACGCTCTAAATGGCTGGAAAAAACCAGTAGCAATAGCCTCGCAACAGAATCCCGATCCTCCACAACTCCGCTCCAGTCCAATCGCATTGCTCCCTGCAACCTTCGCCAGCTTCAACCTCCCCAGAGATGGGGAGATCAACGGCCGGTATTCATACATGCGAACAAGCGGTCGCACTGCCTGCAACGTGACCATCTGGGAACTGAACAACGAAGCAACATGCCAAAGATCAACAAGAAGCAGAAAAATGCATCAGAAAACACAGATTCGAAACTCCAAAAGCCTCGCTGTCAAACCTTATACAGAAATATGCATAAATAAGAAACCATTAGATATAAAATACATACAAGATTGAGAAGAGCGTTGACGAAAGAGGTCCTTGGAGGAGGTGGCGGAGGCAGTTTCGTAAACAATGGGTGAGCATCCACCTGGAATGCTGCTCGGATATGGCAGTGGCAACTGAAAAAGGCAGAGAGACGACAGAAAGAGGATGTGGAAAGCAAAGCGAGAGTGCGTGAGGGAGGCTCAGCTGTCACTTGAAGATGGAATCCACACAAGGAATCAAGCACAAAAAAAAAAAAAAAAAAGCACTAATTGCTCTGCTTTTCGCAAATAATACGATAACGATTGTGAATGCGCCGTGCAGGAATTATATTGTTTCATTTGTTTGCCTTTGACACGATTTTTTTTTTTTTTTTTTTGAAAATTGCTTTGACACGATTTCATCGTAATTCTTCCAATCAATCAATCTAGAGTGAACTTGAAGTGTGAAACTAGAGTGGGGTAAGGAGATTAAGAATAGAATTTTAATTTAGTTATTGTATCTTTTAAACATGTGCATGAAATAAAATCTTTAATTTCAAAATATTTATTTTTCAAAAATCATCTCAAATTTTCTGACATCAAACATCGTTGGTGAATCATTCTTCGAAATAGAAACTTCATTTCTTTTTTCGAGTTCAATGAGACGTGAAGTGAAAAATTCAAACAATTGAGCTTTTGATTGAAATTACATATTTTACATAACTCTATCATATGTGAATTAGATGTGATCTACTTGGTACATATGATATTCTTTTTTTATAAAAGTTAAATTATATAAAAGTAGGTGAAATAATACTTTTGACTTCTTAAGGAATAATAGTTCAGGAAATTTATAATTATATTATAATATTTTAGGTCAAGTTTGATTGCCACTTAGTTTCTTAATGTTTTTTTTTTTCTTACAATCTTTTTTTTTAGTACATTAACATTTGGGGGTGGGGAGATTCGAACCTCTAATCTCTTGGTCGAAGGTACATGTCAATTACCGCTGAGCTAAGCTCGCTTTGCTTTTTTTTCTTACAATAGTTCCTACTCCATGAAGGACACATTTAAATTCTTAATGAAATTCCCAAAATCAAAAACAACATTTTGAAAACTACTACTTTTAGTATTTAAAAACATTGAAAGAGTAGATAACAAAATAAAGAAACTTATAGATATAAATTGTGTTTGTAAGCTTTAATTTTAAAAAATTGATAACCAAACGGAGTTGTAGTTTTCATAATTAGATGAAGTTTAATAATTAACAATGAAGTCCATATATTTTAATTTTTAATATTTAGTCTCTACTTGGTAAAAAATTCCATCAAAACAGGATGTTGATTTTTAATATGTATCACAATCTATTTCTTGTAGTTTATAAACAAATGTAGTCCCTAATCAATTTTATCAATCTATATGTAGGAGGGGCTCAATTAAAACTCATAAGAATTTTATCTTATAGGAATATAAGATTATTACAAATTTTAAGTATAACTACTAAAATGTTACCTATAAAAGCTTATGGACTAAACTATTACGAATTTGAAAATACAATGATTACTTATTATGTACTAAAGTTTATAGATCAAATTGTTACTTCAATAAAAGTATCGGACCAAAAATGTTATCTTAACCATAAAACTTTGTTGTTTTAATTTTGGAGTTGTGTTTATTTAATCACGTATTTAAACTTTATAGTAAAGAATTAAATTCAATATTTATGTGATGGTCAGAAACTTTCAATTTGCAATAACAATAGATATAGCTCTAATAATTAACTTTGCTTCCTAATGCTAGAAAAAATAAATAAATAACTTTTGCTAAAAATATTGTTTTTTTTTTTCTTTTTTTTTTTTTCTTTTCCCTTTTACTCACAACGACCTTATAATTTAGTCTTTCTATAAACTTATTTATGGTGCCCAACTCCTATACCATGAATATAGCTCAACTAACATATAGATTGTAACGTTCTAATTCATCATTTAAGTTTTTTCAAATAAAAAAAAATTTATCATTTAAGGTTGTCAATCTTGAGAGACATTTTCATTTAGATAATTCAAAAAATCTACTTATTTCTCTTAGGAAAAAAAAATCTAATGTGATATTAAATTTTGGTTTAAATCCTATTTTATTTTATGAATTATTTTAGCTTTTATACTAATTACAAAATGTCTATTAGTTGTTATTTTTTTATATGATCGGATTTTTTTTTTTTTTGAAGAGCATATGATCGGATTTCAATACTATACAAACTATAGTACCATTCAAAATATTCTACCAAGTATTTTATTATTAATTTTTAACCTATATAAATTCACATAAAGCCCCTAAATTTACTCATTCGACCTTACATAGTTACATTTACAAGTTGGCAACAAGAAGAATAAATCTATAAGAATAAATTCGACAAACACAACAACGACGACTAAACTAAGCATCTAAGGGTGTGTTTGATTTAACTTTTCAAGTGTTTAATTTTGAAAATAAATCATTTTGAAAAAATTTATAGTGTTTGACAACTATTAAAAATGACTTATTAGAAAATGAGATTGATAAATAAACCATTTTGAAAGAAACAATTAAAACCAACTTTTTAAAAAAGTCTTCATAGGTAAACAATAACTTGTGTATAAAAACATTTGTAAGGAAATGCAACCAAACATATGAGTGTTTAAATTCTAAACATTTTCATACAAAATGTTTTTTAAAAAATGCATTTTTGAAAAACATTTAAATTAGAATGTATTCCAAACGGACCCTAAATCTAATTAACATAAAGCTGATTTCTTCTCATTACAACAATATCACCATCACCATCTTTTTCTTCCTCTTCTCCATACAAATCTTCCCCTTCCTCTTCATCCTCTCGGCTGATCTGAACTTTACTCTCACTCTCTCCTTTCGTCCCTTCAAAACTCGACACTCGAAACACGTTCTTAATTCCACTTATCAACCTCTGCCCAAAACTTCTCCTAAATTTCCGACCCCCACCGTCATTCGACGACGACCCACCGTCCGAAACCGGCTTGCACCCACCGCCAAGCTTAAAATCGGTCGTGAAATCGGCACTCAGCCGGAAAACAGAGGAGGAAGTGGAGCCCCGTTGGCCTCTAGCGACGACCTTTTCGTTGTCCACGCCGTGATGGAAGCTAGCGGAACGGCCACGGCCAGCGTCCTCCGACAAGCGCCTGTGTTTCTCGGACTGTTGGAGCTTCATCTTCATGGTGGTGAGCTGGTTTTCCAGGGTGCGTATGCGGGAGTTGGTGGCGCGCATTGCGGCCTTCAGCTTGGCGGACTCGCGAGCGGCGGCGTCGCGCTTGAGAATTGCCCCGAGCGTGAGCGGGTCTTTGGAAATTGGACGCGGCGGCGGCGGCATTGGGGGTTTGGTGGTGGTGGTTGTAGAGAAGATGGAGTGGCGGGTGTTGAGCTGCTCGATTAGCATGGCTCGGACCACGAATCTGAGCGGCATTACTGGGTTTTGCACTGCGTGTAGGAGGAGCTTCGGGGAGAGCTTGTCGCAGTCTATGAAATTGCATATTAAAACCTTTTGGTCGTCGGTGATCTTCCCGCCATATCCCTGCCATCAAAGGATAACATTAAATTTTAAGGTTAAATCTCATGACTTTAGAAATACAATTTGGTTTTTGCTTCTCAAAATTTAAAATGTTTTTTTTTTTTTCTTTTTTAAACTTCAAATTTCAAAATGTTAATTATGAGCCTATGAACTTTTCAATTCACATGGGGTAAGTTCATGGAATCAACTAGCTGGTTCATTCAAGGCTTATTTCACACAACTACGATATATTGAGTTTGGAGGCTTATTTAAAATTTTTAATTTGGAGCATTCGAACTGAATGAATGTATAGCTACTAGGTATCTATATTATAAATTATTTAAACAACACTATCCTACCTATAATTTAATAAAAAAATCAAATTACAAGTTTAGTTCATCAAGTCAATGTGTTTGTGTCTAAAAGGTCCTTAAATTTTAAAAAGTATCGAGAATATCTCTCAAAACTTTAGTTTTATGCCTACTAGTCTTTGGATATATTCAACAATTTTAAAATTTTGACACATTCAACCTTTTTTTTTTTAATTAACAAATTTGTTAGACATAAAATTGAATTTTGTGTCTAACAAAACATTAAACTTTCAATTTTATATCCTATCGATCCATGAATTTTAAAAAATGTTGAATAGGTAAGAGATCTATTAAATGTATAAAATCAAGTATTGTAGGACTTGACATAAAATCAAAAGTTGAAGTACTTAATTAGACACTTTTAAAACTTTAGCAATAGGAACGGGAAGTATACATATTAGACACAAACCTAAATGTTGAAATATTAAACGTATAATTTAACTTTTAATATAATATTTTTATAAATCAAAAAAGGGAAAATGAAAAAAGGGAAAATGAAAAAAGAAAACCTAATCAAATGTATATATCAGTTATTTATTTATTTTTTCAGTTCTAAATGACAGAGAGAAGTTGAAAAGGAATGAAGAAGCTTACTTTGAGATAGAGAAGAGCAATCTTGTAGATCAAGTCATGGCATTTAAACCTGCGGTTCAGCGACGAAGCCAGAACCATAAAATTCTCCACCTCCACACATTTGAAGTCTTCAAAGCAAGTAATATCGCCGTCGCCCTCATCCTCCAAACTCCACGCTTCAAGACATCTACTAGCCAAAAACGCCATCGTTTCGGCCTCCGGCAGCAACTCCAGGCACGACCGGAACACCACCGACGCGTAGTCCCGGTTTACAGCTACCACTCGCCGGAAATACTTCTCGGTGACATGCACTAAGTTGACGTCGTCGGAATCATTACTTTCCGTCTCCGACATCTCGAGCAACTCCGCCGCCGTTCGTAGTGCGGCAACGTTGAACGGCGTTATAACGATAGGGGCTCCGTAGCAAAAATCGGCCACTAGAGTGAACGTTTCGGGCGTTATTTTGAGCGGTGGGCTGAGCGTTACGTCCGATGTAGTTGCCAATTGTCGCTTTAAATACGGGCATTTGGATGCCAGAGGATCCTAAGAAGAATTTTTAAATTACGATAACTGTCCCCACATTTGTAATTAATTGCTGATAAAGCCCCCACATGTTTCAGTTGAAGTACAATTAGTCACGAGAAATTGGAGTCGTCTCAGATAATGAACGAGAAGAGAACACGTTTCCGCAATAAAAACCCTCCATTTAATTTATATACAAAAATAAACTAAATAATTGCCAAAAAAAAAAAAAAAAGTCTTGAACAACATAGGCTGCAATTGACATATACTCTCGACCAAAAGATCAACCAAAAGATCAGAGGTTTGAATCTCTCACCTCCAAATGTTTTGAACTCATTAAAACAAAGAAGTTAGTTAATTTTTACATATGTGTGTATTTTTTCCTGACAATATGTGAGGTGGGTGATTTAATTCTCTTATCTATTAGCCACTTGAGTTATACTCTTGATAACATATATATGTGTTATGTATGTATATAATAAATAATTGAATGTATATTAATATATACATATATCTATTTTGAAGAAAAAAATTGTGACTCACTTATTGGTGTATAGAAGTGGATAGAAATAATAAATCTATTGTTGCTATTGTTATTATTATTTACAAAAGTAATAACATTATTATGTTACAAGGTAAAATAATTTTCCCTTGAAAATAATAATAACAATGTTACAAATGAATTTACAACTTGTCTTCAAATTATTTAAAATGATTGTGACAATAATAAAATGTCCTATAATCAGAGACATGAGAATTAATGCTTGAAACAAAACATACCATCATCTTCACTACCTCTCTCTCTCAACTCTCACTCTCACTTCCCCTTCAGAAATAAAATATCAGACATTCTTAGAAAATGACTTTTAAAATTCATTTAAACTTTCATAAATAAAATAATTTTCATTTTGCTCGATGATATTCTCCATTAAGCTGAAACTCTTCAAACAATCGAAATTTTGGGATTAAACAATCTGCAATATGCGAGATGGGTTTACACCTTTTTTCCCACGTTAAATAGGCTATTTTAGAAACTAATGCTCAAATTCAATATTCATTTCCGCCTGGGTTAAATTAAACGACCAATCAAAACTTAATAATTAGATAGATATATCACTAATTTTATTCATCAATAGGATCATTTATGTTAATATTTCTCTTAATTTCATTCTACTCATTTTTTTAATCAATTTACCCACCACAACACCTCCTCAAAAACAAATTGGATCCAGTTCTTTCTCAAAATATATTTTTTTCATAAAATACAAAATTTGATAATGAAACAATTTAAAAGAAAATAGTTATAATGGGATTTTTTTTTATATAAAAAAAGCACTGTATTATATGGTTTTTTTTTATACAAAATTTGTAATTAAATAACTTAAAAAGTCACACCAATTCAATCCAATTAGAAATACTCCCTAATCTAACCCATCCAATTAACACCCTCAACCAAGGATGAAGGAAATGATATAATTAAGAATCAAATTATTTTACTTAAAAAAACGACAATTTTATTTTTTTTCAAAGGGGGGTCAAATTACCGCAAGCAAAGTTATTCCAAAGGCCAAAAAATGTAGAAATTACAAATACCTTGTGGAGATGAAAACACTTCCCATTAACTCGAATACAGACATCCGTCTTCAATCCAGTTATCTTAGACCTAAACAAAAATGAAATGAAATTAAAATCAAGTTAAATAAACCACAAAAAAAAAAAATCTCTAACCCCCGAGAGAGAGAGATTATTACCATTGCTCAACCCTGGAATGGAGATGCGGCGGAGGAGGGGGCGGAGAGAGAGGCGGAGAGAGGGAAGAAGAGGAGGAGAACTCATAATCTTCTTCATAAATAGTATCGACGGCGCCGAGATTTTGCCAAACGGTAAACTCTTCAGTTTCCTTCATTTTCCCCTCGTCCTCAGCAGACTGAATTTCGAGGCCTTGTGAATTTTGCTTCATCATTCTCGCTGCCATTAGGGCTCTGAAAAGGGGTGAGAAATTCCGACCCGGTCTGAGCTACGGTTTAAATGGGTGGAGGTGGAGGGTGTGTGTATTAATGGCGGCCATGTGATGGCTCTTAAATGCTGCTTGCCCTTAATTACGTCTCTCTTTACTCTCATCTTTTTGTAAAATTCAAAAATTCTTTTCCCAATTACGATATCCATTTTGAATTTTGTTTAGGTCTGGGGTTCGATTTGAGAGAGCAAGAGAAAGGGAAACGGATGGTGTGTTGTCAACTCATTTTCCGTTGTGTCGAGCAATTTGGAGAAAAAAACGTGGCTCATTATTTGTCGACCGATGAAGCCAAATTTTACAACTGGGATGGGAATTGAAACTGTCTTTTTTTGTTTTCTTCTTTTAAAAACTAATAATAATAATAATATTAGTAGCACATGAATGCTGCTGAATGGAAATTCAAACCTTTGATAAACTTTTTGGAGAAGTTAAATCTTAATTATTCAACTAGACTTGTGTTCACTTTTTATATCACATCTTATGGTAAAATTATTGTGTTGATAGTCATTTAAATCATTTTTTTTTTACATTTGGAAGTGGGGGATCCGAACCATAGCCATTTTGGTCATTATTAGTACAAGTTGAACCATGCTCATGTTGGTGATAGTCATTGAACTTATAAAATTGGTTTTTGTTCTAATATATAAAATTTGTTTCTTTTAGATGATATTGTGTTTTTCTTTTTTCGATTGAATATATAGTATCTTGACTGGTCGAGTTATGCTCAAGTAATTAATGGTATTGGTTTAAAATGCATTCTACTTTTTTTCAAAAAAAAAAAATGCATTCTACTTAAATTTGAATGAAGTTTTAGTTTTTTTTTTTTTTTAAATCTAATTCAATTTTTAGAGGATTTTTTCCACAACACATTAATTGTAACAATAATTATATATATATATATATATATATATATATATATACATACATACATATATATGTATATGGATAAGAATTCAAATTTTCAACCTAAAAAAAGGTGTTTTATTTCTTATAGTTCAACCATTGTAAGGATAATGATCCAACTTTTTGGAATAATAGTTGGTGTCTTATCTACTTAACTATATTGACTTAAAGAAACTTGCTTGGTATTAATTTTTTTTTTTTTAAGATTGCTTATTTTCCCATATTTGAATTATATCGAGTTAAACAATAGTTTCATATTGTCGTCATTTTTTTTTAAATAAATGCTTCATTAAAACAACTCAACCAACTCTAGTACAAAACGTTTCCTCAATAATAATGGAGGAAAACGACTGAGGCAAAACATAATTCCCAAAAAAATAAAACTTCCTCCACAAAGGAGGATGAATCGTGCACACAAAAAATGTGAGATCGCTTGATTTGCGGCAAAACCCGTCGATAGAGAGCGCATCGAACCGGGTTTAATGGCTTCCTTGTCCCAAAAAATGTTAAAAATATTCTCATCTTTTTAAAAATAGTAAACAATGCTTCATTAATCAGCAAATAAATGTCACATTGGCTACATTGGTGTCCTTTGGCTTCATTGACAAGTCAATTGTGGTTTCTTGAAGACCTTGTTCTTCTTGGTCCTTCATTTTTGTTTTAATTCAACATTTGAAATATAGATCAAACAAATGTTTTGTTTAATTTTCGAGTGTTTAATTTTGAAAAAAATCCTAGTATTTAGCAACCACTAAAAATGACTTATTAAATAATGAGATTGAGAAATAAATCATTTTGAGAGAAACAATTGAAAACAAATTATTTTTAAAAAAATGTTTTTGAGTATATAATAACTTGTGTAAAAACACTTGTAAGAAAATGTAACTAAACATATGAGTGTTTAAATTCTAAACAATTTTGTATACAAAATGTTTAAAATAAAATGCACTCTTGAAAAAAAATTAAACTAAAAAGTATTCTAAACGAATCCTAAAACTAACCTCAGTCAAAAATAAATAACTCAACCAATTGAAATATACTAATTTTGTATTTGTTATATTTATTAAATTGTTTCCTTCTTCATGTTCATAAATTTTACGAGCAAATCTAAAAAAAAAATATTTAAAATAATGGTCAAAATCCATCAATACAAATTTCATAAAATTCAAATAACTTGTTTTTTAATATATATTTTATATTTCTCAGGTGTGTTGGTAGCCACAACCATAACCATAAGTAAGGTAACCAAGATTTTTTTTTTTGAGAAGTAAGGTAACCAAGAATAGAGTTTACAACAACAAAATTAATAATCAACTAGAGCATAGCTCAAATGGTATAAAGTATGTACTTATATCCAGGAGGTCACGAGTTCGAATTCTTCCATCTCCAAATATTGATGAATCCAAGAAAAACAACAAAATTAATAATATTACATTTTTTTAACCTAACCTCAAAAGCGATGATACACTATCACATCCGTCACACTCTATTATTTTGTATAACAAATCAAATTCTTAGTAATCTAGTAAGCTTCTCCGGTTAGGAAAATAGCTTGCAGGTGCAAATTGTTGTGGCAGCGGAAGCGGGAAGGACGGCGACGGCGGTTGAGTTGTTGAAAAGATACTAAGTTGACTTTGACTGGTAGCAACCGCCGTTACTAAACTGCCTTCTACGGTGGTGATGTCATGTATGCTCGATCTTTTCCGATCTTTCTTGGCCGACTCTTGCCGTAGAAAATACTTCTGGGCATGGCTCGCTACCTGAGTTGGCGTTCTTGTAATCACCACATTTCTGGAAATACTTCTCCAATCACCCTTTCCAAATTTCTTCAGCCCCAATAAAAATAGCCTGCCAATTTTAGAACATTAACCACTAAATATATGCAAGATTGAAAAAAAAAAAAACCCTAAGATTTCAATCTAGGCAATGTGAATATTCTGATCGCTAGAAGGTTTTATGCCCAGAAAGTCAAAAGTTGAAGTAACATACTGGTGTTCTTTTTTGGTCCAGGGCTTCCCCTTCTTCCTCTCGGACGCTTTCTCCGACAACTGGCGCGGCGACTCCGGCGAACTCGCCACCGAGTCATCGGCATAACTCGGCAACTCGACTCGTCCAGAGTCAATCTTCTGTACGTCGGAAACCAAAGCATCGAAATGGTCTCTAACTTCGGCCGCCGATTTACCGGGAACGAGAGCGGCGATCTTGATCCAACGGTTGGGCGAGTTCTCGGGCACCATAACCAGAGCGTGCTCAAAAATCTTATCCTGTTGGCGAGTCCACGGAGTCGGAGAAGGCGATGAAGCCGTAGGGCTCCAGTAATCGTTGAGAAGGCCAAAGGAAGAAGGGGATTCCATTGGCCTCCTCGTCGCTGGACTGAGAGAAATTGCGACAGGGGATTGGAATTTGAAGTGGAAGGAGGGTAAAAGTGAGGCCAGGTGCACGTGCGAGAAATGGAAATATTTGCGGGGCTAAAAATGGGGGAGCCAACGGATTCACCCCCCAGTAAAAAGTAAATTCTAACACGTTTTTGCTTTGTTTCTATTTTCTTCTTCTTTAACAGCTATAACGTTCTTTTTTGGGTTGGGTGTGTGATTTTTTTTTTAGACTGCTATTTTAGTTTTCTTCCTCTGCCTCTTTTCATATGGTTTATTATTATTATTATTTTTTTCAAATTCAATTTCAGATAGTTTACTTAATTCTTATTAGTATTCTACAAAAAGATGCACCGACTCTTTTTTTTTTTTAGATTACGTACTTGTTACGAATTAAATAAAAATAAATTTAGGTTTGACTATGGGGTTTTTTATTTTTGAACTTAATATGTGTTTTAGTTTGTTGATATTGAAATTCTAAGCGTTTGCATTTTGCAAGACAAAAAGGAAGGTATGAGGCTCATACTTTGATATTTATGTTAGTATCAAGTTGTGAATAACTTGAATGAAAGAATCAAATTATTTTGTACGTATTTCATTCATATCATCTCTACTATTTATTTATAGGGAGGTCTTATAGGATAATGTATGGAAGAGATGATGTTATCCAACCAATTTTGTTGGGATACTCCAACCAGGAGAGTAGGGAAAAAAATTGGAAAACCAAGCTCAAGCCATGGCTCCCTAGGCCATGTGGGTTGGCCACTTAAGCCCGCGAGTGACTTACATGGGTTGGCCCTTAGGCCATGCGCCACCCCCATGTGGGTCGATCTCGAGGCTGTGGGAGGGTCGGTTTGAGGGCGACCCATGTGGGCAACTTATCCTTCTAATGATGTGTGGGACGTATTTGTTTGGGTTGGGTTTTCCTCTACTCGTAGGACTCGTCTCATTTTTGGGTCTTTTGACTTATGTTGGTTTTAAACTAGGTTTCCCGGATAATCACACCCCAAACACAGTCTATTTGTGTTTGAATGTTTTGTTTTTTCAACTTCAATCCTATTGTTCAAAAGTTTACAAATTAGTCTTCATTATTTTAACAATTTTCAAATTTATCATTTTTGTTGGAGAAGCTTACAATTAACTAACAATAAATTTACATTGCACGAATTTAGAGAATAAACTAAGGTACCAAGAGAGGAAAAGTTTTTTTTGCTTTGGTTCATTTTGACCCTTCATAAATTAATATTTTAAAGATATATGGATCAAAATAGATATTTTGAAAATATATTAGCAAAATGAACCAAAGTCAAAAGTGTAAGAAGCAAAATAATATATATATTTTTCTTAAAAAAAGGAAAAGATCGATCTTCGGCCCGTCATGTTGCAAGTCCAAATTAAGGCCCATTTAAGCTCCCTCGAAGCCGAGAATGTCTTGGCCCAAATAAATTGGAAATTCTGTATATAAAATCTCTGAAACCCTAACTTTGTTATCGCCCTTCATCCGCCATTTTCTAGTTGCTCCCTTTCCCCTTTCCCCCTTCCCAGTTCCCACTCCCCCACCGGCCGCCATGAAGTACAACCCTAGGGTTTCCAGTTCCCGCCGCAAGAACCGCAAGGCGCATTTTTCCGCGCCGTCGAGCGTTCGTCGGGTTATTATGAGTGCTCCTCTCTCGGGTGACCTCCGGTCGAAGTACAACGTCCGATCCATGCCGATTCGGAAGGATGACGAGGTCCAAGTCGTCCGTGGAACTTACAAGGGCCGGGAGGGCAAGGTAGTGCAGGTGTACCGTAGAAAGTGGGTCATTCACATCGAGCGCATCACTCGCGAAAAGGTTAACGGATCCACTGTTAACGTCGGAATCAACCCCTCGAAGGTCGTGATTACGAAGCTCAGGCTGGACAAGGACCGCAAGTCACTTCTGGATCGTAAAGGCAAGGGCCGCGCCGCCGCTGACAAGGACAAGGGTACCAAGTTCACTGCAGAGGATATCATGCAGAGCGTCGATTAATTTTGAAAATGGTGATGTTTAAGTTGATAGAACTATCATTCTCTTTCATAGTTATCTAGCGTGTTTTGTGTTCTAAGATACTAGGAAAATTTTCCTCGGACATGTGGCTATAATTGTCGACTTTGGAGGCCTTGATTTATGGTATTTCTAAATCACATTTTGTTATTTCAATGAGCTACTCTTCCCGTTTGATTTTACTGTCGTTACTTGTTGAATTTTTAGTTGTTCGATGGAGTTACAGTAGATGCTTTATGAAATATGGCATTTGTTTAAGGTGACAAGGTTCTTTTACAACTCAACTTTAGCATTCAGTTTTATGAAGTTCTCTGATCTATTTAGGAGCACGAAGAATATATTAGCAATTGAATATTTGTTCCTATGATTCGATCCAATAGCAGTCTTCAGCATTTTTTTCTTTTGATAAACTCTTTTCTGGTCATAGTAAGATTCCCCTTTCATTGAACACCGATATTCCTCCCATAAGGTCTATATTCATGTTTCACATAATTGTTAATGGTTGCATTGTCTAATTGTGGTTTAAGTTGGTCCTAACTTATTTTTCTTGCTTAAAATGCAATGCTGTGATCGTTGTTAACTGTCTCTTTAGAATTTCGGGTCGTCTCTGATTTGATTCCTTGTGATGTATTCGTTTTGTTTTTAGAGGTTTTACTGCATGGGTTCCCGATCTTTTCTCTGTCGTGGTGTTGGTAATTTGAGATGACATGGTTATAGCACTCCAATAAATTTTTCTGTCTTTGGTTTGGTCTTTCGATTTGAGTTCCTTGCATTGGTCTTTTGACGAATTCAAGTGAATCTGTGAAGATTCGCTTCGAATATCAATGCACCAGGAAGTCTTGGAACGATTTTCTGCCATTCTGGCTTTAACACACTACTTCACACGTACTGGTGATTGGCGCTGTAGCTCATGCCCAGTCATACACTTGAGCGTTCTTCAAGTCTGGTTCCATTCCACACAAGAAAACCCATTTAACGCACTTTCTTAAGTGAAGTGGCTTACACAAGACTATCTTATAACGCTCTTTCTTAAGGAAATAGCATAATTAACCCAGAAATTTAGGTTTATCGACACGATTAGATAAGATTGGATAGCTTTCACGGCATCAAAGATACTTCTGAAAATTAGTGGAGAGTTATTGTGCATAGAATAAAATTGTTATTGCCGGTTTTCTCCTAAGAAATAGTTGAAGGTTATTGCTCGAAAGTGGACCTCAGCTGTGTAAGTCTGCCCTGTAGAAGAGACCAAATTGGAGAAGGGAGCACTCATACTTGGAGAAGAATGCAACAAAATCTACCGGAAAGGGCTAATCCCAAATCTGAAAACAACTAGTCTCGGGCAATATTATTATCCTTGAATATTCCAATAGCTAATAATTTTGGATTACATGTACAATGTTTACCTATTGGCAAAGCAATGTGGATCAATTAGGGCTATTTATTCAAACCCATAACATGGCAGTTAGAAGATGGTCACGCTAGGCTCTCTAAACTATAAAGAATGCTTTTTCCCCTCTGAGTTGGGTTTTACGAGTACACCAAATTCAACAAGGTAAGGTAAGTGATTTCTTTATAAGAGTTAAGTGGGATGTGCAAATCAACCCTCGGAGAGCCAGGTAGATAAGCATACTAAGTACATAGGGTAGTGAGAGCTTGTCTTGTGGTTCAAGTGTAACAAGTAATATTAACTTGGCTTGCTACTTGAACAAATCTACCTTCGATCTTCTCATGTTCAAGTAAGTAATAGCTCAACTTATCAAATAACATGGGGTTCCATCTCAAAACCAATTGGCTAAGAGAGGAGTAGTCTATTTATCTTATAAATTGTGAGGTATCCACTAATCTTTTCAATGTGGGATCCTCAACACAACTTGCTATTTGAACAAATCTTCTCAATTTCAAGTTTAGAGTAGTTATTTTCTCACAAGTAATAACTAACCGAATTTCACAGTAGCCATTTTTTGGGGGGGTCATTTTCTAAAATGAGGTTATAGCTATCTACTCAAATTTCTCTAATTCATAGCTCATCCGTGAACTATTACTAGTTGACTTGATTTCATTGACCCATCATGGACTTATTGACCCATTGCATTGCACTTGACATGGTTATACTCCCTTCGGCCCTTGACATTGAGGCCATTTTTCTCATTCTATACCAAAGGGATTTATTATATATTCTTTCAAATTTATGAGTAGATACCACTCTAAAAGATATTTGTTTCGTGGTAATCCAAGATTCTTATAGAAAGGGAATGTAGATTTTTTTTTCATTCAATAGACATCTTGTTTGTTCTATAAAAATGAATTTCAAGATGGTCAAGTATCTTAGGATATCCATATCCATATCCATATCCATGACCAATTTTGGATGCTCTTTTGAATTTCTAAGATTTCCATAGCGAAGACATCTACTCATGAAATTTTTGTCCTTTATCAGTTTTCTTTATTTCATTTTTTTTATTTAAAAATAAATTAATATATTTACGCACTAATAAACAATCCTTATTTGACAATGTAATTGATATAATCCACTCAAAACATCATCAATTATATTAATGATCTTCTTTTGAAAAATATTTAGTTACAATTGAATTGATATTTATAAAAATCTCAATCTAATATAAATTAATTTGTTATCTTAAAACAAGACGTAAAAGTTTGTATAAACTAAATCGATATATAAATATAAGCATTAAATTAATAAAGACCAAAATGCATGTGATATAAAATTTCAATTAAACTAATATGTAAATACCTAAAGATTTAGCAAGGGCATTGTTGGTAGAACACATAATCCTACAAATATTCCTATACACAAATCCTACAAAATAAATACAGTTGTCTAATTACTCCCGACATTCTTATAAGTTGTGTTTTTAAACAAACATGGTCATATAAAACGTCGAGACATCTATATAATTTCAGGCAGATAAAAATTCTAGTTATCTAACTTTTTTTTAAAAAACAAACCAACCCAAATGGAAACTCATGAGGGATTTGGGATGTGTTTGAAAAAATATATATTTTTTAGCACTTTATGATTAAGTACTCAAAATACTTTAGTTCTTTAAAATTATTTTCATAATTGAAATAATTTTTTGATTATACAACCAAAATAAATTTTAAAAAGAGAAAAATATTAAGAACTATTACGGATTAAACCGACCCCTTATCCTGTGGTATATGTTACTCGATGTCTTTAAATAGTGTGCCAGGCTTTTTTTTTTTTTTTTTTTTTTTTTTGAGTCAGCAGGCATAATTATTTAAATGTTGAGAACTCAAAATTTATGAAAAATAGTGAAAATACAGAATTGAATTATATTCTCCATCAAATTGATGGTCAAACCACAGGTTGTTGTAGATCGCACGGACGCGGAATAGTTTATATGAATAGACCGCCTTTAAAGACCAGCTTCGGGCAGCTGCCCCTTGGGCTTCGGTCAACTTCGGAGGTTTCTGAATTTACGTACAAATCAACGTGCTTGCACGCCGGTGGCTCAATCAGTTGCATCGCCCAATTGTCCAATTCAACTCCCATGCTGCAGACATGACATGACTGGTTAATAACAGAAACAAAATTATTATCATCATTTTTCTTTTGCAAAAGGAAAAAACTTGACTGTATACCGATACGCACGGATATCCTACATATCATCATTAAAATATTGACAATTAAGAGAGATAAAAAAATTTCTCATTTTCTACCTTTCTCTTTTCTAATTGTCAAGATTTTAATGGAACATGTAGGAAGATTCCTACATAATATGTAGCCAAGTATTGTTCTTTGCAAAATATAACCTTGCAAATATTGGCTGATAATTCAAACATTTAATAAATGAATATGCAAAAGAGGAAAATAAACATATTTTTAATAAAAATTTGCATTTCTTGAATTAATAATAATATTCACAGATATAGTTTCAAAAAAAAAAAAAAATATTCTCAAATATCGAAACTATTTAATAATTAAACAATTTTTTCCCTCGAAAATTGTATTCTTATGCATCAACTAGGAGATCAAGAAAGGATGTGAAAGTGGAAATTTGAATTTTCTAACATTTTTGTTGAAGATATATATGCTTTTAGTATAATTAAATTGTTAATGCTATGTGGTATTAAAAAAAAGGAAAAATCAAACCATTTAATTCAACTAAAAAAAATAAAATAAATTAACAAGTGATATGCACGTTTTTTTTAACAAGTGCAATGCATGCTGTGTAATTAATAATTAATATATTGTTTCTCTTTTTAAAGCCAATCGATATCATTGATTGAAGAGTATTAATGTAGTAAAAAAATTGTCAAATTTTCGATTGGTTTCAAAATGTTTCCACATTGATTATGGCGTGAGATAAATACACAATTTTGTTACAATCATACTTGTTTTTGAAATTTATTTTATAATGTCCATGCTTTGTTACACAAAGTCATATATAATTTTAATATATTGAAGAAAATATAATAAGTTAAAATAATCCCATTGAAAAAAAATAATAATAAAGCTCAATTTTAGTAGATATTTAAAAGATCTTTCACTTATTCAAAAAATGTACGTAATGTTATAGATAATTTTGACCACTCCAAAATTCAAGGAGCAGACGTAGGTAACACGACATGAGCTTTGAGGGATTGGGCCTTGGCCCAACCCCCTGCTCGGCGTCGGCCTTGAAGGTCGAGTCCTTCCACCTCCGTTTGGTCCTTGGTGCTCCTGGACGTCCCATTTCCACTTGGTTCAACCCAAATCGTCCCCGAAAGCCTAGAAACTCTAAGGCAGGAAAATGTATTTAAACTCTTCTTCACGAGGAAGGGATTCTGAACCCTTCCTTCACCTTTTTGACTTAAGCATTGCAGGTCACGTCTTCCCCCTCTCATACAAATTCACTGTTGGTATCACGTGAAGGTCAAATAAGTTTTTTCTGTCCAGATTTTGGCATAATAAATAATAATTGTTTCACATTCATAAAGAACTAATGTGATTTTTATTCTAACCGGTTTTAAAAAGGGATTTGAACCACTGACCTCGTATTTATCCGTACAACTTTATGTCAGTTGAACTATGTTCTTATTGGCGAAAAAATTATAAATTTAATAAAACTTTATGGTAAAATATTTTCGTATTCCCATTTTCAAAAAAGATATCTTAAAAAAGAAACCATAATCCACACTTTCATCTCTCTCTCACTTTTTTTCTTTTCTTTTTTTCCACCCATAAAGTTGCCCCACTGTTTTAATACCCAATAGCTAGACATAGATATGATATTATAAAGCAAAGGTAGCCAACTTTTATGATATTATATATAAAACAAACTAACTTTTTATTTCTTTCATTAAAATAAAACTAACTTAAGGCCCCGTTTGATAACCATTTGGTTTTTTGTTTTTTGTTTTTGAAAAGTATGCTAGTTTTCTCTCAATTTTCCTACCATGGTTTTTATCTTCACCAAGGACACATTTGAATTCCTAGTCAAATTCCAAAAACAAAAACAGATTTTTGAAAACTATTTTTTTTAGTTTTAAAAAATTGGCTTGGTTTTTGAAAACATGAAAATAATGTATTAGGAAAACAAAGAAAATTGTAGGTGAAAGTAATGTTTATAGACTTAATTTTCAAAAACCAAAAACCAAAAACCAAATGGTTATCAAACGGGGCCTAAACTTTTGATTTTGATTTTTTCAACAACGTCCGAATTTTAATCATGCTAATTTTTAGCAACTTTTGACATTGACTAGTCAATTAAGTTCTATTCAACGCCATGTTCTTACTCCTTAAAATATTAACTGGTTGACATTGTTTATTTTGTTAAATAAAAGACGAATCACACCCAAATAAACTAATTGAGTATTTAGTAGTGAATCAAAGACATTTTTAAAATACATGTAAATCAATACAATCAAGTGATGAACTCTAACAAAAAAAAAAAAAAAAAAGTGAACTGTAAAAGAAAAGATAGATTAATATACACATACACACCAATACACATAATTCTACAATTAAACCATAAATAATGTTCTAAACAAAATTAAAGCATAAACAATCTCAACTTTTCGATTGTTTTAAACTTCATAAAGGTGTATATATATAGTCACTCTCAGTCTCAATTAATGAAATTAAATTTATTTTATTTCGATAGTGGTGGTTCTTCTGGTTTAATTATTAAGAAAAGCTTTAGGTTGCAATAATATATATATTTTTTAATTTTTAAAAAAGATTTAGGTTTTTATGATCTTGGAGATTACCTAGAAGACTCCAAAAGTAATTGCAATTGTACCAAACCAATTTAAACACAACTTAAATAAAAGATCATCTGCTTAAAAAGTTATATTTAACAATTTGAAGTTCGTGATATGTTAAATACCAAACTTCAAAATTATGAAACAAAATTTAGAATAAAAATTTGAGATTCCAATATTATGGAAATATCGAAAAAAAGTGTTGACGTGGATAGATATTTCTTGAAAAAATTTAAATTAATAAATAGACATTTTACACTTCTTAAAATAGGTTAAAATATTTCTTATTAATATTATATTCATATTAGTTATATTTTATAACTATTGTTTAATATGCCATCACTATATAAAGGTAAAATGAAAATGTGGAAAGAAATGTAATACCATAAAGTCAAATTATAATTTAAACATAAGAATGAATTTTTTAAGTTCAACAACATTTAGGAGGGAAGTTTCGAAATTCTTTTTTTTTTTTTTTTTTTTTTTTTTTTTTTTCGAAGATGTATATCAATTATCGCTGAACTATCCTCGCTTTAAAGATGAAAGAATGACTGTCCCTCACAGAAGTCGAAAGTTTACGCGTACAGAAAGTTGGCGCGTATTGTACAGTGTGGACATTAGAAAGTCAAGCTTTTATGAATGCGTTCACAGTCACTTTTCTTCTCTTTCTTCTTTTGCTTAAAGGAAAAGCTCAGTGCTTATTTCCTCTGTCTTTTCCAGTCGTTGAAACCGAAATTTCGACTTTAAAAATATTATATTAATTTCAATTAAATTTCAAACATCATCAAATATGGTGGGGTTGGTAATTGGTATCAAATCTTCCTATCCCATGTTTATTGTACTGAAATGAAAAGAACTTAAATTTTAAATTTCCTCCATCCCAAACTTGTGATGAAAATTAAAATTAAAATTACAACTATTTATAAAATCTTAGGCCAATTGTATACATACATGTACAAATAACATAGGTTAAATATAAATTTGATCACTATAATTTGGAGGAAGTTACAATTTAGGGTCCGTTTGATAACCATTTCGTTTTCTGTTTTCTGTTTTTGTTTTTCATTTAAAAAAAACAGGGGTGTTTGATAACAATTTCTGTTTTCTGTTTTCTGTTTTTTAAAAATGTTTTTGAAATTATAAGTAAATTTCAAAAACAAAAAAAAGTAGTTTTTAAAAACACATTTCTGTTTTTCAAAAACTCATTTTTCTTCTAATGCTTACTTTTCTCCTCTTTTACCTCTCTCTCCAACAAATTTCTTTCTCTCTCTAAAATTTATTTTTCTCTCTCTAAAATTTTCTCTCTCAAAACTTTTTTTTTTCTCTATAACTTGTCTATTTCTAAAAACTTGTCAATACCTTTTCTCTCCTCAATAAACATGTTCTAATTTTTCTTTTGGAAAAAAAAAGTTACCAAAATTTTCTATCGCTACAACTTTTCTTTATTTTTCTAATTTATCGTTAGTTCTTTAGCATATCTTTTACTCTTAACTTTACTATCTCTCTAAATTTTCTTTTTTTATTTAATTTTTTTAATCTAAAATTTTTCGCTTTTACTCTAACTTGTTTTCTATTTTTTCTCTAACTAATATCTTTTCTCGAGTCTAACTAATATTATTTCTCTAAACATTTTCTTTCATCTCTCTAAATTTTTTATGTTTAACTTTCTCTCGTCTTTTCAAAAAAAAAAAAAAAAAATCTTTTGAAAACATTTATATTTGTGTCTCTAAATTTTTGTTTCAACGTCTTTACACATTTTTCTCTCTCTAAAATATCTTTTCATCTTTCTAATTTTTAAAAAACTGAAAACCAAAAACAGTTATCAAACAAGGTTGGTTTTCTGTTTTTTTAAAACAGAAAACAAAAAACAGTTATCAAACGTATATGGTTTTTGTTTTTAAAAAACGGGAAACCAAAAACCAAAAACCAAAAACAGAAAAACCAAAAACCAAAAACTAAAATGGTTATCAAACGAGCCCTTAGCTTTTGTGATTTTAAAATTAGAATTTGTGATAGGATAAAATCTCATTAAATAATCCATATTATGTAAGTCTTTTAGAATTTCGTTCCTAGCTTGTCACATATTCAATCTGTTGGAGACTTTTGATAAAGACTATTTAATGAGGTTTATTAAACTATCGGGACAACATAGGTTGGTTCGAAAGGCTTGTGAGGAAAATGTATCCAATAGTTGGTCCATATCTTTTCCAAGTTGGCTTGTATAAGCAAATGAGGCCGATATAGGTTGTATTAACCACACTAGTGGGGGATCCTGTCCCACTAGTGTTATTCGTTAGTTTCTAATGAGAATTTCTTTTCTTCAAAAAAAAAAAAAAAAAAAAAAAAAAAACACTATAGGGACAAAATTCTAATTTTAAAACTATAAAAACTAAAATCTAAGTTTCTCCAAACTATATATATATATTGTAATTTAACCAATAATATATAAATAAATTAAAGTCCCTTTAAAAAAATTTAAAATATAAGTGGGACCACATTATTTTTTTTATAAAATAAAAAATTAATTATATAACTGGGACCACATTTTAATCTTTAATAATTCAATTTAAGTTATATTATAGTAGAGAAGATTCAAACATATGATCTCTCGGTCGAGGGTATATGCTATTAAGTTATGTTCATTATTTCAAAAAAAAAAAAAAAGTTATGTTCACTTTGATCCGTAAATTTTCATGTACAATACTTAACTGCATATCGGTAGAAAATGAAAATTTTATTTTATCTCTCTTAATTGTCCACGTTTCAATTGTATGTAGCTAAGTATTTTCCAATTTTCATTTAACATTTTATAATGTGGATTGGACCGAAACTACTTACTTTAATGAATCTTTTATGAAGTGAGTACTAAATAAAGTAAGAAAACAGATTTGCTTTATAAAAAAAAGGGTAAGAAAACAGATAAAAGGAACCCTTTAAATAAGGATAAAAAGGAAAAAAAAATAATAAAAGCAAGAACTTTTATTTTCTTTTAAAATATTTTATTTGGTAAAGTAAAATTTGATTTTGATCTAAATTCCGCCGATTAGGATTAAAGAACGAGTCCGAGAAACAGGAGCCCGAAGACTGACGGTTATAAACTAAAGTAATGCAACAAATTTCGGATCGACACTCATTTTCTCTTTAGCGGATACTAATTCCTTCATCCCCGTCTTCTTCCTCCTCTGCAATTCATTCTTTTGGATTTTGTTTCTGAATCCAAAATGGCGACGTAGAGAGAGAGAGAGAGAAAGAGAGAGGAAGATAGAGATTCTGTACTTCTACTTCACCTACTACTCGTTGTTATTATATTGTTATTTTCTGGTAATTGTCGCAATTTGTTAATTTTCAACGAAGCATCGCTGCAAGTCCGAGCCATCTCCGTAGAAAGTGAAATTGAATTTGAATCGGGACCTCGTTCGTTTCCTTTATATATAACTGCGGATAGCTAAGAATTTATTTTCACTAACTCACTGGGAAAAATGGAAAGGTTTTTGGAGGAGAATTTTGGGGGCGTCAAACCGAAAAACTCGTCTGAGGAGGTGCTGCAGAGGTGGAGGGAGCTTTGTGGAGTGGTCAAGAACCCCAAAAGGAGGTTTCGATTCACCGCCAATCTCTCCAAGCGTGGCGAAGCTGCTGCTATGCGCCAGAATAATCAGGTTCCTCTTCATATTTCCATTCTATCAACGATTATCTGATGTTTTTCATACGTTCCTGAATTTTTTGCTTTCTACCGTTTTGGTTCTAAGACGTATAAATCATACACGGTGGAGAAAAAGGATCATTATTCTTTTCAATACTCTGGCTTCAGTATATTCTATTACTGACTACAAGTGAACCCCCCACCCAAATAAAAAGAAAAAAAAAAAAGCTTTGAGATCATTTAATCTTTTTTTTTTTTTTTTGTTTGAAATCTGAGATCATTTAATCTTTCCAAGACCGTTATGGAATAATAAATGGGATGTACTGTTGAAATATTGATGTAAGATTAAATTTAATCAAACTTATCATTTAAGCTTTTGCTTCAATTGTGATTCACATGGTATCAGAGTTGAGTTATGTGTTTGAATCTATTTTGATGTCATTACTCTCCAAGTAATATTGATAGCTGCCCATTGGGCTCAACTAAAAAAAAAAAAAAGATAACTGCTTGTTGGGCCTATGCTAATTTCCAAGTCGTTAAGTTAGAAGTATTGATATATGATTAAATTTATCTGCTTAAGCTTTTAGGTTTGGTGATGATGTAATCATATCCATTCATTTTGTTTAGGATGAACGTGATAACCATTCTTTCTTCTGCAATGTAAAGATCCCAACCACTTATCATTTTCTTAGGTTTGACAGTTTTACCTTCTGCAATGAGCTGACTTATCCACTCCTATTATTGTAGGAGAAGTTGAGGATCGCAGTTTTAGTCTCAAAAGCTGCATTTCAATTCATCCAAGGTGAGAAGTTCTGGAATTTTGATGAAGTAATGTGGCTATATATGGAGATTTTCTCATATTTGATGGATCTTGTCTTGGTATCTTAGGTGTGCAACCAAGTGATTATACTGTTCCGGAGGAAGTCAAGGCTGCAGGTTTCCATATTTGTGCTGATGAACTCGGGTCTATTGTTGAAGGCCATGATCCAAAGAAGTTTAAATATCATGGTGGGGTTGAAGGGATTGCTCAAAAACTCTGTACATCAACAACAAATGGGCTTAATGGTGACGCTGATGCACTCAACCGTAGGCAAGACATTTATGGAGTTAATAAATTTGCTGAGAGTGAACAGAGGAGCTTCTTGGTGTTCGTTTGGGAGGCCCTCCAAGACATGACTCTCATGATCCTTGGACTCTGTGCTTTCGTCTCTTTGGTGGTTGGCATAATAACAGAAGGATGGCCACATGGGGCTCACGATGGCCTTGGAATTGTTGCCAGTATCTTGTTAGTTGTATTTGTCACAGCAACTAGTGATTATCGACAATCCTTGCAGTTCAAGGACTTGGATAAGGAGAAAAAGAAGATATCAATTCAGGTTACAAGGAACGGTTATAGACAGAAAATGTCTATCTATGATTTACTTCCTGGAGATATTGTTCACCTGTCTATTGGGGATCAAGTCCCTGCAGATGGACTTTTTGTTTCAGGGTTTTCTGTATTGATTGATGAGTCAAGTTTGACCGGAGAAAGTGAGCCAGTGATGGTGAGTGCAGAAAACCCTTATCTTCTATCAGGAACTAAAGTTCAAGATGGATCCTGCAAGATGATGGTCACTACTGTTGGGATGAGAACCCAATGGGGTAAGTTGATGGCCACTCTTAGTGAAGGCGGAGATGATGAAACTCCATTGCAGGTGAAATTGAATGGAGTAGCAACAATTATTGGGAAAATAGGTCTTTTCTTTGCCATCATCACTTTCGCTGTGTTGGTTCAAGGATTGGTTAGCCATAAACTCCGAGAAGGGACTCTCTGGAGCTGGTCTGGTGATGAAGCTTTAGAGATATTGGAATTCTTTGCTGTTGCAGTCACGATTGTTGTTGTTGCTGTGCCAGAGGGGCTTCCTTTGGCTGTGACATTAAGCCTTGCATTTGCCATGAAGAAAATGATGAATGATAAAGCACTTGTTCGTCACTTGGCAGCTTGTGAAACTATGGGTTCTGCCACAAGTATTTGTAGTGATAAAACTGGAACAATCACTACAAATCACATGACAGTAGTCAAATCATTCATTTGCATGAATGTCAAGGAAACAAGTAATAATCCATCAAGCATCTGCGCTGACCTTCCAGCCTCTGTTATCAAACTTCTTCTACAATCAATATTCAACAACACTGGCGGTGAAGTCGTAATCAACAAAGATGGCAAACGTGAGTTGTTGGGCACTCCCACTGAGACTGCATTATTAGAGTTTGGTCTTTCACTTGGTGGGGATTTCCAGGCTGAGAGACAGGCAGGTAAACTTATTAAAGTTGAGCCATTCAACTCTTTGAAAAAGCGGATGGGTGTTGTCCTACAATTTCCCGAAGGTGGTTTCCGTGCTCACACTAAAGGTGCTTCAGAAATAGTATTGGCTGCCTGTGACAAGGTGCTCAACTCGAGTGGTGAGGTTGTTCCTTTAGATGAAGCTTCCATCAAGCACCTCAATCTTATTATCGATCAATTTGCTGGTGAAGCTCTCCGAACACTTTGCCTTGCCTACATGGAACTGGAAAATGGGTTCTCTGTCAACGATCCTATTCCATCCTCTGGTTATACCTGTATAGGTATTGTGGGTATTAAAGATCCTGTTCGTCCTGGTGTTAAGGAGTCTGTTGCAGTTTGTCGTTCAGCTGGTATTACTGTACGAATGGTTACTGGTGACAATATCAATACTGCAAAAGCTATTGCTAGGGAATGTGGAATTCTTACCGATGATGGTATAGCCATTGAGGGTCCAGATTTCAGAGAGAAGACTCAAGAGGAATTGTTGAAAATTATTCCCAAAATTCAGGTGCTTAGTTATTTTCCAAATATCTCTGCATCATCCAATTTCCCACAATTAGTTTATCTGTTTCATAGTTAGAAAACTCCTGATTCTTTTGCAGGTGATGGCTCGATCTTCACCTCTAGATAAGCACACTCTGGTCAAGCATTTGCGGACCACCTTTGATGAAGTTGTTGCAGTTACTGGCGATGGGACAAACGATGCTCCTGCACTTCATGAAGCAGATATTGGACTAGCAATGGGCATTGCTGGAACTGAGGTGAGTTTGACATAGAGCTACTTGAACTCTGAGCAACATATCCGCATTACTTCACGATGTTCTTTTCTGTGATTTGACTGTTTGATGGACCACTGTTTCTGGTTTTCAGGTCGCCAAAGAGAGTGCTGATGTGATCATTCTTGATGATAATTTCTCTACAATAGTGACTGTGGGAAAATGGGGTCGTTCCGTTTACATAAATATTCAAAAGTTTGTGCAATTCCAGCTGACTGTTAACATCGTGGCATTGATCGTAAACTTCTCTTCAGCTTGTGTAACAGGTTAAATATCTAAACACCTCATATAGTGCTTGGTTCACTTATTAAGCCCAAAAATTCTTGTTTCCTTCCCTCTGCTAACCTTCTAGTGTAAAAACTTGCTTCAGGTAATGCCCCTCTTACTGCAGTCCAGCTCTTGTGGGTGAACATGATTATGGATACACTTGGAGCGCTGGCTCTCGCCACTGAGCCTCCAAATGATGGCTTGATGAAGCGCTTACCTGTTGGGAGGAGAGGAAGTTTTATCAGCAATGTCATGTGGAGAAACATCTTGGGCCAGTCCTTGTATCAGTTCATAGTGATATGGTATTTACAGGCCAGAGGGAAAACAGCGTTTGAGCTAGACGGCCCTGATTCTGATCTGATACTGAATACCCTCATCTTCAATTCCTTTGTGTTCTGTCAGGTATGACTCACTCATTGTTTCTAACCTCCCGTGAGGAGATTTTGAAGTCTCTTTGTACTGCAAATTCTAAGCAGATTTTCTTCTCGCAGATCTTTAACGAAATAAGTTCCAGGGAGATGGACAAAATCGATGTCTTCAAAGGCATACTCAATAACTATGTGTTTGTAGCTGTGATTGGTTCCACCGTGGTCTTCCAAATAATCATCATCGAATTCCTGGGAACATTTGCAAGCACAACCCCTCTGACAATGTCGCAGTGGCTGTTTAGCGTGGTGATTGGATTTCTAGGCATGCCAATTGCTGCTGTCTTGAAGACTATTCCAGTATAAACAAACCCACATCAAGCACAGAGAAGAGAGAGATGTTTCTTCAATCACATAGATTTAGTGAGGTGAGGCCGTTGGTTGTTTATCGGAATGTAGTTTAGCTCTGTGATTTCTTTGTATATTAGTGGCCATAAAGTTTGTTTTGTCTACGATTCGTTCAATTGAATATCTATTTCCCTATATGCACCATTCTTTTATTCTTTGATTTTCATCCCACTCCAGTGGCGGATGACAGAGACTTTCAATTGGAAAATTATTCTACTTTCTTCCCTTGATGTTCAAACAGTTCAAGCTTTTAAATTTTGCCAGTGTTCGAATAAGTTCAGTTGTATTATTGTCATTATTTCTCGGATATTTATACTCTTTTGTATTGGTTAAGAAGTATGGTTGTTCCTTATTTTGATTGAAGGAATGATTTAGTTGATATGAAGGAATTTAATTATCGGTAGTTGTTAAGGTGAGCATAACTTAGCGATAATTGGTATGTACTCTCGATCAAAAGGTCAGAGGTTCGAATCTCCTCATCTCCCATTGTTGTTGAACTCAAAAAAAGAAAGAAAAATTATTGGTAGTTTAAAATTTTATAATGATCTATTTCGTGAACATACATAATAATTGCAAGTGTGATGAAAGTTTCTTTTATATGCTAAATATATTTTTAAATCTTTTTTTGCACTAAATTATTAACTACTAAATATGGATATTTTACTAGGACAAAAATTTTCATATTAAAAAATCTTTGCAATTTATATATATATATATATATATATATATATATATATATTTTGAGAGATGCAATTTATATTTTGTTAAAGTAAAATGTCATTTCAAATGTCGAAGGTTAAATTACAATTTTTGTTTGGTTTTTGAAAGCATTAGTAAAAAATAGATCACAAAACAAAGAGACTTGTGAAGGAAAGCTTTTCAAAAAAAAAAAAAAAAGACTAGCATGGGAAAGAAGTGTTTATAAATTTAATTTTAAAAAATAAAAAATAAAAAACCAAGGTCTCCTTTGATATTCATTTATGCCCCGTTTGATAAGCATTTGGTTTTTGGTTTTTGGTTTTTTAAAATTAAGCTTATATACACATACCTACACTTATAATTTTTTGATTTTAGTATCAATTTTCTACATTATTTTTAAAAACCAAGTCTAATTTTGGAAACAAAAAAAAAAGTAGTTTTCAAAAACTTGTTTTTGTTTTTAAAATTTGGCTAGAATTCAAATGTAACCTTAACTAGAATGAAAACCATAATAGGAAATTTAACATAATTTTCAAAAACTAAAAACCAAATAGACGCCTTAACTTTTTGTTTTTTAGATTTTTCTTTGGACAAAATAAATATCCAGAGGTAGCCTTTGCTCTCTGGCTTGCACTTATCCAAGGCCTTCAATCCGCATATATATATATATAAGGCGCGTTTCTATGGCAAGCAATTTCTGGGGAAACTTTGCTTCCAGAAATGGAAGCTTTGAACGCAAATGCGCCAATTCCTTCACCGAAGTTCGAACCAAATACCGAGAAAATCAAGCGTACGCTCCTCCAAAAGGGTGTCTATCCCACTCCCAAAATCGTCCGCGCACTCCGCAAGAAAGAAATTCAGAAGCACAATCGCAAACTCAAGCGACGCGCTGAACGACAAGCCGATCAGTCGCCACCACTTTCCGAGCCCCAAAAGCTGCTAATCGCCGAGGAAACCCATTTTCTGACGTTGAGAAGCGAGTACAAGGAGTTCTCGAAGGCCATTGAGGCAAAACCAGCCGGGGGCTTGATGGTCGGAAGGCCTTGGGAGAGACTGGAAAGAGTTAACCTTAAAGAACTTACCGATTTTAGAACGGGATACAATCGGGATAGTCTGAAGAAGGAGAGTTTGAGAGAATTGAGGAAGCTGTTTGAGGCTCGTAAGCTCGAGGAACTGCAGTGGGTTTTAGACGACGATGTAGAACTGAAGGATGAGTGGTTAGAGAGTGAAAATGGTCATTGTGATGCCGTGAAGCGGAGGCGCGGAGACGGAGAGATTATTCGTTTCCTTGTTGACAGGTTTGTGTTGGTTTGAGATCGGTTTCCGATCAATTAATTACCAAAGATGATGAACTTGTCGATAACTCAAGATAGCAAGGTTACTATTTTCAGGCTCAGTTCGAGGGAAATTTCCATGAGAGACTGGAAATTCTCGAGGATGATGATACGGTCAGGATTGCAGTTTAATGAAGGTCAGCTGCTTAGAATTTTGGATGCCCTTGGTGCCAAGGGATGTTGGAAACAGGCCTTGTCAGTGGTCGAATGGGTGTACAATCTTAAAAATCACAGTCATTCTAAAAGCAGGTATGTTTTTTCTAATCCATTCTGAATTTATATGTGAAAAATTAGAATGGTGAATATGGACTATTACCCTCTAAAAACTTACTTAAGTTTGATGAATTGCTCTTCATGCATGTTTTGATCAATATGCTAGTTTAATTTTTGAGTTAGGTGATGAAATGAGTCTTTTTTAATAAAAACTTTTGCCTTTGCAGATTTGTCTATACAAAGCTCTTAGCTGTTCTTGGGATGGCAAGGAAACCTCAGGAAGCCCTTCAGATATTCAATTTGATGCGTGTAATGCTTGCGTGCTTTTGTCTTTTGATATTCTAAATATCTTTTTCTATATGTACGTGATGTTGTTAGATATGTTATAGTTGCCTTATTCAGGGAGATGGCCAGATATATCCCGATATGGCTGCATATCACAGTATTGCTGTTACGCTGGGTCAAGCTGGTCTCTTGAAACAATTGCTGAAAGTTATTGAATGCATGAGGCAGCAGCCATCTAAAAAAGTTAGAAACAAGTACCGCAAATCTTGGGATCCTGCAGTTGAACCCGATCTTGTTATATATAATGCTGTAAGAGAGCATATCTATGTAGCATCTTGACGTGTCCTTTAATTTTTCAGTAATATATTTTTAGCATGACGAAAGTACTTGAAATCTCCATGCTATATCATATAATATTATGTCACCTGGATTGTCTTGTTTCTTAGAAATGCAAAGTATTGAAAGGAATGCTAAAAGAATTCACGTGACATGCATTACTAGTACAAGCTTTCTTAGAAATACAAGTAGAAGTAGCTAATCTCATCCAAAATTCTTGCTAGATTTTGAACGCATGTATTCCCACCCTTGAGTGGAAAGGTGTTCACTGGGTGTTCACACAATTGAGGAAGAGTGGTTTGAAACCTAATGGAGCAACATATGGACTTTCTATGGAGGTACTTGCTGTATTCTATTTCTTGAATTGAACTTCTAGCTTCTTTGCGTTTAATGAATAATGGTGCTGCCCTGAATCCTGATTGAGACTATGAATGGAGGCTGGGAGGTTAATACCAGAAAAGAGCTCTCTCTCTCTCTCTCACACACACACTTTAATGCACTCTGTTGAGCTGATAACTAGTGACCATGATATTCTTGGATTTGTTTCCTAGTAAACTGTATGATTGATGTTTAATTTTTTTTAATAAAGACGAAACTTGTCTGATGTTTTGAATGGGAGAAAGCATGTTACTTGATATTTGTCTGTCCTTGAGATATTTATGTTCAAGCCTTACCGTAAGTGATTATTGAAAGGTAATGCTGAAATCTGGAAAGTATGAGCACGTCCACAACCTTTTTACAAAAATGAAGAAGAGTGGAGAAACACTGAAGGCAAACACTTACAGAGGTAGTTTCATTTGCATGTCTTCTAGAAATGGTAGTTATCTTGACCCTGCGACTTAATATGTCTCCGAATGGTGACTGTAGTTCTTGTCAAAGCTTTTTGGGAGGAAGGAAATGTCAATGGAGCTATTGAAGCAGTCAGGGATATGGAACAAAGAGGAGTAGTTGGATCTGCGAGTGTCTATTATGAACTAGCTTGTTGTCTATGCTACAATGGGAGGTGGCAAGATGCATTAGTAGAGGTAGGTTCCTCGTCCATATATATCTTACTCATTTCGCTTATGACTTTTAAGGGCCTTTGTCTAGGATCATTTCTTTATTTGATTACAGAATCTATACACTCTGGCTTCAGTAAATTTAAGTTCAACCTGCAATGATGGTTTTCTTTTCTTTCTTCTTCTTCATGAACCTTGCAAATAAATTTTACCAAAAGGGTTGCAGCAATGTTTATGACATTTTAAAATTTAGGTATTATAGAGCATTCAAATTTTATGAAAGAACATCGTATTTATGATTGCGTAGCAACTGGATGTTGCACAAACTTGATTGTAATAATAGCAGGCTAGGAAGTTCTGTTCTCATTATTAAATGTGGCTGCAGGTTGAAAAAATGAAAACACTATCACACATGAAACCGTTGGTGGTGACCTTCACTGGCATGATCTTATCTTCCTTTGATGGTGGACATATTGATGATTGTATATCTATTTTCGAGTACATGAACCAAAAATGTCCGCCAAATATAGGGACCATAAATACCATGCTTAAGGTTTATGGCCGAAATGATATGTTTTCTAAAGCTAAAGATTTATTTGAAGAAATAAAGAGAAAAGCAGATCATTCCTCCCCGAGTAGTGGTATTCCTTCTATAATCCCAGATGAGTATACGTATGGCTCAATGCTTGAAGCAGCTGCTTGTGCACTCCAATGGGAATATTTTGAGAATGTATACAGGAAAATGGCTCTGTCAGGACACCGGC
This sequence comes from Luffa aegyptiaca, assembly GCA_017139565.1. NCBI lineage: Eukaryota > Viridiplantae > Streptophyta > Magnoliopsida > Cucurbitales > Cucurbitaceae > Luffa > Luffa aegyptiaca. The sequence goes on from CM029398.1 coordinate 47,735,997, forward strand.
TTGATCAAAGTAAACATGCAATGCTACTTGTGGAAGCATCCAGAGCTGGGAAGGTAAAAACCATTTTTCTTTCATTGATCTAGATTTTAAAACCTTTAGCCAGTTGATATGCAACTCAATTCTTAAAAAAATGCATGCTGGTAAAATCCCTCCAGTGTTTTTTGCTGGTTATTTCTCGACATCGGCCTTTTAATTTTACACAAACCTTTATTTTTAGAAAAGTTAGTCGTAAGAGATTGGCACTAGAATTAATTTGCTTCAGTCTATCTATTTCAGTGGTACCTATTAGATCATGCTTTTGACGCAATCTTGGTAGCTGGTCAAATTCCCCATCCGCTGTTGTTCACAGAAATGATATTGCAACTTACAACTCAAGATAACTATGACCAGGCTGTCACCTTGGTTAAAGCCATGGGTTATGCTCCATTTCAAGTAAGTGAAAGGCAATGGACAGAGCTTTTTGAAGCGAACACGGACAGGATTTGTTGGAGTAACTTGAAGAAACTGTCGGATGCTCTTAGCAACTGTAATGCATCAGAAGCCACGGTCTCAAACTTGTCAAGATCACTGCATTCTCTTTGCAAACCTGGCATACCAGAAAACGCCTCCCAGTCTGTAGCCTACGACCATGGTGCAACAAATGGATTACAACTTCCTGGTTCTGAAAACATGGAGAATATGAAGCTTCACCCAGATCGCTTCACAGATCATTGTGACGAGTCATTGGATAAGGTTCCTGTTAACCATGCTAGCCTGAACACAAAGGTCGAGAGTGACTCAAAGACGGCCCCTTGGTCATTGAGTTTTTCTGAAGGTGTTTTAGGGACTGACAAGTTTTCGGATCGTTCCGACAATGAGTTCTCAACTTTTGATTTGTGTGATGGCAGTGAAGATGATGAGGAAGAACTCAACATATTACTTGATAGATTTGGTGATTCTTATGATTCAAACTCGCCTTCTGTTAGTGAAATACTGAAAACCTGGAAAGAAGACAGGAAAACCGATGGGTTATTTCTCCACCCTTTGAATTAGTACACTTTTAGACTAGTCTATTAATTGTATATAGTCCTTATTTACACAATGCATATTAATAGCTTTAAATTAGTGCATTTTATTATAATAATGAGCAGGCTTTTTCCATGAAGCTTTTCTACTGAAGGAAGGAACGTTTTGGGGGTAATCCAGCTCCCACGAAATGTTTGATTTCTTACCGCTCGTCTCTTTCAAGGTTGAGTCTCTAGCGTCTTGGATTGACTTTGAGAGTACTGTTTTTCAAAAGAAAACGTTTCTTGTAAACACTTTGGAAATAAACCACAACAAAATTCTCTGCTTCATCATTACAATTTTCAAAATATTTTAACACATTGAAAAATCTATTCCATATTCATAATTAATATAGGAGGAAAAATTTGAAGTTATCTTCATGTTAGTGATACCAAATAATTTAAACTTCGTTAGATTTTCTTTTTTGAAACTTTAAACTTTGTTAGATTTAAAAAATAAAGAGTATGAATATCAAATTAAATATAAGTTACTATCAAAGTGAGCTTGGCTCAGCGGTAGATGACATGTACAATCCTCCAACTCCAAATATTGATGTACTCAAAAAAAATAAAAATAAAAATAAAAAGTTACTTATTAACATAATAGTTTTTTTTAGACCAAAAATTTTAATTTCTCACCTCTTCAACCAATAAAAAGGCTTTCAATTTTCCCTTTTGTCAATACAAATTAAACATCAACCCTTTTAATCTACTTCCTTATCATCTTAGAAACTCTATATTTTAGGGTCTTATTTTGAGAAGTAGAGGCGAATTTCATTTCATAGACAAGGGAAGGGAAATTCTTTAAAGGGTAACCTAGACTTTTCGCATATTTTGGACTATTATTCAGATTGTTGATATTGTAGACATATTTCAAATTCTCAAGCAGTATTGAGCGTCACTAATGGATGTGAAACCCTAATCAATTCAGAGTAACCCTCGGCTTCCTCCGTCTGTAGAGCCCCGCTGCTTCAATGAAAGACCATACTCTGTGATTTATCAGTATCATCGACGGTGTTATCCAGAAACCCTAATTCCTCGAAATGCCATCAATTGCCTCCAAACTCCCAGCCAAATCTCTAGTGAGACTTCTCACTGTCGCTCCGAGACCTTCACTTGTTCGCTCCCTCAGCACCGTCTCCGAGGAACGAACCCAGAAACTCGAGCGGATCGCTGATGAACTCCTTGATTTCACTAAAATCGAACGACACGACTATGCCATCCTCTTCCGGTTGAAAATGGGGTTAAACAAGTACGGGCCTGCAGTTTCAGGGCTAAGCGCACCAGGTTCGGCCGCCGCCGGATCTGCCTCCGCCGAAGCAATAGAGGCCGAGAAAACCGTGTTCGATATAAAGCTCGAGAAATTTGATGCGGCGGCGAAGATCAAGATCATAAAGGAAGTGAGGACGTTCACTGAGTTGGGTCTGAAGGAGGCTAAGGATTTGGTGGAGAAGGTACCTGTAGTTCTGAAGAAGGGAGTAACGAAAGATCAAGGAAATCCAATTATTGAAAAGCTCAAGGAATTGGGAGCTACTGCGGTACTGGAATGACTTTTTTTTCCTCGTCATTTCATATGTTCTTTTTGGAGTAAAATAATGCTGCCCTTGTTTATGGATTAATGAAAATTTTTGAAAGAGCCAAGCTTTACAAAGATTACATTTCAAAGTCATATTGTTGCTTGACATGAGATTCAAAGTACATTTGGTTTTTCCCCATTGGCATTTCAACACTGGATTTTCATGAGAATCAGTGTCATCCTGACTTCCTTAGGCGAACTTGATGAATTTAACAAATCCATAATCCCCATGTAAACGAAGAGCATGAATCTATTCTAGAAGCTCCTCCTGTCTTTCTCTACTCATGTGAAATGGGATATATGAAAAAAGTGTACTTTTAGTTTACCAGAATTTCCTTGAGGTGAGGGAAAAGGTTTATGTATTTTGTTCTTTCCCTGAGATGGATGAAGAACTATGAAACAATTTTCATTCCGCAGCTTCTCATGTAGCCTTAATTTTTTTTTTTTTTTTTGAAGATTCAAATCTCTCTTGGTCAGTAGTACAAACTTTATTATAGTAGAGCTATGCTCATGTGACCTTGAATTGTTGGCAATGGCCAAACTTAGGGAAAATTTGTTGTATGGCGATCAATTTTTTTTTTTTTTTAATGGGTTGATGCAATGCTCTGATGGAATAACCATCATGATGACATCCCTCCATTGTGGCATCCTTTATTTGCTGTTAGTATATATAGAAAACTAGTGGCTCTTAGAATAAAAGTTTAAAATGTAGTTTTTAGAATAAAAGTTTGGTGTATGGATGTATTGATTTTTCCTTGCCAAATGAATGGATTTTTCAGAAGAATGATGAATGATTGAACAATAGCTTACAAAGCACATTTAATCACAATTTTCTAACTGTTCCAAATACTCGTTGCCAAATTATGAATCTAATCGGAACTCTGAAGAATATCCTTTTAGTCTGAATTTCTATTGATATTATATGTATGTATTGAAGCTCAAATAATGGTTTTATTAGTTGTGTAATGTCATGCTTGAATGAAAATCAAACAAAAATATGGCAATAGGATACCCCTTCAGAATAAGAGCCCAAAACAAATACCCTGTTTGGTAGCCACTCCACTGACGAAACTTGTTTTTTTTTCTCACTAACAAATGCTCATTTCCTTCAGTTGAGGAAGTTCATTCATGCAGAAACACTTCAATCAGCAATTGGAGTAATCTGAGTTTTGTCTTTTATTTTCCAAAACCCCAAATCATATTTAGTCTCGCATTTACTGGTTGGCACATCATTCAAGTTAAGATGTTAGCTCTTATGGCTGTTCTGTTTCTACGCTGAAAGATGTCGATGTCTTCATGTTGTACCATAATTGTTCGTAGAATCACATTCTGCCGCGAAAACTCTTTTGTAAATGTTGTAATGCAAACTTGTTCTTCCACTGTAAATGCTAATAATCAACAACTGTTCGTTTCTGTACTTGTAGAAAAGCATATTGTTCCACATATTTTGTTGAGGAACTTCTGCCAAATTGTGTTGGGTGGACGAAAAATCGTATCTTAATTTTATGCAATTGATTTCTCTTAGAACCACAAAGACAGTCTGCCGAGGAAACACCATTTTCAGATTAAGTACGCATTTCTCTTTCTCCAAAATCCTTTACTTTTTGTTTGATTTTAAAATCACATTACCGACATACACTTCCGATGAAACGATCCCCAGAAGCTGTCTTTCTCACAAGGCAACCATATTCTGCAGATTTACAATGCTAACAATATCTACAGTTTAGTTACATTCGCTTGCACATGGCAATGCAGCAGCAGCACCTTCATCTTCTCAGAACACATTGCCTACAGTTGTCATTGCAAAGTTTTGTTATCTGCCAAAAATAAAATAACATAAAATAAAATAAAAGGGAGAGAAAGAAAAAGTTAAGTGACAGAAAAATTGATAGGCTTGAATTTTCCTTCTCATGGTAGTTTCATAACATACAAGTCCAATCATGCTAGACATCAATGCAAGCGTGAATAAAATTATCATCGCAAGATGGTGAATACAGTGAACAACAATAAACTTTCAGTAAATTTTCAATCTCAAGTGTGGAATTATTGATAGAAAAACCCAAACTAACTTGATCAATAGCTAAGCGATTTAATCATGAGGGGTACTGGGTTGTGAAGTGAAATGTGACTCGTTAACATCTAAATAGAGCAAACCTCAAGAGAAACACATAGTGCATTTAGAAATTTTCTTAAAACGTCAGCAAAGATGCCAATAATCAATTTATATTATGTTTTTTGTGGTCTTTTTTAAGATCATGTTTGGAATGACTTTCTAAGTACTTAAAAACACTTTCCTTTTTCACTTAAGAAAATACTTTTTTAGGTACTGGCCTAAGTTAAGATTAATTCATCAAAAATATAAATAGCACACCTACATATGTAAGTTTACAGTGTCCCAATTAAACAAGATATGCAGGAATATCAAGTACGTAAACTTGTAGTTTATGACTGAAGCTGTGCGTTGCATTACCTTGGAGAAGAACTTTCTGAATAGGACTTCTACTAGGGAATGTTCTGCACTCCAATGCCTTCATTGCTGCTTCAGCAAAAACTTGTGCTGATTCAGCTTCAGCCTCGGCTTCTTCTGCTTCTCTTGCTGCCCTTTCAGCCTCTGCAATGGCAGCCTCTGCCTCAGCTACCGCACGAGCAGCAGCAATAGCTGCCTCTTCTGCAGTCATTACCTTCATCTTTGAAAGTTCAGAGTCAACCTGGGACTTAGTGATGATTTTGACTTCACTCTTCTCGGTCTTTGAAGAATCCATCTGTTTGTCCTCGAGTAACAATGGAACATTTCTTCTTCCAGATAAGGTTGAATTTGGAGCAATTCTGTACTTATGCTTTACCTACCCAAACAAAAGCCATATAAATGATCTAGTATCAAATTCCAGCATTACCATTAATTTGCCAGCCTCAAGTTCACCGCTTTCTTCGTGAATTTTTTAACCATTTCAGTATTACTTGCATTATAATTTACAATGGTGCCGTGACTGAAATATATCAAACTTTTAACATCCCAGAATGAAAAGGAAAATAATACTCCAATTTGAGCATGAATTCTTCATACAACGGCATAATAGACCATCCTTAAGAAACATTTTATGAAATTGTCTGCCTTCAATAAAATACTTGGTAAGGTTTCAAAATACTTTTTAAGCAAGTTATAACCACATAACCTGGCACCTTTAAAGGGTTCAATGAGCCATGTTATTATGGCTCTAGCATCAGGGTCAGTTAAATCTCTCCATCACAATTTGACTGAGCAAACTCTTTTTTAAGACATTCAATATTATTTATGATTCAACAACAGATCCCGTTCAAAGTTGAGATGCAAGGAAGAGGCAAGCCTTTAAATGTTCAGCCACAATTTGGACAAAGTTTGGACACATGAAACACTAAAGGCATAGCACTTGTAGCTGGTAGAGTCCATCGATATGCCATATCACACACCTAATCCTCCATTGGGAAATGGCTGAGTTTCTTATTAGATCACTGAACAAGAGAACGCCATCTACAGGGGCATGACTTTAGGAAAACCAAGTCATCTTCTACAAAACTCAAATCCTTCCTCTTCTTATTGACCAATGTCTTCACACATATTGGGCTAGGCCTGGAATATAACATATGTCACGCTTTGGGAGGAAAGGCACAACGTAGGTGAGGATGGATTTCATAGAAACTCTATAAAGGTTGAGGATCTAAGTGCTCATGAATTATGATTCCAGCTTCTAAAGAAGCATTAAGAGATTTCTTCATGGATTATGATTCCAGCTTCTCGCAATAGTCAAAGTGTGATTGGGTCTTGACCATAGAATGCCTTAAAAGGAGTTGTTTTAAGAAGTGAAACCAATTTTGGCCTAAATGAATCCAGCACATCCACTGTTTTGGTTTACTTGTGGTGCGTCAAGGTTCTGCTTCTAAACAGTCCGTTTACAACTTTGGACTGGCTATCCATTTGTAGGTGAAAGGAAGTACTCCTCTTGAATCGTGTTTCTTGCATCCTGAAGAACTGTTGCTAAACAACACTTTGGAAATTCTTCTTGTTGTACGATATCGCTATGATTGAAAAAATCTGCAGAGCCGTATGCCTCTTTCAAAAAAGGTCCCTCACTACTCAAGCTGAAAAGGGGTGCAGCAAAAGAAGGCATACATAGTACTGATAAACCCTATCCACCACCACAATAATGGTATATTTTCCTTCGGAGTGGAGCAAGCCTTCCAGAATCCACTATTATTTCCTCCTAGACTTGCTGAGATAAAGAAATAGGTAGTAGCAATCCTACAGAGCTGCCGTCAACAAACAATCTGCTTGTGGATCACACTTTAGCGTGACATCTGTTTTCATTCCTTCCCAGAAATAGTACCTAGCTGATCATTTCTAGGAGTGTTACTACGTAAGAAGTTCCTTTTAGTACCCCAATTAGCTTCTTTGAAAAGTTAGCACAATTCCATCCCAGTTAAAACCCAGATAATCATAGATTGGTTGGTAGAAATATTATTAGAATGAATATTAGAAATATAGTTAGGATCTTATGCACTTTTTTTTTTTTGGAAACTAATCTTATGCACATATTAGTCATTGGATAAAGGGTTGGTTAACGAAAGGTGGTTATATATAGTGTGGGTTAGGGGAGTTAGGACTAGGAGTAAGTAGTTTATCTGTAAATAATTTCTTGGGAGAGTCCAAGCCTCTTTCAGTGTTTAGGGTGTTGTAATTTTCCTTTATCATTTTAAAGCTATTTTCTTTTATTTTCTATTTCAATTTCTGGTTTCTAACAGTCCCCTCTAGTTTGGACTTAATGTTAGAAAATAACATGTCTTTCTATGATGCTCCATTGTGTACATCAGGGTCAAAGATATTCTCCATACTCAAGACTGCAGAGAATGGAGGTCCCTCCATTCAAATCATTTAGAGAAGTTCTACCATCATCTTATCAAGAATTTCAGACCCTGATAGTGTCTATTTTTATGACTCGCCAAAGTAAAGACTCCATTCTTGGGATGGCTAGAACAGTTGCAATTAGTTCTCTTCCATAGCTCCTCACCGACCCAGCGCCTTATGAAAGAAGCAATATGTTTTCAGTTTTGCATTAAAAAAGCCACAACCCCCACAAGGACGGCACCCTAAACAACAAATGACTGCTCAAATTTTGGTAAAGAAAGAACCTAGAAATTTACCAGGGTTCTTTTTAGCTGCTGACAAGCTTGTTGGCGTTAGGTGTATCTATGTAAACTGGTCCCTTTTCAATAGTTTCATGAGTGGCCAAAAAAATGTGTCCATTGTCTTTCATAAATTCTCTTTAGGACCCAGTTAAACAAAGGAACCGCGTTAATTCCTTCAACATTCTCGAAACACACAAGACAAGCAGGGCTTTAATTTTATACTGATAGGCTGATACCCCACCCCTTCGTAATAATATGATTGAGGTACTGGTACTCCAGTTCCATTTAGGCAATACACATTTCTGGAGGTTAGCATATAGCCTTTGATCATGCAGCAATGCATCTAAATGTTGAACATGTCTCCAGACTAGGGCTACAAACCAAAATGCCATTAAACAAGACAAACAAATCACCTTAAATAACACCTCATCATCAAGCATGGACTTGTGTCCCATTGATAAAACCTCACTTCAATGAATTTGTTTCCCCAACCAAACAATTGTAAGAACTGACTGCCAAGAGGATTACTCGAACAGTGGGGGTCACACTATTTTTAGTGGTTTGCTCACTCCTACTGGCTACCATAACCAGCTTACCCATTCCCACTTCCCTTTCGATTTCTTTTGTTTAAATTAGAGTTATAACCTTACTTTCCCTCTAGACATACCTCATGAACAATCCCCACAATAGACTGACATCATTCTCGTGCATAAAAGTTCCAAAATACCCTTCCATACCCTTGTCATTCTATAATTCCCTAAGTCACTGCTCCTTCAGGCCTTCCTCATAGCGAAGACATTAACACACATGCTTACCAGTCATATTCAATTAGCATTGCATAACAGTTCCGATAGCTGCTAGAATAATCATTTTTCATATAATTTCTGTATTCTAGCAGGAAAATTACCTTTATCAACTTTCCATTTGCAGTCATATGCTTTAATTTTGTTGAAAGAAGCTTTTTAAGGTTTGGAGGGGCCCAGTAATGCTCCTATACAAAGAACAAATGAAAACTTCAGAATTATATAGGACCATTTTTTTCAACAAAAAAGAGAAATTATGTAGAGGCATCAAGGTAAGAAGATGGAACTGAGAAATACATAAAGCTAGGGTGATCTTGTGAGATTTTACTATAATCTAAAACATCAAATGACCAGAGTACACAATTTGTACGGGATCTAAATTATGAATAAGAAAAACCCAGGAACTGAAAGTTATATAACTAAGTACCCAATTGTAGAGCTGCCTGAAAGAAGTAAATTTAATAACAAGAGGAGAACCTTTTTGTAATCTCCTTGGTTTCTATTAGATTTCTTATCACTCTTTTTGTTCCTTTCCTCCTCTTCCAATGAAAAGTTCTTTCTTATTTTATACTAACACAGACAAAGACAAGCATGCAGTGCTATAAACAGATAAAGAAATCACATTTTAGTAGACATCTTGACTGATTGGCATCCCTTCACGGAAAGAAAATAACATATTACAGCAGCTCATAGCAATTACAACACTAAGGTCTTGACACTTATCCATTCTATGCATAAGAAATAATTAAGGACGCCACCAATGAATCCTAAGACCAAAGTTGGAGGGGTGGAAAAGATCTTTACGGCACATACGAAATTGTCAAACATTTGGATTCAAATGTGTTATGCATTAGCACCTCTATGTACATAGCAATTGCAGCCCGGTCAGAACCCCTTGGCTCCTTTAAGTTGTTAATTGCCTCTGATATAAGTTTGTCCAATCTACACCATGCAAAAGAGGTCTTACAAAACAATTAAAAAACAGGAAAGGAAGGATGAAGCACCTGTGGCTTCCAATGAAAAACTAATTATAGAGCAAGATGCTTAAAAACCATGTCTAATGGATATAAACCAATTTGGCAGTTATACTTTCTCATTCTGAATGCAGGTGATGGTGAAAGATCGCCTAAATCAATAACGAGTCATTTCTTAGTTCAAGATAACTACAATAGTGGCAAAAAGGTAAGACAATAGAGCCGAAAAAGACCTCTTGTTCCCTCATCTGATTACAGGAAAGTTGAACAAGAAACTGAAGAAATAAAGCCTCCAAAAGAAAAAAAAAACAAGTAAATTAGAGGGGAACTAAATGCAAAAAAGTGGGGGGACTTGGTAATGCATTAAAAAAAAGAAAAGAAAAGAAAAAAAGTTATGTGTGTGTGTATGCGTGCTAGAGGCGATGACTTCTCTTTGTAGCGTATGTGATGCATGACATTGATTAAACAATTATTTAATCATTAGTCATTAGTTTAGTGTAAGTTAAAAAAATGCCAATATTTACTTTACCAGAAAATTTAGCTAGCTATGGTATTGATATTTTTAGTGAAACTATGTGAACCCCAATAACAATTGGTTATGCAATAATCACAATAAATATCTGACTATTTCACCCTGGAACAAAAAAGATTCACATAACCAGCTGCCATGAGACCTTGCTAGTGGTTCTTTTGGCCCATTAGTGCGAATTGTTCCATTCGAAATTGCAAGTGGCTTAGCGTCAACAATCTCTTCATTCTGAAGCACGGTGGTTACAGCCATAGGATTATCATGTTGTTTTAGGGCCAAAGAATTCTTTTTAAGTGCGAGCTTAGCTTTTTGCCTAGACCCCCATATTGCAGTAACATTTATATTTCTCCACTTATCCTGTTCAGAACCAAAATTACATTGAAAAATCATTAATGTTTCAGTAAACCAAGCACTGCGTTTCCAAGTAGAATATGGAAAGAAAAACTCAACATGGGATGCTTGGTGAATTTCTACATCCTGTGACATAATTACTCTGATGAGTGAACAAAAGAACCAGAGGGCGGGGGAAAGCACCTTGAGATCCACATTTGAGCGCTGATGCAAAATTGAGCTGAACTCTGGATCTGTAAGTATTGTGCGCCATTTTCCTGCTCCATGCTTGATCACTCCTGCTTTAAGGGCAGCTTCTTCTTCAGCTGTCCATTTCTGCTTTGGTGCACCCATTTGCAAAAGCCCCCCCGACTCTGCAACAATTTTTGAAGTATTTGTAGCGTACTCTAGTAAGCAGTCAAATCAATTAATGGAAAACAAACCACTGCCCAGTAAGTAATTCCAAAGTTTACAAGAAATAAAGAATCTTCAAATAACATAAAAATTGCACACAAGAAGCTTTCGACGCAAATTTGGTAGATTTTTTTAGCAAAAAGAACAAATGGTAAACGATCAAATGGACGAGTGGGTAACCAATACTTTCAGGTAAAAAGATTTCATCCTTCATGGAGGAGGAAACGTGAAATTTAGCACCTCTATGCCCCATTCAATACCGAAGTTGTAAAGTGATTGATCGACTAGAGATAGATGCAACATCATTCTTCCCAGTAATTCAAATTATTAGATATATCTCATCAATTTTCTCCCCCAAAGAGGTCCCAGCTTGTAGTGCCTCAAATATACTTCGATTTCCACCGCACAATTCATTCCAACTGAAAAACACAAAACAAAGAATTGAACAAGCAGAACTGAAACAAAATTCAGTCTCTTCTTACCTTAGAAAAAAATAGGGAACAATAGAATATCGTATTTGGGTGGAACTTTCGAGACAAACAAAGGCCGCAGCTTAAACCATTTCCTGTCGTTCAGATTGTCCGGAAGGTTTTCTGGCAATTTACGAGCGCGTGCCCGATCGAAAGAAAGATCCGCCAAGAAGTGGACAAATTATTTTGAAGAGAAGAGGAGAAATTTAGCGGTCACATCATCGGAACTACACGAATCTTGGGAGGAACAAATAATAGAAATGAAGAAAGAAGAGGAAAAAGCTTTTGAGAGAAGAGAAAAAGTGGGAAATTTGGACACTGTCAATTTATCTGTCATAATAATTCAAGAAGTCCCTTCTTTGAAGCAAATTACAAATCACTGCCAATCGGACTTGGTGGATGATATAAATCTGTCTACCTCTTCATTTTGCACGAAATTTGTAATAAAAAGAACATGATAATTACAAAAAGTTCAAAATATTGTGGGTTTTTTTTTTTTTTTAGTTCAAATATTGTGGTTATTATACTTTTGTAATTTATTCCATTTTAATCTTTATATCGTCAAATGTACAAATTTGGCATATGTACTTTCAATATATCTTAAAAACATTCATAATCGCTAGTTTGGAGTTAATTTATATTTGACTCGACAAATAATAATAATCATTCGAGAAAATGCACTATGTGGATATATTTACCAAATTTATTGTTAAAAAGTTTAAAGGATAAATATTTTTAGTAAAATTTAATCATAAATGAATTGCAAAAACTTATTGAAATATATTAAAAATATATAGATTAAATTTAAACATTTGAAATTATAAAAACTAAAATAGAAAAAGTCTCAAAACACATCAACCCAAATAATATCGTTACTTAAAAAAAGTGTAAAGAAAGTAATTAACCAATTAAACTTTAGTCAACATTCGAGAAGGTAACTTAATATAATTTCATCTTTAAAATATATGTGTTGGAGAGGGAGGGAGATAGAGATAAACTGTCCATTGTTGTTTTTAATTTATGGTAAGTCATAGGCATGACACTAATTTATCCTTTTTACAATCTTGAAATAGAGTTGTTTGGTGGATTTGAAACAAATACAAAAAAATTGAATGATTTGTGTCCAAATTTATTGTTTTCATAGTTTGTTTGAAATGAATATTATGACAACATTCTTTTTTTTTTTTACTTCAATGCCTTGTAGAAATTCAAACTTTTAAACTTTTAATATATAATAATATAAGGTTAAAATACACATTTGGTCCTTAAACTTTCATAGTTGTGTCACATATGCCCCTGAACTTTTAAAAAGTGTCAAGTAGGTCCCTAAACATTGGTCTCTACCATTAACTTTGTCAAACTCTTTATTTATATGCCTATGTAGCAAATAAAAACGACCACATTGGATAACTTTGGGTCCGATCGGAAATTGGGGGTATAAAATTGGAAGAATTTTAGGGTTTCATTTGTTTTTTTCTTCAGTCGACTGGGGGTGTATGACGGCGTAATCTCAAGCCAATAAAACCCACATTGAAATCTCAAAGAGTCGATTTTATGGAAGAAGACGAAACGATTTTGTGAAATATTTTTCTCATTTCTCTGCTGCTAGTCCTATATCACTATTTGGGTTTGAATGGAAAAATCTTCATAAGGAGATAAAGAATTTTCTAAAACTCCATTAACCAATCCTCAATTTTCTTGCTCAGCCACGAAAAGTGAGAATTCAAATGTCTCCATTGTTCCATCAGAATAAACTCATTTTTAGTGGCATTTTTCTGCATCACATTCACAACACATAATCTGTTTCCTCACTCTCTACCGCTAATCCATCTAATCCATCTTCCTTCGTCACTAACTTAAAATACCCACCAAGGTTAACTTCTAGTTTATGCAAAGAGTCATCAGCCCTAAATACCATTGCATACCTTGAATTATCTTCAAAGGCAAAGCGTGATTCTTACTCATCAGTATGACCTTCTTTAACTTGCACATCAAATCCTCCCTACAATTATGATAAACCCTTTTTTCTCTAGATTGCTTTGCCTTCTCCCACAAAATCGGATATTTGAGATTTCAATAGTGTGTTTTCGTGGTATGAGATTAATACACCTCAGTGGAGGGAAAAAATTAAAATCCTAAAACCCGCCTCGAACTTATCAAATGTGGAATGTGGAATTTTTATTTGCCACATAATTGGTATATTGTTTTGTCAGCAATGCCACATGGACATATAACTAAACGAGTTTGACAAAGTTAACGGTAGAGACTAATTTGACACAAAATTGAAAGTTGGTTGGTATGATATAGCATTTTGTGTAATTAATATAAGTTTTGGAAACAAAATCTTATATGTTTCCAAATTAAAAAAAATAAATAAAAAAAAAAGATTTTTTTTTTTTTTTAATAATTATTATTGTTAAAAGTTTTTTTTTTTTTTTTTTTTTTTTTTTTTTTTTATTTTTAATATAAAAGTTTTCGTATTAGTTTAAAGGCGCACCTGTAATTTCTACAAAGTTTTAGAGAAAACAACAGCGTAAATTTCTTCTCCATCTTTCGAAGCATAATCGAGTAGGAACTGTGTTTTTAACGGGGGACGAGCCTGACGGAAAACTAGTTTTCGCGTCGAATTTCGTTTATCGACCGATGGCTAACTCTCTGCAGCGAATCTGGAACCACAGATATGCTCTCCGTGGTACTGTGGCTCCTCTTTGCAGGTCATTTTCCGCCGACTCCTTGGTTGAAGTCAAGCCCGGCGAGATCGGTATGGTCTCTGGAATTCCCGACGAACACCTTACCAGGAAGGTATTGCTCTGGCATTCATTTGCTTTACTGTTTATCAACGAGTTTCTGATTGCTCACTTTTAGTTTAATTTCGAGGGACCGGGTTATTAGATGGTATTGATGATTTTTGGGGATTAGGTATTTCTATACCCGTCTGGTTGGGTATTCTTGCTTGTTTTTACCTGGGCCTTTGGAATGTTCTGCAGTGGCTAAATCGTTTAGGTATTTCTTTGTTGCAACTATGTTGAAATGTAGTCGATTCTACAAGGGAGATGGAAATTTCCGGCTGATTTATTACTATGACACTATCATTTCTATTATCTTGATGACCAAAAATTCACTTAAATACGGTAAAAATGGTAGAGGAACCTGACGTTCAATCACTAAGAAAAACTGCACCTTTTCTTCTTCTTTTTTTATGTTGAATTATCAATTTTTAAGTTATGGAAGGTAAATGTTGGGATTTTTTTTAAAAGAATAAATATTTTGGAACTTTGCATGTATTGAGGTTTAATCTTGTACTTCTTATATGCGAACCACTATTATTGGATTTCCCTGTAATATTAATTATTTTTTCTTTCTATACTACCATCTCGATTCATTTGTCTTCCAATTATGAAATTATGTCAGGTTGTAATTTACTCACCTGCTAGAACTGCATCTCAGCAAGGATCAGGGAAGGTTGGCAAGTGGAAAATCAATTTTATGTCAACACAAAAGTATGAATCGTTCTTTTCTTTCTTTGTTCTCTGAGTTTTTTTTTTTTTTTTTCTAAAAAATCTAAAATTGCTCCATAAGTTAACAGAATTTTTAACTTAGTTCTAGCAGATTCCTAGGTGCTAGGGTGAAATATTGTGCACAATATGTTATACTGGGCAAACTTCAAGTGCACAAAAGTGAATGACTTGTTCTCTTACTCTCAACAATTAGAGTTTTTTCCCTTATTATCTTTTTCTCTTTTTGGACTTTTGTTTCTCTGATCAGGCATCTTATGTGGTGGATTGATTTCTTTCTTTATTGCCCGCGTGTAATATTTCATTTATTTTCATAAAAGTTTGATTTCTCATTTAAAACAGAAAAACATATAAACAGAAGGGTAAAGAGTTTTTTAATGCTTATCGACATGTTTGTAGGTGGGAAAATCCATTGATGGGGTGGACTTCTACTGGGGACCCCTATGCCAATGTAGGGGATTCTGCACTGTCTTTTGATAGTGAAGAAGCTGCAAAGGCATTTGCTGAGAAACATGGATGGGAATATGTGGTAATGCTTCGTTCAACCATTTAGAAAAAATTTTCTTCTTGTAACTCCCTTTTTGTAGTTTTAGTTGTCATATCTTAGGTTAGTTATGAACTCTGTTCGTTTTTTTTCCACTGGCAGTTGCCTTCAAATAAGTAATAATTATAGTTGGTGGTGTTGATTAATTATGCGAATGTTCTAATATATTCTTTACAATAGATCTTTGCTTTTCCACAAGGTTAAAACAATGCACTCTAATTCTAAATAAATAATAAATGCTAAAATGAAATTGCATTTGGATATGGTTGTTCGATATGTTTATTTAGAATAACAAATATGATTCTTGATTTTTGCATTTGGGCTATAGTATGACATTTGACTTTGAATGTAAGATCTTATCTTTGTAAATAGTAGAAATGAATTTAGTTATTTTATATCCTAGTATTAGTTTGAACTAAACTTCAGGAATTTCAAGAAGAGGAATTTGAGAGGGAGAAATGGCAGTCTTTCTTTTCAAATTTGGTCCATTAGATGCAGAAAGTTCATGTTGCTTATTTAGCATTCTGATGGCATTGCAGTACATTTTTAATTGTTTCTTTAGTGTTCAGATTGAGGAATCACTTTGCTGGCCTGCATATAATTTTCAGATCACATGGGGTTAATTTCTAATTCATCTGTTGATCATGTTTCTTGATTCTTTTTTTCTTTTTCTCCTTTTTGTAGGTTAAGAAGCGCCACACACCACTTTTGAAGGTTTGAGATTCTTTTCCATTATTTTAATTTCATTGGGCTTGTATTTTGTCTATAGTTCTGTGAATGTCTTTTTTGGGAGAAGAAGGGGAAGGGGGAAGGGGTGGTTTGCCCGCCCTCCATAGTGTTCATGTTGAAGCTAAGAGTGATTCATCCATTGAGCTCTCTGTCATATCTACAAGCTTCGACTATTTTCAAGGAATGATCCCTTGTGTTAAATTTTATTCCTTTGTTCAATGCAACTTCTTTCTTCATCTTTTAGAGTTTTTCTAGCACTCAATTTATTGTTTCCTCCCATTTTTGTGGCCTTCAAGACATTTTGTATGAGAATTCTCAATCCTTTTGCAATCTAGAGTCTTCTTGTGGCCAATATAAGGGGGTCAGTTTCAGTGTTCTTTTGGTACCAATTATTGTTTAGTAGTATATCCTAATTCTTTCCCAGATGGCATTATATAAGTTTGGGTTGTTACTATTGGAATAGTTTAGATATCCTAACAACCAAGAGTTCCTTTTAGATAGATGAGGAAGGAGGAGGATGAAGAAATGACAAATTGGTTTTAAAGCCAATCATGTTAACATCCAATTGACTAAAAGGAATTTTTTATGCTGCTTATTTTCTTTATATCATCTAAGGACATATTCAGTTAATCTTAGCTGGTTCACTGTGAGCACCAAAATAAAGAAACAAAATATATATATAACTCCTTGTTTTGTTTTGGCTGCAGGTGAAGGCATATGCTGACAATTTCAAATGGAAGGGCCCCCCTGAAGCCAAGGAGGCTTAAACCTTGTTCAACACTCCTTTTCTCATTCTAATTCAAGGCGGAACAGACTGGAGGGTTTGTGTAGTCCATTTCGTTGCTTATTTTTGAGGAAGTTGGTTATAATAAGTGGGAACCATGGTGTATACTCACTTGACCCTGTAACTTTTGTTACCTCTATATGTTGCCGTTACAGAACATCAGATGAAGCTCGTATACATTTGCAACCCCCATTTCGAGTAACAAATGAGCATAGTAATTGATAAGTTGATTGTTTTGTGCAATGGAGAAAATCTTTAGTACTACGATAGCATGATTCCACGAACTTCATTTAATTCAGTGCTATTGAACTTTAGTCATATCACAAAACATAGAGTTCATAAAGTTGATGAACCATGTGCAAAATATCATCAAAAGCATGGCGGTACCATGAGGGTGCTCAACACCCTCTGACCTTCTGTAATGAAGGTTTACATATGCTTTTGTACCAACCTGCCTGCCCCCATAGACCCATGTCTTGTTTCCCGTAGATATTATCAAATCTCTTTCCACTTTACAACATTGCTCATTCCGCCTGTTAGAATTTTAATAAATTGCATTAATCTAAACGTAGTTTAAAATTTTGGATGCATGTTAGTATGAGTTAGAGATATCTTTATCAAAAAATAACATAGACCCTTCTAACTTCTTCACTGTTTATATTCATTTGCCTAATAAAGTATAAATACAATATTGGTGTGTCGCAAATATACATTACATATGATGACGACACCACACATTGCATTGCTTAGACATGCAAAATTTTATAGACCTGTAATCAACTTCTCTTTGGCACAACATATATATACACGTCTTGGTGAATAAATACATATGACAATCCACATGGTTGGACGACGGGACGACTGACACAGATACAGGATAAAACGAGGAACATGAGAACCAGGTAGGAAATTTTGCTTTCTTATGACCAGACGACCGAAGATATATTCCTGACCAACATATAGAATCCTTCTTCTACTGCGAGGGATTTCAATGCTCAATCAAGCCTCAAGCAAACGACCTATCGACGGTACCAATCCTGTTCCTATCTGGCAACAACTTCTTCATATAGTACTTCGATTTCCGGGATAGATTTATCTTTCTTCTCCTCTTTTCAGGTATTGATTCAAATGAACATTCCGAGAAACCACGCCTCACAAACCTGTTAAACAAGTGGTAGTGGGGCATCATTTCCTTCCATTGACAAAAACAACTAAATTGTAAAAGAAAGCTATAACCATGAAGAGATGAACAGGGGTGACATTTTCATATCTTTTTACATTGCCATTCAAGATGGATATATACATTTCTTTCTCAAAAGCTAATGAGAACCATCTTATTCGACTGATAGTACTAAAAGATGAGTTATCTGAAATTGAATATGACATTACTAAACCTGAATTATGCTGGAGATTGTATGTGTACGTGGATGAGTGGTAAAGCAACCAGCAACTTACTTCAAACCAATGTAAAAATATGTAAAATGTTGTAGGAAGACGTTCAATAAAATTAGGTAAGATTGCAAACGAACCAGTCTGCAGTTCGTGTTGTCAGCAGAAAGAGCCTATCCAGTCCTAGGGAAGCGGCCTTCTTTTCCATGTAATCTGCAGTTCAGTAAGAAAATTACATATAAATCAATGGAAACACCTGAATCGGCTAATTAGAATCTCAAGGTTTTTCTTTTCTTCTTTTTATCATGTACTCTACGACAGTTTAGAGAACATGCACATTACATATAATACTTCACTTGCCATATGACACAACTCAGCACTTAAAACTTGAAAAGTGAATGTTCCTTTTAAATGGTTCAAATGGTAATCCAAACTATTTTTTATATCAGAACAAATTTATTGTGGAGTATCCTGCTCCACAGTAATCAAAAGAATTCAAAAACTTATATAAACCTTCATTTCAACAACCAAAAAAGGGCAGAACAAACATATACAGAATAAATCGTTCCCGTTATTGATTTTTTTCAAAAAATTTACGGCAGGAAACTGATTGTGGTGCAATCTCTGGGATCCTATTAAGATGCCATCCGAGCTAACCGATATCTATTTACTGTGCTCATATAAAGTTTAATACACAGTTCAAGCAAACAGGGACTTGGTGTCACCATATACAGGGCATTGTAACCATGACCAAATGGGTTGAGCAGGATTCATTCCTTTCATATAGTATGTGATGAAGCAATTCATTATCATACCAAGCAATTTGTCGCCTTGCCCTTGTCCTCGGCACTCCGCAGAAACTGCAATGGCAGCAATCTCTCCACATCTCTCTTCAAAGAAAGGGAAGAGAGCAGCACATGCAATGATTTGACCTTCTCTCTCAACAACAACAAATGAATCTAATGATTCAAGTAGCTGCAATAATAAAACAGGATACTTAAATATTCTAATCAATCATTCTCAAATTTCCATTTAAGTCCCATAGAAAAATAAAAAATTAAGTAATGCCCATAAACTTGGTATAACTTATGGGGGCAATGGTTCATACAAGACACTGGAAAGGATGGAAACTGGAATACAAACCTCTTCATCAGTTCTCCGAACCAAGGTACCAGCCATTTCTAAAGGTTGTATAATTTGTCTAATTCCACGCAGATCAGACACTCTGGCCATTCGTGTTCCCTCGTAAAGATCACTTCAAACAAAAAGTTCATTGTACATATCAGTTAATAGATCAAAAATAGCCTACGAGTTCTTTTAATCTTCTTAAAAGTGAATTTCTTAGTAATTTCATTTTCAACTACTGTTGACGCTTGGTAACTCTAGTTACAAACGAATTCTTTCACAAACATAATTCCCCAAGCTTCTCCGAAATGATTTTAGCAATGTCTAGCCACCAACAATATATTCATCAATAATATACAGATAACATTTTTTTTACAAAGATCAAATACAATATCACTAAAATTGCTTCCAACCCACAATTATAAAGTGCTAGTTGACCTCAAAAAATCAGAAGTACTTTTATTTTGGGATAAGAGCAAAACTTTTCACTAAGGGGAAAAAACCCAATAATACTCGGCACCTGATAACGTGAAACTAGTTAGTTATTACTTATTACCAAGTATATCCATTATTTAAGTTGAAATTCAGTAATATAACTTTGAGAAGAAAATACAATAAAAGAGACTTGCCTGGCTATCATAGTGCCCATTCCATCTCTCTTAAACAATTCCAGCAATAAAACTCCTCCAATAGTGCCATCTAGCAAATGTACTCTTTGAACACCACCCTAAAAGTATGACAACAAATTCAATTTAGCCCAATTTAGGACAATCATCAACATGAACTGAAAATAATTCATTCCACGATGATCTTAATTCAGGTAATGCTCCAAGAGCTGAACATCTATTGAGCATTTGAGCCACATACCAAGGAAGAAAGTCAACCAATTTCAAATATAAAAGTCTCACTAATGACAACCAAAGAATTTTCTTAGGCAAGGGAAAAATTTTGCATTCGAACTTTTTATATATAACCTTCCAATTCTAAAAACTTAGGGAGGCAAACTAGAGGACAACTACAAATTTCAAGTATTTTATATATAATTTTTGAATCATGATAAACTATGAGGGAAATTGCCCCCTACTTCCTTCTTCACTCCACCACTAATGACAACTTAAAGCATAAAATTTAAATCAGAAATAGTTAAGTATGATTAATAACAGAGCAAAAGGCTGATCAGAGATCAAGAGCTTCAAAAGGAATAAGCATGCCCCAATTCAGTGAAACACATGATTAGGCAGTCTTTCTTGTTTCTGAAATGTGCATGTGTGTGTGTGGGAGACAGATGAAGAAAGTTCATGTGAAGTATAAATTTAAGATAATTAGAAAATCAAAGGAAAGAACAGAGGCGCTATGTCGGGAACATGTTCAGATTTGGTATGTTAGTATATGAAGGATTTACCCGGCAAACAAAAGCTGCAGCAGCCAATTCTGAGAGGTGACCATTCAAATGGCTATTCCGCTCACCTCCAATGGCAAAACCCTGTTCACAGGACCAAAGCCCGTTCCCATTACCAAAACCAACTCCGTTTTGGAATACTGGCATATGACGGGAGCCAAAACCTACTCCATTCTGGAATGTTGGAGTATGATGGGAACTAAAACCAACTCCATTCTGGAATGTTGGAGTATGATCTTCCAAATGGGCCTTTCCATTCTGTGGATGGATATTCCCATTCGAATCATTATTGATATAATGATTCGAACGAGCGAAATTTTCCTTGCCAACAACTTTCACATAGTTTGCAGCTATCTCACATTGTTTAGCCCTTTCACGTATCAACATGTCTGCTTCTTGAAGAGTTAGAAAGCTAATATGCCGTCCAGCTTCATCTAGAATAGGACCATCAATAATGCATATAAGCTTGTCAGCTCCAATAGCCAAGGCGCATGCTGTTGCAACCTCATATGTACTGAAATCCACAAAACAAAATCATCAGTAACGGCCCTTACTCTTAGTGATTTCACCCAAATCTCCACCCTTCTAATTTAACCACTACATTTATAGGAATTCAAGAACATATTAGGGCTATCCGCTCTCTGCAAATTACTTCACAGACGTACAAGGGAAACAATTACACAATACTAAAAAAAACATTACACAAGCTGAGAAATAATGAAAGGTGTGTTAGAGAGATGGAGTGATCAAACGCCCATAAAACAAATCATAACTATAAAGGAAGCAATTAATAACAAGCTTTGACAACAGAGAACTACAAGCATCATTGCATACTTGCAATTCAGAACTTCGCCAGAACTAGAATAACCCAGGTTGCTCAATATAACTATACAACCACCATCAAGCCTCTCACGCATGCGAGCTACGTCTACTTTCTTAACTTCACCCGTTGCCCCATAATCAACACCATCAACAACTCCCCTTCTCTGCAAAAGGAGAGTAACGACTCATTCTATAAATTTGCAACTAAATAATATCCCAAATCACCTCAAAAGTATCAGATGGCCTTTCATCTCAAATACCACAATAACAAAACCAAAAAGATTTCTACCTTGGCAGCAAGAAAGTTGCCACTAACAACGCTTACACCAACTTCATGCCAACGTCTACTGTCACCATGTCTACGAATATTGCATATAGAAGGTCCAGGGGAAAGCTTTGCCTCTATCATCACACGGATACCTCCAGCCGCTTCCATTGCAGCTGCTAGAGATTCGTTGTCAGTAACCCTATATTGACCAACAAAATTCGGCTTGCTTCCTGTGACGGGTAAAGACAGTTAAAAAAAAAAAAAGGCACATTAAGGTTAACATTGAGAAAAAGAAGTCTAAAAAAGAACAAATTCTTCTTTTAATATGCTAAAAGAATAATAGTAAAGTGACCCAAGTCCTTGGTTTCAACGATATTGCATACAATAGACAAAAGAAATCAAGTTACTAACCTCTCTCTGCCAAAAGTTTGTCAATTAACACGTGGGTCCCTGGAACAAGAATGAATCTGATCCCAAGGTGATGAAGAAAAGCAATATCCTGCACATACACAAAGCTTCAACATGGTAATTTAAGCCAAAACCGAACTACAGAAATACATCATTGAATAGAACAGGACGGATTTTATCAATATAAACACGAAAAACAGACACATTACAGAGATGATGATAAGACCTGCCTTTAGAATAGGATCTAAGTAAGAGCTAGATACAATTTCCCCAGAAATGATCACAACGAAAGTGGCTCCTCTATGTGCCCATAAGTAAGGCCAAGCCTCTCTAAACCACAGCACAAACTGCTTATCCTCCACCGAATTATAATCCTCTTCCTCTTCCTCCACGGCGCTCTCTCCATAGTTGAATAGGTTGAATCTTCTCGATTTTTCCCCAACTTTCTTCAGTCCCTTGTCCCACAATTCTACCTTATTGAATTTAAACCTTGCCACCCCATTTCTGAAACAACGGCTATAAGGGGAAGCTTTAGAAGGAAATTCTCGGCGAGTCTGTAAGTAAAGCCGAGAGCTTGAGAGAGAGGCAGCCATGGCAGACAAGGCGAGACAAAAGTGTGACGAAACACAAATTGGAGGTTATATATTAAGCCATGGCCGCGCCGCCGACCACCGAGAGAAGGGTAGTAAGATTTTGGGCCTTTTGGGCCACGAAACTCCTTGTTTTTTCAAAATGGGTCGAGCCCAATTCTTTTGGGGCAGTAGCTATCGCGACCAGATTGTTCCAAACATCGAAACAGACGAGAACACAAACCAATTGAAGAGAACAACGTGCAATAAAGAAAAGAAGACGCGACCAAAAGAAAATGCAGTGAAAGCTTAGTTCCACACTTGGCTTTTGTCACTCGCTGTTTTCTAATATTATTATAAAGCCCCTCAAGCGACGAAGAGACACGCAAGATACAGCAACAAAAGTCTGTCTCAATCGCCTCAATCCTATCCATATTTTCTCACAGCAACTTGTAAAAGCACTTCTGACTGACCCTTCAAAGCGCTTCCACCTCACAATGCTTCCAAAATCGGATTTCTTTTTTAGAAACCAAAAACAAAAAGATAAAACCTTGGGAGTGGGTTTAAATAATTGTGTGACGTAAAGATATTTGAGTTTAAAATAATTAAACATTGACGAAGACAATAATTCGAAGTTCACTAAAAAGAAGAAAAAATAAGTTTTTTTCGTGATGATCTAAACAAGAGGGACCCACTCGAAAATTTCTCTCTCTCTTTGTTGGCTCTGGTTCAGCCATCTCTCAATTCTCCAAAGTTGTTCTCACTCAACTACAACTAAAAATACAGAGCATGATCATCCGCCATAGATAGAAAGAAATAGAAATATCCACGTTTTAGAGAGAGAGAGAAAGAAAAAAAGAGAGACCTTGAGCAAGCCATGGAGGCGAGGACTGGCCACAATTTCGGCAGATATAACGACGACAAAAGTTCGTCCTCTATGAGAAAATATATACGGATAAGCATCTCTGAATTCTTCAATAAACCTCTTTTCTTCTTCAGAAACTTTATACGGATCATTTTTAATCCCAGTTTCCGGCGGCTGATCGGTTGTTTTGACCTCCTCCCATTTGCAGCCTCCCACCGCCGCCAATCCAAAATTTCCCTTTCTTCTCCCACTCTCATAGCTCACCGGAGCCGGAATCCTCCGCCGGAAATTCTCTCTGCACCCACGGCCGACACCCACCGCCTTAAAATCAGACCAAATTTCCCGGTGATTACTCTGCGGGAAAACCCACGATCTCGATGTCGAAGTAGCCATCACCGCCGTCGCCGCCGTTTTCATTGAAATGAAACAGAACCCAGAAAAAAGGACGGTTTTTTAAGAGTGTGTTGGGAAATTGAGAGAGAGAGAGAGAGAAAAGAAAGAAAGAAGAATGGAGAAACGCGGCGAAACGGTGGCGAGAAAAGAATCAACTGACAAGAGTACAAAATTTATGGAGAATTGTGCTGCGGTGATAAAATAGAAGAATTCTGAAGCGGTTGGTGAGGTTCTGATTTTGAGTTTTATTGTTTAATATTTATATAAGAATTGAGTTATGGCAATTGGGAAGGTGATGACCTCTGCATCAATGGACGTAAATTATTTTAAAATATATAAATAACAAACCCAATATGAATCCATGTCAATTATTCAGAGAGGGACAAAAGAAAGATGTCATGATATTATTCGAACTTTTTCTTTATACTGATTCCAATTCGATCGCTTTAATCAGTTGAAGTCTCTTCAGCGTGAATAAAGTATTTGTAACGTAAGAATTAAAGTTTTTTATTAATTGAACTTTTTGTAATTAGAAATTACGAAGAAATGACGATGGCTGGCAAGACGGGAATATTCATTTGGGAGAAGGGAGCATATTTGAAAAGGGCACGTGGTGGAATTCAGCATGTTTTGGGCAGTTTAGTAAATTCAATGTATACTTTTTTGTTTTTGTTTTTATTTATAATATTTGGGGGGTCATTTTTATGGGGAAAAAGGAGTGTTATTTTTATGGAAATGAGTGAAATATTAAGGTACGGTCCGGAGAACAATAACGAATGGTGGGAAGAAGAGGAAGCACATATTCTCATAATTATTGAGACATGATTGGAGATTTTATCAAAGGGGGAATGAATTTACATGATTTTATCTTGGAAAAATCATAAGATTACACTATCTGTTCGGACAAATTCCGGAGGAACAATTTTAAACCTTTTCTTTTTCGGAGAATTGACGTTATGGATATTGCATGAGGACCAAGTGTTTATTATTCCCCCTTTCTCTCTCCGTCAAAACGAAAACCTTCGTTTGATCCAAAAAAGAAAAAAAATAAAAATAAAGCATCATTCGTGAAATACGAGGAAAGCCCAAATGGGCCATTTGAGACGACACGTACAAAGCAAGATTGAAGCCCACTACCATTACATTGAAGTTTGGGCTTGTAAACATCACATTTGGAATAGGCCCAAATCATGGCCCAAAGCGTTGGGAAAAGCCCAATATAAAAAGTTGGTCAAAGATGCATTCACGTGGGATCAAATAGAATCTTTTTTTTAATAAAAAAATACCTCATATTATTACGCCACCTGGGCTAAACAGTAAAGGTCATTCACGACCCAATTACAAAGCCAACTCGGATAATTACCGATCCAAGTTTCATAATGGGATAAAAAGGCACCATGTCTAGCTAGCTCATGGGCAACCTTGTTACATTCTCTAGAGATAAAACCATATGATATATCCTTGAAAGATTGAGATAGGCTCCAAATAGACTCAATAATAGCTTCTAAATCTCTCCAAACTGGGATCTCCTTATTTAGAAATTTGATTGCTAGAAGACTATCAGATTCCACCTTCAGGAC
The DNA here is from genome assembly GCA_017139565.1 of Luffa aegyptiaca. Taxonomy (NCBI): domain Eukaryota; kingdom Viridiplantae; phylum Streptophyta; class Magnoliopsida; order Cucurbitales; family Cucurbitaceae; genus Luffa; species Luffa aegyptiaca. Next base: position 47,761,686 of record CM029398.1, read on the forward strand.
CGTGCAGCCCAAGGAAAAAGCCATTTTACCTCCCTCGAACAAAGTCCACAATTCGGCTAAATGGGCCTCCATAAAGACATCCGTGGAATTGGTTAGGGCAAACATCACAGCTCCATTAGAATCCCTACAGATCACTCCGATGCTCGGTTTCAATGGCGAAGAGAAGCATGTGGCCTCCGTATTGAGCTTCCAGGAACCTCTCGGTGGAGGACGCCATTGATTCGACGATCTTGAGGTATGCAACTCCGACTGAACGCTAGACACTACGTGATAAAATAGAATCTTTTCTTTTATTTCTGATATTATACTCTAAAAAGTATATACGTGATAAAGTAGAAATGTTTGTTCAATTTCGTGCAAACCAAATAACACGATGTCATCATAAGCACAGCTCAACTGCAAAAAGTTTGTACTGATGATTAAAAACTTTGTGGTTCAAATTATCTCGCTCCCACATGTCGTCAAAAAGAAGAAAAAAAAAAGTCGAATAACACGATTGTCTTTGTGTTAATTGCAATCAAACTGTGAGTTTCTAAACCGTTTACAAAGGGTGTTGCAACAAAACATACTTCAATCAATGTGTTCTGCAGGGTTTTGTCCATTCTAACTAGTTGAACTTAAAATGCATTTTCTTTCAAGTCATCTTCCGTTATTTTTAGTCAAAGAATTGTTTCAATCATTTTTTTTTTAAAGAAAAAAAAAAAAGAATTGTTTCAATGAATTAATTCAATACTTTTAGGCGATTTTGATCGTTTTCACATCCACTGTGAAGCCCGTGGACTGTATCCTTCCCAACGACAAAGAAAAATAAATATAATCGGACTGCAAAAATGCGTTAAATGAAGACAAAATTTAAAGACCAAATGATGTAGAAATATAGGCTCTCTTTATTTATTTTTTGACAGCTAAAAGTGAATTTGTCATTTTCCCATAAAAAGATGGATGAACATGAAAGTTGAAACTACTGAAGCCACGCCAATTAAACAATACCCTGTCCCAAAAATTGATTAATATTGCTCAAAATAATGTGATGTAATAGGAATACAACCAAACAAAAAGTGGGGAAGAAAAAGCTATGTTTTTTGAAGGACCGTGGGAATCCAATAAAAAGCTACACGTGTCACGTACGTGCTGACAAATATATTAAACCACAAAAAAGGTATAAAGGGTGAGGGTTTTTTTGTTTTTTTGTTTTTTTGTTTTTTTTTTTTTAAGTGGAGTAACCAATATCACTTGGGTGCTCTTCCATTCTTAACCACAATGCACGGTTTCTCTATCTTTCACTTTATATTTACAATTCAACTTTTTCCATTTCAGGCCTATCTAGAACGATTTAAAAAAGGAAAAAGAAATTTGTATTATTATTAAAGAATCGAGTGATCAACCTACGCTATAGGGATCAAATTCAAATGTATGAAACAATAAAGGACTAAGTAGAAACTAAACTAAAATAGGGATGGACCAAATTGGAAGGTCAGCATAAATCACGTAGGTAAATTTGATAACTTTACACTAGAGAAAAAAGTAAACATGTTTATTTTATCATACATGTGGAGCTATGTCATGTAAGGTCGTTCAAATGTATAGAGAGTGTTATTGTTGCATGAATCGTCTACTTGTATGTTTATCTGCTCTCCAAACCAAATTGCAACCCCCGTTCTAAACTCCAATACCTAGATAAAAAGATTTGTACTTGTGTGTCACCTTGCCAAAACACAATCTGAAGCTTAAATTAGTGTCAAGTTGAGTTGTTCTTCGGTATCTGACATTTGGTTCTATTCTTTCTATTTATAAGTGGGCTTAATTGAAGACTAATTGAGGTATAAGCATGACTTTTGACACGGATCATACCATTCTTATAATGACAGATTATACATGCTCTAAGGTACACATTGATTTGCTCAATCACTCTCTCTCTCTAAAGCGACATGTGGCAAGCGGTAAACATGCTCAACTCATAACAAAAGAGAATAAATAGACACAAATTTTTACCAACTCAAATTCTATGATTGTCAAAGTTAACATAGTTTAGTGGTAGTTGACATGTATTCTCAACCAAGAGGTTAGAGGTTCGAATCTCTTCACTCCTAAATGTTGATGAATTCAAAAAAAGAAAAAAAAAATCCCTAATTCCATGATTTAAAGGAGTGAAGTCAAAATTAAAACTAGAAGTGAGCGAGATGATAGAAAATAAATCCTAATTTAAGAATTGATGCGAGAAATGTGTGAAAAATGATTTTTCATGGGCAAAAAGAGTACAGAAAAGTAAGGGCAACGGATGGAGTGGAAATTTGACGAAAGTATACTGTGTTGATATATATATATATATATATATATATATATATATATATCTTTTAATAATGAAAGATGATACTCTTCTATGTTGATCTTTGAGAACTTATTGGAGAACAGTGTGATTAAGGAATGCAGTTACAGATAAATATTATTAAAAATAATTAGAATCTTTAGACATGATTCGAGTGAATCCGAATATAATGTGTTTATCCTATTGTCTTGACATACAACATGGTGTGAATGATTGGTTCAATTATTACAAATCATATAGGATCCGGCACCTAAAAATGAGCACCAAATGCTTCTTTTTTTTTCAAAAAGATAAATAAATAAATAAAGTATGGATATGAATAATTCGAAATTATAATAATTAATCAAATCTTTTAGGATTTAATAAATCCCTATTGGTATTTTATTTGGCTTTAATTTCTGGTTTGGTTATTTTATTTATTTATTTATTTTTTTACAATTGGTTATTTTATTTGGGATTAGGATTCTCAAGTGCATATTTAATCAGCTTTTTTTAAGGAAATATGAGAAATCAATTTGTTTATTTTCTTCTAGATTTACCAACCCTATATAGAATTATTATTATTATTTTTGGATAGACCGTATATAGAATTAAATAAACTCCAGCTCTAGTGGTATAAATTTAAATTTATGAAAAGGAAACATTAAGTGTAATGACTCGTTAGTATGAAACTAATTTCAAAATTAAAAATATTGAAATTTGTAAAATTTACTATTGTTGTACAAACCAGTCAATATCTAATTTAGTTTAAACTTTTTTTAAAGCAAAAAATATATCCAACCTGCCGGATTCGAACCAGCGACCTAAGGATAGCTATTTGGTACAACCAACTACAGTCCTCCGCTCTACCAACTGAGCTAAGGTCGGATTTGTGTAGCTAATTTGGAGCAGAACATATTTGATTCTAACTATAAATACATAAATCAAAATGTTTCTTATAAGAGTTTGCTGTGGATTGTGAAAATGACTTCGTAAATGTTAAAAAGCACATTCACAAGCCAAACTCTTATTAAATGTTTTTTACTTTTAATATTTTCATTATTCATATTGTGAAAAATAACTAGATTTCTAAACTTTACCCAAAAATGACACCATACAACCACCCTTATATAACATTTAATTGAGACATATAATTGAGACAACGAAAATTAGATGTTGCAATTTTTTTTTTTCTTTTTTGGGATAAAATTAGATCATGCAATTAAAATATACACAATACTCATCATTCTTGGTAATAAAAATTATTTCCATAATATTGACACACTTGAATTTTAACAACATTATCAAACATGGCATGTGATCCCATTAATTTAAAACGAAAGAAAGTTAATTAACAGATAATTTTATGGTAATTGCTAATAATTTACATTTAAACAAAGTCATAAACGCCATCTAAAGTAATTAAGATCCGTACACTGATTTCCAAATGAAAAAAGGTGCAAAGTTTAAAAGAAAGGAACTTAATACTACTGCAAATACAGAAAGACGTATCTAAATAAGAAAGAGAAAATATAAACGTATAAAGATAGAGATTGAATTTTGACGTTAACTTCTTCTGGTAATTATTCATTGAAGACGATGAAAGCGAAAGGCCAATTTGCAATTGCAGATGAGGATCATATTCATGCCGGCGTCTGTTTGGGTTCATATTACCTTTTCTTTTTCTTTCCTTTTCTTTTTTTTTTTTTAATTTTTTAAAATTTTTAATTAATTCCAACTTCTGCAATGCTCTGTAAAGCTGGCCTCCATTGACTCGCACCACCACTGTAATGTCTTCCCATACCTCTCTGTCCTCCTCCTCCGCCTCTTCCGCCGCCGCTGCTGCCAGCGTCCCTGCTTTCCTGGCGACGGCCCGCCTCCTGCTCGGCCTGACCATTTTCAAAATAGTTATTTGAACATCATTTTTGGATTTAACTCCAATATAATGATGATAAAGTGGGAATGTTCACGTTTATCTGAAGATATTTGTTTGGACTTTGCGAAGGGGAAAAAGAAAGCGAGCAAATAAATATCTTTTAACTTTATGATTATAATCAAAGGAAAGGTCATGTTATTAAAATAAAACATTTTTAGAAGCAAAAGATGAGAAAAGAAAGTGTTCTTTTTGTAAAAGAGACCCACTTTAAATTTAAATGCTTAAATTGTTGTTGAAGTTAGTGGGAAATGGAACTCAAATTCAAAATGAGTACGTTCTAAAATACAGGCTAAACCCCATTATGATTTGGTCCTTGAATAATTAGTTCAGCTTTTAAGTTAAGGAAACTGTATTTTCCTTTTCTAAATCCATAAGCCACCGCTTGCAAAAGCTAATAAAAATACAAGCTTATTGATTTTTAATGGTGTTGGTTTTTTTTTTTTTTTTATATATATATATAAAAAGAAGGAAATGGATTGAGTCTGGAAAAATATATTTGACTTCATGATATATAATTAAATACCTGTGCACTCTACAGCTCTACTTAAATTCCTGACAAGATTCATGAAGTGACCCATAAAAAGCCTTTGCCTTGATATCCGTGGCCTTAAATTTAAAACCAATTTCAGATGCTTCTTTATTCAGAAAAACAATTTTTTGTTTTTTCTTTTAGTTTTGGCTTTTAATCAGAGTGCAATCATGAAAAAGAAATTCAAGAAATCGATATCTTCCCATACTATTTCTTTATTGTTTTTCCAAACTAGACCTTTTTTTTTTTTTTTGAAATATTTCCATACTAGACTTTAGGTCTTTTGAAAACAAAAAGAAAAAGGATCCACTTTATGGGATTTGCAGCATGATTAAGGCTTATGGGTATTTGATTACCTTCATGTAATTTTCGGATTTAGAATTTGCATTTGGATTTGAAGCAGAATCCGAGTCCTTTATCTTCATCCCAACCGAAAGAACTCCTCCCTCCTTCAGCAACTTCCCCAGCTTCACACATTTCTTTGCAGCAAACTCCTTCAATACATCTGAAAAAAAAAAACCCATACCAGGTAAGTAAAATAAAAAACTAATGTTTTGAAAAATTATTGAAATGCAATCTCACAAGTATGACCAAAAGAGTATAGCTCAAAAGTACATCTACCAAAGTTCGAAGAGGTTTGAATCTGTTGTTTCTTTCTTTTATTTTTATTTATTTCTTTTAGTTCAACATCTAGAGTGGGGCGGCATGCAAACTTTTCAATATGTAGGTTACCTTTGAAAATATAATTTTTGTTTATATTTCTTTTTATACATCCACCCATCAAATAATAGTTTCAACCTCTTAAACAATTTATATAAAAATAAAGCAATCTATACGAAGTTATTAAAAGGTAGTTTACCGTCAACCAATAGCTCAAACCAATATTGAATATTTAACCAGAAATGGGAAGATGAATTACCTTCGAAGGTGATGAGACGATAGACATGGCCGATGAGAAGCGTGTCATCGGGGCGGAGGAGCTTGAGCTGCTTCATGGGGGTCCCATTTTCGGACTTCAAAGTGGAGGAGGTCACAACGAGCGCAACGTAGTGGCCAGGATTAGAGTTCATGATCTCGTGTGCACTTACAGACCAATAAATCCTCTCGATCTTGTGATTCCCAGGGTGCTGAATCACGACCGTCGCCGCCTCCGCCGCCTGACAGTTCCCCATCCCCTTCTTTCTTTCTCACCGGAGAAACCAAATCGAAAAAGCCAAAAACAAAAGGCTCCCCAAATGTCCCAAGTCAACAATTGTTGGAAGGTGTCCGTTTTTGACAAGAGGGGCCTAGTTTTTTAAGGAGGAGTAGTAGTTTTACGCTATCAGACACGAGGGAGATTGTGATAATTGAGTAAATGAGTCTGACGCTTTCCTTGATTGCCCTCTCCACGACGCACGTTAAGAATCTCCGCTCTGAACAAAGGACGTGACGTTTTCCAGATCACCCAAAACGATTAAAGCAGCAACAACAACAAAAACAAGAAAAAAGAAAACCAAACAACTAAGATGGAAATAATTTCCAAAAGAATTTTAATTTAAAATTTAGAGAGAGAGAGAGAGGGTAGAATGGAATGAAGTTGGTGAGTTGGGTAATGGGTACTTATAATGGATCAGAAGGAACGTAATATTGGAGTACGAACTGAAAGCTCTATCTGCCCGAAACGTGTAAGATCTGCAAAACCCAACTGGGGTCCTAGCGGGAGGCCAAGGGTGGGTCCCCCCTCTATGGGACTCTTAATATTAATCTTGTTGAGGAAAAAGGAGGTTGAAACTTGAATTCCATCTTCCACTGTATCCCTTTAATTCTGAGTTTCTGACCTCAGGATTCAGGGACGCTCAGAGTTGGCCCCAAGGACCGGGTTGGGTCGGGCTTTTTTTTTTTCCAGGATGGGGGTGCTGACGTGGATCTTAATTTAATTTTGGGATGTGACTCAAAGTTGACGGGAGATTCCAACCTATTCTGCCTACGCCAAAACATATGCGCTACCTTCTCCCCTTTTTACTCTTTACCCTTGTGAAAAGTTATTAACTCACTTTTTTTATTTTCATTTATTTTATTTTTGGGAAAAATACACTTTTGGTCCCTGAGGTTTGAGTTAGGTTTCATTTTGGTCCCTGAGTTTTCAAACTCAACATTTTTACCCTTGAGGTTTGGATTTCGTTACATTATTCCGTCTATTTTTCTGTTAAATCCTAACAGATTTCTGATGTGGCATTAAAATTTTATTTTAAAAATATATTTTTTAATTTTTAAAAATAAAATAATATATTAATTACTTTTTTATTATTTTTATTTCTCTTTTTTCATTTCTTTTTTTCTTTTTTCTTTCATCTTTTTCTTCATTAAGCTTCTTCTTCTCCACCTCTTCTCAAACCCTAATCACGATCAACCCACCACCGGCAACCAACACCATCACCGACCTCCGTCCACGTCCGCCGCCGCTACCATCGGATTTTGCCTTCCCACGCCAGCCCGCCAGTTGCGATTTTGTGCAGAGGAGAAGAAAACAACCTACGCCGGCGAGATCTGGAACCGCCTGCGTACCGCAACTCCGTCCTCGCGCTGTTCGTTCTGCCCAACCGTCCGTCCTTGCGCAACCACGAATCGTTCCGCCCAGCCGTTCGTTTCCCTGTTTCAAGCTGGAATCGAAATGGGTTTCTTGCCGGCGCGAGGAGCACAAACAGATTTGTGGGTTTCGTTCCACCCAGATTTGTGGGTTTCTTGCCGACGGAGGAGCACGAACGGACTGATTCCAGATCAGTGGGTTTCTTGCCGACGCGAGCACGAATGGATTTGTGGGTTTCGTTCCGCCCAAATTTGTGGGTTTCTTGCCGACGGAGGAGCATGAACGGTCTGGTTCCAGATCTGTGGGTTTCTTGCCTGCGCGAGGAGCACGAACAGACTGAAAGAGGGCTGGGAAGGGAGGAAGAGGGAAGAATAAGAAGAAAATAGGGAGGAGAGGGAATAAGAAGAAAAAAGGAGAAAAAAAGAGGAAAGTGACGGCGGGGACGGAGGTCCGGTGACGGCGGTGGCGAATGTCCGGCGACTAGTGGTGGTGAGGAAGAAGATGATGAGAGAAGAAAAACATAAATTCTTTTAATTTATTTATTATTATTTTATTTTAAAAATTTTAAAAATAATTTTTTAATAAAAAAAATTTTCCACGTCAGCAATCTGTTAGGATTTAACAGAAAAATAGACGGAGGGACCAATAATGTAACGAAATCCAAACCTCAAGGGTAAAAATGTTGAGTTTGAAAACTCAGGGACCAAAATGAAACCTAACTCAAACCTCAGGGACCAAAAGTGTATTTTTCCCTTTATTTTTTTTATAATTGTTTGATTATATTAGGAGTTTTGGTTTTATAATAGATTTATTAACTTTAAAGAGAATTGTTTATGAATTTTCATAATTGTGTTCAATATATCTATAGACTTGTAAAAGTGTGTTGAGTATATATCTGAACTTTTAATTTTGTATGAGCTAATAGATCTATTCACTTTTAAGTTTGTGTTTTCTAGATTAAAGATCTATTTGACCTTTTCTTTTCTTTTTTTATTTTAATTTTTAATGATGGATTATACACAACAATAAAAAATCAACCTATTAGATACAATTTAAAAAACTCATACTTTGAGATTTTAAAATATCTATTTTAGTATTTAAACTCTAGAATTTAGTATGTCTTGGTTTCTCGACTTAAGAACGAACAAACAAACATTTTATTCCCTAACGTTATTTTTTAAATACTAACATGACTTCCAAATAAGTGGTATACAATTCAACCACATCAGTTCTTATGAAGTGATCCACATAATAGATGTGCATTGAGTAGTAGAAAAATAACGGAAAAAACTTGGGTTGCATACCGGTATGTAGGAATCTCCCTGCATACCATCATTAAAATGTTGACAACTAGGAGAGATAAGGGGTATCCCTACATACCACAGCCAAGTTTTGTTAAAAAATAATAGTGATTAAAATGGTTATTTTTTAAAAGTTTAGAAATTAAAGTTGACATATTTTAAATGTAGAGCAAATGAAATTAAGAGATTCAGAACTTAAACTCAAAATAACATTCAAAATCTTTTTTAACGACATTTGAGATGGGAGGATTAGAACTCCTAATATTTTGATCGAATATACATGTTAATTATCACTAAGTTATGCTAAATTTGACAAATAAAATTTAAAACCTAAACTATATATATGCATGTAGATATTTATAGTGTTATCCAAGTGGGCAATTCTTTTGTGTTGTTACTAATTCTTAATCATATCATTAATATATAAAGTTATGTGATATCCATTAATAAATACTATATAAAGTAGATAGTGACAAAAATGACATAATTAAATATAAAAATCAAAATAATATAGAATGATCGAAAATAAGATAGACTTAGTATATTAAATATTATCATATGTTATTGGTAAGGTGGATCTATAAGTAACCATTGTTGATGTGTCCCAATAGGAAAGGCCTTCAATAGTACCATTCCATTTTTCGTTTGCTTGGGAGAATTCCAAATCCAAACTTATTAAAAGAGAACAGAGAAGAAGAGAAATTTTGACGAGAGGAGCTGAATCAAACTTCACATTAAATCGAATGGGATCCATTTTTCATCATTTCTCGCTTTGCAATTAATACAATCATAGATACTATTGACTTTTCAACCCTTGTAATCATATGCCAAATAATATTTCGGATGGGCTTGGTATGGGCGCACACTGTTCGGGCTATAAATGTCAATACAAAAAATTATTATAAGAAATACTGTTTTGTAACTATATGGAAATACAGCTAATTAACAGTTGGATAAAAAACAACACATATAGGAATTGTATCTTCATTCGTCAAAAAAATACCAATGGTTAGTTAGAAAATACTATGAAATCATTAGATGCGACGAATCGAGAATATATATAAAAAATTAAAAAAAAAAAAAAAAAAAAAAAAAAACTGAGAATTTTGAGAATTTTGTTTAGTTAAGGGGAGAAGCTAAAGTAAAAAAGAGAATTAATGAGACCTCTAGCCTCCTAGTAATGGTTACACATTTAAAATCTATCTACTTCAAAATTTCTAACAACAGTCGGATCTAATTTATATCCTACAGTTTATAATTGTCAAAACGGATGTGAAGAAAGAAGGTGAGTGATGCTGGCCTATAATCTTTGATACAAAAAATTATAGAAAAGTTTTCTTCGTCTAATTTGTCCTTCTCTCATTTTCATGTGTGTGAAATGAGAGAGTTTAAAATATGATCTTTTAGAAATGGTAGAAATGTCTTAACGGTTGAATCCAGGCTGATAGGCAAACAAAAGTGAAAGATGGGAACTTGGGAGGAAGGGGAAGTAAAGGTGTAAAGGATATAGTGGAATTTTAACGAATGCGTCGTCCTCGTGTACGTGTTCTTTTAGTTAGGCGTATGGAAAATGCTGTTTTACCAAACAAGGAAAAGAAAAAATCACTAAAACCATATAATTTCATACCAAAATTTGTTATCTGAAAGTCAACTTGAAAAACCTTTTGACCCTTGATTTTTCAACGCCGAACGCAAACGCGGCTGCCGATTATCCATGATGCCATCATTAATCGCCCACTCCTGGTCGTGGGCGTAGAGGGTAAAATATCCGTCATCGGATCGCCACCATATTTTCCGGTCAACCTTCATGGCCACAATATTAAAAGTATAACTTCAATTTTTTTCAATTAAGCTATGCTTCTCTCCCTCTTTGTGTGCGTATTTCAAATTTTGTTTGTTTGTTTTAACTTTCAAATTAACTTTAAATCCTAGCCATGAAAAAAAAACCCCTAAAATTTCGTACCTTAAGCCTTAAATCCCGAGCTCCAAATTTGAAACTAAACCATATAAATATGGAAAATAACTTAAAGGAAGAAATAAATAAAAAATATATCAAAAAACTTATTCCATTAATAACTAAATTTAAATTTAAATAAATAAATAGGCTAAATTTTTAAAAAAAAAAAAAAAAAAAAAAAAAAAAAAAAAAAAAAAAACCTGAACTATGGGGTTTGTTTCAAAAATGTCCCTGAACTTTGAAAAGTTTAAAAAATATTCCTGAACTTTGAAAATTTCAAAAATACCCCTGAACTTTGACAAATGTTTCAAACATACCCTTACTGTTAATTTTTGAATGGAAACCATTAAAGTTTCAGTTTCAAAAATACCCTTGAACTTTCAAAAAAAATTAAAAAAAATACCCTTATTGAAAAATTCTTCTTCTTTTTTCCTCTTCTCACCGTAAATTCTAACCGTTTCCATCCAAAAATTAACGACAAGGGTATTTTTTAAACATTTTTCAAAGTTCATGGATAGCTTTGAAACTTTTCAAAGTTCAGGAGCATTTTTTAAACAAATCCCATAGTTCAAGGGCATTTTTTATAATTTAGCCTAAATATATATCGGGAAAGAATCAGAACTGAATATTAATTGAAATTTTAAAATAAAATCTTACAGATCAAAATTTGGGACAATTATGAAGAAAGAAATAACAAAAATAATCAAATAGTATATAATTGAAGAGATTTGTAAATATTTTTATTTTCGGTTCTTCGATGTTGTTTGTACACTTTTATTCGGGGCATATTGATAATGAAACTCTAAACTAAGATCGGGCTTTTAAAATGAATATTGTTGGGCCAGATAACTGGATACAGGCCCAGTGTAGGTAAAATCGGGCTTTGTCAAGGCCGTCATTTCAAAATACGGCCCATTTCATTCTTCCTACGTGGCACGTTTCTTCTTCGATAGCAACCGGACAATAAAAAATAAGAATTAAAGATTGTCGTGATTTCATTTTTAAACAAAAATCTACCCGTTTTCGATAATCCAGACAAATTTTAGACGACTAAATTGGAAAAAGAAAAAAGTCCATTACAATTATCGAATTTCCTTTTAGAAACCGCCATTTCCACGTCAATATAACACGTAGAAGCCCCACCTAATCCATTCAAATAACACATATCCTATGCTTTTTCTTTTTTTTTTTTTTTTTTTTTTTTTGTGGGTAAAATTCATTGTTTTTTTCTCATACAAATTATATTGTCTACTCTATAGCAATTAAAACTAATTTAGTGCTACTATAATTACAACATTTCAATCTTCAAAAAAAAAAAAAAAACATTTTAGTTAACTCATTTTCTTGATTTTATTTGTATTGATATTATAAAAATACCCAAATCAAATAATCCATCAAAACATTCTCAATATTCAATAATTAATAATGTGAAACATGTAAACATATATATTCATGCTTTAAAATGTAATTTGTTTTTCGTAGCTACTTAAAAATATAAGTTTATGTACTAATTATTAATAAAAGATGCCGGGGGATGAAAATTACTCTATACGAAACTTTTTTTTTTTTTTTTTTTTGAGAATAATATGAAACTTTTCTATGCATAGTATTTTGTCTATTGAAATGTAATACAATAATCAGCATTTATTTTAGATGTGTGTTTATCTATTTATTTATATGATATCAACATGTGAGAAGGAAATTCAAACTACTTTTTTTTTTTTTTTTTTAAGTTCAACAAATGTGGGGTAGGAATCAGACCATCAATTCTTCGAGATGATAATTGATGTCTTATATAGTAATTGGTGTTTTATCCTTAATGAGTTAAAAGTATAAGTCATCTAAAGCTACTTGAGAAGTCATGCTAGACACATTTTAAATTAGCAATTCTTCTAAATGCGCTTATAGAAAATGTAATTTTATTTTTAAAAACAGCTATCCCAAATACACTATTATGTCGGTTAAAAAAAAAGAGATGACAATGATAGCAAAAAAGAAATTGTCAACAAAAAAAAATGATAGCAAAAAAGAAAATAAAATGTTGAGGAAGAACCTACCTTCATTAATTAGATACTTTTTATTATAACGTAATTTTGATATCTACGTCTGTTATTTTATAGAAAACAAGAAAAAGGAAACAGGAAAATGGAAATTTCTTGAAAAAAAAAATAGTTTGAGGTAGCTGAAAAGTCCAATAAATGAAAAAAAAAAAAAACTAACAATTGCATCTAAGCGCTAGCCTCTAACTAACAATACCCAAAGTCAGGTGCTAGTCATTAAAATACATACCTATTTGGCATGAACCTAGAAGGCTACATTAATGAAGTTTTCATTGGATCATGCTTGGTTAGAAGATTGGCCGAGTGATGTTTCTAATTTGGTTTTATTATGCTTTGTAATTTGCTTCGTTTATCTTTAAAATGAAAAAAAAAAAAAAAAAATTAATAAGACGATGATGTTATGAATGGTTAGGCATCATTTTTTTTAAATAAATTGTTTTTAATACTTACTAATATGATAAATAATTGTTGAAAAAAATTGACAAATATATATTTGTTTTGAAACAGTAAATTTACAAAAACGTGAGAATTTTAAAAAGATAAATTAAATTCGCCGATAACGTAATAAATACTTACTTTGAAAAGACTTTTGTGCTTTTGATTTAATAATTTATTTTCTCATGGTCAATCTTCTTTTAATTAATTATAAAATGAACCTAAGTTTAGATTTTTTTTTTCTGGATAATTATGAATTCCGGTGGTGATAACTATATTTCTTGCAAACAACATGGACATCTACAATGTGGTTAATAAAATCTTAAATAATAGAGATGTTGGTGGGGATTAAAATATAAAATACATCGACGCAATACGGATAGGGATCGGTGCAATCAATTATTCAATATCTATTAACCATGGTGGACTATTAAAATTAATGAATTAAAGTAAGACTTGGAAATTTTTAAAATTATTCGAGCAAAATTGACACAGTTGTAAGAATATACGACAAACGTAACAAACTAAATATCTATCTATATATATTAGATGGCGATTTTTTTTTTATTACTATAATAGCCCTAATGGATAATAGACGCATGCAAAAGAAATTTAAAATTATTTTCTGGATTGCAAGTGTGGCATAGACCTAACAAGCACGGCATCTTATCTCCAAAAATGGAGGGGAAAAGAAATTTAAACACCTAAGGAATAAAAAATTTATAATTAATTTAACGAAAGTGATATAATTGGAAAATATTAAAACACCAAACAACTGAATTGAAAATTTATAACCTTTAAGAACTTTAAAGAGATAGCCAAATGTTAGACTATAATATTTAATGCATGTTTGGGAGTGATTTTGAAATAGTTAAAATCACTTTTGTCAAGTTCGAAATCACTCCAAAACATACTTTTAATTATTCAAAATCAATTTTATATTTGATTTTTCACTTTTAAACACGATTTTCATATCATCAAAATTGATTTTGAATTATTTAAGACATGTTTTGGAGTGATTTTGAATATGACAAAAGTGATTTTAAGCATTTCAAAATCACTCCCAAACATGCACTTATATAACTAACAAAATATGAAAAATAAACATAAATTAGTCCCTCCATTGAAAAACAATTCAATATGTTGCTACATTGTGTTGTTACCCTCTAAATCCTTAGACGATGCATGATTAAATCATAAATTTTTAGTTTATATTTCCTACATTTAGTGATATAAAACTCTTAACTACGTTGTTCCATTTCCACCAAAGCAACAAATTTCATTAGTGGGTATTCTAGTTTTTCTATAAGTTTTTTTCAACCAAAAAGGTTTTCCACGAGAAAGAAAAAAAGGTGGAGTATAATATACTTTTGATCATACAATTTGAAGTTAGTTTCTATTTGATCTCTAAGTTTTCAAAACTAACATTTCTTGTTATTGATATTTAAATTTAGTTTATATTTGGTCGTTGAGATTTTAAAAAACTGAAATGTTTGGACAAAAAAGTTAAATTGCCAATCAACCCATAAGTTTAAGGTGATTGATTGCTGGAAATTTAATCAATTCAATATTTTAACAATATATATAAATAAGTCTAATCAACAAGTATTAACTAGCACATTTATTTATTATTTTTTTAAAACTACCATCAACTATAATCGAAGGTTGTTTAGAGGACAATTTCAAACTTCAATAACTAATTAGAAATCAAATTCAAACTTCAAAAATTCAATAGGTCACTTTTGCAATTTGACGAATCAAATAGATATTAAATACAAATTTTAAAAATCATAAGTGTTAGTCTTCAAAGCTTACGAACCAATGAGAAACCAAGTCTAAATGTTAGATATTAATTTATTTATTTTAAAAAAAGAACATTAGGATATTATTTGGAAATTCAGCCACAACAAATATGGCGGCCTAATGAATTTAATCCACAACACCAACTAATTAATTAATGAACAAAATATTTCAATAATAAATAAATAAAATAATGAACGAAAAAGCAGAATCTTCTCTAAAAAAAATCCAAATAAAAATGCGGTTCGGTTCAGGAAGAATGAAATTGCGCCAACCGATTTCATTTCGTACATGGCATCTTGGCATCTTGCCAACGAATCTCTCTCGATTTGTTTTTCTACGTTGCGCCATATAAATTGAATTCCTTTTCGTTAACGTCTAAGCTTTCTCTCCTCGTGGGAGCTTCCAACATCACATCGGGAATTCATCCACGGGACCCCTTCGTAGTTTTGTGGTTAGATTTTTTTTTTTTTTTTGTTTTCCCCTACTTTCATGCATTTCTGTTCGATTCTAACTTGATCGTCCGCTTCTTTTATTTGCTTCCCCTTCTTCTTCGTCTTATTGCAGGATTCTGTCCGCTAATTTTCACTTTTTTCCCCTTCGCTGCTGCTGGAGGGGGCGACGATTTGCTCCTAGGCCTCTCCATTCTGCTGGGCTTCTTCCAAATTTAGGTATTTTTTATTTGTTCTTCTGCAATTATTCGAGTTTTGATCGTGTTTTGGCTTCTAATTTGACCTCTCTGTTGGGTCTTGGAAAAAGAGGCAATTAGAATGGTTTTGTTTTTCTTCTTCTTGTTTTATACATTTCTATTTAATCGATTTCAAGATTTGGACTGGCAATGTTCGATCGTTTCTTATTTTGAATTTATTGGCGAGGAATAACACAGGTCGGTTAGCGTCATAGCGTGTTGTTGTTGATCTGGTTGAGCAGGATGGATGCGTACGAGGAAATGACTGAGAAATTAAAAACATCTGCTGAAACATCGGAGTTTCATCAGAAATATTCTTCGAAGGCGGGAAAGGGGAAAAGACTTTGGAAGAAGGTCAAGTATCAGTTGGTTGAGTACCATGCTTTACCAGCCTACTTGAGAGATAACGAATTCATTCTGGGTCATTACCGCGCTGACTGGCCAATGAAGCAGACGCTGCTCAGCATCTTTTCCATTCACAACGAGACTCTTAATGTTTGGACGTAAGGCTTTATTGGAGTTTTTCTTTGTTTTAATTATATATTGAATCTTCCATGTTAATGACGAGAAGAAGATATGCTGGCACATTCTTTGCTTTGATGTTATGGACCTCTAATAAAGTACAAGCTTCAAATAAAAAACTCGAAGATTGCGTTTGTTTATAGAATTAGCACTTCAGTAAATTTAATTACTTATCTATTTGTGAAGTAATGTGTTTCTAAGATCGTTAAATTCTGTGGAGTGTTGTGCTAAATGTGGAAATTTTGTTTCCAGAAGGCCATGGTGCTTACCACATGCTTGTTTGATGTAATTCTTTTAAGACTAGTAGCTAGAGAGACAGGAGAAGCCAATTAGTTATATTTTCACTTATGGCAATGAGACTTTCAATAAAAACGAAGTTGTAAGGAGTATAGATCAAGCTTGAATAAACCTGTAAGCTTCCATTGTAGTATTCAGCTTCATGACATCGTTAAATGAGCCGCTTTATGCATATTGTCTCGAGCACTTTGGTTGAGTTAATCTTTGAAAGCAACAATGTTCAATTTTCTGTCTTGCAGCGCACAATTTTTCCCTCTTCTTTTTCCCCCTTTCTTTTGAGAAATATCATCCTTTTTATTCATCAGGAAATTTTGTGCTTTGCCCTTAATTTCAGCAGCAGATTTTGCAATGACTTTTGCCGATTCTTTGTTATGCAGTAGACTGATTTTTTCTTCTTTCCATGCCATGCTCCCTGTTCATTTGAATACTCTGTATGTTTCAGGCATTTAATTGGATTTTTCCTCTTTCTCTCCCTGACCATATACACTGCAACAAAGATTCCTGATGTTGTTGACATTCATCCTCTTCAACATTTGCCTGACGTGTTGAAAAAAGCTGATCTGCACAAGTTGCAAGCAGAACTCTTGACGTGCCTTCCTTCCTTGCCTCACTTCCCTGATCTGCAGAAATTCAGGGAGGAATTGAAGACTGCATTGCCTTCAATGGATATGCTTTCATCACTGTCTCCTTGGCATGTTGTTGAACTTCTATACAATTGTTTACCTGAGCGATTCTCCCATGGAAATCAAACCGATGACTGTGTTCTGGTAAGCTGTTGCTCAATTATAATCTTGCTGATTTCTAGGTTATTTCATTGGATTCTATGGATTTATATGTTATTTGTTTCTTGCCTAAACTTGGGACATTCAGAAGAACCTGATCTTATATTCCTACTATGGTCCAAAATCTCCTAAAGTTTACCTGATTATCCTATACATTTCATAACTTCTGCTGGTCTAATCAAGATTGCATTCACTATCAGAACGTGGATTTTGATATTTGTATCCTGATCAAAGTGTTTCCTTCGATGGAGATGTCTATTAAGCAATGTACATTACAACATTGCCGAGAGTTTATTGTGACACTTGGACCATTTGTAGAGCCTGATATTTCTGTGCAGTGTTGAATGAATTAAGTGGTTGATTGTGGTTTTCTAGCCTTACATCCCTGACATGTATTTTCAATGGGAATAAATCTCAAGTAATTTCGTGATGACTTCAAATATTTAATGTTGCAGCTCCATATGTTATTGATATTTAGTGCAACTATTGTTTCTGATTTTCTTGTAAGTTCTCAGGATTTGCAATACCACAACTAGACTTGCTTTGCTATGAACTAATTATTTGCTCTGTTCTTATTTCTTGATTTAATCCAGAGAAGTATGAAGGAGGACGTTGCCAACATGATTGCACCCTTAGCTATGAGACCAATCACTCGGTGGCCTTTCTTCGCATTCTTGGGCGGGGCCATGTTTTGCCTGCTTGCTAGCAGCACTTGCCACCTTCTTTCCTGCCACTCCGAGCGTGTCTCATACATAATGCTCAGGCTAGACTATGCTGGAATTGCAGCCCTTATATCTACTTCCTTCTATCCCCCTGTTTACTACTCCTTCATGTGCTACCCCTTCTTTTGCAGTCTCTATATGGGGTTCATTACCCTCTTGGGAATTGCAACTATCTTAGTGTCTTTGCTGCCAATGTTTCAATCCCCTGAATATCGCACTTTTCGGGCATCCCTCTTCCTCGGCATGGGCTTGTGCGGGATCGCCCCTATTCTGCACAAGCTTATCCTGTTCTGGGGCTCACCTGAGGCACTCCTCACAACAGGGTATGAGATACTGATGGGGTTATTTTATGGGCTTGGAGCACTGGTTTATGCAGCTAGGATTCCCGAACGATGGATGCCTGGAAAATTTGACATTGCTGGCCACAGCCACCAACTATTTCACGTTTTAGTAGTTGCTGGGGCGTATACTCATTATCGTGCAGGACTAGTATACCTCAAGTGGCGCGATCTGCAAGGTTGTTAGATCAGAATTTCAACAAAGATTTAGTATGTTGGAATGTAGTTGAATATATTCAATATGTATCTATGTAAGAAAGGTCACCCCCAAATACTGCACTGTAAGATCAGAACCAGCTTGAGACATGAAAACTCTCATGCTCCTTTGCATTATCGTTTTGAACAATAGGTTCTTTGATCAATCTGAAGGTTCTCAATACCCAACTCTCGACCCTTTTGAAATATTAAATACATTTTTGCAGTGCAGTACAGGTTTTCCTATATATTTCAAATGAATAAAATTTTAACCATCCTGGTTTTAGCTACATTTTGTACATGGGTACGACTACTTCTACCCATTTTAGATGAAAATGAAAAAGTTTGGTGGGAACTCAAAATAATTATGATGACCATAAAATCTGTGGTTCGAATCTCTCACTCCCTTAAAGAAAAAAAAAAAAAAAAAAACTGAAGTCATTAGGATTTATAATTATTGAAATCTTATATTCTTAAAGTGTTGAATGAGATCGATCATTCAAATTTAATCGATCAACAAAAAAAAAAAAATGATCATGCTGTGGAAGGCAGGTAACAGCCGATGGATTTTGATGAGTGATGCATAATTTTGTTACCATATACGGCTCTGGGTGGGTTTAAGTGGCGATACTTTGCCTTGTATTATATTTAAACGGTAAGCATCCTCTCTGTCAGTGTCAGTTACGGGTCAGCCCGCCATAACCAAGTACGGCCAAAAACTTTTCAGGAATGTTATTCATTTCCTTCAAATCTTTATTTGCCAACGAATCTGCTCATCCACTTTCCTTAATTGCCATGTAATGTAATAATAAAAATATTGGGCAACAAATTCCTTCTCCAAACACTTACAAATGGGGTTGCCTTCTCCAGCAATTCTCAAGTGTCAAATTCCTCCATGGCTTTACCAAGCAGAACTTTCTGGTTTTCTTGTAATGTCTTCCTCTTTCTCGGAGGAACATTCCTGGTTTTACTCTTTAATCCTAGCCTCTACTCTACTTCCATATTTAAGCTTCCAACGGGTGCATCTATGACTGGAGATGGATTCTACGGTGAAATTGACCCGCCGGATCAAACCTTCTACGACGACCCAAAACTCAGTTACTCGATCGAGAGACGAATGGAGAATTGGGACCAGAAACGGAAAACTTGGCTGAACCACCATCGCCGTCTCCCCGCCGGAGCAGGCGACCGGATATTTCTGGTCACCGGATCACAGGCGGCGGCGTGCAAGAACCCAATCGGCGATCACCTTCTTCTTAGACTTTTCAAGAACAAGGTCGACTACTGCCGAATCCACGGCCACGATATTTTCTACAACAACGCATACTTACAGCCAAAAATGGGCTCTTATTGGGCCAAGCTCCCAATCATCCGGGCCGCAATGTTGGCCCATCCAGAAGCGGAATGGATCTGGTGGATGGACTCGGACGCAGTGTTCACAGACATGGAATTCAAGGTTCCAATCGAGAGATACAAGGATCACAACCTCGTGGCCCACGGTTGGCCCAATATGGTTTACGAGGACCGAGATAATAAAAGCTGGACGGGCCTCAATGCCGGAGTATTCCTCATAAGAAATTGTCAATGGTCCATGGACTTAATGGACTCATGGGCCAAAATGGGCCCCCAATCACCAGATTACGAAAAGTGGGGCCCAATCCTGACGTCGACGTTCAAGGACAAGCCATTCCCACTTCCGGACGATCAGTCGGCTCTGATTTATTTGATCTCAATGGAAAGAAAGAAATGGGCCGACAAGGTTTATCTAGAAGGGGAGTATTATTTGGAGTCGTATTGGATTGGGGTTGTGGGGTGGTACGATAACATCACCGCGGGGTACAGGGAGATGGAGAAACGAGAGGTGGGGTTGAGGAGAAGACACGCGGAGAGAGTGAGCCGGTTCTATGGGGGTTTGAGAGATCCGGTGATTGAGAAAGCCGGGTTTAGAAGTGGGGCCGGTCGGAGGCCGTTCGTGACGCATTTCACGGGATGTCAGCCTTGTAGTGGAAATCATAATCCCATGTATGATGGAGACACGTGTTGGAAGGAGATTGGAAGGGCTTTGAATTTCGCTGATAATCAGGTGCTTCGCACGTATGGTTTCGTGCACCGTGATTTGAGTTCGTCGGCTGTCTATTCTGTACCGTTTGATTATCCTCTTTAGTGAATGATCGATCAAATGGGGAGTTTTTGACCTTTCGGCTTTTGTGAGTGATTTTTTTTTTTTTTTTTGAAAAAGGCTTTTGTGAGTGATTCAATCTTTGAGGTGCAAAATTTTAATTTAGTATAGTTTTAAAATTTTTAATTTACCCAATAAATATATACACATATATGTATGTAGATGAATACAAATATATTTAGTATGAAGTCTTTTTATTTTGTTAAATCATCTTCTCCATGCCCACGCCACCAAATTTCATGAATCAGATTTGGCAATGGGGTGTCAACTTCTTTTTTGGGGTCAGAGATGTCTTAATATCTATATCCCATAAAAACAAAATATGAGGATCTTGGATGTCCATGGGATGGGACATCCTAGATTCCCAAAAAACAATAATTCATTTTAGATTTAAGTCGAGAGATATTATCTTTAGAATAAAAATGCTCCTTCAATTTTGTAATTTGACTATTGTTTATTAATTGAAAACAAATTACACCATTTTGTTAATATAGGTTTAGTTTTTGGGTCTAAGGATTTTTTTTTTTTTTGAAATATCAAGTATTATTAAAAGTCAACTAGAGCATAGCTTATTTTGACAAAAAGTATGAATTTTGAACCAGGAGGGTCAAAGGTTCGAGTCTCCCACCTCACATATTCAAAAAAAAGTATTATTAAAATTATTATCAATCCCATGATTTAAGAGTGAAATGAGGAAAGAAAAAGTAGAGAGAGAGGGTGATCAAAGGGATGGAGAGGTAGAGGGAGAACGTAGAGAGAGTTGAAAGAGGAGAGAAGGATAAATATGAAATGGACCCAATTTTTACACTTATGATAAATTGGTGATTTAATTTTAACATTCAAAGTTGGGTTCTAATTTTTATACTTTTGAAAGTTGAAGGATTTAATTTTTACACTTGAAACTTTAAGGCTGTAATTGTTATAGACATTATACTTAAGAGATGGTTTTTACAATTTGTCCTTATTATTTTATGATTTTTTCCTTTAAATAGAAAATCTAAATGTTGTGGTGTTGTTGTAATTACACGGACACAAATAATTACTTTTGCTTTTCTTTTATCTTTTATTTAAAATTTTGCTTTTGCTTTTATTTCCAGAAATGTGTCGGCGTTGCGTCTTTTGGGGATTTCACAGCATAAGCACAAGGATGGTCTGCTGCTTTATTCAGACAGACATTATACAATATGGTGCGTATTTAATTTTCTTGTAGGGTACCCTTCAAACGATACCCCTCAACCTCAATCAATTAATTTTTTCTAAAGGAAGGAAATAGAAAGGAGGAAAAAAAAGAAGAATTTTAATTAATCTGAATTTGAATTAATTAAATTAAAAAAAAAAAAAAAAAAACACACACACACAACACACACTAACCCTGAATCTGAATTTTCGTTTTACAGCTTTAATTATTGGGCGGTTCTACCCACCCCTTCCTTATTATGAAAAATTATTAGGAAGGCCGTAGTTTCATTTTTTTTTTTTTTTGGAAGAAATTTAGTTTCAAATCTTTAAATGTATAAGAAACAAATTTTAATTAATTGTTTTTATGGAATTTTTTTTTTAAATTAATTGTTATCAGCATTCATTTAACTTTTTTAATTGATCAAACAAATATGAGAAGACAACTATATTTGGTTAGTTTTATTCAATAATTTCTTATTCATTATACAAATTGAAAACTTTTAATTGACTTTGAAATTACAAGATGTACATGTTGTCTCCATGTAAAGAAACAAAAGTCTTTTTTCATCAATAAAATATTATGAAATGAAGTTTTGAATCACTTTAAAGGTCTAATATTTCACTCTTAGAACTATATATGTGTCCCTATGTAAATGAGCTCTCTTCCAAGGTTAAGATAGGTACAGTTCACCATTTCTTCTATGAAAGAAATCCATTATTTGCCTCTACATACCCTTACATTTCAATGCTATATATATTAAAATGAATCACATCTCCTTAAATCAAATTTGTCCAACTGGCTAACTTGAGCACAATTTAATTTGAACCTAATACCTCTTGAATGAGGGTAAATGTCTATCATCTTTTCTCGTAAAAAAAAAATTGTGATCAAAGGATTGAGTTTTACGAGATTTTATATATTTTTAATTACATATTCATTTTATCCTACAAACTTCTATGGGATGCACTTCTTTCGATCAATAAATTCATTGAGAGAAGCAATGTGTCATTTGCATATGGGCATGATGGAGATCGTAGATGTAAAGCATTATTATCTAATAGTTTAGATATATTTATACAAACATAACCTTTCACAAAAGTCACACCTCTAGTGGTTGGATATTTGAAAAGTTTTAGTTCGCATTATGGACACATATTTTCAATATTTAATTATTTTGCTCTTAATTTTGTTTTTATAAATTTCTATTTTGTCCTTCAAAATTTGAGGTCACGTGAATCGGTTGGTGCTATTTAACAAGACGAAACCGTCTGGGTCAAGATATCCATTGAGAGAAGTGGTGTGTTTCCTTGAATATGAGTGTGATCAAAACTCTAGATATGAAACATCATAGTCTAAATGTGTATGTACGAATACATTCCTTTCACAAAAAGTCATCTCTATTATCCTTTAAAAAAAAAAAAAAATCATCTCTATTGATCGAGTATTTGAAAAGTTTTAGTTCATATTATTTAGGTGGATTTTCAATCTTTAATTATTTTCCCCTGAATTTTTCTGATTAAATTATTTTGTCGTCCCTCAAATTTATTAGGTCACACAAATCAAATGATCCTAGTGGGCTGCAACTTTTTGAGTCGAGACATCCATTCAAAGAAGTGGTGTGTCTATTTGTATATAAATGTGAGAGACCATAGATGTAAAACATACGAGTTTGTATGGACACTATTATGGGTGAATTTGGATATAATTTTAATAAAGTTAGTATGATAAGAGCCTAGAGTGGAAACAATGCCAAGGAGACCTCTTGAGCATAGATCAATCTTTTTCATGTCCAATTCCTTGAGGGAAAGGGGAACTCTCTTTCTATTCCCTCTCCTAAAAGGAAATAGAGAACCCTAGATCAACTATAAATAGAATAGGGTAACTATAAAGTAAGGGAGCTCAACTGAATATTTATTCTTTCTCTTAGTCTTCTTTCTCTTTGTCAATTACTTGCTACACTCATAATCTCCTAACTAACTTAAGCATCGAAGTCGGTGTGACAAGTACCACACCTAGTGTGCAGTTTTCTCTCGTTTTGCAAGTCACGTCTTCCTCTTTTCAAACAAATTTATTGTAGTTGTCACGTACAGATCAGATGAGTTTTTATTATCCCGCTTTTGCCATCAAGAAAAGACTCATTGGTTCTTAAAAAACCACATCTAATGGTTAGATAATTGAAAAGTATTAGCTCAAATTAATTACATGGGTTTTCAATATTTACACTAAATTCCTATCCGAAAATATAATAAGTAATGGGATAAATTATAATTTTGCAATTACTAGTGTGAGATATATGTTTTGAAACCTCCCAAAGAAGAAAAATGTGACAGGGATGGGACAGCGATGGTAAAAAGTTGAGTCACGCATTACAGATGGCAATGACACCGTTTTCTCGGTTGGTTTTGAACGGAGTCTGTCGAAGATTTTTCTAACTTCCAAAATGCAAGCGGGAAATCCGCTCCGCTCGTGTACTACTTTTTTACTCATGATATTGATATTTTCATTTTATTTTCCTTTTCAAAATAAAGAAAAAACCACAAAGTTATAAACTTATAATAGTTAGTTTAATAATCACATTTGTCCTATTTCACAAAAAAAAAAAATAATAAATAAATAAATAATCACATTTGACCCATTCAAGTCTTTTATATCATTTACTTTTGTCTTTATATTTGTGAATTTCTATTACAATTAATTTGAATACTATATGTAAAACAAACTATGAGTCCTTGTTTTTCAAAATTAGGGCAAAATGTTTGAAATGAAAAGGGACGAATTTGGGGAGTTAATTTGACCGACGTGGACGGAAAAGGGAAAAGGGAAAAGGAAAACCCCGTTGGGCTATAAAGAGAGAGAAGAATGCAAGTCGTGTAAGAAATAGACACGTAGAAACAAGAGGGGCGCCACTTCTGACGCTCTTCACGCACTTCATTTCATCAAAACTGTTCCTAATTTCAGCAATTTCCTTTCCACCGTTCCTAAACCGACGCTTTCCTCTTCTACAACCAAATATCTCTCTCTCTCTCTAAACTCTAAAGTCTAAACTTACAGTTTTTCCCATTTTTACCCACACAAACACAAACACAAACACCGCTGCCTCTTCTCAATCTCCTCAACTCTGAGCTCAGCTAACTACACACTCTCAGTACACACTCACATGATGCTCCTTTAATTCCCTAACCACTTTTAAAGCACAATGGTTGCTCCTGATTTCCCTCAGTTTCACTCCTCTTCTCCCATGGCCAAATCCACTACTCTTCGCCACAAGGCTTCCGCCTGTCTCGCCGACGGTCTCCTCTTCCTCGGCGGCGCATTGGTCGCTCTTCTTCTCGTCTGGACTCTTTGGTCCTTCATTTCTCCTTCTATTAACCCCTCCACTAATTTCGACTCCATAAACTCCGAATTGCACAACCTTGACGCTCCATCAGATGTGCCCACTTCGCAAGATTGCCAAAAGGAACCCTCTCTGGCCTACGACCCGCCGGATATCACCTTCTACGACGATCCCAAACTCAGCTACTCCATACAGAAGCCGATGAAGAACTGGGACGAGAAGCGCCGCCAGTGGCTGAAGCGGCATCCGTCCTTTGCAGCCGGAGCTGGTGAGAGGGTGCTTCTTCTAACGGCGTCGCAGCCGGCGCCCTGCAGGAACCCCATCGGCGACCACTTGCTTCTGAGATTCTTCAAGAACAAAGTGGACTACTGCAGAATCCACGGGTACGACATCTTCTACAACAACGCGCTGCTGCAGCCGGAAATGTTCGCGTACTGGGCGAAGCTGCCGGTGGTTCGAGCGGCGATGATAGCTCACCCAGAGGCCGAGTGGATCTGGTGGGTCGACTCGGACGCGCTGTTCACCGACATGGAATTCAAGCTCCCACTCGACCGCTACAAAAACCACAACCTTATCGTCCATGGCTGGGCCCACCTGATTTACGATCGGAAGAGCTGGACGGGGCTCAACGCCGGCGTGTTTCTCATCAGAAACTGTCAGTGGTCCATGGACTTCATGGACGTGTGGGCCAGCATGGGCCCACAAACCCCCAATTACGAGAAGTGGGGCCAGATCCTTAAATCAACGATCCCGGACAAGCTGTTTCCGGAGTCAGACGATCAGACGGGCCTGGTTTATCTACTCTACAAAGAGAAGGAAAAATGGGCGGACAAGATTTATTTAGAAGGGGAGTATTACTTCGAAGGGTATTGGGAGGAGATCGTGACGACGTTTGATAACATCACCGGGAAGTACACGGAGATGGAGAAAGGGGCGAGGGAGCTCCGGCGGCGGCACGCCGAGAAGGTGAGCGAGCAATACGGTGCGTTTAGGGAGGAGTATTTGAAAGATGCCGGAAACGGGAAAGGGAGTTGGAGAAGGCCATTTATCACCCACTTCACAGGGTGTCAGCCCTGCAGTGGAGATCACAATCAGATGTATTCCGGTGGATCCTGTTGGGATGGAATGCGGAAAGCTTTGAACTTTGCTGATAATCAGGTGCTTAGAAAGTATGGTTTCGTGCACCCGGATGCACTGGATCCCTCAGTCTCTGAAGTTCCTTATGATTATCCGGCCTAGATTATGATTGTGTAGAGACAAAAAAAAGAAAGGTATGGACCTGATTTAGACTATTACAGTTTTTTTAAAGTAATAGAGTTGGTTGTGATCTTGTAACATGTGTTGGGACTTTGGAAAAGTGGGGTTTTTTTAGATGGCCAGTGGGTTCGAGTCAAATTTGGAGTCATCTTTATCGTCGAAATTGAAGAAAAAGATGAAGCTATGAGTAAGATTTGGAAAAAAAAAAGTGTAATCTTGTTGGAATAGTAATCATTTAGTGGCTCTTTCAAAAGTATCTTCTTCATTTTGTTTTAAATTACATCTTTGGTGTTTGGTTAGTGATTTAATTAATTTGTGTTTTTTTTTGGGAAATGGTGTGTTGGAATCTTGTATAGAAAAATGAGTTATAAAATCCTAAATTTAACATACACTTTGAAAGGGCTAATCTATTGATCACAATCTTTTAGGTCTCGTTTGATAACCATTCGGTTTTTTACTAGTAATTCAAATGTGTCATTGACAAATATACAACCGAAATTGGAAGAAAACAAAGCTTAATTTTCAAAAACTAAATGATTATTAAACGGGACCTTAATCTTTTGATTGATGATATATGTCTTAACCTAGTCTATATTACATAAAAGAGTTGAGTGTTTTTATAGTTTGTGTTTTGTTTGTTTGTGATTATAAAAGTACATAAGCTGAGAAGTAGGTTTCTGTAGCAAATCTCTTATCCCAAAACTACACATACCCAAATGGTAAATCAAGCGCTATTTTTTTACCCGTTTGGCAAATCCACCCACACTACAAGTGTGATTGGTTTGAATAATTTGATACACGAATTAAATTAAAAAGGAAAAACAAAATTTAAAAAAAAAAAAAATAGGATTCAGAAACTGTTAACTTGGCTTATGCAAATTGAGATGATATTTTACTCTATTGTAAATGTTAAACTTGTCTGTTTCAAGGATG
This sequence comes from Luffa aegyptiaca, assembly GCA_017139565.1. Classification (NCBI taxonomy): domain Eukaryota; kingdom Viridiplantae; phylum Streptophyta; class Magnoliopsida; order Cucurbitales; family Cucurbitaceae; genus Luffa; species Luffa aegyptiaca. Next base: position 47,789,002 of record CM029398.1, read on the forward strand.
GGACAAAAAGGGTAACGTGTAGTAATTAATTAACCCTTGAATAGCAATTTGTTATTGTTAAATTAAAGTCGTCAATCGTCAATCAGAGTGTAATTAAAGGGCAGACATGATGATTTTTTGAATTAAGCCTTTTGAGGAACTTTAATTTGCTTCCCCAGCGGTTATGCCGATGCTTGTGAAAAGTGGGTCACTATGGTATTTAATTTTTAATGGTCCGCATAAACTGATGGCATGATTGAAGGATAATTTCCCCCCTTTTTTTTCTTTTTCTTTTTTGGAAAAAATGATTGAAGGATAATATTTTCTTACATTATACCCAACTTTTGTATAATGGAAGCATCATATTGTCGGGTGGTGCATGCGAGATTGTCTTCCTTTCAATTAGGCCGAATTGACTGACTTTTTTCACTTGAATTTGGGGGATTTAAAAATGTTAAAATTATCACAGACATGTCCATAACATGTCTTTATCTATAATTTATAAAGACCTTAGAAACAAGAAATACCTATTACTGGCATCCAAGAGTTAGAGAACAAAAAATAAATAAGTAATAAAAATTGAGAAACTTGAATCCCTCCCTGTAGCATTGACCTTTGTCTCGAACTGACCTTAGCCAGTTAGCCATATGCATTGACTTTCTGATTCTCCACCTTCTCAAGAATTTCTGACAGTTTTGTATTTTCTAAGGATTTGATTTGATAGAAAGTTCATTTTTAAAAACATAAAAACATATGATATCATTTAGATAGATTATTGAGTTGTTTTATTAGATGTATGATGGAAATGGGCTTAAGCTTAACTTTAGCTTTTCTCTATGTGAGCCCCATACTATTATTATTGAGTTGAAATTTAATCCAATTATATTTGAATTGTTTGAAATAAGGCATTGAAGTATCTAAGCAACAGATTTCGCATGGCACAATTTAATTCTATTAAGAGCAAACCTAGTACTGCTGTTAACATCAATGACTTGAACTCAAAAAAAATATAATAATAATAAATAAATAAAATCAATGACTGCCATAATATATATTTTCTTTAAAAAAGAGAACTTTTAATCTATAGCAGTAGTTAAGTTAAATAGTTAAATAGTTAAATTTATATTATAACTGCGTTTTTTTAATGATGTTCAGATAATGGGATTTTTTTTTTTTTTTTTTGGGGGGGGGGGGGGGGGGGGACCAAATTCTGATAATGGGATTGGACCTGGAGTGGAAATAGATTTACATTAAGAGAAAAAAAAAATTCAAATGAGAATGACAATACTTTGTATAAACTAAAGAAAAAGGAAAAAGAAAGAGAGGGATACCGTACCGCCATGCAATAATTCAATTTTAGTGTTTAGTCTGTCGGTTACTATTATGCTTCAATGAGCTAATACATTATTGTACTTAAAAAAACAAAAAGAGAGCTACACTCCAAATATATATATAAATAAATTAAAAATTCTAATATATCACTATTGTAAATGCATGGGATGAAATAAATGCTCCGGCCCTCGTAATAGAAGGAAGCCAACTGTCAAATAAATTCGGCATAAATGAAAGAATTGAGTAACCATATAATTTAAAATTCTCTCCCTATATTAATGTTTCTGCACAACCAGAAACCAAAGATCCTTAAAAAAAAAAAAAACATTGACTAAAGGAAAAAAAGAGAGAGGAAAAGCAACAGAGATAACAGTGTCTATCATAATGAATGATGGCTTTGAGAGATTGGAAAGAAGAATTTAAGCCCGAGTTTAATTGCACATGAGGCTTCAAACTATGATACAAGGTTTCATGCCTCGTAGAATACACACACACATGAAAGAGAGACAGAGAGAGTAAGAGGGAGGAATGTGTGTGCAGTGCATTAGCCGTGAAGAAAAATGTACGGCAGAATCTAAAGCCTATATATCTTGGATATTGAATTTAACAAGGACGTTTTTTTTATATATGAAATGGGACCAAATATATTAGTTGGCCAAAAAAGAGAGAAGCAACAAAAAGGCCTCAAGAATGAGGAATCCCTTAAACCACAGAGAACTCTCCAATTCAAAGAGAGGAGAAATTCCACAATAGAAATAGTGAATGACACTTCAATTTCAGGCCGTAAAATGTATGCAATAGCAGAAGTTGTCAAAAGTAGAAGACTTAACAAAGAAAAATCTCACAGAGAACTCTGCAAGCAATTGACCGAAACAACCTTGCCTTTTCCATTAAAAACCCCGCCGGACTGCAGAGCTCTATGAGCCCGCCCATCAACAATTTTTTTGGGCACGCACCAGACAAGATCAAAGCTATTACCGATGAAATTCCAGCCTTTCTAAGCAAAAGGTCAGTGAAGGAATTTTAACAAGTATTTCAGATTGGGTGACTTAGGCAGAAAACTTTACTTTCGACAATCAAGCCAACATATTAACAAGAATAACCGTAGTCGACTTCTCAGCCCAAATAAGTTGAAATTTAGGAGAAACCAACCAAACCCGTTTGGGTTGAATAGCCCACATTTTCATGATTACCAGTAATTTGAACACCTTTAATCCCATGAACTCTTCTTCTTCTGAGAAATCATATAAAACAAGAGTTAAACAAGAAGAAATATCTATAAGATTCTAAACAGTATCACAGAACCATGGGGTACAGAAAACGAGAGCAATAAGCATCAACATGAAGATTAGATATACATCTTACATTGGTGAAGAAGCACGATAGGCATTAAATAATCAACCAGGTAACATAGACTGCAGAAAATCAAACTCCCAATAACTACATCACAACTTAGTTTAGCCTCCAAAATTCGTCCACAAAAAAGTCAAGGATTCATAGCGTTAGAATCATCTTCTTCAGCATCTCCCAATTCATTGAACATGTATTGATTTTGGTACTCCATCAAGTACTGAGTTGATCTCTTCACATCTAAGAAGAGATGGTAGACACGATTTATGTCCTCCATCTCCACGATCTTCCCCTTTCGTTTCTGACATGCCAATGCAGCGGCTGTGATTAAATGGATGGCATATCTTAGTGATGTTTCTACACCAATTGTGGTTAAAAGCCTCTTTGCCTCTTCAGACATTTCCACATCTTCCTCTTGAGATCTGATATCTAAAATTTTTCGTATTTCATCCTCCGTATAAGGTTGAGTAGAAATTATAAGTAGGCGATCAAGAAGATCCATAGGAATCCCATGTGCGGATCTGTAATTTGTTCCACGGATCGTAGTAATACCTCTGTTAGTAGCAACAACTAGTATTGGAGCCATCTCATTCTCCAAAGCACGATTAAGGAAAGAGAAGCACTCAATATCAAGCATATGGACCTCATCAATAAAGAGGACACCTGGAACTATCTCAGCCTTGCCTTCTTCCCTCCACTCAGCCACTTTGGTATCTATTTGTTCCCTTACTTCAGCTCGAATTTCTCCAGTATCACCAGTGAATAGAGCTAAAAAACCTTGTGTTCTGGAGATAAAGGACAATAAAATGAGAACATGGCTCTTAGAAAAACCCAAAGTAAAAAATGAACTTATAACATAGCCAAGTTACTTGTCCCATGAGATTCAAGCTGGCCCAGATACTCACGGATATCCCAAAAAAAAAAACAACATAGCCAAGGCCAAGTTACATCTTGAACAAGAAAGAATAGATAGGACAGCCAGCTTAAATTCATGAGTAGAGAAAAGACTTTTTTTTTTTTTAGTTCATGAGTAGAGAAAATACATTATACTAGAGGTACGCAGTCACAAACAAATGGAACAAAGCTGTCTTCCAAAACAGCAGTTAGTAATTCTATTCCTCGCATCGTTGAAAGCACAAAAAAATCAAGAAAGGGGAAAAGAAATGTCAATGTCATTAAACATACAATATGCATGTAGTCAAGGCAAGGGACCATGGCAGATTGGCATATGATATGATATACTGATATAGCCCCATATTATGTTATATGAAACAGAGATCATTAATTGAATCCCACAACTGTCATCACGAGAACTGAAATTGAGAAAGAGCATAATAACAGAACAAGTTACTTTACGACTAGTGGTAGTGACTGATAAATCAACAGCAAAGATAGGTCAATGTCACCTAAGCTCACTAAGCTACATGAACTTATGGAAATTGGTCAAGAAGGGAAAGTAGATAAGGGTGAACGGGGAACTCATATAAACTGGTGTATAAGTATAACACACGATAAGCAAATTACATAAAAAACAAAGACCCAGACATCAAACATTCTAAAAAGGAATTATTGTCTCAACTTGACAAGTGAAAAGCATAATCAAATCTGCAACAAATACAAAACAGAATGGAAGACAGCAGCTGAAGCACCAGAGATTTAGTATAGAGTTTCGTTAATTTAGTCCCCCCCCCCCCCCTCTTTTGGAGAAGAAAAATGAGTTGCAATAAAGTAAAATCTTTATGAAAAACCATCCAACTGCGGTATATTAGTGTGGTTTTGGTCTTATAGTTGAAGAACAAAGCATTGCGGTTTTCCACCCCGTTGCATTGGAAGTTATATTGACAACTCTCCGAAACAATTGGCAAACAAAAATTTCATGAACCATCAAAGGAAAAATTATTAGGTGTTCTTGATGCAATGAGACCCCCTTTTCATTTTTAAAACCGTCAGATGTAAATTTTCAAATTTGTCTACTCCTAATAACTATTAGATACAAAATGAGGTACTTTTACCATTTCTCTCTCTTACATCTAACTATGAAAAACTTGCAAGCTCATTGCATCGGGAGCACCTAAAAATTTCTCCCATCAAAGGACACTTGATACCACAATCCCAATTTTGTATTACTTCTAACTGTAAACAAATAAACATTGCAAAATATTTCAATCCTATAGTATAAGTGAACAAAATTTGCAGACACCAATTATAAGTGAACAAAATTTGCAGACACCAATTATTATTATAAGAGACATTGATTTTCCTCTCAGCTGCACGGTTTCAAGACCCATAAATCGATATAAGGGGTTCGAAAAATTAAGGGTATATAGAATAACCTGCTATTGATAACATCGATCTCATGGAGTGTGACACAATGTACAACCTCCTTCCGCTTTTGCAACTCACCATCAGGGCATTGCACAAACTTTGTCTGAGGGCCCATTGCATCGTAATCCCTGGACCTAGAGAACGACCTCCCTAGCTTAGTAATTTTTCCTGATGCCTTATCGATCGCAATTACATCGCCGCTTTGCACTTTTTCCTTCCCAAATGCCTCAATCATCTTCGCCCCCAAATCATATACCGTCTCCATGTCCGTCGTTTTCAGAGTAAGCTTTCCGGTCTTCGAAGCTGCCCCGGCGACCGCTGGTCTGTCTATTTGAACCTCAACGACCTCTCCTTCAATTATCTCGGTTTCTTCCTTTATTCGGACGCCGATAGATTTACGAAAGGCCTGCATCAATGCTTCAGTTTTGGACATTTCCAGAGAAAAGAGTTCACTGCCCGCAATCATTGCGAAAGGAGTTTCAAGGCCAAGGGACTTAGCCATGCCCATGGCAATAGCAGTCTTGCCAGTACCTGGCTGACCAGCGAGGAGAACAGCTCGCCCGGCAATTTTTCCTTCTTTGATCATCTGAAGAATGACCCCTGCAGCCTTACGAGCAGTGGTTTGGCCAACCATTCCCTCCGAGACGGCCCGTGGTTCAAGGGAGGAATCAAGGCCGAGACCGCGAATGTGAGAGTGCGCCCCAATGCGCTCAATTCGCGTTAGGTCGCGGCTTTCCGAGAGCTTCAGCTCCGCCATGGTAAGAGCAGATGCTGGTAATTTGATTGGTCGCAGAAGGAAGAAGGAGCAGAGCGTTAGGGTTAGGGTTCAGGGTTTTGCAAACTCGAAGAAACACTTCTCTGTTTGCTTTTGGAGGGTAGCGGTGTTAGATTCAATGGCACGTCCAAAATCCCTCGATAACAAATTGACTCAATTTATCGTTTCGGGCACGCAATTAGATTTTTTTTTTTTTTTTTTAATTACATATTTAGTTCCTAGACTTTCAAGTTTGCATCAATTGGGTGCCTAAATTTTAAAAAATGTCTAATGAGTCCTTATACTTCTCGTTTTATTTCTAATAGCTTCCTGAACTTTTAAAATGTCTAATAAGTCTTTTAACTTTCAATTTTGTGTCTAATTGAGTCTTGACATATTCAGTATTTTTAAAAATGAATCAATCTACTATATATAAAATTGAATTTTATGTCTATTGAGACTCTAAACTTCCAATTTTGTATCTAGTAGCTTGTGAATTTTAAAAAATGTCAAATAGGTCAATGACTTGTTAGACATAAAATTAAAATTCGAGGAACCCATTGGACCCAAAAGTAAAAGTTTAATAACCTACTTGACACTTTTTAAAGTTCAGGAATCTATTGGAACACAAAGTTGAAAGTTTGAGAACCTATTTGAAATTTTTTAAAGTTCATGACTAAAATGACACAATCCTGAAAGTTCAGAGACTAAACATGTAATCTAATTTTGTTTTGTTTTTTTTTTTTTTTGTGATATAGTAATTAGAATATTGAGGCGCTTGCAAATATAGTAAACTAGGTCAACATAATTGCAAATATAGCGAAATCTAAAACTATTTGCAAATATAGCTAAACCTAATAATTGGTTCGTGTAAATGACTATAGGGCCCATAAAACATAACAGTCATGGATAGAAGTCTATCAGTGATATTGAGGCGCTTGCAAATATAGTAAACTAGGTCAACATAATTGCAAATATAGCGAAATCTAAAACTATTTGCAAATATAGCTAAACCTAATAATTGGTTCGTGTAAATGACTATAGGGCCCATAAAACATAACAGTCATGGATAGAAGTCTATCAGTGATAGAATTCTATAAATGATATCAACGACTATCACTGATATAATTCTACCTATATTGAAGTCTATCAATGACTATCACATAAAAATTAGTTCAATTTGAGTATCTAATTACGTATTAATGTTTTCCTTTTATATATATATATATTTTTTTATTTTTTTTGCTAAGATGTGTACGGGTTCACTTCTTCAAACCAACAATACTAAGATCATATTCTCGTATAGTAGCATGTATCAACTTTATCCATATCAATTCATCCATTATACAAATTTTTCATGCAACTAATGTAAATCTTTATGTTGTTTATACAAATAACAAAATAGACTATTTCCATCACTGGTAATCACTTATAAATCCATGATATCAATAACTATCATAAATAAATTTCTATTTGTATTAAAGTCTATAATAATTGATAGACTCATATTATTTGATAAAATCTATCAGTCACTTATCACAAATAGAATTATATCAACGATAGACCCACACTTATCACAGATAGAATCTATTTGATAAACCCATACTATCACAAATAGAATCTTGTATGTGATGAGGTATTGAAATCTATTAGTCACTTATCACCAATTAAATTATTTGATATATTAAGCAATATAAGTCTATTAGTGACTGTCATTGATAGTTTTTTTTTTTTTTTTTTTAAATCATTGATAAAATTCTATATGTATTGAAGTCTATAAGTGATAATCACTTATGTATTGGTGTTTTTTAGTGACTATTAATGAAAGATTCAATACAAATAGAATTATATTTGTGATGGTTATTGATATATTTCAATAAATAAAATTTAGTTCAGTTCGAGCATTACTAACGTTTAACCGATACACTATCATTGTGAGTGAAATCTATTAGTGGTAGAAACATATATCCCTAATAAAAATTAGGAAAAAATACACTTTTGGTCCCTGAGGTTTGGGTTAAGTTACTTGGTCCCTGAGTTTCCAAACTCAACAAAAATACCACTAAGGTTTGAGATAAGGAGGATCCATGTCGTCCAATTTGCCGCAAACCCTAGGACTGCTGATGTGGCACCATTATTTTAATAAAAAAAAATGAATTTTAAAATTTTTGTAAATAAAAATATATCAAAATATTATTATTTTATTGAAATTCTTTCTTCTTATCTCTTATTCTTCCTCTCCATCTTCTTTCTTTTCCATCTTCTTCCTTTTTTTTTCTTCTTCTTCATATCTCTGACGCCAGCAGCCGGTGGCCACCGCTCGCGCGGTGACTGTTTTTTTTGTTTTTATTTTTATATCTCTTTTCCCTTTTTTTCGCTTCCTTCTTCATACCTTTTTCACTGTATAAAAAAAAAATGAAGGGGGTTTTCCCCTTCGATTCCGGCGTCGGAGAGGGACCTCCCTCCTCCCCCGTTCCAGATCACTGTAAAATTGATTAAGGACCAAATGTGTTTATAAAGCTTCAAATACCAAGTCGTTACACGATGAAAATTTACACCTAATTTTGATGAGATTTTTCGTGTAGGGACTAAAACGTTACAAATTTTAAAGTACATGGACTAAATTGTTATATAAAAAAATTTAGAGACTAAATTGATACAATATTAAAAATATGGAAACTAAATTGTTACAAACTAAAATTGAAGTACTAAATTGTTACGTTCATATAAGTTCAAGACCAACAAATATTTTTTAATCTAGGGTTTAATTGACTAAATAATAATCCGACATTAATTCACTTCTAAAAAAAAAAGGCATTAATTCATATAAAAAAAGTCATTAATTTACTCAATATAGCCGTTGGTTGTAGGCGTTGATTTCACGCAGCTTTGACTGGGTCAACTCATTCTTGAACTCTTTCTTATTAGACAGACGACGGTCACTTCTCTTCCCTTCCCTTCGTACCACCTCTCCGTAATCGTCAAGCAACCCTATCAACTCCCTCCCTCTGCCTAATTTGCGCTTCGTCCGCGCCGTTACCCTCGCTTCGACCTCCAACCAGGCCATTGCCTCCTGCCGGTGGCCACGTGGTATCATGAAGCCCTGGAGGATTTCGCCAGAAATGCAGACGCTTGTCAGCGCTCCTGATATTTCCCGTACCGAAGCCCTTGAGGTCATTTGGGCTGACATTAAAGAACACAATTCTCTCCTTCCCTTCGTACCATCTATTCGTCAAGCATCCCTATCAACTCCCTCTGCCTACTTTGCGCTTCGCCCGCGCCGTTACCTTCTCTTCGACCTCCAACCAGGCCACTGCCTCCTGCCGGTGGCCATGCGGTATCACGAAGCCCTGGAGGATTTCGCCAGAGATGCAGACGCTTGTCATCGCTCCTGATATTTCCTGTACCGAAGACCTTGAGTTTATTTGGGTTCACATTAAAGAACACAATTTCAAAATTAAATTTCATAAGAATTACTGTTTCCATTGGTTTTTGACTCGTTTGAAGCAAATATGAATATCATCTAAGGATTGACTCAGTCGCCGGTCGCCGTCTCCGATCAGGGCAAATTCTCACGCTCGATTTTGATTAGAAAAAGGTTTACTTTCATTATTTTACGACGACCCATTTCATTAAACTATTGTTTCTTTTAGCAATAATGCTTGTTTTTCTCCCCCCCGCAGATGATCAGGAGAACAGTGTCGAAATCGATTTGGATTTTGTCGGTCTGAGCAGGAAAACGCTTCAATTTGTGTATGTTTGCACTGAATCCTTGCAATTGGGTTTCTGGGTTATTCGATTAGACTCATTCTAGGTTATTTTGCGACTAATTTGTTCCATTTACCGTTTGTGTTTAATGGGATTCTTTTGAATTTCTGTTTGGTTGGATCTGTTAAAAAAACAATTACTCTACAGTAAAAACCAGTTGTAACTCTCAATGAGAACAGTATCGAAATCGATTTGGATTTTGTCGGTCTGAGCAGGAAAACGCTTGAATTTGTGTATGTTTGCACTGAATCCTTGCTATTGGGTTTCTGGGTTATTCGATTAGACCCATTCTAGGTTATTTTGCGACTTATTTGTTCCATTTACCGTTTGTGTTTAATGGGATTCTTTTGAATTTCTGTTTGGTTGGATCTGTTAAAAAACAAATACTACAGTAAAAATCAGTTGTAACTCTCAATGAACAGAATCCCAACAAACTCCCTAACAAACTCTGTTTTATATAGCAAGAGAAATGAGAAATCGTTAATGTGATTTTTAAGATGAGAGTACAGAGGAGAGTGTGTACCTTATCAATATTCTGCTGATCAATAAAATTTTACTTGCTGTCTTCAAAAGTGGATGTAGGCGCTCAACGCTGAACCACTGTAAACTCACTTGTTCATCTTCTTCTTTCTCTACCCATTTTATTTTTTGATTTTGATCTCTGATGGCATAGTAGTTTTCTGTTGCATTTCTTTCTTCTGCTTCTTTCGTTTGTATGGTGGAAATGAAGTCTGAAAGGTAAAGTGAAATTTCATTTACACTTGTGTCATGTGCTGCCAAAACGTGTAACAGAAGCAAACTAAGTGGGATTTGACAACACAATACCCACTGACAGGATCCTCTGTTTAGCTTTGATAATTTCTGGGCTGATGGGTTTTTGGGGATTTTGGTGTTGTTGCTGTTGTTGTTTGTGTATTCTTGTTTCTCTCATTTTTTTGTGTGCTTTGCTAAATTTGTTTTCCCATTACCAAAGTTGTTGCTGTTTGGTTGTTAGTATTGAAATATTGGCGTTGGCTTATTTACTGTGTTGTTGTTTTCTTCTTCTTCTGCAACTAGTGCTTTCATGGGGTGGATTTTCACCAATACTGTGTTAATTATGATGTTCTCTTTCTTACATGTTTGGAAGTTCGTATGTTTTCTTTGGCTTATTTGTCTCTGACTTTAACGATTTTTCTGTATTCAAGATCAATGCATAATTTTTTTTCTTTGGCAATATCATGCAGGATGGTCTGGTTCATGTGAAGTTTCTGGTGAACAGTTAGGGATGCATGAAGTATAACACGATCCACATTGGTAAGTCATTGTTTTCAGATAACTTTCTCATTCTGATGTCAATAGGAAAAAATGTTACGAACCTCTAAATGTATTAAATCGATAAAATTAACTAGATGGAGGGTTGGATGTAGAATATCGGTGATTTTTATCAGTTGAATGTAGAATATGCTACAAATTCAAGTTTTTCTTAAACAATTTATACTAACAACTTGGGATATGAGAGGAGTTTTGGCATCTTCCAGGAGAAGCTACAGGTTGCCAATATATTTTACTGCTTCCTTTCTATCCTCTGCAATAGTTGAGAAACGGAGTCAGGATTTTACTGTGAAAATATTTAAGTTTTCTTGTGTGGTACTTGTATTTCTGGCTGTAAACTTCTCTTTCAGGCTTGTTGCCTTGTTCTTATTTCAAGTAATTTCTCTTGCCATCGGTTTTGTTAATTAATAGTTTATATTGTTGTCGGAGGCTGCTCAAATGAGTTAGACTTGGTTCCTTTTGCTTAAGGTGTTCAATTTATGCAGGTGGGAGTTCGAAAACTTTGATGATTGTCCAACTCTGCCCAAATGCTTCAAATCTGTCAGAGACACTATCATCAAAACTCTATACTAAGTCTTGGAAATCGAGGTACGATAAAAAAAAATGGAGAGATATTGTAAGTTTGAATATATTTTATTGAATGTGGCAACATGTCTAGATGACATGCAGTATCCTGGTGTGTTATTGAACGAGATATCTTTTGAGCTTAGAGGAGTGATTTTTAATATGGAGGGACCAAGTTTTATGGAATGGACTCAGTCTGATCCATATCTCAGTCGTAATTCAAAGCTTGATTTTTAAATTGCTAGAATCTTCTATGAGAGAAGATTTCTCATCGAAGTAAAAAAGACAGAAGATAGGAAAATAATTCATTTTTATCAATAAAATTTCTAAATGTCGTTGAGAAGACCTTTTATTTTTTGATTGAGTGAGCATTAATAGGTTGGAAACCTGTGAGGATGTACCTAGAGAATACACATCAACGTTCCGTCCATTATAGGCGTATTGACAAATATGGGACTCCTAAACTTATAGAATATAAATTTATAATAAATTACAAGTTGCTGTTGGACTCTATAACTGAGATATTTACATCTATAGGCTTCTTTTTGTTGGAAGGAGCTTTGCAATCCCCTTTTGTATTCTTTTATTTGTTATTAATGAAAATTTGGTTTCTATAAACAAAAAAAAAATAGATATTTACATTTATGATACAATAAAATACATGATGTAAACTATGGGCTCTAAATGAAAGTATTTTAAGAATAGATCTGTCATATTCTCAATTTCTTGTCCTGCTAATTCTTATAGGCAAATGAGGCATGTAAGGAATTATATGACAAGGAAAAAGAAATTTAGGATCTGAAACAAGAAAAACAGTGTGTTTTACTCTTCAGTGATGTTCAGAAGGCGTGGAAAGTTTCTCTTCTACTCTGCAATCAGATTTAAAGGTTCTAAACTCATATTTTATTACACAGTTATATTATTTAATATATTCTCATTTTTGGTTTCTTAAATGCCATTGATCTCAGTTGCACCTTTTTTCTGCCTTGCTTTTTACATGTAAACTATGAAATGTGGAAGGTTTAGGATCAACGTAGGAGTCAATTTGGGCTTTGGGATCTATAAATACAATTCTTCTTCATGTTCAGTCTGGTTCTCTCTCATAAAAAAGGTGTCTTTCTGAGGAAGTGCAAATGAACAATTTCCATGATTTTAACAAACCATTGCATATTATTTAACAATTTGATCAATGCTCCACTTTAAAAGATTAATACAATACTTTACTCCTATATTTTTGTGAAGAGCATGTATACTTTTGTTCATCAGGTTGAAGCCCTTTTTTTTGATTGAATCATGTTTGTTTGTTTTTTTTTTCTTTCTCCTGTCACAAGGGCTTGATTGGCATTTTATGAAACTAAACATTGTATAGGACTATTTTGATGTCTTGTTTTCATATTAAGCTTTTCTTTCAAGCAGTACTCTTGCTATAATTTCAAAATAATTTTGTCATGCTTTGTTCACACGTTGATGTTAATTTGTCATCTCACTTCTTCAAGTAATGATGTCGCTGAACTGTGTTCAATTTGATGCAGATGGAGAACGTTTCACTTGCAGAAAAACATAAGATAGAAAAGGAACAAAATGCTCAGCTTAAAAATCAAGTAGCTCAATTCTTGCATTTGGAGCAAGAGCAGAAACTGCAGATGCAACAGAGAGATTCAACAATTCAGACTTTGCAGGTTGGTTCTCTATTATATCAAGACTCTTGACCTGAATAATTTGTAAGTCCATTATTCTTGAACTGATGAAAATGCTATAATTTTAATTTCCATTGTAGTCAAAGATTAAAAACTTAAAGTCATAAGTGAATGAATTTAGGTCATCATTGAGCACAAAACCATCATTAATTTCCATCCATTGTAGTCAAAGATTAAAAACTTAAAGTCATAAGTGAATGAATTTAGGTCATCATTGAGCACAAAACCATCAAAGGCCACTGGAGATGGCATGAATTCTTCTGCAATAACCAAGAAGCTAAAGGAGGAGCTCAAAAAACGTGATGCTCTTATAGAGGTATGTTCTCTGAAATTCAATGTTGGCGGATGCCGTTGATATGGTTATTGTTCTTTTTTGAACAAGAATAAGAACTGTTCATTGATATTTTAAACTAACAATTTAAAAGAAAAAAACTCCCTTTAGGAGCGTGAGGTCACCCCAACAAGAATAAACACTTTAAATTACTAAACAACCTCCCCAAACAAAAATCCCAAAAATGAAAAAAGTGTCCCAACATATTAAAAAAAATAATTTCTGGAATCTGTGGAAATAGCAACTCAAGAAGCCATATGATATTTGATGAGATCTTATCGCTCCTCCTAAAGAGCGTGTTTTTCTTCAAAGATATATAGATTCCTTTATGGCCATAGTTCTCATGCTATTGCTTGAACAACATTAATCCATAAATTTTGAACTCTCCTTGGATAAGATAATTGTTTTTTTAATAGGCAAGGATAGCTAGCACACTGCCTCTTTCAGCAATGGTGTGTTTACTCTTTGAATTTTAACTTCCGTTGCCAAATTCCTAGAGTTATGTACTTTCGTATTGTTTTAGCCTATTTTTCATGTTTTGGTGTGTATCTAACTAGTTTGAATTCAACTCCCAATTCCTTGACTAGTTGGCACTCTTATGCTCTAGTTTAAGTTATTTTATACATAAGGTCTGTAATTGTGCTGTTTTTGCAGAGATTACAAGAAAAAAACGAGAAATTGTTTGATCGATTGATAGAGAAAGCATCTTCGGTTGGATCACCCCAGGTAAACATATTCTCTAGTAGATCTAAATTTCCCGGGTGCAGGTTTAAACTATTGATTCTTGAATTTTCTGCTTAGTTGTGTTTACTTATATTAAGGTTTTGTCGTTCTATTTGAGCTTTTCCATCACCCTGATTTATTGTCTAAAATGCTGCCAAGTGTCATTCTGTGATGATCTTTCACGAGGTGTGCTAGTCTGTAATTCAAGGGTTTCTAGATATTTTTGTACTTCGAGGTGTACGTACGTATAATGCGGTAGAGAATTTAGGACATTTTTTGATAGCTTTTCTAAATGCAATGTGCTAGACATTTGAAATGTGCAATTTTATTTAGCAAGTTATGGCTATCATCATCATCATCTATAGGATATCATTTATATCCAGGTGTTCAACAGTATTTCCACAAATCATACGGTTTATGAGAAATTTCATGATGGATAACTATTTGAGAAATCTATTTGAGAAATAAAATCTTCTCGACAATGCGATCATATGCCCTTCTTGAAAGTTCAAAACTAGTTAGATTCTTTTAGCTAGTATCGTAATGTTAGGTATCCAAACTAAGAAAATATCCAATACTAATATATTGCAATAACGAGACGAAGTTACAATATAACTGATGGCCTTTCGAGAGGGCTAACACTCTCCCAAAGTCTCACAATTAGACAATACCCAAAATTCTCCACATCCTATGACTCAATGACTCTTCATTCCCCTATTTATATAACATAGACTCCTTCCTAATTACAACTATGCTCTTACTACTAATCTAATACTAATCCCCATATATCCCTAACTAGTACTCTCACAATACTCCGCCATTCAAAAATACCTTGTCCTTAAGGTGTGCTTCCAAAACACATTTTTTTTAAAACCCAAAAACATAGAACCCTCCCTTCGTATACTGCAATTGAAAAAAAAAAAAACTTAGTAGGTTGTTGCTTCATCATCCTTGAGCTGCAGACGGGAGTGATGGTTGACGACCGTTGGTGGCGACACTGACGAATGGCAATGGTTGGTGGTGAAGGCCGGTAGCGGTGTAGCGATGGATGGTGGTGATGGTCGGCGATGTGAATCTACAGTAGGAGATTGCAACTAGGGTTAGTTTTTCATATGCGTAGGGTATTGCTATGATTGGTCGGATTTTGGGTTTAAAAACAGAAGACAACCTATCCTAAGGCCTATCTTGTAAACCCGTTTGATGTTTTGTCTTTGAGAAGGGATGGGCCTCATACAAAAGTTCTAAAACCAGCCCATTGAGAGACAACTTATCAAGCCCCTGTCTAAGAAGCCCATGGTTCCATCCCTTTCTAAACTCAATTGATTTGACGAGATTAAGGTTAGAGTTTACTATCCAGCCCACTTTCAATCCTTCGTGACTCACCCATCCATTACCCGCCGGTAAATGATAATTGCATCGATGCCTTCCTCGGTTTTCCTTTCCAGTCGTCCTTGCAATCGTTGATAATGGCCTCTATTGCTATTTTCTCTTCTTTTCTTTCAAACCTTTTGGCTACTAAAGCGTCCCTTCCTCCATAATGGCCGATGATCCCACTCCAAAAATCCAGTCATCAATATTTCAGATGACTCTCCAGCCCGTTCCCGTGCGGTCTTCAATCTCTGGCAAATTGCATGTTGGCCTCCCTTTTTCGAACTCCGACAAACGACAAGTTGGTCGCCAGTAAGAAGCCCATGGTTCCATCCCTTTCTAAACTCAACTGATTTGACGAGATTAAGGTTAGAGTTTACTATCCAGACCACTTTCAATCCTTCATGACTTACCCATCCATTACCCGTCGGTAAATGATAATTGCATCGACGCCTTCCTCAGTTCTTCCTTTCCGGTCGTCCTTGCAATCGTTGATAATGACCTCCATTACTATTTTCTCTTCTTTTCTTTTGAACCTTTTGGCTACTAAAGCGTCCCCTCCTCCATAATGGTCGATGATCCCACTCCAAAAATCCAGTCATCAATATTTCAGATAACTCTCCAGCCCGTTCCTGTGCGGTCTTCAATCTCCGGCAAACTGCATGTCGGCCTCCCTTCTTCGAACTCCGGCAAACGACAAGTTGGTCTGACCTCAATTTCTTCATTTTGACCTTTTTCTTTCTCGAATGTTGAACTAGTTTCGTCTTCCCACACTGTCGAGTTGCAATTCTCCTTTGTTGCAGTCGTTGAAGACTTGACATCTGTTTATATTTCTTAGTCCCTTTGTGTCTTCCATTTTTTACTCCCTCTTTCTTGCATCGAAATGATTTACTATTGTTGGTGATCCTTGTTTCTAAGGGTTCTTCATTCTTTCCCACCTTCTTTTGTTTCCATGAAGAGCTTGTAGGAAGCATGGAAGTTAATCCATCCTTACCGTTGAGAGTTCAGACATCATCACGAACATTCGATCAATGTTCTTGGTTATCCTCTGTAAAGCTTCTCTGATTTCAACCACATCCTTCTGTACTCTTTCCACCCTCTCTTTTAGTTGTCTTTGCGCCATTTTCCAGGATGAACGTGCTCTGATACCAATTTGTTAGGTATCCAAACTAAGAAAATACCTAATACTATATTGCAATAACGAGATGAAGGTTACAATATAACCGATAGCCTTTCGAGAGGGCTAATTCTCTCCCAAAGCCTCACAATGAGACAATACCCAAAATTCTCTACACCCTTTATGGCTCCTCATTCTCCTATTTATACCAAGACTCCTTCCTAATTACGACTATATGCCCTCACTGCTAATCTAATACTAATCCCCATATATCCCTAATTAGTACTCTCACACGTAACCATGCCCAAAGTATATGATATTTTATGGGCCTTTTCATTTTTGCGAATTGGGAAGTACCTCCTACCCTGTGAGACAGAAGTTGTAATGCATATTATCATGAGATCATGCTCTCTTCCGTTCCACCTGGATAATATGCTCTCAACTTTCTATATTCTGTTTGACATGTAACTTAACATGAGAAATGAATGGTTTTCTACATTTCGAGGATGCTAAAAAGCTTTGCTGTTGGAAATAAGTCTTTGGTTGCTTTATTTGTACATACTCCAGCTGGTGAGCTGCAGTGTTAGATTAAGTCATGGCCAGTAGAGAACTTTGAATATTTGTCCGTTACTGGAGATGATGCAGTAGTAGGGGGAGCAACCAGTCAGCTGGAACCTCTGTCAACAACAATCATGGATGGTTGGATGGGTGGACTTGGTGCTGCAATGCCTCCTATGGATGTTCTTGGTCAGCTTCTCTTCGAGTATAGAAAACGGGTCTATTCCTCCCAATTGCAGCACTTGAAGGTGCATTTTGATTTTATTTTGGACCTATTCCTAAAAAATTGAAATAGGTTCAATCTCGTCATTAAATGTTTTCAAAAGCTTATCAAGTTGGCTATTGATTTTACTCGTCAATTGTTTTGAATAAATGCTTGAGTTGATTTTTTTCATTGTTTTATTGCTTGTGAAAATATTTTGAAAGATAACTTTCTTTGAGTAAAAAGTTGTGTTATTTGATCTAGTTTGGTTTTTTCCATGACAAATCGTGAACTGTGTGGATGGATTGATCCACACAATTTTCATAGCATTCCATTTTGATCTCCTCAACTTATTTTAGGATGGAAACCCTTCTCATTTTCTTAGAGTCAAGAAAAGTCATTATATGCTCAGCTACCAAAACCTCAATTTTTATTTGTCACCCAATTTTCATCAATAAATCAAACTTGGCTCAAATTCATTTAGATACAACTGGGATACTATTGGTTGAAATTTCATCGAACTACTTGCCTACGATCTTAACTATTTCACGAGTTTAATGCCACTGATATCTCATGTTTATATTTAAAAAAAAGAAAGTGGCAAAACTCTGCCCGAAATCATTTGCTGTCTTGTTTAGAAAAATAATGCTGCTCTTTCATGATTGCTGCATGGGAAAATGCCTCTACAATCTTGTACTTTCGCCTAAGCACATCAAATAGGAATTCTATATTTTGCACTACTGTAGCATCTTCAACGTTGTGTCCTTTCTTCACGTGGATGAAATTTTTTTGTGTAGTCAACTGGTCAAGAATCTGGATAGTAAATCTTATATTCCTATTTAAGTATAACACATCCTCGTGTAAATTTGTAACCTCGACTGGGAAGTGGTAAATAGACGATTACATTTTGGATATTTACCTACATTTTTCTGTTTTATCAGGATATTGCTGGGACCTTGGCTATGGAAGAGGCAGAAGATGCAGCTCAAGTTACAAAGTTGCGATCAGCTCTTGAGTCAAGAAGAAAAAGGTACTTCATTATCTTTATTGACCTCCATGTTGTCAAGTACTAGGAAAAATTTCAATTTTACTCGTTTATGTATTTGGTCAATTTAGTTTTTTTTGGAAAGGAAACATGTATGTCATTGATGTATGAAATATTACAAAAGAGTACATATCCGTGTTTGATGGCAAGAAACAAATATTCATCTCTTGTGTTTCCATTATTTATCCTGTTCCTCCATGTTTATTCTACTCTGCAAATACATTTTCTGTTGATGATAAATTGCCAATGTTATCTATGTTTCTTCAATCTATTTGGTTATATTTCATGAGTTTAAAGCCACTAATATATCATGTTTATATTTTTTTTTAAAAAAACATATACAAAGGAAAAAACTATTTCATGAGTTGCCACCTATGACAAGATAACACCCTGAGTTATCAAGTGATATCAGTTTTAATACAATTTAATTCCTAAGAAGAAACAAGCCAGAATCAGTTTTATTTATGGGTTAAACTTCAACCAGAAACGGTTGATGTTCACTTTCTATGGTTTCAAACTATCTATATCTCATTAGTTTGACATTATTGCTCATATTCCCTTTGCTAAAGGAGAGGATCTTGATTAATAGCTATGTTGTGAAAATTTCAAGTTTACAGTCTTAACACAATTTAATTCCTAAGAAGAAACAAGCCAAAATCAGTTCTATGTATGTGTTAAACTTTAACCAGAGACGGTTGATGTTCACTTTATATGGTTTCAAATTATCTAGATCTCATTAGTTTGACATTATTGCTCACATTCCCTTTGCTAACGGAGAGGATCTTGATTAGTAGCTATGTTGTGAAAATTTCAGATGGGAATGGAGGACATAGATGGAGATATAATAAAGTTGGGGATTGGGGTCATCCGACAAGGAAACCAACATCCGGCTGCTACTTTCAACACTATCACGTTAGAAATTTTCTATTGATATCATGATCCACCATGTGTGCGGCCCTAGTTCTCACTGGAATTATATTATTGGCCCTGTTGTGGTCCTAATAAGGTTAGGTTCCTGTCCCATAATTTTTATAAAATTTTCAGTATTTTGTTTTTAATCTTTATAAATGTTCAATTTTTATTATATCTTTGTTTTTCTTTTTTGATGTTCTTTGTACTACTGATATCATGTTTTTGTTATAAGAGTAAATGATTAAATTACAATAACGGATTGATTGCTAATGAATGGTTAACTCAAGAGAGGTTCATGAGTAAGTAATGAAATTACATATTTTGATTTATGACTGTTTTAGGTAGTTAGGAGTGGAGCATTGAACTTTTAATTTTGTTTTTGTTTTTGTTTTTTTTCCCTTCTTTTTTGGATGAAAAGCCAAACTTTCATTGAGATAAAATGAAAGAATACTGGTGGAATAAAAAACACCCCAAGAGGATTCAATTAACCCAAAAAGAGGGACTCCAATCAAGCTAAATAAGACTTAAAAGGGTAATTACAATAAACTTTACACATGGAGACCCATAGATGTGTGTAATATCTAACAAGAGACCACACCTCACTTTAAGGTCTCTCAGTCCCTCTAAAAATTATATTATTTCTTCTCCCTTCCCCCAAAGACCCCATAAAATAGACAACAAGCGACCCTTCTCACAAGGGGATGAAGAAGAAGCTCCTCCCCCATGGAACTGTAACCTCTAGGTTAGGTCAAGGTATAAAGTTAAACATCTTGAAGAAGTCACCCCACATTGATCTTGCAAACTCACAAAAGATACAACATTGGAATTAGGGGTGTTCAAAAATCAAGCCGAACCGGACAGAGTGGTTTGGTCTGGTTTTTATAAAAATTTTGGTTTTCTCGGTTTAATAATTTAAAAAATCGAGATTTTCGATTCGGTTCACGGTTTATCTCTTTAAAAAACCGAAAAAAATCAAGCCGAACCGAAGTTTGAAATAACTCTTTTAGCCCATTGATTCAACCCACCCAATTAAGCCCATAAATTCTTTTAACCCATTGATTCAGCCCATTCACCAAAAGAAGCCCACAACATAAAAGCCCATAAATTGTTAGGTTTTTAACTTTAACCCTAAACCGAATCTTTCTTTATTTCACATCTCTTTCTTTTCTTGCCGTCAGAATGCCTCTCTCTTTCCCTCCCTCTCTCTCCTTCTATCTCCCTCTCCTCCCTCTCTTTTCGACTCTCTCCACCATGACCTTTCACCATCCTTACTCTCTCACGCCACTCGACTTTTCAACCCGACGCTGTCGCTCTCGAATTTTCACTCCGTCGCTGTCGCCTTGACTTTTCACCCTGTCGCCACCGCTCTCGAGTCTCGACACCACCAAAACGTGAATGATGCATCTTCATCCATCGAAATGTAAACGATTTCTTCAATCTTCATCTCATTGCTCTTAGCTTCTCACTGCCGCCACCCACCTCTCTCACCCTTCTCACTATTCCATCTCACTCATTCTCTGTGTTGGACAAAATGAAAGCAAAACTGGTTAAAAACCGAATCGAATCGAGTAGAACTTCTGTTTTCTCGGTTTAGAACCCTTCAAAACCGAGGTGTTCGGTTCAGTCCATGGTTTCGGCCAAAATCGGACCGAATCGAACTGTGCACACCCCTAATTGGAATCCAATCAAATGGGGTGAATTCCTCTGAACACGATCCAAAATGCCATGGAAGAACAACTAAAACAAAAGTTTAACCTTCTTTGGGATTTTGATCTTCCAAAGTAAGGAAAAGATGGGAGAACTGTATGACTACAACTTTTCGTACTTAAGATTGGAGAATCATTGATAGGTTTCCTTGAAGAATTAAATGAGAAAATAACAATAGATACTATTATGTACTTAAAAAGAGGAAAATAATATATGTTCAGTGGTAGATAGAGGGCTATTTATTCAAATAAACTTATTAAGACTTGTTATTTCTCTCACCTTCAAATTATAGCACAAATCCCAGCCTTCCACAAAAAGTTCCCCTGTTCTCGAAAAGGTGGATAGGAAAAGAACTCCTCGATCATCTCCCTGAAATTCCTGTGTCTAGCAAACTTAAGCCTCTCAAAGAAGGTGTTCCATACCAAACTAGCAAAATCACAGCGCCACAAAATATGGTTGAGGTATTCCTCCTCCATCCAATAGAGAATACAACAGAATGGGCCTATCAAATAAGGCATCTTTTTAGAAAGTCGATCAAAGGTATTGGTTCTTCCATGGAGAACCTAACAGGTAAAAAACTGCACCTTTTTTTTGGAACTTTCACCTTCCATATCAAAGAAAAGACCGACTCCTAAGTAGAAGAAGGGTCCAAGAGGCAATGGAAGAACGATCAACAGAAAAGCCTTGAGAGGGGTTATAGGGCTCCACAAATGAATATCCCTCCTATCCGACCTAAATGAGATCTCCTTTATCAAAGATAGAAGAGTCATAATATCTATAGTTTCCCTATAGGATAATGATCAAGAAAAGCCAGAAGAATATGAAAGAGAGCTCCCTAAAGGGTTCAACACATTAGCCACAAAATGGTTCTTCATTGATAACAAATGATAAAGGCAAGGGAATAAAGCACATAGGGGTTCATCTCCCAACCATCTATCTTCTTCCCAAAAATAGGTTTCCTCCCCATTCTGCACGGAATGATGAATGAACGAGGGAAGAGAAGGGAGCCCAGTGGAGATCTCTTTTCAGAGGTTTCTAAAAGTGCCTTTGAAGCCACCCGACACTCAATCAAGGATGAAAATCGTATTTACTCACAATGATCCTATGCCACCTCGAAGTATTTGTTGTCCTAACACAACAATCACTTTGAACTATGGTGCCCCCAATGTAACTTTTGGAAAAGGAAAGTTTACATCGGAGAAAGGTTAGGAAGAAAGACCAAGAATTTCAAAGAGAAGGTTTGGAAAAGGAAATTTTTTTGGAGAAAAGTTCGGAACAAAGGACCAAGAATTTCAAAGAAACTGTTTGCAAAAGGAAAACTTTTTGGATAAATGTTAGAAAGGAAGGACGAAGAATTTCAAAAAGAATGTTTGGAAAAGGAAATTTTTTTAAAGAAAAGTTGAGAAGAAAGGACCAAGAATTTGAAAGTCAATGTTTAGAAAAGTAAAGGTTATTGGAGAAGAGTTGGGAAGAAAGGACCAAGAATTTCAATGAGAATGTTCGGAAAATGAAAAGTTTTTAGAGAAGAGTTGGGAAGAGAAAAGTTGGGAAGAAAGGACCACAAATTTCAAAGAGAATGTTTGGAAAAGAAAAAGTTTTTGGAGAAATGTTAGTAAGAAAGGACCAAAAATTTCAAAGAGAACGTTTGGAAAATAATTTTTTTTTGGATAAAAGTTGGGAAAAGGATCAAGACTTTCAAAGAGAACATTTGGAAAAGGAAAAGTTTTTGGAGAATAGTTGGGAAGAAAGGATCAGGAATTTCAAAAAGAACGTTTGAAAAAGGAAAAATTTTTGGAGAAGAGTTGGGGAGGAAGGACCACAAATTTCAAAGGGAACGTTTGGAAAATGAAAAGTTTTTGGAAAAAAGTTGGGAAGAAAGGTTCACAAATTTCAAAAAGAACGTTTGGAAAAGGAAAAGTTTCGGAGAGGAGTTGGGAAGAAAAGACCAAGATTTTCAAAAGGAACATTTGGGAAGGAAAAGTTTTTGGAGAAAAGTCTGGAAGAAAGGACCAAAAATTTCAAAGAGAACGTTTTGAAAAAGAAATTTTTTTGGTGTAGAGTTGGGAAGAAAGAACCAAGAATTTCTAGCAAAATGTTTTGAAAGGAAAAGTTTTTTGGGAAGGGTTGGGTTGAACCAAGAATTTTGAATAAAACGTTTGGAAATGGAAAAATTTTTGGAGAAGAGTTGGAAGGAAAAAACCAAGAAATTCAAGTAGAACGTTTGAAAAAGGAAAAACTTTTGGAGAAGAGTTGGGAAGAAAGAACCAAGAAATTCAAAGAAAATGTTTGGGAAAGGACAAACTTTTAGAGAAGAGTTGGGAAGAAAGGACCAAAAATTTCATAGAGAACGTTTGGAAAAGTAAAAGGTTTTGGAGAAGAGTTGGAAAGAAAGTACCAAGAATTTCAAAGAGAACGTTTGGAAAAGGAAAAGTTTTTGGTGAGGAGTTGGGAAGAAAAGACTAAAAATTTCAAAGAGAAGGCTGTGAAAAGGAAAACTATTTGGAGAAAAGTTGGGAAGAAAGGACTAAAAATTTCAAAGAGAATTATGAAAATGAAATTATTTGAAGAAAAGTTGGTTAGAAAGGACCAATAATTTCAAATAGAACGTTTGGAAAAGGAAAATCATTTGGAGAAAAGTTTGGAATAAAAGGCTAATAATTTCAAAGAGAACGTTTGAAAAAGGAAAAGTTTTTGGAGAAAAGTAGGAAGAAATGACCAAGAATTTGAGAGATAACCTTTGGAAAAGGAAAAAGCTTTGGAGAAAAGTTGGAAAGGAAGGACCAATAACTTCAAAGGAAAAGTTTTGAAAGAAAAAAGTTTTTGGAGAAAAGTTGGGAACAAGAGACCAAGAGAAAGGACAAAGAACTTCAAAGAGAATGTGTGGAAGATAATTTTTTTTTTTTTGAGAAAAGTTGGGAAGAAAGAACCAAGAATTTCAAAGAGAATGTTTGGAATTGAAAAAAGCTTTGGTGAAGAGTTGGGAAGATAAAACGAATAATTTCAAAAAGAACATTTGGAAAAGGAAAATTTTTGGAGAAAAGTTGGGAAGAAATGAACAAAAATTTCAAGGAGAACGTTTTGAAAAGGATTTTTTTTTTTGTTGAAAAGTTTGGAAGGAAAGGGGCAAGAATTTCAAGGAGAAAAGTTAGGAAAAAAGGAAAGGCTTTCATAGAGAATGTTTTGAAAAGGAAAAGTTTTTGTAGGAAAGTTGAGAAGAAAGGACCAAGACTTTCAAAAAGGATCTTTGGAAAAAGAAAAGTTTTTGGATAAGAGTTGGGAAGAAAGACCCAAGAATTTCAAAGCGAACAGTTGAAAAAGGAAAAGTTTTTGGAGAAGAGTCGGGAAGAAAGGACCATGAATTTCAAGGAAAAAGTTTGGAGAAGGAAAGCTTTTTGGAGAAGGATTTTGGAAGATAGGACCAAGAATTTGAAACATAATGTTTGGAAAATGAAAAGTATTTGGACAAGTGTTGGGAAGAAAGAACCAAGAATTTCAAAGTGAACGTTTGGAAGAGGAAAAGTTTTTAGCGAAAAGTTTGGAAGAAAGGACCAAGAATTTCAAAGAGTATGTTTGGAAAATGAAAAGTTTTTGGAGAAAAGTTGGGTTGAAAGGACCAAGAATTTCAAAGAGAACCTATGGAAAAAGAAAAGTTTTTTTAAGAAAAGTTGGGAAGAAAGGACCCATAATTTCAAAGTTGGAAAAAGAAAGGTTTTTGGAGAAAAATTAGGAAGAATGGACCAGATTCTTGGTCCTTTCTTCCTAACTCTTCCCCAATAACTTTTCCTTTTCCAAACGTTCCCTTTGAAATTCTCGGTCTTTTCTTCCCATCTTTTCACTAAAAATTTTTCCTTTTCCAAATGTTCTTTTTGAAATTCATGGTCCTTTCGTCCCAACTTTTCTCAACTTTTCATTTTCCAAACTTTCTATTTGAAATTCGTGGTTCTTTCTTTCCAATTTTTCCCTAAAAACTTTCATTTTCCAAACGTTCTCTTTAAAATTCTTGGTATTTTTGTCCCAACTTTTCTCCAAAAGTTCAAAGAGAATGTTTGGAAACGGAGAAGTTTTTGGAGAATAGTTGGGAATAAAGGACCAATGATTTCAAACAAAATGTTTGGGAAAGAAAAAACTTTTGGAGAAGGGTTGGGAAGAAAGAAATAAGAATTTCAAAAAGAACGTTTGGACAAGAAAAAGTTTTTGGAGAAGAGTTGGGAAGAAAGGACCAAGAATTTCAAAGAGAACGTTTGGAAAAGGAAAAGTTTTTGGTGAGGAGTTGAGAAGAAAAAACCAAAAATTTCAAAGAGAAGGTTGTGAAAAAGAGAACTATTTGGAGAAAAGTTGGGAAGAAAGGACAAGAAAAGTTGGTTAGAAAAGATCAAGAATTTCAAAGAGAACGTTTGGAAAAGGAAAATCATTTGGAGAAAAGTTTGGAAGAAAAAACTAATAATTTCAAAGAGAACGTTTGGAAAAGGAAAAGTTTTTGGAGAAAAGTGAGAAGAAATGACCAAGAATTTCAAAGATAACGTTTGGAAAAAAGTTTTGGAGAAAAGTTGGAAAGGAAGGACCAAGAACTTCAAAGGAAAAGTTTTGAAAGGAAAAATTTTTTGGAGAAAAGTTGGGAACAAGAGACCAAGAGAAAGGACAGAACTTCAAAGAGAATGTGTGGAAGAGGAATGAAAATTTTTGGAGAAAAGTTGGATAGAAAGGAACAAGAATTTCAAGGAGAACATTTTGAAAAGGAAATTTTTTTTTGTAGAAAAGTTTGGAAGGAAAGGACCAAGAATTTCAAGGAGAAAAGTTCTGAAAAAAGGGTCAAGGCTTTCATAGAGAATGTTTTGAAAAGGAAAAGTTTTTGTAGGAAAGTTGGGAAGAAAGAGCCCAGACTTTCAAAAAGGAATCTTTGGAAAAAGAAAAGTTTTTGGAGAAGAGTTGGGAAAAAAGACCCAAGAATTTCAAAGCGAACAGTTGAGAAAGGAAAAGTTTTTGGAGAAAAGTCGGGAAGAAAGGACCATGAATTTCAAAGAAAAAGTTTGGAGAAGTAAAGCTTTTTGGAGAAGGATTTTGGAAGATAGGACCAAGAATTTGAAACATAATGTTTGGAAAATGAAAAGTATTTGGACAAGTGTTGGGAAGAAAGGACCAAGAATTTCAAAGTGAATGTTTGGAGGAGGAAAAGTTTTTAGCGAAGAGTTTGGAAGAAAGAACCAAGAATTTCAAAGAGTATGTTTGGAAAATGAAAAGTTTTTGGAGAAAAGTTGGGTTGAAAGGACCAAGAATTTCAAAGAAAACCTATGGAAAAAGAAAATTTTTTTTAAGAAAAGTTGGGAAGAAAGGACCCATAATTTCAAAGTTGGAAAAAGAAAGGTTTTTGGAGAAAAATTGGGAAGAATGGACCAGATTCTTGGTTCTTTCTTCCAACTCTTCTCCAATAACTTTTCCTTTTCCAAACGTTCCCTTTGAAATTCTCGGTCCTTTCTTCCCATCTTTTCACTAAAAATTTTTCCTTTTTCCAATGTTCTCTTTGAAATTCATGTTCCTTTCCTCCCGACTTTTCTCAACTTTTCATTTTCCAAACTTTCTATTTGAAATTCGTG
The DNA here is from genome assembly GCA_017139565.1 of Luffa aegyptiaca. NCBI lineage: Eukaryota > Viridiplantae > Streptophyta > Magnoliopsida > Cucurbitales > Cucurbitaceae > Luffa > Luffa aegyptiaca. The sequence goes on from CM029398.1 coordinate 47,815,636, forward strand.
GTTTTTTCTTTCCAATGGGAACATTTGGAAAATGAAATGTCTTTGGAGATGAGTTGGGAATAAAGGATCTATAATTTCAAAGCGATCGATTGGAAAAAGGAAAATTTTTTGGAGAAAAACTTGGAAGAAACGACCAATAATTTCGAAGAGAAAGTTTGGAAAAAGGAAAGCTTTTGGAGAAAAGTTGGGATGAAAGGACCGAGTACTTCAAAGGGAACGTTTAGAAAAGGAAGATTGGGAAGAAAGGACCCAAAATTTTAAAGGGAACGTTAGTAAAAGGAAAAATTTAAGGAGAAACGTTGGGAAAAAAGGACCGTGATCTCAAAGAGAACAATTGTAAAAGAAGAAGGTTTTGGAGAAAAGTTGGGACCTAAGGATCAATAATTTCCTATAGAGCGTTTAGAAAGGGAAAAATTTGTGGATAGAAAGGACCATGAATTTCAAAGGGAATGCTTAAAAAAAGAAAGGTTTTTGGACAATTGTTGGAAAGACTAGACGAAGAATTACAAAGATGACGCTTGGAAAAGGAAAAGTTTTGATGGAAGAGTTGGGGAAAAAGGACCAAGAATTTTAACGGAAACGATTGGAAAAGTAATAATTTTTATAGAAGGGTTGGGAAGAAAAAAACAAGAATTTCACGGAGAACATTTGAAAACGGAAAAGTTTTTAGAGAAGAGTTGAGAAAAAAAGACCAAGAATTTCAAAGCGAACATTTGGAAAAGGAAAAATATTTGAGAAGAGTTGGTTCAAGAATTCCTCGTAACTAGACCCAACCCAACCCAAGTACACCCCTAGAACAAAGGACCAAGAATGTAAGAGTTTTATGGAGAAGAGTTGAGAATAAAGGACCAAGAATTTCGATGTGAATGTTAAGAGAAGGAAAAGTTTTGGTGAAATGTTGAGAGAATTGACCAAGAAGTTCAAAACGAACGTTTGAAGAAGGAAAAATATTTGTAGAGTAGTTGGGAAGAAATGACCAAGAACTTCAAAGGTAACGTTTGAAAAAGGAAAAGTTTTTGGAGAAACAGTTAGGACGAAAGAACCAAGAAAAAGGACGAAGAATTTCAAAGATAATGTTTCGAAAAGGAAGAAATTGTGGAGAGTAGTTGGGAAGAAATGACCCAGAATTTCAAGGATAACGTTTGGAAAAAGGAAATTTTTTTTGGAAAAGAGTCGGGAAGAAAGGTTGAAGAATTCCCCGTAACTAGACCCAACCCAACCCAAGTACACCCCTAGAACAAAGAACCATGAAATGAAAGAGAACGTTTGGAAACGGAAGAGTTTTTAGAGAAGAGTTATTAAGAAGAAAGGACCAAGAATTTCGATGCTTATGTTAGGAGAAGGAATAGTTTTGGTGAAATGTTGAGAGAATGGACCAAGAAGTTCGAAGTGAACATTCGAATAAGGAAAAGTAGTTGTAGAGTAATTGGGAAGAAAAGGCCAAAAACTTCAAAAGGAACGTTTGGAAAAGGAAACTTTTTTTGGAGAAAAAGTTAAGACGTAAGGACCAAGAAAAAGGAGTAAGAATTTCAAAGATAACGTTGGGAAAATGAATAAATTTTTGAGAGTAGTCTGAATGAAAAGACCAAGAGTTTCAAGGATAACGTTTGGAAAAAGAAATTTTTTTCGAGAAGAGTTGGGAAGAAAATTTCAAGAATTCCTCGTAACTAGACCCAACCCAACCCAAGTACACCCCTAGAACAAAGGACCAAGAATTTGAAAGAGAACATTTGGAAAAGTAAGAGTTTTATGGAGAAGAGTTGGGAATAAAGGACCAAGATTTTCGATATGAATGTTAGGAGAAGGAAAAGTTTTAGTGAAATGTTGAGAGAATGGACCAAAAAGTTCAAAGCGAACGTTTGAAGAAGGAAAAGTATTTGTAGAGTATTTTTGAAGAAAGGACCAAGAACTTCAAAGGGAACGTTTGGGAAAGGAAAAGTTTTTGGAGAAACAGTTGAGACGAAAGAACCAAGAAAAAAGACTAAGAATTTCAAAGATTATGTTTGGAAACGGAAGTAATTTTGGAGAGTAGCTGGGAATAAATGACCAAGAATTTCAAGAATAACGTTTGGAAAAAGGAAATTTTTTTGGAAAAGAGTTGGGAAGAAAGGTTGAAGAATTCCCCGTAACTAGACCCAACCCAACCCAAGTACACCCCTAGAACAAAGAACCAAGAATTTGATTGAGAACGTTTGGAAATGGAAGAGTTTTTAGAGAAGAGTTAAGAAGAAAGGACCAAGAATTTCGATGCAAATGTTAGGAGAAGGAAAAGTTTTGGAGAAATGTTGAGAGAATGGACCAAGAAGTTCAAAGTGAACGTTCGAAAAAGGAAAAGTATTTGTAGAGTAATTGGGAAGAAAAGACCAAAAACTTCAAAAGGAACGTTTGGAAAAGGAAACGTTTTTGGAGAAAAAGTTAAGACGAAAGGACCAAGAAAAAGGAGTACGAATTTCAAAGATAACATTTGGAATATGAATACATTTTGGAGAGTAGTTGGAATGAAAAGACCAAGAATTTCAAGGATAACCTTTGGAAAAAGAAAATTTTTTGGAGAAGAGTTGGGAAGAAAGGTTAAAGAATTCCTCGTAACTAGACCCAACCCAACCCAAGTACACCCCTAGAACAAAGGATCAAGAATTTGATAGAGAACATTTGGAAAAGTAAGAGTTTTATGGTTAAGAGTTGGGAATAAAGGACCAAGAATTTCGATGTGAATGTTAGGAGAAGGAAAAGTTTTGATGAAATGTTGAGAGAATGGACAAAGAAGTTCAAAGGGAACGTTTGAAGAAGGAAAAGTATTTGTAGAGTAGTTGGGAAGAAAAGACCAAGAACTTCAAAGGTAACGTTTGAAAAAAGAAAAGTTTTTGGAGAAACAGTTTAGACGAAAGAACCAAGAAAAATTACTAAGAATTTCAAAGATTATGTTTCGAAAAGGAAGAAACTTTGGAGAGTAGTTGGGAAGAAATGACCAAGAATTTCAAGGATAACGTTTGGAAAAAGGAAATTTTTTTGGAAAAGAGTCGGGAAGAAAGGTTCAAGAATTCCCCATAACTAGACCAAACCCAACCCAAGTACACCCCTAGAACAAAGAACCAAGAATTTGAAAGAGAACGTTTGGAAACGGAAGAGTTTTTAGAGAAGAGTTAAGAAGAAAGGACCAAAAATTTCGATGCGAATGTTAGAAGGAAAAGTTTAGGTGAAATGTTGAGAGAATGGACCAAGAAGTTCAAAGCGAACGTTTGAAGTAGGAAAAGTATTTGTAGAGTAGGTTGGAAGAAAGGACCAAGAAATTCAAAGGTGTTTGGAAAAGGAAATGTTTTTGGACAAACAGTTGAGACGAAAGAACCATGAAAAAAGACTAAGAATTTCAAAGATAATGATTCGAAAAGGAAGAAATTTTGTAGAGTAGTTGGGAAGAAATGACCAAGAATTTCAAGGATAACGTTTGGAAAAAGGAAATTTTTTTGGAAAAGAGTCGGGAAGAAAGGTTCAAGAATTCCCCATAACTAGACCAAACCCAACCCAATTACACCCCTAGAACAAAGAACCAAGAATTTGAAAGACAATGTTTGGAAACGGAAGAGTTTTTAGAGAAGAGTTAAGAAAAAAGGACCAAGAGTTTCGATGCGAATGTTCGGAGAAGGAAAAGTTTTAGTGAAAGGTTGAGAGAATGGACCAAGAAGTTCAAAGTGAAAATTCGAAAAAGGAAAAGTATTTGTAGTGTAATTGGGAAGAAAAAACCAAAAACTTAGGAATATTTTGAAAATGAAACGTTTTTGGAGAGAAAGTTAAGACGAAAGGACCAAGAAAAAGGTGTAAGAATTTCAAAGATAACGTTTGGAAAATGAATAAATTTAGGAGAGTAGTTGGAATGAAAAGACCAAGAGTTTCAAGGATAACGTTTGGAAAAAGAAAATTTTTTCGAGAAGAGTTGGCTAGAACAAATGACCAAGAATTTGAAAGTGAACAGTTGGAAAAGCAGGAGTTTTATGGAGAAGAGTTGGGAATAAAGGACCAAGAATTTCGATGTGCATGTTAGGAGAAGGAAAAGTTTTGGTGAAATGTTGAGAGAATGGACCAAGAAGTTTAAAACGGACGTTTGAAGAAGGAAAAGTATTTGTAGAGTAGTTGGGAAGAAAGGACCGAGAACTTCAAAGGTAACGTTTGGAAAAGGAAAAGTTTTTGGAGAAACAGTTAGGACGAAAGAACCAAGAAAAAGGACGAAGAATTTCGAAGATAATGTTTCGAAAAGGAAGAAATTGTGGAGAGTAGTTGGGAAGAAATGACCCAGAATTTCAAGGATAACGTTTGGAAAAAGGAAATTTTTTTGGAAAAGAGTCGGGAAGAAAGGTTGAAGAATTCCCCGTAACTAGACCCAACCCAACCCAAGTACACCCCTAGAACAAAGAACCATGAAATGAAAGAGAACGTTTGGAAACGGAAGAGTTTTTAGAGAAGAGTTAAGAAGAAAGGACCAAGAATTTCGATGCTTATGTTAGGAGAAGGAATAGTTTTGGTGAAATGTTGAGAGAATGGACCAAGAAGTTCGAAGTGAACATTCGAATAAGGAAAAGTAGTTGTAGAGTAATTGGGAAGAAAAGGCCAAAAACTTCAAAAGGAACGTTTGGAAAAGGAAACTTTTTTTGGAGAAAAAGTTAAGACGTAAGGACCAAGAAAAAGGAGTAAGAATTTCAAAGATAACGTTGGGAAAATGAATAAATTTTTGAGAGTAGTCTGAATGAAAAGACCAAGAGTTTCAAGGATAACGTTTGGAAAAAGAAATTTTTTTCGAGAAGAGTTGGGAAGAAAATTTCAAGAATTCCTCGTAACTAGACCCAACCCAACCCAAGTACACCCCTAGAACAAAGGACCAAGAATTTGAAAGAGAACATTTGGAAAAGTAAGAGTTTTATGGAGAAGAGTTGGGAATAAAGGACCAAGATTTTCGATATGAATGTTAGGAGAAGGAAAAGTTTTAGTGAAATGTTGAGAGAATGGACCAAAAAGTTCAAAGCGAACGTTTGAAGAAGGAAAAGTATTTGTAGAGTATTTTTGAAGAAAGGACCAAGAACTTCAAAGGGAACGTTTGGGAAAGGAAAAGTTTTTGGAGAAACAGTTGAGACGAAAGAACCAAGAAAAAAGACTAAGAATTTCAAAGATTATGTTTGGAAACGGAAGTAATTTTGGAGAGTAGCTGGGAATAAATGACCAAGAATTTCAAGAATAACGTTTGGAAAAAGGAAATTTTTTTGGAAAAGAGTTGGGAAGAAAGGTTGAAGAATTCCCCGTAACTAGACCCAACCCAACCCAAGTACACCCCTAGAACAAAGAACCAAGAATTTGATTGAGAACGTTTGGAAATGGAAGAGTTTTTAGAGAAGAGTTAAGAAGAAAGGACCAAGAATTTCGATGCAAATGTTAGGAGAAGGAAAAGTTTTGGAGAAATGTTGAGAGAATGGACCAAGAAGTTCAAAGTGAACGTTCGAAAAAGGAAAAGTATTTGTAGAGTAATTGGGAAGAAAAGACCAAAAACTTCAAAAGGAACGTTTGGAAAAGGAAACGTTTTTGGAGAAAAAGTTAAGATGAAAGGACCAAGAAAAAGGAGTACAAATTTCAAAGATAACATTTGGAATATGAATACATTTTGGAGAGTAGTTGGAATGAAAAGACCAAGAATTTCAAGGATAACCTTTGGAAAAAGAAAATTTTTTGGAGAAGAGTTGGGAAGAAAGGTTCAAGAATTCCTTGTAACTAGACCCAACCCAACCCAAATACACCCCTAGAACAAAGGACCAAGAATTGGAAAGAGAAATTTGGAAAAGTAAGAGTTTTATGGGGAAGTGTTGGGAATAAAGGACCAAAATTTTTGATGTGAATGTTAGGAGAAGGAAAAGTTTTGGTGAAATGTTGAGAGAATGGACAAAGAAGATCAAAGCGAACATTTGAAGAAGGAAAAGTATTTGTAGAGTAGTTGGGAAGAAAGGACCAAGAACTTCAAAGGTAACATTTGAAAAAGGAAAAGTTTTTGGAGAAACAGTTGAGACGAAAGAACCAAGAAAATGGACTAAAAATTTGAAGGATTATGTTTGGAAAAGGAAGAAATTTTGGAGAGTAGTTGGGAAGAAATGACCAAGAATTTCAAGCATAACGTTTGGAAAAAGGAAATTTTTTTGGAAAAGAGTCGGGAAGAAAGGTTGAAGAATTCCCGGTAACTAGACCCAACCCAACCCAAGTACACCCCTAGAACAAAGAACCAAGAATTTGAAAGAGAACGTTTGGAAACGGAAGAGTTTTTAGAGAAGAGTTAAGAAGAAAGGACCAAGAATTTCGATGCAAATGTTAGGAGAAGGAAAAGTTTTGGTGAAATGTTGAGAGAATGGACCAAGAAGTTCAAAGTGAACGTTCGAAATAGGAAAAGTATTTGTAGAGTAATTGGGAAGAAAAGACCAAAAACTTCAAAAGGAACGTTTGGAAAAGGAAACCTTTTTGGAGAAAAAGTTAAGACGAAAGGACCAAGAAAAAGGAGTACGAATTTCAAAGATAACATTTGGAATATGAATACATTTTGGAGAGTAGTTGGAATGAAAAGACCAAGAATTTCAAGGATAACCTTTGGAAAAAGAAAATTTTTTGGAGAAGAGTTGGGAAGAAAGGTTCAAGAATTCCTCGTAACTAGACCCAACCCAACCCAAATACACCCCTAGAACAAAGGACCAAGAATTGGAAAGAGAAATTTGGAAAAGTAAGAATTTTATGGGGAAGTGTTGGGAATAAAGGACCAAAATTTTTGATGTGAATGTTAGGAGAAGGAAAAGTTTTGGTGAAATGTTGAGAGAATGGACAAAGAAGATCAAAGCGAACATTTGAAGAAGGAAAAGTATTTGTAGAGTAGTTGGGAAGAAAGGACCAAGAACTTCAAAGGTAACATTTGAAAAAGGAAAAGTTTTTGGAGAAACAGTTGAGACGAAAGAACCAAGAAAATGGACTAAAAATTTGAAGGATTATGTTTGGAAAAGGAAGAAATTTTGGAGAGTAGTTGGGAATAAATGACCAAGAATTTCAAGCATAACGTTTGGAAAAAGGAAATTTTTTTGGAAAAGAGTCGGGAAGAAAGGTTGAAGAATTCCCGGTAACTAGACCCAACCCAACCCAAATACACCCCTAGAACAAAGGACCAAGAATTGGAAAGAGAAATTTGGAAAAGTAGGAGTTTTATGGGGAAGTGTTGGGAATAAAGGACCAAAAATTTTGATGTGAATGTTAGGAGAAGGAAAAGTTTTGGTGAAATGTTGAGAGAATGGACCAAGAAGTTCAAAGTGAACGTTCGAAATAGGAAAAGTATTTGTAGAGTAATTGGGAAGAAAAGACCAAAAACTTCAAAAGGAACGTTTGGAAAAGGAAACCTTTTTGGTGAAAAAGTTAAGACGAAAGGACCAAGAAAAAGGAGTACGAATTTCAAAGATAACATTTGGAATATGAATACATTTTGGAGAGTAGTTGGAATGAAAAGACCAAGAATTTCAAGGATAACCTTTGGAAAAAGAAAATTTTTTGGAGAAGAGTTGGGAAGAAAGGTTCAAGAATTCCTCGTAACTAGACCCAACCCAACCCAAATACACCCCTAGAACAAAGGACCAAGAATTGGAAAGAGAAATTTGGAAAAGTAAGAGTTTTATGGGGAAGTGTTGGGAATAAAGGACCAAAATTTTTGATGTGAATGTTAGGAGAAGGAAAAGTTTTGGTGAAATGTTGAGAGAATGGACAAAGAAGATCAAAGCGAACATTTGAAGAAGGAAAAGTATTTGTAGAGTAGTTGGGAAGAAAGGACCAAGAACTTCAAAGGTAACATTTGAAAAAGGAAAAGCTTTTGGAGAAACAGTTGAGACGAAAGAACCAAGAAAATGGACTAAAAATTTGAAGGATTATGTTTGGAAAAGGAAGAAATTTTGGAGAGTAGTTGGGAAGAAATGACCAAGAATTTCAAGCATAACGTTTGGAAAAAGGAAATTTTTTTGGAAAAGAGTCGGGAAGAAAGGTTGAAGAATTCCCGGTAACTAGACCCAACCCAACCCAAGTACACCCCTAGAACAAAGAACCAAGAATTTGAAAGAGAACGTTTGGAAACGGAAGAGTTTTTAGAGAAGAGTTAAGAAGAAAGGACCAAGAATTTCGATGCAAATGTTAGGAGAAGGAAAAGTTTTGGTGAAATGTTGAGAGAATGGACCAAGAAGTTCAAAGTGAACGTTCGAAATAGGAAAAGTATTTGTAGAGTAATTGGGAAGAAAAGACCAAAAACTTCAAAAGGAACGTTTGGAAAAGGAAACCTTTTTGGAGAAAAAGTTAAGACGAAAGGACCAAGAAAAAGGAGTACGAATTTCAAAGATAACATTTGGAATATGAATACATTTTGGAGAGTAGTTGGAATGAAAAGACCAAGAATTTCAAGGATAACCTTTGGAAAAAGAAAATTTTTTGGAGAAGAGTTGGGAAGAAAGGTTCAAGAATTCCTCGTAACTAGACCCAACCCAACCCAAATACACCCCTAGAACAAAGGACCAAGAATTGGAAAGAGAAATTTGGAAAAGTAAGAGTTTTATGGGGAAGTGTTGGGAATAAAGGACCAAAAATTTTGATGTGAATGTTAGGAGAAGGAAAAGTTTTTGTGAAATGTTGAGAGAATGGACAAAGAAGATCAAAGCGAACATTTGAAGAAGGAAAAGTATTTGTAGAGTAGTTGGGAAGAAAGGACAAGGAACTTCAAAGGTAACATTTGAAAAAAGAAAAGTTTTTGGAGAAACAGTTAAGACGAAAGAACCAAGAAAATGGACTAAGAATTTCAAGGATTATGTTTGGAAAAGGAAGAAATTTTGGAGAGTTGTTGGGAAGAAATGACAAGGAATTTCACGAATAACGTTTGGAAAAAGGAAATTTTTTTGGAAAAGAGTCGGGAAGAAAGGTTGAAGATTTCCCCATAACTAGACCCAACCCAACCCAAGTACACCCCTAGAACAAAGAACCATGAATTTGAAAGAGAACGTTTGGAAACGGAAGAGTTTTTAGAGAAGAGTTAAGAAGAAAGGACCAAGAATTTCGATGCGAATGTTAGGAGAAGGAATAGTTTTGGTGAAATGTTGAGAGAATGGACCAAGAAGTTCAAAGTGAACATTCAAATAAGGAAAAGTATTTGTAGAGTAATTGGGAAGAAAAGACCAAAAACTTCAAAAGGAACGTTTGGAAAAGGAAACGTTTTTGGAGAAAAAGTTAAGACGTAAGGACCATGAAAAAGGAGTAAGAATTTCAAAGATAACGTTTGGACAATGAATAAATTTTTGTGAGTAGTCTGAATGAAAAGACCAAGAGTTTCAAGGATAACGTTTGGAAAAAGAAATTTTTTTCGAGAAGAGTTGGGAAGAAAGGTTCAAGAATTCCTCGTAACTAGACCCAACCCAACCCAAGTACACCGCTAGAACAAAGGACCAAGAATTTGAAAGAGAACATTTGGAAAAGTAAGAGTTTTATGAAGAAGAGTTGGGAATAAAGGACCATGAATTTCGATATAAATGTTAGGAGCAGGAAAAGTTTTAGTGAAATGTTTAGAGAATCGACCAAGAAGTTCAAAGCGAACGTTTGAAGAAGGAAAATTATTTGTAGAGTATTTTGGAAGAAAGGACCAAGAACTTCAAAGGGAACGTTTGGAAAAGGAAAAGTTTTTGGAGAAACAGTTGAGACGAAAGAACCAAGAAAAAAGACTAAGAATTTCAAAGATTATGTTTGGAAACGGAAGAAATTTTGGAGAGTAGTTGGGAATAAATGACCAAGAATTTCAAGAATAACGTTTGGAAAAAGGAAATTTTTTTGGAAAAGAGTCGGGATGAAAGGTTGAAGAATTCCCCGTAACGAGACCCAACCCAACCCAAGTACACCCCTAGAACAAAGAACCAAGAATTTGAAAGAGAACGTTTGGAAACGAAAGAGTTTTTAGAGAAGAGTTAAGAAGAAAGGACCAAGAATTTCGATGCAAATGTTAGGAGAATGAGTAGTTTTGGTGAAATGTTGAGAGAATGGACCAAGAAGTTCAAAGTGAACGTTTGAAAAAGGAAAAGTATTTGTAGAGTAATTGGGAAGAAAAGACCAAAAACTTCAAAAAGGAACGTTTGGAAAAGGAAACGTTTTTGGAGAAAAAGGTTAAAACGAAAGGACCAAGAAAAAGGAGTACGAATTTCAAAGATAACATTTGGAAAATGAAAAATTTTTGGAGAGTAGTTGGAATGAAAAAACCAAGAATTTAAAGGATAACCTTTGGAAAAAGAAAATTTTTTGGAGAAGAGTTGGGAAGAAAGGTTCAAGAATTCCTCGTAACTAGACCCAACCCAACCCAAGTACACCCCTAAAACAAAGGACCAAGAATTGGAAAGAGAAATTTCGAAAAGTAAGAGTTTTATGGGGAAGAGTTGGGAATAAAGGACCAAAAATTTTGATGTGAATGTTAGAAGGAAAAGTTTTGGTGAAATGTTGAGAGAATGGACAAAGAAGATCAAAGCGAACATTTGAAGAAGGAAAAGTATTTGTAGAGTAGTTGGGAAGAAAGGACCAAGAACTTCAAAGGTAACATTTGAAAAAGAAAAGTTTTTGGAGAAACAGTTGAGACGAAAGAACCAAGGAAAAGGACTAAGAATTTCAAAGATTATGTTTGGAAAACGAAGAAATTTTGGAGAGTAGTTGGGAAGAAATGACCAAGAATTTCACGAATAACGTTTGGAAAAAGGAAATTTTTTTGGAAAAGAATCGGGAAGAAAGGTTGAAGAATTCCCCGTAACTAGACCCAACCCAACCCAAGTACACCCCTAGAACAAAGAACCATGAATTTGAAAGAAAACGTTTGGAAATAGAAGAGTTTTTAGAGAAGAGTTGAGAAGAAAGGACGAAGAATTTCGATGCGAATGTTAGGAGAAGGAATAGTTTTAGTGAAATGTTGAGAGAATGGACTTAGAAGTTCAAAGTGAACATTTAAATAAGGAAAAGTATTTGTAGAGTAATTGGAAAGAAAAGACCAAAAACTTCAAAAGGAACGTTTTGGAAAAGGAAACGTTTTTGGAGAAAAAGTTAAGACGTAAGGACCAAGAAAAAGGAGTAAGAATTTCAAAGACAACGTTTGAAAAATGAATAAATTTTTGATAGTAGTCTGAATGAAAAGACCAAGAGTTTCAAGGATAACGTTTGGAAAAAGAAATTTTTTTCGAGAAGAGTTGGGAAGAAAGGTTCAAGAATTCCTCGTAACTAGACCCAACCCAACCCAAGTACACCGCTATAACAAAGGACCAAAAATATGAAAGAGAACATTTGGAAAAGTAAGAGTTTTATGGAGAAGAGTTGTGAATAAAGGACCATGAATTTCGATATAAATGTTTGGAGAAGGAAAAGTTTTAGTGAAATGTTGAGAGAATGGACCAAGAAGTTGAAAGCGAACGTTTGAAGAAGGAAAAGTATTTGTAGAGTATTTTGGAAGAAAGGACCAAGAACTTCAAAGGGAACGTTTGGAAAAGGAAAAGTTTTTGGAGAAACAGTTGAGACGAAAGAACCAAGAAAAAAGACTAAGAATTTCAAAGATTATGTTTGGAAATGGAAGAAATTTTTGAGAGTAGTAGGGAATAAATGACCAAGAATTTCAAGAATAACGTTTGGAAAAAGGAAATTTTTTTGGAAAAGAGTCGGGAAGAAAGGTTGCAGAATTCCTCGTAACTAGACCCAACCCAACCCAAGTACACCCCTAGAACAAAGAACCAAGAATTTGAAAGAGAACGTTTGGAAACAGAGGAGTTTTTAGAGAAGAGTTAAGAAGAAAGGACCAAGAATTTCGATGCGAATGTTAGGAGAAGGAAAAGTTTAGGTGAAATGTTGAGAGAATGGACCAAGAATTTCAAAGCAAACGTTTGAAGAAGGAAAAGTATTTGTAGAGTAGTTGGGAAGAAAGGACCAAGAATTTCAAAGGTAACGTTTGGAAAAGGAAATGTTTTTGGAGAAACAGTTGAGACGAAAGAACCAAGAAAAAAGACTAAGAATTTCAAAGATAATATTTGGAAAAGGAAGAAATTTTGGAGAGTAGTTGGGAAGAAATGACCAAGAATTTCAAGGATAACGTTTGGAAAAAGGAAATTTTTTTGGAAAAGAGTCGGGAAGAAAGGTTGAAGAATTCCCCGTAACTAGACCCAACCCAACCCAAGTACACCCCTAGAGCAAAGAACCAAGAATTTGAAAGAGAACGTTTGGAAACGTAAGAGTTTTTAGAGAAGAGTTAAGAAGAAAGGACCAAGAATTTCGATGCTAATGTTAGGAGAAGGAAAAGTTTTGGTGAGATGTTGAGAGAATGGACCAAGAAGTTCAAAGTGAACGTTCGAAAAAGGAAAAGTATTTGTAGAGTAATTGGGAAGAAAATACCAAAAACTTCAAAAGGAACGTTTGGAAAAGGAAACGTTTTTGGAGAAACAGTTGAGACGAAAGAACCAAGAAAAAGGACTAAGAATTTCAAAGATAATATTTGGAAAAGGAGGAAATTTTGGAGAGTAGTTGGGAAGAAATGACCAAGAATTTCAAGGATAACGTTTGGAAAAAGGAAATTTTTTTGGAAAAGAGTCGGGAAGAAGGGTTGAAGAATTCCCCGTAACTAGACCCAACCCTACCCAAGTACACCCTTAGAGCAAAGAACCAAGAATTTGAAAGAGAACGTTTGGAAACGAAAGAGTTTTTAGAGAAGAGTTAAGAAGAAAGGACCAAGAATTTCGATGCTAATGTTAGGAGAAGGAAAAGTTTTGGTGAAATGTTGAGAGAATGGACCAAGAAGTTCAATGTGAACGTTCGAAAAAGGAAAAGTATTTGTAGAGTAATTGGGAAGAAAAGACCAAAAACTTCACAAGGAACGTTTGGAAAAGGAATCGTTTTTGGAGAAAAAGTTAAGACGAAAGGACCAAGAAAAAGGAGTAAGAATTGCAAAGATAACGTTTGGAAAATGAATAAATTTTGGAGAGTTGTTGGAATGAAAAGACCAAGAATTTCAAGGATAACCTTTGGAAAAAGAATTTTTTGGAGAAGAGTCGGGAGGAAAGGTTCAAGAATTCTTCGTAACTAGACCCAACCCAACCCAAGTACACCCGTAGAACAAAGGACCAAGAATTTGAAAGAGAACATTTGGAAAAGTAAGAGCTTTATGGAGAAGAGTTGGGAATAAAGGACCAAGAATTTCGATGTGAATGTTAGGAGAAGGAAAAGTTTTGGTGAAATGTTGAGAGAATGGAGAGAGAAGATCAAAGCGAACGTTTGAAGAAGGAAAAGTATTTGTTGAGTCGATGGGAACAAAGGACCAAGAACTTCAAAAGTAACATTTGAAAAAAGAAAAGTTTTTGGAGAAACAGTTGAGACGAAAGAACCAAGAAAAAGGACTAAGAATTTCAAAGATTATGTTTGGAAAAGGAAGAAATTTTGGAGAGTAGTTGGGAAGAAATGACCAAGAATTTCAAGAATAACGTTCGGAAAAAGGAAATTTTTTTCGAAAAGAGTCGGGAAGAAAGGTTGAAGATATCCCCATAACTAGACCCAACCCAACCCAAGTACACCACTAGAACAAAGAACCATGAATTTGAAAGAGAACGTTTGGAAACGGAAGAGTTTTTAGAGAAGAGTTAAGAAGAAAGGACCAAGAATTTCAATGCGAATGTTAGGAGAAGGAAAAGTTTAGGTGAAATGTTGAGAGAATGGACCAAGAAGTTCAAAGCGAACGTTTGAAGAAGGAAAAGTATTTGTAGAGTAGTTTGGAAGAAAGGACCAAGAACTTCAAAGGTAACGTTTGGAAAAGGAAATGTTTTTGGAGAAATAGTTGAGATGAAAGAACCAAGAAAAAAGACTAATAATTTCAAAGATAATGTTTGGAAAAGGAAGAAATTTTGGAGAGTAGTTGGGAAGAAATGACCAAGAATTTCAAGGATAACGTTTGGAAAAAGGAAATTTTTTTTGAAAAGAGTCGGGAAGAAAGGTTGAAGAATTACCCGTAACTAGACCCAACCCAACCCAAGTACACCCCTAGAACAAAGAACCAAGAATTTGAAAGAGAACGTTTGGAAACGGAAGAGTTTTTAGAGAAGAGTTAAGAAGAAAGGACCAAGAATTTCGATGCGAATGTTAGGAGAAGGAAAAGTTTTGGTGAAATGTTGAGAGAATGGACCAAGAAGTTCAAAGTGAACGTTCGAAAAAGGAAAAGTATTTGTAGAGTAATTGGGAAGAAAAGACCAAAAACTTCAAAAGGAACGTTTGGAAAAGGAATCGTTTTTGGAGAAAAAGTTAAGACGAAAGGACCAAGAAAAAGGAGTAAGAATTTCAAAGATAACGTTTGGAAAATGAATAAATTTTGGAGAGTAGTTGGAATGAAAAGACCAAGAATTTCAAGGATAACCTATGTAAAAAGAATTTTTTGGAGAAGAGTTGGGAAGAAAGGTTCAAGAATTCTTCGTAACTAGACTCAACCCAACCCAAGTACACCCCTAGAACAAAGGACCAAGAATTTGAAAGAGAACATTTGGAAAAGTAAGAGTTTTACGGAGAAGAGTTGGGAATAAAGGACCAAGAATTTCGATGTGAATGTTAGGAGAAGGATAAGTTTTGGTGAAATGTTGAGAGAATGGACAGAGAAGATCAAAACGAACGTTTGAAGAAGGAAAAGTATTTGTTGAGTAGTTGGGAACAAAGGACCAAGTACTTCAATTGTAACATTTTAAAAAAGAAAAGTTTTTGGAGAAACAGTTGAGACGAAAGAACCAAGAAAAAGGACTAAGATTTTCAAAGATTATGTTTGGAAAAGGAAGAAATTTTGGAGAGTAGTTGGGAAGAAATGACCAAGAATTTCAAGAAATTTTGAAAAGTTTGGTGAAATGTTGAGAGAATGGACAGAGAAGATCAAAACGAACGTTTGAAGAAGGAAAAGTATTTGTTGAGTAGTTGGGAACAAAGGACCAAGTACTTCAAAGGTAACATTTTAAAAAAGAAAAGTTTTTGGAGAAACAGTTGAGACGAAAGAACCAAGAAAAAGGACTAAGATTTTCAAAGATTATGTTTGGAAAAGGAAGAAATTTTGGAGAGTAGTTGGGAAGAAATGACCAAGAATTTCAAGAATAACGTTTGGAAAAAGGAAATTTTTTTGGAAAAGAGTCGGGAAGAAAGGTTGAAGATATCCCCATAACTAGACCCAACCCAACCCAAGTACACCCCTAGAACAAAGAACCATGAATTTGAAAGAGAACGTTTGGAAACGGAAGAGTTTTTAGAGAAGAGTTAGGAAGAAAGGACCAAGAATTTCGATGCGAATGTTGGAAGGAAAAGTTTAGGTGAAATGTTGAGGGAATGGACCAAGAAGTTCAAAGCGAACGTTTGAAGAAGGAAAAGTATTGGTAGAGTAGTTTGGAAGAAAGGACCAAGAACTTCAAAGGTAATGTTTGGAAAAGGAAATGTTTTTGGAGAAACAGTTAAGACGAAAGAACCAAGAAAAAAGACTAAGAATTTCAAAGATAATGTTTGGAAAAGGAAGAAATTTTGGAGAGTAGTTGGGAAGAAATGACCAAGAATTTCAAGGATAAGGTTTGGAAAAAGGAAAATTTTTTTGAAAAGAGTCGGGAAGAAACGTTGAAGAATTCCTCGTAACTAGACCCAACCCAACCCAAGTACACCGCTAGAACAAAGAACCAAGAAGTTGAAAGAGAACGTTTGGAAACGGAAGAGTTTTTGGAGAAGAGTTAAGAAGAAAGGACCAAGAATTTCGATGCGAATGTTAGGAGAAGGAAAAGTTTTGGTGAAATGTTGAGAGAATGGACAAAGAAGTTCAAAGCGAACGTTTGAAGAAGGAAATGTATTTGTAGAGTAGTTGGGTAGAATGGACCAAGAAATTCAAATGTAACATTTGAAAAAAGAAAAGTTTTTGGAGAAACAGTTTAGACGAAAGAACCAAGAAAAAGGACCAAGAATTTCAAAGATAACGTTTGGAAAATGATTAAATTTTTGAGAGTAGTTGGAATGAAAAGACCAAGAATTTCGAGGATAACCTTTGGAAAAAGAAAATTGTTTGGAGAAGAGTTGGGAAGAAAGGTTCAAGAATTCCTCGTAACTAGACCCAATGCAACCCAAATACACCCCTAGAACAAAGGACCAAGAATTTGAAAGAGTACATTTGGAAAAGTAAGAGTTTTATGGAAAAGAGTTGGGAGTAAATGACCAAGAATTTCGATGTGAATGTTAGGAGAAGGAAAAAATTTGGTGAAATGTTGAGAGAATGGACCAAGAAGTTCAAAACGAACGTTTGAAGAAGGAAAAGTATTTGTAGAGTAGTTGGAAGAAAGGACCAAGAACTTCAAATGGGAACGTTTGGAAAATAAAAAGTTTTTGGAGAAAAAGTTGAGACGAAAGAACCAAGAAAAAGGACTAAGAATTTGAAATATAATGTTTGAAAAATTAAGAAATTTTGGAGCGTAGTTGGGAAGAAATGACCAAGAATTTCAAGGATAACGTTTGGAAAAAGGAAATTTTTTTGGAAAAGAGTCGTTACGGAAGGTTCAAGAATTCCCCGTAACTAGACCCAACCTAACCCAAGTACACCCCTAGAACAAAGAACCAAGAATTTGAAAGAGAACGTTTGGAAACGGAAGAGTTTTTAGCGAAGAGTTAAGAAGAGAGGACCAAGAATTTTGATGTGAATGTTACGAGAAGGAAAAGTTTTGGTGAAATGTTGAGAGAATGGACCATGAAGTTCAAAGCGAACGTTCGAAAAAGGAAAAGTATTTGTAGAAGAGTTGGGTAGAAAGGATCCAAAATTTCAAGGAGAACGTTTGGAAAAAGAAAATTTTTTGAAGAAAAGTTGGGAAGAAAGGAATTCAAAGAGAACGTTAGGAAAAGGAAAAATATTTGGAGAAAAGTTGGAAAGAAAGAACCATGAATTTAATAGGGAACACTTGGAAAAAAAGTTTTTTCGGAAAAGAGTTAAAAGAAGGGACCGAGAATTTCAAATTGAACGCTTGGAAAATGAAAAGTTTTTAGGGAAGAGTTGAAGAGATAACCAAGAATTTCAATTAAAACGATTGGAAAAGTAGAAGTTTTTGGAGGAGTTGGGAAGAAATGACCAAGATTTTCTATGAGAACGTTTGGAAATGAAATTTTTTTTTGGAGAAAAGTTGGGAAGAAAGGACCATGAATTTCAAAGGGAACACTTGGAAAAGGAAAAGTTTTAGAGAATAGTTGGAAAGAAATTACCAAAACTTACAAATAGAACACTTGGAAAAAGAAAAGTGTTTGGGAAGGAGTTTGGGAGAAAGAACCAAGAATTTCAAGGAGAACGTTTGGACTAGGAAAAGTTTATGGAGAAGAGTTGGGAAGTTGTGTAAGAATTTCATGGAGAACATTTCGAAACAAATAATATTTTTGAAAAGAGTTGAAGGGAAAGGACCAAGAATTTCGAAGAAGACCTTTGGAAAAGGAAAGGTATTTGGTGGAGAGTTGAGAAGAATGAAACATGAACTTAAAAGGGAACAGTTGGCAAAGGAAAAGTTTTTGGAGAAAAGTTAGGAAGGAAGGACCAAGTATATGAATGGGAACATTTGGAAAATGAAATGTTTTTGGAGTAGCGTTGGGAAGAAATGACCTAGAATTTCCCATCATTTTGGCAGTCTCCTTCCCCCTTTACGCTGTGTTTTGCACATTCTCTCTCTCAACACATATACGAGCTTCTCTTTCAAAATCCTCGTTGTTTTGTTCACATTTTTCAGTCATCTACTTCCTCTACCCTCATTTTGTAGTCGTTTTAGCACACCTAACATACCACACCCAATCCGTTTTCTTCTTCAATGATCTTGACGTTGCAGTCATTTGCAACCCTCCCTCCCTAATACTCGTTCGCAACCGACACCAAACCTAGTCCATCTAGTGGTGCCTTCCCGTTTTTGTTGTCGTCGTTGTATCAGGTTGTCGTCATTATCTCTTCGTGTTTTCATCTTACCTCTTGCCTCTCTCTTTCATTCGTCGTTCCTTTCCTTTCAGCATTCATTGTTTATCTCTTCGCAATCGTCTCGTTGAAGGAAAACGACAACTTGATGACCCAACCCGACCAAACCCAAAAATATTAGGGTTGGGTTGGGTTTGGGTTGCTCTCTCAACTAGACCCAACCCAACCCAAGTACACCCCTAACTAGACCCAACCCAACCCAAGTACACCCCTAGAATAAAGGACCAAGAATTTCAAAAAGAACGTTTGGAAAAGGAAGAGTTTTTGGAGAAGAGTTGGGAAGAAATGATCAGGAATTTCTTGAGAGAATGGACCAAGAAGTTTAAAGCAAACGTTCGAAAAAGGAAAAGTATTTGGAGAAGAGTTGGGATGAAATGACGAAGAATTTCAAGGTGAACGTTTGGAAAAGGAAAAAATTTTCGAAGAAAAGCTGGGAAGAAAGGACCAAGAATTTCAATGAGAATGTTTGGAAAAAGAAATTTTTTTGGAGAAAAGTTGGAAAGAAATGACCCTGAATTAATAGGGAACGCTTGGAAAAAAAGTTTTTTTGTAAAAGAGTTGAAAAGAAGGGACCGAGTTTCAAAGAGAACGCTTGGAAAAGGAAAAGTTTTTAGGGAAGAGTTGGGGAAAAAGAGCTAAGAATTTCTACGAAAATGATTGGAAAAGGAGAAGTTTTTGGAGTGGAGTTGGGAAGAAAGAGACAAGATTTTCTATGAGAATGTTTCGAAAAGAAATGTTTTTTGGAGAAAAGTTGGGTGACCATGAATTTCAAAGGGAACACTTGGAAAAGGAAAAATTTTAGAGAAGAGTTGAGAAGAAATAACCAAGAATTTCAAAGAGAACGCTTGGAAAAAGAAAAGTTTTTGGGAAGGAGTTGGGAAGAAAGGACCAAGAATTTCAAGGTGAACGTTTGGAATAGGAAAAGTTTCTAGAGAAGAGTTGAGAAGAAAGGTGTAAGAATTTCAAGGAAAATGTTTGGAAACAGAATATATTTTGGAAAAGAGTTGGGAGGAAAGAACCAATAATTCGAAGGAGATCTTTGGAAAAGGAAAGGTATTTGGAGAAGAGTTTGGGAAGAATGAAACATGAACTTAAAAGGGAACAGTTGGGAAAGGAAAAGTTTTTGGAGAAAAGTTGGGATAAAAATACCATAAGTTCAAAGAGAATATTTGGAAGAGGCAATGCTTTTTGAGAAGAGTTGGGAAGAAAAGAATAAGAATTTCAATGAGAACGTTTGGAAAAAGAAAAGTTTTTGAGGAAGTGTTGGGAGGAAAAGACCAAGAACTTAAAGTGAACGTGTGGAAAGGAAAAAGTATCGGGAGGACAGTTGGGAAGAAAGGACCAAAACTTCAAAGTGAACTTTTGGAAAAGAAATATTTTTGGAGAATAATTGGAAAGAAAGGACCAAGGATTTCATAGAGAACGTTTGGAAAATGAAAAGTTTTTCAAGAAAAGTTGTAAATAAAGGACCAAAATTTCAAAGGGAACACTTGGAAAAACAAAAGTTTGTGTAGAAAAGTTAGGTAGAAAGAACCAAGAATATGAATGAGAACATTTGAAAAATGAAATGTTTTTGGAGTAGAGTTCAGAAGAAATGACAGAAAGGAAAATCTTATTTATATATCTTATGAGGGATTTGTCTTTTCCTCCCATCATTTTAGTCACTTCCTTTCCCCTTTCCTCAGTCTTTAGCATCTTCTCTCTCACTTTCTCTCTCTCTCAACACATATACAAGCCTCTCTTTCGAAATCCTCGTTGTTTTGTTCACATTTTGCAGTCGTTTTAGCACACCTAACATAACACACCCAATCCATTTTCTTCTTCAACGATCTACACGTTGCAGTCATTTGCAACCCTCCCTCCCTGATACTTGTTCACAACTGACAACAAACGTAGTCCATCTAATGGTGCCTTCCCGTTGTCGTCGTTGTTCTATCAGGTTGTCATCATTATCCCTTCGTGTTTTCATCTTCAACTCTTGCCTCTATCTTTCATTCGTCGTTCCTTTCCTTTAGCGCTCATTGTTTATCTCTTCACCATCGTCTCTTTGAAGGAAAAACACAACCTGATGACCCAACCCGACCCTGCTCAAAAATATTAGGGTTGGGTTGGGTTGGGTTGCTCTCTTAAGTAGTGTTGATCGGGTTGTGGAGCTAAATTTGGGTTGGACCAAGAAATCTGTTAGGTATCTAACTCAAATAACCTGTGAAAAATAAGAACAACAAGCAAACAACACACAAATAGAGGAGAATAGGACCCAAATTCTGCACTATTGATAGTTCTTCAATAGATAGAGGGAGTTATTAGCCGATTATATTGAGAAAGCCACAAGAATACAACAAGCACACAAGAACAATCAAGGAAAATGATAATCCAGCTTTCGAGAGGCTGGTTCTCTCCCCTCAGACCACTCTCAGTCTAAGCCCAAAACATTCCCCTTCGTCCCCGCCCTCACTCCCACGTCCCAGTGGCCCCCACACTCTCTAACCGTTTCTCAGCTTTTCCCACTTTGCCCTTTCTTTTATACACGTGAGTAATAGGAGGCCTTACAATACCCCCCGGGTTCAGATCCACCTTGAGGACAAGGTGGAAGTTTGGAAATTGCAGTTTGATGTCCGCTACATTTTCCCAAGTGGCATCACACAGCTGCTGATCCTTCCATTGCACAAGCCATTCTTCACCGTTTGTCTCCTCATTCCAGCCATTCAAACTCCTCAGATAGAGGAGGCAGCACATCATGGACTTCCATCTGTTGGCCTACTGCTTTCTTTAACTGCGAAACATGGAATACATCGTGAATGGAAGAAGAGGAAGGTAATTCTAGTTTGTAAGCTACCTTACCCACACGCTGCAGGATCTTATACGGCCCATAATACCTTGGAGCTAATTTCTCGCACCTCTTCTTAACGATTGACCTTTGTCTGTATGGCCTGGTCTTAAGGTACACCCAATCATCAACTTCTAATTCCACATCTCTTCTGTTACGATCTACCTGTTTTTTTCATCCTCTCTTGAGCCAACCGTAGTTGCTCCTTCAATTAATTGCTGCTCAACCGAGTCATTCGTGGTCTTTTTATCCCCATAGGAAATTATAGACGGTGGTTGTCTCCCATACACTACATGAAATGGGGTAGCATTGATAGAAGTATGGTAAGTCGTGTTGTACCACAACTCTGCCCAAGCCATCCATTGTGCCCACTTCTTAGGCTGCTCATTACAAAAGCACCTCAAGTATGTCTCCAAGCAACGATTTACCCTCTCAGTTTGGCCGTCCGTTTGAGGATGAAAGGTCGTGCTTCTTTTTAACTGAGTGCCTTGCATCTGAAACATCTCACTCCAGAAATGGCTAATGAAGATTTTGTCTCGATCGGACACAATGGACCTTGGAAAGCCATGAAGTCGAACTATTTCCTTCACGAACTGTGCTGCCACTGTTTTTGCTGAAAAAGGATGCTTCAAGGTGATGAAGTGGGCGTATTTGCTGAGCCTATCTACAATCACCATGATAGTATCAACCCATTGGGAAACTGGGAGCCCGTCAATGAAGTCCATCGACAAATCTTCCCATATCTTGTCGGGTCTAGGCAACGGTTGAAGAAGGCCTGCAGGGGCAACTGATTCTGACTTGTTAGCTTGGCAAACTCTACATTGTTCAGCATACTTCTTCACCTCGTTTTTCATCCCCTTCCTTAATAATTCCCCTGTCATCCGCTTGTAGGTACGCAAAAAACCTGAATGTCCTCTCACCACGGAGTCATGGAAAGTCTGTAAAAGAGTAGGGATTAAACTACACTTACTTGACAGAACGGAGCGGCCTCTGTAGTGGAGTATCCCATGGTCAATGGAAAATTTAGGATGGCTCATCGGATCTTCACTCATGGCCTTGCAAATTTTCTGTAGTTCCTCATCTGATTCCACCTCTTCCTTGACCTTGTCAATATCCAACAGCGAGGGCACAGCTAAAGTCATCAGTTCACCTCTTGTTGGAATTCTTGACAAAGCATCAGCGGCTTTGTTGAGGAGACCAGGATGGTATTTGATCTCAAAGTCGTACCCCAATAACTTCGTGAGCCACTTTTGATACTCTGGTTGTATCTCTCTCTGTTCCAATAGATGCCTCAAAGCACGCTGGTCAGTTAGCACCGTGAACCTTTGCCCCAACAAGTAATGACGCCATTTTGAACGGCCAACACCACTGCCATCAGTTCTCTCTCATACATGGATCTTGCCTGTGCTTTTGGTTTCAACGCTTGATTGAAGAAGGCAATGGGGCGGCCCCTATGTGAAAGGACAGCGCCCAAACCGTATCTAGAGGCATCTGTCTCTACCACAAATGGCAACGAGAAATCAGGGAGAGCTAAAACAGGAAGGGTGACCATGGCTAACCTCAATTCTTCAAACGCCGTGGAGGTCTCCTCTAACCAGCTGAAATAATCCTTCTTCAAAAGGTTCGTTAGTGGGGCAGCTATGGATCTATAGTTCTTCACAAATCTGCGATAGTACCTGGTGAGGCCCAAAAATCCTCTAAGTTCTTTCACTGACTTCGGTTTAGGCCATTGTAGTATAGCCTTGATTTTCCCTTGATCCGCTTCCACTCCTTGAGCTGAAACCCTATGCCCCAAGTACTCAATCTGGTCTTTAGCAAAAACACATTTCTTTATATTCGCATACAGGGAGTTGTGCTTTAGAGTCTCGAAAACTTTGGCTAGGTGCTTCCGATGAGTGTCTAAATCAGGGTTGTACACCAATATATCGTCAAAAAACACCGGAATAAAACGTCTCAAGAAGGGCCAAAATACCTGATTCAGTAAAGACTGAAAGGTAGTAGGTGCGTTGGTCAGTCCAAAAGGCATAACGAGGAACTCATAATGTCCTTCGTGCGTGCGAAAAGCTGTCTTCTCGATATCTTCCTCTCTGAGATTTGGTGGTAACCAGACTTTAGATCTAACTTAGAATACACAGTGGAGCCTTTAACTCATCAAGTAGTTTTTCAATAATTGGTATGGGAAACTTGTCGAGAATGGTGGCCTGATTTAGAGCCTTGTAGTCCACGCAAAACCTCCATCCCCCTCCTTTTTCACTAGCAACACAGGGCTGGAAAAAGGGCTGGAGCTGGGTCGTATGATACCTGTCATCAACATCTCTCTCACCATCGCTTCGATCTCATTCTTCTGGACGTGCGCATACTTAAGGCCTGACATTGATCGGTCCTTGTCCCTCCTTGAGCACAATCTTGTGATCAATGCTGCGTGGAGGAGGTAGTCCCCCAGGTTGATTAAAAATGTCATCGGACTCTTGGATCAGTACCTCAATGGCCTTCGGTAGCGCAAGGCTCGAATTATTCTCCTCCTCTGATTCAGTCTCTACCTCCTCAATATTCAACCCTCTTAGCTCCACAAGGAAGCCCTGATCTGACCGGTCCATGTTTTTGCCATCATCTTCATAGATACCTCTGCCTTAGTTAATGTCAGATCCCCTTGTATCGTTACTGTGGAACCATTCACTTCAAAGGACATGGTCAGATTTGTCAAGTTGACGTTCATGCCACCCATGGTGCGAAGCCAAAGCATCCCAAGGATCATGTCCACCCCACGAAGCTCAAGAGGGAGGAAGAACCTTAATGGATAGTTCGGGTAGAGTGACAACTACACCTTTACATACTCCTTTTCCTTTTACAGCTACCCCTGTGCCCATGACAATACCATAATTGGACGTAGAATTCAGGGGAAGATTAAACTCATCTACTAGCTTTTGAGATATGAAGTTGTGTTGCTCCGCAATCTATGAGCACCACCAAATCCTTCCCTTCGATCATTCCTCTTACCTTCATTGTACCAGGAGTCGAGAATCCCACGACTGATTTCAGGTCGAGCTCCACTCATTCGATGTTTGAGGCTTCTAAACTATTCAGCTCAGCCTCTTCTTCCTCAGGCGCACTCTCCTGAACTAGTTCAACTTCGCCTTTTTCACTTACTAACAGGACTCGTAGCTCCCTTATATCCTTGCTCTTGCATCGATGGTTAGGGGTGTATTTTTCATCACATTTGAAACATAGCCCCTTTTCCCGCTTATCCTTAAACTCGGCATCTGTCATTCTGCGAGTGGGAATGTCCTTGCGCTGAAAACCAACCTTTTCCGGTATGGTTACCGTTCGGATCTGCAGAGTATCTTCACTTTTGCCAGTAGGTTTGGACGTAGTTCCTCCAGGCGCCTTGTTACCTCCTTGATGGGCCGACTTAACATACTCAGAGCCCAATGATTCCAAGGCCATCTTAATGGCCATATTCGATCTTCCACCAACTAGGCCTCTGTCATGATCTCTCGCAGCCCAACGGGGCGTCTGCTCACCACCTCTGCGCGTATTGTAGGGTTGAGCCCATTAAGGAAAGTATTCTCTAACACCACCTGCGACAGCTCCGGCACTGGCGCGGCGTAAATTTCAAAACGCTTTCCTGAAGTCGGACACCGTGCTTTCTTACTTCACGGCTAAAAACCTCGCGCATAAGCTCCCCTCTTGGGAAGGCCGGTATCGTTCGAATATTTTCTCCTTCAGTTGTTCCCAGGTTTGAATCTTCTCTTGGTTCGTTTCCCATCGGTGCCAATCAACCACCTCATGGTCGAAACTAATAATGGTCGTCGTGATCTTCTCCGCATCTGTTAGCTGATGTATTTCAAAATATCGCTCCGCTATGAAAAACCAGGAGTCAGGGTTTTCACCGGCGAAGACAGACATCTCTAACTTTTTGAACTTGCATCTGTCCCCTCCTTGTAACTCCTTTTGGACGCGATTAACTTCCATGGGTTCGTTATCAGTAACCGCTTCTTCTATCTCATTCTCCGGAGCCTTCAACTTATTGTGAGATGATTGAGTCACCCCGAAGAAGTTTCTCCTCTGCTGGTGTTCTGACCCGTTATCATGGTCACCAATGCCCTTTGATTCTCCTTCATTTCCAGAGTTAGCTGTTCCAGTTGCCTGCCAAACAGAAGCAGGGTTTCCTTCACCTCACTCATTTCTTTATCGTGACCATCTAGTCTCTCTTCCACTTGTTTCTGAGCCATACTCCTTGTTTTCCCCAGGATTTCACGTGCTCTAATATCAATTTGTTAGGTATCTAACTCAAGTAACCTGTGAAGAATAAGAACAAGCAAACAACACACAAATAGAGGAGAATAGGACCCAAACTCTGCACTATTGATAGTTCTTCAATAGACAGAGGGGGTTATTAGCCGATTATATTGAGAAAGCCACAAGAATACAACAAGAATACAAGAACAATCAAGGAAAATGATAATCTAGCTTTCGAGAGGCTGGTTCTCTCCCCTCAGACCACTCTCAGTCTAAGCCCAAAACATTCTCCTCCTTCCCAATGATTCCCTCTCCCCTCAAATACAATCAGCCCTCACTCCCACGTCCCAGTGGCTCCCACACTCTCTAACCGTTTCTCAGCTTTTCCCACTTTGCCCTTTCTTTTATACACGTGAGTAATAGGAGACCTTACAAAATCCTCCCAACCAGACCCAACCGAACCCAAGTACCCCCTAGAACAAAGGACTAAGAACTTTAATGGGAACGTTTGGAAAATCAAGAGTTTTTGGAGAGTAGTTGGGAAGAAAGGACCAAGAATTTCAAAGAGAAAGTTCGGAGAAGAAAAGTTTTGGTGAAATGTTGAGAGAATAGACCAAGAAATTCAAAGCGAACGTTTGAAAAAGGAAAAGTATTTGGAGAAAAGTTGGGAAGAAAAAACCAATAACTTTATATAAAATGTTTGGAAAAGGAAAATTTTTTGGAGAAAAGTTGGGAAAAATGACGAAGAACTTCAAATATCGAAAAAGAAAATTTTGGAGAAAATTTGGAAGACGGACCAAGAATTTCAAAGAGAATGGTTGGTGCAAAGGAAATTTTTTTGGAGAAGAGTTGGAAAGAGAAATTTTTTTGGAGAAGAAATGAGAAGAAATGAACAAGAATTTCAAAGAGAACATTCGGGAAATGAAAAGTTTTCGGTGAAGAGTTGGGATGAAAGGACAAAAAATTTCAAAGATAATGTTTGGAAAACGTAAAGTAATTATAGAAAATTTGGGAAAAGAGGACCAAGAAATTCATAGAGAACGTATGGGAAAGAAAAACTATTGGAAGAAAAAACCAAGAATTTCAAAAAGAACGTTTGGAAAAGATTTTTTTTTTGGTCGAAAAGTTGAGAAGAAAGTATTAAGAATTTCAAAGATAATGTTTGGAAAAGGAATTTTTTTTGCAGAAAAGTTGGAAAGAAAGGACCAAGAACTTCAAATGAAATGTTTGGAAAAAGAAAATTTTTTGGAGAAAAGTTGGGAACAAAAGACCAAGAATAAGGACCAAGAAATTCAAAGAGAACGTTTGGAAAAGGAAAATTTTTGGAGAAAAGTTGTGAAGAAAGGACTAAGAATTTCAAGGAAAACTTTTGGAAAAGGAAAACGTTTTGGAGAAAAGTTTGGGAGAAAGGACTAAGAATTTCAAGGAGAACGTTGGAAAAAGAAATAATTTTTGGAACAAGGTTGAGAAAAAAAGACCAAGACTGTCAAAGAGAATTTTTAGAAAATGAAAATTTTTTGTAGAATAGTTGGGAAAAAAGACCAAAAGTTTGAAAGCGAAGCTTTGGAAAATGAAAAGTTTTTGGAGGAGTTGGGACGGTAAGACCAAGACTTTCAAAAAGAATGTTTGGAAAAGGAAAAGTACTTGGAGGAGAGTTAAGAACAAAGAACAATAATTTCAATGAGAAGGTTTGGAAAATGAAGAAATTTTAGAGGAGTTTGGAAGAACGAACCAAGAATTTCAAAGAAAGTGTTTGGAAAATGAAAATTTTTTGGAGAAAAGTTGGCGTTAAAGGACCAAGAATTTCAAATAGAACATTTGGAAAAGGAAAAGTTTTTTGAGAAGTGTTGGGAAGAAAGAACCAAGAATTTTATAGAGAACGTTTGGAAAAGGAAATGTTTTTGGCGAAGAGTTTGGGAAGAAAGGACCAAGAATTTCAAATGGAACGTTTTGAAAAGATTCTTGGTCCTTTCTTCCCAACTCTTCTCGAATAACTTTTCATTTTCCAAATGTTCTCTTTGAAATTCTTGGTACTTCCATCCCAATTTTTCTCAAAAAAAACTTTTTATTTTCCAAATGCTCTATTTGAAATTCTTGGTCGTTGCTTCCCAACTTTACTCCAAAAAATCTTGGAGAAGAGTTGGAAAGAAAGGACTAAATATTTTAAAGAGAACGTTTGGAAAAGGAAAAGTTTTTGGGTAAGAGATGGGATGAAAGAATCAAGAATTTCAAGACGAACGTTTGGAAAACGAAAAAGTTTTTGGAGAAAAGTTGGAAACAAAAGACCAAGAAAAGGCACCAAGAAGTTCAAAGAGAACGTTTGGAAAAGGATAATTTTTGGAGAAAAGTTTGTGAACAAAGAACCAAAAATTTCAAGGAGAACATTTGGAAAAGGAAAACTTTTTAGAGAAGAATTTGGAAGAAAGGACCATGAGTTTCAAAGAGAATGTTTAGAAAAGAAAAGTTTTTGTAATAATAGTTGGAAAGAAAGGACCAAGGCTTCCAGAAAGAAGTTTTGGAAAAAGAAAAGTTTTTGGAGAAAAATTGGGAAGAAAGGATCAAGAATTTCAAAGTGAACATTTGGAAAAGGAAAAGTGTTTAGAGAAGAGTTGAGAAGACAGGACCAAGGATTATAAAGAGAACGTTTGGAAAAGGAAAAGTTTTTGGAGAAGAGTTGGGAAGGTAGGGCCAAGACTTTCAGAAATAACGTTTGGAAAAAGGAAAATTTTTAGAGAAGAGTTTGGAAGAATGAACCAAGAATTTCAAATAGAATGTTTGGAAAATGAAAAGTTTTTGAAGAAAAGTTGGGGTTAAAGGACCAAGAATTTCAAATAAAACATTTGGAAAATGAAAAGTTTTTTTAGAATAGTTGGGTAGAAAGGACCAAGAATTTCACAGAGAACACTTGGAAAAGGAACAGTTTTTGGAGAAATGTTGGGAAAAAAACACCAGAAATTTTAATGAGAACGTTTGGAAAATGAAATGTTTTTGGAGAAGAGTTTAGGAAGAAAGGACCAAGAATTTCAAAGGGAACGTTTTGAAATGGTTCTGTCTTTTCTTTCCGACTTTTCTCCAATAACTTTTCATTTTCCAAATGTTCTCTTTGAAATTCTTAGTTCTTTCTTTCCAACTTTTCCTTAAAAACTTTTCTTTTTCCAAATGTTTTTTTTTTTGAAATTTTTGGTCATTCCATCCCAATTTTTCTCCTAAAGCTTTTTATTTTCCAAATGCTCTCTTTGAAATCCTTGGTCTTTTATTTCCAACTTTTGTCCAAAAGTTCATGAGAACATTTGGAAAAAGAAAAGTTCTTGGGAGAGAGTTAGAAAAAAAGACCAAGAATTTCAAAGCGAATGTTTGGAAAAGGAAACGTTTTTGGGGAAGAGTTGGGAAGAAAGACAAAAAATTTCAAAGAGAACGTTTGGAAAAGGAAAAGTTTTTGAGGAAAAGTTGGGATGAAAGAACCAAGAATTTCAAAGCGAACGTTTGGACAACAAAATAATTTCAAAGAGAATTTTGGAAAAAAAAAAGTTTTTGGAGAATAGTTGGGAAGAAATGACAAAGAACTTCAATGAGAACGTTTGGAAAAAGAAAGTTTTTGGAGAAAAGTTTGAAAGAAATGACCTAGAATTTAAAAAAAAAAAAAAACATTTGGAAAAGGAAAAGCTTTTGGAGAAAAGTTGGGATGAAAGGACCAAGAATTTAAAAAAGAACGTTTTGAAAAGGAAAATTTGTGGAGAAAAATTGGGAAGAAAGGACCAAGAATATTAAAGGGAACATTTGTAAAAGGGAAAGTTTTGGGAGAAAAGTTGGGAAAAAATGACCATGATTTCAAAGAGAACTTTTGCAAAAGGTAAAGTTTTTGGAGAAAAGTTGGGACCATAGGACCAAAAATTTCAAAGAGAACGTTTTGTGAAGGAAAAAAATTTGGAGAAAAGTTTGGAAGAAAAGATCAAGAATTTCAAGGAGAATGTTTTGGAAAAGAAAACTTTTTGGAAAAAAGTTGAGAAGAAAGAGCCAAGAATTTCAAGGAGGACGTTTGGAAGATGAATTTTTTTTTTTGGAGAAAAATTGGAGAGAAATGTTCATGAATTTCAAAGGAAATATTTGGAAAAAGAAAAGTTTTTGGAGAAGAGGTGGGAAGAGAGGGCACAAATATTCTAGGAGTACGTTTGGAAAAAGAAAATTTTTTGGAGAAAAGTTGGGAAAAAGAATCATGAATTTTAAAGGGAACGCTTAGAAGATGAAAAGTTTTAGAGGAGTTGGAAAGAAAGGACCAAGAATTTAAAAAAGAACGCTTGGAAAAGGAAAAGGTTTTGAAAGAGTTGGGAAGAAAAAACAATAATTTCATGGAGAACGCTTGGAATAGAAAAAGTTTATGGTGATGAGTTGGGAGATAGGACCGAGAATTTCAAAAAAAAATTGGAAAATGAAAATTTTTTGGAGAAAAGTTGTGAAGAAAGGAACAATAATTTTGAGAAGAACGTTTGAAAAAGGAAAAGTATTTAGAGAAGAGTTGGAAAGAAAGGAACAAGAATTTCAAAGAGAACGTTTGGAAAAGGAAGTTTTTTGTAGAAGAGTTGGGAAGAAAAGTCCAAGAATTTAAAACAAGAAAATGAAATTTTTTTGAAGAAAAGTTAGGCATAAAGGACCATGAATTTCAAAGGAAAGCTTCGAAAAGGAAAACTTTTTGAAAAACCAAGAATTTGAAAGAGAAGGTTTGAAAAAGAAAAAGTTCAAAGTGAACGTTCGGAAAACAAAAAATATTTGGAGAAGAGTTGGGAAGAAAGAACCAAGAACTTCAAAGAGAACGTTTGGAAATGGAAAATTTTTTGGTGAAGAGTTGTGAAGAAAGGAGGACCAAGAACTTCAAATAGAACGTTTGGGGAAGGAAAAGTTTTGGAAAAAAGTTTGGAAGAAATGACCAAGAATTTCGAAGAAAATGTTTGGAAAATCTAAAGTTTTTGGGAAATTGTTGGGAAGAAAAGACCAAGAATTTGAAAGAGTACATTTGGAAAAGGAAAAATTTTTAGGGTAGTGTTGGGAAGAAAAGATCAAGAATTTCAAAGAATGTTTGGAAAAGGAAATTCTTTTGAAGAAAGGTATGGAAGAAAGGATCGAGAATTTCAAAAAGAACGTTTGAAAAAGGAAAAATTTTTGGAGAAAAGTTGAGAACAAAACATTAAGAATTCAAAGGAGAACGTTTGGAAAAAGAATAGTTTTTGGAGAAGAGTTGTGAACAAAGTAGAGGTTTTCAAAAAACTAGGCAACCCGTAAAACCCGACCAACCTATCCCAAACTATAAAGGTTGTGTTGGGTTAGGCTAACTATTTTTTCAGTTTGGGTTCAACATTTTAAAAACCGATCGGTTTGGTTTAGTTTGTGGTTCACAGAAAAAATATTACGTTTAACCTGTACTGAACTGACTTTTTATATATTAAAGGTTTTGTCTTTTCCTCGCATCATTTTTAGTTGCCTCATTCCCCCCTTCCTTTCTCTTTGGCATCTTCTCTCTCTCTTTGTCTCTCTCCCAACACATATACGGGCCTTTCTTTTGAAACCGTTGTTGTCGCTTTGTTCACATTTTGCAGCCATCTCCTTTATCAACCTTCGTGTTATAAGCGTTTTAGCACACCTAACCCAACACACCCAGTCCTTCTCATTCTTCAATGATCTTCACGTTGTCGTCATTCGCAATTGACCCTCTTTGATATTCGTCCACAATCGGTAATAAGCCCAGTCCATCTTGCGGTGCCTTCACGTTGTCTTCGGTGTCATTTCACGTTGTCGTCACTATCTGTTCGCATCTTCATCTTCAACTCTTGTCTCTCTCTTTAATTCATCGTTCCTTTCGTTTCAATGCTCGTTGTTCATCTTTTCGCCATCGTCTCTTTGATGTAAAAACACAACCTAATGACCCAACCCGTAAATATCAGGGTTGGGTTGGGTTGAGTTGCTCCCTCAAGTAGGGTTGATCGGGTTGGGGAGCTGACCAACTCAAAAATTCGGGTTGGTCCACGAAAACCCCCTAGAACATAAGACCAAAAATTTTAAAGATAACATTTAGAAAAAGAAAATATTTTGGAGAAGAGTTGAGAAGAAAAAAGCAAGAATTTGAAAGATAACGTTTGGAAAAGGAAAAGTTTTTGGGGAAGAGTTGGGAAAAAAAGACCAAGAATTTCAAAGAGAATATATGAAAAAGGAAATGTTTTTGAGGAAGAGTTTTGAAGAATGTCCCAAGAATTTGAAAATGAATGTTTGGAGAAGGAACGATTTTTGGAGAAACGTTGAGAAGAAAGAACCAAGAAATTCAAAGATAACATTCGAAAAACAAAAAATATTTGGAGAAGAGTTGGGAAGAAAAGACCAAGAACTTCATGGAGAACGTTTGGAAAATGATTTTTTTTTGGAGAAGCGTTGGGAAGAAAGGAGGACGAAGAACTTCAAATAAAACGTTTTGAAAGGGAAAAGTTTTGGAAAAAAGTTTGGAAGAAATGGCCAAGAATTTGAAAGAGAACGTTTGGAAAATCAAAAGTTTTTGGGAAAGAGTTAGGAAGAAAGGACCAAGAATTTCAAAGAGTACATTTGGAAAAGGAAAAACTTTTAGGGAAGTGTTGGGAAGAAAGGACCAAGAATTTTAACGAGAACGTTTGGAAAACGAAAATTTGTGGAGAATAGTTAATAAGAAAGGATTGAAAAGAGATGGGAGGGAAGGACCAAGAATTTCAAGGGCAACGTATGAAAATGGATAAGTATTTGGAGAAGAGTTCAGAAGAAAGGTCCAATAAGTTCTAAGTGAACGTTTGGAAAAGGAAAAATATTTGGAGAAAAGTTCGAAAGAAGGAACCAAGAGTTTCAAAGAGAACGTTTGGAAAAAGAAAAGTTTTTGGAGAAAAGTTAGGATGCAAGAATCAAGAATTTCAAAGAGAACGTTTTGAAAAGGTTTTGTCTTTTCCTCCCATCATTTTAGCGGCCTCCTTTTCCACTTTCCTCTCTTTAGCATCTTCTCTCTCTCTTTTTTTCTCACCCACACATATATGAGCCTCTCTTTCGAAACCCTCATTGTCGCTTTGTTCACATTTCACAATCATGTCCTTCAACCTTCATGTTGTAGTTGTTTCAGGACACCTAACACAGCATATCAGTCCATTCCCTTCAACGATCTTCACGTTGTTGTCATTCGCAACCATTGTTCACAACCGACAACAAGCCCAGTGCATCTAGCGGTGCCTTCACATTTTCGTCGCCGTCACTATCTCTTTGCATCTTCATCTTCTACTCTTGCCTCTATTTCATTCGTCCTTCTTTTCCTTTCAATGCTCATTGTTCATCTCTTCGCCATCGTCTCTTTGAAAAGGAAACACGACCCAATGACCCAACCTGATCAAACTTGAAAATATTAGGGTTAAGTTGGGCTAAGTTGCTCTCTCAAGTAGGGTTGATCAGGTTGGGGAGCTAACCAACCCGAAAATTCGGTTTGGTCCAAGAAAACCCCTTAACGAGACCCAACCCAACCCATGTACCCTCTAAAAGAAGACGAAAAGATTTTGGGGAAAGAGTTGAGAAGAAAATACCAAGAACTTCAAAAATAAAGTTTGGAAAAGGAAAGGTGTTTAGGAAGAGTTGGGAAAAAATGACCAATAATTTTGAAGAGGACGTTCGCAAAAGGAAAAGTTTTTGGAGAAGAGTAGGGAAGAAAGAACCAAGAATTTCAAAGGGAACGTTTGAAAACAAAAACTTTTTGGGAAGAACGGACCAAAAATTTTAAAAATAACGTTTGAAAAAAAAATTTAGGGTAGAGTTGGGAAGAACTGAAAAGGAATTTTAGAGAACATTTGGAAAAAAAAAAAGTTTTTAGGGAAGAGTTGGGAAGAAACGACCAAGAATTTCAAAAAGAACATTTGGAAAAGGAAATTTTTTTGGAGAAGAGTTAGAGAAGAAAGAACCAAAAAGTTCAAAGCGAACGTTTAGAAAAGGAAAAGTATTTGGAGAAGAGTTGAGAAGAAAGAACTAAGATGTTCAAAGAAAACGTTTGAAAAAGGAAAAGTATTTGGAAAAGAGTTGAGAAGAAAATACCAAGAACTTCAAAGAGAATGTTTGAAAAATGAAAAGTTTTTGGAGCAAAAATTGGAAGAGTACCAACAACTTCAAGTTTTTTCGGGAAGAGTTGGAAAGAAAGGATCAAGAGTTTCAAAGTGAACGTTTGGAAAACGAAATTTTTTGAGTAAGAGTTGGGTAGAAAAGACCAAGATTTTGTGAAGGAGTTGAGAAGAAAGGACCAAGAATTTCAAGGACAACATTTGGAAAACGGAAAAGTATTTGTAGAATAGTTAAGAAGAAATGACCAAGAATTTCAAAAAGAACGTTTGAACAAGGAAAATTTTTTAGAGAAGAGTTGGGAAGAAAGGACCAAGAATTTCAAAGAACCGTTTAAATTGAAAAGTTTATGGTGACAAGTTCGGAACAAAGGATCAAGAATTTGAAGAAGAACATTTGGAAACCGAAAGTTTTTGGAGAAGAGTTGGGAAAAAATGACGAAGAATTTCAAATAGAACTTTAGGAAAAGGAATTTTTTTTGAAGAAAAATTGGGAGGAAAGTACCAAGAAAAATTGGGACGAAGTTTTTAGAAAAGAGATGGGAAGAAAGACTCAAGAATTTCAAAGAGAACGTTCAGAATAGGAATATGTTAGGTATCTCTTCCAATGAACCTGCAAATAATACCTAATAGCACAAACACAGAGAGAACAATACACAAATAACCATATGATATCAACACCCTCTTGATAAGTTGATAGTTTTTCAACCTTCAAGGGGTTATTCAGCCGATTCACTATTGATATTGATAATAAGGATACAAATACCCAACAATTATAGAGGCTGGTTCTCTCCCTCTCCTTAGACCTCACTAGTCCAAGAATTCACTCAAAAAGCATAATCCCCAACATTCCCTGCTCTCTCTTACATATTGCTCACTTCCACACAATCTGGTGGTCCCCCCAACTGCTAACGGTTTCTTTCTCTCCTATTCCAGCTTTTCCCCTTCTCACATAAGTCCTAGTAATTGGGGGCTTTACAATACCTCGAGGGTCACATACACCTTGTCCTCAAGGTGAAATTCAGGAAATTGGAGTCTAATATCAGCAGCTGATTCCCAAGAAGCTTCACACGGTTTTTTATCACGCCACTTGACTAGCCATTCTTCCTCTAGAAGCTCTTCATTCCAGTGTATCCCAAGGACTTCATCAGGTTCAACAATCCACTCATAATCATCAGAAATCGGTGGCAATTGTGGTTGTAAGCTGTGCTGATTTCCCAAAGCCTTTTTAAGCTGTAAAATGTAAAAGACATCATGGATAGATGAAGACGGGGGTAACTCCAATTTATAAGCCACAGATCCCACCTCTGGAGAATTTTGAAA
Source organism: Luffa aegyptiaca (assembly GCA_017139565.1). Lineage (NCBI taxonomy): Eukaryota > Viridiplantae > Streptophyta > Magnoliopsida > Cucurbitales > Cucurbitaceae > Luffa > Luffa aegyptiaca. The sequence goes on from CM029398.1 coordinate 47,850,146, forward strand.
GGCCCAAAGTAACGAGGTGCCAATTTTTCACAACGCCTTTTGGCCACTGATTTTTGGCGATATGGTCGAAGTTTCAAGAAGACCATTTCCCCCGATTCAAATTCCAGCTCTCTTCGATGTTTATATGCTTGCTTTTTCATTCGTTCCTGAGCCAACCGAAGGCGTTCCTTCAATCGGACGAGATTTCGATCCCTCTCTAAAAGCTGACTTTCCAAGGTGTCGTTGGCTGTTTTTCTGTCCCCATAAGATATCAAAGGAGAGGGGTGCGCCCATAAACGACCTGAAATGGTGTCGTGTTAATTGACCCATGAAAGGTCGTGTTATACCAATACTCAGCCCATGGTATCCAATCTGCCCATCCCTTCGGTTTCTCATTACAGTAGCATCACAAATATGTCTCCAGACATCTATTCACTCTTTTGGATTGGCCATCCGTTTGTGGGTGAAACGCTGTGCTCCTCTTCAGTTCTGTTCCTTGTATCCTGAACATCTCATTCCAAAATCGACTAACAAAAATTTTGTCTCGATCTGAAACAATCGAGCGAGGATATCCATGTAGCCTCACTATTTCTTTAATGAACAAGCCTGCTACTTCTTTTGCTGAGAATGGATGCTTGAGAGGGAGAAAATGGCTATACTTACTCAATCTATCAACAACCACCAGTATAGTGTCCATACCGTTTGATTTCGGCAATCCTTCTATGAAATCCATTGCCAAATCCTCCCAAATACGTTTTGGTCGTGGTAGAGGTTGTAGCAACCCTGCTGGTGGCAATCCTTCTATGAAATCCATTGCCAAATCCTTCCAAATACGTTTTGGTCGTGGTAGAGGTTGTAGCAACCCTGCTGGTGAAACCGCCTCTGATTTGTTCCGCTGGCAAATGGAGCAGTTTTCCACATACTTTTTAACATCACTCTTCATCCCCTTCCAATATAACTCCCCTGTTAGCCTTTTGTACGTGCACAAAAACCTCGAGTGGCCACCCATCACTGAGTCATGAAACATGTGTAATATGGATGGAATTAAGGAAGAGTTACCAGATAAAACCAACCTCCCTTTGTACAGCAGCTGGCCGTGGAGTATGGTGAACTTAGGATGGGCCTCTGGGTTCTCTTCTATTTCTGCTTTAATTTTCACAAGTTCAAGGTCTTGTTCCACTTCTGATCTCACCACACTATGATCCACAATGCTAGGAACTGAGATGTGAGTTAATTCTCCCGCCGGTACAACTCTCGATAAGGCATCTGCGACTTTGTTAAGCAGCCCGGGGTGATACTTAATTTCGAAATCGTATCCCAAAAGCTTGGTAAGCCACCGTTGGAACTCCGGTTGAACCTTCCTCTGCTCGAGAAGGTGTTTTAAAGCTCTTTGGTCGGATAGAACGACAAACTTGTGCCCCAACAGATAGTGTCTCCACTTCTGAACTGCTAAGACTATTGCCATGAGCTCTCTTTCGTAAATTGATTTCCCTTGCGCTCTTGCGGATAAGGTTCGGCTGAAGAAGGGGATGGGTCGATTCTTTTGGGATAACACTGCGCCCACCCCGTACCCTGAGGCATCAGTTTCCACCATGAATGGTAAAGAAAAATCCGGCAAGGCCAGTACCGGTAACGTCACCATTGCCTGCCTCAAGTTTTCAAATGCCTTCGTGGCTTCATCTGACCATTTGAAAGAATCCTTCTTGAGTAATTGAGTAAGAGGAGCTGCCAATGTACCGTAGTTCTGGACAAAACCCCTATAGTACCGGTGAGTCCCAAAAATCCACGAAGTTCCTTGATCGATTTAGGTTGCAGTCATTCAAGCATTGCTCTAATCTTTTCTCTATCGGCCTCCACACCTTCTGCTGAAATTAAATGGCCCAAGTACTCAACCTTGCTTCGTGCGAACACACACTTCTTCCTATTCGCATACAAGGAATTTTCTCGCAAGGTGCTGAAAACAATGGCCAGATGCTTGCAATGCGTCTCTAGATCAGGGCTGTAGACCAAAATGTCGTAAAAAAAAACAAAATGAACCTTCGTAGGAATGGGCGAAATACCCGATTCATCAAGGATTGAAAAGTGGCTAGCGCGTTTGTCAAACCGAAGGGCATGACAAGGAACTCGTAATGGCCTTCGTGAGTCTTGAAGGCTGTTTTGGGGACATCTGCCTCCTCCATTTGGATTGGGTGATACCCCGACTTTAAGTCCAGCTTCGAGTAAATCCATGACCTATTCAGTTCATCCAAAAGTTCCTCGGTGACTGGAATGGGGAATTTGTCCGGAATGGTGGCATGATTCAACGCTCGATAATCCACGCAAAACCTCCATCCTCCGTCCTTCTTCTTAACTAGTAACACGGGGCTGGAAAAAGGGCTTGAGCTTGTTTGGATAATCCCAGACTCTAACATCTCACTGACTAGCCGTTCAATTTCATCCTTCTGAACGTGAGAGTACTTGTATGGACAAACGTTGATTGGTTCCTGCCCTTCCTTTAGAACAATTTTATGGTCCACCTTCCTCTTTGGTGGCAACCCCACAAGCAATTGAAAAACCTCCTCGTTCTCTATCAGCATTTCCTGGATGTCTCGTGGAGTTTCTTCCTCGGAACTGGTTGTTCTTTTTTCTTCCATCAGATCCTCTTACACATTCAACCCTTGAAACTCTACCAAAAATCCTTGGTCCGAATCCGACCATGTTTTAACCATCATTTTCAGTGAAACCTTTGTTCTGGTAAGTGTCGGATCACCCTTAATGACCACCTTGGTTCCATTGACATCAAATTCCATAGTGAGCTCATTCCAGTCGACTCCCATGAATCCCATGGTCTTAAGCCATAACATTCCCAATATGACATCAACCCCCTTCAACTCGAGCGGTAAGAAGTTCTCCATGACTGACAATTCCGGTTGGCTGATCACTACTGATTACACACTCCCTTGCCTTTGATGGGCGTTCCATTGCCAAGAACAATCCCGTAATTGGATGTCGGGGTTAACGGAAGTTGGAGTTCTTCGACTAGTCGTTGGGAAATGAAATTATGGGTTGCCCCACAATCGACCAATACTATCACTTCTCTATCCCCTTGAACCCCTTCAACTTCATCGTGCCCGGTGTTGGGAACCCTATCACTGATTTCAAATGTAACTCAACCAACTCTCCCACCTCTAGTTTGGTGACTTCGACTTCTTCTTTTGCGGTCTCTAACTGTAATAGTTCAATCTCAGAATCATCGTTAACAAGTAGTACCCTCAACTGTCTGGATTCTTTGGTCTTGCAGCGATGCCTAGGTGTATATCGCTCGTCACATCAGAAACAAAGCCCTTTCTCTTGTTTGGTTTGGAACTCTATATCGGTCATTCTTCTCGTCGGTAGCTCTTTTCGAGTATTTCCCCCCTTTTCAGGTAGGGTTATGGAACGGAAGGATTGAGAACCAGACCCCCAGTTTCTCGGCTTGGTCTGTGGCGAACCAGTTGATTTAGGCCCTTGTGGAAGAGACCCAATGTCTCCTTCCTTACCATCCTTAACTCTTCAGCCATCTTGATGGCCATATCCCTGTCCTCTACCAATTGGGCTTGTTTCATGATCTCGCGAAGCCCAATGGGCTGGCGGCTAACAACTTCCGCCTTGATGGTAGGGTTTAGCCCGTTTATGAAGGTATTCTCCATCACGGTCTGCGGCAACTCCGGTAACGGTGTAGAGTAAATCTCAAATTTCTTCCGGTATTCAGCCACCGTCCCTTCTTGTTTCACGGCGAGGAATCGTGCGTAGAGGCTCCCTTCTTGTGACGGCCGGTATCGCTCGAATAGCTTCGCTTTCAACTCCTCCCACGACTTTATCTTTTCCTGGTTCGTTTCCCACCGATACCAATCGACGACATCATGGTCGAAGCTGATAATGGCGGCCGTAATCTTTTCGGCTTCAGTCAACTGATGGATTTCAAAATATCGCTCTGCCCTAAAAAGCCATGAATCCGGATTTTCTCCCGAAAAGACTGGCATCTCAAGCTTCTTAAACTTGCAGCGATCTCCACCTTGTAACTCCTTCTGTACTCGATTAACTTCGGTACCCCCTGTTTCAATTTCATTAACTTCTACCATCGCTTCGGGCGTCTGTTTGTTCTTGGGCGCGGACTGCGTAACCTCGAAAGATGATTGCCCCTTGCTTACATTGTGTCTGACCATGAGAGCCATGAGAGCCATGAAAGGTCGTGTTATACCAATACTCAGCCCATGGTATCCAATCTGCCCATCCCTTCGGTTTCTCATTATAGTAGCATCGCAAATATGTCTCCAGACATCTATTCACTCTTTCAGATTGGCCATCCGTTTGTGGGTGAAACGTTGTGCTTCTCTTCAGTTCTGTTGCTTGTATCCTGAACATCTCCTCTTCATCTCGAGCGATAGTTGTTCCATATGCTTTCCGAAAACCTGTATGGCTTCCTTAACTCCGCCCATCTCTCTCTCTTGCACCTCCAATCTTTCCTCAACTTGCTTTTGCGCCATACTACGCGTCTTCCCCAGGATGTCACGGGCTCTGATACCAAATTGTTAGGTATCTCTTCCAATGAACCTGCAAATAATACCTAACAGCACAAACACAGAGAGAACAATACACAAATAACCAGATGATATCAACACCCTCTTGACAAGTTGATAGTTCTTCAACCTTCAAGGGGTTATTCAGCCGATTCACTATTGATATTGATAATAAGGATACAAATACCCAGCAATTATAGAGACTGGTTCTCTCCCTCTCCTTAGACCTCACTAGTTCAAGAATTCACTCAAAAAGTATAATCCCCAACATTCCCTGCTCTCTCTTACATATTGCTCACTCCCACACAATCTGGTGGTCCCCCCTGACTGCTAACGGTTTCTTTCTCTCCTATTCCAGTTTTGCCCCTTTTCACATAAGTCCTAGTAATTGGGGGCCTTACAGAATAGTTTTTGAAGAAAAGTTGGGAAGAAATGACCAAGAATTTCAAAGGTAATGTTTGGGAAAAAAAAAAGTTTTTGGAGAAAAGTTGGGAAGAATGGACCAAGAATTTCAAAGGGAGCATTTGGACAATGAAACTTTTTTGGAGAAAAATTGGAAATGAAGGACCAAGTATTTCAAAAAGAACGTTTAGAAAAGGAAAAATTTTTGGAGAAAAGATCAGAAGAAAGGACCAAGAATTTCAAGGAGAATGTTTGGAAAAAAAGTATTTGGAGACGAGTTGGGAACAAAGTAGGGGTTTTCAGGAATCCCAACAACTTGAAAAACCCTACGAACCCAAGTGGTTGGGTTGGTTAGGCTAATTATAGGTTTAGTTTGGGTTCAAAATTTAAAGAATCGACGGGTTCGGTTAGGTTCGTGTGTCAGAAAAAAAAAATGTGACGTTCAACTCGAATGGAACCAGTTGTTATATGTATCTATATAGGGTTGTCTTTTCCTCCCATTATTTTAGCCACCTCCTTCCCCACTTTCCTCTCTCTTTAGCATCTTCTCTCTCTCTTTCTCTCTCTCTCTCCCAACACATATACGAGCTTTCTCTTTCGAAATCCTCGTTGCCACTTTGTTCACATTTCCCACGTCTCCTTCAACCTTCACGTTGTAGTCGTTTCAGCACAACTAACACAACACACCAATTCATCTCCTTCTTCATGATATTCACGTTGTTGTCATTCCAACCGACCCTCCCTGATACTCATTTACAACCGACAACAAGCCTAGTCCATCTAGCAGTGTCTTCACGTTTTTGTCGCCGTTTGTTCATGTTGCCTTCACTATCTCTTTGCATCTTCATCTTCAACTCTTGCCTCTCTCTTTCATTCATCTTTCCTTTCCTTTTAATGCTGGTTGTTCATATCTTTGCTATTGTCTCTTGGAAGGAAAAAGACAACCCGATAATCCAACCCGATCCGACTCAAAAATATCAGGGTTAAGTTGGGTTGGGTTGCTCTCTCAAGTAGGGCTGATCGGGTTAGGGAGGCCAAGAAAACCCCCTAACCAGACCCAACCCAACCCATGTACACCCTTAAAAGAAGACGAAAAGATTTTGGGGAAGAGTTGGGAAGAAAAGACCAAGAATTTCAAAAGAATGTTTGAAAAAGGAAAAGTTTTTGGAAAAAAGTTGAGAAGGTAACAAAAAGTTCGAAGCGAATGTTTAGAAAAGGAAAAGTATTTGGAGAAGAGTTGGGAAGAAAGAACCATGATCTTCAAAGAGAATGTTTGGAAAAGGATAAGTATTTGGAAAAAAGTTGGGAAGAAAGGACCAAGAACTTCTAAGAGTTCGTTTGGAAAATGAGAAGTTTTTGGAGAAAAAATTGGAAGAGTACCAATAACTTCAAGTTTTTGGGGAAGAGTTGGTAAGAAAGGACCAAAAATTTCAAAGAGAACATTTGGAAAATGAAAATTTTTTTGGAAACTGATGGAAATAAATGACCAAGAATTTCAAAGAGTGTTGGAAAAAGAAATTTTTTTGGAAAAGAGTTGGGAAGAAAGAACCAATAATTTCAAAGAGAACGTTTTGAAAAGGAAAAGATTTTGGAGAAACAAAGGACCTACCGTTTTTAGGAAGAGTTGGGAATAAAGAACCAAGAATTTCAATTAAAATGTTTGGAAAAGGAAAAGTTTTTGGGGAATAGTTGAGAAGAAAAGACCATGAATTTCAAAAAGAACATTAGGAAAAGGAAAAGTTTTTAGAGAAGAGTTAGGAAAAAAGGACAAAAAATTTTAAGGAGAACGTTTAGAAACGAAAAAGTATTTGGAGAAGAGAAGAAATGACCAAAAAGACTTTTGAAAAAGGAAAATTTTGTAGAGAAGAGTTAAGAAAAAAGATCAAGAATTTCAAAAAAAAAAACATTTGGAAAAGAAAAAGTTTCTGGAGAAAAGTAAGGAAGGACCAAGAATTTCAAAAGGAAAATGTTTGTTAAAGGAAAAGTTTTTGGATAAGAGTTGGGAAGAAAGGACCAAGAACTTCAGAGAGAACGTTTGGAAAAGGAAAAAAAATTTCAGAAAAGTTGGCAAGAAATGACCAAGAAGTTCAAAGAGAATGTTTAGAAAATAAAAAGTTTGTGGAGAAGAGTTACAGAAGAAAGGACAAAAAACTCAAAAGCGAGCGTTTGGAAAAAGAAAAGTATTTGGAGAAGAGTTGGGAAGAAAGGATCAAGAACTCCAAAGCAAACTTTTGGAAAAGAAAAAGTATTGGGAGAAAAGTTGGGAAGAATGGACCAAAAACTTTAAAGCACCCAACGTTTGGAAATGAAATTTTTTTTGGAGAAAAGTTGGAAAGAAATAACCCAGAACTCCAAATTGAATGTTTAGAAAAGAAAAGGGCAAACTGCACTTTTGGTCCATGAGGTTTGTGTTTAATCTCAATTTGGTCCCTGAAGTTTTAAAAGAGACACTTATGATCCTCGAGGTTTGAGAAATAGTTCTAAATGGTCCTTGGATCGTTAGTTGACTAACGGAAAATGACGTGGCAGTTAAGTTAACATTTTCTTTTGTGAGGTGGCTTCTTCCTTCTTCTTTGCTCTTCAATACTTTCCTTCTACATTCATCACTGTCATTAAACCATTGTCATCACTAAGATTCATCTCTTTCCCCAAATCCATTTTTCAGATCTGAAACAGGGAATGAGCCTTTCGTTCCTAATATTCCAAAAGTTTGAAAACTTCCGAAGTTGCCTACCCCATCAATTATGATGCTTCAAGTGACAATGAGAAATTTTATCAAACACCAACTGTGCTTCCATTTTACCTTTAAAAATAATAATTGATCTCCCATAAAACCATCTATGAATTTTCCTTCCACTCTTCACACCTTCCCTTCATTCTGTTTTTTTAATTCAATGAGAATCCCACAGCCCAAGGATTATATGTTTCTCTGGTTGTTTGTCGTTCCTTGTTCGTCCTTTTATGGGGTTCTTCTTCCTTTTCTTTTGCTCTATTTCATTGCAAGGCTCATTTTTTCTCTGTATTTTCTGATTTGGGTTTGTTTCTCTATTCCTCTCCCCCGTGCAACTGAAATGGAAAAACAAGAAAGAACAAATCTCATCCTTTTACTATTGCAAAGTTGACTTTGTGTTAGAACACTGCTAACTGAAACATTCAATTAATTTAGAAAGGGGCAATACAAGTTCCATGGTTCGAGATGTGGAAATCTCCAAGTACTAAGATAGTAGTACATCTTGATTTTGAGAGTTTAAAATTATTCTCGTATATCTTATATGTGCAATATAGGTCCTCTTATATAGGAGAAAGACCTATTACAAATATGGAAGGGAATAAAAGCAATAAAGAGCAAATATTTTACAATAAAGATTTACACAAATATTCCAACAGTACAGACGAGAAGATTACAAAAACTTACCCTAATCCGGCCCAAAATACACATATATATAACAGTACATCAACCAACCAACGCTAACCTGACTTAATTAAGAAAACCGACCAAGGGGAGGGTGAATTTTCACTTCCACCCCTTCTAACATAGGTATTTACTATCGGGGGCCTAACACTACTACCCCGGGGGTGAAAGCCCCCTTGTCCTCAAGGGGAAAGGTGGGAAATTGGTTGCAAAAATCTTCGAGCGATTCCCGTGTGCCCTCATGTTCTGGTAGACTCTTCCATTGAATGAGAAATTCTCATTCATTTGTTCCCTCTTTCTTCCGATAGGCCATTACATCCTCGAGCTCGACCACCCATTCAAATTCATCAATCAGTAATGGTGGTGAACTCTCAACCATAGTGATACTGCCCAGAGCTTGCTTTAATTGAGAGACATGGAAAACGAGGTGAGTTGTAGCAGTAGTAGGTAAATCCAAGCAGTATCCAACCTTACCAATACGCTCGAGAATTTTATAAGGCCCAAAAAAATTAGGCGATAACTTCTCATTGCGGCGATGAGTGACTGAAGCCTATCGGTAAGGTCGTAGTTTGATAAAAACCCAGTTTCCTTATGCAAATTCTTGTTCTCGTCGATGTTGGTCAGCAAATTTCTTCATTTGGTCTTGGACTAGCAACAATTAGAGCGTAGATTGTCGAGGATAGTGTCCCTTTCCAGTAGTTGTTCATCCAAAGTTGCATTGGATGTCTTTTGGGAGCCATAGAACATCAAAGGTAGGAGGAGGACAACCATAAACAACTCGAAAAGGGGTAGTGTTCAGTGATGAATGATAAGTCGTATTGTACCAATACTCGACCCAAGCTAGCCAACGTTCCCATTGTTTTGGTTTCTCAGTGCAAAAACACCGTAGGTATGTTTCAAGACATTTATTAACAATTTCTTTATTAACAATTTCGATTTGGTCATTGGTCTGTGGGTGATAGGTCATACTTCGGCGAAGTTGAGTGCCTTGAAGCCGAAACATCTAAGCCCAAAATTGGCTGATAAATTTTTTTTCGTGATCAGAGACAATTGAACAGGGGTAGCCATGTAACCAAACTATTTCTTTGATAAAAATAGCAGCCTCTGTCTTTGCATTTTTGGGATGACTGAGAGGAATGAAATAAGTGTACTTACTCAAATAATCAACGACCACGAGAATGGAATCATACCCTCGTGATTTTCGTAAGCCCTCAGTGAAATCCATGGCAATAACTTGCCTGATCAGTTCCGGAATAGGTAGAGGTTGTAACAACCCCGTTGGAGACAAAGTCATAGACTTATTCCTTTGACAAATATCACATTCTTCTACATACCGCTTAACTGCACCCTTCATGTCCGACCAATATAGATCAACTGTCAATCTTTTATAAGTACGAAGAAAACCTGAATGTCCGCCAAGAACCGATCGTGGTAAGTATGCATCACTGCTCGAAGAAGCTTTGAATCCGTTGATAGTACTAATATTCCTTTGTATAATAGGATCCCCTACTGCAAGGAAAATTTGGGATTAAGAGATGGATCTTCCATTAGGTCTTTAATGATGTTTTGGAGTTTAGGATCCTCAGCTACCTCTCTTGTTATTTCTCTGACATCTAAGATAGTTGGAGCTGGAGCTGTGAGCGTAGCTAATTACGGAGTTGCCAACATCCGGGACAGTGCATCTGCAGCTTTATTTTCCATTCCCGATTGGAATTGTATCTGGAAGTTATACCCAAGCAACTTCAAAACCCATTTTTGATATTCAGGCTGAATCATGGTATGATCCACGAGGAAGCGGAGAGCTTGTTGGTCAGTTCTAATGATGAAGCGTTGACTCAACTAATATGGTTGCCATTTTTCCACAGCCTTCACCATTGCCATAAGTTCTCGTTCATAAACCAGTTTAGCTTGGGCACAAGAGGATAATGTCTGACTATAATAGGCAATGAGGCATTGTTGTTGTCTTAAAACAACTCCTAAACACGTCCCTGAGGCATCCGTTTCTACAATAAAGGGGTGATTAAAATCGGGTAAGGCTAGCATAGGCATAGTCACCATAGCCCTCTTGAGACTTTCAAATGCTGCCTAAGCTGCGTCAGACCATTCGAATGCATCTCTTCGTAGCAGTTGAATGAGGGGAAAAGCCTTAATGCCATAGTTTTCCACAAACCTTCTATAATAACTTGTAAGCCCGAGGAATTTGTGTAACTCTCGTACATTGGTCGGTCAGGGCCATTCGATCATGGCTCTAACCTTTTCTAGATCTGCCTCCACGCGTTCAGCCAACTCCCAATGTCCTTAATTAATATTCAATGTGTTGCCTTCCAAATTGACATTTCTTAAGATTTGCAATATTTGAATTATCTCGCATTACATTCACGACAGCGCTTAGACGAGTCAAATGGGTATCCATATCGGGACTATATATAAGAATATCATCAAAGAAAACTAAAACACAACGTTGTAAGAAAGGGCGAAATAGCCGGTTCATTAAGGCCTGAAAAGTTGATGGGGCGTTGGTCAATCCGAAAGGCATCACCAAGAATTCATAATGGCCTTCGTGCGTTCAGAAATCCGTCTTTTGAATGTCATCTCGATGTGCCCGAATCTGATGATATCCCGAGTGTAAATCAAGTTTCGAAAAGACCCTAGCATTGTGAAGGTCAACTAGAAGTTCATCAATTACTGGAATTGGAAATTTATCCGGAATGGTAGCGTCGTTGAGTGTGCGATAATCTACGCAAAACCTCAAGCTCCCATCTTTCTTTTTTAGTAATAAAATCAGGCTGGTATTGGGTCGGATTATTCCTGTCGTCAGCATCTCGTGGATCATTCTCTCAATTTCTTCCTTTTGTGCAAATGGATATCAATATGGTTTCACATTAATAGCTTTTTGTTCATCCTTCAAGCATATACGATGGTCCACTTCACGAGAAGGTGGTAATTGGGTTGGTGAGGAAAACACATCTTGGTACTCATCAATGAGTCTGTCAATAGCGGAGGGTATACCCAGCGGTGGAGTGGCTTCTATCGTGGAAGGATCCCCTATAATTGTTGTGATCGCCTTGAGTTCTACCAAAAACCCTTGATCATGTTTATCCCAGGTCCTTTTCAGTTGCTTCATGGTTACTTTTGTTTTCGTCAAAGATGGATCCCTTTTTATCACAACTTGTGATTCCCCACTTCCGATTGTAAGAGTGAGGGCCTTCCAGTCCACGGTAGTTACTCCGAGCATCTTTAACCATTGGGTGCCGAGTATTATGTCCAAACTGCCTAACTCAAGTGGTAAGAAATCCTCGATCGCTAGCTCATTGATCAAAACAACAACAGCTTTACAAATTTCTTTTCCTTTAACAGTAGTTCCAATACCCATAATAATACCATAATTCAGAGTTTCTGACACTGGAATCTTCATCTTCTCGACCAGTTGTTGGGAAATGAAGTTATGAGTTGCTCCAGAATCCATCAGGATCACGACTTTTTCATTCTCGATTTTTCCTCTTACTTTAACAGTTCTGGGAGATGAGAAACCCACAACAGTATAAAGAGACAATTTAGCCATGTTCACTTCATTGGAGGAATCTTCTATCTCTTCCACCTTGCACTCCTTCCCAAATTCTTGTTCATTTGTTGTTTCTCCCTCAGCTATCTCGTCGTCGACAACTAGCAGACGAAGTTCTTTTCCTTTGCACTTATGTCCCACAAAGAATTTTTCATCACACTAATAACATAAACCCTTCTCCTTGTGATTTTGCAATTCGGAATCTGTTAGACGTTTGTAGGGTAGCTCCCTATGTTGATGGGATGGATTATTGGGAAGTGTGATGGTCTTAATCGAATTAGATTCTAGCAACTTCGGTACAGATGGTTGGGCTTTAGTGGTTAAAGGTCTCGCGTTAATTCTAGCACTAAATGATACAGTGAGATTGTGCTGAAACGCACTCAGGCCCATTCTGTTCGCCAGAGCCATGTTTTTATCCTCTATTCGTTGGGCCACTTTCATGATGGCTTCCAGGCCCACTGGTTCAAAACACTCACCTCAGTCCTAACTTTCAGTGATAATCCATTCAGAAATGTGCTCTCGAGTACTTCTTCAGACAAGTGAGGAAGAAGGGCGGCTAGGGCTTCGAATTTCTTGCGATATTCTGTCACCGACTTTTCTTGTTTCCCTTTCTCTTGTATGTATGAACAATAGGAGGTCTAACAATACCCCTAGGTTTTGAGACACCTTGGCCTCAAGGTGGGATTCAGGGAATGTCACATCACAATAAGGGCGATTGTGCCACTTAACTAGCTACTCCTCAGTTTGCTGCTCATCGTTCCATTTCATCTGTCAGTATCGGAGCAACGAACTATGTAGTCTCTCATTCCCCTAAGGCCTTTTTCAGCTGTGACACATGAAAAACATTGTGAATTGAAGCTTCAGGAGGAAGATCTAACCTGTATGCAACCGCTCCAATTTTTTCTAGTATACAGTAGGGCCCAAAAACTTGGGGGAGAGTTTTTCATAACTCTTTTTAGCCAAAGATTTCAGTCTATACGGTCTCAATTTCATAAATACTAGATCCCCAACTTCAAATGCTAGTTCCCTTCGCTTTTTATCAACATATTTCTTCATACATCCTTGTGCTAGGTTCAACTGGTCCTTCAATGCAAGTAAGATATAATCTCTCTCCAGTAGTTGTTGCTCCACCGTGTTGTTAGATGTTTTCTTGTCCCCATAAGATAATAATGGTGGAGGTTGTCTTTCGTAGACTACATTGAAAGGTGTGGTATTAATCGAGATATGGAATGTCGTATTATACCAGTATTTCGCCCATGAAATCCATTGTTCCCATTTCTTAGGGTGTTCACTGCAAAAGCAATGGAGATAATTTTCCACACATTTGTTCACTATCTATGTTTTCCCATCTGTTCGAGGATGGAAAGTGATGCTCCTTTTCAATTGTGTGCCCTGGAGTCTAAAGAGTTCATTCCAAAAATTACTCACGAAGATCTTTGTCACAATTGGAGATAATAGATTGGGGAAATCCATGGAGTCGTACGACTTATTTTATGAACAGTGCTGCCACATCTTTTGTTGAGAACGGGTGTATCAAAGGAAGGAAATGCCCATATTTGCTAAGTCTATCCACCACCACTCGAATTGAATCGAATCCCTTAGATTTCGGCAAACCTTCAATGAAATCCATGGAGATATCCTCCCAGATTTGGTTAGGTATAGGCAACATTGTTCTTATTGAGTTGACAAATAGAACATTTCTCTACATGCCTCTTAACATCTGCCTTCATGTTCTTCTAGAAAATTTCCCCTATCAACCGTTTATAGGTCCTTAAAAAGCCTGAGTGTCCCCCATCACGAATCATGATAGGTGTGAAGAATGGTAGGTATCAAGGACGATTTGCTAGAAAGCACCAATCGATCCTTATATAAAAGTTCGAGTTCTTTTATATAAGGAACAGAATATTTAGGGTGTGACATGGGATCAACTTCGAGTTCTTCTATAGTTTTCACTAGCTCTGGATCTTGGTTGACTTCTTGTTGGACAACTGTAGCATCGATGATTGATGGGACCGAAATAGATGCTACCACAGCTTCATGCAAGACCCGAGACAAAGCATCCGCAGCTTTGTTGACCAAGCCTAGGTTATATTTTATCTCAAAGTCATACCCAAGTAGTTTGGTTAACCACTTTTGTTACTCTGGTCGAACCTCTCTTTGTTCTAATAGGTGTCTCAATACCCTATTGTCTGTTAACGCTATGAAATTTTGACCCAATAGATAGTGACGCCACTTTTGCACTGCTAACACTATTGTCATTAGTTCTCTTTCATAGATTGGCTTTTTCCTTGATCTACTGGACAGTTGCAGACTGAAGAATGCAATAGGCCTCTGTTTTTGAGTTAGAACCAGCCCCTACCCCTGTTTCAGACGCATCTGTCGCGATTGTGAAGGGCTGTTGAAGTCAGGTAACGTCAGCACAGGAAGAGTGACCATAGCCTTTTTTAAAGCCTCAAAAGCATCAGTGGCTTCTTCATTCCATTGGAATGCATCTTTCTTTAGTAACTGTCAATGGAGAGGTCATTTTTCCATAGTTCAGCACGAATCTTCTTTAGTATCCCGTTAGTCCTAGGAGCCTCCTTAATTCCTTGACATTCTTTGGCACAGGTTAGTTAACCAATAGCTTGGATCTTGTCGCCATCTGCTTCTACTCCCCTAGTTGAAATCCAATGCCCCAAATAAGCCACCCGTTCTTGAGCAAATACACATTTCTTTTGGTTGGCATAGAGGGCGTTGTCTCGTAACACATTGAATACCATTCCCAAATGCATCATGTGGGTTTGCATATCCAGGCTATATATCAATATATCCTCATTCCCTTCTGTAGTTACTTCTTTGCCCTTTCTCTTTTATGTATGAATAATAGGTCTAACAATGTCTTGAAATATTTATTCCTCTGATATAATAGTTGTCTAGACATAATGGTTGCATCAATAGATCGATAAACTTAATGCAAATATTGCCTCCAAATATTCGTTATCTTGGTATGATTATTGTCTTACAATATCAGTGGTTGTTTTATGATGGTTGTCTTGAGATATTGGTTGTTGTCTTGGTATAGATGTTCTGAAATATTTATTTCCTAGATACAATAGTTGTCCAGACATAATGGTTGCATTGATAGACCGGTTAACTTAATGAAAATGTTGACTCAATGATTATTTTGAAATATTGGTTTCCTCAATCGAATAATTGTTTAGACATGATGGTTGTGTCAATAGATTGGTTGTTATATTACTAGTGTTACCTTGAAATATTGGTCGCCTCAATATGATGAGGGCTTTTTGAAATATTTGTTGTCTCGGTGTATTGGTTGCCCTAAAATATTGGTTGTCTATGTGGTAATTGTCTTCGACATTTTGGCTGCTCCAATGGTTTAGTTGTTTAAATATAGTTTTGCCTCCAAATATTGGTTGGTTTTATATATGCCTCCAAATATTGGTTGGTTTCATATAACCAATGTCTCGAAATATGTCGATAGTATAAAATATTGGTTCTTTTGACATGATAGTTGTCCAAAATTTTTTGCAACGTTGATATAATAATTGCCTTTTACATTTTAGTTCCTTTAGTAGACTAGTTGTTTTATTATTAATGAGTGTTTCCAAATATTTTTTGTTTCCATAAAATAGTTGCCTCGAAATATTTGGTTGTTTTTGAAGGATGGTTGTCATGAAATATTGGTTTTGCATCAGTTTGATGGTTATTGCAAAATGTTGGTTGTAAATATGGTTATCACAAAAGTGTAGTTCCTTTGATATATAATATTTGTTGAGAGTTGCCTCAACGGCAACCCCCAGCGAAGTTGAAGGAGGTTGAAGTGGTCCTGAACCATCGAGGCTTTGGGTACAAATGGTTAAGGGTTGGTGTGATGAGCCTGGAAAAGCAAGTATTGGGGTGCCTGGGAGAAGGGCCAATATATTGCTAAGTCATCGAGGTCTTTGGTACAAATGGTCAAGAGTCAATGCAACAGTTCAAGGCCTTAAATAGTCAAGGGTTGAACACTGAACTTCGTAGAAAAGCTTGAGGCCCTGGAGAGTTATATAGGAGCGTTGAGAGAACGCAAAGGAGTTGAGAGACCTCAGAGGAGTTGAATAGAGCTTGAGTTGGGGGTTGTGAGCACATGTCATATGAGTATGTTGCTTGGCTTATAAGTTGATGCATGTTATATATGTTTGTTGGTTTTCCTATATATATTGAGTTTGTATGGATGAATGTGGAAAGCATGATATCTGTCTTGTATGTGTATGTGTTTGATGGCTCCACAGGTGTGAGTCACTTACCAGTATTGTGGTTTGTACTGACCCCTCACCAGGTTTTGTAAGTGATGAGGAAGAGACATGACGAAGGAAAAGATCATAGATTAGCGTCTTAAGTCTTAGTAGCTTAGTGTGAGTTGTTGTTCATTCTATTCTTACAGTACCTTTGAGTTGGACTTTGAACCTTAACATTAAAAGTTAGTGGGATT
Organism: Luffa aegyptiaca; assembly: GCA_017139565.1. Taxonomy (NCBI): domain Eukaryota; kingdom Viridiplantae; phylum Streptophyta; class Magnoliopsida; order Cucurbitales; family Cucurbitaceae; genus Luffa; species Luffa aegyptiaca. The sequence continues at coordinate 47,866,507 of CM029398.1, forward strand.
GTTTAGAAGATCATAGGTTAGCGTTTTAACTCAGCTTAGTGTGAGATCTTTTTATGTTGTTCATTCTATTCTTGTAGTACCTTTGAGTTGGAGTTTGAACCTTACCATTAAAAGTTAGTAGGATGGTTTAGAAGTCTGAACTAATTACAAGTTCTAGAGTTGGTTGGTTTATTGTAGTTTGATATTCGTTTTCAAATGATTGGTCGTAATGATTTGGTAAGTCATTTTACTTTATGATCTAAGTTTTATCGTGAGTTTGGCTTGGTTCTGTTATGTTTAGAATTTATGTTTCAATATGTTATGTAGTTCCCACGTGAAATGAGATTGTTATCTAGTTGTACTGGTTTTTAGAAGTGCATTATTTTATTCCTCAGGTGTAAAAAGTTTTTGTTAGCTATAGTTACGTCGTTATGCTGTCGAAATTTTCGGAGCATTAAAATTGGTATTAAGGTAAAATTTAGTAATGTCTTCTTGATTAGGTTGAAGTTTGGAGCGTTACACTAAGGCAAAAGTCGAGCTCAAGGCCAAGGTCGCCAAGACTTAGGCACTTTAGAGTGATCTCACTTAGGTGAGGCGGCTTTCAAGAAGTTTCCCGCCTACAACGAGCAACAACAGTTTATGATGGAGGTTGGCATGAAGTTCGCTGTCAACGACCTCCCATCATTAACTCCTAAGCAGCTCGCAGGTCTAATGGCTGCTTTCGTTGCTTAGTAGGCTCCTAAGGATGAGGGCCGCTCCTAAGCCAATTGCTCTGTCTTTTTTTTTTTTCTTGTTTGTATTCCTTTTGCTTCCCTTTTGTAATCGTTGATGTTGATGCATCAGGTTGAACTCCTAATCTTTAACGAATATATTTTTTTTATTTCTCATTCCATGCGTCTGTTTTGTATTCTTTGTTCGCCTTTTAATTACATCTTTTGCCAACTTGGACTCGAGTCTGTCGTCCAACCCCTGCCAAACATTTAGTGCACGGGTCGAGCCCTTAGGCTTAGTGCAATAGTTGGACTTGGCTACGTGGGTAGATGCAAAACTCATTTGTGTCATCTCTCCGTCGTTTTGACGTCGTCATCGATGATGTCACAAAGCACGTTTCGATGGTTGACGTTTCACCTTTCGAGGTTTCCAGTCCTTGAGGTAGTTGCACCGTCAAATCATTTCTAATCTGACGGTTGGGGGGAGATGATGTTAGGTATAAATACCCTCCTACTTCTTCGACTTTTTTCATCTTCCTATGGTCACTTCACGTTGGTTATAAATACCTTCCTACTTCAGTAAATCCTGCTCGAATGGTCGATGATAGTCTTAACCTTCCTCCCTCCCCCCCCCCCCTCCTCCTGACAGTCGTGTTAGAAGCGTTCATGAGGTCTTCTCCCTTCGGATAATCGAGAGGTGATATAAAACTTATCATTATGCACCTCATTCATATATTTTTTTCAATAGAAATATTTGATTAGCAAGTAACCTAACAAACTTGCAACTTTAGAAATGGTGAAATCTATATTGTAATCAATCAGAGCAATTGAAAAAATGGACCCTTTGGATTTATAATATAATTTGTAAAAAGGACCCATTTTTTAAAAACTTGTTTTTTGGGTCGGAATTCATGCAACCACAGACTAAATCCATCCGAAATTAATGAATCCCGGTCGAAATTCATTAATTTCGGTCAGAATTAATGAATCCCGGTCGAAATTCATTAATTTCGGTCAGAATTAATGAATCCCGACCGAATCTGGCCAGGCTTCATCGTTTTTTTTTTTTTAATGTAATCTGCATGAAGCCTGGCCATTCTTGGCTTTCTATTTTTATTTATTTGTTTTTTTTAAAATGTTTTTAATATTTAAAAATTTTCTTTATTATTCTTTATATTAAAAAACTGTTATTTAAATATTTTTTTTAACAAACCTGAAAAAAAAAATTGAATTAAGATATCGTATATGAATTTATATTTAGTTAAAAAATTGAATAATTTTAAAAAATCTTCAACTTGTTTTGGATTAAAAAAAAATTGGTTGATAGTTAAATAATAATAATAATAATAATAAAAATAAAAATTTGGTGGGTTGTTTTCCCAAAAAAAAATGGTAAAGTTGGTTAAAAGTTTATGAACATTTTAATTTTGGTTGGTTTAAAATTAATAGGGGTATAAAAGCCATTTTACACTTCAAAGTTTTCTTGATGACACCATCTTAGTAAGCAAGGGATCGTTTTTAAAAAATGGGTCTTTTTTATGAACTATAAACTCAAAGGGTACATTTGTTACAATTGTCCAATAATTCTTTTTCTTTTTCTTTTTTTTATAGTAAAAGATAAACAAAATTTTTAGGTCCTGTTTGGTAATCCTATTTTTAAAAATTAAGCTTAGGTTCTATTTTCACATATTGAATTCTTTTTCTATTAGCTACTTTGGAATAACTTTCTTAAGAATTCAAATGTTTATTTTAAGAAATATGAAAATCATTGTAGATAATTGGGTGATAAAACCAACACAATTTTCAACAAAGCAAAATCTACAAACCAAATTGTTTTAAGACAGGGCATTATTTTCTTTACATTTAAGTACATTATCAACTGTTATTTGAAAATTGGATATATTTGGTAATGAATTTATTAAAAATAAAAATAGAGAGATTGTGTTTGGTAGATTTATTGTTTTGTTTTAAAAAATAATAATAAGTTTGAGGTGCACTTCGATAAAATTGAAAGTTTAGGATAAAAATTGATACAACACGACAAGGTTAGAGACCAAAAATTGTTTTTTTTTTTTTTTTTATTAATATGAATTATTAATTTTATTTAAAAAAAAAAAAAAAAAAAAAAAACTATGCATAAATTAATAGCAGGTTTTCTAAGCTTGTCCCGAACTCTTTCTTTTGCTCTCCACTTCACCCGTCTGTGGTCTCGAACTCTTTGTGCGATTGAGTAGGTTTTTCTATGTCATCTACCATTCTTTCTGCAGTAATGACCGATCATTCTTCTTTTTTTTTTTTTTTTTTTTTTTTTGCTCTCCTTTTTTTTAATATTTGATTTATCAGGTAAGCAAAGGAACTGGAAATATTTAATGTAGCGGTCGCAAAATTTTAAACTAAACTCAAGGTGGTCTTTGTTCAAACTCTATTCCTTTCTGTTATATTTTCTAATCTTTGTTGTATAATTTTGAGCCATTAAGCTGCAAAAATTATAGGTATTAGGTTTATAATTAACTTATCATAGCAAGACTATTTTCAACTGAAATATGTTTGTTTCCTTAAAAACAATTAAATTACATTTAACTTCGACTTGCAAATTAAGACATATTTATAACAAAGAGATCAGATTCGAGTGTTACCTTCACATGTTTAACTAAAATGAACTAAGCCCAATTTTTTTATTAGTTTTTTTTTTTTTTTTTCCTAATCTATTAAAATTTTATTCCTTCCAAGTAGAAAAAAGTCTTCTTCTTTTGGGGGAAAAAAAAAAGCAATTTGATCCCTAAATTTATCAAGTTGTATCATTCATCAATGGCTATCTTTATTCTCTATTAAATTTTCACTAATTCACCCACTTATTTTAAATGTAAAAATCTCCATAAACTTAGGGCCCTTTTGGAATACATTTTAGTTTTTACGTGTTTTTCAAGAATGCATTTTTTATTAAACAATTTTTTTTATTTTCCAAAAAAAGAAAAAAAAAATGTTAATCTCTAAACTATTTGAAAAATTAATGTAAAGATTTAATGAAATTTCTTACCTAGATTAATAAACTAATTTGGGATCCTATATGTTAATAAGCTACAAAATTTAATCGTTAAATAATAATAAAAATCGACATTTAATTTTGATGTATGTTTTTGCGATAAGGATTAAATTATTACAAATTTGAAAGTACAGGGGCTAAATTGTTACAAATTTGAAAGTATAGAAACTAAATTGTTACTTATTAAAGTTCAGGGACTAAATTGTTACAAAATTGAAAGTACAGAGACTAAATCGTTACAAATCAAAATTCATGGTCTAAATTGTTATTTTCATGGAAGTTTAGGGACCAAAAGTGATTTTTAACCAAAGTTTTATAAGAAAACCAAAACAAAAAAGTTATTAAAAAAGAAAAAGAAAATATAAACATTTTACTTAAGAAAACTGGACTTAAGCGAAAAAAACATAAGTTTTGATGGTTCGAACCGTGCGCCCACTTATAAAAGTTTTATAAGAAAACGCCAACAATAGCATAGTTCAATTGGCATAAAATTGTACTGATGATCACGAGATCTCTGGTTCAAATCCTCCCCACCCCACATATTGTCAAAAAAAAAAAAAAAAAAAAAAGTTTTATAAGAAAACTAAGCGTAAGTTGAGATGGGCTCCAAAACACACACTGGGCACAATAATAGGGGGGCTTGTGGTTTCGTTTGGCAAAGAACAATTTTAATAAAACAATTAAATTTTTTAATATTAATAGAATACATTGTAAAGTCATAGGGGGTTCAAGCCCCCGCCTACCGTAGCTCCGTCGCTGTGTCTTTGACCATTAGATTTTAAGTTGGAATCTTCCTATTCAAATATATTGTTGAACGTAGGGGGAGAGGAAAATCGAATATGAATTAAGAGGAGTGAAATTGAATATAAATTTTTCGAAATTTTTTACTCATGGATTATAAATGAAATCTAAGCCAATGGAACCAATTTCTAAATTACGATCTGTTTTCTTTATATTTATCAGTCATCCAAACTCTTAAAAGAATCATCAATATTTATTTATTTTCTTTTTACAACATGTGGAGGATGAATTTGAACCTCTCCTCTTGATCAAAGATACAAGATTTATATTAGTTGAATTATGCTTCTTGTTTACTATTTATTTATTTTATATTTATTTAGCTTTTAATAGACTATTGAATCTTTTCTATCATACTTTATCTTATCTTTTCTTTTATATCTATATAAACATAATTAAATAGTTGATGCGTTTAGAAGGAAGCTTTTATTTATAATTAATGAATTTATTTTTCAAAAATTAAATTCATTGACCAATACTTTAAATTTGAAAACTACTTCATTTTTTTAATTAAAAAAAATGGGTTGAATCCTTAAAATATTTTTAAAAAACAGATTACAAATAAATGAATCATAAGCCAGTAAACTTGAATTTTTAAAATAAATTATAAGCCAATAAATTTAAGTTATTGTCAAAACCTCAATATTGGAATCAAGTGCAAGTATCATAATACGTTTGCTGGACACCAAAGATGAGACTTTTTCTCCTTTCTTTCCCAATATCAACTTGTGTGTTGGTCCTTCTTTTTAAAGTATTTTGAGATGATTAAAAATGTTATTGATTTTAAAAATCAGTGGGACTTGATTAAAATGTTGAAAGCACTTTTGACCCACTATTAGTATTTTTTCAAACTTAAAAGTAGTTTGAAAATTCCAAAAAAAAAAAAAAAAAAAAAAAAACATATTAAATGCATTTAAAGTATCTGATGAGAAGAAGCATTTTACTATTTTTTTTCCCTAAAATTATTTATTTAACGTATAACACAAACACACGCTAAATCTAAGAAAGATTTTTTTTGTTTAGTTCAACATTTCGGAGGTAGAGGATCGAATGCTTTTAGGATGATAATTGATGTCTTATATGATGAACTAAATTCAGAATCGGAATTTTTAGGGTTTAGTCCATGTATCCATTTTAATAAAGTTGAAAATCCAAACTTCATCTCATTCTCAATTAGTTGTGATTGGAATGGTTGAGAGCGTTACAATCGGAGATAAAAATGAAATAAGCCATAATCGGCCGGCATGTCCCTATTTCAACACGTCTTGCTTTCCATCAATGCCCTTCAACACGCACAAACAGATTCTTTCACCTTGCGACTTTATGCTCATCGACATTATACAAACCAAAAATATACATACTGATATGAACCAAGATGTCTTGTGTTATGCCAAAAACATATTCATAATTACGTTGCATTAAATGAAGTCAAATGTCAATAAAGTTGAAGTCAACTAGCATTGAAGGAACTCAAGTTGTATTGAATGAACTCAACTACATGTCAAGTTCATTTAGTGCAAGTTAAACATCAATGATGGAACCACACTTCAAGCTACTTCAAACTACATCAAGTAGAGCTTCATTTAATCTTTGGGAGGTTACAAGACTTAGTTGGTTGATGGGGTTTTTAATTCTCGGATTTAAGGGAGTTTCCATGTAATTTTCAGTTTTTAAGTTTTGTTATCAATGTTTTAGGTTACAATTTAGGTAGTGGTCATTATAGTATTAATGAGGATGAGAGTTACAACTCTTCAAATGACCATAGGTTACTCTAGAGTTTCATTTTGAGGCTATAAAAAGCCATGTATGTTGTATTTGAAAGAGGAGACTTGGAAATGTAGTAAAATAAGCCTTTGAGCTTTTCCTTTAGCCTAAGAGCTAAGTTTCTTTGCAATTCTATGTAGTTTAGGTTGCATGCTTAGAATCATTCAAGCTTGACTTGATCAATCATGCTTGTGGAGTGATTCGAATCTCAAGCAAGTTTCTTGCCTTGAGATATTTGATCGACAAGGTAATCCGGTTTTTACTTTCCTTGGGTTGATTTTCTAATCAGTTTTGGGGTTTTCAGATTTGAGATCTAAAGGTCTTGTTTTTCAGCAAGGTTGTTAGATACATTTCCTGGGAGTTTCACAACACATACAAATTCAGGAAGAAGCAACAAGGAAGAATATGTAGTTTCTATATATAGTTTGTTTTCTTAATTATCACGACAGACAACAATATATGGAATTAAATCCCTAATCCCAACACAAAAATACCATAATCATAATTCATAACACGAATTAAATCGGCCAAGAATCTCGCACTCGCACTTGGGCTCAACCGTCAATTCAATACATCCATTTCCTCCTATGAACAGCGTAGCTTCTGCTTCTGGGATAAGCATCAGTTTTATTACTCACCTTGAAATCCTCTTCAAATTCATACGTTTTCTCCTCGTCGATTTTCCCAATCCCAACGCTCTGGCTCCTCGGCACGTTTCTCGGTTCCGCCATCGGCGATTTCCTCGCCGCCTGGATTTGGAAATCGAGCTCCACCTTCTTGCTCAAGCTTCGAGTCGAGGCGACTTTCAGAAGCTCCCTGTAGTCGTCGCTGCCGTTGCTGGAGGCGGTGGACCCCACGCTGTAACTCTTGGGCAGATGGGCCGGCACCTGACCGGCCGGCCCGGCCAGCGCCATCCCATAATCCAGGTGGTTCGAACACTCCGTCAGGCTCCTGACGTAAAAATCTCGGACCTTCGACAGCAGCCGCCCGGAGGCTTTCATCAGTTTGCTCAATTTGTTTCCTTTGCTGGTCTTCTTTGTTTCATCGCCGTTTTTAATCTCCATTGCTACTTTTTTGCCACTCGCCGCCGTGCTCGTCTGAAAATGTGAAATCGCCGGCGAGGGATACGAAGAAAACGGCTTTCGACTTTGAGGATTTTGAGTTGAGAATTGGTCGCAGTGTTGGGTTTATATGTACATATATAGATGGAGGGCTGTGTCAGATATGGGGAGATCACTGAAGCGAGTATATAAACGAAAAAGTCTATCTTTAATTTAATCGATATATATCGCTATAATCTAATTAAACTATTTGTTTGAATTTTATTTTTTTTTAATATGGATCTTACTCTGACTTTGTATACCGTTGAAAGTAAACTGTGATAAAAGCCTAAAATTTTACTGGTTACGAATAGATAAGAGGTACAAATACAGTTGATTACACGTGTGTGATGTGAGAATGATTATTACGTTAATTTCTATTAGTTATAATTAATTTTAATCATATAGATAAGGGAATTGATAAAAGAAGGCAAACAGAAAAGGAAAATAATCCGAAGGGAATATCATATAATCAAGTATCCTTATCAATAGCCAACAAGAGCGTAGTTCAACTGGCGTAAAGTTGTATTAATAACCAAAAAAAAAAAAAGAATCCTTATCAATATTATCATACAATTCTTGAAAAATTCATGGGGACCAATAATTCTTAAAAGGTAGCTGATGTGGCAAAGCAATCAATAGACCATACTCCTTTAGTACTAAAAATTTCCCTCCCAAGTATCCATAAGGCCAACAAGAGCGTAACTCAATTGGCATAAAACATGAACTTTGAATCAAAGAGAGTTTTAGATTCCCAATATTCTATATTATTGCAAAGTATTAGTATCCCAACCCTATATATGGTGAAAGATTCTAACATAAGAGTATTTCAAAAAAAAAAAAAAAGATTCTAACATAAGAAAAACCCTTGGACAATTCAATTAATAAGGACCTTTTTTCCCTCCCAATGATTTTAATTTTAAGTTTTAGAACTTGGTTGATATAGTTTTAGAAGTTTCGATTTAGTTTTTATGCTTTAGGTTTAGTCTCATTTTGACCCCTATGATTTTGAACGTTATAACTCGGTTCAAGGGTATTACCTATATAGATCAGTTTAGTCAAACTTCACAAGTTGTGGTTGTTATTACCATGTTGACACATTTTTCTAAGTGGTCATGAGTTAATATTTTTTATTTGTCGTTTAACTATTTTAGTTGAAATGTGTTATAGTCAAATTAAGTCGGAGTAAAAATTAGAAGGGAATATATATAATTTAACATAATTTTAACAAAGAAGTGTCATGTTGATTAGTTTAAAAAATCTTGATAATCATGATTTGTATAATAGATTCTTTAACCGATTATAATTTGTAATTCAAAATGCATATCTATAGTACGATTAACAGAAAAAATAAAGTAACTAATTGGATAAAAAAAAACCGAAGAAAAAGCTAAACCGAATTTCTTTTTTGACAACGAGCTAAACCGAATCTAATTATAACGTTATCGTTATTAACTTAACTTAATCATTGATCTCTTAATGATCTTTTATTATTTGCAAGGCACTGAAGTTTGACCTTACATTCATGCATTTACAAAATACAAAACTACGATAGTACAATCAAAATCAAAGCACGCAAATATTAATTTATAAATTTACATATCAGAACACATTTAGTGAAAGTTTAACGGTGAAAGAAATATAAATTCATCTGTCCAAATCTAAAAGTCCTAATCGTTCTGAGAAAAAAAAAATCCAAAAATGTCCGCTTTTGTTTTTTTGTGTATGGCAGAGACTTGAAGACCTCGTCAAAACTCAAAAAATCGATTTATCAACGAGTTTTCTGTATGAAAGAAAGAACGTGTAGCATATACTCTTTAAATTATATATTTTTAAATATATTATGTTTTTGAAGAAGATGGGAGGCTAATTTAAAATTGATATGTTAAAATCACCCACTCGCTTCCTTTCAAATTCAAAGCCTAAACTAACTGTGTGTTTAAGTAATTGGTCAATTTTTCTGAATGATTGAATTTGAAGGGCAGTTAGGCAAAAAGTTAAAGTGCTTCATCTTTCGATCACTACAAAGTGCCTAAGACAAAGGAAAAAAGAAACATGATTAATGTTTTAATTTATTGTCTCTCTTTGTATGTCTTTTTTGGCATCTAAATATGGAGCATATCAAACATTAATTTTATTAGTTTTTATATCGTAATACCCTTCAAATTATATTGAATGTGTTCCATATACAATCATTATTTTAATATATATCAATATTCTTCTAAAACATAAATCAATAGTTCAATATATAAGACACTTATTATATCATTCCAAAGATTAATGGCTCAATTGTTGAGGATCCCACATTGAAAATATTAGTAGAGACCTCACAGTGTATAAGCTACAAGGGTCATTCCACTCATAACCAATTGGTTTTGAAATGGAACCTCATGTTATTTGATATGGTATCAGAATCCATAAAACCGAAACAGGTATTCGGTCCAAGAAAAAAAAATTGGTTTGTTGAAGACGTGACCTGCAATAAGAACCGTTGCACCAACGGGTCGAACCTGGGCGAGAACCGACTCGGCCCACATAAGTGGGCTGATGGTCGGCCTCGGCATGGATCGGGCCAACTCCCCGTTGCGCTTGTGGATCGGTGTTGGAAGTAACCGATAATAATAATTTCCACTCTTTTTTTTTTTTTTGAAAATATAATAATTTCCATTCTTGACACATAATTTTTATAGATGAAAATATATATATATTTACTTTCCATCAATTTTTAATTTGATGATGGATATAATATTATATTATGCTAAGAGCGATTCAATGTTGCAGGCCTTCAATATAATTAAGAAAGGGTTGCCTTCAATTGACTGCCGTGAATTTGGTCAAAAATAAGGGTTTGAAAATAATGGCTCGAGTTTAAGTTAGAAATAATCAAAGTAAACAAAGCAACGAATTAGACCAAATTAAACTGAGTTGGCAAGGGGGGGGGGGGGGGGGGTGAGGCATCCATGAAGTAAATTTCTTTGAGATATTAATTAAAATAATACAAACAACCAACTAGTTATGAAATTATCTAGTTACGAAATTTCTTGAGTTTTATTACTTGCATCATGACTATTGAGGTTAAGTTTCAATAACGATTTTGCCTAGAAGAATTAGCATGAATTTGGTCAAAGTGTCATCATAGTTAGAACATAACCACGTTTATACTGATATTCCTTTGTATATTTCTTTTCTTGTTGGGCTGTTAACATTGGGCTTAAGAATAGTTTTTAATATTTTGCTTTAGGGCCCAGACTTTGTCTCTGCCCATTAGGTCTTGTATCAGTTCCTATAAATTCCTAGCAACAGGAATAAAGAATCATCACTTGGAACTGCTGGCCATTTGTCTTCAACCTATTTCTTGACTTGGTATCAGAGCGGCACCGATCCCCATACCCTATCCTCTAAAGCTTTGCTCCTCTGATGTCTACGGAAGATTCACTCACATCCCCTGTCACCCCAACCAATACCACACCTACACCCACACCGACAACTCAAGTAACAAGCATTATTTCCACTGCAGTAAACCCAACGTCTATCCACCCGTTTGGCAATCCACTGTCAACTGTCCTCACAGTCAAACTTGATGAAAAGAACTACATCTTATGGAAGAAAATGGTGCTAGCTGTTCTCAAGGGTCAAAAACTAGATGGGTACGTGCTTGGAACCAAAGCACAACCACCAGAGTTTATTGCTCCCTCTGACCAACAACCCAAATCTTCTGAACTCAAAGCAAACCCTGACTTTGAAGAATGGTCCACAATGGACCAAGCTCTACTTGGATGGCTATACGGTTCAATGACTCCAACTATAGCTTGCGAGATCATTAACTTCACTACCTCAAGGCAAGTATGGAAAGCTCTTGAGGATCTTTACGGCACTACCAATCGAGCAAGGAAGCAACAACTCAAGGCCACCCTTCAAAATACGAGGAAAGGAGCCCTGAAAATGAGTGAGTACCTCACCCTTATGAAACAAGCAGCTGATAACCTTGGGCTTGCTGGTGCCCCTGTCGCAATGGATGATCTTACCTCCTACATAGTATCAGGCCTAGATGCAGAGTATCTTCCCATTACCTGTCAAATAAACAAAGAAGAGATGACATGGCAAACACTCCACTCCACCCTTATAACCTTTGAAAATACTCTCATCAACCTGAATGTTGTAAATCCAAATACAGAATCAGGAAACATAACTGCCAATGTTGCTTATAACAAGCAAAGTCCCTCCAACAACACCAACTACAAGAATCAAAACACAAGCCAAGGGAGAAGTCAATCTAACCAGCAGTTTAGAGGAAACAGTCGAGGAAGAAATAATGGTGGGAGAGGAAACAACTACCGAAACAACAATTCTAAGCCTACGTGCCAGGTATGTGGGAAGTATGGTCACTCGGCAGCCATTTGTTATCACAGATTTGAGAAGAGTTACACAGGTACACCTCCCACTCAAGACAGCACTCACAACCAGAACTCAGCATATATTGCTACCCCTGAAATAGTTGCTGATCCGGGTTGGCTCGCTGATAGCGGAGCATCAAGTCACATCACTCCAGATCTTAACAATCTTCGAATCCAAGCTGAATATCAGGGTAATGAATCAGTATATGTTGGTAACGGGTCTAAACTAGATATTGCTAATATTGGGCACAACTCTTATCATTCAAAGCACACTCCTATTATGTTGAAAAATATTCTCCATGTTCCTAGCATTAAGAGAAATTTGATGAGCATATCTAAACTTACTGCAGACAATAATGTTGTTGTAGAATTTCACTCTTATTGTTGCTTTGCGAAGGACAAGGAAACAGGGATGGTGGTGCTCAAAGGGAGACTTAGAGATGGGTTATATCAAGTCAGTCTAGACAATCCTGAGGCAAGCAAGGAGTCTGTTGTTCAAGCCTTTAAAGTGTCTTCAAATTTTAGTTCCAGTCCGGTCATTAAGTCTAGTCGTCCAAGTGTAACTTCGAGTCCTCCTCACTTAGCTCTCAATGTTCAGAAGAGTCAGGGAGTTAAGAGTATTTGGCATCAACGTTTAGGTCATCCGTCTGATAGGGTGTTGAGCCAAACCCTCAAATTTTGTAATGAAAAAATCCCTATTAATGAAAATTCAGGTTTTTGTGATGCTTGTCAATTTGGAAAATCTCATTCTCTTCCCTTTAAACTCTCAACGTCTCAAACTAGTGCGCCACTTGAGCTTATTTACTGTGATCTTTGGGGACCCTCACCAATCACCTCATCCTCGGGCTTTAACTATTATGTGAGCTTTGTTGATAACCATACTAGATTGACCCACATTTTTCCTCTCAAATTTAAATCTGAAACCTTGACTACCTTTATTGAATATCAAAAACTTGTTGAAAACAAATTTGAGAGGAAGATCAAAACTGTTCAAAGTGATTGGGGTGGGAAATTTAGACCCTTTTCTTCATATCTTAAATCAAAGGGAATAGCATTTCGTCATCCATGTCCTCACACTAGTGAGCAAAATGGAGTAGTAGAAAGGAAACACCGCCACATTGTTGAAATGGGATTGACCCTATTAGCCCAAGCATCAATGCCTTTGAGGTATTGGTGGGATGCCTTTTACACTGCCACTTATATAATCAACCGCCTACCAACTCCAATCCTAAATCATCAATGTCCTTGGGAAAAAGCCTTTGGCACAAAACCAGACTACAAGTTTTTAAAGGTGTTTGGGTGTTCGTGCTTCCCTTGTCTAAGACCCTACCAAAAACACAAATTTCAATTTCACTCCACCAAATGTGTTTCGTGTTTAAGCTCAAACGGTCGTATCTATGTGTCTAGGAATGTCATCTTCAATGAGGAGGAGTTTCCTTTTAAAAAGGGATTTATGACTAGCTCTCCATCCACTCAAAGGTCGTATGACACTATCATCACCTTGCTAAACTTACCTTTTTCTTCCTCTGATACACAATATTCTCCCATTCAGCCCACTGAAAATAGCACACAACAGCCCAGTTCTCCTATTTCTCCAACAATTGCAACCAACAATGAGATTAGAATGAGTCCTAGGAGTTTAGAGTCCCCTGTGGCATCACCTATCTCTCATCCAAGTTCCTCTCCAAGCATTTCAGTTCAATTTCCTAACCAAGACAGCCCACCATTTGTACAAGAAAATGAGAATACAACAACAATTGGTACTGAACAAGACACTGAAAATATAGCAGAAAGGCAGCATGAAATCAGACCATCGCACCCTATGCAAACTAGAGCAAAAAGTGGAATTTTTAAACCCAAGGTGCGGAACTACTTGGCATGTACCAAAACAGAAAAAGAGAAATATGAGTCCATCAACCTGGCAGAAGAACCTCGAAATGTTGCACAAGCTCTTCAATTTAAAGAATGGGAGAATGCTATGTTGGAAGAGATGACAGCACTTAAAAAGAATGACACATGGACTCTAGTTCCATTTTCAAATACCTACAACTTGGTTGGAAACAAATGGGTGTTCAAGAAAAAATTTAACCAAGATGGGAGTGTACAAAGGTTTAAAGCTAGGCTTGTGGCAAAAGGATTTCACCAACATCCGGGATTGGATTTTAATGAAACCTTCAGTCCTGTAGTGAAAGCACCAACCATTCGCATCATTTTGACTATTGCAGTTGCCAACAAGTGGGAGATTAGACAATTGGATATTAACAATGCCTTTCTAAATGGAAAACTAGAGGAGGATGTTTATATGCGTCAACCGGAAGGATTTGTGGATCGAGACAAGCCAAATCATGTGTGTAAGTTGAACAAGGCTCTTTACGGGTTGAAACAAGCTCCAAGAGCATGGTATGATAGCCTAAAGAGTGCTCTTATCAAGTGGGGCTTCAAAAACTCCAAAGCCGACATCTCTCTATTCCACTTCCATAAAGACAATATTGATATTTTTGTGTTGATATATGTTGATGACATTCTTGTGACAGGAAATTGCAACAAAATCATCTCAAAGTTTGTCACAGAACTTAATAACCTTTTTTCTCTCAAAGACATTGGGGAACTTGACTATTTCCTTGGTGTAGAAACAATTAGAGATGAAAGCGGGTTATACTTAACTCAGTCCAAGTACATAACTGACCTCCTAGAACGGATGAACTTGGATCATATCAAACCATGTGGAACACCGGCAGTGAGTGGGAAAGTTTTGTCTGCTTATGAAGGAAATCCTATGGATAATCCAAAAGCTTATAGAAGTGCAATTGGAGCATTGCAATATTTGTGCCATACCAGACCCGACATATCATACATTGTAAATAAATTGAGCCAATTTATGCAAAGGCCTACAGATATCCATTGGAAAGCGGTAAAAAGGGTTTTGAGATATCTTCAGGGAACCAAAAACTATGGGTTACATTTGAAAGCTTCTAGCAATTTATTCTTGACGGCCTTCTCCGACGCCGATTGGGCTTGTAACCCAGATGATCGTCGATCTACATCCGCCTATTGTATCTTCCTTGGTAATGCTCTGGTATGTTGGGCATCTAGAAAACAAAAGGTGGTGGCTCGATCTAGCACTGAGGCTGAATATCGGGCCCTAGCTCACACGGCCGCAGAAGTAATTTGGATTAAATCTCTCCTACGTGAAATTGGCTACCTTTCAAGAACAACTCCGGTGATCTGGTGCGACAATACCAGTGCCTTATCTCTCGCAGCCAATCCTGTATTTCACTCCAAGAGTAAACACGTTGAAATTGATATACATTTCATCAGAGATAAAGTAATTGGAAAGGAATTAGAGGTGAGATATGTTCCTACCGATGACCAAATTGCAGATGGATTAACAAAAGGACTCTCTGAGACACGCTTTAATGCTCTGCGATCCAAACTCGGGGTGCTGCCTGCTCCCATTCGTTTGAGAGGGGGAGTTAGAACATAACCACGTTTATACTGATATTCCTTTGTATATTTCTTTTCTTGTTGGGCTGTTAACATTGGGCTTAAGAATAGTTTTTAATATTTTGCTTTAGGGCCCAGACTTTGTCTCTGCCCATTAGGTCTTGTATCAGTTCCTATAAATTCCTAGCAACAGGAATAAAGAATCATCACTTGGAACTGCTGGCCATTTGTCTTCAACCTATTTCTTGACTATCATCGATGCATCATCGAGTGATAAGCATCATTTAGTTTGACTATTAACTCTGTGTGCAAGTAAACAAGTTGATAGATGTTCATTTATATTATTTTATATGTTTATTTTGTAACTTTTGTGAAAGTGAGACGACTTCAATTGTATCACACAATCACGTGCTTCCTTTGGAGACTCATTCTAATTCATCTCACTCAAGGAAGAATCTTTTGAAAAAAGAAATTCAGCTAGCTATTTCACTTCTTGTTTAGGGTTCGAATTTTATTTCGATGAAATCAAAAATTTTCTTTTTAATATCTGTGAGTATCTAAGTCAGTTTGAGCGAACCTTGACTAATCTTACGAACAACTATCTAACTTTACTAGGTTTGATTGTCAAGAAACACATGAGATATTAAATGATCCCAAGTAGGTGGCTCTCCTAGATTGAAAACTCATTCCCTTTTAAGTCCTTTATTTTTTTTCATGACCCTTGTTAACCACTAGGTTAACTTGGTTAATGAAATCAAAATTTTAAAATTGAATTCTAGGTGGAGTCACAAACAATTGAAGATTTCTCTTATTATTTTAAGAAACAATTCATCTGACTACGTTTGATGTCTAAAAATTAAGATGGTGAAAACCACTTGCATTTATGTTTCTAGTTTTTTTTTATTATTTTCACTTAATAAAAATATAGATTTTGAAATCTTAACGGAAATTGATTTTGAAAATATAATTACTTTAGTTTTTAAATTTGGACTACAATTATTGAAAGAAATATTTAAAGTGGAGAGTACAGTATGGGGCAAAACAGGAATATCAAACATGGCTTAAGTATTTGAAAACATAAAATAAAAATAAAAATTATTTTCAAATGAATCGATTTATTGCTGTTAAATAATAAATTTAACATGGGCAAAGATTTGAAAGAAAAAAAAAGTGAATAATTATGCAAGCTTAATTTACAAAAATTAAAATATTGTGACCATGCACATCGTTATATTTCACAATATTGTTTATTTTGAGCCTAAACTCTTGTGATTTTGGTTTGAATTTAACAACAACATTATAAATCCTTCCAACCAACTTCTCTTTTCTAGAGCATATTTCACCTATTTGATGGAGCTATTTTACCCATTTGATGGAGATATTCCACAAATCATATATTATAAGATATATGATGTCAACAATTTCTCGTCACACTCATAACAATTTTCAATGATAAATTCAAAACGACTCAATCACAAGTATCTTGTTTTGATGTTTAAATTATATTAGAGATGAGATTAATTCAATTTAGTCATTATTTAACAGGTCAATTATGAGAGTAATTAAAAAAGAAACAAAAATAAAAATGCCTCTTAAACAAGCAATGGATATGGCCTAGTGTGAAATGTCCGAACAAGAATATTTCAAATAATTTAATTAGTTAATTATCATCCAAAACGAGTCGCTCTATTTAACTATTAGCTTTGAAGAAAATAATTGACCATTTCTTACCAAGTTTAGCATTTTTCTCTTTATTTTTTAAACGTAACTTTGAGCTTTGGCAAAACTAGGTTATTCTAAACAAACTATTAAATTATGTCATACAAGTTAAAATATGGTACTTCAATAAAATAAAAATTAAAAATTAAAACTATGGATTGATTGTTTGAAGTAAATATCATATGACTGTATCAATCAAGAGCAGTGGCGGATCCAGAACTTTATCTTAGGGGGGGGCTTGATATAATTTGATATTAGATTGTTCAGTAGAAAATATTATTAACATTTTTTAGGTTAAAATACAATTTTGGTCAATGTACTTTAGGTCTCATTATTAAAACTGACTTAAAAGGGGAAAAAAACACGTCTAAGAGGCCTCAAACTCGATCACTGGGCGAGCATTAGGGGGGCTTGAGGCATTATTGCCAAGGAAGAAATTTTATTATTTAGGTGAACTTTTTAATATTAATCTAATATACAGTAAAGTTCAGGGGCTCGAGACCCCCTGAGCCTACTAGCTCCCCCGCTGATCAAGAGGTCAGAGGTTCGGATCCTCCATCTTCAAATGTTGTTGAACTTAAAAAAAAAATATATGCATATATATCATGTGACTGATGGAATATGGGTGAAGTTTGTGTAAAAAAAATTGCACCTCAATGGGTTGACCAAGAAGACAAGGTCGTCAACTTAAACGGTTGGCCAATTATATGGTGGCTTTTTAATAATAAAATATTATGCCTTTGTACAAGTCACTTAAAAAATAAGGTAGTTTCTAAATTCATTTGAATATTGTGATAGTCTTAAATATATATTTTTTATTTATAGGGATTCAATAATATAAAAAAGCATTCTAAAAAAAATAATAATATAAAAAAGCACACAGACTTAAATATAGAAAAATCCTAGGGCTATTAACGTGAATCCGTGAAAAGCCCAACACACGGGTTGGGCCTTATGTGGTGAGATGAGAAACGGCCCAAATCGTCTAATGGGCTGTTCTTGTGAATTAGACGGGGATTAGGAGGCAAAGTGGTCGAAGAACTTCTTCATGATCGTGTTCACGCGTGTAGCACTTTGACTGTTTTCCAGAGGCCCAAAAATCCTGGCCCATCAATTTCAAGCCTCTTATGATCGTGGTTAAGTGGTTTGTCGTTAGTTATGGAGCCACCTTCCACAACTACTATTTGAGAAATGCTTCTAAATCTCAACCAGAAATACATAAGCTTATGCAATAGCTTATTTGTACGTCTTCCCTTATTTAGTTTTCTGCACATCATTATTCTAACCATAATCAGACAACATTTCTTTTTCGACCAGTTTTCTCGAACTGAGAAAACCCATTGTTAGAATATTTCTTCTTTAACAGCTTTCTTCCGACTGAGAAAATCCTTTTTTGCTTATTTTCATGGGATGTTCGAGAAGCCACTGAAGAGGCCTATGAACATCAGGTAAGAAGGATGTAGTAACTCCCAATAGAAGGAAGAATAAGAGAAAAGAAAAGGAAGAGAAATAAAAACAAAAAAGAGGAAAGGGGTGCGTGAGGGGAAGAGATGAAAGAGAAAGTCAAAAGAAAATAAAATTTAAAAAAAAAAAAAAATAAGAAACCTCTTTTTTTTTTTTTTCTAATTTTTTATCTTGAAATTAACAAAAGGGTTTGATTTTTACAAATATGAAAGTTAGAAGGTTTAATTTTTACAACTAAATGGTGTAATTGCAACATTTTACATGTTCAGGGGTAGTTCTTGCAATTTACCCAAAATATATATATTTATGATATGGTTAAATATTTGGATTATAATATTCTTAAAAAAAAAACATTTAGATTATATGGATGTATAATTTGATATGGGATATTACTTTATTTCTATGAGGAGATTTAATAATTTTACCTTCGGATATAATTTTAGTTTTTAAAAATTAACTATTTAATTGAATATTTTTTAATGACTAATTAACTATCTAATTGAAGATTGATGATATTTTTCACGAAAAGTTATCTATTTGGAGTTTTATAAAAAAAATTATTTAATTAAAGTGAGATTAAAAGAATAAAAAAAAAAAAAACTAAATGAAGAATAATTACGAGAAATTTCATCCCTGTCAATTTCCCATAGAGAATCCCACTCAAATCCTTGTGAAATTTAATGGAAAATTTTGAGAGGACATAAATTTAAATGGA
The DNA here is from genome assembly GCA_017139565.1 of Luffa aegyptiaca. NCBI lineage: Eukaryota > Viridiplantae > Streptophyta > Magnoliopsida > Cucurbitales > Cucurbitaceae > Luffa > Luffa aegyptiaca. The sequence goes on from CM029398.1 coordinate 47,885,637, forward strand.
GGGAGCCCATGAACATCCCTACTCATCCTCTCCTCTTTGTTCTTTCATATTTATAGGGTAGTTCTAAAAACCCAAATGTTTCATAAATCTCAACTATGGCCTAAATATTTAAAACATTGAACAAAATCTCTTCGAACTTTTAAAAAATTTGATGGAAAGAAAAATCAATATTTACCCATAAACTTGTTAATTAAGTTGTATCACCAAAAGTGAGCATGTACTCTCGACTAAGACGTCAAATGTTCAAAATGTTGTCGAACTAAAAAAAAGACTGTCAAGTTGTATCAATTCTCTCATCGTAAACTTTCTATTTCGTTAAATTGGGCCTTCAACTACAAATTTTACACAAAAGTTTAGTCATAATGTGTCATTTAAAAAAAAAAATTAAACAACATTTATCTGAGTGTTTGTGCAATTCGATGAAATTAAAAGCTTAGGATAAAAATTGATACAACATGACAAGTTTAAGAACAAAAATTGATTTTTTCCTTGAAAAGTTTTATTATTCATATACCTAAAATTTGATTTTTTTTTTTTAAACGAATTATTTTGAGTTCAACGATTAAACCATGGGCTTTGAAATGGTAATTTTTGGTGTCTTTTCTAATTAGCTTGCAATTTTGATTATGTTGAGTCATAGTCTCTTTTTTTTTTTTTCCTGGGTACTATAAATGAAGAGGGCATATTTGATTTTTTTTCAAAAAAAAAAATACAAGAAATAAGAAAAGAAATCAAGAAATAAAAACCACACATTCTGGCAAAGAAGAAATAAATATTTTAACTACTATACTATACTCATATTGTTCCTAATATTGTAGCTTAAAAGTAAGCATCATATACCAATCGGATTAATTAGGGACCATCAGACATGAGAGAGTATATGTATATCAACTTGATAAGTTAATTACGATAGGCTGGCCAAAAATATTTCATTATATACATACTTAAAACTATATTATTTTAATATGAAAATCTGATATACCAATTGGATTAATCAGTGATGATTAAACATAGAGTATGTCAGAAAATATTTGATTATATACCTACTTAAAACTATATTATTTTAATATGCAAATCTGATATAAGAAGATGGTGTTTTTTTTTTTTTTTTTTTTTTTTTAAATAAATATAAAAAGATAGTTTAGTGTATTAGAAACATACAAGTTGGAATTAGAGAGTTGAAAGGTTTCAAAGGCTGAAAAAAAGTTGCCATAACTATCAGGATTCAAACGAAGATCCACGGGAGAGATTTGCAAGGGGATTGATTGGTCAATAAAAGAAAAAAGAAAACCACTCTGAACTTTGAACAATCCAGTTTTAATTCAAGAATTCAGATTTTAATATTTTTCTTAGACATGGAAAGAAGTTTCAACTGTCTGAGTGAGATCAAACAAGCCAATATTTTAATACAGATAATTCACAAATTAGCTGCAGAAGACACCAACAAATAAATTATTAAGTTATAAATTTGGGTTCACACTTATAAGTTTGAGAATTCCTATCATTTTCAAGCTCTAGTTTATTTTCAATTTGGTTTTTATAATTTTAATTTTGATTTCTATCCCTTGAATCTAGTTGCAATTTACTCTTATTATTTAGTTAGACTTCACAAATTGTCTCTATATTATGTTTTAAAAAATAAATAAATAAATAAGCCAAGTTTGATAATTGTTTTTTGATTCTTAAAAATTATATGTTTTCTCTCCATTTCCCTTGCAATATTGGTTTTCCAAAACTTATTTGGTTTTAAAAACATGAGAATGAAGTAAATAACAAAACAAAGAAATTTATAAGCAGAAGAAGTGTTTGTAAGTTTAATTTTAAAAAACCAAAAATAAAAACTAAACGGTATCAAAACAAGCCTCAACTCTACTCTTTTATTCTAGTTTTTACTTAACCCTAAACCTTAATGAGTCATTGCCATGTAAAAATAAATATGTCAAACATGGAAGCAACGCGGACGATTTTGTGAAATTTTGATGAAATCAAAGGGATCAAATTGAAACTTATTAAATTACAAAGACAAAAATGAAATAATTATGATCCAAATTATGAGGATAGAATTGAAACTCTTAAAACAATATAATAAAAATCAATTTTTTTTTCAACAATAGGTTGGGATAGAAATTCAAACCTTATTAACCTCTAATATTTTGGTGAACGATCGTATATGTCTTAACAAGTCGAGTCATGTTGGGTAGACGATCAAATTAAAACTATACTCAAGCTATATAACTAAATTTATACTTTTTTTCAAATAAAATAACTATGCAGATCAAAATAAAATGGGACCTCATACAGTGTAACGTTTAATAAAAAATTGTAGTCATGTTGGGATCTTTACAATCTCAATCTGATGTACATATATATGTTTATACTTTAGAAATCAAATAAGATAAAGATTTTAAAATTAAACTGGATTATCCAAATGAAGTTTGACTATTCAATATATATATATATATATATATATATATATATCTTGAAGCAGACTATTCAAATATATTTAAAATCTGCTTTACAGAGGATTTTATTTGTGGTTATATTTTCGTTTGTTTTTTAACAAGCAAGATAACACTATAAATATTAAAGTGCTTTGGAAAGTACACTATTTTCCAATAAGAAAAAATGGGTGTTTGGAAAAAAAAAATATTATTATTTTCCCCCAAAATTGTAATAATCATATTAAGAAACATCCAACATCCAACCTTCTTAAACTTCATCACACCCCTTCCCTCTCTATTTGCTTATTTGGGTAAGTTGTATACTATTTTCCATCTAATAATAAGTAGATAGAAGTTAAAGTACAATATTTTCATTTATCTTTGTACCTTCTTGTAATATTGTTTCAATATTCAATAATTTATTGTTCATTATCGACACTTTATTATTTTTTTTTCGGTGTGTTTAAAAAGTTGGAAGACTCCCACACCGTCAATCTCTCTTTTGTCGATAGTTGATTGAAAACCGACAAACATATCTAATTGATCTTTTCCTAATTTGCATCATATTAAATTGGTTATATTATCACTCATAGATTTTATCTAGACAAAAAAATATACTGGCGTAACAAATTAGTTAAACTTATTTGACTAAAAAATCAAATTGAATCTAATTAAGCTTACTCCTATTTAAAGGTTTATTAATTATTAATTTATAAGCCTATAATCTCAATATATAAAAATATCTTAAGATTGTTATAAGGCCACTTTTATAAATAAACAAAAATTCCTAACCCAAAGTTAAATATTAAATCGTTAATGGACATCATATTTTAAATTTAACATATATGGTCATCGAACACTCCCCAAATTTGGGAGTGTTGAGTGAATACGAGGGAATTTTTTCTTTTTTTTAAAAAAAAAAAATCTCAACTGGCAACTTTCACAACCTTCCACAAGAAAGAAATCCAACCGTCCAAATCCAGTGTCCACCATAAAGATAACTTATTTATATTTAACTAAATTGCATCACATAATCTCTTTAAAGATCGTCTTCTTCATCTCAACCAACGACAGTTCTGCAATCACAGTCAAAGCTCCAAAATCCAATTCTCCAAAAAAATAAAAAAAAAAAACGCCATTTCTAATAGTTAAGGAACTTATCTGTGTATTATAATATTTGCAGTAAAAGGACAAAAAAGAGGCGGCTGGCTGGTCTACCATTTCTTAAGTGTTAAAGCCTTCTCCAGCTGCACCTTCACATCGCCTTCGTCACGCACTCATATAAATTTTCGTTATTTTTAAAATTTTATTCATTGAATTTTGCTCAATCATTGTAAACTCACTTGATTAATGCGTTACGGGAGGGCCCAACTCGCAATTATTCAATAAATTTAACAATAATTTGAAGTCAAACCAATGGGTTTGACCATTTTTATTTTTTTTTGCTTCGTGTGTAATTGGAGCCCATACCGCCTACGTTGGATGACAATTTGACAAAAGCGAGATATTTGAATCTCTGACTTTGTTTTTCTTACTCAACTGCCCCGGATTTTGGGCTGTTCCCAAATCTTTATATATATGGTACTTTTTCGGGTTTCTTTTCTCATTATCTCACTGGATTTTAATCAACCAACTGATCTTTTATCTGAAAATAAACTGATTGGTAATAATTTCCAAATTGGTATGGAGGCATTTTGTGCTTATACTGCTTCTTCCTCTTCTTCCTCGTCGAGCTTTTTAGCTCAAAAGAGTGAGCAATCTGAGCACGTGAGGAGGGAATTTTCGAGTTATACGAATAATCTTCGCTGTGTTCGGAAGCCGATGGCGAAGCCGTGGAAGAAGCCGGCGATTGCGCCACTGCCACCGACTCGGCCGAGGGTTTACAAAGTGGACCCAGTTAACTTCAGGAATTTGGTTCAGAAACTCACCGGCTTGGCTGAGCTTCGATCTCCACGGCTCCAGAAAATGGCACCGCCGCCGCTTGATATCGCCCGACGGCCGGGTTCGGGCGCCGCCGTGGAAGCTACCCCACTTCTTCAGGCTTCGGCGGTGAAGATGGATGAGGCGGTGGACGGTGGCAGCTTTTTGGAGCTGAATTTGTCGCCTTTCAACAAAAATTGGTGCTCTTTCCCTGCTTTGAGCCCCGAAAGTCTTGCCATTTTGGATGCGATTTAGTTTTATCGTGGATTAGATTATTGTTTTTTCTTTTTCATGACGGGGAAGTTTAATTTGTTTTATGTGGTGTTTGTGTAGCTCAGATTTATATAGCAAATTTATAAAGACCAACACACTTGGTAAATGTAATCAAAATAACAAACATGTGGAGATCATATGCATGGGTGGGTTGAGGTTGGTTAATTTTAAATTTAAACTTTGTGATAGTATTTCTCTCTAATGCTATTATCTCCCTTAATATAATTATAATGCAGTTAAATGTATACCGTATAGCCTATAGCCTATGGTCGTCTTTTTAAATACAATTTTGATAAGAATAGCGAATTCAAATATAGCTAATTGAATAAGACATCAACTATCATCTCAAAATTCGACGGTTTGATTTTTTTTTTCTATAATTATTGAACCAAATTCAAACTCGTGTCTTAATTTTTTAAAACTTAAATCGTGTTATTAAGTAGTAATTTTTTTTTTTTTGTGAAAAAAGAATTTAAATATCTCATAAAATCACTAGTGTGATGTGGTGGCTAGTTTGAGTATTTCTTGTGATTCAGTTACCATTGAGCTGAGCTCACTTTGGCATTTCTTGTGACACTTGTATCTTCGATTATGTGATATAAAAAATAGAATGAAAGTATTTCCTATAGTCTCCCTCTCTTCTCTTTTTCTTTTTCCTCCTTTCTTTCTCCTCGGTTCACTTTTTATTCTTCAAATTTAGGTGGGTAAGCGGGCCGTTTTAGCTCAATTATTTTTGGGCTTAACAAAAATTTAAAATTAGCTGAAACTGACTTTTCTAAAATTAGACTGATTGCAACCAAAATTGATAGAAAAAAAAAAAAAAAAAACCCTAAATAAACCAAACAATGTTGTACATTCTAATTCATCTAAAATAACTAAATTGAGATTGAGACCATCTAAATGTCTACAAGTTTTAAATTTCACCTCTAACTAAGGGTCAAGTAATTATCTTGAATTGATTCAAAATTTTCACTCTCACATTTTGAACTAAAAAGAAAAGAGAAAAAAAATAAATTAATTTCATCAAATCAAATTAACGAATACATACAATAACTTGAATCAACTAAATTGCTCTATTTAATCGAATTTTCAAATTTCAACTTGCACCCCTCGCTTCAAATCCTAACCCTAGCTTTCTTTCTCACAACTCTGGAAAATTTTAGTAGCTACATTCCTCAGGCACATACTAAAAAAATTGGATTTATTTCAAGTATCTTGCTAAGGTACCAACTTCCACAACCCTACCAAAAGATTTTTACTTCACATATCCAAAATTTCTTACCTTATATGAGTTTGTATAAGAATATAACATAAAAATTATATCTAATTATATCAATTACCTAAAAATGAATTAGAATAGAAGTAATTTTTTAGTACAACAAATATTAAATAGGAGAAGGATTTGAACCTCAGACTTCAAAGATAGAAATATATATCAATATAACCACGCTGAGATAGGTTTATGTTTATACTAGAATAGAACTATTGACATTATTTAGAAGGAAAAAGAAACATATTGGAGTAAAATTTGTCAAAGATAAATGCAAAGCAACAGCTTATCCTAAAACATAGGAAAAGAATAACAGCATAATCTTATTACAAGACTAAAATTCAAAACAGAAAACAAAACAAATTTTTTTTTTTTAATAATTCTTATCACAACCGACTCCAGAAGGGACATTTTTTTGATTGGCTCTATAATTGGTTTGGGTTGGAAAGAGAAGCCCTCGAACTATAATGGCCAACGTGGCCCATGTACAGGCCCAGCCTCTGGTTCAGGAAAACGACGCCGTTGATAATGCCAGTGTTCTCTGCTAATTAAACGATGGATAATGACAAAATGGCTTGCTTTCGATGAAAGAAGAAACTGAACACCCAGAAGTAATCTCCGATTGAGGAAACTCCTTCAGTTCCCACTCTCCAAGCTACGATCGTCTTCACTCCGGAGTCTTCAGCTTCTACATTGGGATAAACCATGTCCTGGTTGGCCAGATCCATTGCTAATTCATTGAAGCTCGATGATGATGATGAAGACGATGAGAATGCCGGTGGCAACCCCAAATCACCCCTCAAATCCGATTCCGTGTCCGATCGATACCATCAGACAGATTCTCCTTCGCAATCGTCGCAGTCGTCGTCTTCGTCTTCGACTCCTACTGCTAGAGGTGTCAAAGAGGATTTGTCCGAGCTGAAAAATACCCTAACCCGCCAATTTTGGGGTGTCGCCTCTTTCCTCGCCCCTCCGCCTGAACATTCTGCATCACATTCTCAAGTCTCTGATCCAAAAACTAATGAACCGCTTGATAAGTCAACAACCGACAATCCATCTGGTGCTAAATTGTCTGAAGAAGATCTAATTGCCGGGATTCGCAGTGATTTCGCGGAAATTAGCGGGAAGTTTAAGACCGGGATCTCGAAGCTGTCGAACACCAAGACTGTGTCGGAAATCACCAAGATTGCTTCCAATTTCCTTCAGTTTGGATCGGAGGATTCTTTGGACAATTATGATGTGGGAAGTGCAGTTGGTGTAACAGAGGAGGTCCTGATATTTGTGAGGAATATCGTCCTGCATCCTGAGACCTGGTTGGACTTTCCTCTGCCTTATGACGACGATTCTGACGGTAGCTTTCGTTTTTCTATCTAATAGTTTCTCCATTGCACAAATTGAATGTTTCTTTTTTTCTGGATAGAAATGGACGATGCGGAGTATGGTATTATGTCAATATATATAGTAAGTTTATCGAAATTTTGGGTGAAATATCACGGATGTGCTTCTGACCGAACATCTTGAGCTTCTCTTATTCTTTTTACAGAAATTATACTTCTCGTTAATCTTTTTAGTTACCTCACCCTTTCATGTGTAGCTAGATTTATCAGCAGACATCAATTTTAGACTAACTAATTTTCTTATCCAATTACTTGTAAATAGATCTCGAGTTATCTGATGCCCAGCAAGAACACGCTTTAGCTGTGGAGCATCTTGTTCCGAGATTAGCTGCTTTGAGGATTGAGTTTTGTCCTCAATACATGAGCGAAGATTGCTTTTGGAAGATCTACTTTGTACTCTTGCATCCTAGACTTAGCAAGCATGATGCTGAACTTCTCTCAACACCCCAAGTAAGTTGAAGTTGGTGTTGTTCTCATTAAATCTATGCTTTTTGCTTGCTTTGGGCCTTGTCCTGTTCCTGTCTATGCCACTCAATGGGCTCAAGAGGTGCACATATTTCATTATCTATTTTAAGGGTTTAAATTTTGGATGCTTATTGTATAGAAAAACAAAATTTTTTATAGTTTTAGTATAAGGAATGTGTAAAGTTATATATGTGTTGGTATGAGAAACTAGCTTTCATTGAGAAAAATGAAAAATATGAGAGGGAGAAACAAAAAGGGGAAAGCCTAAGACTATAGGAGTCCGAAAACAACCACCTTAACCTAACTATAAATTTCAAATGTTATAGAAAAGGGCTACAGTTAACAAGTATGAGAAACAAAGGAAAAACATTAAAATGTGATAGAATTGAGAAGCCGCCCATCAAAGACACTTATGGAAGAAGAAGAAAGAAGAGAGAGCACGTGTAGACACACAGAGTAATAGTTAGTTAGGTGATGGGAGGGGGAGGGAATATTCGTATATGAGATCAGTGGGGCCACTTAGGTAAATTGGTTATTCCTTCAGGTAGAGGAAAAAGACTGTGTATGTAGTACCTTTTGGGCGAGACTCAAGCCTCTCAAATAGCAGGAGATGATCCTCTTTTCTCTTTTATTTTATGTTTTTCTGGATCAGTAAACTTTGGTTCCCATAGAATCTTTTATCAACATCCTTGGTTATAGAAACCTGTAAGGAGACGTTGATCCTTGCCAAGGCCTAATGAAGTAATGAGTGTTATTCTTTCTTTTTTGGACATGTAGATGGGGGACGAATTTTAGTTCAATATGGTAGATGGGGGTGATATTGGAAAATCTGAGTTCTAGAGTATATATTTTTATATCTTTGATGCAATGACAGTGGAGTATATGTATTCTTCTGCTCGGGGATCACTGGAGGGAATAGTAAAATGGAAATTGCTGTTAGTGAGTGCATGATAACCCTAAACTAGTCATCTGTATGAGATGAAATGCAAACAAAAGAGCCCTCCGACCTATTATTCTTTGTAAATTGAGTGGGTGTGAGATGGACTTACAAATTGAGATAGGGTTGTTGGAGAGGGGACTTCGAGGAAACATGAATACTCTAATTTGGGTAGAGTGTCCTCTTTAACCATGTGTCAGACAGGACATGCTCTAGATGCTTGATTTACAAGGTCCTCCTATTTTCTTATTATTTTTTTTAACCTCGTGAACATGTTGGTGATGTGCATGGGATAAGTTGTTGTCACATTTAATCAAGAAAATGAATTGTAGTTCTATCAAGTTTCATTAAGTCTACAATGTACATCAAGGAACTAAGAAATAAATAAATAAAAACTAAATATGAAGGTTATAGAGAACAGACGCATAAATTTCATTGGATAAAACACAATAAAGCGGTGATGAGAAGTTGTTGTAATTAATATCTTTATAGGATACTTTCTTTTATATATATATTTTTTCTATGAAATAGTTTCTTATCATAAAAACTAGTCACAATTTAACAGAGCATGTGGATGATTCCTCTTTCCTGTAATTGTGACTGATTCCTTTTCCAATTAGTTCTTCTAAGCATGCACCAACCAAATCCTCAAGCTTGAACAAAAATTATTCCTGAGATGATGTGTGGCTGGCCCATGGGTATGCCTAATACCTGGCAGCTAGGCCCATTAGAGAGAGAATCTGACAGAGGTGTTTGTGAGAAGGAACCGGCCACCACCTTGGAAACAGTTGGTGAGACTTCATCCTGCAACATAATGATGCCCTCCCCTTAGCACCTATGAAATCCAGAGAGGACTGACCAATATGATGCAGATTCTAAATGCCTTTAATCAATGTTTATCAACCATTTGCTGCGGAGAAAGCTATATCTGGTTTAACTTTCAAAATATATTCCTGAACTGCTTTACTCTTTCATTATTTCCAAATTTCTAAGATTTCAATTCATGATCTTCATTAATGTGAATGGCCCAATCTAGTGGGCTTCTCATAGTTAATTGAACAAAGTTAGTTGTCAGATTCCAGCTTTCAGAGTGCCATTCCACTGTCCCATCCTTTTTTGCCGTTCTACTGGGGATACCATCAAGCATAATTTCATCTCACTTATCCAAGAGGCTAGCTGGTCCACTAGATATTCTTGTTGTCCCTTGGCACTTCCATGTAGATAATCAAAGAGTTCAAAATTCGATCATCTTCGGCAAACATGGCATGGGGCCGAAGATGGTCCACGGCTTGCCTTCCCATCCTACAAGAAGAGGACTGCATTATCTGAGGAGGAGATGAAACCCTGATAACAACAGCTGATCCTGTATCCTAACGTGTCCCTCAACTTGCCCTTGAGTTGAAACCATTGAGTAGGAGTTTTTCCCTTCTCGAGCCACCTCATAACCTCTAATACTAGAAAATTCGTCTCCTAACCGAGAGTTATCCTCACTAGCTGTTACCTGTTGGAGCAAACAAGTTGCTGAAGATATATTATAAATGTTGCATTACTGTTAAAATATATTGCCCTTTTCCCAGGCTCGATACTCAGAATTGGTGTATTTTTTTAAAAAAGGAAGACATGAGCCCATAATACTAGTTTCTTGGGCTATCTACTCACTGGGTTTTCGTGAGGTGAGTTCACTGGTAGAAAATGTTCCTTAAGGGTAAATTCTCTTCCGTAATTGGGTATCAGATGGTGGTCAAAGTTGATGGTAAAGATACCTTCAATGGTTTGGTCTGTTGAATGATCAGATTATTCTTATTGCAAAAATAGGTTGGTAATCATCAGCCACTACCCCAACGTGTTTGTCTCTTCATCAAGTAGACGGCCTCTAAATTTGGCTGAATCTTTCTCAGTTGAAAGAAGAAATCGTTGGCCATGATGCTGAAATGTTTTCCTTATTCGTATTTGTTTTTCCTTATTCGGAGAAAAATTTTCTATTGACTTAGAAATTTGGCTTCTTTTCCTTGTGAGTGCTTTTGTTATATAGGAAGCAGTTTGTCAAATGTTGGTTTGGGATCATATATGTACTATTTTTCCAAATAATGTATTAGAGGTTGCTAGAATTATCTATTGTGGTTCCTTAGTATGCTTAACTAATTGAAATTTGTATGACCATATTTATAGATACTAGAAGCCAGAGCACAATTTCATGAATTACAACAACGAACCAAGATGGAGCCTCAGATATCTAGAAATATCTCTACTAGTTCAAAAGGATCTTCTGATTCATCAAATGAGGAGCATCTCTCTGTGCCACCTAGAGATCAATCTGAACCACTGTTTCTTCAGAAATCTCCTGATAGTGCAGCACTTTCCTCAATGGTGACTGATGTTGAGACTGATAAGCATCCAATTAAGAACGTGGAAATTCAAGTTGTAGACAAGCCTGTCATTGAGGAAATACCCTTGCAAACCGGAGTTCAACATTCCCACTCTGGTCCTTCCAAAGTATTTGATGACATATACGTGGATGATGCAGATGATTGGTTGAAGGAGGAGACTCTTGAGATTGATGGTGATAGTGTAACTAACATCCCTATTGGGAATGACGAGGATGTATCATTTAGCGATCTTGAGGACGACGACCAGGAGGTGCCGGCATATCATAAGAAGGCTGCATCAGGCTCTGACTCTTCAACTAAAGATTCCCGAGATTGGGTTCAGCTTAGCCGGACTTCTGGTGATTCAGACAAGGATACAAACACCATAGAGACTAAGCATGTTGGATCCGGTCAGGCAGGCACCCACAAGGAATCAAGTGACTGGCTTAATGTCGATGATATCGATTCAATGTGACACCTCCATAAAACTCTTCAATCTGCTATCTCCATAGAATTTTATCTCTCCAATGTATATCTTGTGTTTTCTCTATATGAAGCAAGCATTTGGAAACTATCTTATGATATCTCTGTATATAGAAAAACTTGTAAAACTCAAAATTCATTTACGTGCAAATAATGGATGGCTTTGTCGTAATTACTCTGGTACTGTTTTACTTTTGCAATTCCGTTTTTCTTATGAATCAATTAGTATGGAGCTCATTTAAGACCCTTGTAGTATTTTGTTATCAATTGTGTTGTTATTTGTTGCATAAAATCTATCAATTGATGTTGATGATTAGAACCCTAGAAATTGCTCGAAGCAACTTCTGGTGCCAAATTTCATGGTTTTTGGAATTACAGTGACCACTTCAAATGGGAGTGTGTTATGAATTATGATGTATATATGCTCGGTATCTAGCTAGGAATAAGGAGAAACAAATGCATGGAGATGGATTTATAAACTTTCTACTGCAGTGAGCATTTTCTTATTTCTGAAACGTGAGTACAAGTTTGGACCAACAATGGCCTATATATCCTTCACAGGCCATTGTTGCAGCCATACATGAGTATTAGAGATCGAAAACGTGGAACATTGAATTATTGATGATTTGTCATTCTCTATATATCCTTCAAATAAGGAAGCTAAGACGTATTCCATCGGCTGAACTACTCATCTTTATGGTCTCTAGTGAGTAACCTTGCTATACTTACTGTACAATTTTATCTACAAGACATACATCCAACATTAAGATGCCCTCCTTTATGATCTTATAGAGCCAAAGTTACTCGAAAGGCGTTCAATTTGAGACCACAGCAAGTTGCCTAATGAGAATCTTGGCTTATCTTCTACTCTTGTAACTTTGAGCCCCTGATTTTCTCTTGAAGAGGAGGCTCGGGCAGCCCAATTTGAAGGCTCTTGAACTTCAGTAATTGATCCTCCAATCTCTTTGATCACCAACTCCACTGTTTGTCGATCCACATCATGCCCGGACGCATCCATGACGAAAAACGACCCAACAGCTCTCTCACCATTCGTTCCAATGTTGATTGCTGAGATCGACAAGCCGTTCTCGCGGAATATCCGTGTGAGATCTGATAGCAATCCCATTCGATTTGGTGTGCAGAGTTCCAGCCTCAATCCCTGCAAAAACAGTCCATTTTGTCAATGTTAAATGGAAGGGGTTATTAACATGTTGATATGCAAGTTTTTCATTGATAGTATGAGCTTTGCAGGACATACATGTGAAACCCTTCTTTCTATGGCTGCAACAATGGCCTGTGAAAGCCTGTTTCGTTCACTCTCTGTATCTAAGATGCAGCCACCTTTGTGCCGAATAAAATACTCCTGCAATTTTGAACACAAGACAAGGATACATCAGCCCAACCATATATACAACTTGACAAACTTTGGACCAAAACAAAAGCCCACTTGGATTGGAAATGCACATGAACATTGGGAAGCACACACCAATCTCAATGCAACTAACTGCAACGCTTGCAATCTAAGCCATTATGAGACATAACAAATTCGTACCTGATCAGCCACAGTGCCGTTCGAACTTACTGCAGCATGAAATACCACATACTGCAAGTCGGTGAGAGCGAAAACCGTATCGAACAACAGCTTTGGACGGTCCCTACTCTTGATATTGATAATCGAATATCCTTTCTCTTTGCAACTCTCTATCCTCACATGCGTTCGAGTGCAACCCTTTTTACATATTTTGCTATCGTCGCGACAACGACACTGCTCGTAGTCGCCGTTGGCATACATCAGCTGGTGGAGCCGCCTCTCGGTGTGGGTCCGGCCGGCCGATGGAGCAGTCAGCCTCACGCTGCTTGTTTCGCCCAGTCCATTATGGGCGTCAACCACGTTCTCAAGTTGCTCCTGCACATGGGCCAGCCGTTTTGGGTCCTTTATGGGTCCACCATTCCAACCTTCTTCGATGTAGATAATGGAGGCTGCTCTTTTATGGTGGGTCCAAGCGACGGCCGCGGTGATGTTGCAGCCCAAATCAAGCAGCACGGCGAATATCTCCGACAAGAGACCTGGCCGATCAGTTCCGATGATTTCCGCTGCCGTGTGCTCCGATGACATGTGTCGAGGCAATACTTCTCTTCCCATGCACGTCCTCGCTGTTTTCGATGTCCCTTCTCTCCTATTCGTGCACAATGCCTACCATCGAATAGGATTTTGAGTATATTGTAAGTTCAACTAAACATGCCAACTTGATTATAGCTCATCTAATTAAAGTATCGATAACTTGTTCGAGTAGCACTTAAAAAACATTACACAAATAAAACAGTTGAGTTAAAAAGAGACCTGTTGAATGTAATGGATGAGGCTTTCATCGGTGAGTTTATTGCCAAGCTGATCTGTCACATGGAAGACTGCAACACCATACAAATGTACAAAAAGAAAAACAACCATTACAAATCAGCTTCCATTAAAATAAAATACACAGCTCATTACATTTATAATCATTTCCTTTCAAATAGAGTACTACGATTCGAAAAGTTGGAGCTTTCTTCCTCTAAAAAAGAAAATTTTATTGGTACGGTTACTGAAAGTGATGATATTAAAATATGATTACAACTTATCCGACAAGTCAGATTCCATTCATCTTAGTGCTGGTTTAGAAAAAACTATTATATTTGCTTAAACCTAATTGAATCAACCAATTAGAACTTAAACAACTTGACAAGTACAATTATCAGTCGCATAAAATTCTATCTGTGGGTGGGCACTCACCGTCCATGAACCATCCACCATCTGAAGAAATGTAAGATTTGGAAATAACAAGGTCAAGATCCGTCAAAACCTGCACCATCTCAAGTAGAATCCCATGTTTGTTTGCGCTGTCAACCTGTCAAACAAAACAATTCTCATCAACAAGAACCCCAAAATCTTAACTTGAAGATCAAATTTTCATATACTGTAAAATTAAGTTATTTATTAGAACATAAGAAAAGGCTGACAACTTTTGGTTCATTGCACGAGAATCATGTTGGTTTGGAATAGGCATCCAGCTAGAAATGGATAAGAAACTAAAAAGAGAACTACAAAAGAAATCAAAGTAAAGGACATTGCTTTTCTGGGAAATCCCGTGTACAAAGCATCTAACCATCTCCTCTATTTCTTTCTGATCTCATCAATTGGCTCTTTCGTCGGTGAGTAAGACAATTCCTTCAAACCCACCTGTTTTATTTGTTTTTTTAGAAATGGAACTATCCACATGAATTATTTAGAGCTTTCTTTAACATTTTATATGAGCACAAAACTATCACTAGACTCTTCAAATTCCTTCTTTGTCTTTGATGGGTCATAGGGCACCAATGGCTTTAAGTTTTCAAGTGCTTCGAGTTAATAAAATAATACAGAGAGAGAGACATAACGAACAAAAGCACAAACTTTGAAGATAGGGACCGAACCTTCACAAGCGTGCAATCCTGAAAGGTATCATTGTCTATGCAAACTCTGCAAAATGGCAACAACAATCCCAATCCCAAGAGGAATTAAACCAAACATTTGTGACTCAAAAAATCTGAAAACTTTATGCATAATTTACAAAAACAAACCTGGGTGGGTAAATTCTTTCAATGAGTAATTCCAACTGGGGATCCACGTAATAAGGCTGATACACAGTTTCCATCATATCTACCTTTTCCCTTCAACAACACACGTTAATTGCAATCTCCAAATCTCCCAAATGTCATCATGGACACCAATTATTGGAATGTAATGGACACGACCCAGAAAGAAAACCAAGGAAGAAAGTGAAAAAGGAGAAGCCTTTTGAATCTTTACCTGAATGGAAACTAATGCTGACGGAGAAACCGAATCAACAGAGAGAAAAGAGGAAGACGAAGAAGAAGAAGAGAATCCCGGTGAGAGAGGAGAAAGTTTGTTCTTTTTTGTTCACTATGATTAGAAAACAGCAAAAAAGTTTGGCGGCAACAAAAACAGAAACAGAAAGCTTAACCCACTTGGCTATGGTATGGGTTTTTTTCTTTTTTTTTCTTTTTCTTTAGGTAACAACGATTCCAGTTTCTCTCCCGTTTTGTGTAAAATGAGCTCTCTTTAAAGATATAGCACTCGAAATTGCACCCACATGTTATGGTTTTGGCTTTGAATTAGTCTGATATGGTAAATAAAAATTCAAAACGTGAATAACTTCATTGGCGGTTTGCCACGTTGGCATGGGGAAGAAACGCGTGGCGGAAGTAGGTGGTTTCCATGCTGTCCAATTGCGGCGGCTGCCCATACGAATACGTCACCACGTGTTC
This sequence comes from Luffa aegyptiaca, assembly GCA_017139565.1. Lineage (NCBI taxonomy): Eukaryota > Viridiplantae > Streptophyta > Magnoliopsida > Cucurbitales > Cucurbitaceae > Luffa > Luffa aegyptiaca. The sequence goes on from CM029398.1 coordinate 47,901,494, forward strand.
ATCGAACAAAAGCAAACACGAAACTAAACTAAAGGCTGTGAGTTTTTTCCGCCGTGTCTTTGGTTGGCCTCGCGTTCTCTATTGTGTAGGTCAGCTGAGAAATTGGGGCGTGAATGTTACGCGCGGGTATTGCGAGTGGGATTTTGGAATTGAATCTGGTCTGGCTTCAAATCTAAGGCATCGGACGGCTAGAAACTGGAACACGTCATTTGGGGTTTTGAATTTCGATGAATCCAAGATGGAGCTGGCGTGGTTTAATCGTATCTGCTTCGTTCTTAGCAATGTGTTTGGATTGCAAGTCTTTTACGCTTCGCCGCCTCTAGAAGATTGGGAATGTGGGCTTGGGCTTATTCATTTGGAGTCAAACTGAAGATATCTATTCAACGATGGGTTGGGCTTTAACATTTCGGGGTTTCGAACATCTGACCTCTTGGTCGATGATACATGTCAATTACCACAAAGTCATGTTCGTTTTGACATCTTTTTAGCTTTATCTTTATCTTATTCATTAATTTGGTTATTAAATGTTTTAATATTTATTGTTCTTTAATTTGTGTTGGATCAAATGAGTTTTCTATAGTTTAGCAACATATAGAAATAACAATTCAAATCTCTAATCTTTTTGTCAAATATATGTATTTTAACAAGTTGAGATATCATTAAAAAAAAAAAGTTGAGATAAATTTTCTAAATTAGTTATAATTTTGATTTTTTAATATTTAAATCTAATTGTTATTTCAAATTTCAAATTTCAAAATTCTTAATATATTTATAGAGGATAAGAAGGTTGACCTTTTTAATACAATGAAATGTTACTTAAAAATAACGAAATCATCATGTATAATCAATTTTAGAAAATAAAAAAGTTATCATGTAGAATGAGTATTCACATTACATTTTCCAAGAAATTTAATTTTGGTAGATAAACTTGAATTTACATCAGTTACGTAGTAAAATCATCTTTAACATATGGTCCATATTTTTTCTCTTGGGCATGTGTATTTGACTAAAGGGCTTGAATATTTATTCTTAAGGTCGAATATTCGATTTCTCACTTGTTGAACAGTTGATTGTGAATTCTTGTACACTTTAGTTGCCTTCAAATTATCTTCAGATTTTTATAATCTTTGAAGAGGTTCTAGTCATTTAGTACTCAAAGTCTTTTGGGTATTCAAAGTCTTCAAATGTATTCAATTTTCTAGGAGTCTTATCTAAATTCTTTAATCTATGAACTCCAAAATTATGATTGACCTCCTTCGTTTATAGAGTTTTTCCGCATGCCTTGGGTATAGCTAGCTTTGGGCTCAATACTATTGTTTTGGGCCTATTTAGATTTGACCCAATCCCTTTTAGAGACTTTCTGCCCGATTTCTTCTTGGACTTATTAGGAATTGAGTTTAATAGCCATACATGTCAATTTGATTTAGAAATGAAAATAAAATACCATCAAACGGCACAAGGGTAGACGCATGACATCATTTGATTTAATGATTTTATATCTTTTAATTTAATTTGAAGATAAAAGTTTTAATAATGTGTAACTCGTCATTGATTATTTGGAGATTTAAGATTGACATTAGACTAAATAAATGTAGGCTCAAACTCAACCAAGTCCAAACCAACAAACTTAAATCAATATTTACAACTAGACTCTCCAACCTCATTTTTGAATCATTTTGTCTCAACTTGAATAAATGCAGGTATAGGTCTAACATGCCAAGGACACTTTTTTTAGTTTAAATCAACTCACCTCATTTTCTAATAGTTAAAATCACGATTAGCATATTGGAAAGTAGTTATTAGATTTGGATGAAGATATTATTGAGTTAAGATCGTTTAAATTAAATTTCATCCTTTTTCTGAAAATTTGTATTAGAAATAATTAAGTTACTAGTTAAAAAATGAATCGTATTTTATTAATTTTGCAAATATTTTCTAAATGTAAATAAAATAATAAAAAGGGAATATAAATAACATGAGATAAAATAAATGTGTGGTATACATTCAATTACGTAAATAATTAAATTATCTCTGATCCATCACGTATTGTTTTTTGGACCATCCTTGGAAATCATAGACTATTCAACAAAGACTCGATACTCTTCAGTCTTCACTACAAAAAGAAAAGGATAAATATAATAATCAAGATAAAATAAGAGATCTCATAATAATAATAATAATAATAATAATAGCGGTATTATTTTAATAGAAGAAATTACAAGAAGCAGATGTGATGGAAAAGAAATGTCAGAAGAAAGAAGAATCGAGTAAATAGCAGTAGAAGAAGATAAGTCGCAATCAAAGGCCCACTAGGGCTTGGCCCATCTCAAACCAAGCCCATAACTCCACGTGGCACCATACTGCCATAATTAATATCCATAAAGAAGTTCTCTTCCAGGGCGGTGGTCGGACTTTACTTTACTCATCCTTTTAACACTTCGAATCTTCCCTTTCCTTCTCACTCTCTAACTGCTTTCTTCTCTCTCTCCATTTTTCTGCGCTAATATTATCCATTACCAGGTCAACTTGTCACGTGTCATGTCCACCTCTACGCTTATGGATATGTTTTCATTTCCTCTAACCCTTCACCTTAACGCTTCCTCCTTTCCCTTCTCCCATTTCTTCTACTCTCTTTCCCCTTCATCCTGCTCCTGACACAACCTGCGACTTTCATGGATTGAGCTGCCCAATTCTTCTTCCGGATATGGATAACAATTTCAAACCTGTCCGAAGGACTAATTGGCTCCTTCTAATGGCGGCTCTTGGATTTACCGGCTACACTGCTTACAGAGTCTATCACTTCCCTTCTATTGCCCGAAGGAGGGCTAAGATTTCCAAATTCTTCGCCGCTCTCTCTTCTGCGGCCATAGCATTCTCCGATTCTGTCGATTGTGCTGCCACTGTCTCTAGAGACTTGAAGGAATTTCTTCATTCCGACTCGGATGAAATCCCTCAGAGTTTGAAACAAATCTCTAAACTCCTCCGGTCCGACGAGATCTCCGATTCTTTCACTCGTCTCTCTCAGGCGTTAACCGTTGGTGTTTTGCGAGGTTACGATCGATACTCCCGACGACAGCCCAGCAGTGCCGGTGTTGAGTCGAATGATAATTTCACGGATAAAATTATGAGGAAACTGTGTAGTGAATCTGGATCGGGGTTTGTTTCTGTGGTGGTTGGGAGTTTCGCTAGAAATTTAGTGATGGCGTTTTTCTCGATTGATCAGTCGAGTAAATCGAGGAGTTGTTTGGAGGACCGTGTGGCGAGATGGATGGGCGTGGCGTGCGATGAAAAATGCAGGGAATTAATCGGGGAGTTAGTTCGATTGTTCGTGAGCACGGCGGTGTCTGTTTATCTGGAGAAGACGATGGAGATGAACACGTTCGATCAAATATTCTCGGGACTCACAAATCCCAAACACGAAAAGGAAATGAGAGAGTTGTTGGTCTCCCTTTCCAACGGTGCAGTGAAGACTCTAATCAGAACATCCCACCAAGTGCTGTCGGGCCAAGGGAACTGGGCCATCGAAGCAGGCCCAGCATCAGGTAAAAAGGTGGAAGAGTTCGAGGAGATGGAATTGGGCCTGAAGCCCAGAAGCCAGTATGGGAAACGGCCCAGGAATGGAGGGTCGGGGAGCAAAAACAGGAAGGTGATAGTGAACTTAACAGGGAGGGTGACGTTTGAAATGGTGAGGTCGTTTATGGAAGTGTTGTTGGAGAAGATTTACGAAGGGATGAAGCGATGCGTGGACATAGTGAACGAGGAAGTGATTGAAAGAGGAATTGAAATAGCGAGGTTCGTAGCTGTCAAAACGTCTGTAATTGCCAGCGTTTGTCTTTCCTTGTGCTTGCATGTTCTTGACAGCAGCTCCTGGTTCTTACTGGCATATTAGTTTTTTTTTTTTTTTTTTAAGAATTTCCAGGAAAATGTTTGTCTGGGGATGCTTTCCATTTGTTGAATTATCTGTACATAGTCTTCCATATATGCAACTTCAATTGTTGGATTGGATTCAAGTTTCCGAGATTGGAGTTTCAAATCTTCGACTTAGAATAGAGTACTAATACACATACCTAGTTTTATCTTATCATTGAATCATATACTCAAGTTCGGTCAGAATTTAGGATTTATTGTTTTTTTTTATCTCATCATAATTTTCTTGACCTTACAACGTGTCAAAATTTTGCTTGCTTGTTTGGTTTTCTTGATGTGAAATTAATCTATTCATGGTTTATTTATACTAGATTTTATATCAATAAGTTGATATTTCAATAAGATAAAAGGTTGGGAATTGAAATTCAAATCCCACTAATCAAAGATCAATATTTGATATAGATGGGACATTAAAACCCACCAATAAGTCAAGAGATTATCCAGCACTAAACCACAAAATCTCTAGATGACAAACAAAATAGTCACCTGTGAATAAATCATTCAACATTTAATGAATTTCAAAATTGACCACAACGCATCCACAAAAATCATATAAGCCACAAAACTTCAGCTTGGAAATAATACATGAAAGAGAAGACATTATTGGCAATTAATTTGAATTTTGAACGGAGAGTAATTATTTTATTTTATTTTATTTTATTTTTGAGAAGAAAGGAGTAATGATTTTATCATTTACTCAAGTTAATGTTCAATTTGAATGGACAGTAATGATTTCATCATTTTGAACTTAAGAAAAAGGTCTCATCATTTACTCAAGTTAGTTTCCAGAATATAAATAAAATTTCAGTTAAATGATAAATTTAGTCCTTAAACCTTGAGTTTTGTGTCTATTTAGTATCCAAACTTTCAAACTTGTAAATTTAGTCCATGAACTTTTGAATTTTTTAAATTCACTGGACTATTGGATACAAAGTTGAGATTTTAAGATTCTATTAGGCATAAAATTCAAATTTATATCAATAAATCAATTAATTTTTAAAAATTTTGAATTCATCAAAGATTTATTAGACACAAAATTAAAAAGTTGAAAAATCTATTTGACACAAAATAAAAAGTTCAGTGACTTATTAGATACTTTTAAAAATTCCAAGACCAAATAAACACAAACCTCAATTTTTTTTTCTTTTTAACAAAACCTCAAAGTTGAAGAACTAAACATCTACTTTAACCTAAAATTTCATAATCCAAATTGATTTACTTTACTAAAAAAAAAAAAGTTTCGCTAAATTCAACACAACTATATTTTTTTTTAGAACAAATTAACAACGGAATTGTGAACATAATTTATAGAGTATTAGATAATAATTTTCTGAAAATAAAGTATGCAATAGTATAGAAATAAAATAAAGATATATAAAGTGTTCTGATATAAAATATTCATTCTTCTTCTTTGTGCATTTCGAAAAATTGTAACTCGTTTCTATACAAATTCCAACATTATTATTCTTCAAGTGTGAATTAGTCCGAAATTGACCTTAATCAGAACTGAAAATCGATGCTATTAATTTGGATTTAGTGATTAAAAACGAGCTTCTCTCTAATCTCTATGTACTTTGTTCGTACCGACATGAATTAAATTTCTTGGTCAACGAGACGATGATATCAAAAAACCATGCAATACCAATTCCCAAGCAAGAAAATTAAATGATATATTGGCCGCCAATTTGCTGTTGGCCATGTCGTTAAGGAGCCGACGCTCTATATTTAATGATTATTTTCTTCTACTATTACAATTCTTAATCAAAGTGTTACATCGAAGGTTCTATTGTTTATTATGTTATTGAGGTATATCAATGACGATGTCTATGAGTATTTCAATGTATAAATAATAAGAAAATGAAGATACGAACATCATCCACATTAATTTTTCCGGCTGAAAAGTCAGAAATTGGAAGTTTGACTTAAACTATTTTTAAAATTCTAATAAAATTTTAAATGAAAATAAGTAATTTTCTAATCAATTTGTTTTTTTTTTATAAAAAAAAATCTGCTCGAGATTTCTAATGTATTTTAAACATGACAACTAATTAAAAAACTCAACAGGCTATTTTCTAGTTCCCCTCATAGAACCGTTTTTGGAAACCATTTGCATTTGAATGATTTATAATATTTCAGGTGGTATAGGTCTATTTTACAAATGTATGATTTTGAATTGAAAAAAAAAAAATCAATTATTCTTATAATATGTCACCTAAGAATACAAACTAAAAGAAACCCTACTTCAAAAAAAAAAAAAAAAAGCTCAAAATCATATGATACCAGCCCTTTATTAGAAAAATATTTGGTTAATCTTATAAAATCTTATTTATAAGGTACAAATCAATGTAATAAAGTTGAGTGATCAAAATAAAATATTTAAAAATTTAAATAACAAAAAAAAAAATGCAACAAATTTTAGAAAACATATCCTAAACTTCTAGCGTTTGATTTATGAAAACTAAAGATATAAAAACAAATTCACAACAAAACAGAGGTTTAAAACATAGTGGTTATTATTTAATGGAAATATCTTCATATCTGAAATTAAAACATAGGCAGGAGAGACGGCTCAAAATATCTCCATTTTTTTAACAAAATAAACTTGAATGAAGATGCTCCAAACATTATTAAAATAGGCAAGTTAGGAAACTAAGTTGACTTGTGTATGTAATGTGGAGATAGCTTTTTGTTGCACTTAGAATGGTGGCTTGGTTAGGTAAGATTGCAATACATGAAAAATTAGCTTCATACTTGAATCTTCTGTGTTTAGAATATTAAAAGGGTTGTTGGATTAATTGCTTCCCCAATTTCCAAAAAGGCGACTTCCTTAATCACAACTTCCATTTATAAAAAATTTCCAAACATAAAACACATGTCCATATCCCATGGTGTTTTTATATTGTATAATATTCTAGCTAAATTCCCACACACATTTTTATTTAAAACAATACTTGTCCACGTGTGACACAGTAATTTATTATTATTATTATTATTATTATTATTTTGAAAAACACAGTAATTTATTTGCATCGGTCTATTTCAATTGCATTGAATAATATATTAAATATAACCACAAAAAAAATTAAACAACATAAGAAAGTTGGCTGAGAATTCTTACCAATCGATTTGTATGATTTACTGCGTTTTTTTTTTTCGATTTAGTCCCTATTATTTTAAGGAGGCTTTGATTTTTTTTTTTTTTTTGGTTGTTGTTGTGTTGTGTGTGTTTGCCATTTCAAATGCATACACACGGAGAAAGGCAATTTGAAGCCGTTGTGAATTTTTCTAACTAAATCTTATCAATATTGACCTTCTAATTAACAACAAATTATTCAATGAAGTCGTCAGAAATTATTAGCTGTTACCAGTTCATTGAGGCGGATAGTTTTGCACCATTGGATTTTAGAAAGAAATTGTAAGAGTACTTCGATTTTGTATCCAATGATTATTAGGAGACAGACAAATTCGAAGATATACGCATCAGACGGTTTTAAAGAGGGAGTCTCATCGCACTTGGAGCACCTAATAATTTGCCACCACATTGTGACTATCTTTTTAAAGGAAAAAACTTTGCTGCATACTGGTATGTAGTGATACCACCATTAAAATGTTGACAACTAGGAGAGATAAAAAGATTTTCTCATTTTTTTTCCTTCCTCTTTCTTCGTTGTCAAGATTTCAATGGAGTCCCTACATACTGGTATGCAGCCAAGTTTTGTTCCTTTTTAAGATCGTTGGAGGTAAATCTTACTATTTGTTAGCCTCCTAATAACCATTGAATATAAAATCAAAGTATTTGTACAATTTCTATCATACCACAATTTTATTGTGACGATGTGATTGAATGATTTATCAGTTACCATCAAAACTATGGATAAAGGATGAGGCACCCACAGACATGGGGTGGCAGTTGAATAATGGTCAAAACAAGCCCCATTTACTTTTTCTTCTCTATACGCTCATGTTTTAATTGCTGCGCGTTGGAGGCACCAACGGCCGGCCACTTTGATCCACTTTGGAAATATAAACGCATAAAGTTGAAGCGCAGCCCAAGGGACCATTTAATTTATGTCGTCCAGTTGCTTTCATATTCTTGCTGTCAAAAGCTAGTAATTGGTTAAAGAAGGCTAAATCTTGCATGGCACTGGATCCACTGAAGCCAAATATCTATCTTCAATATATCCAAATTTAACATATGGTTTTTATTTCTAGAAAGCCAGATCCTCGTGTGTTCAAAATCAAATTTATTTTCCTTTATGCACATTTATCATGTGAATTCTTGCTTCGAATGATCTCTGTTTTTTCTTTTTCTTTTTTCTCTTGGAATTTAATTTGTACATCATATGGACCAAATAAAGATAAATTCAACCGACGTGTAATAAAATTAAGCGCTATCTGTAAAGCTTTATCAAAGGTGGCATGACAGATGAGAGATTATTATTAATTAATCCCTATACCATACCTATATATAAGCCACTTGATAGAAGTTTATATATATAAGGAAGAAAAGCTTGAAAGGCTCTTCCGTATAACTGAAAAAACAAGTATGATTTTAATTAATTATGGCTTATGCTTTTGAGTGTACACATAATCTAAGTGGGCAGCTAGAGTTCGTCTGATCAAGCACTCTTCTTCGCCAACTCCATGGCAGCTCTCATCCATCATCTCACTGTCAGTTTGTTCTACTTCCAAACCCTACACAACCCAAATAGAAAACCATCTCAATATCATAAAGTTCATAACTTGTTACAAGCACAAATAAAATAAAAAAACAAAATCAATCACAAAAAAAGATTAACACAAAACCCAACAAATGATTATCGACACAGGACTTTTTGTCTGATATCATACTAAATAACCAGCATATGGATTATGATAAATTTAATCTTTTATTCACATTTTTAACCAACCTGATTCGGGATTTGGGTGGTTTCTGCTTCTGATGAAAGAGCGGGAGCCGGGCGGGCAGCGAAGGCGGCCGGCCTGTTGCAGAGGAGGAGGAGAAAGATGACGCAGAGAAAAGAGATGAATTTAGAAGCCATGAGTGTTTTTGAAAGTGACTGAAGATAAGAAAAAGTTGGAAACGATAAAGAGAGAGCAAGGAAACGAGTCGTATATATAAGAGGAAAAGGAGAAGAAGAATGGTCGTACGTGTGAACTTGAGAAGGTGCTGGTTGGACTTTGTATGAGCAGCAGCAGATCGTGGACCAAAATAAATAAATAGAATTGAAAGAGAAGCACACAATAATAAAGAAGAATGAAATTGTGGACGTGAAAGTTGACATTTGAAATAAAAAGAAAAATAATATGCAAGGAAAATTTTCAAAAAGGAAGCACCGAAAAATATATATTGGGAGAGAAACAGAACAGATTCTAAATTTCTAATAGAATAATAACGTTGGATTTGGTTTCTTTAGATTCGTGTTTATTGGGTTAATGTTTTTATTTTGGGGATTATTAATCTACGGGTGGAGTGAGTTCAGCCCACTTCGATTGGCCTAAAAGACAGATTAATTAGTTGGTGGTCAAATCATCTGAGATTAAGTAATGATGATTTATGAGAATTAATGATATTGTTTTGTTATGGTAGTTAATTATATGTTCGTTGAAATAATTTCAATCTTTTTGATTGTGGGTCTTGACTATTTGATGGTACTAAAAATGTTTTCCGTATACTAAAAGTGAGTCTAGCTTAGTGGTAATAATTGACATATACTCTCGATGTTCGAATTCCTACACCTCCAAATATTGTTGAACTCAAAAAAGAAAAAAAAAATAAAGATCTTTTGCATAAGATTTTTTTTTTATTTTTTTTATTTTTTTTTTATTTTTTTTTACATGGGTGAAAGATTCGAACAACATATTTCTTAGTCAACAGTACAAACTTTATGTCAGTTGAACTGTGTCCACTTTGACTACCGCATTTGTAATACAACTATTACTGTTTCTTTAAATTAATTTTTTATTCTCCATTCATCATAAATATGTATGGAGTCCTAATATCTCTTGCAGTACACAACTTTTTACACACTGTGCTAGTAATTTTTTCTCTTACGTTAAATCACATAAATATCCCTTTGCGTGGTACATCAAAATAAAGGATTGTTTACAAGTAATAAGAAATATTTTGTGATTATTATTATTCTTAAAAATACAGGTATTCTTGTGATATTTAATTTATTGTAAATTGGAATACACAAGTTTTGGTCATATATATGATAAACAAAGACTATGGTCCCTAGACTATAAGAGGAGTACCATGCATTCTTGGAAAAATATCATAATTTTCAATTTTATTAAAGAAAAAAATAAAAGAAGTTACACCCTATATTCTAGAATGGCTCTACATGCTGAGGCTTGGTTTAAGTCATGATGACATATACAAATGAAGTATTGAAAAAGAGAGAATTGATTTAGGTATAGGACTAAGGTGACATTCATCATTAAAATCATGAAGAAGAAAAAAAATTAAAAAATCAACCTTTCAATTTTCAAAGGCATTGTAATGGGATTCTTAACATTCCATTAACGAGAGGAGGCCCTTCCATTGACCGTTCACACAAGTAAAAGAGCGAAATCTTCCTCTTCAGACTAGTTAGCAAAAATATTATTCACCATTACAATTTTTTAAAAAAATAAAATAAAATAAAAGATATCCCTTTTCTTCCTTCCTTTTCTATTTCTTTCTCCTAATAGTAAAAAAAATTAATGGTGGTTACAAGATTTCTAAGGTCCCGTTTGATAACCATTTGGTTTTGGTTTTTGGTTTTTAAGCTTATAAACACCACTTCCAACTCTAAGTTTTTTTGGCTTTTCATCAACCTTCTCCCATGTTTTCAAAAGCCAAGCCAATTTTTGAAAACTAAAAAAAGTAGTTTTCAAAAACTTGTTTTGTTTTTAGAATTTTGTTAGGAATTCAAGTGTGCTTTTAACAAAAATGAAAACTATTGTGAGAAAATTCAAATAAAGTAAGCTTAATTTTCAAGAACCAAATGGTTATCAAACAGAACCTAAGAGATTTCTAGTAAATGAAAAAGGTTTGTGTTATTATTCTAGTGAAATAAAAAGCCTCCATATTTTCTCCCCTCTCTTTTTCATTTAGAAACACGGGTTTCCAAGCCTTTCCAAGACCATTTGGAAATAAATTTCACATCATTCTCGCATATCGAGAGAGAAAAATAATAATCCTTTTTAACCTGTTCAATTCAATGAGTCAAAAGAAAGAGATAAATTTGAAAATTGGAAATGTTGAAAATCTTGTGGAGTAATTTGGTGGAATAGAATCTATCAAATAACTAATTTGGATTGCCATGACCACTCACGACCAGCAATCTTTTATTAATTAAATCAACTTTACGTTCTAAAATAGTCTCCAATAATTAATCTTTTCATACTCCTTTTTTTTGTATCCTTCAAAAGAAACAAGAATTATATAAACTTGTCAGAAAAGAATTTATATTTTTTTCGTAATTAATTATTTGAGAATCAGCAATTGGGTCAAGGTCTGTGTGAAAATGTAAAATGGTAGGCAGCTGGGGATACTGATCTATAAATAAAATACTTGTCATGAAAGAGATAAACCTCGAATTTACTAAATTAATTAGGTTAAAATATGGTTTTAACCTATATGCAAAAACGTTTTTAGCAAATTTTTCAATTTCAATTGAATGGTAATGATGAAGTAGGTAACGTGTCAACATTCTTTTTTTTTTTCTTCTTTTCAATGTAACATGTCAACAAAGTATGAATCCAATTAGTTAAAGCATTAGTAATATTCTTTAGGCTAAATTATAAAAAATACTCTTGAACTATGGGGTATGTTTCAAGAATGTCCCTGAACTTTAAAAAGTTTCAAAAATACTCCTGAACTTTAAAAAATGTTTCAAAAACACCATTACCGTTAATTTTTTAATGGAAACCGCTAAAGTTTCAATTTCGTTAATACCATTAAACTTTAAAAAAAATTAAAAAAAAAATAACCTTATAGGAAAATGCTTCTTTTTTTTTCCCTTCTCTCACCGTAAATGTTTCCTCCATGAAAATTAATGAGAAGTTTTACCTATTTGTCATGTATTCATACATTAGGAGCCTTTCTTCTCTTTGAACACATCATCCCAAGAGCTTGACTAGATTTTCGACAATGGTATTTTCGAAACATTTTTAACGGTTTCCATCCAAAAATTAACGACAAATGTATTTTTGAAACATTTTTTTAAGTTCAGATGTATTTTTGAAACTTCTTAAAGTTCAGGGGCATTTTTGAAACAAACTCCATAGTTGATGGGTATTTTTTATAATTTAGTCTACTCTTTATAGGTAGTTAAAGCATTAGTAATATTCTCTATAGGGTGAAAGCGAGGGTAAAACCACACCTTCTTTGTAAAGATAAGATAAAATAAAATAAAAAAATCTTTGAAGAAATAGTTTAAAGCTACACTTTCACGTTTATTATGTTATATATTTTAAATAGATGATCATTAATGTCTTTATTTGTTGAACTATGTTCAAATTGACTAATAATCTTTAACTTTTCGTGTATTTTAAAATATTCATAAAGATCCGTTAGATGTTTGAAACCGTTACAGCAACGGCAGCAGTCAATAAGAATTATCTCTTCTGTGTGAAGCTGTAATCATAATACTTATCATTCAGAATAAATTATTTAAAACAAAGGAAAAAGGAAAGACAAAGAGAAAAGAACATAAAGAATCAATCTCGTAATTTGCTTCAAGATATGCCGCTGCCTCACTGCCTGATTAACTCCTTTATGATGAGCAAAAAGACACGCTACTATATAATTCTAATAATTCTCCCATTTTTATTCCATATGGAAAAACTTTGGAATATGAAAATGAATGAAAGACTTGACGAAAATTCCGACAAATTATTATTCGGTTTACTGAAGTCTTTTTCCTTAACTGTAAACCATATACCCGAAATAAAATGCTGATTTAGAGCAAAACTCGGACAACATCTTTATGTTTTTTCCCCAAGAACAAAAGAAAATTAAACACAAACAGAATTAAAGCTGTCGGTACTCTGTGTTAATGTAACATGAATTAATGATGTTTTTTTCACGTTCCGTGTGACATTTTTAAGCCTATCGTGGGCTCCATGAGAGAAAATGTGTTGCATAAAATGACAGAATTCCCGAAGCAACTTTTCTTTCTGTCAATTTTTTTGAGGAAAAATGTTTGGCTGATAATCATATGATTCCAAAATGGCCGGGTGGGGGATTTGACTACACCATGTAAACACGAGCAATAATATATGGTCGTTTAATTTAATCCCCTAGTGGGTTTAGCTTAGCTAGCATGCAATAATTCCCCATTAAAAATGAAACCTGATATTCACATTAAACCTACATACTTTCTTTTCCTTTTGGTGGAGATGGATTATTGAGTAATTAAACAACATCTTCTCATCGGTATAACATCTTTGGTAAAAGAACTAAAAGTAAAGTTAAGGACAATAAATATATCATTAATTATGAAAATATAAAGTGTTATAGGTAATTTTGGACCACTCCGATGTACAAGGAGCTGACGAGGACAACCCGACGCGAGCTTAGAAATAGGACCAAAGGATGGACCCTGGAGGCGAAACGGGCCAAGGGGTCGGCCATGGGCCGAGGCCGAGTTCCTCCAACTTCGTTCGGTCCTTGCTGCCTCTGGCCGCCCCGGTTCCACCTGGCTCGTCCCGAAACGCCTCCGAATTTCTAAAAACCCTAGGAGCATGAGCAGGTATTTAAACCCTTCTTCGTCACTGGAGATGGGATCCCGAATTCTATTCTCGACTTCTCCTCTTATTCTCTAGCTCTTTCATCCGTTTTCTGACTTAAGCATCGGAGGAGGTGTGGCTAGCACCACACTGGTGTGCAGGTTTTCTGTCTTGTAGGCCACGTCTTCCCCCCTCTCATACAAATTTACCGTTGGTGGCACGTGAACGTCAAGTGAGTTCCTCCCGACCAAATTTGACCATCAACATAAAGGAATATTGTAATTTGTGATCCTAAAACTATTTTAATCTGGTGATTTAAAAATAATTGTTATATGATAAGATTTATGTAGCCTCGTGATTAAATCCTAAATGTCATATCATCCAAATCATAGAAGAAAAGAGAAGATTTATGTGGGCAAGAATATTGCCTTTTAAACCCCTGCTTTTAATCTTTGTTATTTGTACATGTTCCTTTGGATTTGAGAAAATTCAAAGTGAAGTAATAAAAAAGTTGTGAGTTGCAATCTCAAGAGGATCTTGGCGTTTTCTTGAAATTGCAGTAAGCCTGAGGGTGCTTGCAAAAAGTAATGATTTGTGTATAAATATTCAAAAGTCAGTCAAAAGAAGAGTCGAGTTTTAAACGCTTCTTCTTCCTTTAAATTTAAAAGGCTTCATCCAATGCATACTTGTGTTTTGGTATTTAATCTGATTCTGCTTCAAAATCTTGCTTTGGCTGCTGAGTTCTCACTTCGTATTCACACAATAAAGAAAGTAGGAAACTTTGAATTTCGCCTCTATTATTTTCACTTTTTTTCTTTTTTCCCTTAAATAGTAAATATTGTAGCCTACATTTATGTCTATTGTGCTCAATTTGTTCTAAACTACAAGCTGCCAAAGTGAGCATAGCTCAGCGATAATTGACATGTACCTTCGACCAGGAGGTCAGAAGTTTGAATCCTTCTACCTCCAAATGTTGTTGAACTAAAAAAAACAGCTTCATAGCTTGACAAAAAAATTTCATTGATGTAATTTATGATATGAGTTTTAAGAAAATTGCATAAAGAGAAATAATTGCACAAGGCATTGATGAACGTATATCTAGATAGGAGGGAAAAGTTGATTATATTATTACTCACTATTATTGATTGGAAAACTATTACCATCTCAAAGATCGATTGTTCAATCTACCGATATGCAATTGTTGAACTAAAAAAAATAATAAATTGTTGATTAGTGAACTATAATCATGGGCTAGTTAATTTTTACTGTCGTTACATTAACTTGAAATGGTAGATCGCTAACTATTGTTAAGCATATTCATCCATTCTTGTTGATTAAGCACTTTCAAAACTAGGCATTATGTTTTTCTTTTTTCAAAAAGAATTGTTATTTTCATACATTTTTAATATTCTGGGAATTATTTCACCAGGGCCAAATAAAAGAGCCTGTTTGTGTTTGGATCACCATCTAAACTTTATGGCCATTTGCAGTCAAATCCATTAAAAAAATCCAAGGTCTATTGGGTCTTATGATGGGCTCTAACAAGTAACAAAATACTATTTAGGGGCAACAAGAAATATGGCTAAAAATAAATAGGTGGCTTGAAATATAACTACAAACGTTTATAAATTAAATAGATGGCTAAATGATTTAATGATTAATAAATACCTATTTGTAAAAGACAAATATGCCCCCCAACAAACTGTCTAACGTATTCTTAACGTATTCTTACGACTTTTATTGTTGTCCTTTTGTAACATGGATAATGAGGGACAAAATGTGAGGGATAAAATCTTTTTTACCGTTGGAAACGCGGAAACCTAAGCCTAAAAAATAGGTAGATCTTTTTATACACTTGAACACAACCCGCCAACTGAACTCCCTATAAATCGGGATTCATTCATCCCGAAAAAAGGGGGGAGAAACTGAATGAAAACAAAAAAAATCTGTTAACGGCGTTTGTCTATAGGCGTATATACTAGGGGTAAAAATGTCAAAAAAAAATCTAGAAAACAGTTCCTGAAAATGCGGTAGCCACCCCTGCGAATTCTGAACATTTGTAGCCAAAAAACAAGAAGGCTTTTTTTCTCTAGCTATTTAGCACAATTCCCCTACTATATTTATTTATGACCATTATCCAGCATTTATTATTATTATTTTTTTTTGTGATATAGATAAGTAACAATTAACAACTTTACCAAGAGGTCAGAGGCTCAAATCCCCCATTCCCAAATGTTGATGTACACAAAAAAAAATTAACAACTTGAGATTATACTTCATTTTATATCAAATTATATAAAAAACAATATAACATTCTGAATGTGAAGAGATGAGATTCAAATCTTCACTTTGTTGATTGATAGAATGTCATTTATCATTAGCCTATCTGGTTCTATTTTTCAAACTTTTTTATTCAATAATATAGTTATATCTTATCCTATATTTTATATTTATTGCTTGCATTTTGATATATTCAAGTAAAATATTATAATTAATATTACTAATATTGCAAAGTAAGGAATATTATTTAATATACAATTTTTCATTTTTGAAATTTTGTGCACCTTATGTTTAGTCTTCACCAATTTTGACATTATATTTTCTAAAATGTTCTTACAGAACTTTATGGTTTATATTGATATTTTAATTTTGTTGTTCTTGTTTTCAAGACGATGAAATCCAATAGTCAGCCCATTTCTTTGCTTTTTCCTCTTTGAAATTATTTAAATTTCCAAGATTATTGAAGAAAAATAAACCACACCTAAAATTTCAATGGAAAGTGACTTTTGGGAGGATCTTATTTGCAAAGTTAAAATTAAATAAAAGGATCGGACAGGGTTGCCATTGCGAATATGAGTTGGGCCAATTGACTTGCTTTGCAATATTAGTATTGATTTTTTCTGCAATTTATTGATTTGTTTATGCATTTGATTTGCTTACTTCATAGCGCACATAAAGTCATTGTAATTCCACTCTGTTCATACCTTCATAACTTTTATGTTAATAATCCCTCTACTTTATATATTTTAATATAAGATTTTGATATATAGATTCTTTATGTATATTTATATCTAATTCTCTGTATAACTACCTGCTGAGAAACTTTTTGAAGTTCCGTACAGAACCCATATTTTTTGTTGTTGATTTTTTTCTTCTACTTTACTTAATGACATAGTTAAACATAGCTTTGAGAACTATAATGTGGAGCATTTCTTTTCATATATAAATTAAGGTTGCCTTGATAATTTTATTTCTAAAATTATGTTTCTTTTTCTATATATATATATATAGTTAGCCACAAATCTTTAGAAAAATAGAAATTCAATTAAATGAGGGTGGTAGGGTATTAGGTTCAATTTGATAAAATTTAAGGTGAAATATAATTAGATTAATTAATTCAAGCAAAATCCAGTGGTAAAAAATGATTTCTTCTAATAAAATATAGGTTTACAAATCTCAAAATACATCACTATCAAACAGATATAAATAAAGAGAGTCCATCAAAGTAACAATCATAGAAGCAGTTGAAATGGGATGACACAGTCGTGTTATACAGCAATTAAGCTTGCTAATGAATGTAAATTTACCTAATAAGGTGATGTAATAATTTGTTTTAGTTTAAGATCGGGGAGGGGCAATAATCAACAACCAAATGTATCTGAACCTAATTAATCGGTCTAAGTAAACTAATTGTACGTTGTCGAATTCCAAGAGGACAAATAGATTGCAAATGTAAAATAATAATAAGGTCAATTTACCATCATTTTCTTGAAAGGAATCGCACCCTCCAAAGTTCCCTCTGCCTAGCAGCATTTGAATACTAATTATAATTATAATATAAACTCTTTTCTTAATTAATATCATAATCAGTTCCTAATTAAGTAAACCTTTAGCCAGTTTTGTTTATGTCATCGGCCCATCTAAGCCGAGCCATATGACATGGTTTATTTGAAGATAAAGAAATATGCCTTGTATTATAAGTTTATAAACAAGGGTTTTATTGAGTGGCTACAAAAAAATTTGACGTACGATCAGCTTTTTCTTACCTTTTTTTTTTTTTTCAAAAAAGAAAAAATAAGTTACTATACTCTCAATTGAATAATTGATTTTTTTTTTCATATTTAATTGAATCGTTAATGTTAAAAGATTAAATTGGTCTGTTTATGTCAATTTGAACCTAACTCAATGGATAAGGTATTAATTATCATCTAAAAGGTTGATGATTCGATCTCTACTTGTAATTGTGTTGAACTAACAAAAATAAATAGTATGTATATAAAATTATGTACAAAGTATATGGATCATGAGCATATACTTCAACTGTACAAGAAGAAGATTAGCACCCATATTATGGATCTTTTAAAGTCCAAAGAAGAATTTAATTAAGACTTCCAAGATTAGTCCTATCAAATTTGTTTTGAAGCTTGGAGATGAATGAATTGATAAATATATCTTCATTCCCAATGAGAATGATATTATCTACTTAGAGAGAATAAGGTAAAAGTAATGGATCTTTCAACACAATGAACAAAATAAAGATATGTTAGCATGAGAAGAAACAAAATCAAAAGTATGATAATATGCCGCATAAAAGACTTAAACTGTGCACCATAAAAAATCAATTGAAGTTTGCGAATATGATGAGTGATAGCACACTTTGTGGACTATTTGTAACTTATTTATTGTTGGTCTATGTGATATATGGACTATTTTTAGAGACATGTCTATTCATTTGGTAGGAATCAAGTATTTTGAATAAAATCGAGGATATTAAGAAATTAACTAAAATTTGGACGCAAATACATAGAACTAAGGAATTTAAAAAGGTAATTGATACCCAAAATTCAAGGAAACTGTGTTGAGAGACCTTTTGTAGTGTTTAGACGTTAAAAGACTAGCCAAAATGTCCCAACAAACAACATTGGAGGCACCATATCATGATTGCAGCTAGAAAACCTGCAAAGGTAGCATTAAGATGACATTGTCTTATAGCATCTCTATATTACGACAAGAGGGACACATGCACACGTCAATATTTCCATAGTATCTCAATACTATGTGGATGAAGCGGAGGCGTCACTTAAGGATACACCTTTGAGACATTGCCCTAGCATCCTTGATGCTTTAATGAACTTATTGGTAGAAGTAATGAAACCAAAATTAACTTAGTGTCAGTAGTTGAAGTGATCGATGATCAAATAACCTAACTTGCATTGCAAAATACCTAATTCCAAACGCGTCTACATAGAGTGTACATATATTTGTCATAGTGGCAAATACACAAGACAAAGTCTAAGAGAGAGATACAATAGAAGAGAGAATAGGTCGGCCATGAAAATAACGTAAATTTATGACTCCGATAACATGTGATTGATCGAGAAAATAAACTATATAGATATATGCCCATGTACATTCTTGTCAACCAATTTGAGTCGTATTTATAACACAAAAGATATATCATATTATCACTTAAAATATAGAAAATTTAAATGATATAAGGTCAATAACACGAACAACTTAGTGGTTAAGACATATGCTTATTTCTTCAAAGTGGAAGAATTCAAATCTCCATAGTCGCAAATTTTTATACCAAAAAAAAAAAACATTCGGTGAAATAGCATTGAAAGACTAAAAAAGTACGATCCAAGGAAATGTTAGGAAAGTGTGGACACGGCAGGCGAAAGGCAAGTGAAGGTGGATGGTTGGAGGAGGAAAAGTTAAAGAGCATGTGAATAAAAGAAGGCATAAAAAGCAAGAAGAAGGGTACAATTGAACAGTGAAAAAAGTGGTAAAACAAAGACAATCACCATATCCTATTAATCTCCATCAATCTCGCTCTCACGCGTCAACATTTGTCCTCTAAACCCCAACCCAACTGCAAGTCTGCAACTCCTTTAATTCGCCCTTCCCATTCAAATCTCGTACCCTCCCCCTCCCAACACCTCCATCTCTCTGCCCAGCACCTCCCAGTTCCTCTAATGGAACACCTTTTTCCTCCACAAAAAGCTTATCCTGGATTTTCTCACTGCATGTTTTTCCATGTGACCTGTCCAAACTTCCTCTCTCTCTGGAATTTAAAGTTCATTAAAGTCATATCCTCCCCTTTCTTTTCTTCTCCTTTCCAAATGCTCAATCTCAAAAAAAGAGTTGAACTATATGTTAGAGATCTTATGAACATAATATATAGTTCAATGGTATTGTTTTCTGGATTTATAGAAATTTTTATATGTATAAGGTGTTGTTACAAATACAATGATTGGTTTATTTCGAAAGATAATTTGTTGCTTTAACTTTTATATCAAGTAAAACTATACAAATAAGATACGCAACAATATTCTTATAGACGGAACGGACAACAACGATGGGTATTAGAGTTGATTAAGGTTGGAGTTATATTACGCCAAACACAAGGAGGGATGCTTTAGTTACTTAAAAAGTTGCATTTAACTAAATTAAGTAAAAAAGAAAACATCTTTATGGGCAGAGGGTGGGTCGTCCACATGAGGCCTACTATGGATGGAGATGGACTAAGTCTTCCGAATTTGTAGAGATGATTGGCGAAGTTTGTGCTTTGCTCTCAACTCCCAACCACTCCTTTTATAAAATTTCCGAATAACAGAGGAATCTTTTAAGGTTGTTGTACTCCAACTCCTGCAGCTTTACAAATTTAAAGAGGCCAAAGGATAATAAAAAAATTAAAAATAAAAAATAAAACATCTAAATATATTTCTTTAAAACCTAACAAAAGCTTCTAAAAAATTGTAATGTGCATGGAGTATTTAACAAGTAAACTGCCAGTTTTAGTCAATCAGCTTTTAGATTGAGCAAATATTCTACCCTTTTTAAAGTTGGAAATTTTGTGGTATTTAATTTATAGGAATCTCTCTCTATGTCTCTATCACTCTCTAGAATAATAAGGCTAACTTTTTTAAAAAAAAAATTATGGACGGCTTCATGTCTGCCAATTTTTTCTCAAGTGACGGCTACTTGTTTACTCGTTTTCTCCACTTTCCGTTGAAATTTCTCTTCTCCAAGCTTTTTTTAACCTAATTTGAGAGTTTAAGTTCATTGTATGCTATAATTTTTTTGTTGGTCATTTATATTATATTGAAAATAGCCATCCAAATTATGATTCCACGGAAATAATAACATGTCTTAATATGATGTTAAAATTTGTAAACGATAGTCGTCGATGTTATACATATACTAATAAAGTATTATTTCAAAGTACGACTCTCAGGAGTCAGAATCTTCTTTATTTCAACCAGAAGGCCAGAATATTAATAATGTGTTAATAATTAAATTGAAACAATAAAGTCAAACTTTAGGCTAAGCTTATTCCATAATCAACTAATAATTAATGTGTAAAATGACAACTTAACCCTCTGGTTTACACCTTTTTACATCCACGGTCTGATCGCGTACTGGACACCATTTCAAGTGGAGGAATCCTAAGCCGCCGTAGCCCTCGGCGGCGCAGCCGAAGTCACGACCCAGCCCTCGTGGTCTCTGATTCTATTGTTTTTCCTAAAGGAAAAAATCTGAATTTATTTTACAATATTTTATTGATACAGATGTTTAGTGTAGAATTAGATTTATTTTCTCGAATTAATCGCCGCCACGTGTAGTTTGTGGAACCCACAGTGTTTGTTTCTTCATTACGAAGCTAAGCTAATATCAGCCATGCACCAATGTCACGGCCCCACTGGCTTATATCACCCATCTGTCCCGCTAAAAGAAAAGCGCGCTTACACACTTCCACTACAATGCCACTTAGATATATTATATTGTTCAAAGACAAAAGTACCCTTCACAGTTAGCCTCAATTTTCGAAACTACCCCCAAGAGTTTGGCTTTTAAATATCAAGCCTCTACGCTGCAATTCTTCCCTTTCCTCCTCCTTCTCTCCTCCTTTATCTAGTTGAGCAATTTCTTTATCTTGTCGTCATGCTATCCACTTTTCCGACTGGTTCGCCAATCGAGTCCATGCTCGAAAACCCGTTTCCCGCATTCGACGGCGCCTCCACGACGTGGGAATGCCACGATCACGAAATTTTGCCGGCCTTGTTCCAGGTGCCGGAACCGGCCGGTTTGGACGTATTCCAGTCCCCGAAACCCGTGATTTCGAGTTCCAGTTCGGAAAACCGGGACGAACCGGAAGCCATGGAGCCGGGTCCGGATGAACAGAACCAAAAGGTTCAGGTGATAGACGAGAGAAAACGGCGGCGGATGGAGTCGAACCGGGAGTCGGCGAGGCGGTCCCGGATGCGAAAACAGAAGCACTTAGAAAACTTAAGGAGCTTGGTGAACAAGCTGAGAGTTGAAAACCGGGAGCTTTCGAACCGGCTGCGTTTCACGCTTTATCACGTGAACCGTGTACGGACGGAAAACGACCATCTCCAGACAGAACACACAATTCTGCAGCAGAAACTTTTGTACAGCCGACAAGTATTAATATTCCGGCAATTCCAACGACAATTCGCTTACGCTTCCCCGTACAACTACAACTCCTTTGAACAACAACAAATCCCCGCGCCAAATCTCTCCCAATCGCAATACATCCTTAATAACAACAACAACAACCTCATTAATTGCTAAAACCAACCAGACCATTATAAGAAGAAGCCATTTCTCAGCACTCTCTCTCTCTCTCTCTCTCTTCACCTCTCTCTCTCTCTCTTCTGTGTAAACTAAAAAAAGCTGCTAGAGAAGGAAAAAAAATATATTGGTGGGGTTTTACGCTATTTTTGAAGCAACTAATAGTGTGTAAAAGAAGATCGGCGACTAGCTTTATTAGTAATGGCTATGCTTAAGCTTTTTCTTCTTTCTTCTTTTTTTTTTTTTCCATTTTCTCTTAATTATATCTACTATTTATACAAAGAATCGGCTTTCTTTTAGCAAATCGGAATATCGTGTCGTTTGAAAGTTCGAGATACATGGGGCCAACCATTATTTCAAAGTGTTTAATCACATTTTTTTTCTTTTGTTTTTTGGGAATGTAAAACAAACTTAGACTTATTCGAGAGGTGACAATTATAATGAAACTGCGAAATGTCTATAATGTCCATCTTCAGAGTTTTTATATGTTTCTGCTCTGTTGAGGGCTACAGTTGTCATTTTAAATGATATTTCGTTACGATACATCCGAAAAGGGGAGAATTTATTAATTATTACATATTCTTTTAAAGAAGATGTGAAGCCTATTTTTTTAAGTTTTGGGACAATTATTGCCAAAATGTAATCTAATTCCCCTCTGACGTTTAGGACTTTATGGGAGGAGGCAGTTGCCTCTTTGAACTTTACAAACTTTTTTTTCCCTCTTTCTTATTAATTTAATTAAGACCATTAGAGATATGGGATCTCAATTTACGCGTAATAAACAAATAAATTAGTGGTTAATGGTTTTTGCGTTTTTTTTTTTTCTTTTTCCTTTTTTATTTGAAGAAGTTTTAATGTTTTATTCGAACCAAAAAGAGCTCGCTTTGTCATTAAAATAAGTAATTTATTTCATCACGTATTCATAGAAAGAACAAATTGTGGATCAAGTTGATATGAATAGTATAAAAATGAACCATTACCACCTAAAAAAACAAAAAAGAGAAAAAGAAAGGAAAAGAAAAAAGAGTTAAGCTTGAATTTTATGCTTCTTTCAATTTTAAAAGTGGAAAGACTTGAAATTCTTATGTTCCGTTCGGTTTATGTGCTATAAGACTAATTAGCCAAACCAATTTTTTAATATTAATCTTTATTTAAGAAAATTAAATTGATTATGTTAGTGAGATGTTGAAAATTTAAATTTTATTCAGCTATTGCTTGATTATTTTTCATATAAAAATGAATAAACACCTTGATGAAAAAATATTTTTGAATAAAAAATAAAAAGTTGACACTTCTTGACTAACAAATTTTAAAATTATGAAGATGGTAGAAAGGTTTGATATATTCCAACTAAGGCTTAATAAGTTTAGCCAATCTGAACATGATTAAATTGGTTAGTATATACCATGAATTAAGAGATTAGAAGTTCAAATCTCTCATCTCATAACTAAATAATAATAATAATAACATATTTAAATCGACAAAAACAAATTGAATTTTAAACCCTCCCTAAACACAATTAAAAAATTTATCAATATTTCAAAAAAGCGATCAAAACAAAATTTCATAGTACACCTAAAAATTATAAGAATGACGACTATTCCAACCAACCATAGTTTATTTAATTGAAAAAGATTCAAGTGTATGACCCCAATTTTGATCGCAATCCAATTAAAAGTATATGTTTAATATTATTTTCTAACTTTTTTTTTTTTTAGAAACCTCTCTCTTTTTGATCCACAAACACTTCTTTTTAACCCATCAATTTTGTAGATTTTGCAAGTTAAAGGCATTCATCCAATAAGGTGCATTGGATATTCCCCGCATAGTAGTATTGCATAAACAGTTGCCCAATAAGATTGTTTTTGCCTTTGCCCATTGTCCACCAAACTTTGGTTTATTTCTATTTTTTTTCAAGGCATGAATATAGTTGCCAATATTTTATTACATTAACCATAAAGTTGGCTTCTTTTTTAAAGCCTTGTTGAATTCAAAGCTTGGAATTCATATTTTGAAATTTAATCCACAATTTTTAGAAAAAAAAAAGGGGTTAGATAGAGCCAAATTATGAAGCGAATTATAGTAATTAAAATATGTAATTGATATTAATTACATATCTTTTATGGCCGGCAGAAATAGTATCTATATTCTATGTGTTACATTTTTTAAATTCATGAGTAATTTTAGGTGTGGTGTTTGAATATTTACCCTGTAGCTTATATTACTAGCTGTTGAGAAGTTTAAATTAAATTTAATTAAATTTAATAAATTCATTTGGTTATGAGATTTTAAAACTTTGTGCCCAATCTTGTGGATTAGAATTCGATCACAACCGACAAAAGAAACAAGGGTTGTTTTCTTCTTTTTGTTTTTGTTTTTTCCTTTTTTCTTTTCGGGGTGCTTAAAGACAATTTTTAAAATTATAAAGTTGTTTGAGAAAATAGACACTTGCCTGAAAATTATGCTATCGTGTTTGTGTGTATAAGAAAAATATGAAAAAAAATAAAATTATTAATATTTTTTAACATTTTATCTGTTAAAAATAAAATTTCAATTCTTCTCAAAAAAAAAAAAAAAAAAAAAAAAATTCAATCACTGTTGAACTATGCTCACTTTGACCATTTAAAAATAGTTATCGAGATCTTAACTAGCTTTAATTTGCAAACATATAGTTAAAACTGTGTATGAGTTTATTTGAAAATGCTAAAAACATTTTATAAAGAAAATATTCAACCATATTTTCAAAACAAAAAAAAAAAAAAAGAAGAAAATATTCAACCAAGCAGGCATATTTTCAAGAGATAGAAAATACAAAATAAATAAATAAATAATTATTGAATAGAAGCTTAAAAAGGCCCATCCATCTGGTAAATCTTGTCATGTTTCATTTGTCTTGTCCCCACCACAAAAGAGAAAGATAAATGAGTTTAGTATTTATTATTATTATTATTATTTTGAGAATAAACAAAAAACTAAAACTCGTTTATCTTTTTCTTAAGTGGTGGGTGGGGACAAGACAAAGGAAAATTTACTAAACTCATAATTGCATCGAAAACAACACTTCGAAAGGCTTTCTATCTAATTTTTGGAAATTGTAGGTGTGATTTTTATGGAGGAAGAAAATATGAGTTTATTAGCTCAGTTTTATTTACTTAATTAATTTAGTTAATTGTTGATTAGTTGATTATGACTATTTAGTACAACAAATATGGGGTATGCATGAAAATTTGAACTTTCGTCCTCAAAGAAAAAATACATATCAATTATCGTTGAATTATACTCATTTTGACCAATTAATTTGTTAATTAGTATTTGAATTTAATTGCATTTCTTTTTTTTTCTTTTTTTTTTTTTGTAGAATTATAAATAGCTACATTTAGGTTTGTATTAGGATTTTTTTTACTACTTTTTCCTTGAACTTATCTAAGAATATTGTTTGTGAGCATAGTCCACGCTAATTGATATGTACTCTCGGAAGTTCAAATCTCTATACCCAAAGGTTGTTGAACTCAAAAAAAAAAAAAAAAAAAAACTAAGAATATTTTCTCTCTTTAGGCGGATTTTTCAAATGCAATGATGTTGGATGTCTATTGCATCAATTTTGATTTTAATTTTTCCTATATATAATATGTAATTCCAAAGCCAAAATCACTTTACTAATATATTTGAAATACTTAAAAACGAGAAACAAAATTTTATTTGTAATTTGCTTTAACTTTTTATGATATACGAAGAATAATAGGCAAATAACATCGGAAGAAACACCCATTTTTCAAAATTAGAAATGAAATTAAAACATCACACACGATCTTCTTTTGATGTAATTTTGTCATAATATTCGGTTTAAAACTGATTATCAAATGGGGAGAGGCTAGAGGGATTCAAAATGACATATAGTTACTAGATAGATCTCTTGTAGCTCATGGTCACAATATTTGTTTAATTACTCAAGTACAACCAACCTTTTTTTAGTTTGACTTGTTGGGTTGGAGATTGAAACGTCAATATTTGAGATTGATAATTGGTGCCTCATTCACTAAGTTTGTTCGAATTGACAAGTACAATTATTATAACCTATAATTGTTTATTATTACCGAATTATTATTATTATTATTATTATTATTATTATTATTATTATTATTATTTTATAATTTCTCATAGATGAAAATCCTAATTAGTCCAAAAAATAATTAAAAAACATAGGAAACTACATTTTTCTTTTTTAAGGAAAACTACTTATATTAATTTTATTTTAAAATTTTCTCTAAGATCTCAAAAATTAAACTATATAACGAATAGAGTAATTGCAGTGGGTGGCAAATTAATTATATATAATAGCAAATTTAGCACAAGGTTAAAAGAATTGCAAATATGACAAAAAAATTAGAATATTCCTATTTTACCCTTCTCTTTCTCTCCCTTTCCATTTACCCTTTCTTCCCTCATTTTTTGTGTATTTTGAAATCTGTTACGATTTCTTCTTCTTTTTTTTTTTTACGATTTCTTCTTTTTTTTGTTTGCATATTTTGAAATCTGTTACGATTTCTTTTTTTTTTTTTTTTTTCATTTTTGTGCATTTATGAACGGTTACGATTTCTTGTTTTTTTTTTTTTTTTATTGTTTCTTCTTCTTTTTATTTATATATATATATATGATAATATGTGGGGAGGGGGATTCGAACCACAGACCTTGTGCCATCAGTACAACTTTATGCCAATTGAGCTAAGTTCTTGTTGGCCTTCTTTTTAATTCAAAAATGCCAAGAATATAAAAATAGCAATTTTGGTGAGTGTTTGTATAGGTATATCAAAGTATATCACTGATATACTCCGGTTAATCGTAGTCTATCACTGACTATCACTGGTCGAAGTCTATCAGGGCTATAATTGATAGATAATGAAATACAAATAATATAAGAATAGCAATTTTATGGTGGTGGTCACAGAGCTTGTGTGCTAGGCTTTAAAAATTATATTGTTGATTGAGAGTCGCTTGTTCGTAATGGTTATTTTTGGATTTTATGTTCTAATTACCACAAGAGACTTAAATCTTTTGTTCAATTTATGATTGTAGTATAATAATTTTGGATAAGTTTCTAATTACCGAGATGATTGCAATGCAAAGTACTTTACTGATAGATTTCAATTAAATTGATTTCTATCGGTAACAATCATTGGTAGACTTCAATTAATTGATAATTAACTGATTTCTATCCGAGATAGAAACTGATAGACTTCAATTAACTGATTTCTATCCTCGATAGAAAATGATAGATTTGAATTAAACTAATTTCCATCAGTGATACAAGTCAATAGACTTTAATTAAATTGATTTATGATAGAATTAACTGATAAACTTCAATTAAATTGATTTCTATCAGTGATAGAAACTAATAGTCTTGAATTAAATTGATTTCTATTAGTGACAGTAACTGATAACCTTGAATTAAACAATTTTCTATTAGTGATTATCACTGATAGACTTAAATTAAATTGATGGATAGAAACTGATAGCCTTGAATTAAACTGAACTAATAGCCTTGAATTAAATTGTTTTCTATCAGCGGCTATCACTGATAGGCTTGAATTAAACACGATAAAAACTTATAGATTATGATCATCAAAGTCTATTAGTGATACACACTGATAGACTTCGTTTAATCAAAGTCTATCAGTGATACACACTGATAGACTTCGATTAATCAAAGTCTATCAGTGTCTATCACTAATAGACTCCGATTAATTGAAACTTATCATCAAAGTCTATCAGTATTTATCATTGATAGACTCCGATTAATCGAAGTCTATCAGTGACTATCAATAATAGAGACTGATAGACTATTGGAGATACTAAGGGTATTTTCGTAATTTAACGTATTTTTTGCTATTTCCGAAAATAATTTCATTTTTTTGCTATTTTTGCCATTCTTTTGCCGGTTTTTGCTATCTGTGCAAAGCCCCCTAACGAATATACCATTTTTATATAATTTTTCTTGTTTGAATAAAACAACATTTAGGGTGAGGATTGGAACATTTAACCTTTTGATCAAATGTACATGTCTTAACCAGTTACGCTATGCTCCAAGCATATACAAATTATCTTATTCCTTCAAAACAGAAGATTAATATTAAGATGATAATGTACCCTGTTTCAAAGCTCTAAAAATAATCATCTACATTATTCCAGAGCAATCTGTAGAGTGATAGAGAGAGGGTGGGGTAGTAGGTAAGGATGGAAAATGAACATCAAATCAAAGCAAAAAAAAGGTTATAGTTTTAGGGAAGAAATTGTCTCTGTTTTTTTCTTCATTTGCAAGTTACAATGAAATGCTACTCTAATTTTCCAGAACACAACCCCACACCCTATTAAAAATCCCATTCATTATTAATCAAGTTTTGGCTTTGTTATCTTTTCAAAAAAAAAAAAAAAATGCTTTGTTCTTTCATTTCTTACACACAAAATTACCACTTGATTCATCTTTCTTTATATATATATATATATTCTCTACCAATGCGTTTACTTGCGCAAATTGAACATTATTATATAATATATTATATCCTTTACCACCCTCAATTATTGATCAAGTTAGAGTAAACCTCTAATGATTGTTAAGCCTCGTCATTTTGCCATTTAAAATGACCCTTTATTTTTTTCTCTTCATTTTTCTCATATTTATTTATTTATTTTCAATTACCCAACAGGTTTGATATATTACCTAAATGGCATATCAATGGTATGTCATAAAATTTTCAACCAATCAAACCAATTAATAAATGCATCTACTAATTTGTGAATCCAAATATAGTTTAATGGATAAGGTTAAGGTGTCGAATATTATTTAAATTAAAGAAAAAAGTACACATGTCTTGTGTTCAAATTTTTGAGCTACTAATAATGTATGTTTTAAAAAAGCAATCTATATAATTTAAAGATGGACAACTTTTTCTGTCAACTCAATTCGATCTTTTGAAAGAAAAAAAAAATTAGTATGTTCATCAGCCTTTCGAGGAACTATTTGTTATT
The DNA here is from genome assembly GCA_017139565.1 of Luffa aegyptiaca. Taxonomy (NCBI): domain Eukaryota; kingdom Viridiplantae; phylum Streptophyta; class Magnoliopsida; order Cucurbitales; family Cucurbitaceae; genus Luffa; species Luffa aegyptiaca. The sequence goes on from CM029398.1 coordinate 47,930,762, forward strand.
ATGACCAAATACCACTTTCAATAATTTCTAGCTTTTAAGGTGTGGAGATAACTAATTAGCAGCATGCCATTTTTTAAAAAAGAAAATTAGATGACTATCAATCATACTCTTATCAAAATGAATAGTCTTTATGATTTAATGAAACGATCCTTTTACTTTATATATTGCAAAATGTCTAACCATCTTAAACATAACTAATTGAAAAGTTTCTTCATAATCTTGAATCAAACACAGCATACACATATATATTTTTTTTAAAAAAAAAACACACACAATAAAGATATCTACTTCTTCCATGAATTTCATGGATAGAAAACATAAGAATTCGGAGAATATGTAACATTGAACTTATCATTTTAAATCACTCCTAATTATCCTACTATTGTTATTCATTTTTTTTTTTTAAAAAAAAAACAATACTATTGTTATTATTGTAATATTTGATGGAAATATTTAACGTAACCATCGTCAAAATGAAACATGTACAATATGAATCTAAGATATCATAATTAAGAGAGACCAAGTTTCATAATCTCATTTCTAAACAATCCACGTATATTCCTTTTCATTCACAATAATAGCTTTTCATTTCTGTACACATATGCTCCAACAGCCACACATAAAGAACAATAGACTTTTTTTTTTTTTTTTTTTTTTTTTTGCTTGCTTGAAGAAAAAGACAACTTTTAATCTCTCCACATTTTTTTCAAGAGGAAAACCTTTTTCTCCCCTTTTGGAGAATATGCTAGCAATAACATCATCTTTCCCAGTTAAAATCAGATCATACAATGAAATCCACTTATTTTTCAAAACTATAAAGTTGTATTTGACTAAGTGCTGGTGCATGCCATTGTCTCAATGACAGCGTTGGTTTAAATGATAATGAAAGCTAGATATTTTTCTCAACAAATCACAAATGGGCCTACCTTTCAGAGGGCCAGCCCATTACACACCCCACAAATCCGCTAAGAAGGCCCATCAAGGACAGGCTCTTCGAATGAACAGCCCAACGTCGCCGAAAGCCCAAGATTGCTGGCAGGCCCAGGCCAACCTCTAAAGCATTTAATATGGTGGATGGAAAAGAGATTCTCTGACATTATTTTCTATTTATTACGAACAATATCTTGAACACAAGGGAATGACAAATGAAAAATCATTGAATCTAGCCGCCTACATTATGTGGCTTTTTTTTTTCTTTATAAATTAATTAATTTAATATTATTATTATTATTATTAATTTTTTATTCAATGTAACTGGGAGATTTCACCTTAAAAGTTAAGTTGAGGTTGACATTGTTTATATTTTTTGGACAGGAAATCTAATTTTTAGTCAAAGATATAATTTCTTAACCAGATCAATTTTTATCTATTTTTATTATTCTTTAAGAAAATTGAAATAAGTTTTTGAATTTTTCTATTATACATTTAATAATATAGCTAACATTAACACCGTCCATCGAGTTCAAACATCTCGAAAGGAGGTGGTAGGTTCGAATTTCTCATGATTCTGAACGTTGTTCAAATGTAAAATTATCACATTTTTCAAAAAAAAAATGTAAAATTATCACAATAATTGGAGGATGAAAAAGTGAAAATAATGTTTTATTGATAGGAATACGCACCTTCCTATTTCCAAGTGGACACACGAATTCTATCTCTACGAAGCTTGAAGAAACCGTCGTCTCTTATTTCACAAGAATCAACGCTGTTACAAGAAAAACCAAACAACTTATTACTCTTCTTCACAACAGCAACAGCCACAGCTCCTTTACTTCCCCTGTGCATAAATTTCCCATTTTTGACACTTTTAGTACACTCCTTGTACGCCACGAGAAAAGGGTCCTCCTCCCACCGGCTTCCCTTGGCCGAGGCGTTATTTCTAATCGAACGGGGCTGCAGGCGGCACGGCGGCGGAGGAATAATCTTAGTCTTAGAGCCGACGTCGAATAATTGAGAATCTGGTCCGTGGGAGTGGGTGTAGGAGGGCGGGGGCGAAGAAGAGTGCAAGGCAAGGGCTTGAAAATCTCGGAAGCAGAACTTGGAAACGCCGGGCTTTTCCTCCCAAGAAAAGGGAACATTTCCATGGGAAAGGACTTTTCTGTGGCTCATAATGAAATGGAAATGAAATGATAATTGTAAAAAAAGGGGTTTTGGTTTGGGGAGTCTGAGGCTTTCTCTCACACACACACTGTTTTTAAAAGCGAGGAAAAAGAAAGCATGTGACGTGAAGACGAAGGCTTCAGGTTTAATAATTGAGAAGCAAAGGAAAAAATGAAAGACCTTAGGGACCAGCTGAATTCAGAGGCTTTATTTTATTATTGATTTTTCTTTTGAGCTTTCTTCTTTTGGGGTAATTTAATTTGTTGTTTATTTGGATTTGGATAAGGAGTTTGTTGTAGGATCATAGGATGGGTTTATTCTAAGTAGTTGGGCGGTAAACGTGGAATGAAGTTTCATTTCTATAACAGAATCGGTTTGGTTTTTCTGCCATCCCAAGCAATAAAATATTGTTTTTCTTCTTACAAAGGAATGATGGATTGAATCATTATCATTATTTAATTTTTATTTTATTCATTACAGTATATATTCTATTTTTATGATTTTGAAAGAGAAAACCCTCTAGAACATTTTTTGTTTTTTTTGTTTTTAGTTCAAACCCTCTAGAACTTGGATACTGCTAATTTTGCTATGTATTTATTCATTTTTGTCCTGCATTAGCAATAAAAATATGTTTTAAACCGGAAGAGATGGAGAGGCTTGATTTACATTAAAAAAAAAAAAAAAAAAAAATCATTTTAATATTCTTGCATTAATTTTTTCTATAAATTATTGAATAGATTTTTTTTTTTTTTTTTTGAAAAAGTAAGTAAATTATTAAAACGCCACTTGGGCAAACAACGACCGGTCAAAATCGACCAATGAACAAATCCAACTTGGGATATGATTAACCCAAGTCTCACAAGATCTTGACAACCTAGCTCTTTTTGCTATCAAATCAGCTGATTATTACATCTTCAAGGAATATAAAAAAACTGGATTTCACCAAAAGAGGGCATTAGATTCCATAGTGACTCTACCAGGGCTTCAACATCACACCAAATAGAAATTTAGTTTAGATATGTGTTCTCTTTAATTATTAACGCTCTCAAAACCAATTGGCAATGAGTAGTCCAGGTCTCCACTTATCTTTTAAATGTGAAATCCTCAACATACCGACCAAAATTGACCCAATTTGAAATTGATATGATTTCTTCACTCCAAAAATTGCACTCTATTTAATCCTACTTTTGAACTTGATCGAACCTTCATCTTTAGTTCATCAACTTTTAGGATGGGAGATTCGAACCTCTGATCTCTTAGTCGAGGGTACATGCCAATTACTGCTAGCTATACTCTGACGGATCAAACCTTGATCTTGTTGATATTGTAGATTTGGCGGTTTTTCTCTTCTTCCTTTTTTTCCCCCTCCTTTTCTCCGGTTTATGAAGTTACACCCTCATGTTGGAATTACTAAATTCCTACACCAATTACTCGTATCTATAGGAATTTATAATCTGTATAAAAAATTTGAAGGAATTAATAAAGATGAGTCATAAAATACAGGTTTGATTCAAATTAAACCGTTTGAATATCCTTAATGTTATAATAACACGCAAATGGAGAACAAAAAGAATAAAAAACAAACATTATTTCTTAAATATAAAGCTTTCCCATTGAATTACGAATAAAATAGCCTTGTTTTCATCTGCTTAGTGCATCGTGCACTCGTTTAAAATGGTTGATTAAAAAAGAAAAAACGGCATTAATTGGAAACCTAATGTTTGAAGCATTGTTTTCCAAATTCATATCAATGGGATTAAATCATAAAATACATAGAGCCACCACACACACCAAAAAAAAGTAAAGAGAGTTGAAACGTAATGGAAAGTCCACGTTAATGGTAGGTGGGGCATTAATTAAAACCTTATCATATAAAAATAATATATTACGTCGAAACCAAGGCCTGTAATTAAATCAAAATCAAATTAATTCAAAGAATACAATGGATCGCTTTCGGGGATAGAAAAAAAGAATGCATGGGACAATTATTCAAAGGATTAGGCTCAGAATAATTCATGGGTTGGCGGCTGTTTCGTTGAATGTTTGAACAGAAAATTAGTTAGTGGCAGCTGTGAGAGCTATGGTTTTGGAGTTAAATGCAAGGAAAATTAAGCAAATGAGTTTTAACTTTATGGGAAGTGCTTTTAATGTAAACCATGACTTTTCTTTGTTATCTTTTTGAATGCTTGTATGGCGTGATTAGCACTCGAAATTTACAAGAAATTAAGTTTAAGGAATGAAACTACACCAAATTGTGTTTGAATTATACCATAACTTGACATGTTCTCCAACTTGGCTTTTCTTTTTCTTCCTTTCTCTCTGAATTTTCCATGTGTAATAATATTGGATTGTGGAGGGTGTTAAAAAGACAACCAAATCTTCTATATGTCTTAATATGGTTATTGTTGTCTTTGATTATTTATAATTGTTACTTTTAATCGAATTAGGAGTTTGGTCGAGTATGTAACAAATAGGGCTTTGTTTTCTTCCTAGCGACTGATGTATGAATGATTGAATTATTATTCCACATTTTGGTTTGTTGGAATACTTCTATCATCCTATAGTTAGTTATATAAATGTAATCATTTACTTATAAAGAAAGTACTGTTAAAAAGTTAAAATCAAATATGGGTTGTTTTTGTTACCATCTCAAGACAAAAGGTTTGAAAATTAAGTATGATTTTAGGGATACATTTAATAAGGAAATATTTAGTGAGTCTAATATTAATGTGATTTTTTTAATCATGTGATTAAATAAGCTAAAATGTTATTTTGATGTATAAATAAGAATAGTAAATCATGTTTGAAAAGATTGAGGTACATCTCCAACATCTTCTGTGGATAAACCTTAATCTATCTATATCTATAGTATACATAAAAGCCACAATGAGGAGAAACTTTTTGTGTCAATTTTATCCCTCAACATTTAAATTGTATGCCAATTTTACCCTTAAGTCTTTCATATTCCTCATTCATTGCTTAGTGGAATAAATTCTTTTTCTTTTTTTCTTTTTTTCTTTTCTTTTTTTTTTTTTTGAGAAAGAATAATTTCCTTTTAATTGCAATTCTTTGCAAAACAATAAAAAAAAATAAACAAAAGACTCGAAGAGAGCACAAGGGAGGCGAAGAATAAAAGCCGCTCAATAGTATTTTAATTTTATTTTTTAAATTGAAAAAAGAAAACTATAATTTTAACAAAATATGCTATTAACGTATTAACAATTATAATTTTAACAAACTATAATTTAAATTAGTCATATTATATTATTATTGGAAAAAACTTTAATAGTATTTTAATTAGCCGTTCCTACGCTTGTTTTTAATGTACTACTAAAATGGTGGAATGTTAAAAAGTTTTTCCTACATTTTTAGAAGTTATAAAATTCAAAAGGTTTTGTAACTATCATATTAACTTTGCTAAATGTCATTTAAAATATTGAAATATGAAAAGAAAAACTCTTTATTATTTAATTATTGAAGATCAAAAGTTGAAGAATCTCAAAGGTTTTTCGGCCTCTCCATTTTCTACAACTATAAAAAGGCTCTCTTCTATTCGTTCTCAACAACAATTTGAGCTCATGATCAACTTCTTCTTCTTATATTTTTCTCTCACTTTTTCATTTTCTAAAACTATAAAAACACCCTCTTCTAGATCTACACATTTTCAACAAGTTCTTATATTCTCCTCTTGTGGAGAAATGACATCACCACCCTAAAATCTCTCTCTCTCTTACCCTATGATTCTCTACTCTTGCCATAAACCAATTACCACTCATTCCAATTTCCTTCCTCTTTTTTTTTTTTAATTGATATGCTTGTGTATTTTTTCTCATTCTTTTTTTCCTCCATGATCGTCGGTGTTTGAATGTCCACCAATCATAATAGCGTTGTTTATATATATATATATATATATATATTTGGAAACATATTCAAATTATATATATATATCATATAATTAATAAAAATAACATATCGAAAAATAATTTTTTATACAAAATCTAGAGAACTAACAAGAATAAGAAAAGATTTATCAATTTATTTCTTAAAATTAATTCTAAAATTGTTAGTCATGTCTTTAATTACAATTTTTTTTAAAAAAAAGATGTCTTTAATTATAATTAATTAGAGAATTTCAAAAGTTTTGAAATTTTAATAATTATGTAACTTACTTCCAACTCCTACCACTATATAAAGAATACTCTCTTCTACTTTTTAATAAGAAATGAAAAGAGAAAACTGTCTTCTGCAGTGTTTTTTTTTCTTACTCTCTTCATTGTCTTTGTCTAAAATTTAAAAGTTTACCATATAAAACATAAAAGTAAGGAAACATCATTAAATTTAATATATGATTAAATAAAGATGAAAATATCACGTGCATTGCACGTGTTAAAAACTAGTTGAGATAAATGTGGTTGTTTGTTAAGAATTATTGGAAACTTATTGTACAAGTCATTTGAATTAGTTATTCTTACTTATTAAAAACTAATATTAGTGTCATCTATTTAGAGTACTTATTTGTAATTAAGAAGGATGTGGTTTAATGGAGTTGATTAGAGAGATTGGTAAAGTTAGTGATCTAGTTAGTGGGTTAGTGGATCGTTATTCATGTTCAAGTACATACAATGTTTCTCACTTCGAGGCATAGAACAAAATAGAAGCACTTCCTTCGTGCAATTTCTCTCATGTCTCCACTATTTGTTCTCTTAATTTTTTGTTACGTGTCACATATAATTAGATTAAATGTCTTACCTTCATTTATTAACTGTGGTCTTAGAAAACTATGCAATCATACAACAAAACTAATAATCAAACTTAGATATTGTTACCCACGAAATCGAATCCATGACTGGAAATGTTGGAGTTATTGCGTTCGTAAAATGCCCAAGGGCAAGAAACAAAATCGCACACTTCCTTGCGCGAGTGGTGGCGGGTCTTGCTTCGACGTCTTCCCCATCGATCGGAGTTGTGGGGCCTTTTGTGTCTTCTAGTTTTTGTGCTTCTTCCACAAAGATTTTTTTTTTTTTATTTTTTTTTTTTTTGTAGGGATGAGGTCATCCAAGATTGGCTTTCCTCATTTATTAGGGACGAAATGGTTGCAACCAACTCTCTTTAATTCTATGAAGTTATTTACTTTCAAAAAAAAAAAAAAAAAAATAGTACAACTACCCTCATAGACATGGGGACACAACACATTCTCATGTCGCATTGGGCCAGAAGGCCCAGCCTTAGAAGTCCCAGGCCCACTGTAATTGGACATTTTGATAAGAAAATGGGCTTTGAGGCCCGCTGAATTACATCCACGTATATATTCCTCGCTTTGGTTTTAGGGTTTTGCAGAAGCCGAATTCACTCTCATTTTCTACATTTTCCGCTATCACTTTTCCGTAATCTTGCTGATTTCGTTTTCTTCGTATTTTGTTTTGGATTTGTTTAATGAAGAATCTGCTATCTTTCTCAATCTTTACGTTCTTCATCTTTAGTTTCAAGAAATTGGATCAAATTCCAAAACAAACAAAAGAATTGGGGGAAAATCAACTTAAGGCAGTGATGACGAACTACGTTTCTCGATTCTGAAACTGTGTTAATTCACAGACGGACCGAAGCTTCCTGATGAGTGCGTTTGTGCGTGTCTGAGCCTTCCACTTTCTCTCTTTTTCTTTTTCCGATCTATCATTTTCTTCTTCCTTCTGCTTCTGCTTCTGCTTCTGCTTTTGGTGCTTCGGATAATTCGTTACTCATGTTCAATATTTTTTGGCTTTGAGAACTGCTTTCGAGACATTTTTGGTTTTGGGAATTAGCGTTATTCTTTCGTTTTCGCAAAATCAGATTCTTTATCATATCATCCTATCCATTCATCTGCTCATAATTACTGAATGTGGAAAAATATTGTCAAGCTACTTTTCTCTTCACAGAAAAAAAGAGAGTAAAAAAATCGTGTTGTTTAATTTGAATAAATTTTCTAATTTTATATGTAACAATATTACGTTTGTCAATGAAATATTGCAGGGATCCTAAAAGACACAAGGGGGGTACTGTAGTGTAGGGTGGAAATCATTCAATACCTGAAACTAAAAAGAAAATTAATTTGTATTATTCTTCTATTAATCGCCAACAAGTAGTTTTTTTCTTCGCCTGAAAAATAGATTTTCTTTTTTTTGTCAGAAAAATTTCTTTCGATACTTGTATCGTGATTTATTTCATCCATTCAGGAAAAAACAGATTAAAAGATACTGTTATGTTTATAGATCTTTAAAATTTCAATTCTGATGTCTAAATTTTTACCTATTCAAACACTTTTTACTGTCATGAATTTGATAAATATAAAATTAAAAGTTTAGTATCTTATTAAATACAAGATTCTTTTTTTCTAATAGATTCATTAATTTCTTAAATGGTTGAAAATTTATTGAATGCACATTTTTAAATATTATTCAGTGATTTACTAAATACAGTTTAAAATTTAAAGACTTATTAAACACAATTTAAGTACTAAATTTTTAATTCTTCTATAAAAAATACTAAATTTTTAATTTAACTTAAAAATAAATAAGTCGTGGCACCCTCTATAGATCTTAATCTTTTTCAATTTTTTAAAATCCAGCCTTTTATGTTTATTGATTATCTTATCAATTTTTCTTCAAAACTGTACAATTAACTGTTCTAAAAGCACAAATTATATCGTCTTAAATACAATTAGAGTTTCTTTTTCTAAATTATGTTTGCTTGCTGACTATTTTCTTCATCCATGATTTTATTATCTAAATGTTTATATATATATAATAATATAAATTGGTTTCTTTAGAACAAAAAAGTAAAAAATAAAGGGGGGAAAAGGTATGGGCCTAATTGCAATGGAAAGTCCTTGAGCGGGCCCAGGCCATGGCCCATGTGGATGAAATCTGCCTGGTTGGCAGGCCACAGAAGTGTCTCCTGTCTCTAACACAAAACTCCCACTCTCCATTTTTCTATCTTCTTTTCCTAAGCAACCATGAACATGAACTCAATGAACATGCAAAACCATTTCTCTTTTCTCTGCAACATCCATGCTCCAATCTAAAGCCACTCAACTTTCTCATCATACCCATTATCAAATGACATTTTTGAACCATTGTGAAGCATTGCCTGCTGTTCATTGCACAGTTTAGAGTTTGTTTTGTTGTTTATGATCTGAATATGAATCGAATATTCATGCCTAAAACAGAATCAGCAGCTTGGATTCTACTGTGGGACGTTTGTTATGTACAGACTACAGAGGTAAACACAAGAATTTCATTCAAATTCACAAAACTGTAGATTATAACAACAAATCCACACCAACGGGAAGAAGCGACAGTGAATGCCCTATTCGAATTAGAATTAAGCCCAGGTCAATACTTTTGAAAATGAAACAAACAAACAAATAAGTTGGAAAAAAGAAAGAAGAAAAAAAAAAGATTACAATGAGCTGGAAAATGGAACAAATTGAAAAAAAGGTCCCAACTTCTGAATCAATCACATATTCCACCAGACGTCCCCATTTTTCTTCATCTTTTACTGTTCATCATTTTTTGCATTCCTTCTTTATAAATATTAATGAAAGCTCCTGACTACGGAAAAGGAAGAAAGGAGCTTCAACCAGCAGCAACATTGGCTTTCTTCTTCTCAGCCCACCACCCACCCCCTTTAACTGCTTTTTCTCAACTGCTGTTCGACAGGGAGCAGAATGTCGCCTTTTGCAACACGCCAGTAGGTGACGATCCGAGCTGACCGCCATCCCATCCTTCAGCCAAGAGGTTCAGTGATGGTGGCACTTTGCTTCCCTTCACACAGCTGCTGGCGTTTGTCAACGCCTCTCCCAAAGGCCCCCCCATTGAACTTCCCCAAGACATTGCTATCTGGTTACTTTGCTTTTGGACTAGCTCACCATCATTCCTGCTTACCCCCAAATTCATTTGGATTGGCTCAAGCTCCCTAGACAGCCTGAGTGGGGACTGAGCCAGCTTCTCATGTGTTGGTGAGGATGACGATGAGGAGAAATCAGACATGGGTATTGACATGGAGAGCTGTGTCCAATCTGACTTAAATTCTTCAGCCCAAGTCATGACCGAACGACTCGACTGGTCCTTGGGCCAGTCTTCGAAGAACTGTCGAAGTGGATGTTGGTCTTGGTCTTGTGTTTCCTGGTCATTGAACATTAGGAAGGAGTCATAGTTTTTGGGATTGGCATAAGAGCCCCTCTGTGAAGGATTTAGGAGGGAATCAGTGGAAACAAGTCCAAATTCAGATTGTGTGGATTCTCCTAATGAAATCTCTTGTTTTGCACCAGATTTATCATTAGATGACATAAGGTTGACGGTGGAAGACATCATTGAGAGGCCCCCAGTCTCTTGGATTCTGCTACACACAGTCTCTTTGTTTAGCAACCTAAAGCAAAGGAAAAATACAGGGAAAAAAGGTAAATTGAAAGTTACACAAAAAGAAGGTATACAGAACTGAGTTGATGATAGCTAGAGGCCCATTATAATGGGGATACAGTTTTAATCCACGAATGCCTTTAAACCAACTATTGTATTCAAAGTAATTGAATATGATAGCAATATGATGATATCTTCCTGGAAAAGGAATCCTAAGTCTCAACTAAAATGACCAGTCACTTTCGCTAAAGCAAAGATGAAACTATGGGGTCTACCATCAACCTTAAAGCACAGGAAAAGGAAGTTAGGAGTTTGAATTCTCATCTTTGTAATCCATGTTGATGAATTTAGATTTGTTCTAATCAAGATCAGGGCACAGAAATGAATCTCTTGTTGTGTGGAGTGGAGAAATGTTACCTATTGACAGGGGCGTCAGCACCAGGATTGGAAGCAGCACTAGGATGCAAACTCTTGAGCTGGTGTTGAATGATAGGGAGGTTGTTGGATGCACCACCGCTGGGCATCACCGTTGATGACAACGATGTAGTCATCGTTGCCACCATGGCTGTTTGATTAGTGGTCCCAGGGGCGGAATGGCCAGTTTGGCCTTCCACAGGCTTTCTTGAACGATGGCGGCCCCTATTAATGTGCCTTTCACAATACTTCTGATCGGCAACGGCATCTCTAGAGCACCGCCATTTCTTTCCATCGGTTCGACGACATCTTCCTGGTTCAGGATCAGTGTTGCCGGAGAAACCCAAATGGAAAGAACCCCACCCTACAGTACATTGATGAAGAAAGACACCAGAGAAATGGAGAATGAGAGAGAGAGATAAAGAAAGACAAAAGACAACTCAGATAAAGGGAAAAGCATGAAGCATATATATATTCTGCCCAAAAACCAGCATATATTCTTGCAATAATACTAGATAACATGTGATGATGGACAAAAACACAACAGAACTTCCAGATTTTTTCATATCATGGAATATTTAATCGATTCCAATACACATTACTTTTTGAAAATGGCCGGAAGGATTACAGATCTTCCTACCATTTTTGAAAATATAGGCATATGCTTATGAACACACCTGCCCCAACCCCATAAGCAATAAGAAAGATAAAGACAAAGACAAAGAGCAGAGCGCTGAAAAGCAACATAGAAATTCATTTACAGGTTAAATAGAAAGAACAAACTTACTTGTGTTTGGAGGCAAGGATCCAGCAGAAGAGCAAGTCAAGCCATAGGGATAGAGCGATTTCTTGAGGGGAATGAGCAAATTAGAAGGTACAGGCACATTTGAAGAGAGGTATTTGTAGATCAATGCCTGATGTTCAAGCTCAATCCATTGAGATTGTGTAAATGGTCCTCTAATCCCAGCTACAGGCCCATGCATGCTACCACTATAGCTTCCAGAAACACATCCTGCACACCAACAAAACCTTCAACTCACTGCTGATGTTTCTATTAAAAATAATGAAAGTTTGGTAAATGTTGTGGACCCTCTTGAGATTCTTCAACAGTGTTTAAGCGATTAATTTTCCTATAGTTTCTAGTCTAAGAGCTGAAAACTTACACCAGAACCACACCGATCCCAGAAATGAATCAGTAAAACTAGAGTTTTCCCCATCAAGTCTGAAAATGTAATTAGGGAATAAAGCTACGACCAAACCCCACCTTCTCATACAGATGCAACAGAGCCTTTCCCCCAGATTGAAGCATATCTCGTAATGTAAAATTATCAATAAAAGACAATGGCAATCCACTCAACCAGACCTCAAGAAATGGGGAATAAAACTACAGAAAACTCAATGAAACTCACAGAAGTAGAGCTATCATTACCTGTATTTCTAGAGTAGACTGAAGATTTCTGTTGATGGTAAGGGAAAATGGAGCTTTGGGCATTTCTTGCAATCAGCTCAGAGTCTTTAGTCTGCAAGGAAGTCTCAGATTTGACTGAAGAGAAGCTAAGCATGTGTTCCTTTTGGCGCCCATCACTGGAGAGCAAGGTATTAGATCTCAGCAAAGGGAAGCCTTGATGAAGCGGCATTGTCTTAGAAGCTGAGACAGTTTCAGTTTTGGGAATCTTGGAGTTCCTCCAGTCATCATCAACAAACCCAGATCTATCCTGCTTAGAGAAAGCAGATCCAAGAGATTTGAGCTTAGTTTCAGGGTCTGCAACAGGGTGAGGAGAAGGGGCATCGCTAGAATCCACAAAACTATCCAAGCCCACTACCCCAAAGTCCATTCTGGAGAAAAGCACCAATCTACAAAAGCTCTTGTAAGCATTAGTTCATAAAGAAGATGGGCAAAGAGGAGAAGGTTGAAGAAGATGGAAAAGAGGGAGACAGAGGCGCATCTTGGGTTTGGGTTGGGTTGGGTTTTGTGTACTGTGAAGAAGGAACTGATTTTTAAAGGGTTGATCTTTGGAGAAGGAAAAAAATAATTGCAGAGAGAGAGAGAGAGAGAGAGAGAGAAATTGAGAGAGTTGAAAGTTGGGAACAGACAAAGCTAGTAGTACCAAACACACTCGAGCTTCACAGACAGGCTAGCACAAATTTATCCCTCTTTTTTTTTCCTCTTCTTCGAAACAAAAATTTATTTTTCATATCACAAATTAAATTCAAAAAAGGGGGAAAACGAAAAAACAAACAACAACAGTTACAACACTCATATAAATCAATCCCCCAGGCACCCACATGGAAAAGAGAGAATAAAAAGAAAAGAAAAAAAAAGTGCAAACGAAACAAAAATCCCTCTATTCTTGGTGGTAGATTTTCCTTGAAAAAGTAAGCATTATCATAGGTTGTTAGTGATTTAACTGAAGAAAGATTCATCCAAACACAAAAAGAAGATTCACTAGTTGAAGAAGGGATCAAACACGAACCCTGGTCAAACTTTAGAGTTGTAAAGATTAAATTAAGAGTAGTTGAAATCCGAAACCAGAATCTGGTTTAGGCCTCAAAACCCAAATTCCCCCAAAAGAAAAACACCATCTTTTCAAAGAAATCAAAGAGATGATTTGAGAAAGTGGTTAAATTTGGGCAATGTGGGTTGCAAAGGTTTGACGATGGGTCTTATCTGTCACTATTTGGGGCACAGCCAGGTGGCGTGTGGTTGCATGAACAATACAAATACAAGATTGATGCATAGCTTAGCCACGTGACCCCACCACCACCCCTAAACTTGGGCCCCACTTTGCCCCTTCACTCTGTCCCTTTTTTCCCATTGAGATATTCCTTCAAACCCCTGCTGGTGCTGGCTGCTTGCTGCTGCTGCTTGCCACCAAGCTTCTCCCCAACCACTGCCTCTGCCTCTCCTTTCACTCCAATTCCTCTTCTACATTTGCTCCTTCCATTTCCATTTCCATTTCCATTTCCATTTCCATTTTCTTTTTCTTTTTCTTTTTCTTTCCCTTAAAACTTATTATTCTGTTTAGTTAACTTTTAACAAAGATATTGTGATCTAGTACTCTTCTTATGTTGGAAAATTAGATCATGCTTATTCGTGTAATGTGGGCTTATGTGGATTCATATCCATATTAAGGTGTTTTGAAATTTTGATGGGAGTTTGAAATTTTGTAGTTGGAACTTAGAGTTTCCAAAAATAAATATCTTTTGCTTTTGCAATATGAGGGAAATGATGGTGCTTTTGAAAGAAAGAAAGAATTCCCTTCTTCACGTGAATCAAAGTATAAATGGATTTTTTTTTTTTTATTCTTTATTTTTTTGTGAATGTGTGGATGTTAGTTTGGTTGAGATATTTTAGCTTTATCAAAAATATCAAAAAATATATATATACATATATATTTGCAAATTTTGATTGAAAAGTTGTCATGGTTGACTTAGTACGTTTCAACATTGACTAATGATCGGTGTGTGCAATAAATAGCAAGAGGTGTTATGGATGAGAAAAAATTGTGAGAAAAATGATGTTTGATATGAATACAACACCTACCAAATACCTTCCAGCAATAAGTTACCGATTTCTACAGTGAATGAAGTGCATATCTTTAGGTGATGGTTCAAGTGACTAGGTTATCTACTTCACAATTACTATGATAGTTGAGAGAGCTAAGTTGAAATGATAGACCATTTTAGTTGAGCTTTTGAGTCCAATGTCATGTTCAACTTGGTATCTGGACATACCATTTGAACTTGATTAACCAACTATATTGGACCTAAGTGCATACCCTTTTTTATTAAAAGAAAAAATTCTGATCACATTTATTATTAAAAATAGCAATGTTTTAAAGAAGGTTGGTAATTGATCAACTAAATTACTAAATGAGCATATAACAATATTATATTATCATAAAATTTCTAATCATGGAAATACTTCTAACAATGCTTTAAACAAATATATATATATGGGTGAATGAATGGTTGTTTTTCACTCAAAATCCTATTTTTAATATGTGCAGTTGAAGTACAACAATTATTGAGATTCATTGACCAGTTAAATAGTAGGTGTGGTCCTTATATAAAACTTTGACTCTAACAAAACAAGTTTGGTGATTAGCTAGAACAAATGAGGAACCAAACAAAATTTTCAACTAGTTCATGAACAACTTAATCTTGGATGATGTGAGAATTCTTGCCAGCTAGAGATTTCTTATATAATTAAATTGAAATTTCTCTAGAAGATTAGGAAGTAATATAATGGTTTTTTTTTTAACAATGTCTAATTTAATTTAACTAGATGAGAAAACATAATTGATAAATCAACTTGAACTAAATGGTTTAGGATAAATATGTGTTAATTTTTAACATACCACGAATGAAAATTAATAAAAAAAATATATCCAAATCAATATAATATTTTCAGAATTTATTTTTTTCCAAAAGAATGGAAACCATACAAACAAAACCCAACACATAATTCAAGTATAAATATATATAAGAAAATACTATTTAATGATCTTCTCTATCCAAATATATATATATATATATATATATATATATATATATATATATATATATATATATATATATATATATATATATATTCTTTTGTTGTTTACCTTAGATTTTTTTTTTCCTTTTAGTTCAACAACTTATGAAATCTTATTATTATTATCCCGTTAGCTCAACAATATGTGGAATATTATTATTATTATTATTATTTGAGTTCAATAACATGTAGAGTGAAGATATTCAAATTCTTTATCTTTTAAATGATGGTATATGTATCCTTCCATCAGATTAGTCTAGAGGACATTTTATATTTGTTTTCTTACCTTTATAATTTTAGTGGAAATTAAAAAATTATACCAAAGCAAATGGTGAAAAACGATATAATTGTATTATATTATGATAGGCAAATCATGTAAAATAAGCACGACCACTTTATTTTTAAAGATCTAATATGGTGAGACTTATTCAACGAAATAATGCGATTAATATTTTAATTTAAAATTTATTTATTAGTTTTTTTTTAAAGAAATTTAATAGTTTTGTTTATAGTGAGTAGTTGATACCTGATATATTAAATTAGGAGGACATGTGCACTCATTTGACATAGCCATCTATTTATTGTACTCCAAATAGACATTTTAGATGCAAAACATTATTTTGACCAAATAAATAGAATAGATACAAAAACATTATTAATTTCAGCAACACACCATTATAATGTTTCTCAAGTTGAGAGAGAGAGAGAGGGGCATATCAAGTTTTCATTTTTAGTTTTTTATTTTTAATAAATACTTTTGAATATTCAGCCAAATTTAAAAGATAAAAACCAGTATTTGGAAATCGCCTCTTTTTTATTATTATTTTTATAATTCTGAACACTGATTTTGAAAATGTTTTTAAATAGAAGGTAAAGAAATTTTGACAGACTAGTTTCCAAACTAGGAGTTTATTAATCTTGCATAGGACAACAAAATCTTAGATTCCCAGTATTCTATGTTTAAAGCTACCTAAGTATTCTTTTTCTTACAAAGTGGGGTGGGGAATTCTAACCATAAACCTCTCAATCATTAATATAAGTCTTATGTCAGTTGAACTATGTTCATGTTAGCAGCTACAAAAGTATTCTTACTAACTATATTTAAACCATCACACTTATATTTAAACCTAACCTTAGGTTTATAGAACCTTTTTTCTTTCACAATTCAAATACAAGATAAAATTATCAATTTAAACATAAGTTAGTGGTTAATTCAGACAACTCTATCTCTTCTAAGATATGGTAGATTCAAATCCTCACACTTTTGAACTAACGCGCTTTATAATGTAATATTCTAAAATGAAGACGAGATAAATTAACTCGAGCTTTCCAACTCTTTATCTTACCAAATTAACTAGGACTTCTCAATCTATTGAATGACAAATATTTTCTAATTTAATAGATCAAGAAGTATTTTTTTTTTCTTAATTTAATTTCATAGGTGGAGACAATAGATTTACTACTCAACTTGGTGCAAACCTATTCTCATCTGAAAACTTTGAATTAGTAGGGAATTCTTTTTTTTTTTTTCCATTTTATAAGTTGACTAAGATTGTGGGAAGATTTTTAATTTAACATGATTCATTTTAATTATAAAACATAAATAATGTTTTGTTTTTAATAAAAACAACGAATTAAATGAAGTATAAACTATCATTATGGGAGGAAAAAGAAATTGCTATCAATCATCCAACTTTTAAAATATTAAAGCCTTCTTATATATGTTTATTAAAATTTGTATTTGCACATCAATAAAAGTTATTAAAATATTTAAAAAATTCTATTTAGAACTCAATGTTTAAATTGAGACACTCTAACCAAAATGAACATAGTTCAACGGTAATTGACATATATCCTGATCTAAGAGATCAGATGTTTGAATCCTTTCACCAAATTGTTGTTGAACTAAGAAAAATTGGACATTCTATGTTTTTTTTGTTAGAAAAAGACGACAATTTTAAAATGAAGATTAATAGACATGAAGATGGATGATAATTTCAAAATTATGTCACATCTAACATTTATTTTAAAGATACTAAATCCAATAAAACATTAGGATAGTAGCTTTTTGACTAACCACATTGACCTTGACAGGAGTATAATAAAAGAGGCTATCATTATACAAATTAGAGCTAGGAATGAAAGAAATAGATACAAATTCTTTTATATATTAAAAGTGTAATTATTGTGCGAAGAATAATTGAACATTCAACTTATTTGAAAATAATCTTTTTAAAAAAAAAAACTTACTTAAAAAATATTATCAATGTCTTAATCAAGAGATATTAACTACCATATACCATATTGTGAGTGATTTGATTAAAGAAAAATCTTAGGTTAGTTTACTTGGAGTATATATATATATATATATATATATATATATATATATATATATATATTTTGTAAGTATAGAATTGTGAGCCCTAGGTAGGTTGAAATAATATTAAGCATTAAAAGGCTAAATGTAGCATAGGCTTTTTATGAATATTAACAGAAAGAGAAGGGCATTGCCATTGTGATTTGTGCATAATGGTAGGGGTGAGGTGCGCATTGGGTGTAATTATGAGGGAAAAGAAGCTTACTGAGTGGTGGATGTACTAGAATCCAATGCAAACCTTTTTCCTTTTTTTTTTTTCTTTCTTTCTTTTTTTGGGGTGATTTTTAAACCAGTAATTATTGAAAAGGAGTTTGTTGTAAAAAGAAAAGGTAAGGATTTTTGTTTCTTATTTTTACTTTACTAAGTTACTCGATTTTTGTACTTTCAAGTTCAACATTTCGACTTACATAAATGCTGTAAATTTTACTTTTAATCTAACTTCCATCTACTAATTTCAATTAAAATTAAAAACAGTGTAAAGATTTCTCAAATTTTACCAATTTAAAATCAAGTTTTAACAAATCAATGTAAAATAGTATAGTGGCAATGATCTCTGAAAAACAGTCATACACATGGCATAAGGGGTAGATTCCAATTATCTCTAAGTTAAGTTTCAATTATGCTCTTGTTGTTACAAAAGTTTCATTTTAACCTTTAACTTTTGAAATTATTTCAAAACATCCCTTTCAATAGTTTCTCTATTAAAATGAAGACAAAAATATATTGTGATGATCAATTAAAAATAAAAGTTCCATGTGGGGGTACTTTGGTGATGAACTATTAAAAAATTAAAGAGTTTTAACCACATTCAAAATGGTCTCAACTAGAAGGGAAACAAATTTAGGATATTGAGTTTTAGTTCAAATTGTAGGGGAAGCTAGGTATTGTAAGAAAAGTCATCCACGAATAAAAATCGACAACCTCTTTGACTATGAAAAATCAAATGTTGCCAAAATCAAAGGAAAGAGGAGTCTAAAGATAAAACTTCATGAAAATGAATATAGAAACAATTGCGTGGATGACCCATTTGGAGAGGCCAAAATGAAAAATGTCCTACATTTTCAATTCAAGGATGTATGTCACTTTGGTTACGTCATTATCCTAGCAAAATTATAATTTTACTCTCTATATGAAAACGCACATTTAAGGCATTTAAGAGCGAGAGGTTGGAGCGAGAGTGAGATTTAAGAGAGAGATTGGAGGGAGAAATTAGAGAGAGAGTAATAGATGGGAGGGAGAAATTGGAGAGAGAGCGAGCAAGAAGCGGGAGACGAGAGTGAGAGCGAGATTGGAGAGAGAGCAAGAGAATTGGAGAGAGAGTGAGAAATTGGAGAGAGAGCGAGAGTAGCGAGAGAGAGCGGTGTTAGAGTAGAGAGTAAAATGGTAATTTTGTTAGGATGATAAGGTAAGCAACGAGGTATATATCCTTGAATTAAAAAGGTAGGACATATTTCATTTCCTCCTATTTTAGAGGGTCATCCGTACGAAAATCCCAAGAATATATTTATGATAATTAAGGTTGTTCACTTGTGTTGTAATAGGTTTGTGGGCCCCATAATTGGGTGTTGTATGTCTTTGGACCAAACATCCACCCAACTTCTCAATCCAAACATCCCTTAAATGATTGATTAATGAAAGAAGTTGTTTTCATTTAACTAATGCAAAAGGCAGTTTTCATTCTTAGATGTAAGAAATCTATTTAAAAAATGGCTCCTAGTTACCAATGTCTTTGATTTCTTTGGCAGTCTCTTTATCTTCTTGATGCATAAGCTCTAACATTACATTAATTTTTGTCAATTGATTGAGAGATGAATGTTCTCAATTTTGTTTGTTCTTTGTAGTCTACCTACTCCTAATAATATTATTTTCCTCAAATGTTTTAATTGTGAGGGGAAGATAATAATAGTTTACTTCAATCCCCAAATCATATCTTCTCAAAAAAAAAAAAAAAAAAATCCCCAAATCATATTATTTTATTTTGGATGTGACTAAGGCTTTTTGATACTTTTTTATAGTTTACCACCCCATCATTTTCATTTAAAGTAGGGAAAAGCAAATATAATGTTTTTTTTTTCATAACAATTTCAATGGTTAATGGTTAAAATGAAAATTTTGAAATGAAAAAGGTATAACTAAAACATATCATAAAATTCAGTGGTATAATTGAAATCAGTTACCTTTGCCACGTGCACCGTTATTTTTTCAAGTCATTGCCACACGCCATTTCTCCATCTTCAATTAACGAAAAAGTTGGTGAAAGGGTAGTTTTGAAACAAATTTAAAGTTCAAGAATAAAAATGAAACTTTTGAAACTTCAAAGACATTATTGAAACCTATCCGAGGTATTTTGTATAATTTAATCATTACAATTCAATAAATGCATATGATTTTTTTTAACCCTTTTAAACAAGAAGCTAACAAAGAGGTAAAAATTACCACACTTATTTCTTCAAGTTTCAATATACAACCACGTTAAAAGTATAGGGTAGAAATTGATGCATTTAATCATATTCAAAATAAAGTATTATATGCTTAAATTTGGCAATGGATTTATTTTGATAATAAAAAAAATATTTGTGGGTATTAAAAATGAATGTATAGGGTGCATGAAATGGGAAGTACAAAATTTATAAGCATTGGTTATAATAATGGAGCATTAATTATTGCATAATCCAAAAGAAAGAGCATTAAAGTTAGTCTGGGTATTAATGTGTATCATAAAAACCTATAACCTAAAGCCACAATGTATGGTCAATTCAGGTAACCTTACTTTATTCTATTCCATTCATTTCTTCCCTATCCTCTTATGTTCTCTTATTTTCAACACAACTAAGGATGTCTCTCCCTCCCTCATTTCTTAGTGACCTTTCCATGGTCCTTGTCGGATAATTTTTTAATTGCTTTTTTTTTTTAAGTGTCAAATTTTTGTTGGTTTAGCAAAAATCATCTTTGGTTTTAAATTTTTAAAAAACAATAGAAATATATGTTTTCTAAAATGTTGAACAACCAATAATGTGAACCGCAATATGAACATAGTTCAATTGATTAAGATATTATATCATCGAAAAGTTACACGTTTGAAATTCCATCTAACTAAAAAAATCTTTATTATTTTTATATAAAAATCTTAATGACATACATGTACTTTTATTTATTTTTTAATAGGTTGGTTGATGTGTAAGTTATGAATTTATATATGTTCACTATATTGTGTCTATATTTGATCATCAATGTTTTAAGAGATTATTATTTATTAATTTTATTTTTTTAATAGGTTCCATGGTAATAAAAAGAGCTCATCTATGAGATGGAAATAATAGTTCTATTATTGATGCTTGTTTTTATTCAAATTAACTAGATGCATGCGACCCATTACTTGTTGGTGCATGTTTTTTTTTTAAGTCATTAGCAAGCCTGTGAATATAGGTCATGCTTAGTCCACTTTATTTGACTATGGCTTTTGTCATAATTTATTTGAACTACTAAAACTTTATATTACTTTATCATATAATAATCCATGATATATTCTTTCTACTTTCTTTTAGAGATGTCAAATGTTAATTTATGAATTAGAGATCTAAGGCTTGAAAAAGATATGTTTTTAATCTAACATAATACAAATTTATAAATTTGTCATGTCTTGATCACCTAATATTTAGGTTATTTGATATGATGTCTTTATTGAAGGCATGATGTACAACTCTACTAAATAGTTTCACTATTTTTTTTTTAATAATTTGGTAGTTGAGTCTCACACAATTTTAAAATAAATTTAAACTCCTTTTCTTTAAAAGAGATATAATATTTTAACTTGTTGAAATGTACTCTGTTGATGGTCGATTTTGGTCAGAGGAAACTCACCTGACCTTCACGTGCCACCAACGGTAACTTTGTAGATGAGGGGGAAGACGTGGCCTGCAAAAGAGAAAACCTGCACACCGGTGTGGTGCTAGCCACACCGCCTCCGATGCTTAAGTCAGAAAACGGAAGGGAGAGCTAGAGAGCAAGAGAAGAGAGTCGAGAATTGAGTTCGGGTCCCCTTCTTCGGTGGCGAAGAGGAGTATAAATACTTGCTCGTGCTCCTAGGGTTTTTAGGAATTCGGAGGCGTTTCGGGACAAACCAGGCGAAACCGAGGCGGCTAGCGGCATTGGGGACCGAGAGGAGATGACCGAGCTCGGCCCGCGCAAGCGGGCCGACCATATGGGTCGGGCCAAGTTGGCCCGGCCCTTTGGTCGGTTCTTTCTCTGGGTCGGACTCCTAGCCCTATTTTTGCCCGGACGTCCTCGTCAGCTCCTTGTGCGTCGGGCGGTCCAAAATTGCCTATAACATACTCTACAAATCTTAACGTAATATGTCATAAAACTTAATACTTTACCTCTTAAATTAGAAAGATCATTAAATTTACTTAAAAAATTATTAAATTAGAGTCACATTTTTTCACTACCTCGTTACTTGTAGTTTTAACTAACACTTTATGAGATATAATTCATTTATTTTCACTCTAGCGAAAGACTTGAAAAATAAATATAGATTTTTTTGTTATTCAACTTCGAAACAAAAATAAGCTAAATCAATTAATTATATTAAATTTAAAAATCTAAAAGTCCAAAAAAAAAATAATAATGATAATAATTTTGACCCAATTATATATTTACAAATATAACCTTGATATCATATCATATGTCACTGTAATTTATAGATTTAATGATGTTGAAAAACTACTTTTCAAAAAAAAAATGATGTTGAAAAACTACGAGAGACCACCAAAATCCCACATATGGGAAAATTGAAGTGGGTGGCAAATTGGGTCAAATTAATAGCAAGTATAGCACCATGTGAAAAAAAATTGCAAATATAGCAAAATCTATCTGAGTCTATCTGATAGACTTCGATTATCTACTCATAAACTCTGATTAATCAGATATATCAGTCTATAGCAGTGTCTATCGCTGATAAACTTTGGTTAATCAAAATCTATCAGTGACCTATCACTGATAGGCTCTGATTAATCAAAGTCTATCAGTGATAGTCACTGTTCAAAGTCTATCAGTGATAGGCACGGATAGAATCTCACAACAGCTTTTTGGTCTTGTACAATTAATTTTGCTATATTTGCAATTAGTTTGCAATGATGCTATATTTGCTATTAATTTGGTTCAATTTGTCATCTATGCAACTGTCCCTATAAATATTTCAATGTCCACGAATTTACTTAAATATCTCTGGGTAATTTTTTAAAAAAAAAAAAAAAAAAAAAAAAATACTGAATTAAATAGGTGACATAATACTGGATGGAAAATCACTTTCAGAGGGAAGCTGGGGTCTTTCGAAGTCGTGTGGCCACGTGACCTTATCATCTCAAAAGATTTTTTTTTCTTTTTTCCCCACTTGCCTTAAAGAAGAATTAGGGTTCCTAAAAGTGATGGATCTGTCTTTAACTTCATTTTTAGTACTTTTTTTTATTTTTTATTTTTATTTTGGTCAAACCTACTTCACATTGCTTCCTGCTACGTTTCTCTGCCAATCCCCGAGAGCGACCTTTAAGAAAGGGACTGATGCTTTAGCCTTGCCTCCAGCTTGTCTGTTCGCTTATGGGCTGGGCCGACTTAAGCCCTTGATTTTAACTGGGCCTGGCTCGAGTCACATCCCTTCTCAACGGCCCAATTAAACCTGGGCTTCACGTTTCCATTCTGGGCCTTGCAAAGCCCGTCATATCCGCTAGTCATGCCAATTCTCATGGGCTGCCCTCCAAGTCTTTGGTTCAGTGGTACGTGGGAACCAAGATACTTGTTGTAGTTGTGATATTGTGGAATCTTTGTAATAGAAATAAAATATCACAAAATTATCAACAACATTTAAAATTATTTATTCATTTTTAGTCTGTTGCAAAGTATCTTTGCTGAAATAAATAATTGGGTATGGTATGGTATAATCCAACTTATTTACTTGCTACGATCTTTTAGTGTAAAAACAATCATTTTGAATATCACGTGACTATCACCTGACAATCGAATCAATATATATCTTTTGAATATTGAAATTAAATCCCGACATTTCTATTGTCCATGTTTGTCATAGTTGAGTGGCCTCAGATAGATACAATAGTACACTTAACGGCTTGTGATGTGACAAATTATCATATGAGAGCTACCTACTTATGCTTGCTAGCTACTAGACTTTTTATCACCTTAGGACTATATTTTGGTACAATTTGTAATTTATTACACAAATTGTAATGATTTTTTTCATTGAAAAGCATTGTAATATCTGTAATTTATTCGACAAAATAAATTCTATCCTACAGGGAGATAAGGTCGGCTCATTCTTTTTCACCTTTATAATGATTTGAGGCGAGTATTTTTTTCACACATTACGGAAAGGTTCACTAATTTTTCTTCTTATTTTGCCATCAACCTCTATTTAGTTAAAACTTATTCCATAAACATAAAGGTACCAACGTTTATCTTTTATTTTTTGTTCTCATTTCTTTATTCAAACAAAAATGGAAATTTGTTTTCTTTATATAATTTTGAAAATACAAATTTAAAAACCTCTTTTTCAAAACAAATAAGACATGTGAGGTGAAGATTAGAATCTTTACCCCACCAAGAAAATCTTAAAGCCTTTTAACAATTATTAGATTGGCACATTAAAAAAAAAAAATAGAAATATTAACAAAAAAATAGAGTATTTTGAATCAGTATGAAGACAAATCCTCTTTGGAGAGACAATTTATTCAGAATTATGTCACTGAAAATGTTTGATTTAGACTTAAAATAAAGATATAATATAATTTTGAGAAAAGCACCGTCAAATGGGTAAAAAAGGCCCAAAACTTCCGAAAAACAGGGCAAAGGAGTTACGGCTACGGGAGACAGATGGCGACCCTGATAGCTATGGCTTCTCTCTAGATGACAAATAGCCTCCGGCGTTCGGTGATTTGATGAGTTCAGATGCTAAAACATGTTAGAATGAAGAACCAAGAACAGAAGCAGGCGCATGCAAACACAAACAGCTGGGATGCACCATAAGAGTACATGTCGCACACCAACTGTTTGTTTTATGTTCTCAGTAGTTTTAATCTCCTTTTTAGTAGAGGAATTTGCTAGTTTTAAGGACAGATTGTTTGAATCCTCTGAGTGAAGGACAAACTTGATGAAATTAAGACAACAAATTCGTTTCTGAGATTTTGATTCTTCTTCATGAACCCATTTGTAAACCTGCAGGATTGGTAGTGGACTGGACACACCTTCGTTTTAGGTAAAAGAAATATATATGAGAAAGAAAGAAGAAAAAAAGAAAGTGTGTAGGCTGGATTCCATGTCTTGGTGTTAAAGCAATCTGTAGCTGTCTCTTTCTGTACGTTTTCTAAGTCAAACCATGTCTTACAACCCTTCATAGTCCAGGAGGAAAATAAGGCCAATAGATAAACACTTGTCCAAAAGTCACATTCGATGTGCTGTTTTAATCTTTAGAATTAGACAAAGTTAAAAGAGAAAAGAAAGAGAAATCAACTCATAATTCCAGGACATTGTAGCAGATATAGATGTGAAAGGCACATCTTTTGTTCATCAAGGAGAGGTGCGAATTTGGATTCTTCCTTAAAAGAACCCAAGCAAACGCCAAAGCTAATTAAAAAATTCTTTCTTTTGGGCCTTCCTCTCTAACGAGACTTTCTCTGTTTTCAATCTGTCTGATAACATAGGGATCCTAAGAAAGAAAGAAAGAAAGAAAGAAAGAGGGCATTTTGGTGATTCCCCTGTTGACTGTTAACTACTAAGATTAAACTTAATCTGTGGGTTTGGGCTTCTGATTGCTTTACAGCTCTGTCCTTGTGGGGTTTCTCTTTCTTCTTTAGGATGGTAGAAAATCTCAAGCAATTAAAGAACTCTACTGAGCTAAGCCTACAAGATTTTCCACAGTAGAACGCAAAACTTTTGTTTTCTCAAACCTCAAAACTAGGGGATCGAGTAATTCATTTATCTTGGGTCAGAAAATTTTTGTTATCAGTTATGAGTCACCAAAGACCCCATAAAGCAAGAATCTAAAATTTGAATGGGACATGACAGGCCTTCTTAATTCTAGCAGAGAGAGAGAGAGAGAGAGAGAGAGAGAGAGAGAGGAGAGAGATGGACCAAATGGTAAAGCAAGTTAAAGAGAGAAATGGGGTTGCGAATGGCAGGAGATGGCATTGGTTTGATGGAGGTAGGCCATTAAGTTTTGAGAAAGATACTCTCTTTCTCTCTCTAAAAAAAAGGGAAAGTGGGCAGAGAACTTTAATCCCCATGCAAACAGTAGTGTACCACACACAGCTATGTGGTCGCTCTCAGTTCGGTTGCTATCCACAATTTACTTTTTCTGTTGACCTCTGTCCATCTCTGTAATCTTTGCTTTAGATTTTGTTTTGGATTGCATTTTCTGCTCTTACAAGAATATCATTTAATATACCCTCACTCTGTTTAGAACCAATTTTAGGGCCCTACGCCTATTCTGTTAGCTAAAACTCTGCACAAACACCCCCTTCCTTTCTACTATGGATTTTCATGTCCTAAAATGCCAGGGGTAGACGCCTGAGGCTCGTTAACTTTTCTTCTTCTTTTCTTTGGGTTTCAAATTTAACCTTCGGTTCAGTGTTCAGTCCAAATTTTTCCATTCATTTTGAACTCTATGATTTGACAGGCATCACAATATTTGATGTTCCTTTGGCAATGAAATGCTATTGGTCATTTGGGTTATTGTGGGGAAGGAGGCGAATGATGAATTTTCTCATCATTGCTGCAATCAAAAAGAGAGGTTTTCTCTCTTTAATATAATTATTTCCCAGATTCAAAAATTCCAAAAAGGAGAAATAAAAAATCCCACTTTTCTTTAGAAAACCTAATGATGCCCTCTTGAAAATCTGTCTCCAAGAACTTAGTCATGCAAAATTGCATGCAGAAATATGGTGAAATATATTTTTCAGATGGATGGGATGGAGAGACTTGAAAAGGGACCCAGAATGGGCATTGCAATCATGAGAAATTGGACTCTAAAGTCTCATTTTTCCAAGTTGGTTTGCTGATATGCTTAAGACAGTTTGTTACCAATTTTTTTTCTTAGCTCTTTATTTTCTAAAGATTGAGTATACTTATCAGCGCGATTTCTTTGGTTGATAAATTGATAATGGACTTTTTGTTAAACAATCTAACAATCATAGCCACTTTGAAAGCCAAAATCTCATCTAATAACATTTTTTTTAAACAAAGCTCGTTTCTTATTAATATCTTTATTTTGAAATTTACTTTTTGAAATTTTAGTTCATATTCTAAAAATAATTATAAAAAAAAGTCCTAAATTCTTGCTATTGACTTTAAGTGTTCTTAGAAACAGGTATTGAACAAGCTTTTTAAAAAAGAGATTTTGAAGACAAAACCACTATGGAATCGGGCCGAAAAAATAGTTTTCAAAAATTACTTTTTGTTTTTGGAATTTAGCAAGCATTACAAAAGGATTCATAAAAATTGAAAAGAAAATCGAAAAGAAAGGAAAAACTTAGTAAATAGCCTTAATTCTTTTAAAAAGAAATAATATTCTACAGTAGCATAGAAGAAAAAACTCGACAGTTCAAATATGTTAGAACCATGGTGGGGGAAGGAGAATAATTGTGAAAGCTTGCCGGTCCTGTAGCCACCAAATCAAGCACTTGTAATTTGCTCAATAATTGAAAGCCCTGTGTTTAATTAGATGCAGCTAAGAACATTATGCTAAATTAGCTTTTGAAGTTTCTCAGTGACACAGTTGATGGTAAATCACTATTTGTCAAGAAGTGGAGTGGGCAGCTTTCAACCAGACAAATGCAAAAGATCCCACAACTGTTTCTTTTATTCTAATAATTCTTGACCATCTTCTTTCTCAACTTTTGATTAATTTTCACCCTCCCTTGTGTTAACTTTTGGCAGAAAAGAGAGGTGAATATACATGGAAAAGATCCAGATTGAGATGTTTATTTGATCAGCTACCTATTAGTCAAAAAGAAAAATAAGGGTATCAATTACTATTGATTTGATGGCGACGTCATCATAGTCTCGCGACCACATAAATTCGAAGTTGTAAGATAAACAAGCAAATAGTACATCTTCTAAGTATAGTTTAAATATAAAACTATGCATGTTTTGACTCGGAGTAGTTTATATCATATCATTGTAGATTTATGAAGACCTCTATCCTACCAAATATCTTTTTCACGGAAGAAACAAAAAGATCCAACTTCTCGATTCTAGGATATACATTTTTTAAAAAATTTATGAATCAAATGCTTTCTTGTTTCAAACTTTGAACTGTGTGAGTTAGGATTTGAATTTGTAAGTCTAGCATATTTGTTGGATAGGCAATATTTATATAAGCATGCGCTGATTCTGATGAAAAAAAAGGAAGCAGCTGAAAACTCTGAAAACGCATTCCCACCAAGAGCTCAATGGCTAAGAAGAAGATTCTCCCATGTCCTAATTGGCATGAAAAAGTGGTGTTTAGTTGGTGGCTAATGGCTGGCTATCTCCACAGTCGGCCATTGCCCAACTCATTCAACGAGGTGGCATTTTGAAAAAAGGAGTTTCTTTACACTTTATTTTTTCCCTCTTCTGAAGCAGCAGTAAGCAGGGCACCGAATAAAAAGACTACAAAATGGGGGGAAAAAAAGCTAACACGAAGAAACAAAGGCAAAGGCAAAGGGCCTAAAGACTAAAGAGTAGGATCCATCCAAGTAACAAGGTTTTTGAAGTCAAAGGATGAGCAGTAGAGTAGAGTAGATAGGAAGAAACGGCGCCGTATGTGGCGAGTTGTATTTTGATTTTTTTTTTTTTTATAGCTTTATTGTGGCCGTAGCTGGCATATACCTATAAGGCTGTTTGGGATGCGTAGGTCCATGCAGTACAGAAGCTGCTCAATATATGAAGTGACTAAAGGGACAGTTTGTCTTCCGTATGTGTAATCTAATTCAAGGTCCTCAAAGGCCTCAACAGACCATTTAATCAAAGACCAGCACACATTAATACGGTGGAACCCACTTCAACAGAGCCCACTATTAGTCAATAATTTTTAAAGGGTACTTGACTTTGCTTCCCTTGGCTTAGGTGGGGTGGGGTGCCCTTCGAGTCCATGATTATACAGAGAGCAATGAAGGGCATCCCTCTCTTTTGTTGTATTTAGTATGCCAAGGATTTGCATGTTTATATAAATCTATAAAAGCCTCAGCAAAACCATGCCTTAAATCCAATAGCATAAAAGAAGCAAAAAAAGAAAAGGGTAGGTGGAGAGAGCGTAGGGTAAAGCAAAAGGATGGTCTTTCTCATACACAGATCCCTATAGAAATGCACCAAAGCATGCCCCCCAACTCTCATTCTATTTGCTCGATTTAAAGCCCCTTGCTCTCTTCCTTAGTTTTTCAAAGAGAGAGCGGGTTGTTTGTTTGTGGTGTGGCCATAGTGTCTGAGTTGCAGAACTTTGAGTTTGGTTTTTTTTTATATGAAGGGTTAGACATGTTTCTCTCTGCTGCTAGCAAACAAACAAAATATATCCAGTTTCAAAGTGGGGGTGAACCAAGGATTTGTTGGAATCATTAGTGTTTTTTTTTTTTCAATCATTGAGACTTGCTCTAAAATTTAGAGCATATTGGGTTAAAAAGAGGGGTAGATTGAACTGAAGGTAGAGGGAATTCCATGAATAATGTTAATGGCAACAACTGTAACTGGCTAGGTTTTTCTGTCTCCCCTAACGTTAACATGGAGCTTTCTTCTTCCTCTGCTACTGCTGTCTCCTCTTCAATTCCTGCAAATCTTTTTCACTCCCCATCTCAGCATAACTATGGCATTTGCTATGGTGTTGATGGAGAACATGGTGGCTTTTATTCACCATTGTCTGTCATGCCACTCAAGTCTGATGGCTCAATTTGTTCAATGGAAGCTCTCAGTAGGCAGCATCCACAAGGTTGGTTTATGTCCCTGCATTTACTCTGTGCTTGAGTTTTAAAATAAATCTGAATTTTTTTTTTAGCTGATCTTATTTTCTTATTTTGTTTTATTGTTTATTTTTGGATTTGAAGTGGTGAGTAGCTCTACTCCAAAACTAGAGGATTTCTTTGGCGGTGCAACTATGGGGTCCCATCACTATGAAAGTAATGACAGTGTAGCTATGGCTCTCAGCCTAGACAGCATATTTTGCCATCAAAACCCAACTCATGAGCCCAACAACCAACCCTTTGCACATTTCTCATCCTTAAGAAGCCGTGAAATGATGCTTCAAGACTCTAAGGTAATCCTGCCTGATGGGTGCAATATGCAGCAGCAGCAGCAGCACCCAACAGTGGCAGAGAGTGAAATTTCTGGTATGAAGAATTGGGCTGTTCCCAGGAACTATGCTGCCACTAATAATAGTTCATTCGAGCAGAAGATGGTGAGTTGCATGAGTGAAAATGGTGGTGAATCTGGTCCCATTAATGCCATGGCTTATGGTGATTTACAGTCATTGAGCTTGTCCATGACTATGAGCCCCAGCTCTCAGTCAAGCTGTGTCACGGCCACACAGCATGTCTCACCCGCCTTGGCTGACTGTTCTGCCATGGATACAAAGAAAAGAGGCCACGAGAAGCTGGATCAGAAGCAAATTGTTCATAGGAAGTCTTTAGACACCTTTGGACAGAGAACCTCTCAGTATAGAGGGGTTACAAGGTCTTCTTCTTTCTCTAAAATCTTCACTTTTGAATTATTATTGTTTTCCCTTTTCTGAAATTTGCATTTTGTGTGGAAACTACTTTTTTTTGTTTTGTTTTCCTGCATCTTCATTCCATGATTCAATGTTTCATTATGTCAATCAGGCACAGATGGACGGGTAGGTATGAAGCACATTTATGGGACAACAGTTGCAAGAAAGAAGGTCAAAGCAGGAAGGGAAGGCAAGGTAAAAACCAAAAAGCAAAAAAACCCTACCCCCTTCCAAAAAAAAAAAAAAAAATTATGGTGCTTCTGTTTCTTCCATGGATCAACATTTTATTGTTTCTTTTTGTTCTTGCTTAAATCATAACCTACTCAATCTTTTTTTGTTCCTTCTTTTTGTGGGCTGGGATCGCCATTGGATTCAAATGATGATGTTCAGTGTACCTTGGTAAGCATTCAGAATCTCGACTGAGTAATTATTGGTCAAGTTTATTTTTTCCCCGTTAAATGATTAATCAAGTGGTTCCAAAATTTGGTTTTTTAGGAGGTTATGATATGGAAGAAAAGGCCGCTAGAGCTTATGATCTTGCTGCACTCAAGTATTGGGGACCCTCCACCCACATTAACTTTCCTGTAATGCCTCTTTTCCCTTAATTTTAATTTAAAATTTCTTTAGTATTTCTCATGCTAATTTAAGATTTCTTTAGTAATTCTCGTGCTTTACACAAAGTGAACCTTGTTCTGAACAGTTGGAAAACTATCAGAAAGAACTAGAGGAAATGAAAAACATGAGCAGGCAGGAATATGTCGCTCACCTGAGAAGGCAAGCTCATTTTTACCGTGCGTATTAATTATTTACAGCATATCTGTTTTAAACTTAAAATCTAAAATTTGTAAATCAATTATCTCTCAGGAGAAGCAGTGGGTTCTCGAGGGGGGCCTCGATTTACAGAGGCGTGACAAGGTCTAATAAGTCTCAACTCAAAGCTTTGTAATATAGATATATATGAGATCTTGATCATTTTGCTTTTGGCTTTTTATGGCACTTTCAGTGAATCTCTGTCTGAAGTTTCTCTGTTCTTATTTGTATTATATTGCAGACATCATCAACATGGAAGATGGCAGGCTCGGATTGGCCGAGTTGCTGGCAATAAAGATCTGTATCTTGGGACATTCAGTGAGTGCTTTTTTATCTTTTTTTTTTCTGTGAATATTTTGATTGAATAGTTTGAATTTTGTTTCCTGTGTTTGCATCTTACTTGTTAAAGCTGTCATAAATAAGTCATATCCTAGAAAGAAATTGAATTTCTTTCTTGCTTTGGGAATGGTAGGGCTCACATTGTAAAACCAACTCTTCAGAAAACTATAAGGCTGTGCTTGAGATACTTTGTAATTGTTTAATCCCTTTTCTTGTAGAGCAAAGATGCTCTTTTACTGATGCATCCAGCAGTACATCTTTTTTACTTTGATTTTTAATTCTTGGTTAGAAGAAAAAGTTTGTAATGACATTGCTGTTTGAAACTGTTAGGTACTCAAGAGGAAGCGGCCGAGGCCTATGACATAGCAGCCATAAAATTTCGAGGAATGAATGCTGTTACTAATTTCGACATTACGAGGTATGACGTGGAGCGGATCATCGCAAGCAATACCCTGCTTAGTGGTGATCTAGCTAAGAGAAAGCAGCAGCCAGAGTTTGATAATGAATCTCTTAGACAAAGCCCTCCAACTCACAACAGCAATTCAGAAGCTATGCCTTTGCCCTCACAGAGTAGTCAAAGTGAATCAGACTGGAAGATGGCTCTTTATCAGTCATCTCAGCAGCTCATTCCAAAACCTCGGTTGTTATCTGCGATAAACGATGATGGATCACAACTAGGAGTCGAAGACTCCACCAAAATGGGAGCTCATTTCTCCAATGCATCTTCAATGGTGACCAGCTGCAGCTTGAGCAGCTCAAGGGAGGAGAGCCCAGACAAGACGAGCCTTTCAATGGTATTCGGAATGCCTCAATCGACATCTAAGCCGTTTGCTGCCTCGGCTAGTAATATGAACTCCTCCTGGATTGCATCTGCCCAGCAGTTGAGGGCAGCAAATTGTATGAGCCAGTTGCCAGTTTTTGCTGCCTGGACTGATACTTAAGAAAAGAAAAAAAGAAAGTCCATTTGATATTTCCTGATATAGCTCCTTCCATGTTAAAAGAACAAGAACTTCAACACTCCCAAAACCATCCTTATCAGGTGAAAGTTTTTGTGAGAAAAATTCTGAGAGATAAGGAATATTTCAAACAGTAGACAATTGAAGTTCAAATTGGAATCTCTCTCTATCTCCATCTCTATCTCCCTCTGGTTTTTTTTTATTGTTTTTCCTTTTGTTATAAAATCATAATTGAGCTCAGCTTTATTGGTGTTTCTGAAGTACAAAAATGAACTGTGGATGAAGGTGTGGCCCAGCAAAATATAGAGCTCAACTGTGACCTTTTGCTTTTAAAAGCCTTTGACCACAAACAAAAATCCTTTATCAATCTTCATCCACAACATCATCATTACTGATTCCCTCTTTTTTATCTAAGCTTTTCTGCAAAGTGACAGACATTCCTTCCATAATCCAAAGAGAAATTTAAAAAGGAAATTCATTTTCTTTTATTCTTTTCAAGTGTAGGAAATTAGACAACCCGTACCAGGATTAAACTTGTGTTTTGTTACAGACATATTGGCCCATAATTGACAGAAAATTGTCTGCTTTCTTTAGAAAGAACATGGGTTTTGCTCTACCCACTCACTGTTCAATCATGATGTTGGGAATTAAAGCAAGCCAATCCCACATCCTATTATCAAATTTTGAGTTATTATTATTATTATGATCAATCTATATTCCCATCGTGTGCACGTACCTTCACACGTGAGGACTCATTTTCCTTTGTACTTGCCAGTTTCATCATAAAATCATAATTTCTTCCTCTTTTTTCATTGGTTTTCTTTTAACCTCTATACTATACAGGGAAAGAAAATGTCTAACAACTGGAGGGGAAAAAAAAAAAGCTAAATGCATTAAAAACTGTCTTATTCAACATCAATAAAAATAAAATTATTTTGACAAAGAAGAAACAAACCGACACCCAAAACTCTAACAAAGCAGCATATATGAACAAAAAGCAACGACAATTCATGTGGAAAAAAATAAAAGTAGAAAGGCCAAGGCGTGGAGAGAGGATTTGTAAGTCAAAAGGTAGGGTCATTTTCCATTGGAAGTTGGCTGCAATAGGCTTAAAGATCTCAGCATGTTGTGTGTTGCATTGCAATTGAATCGGCAAATCAAGAAAAAAAAGACAGTTTTTTGAAAACGGGTGTTGTTTTTTCTTTGTTGGAGAGTTGAGAAAATGAACATTTTTTGGAATAAAAAAGGCAATGTTTGAGTCGAAAAGCTCCAAAGGGAAGAATAGAAGGGAATTTGGATGCGATTTGGGATTTGGTAGAGAGATTTTTCTTTTGGTTGGGACTGAAAAAGCTTCTTTGGGTTTGGATTCATCTCTCTTTACAGACTAAAAGTTGGAAACTTGCCGCATGGAATAAAAGGACCCATCAATTTGCACATGGAAGTAGAAAGGTTAAATCTATGGGTAAAGATACCTTACGTTTCTACTTTTCACTATACTTTAACCATGATGTAAAATGACTAATTAAGAGCATATTTCAATTGGAATAAAGCATGAACCCGATAAGTCAGAAGTTTGAGTCCTCCATCCCACATATTGTCCAAAAAAAAAAAAAATGTATATTGTTTTAACTATTTGAGATATATATGACCATGTACTGTTTATCTAGGTATTAATTTTTATATTTCTTTGTCGAGACCAGATTTTATGGGCAAATATACTTAAAACATGTGACATGCAGATGTTGACAACCTTTTGAATTTGATGCTTCAAATCATTAAATCTATGTAGGGTAAAGCTCGAGGGAAATATAGTGATTTATGGTCCTTTAAAATCGTCTTATTGCAGCTACCAAATCAATAGTTCCAACATCAGCTTGCTCTTGCTATATGTGCTACCAATATTATTTATAGCCCCTCCATGTAGTTAGATTAGAGAGCTCTTTAAATATAAATTTTAAAAAGATGTATTTCAGATAAAAATATAATCTTGACTGTATAAAATCTTTTGAAATATGATGTATTATTAAAAATAAATTTTAGATTCTTCATAAATTTCAATTTGTAGGACGGTTGATAATCATAGGCAGACTATATTTGGTATAATTATTGATAAAGTGGGATAAGGGTATTAACAATATAGCAATAGAGCAATATTGGGCCTAAAATGGTAGTATGATATTGGGCCCCTGACATAATTCCCCCAGGCCCATAGGGACAAGCCCGGTCAAATTTATAATGCGTAACACGAGGCATCCCTTTTTTAATACTATATATTAAAATCAAAAGAAAGAGGAAAAGAAAAGATGATTGCGATGTGTCCACTTTGAACAGAATTCCAATTACTCCTGTTAGGCAGATGCCATTGATATCTTAAGAAAAGAAAAGTAAAAAAGAGAAAGAGAAAGTAGCTATGTGGTGTATAATTGGGTGGAAAAGCAGCATCAAGTTCATATTTATGTTTACACTGTGTACACAAATATGTGCTTACAAAGGTTAGTTTATCTAATATGTGCTTACCTTGTAGGTCTAAAATTTCTACAAATTGGTATATAATGGGAGTTTGGAGGTCATGGTTCATTCCAATGGTTACTCCAACTTAGTGAAATAACTTTCAACACTCAATTGATAAAAGAGTTTGTAATGAATGGTACCTGTACCTACTTTTCTTGTATATTTGAGTATTGTCATGGGCTTCATACTTGAAACATAGATGAAGGCTAGTGTGTAAGAGATATAAACTCAAATTCTCAACTTCAGATTATATATAAACCCTAAGTTATGGACTTCCTATGCATAAAATTGAAACTCAAACACCTATTATACACAAAATTGAATATTTAAGAATTTATTAGACAAATTTAAAAGTTTAAAGACTTATTAGACATACAGTAAAAAAAATAAATAAAAAATAAAAAATAAAAATAAAAAAATACACTTTTAGTCCCTGAGGTTTGGTTTAGGTTTCGTTTTGGTCCCTGAGGTTTCAAACTCAACATTTTAGTCCCTTAGTTTTGCATTTAGTAGCATTTTGGTCCTTCTGATAGCGAGTATAGTCAGCTAGTTTTCCCTAATTAATTTAGCTAGTCTTTTATAATTTATTGGCCAAAATGATGCGTTTTTGTGTTGTATTTGTAGGAAATAAATATTTGAGCTAATTGCATGTTCGGGACATGAAAAATGGCTAAAAGATCGAAAAAGGATCAAGTTGGAAGAAGTCAAATTCAGCCCAGCTGATTTAAAAAAAAAAAAAAAAACTTCATAGCTCTCGGCGAATTTTCCAAATCCGCAGTATCGCGACAGCGTCGCGACTCTGTCTATAGCGTCTCGACGCTGTCGGCAGATTTTCTATAAATTCATCATTTTGTGCTACGGATTGGGGGAGTCCAATTGGTTAGATTTTAGCCCTAATTTCGACCAGAGACCTTTGGTGGGAGCTAAAGCAAGGCTAAGGAGCGGGAATCAAGCGAGAAGACGTGGAGATCGTGACGGGGACGTGTCGGTTTCGACGGATTCGAGTTTTCCTTTCTCTTTCCCTTACCTCTTGTAGTTTTTATGGCTTTTCTTTCAATTAGTGTTTATGGTTTAAAGACTATGAATTGCTAGTTGTTTGTCTTAAGGATTGATGTAATTGTTTTAGTTTTTGGATTGATTTTAGGTATGAATGTGTTTTTATTTTATGCATGCAATTTTGTTTAATGCTTTCAATTACTTGATCACTAATTGAATGATTTAAGTGTTGAATCTAACTCGGGAGGGAGGATCTGGCCTAAGACTTACTTTGTTTAATTGCATGACTAGAGTAGAAATTCTAAGTTTGTGACGGGATTTGGAATATCTTTAGAAGCGTAACAAGGACCGAACCGAATAATGTCTTGCATGTTAATGAACTTAGATAGGGATATCAAGTTAGTTTATATGCATGAGAATCAATTATACTCGGGAGAGGTAATCGTGATAAAAGTTTCCTTGGCTTGTAGAATAATTGCACGGTCAATTCATTCCTATTAATCAATCCTCAATCTTAATCAATGAAATCAATTCCCTAAGAGTCTTTCCATTTGAGTCTCCACTTTTATTTTTATGCTTTTAGTCTTTACTTTTATCTTTATCATTGAGTTTTGCTCCCTAAATAAAATTGGACAAAAGTATTCACGATACTTAATTTGCTAGAAAACCAATCCAGAGGACGACACTCGTTTTACACGAAAACACTATATTATTACTTGACCCGTACACTTGCGGTTAGCAATTTGCACATCATCCTCCATCCATTTTTCTGTTAAAAACAAACAGTTTGCTGACGTGGAACCTATTTTTTTTATTAAAAATTTATTTTTAAAATTTTAAAAATAAAATAATTAAAAATATATTTTTTTGAACTTTTCATTTTCTCTCTTCTTTTTCCCCTCCTTTCTTCTTCTTCTCAACCCAACTATCATCATCTTCCTCTCAAATCTCAAACACCATCTTTCTTCCTTTTAACTCCGGTGGCCGGCGGCCGACGACACTTTTTTTTTTTCTTTTCTTTTCTTTTTCTCCTCCTCTTCTCTTCTTCTTCTCTCTTCTCCCACTTTCTTCTTTTCCTTTTTTTTTTTAATAGGACAAAGGAGGGAGGGAAACCTCTTTTTTCCCCCTTACCCTCCTCCCCGATTTCCCAGATCTGGGAAAGCTCTTTTTTCCCCCTTACCCTCGAATAGGATAAGAAAGACAGAAAAGGAAAATGAATAAAAACAACAAAAGAACATTTTAACCGTGGTTGAGAAATGAAATTTAAATCAGTCCCCAGCCCAGATAACAACATCAAACTGAAAAGGAAAAGGTTTAGGTAAGGTAACTATTGGGAAGGTCCAGCCTCCAGTACCAGTAGTTGTTGTTGTTCTTTTAAAGTCCCCAAACTTAAATAATGATGTCCATTGTACAAAAACGAAAACCCTGAGCAAGCAATAATCACAGGCAAAAACCATGAGACTCGTGGGCAATCAAAGGCGTGGGTCTCTCTGTACTAGGGTTCGCTGTTTGTTCTCGTTTTATTACTCACGCGAAACCATATCATTCTTCCGAAAAAAAAAAAAAAAAGTGTCGGCCGGTCGCCAGAGTTAAGGAAGAAAGATGGTCGAAGAAGAAGAAAGGAGGGGAAAAAGAAGAGGGAAAATGAAAAGTTTAAAAAAATATGTTTTTAATTATTTTATTTTAAAATTTTAAAAAATACATTTTTAATTTAAAAAAAATAGGTGACACGTCAGTAAACCGTTAGTTTTTAACGGAAAAATGGATGGAGGGACCAAAATGCTACTAAATGCAAACCTCGGGGACTAAAATGTTGAGTTTGAAACTTCAGGGACCAAAACGAAACCTAAACCAAACCTCAGGGACCAAAAGTGTATGTTTCCCCAAAAAAAAATCACATATTACTCCATTAATCGTAAAATTGGAATTTTAAGAACATGTTAACCACTTTTAAACCTAAAAACCTATTAAACAACACTTAACCGTTTGAATACCAAACTTATAATTTAACTTTTTTTTTTTCCTTTTTGAGATATATGTTGCTATGAAAGTGTGGAGTGGAGTGGAGTGGAGTGGAGTGGAGTGGAGTGGACTTTACCAAAAAAATCTGTTTTTTTTTAGAGTTGAACAATGTGTGGGCGGAGGATTTAAATCTTTTTGTCTTCATCAAGGTGTATTCTTTAACCTATTGAAAAAGAATCAAAAGAATTAAAATAATAATAATAAAAGTGTGGTGGGTTCTTGGGCTGTGGACTTCAAAAGTTGGGCCTATGCCGTTCCCGGCTTCACGACAGTTAGGTTGAGTTAGGCTTCTTTTAGTAATATATGGGCTGGACTTTGAATGTATTGCATGCTGACTAGATTTTTAATATATATATATATTAAATAAGATTCTGAATAATTTAATTTGCAGAAAACAATTTTATAATATAAATATTAATCTGGATGAGATATAAAATAAATGAGTAGAATTAAAAGGGAAAGAAGGAATCTTGGAGTGTCAAATCGAAAAGAGAGGAGATAAGAAAAAGAGGGCCATACACAGATACGGTGTGTGTGTGGCAGTGCAGCACAGCTGAAACTGAAAGCCACAGCTACCACACACCCAGATTTCAAAACAAAACATATGGATCATAAAATACCCCAAATTTCACAATCTCCATTGCCATTGCCCTTTCTATTTCAAATCTCCATCCTCCGGCACAATGCCCGCTCTGTCACCCCTCAAACATTTCCTCTCTTCTCTTGACAGCGCCAATTGTTGCGTCTGTGTTTTTTTTTTTTTCCTTGAAAGAATGGTGGCCGTGGATAATATTGTTGTCGTCAGGGCCCCTCGACAACCTTCGCCACCTAGATTGTACGTGCGCTTGTCCTTCCCCTTCCCCCCCCTCCTTCACTGTCTTGTCGTGGACTCTGGTCAAACGTCTTTGTTTTCTTTCTCCTCAATTATTCCTTTTCCTATCGTTTCTCTCTTCCCATTTCCAACCTCCCATCTCCTTCTTATAAAATTTTAATTTTTTATTTAAAAAAAAAAAATACAACAGATATGTAGTGTAGTCCCCGGAATGTGTGAGAATTATTATAGGAAATCAGATTTCTTTTGTCCCTTGTAATTCTTGAGATAATATTCCTTGCGAATTTTGTGAGGGTGTGAAGCTGACAAATACTTTATGATTTTGATTTTTGAATTTTTTATTATTGGAGAGAAAATCAAGTGTACGATGAGAAGATTTATTGGGTGTTGAAGTAATTGGTGAATTAAGAAGTCAACTGATTTAATTTTGGGAGGAGAAATTAGAAAATAGAAAATAGAAGTCTTGCTTGGAAACAGTGTCTCCACACAGGAGGCAAAGAGGCAGTAATCAAAATCGAAGCTTTGTAGACATTCCACTGTTGAATTAGACCCGTTTGGCATTCCCAAATACTTATAATTTTGGAAAGGAAAAAGAAACCAATATTAAATGAAAAAAAGAAGGTTGGTACTGAAATTGACAAGAAGGAACAGTAAGAAGGCATGGAGGAGGGGGGATAGTGGGCCTGGGGAATGGGCCCAGAGTGTAAGGGGCAATGGGCCCAGTGAAGGCTCACTTTCAAGGGTAGGAATCGGTCGAGGCGATCCCAACAGTGTGTTGTAGTGTTGGGAGTCACGTTGGGCAATATGTTTAGTTGAGACAAAGCACAGAGCACACATAGAGATTTGAAACTGAAAGGGTTCCTACTTGGATTTCATTTCCACCCTTTTAATTCAACTACGCTGTCTACCTCATTCCAACTCTACTCACAAAATGCCTCCTCCCCTATCTTCTTTTCTTTGCCCCACTACTTTCTTTTCTTCATACCCTTGCCAAAATATAATCTCTATTTTTCTTTTCTTTTTTTTGGCTTATTTTTTAGCCTCAATTTCATATTTCAAATAAACTGTTTATTTCTTCACGATTTTGAGTGGTTTTAAATTACGAGGATTCCAAACACGTTTTTGTATTATAAAATAATTTCATCCTCAAAACTACCAAATTTTGCGTAATTTCATCCTCTTTTAAGATACGCTATTTATTTAAATCTTGACATATATTTCA
Source organism: Luffa aegyptiaca (assembly GCA_017139565.1). Classification (NCBI taxonomy): domain Eukaryota; kingdom Viridiplantae; phylum Streptophyta; class Magnoliopsida; order Cucurbitales; family Cucurbitaceae; genus Luffa; species Luffa aegyptiaca. The sequence continues at coordinate 47,971,010 of CM029398.1, forward strand.
AATTTTTAAATGACTTTAATACTGAAATATAGAATTTCAAAGCACAAAATTTAAAATCATTAATCAAACTAATGGAGATTATCTGTTTGTTGTTGCCTTCTATTTCTTTTTATAAAAAATATATTAAACAAAAAGTTTTTAGGATATGTTTAGAAGTGAATTGAAATGGTAAAAAATCATTTTGTTTTAGTGATTTTGCACGTGACAAAAGTATCTAAAATCACTCCAAACATACCTTTAGTATTTTATATGTGCTTTCAGAGTTTGCTTTGATTTTTTAAAATGCTCTCAACAAAAATTACAAAAAAGAGTATTGTTGAGAAATAAAATGATATTTAATGAGATCTTAAGACTCACAAATTCTTCATTTTGTTTAGTTTTCAGTTTCAACTGATTAACTTGTTTTTCCTTCTTTAATTCCATGTTCATAAAGTTTTTGTATTTATTTGATTTTTCTTCTTTATATTTTTAAATATTTTATTTTGATACCTATGACGGACATAAAAATATTCTTTTGTCCTTACTACTAAATTCTCTATGTTTGTATTTAGCAAAAAAAAAAAAAAAAAAAAAAAAAAAAAAAAAAAAAAAAAAAAAAAAAGAAAAAAGGTGGATATATGTGCAGACTTGTATCCTAAGTCACATATCATCATTTTTATATCAAATTTAGACATGGTTGGTCCAATTATTTCTTTTTTTTTTTTTTTTCTTTGGGGTTATATACCATGTCAAAATTGAATGACAATAACTTAAAACAACCAATTATGGAGGTTCAACCATCCAAACAAGTCATGTTAAAAGTAGAAAATTATATATATAAAAAAAAGAACAAAAATATAATTTCACCCTTTTTAACTTTTAAAAAGTAAGATCACAAATTAAAATTTAAAAATAAATAAAGGAACATAAAAGAGATCTAAACGTGCATTTTTCAAGGCGATGAGATTACAAATTGAGGTTGGCTTGGCACAATCATACAAAGATTGAGTATTTTTTTTTTTTTTTTTTTTTTTTTTTTTTTTTTTAAATGTCGATATTGGGAAGCCTTTTCAAAAAGTATCTTTCAAAATATTGAAAATGCGTGTATATATTTTCGGAATAAAGCAGCTTCTGAGGGAGTGAGCTTCGTGTTAATCAAGGAGTCTCAACCCTTGACTGTCTTTTTAAAGAAACCAATAATATAAAAATAAATAAATATAAAATAAAATGCCCTCAAAAGGCCCTCGCTTTCAAAGAGGACCAACCCCACCTTTACCACCACTCCAATCCTCTCTGTCGTTTTTCCCTTTCAAATATGTTACCTTCTCGCAATGTCCAAAACCAAAAGTGTTCCTAAATCTAATCCTCATTTAATATTTGCTTATTAAAGGCATCAAATTAATGCCCTCCACCCCATGCTTCTCTTTCAAGTGTTGACTATCCCAAAAAAAAAAAAACATTATACACAAATTAAATTATCACAATATTCAATACTGTTGATTGATTCTACCAGTTGTTTTCAAATAATGTTTTGAATTATCCTACTGGATTTTATTATACCTAGGGGTATATCTGTCAAAATTTAATACCCATTCAATTATTTTTAAGACGCGTCTTTTATGTTTACCTGGAGAAACTTTCAATTTGATTGGGTGATGTAAATTAAATTTAATTAATAAAATCTCAATTTATTTTACGGTGTGTCATTAATCAGCTGAAGATAGATGTATTATTTAAATTTCACGTAATAAATCAGAAAAAAAGAATGTTTTAGGATTTAAATTTTTTTAGATAGTAATGCCAGGAGAAAAAAGTTGTCGAGGACACGTGGGTTCGTTTGATTTGTGGATGTTTTATTTATTTATTTTCTTTTCCCCTTCTAAGTCGTACAATCCGTGATTGGGAATCGGTAAAATTTATAATTTATTTTTTGGCTCATCCGCTCTTTGCTTACGCGTCATTTTTTGATTGGCAGGATGGAAAATAAGTCCATTCGAGTTGGGGTGGCACGTGGACCCACGGCCCCATTTGCTTGATTGGAAATTTTTAAGGACAACCTAGAATTATATTATATATATTTGTTGGGTAAGTCTTAAACTTTTAATTGATCTATTATTTAAAAATATGGGAAATTAATTTAAAACTTTATTATTGTTTAGAGTATAGGTGGATTCAAATATTTTTTTTTCTTTTAAAGATAGATTCCATTTATTCCTCCTAGATGATGAAGGATGAAAAAGTGATAAATATTCATTAGTTACTTATAGAACGATATTCGGTTGCATATCGTTGTGTAGGGATGAGGGATATATTCTAAACAACGTTTTTTTTTTTTAAATCTCTAGTTGTTGACGTTATAATGGTGTTATGTAGATAGATACATACACACGGGTATGTAGCTAATATTGTTATTACTTTTAATATTTATTGGTACATCTAACATCATTGCAAAGTTTAGTTATTGATTTTAGTAACATGTTAACACGAGTCTTTTTTTTTCGTATTAATTTAGATTCAATTTTCAACCGGTTAATACTAGTAATTTTACACTAACTTAAACATAGGTTAACTGCTTCAAACATTATAGTCTCAACTCAAAGGTCATATATTAGAATTCTTTCATGCACAAGGTATCACAAAAATCATCCAAGACTAACATATTTAGAAAAAGGTATCACAAAAATCATCCAAGACTAACATATTTAGAAAATAACCCCCCCCCCCCCCCAAAAAAAAAAAATCCTACATGAAATAAAATTAAGCTCAAGCTCAAGTACTCCAATAGCCAACACAAGCATCACCATTTTGCATTTTTTTTTTTCTTTTAGAGTCGATATCCCATCCCCACGTTATTAAACTAAAAAAAGTGTTTCGATAATATTTTTGTTTCTGTTTTTTTTTTCTTCATTTATAAAATTTATACCCACTTGTCTTTGTTAGCTTATATACATCTAAATTGTTTTATTTTTCTTTTTAAGTTGGATCTCTACTAGTTATAATTTTTTTGAAAAATAAGCTTATGACAAATATTTTATACCAAACATTTTTTTTTAGTTTAATTTGCGTTTGGCTTGATACTTGAAGTACTTGGGAGGACTAAAAATATGTATTTTAATTGTTAGTAGTAAATAGTTCTAAAAACACTTATATTAACGACCCTTTGTTTTCTACCCTTGTGTAATGAAGTTTTCTTTTTTCAAAAAAAAAAAAAAAAAAAAAAAACTTATATTAACAGCACTCTTAAAAATGTTCAGTTATCAACAGTAGTTTTTCAATGATTAATGAAATTTTCTTCTATTAAAAAAAACAGTAATCTGAACAATTCTAAAAAAGAATTATAAAAACAACAACCACCACCCAGATACTTTTAGATTAAATACCATTTACAAAAGCCATCTAGTTTCTAAAAACACGTTTGAAATATTGACCAGTTTTTTAACATAATTTCTTTTATTTCTTTTGTCTAATAGAGAGAGAGAGAGAGAGAGAGAGAATGGCTTTTATATATGTCTAAAGCCTGAAAACGCTAATTAGCTGGCAAGCTCTTTATTTTTTAAATTTGACAAATATTTAGAAAACATAAAATAAAAAATCTCTTTATAAGTATAATATTCCGAAAAAGAAGTCATCGAACACTGATTTATTATTATATTCAGAAATCAGATTCATCAAATAAAACCAATTGAGATTCAATGTCCCAGTGCGGGTTTTCTTTGAGTTGGTGGAACATGACGAAATCTTTTGAATATGACGAAATCTTGAGATTCAATTAATAGTATGTATGTAGAATGAAATTGAGTGATTTGATCTGTTGAAATCATTTAGTAAAACCAGTGTCATGCCCGGTATATATGAATAATTGCAATCGGTAGCCAGGTTGACTCTCCATGATTTCAAATCATATGGTAGAGAATTAAATAATAACACATAAATTATGAAATCTGCACTCACACAAGAAATAATGCCATCCATCGGAACCTCACATGGTGAGTAATCATAAATTGGGGGCCTATATCTTTCCTCAATTCAAATATGGAAATAGATTTCATATGTTCTGTTTCATAAAGTATTATGTCATATTGTATTATAGTTTGGATACTTTTGGTTCAAGAATCAAGCTTGCATAGCAGTAGGAGCTTGTGTTGTAAAAAAAAAAAAAAAAAAAGGATTTTGCAAAAGTTTACCGCATCATTAAACCATGAGATTGATCCCTGAATTTTTAGATTCATGTCAAATAGTTATTTATATTTTAATAGGTTTCTATCCAATCCTTCAACTTTCAATATAGTGTTTTAATAAATTTTTCGTGTATGAACTTTAGAATAATTATAATAGGTTTATCTGACAGCTTTTTAAATATTACAAACCTCAAACAATTTAAAAAGTTTGAGACTTGTTAGAGTCAATATTGGAAGTTTAGAGATCTCTTAGACAATTTTTTGAAGTGCAAGGACTTATGAAAAACTTAGAGTTATTGGATACACTCGTAATCTAACTTCTTTTAATTATTAAAAAAAAAAAAAAAACTTGTAATTCAACTAATATTATTTTTTTTTATTTATCTCAATTTGTTGAATTTTAAAATCGTACCAATTACGTGAGTTTAAGAGACATAATGTTCGAACTTTGAAATTTGAAACTTACATCTCAACTTGCATATTCTTATATATAAATTATAAAACTGCAAATTAAACTAAACACACATATATTTTTGTTTATGTATATATAAAAACAGATTGTACTAATTTAAAATAATTTATTTACACCTATTCAATTTTATATACCTTTTAAACGAAATTGTCTCACCAACGAATAATTTGCTGTTTCGTTATCAGGTACAAAAAACAAACACCATCAGACTCTCAGAGATGGAAAGAACGGAAACAAATAAAAAATATCTCAGAGGAAAACGTTTTGATCTCCAATGAATAGTGAAGAGCCGAAGAGAAAGAGGGAAATAGAGTATCATCTCCCTTAATCATCACAATATTCAATAAGCTTGTAATTTAACATTTTCTTCGGTTCATATTTGAAGGCTATGAATAATAAATTATAAGTTTAGTTATTGCAATTTTTTCTGTATTTTTAACTTTGTATTTAAGAGGTCATTAAAGTTCTTATTTTTTGTTTAATGGATGATGTAGAATGAGATGTCAAGTAATTGGTCTAGTTTAGTTAATAGTAGCTTCTTTGTTAGTTTTGGATTAACTAGTGCTTAATTAGTATTTTAGATTTAATTAGTTATTTGTTAATTGTATTGCAAGACTATAAATAGCCACTTTTTAGAATTGTAAGAAAGCTTTCGAAATATTATTATTTGAATGTTAAATTACAAGTATAGTTTATTAAATTTCAAAACTGTGTCCTATTTGGTCCATGAATTTTTTTTTTTTTTTTTTTTGAAAAATGGTCCATGAACTTTAAAAAGTATCTAATAGGTTATTGAATCTTTTGATGAGAAATTTTGGTGGATAGGCTGTTTTATATACATATTTTCATAAATGTCCATAGTTTTGTAGATTTCTAAGATTAGATTTCCAGCATTTTTTCCTTACCATTTTACCCTTCTTGTCATATTTTATAAGATTTTATAAGATATTATCTTAACTAAATCCTTAATATTTTGAAAATATGATTCTTGAGATTTGATTTCTTGTCATAATGATTCCAACGTATTTTCCTTTTATTTCATTCTGACAATTTTCATCCATTTTCGTTCTCTTGTTTGGTAATTTTCGGTTGATCCATTTTTTTCTCTCTTTTTTTCCTTAAATTTTCGGTTGATCCATTTTTTTCTCTTTTTTTTTCCTTCTTTATCGATTTATTCCTTCACGTTTTTTTCTTCGTGGCAACAGTTTTCTATTTTCTTCATTAACCGAACAAAAGCTAATAGATTTTTTCTTCCCGACAGCAGTATATATAATGTTGATGATCAAATTTCGCTAGGTAAATTACCTTCGCTCCACGTGATAATCGACAGTGAATTTGTTTGAGAGCGGGGGAAGACGTGGCCTGCAAAAGAGTAAACCTGCACACCGGTGTGGTGCTAGCCACACCGCCTCCGATGCTTAAGTCAGAAAACGGAAGAGGAGAGCAAGAGAGTAAGAGGAGAGAGTCGAGAGTTCGGGTCCCCTTCTTTAGTGGCGAAGAGGGGTATAAATATCTGCTCATGCTCCTAGGGTTTTTAGGAATTCGGAGGCGTTTCGGGACAAACCAGGCGGAACCGGGGCGGCCAGAGGCGGAAGGGACCAAACGGAGTCGGACGGGCTCGACCCGCACGAGCGGGCCGAGGCCGAGCAGGGGGTCGGGCCAAAAACCCGGCCCGTTCGGCCTTGACCCGTCCCACTTGCCGGTTTCGCGTCCTGGGTCCATCTCCCAGCCTGATTTTTCCCCGGTTGTCCTCGTCAACTCCTTGTACATCGGGGTGGTCCAAAATTGCCTATAACATATAACATATTGGCTGGAATATCTAAAAAATGTGTATATATTTCGATTAATATTCATTTTAGTGACATAACTATTTCGATTATTATTATTATTATTATTATATATATATTCCCAGTAATATACCGTTTATAATCTAGGCATATATTGTATTGATTATTATATATTCTGGTTAATATTCAATATATAATAGTTTAGTATATATGTCCCATAGTCTACGTACTTTTTTTTTTTTTAGATTTTTGCATTTTACAGAAAAGTATTTATATTCATATATAACTTCATATATACCAGCTTATATATACTATGTACATAAGTTTTCTTTTTTTACTCATTATTGTAGCTACGTATACCGAGTCTTTTTCTTGTCTCATTACTATAGTATTAAATATACACTTGTATATTTAGTTATTTGCCAATATATATTATATATATACATGTATGTATGTATATTAAATATACCAATGCATTTATGAGAAATATAGATATTGGGAAGAAAAAAAAACCTGTATATAACTATAAAAAAAACCTTATTTTTTAAATAATATATACATATGTATATATTAAATATACCACGGCGGTGATGAAATTCAACGATACCCACGATAAAACAGCGACAATTTGAGGGCAATAACTGGGTTGGTGGTATCCATTGATGCATGGGTGCTGCTTATTCGAGTTTGCAATGGTGATGGTTGGACGGCGGCGGCACTTCCGGTGGTGGTTGGTCGTCGGCGGCAAGAAAAGGATCGGAGATGAAGAGGGAAAGAGAGGTCGAGAGACCATGAGGGAGAAAGATCATGAGGGAGGGATGAAGGGAGGAAGAAACCGTGTGTGAATTGGGAAAAATAGTGAGTGGTTTTAGGGATTTTTTTTTTTTTGAAAAATTGGGAGTGATTTTAGGGATCTTTCAAAATTGGTAAGTAATTAAAAAATCTCTTTCCTTTTCCGACCCACGGTTTGTGTTTCCTTTTTTGGTTTTATTTTATTTTTTTTAAATAGTTAGTAGTGGATATAAGGGCTGAATCGTAAAATGGTCATGATTTTTATGAAAAAAAGTTGGGCCATTAGGTCTTTTCTGTAAAAAATGGGAAATTTAGACATTTATGAAATATAGGGTCCAAATTTGGGCTATCTATGTACTTTTCCCTTTTTTGATTTGTGTCTATTTAGTTCCTAAACTTTAAAAACTGTCTATCAAGTCCTTAAGTTTTCAATTTTGTGTCTAGTAGATCCCTAAAATTTAAATTTTGCATTTAGTAGATTCTTGACCTATTTACCGTTTTTAAAAATTCATAGGCCTACTAGACACAAAATTGAAAGCTTAGGATCCTATTAGACATAAAATTCAATTTTATATCCAATTAATTTTAAAAAACTTTGAATATGTCAAAGACCTATTAGACACAAAATTTAAAGTTCGAATATATATTAGATACTTTTATAAAATTCATGGACCAAATAGACAATAGACATGAACTTGAAAACTTATGGACTAAACTTGTAATTTAACTTCATTTGAAATATAATTTTGTTCTTAGCAAGTCCTCTCTCAACCTTAGGATGAGTTTACCTTGTCTAGTCATGGATTTGGCCAAATCACAAATTTAGTGCACCAATAGGTTTCTAAGTTTAAATTTTGTGTTTAATAGACTTGTTAGACCTATTTGACTATTTTAAAGATTCATAGACTTCTTAGACATAAAACTAAAGGTTTAGCGCTATATTAGATATAAAATTCAAATTTATTTTCAGTAGTCTATTAATTTTATAAAATGTTGAATACGTTATAAGCTTATCAGACACAAAAAAGAATGTTAAAGATCTATTAGACACTTTTAACGTTCATTGATACATTAGACACAAAATTAAACATCAAGACACTCATTAAACACAAATTTCAGATGATACATATCAATTATCATTGAAGTACGATGTCACATTTTGACCTATAGTATTAGATTGTTTATTAATTATTAGCAATAATGGGTAGTTGAATAGAGTTGAGTTTGTAGTGTATGTGGGGGAGAAAGTGACGAAAATACCCTTTCGAGTGGTCGCCATCCTCGGCTTCACATGCCCAGTCGCCGCCCCCACAAGCGTAGCCGAATCCCCACCCCCCTCCCCTCTCTTTCCTTGTCTGTAAGACTAAAATACACTTTCATTTTCTCCACTCCAAACTCCACTTTTTTCATTTCCTTCTCTCTCTCGCTCTGAGTGCCACCACGTCCCCCCCCCCCCCCCCCCCCCTTCTTCCACACCACCATCGACCAAAATCTCCCCCGATACATGTGCCCTTTCCACCACCACCACATCCCTCCATTTATTCCCTCTTCCACAACCACTTCCCTCTGCTCCTCACTGGACTAGGACTAGCCATATTTTTATATCATTGCTTTCCTCACTATGGTTGCTTCCACCCTCCTCATCTTTGCCCTCTTGGCTTCCGCCGCTCTCCCTTTCTCTTCCTCAGATCCAAACGACGAGGCCTGTCTCACCAATCTAAGCCAGTCTTTGGAAGACCCAACTAATTCCCTCCACAACTGGACCAAATCCAACCTCGCTAACCCTTGCAACGGCTTCAACTCTTACATTCACGGCGCCACTTGCAACAGCGGCCGTATTTACAAGCTTTCCCTCAATAATCTCTCCCTCCGCGGCTCTATTTCCCCTTTTCTTGCCAACTGCACCAATTTACAAGCCCTCGACCTCTCCTCCAATTTCCTCACCGGCCCCATCCCTTCCGACCTTCAGTATCTCGTCAATCTCGCCGTTCTCAACCTCTCCGCCAATCGCCTCACCGACCAGATCCCTCAGGAGCTCGCATTCTGTGCTTACTTGAATGTTATCGATCTCCACGACAATTTGCTCACCGGCCAGATTCCTCAGCGCTTGGGTCTTCTCGTCCGCCTCTCCACTTTCGACGTCTCCAATAATCGTCTCTCCGGACCCATCCCCTCCACTCTCGCCAATCGAAGCGGCAATTTGCCCAAATTTAATGCCTCCTCCTTCGAAGGCAACAAGGATCTCTACGGCTACCCTTTGGCGCCCTTGAAGAACCGGGGGCTCTCCGTTATCGCCATTGTTGGAATCGGTCTGGGGAGTGGACTCGTCAGCTTGGTCTTGAGCTTCACCGCCGTTTGTATATGGTTGAAAATTACTGAACGGAAGATGGTGGTTGAAGAAGGCAAAATTAGTCAGCTCATGCCAGATTATTGATCTCAATCACCCATTTTCAAGCTTCCCCATCACAGATTATTGAGCTGTAATTCTTCATATATTTTCAGTTCAGGTATATACCATTTCCCCCCTTTTCTCTCCCTTTTTTTCTTTCCTAAACCAGTTATGGTCTAGTCTTTTCTTTTTCCTTTTTTATTGGGAGATGCCCTCTCGATTCAACATCGGAGATGGAGAGGATCTTTTTTCTTTTTTCGAATTTTTTTTGCCGCTCTCACCTTTTTGGCTATTCCCTTCCCAAAACAATCAACAATGTATAAAACCCATTGGTTAAAATTAAGATGCCTCGCTCATTTTCTTCTACTTTATTGTATATACTGTCTCATCTCTGTATATAAAATTTAGTGCTGCCTCCGAACAGTTACTACATTTTCTCAAGCTGTCTGAAGACAGAACCATAAAAACCTTCTTTACATAGTAAGATTGTAATTGTATATAGTGTGTGTAAGGACGAGACAAGAAGCAATTATTATTACACATTTTTTAGCTCGGCTTTGAACCAACAGAAATCCTCATGAAAAGGAAAATTGTCTTTTAACTTCACTCACCCTCTCGCCTCATTGCCGTTGCCTCTAAATTCTAATGTCCTCTCTCCCAACACACACAAACACATTGCCTATGTGCTTTACAGGTCCGGCCCTTGTCTGTTTGCCAATTTGTTTTGGTCAAATTTGTTCTCTTTATAGCTCTGTTGGCCATTTTTGTTCTGTTCTAGCAGCTTCAAACGCTTCCCCCATCCATCATTTTCTTTGGTTTTTTCAAAATTTTCTGAATGTCTGGGCTTTACTTGAATTTTAGCTATACCGTTATTAGACTCTACTGTGCAATTGCGTCAGAAGAATACCTCATTTTCTTTTCCCTTTACAAATCAAACACTGTTTAGCTTGGTGTGAAGTGCCATAATAATGTCAAAAACAAATTGCCTTTAACTGCACATGTTTTTTTCTTACTAAAATCTCAACGGAGAAAAAAAAAAAACTGTAGTTGAGGTGGCAACATTATTACTGCCTTGCGCTGCTGAGTTGGACAACTTTAATATGAAAAGAAAAAAAATGGAGTTAGATTGATGGAATAATATTATTATATTTTACATTTTAGGGATTTGAATTTGTGATTTGGTTGGAGGGAGGGATGGAAAATGTGAAATGAAATTCAGAAGAGTCAGTAGTAGTGTTGAGCATCAGTCCAAAACTGAAATGCAATTCATTGAAGTTATCTGATACAAAACGGTCGTTGAATAGTAACAGCTTTGGAGTTTACTGATGGAGAATGAGTTAAAGGAATCAAAAAAGCCTTATTCAATTTCCATATGAATGGAATGAAATTGATTCTAAAATTTGCAAATATTCTTCCCAGAATTAGACAAATGTTGGGTTTTGGAGTTGAGAAAGGAAAGGGGGGGAAATGGATTTGGGAAAAAGTAAAAAGTTGGAAATTTTTAATTTTTAAAATTTTTGGTTTTGGGTGGGGTAGGGATTGTGTGTGTGTCATGATCAGAAACAGCACTCATCTGTTGAGTGTGATTGAATAAAGGGAGTTCAAAGTTCAAACCTCACACCGAAAGTAAAGAGGAAGAAGATGAAATGAGTGAGTGAGAGAGAGAGAGAGGAAGCAGGAAGGGTCAAACATGCTTTCATTCCCCGAAATTAATGCCTCTTCCGAGAATGGCATGCATTTCATCATGAGTTGGGCCCCATTTCTCACCCATTCTCTCTTTTCCTTTGGGCCTGGGCCCTCCATTGTGGGCCAATTGTCTCTTTTGGGCTTCCTTCCCCTTCTCTCTCTACCCAATTTTTTATTTTTTTTTTCTTGGTAATTAGTTATAATTATTCTACCTAATAAATTTTATGTAATTTGTTAAAAGTCAATCTGGATATAACTCAATTGGTTAATGCATTATATCGTCGACCTAAATGTTAGAGGTTTGTATTCACATCTACCCATGTTCAAATAAAAAAAAAAAAAAGTAATTACAAATATAGCTTATATTATGAGGAGACTAAAACTATTTGTGGGTCAAAGTTACAAAAATAATTTACTATTTGGGTCCTATCTCAATCACTTCTTCTTCCCAAGCATAAAGTCAATGCTTACAATATCATTAGACAGATGAAAGAAATACCGATCCCTGTTAAGAGTTGAAATTCATATCCACAATCAAGATCATGTTGATTAAAAAAGATGGAGCTTTTGCGTGAGTAATTAGGATGGTTAGTTTGCAAACTCGTTGTTTGGCTAAAAAGCTACGTGTCGGCAATATCTTCCTTCGATTTTAAGTCTCCTTGTGTCTTTTGTTAATGAGCTGAAAACAAGTGGCTAAATAAAAGAAATTTCCATGTATTTTATTTTTTCAGTTGAAGAATTCCTTGGTTGGATAAAATTCACGAGGGATGTATTCAAGCATTGAATGGTCTAAAGTAGGTGAGCGGCATCTATGAATCTATATTTTTTAATGTATACTAATTTTGACATTATCGACGGGAATTATGATGGGTGAGGGTGACGTTATTGAAATCTATTTCACTATTATTTCTAATTATTTTCTCATCATTTTTTAAATTTTAAATCCCAGCCGCGAGCCGAGCGGCTTATCTCATTCGGAAAAAATGGGCCAACCTAAATGAGCCCAATCAATTTAGGCCGGTGTTTGGGCCACGTGCCTTCTAATGGGCTTTTAATCCGACCCAAGCCCTAGTTCGGCTCCCTTGCAATGGTCCGACTCTAGAGTCCCATCCAAAACCCTACGAAACCCCCGCGTCTTTTGATAATTTCGGCTTCTTCTCTGTTGAAGCTTCTGTTTTCGGCTGATTGATACTGGTGGCATGGAGAAGCTTTCCAAAGTAGTTGAACAGGAGGAGGAGAAGGAAGGCAACAAAGATGAACTGAGTTTCGAAGAACTAGGGTTGGACCCTCGTCTCGTTCGCGCGCTTATCAAGAAGGGAATTCAAAAGCCAACACCAATACAACAATTTGCAATTCCGTTAGTTTTGGTACGCATTTAATTATCAGAGACGCCTCTGGTATTTGTTGCCTTCACCCTAAGAATTGCGATCCCTGATGGGAAGGAGAGACAGTCCAATTTTATAGATGCCATGAGCTTGATGATGCTTTGCTGCATTTTAGTTTCTGTCTTCGTTTTCTAATCAGCATCCTTTCTGGACCAGCATAGAGAATTTCAAATTCGAATTATGATCTCTACTTTATTTTTGCCCCCTCCGCAATTTGTTTCAGGAAGGTAAGGATGTGGTGGCTCGGGCGAAGACTGGTTCTGGGAAGACTTTCGCATACCTCCTTCCGTTGCTTCAGAAGCTGCTTACTGGTTCTAGTACGAAGAAGAAGTCAGGTCCAAGTGCAGTTGTTCTCGTTCCGACCAGGGAGCTGAGTCAGCAGGTATGCCTATTCTGCTAATGCATCTGGGAAGGGTATGAGGGAAGTTACAGGAATATTTCTAGCTTAATTTCTTTGATTGACCAGTTACTGAATTACTTGTGTGCACTATGCATGCAGGTTTATAAAGAAATTTCATCTCTTATTGAATCCTGTCGAGTTCAAGTGAAAGTTGCCCAATTGACAAGCAGCATGTCACATTCTGATTTGGTTGGTTCAGGTTCATTTTTGTTTACAAAAGTATATTGGAAGGAATTGATTTTGAAATACACTGTTTAGTGTAGCAATGTGATTCAGGCTATTGTGCTGGATGTTGAATCTATTTGATAAATATCTCTTGCAGCGTGCAGCATTGGCAGGACCACCTGATATTGTTGTTGCCACGCCTGCTTGCATTCCCAAATGCTTGTCTGCTGGTGTTCTCCAACCAGCCTCCATTAACGAATCACTTGAAATTCTCGTTCTGGATGAGGTAATAATATGGTAATAGTTTGATCAGCATTTCCATGGTGGTACACATGTGGTTTTATATTCGTGGTTCAACTTTAAAATCACTGAAGTAGAAGCAGAAGATACACCTGTTAGCTCCGCCCATTACGGGTCAGCAACATGAAGTGCCAGTATAAGTTTATTGGGACATTTTCTTCGAAACTGAGATGTGGTTTTTTCCCCCCTTAGGAATGCCACATGTGATTTTATGTTAGTAGTTCAAAATTAGAATCATTGAAAGAGATAAAATGAAATGATACTGGGTGTAGTTGATCATTTATTTTTCCAATGAAGAAATAGTTGATCAAATATACCTGGTGGAGATGCTGCAAAGAAATCTAGGTGGATAGTTTTCCATGAAGGCTCATTTTCATTTTCTCTCTCCATAAAATTCTTGCAAAAACTCTAATGTTAGGTTTTTGGATATTGAAAGGGTTAGGTTCTTAATCACAAAAGAAAGGGTTTGGTTTCAGTTTAGCTTGTTCAGTTTACAAGCTCTTTTTGGAGTGCCTAGCATAGCCTTTTTTGTAATCATGCCATCCTTCTGTTGGGAGGAGGGATGCCTTGTCCCTCTGGCCCCTAGGTTGTTTTGTTTGCTTTTGGCTTGGCGCCTCCTTCAATGAAATATAGTTTCTTATAAGAAAATAGGATTAGGTTCTTAATGTCACACTATGATAATTATTTTATAGGATTTAAATGTTGGTTGATAAATTGCTTTATATTTGTTTTCAGGCTGATTTGCTATTGTCATATGGCTATGAAGATGATATTAAAGCTCTTGCAGCTCACGTCCCACGTTCCTGTCAATGCCTTCTTATGTCCGCTACATCAAGGTTGTTATTTTCACTGCCTTAACGAGCTGTACTTTTCAATGACTGCAGGCAGATATAATCTTTAAGGCTTGCTATTAGTAGACTGTGTTTTGAGTTTTGACTTGATGGCAGTTTGCCCGTTTATTTATTTATTTTCTTGCATATGTTATCTACAGAAAGGCTACATGTACTTACATTTCATTTTCTAAGTTTCTAGCTTGTTTAAATTTAGCTTAGGTGAATTTTATCTCATATTATTGGTTTATGGCATTTTGTGCATCATTTGATCAATTAATGCTGATATTCTATTTTGGTTTGTGGATATCTGACAGTGATGATGTTGAAAAGTTGAAGAAGTTGGTCCTGCATACTCCCTTCATTTTGACTTTGTCAGAAGAGGGAGATGTTAAAGATGATCTAATTCCAAAAAATGTTCAACAATTTTGGGTAAGTTCCTCTGCACCCACCGTGAATTAATCAGATATTATTCATTCCTCGGTGAAACTTTCATTGCCCTTGAAGTGAACATATCTACATTGGTACTTGTCTAGATGTGAAATAATTACTTTGGTACTCATGTAAATGTGTAATCATCACTTTTATACAATTTTCAGTCAGCTTAGAGTATATGAGTTGTTTATTATTTGTTCTCATTTCATAACTTCATTTCCTTGACTTTTGACGAAGTGCTAAACTTTGTTACATGTTTATCTTTCTTATTCATATATATTTTTTCTCTTTTGTAATCGTATCTTGTTCAAAAAATTAAATTTCTTTTCTGCACCTGCGGTTTGATCTCATGTTTGAAAAGTATTCATGTGTGTTTTTTTAATGTTACAAGATCTCATGTGATACTCGAGACAAGTTACTTCATATTCTTTCGCTCTTAAAGTTGGACTTGGTTCAGAAAAAAGTTCTCATATTCACAAATACCATAGACATGGGCTTCAGGTTGAAATTGTTTCTGGAGAAGGTAAATGACTCTGGTTCACTTTTTTCTTCTATTAAGTATTCCCCGTTCTGAAATATTGTTTTTAACAAACGTATTTTGATCTTTCTTTTATTCATATGATTCCTTTCTCTTACTGTCTTACGTATACTTTTGTACTAAGTTATCATCTACTTCAGATGATTTCTCATTGTTGTATACTTTTGCCTTTTCGTTTTGCAGTAGCTTCTTTCTTGACAAAAATTTTAATTTAACTTCTTTATATTTATACTACATATCCTTGTATTTCTGAGATACTCCCCCTTACCACCCGTCCCAGGTGGCCACTAGAAAGTTTATTATTAGTTGATTTGCTGCTTACCTCATGCAGTTTGGAATCAAATCTGCTGTTCTGAATGCTGAGCTGCCGCAAAATTCTCGCCTCCATATTCTTGAGGTACAGCGTTGATATGGTACAGTTTTCAAAAGGTGATTGAACGCTTAGCAATCTTGGTGTGTTATTGACCTAGTATATACGTTTTGTTGTTCTTTCTTTGGCTTGACAGGAGTTTAACGCTGGGCTGTTTGATTATTTAATTGCTACTGATGATGGTCAAACAAAAGAAAAAGAAGCCAACGAGGACAATAATGTTGATAAGAGAAAGTCCAGAAAACGCTCTAAGCAAAAAATAGATTCTGAATTTGGAGTAGTACGAGGAATTGACTTCAAAAATGTTTACACGGTATGCAAATCAATCTCTCTCTCTCCCTCTATCAACTCAAAATTTTGATAAAATTATGTGAATTAATCTCTCTCTCCCTCCCTCTCTCTACACATATCAACTCAAAATTTTGATAAAAATAGACCATCATGGGTTGGGTTGGCCTGGCCCTCAAGAAGGGCTATGAGAATAACGAAAGGGCTTAGAGTGAATGTGTCTAAGCACTGTGGTCACTTACCTAGGATTTAATATCAGACGAGTTTCCTTGGCAACCAAATGTTGATGGTCAAGCGATTGTCTCGTGAGATTAGTTGAGGTGTGCGCAAACGGGCCTGAATGAACACTCACATTAATTTATTGCTTTTAGGTCTCTTAATGTGTATGTAGTACAATGTACAAGTAGTTTTAATTAGTACAACTACAACACATACATAGATAATGGCTCTTACGATGTTAATTATCAATAATCATGTTTACATAATTTATGTGTTGTCTGATATTTTTTTTTCCAGTCTCTTGATGGCTTTTCTATCAAGCAAGCTTTTAACGGCAACTTTACTGCCATCTGTTCAGGTTATAAATTTTGAGTTGCCTACGAGTGCAGCAGGATATGTACACCGTGTAGGACGTACTGGAAGAGCTTATAATACTGGTGCATCTATCTCACTGGTTGGTATTTTGAGATACTTTTTGTACTTCACGACATTTCAGTGATTATTTACTTGACATTCTCTTTAAGGAGTGTGGTGTATTCTTATGTGTTCTTTCTTGTTCTTTAGACTTAATTTAATATTGAACTCTGTTAATTGCAAGTTTATAACTACTCTGTTGACCTCCGTGGGTGCTTCTACGTCCTTTACCACAGCTATTGAGCTTGTGTATTTGCTTAGATATTATCTTATGTTGTCTCTTTTTCACGTGATGAATGTGCGCTTGGTTCTTATAACTGGAAGTTTTCCCGATGGTTGGTGTTGATATCTCATTAATACTCCTTCTCCATTGTGTAGGTTTCTACAGATGAGATGGATACTTTTGGAGAAATACAATCTTTCCTGAGAGCTGATGGGGATACAGACATTATTGTTCCTTTTCCATTACTTACTAAAAATGCAGTAGAGTCTTTACGTTATAGAGCTGAGGTTTGTGTGATGCATATATATACCATATTTCTCAATGATGGCCGTTTAGATACTAAACTAGTTTCAATATGGTTTTATTACAAGTTTAGTTCCTGAATTTTTAGGGTTGTATTAATTAGGTCCCTAAACTTTAAAAAGTTTCTAATAGGTCCCTAAACTTTGAATTTTATTTCTAATAGGCCCCTGAACTTTGAAAATGTCTTAAAGTTTTCTAAACTTTCAATTTTGTGTCTAATAAGTCTTGGATATATTTGATATTTTTAAAACCAATCTACTATATATAAAATTTAAAATTATGCCTATTAAGACTCTAAACTTACAATTTTGTACATAATTACGAAAGAGATCGAAGCTACTAGACTTATCTTCAAAAGCTCTAGAGTTTCTTCCCTTCTACAAAAACCACAACGTAGCCCTGAACGCACAATTCACCACAACATTGGCTTTTTTTTTTGAAAGGTTCCATGCTTCAAAAAGCCAGTCTTCACTCTCTTTGGGACACAAAAGGAAATGCCCAGCAACCTAGTTGTAAAACTCCAAGCCTTCCAAGCGAACTCGCAATGGATGAGTAATTGATCTAAATCCTCTCCCTTTTTCAAACACTATTTCAAAAGAGATTGCAAGTCGTTTTTTGGACTTTTAAAAGTTGAGGGACCTATTGGATACTTTTTAAAGTTCAGGGACCTATTGGAAACAAAATTAAAAGTTCGAGGACCTATTTGAAACTTTTTAAAGTTCAGGAACTAAATTGACACAACCTTGAAAGTTGAGGAACTAAACATGTAATTTAACTTTTCAATATTGATGAAAGTTGAGGAACTAAACATGTAATTTAACTTTTCAATATTGATGTGTTTGCCTGTCTCTGCAGGATGTTTCTAAGAGTGTGACAAAACTTGCTATTAGAGAATCTCGAGCTCTGGATTTGAGGAATGAGATTCTTAACTCTGAAAAGTGAGTTATTTCCCTTCCTTTCTAGATTTATGAAAAATGGTACTATTCTGTTTGCTTAACTCTGGATTTGAGGAATGAGATTCTTAACTCTGAAAAGTGAGTTATTTCCCTTCCTTTCTAGATTTATGAAAAATGGTACTATTCTGTTTGCTTTACGTTTGAAAACCATTATTTGCCAATTGCCTCGCTACCCAAGTTGTAATCATATTCATTTAACGAGCATGTCCTTGTCTTTCGTTTTGTGCCCATAATCCAATTGAACTTGTAATGTAGGAGGGTTATTATGCGCATACTTGCATCCATTTAATAACTTAATAATTTTTGTCTCGTTCTGCTTATTGTCTAGATTGAAAGCCCACTTTGAAACTAATCCGAGGGACTTAGGTAACATCTTTTGCTGAAATTTTAGTTGTTTGTACTGACATTTACCCATTTTTGCTGCAAAGTTGATTGGACTTTCTTTGGGCAGATTTGTTGAAACATGATAAGATTCTCAGCAAGAATCCCCCGGCTCCTCACCTGCGTGATGTACCTGACTATCTTGTCGACCCAGTGACTCAAGAAGCCAGCAAAGTTATCAAACTTGCCAGAGCAGCAATGGGAAATATGCAGTCTGGTCGTCGGCGTGGGTTCAAGAGAAGATCTAGAAATGACAAAGACCCACTTAAAACGTTTTCAGCTGAGGTACGACTTGGCTTGTTTCAATCTGACGATAATCTCAGAATAGTGATTGCTATTTGCTAATGGCACTCATGGGTTTTTTCAACAATTTAGTCATCCACTGACCCGCTTGTTGCTAATCACATTTATACTTGTTTAAAAATAGGCTCCAAAGAAATCTCGCCGTGGTGGGGGGAAAAGAGAAGGCAAAAATGAAGATCAAAACAACAGACGCAAGAAGAAAAAATCTATCTGATTTAATGTTCTTTGACTTGTCGATCCAGAATGGTCAACAGCCGGAGGATCACCCAATTTTGTATTAAAAACTAGCGATAAGTTATAGTTTAGAGGGCATGTATCCAATGTAATAGTGGCGATTTTTCCTTGAGCAAATCCATCATAGTTATTTTGATTGAAAAGAAAGTAAAATTAACGTTTATTAGCCTTGTAATCGTTTCTTCTCTGTGTCATAGAAATCAAACATGACTAGGGATAAAAAAGATCCATGAGAATTATGTTTCTCGCCTCAATCTCCATCTGTATTCTCAGGTACATTTTCTTGCTGATACATGGATATTTTATTTTTCTGAGCCAATCTCAATTCTTAAAAAGCATGGTACAAACAACACGTTTAATCCAACCCAATGGGGATCATCAGATCACATAGCCTTGTAAAGGAATTAAAGAATTTTAGTTAGGTACAGTTCGGTCACCTTAACAAACTGCATCCTGGCTGTTTCTTTGGTTTTCTTCATCAATTCTCTCATACCGGCGGCTTCATGCCAATACATAGCAGCTACTTATATGTTTAATTAATGTTTGACACAACCACACAAAAATGGATTGCCATCTTCCTTCTCAAGAAGAATTTTGGCCCCCAATTCTTCCCACCTTCAAGTTCCTATAAGCTGCACAAGCACTTGCTAAAAAGTGATTCATGTACGTTGCTCCAAACTGTGACATGACTAAACTTGCAATTTAAATGATTTCAATTTAAAAATGAAATTATTTATAAATTTTAATCGATCATAATTTAGGGTGGTTCGCATTCTCCTACCCTAAATGTAGATATACGGAAAAAAAAAAAGAAAAGAAAAACCACTGCCACTGGCTACTGCAGCAAGGTTTGAAGGGGGAGGGAGGGGGAGTGGAAGTAGGGGTGGAAAAAACCAAACCGAACCGAACCGCGTCGGTTCGGTTCGGTTTGGTTTTTACATTAATCCAGGCCGAACCGAACCGAACCGACTGGTTCGGTTCGGTTCTCGTTTTGAGTTAAATAGAAAAGGAAGCCCTAGGTTTTTCGTTCCCTTCTTCTTCAGCCTGCCTCCTCCCCTCTCTCTCTCCTCTCATTCTCTCTTTCCCATAGTGCCGTCGTTGTCCCTCTTTCTTTCTCCCACTTTCTTCGGCCTGCGAAGCCACGAACGCCGGAATAAAGTGTTCTGGTTTTTTACTTTCCCACGAAGACGAGGTGTTGGATAAATGTTCCCCCTCTCTCTTTCATTCTCTCTTTCCCACAAAGCCACGAACGCCGCCGTTGTCGTCTCTTCCACCACGAAGCCCGAACGCCGCCGTCGTCTCTTCCACCACGAAGCACGAACGGTCGATCTGTCATTCTTCTTCTGGTTTTTTTTTTTGTTTCTTCTTTCTTCTGGTTTGTTTCTTCTCCGATCTGTGTGTTTGCATGTGGGGTTTCGCTGGCCATTGCCTTGTCGATTTGAGAACGAACGATTTGACGATTTGAGAACGAACGATAAGGAAGATTCGATGAAGACAACGGTGGGTCGACCCGATCCGACCCGACCCGTTTGAGTTTAAGTCGGGTCGGTTTGTCCGTACAACCGACCCGACCCGACTTTTTTACACCCCTAAGTGGAAGTAGTGAAGGATGGAGGAAGAAGGAAAGGGATGATTGTCAAGGCAAGGGCAATTGTGTTACAGAAGGGCATTTAGCCCAATTACGCTCAGAAAAATGTACAGATTTTGCCGGAGATCGATTTCTTTCTTCAACAAGCAACCGTCTGCATTTCTCCTCTCAAAATCGAACACCCCATTAACCTTCTTTCACAGCAAACCGCACTTGTCTCCGTCTCTAATAAGCTCTCAGACGAATCCCAATGGTACAACAGAGGATGGGATTTTTGGGCCTATTCGCTTGAAAACAAGTCTGCATGATTCCACCGATGATAGAGACGCCGACGAATTTTCCGCCGACGTCGAAAAGGTGTACAGGATTCTAAGGAAATTTCACACAAGGGTTTCGAAACTCGAGCTTGCTCTGCAGGAATCCGGTGTCGTTTTACGCTCCGGTCTAGCGGAACGAGTTTTAAGCCGCTGTGGCGACGCCGGAAACTTGGGTTACAGGTTCTTCGTCTGGGCTTCGAAGCAACCGGGTTATAGGCATAGTTATGAAGTGTATAAAGCCATGATTAAAACTTTGGGGAAGATGAGACAGTTCGGAGCCGTTTGGGCGCTGATTGAGGAAATGAGAAAAGAGAATCCATACATGTTAACCCCTGAAGTATTCATTGTTTTGATGAGGAGGTTCGCTTCTGCCAGAATGGTAAAAAAGGCAGTTGAGGTGCTTGATGAAATGCCCAAGTATGGGTGCGAGCCTGATGAATACGTATTTGGGTGTCTTCTTGATGCTTTGTGCAAGAATGGCAGTGTTAAAGAAGCAGCTTCGCTATTTGAGGATATGAGAGTTCGGTTTAATCCAAGTTTGAGACATTTCACTTCGTTGTTGTATGGTTGGTGTCGAGAAGGCAAGATTTTGGAGGCGAAGCATGTATTGGTTCAAATAAAGGAAGCAGGTTTTGAGCCTGACATTGTGGTTTATAACAATTTACTTGGTGGGTATGCTCAAGCAGGGAAAATGCGCGATGCTTTTGATCTTTTGGAGGAGATGAGGGGAATGAACTGTGGGCCGAATGCGGCTTCTTATACAATTTTGATTCAGGCTTTCTGTAAACTGGAAAAGATGGATGAGGCAATGCGTATTTTCGTCGAGATGCAAGGGAATGGATGCGAGGCAGATGTTGTGACTTATACAACTCTGATAAGTGGATTTTGCAAGTGGGGAAACACAGACAGAGCTTATGAAATCTTGGATAATATGATTCAGAAAGGCCACAATCCTAGTCAGTTGAGTTATTTGTGTATAATGATGGCGCATGAAAAGAAGGAAGAGCTGGAAGAGTGTATGGAACTCATGGAAGAAATGAGGAATGTCGGTTGCTTACCGGACCTTAACATCTATAACACAGTGATAAGGTTAGTATGCAAGTTGGGGGAGCTTAAGGAAGCTGTTCGACTTTGGGGTGAAATGGAAGCAGGTGGGCTTAATCCAGGGCTTGACACATATATTGTGATGGTTCATGGGTTCCTTGGTCAGGGCTGTCTAATTGAAGCTTGTGATTACTTCAAAGAAATGGTTGAAAGAGGTCTTTTATCTGCTCCACAGTATGGTACATTGAAGGAGTTAACAAATGCTCTATTGAGAGCTGAAAAGCTGGAAATGGCAAAAAACATGTGGAGTTGTATCACTACTAAAGGATGTGAACTTAATGTCAGTGCTTGGACAATTTGGATTCACGCACTTTTTTCAAACGGGCATGTGAAGGAAGCTTGTTCGTACTGTTTGGACATGATGGATGCAGACCTAATGCCACAGCCAGATACTTTCGCCAAGCTAATGCGTGGCTTGAAGAAACTATACAATAGACAACTAGCTGTAGAGATCACAGAGAAGGTGAGGAAGATGGCTGCAGACAGGCAAATCACTTTCAAGATGTATAAGAGACGGGGGGAGAGAGATTTAAAAGAGAAAATCAAGGCTAGACTAGATGGAAGGAAAAGGCGGGCCCGTAAACGCCGCTGGAGTGGAGTGCACAAGAAAACTAAAACCCTGTAATTTAAGAGCCGTCTTAAGGAATAATTCATTTTGCAGTTTTTGTAAAAGGTTTGATTTTTAATGGTTGGTGCATCATTACTGCCACTGGAACAACCTACCATCCTTCATAATTATACTGAATTGATGAGAAGCCTTAGCTTTTGGATCGAGTTTATTGCAGCCGATGTCAATGATGGGTGTTTTCTGATAGCAAGGAAACTACATATAGAATCTTGTGTGCTAAAACTTGCCACAAAGGAGAAAGGTAGTCAAACCGCTTTAATCCTGGTGTTGTTATGCATGAAGATGAAGACAGCTGCTTATTTTGTCAAGTCCCTCCCTATGATGGCACCTTGGTTGCTATGCTACACCATGTTCAGCATCTTAGTCATTCCTTCCGTCTTGCACCAGAGAAACAATGATATGACTTCGTCGACCAATCTCTGATGAGTACTGGAGATTGATGTCTATGTCTAACTGCACTTTGGTGTTCTTTCATCTATTCAAATTTTTGAATAGATGAAAAAACTGAGTTTTTCAAATTTTTGGGTATAACAAAGACAACCATTTACTGATCGGGTGGAGGGTTAGGAACTGAGTTTTTCATTTTTGCTTATTGCTAGATTTCATATTGTAATTTCTGTTGATCAACCGATGAGGTAGAGTCCTGCTTGATGTACAGGCATAGAAGAGGGTTTTTATTTTTCAGGATGAAGATTGTTATAAAATGAAGATGGATGTCCATTTACTTATCTGTTCGGCAAATGTGTTTATTGCACGATAGAAAAGTGATAATTGCCTGATGGGTTAAGTAAATAGGCCATAAGCGGCTCCATACTCGATTCATTCCAGAAATGGTAAGCCGAAGATAATCCCAGAGGTTTTAGAGGATAAAGAATCTTCTTCATAAAAACAAATTATAATGTAGTTTTATCCATCTAGAATATAATGAGGCAAATTAATGAAAGAGTTTACATTCTTAGACCAAAAATAAGTGTACAGCTTGACACAGTTGAAGTTCAATATTCTCACATTTGTTCAGAACTTTCTTGTTCTCTTCCCGACCAAACGACCTGACATTAGCATCATGTAGGAAGTCATTTCAATGGGTTTTAAGGATAATGTTTCATAAGCTATTCGTTGAACGCTAACTGAGAGAACATAGCTATCAAACTTTTAAGCCTTTCTTTTTGTCCTCTCTCAATATTAACATGTACAGCAATTTAAATATTATTGCTGAAATATATAAGATTGCAATTCAAACTGGGTCCATGGGGATTTTGCTTAGTATTTTGTTATTAGTATGATACCCTCTCTGTCTTAACCTTGTTGTTTTGGTTTCAAATGCATGAATTTTTATTGTTTCTTCTTATACATAAAGAAGACGATAGGTTCCACTTTCATTGTTTCAATACTATATATCAGATTGGTGCAATCAATTTCAAATACCTCATAGCCATCTGATCCAACAAACAGAGCAAAAGTTCTTTGCCACAGTGTAGTACTACTATATGGCTTCTATGTGAGAATTTCACTTTTCAAGGAATATAGAATTCCAGACATCTACAAGTTCAGGTATGTAAATTTCTCAAGGGACCAATTACTTGAGAACTTTTACTTTTCCTTCAACTTAGACACCACTCCTACTTTTCCTTTCGTTTCTATTTAAGTTGAAAAATTCATGTTGAAAAAAGCCTATTTGGTTTTTCAGATTTCTATTTGCACTTGGCAATATTTGCAGGGTTATATTTCTACTCAAAGAGTTACATCTTGAAGAAAAGTCTGCATTGGGCTTAAATCTTCTACATGCCTATTGCATCTGTCAGCGTCACAGGGAAACTGGAAACTGATGTTTTACATCTATCCCCGGAATGGCAAGGTATAAACATTCAAACGATCATGTCCAAAGTAATAGTTCATTCCGTTTCTGCTAGAAGAAATCAAGCATTCCCTTATCAAATGCTATTGTAATCTAAATCAAATTTATCATATCATCCACTTCAAAACTTTACTTGAGTTCCTTCATGTACGATAATCTGTCTCATCATAGATTTCTTCCTGCAGTGGAAAAAAATTTAGAGTAATCAAATTTCGTAACATTGATAGCAAGACAGAATTGTAGACTGAGGATATGCTATACTATACCTGTAAAAGCTCTTCAATGACATCTTCTAGTGTTATGATGCCGATTGCTTCCCCTTCTTCAGAGAGCTTGGGCAGCAGGTCATCAGCAATATGCAGGACCTCTGAGTTGAAGTCTTTGGACCATTTCTTACTTCCGGAGAACTTCCGATATGAATTACTACGGTCTACAAATGCATTTAGCCTTTTCAGCGATCTCTTGCTCTTTAAACTCTTTTCCTGTTGATGATTTTCACCCTCAATATCCACTTTCACATCTTTAGCTGCATGTACATTTGTGTTATATATATCATTGTCAAAGTGAAGAAGCCAAGTTAAGTAGAAATGAAGAAGGTAAATGCTTACTGTCAAGTTGATTTTCGCCCATGGACTTCTCTGGATTTTCCTTTTCTCTTATAACAACGGCCATATGACTGTGACCTTTCTGGAAATCATTTAGAATGTCGTACAATGGCATTGTTTCTGAAACCCTGATAAACAAGGTAGAATTCTGAGTGAAAAATGGAAGTTCTTTTTTTCTTTCAACTAGGTGATGCTTTTTACATTCAAGTATTGTAACTATGCTCTTTTCCGATTCTACCCAAGTGAAAGGCGTTAGCAGGCATTCATTTGTATGTAAATCATAAGCTTAATGGGAAGTAAACAAAAGTCCAGAAAGAATTCTCATTTTGCATACTGTTGCATTATTGGCCATCACTGACGATTAGAAAAAGAAAAGGCATATGGCTGATAGAGAATGATATTGGTAGCCCTTGATCAGTAAGCTTCTCTTAGATAAGTTGTGTCATCTGGAAAGATTTCCTAACATGCAATATACAGAGAAATTAGGGGCATAAATGTACCTTGGAATTTTCCGAATTGGGAAGTTCTTAATTGGTACTCCATCTGGTGAATGCCTAGTTATTAAATTCTTCACCTACAATTTGAATATGATGATATCAGGTAAAAGAATGTTAATTTTAATTTTTGTTATTGTTAGCATGGATAAATGTTACCAATATGAGGCCAATAATATTTGCAGGGTGTTCATAAAACACAGGCACTCTGCTATGCCCCTTCTCTAGAATTAACTTCATCAAGTTGCTGCATTGTTTTCATAAGCATATTTATTAGGATGGATGAGAGAAGAATAATGTGGTTTGTCTTTTTTTTTTTTTTTTTTTTTTTTGTGGTGAAGGTGATGATCAGATTAGCATTAAACCTGTCGAGATTAGCATTAACATCAATCGAAAAAGTTTCAGAAAGGGGAGTCATGGCGTCTCTTGCGACCTTCTCGGTGAGTTCCAGTGCTCCTCCTATTATGGTTGTTTCATCTCGTGTCAGCTCTCCTCCTTTTCCAGCCTGAATTTTTAAGGAACCAAACTCAGCCACACAGGAGAGAGATAGAGGGCTGCTTGTGTTTGAGACAAGGTACCTCATTGCCATGAAAATCTACGAGTGTTTTCAGTTCTGCTCTACGAAACAGAGCTTTATGTTCTTTACCCAGTGAAAGGTCCAATAGCTGGTCAAACAAAATCAAATGATCAGTTTTCAGGTTCTGATGCTGTTCAGTTTCCACCCATTTGGGACTAAAACTGCAATTCAATTAATCCTTATTGAAAAATTGAAACTGAGACTGCATGAATAGAAACATTTTCTTCTTGAAAAATTTACCTTCATGCTTGTTTACTATTTTTTTTTTCCTTTTGTTATGCAATGTACTCTTACGAACACTTCAAAAGTAGATTACAAAACAAATATGGTGAAATGAACAATTTTTTGTTATTAAGTGTGCTTTAGCAATCAAATTTGGCTGAAGAAAACAATTACCTTGCTTATAGGATATGCAACGGGAAAGCAAATCCAAACAAGAACCCTCACAAATGGAGCCACTGTTGCACCAATTGCCAAACCATGTCTAGAACAAACAGCTTGAGGAATAATCTGCAGAAACAAAGCATAAGAACATGTTCTAATTTCTAACCTTCTACATAAACTTCGCCTAAAATTTACATAGATTGTTCTCACTCGAAAATACTAACAAAAGTAAGTGAAAATTTAATACATCAATACATCACCTCACCAAACAATAAGATCAAAGTGACAGAAATCAATATGGCTCCCCAAGCAGTCACCAAACTATCCAAAAATATTGGAAGTGCCTGTCAAAGTAAATACAAAAACATGATTTTTTTTTTCCAGCTGATACAATATGGCAAGAAGCTGAACTTTCCAACAGTTTACAGTTTACCTCCATGGCTGCAGCATTACAGATCAGTAAAGTACAAAGTAGCAATTGCTGTCTTCTAACGACTGGCAGTATCTTTGCTGATATGTTAATGAGATATTGCCAAATTCTTGTCAGTAACCAACATTAACAGAAAATTTTTCCCAGGAAAGTGAAAGAAAAGTAAAGAGAGGATGAAGAAGAGCACCAGCATGTTTACGATCACTTGGTTTTCCAGACTTGGCAAGAACTTCAACCTCAACAAGGCTCATAGACATAAGGCCAAGAGTGAGGCCAGACATCAAACCAGCAAACAGAACCAAGAAGATGACTATTCCTATGCGACTGAAAAATCCTGTAGTGCAGCAGCTATATTCCACTCCCATTTACAGTACTTGCTTCTTCTTCTTGACTTGGTGTTGGTTCAGAAAGAGGAGCTTCAGAAGCTAGCTAAAAAGCACTGAAATTCTCGGAGACAGGAAAAAGAAGACATGCTATGCATGTTCCAGCTTGGATTCTTCTAATTGGTGTGATTAATTTGGTTGGTATGTTTAGTTTCTTTTGTATCGGTTCAAGGATTGTACTTCAAATACAAGGCTGTTTGAGTCGTGTTTTTGTACTTAACTTTTGCATTTGTTCGGTTGTATAGTGAGTTTTAGATGACTTTTGAAAGGTTTTTCTTCTAGTAAAAAACTGTTGGTGGTGTTTTAGAATTCTCAAAAACAATTTCGATAACTAAATGAGAATTAAGCGGATAGTAAAGAACTAAAATGCATTTTATTGGAATCGGTGGAGTATGTATCTATCAATTTTGTTAAATTTCTTTTGACCGTGTTATGTTATGTCTCAGTATCTCTTTCATTCCGATGTTATGTTGGTGCTCCATTTGTCCTTCTTTTTAGAAGTTTGTTAGAAATCTCTCCTTATTTGTACCTAGTGTGTTAGTAATCATTCTTCCCACTCTTGAACTTTGGTTTTATTGGATGACTTAAAACTTAGAAAGTGTTAGTTGTCACAATAGAAAATCTCATGGTGTTAGGACTAAAATTAAAGTTTTCAAGAGAAAACTAAAATAAAGTATCATTAAAGCTTAGAAATTAAGATAAGATTACACTTGGATAGGATGGACAGGTTTGTTAGAAATTTACCGTTTGTGACAAGAATAGAAAGCTTTGAACATATTCTATACTTATTCTTGAAGATGAGAATACACATCCAGCTCATAGCTCAAGGCTAAATTTAAATCAAATTTAGTTATTAAGGACTCCTTTTATAATAATTTTTTAACTGAGATTTATAAATTGTTTTTTTTTTAAAAAAAAAAAAAATGGTAAGTTTAGATTCCAAAATTAGAACAAAAACAAAATTATTATGGAACTTGATCTAAAATATTATTTTCATAACTATCTTAAAAGATATAAATTCCTAATTTTAGAATATTTGAAATATATATAGTTGTTGAAGATTTGAAATATTTATTTACAATTGAGAAAAACATGAATGTGAATCTGATTCCCAATTGTCATAGTCTGTCGAAAAAAGTGATGGAATATTAAACAATGTTTCTAAGTGACAAAGATGTATTTCCACTTTTGCAAATATGCTTTCTAGCGTAAATTTATAGTTACAAAGATAAAAATATACGAATTTGTATGATTTTTTCTTTTTTAAAATTATAGTTAGCAAACCAAGAATATCATTATGGATAAGACATTTTATCACTTCTATCCAATTAAAAGTTTGATTCTCACTTTTGCAATTACGGATCTAGAAAAAGTTATGGTCTAAGAAAAAAAAGTCTATATTATATCGAAAATTAATCTAAGAGTTTAAATTAACATAAAAGCTAACATGAAAATGTTCTCATGTCAACCAATTAACCCGACCCAGTAAGTGTCCAAGTAGAGTTCAATTGGCTAAGGAAGATAATAACCTATGAGAGCCAAGTTTGACTCAAAGGAGCTCTTCCTAGCTAGGAATCGAGCTGTGTGGGAATGCTTGTCAGAATAGACCAAAAAATGTGAAGGCTAGGTGTGTCAGTATGATAGGACAATTATCACGACTTCCACCCTACGTATGAAGAGTTGCTCACACAAGCGAAGTATATAATTTTAACTCTGACTTATCTTGACACAACTCAAATCTAACTTATGCATTAGAGTGCGTTGAGGAACTATCTCACCCATCTATCGAGGAATTATCATGATTTACTATAATATAAGTTGTCTCTCACGTAAAGTATACAATCTTAACTCCTGCTTAGTTGGACAAAACTCAAATAAACTTTAATTGTCAAAGTGGGTTGAGCAAGCATTACATCAATGCACAAAATTTCTAATTTGTGTAGGTCATTCAAAAGGGTGATATCAACTAGTCCAATTCGACCCTTCAACAAAACCAAAATTCTAGACTAACAATGATAATATATCTAGTTAATGAAAATTTTATAGAAAAAACTTGACTACGTACCGGTATGTAGGGATCTCTCTCCATACCACCATTAAAATGTTGACAATTAGGAGAGATAATTTTTTTTTCTCATTTTTCTCCCTTTCTCCTTCTTAGTTGTCAAGATTTTAATGAGCTATGTAGGGAACCGGTATGCAACCAAGTTTTGTTTAAATTTTATATCATAGCCCGATATTTCTACCGTCACCACAAACTTCCCAAAAAAAAAAAAAAAAAAAAAAAACTTAAATGGCAGCAATTATTAAAATATATATGAAAATTAAGGGGGTGGGGTATTTAGAGGCAATTGTGTGTTGAATCAGCACTGAAGTGGGCCTAGTCTTAAGTTGTCGGCAAGGCCTACGGGCCGGGAAAATGCGCTCAAGACTTGGCCCTTTGGGTTTGGATCTGCGAGTACGGCCGACACAAATGCCGCGCAATTCAATAATTGCAAAGCGCGCGTGACACCGCGCGTTGAAGGGCCCCGCCAATGCTCTAGCCTCTAGTCACTACTCAATATCCCATTACATCAACCGCTAAAATTACGACCCTTTCTGTTTCCCACTTGCATTTCTTTCTTTCTCCCTCTCTCTCTCTCCCCTCCTGTTGGATGTAACTACGCACGATAACTAATAAAACCCCAAAAAGGAAAAATAGTTTTCAGATCCAAGATCTGGACTTTCAGACACTTAATGCTGCTGCCTTCCTTCTTCTCCGATCTGATCTGAGGTGATTCAATCTAGATCCCATTAAGTTTTTGCTACCTCTGTGGTTGTGTGTGTGTTTGTTCGTTTCCTTTATCCATTCTTTTAGCTCAATTTCTGTTGTTTGTTCAGAATTTGAAAGGTTTCTGCCGCTTTTTTAGTTGTTTCTTCATACTGGGGTGGAAGATATCGACCCACAATGCTACATTACATCGATCTATGTGCTTTTCACAGTTATCAATATGAACATTGCATTGTTTTGCCCGGATGGTGTTTGTTTGTTTGTTTTTTTTTTCTTTCCTTAAATCGTGGGCTAAAGTTGCTTCTTTTTGTTAACTTTCCCGTATTTAATTTTGTGGTATTAAGTCTTTGTTAGGTTATAATTAAGTGTTCTGCTTATGTAGACCATAGATGATGCTTGGGAAAACGATTGAGCTGTGCAGTTTGTGTTGTTTTCTGACAGTTGCGGAAGTTTACTCTTGAAATTTGAATAAACATTTCTCTTTTTAGTTTACTAGATTTTGTTGGATTGGGTTATTGGATGTGGGGGATGCATAGACATGAGTGGCCACGGGCATATATTATCTGAAAATTCCCTCGAGTTTTTCATTTAGGTGTCGGTGACTTTCTGCAAACAAGTTGCGACAATCGGGCGAATGATTTTACGAACCGTTGTGCAGATTTTGAACTGAGTTCTGGTTCCATGTAATCATATTGTCTACTTAATGGATATGCAGGTCTAACTATCACTTGTTTATGTTTTCATCGAATGCAGAATCATATTCTTTTGAACTATTAATCATGCAAAGGAGGCAACCTACTTCCACGCGCCGCAATGGAAGCTTTCCATTTGCTGGGGCACTGAATGCAAAATCAAAAACATCTCCCTTGTTATCTATATGCCTGGTCCTTCTGGTAATTGTCATAAACATGATCGAGGATCAATTTTCTTTCCTGCTTTGTTTTATGTTTCCTATCGTTATCTCTAGATTAGTGCGGTGGGTGGATGATAATCTATGATTGCCACGGGATCTTTACCACCCAGTAAAATATAGTCCGTATGATTGGTATTTGAATTTTGATTGTTTTTTTTCTGGGTTTTCTCAGGGAGCAGTTCTTCTACTTGCCTATGCTTTTAGTGGCCCAGGTTTGCATTTGATTTACATTTTCTAGACTTCTAATTACATGATAATGTGATATGATCCATAGTATTCCTACTGACTCTGTTTTAATACAACATTATTTTTCCTTTCCAAGTAAGCTGGGATGGTATATCTTGATTATAGTCAAAGAAATGAACAATTAGGTTTATTGTTTCATTCATTGAACTATTATTTGTGAATGCAGGTTTATTTGGAAGCAACAAGATAGTCAGCAAGATTGAAGGTAAAATGAGAGTTCCTTTTGTAATCTCCTTGACATTTAGGGAGGCAGGCTTATCTCCCTCTGCTTTTACCATTTTTCTTGCAATGATTTAGGTTTCTTATTTAAAAAAGTATTGATGGTAAAGTTTCCTGGAATCTACATAGAAGCACCCCAATTGGAATTAATAAATGAAACAATTACAAAAAGAGCTAGATAAAACACTTCCAATTACAAGAAGATGCATGAAATCTTGCTAGATCTACTCTCTTCCGATGCAATGCTTTTGCCTATGAGAATTTTTTGATTTCTTTCACATCACAATCCTCAAATGACAGCTTTGATTGCATTGACCTACAAAATTTTAACTTTGTTATTGAATCTGTGCCTACCTAGAAAATTTTAACTTTGTTATTGATAGATATTTTCTTTTGGGTAGATTGAGGACCCAAGAATATCCAAAGTGGTGAAACATTGCTCCTAACATTTTGAACTATATGAACAATGAAAGAAAAGACAGCTTCATCCTCTCTTGCTTGGAAACAGAGCACACAACAATTAGAACTTAACGGTAGTTATGGCACTTTCTTTGTACTTTATCTGCCATATCTAAGCCTCCCAAAGGAGTAATCCATGTTAAGACATTTACTTTCTTCAGACATTTCATCTTCCATAAAGCCTTTGATAGTTCCCTTGGGATCAAAGATGAGGGCATGGATTCTTTGACCAGGAAATAACCTAAGGAGCCAATTTCCAATGCCTACTATCTTTCTTCTCAAGAACCCCCCGGGGGTTATGGATTCCATGTACTAAAGTTAATTGCATATGGTTATTATTTTATGGTCATTATGGCACTAGTTTAATTTATTTTAGTGAATTAACGTGGCAGAAATTGTGCGGAATAAGCACTAAGGATAGCAATATGTTGAAAGTATATGATTAAAAATTCAAAACTTTTTTCCCGTAAGTGTAGCAAAATTGTAAAAAGAAGGTAGAGGAAGTTGATTAGGGTGGGGAGCGACTCATCTTTGATAGATATTTCTTATATGCTTGCACCAATTCTATTATTACATTGTATAGTTTGGTCTATTTCCAATTCCATATAACCATCATGGGTTAGTCTAGTGGGCAATAAAAACCATGAGAATAATAAAAGGCTTAGGGAGAATGAGTTTAATCCATGGTGGTCACCTACCTAGAATTTAATATCCTAGGGTTTCCTTGGCAACCAAATGTAATAGGGTCAAACAGTTGTCCCATGAGATTAGTCAAGGTGTGTGCAAATTGGCTTAGACACTTATGGATATCACCAAAAAAAAAATCAATTCCATATGATGCTTCCTGGATAATTTTGCAATTTTCTATTGATTTTTCTCCCCACGCCTTGATTTATTGGGAACAGATTATATCACATTCATATTTCTTGCATTGATGCTCGATGGTTTGTTTTTAACTTGCATGGTAAAGGCTGTAATATTTTAAAGAATTTTTAATTTTATATGATGGTTTGATGATCTTGATCAATTTTAGTTACTATGTGCAAATGCTTGCAACTTGTAGTATGTAATGATATAATGGTCTAATCCTGACGACTCTTCTATAAGATTTGATTGATTCTATGAGCACTTGCTGTCATAATTATAGTTTCCTTGACTGATGTGGTATTTAAACACATAGATCAAAATTGAACCTGTAGGTGATTTTTCATGCACATTGGATTTGCAAAAAGCAGTACCCATCTTAAAGAAAGCATATGGTGATAGCATGCGCAAAGTTTTGCATGTTGGTCCTGATACCTGCTCTGTGGTATCTAAGCTGTTGAAAGAAGGTGAAACAGAAGCATGGGGCATTGAACCATACGACATAGAGGATGCTGATGGAAACTGCAAATCACTTGTGCATAAAGGCATTGTACGTGTGGCGGATATCAAATTCCCTCTACCCTACCGGGCAAAGTCATTTTCTCACGTTATTGTATCAGATGCTTTGGATTACCTATCCCCCAAATACCTCAACAAAACTCTTCCAGAATTCGCAAGGATCTCTGCTGATGGTCTTGTTATATTTACTGGTAACTTTCTGAAAGCTCTATGCATCATAAAGATTGCTTTCCTGTATGATAATTTCACTACCAAACACCATGTGTTGTAAATTCTTCTTTGGCGACCATTTCTTGAAGTGTCCTTTCTGTCACTCGGGAAACTCCACAATCATGTGGGGAATGGCCTCAATGAATGTTGGATGCTCTGCTCCTAGTAAAAGTACAAGTTGGGTATAGAGGATTTGAATCTGGGATGGAAAACTTAAGTGAACTAGAATTTTTGCAGTTGAGGCGTCATGGTTTGTTGGGATTACTTTGTTTTGAGATAAAAGTAAGCTATTAATGTTCAAAGCTTCCACTTTTGATATTTTCTTGACTCCCAAGGAACCAATTGGAGAGTTCCTTACAGCTGATTGAAATTATAACAAGCATACTGAATCATATGAATGAGAAACCTTGTCCCTTGATAGTGGATACAGAAAAATATCTAACAAAATTAGGAGTCCTCTCGGTTGCATACCTTGTTTCTCCTATTCCTCTTGCTAACAACATTGCTGTGTTCGTCTTTATTTATTCTTTATCCATAAAAAGTTATTAACGGTTTAATATTACTCCATTTGGTAAAGATCTAGTGACCTTTTACTGTCTCCCTTTTATCTAGGTTCTCCTGGTCAGCAGAAAGCAAAAGTAGCTGAGTTATCAAAGTTTGGACGACCGGTAAGCTCCTACTTATGGCATGTCCTCTGGATCTTGTGTGCCATTTTTATTGGATATCCTCATGCACAGTGTTTTTGCCTTTTCACATAAAACTATAAACAATACGGATAAATGTGAATTCACTGACCTAATTGCTCGTGGAACTAAGTTCTAACGTACTCATATGGCTTCCATAATTGTGGTTTAAGTCATACTACATTTTTTTTTAAAAAAAGAAACCAACTTTCATTAAGAAAAAAAAAAGAGAAAGAATACAAGGGCATACAAAAAACAAGCCCACAAAACCGGAATTCATACTACAATTAATAAGCTGTAGACACCTTGGTATTGATATTTTACTCTTTGCACAATTTCTGCATGGATTAATCATTACGAAAATTACATATCGCCCTTCCCCCAAATCATAGCCTGTTTATAATTAAATTGCAATGTTTTAATTTTGAAAAATTGGTCCCCAGTTTTTTTCTTTTTTTTTTTTTGGTAGGAATTAATATTTATATTTTCCATATTATTGAAAACTATTATGTAGAATGCAATTATAGTATATTTCTCGTAACTTTATCCTATATATATATATCATAGAGTCTATTAAAATTTACGGTATCATTTGATATTTCATAGTTAGGGAACTCTGTTGTGTATTTAATCATTTTCAGAGTAACTTTAATTATATTGAGAATTCAGTAGACAACTTGTTAAAGAAAGTTTTGAAGAAAGGGTTGCAAAAAGTTTGAAGCTTTAATTGCTTGTATATTGTTGGCAAGATAGAGAGTTAGAGATCTCTAACCTATAAAAAAAATCAATTTTTAAGACTTTTTAGATAATCTTTCTTTAAATAAGCTTATTTTAATATTATTTTTGCTTGGTCTTGACTCACTTCAGTGCCTCCATTTGGGTACCTAAAGACAAGCATTTCTGTAATCTCTCTTCAAATTAAGCTTGTTTAACTTGAGCCTCGTTTTCTTTTCCATTTCATTTTTATGGGCTCCCTTTTGTTGTGGATTTCTGTTTTGGTTTTAGCCCATGCTGTGTAATTCCATTGTTGTTAATGAAAGTTCGGTTTCATGAAAATATATATATATATATATATATATATATATATATTGGCTTTATACTTTTAGAACATTGCTAGCCTCTTAGCCAAATATTACAAACTAAACGTAGATGTTTCAACAAAATTGTGGGTGTCAATTATTTTATGAATAATAATTTTTTAATAATTTAAACCTTTATAAAAATACGAATAGACAAAAGCTTTGGTGGAAAAGTAAAGGTAAAAGTGACTGTGTTTCAGACTCTAGACGTTTGTTTTTGAGCTGGAAGCTTTAGGTGGGTATGTGAAGTGAAATCTCAATTTTAGAATCAAGTTTTCATCCCACTAAACCAATTTAAATGATTGAATAAGAAAATCAAAGGGGTTAAAGTAAAATTCAATGAATCATATATTTAAGAGGTTTATGTCTGCTGAATTCTTTAAGCTTACCTTTGTGGGGTGATTAAATATCTAAAGACCGAAGGCCCCACTATACAATAGCATCATTATCTTGATTCAATCTGGAATTGGATGAATTACCTTTATTAGTTAGCATGTTATTTACATGGTAAACTAGAGGTTTATATAATGGTTGTGATTTCGTTCATGTAATTGATATATTACTTTATACTTGAAGGCCAAAATGCGGAGCTCGACTTGGTGGATTCGATTTTTTGTCCAAACAAGCTTAGAAGAGAACGAAGCTGCTGCCAAGAAATTTGAGCAAGCAGCATCCAAGCAGTCTTACAAGCCAGGCTGCCAAGTTTTCCATCTCAATTCATACCATTGATATCAAAAGCATAAGATATGAAATTATTTTCTTACCTCCTTTTTGGTCTCCTCTTCTTGTCATTCTTATGTTGTAAACAAACATAAGAGAAGCTGGGAAGGTGGAGAATCAGCAATTGGTGTACGCTTTTTTTTTTGGGTGGTGCGGTTGGGGGCTTTGGGGAAGTGTTATTGGGACAAAATTGTCAACCACAGGAGATTTTAGTGTTCTCAAGTTCTTACATTACGATATATTAATTATTTTTATTTAATGAGATAAATACCACTGATCTTACTATCGTTCGGCTTTTGCCTCGTTTTAGTATATTCTTTGCCTATTACTCATCCTGCCCACTTGATCAAACTCTGAACTTCAACAAGCATATATCTGATATATCCTTCTGACATGTCGACATTGTATGATAGTTTATCTTCTGAACTTTAGACACTTGTTTTGGCTGTATATTTTTTTAGTAAAAATGTGGGCTGAGATTGTCAATGTTCTTCTCCTCTTCTAGCAGCAGCTATACATACAGTTATTAGTAACTTTGATAGTATGGTTTTCCTCTGAATCCATGCATCCATGAAAATTTTTGTAGTACATAGTATTGTGTGTTAGTATTACATGGTAATGTCTATTATAGCACGATCTAGTTTCTTCGCAAATGGCTTTCAATTGTGCATCAGAGAGTCTAAGAGTGCTATCGATTCCAGCCTTTCTTTCAACTTTGTAGCGGAGATGAATTGCTTCCATATCTCAAGTCTAATAGCCAATTTTGAACTGCTGCATCTGCCAGTTTATTGGAAAAGATATAACAAATTTGCTTTGGATTTAAAATTACTGATGATGAGTTATTATTATCTTTCTTTTCCATTCTTTTTGTGAAGTATCCTGTCATGCTTATGCAGTTATGCTTAACAGATTTGAAAGGCATGCAAAATATAGCCAGCCACCTACACTGCTGCCCTATGAGAATGAAAATCAGTCAGAGGTCAATCATCAATTTCAAAAACAGAGGCCCAGGATGCGATAGAAGCTATTTGTTTGACATGATAGAGAAGAACAGCCAAGCCACTTGTATCTGTGCCAACTTTGACGATCAAAGCCAAACTTTGCCAGAGTTTGTTCAAAGGTTAGTAACTGTTTATGATTAGCATCCTGAATAGGATTATTAATTGATACCAGCTTCGAAAACAAATAAATCATTTGAATCTTATTGATTGCTACATCAATTCGCTTAGAAATTCCCAATTCAATATCATTTCAGACACACGTCAATTTCTTGTTTTTAATGTTTAACACTCCCAGGTCCCAACATTATATAATTCCAAGGCAAACTCTGTCAGGAAAGGTGAATAGTTAAGTGCTTGAATGGTACTGTTCAGGTTGTAAAGAGGTATAATTCTAAGCAGCAGTTGGGTTCTTTACAACCAATTTCTGCCAACTTTGACACAGTATTATTATTAAAAAACATGGAAATTGTTCTTTTACCAGAGTGATGGGTCCTAATCTTACTGGGTCAGGGTCCTTGAATGTTTTGTGAAATGCTGGTTCATATGTCTATCTGGCCCATCTCAGCTCTTGGTGTTTCCCATTTGGGAACCCATCATCCAATCATTATTAATTTTCCAGATTACAAGCAATGGGTATTCATCTCAGTAAACCCAGCTGGCTGTGGGTCAACCCAACTTCCTTCATGGGCCTTCCAAGTACACACCCACATAAAACACACACATCCAAACCATAAATGGGCTAAGCTTCATTTGAATCACTCCATGTTCTCAAATCATTATTCTTGAGAGATTTTGGGTTTTCATTTTTCTGGTTTTCCAACTCTAAATCCACATGCATATACTAACTTAGCAACATCCTTTCTAACTTTGCTGGCAATTTAAGCAATGAATTTATCATACAAATGTAATGCACACTCCAAAATCCATGCATTTAAGAAACAAAAAAGCTTTGAAATTAGAATCTGTGTAGAGAGAATAGTATGCAGTAATGCAGTAGTCGTTTTCATGTGGTTTGAGACATGACAGCTTAGCCTCTAATTATGTGGTGGACCTTGCCTAGCTGAGCAAATAGCCGTAACATGTCTGTGTAAATAGCCATAGCCAACTCCAATTCGCAGGCACGTGACTAGTCACAACACTGTTGAGGCCCCAGGCGCCAGACTCCAAACTCACCACCACCCACTGTTTAATAAACCAATGGCATGCATTGTGGCATCAACCCCTAGTTTAAGGTTCATCCCATGTAGTTTTCTTCCAAAAGAGCCAAGCTTTTCGTTAGTTGGGTAAATGAAGAGTCAGAAAAACCACTAGAAACAAAAGCAATTAAATCAAAGTGAATTTTCTTCATTTTTTTTCTGGTGTTAGGTAGCAGAAGAGAAAACAGCTGGATTTTGGAGTCGAGTGTAAAGAAAAATGGTCCCTATTGTCCTAAAGGAACAGCACTGTTGATTTGTAGAATTGAGTGAATTTTGAAATTAAATTTGGTTTCCGAAGCAAACATGAGAGATTTTCTTGAATGTGAGAGGACAAGAGCAGAATAGCTCCATGCTCAGTGTCATCAAATTAAGGGTCTTAGCGGCTAATGACCCACTTGCATATAATTGGGTTTGCGACAAAATCCTGGTCTACACCATTTGAAATTGATGAAGTCCTTTGGGTTTGGTTTTCTTTTTGGACTTGGAACATTTCTTTTCTGTGTTGTTGTCTGCTCCAATTTCTGTAGATGTGTACCAAAAATTGAGTCAATTTCGGATCATTGAATGTCTGGATGTTTATTGTTTTTCCATATTTTGACAAGCAATTTGCTCCCCATAAGAAAAGAAGCATTAGATTGAGGTGAGAAGCAATGGGTGCCACACACACAGACGACACATGTATTAGAATTAGAGTTAAAACTTAAAAAGAAGAGATTTTTAGGAGTTAATTAAAGAGAAAGAGATGATTAGTTGGAGATTAGTGAAGCAAAGAAAGGGACCTACAAAATTGAAGAGAAGGAAACAAGAGGGTCCATGGGAGTGTCTCCTCGGAAGAGGGTGAGGAATGGACTAACGTGAGCATCATGTTAGTTGTCAGCGTAAGAGATTGTCTAAAATCAAAATGGTCACTCAATTTTATGTGTATGTGTATGCTATGTGTATGCTATGTGTAAGGGTTTAAATAAATGGTGCTGGTGGGGGCAATTAACCCAGGTTTTCACATGCCCTAATAACCCCTTCTCTTCCTACAAATCACGTGGCCCTTCTTATTTAATTTCTTTCCTTTTCTTTTCTCTCTCTTTCTAATTGCCCTTTTCTCTAATTAAATTCAATTAGGGTTTCCTACTTAATCAATCACCGCCCACTACGGTTAACCCTTCTACCAACCTACATAACTCTCCAACTTAAAATGCATTAATATTTGTCTTAATCCTAATTCATTTTTGTGTCTTTATTAATTATTTCAACCCTCTAATAACTCATGGTCCGATTGCACCATTATTAAGTTTTGTACCATTAACCAAGAGATCAAATTTTTAAATCTCCACTTCACGTACTATTAAAAAAAAAAAAAAAAAAAAAAAATTGATGGTTGGATTTCCTTTTTAGTTATTTTACTGTATGTTCCTTTCAAAAAACACATTTTGGCCCATGTAATTTGGTTATATATATATATATATATTGTAAATAGTTAATTTATTGGCTAGACCAAAAATGTGAAACAAAAGATATTTTTGGACCTACAACAAGGTATATTGATAGTGATTATCAACTGTTGTAGAATGGTTCATTTTGCTTACTCTTTACTGTCCAAGGGAACTATGTTTTTAGTTTCTTGGCACGTTAGAGATGTTAATCAAAATCATTGTCCCAAGTAACTATAAATTTAACACGATTGAGATAAAAACAAAACAAAACAAAATAAAATAAAAGTACATTAATTACCATGATTAAGATAAATGCTAATAAAAATGTTACATTAAATTTATAACTACTCTTTTTAGTTGTAAGCATTTTAATAACAAATTTCCCCTAGGTATCCCCCACCTTTTACCATGAAAACCATCACAATCCTTAAAATACAAAAATAATTTGTTACCAAAAAAAAAAAAAAGAAGAAGAAGTACAAGGAGCAGGACATTATTAGAAGTCAAAGTATAAGAATACTAAGAATATGCTATAAGGTATTAATAGATGAGAATTAATGAATGAATGATGGAAGTGGAACAAAGATAAACCCAAAATCATATCAGTAAGGTTTGGTATTTGGGAAAAGGGTATTATTGGTTAATGTTATTGTCGAAAAGCAAAGGAGACCCATTTAATTAATAAAACCAACTACAATATAATACAGAGTATGATTTGCTTTTCTAATCAAGAAACCAAATTTGTCAACTTTCTACCATGTCCTTCCCTTGTCTGCCCACTGCCAAGCTCCTTGTCCATTGATCCCCCAATTGTCACCAATTTTCATTTTGCATCAATCAGTTCATTCTACCAAAATAAGCGACCCCTAATTTATTACAGCCTTTGCAATTTGCCCCCTTCCACATCTTTTCTTACCACCCCACACCCCCCCTTCCAATCTCTCTACCACTTTCCATTCCTTAATACAAAATACAACCCTGTTAAATCATTGCCCTCTCGCCTCTCTCTAGATTTTTTTTTTCTCTTAATTAAATGTTTTCAAGTTCCCAATTTTTTTGTGACATTGGGAAACACTCAGGCTCATAAAGAATCAACAAAGACAAAGGATTCATGAGCTGTCTTTTTTTTTTCTTTCTTTTTTTTTTTTTTTTTTGAAGATGATGAAAAAAAAATGAATGTTTTTTTTTTAAAAAAAAATTAAAAAGAAAACGAGAAAAGATATGGCCTCCAAATTGGGGAGCGAAAGTGCCCGTCACTACCACCACCTTCCTCTCTTACCAACCTCAATCCATACCATAAAATATAAAACCCTACACCTTTTCTTTTACTACATATATATTTTTTTAAAAAAAAAGGCAATAAAAAACTCCAACTTTTTCTTTTCTAATTAAAAATATAAGCCTCTGCAATGAAAGTTTTAAAATTTTCACTTTACTTTATCCTTCAAAAGAAAAATAGGGAGGGAGTAGACTTCGCCTATTATAATCTTACTATATGAGTGAAAAAAGAAAAAAAGTACATCTATCACATCTCTCGTTATCTTAATTATTTTTTTTTCTTTCTTATTATGACAAAAGAATCCAAAATTCTACTCTATTATATGGAGTAAAAAACATAAACATCTCTTTCATTTTCTTCTTGTATCTTCTTTTTTCTCTTATATCGGCTGTCCTTTTTTTTGTGACAAAAAAAATTCAATAATATCTATTTGCGCGTAAGAGTTGACCCATGAAGAAAGCAAAGTCACCTCCCAGGAGGATTATTAGATAATATCATATAACCATAAGGACCCTTACTCTAATAAAATTGGTTTCATCATTTTTTTTCCCCCAAAGAGATAAGAAAGAGAAGAAAATGAATAATAATTGGAGAAAAGACTATGTAAATAATGGAGATATTCAACCAATAGATTCATGTGAATGAGTGTTTATTACTTTTAGGGCCGGCAGTTTCCTTTTTTAAACTTCACTTTTTTTCTTTTTTTTTTTTTTTTTTCTTTTATTTTTTGGGAAAAAGAAAAACCAAGTTGAATGCTAATTAACTATGGAACCGAAGCAGAAGCAGATACCATGTAGCAAAAACCAACAGCGGAGCGGACACGGGTTAACTACGGATCATATATATGTTGGGGGGAAATTATTATTAAATAATAAATAATATTAAATTATTATGCTTATGTGGAAAAATAAAATAAAATATGGTTTGTAAAGGAAAATCCACCAATCTTTTACCATCCACGTGGTGCAGATTATCAATGAAAATATGACCAACGAAATATGCATCCAATGGGCCATCAACTTTTGGAGACCACCGAATTTGAAGTCCTTTTCTTATTTTGATAAAACAAATGTTTAAAAATTTTCCAAGAGGATTTTTTTTTTTTTTTTTTTTTTTTTTTTTTTTTTTGTAGGGTCCCTACGCCCTATATGAACGAGAGGGAGCCATGGATATGTTATGTCTTTTGATGCTAATGTTTTCTCTTAAAATTTATTTGATAAAACAAAGGTAGAGGGATTTTTTTAATAATTCAATTGAATCTTAAAAAACATAATTCTTTAATATGAATTTTAAAAAAAAATTAGAAAAAAAAACTTTTGACCCTAAACTTGTCAAATTGTATCAATTTAGACCCTAAACTTTCAATTTCATAAAAAAAAACCGTAAACTTAAATAAGTGTTGCGATTTTTACCCTTAGTTCATTCTCCATTAAGTCACCCACTAATTTTGACAAAAATAGTGTAAAAATCTTCATAAACTCATTAATTTCAATAAAGTAAAACTTTGTACAAAGATATAAGTTTATAACCAATGCACAAATTTACCATTGAATAAGTTTACAATCATTCATAAATTCAAAAAAAGAAAAAGAAAAAAAAAAACTAGCTCTAATGTCATTTTTCTCTAAAATTTTATCAATTCCATATAGTACATATAGGTTATAATTCATTGAATGCATAAAAGGAATCTTTTTGCAAAGATATTTGGACCAAGAATTTTTTAGAGGGTTAAAATTGTAATAGTTTTAAAAGTTTAAGATTAAGATTATTGCAACATTTATCTAAGTTTAAGGTGCAATTTGATGATCCTTTAAAAAAAATGTGCAATTTGATGAAATTGAAAGTTTATGGTAAAATTTGATACATCATGACAAGTTTGTGATCAAAATTATATTGTTTTTTTCCAAAAATTTAAAATATAATATGATTGGATAATGATTTTTTTTTTAATTGTGTGTGGGTGTTTTTTTTTTTTTAATATCTTTATCCAAATTTTTTTAAAAAAAAGAAGTTGGTAAATAAAAATGAATGGTAAAAAATAAAAAATAAAAAATAAAAAAATTATTAAATGAGCCTTTATCCTAGTTCAACAAAGGTGGTGTGAGGATTGAAATCTTGACCTTAAGGGAAGATATAGTATAAGTGTCTTAGTCTACAATTAAATGAGTCTAAAGATATGAATATAATTAGTTTCAAGATTTGGTTATTTCTAAATGAGCATTCCCTTTCCAATAATAAATTGATATAGTTTGGATTGTTATAATAACAATAAATTACCATATGGAATAGACTTCTAAAGCGTACAAACTAACTAAATAAAAAATAAAAAGATAATTTAGATTACATAAAAGAATTCTCATAACAACAACAACATTATTATTATTATTTTGACAAAGGTGCAAATAAAGGCAATAAAGAAAAATTTTAAACTAAACGGGTTTAGGACATTTTTTATTAATATTATATATTTTTAAACTTATTATTAAAATAAAGTGGGTCTAAAACTTATTATTTAAATATTGTAATTTAAAATTCACGTTTGCAAGTCGTCGCTTGAAGAGACGACCTGTTGACGTGGCAACTTAAGAAGTCGCGCTAATCAGATTTAAAAAAAAAAAACGTTATTTAATGCAGGTCGTCTCTTCAAGAGACGACCTGTGCACATGTTTAAACAATGCATACTCTTGTCATATTGGTAAGCGGTCTTCATTAGTATTCAGACAATTGTGAGTTCGAGCCTAACAAGACGCACGTTTCAGGTTTTTTTTTTTCTTTTTACCTTTCTTGCCTTTTCCTTCCCTTTTTTCTTTCATAATTTTTTTAATATTTGTTTTTCAATAAATCAAAAAAGTAATTGCATTTTTAAATTGTTTTAAGCAAATTAAATTTTTAGATTACAATTTTTTTTTCTCACACTTTAAATAACTGAAATTTAATTAACTATTAAAATCAAATAAGTAATTATATTATTTTGTAATGTTTTAAATAAATTGAATATCATATTAAAATTTATTCTCTTTTCTTGAATTAATTAAAATTTAAATAGTTGTAATAAAATTGAAGTTTAAATAAGTGTTAAAATAATGAGTAATTACATTTTTTTTAATGTTCTAAACAAATTGAATATTATAATATGGTTTATTTTCTTTTCAATAAGGAAATTAAACTTAATTAAGTATTAATTATCTAAACATTTTATTTTAAATTCACATATATATTAATCCAGTACAGATAAACGTAGTTTTTTTTTTTTGAGATGATATAGTTGTCAATTAGTTCTACTTCAGAAAACTATAATGGTTAAATTTAAATTGAGTAATATTAATTTTATTTTACTTTATTTATAAAGTTTTAAATAATTAGACTTAAATTTCAATTTCTAAGTACAAGAAAAAAAAAATAAATTGTAATCTAAAAATTCAATTTGCTTAAAACATTGTAAAAAATGCAATTACTTTTTTGATTTATTGAAAAACAAATATTAAAAAAAATTATGAAGGAAAAAGGGGAAGGAAATGTAAAAAGAAAAAAAAAAAAACTAAAATGTGCGTTTTGTTAGGCTCGAACTCATAATTGTTTGAATACTAATGAAGACCGCTTACCAATATGACAAGAGTATACATTGTTTAAACA
Source organism: Luffa aegyptiaca (assembly GCA_017139565.1). NCBI lineage: Eukaryota > Viridiplantae > Streptophyta > Magnoliopsida > Cucurbitales > Cucurbitaceae > Luffa > Luffa aegyptiaca. The sequence goes on from CM029398.1 coordinate 48,015,620, forward strand.
TGTGCACAAGTCTCTAAGAGACGACCTGCATTAAATAACGTTTTTTTTTAAAATCTGATTAGCGCGACTTTTTAAGTTGCCACGTCAGCAGGTCGTCTCTTCAAGAGACCACTTGCAAATGTAGATTTTAAACTACAATATTTAAATAATAAGTTTTAGACCCACTTTATTTTAATAATAAGTTTAAAAATATATAATATTAATAAAAAATGTCCAACGGGTTTATGGGGAAAAAATAGTTTCTTTTACAGTTTTGTAAAGAATTCATTTTTAAATTACAAAGAGAATCAAACATATTGTTCCAAACTTGTGAAGGACGCAACTCTTCTACCCTAGCTAATTTCTGTTATATATATTTTACCAACCGACTATGAGAATCCAAAACAATAAATAATAATAATAAACAAATAAAAAAGGTATCTTTTTTGACATGACTCACCAATCAGTTATAACTTTTCAAACCCAGATTATATTCAAAACCACCATGATAATACGATGAATTCAAACCTTCATTAGACAAGAAAATAAACAAGGATTTGGCCGCCAGTTAGGCTGTTTTCCTTTTAACACCAAGAAGAACAAAAAGGGATTTTTTTTATAAGAAAAAAAAAATCATTTTTTCCCTCTCTTTTTAAAAAAGCTTATAGAATATTTATTTTGTACATGGTGGATCTCCAAAAAACTTACCAACCCCTCGAGGTATTTGAAAAAGAAAAAGAAAAAAATAATAATAATTAGGTGTGTGTATAGACATGAAGTAGGGTGTTTTTCCGGCCGACGGACATAAACTTTTGGTATGAGGACTGTTTTGTCCGAGCTTTTAAGCGTTTAGAAAGTGTGTTTGTTGAGTTGAAATGGACGAGTAATAGGACGTGGAAGATAGTGGTTAAAAATAAAAAAGAATAATAATAATAGAGAAATATAATGAATTAATTAAGGGCATAATGGAGATGGGTGATGTTAATTAAGGTGAAAGCAGAGAAAAGAAAATGGCAGACACATAGTGGCTGGGGATTGTGCAATCAGGGAACACATGGGCCCCAACCCACAGTTGAGAGCTCGATTTTTTACGATCAGGTGGGTCTATTCCCCCATCTTCTCTCAGGGATGCTGTCGGTTTCCCCTTCCTAAACACTAAACTCTAAACTCCCTCCAATTAACTCCCAATTAAACACTCCTAAGTCCTAATCCCATCGCTTTGGCTTTAAACTCTTCCATATCAAACCTGGTCGGAGACACTTTCCAAAAATAATGCCTCACCCTCAAATCATCATTTTAATTAATAATAATCATCATTTCTATCTCTAAATCATAAATCATAATTCTATTAATTAAATTTAATTAAACCGCGTTATATTATATAGCAATATATATATTTTGTCTCTTATTTTAATTAGATTAATATAGAAACCAAATCCCGGACCCCACATGTGGTCAAAAGTTTCTGTTGTTTGTCCTATAAATATTCGTCCGCTAGAGACCTCTCCAACCCAAACATTCGAACCATCTACCACATTCCAACCAAGACTTCCACTTTCTCTCTCTCTCTCTCTCTCTCTCTCTCTCTCTACATTTTCAATCTCGTTTCTTCTTCTTCCTCGTAAATCACTCACCCTCTAACTCTATCTAGCTTAACATAAGCTTGTAACCAATCACCACCTTACCTCAAATTTGCCCATCAAAAATGAAGATGCTATCCACAAAAGCCACGTGCAACTCCCACGGTCAAGATTCCTCCTACTTCTTAGGATGGGAGGCTTATGAGAAGAATCCCTTTGATGAGACTTCTAATCCTAAGGGCATAATTCAAATGGGTCTTGCTGAGAATCAGGTATGTATATACTTGAATATAATCCCCTTTTTGTTCTCTAGCTTTTCCGGAGCTCAATTATTCACCTTTTTCTTCTCCTAATTTTATTTGCAGCTATCCTTTGATCTTCTCGAATCATGGCTGACCAAGAACCCAGACGCAGCCAGCTTCAAACGAGATGGAAAATCCATTTTCAGAGAGCTCGCTCTCTTCCAAGATTACCACGGCTTACCCGCATTCAAAAAGGCATTGGTTGATTTTATGGCCGAAATTAGAGGAAACAAAGTAACATTCGAGCCTAATAACATAGTCCTCACAGCTGGCGCAACTTCCGCCAATGAGACACTTATGTTCTGCCTTGCCGAAGCCGGCGATGCTTTTCTCCTCCCAACTCCATACTATCCAGGGTTCGTATATACCCTTTACTATATATAATTTACTTAAATAAAAATATAATAATCTTTACCAAAACTTGAAGCTAGCTAGCTATATGCACTTGTTATATATTAATTGCAATAATTCTGATCTTTACTTGCACTTGTTGTTCAAACAGATTTGATAGAGATCTCAAGTGGAGAACCGGCGTTGAGATTGTGCCGATTCATTGCACCAGCTCCAACGGCTTCCAAGTCACCCAACCCGCTCTCGAACAAGCCTACAAAGAAGCCCAAAGTCGTAACCTACGCGTCAAAGGCGTGTTGGTCACAAACCCATCCAACCCATTGGGCACCACAATGAGCCGGGACGAACTCAACCTCGTTTTTGACTTCATAACCTCCAAAGGCATTCACTTGATCAGCGACGAGATCTACTCCGGCACCGTTTTCGGGTCGCCGGGATTCGTCAGCGCGATGGAGGTGCTTAGGGAGAGGAGCAGCGAAGACGAGGAAGTTTGGAAGAGAGTCCATATCGTTTATAGTTTGTCAAAGGATTTGGGTCTTCCAGGATTTCGCGTTGGTGCAATTTACTCCAACGACGAGATGGTGGTGGCTGCAGCTACCAAAATGTCGAGCTTTGGATTGGTCTCGTCCCAAACGCAATACCTTCTCTCCGCCATGCTCTCCGACAAGAAGTTCACGAGAAACTACATTTCCGAGAATCAGAGAAGGCTGAAACAAAGACAAAAGATGCTCGTGTCCGGCTTACAGAAGGCCGGTATTGAGTGCCTCGAGAGCAATGCCGGGTTGTTCTGTTGGGTGGACATGAGGCATTTGTTGGAATCCGACACGTTCGAGTCCGAGCTAGAGCTGTGGAAGAAGATCGTGTACGAGGTGGGTTTGAACATCTCTCCAGGCTCGTCGTGCCACTGCCCCGAACCAGGGTGGTTCCGTGTTTGCTTTGCCAACATGTCCGAATCAACATTGAAACTCGCCATTCGAAGATTGAAGTCGTTTGTAGTAGAATTGAAGTCCACTACAGCTACAAACGGTCGCACCCAACAATTAAATCACGACAACAAATTTTGCAAGAACATCAAGAAAAAGATTTTCACCAAATGGGTTTTCCGGCAATCGGTTCAAGAAGCCAACCGCAAGCAGCAAGCTGAACGATAGCCTGGTCTTATGAACATATTCATCGTCCATATTTGGGGAATTTCTTTTTTTTTTTTCTTGGATTTTTTTTTTAATCTCTTGTTGAAATATTCCAAATTAAAAATTTTACTCTTGTAAAAAAGTGCACTCGGTCCCTTGTGGGATTAGTAGTGGCTTTAATTAATTAATTAATTATTAATCTTTCATTAATTCCTCTCTCTCTCTCTCACTAATTCGAGTATTATTATTATCATCAAATTCAGCTTCAAATAGATCAAAATAGAAAAATGGGATTCTGGGGATTTAATTTAAAGTATAGAGAATGGAATGAATTTTCCAACGTGGAGGATTTTATGGGATGTTATCATGTGTTTAAACGATATTGGTTGGCCATGTGACAAGATATTTTTTTTATGTATAGAGAAGAAGAATAATAATAATAGAAAAGAGATAGCTTGCAAAGGTGGTAGTGGTGGCAAGGGAAACGGCGCCGTTGGCGAAAAGAGCGGCTGAAGACGGTGGAGGGGGATTTTTACTAATAAGTTGTGCCGACATGAGCCGGTTTTATTTCGTGGAGTTCTTGGTTCCCCAACCAGACCATGACCAAACCGACCTTGTTTCTCTTATCATAATAAAAACTGTGATTTTAAGCAAAATTTGTGTGTGTGTGTGTGTTGTGTTGTGTACAGAAAAACAAGGCCATCCCAAGTGGGTTGTTGGTCAGATGGGCAAAAGACAGTCAAAGGATTATGTTGGTTTGAATGCTAGGCCCTCCAAGAATCAAACTTTGTCCCCAATGTACAATTCTTGTTTCCCTATAATAACCTAAACACAATATCCCACTCTACCCACTCTTTTTATTTTGTTTCTATTCTTCTTCTTTCAATCATTTTTAATTTCAACATTATTAATTTCACATGATGCCTGTTCAAACTGCTTAATTTATTAAAAAATTAAGACATATAACTATATAAGATAGATCTCAAAAACTAGCCAGGGATAGATTTGATATTTTTAAGATTAAATTATATAAAATGTTTTTTTTTTAAAAGAAAAAACTTCCTAAAATGTTAAATTATTTTTTGTTCCAATATTAGGATGATACTCTCACTCACATCTTTCTTAAAGGGGTCAAAACGAGAACTTTCCAAGTGGTCATCCAATTTAGCACTATTCTCGTCCAAACATACTTAACATCGTAGTTCATGGGATCTAGTGCATTAGTGCTGGTATGATGACAACTCTATTAAATCACTTTTTCTACAAAATCTTAAAAGGAAAAAAGCTACCTACTAGGGTATCACTTTTTCTTGTGTGGACCCACCCAAACCAAGATAGAAAATCTTGATTTTAGAGTAAGGATATAGGGGCGGAGAGAATTTTAATATTCTTTTTTTAACACACTTTAGCATCGTCCCGGTCCCTTTCCCCACCTCGTTTCCCGTCCTTGTCTATATATACAATTTTGAGTTTAATTCCTTGGATGGAATTTCCACCCTAATCCTAACCATTTTTTAACAAGAATTTTTGTTGGAACAAACAATAATATATATTGAAGTAGAGATGGAAAATGATAGGGAGGTGGAGACCTAAACAGGGATGCTCTATTGAAACAAAATTTTAACTTCTAAAATTCCAAGATGCTTATAAAGGGGTATAATAAAAAAAAAATAGTTAATATGGTAAACTTAGGGTATTATACTATACGTTTTTTTAATTTATCAAATATGAATTGAATTTATTATAACATAAAAAATACCACATTTATTAAAGTTTTTATCTTTTCTTTACATAAAAAATCAGGATATACGAAGACATAAAAATGTTGTCTTTAGAATTTCTATTGTTTAGGTACACATCCGTCAAACGCTTGTTTGTTGAATTCAATAAATCTGAAAACATAAAACAGATGAGTAAAAAAATAATTTTTTTAAAAAAGATAAAGATAATGTAAAAGTTGAAAAATTAAACTTGGAAAGTTGACCAAATTAAACCAACTAGAAAGGTAGAAAAGCAAAGGGGCGGAATTTCCTTAGAAGAAACTTCATTGATGATCAAAAGAAAGTGGAAGAAAGGTGATCGATTTGAAGTTTGTAGGATTTAATTAATTTATTAGTTGTGAAAAAGTAGGTTGTCTCATCAAAGAAATACGCGGTTCCTAACCCAAAGCTAATAATCAAGCTAAGCTTGCCGACTAGTCACTTTGCTCTCTAACTTCTCCAAAATCTAAACCCATATGCTGTATCCAAACACAATCATCACATCCAAATCCCATCCAAATCTAATCCATTTCAATATATACATTGCATGCACATTTTTTTTCAACTCCTAAACTTCATACAATTATGACCTCATTTCCAAAATTCAACTCCTACAATAATCTTTGAACTGGTCAAAACCATGCACATAGACAACCTTACCTTAAGCTTATGTATGTATATCATTCTAATCCCTTTTTCCTATTTACCCAATTATCCTCTCGAACTCGATCGATGTATTGGTTCTAATCTATACCTCAACTCTATCATCTCAAAATGATTTTATTTAATTTAAACTAAGTAGTTAAGCAAAAAAATAAAATTATACGTATCTCTAATAATTGATCAATTCACATTAATTAACTCAATGTATTATGATTTCATGGTTGAACTCTGAATTATTTATATCTATAATCATTATATTTTCACATGATTATATCCAATATTTTAAGGAGAGTATCGAGAATATACTAAATCATTATATGTATCATGGCTTAATAGTTTAAATTATTGGATACAATATTAAACAATTAGTCTAATATCTCTGTGAGTTTTATTGGATTTTGAATAATGAATTTAATTGTGACCGTTTAAAGTTTAATATATATGATCAAGATTGATCAAAATACATTAAATAATTGCATCACAGAATGATTGCATTGCATTTTAAAAATAATGTGATTACGTTACAAATGTCATGGTCGTAACTCGTAAGATAGATATAAAAATATTAGTATATTATGAGTGAGTATGAGGATGGGTGTAAAAGGAATTAAATGGGTGACGTATATGACATGTGCTTGTACTAAATAAGCACGCCTACCGACCACCGTATTATTTTATTTCAGCTTTCAAACGCCAAAATAGGGGGGAGGGGCGACAATATATTATTATCTTCAATTTTTATGTTCGGTATACCTTATTTATATAATTGTTTTTGTCCTTCAATTCAAATATTATATATATATATATATATATTCCATAAAAAAAATATTATATATATATATATATATCCCTTTTAATTATTCCGAATTATTTTTTACTATTTTATTTCTAGTTTTCAGATATCTTTGGATTTTATTTTTTTTAAAAAATTGGTTTCAATGTAAATATTTCATATTTTTATTTTCAAATTTTCAATTACTCATTTTTTTTTCTCCTTTTGATAACCAAGTACTGTTTCTATATGCATTCTTAAATTTATTAACTATAACAAATTTTTCCCTTTTCCAAAAAAAAAAAAATTTCCTTCTTGCTCATTGTCTTTTTTTTCACATATAAATTTTCTTTATTATCTTTAGAGGAATAAATAGGCTAAGAAGTGGAAGTTGTCTTTTTCGTCATTTCCTATAAATTATGTGAGTGTCTGACCTACCTTTCAGGATTAGTAGTATTTGGTTAAAATTTTGAAGTATATTTTAAAACAATTTTTTTAAAAAAAAAATCAATAATTAAAAGGGGTTTGAAAATTATAAAAACAAATAAAAAGCATTTTGAATATTTTTGGATGAGACATTCCATTAATTTTCTAAGAGTGCATTCGAAAGAAATGTTTCACTTTTTTTTTTTTTTTTTTTTTTTTTTTTTTGAGAGAGAGAGAGAGAAGAAATGTTTCACTTAAAAGTACTTGACATGCTAAAAATAAAGGAAGTCAATATATATATTTTCTCTGTCCTTCACAAAAAATTGAAAAGAAAAAAAAAATTGTCAAGTAATCTTCTTTTTTTTTTAATTTAAATTAAAATAAAAGGAAAAAAAAATAAGAACACATAATCCTAAAACATAAAATCACTATCCAAATGAAATTTTATTTATCATCCTTGGAGTTTAATTAATTAAAGAGCTACACTGTTTTCAGCTCTAGTGATTAAATAATATTAAATAGACGTTAACTGATCAAAAAATGCTCGTAACTATGTGAAAATGGCTTCACATATATTAGAAAACCTTATCATGAATGCAACATACATATATATATCTTTAAAATACTTTAGTTTAGTCAACTTTAAACGACTCATCTAAGTTTAGGTTTGAATTTAAAATAGGTATATATGGGAACAAATAAAATATTGTTTGGAAAGATCATAGTTTTATGAATATGAATAAAATACTTTTCTTAATTTTTTAAAAAGATTTGGAAATATTTATAATGAAGTTTTGCAATCGAATTAGGTGGTGGGGACTATCAAGTTATAAAACATAATAACATGAAGAAAAACCAAAACAAGAGAATTTTGGTCGATCTTTTTGGGTGTTGGGGTTTGACTAAACCTATTTGTGCCTCAAAACTTTGCCCGGTTTCGGTTGGGCAACTGCTCTGATGTTGTTTTTTTTCCTCTTAATAATATAATATCTTTATTTTAAAAAATTCCGTATATGAATATGAATATTAATTTAATTTATTTAGGGCACAATAACATGATTTGATACTCAAGTTCAACGGGAACACACTGATTTCCGCGTAATGGCACCTCACTCCAATCCCTTTATTGTTATTTTTGGATATACATTTAAACAACTTTTGATTTTGGACGGTGCAAATGCCAAGATTGTATCTTTGATTTCATTTTCTATTTCAAGAATCTCAATTAAAGGAACCATTATAGTTTTTAATTAAAATATGTTCTACCAAAGTTAAACTAAGTGTTATATTACAAATATATATCCAAAAGTTGGGAACCCCACTCTATTATTAATCTATAGACTCACAAGTATATACCCAAATGATAAAGACTCTATATAATAAATTTTAAATTATACTTGAGACTTCTTAGAAGTGTATTTACAAAGTTACAAAGAAAAAGATTGGTAAACAATTATGATTGTAAAACCAACAAATTAAAAACAAAATCATTATCAAATAAGTCCTTCGTTATTAAGAACTTTAGCCTCATTTGTTATTAATGCATATAGTATTATTATGTACAAAAATATGAAAAGAGAGTTTAATATTTCTCCATAATTTAAATGAGCCCTAGAAAAAAAATATGAAGAGGGAAACATAGTAAGAAAATAAAAGATTAAAGCAAAGAGCAAAAGAACTAGTTTAACCTAAAAATGGAAGAGAGGTTGAATGTTCTAGCTAGGTAATTCATTAAAGATGTTGGTAAGGTCAGCAATATGCTAATCAATAAGGCTTTTCACACAGAGACATCAAAGTAATATAATTAAAGGACATGAAAACCTTGATTGAAAGAGATGTTTTGGGACAAGCTCTTACACATTTCTATCACTAATTAGCCCCATATTCAACCATGATGTCAACTTAACAAAATCATTTGGGACATTGACAAGAAAGGCATAAATAGAGAGTTTTATCCTAATATTAGTATTTAAATCATTCAGGTCCCGTTCGATAACGATTTTTTATTCTTATTTTCATTCTTCAACAACACTTTTAAATTCTTAGTCAAATTTATATAATAACCCAAACAAAACAATTATCAAATAGATACTAAATTTATAGAAAAAAAAAATAATCATTGAAGAAGACCATATCCTTTCCATAACGTGGGATTAGTAACTAATCAACAAGATAACCCAATAATTCAGAATAATTGAAACTAGAAGCTAAGGTTTGTTGCATTATTATTATTATTAGCAAATCTCAAGTAGCTAACTATATGATCTTTCTCTCTCTCTCTCCCTCTCACTAAGATACATGATGGTATGGATGTCATGTGGGTTTCACGTGAAGAAGTTATGTGTAGCACATGCATGTTAAAAAGGGAACATAAAACACCTGCATGCACATATAATATATATAGATATACATGCATGCTACATATATCTAAATACACATTTATATAACTATATGAAAATTTTATCTTATTATCAAGAGTACGCGTAGTAGGGTTGGGAAAAGGGCAAAGGGATATTAGGGTTTTATTTTTAAAATTATAAAAAAAATTATAAAAAAAATTGTGAAGAGTTTTTGTAAGGAGCAAGTTGTTGTGCTCTTCCTCTGGTGATGCCTATGCAGCATGAGACAAGGAGGCCCAAAGGAACATGACTCGGCTTGTTGCCCTTTTCACACCTCCATTTTCTCCTACACTTGTAATCTTTCTATTGGACTTTGTCTTCACATTTTCCCTTTTGATTAATTCTTGTGTTTAATTTGAATCATTGGGATCAGATGATCAGAGCTTTGTCTTCTCATTTATGGCTACCTTGCCCATGAAGCAACCAAATTTTTTTTTATATTTTTTCACCACAAAAAACACCTAACTCCTCGTCTCATCCCATTTGACATAATTAATTTGCACCGAACTAGCTTTCTTATCTCTTTACCATATTCATTTTGGTTGTCTATATGTGTAGTTGTTTTTCATTCATGTGATATAAAGCTTCTTAAATGTGTGTATGGATGAATCTCGACATACTATAACTGTTATCGTTTTATAAATGTAGCTTACAATATGGTGGGATATTAAAAACACGACATTTTTCGGCGTTGGGTGTATAGTTTGAAAAAATTATTCTTCTCTCTCAAAAAAAAAATAAGAGATGAGAATTAAACTTGCCAAATAGAGCACCTTCTACGAATTTCTTTTCGTTTCCAGCATTCTCTCAGCATTAGTGTTAGAAATTAACTTAATTAGACACTTTCTTATTGTAATATATACTCATTGCTTTAGATTTTCTGAAACACATGATGTCAAAAGAATCTAAAGTTTTTCAAAGACATAAATGAAGTCTACACGAACGGATCTGGAAATATCTATAAAAAGTAGATATACATTGAAATTGGAAAAAGTAAAAAAGAGTTGTGTGTAGCGAGCTGAGCATGCACGAAGAAGAAAATAGCAAAAATGTTTTTGAAGACAAACTGTTTCTGCATGGCGATGGAATATATATTTGAGATCTTGCTTTTGAAAGTTTTGCAATCTATTTGCAGGATATGTTCCTTGACTATCATGTCGCTGTCCTTTTATTTGACTTTCTGCATGTTTTCTGGGAGTTCTTTTTTTGACTTTTTGATGTGCCGCCTTCTCTGTTTATTGGCACCCTTTATATAATATCTATTTACATCCATTTTTTTTTATTGCAATTTTCGTGTATTTTTTTTGCCTTAGTTTATGTTTTGAATTTATGGTAGTCCATTGCCCACGAATCTAGTTGAGTCATCGGCCCTAAACAAATGATAGTTTATTTGTAAGAGAGTACAATTTGCTATTTATTAATTTAACTTGCATTTTCTTTTTTTAGTTAATTTAACCCTGCATTATTTGTACTATTGGAATAAGCTGAAGTTTTTCTTTAATCGAAAAGTTTATATTAATATCCTAGAGATTTGAATAAAAGTATTCTAGAAATTATTGTTACAAAATTACTGATTGACAAGTCGGTAACATAAATTGCACTTACCTTATATTTGGTATATACATAAAGTACTCTAGTTTTCTTTGGTGCTTTGCTTTTTCCAATTCGCTTGTTTCTTTGGCCAAAAGGATTTTCACCCTGCTTAGTTATTTTGCTTTTGTAAAATTCATATTCTTCTTAAAAATAAATAAATAAAATAAAAAGAAGAAGAAGAAAAGTGGCTTGAGAAACTGCCGGGTAGCTTCTTCCTTCGCCGAAAGCTACCTCTACATTCACCAACTAAATATAAACAAAAGGAAGATAGAATTAACATCAAAAAAAAAAAAAAAAAGAAAAAAAAAAGAAGAAGATAGAATTAAATTAATTCTACACCCTATCCTAACTCGGGTTAATTAATTAACTTCCCATATTTCTATATTATATTATGATATTTTACCTCGTATCAATGACAATATTTGAACTTAACTCAATCGGCTAGACATTATATCTTTGACCAAAGAGGTAGAGGTTCAAATTTTCAACCTCACATATTGTTGAATTGAAAAAAAAGAAAAAATTGCATCTTCAATGATCTTTCGGACAAATTAATCAACGTGTCATAATAACCGCCAGATATAAAATCGAGATACTTTGACAATTCCTCTCTCTTACATCTATTGGTGCAAGACTATCAACTCCATTGTGGCTGATCATCAAATATATATATATTTTTTTTGTATTGAGAGGCTTTTTTCCAACTCAACTCCTCTTCTTGAACACAACCTTTTCAAGCTTCCCTCTAGCAATCTTTAGAGGATTGATCGTCCCATTTTTTCTTGACTAATTATTTGTTTGGTACCAAGGGATCTAATTAAGTTTGGGGTATGACTATGTATCATTAATTCGTTAGAACAATAAGTCTTCCTATATTTCTAATAATCGTAAGTCTAGGACATATTTTTACATGTGAATTCTATTAAAGAAAATTTCATATCAATAAAGATATTATCTTTTACTTATATATTCAAACTTCGATGTATTTCTAACCGATATGATATGAGACCACACGCGCAACACCCGGTAACACTCATGAATATCAATGTTTAATATGAGAAATATGTTTGAGGTCAACCGAAATGCAAAGAAACATGGTCAATAAAACTCAACAAAAAAAAAAAAATGAGAAACAGCCCACGTTGTCCTCTCAAAATCAGAAACTCCATCCAAGTTCATTTCACAGCCAGAAAAGCAAGAGAAGAAGGAAAAAAAAAAGGTTTTGTAGTACAAAATGTGTGGATTTTGGCATAGGGTTGACAAGGACATTGCATGAAATGGGAGCAAGCAATTGCAGATTGTGGAATGTGTCGAAGGGACCTTCAAAAAACCATTCCCTTTAATATGTCTGTCACAACTCACAAACACTTTTCCTTTTTGGTTTTTGGCTCCAAAAGTGGGTGAGGTTTCCCAAATTTCCCGCTTCATTTGTACTCCCATTTTGCTTCTCTTACAACCTTTCCCGGAACCTGCATCTCCTTTATGTTTTCTTTTAAAAACTCTCTCTCTCAAATTCCAAATCAAACAATATCAATCTACACACACTCACCTTTTCCAAATTCCATATGCTTTTTTTTTTTTTTTTTTTTTTTTTTTTTTTTTTTTTTTTTTTTTTTTTTAAATTTCCACCCGCTCGTGTTTTTGTTTTGTTGTGTGTGCAAAAGGGTTTAAGTGACTTGTTCTTTTTATTAATCTTTTTGACATAATTATTGTCCTGAGCTAGCTAGAGAAAGTAAGAATGATAGTGTCGTCCTATGGTAAAGGAAAAGGCAAGCTAAGGGTTTTTAAATGTAAGTATAACCTCATTCGTCTAAGTGGAATCGAATTGATTTTTGCTTCTAATTATGTACATTGTTGGATCTCTTGTTTCGGATTAGACATGTTCTGTTAAAATTAGTGCAAACTTGGTAGGCAAGTAGTTTGATTAGCTAATTTACTTGTGTAGAAAGTAATGGTTAGTGGCATTTATTTAGGATAGTGGCTTCTAATTTGGAGGGATGTGACTTAGTAAGGTTGATTGAAGAGATTTTCAAGGTTAGTGGGTTAGTGGGTGTCCATTTTACTTTCCTATAAATTTGTGTAAGTTTTTCATTTCAATGCATCACAACTCAATTTGATTCACTTCCTTCTTGCAATTTCTATCTTGTTTCCACTATTTGTTCTTTTTGTTTACATGGTATCAGAGCCAAGTTATTTATTTCGTGTTTGAGTCTTATACTCAGTGAAAATGAATGGTGGAAACAATATTTGTGTGGACAAGCTTACCAGTGATAATTATAGCTATTGGAAGCTATGTATGGAAGCTTTTCTACAAGGACAAGATCTGTGGGATCTTGTTTCCGGTGATGATACTGAAATTCCAAGAGACACTTTGGAGAATGTTGAGGCACGGAGGAAGTGGAAGGTCAAATGTGGCAAAGCTTTATTTGCTTTGCGAACTTCTATTGGCAAGGAGTATATTGAGCATGTTCGTGATGTGAATTCTCCAAAGCAAGTGTGGGAAACGCTTGAAAGATTGTTCGCTCAAAAGAACACGACAAGGTTGCAGTATTTGGAGAATGAACTTGCCGGAACTATTCAAGGCAACTTGTCAGTTTCAGAATATTTTCTAAAAGTTAAGACTTTGTGTTCTGAAATTACAGAATTGGACAAGACGGAGCCTATTAGTAATGCTCGGTTGCGTCGGTATCTTATTCGTGGACTGCGAAAGGAGTTTATGCCATTTATTTCTTCGATACAAGGTTGGGTAAATCAACCTTCTATCATTGAGCTGGAAAACTTGCTTTCAAATCAGGAAGCGTTGATGAAACAAATGCTTGGTAACAACAAGCAAATTCACTACGAGGTGGAAGCTGCTGTTTATGCAAAAGATAAAGGAAAAGTTAATTCTTTTGTCAAGCGTTCTTCAAATGATAGCAAGGATTCCAAGGTTGAAGGGCAGTCCAAGGGCAATTTCAAAGGATGTTTTAGATGCGGCAAGCCAGGACACATCAAACGTGATTGTCGGGCGAAGGTGGTGTGTCATCGTTGTGGGAAGTCGGGTCATATTAGACCAAATTGCCGGGTGAATCTCAAAGAAGCAGAAGCAAATGTTGTACAGGAAAGTAACAAACCTGAACAACTTACTTGGGAACAATGCTTGTCAATTGAAACTTTTGATCAACCCATTAATCTGCATTCTAATGCTTCTATAGATTATGATGAGGATTGGATTATTGATTCTGGTTGTTCTCATCATGCTACTGGAAATGTTTCTCTTCTCTCTGATGTCCATACCCATCAGGGAAAAAGAGTTATTGCAACGGCCGATAATTCCTTACATCCTGTTGTTGAAGAAGGGCGTGTTAATGTTAAGGATGATGCACCAAATGTTGCTGGTGTTTCTCTTGAAGATGTTTATCATGTTCCAGGTCTAACGAAGAATTTGGTTTCAGTCTCTCAGATTGCTGATTCTGGGAGGTATGTTCTCTTTGGTCCAAATGATGTGAAAATTGTTTCTAATATTAAGCAATTTGAAGCTGATGTTTTATTAACTGGAAAGAGGAAAGATTCTCTCTACGTTTTGTCTGCAAGTGAAGCTTATGTTGAAAAGACAGGTCAGAATGATAGTGCAGCACTTTGGCATGCTCGATTAGGCCATGTTGGTTATCAGTTACTACAAAGAATTTCTATGAAAAAGCTTCTTGACGGTGTTCCTCTCTTTAAGGAAATTCATCACGATGTGGTTTGTCCTGGTTGTCAGTTTGGGAAATCACATCGTCTTCCTTTCCCAAATTCAAATAACAGGGCTGCTGTTACATTGCATTTGGTTCATTCAGATTTGATGGGGCCAACTAGAACACCCAGTTATTCTGGTTGTCGTTATGTGATGGTTTTTGTGGACGATTTTTCTCGGTTCACGTGGGTGTATTTCTTGAAGGCTAAAAGTGAGACTTTCTCCAAGTTTGTCCAGTTCAAGGAGCAAGTGGAAAGTGAATTTATGTTGCCAATAAAGTGTCTTCGCACAGATAATGGGGGAGAATACATGTCTGATCAATTTCAGAATTATTGCAAAGAGCATGGAATTCAACGCCAAATGACATGTCCTGACACTCCACAACAGAATGGAGTTGCTGAACGTAAATTAGCACATCTTACGTCTATGTGCTTGTGTTGGTTGCATGCAAAGAACCTTCCAAGGGAGCTTTGGGCCGCAGCTATTCAGTCAGCTTGTCATGTCATAAACCGTCTACCTCCATGGACGGGATCGAATATGTCTCCTTTTGAGGTATTATATCGTCGTAAACCTAATGTGAGTTATCTTCGAGTTTTTGGGTCAATTTGTTATGTTCATGTTTCAAAAAATAAGCGTACTAAACTTGACCCAAAGGCAAGACGTTGTATTTTTGTTGGATATGATACTCACAGGAAAGGATGGAAATGTATGGATCCAAGTACAAGAGAAGTTGTTGTTTCTCGAGATGTGGTATTTGATGAAGTTTCATCACATCAAATGGATACAAGTTCAAAGAAAGGTGTTGTTGATTTACCGCCTTTCTTTACTGATGATGCCTCAGATGAAAAGGAGATCAATACCAGTATTGGAGAATATGATCAAACAGATGAAGATGCAGAGACTGTTGTTCGAAGATCCTCTAGGCAAAGAACACGACCCAGTTATTTATCTGATTATGAGGTACAGTTAAATAACTGTTCAATTGTATCTTGTTTTTTGATGGGTGATATTTGTGAAGGTGAACCCAAGTCTTATAATGAAGCTAGAGATGTTCTTGAATGGGAAGAAGCAATGAAGGAGGAAATCTCGGCTCTAAACAAGAAT
The DNA here is from genome assembly GCA_017139565.1 of Luffa aegyptiaca. Classification (NCBI taxonomy): domain Eukaryota; kingdom Viridiplantae; phylum Streptophyta; class Magnoliopsida; order Cucurbitales; family Cucurbitaceae; genus Luffa; species Luffa aegyptiaca. The sequence goes on from CM029398.1 coordinate 48,031,394, forward strand.
GACACTTGGGAACTTGTTCCAAAGCCGAAGAATGTTGAGTTAGTTACTTGTAAATGGGTTTACAAGTTAAAGAAAAAGCCGGATGGTACTATTGACAGGTATAAAGCTCGTCTTGTTGCTCGTGGTTTTTCACAACAATATGGTCTAGATTATGAAGAGACATTCAGTCCTGTTGCTAAAATGGTAACTATTCGAACAATTATTTCATTAGCTGCTTACAAAGATTGGAAATTATGGCAGTTAGATGTGAAGAATGCTTTCCTTTATGGAGAGTTAGATCGAGACATTTTTATGGAACAACCTCAAGGTTTTGTTTCCAAGGAGTCTCCAAATTATGTGTGTCGACTCAAGAAGGCTTTATATGGTCTTAAGCAAGCTCCCCGTGCTTGGTATGGTAAAATTGCTCAATATCTTGAGTTTTGTGGGTTCAGGTCTTCAAGTGCAGATTCAAGTCTGTTTGTTAAAAAGACAACTTCAGTATGTACAATGCTTCTACTATATGTTGATGACATGATCATAACAGGTGATGATGAAGTTGAAATTAATAGTCTTCGAGATGCGTTGTCAATTCGTTTTGAAATGAAGAGTTTGGGTGAAGCAAGATGTTTTCTTGGCTTGGAGGTTGAAAGGTCAGATGGATACTTTGTCTCACAGAAAGGATATGCAGCAAGTTTATTAGATCGTTTTGACATGAATGAGTCAAAACCAATGACTACTCCTATGGAGCCATCTTTGAAGTTGACTAAAGAAGAAGGAAAACGATTGGCAAATGCAACACTTTTCCGACAACTTGTTGGTAGTCTAATTTATTTAACTATCACAAGACCTGACATTTCTTATTCTGTAGGCGTTGTTGCTCAATTTATGGATAAGCCATGTGAAGCTCATTTAGTTGCTGCAAAGAGAATTCTTCGATATGTTAAGAGCACCTTATGTTTTGGCTTGTTGTATAAACAAGCTAAATCTTTCGTGTTAAGCGGTTTTGTTGATGCAGACTGGGCTGGTGATGTAAATGACAGACGTTCCACAACTGGATACTGCTTTAATACAGGCTCAGGGGCTATTTCATGGTGCAGTAAGAAGCAAGCATCCGTTGCTCTTTCAAGTTGTGAAGCAGAATATGTAGCAGCTACTATGGCTACTCAAGAATGCATTTGGCTAAAAAGACTCATGGCAGAAATTTTTTCCAATTTGGACTATCCAGTTTGTATTTTTTGTGACAACGAAAGTGCAATCAAGCTTGCAGGGAATCCAGTGTTTCATGCTCGTACAAAGCACATTGAAACTCATTTTCATTTTGTTCGAGAGAAAGTTTTGACGCAAGACATCAAATTACAGAAGATACATTCCAAGGAGCAAGTTGCTGATATATTTACCAAGGCTCTTGGTAAATCCAAGTTTGAAGAACTCAGGAGTGCACTCGGTGTTGTTGATCGTATGTTTGCACTAAGGGGGAGTGTTAAAATTAGTGCAAACTTGGTAGGCAAGTAGTTTGATTTAGCTAATTTACTTGTGTAGAAAGTAATGGTTAGTGGCATTTATTTAGGATAGTGGCTTCTAATTTGGAGGGATGTGACTTAGTAAGGTTGATTGAAGAGATTTTCAAGGTTAGTGGGTTAGTGGGTGTCCATTTTACTTTCCTATAAATTTGTGTAAGTTTTTCATTTCAATGCATCACAACTCAATTTGATTCACTTCCTTCTTGCAATTTCTATCTTGTTTCCACTATTTGTTCTTTTTGTTTACATGTTCAAATCATGAGCTTTTCATTTTTTTTTCTTAATTATTCAATGACCTCAGAGTATTAGGAAGAATCCTAGAATAATGGGAGAGCTGATTGCTAAACAATTTTATAGGGAAAGTGTTATTGATGGTAGGTTTAATTAAATCCTATTTTAGTTTCTAATTTAAGCTTTTGTCCATTTTTTTGTTTCGATATTTTTAAGACATTTGGTCTTGTACTTTTTAATCTATGTTTATTAGAGTTCTAGTTCAAATTCTACACACAATGAAATTGTTTTAATACAAAGCTAGGTGATATTTCAAGAAACCTATTGATTTTAGTGTTGCATTGAAATTGGAATAAAACAAAGGAGATAAATAAGAAAACAAATGGACCATAATGATCCCCTTTTTAGAAGTATATAGATAAAAATAGACGTTTTGAAAATATAACCAATTTTTTTTAAAAAAAAAAACTTAAAATAATATAATGACTACGTTAGACTTTTTTTTTTAAAAAAGTAGTTCGGATTAGATGGATTAAAATAAGAGTTTTATGTTTTCTTTTCTCAACATATATATACCTAGGAGCACAAAAAATTTATGGTCATATTCCAATTGTACATACATATAAGTCTTTTTCATGAAATGGAATTTTATAACCTCCATTATGCTTTATGATAATGATTCCAATTGCATTTATAACATTTTATCATAACACTATTATATCCATGGATCAAATTCTTTCATGAATTAGATTTTATATGAATAAACCGATGTTAGCCAACTCCCATACCATTTATATCGTATTAACTCGTTTGTGTGTAAATAGAACATCCAAATCGTACTTATTTTATTTTGATTCAACTTTGTTAAATAAGAAAATTCAGTCAATCACAAATTGTCACGTTATTATTTTAAATCAATGAAAAAATTAGAAATGATTAAATTAGGGATCAACAATAAATTGACATGTGTCCCAGATTTATGGGATTAGAAGTCTTTATTATGATCATAGGATCAAATAATTAAATTTAATTTGCTCAAATTGGATCATATGGTATTTGGACCAACCTTAAACAAAATCCAAATTTGAAAGTTTAAGCTCAAAGCCAATAAAGTCTAAACTCATATACCTATGGAAAGCTTTATAAATAGGAGTTTTTTTTCTTCTTCTTCTTCTTTTTTCTCCTCTTCTCTTCATTTTAGGGTTCAGAAATCAATTTCTTGGAAGGGGAGAACTGGTAGGAGAATTCTAAAGTGAATAAGATCAGAAGACTACACACTCCTTGAAAATCAAAGACACTTCAAAAATTGAACACTCTTTGAAGATCAAAGACTTTTCAAGACTTGAAGAGTTCAAAGAGACATTGAAAGTTCAACCTCGGTAACAAACACTCCAGTCCTTGAGTAAAGCACACATCCCAGAGAGAATCAAAGGAATACATTAAAGATTGTACACGGACACAATCTAATACAAGATTAAAGTTAATTTCTCAAATAAAATTTCGTCATTGAAATTTCCTGAGAACAAACCGTTTTGTTTCTATTTTTCACCCCAACTGGCTTTGAGTAGTCCATTTTCTATACCAACTTAAACAATTTGTTTTTCTATTAGCGTCATTATATTGCAACTGACAAAATCTATATGCTATATATTTTATATTACAACTATCGTTTATTATAACAAAAGTCAGTGAAAAATCAAAGGAATGGAATTAAAGAAAATCCAGCGTTACTCCCTAATAAGAATTTTTGAAATCAAAACATAAGAATTTAGAGCAAAATGAATAACAGGCCCATGATTAGGATTTAGAAGGGCCTCCAAAACCCATTGGGCTTGGACCAGACTGGCCCGCTTTCTTTAGGATAAAAACGATACATGGATTTTAAAAGGGGCAACGAGATATATGGCTAAAATAAATAGGTGGGACTTGAAAAATAGCTAAAAAGGTTTCGTAACTAACTAAATGGCTAACGTGATTTTAATTAATAACTTCCTGATTGAAGAAGACAAAATTACCCCTAACAATACGTCTATGAACTTCCTACCGTTTAGATCAAATATTAGGAGGGAGAAATGCAACTATAAGGTAGGAGATTTATGAGGAAGAGAGAGAAATACATAAACCACCTAACAACCTAATTTGAATTATCTACTACAAAATCTATCATCTAGCTAAAAATGAAATATTAGGAGAATGCAACTAAAAGGTATGAGATTTATGAGGAAGAGAGAGAAATACATAATTGAAACCACCTAACAACCTAATTTGAATTCTCTACGCGGAAAAATCTATCATCTAGCTAAAAATGAATAACAAGTCGGCTTCTGGAAAAAAATAAACATCAAATTCTTTTAGCAGTACTAATAAACATATGATTATCCCCTACTTAAAGATAAACATATGATTCACGAAAAACACAAAAAAAAAAAAAAATGAAGAATGATTACCCCAATTACAAACCCATAGCTAATAAAAAACAATCCCCTCGAACCGTATTTACACGGAATTACACCACCTGATGTGAACACATATGATTCACAAAAAAAAAAAAAAAAAAAAAAAGGGTACCCCAATTACACACCCATAAATGACAACAAACACTACCTCACTACGGTAGTTACAAGGAATTACATAAACTAAACTTCCAACTTCGTTGAATATTCAAGTTGGGGTATTTAAAAAGACAAAATTAGAAGGTAGGAGATTTATGAGGGAGAGAGAGAAATACATAATTGAACCACCTAACAACCTAATTTGAATTCTCTACGACAAAATCTATCATCTAGCTAAAAATGAATAACAAGCTGGCTTCTGGAAAAAAAAATAAACATCAAATTCTTTTAGTAATATAGATAATTAAACATATGATTACCCCCGGGATGAGTTTGCGACTGCCCCCTCGTTGTGTATGGCAGTATCTACCCCCTGGACGTCCGCAACTACACAACAATCCTTGTACGTGCCATTCTGAAAACCGTTTACCATCCAAAAAACATCTCTATCTTCTGAAAGGACTATGTTTATCAGGTTGTTTGACCAGTCCCTGAAGAGTGTCAGTCGGTAGATACTATTACCGTCAGCCAAGTTGAGGTAGTTAGCAGCACATACCTTAAGTTGAGAGAGATTAGCATCACAAGGAACTGTCACAACACCGAACTTAAAATCACTGTAGATTCCTGCCACATCCCAAACACCGTTGAACAAAACTGTGATTTGTTGTTGAACCATTTCTTGTTAATGGTAAAATTCAATAAAAAAAATATCAGAGAGTATTCCAACCATGGGAATGAAAAAGACTTGGATTAAGCTATATATTGTAAAGATCTTCAAACAGTAGTTGAGATAAGAGTTTGAGAATGCGTGGAAGTAGGGAATATAAACAAAAACCAATTTTGACTGTTGGAAGGTGAAAAAAACGGGATCTGGGGGAAACCAACGAGAATCCCACAAAATGTGGAGAAAAAAGATCTTGGGCATGTAACGGCAACATAGACGGCGTCTGTATATACGCGGACATACCCAGGGGTAAAAATGGAAAATCACCACCCATTTGCGCGTCCCTCGATTCACGGTAGCCACGTTCGAGAAAACGAAAGTTTTTTAGCCAAAAAAGTGAACAACTTATTTATTCTAGTCATCCAGCACAATTTCCCATTTTAAAAGCCCAAGTCTGCATGTCTACTATCGCATTGCAATTTTCTCACATTCTTTTGCTATATATGTCGACTATCGCATTATTAAAATATTAAAAAAAAAAAAAAAAAAAAACTTAGAATTTTACAGTGGTATTAAGTTTTTTTTTTCTTTTTTTTTTTAAAAAAAAAAATTGTGAAGAGAACGTGTTATTGAGCTATTGTATTAATATCAAAATATAAACATAAATGTGAACAATTACTTTGATTCAATACTCGTTAATAAAAGGCATCATCCATGGGGTGACAATACCATACATTAATACTTGGAGTTTTATTTCAAAAAAAAAAAAAATACTTGGAGTTAGTGGATCGGTAATTACCTGGAGAAATATTTACGGGTGAATCCAAAAGGCCCTCAGACGGAAGTCGTGGATCTTCAATCAGAGCGAAGATTTTCGATTGTTGCAGTTCTTTCTAGGGTTTTTCTTTTTTCGGACCGTCAGCCTTCTAATCACTCGAATGCATGCTGGCTCCCTCCCCCAAATGAATATTGAAAATTGAATACTGACGCTGCTAGGGTTTCTTTTATTCCATCAACGGGTGTTGGATTAATTATCAGGAATTGGAGTGGAGAGGTGGTGGGCGGTTTCATCATTGTTTCTCGATCTCAACCTTAAGGTCCTCGCGACTTAATTATGGGCCATTTTTTAAGGGCTTAAGCTAGAAACTTCGGTGGGGCTATACTAAATTGATAGTGGAGTCTGATAATCAATGGGTCATAAAATTTATTAATAAAGAAGTTGGTCTCGGAGTGAAGTGGAAGCCCTAGTGGAATATGTGTTAGCCGGAAAGGAGGGTAAAATAGGAATTGAAAGGCAAAATCGTTGTGCCGTGGAAAGAACCACTGCCTTGAAAGCAAAACTCGGCACGACCTCAGTGCTAAATCGTTTAACTGTCGGTATGCTCCCCAAGGTTAACACAACCTCCGAAACAGACGTGCACTCGTCGGGACGGAGTGGAATCAATCTCGTGCTCAGGAAAGAAAAATGAACGCAAAGAGGAGAATGAGAGAGAATGAGATGGGATGATCAGGAAGGTAGGAGAATGACTCTATTTATAGTGTAGAAGTGGCCAAAATTAGAATTGGAATATTTAAAATTAAAAAATCCAAAAAAAACAGTGGCCACACACGTGTCCTTTGACCAGCCCCTTTTCCTCTGTCGATGCCACGTGTCCTGAGAATTCTTCAGCAAAGACTTAGCCAAAGTATGAATCCTTCACTTCCTCCGAGCCTGCCACGTGGATTTGACTAAGCAAGAAGAAGAAGAAAGTCCCAAAAATAAGCCTAAGCCCGAGCCCGAGCCGGCGCGCGTATGGGCCTTTGTCTTGGCTTACCTCACATCAAGTTTATAAGCCTAATACACAACAAGTGCTTTTAAATTAGCTTTCCAAGAGCTACACTTCCGATGTGGGACAAAACTATTTGTCATTCCCAACAATCCCCCACGAATGACAAAATAGTAAAGTAAAGAGGATTAAGATGAAAGAAAGTTTTCCTGAGCAAGGATAATAAACTTAAGCATTAATATCTTTCGATTTGAATTAATGCATAGTGAAGTAGGGCAACAACCTAAAGGGTGGAAGTGTGTTGCCTCTTGAACTTCCAGTGTTTATAGTTGAGACCCCCACAACACGTTTGAATCCTCGATTTTGATTCCGCGATAGTTATCAAGTGCTTTTAATGGCCTTGCACAAAACCTTGGGTCATCGTGAAAGCTCTAGAAAGAAGCTCCTCAGCTCTTTCATAGAAGGCGGCCCCACCTTCACAATCACGTTACTCCTTGTCTATCATGGATAAACCACTCAGACTGAGCTAAGAAGACTTTGAATACTATCCATCAAGTCCACGCATGGACCACCCCAAACAGGGCTATGGATTCACAAGCTTCACTATATCCATCAAGTCCAAGCATATGGACCACCCAAAAAGGGCTATGGATTCTCACAAGCTTCACTATATAAATCAAGTCCACGCATGGACCACCCAAAAAAGGCTATGGATTCATGCTAGTGAGAAGCATCATGGCTTGAGTCCCATACATCCTGAGGACTCTATAATTACTCTCCTTGTTTGTCCTTTGGTGAGAGGATCTGCCAAGTTCCTCTCGGACCTCACATATTCCAAGGAGATAACTCTATCTTTCAGCAACTGCTTTACGACTTCATGTCTCAGACGTATGTGGCGTTTCTTGCCATTGTACACGCTGTGTTTTGCAATCCCTATGACAGCCTATGAGTCACAGTGTAGGGACACAGGTACAATCTTTCCTCACAATGGCACGTCTCCAAGAAGACTTCTTAACCATTCGACCTCTTGACCTGCTAGTTCAAGTGCTATGAACTCAGATTTCATAGTAGAACGAGCAATGCAGGTCTGTTTTGCTGAATTCCACGAGATAGCTCCTCCACCAAAGGTAAAAACATACCCGCTAGTGGAGCTTACCTCATCATTATCTGTTACCCAATTTGCATCACAATATCCTTCATGCACAGCAGGAAATTTGTTAAAATGCAAACAGTAATACATTGTACCTCTAAGACACCTTAACAAGCGAAGTAGAGCAGTCTAATGTTCTTTACCAGGGCTATGTGTAAATCTACTCAGTCTATTAACAGCATATGCAATATCAGGTCTAGTGTAATTCATCAAAAACATGAAACTACCTATGATTTATGCATATTCAGATTTAGATACACTATTGCCCTGGTTCCTTTTAAGACTAATGCTTGCATGATCAAATTTCTTCAGCATTTTCTCAATGTAGTGTGACTGTCATAAGGAATACCCATTTTCATTTTCCTTATTTTTATACCAAGTATTACATCAGCCTCTCCTAAGTGTTTCATTTCAAAATGCGAAGAAAGGAGTAACTTGGTCTCATTAATGACATCTAAGTTCAAACCAAATATAAGCATGTCATCAACATACAAGCAAACAATCACACATTTTGCTCCAAACAATTTTGAGTATACACAAGTATCATAACAGTTTACTTTATAACCATTAGTTATTAAAGTGTTATCAAACTTTCCATACCATTGTCTGGGAGCTTGTTTTAGACCATAGAGAGACTTTTTAAACTTGCATTGCATGCTTGTTTTGATATTCCACTAGATTCATTATCAGTTTTAATCATAGGGAAGATATTTTCAAAAAACTCAGCATCTCTATACTCACCAATTGATTTATCATTTAAGCACATAAATCTATATGCAGAAGTACTTTGGGCATAACCTATGAAAACACAATCAAAGGTTTTAGAACCAACCGTAGGTTTTTGAATGTCGGATATGCCACTTTTGCCAAGCACCCCCACTCTCAAGTAGCTTAGGTTTGGTGAGTATCCCTTCCAGAGCTCGTTCGGTGTCTTATTCAGCTTTTTGTGAGGAACCCTGTTAAGAATAAAACAGGCAGAAAGAACAGCTTTCCCCCACATATCATCATATAAACCATTTTAGTGGCCCCCACATTTTGAGATATATCGCATTTATGTTTTAATCTCTCAAACATATAATTTATGCACACATGCATAATTAATGCATAATTAAGAACACCACAATAAAATTGATATATACTATGGACATAGGAAATGCATCACAAATTAATTACTCTATCAATAATTAATTAATTTTCACATAGTTATATCAATACACTTCACCAATACTGTCCATAATATATCTTCTAAATTTTCTATTTAAATAGCCAAATCATATAAAGCCATAAATAATACATGGAACATCTCAATAACATGTATTCACAATTTACCCCATTAAAGCTTGTGTCTATGAATCTTACTAAGGACAATTATCCACTATTTAACTCCCAATTTTATTTTAATTTTTCCAGATCATAGACATGCTCAATAAAATATTCATTATGAATAAATAACACATTTTCAATCAAATGAAAATATACACACATAATTAGTTATCAAGATCTATGTGATCTAACAGTACCCTTGCTTTTGCAACACACCTTGCATTGATTGGCAAGATCTTAAACTACTACCAATTTCTATATGCTCCACATGCAATTGAGATTTTACTCATTTTTATACTTCCAACAAGTAATAGGCAAAGTATATGTCAAACTCAATTAATAGTAATAGTTTTAATTTTCAATTTCATGAAAATTAATAGAAGTAAAATACTTCTCTTAAACATTGTAATTTGAGATATAGGGTCATACACTTAAATTGTCAATATATCTCATTACCTCAACCTTCAATAGCTTCACAAGTTCAAGCTGAATAACTAAACAACTTTAAACTTTATCAGTATTTCCAAAATTATTTTAAATGCCACATAGGCTTCATTTTACAATATATCAATAATATTCCAAAGAAACATTATTCATACGCTTCAGTTTACAATATATCAATAATATTCCAAAGAAACATTATTTCCATACATGCTAACATGATAATTAGGCTTCCTTAATATATTACTATAACCGCCTATATACTTGAGATTTGCACGATAATGCAATAATAATTCTTATCTCACTCCATGATGGAGAAACAACTTGTTCAATGAAAGAACAAATATATACACATATTAGATATGTATTGAATATCATGCTTAAAAATAGCAATGGAATAAAATTGCTAAATTTTCAAGACATAAAATTAAACATAATATCTTGAAAGATTCAGTCTAGGAGACCCAACGAGATATCAGTATCTTTTGAATATGAGAAGATATATATATATATATATATATATATATATATATATATATATATAACAAATCTCAATACTAATAATTTGTCACCATATATCTCACAATGTCAACAAATGTATTATAAGGAAATATCAATTCTCCAATTTGAATCAAATCAAGAAAATCTCAAACCATAATATATCATACAATTCAACATATATCTAATATAGTAATAACCAAAGGATTTGAATCAAATCCCAAATACTTCCCTTTAATATCTTACCAAATAGAAGTTTGGGTATCATCCACTTTAATTTGACTTGAGCCAATTGAATTCCTCTCACCATGAGCAACGAAACGAACTCAATGTGTAAAATCAATGTGTAAACAGTTTTGTTTTCAAATTGTTAGCCGGAAAGGAGGGTAAAATAGGAATTGAAAGGCAAAATCGTTGTGCCGTGGAAAGAACCACTGCCTTGAAAGCAAAACTCGGCACGACCTCAGTGCTAAATCGTTTAACTGCCGGTATGCTCCCCAAGGTTAACACAACCTCCGAAACAGACGTGCACTCGTCGGGACGGAGTGGAATCAATCTCGTGCTCAGGAAAGAAAAATGAACGCAAAGAGGAGAATGAGAGAGAATGAGATGGGATGATCAGGAAGGTAGGAGAATGACTCTATTTATAGTGTAGAAGTGGCCAAAATTAGAATTGGAATATTTAAAATTAAAAAATCCAAAAAAAACAGTGGCCACACACGTGTCCTTTGACCAGCCCCTTTTCCTCTGTCGATGCCACGTGTCCTGAGAATTCTTCAGCAAAGACTTAGCCAAAGTATGAATCCTTCACTTCCTCCGAGCCTGCCACGTGGATTTGACTAAGCAAGAAGAAGAAGAAAGTCCCAAAAATAAGCCTAAGCCCGAGCCCAAGCCGGCGCGCGTATGGGCCTTTGTCTTGGCTTACCTCACATCAAGTTTATAAGCCTAATACACAACAAGTGCTTTTAAATTAGCTTTCCAAGAGCTACACTTCCGATGTGGGACAAAACTATTTGTCATTCCCAACAATATGTCTTTTACCAGCCTTTAGTGATATTCATTTTGGTCATATTCCAAGAGGATGTAATAATGCAGCAGATGTCATTGCTAAAAGAACTAGGTTGTCATGTATGAGTGAGACTTGGGTTAATCATGTTCCAAGTTGATTGTTTCATTGGTCAATTCTCACCAGCGTTTTATGACTCATATGACGTTATAATAGAATATTGTTTTTTTTTCAAAAAAAATAATAATAAAAGGCATATATACAAATATTTATATATCAGGTTAAGATAAAAGTTACAAAAAAAAATCATATAAAAAACTTTTCGACTGCCTCATAACTCATAACACTATTAAAACTGATACTAAAGAAAAAAAAAATGTATTAAAACTAAATTTGACCACTAACGGGTATTGATGAAGTTCCTACTCTTTTTTTCTTCTTCCTTTCCTTTCTTTTTGATAAAAAGTTGCCACTATTTTGTTAGTGTTGTCTTTTCTTTTCTAAAATCTTACATTTCAATTCAAATAAGGAATAGAGATATGAACAATGTTTAGATTGGTTGTTAGCTGACATCTTTTTGAATATAAGTTTTTTTTTTTTAAATCCGAATTGATAGTGCAAAGTTCTTGGAAACAGAAGACAAGTCATTTTTAATTGGCGGAAGTGACACTAACACAGAATGCTAATTATATTTATATAATTCTAATAAAGAAGCATATAAATTAGGACTAGAATAAATATATATAAAAAAAAAATAGGGTTAGTGAGTGTCAACGTCTATAAATAAAATAAAGTGAGTGGGAGGAAATTAGGAATTGATAAATATTGATATATATGAATTTAAAAATAGAAATAGAAATGGAAAAAAGGTGGTATGGATTGGAAGATCGTCGGGTGGCTTTGTCGTGGCTTGTGTTGGATTCAAATTCAATCAAGCCTTTTATGGCGTCCTCCCTTTCTCCCTATCCCTAAATAATAACAATAATAATACTCATCAAAAGTAGGTTTTAAAATATTCAACCAACTTTAATTTCAACGAGATTAAAGGCAGGGGATCATTTTGATTAAAATAATAATAAATAGTTTCATAATCTATTTGGAACAAAATATTTGCCAAAGCGAGCTTAGCTCAGCGGTAATTGGCATGTACCCTCGACCATGAGGTCAGAGGTTCGAATCCCCCCACCCCCAAATGTTGATGTACTCAAAAAAAAAACAAAAAAAAATCTATTTGGAACAAACTATTTAGTATTTATCGTCTTTTTCCTTAAAGAGAAAGGTAGGTGGAATAAAAAAATCAGGGGGAAAAATCTATTTTTATTCTAAATTTGACACGATGTATCAATTTTCAAAGTATTTAAATTTCATTCAATTGGATACTAAACTTAGATAAGTGTTGCAATTTTAAGTTTGCTTTGATTTCGGCTAATTTTTAGAGAACGGCTAATTTTAAGTTTGCTTTGATTTCGGCTAATTTATCCACTAATTTTACACAAAATATATGTAAAATTATTATTATTATTTTTTTTTAAAAAAAAAAAAAAAACCCTACTGATTTCAATTAAAATCACTTTTTTTTTCATGAAATTAAGTTTGATCACAAACAAAATTAACTATTAAATAATTCCGTCAAAATTCACCATTTTATTTTACAAAAATCAATTTTATTGTGTTTTTTGCATCCTTCTAATTTTTCAAGGAAAAGACACGTTGTACTTTTTCAAATTTAAGGTAATAAAGATTGCAACTCATATCCATGTAATTTCTGTGCAATTGGATGATATTGAAATTTAGGAGAAAAACTTGGTTTCTTTTTCCAAAAAAAAATCTAAATTCCTTGAATGGAGACCTTAAATATCAAACCCTCATCACTTAAGCCCTTATAAATAATAATTATAGAAAAGATAAAAAAAATAAAAACAAAATTTATAATCATTTTTTAGTTTTAAAAATATGTGGATGGAGGATTGAAACTTTTTTAGTTGAAGTTATAATGTTTTGACTAATTGAACTTGACTTGAAAACTAGTCTATAAACTTTTGCTTTCAAGAAAAAGTTTTCATACTGGATGATATTTAAATCCTCCGCCCCCTCTCCCTAATTGTTTGCAACGAAAAAATAGACTAGGAGATATGTGGAAGCAATAATTGTTTTGTGTCGAAAGGTAAAAAATATTCCATTTCTTTTCCAATAAACATTAATATACTAATCAACTTAAATATAGTTCAATCATTTCAAAACATTTTTTTACACATTAAAGGTTCAAAATTTTCATCTATACCCTTTGCAATGTTCTCTTTTTAAAACAAAAAACAAAAAAACAAAAAACAAAAAGAAAATCAATAAGCTAGCTAATATTATAATTATAGAAAAAGTTGTTCACATTGGATGGTATGTCACATGAATTGAAATTTCAATGCATAATGGGCTAATTAAATGTCCTTTGTTTGAATAGTAAGGTTGGAAAAATAATACCAGTAACAGGATTCATGCATGAATATATATATGATATGTATATTATGTGAGTCTACCATATTTAACATATTGATGTCACTGCTTACATTCATATTTAACAGACTTTTTCTTATATGGACACACCCTTTTGAAATTATTGCTTCATTTTTTTTTTTTTTTTTGGAAACTTTATCTCCCACATCGTAATTGAGAAGTTTCTATGAAAGTTGATCTCTTCACATTTACGGAAGACATCATCTTCACGCGTAACTCTTACAACCACATAAACTTATATATAGAAAAGTCTCACATATCTTCAAATATGAAAGGTTCAAAATATGAAATGCCATAGATTTACAAACATCTTCAACTTTATTATTAACTCTTATAAGTTGTCCAAAAAAATTATTAACTCAGGTAAGTTAAAAACTTTAAATATAATAATAGTCATTTAATATGGTAGTAGAGCAAGAACATTTACATTCAACTCTTCTAATAATATTGTTTTCTTACCTAATTTCATATAATTTAGTATATATATTTGCAAAGGAATTTAGTGTATATATTAGGTCTTGAAAACTAAATTAATATTATATTTGAGTTCACACTAGAGGGAGAATGTATAAAATATATTAAATGATTAAATTAACCTTAGCCTATTAATTAAGTTTTTGTCTAAAATTAGGCCCAAAATGCACATATTATATCAATATAAAGAAGAAAAAGAAGGTGATTGTGTGAGCATATGAATGTCTCGTTGTATTTATGCATAAAAAATAACATCTTATAGCTTTCTAAAATTAAATAATAATTTTTTTTAAAAAAAAAAAAAAAAAAAAAAAAAAAAAACCATCTTATAGCCGCCACACGTAACCAAATTTTGTTTTGGATCAGATTTCCATTTTTTTTAAGGAAAAAGAATTTGTTGTTTTGCAATAATTAAAATATGCTAATTTTGTTTAATAATGAAATGTTATTGCCCAGCTCGTTTTGTATTTGTTTCCTTGTTGTTTGTAAGAATGTTTGGAAGATTATGTGGATTTGTTTTCTCAGTATATTTGTTGTCTAAAGTAATTATTTCTATCCCTGGCTAATATTGTATTGAAGAAGACATCAAAATTAAGTTGGCCTCAATTATTACCTTTTTTTGAACTTGTTTCTTATTAGATAAATGAGGTTGATTTCGAAACTAATTAACAATAAGAGCAATAACTCATATATCTTAAAAATTGTGAAGTCTACTCATCATCTTTTTAATGTGAGATACTTAATATTTTTCTGAATTCAAACATTAGAATAAAAAAAATAAAATAAAGAAAAAAAAACTTTGACTATCAATATTAGACACAAATTAAATTAATGGTTAAATGATAATTCGTAGTGCCTTGTTTCTTACTAATTCTAACTTTTGAATTCATCTTTGACAACAACGATTGATAATTGAAAATTGACTTGAACATGTCAACTTAAGCATTAGCTCATGTGATGATTAGATTTTGGTATCTCTCCTCACAAAAAACGTAGATTTTTTTTTTTTTTGAAAATAAAAGTAAAAAAAAAATTATAACACCACTCGGACAACTGGAAAACGGTCATTCTCGACCAATGAACAAATCCATACTAGGAAATTCTCTACCCAGGTATCACATGACTCCGACACTCTAGCCCTTTTAGCAATGCTATCTGCCACTCTATTCAAGCTCCTAGGGACATATTGAAACAGTATATCACTAAACTGAAGAATTAGATCCCAAAATACCCACATCACTTTCCATATTACACCATACTTCAGACACCTTTGTGATAAGTTTTATTGCCAATGCTGAGTCAGACTCCCCGATTATCTTCTTACAACCCAATTTTAGGGCCAACTCAACTCCTTCTCTAATTGTTTTCAATTCCGCGCCAGGGGCTTCAAGATTCAAGTCGAGAAAGTTCATTGCCGCACCTCTAATACTTCCATTCGGCTTCCTAGAGATTACTTTGATGCTTGTTGAGGGAAGAGAAGAAATCCAGGTCGCATCCACATTAAACTTCCAGTAGTCTTCGAGAGGGGGAGACCATGATGCATTGTTTGCCGGCGGTCCTAAGCACCGATTATCATCTCCAACGACTGGGATCTTTGAATTTGCCTCTGAATATTTCATCAGGTGCTCATTAATCCATTGGCTTCTTGTTAAAATTGATGGAATTGTTTCTTCATGGACAATTTTATTCCTGTCATTTCAAATTGTCCAGCACGATACCGCAACAAGTTCTAACTCAGAGGACGAACAATTTGCATTGATTCTCTCCCATCTATCCACGAAGCTCCCATTGAAGTTGGTATCAAGGAATACCCGGTTAAAGGTAATCTTCCAGATCTCTCTTGCACGGAGGCACTGAAATAAAAATATGATCAGTAGACTCTACATAGCTAGAACAACATGAACAAAGCACATTAGTATCTATTCCTTTGTTTGTTAGATTAAGCTTAGTCGAGAGGGTACCATTCAACGTTTTCCAGTAGAAGTTTTTATTTTTTTAGGGGATTTTGAGTTTCCATAACGAATTCGATATCTTACTCATTGAGTTAGAAATAGAAGATATACCATCAATTTTAGATTTCATGAATAGCTTGTAACCACTTTTTACAGTATATTTGTCAGTCGTTCTATCATAATGCCAAACAAATTTATCTTCTAGTGGAGATTGATAGAGCATTTTCTGATGACTTCAAGATCACTACTAAGCACACTATTTCTAAGTTTAAGAATATTTCATTCCCCACAAGGAGATATAAAATCACTAACTTTATCCTCCCAAACTGATTTATCTATACAAACTGGTTTAAATGTGTTTTCTTTTGGGATCCATGGATCCTTAAACATATCAATGTTCCTACCATTACCCAAACTGAAGCGAATTCCTTTAACCAAGAGATCTCTATCCCATAACAAACTTTTCCAAAGAAAAGAGGGATTTCTCCCTAAATTAGCCTCTAATAAGCTACTGTTTTTAAAATAGATACTTTTAATAAATCTGGAAACTAGAGTATCAAGGCAAGACATCAATCTCCACACTTTTTTTGCAATGAGAGCTTGATTAAACCCCTCAATATCCCTAAAATTCAATCCTCCAAGACTCTCTTAGGAAGGCAAAGCTTATCCCAATTGCACCAATGCAATTTCCTCTTATTTTTCTTAGAACCCCACCAAAACCTAGCAAAACTCCTAGTTATAATTTCATCACAAAGACCTCTAGGGAAACGAAAGACACTCATAGCGTATAAGGGGATAACATGACGAACTCTTCCACCCTTGGACCGATTTTCAGATTCTGTCTATTATATATCCAAAGTCTTTAGCCTTGCTTCTAATAAAACCAGATGGAACACCAAAATATTTCCCAAAATCCCTCACATTGTTAACACCAAGAATGCTACTAAGGAAAGATCCCTTATCATTATTAACTTTTTGGGAAAATAAAATTGTGGATTTAGAATAGTTAATGCTCTCACCCGAAGCTAATTCGTAAGTTTTTAACAAATTCTTCAGATTTAACAACTCTAGTTCCTCCGCCCTACAAAAAATTAAACTATCATTTGCGAAAAGCAGATGAGAAATAGAAGGGCCATCAGAACAAGATTAACCCGATAAAGAGCCCTTAGCATTAGCTACTGTAATAAGGTGGGATAAACCCTCAACTACAAGTAGAAAGAGATAGGGGGAAAGAGGATCTTCTTGGCGCAAACCCCTACTAGAATTAAAGCTCCCTCTTTGTTCCCCATTAACCAGTATAGAAAATATAGGGGGGATATACAGTTCATAATAAGGTCCACCCATTTTATATCAAAACCTAGCCTTAACATAATTTCCTTAAGATAAGACCACTCTACTCGGTCATAGGCCTTTTACTAAGATCGATTTTAAGAGCGGCCATGTTACCTTTTATAGATTTGTTATTCTTTAAGACATTAATACATTCGTGGCCGATTATAATGTTGTCTGTAGTAAATCTCCCCTGAATAAACGCATATTGGGCTTCATATATTATATCTTTTCACACCCATTTCAGTATATTAGCTATTGTTTTAGTAACTATTTTATAGTTCACATTACACAAGCTAATAGGCCTATAATCACTTACTTCTCTAGGGATGGGTATCTTCGATATTATAACAATATTTGTGTTATTCCAGCTATTAATATTCTTAATACCATTTAAAATATCTAAGCATTCCTGTATCGTTTTTTTACCTACAATATGCCAATATCTTTGATAAAATATAGTCGAAAATCCATCAGAGCATGGAGCCTTTGTTGGGAACATTTATGTCGATTAAGCTATACTCATATTGGTAACTTAGACATGATATCGTTCTAGCTCTCGATTATATTGATTTCATTAATATTAGAGACTAAGTTACACAAGTAAAATTATAATAATAACCTCAAAATGGAAGAATTTTCCATGGTAACTACTTGATTGGGTCAATCTTGGCTTCCTTAATTGGGTTAACTTTTTCTTGAGTGAATATAAATATAATATTTAAAAATGATGTCAACTTTTCTTGATTCAAATCTTAAATAAATGATACTTGGTCTTATTAGATCAACTTTTTTTTTTTTTTTTTTGAGGAAAGATCAACATAATTGAGGGATATTGAATTCATTACTTTTCAACAACCACGTGATTACGTTGAGCAATTAGACGTTTGTCAGCTCACCTTAGACTGCAATTACATTATTATACAAACAATTTATCATTATGTTTTATAAACACCCTATTATTATTTACAATTAAAATACACAGGTTTTGATTTTCATTTTTCTTTCAATATTTTTTAATAATTTTAATCTATTCCCATTTATGTTACATAACAATAGCTAGAAAATTATTTGTTTAATCAAGTCGGTTGTAAACAAATGACCTTTTTTCAAAACGAGAAAATGTATAATAATTTTTTTTTGAATAAAAATAAAAAAAATTGGTAATCTCTATACTTTTAGGAATTTTAATTTATACCCTAAACTTTAATGGAAAAAAATTGAGTGCATACCGATATGTAGAGATCTTCGCCACCATTAAAATGTTGACAACTAGGAGAGATAAAAAAAAAATCTCATTTTTTTCCTTCCTCTTTCTTAATTGTCAAGATTTTAATGGGGTATGTAGGGAGATCCCTACATACCGGTATGCATGTCATGTTTTGTTCAACTTTATTTAATAAACCTCAATCATTTTTATTGTTCATGAGTGCTAAAATATATGTTGGCCATTTATATATTAGTATTATATGTTATTTTCTTTTGTTACATTTAGTGTTATTTATTAATAGTAACGATATTTGGGAGGTATATATATAGTTATAAAATCAATCAAACTAGAAAACTCAAATGGTTGAAAAAAAATTAAAGTAAACATAGTTCAACGATAATTGACATGTTTTAATTCGAGTCCCTATATCCAATATTATTGAACTAACAAAAAAGTTGAAATATAACTTGACTTTAACAATAATGATAGCGGCCCATTATAATGATAATAAATATGTTAAAAGAAAATATAACGACAATAAATAATAAACAATAGTTTAGCTTTCTTTTCAAATTAGTCAGCTCAAAATTTGTCAAGCAATGATATGAAAAATGGTGAAATTTACTTGAGGAAAGCTGAACTTGGAACCCGTTGTGGAATACAATGACAGACTTGGTCCAACTTGCACGTAACCTTTGCACTTGAAGAAACTCTTTAGGATCTGCTTTTGACTTTAGAAATATATATGTAGATAATGAAAGTTGGAACTTGAGCGTTTTTTGTGCTTTAGTTTCAAATTTGTCATTTCCCATGTCCTAGATCCATATATTTTATCAAAATTGAAACTATATACATATATATATAAAGTTAGAAGGTAAAAAATTTGTCCGGATGAATATATATTTTAGGACCCGTTTGGTAACATTCTCGTTTTTTGTTTCTTGTTTCCAATTTTATTAAGAAATCTAAGTA
Source organism: Luffa aegyptiaca (assembly GCA_017139565.1). NCBI lineage: Eukaryota > Viridiplantae > Streptophyta > Magnoliopsida > Cucurbitales > Cucurbitaceae > Luffa > Luffa aegyptiaca. Next base: position 48,050,969 of record CM029398.1, read on the forward strand.
TTTAATAACTATGTATGTTTCTTGTTTCTCATTTTTTAGAAACACTCCCAAAATTTGTATAGAACTTTTGGGAACAACTAAAACTAGTTTTTCTTTTTTTTGGTCTTGTTTCCAATTTTTTCCAAACATAAATAAGAATATAGGTTTATTATTATTGAATGTATAGGTGTTAGGGTCATGAAATTCTATTTTTCTTTATTAAAAATGAAGAAACGGAAACGAGAAACGAGAACGTTACCAAACGGACCCTTAGCTTTCTAGCCTCACGATGAAGTATATGATTCATAAAAATAAAGTCTTGGGTTGAAAATAAACTTGTTGAATTGTGCATATATAGTTGAATATATATACTTATGTCTCATTGAGAAAATTGTTGGTGCAAGACCTAATAAGGTGTGAAGGTGTTATATTCAAAGTGAAGATATTCAATTCAAACATGTGTAAACATTAGTATGAAGTCAATTTGAGTGGTGAATGCTTGTCTGGCAGCCACAATTCTCCTTAAAAAAAACACTAGTGAAAAATCTATAATATGTCTCAGACCATAAATTAGTTATTAAATTCTTTTAGCTGATTCAAAAAGGACAACTTCATTTCTTATACTAAACAGTTCTAGTGATAAGATTTAAATATTATAATCTCCCATAACTATCACCATACATGATCCGATCTACGATTGGTAATATATATGTTTTTTTATTCTTCGTAGCTTAAATCCTTTATTAATTTTTTTTACAGACAAATAGAAAAACTTGTTGTTTTCCTCATTTATATAGCTGGTGTTTATTAAAGTGTCTAATAAATTGCTTAAAATTTAGGTGTCACGATTCAAAACATCAAATTGAAAGTATAGGATCCTATTAAACTCAAAATTCACTTTTTTATATCTAATAGATCCCTTAATTGAAAAATTATATATTGTGTGTGAAAGTTCATAAACCTTTCAAACAGTTTTAGAAGTTGAATGACTAACTAAAAACAAATTCTAAAGTCTAAGTTAATTAGTTAATGAAGCACTCAATCCGTTGGTACGACGAATGAGATAAGGTTTGATCTAACCCAAAGCTGTACATATTAAATGATGAATATCTAAAAACAAAAGAAAGAAATTTGTTTTTGGACATAAACAAGAATGAAAAGATTTGGAAGATAATGGAGGGAATTAAATTAAGAAAAAGGCAGAGTGATTAAGATATGTTTAAAATGAGGAAGGCTGCTGGGGCCGTGGGATCTAATCATCATAAGCAAGTGGTACTTTATTGTGTGTAATAATGGGAGACAAGGATGGTCCAAGTTGAGAAGAAGAAACAGTAATAACGCTGTAGAATGGTACAGATGATGTCTAATCCAAACAATTATAATGTCCAGAACAAGACAGCCAAATGGGGGACTCTCTCTCTCTCTGCTAAAATTGCTTCTTCTCTCTCAAAAACTGAAACAGGAATGTGATTCTGACACTATACATACTACAATGGCAATGTAAGAGAAATGGGAAAGAAAAAAAGGGTTTTTCTTTGTGGGTTATGAATTTTTCTTCGTTTTTTGGTTGGAGTTACATGGGATGGCTGTTTATGTGGGAAACAAAGCCTGTAGACATGGAGAAAAATGTGACAGAAAGCAGCCATTTTTATTGATGCTTTAATTGCTAAATCCCAAGCGAGTCAGAGCCAAACTGTCGATAACAACCTCCTTCTTCTTCTTCAACTTCTAATTCTCTTTCAGTTCCATCCCTTTCATGGAAGGAAAGTAAATTTTTGTGTTTCCAACCAAACCCATGTGTGAGAATTCCAATGGGTAGTGAGTGATGGGGGAGATGAGATGGAAATCTGATGTCAATACTACAGTGAAAACATGGTTTTCACCAGTTTTGATTTTGAAAAGTACACACATACCAAATTAAAAGCATGGTTTTTTTTTTTTTTTCAATGGGTTTTAGGGGTGTTTCAATAATTATTCGAGAGATTAGGACAATTTGATTGACGATTCTAAACCGTTGGACACAAGAATATAGAAATTAGAAATCAAAGTTTTTGAACCTTTGTCTATATATGTCTAGATATTAGAAGATATAGTCACATTGAATAATTTTGATCAACAACAGTTGTCTAGAACACAAATTCCTTAAAATGGATAAAGGAGAACCGGTCTTCTTGCACTTGGGGACCTTTAATTTCCAAAGACACAACCAAATAGAAGAGTAAAAACAGAAAAAGATGAAATGGAGTTAAGATTAAGAACTTGGAGACAAAACTTGCAAAGATTATGTTTTTGGCATTCAGAATCGATGATCCAAACAGAAAATGAGAAGAATTAGAAGTTCCACTAGAGGAAACTAGAATATGGGAGAAAAAAAGTAATAATAATAAAGGGGGGGTTTGAGATTAGAGATAAGATCATTTTGAGAGACTGAAAAAATAAAATTGGAAACAAACGAATTAACTTGAATGGAGATTCGATTAAGGGAAAAGAAAACCCAATTTCCCAAACCCAAATACAAATTTACAAACCCTTTAATTTTACCCTTGTTGTCATAGGAGGCAATAGTGTCTAGACTCAGCAAAAGCAGCTTCAAAATCTGAAGAAACCAGCTGAGGATAAACCAAAGAGCTCATTTCACCCAAACTACTGCTTTCTGCAGAACTACTTCCCATCCCATAAAAACCCTCATACCCATGTTCAAAATTCTGCAATGGATCTCCAAATTCACCACTACTTTCAACTCCATGGAACATTCCTGCTGTTGGATCCTCCAAATTGTTATTGCTCGCTCCAAATTGCATGTCTGCTGAAAACTGACAAAAATTTGAGCTTTCAAAGAATAATGGATTTTGATGGCTCTGTGAAATATTCTCCACTTGGTTCAATTGGAATGGAGGATCAGAACAACAAAATCTTCCTCCCATTTTCATGATCAAATCCCTAAGATCTTGGCCGCTTGTGTTGGGATTTGGGAAATATGGGGCTTGATGAGGATTGATATTCATTGACGACATTGTAGCAGGATGAATGATATTGAAATTCTTATCGCCGTCATCCTTTTTTACTGCTGTAATATCTTGCTTTAGGGTATGAATTCGCCTAGCCAGAGCTTGTTGTTCACGTTGCTGTTTTCCCAGAAGCTTTTTCTTTAATCTTGTGTTCCAGTAGTTTTTTATGTCGTTATCAGTTCTTCCTGGTAGCTGAGCTGCAATAATTGACCATCTGCACAAAACCCACATCACAAATTCAGCTCAAATTGATTCCTTAATTTCAAATCTTCAAGAAAGGTAATAAATTTATATATGTTTACCTGCTACCTATGCTTATGTAGAGGCTACAGATGATGTTATCTTCTTCCTCTGAGAACCCTCCATGTTTGATGTTGGGGCGGAGGTAATTCAGCCATCTGAGGCGGCAACTTTTCCCACATCGCTTAAGACCTAAGAATTTTGATAAGTTCAAAAATTAGAGATGAATAAGAAATTCATTTTGATGGGGTGATGTAAAAATTTAAAATTTTTTTCTTTAATACCTATTTTCTGAGGCAAGGCAATCCAATTGCCGCCGGTGCCGAATTGCTCAATATAAGCTTTGAGTTTGGCATCTTCCTCAGGCGACCAAGGACCTTTTTTGACGTTGGCTTTGTCACAACAAGGAGCTCTTCCCATGTTCTTGTTTTTTGTGCTGTTTTGAGGTTTCAGCTATTTGTTGGTGAGGCCAAGATAATGGTTAGGTTTATATATATATATATATGAAAGAAAGAGAGAGAGAGAAAAGGAAAAAGAGAAGAAAAGAGAGAGAGAGAGTAGTAGCTGGAGGAGAAGAGCATGCATGGAAGAAGGGGTCACAGGATTTCAAAAGGGGGTTTTGGAAAAAGATCCCAACTTTATGATTTAATAGTTAAAGAAATGGAAATTTGCCTCAATAGGAGACTTAAAATAAAGCCTTCTTGTTTGTCCTTGACCTTTTCCCAGAATTTAATACAACATTCATCCCCCTCCAGCCACCTCTCTCTCTCTCTCTCTCTCTCTCTCTCTCTCTCTCTCTCCATAGCATTTATCAAATTATATTCTTTTTTACTTTTATATATTCACCAAAAAAAAACCCCATTAGAGAAAAAAGGGTTAAAATTATTAGAAAGAAGGTAAAAAGGTTTGTAGAATAGTCATTTGAAGGGTTCCTTGGAAGAGGAAGAATGGTTCCAAAGTAACAAAAGTATGAAGAATATTATGATATCATGGGTGTTGGTGTCCCATGGAAGGGAATACCCACTTAACTAATAAAAAGTTGTTTTGAATCAGTCAGGGAAAGTTGTTCCCTTTTCATATTTCTCATCTTCTCTCTTCTTTTTTTTTTTTTTTTCTTTCAAAGGAAAAAAGTTGACATGACGGTGGATTGCATTACCTGCAACAGCAGGGCTTTTTTTAGTACATAAGAGATTTGGTCTTGCTTGCTGCAGCTTACTGCTATGAACAATGTTATACTTCTGCTTTTCTCTTGTCCTCTCTTCATTTAATTGTTCCAACTTATCGTTTCAACCAAAAACCACTTACCCCATGCTCGGTCATAATTTAAAACTCACCCACTTATCATCCAAATTTTCATACATTTATATATGTATTATCTTTGAGAGTTGAAAATTTCAAAATTGTGTGGTCAAATCAGTGAAAAGGGAAATCAAACCGCATGGTTTTGGTTGGGCTCAAAGAGAGAAATTTTAAGAAAGGAAATAGAATATGGTAGAGAGAAGCTAAAACATTTTCAGAGTTAGAGACTGACAGGATGTAGTCTCTAAAGCAAATACCAAATATAGTGTTAGGGCAATAGCTCTCTGGCATGATTTTGGTCTTATTTTTTACACCAAAAAGTTTCTTACTTACTTCCAACTGATGGAACACTTTGCATCCCAATTAGTAGGTTCAACTATTTTCTTCATCTCATCACATAGGATATCAAGCAAAACAAAGATGTTTTGTTTGGCTTTTGGGTTCTGTTTGTGTAATATTTTGAAATTGAGAAGTTGAAGTATCTGTTTGATGTGTGGTTTGCATAGTCTGGGTAATAGATTTTGTTAATTTCATGGCCATAGGAGCTCATTCATATCATTTTCACAAATCATAAATGCACAAATCAAACATGAGTATTTAGATTATAAGTTTAGTCCCTCAATTTTCAAAGTTGTATGTAATAGATCACTGGACTTTAAAGTGTCTAATAGGTCCTCAAACTTTTAATTTCAAGTCTAATAGGTGTTTGAATTTTAAACTTTCACATGCTTATTAGATACAAAATTTATTCACATACCTATGAGGATCTTAACATTTTAATTTTGTGTCTAATAGGTCTATACCTTTTAAAAAATGTTGAATAGGTTATGGATATATTAGATACAAAATTGAAAATTTATTGATGTATTAGACACTTCTTAAAAGTTTGTAGACTTATTAGATGCAACCTTGAGAGCTCAATTAGGATCAAACTTGTGATTTAATCTTTATTCTTTCTCATAATTCAAACACAACAGTCCATGTTTTTCAATTCTAAACTTACTAAAACAAAGATTTGCAAACAATATACATATGTAGATCATGTTGGTATAGCAAAAGATTTCCTTTTCTCTAAGATTTTCCAATTTTACTCCAACATCTCCAAAACTAGCTAGACATGTAATTGATTTTACCCAAAGGTCATTAACTATTTATATACTTCATACGAATATGTTATTAAAAAAATAGGTCTAGCTAACATCAATTTAACTCAAGGGTTATTATTTTTTCAAAAAAAAAACTTAAGGGTTAAAACATTTTCATTTCGTTGGTAATTAAGTTCAATTTCTATTTTTTTTTTTTAAGAAGGAAAAAAACTAACCAAGGTGGAAATCCCTATTAAGCCTAAGAAACAAGCCAATTTGGAAAATCAAACCACCAAGTTACAAGGGCAGACCAAGAAAAAGAAAAAAAAAATCCAAAATATCAGCCACAAGATTACCAAAAAAAAAAAAAAAGTTAAAATTAAGTTCGTAATTAAGTTCAAAATTTTCATCCTATATGTGAAGTAGTATTCTTTAAATTAAAAAATAAAAAAGTGAATTTACCCTTTACACCCTATGGATATAACTTTTTTTTTTTTTTTGACAATATGTGGGAAGGGGGAATCGAACCACAGATCTTGTGGATATTAATACAACTTTATGCCAATTGAGCTAAGCTCTTGTTGGTTCCTTTACATATTATAACAAATTGAAGTTCAAATAATAGTAGCCTAATGAAGTGAACTCAAAAAAAAAATAGTAAACTAATGAAATATGACGTTTTATATATCCAAACAAAATAAAAATTAAATAAGGAAAAGAAAGATCTAGAAGGTAAGACAATGTTTAAAAAGAAAGACACATACATGTGTGAATAAATGGGTAAAATTTTCGTTAAGGTTGGTGACCAAATGTCAAGAAACAATTCAAATTGGTGTAATTGGGATAATAACAATTATAATAATACAATAATGAAATGGAAAAAGGAAAATGATAATAAAATAAGTTAAAAGACAAAGAAAAAAGTTTCAAATTATGGCAACAATAATGGGAGTGCCTTTTTGGTTAGCTAACAAAATAAAATGCAAGAAAAGGAAGACTTAGTCTGAATTATATTATAAATTTATATTTATATATGGAGAAAAAAAAAAGAGATGACAACAAAACAAAGAGGAAACAGAAAGAGAAAAAAGATTTATGGGCAATACCCAATAGACAAATGGCACATGTCATGAGGCTTTGGGGCCCAAAAAGTGACTAGAAATCTTGACAAAGATGCACTGTCTTTCTTTTCTTTTTTTGTTTATGAGAATTGAGAAATGCATTAAATAAAAATAAAAAAACGAGGCAGCCACTGTCAAATCAATTGCGTCACCCCATTCGACTATTTTCTTCTCGTCTCTTATGCCCATTCTGTCCATTATCACTAAAATAATTCATCATCTTTATTATAATTTATTTTCTTTTGTTAATGTTATCACTAATTAATCTCTCTTTTTCTTTGTGTTTTCTCATCTCATTAAAGAGATTTTGAGAGATTAGTAAACATATCATATGAATGTGCACATGCTGACTTGACTTGGCATAAAATGTCATTCAAAGTCAAAAAGGTTTAATATAATAAAATTGTTTGATTTTTCACTCTGTTGGATTAGGATTAGGATTGGGATTAGAATTGATGAGCTTGAAATACACCTTGGTTTCTCTCTCTCTATTGTTTGTGTTAATAGCTGAGTACAACACATTGGCTTTGTCAACACCATAGGGATGAAATGGTCTTAAAAAAAATGGTCTTCTTGGTTGGCTTCTTAGCTATCTCTCTCATATGATATTGTTGTGTTTGTGATGTGGGATGCATATATGCCTTTCAAATATTTGTTTTTGACAGTGTCCATATATGGCCCAGAGATTATATACTTTTTCCTTTTTTTTTTCCTTCCTAAGTTTTTCTATTGTTGTGACTAAAGTATTATATGAACCGTTAGGATCATACATTTTCGAAACTTTTTAGATTTGGGTGAAAATTTAACATGATATCAAAATACAAATTAGATTAGGACAACAAATTAAGAAGTCGAGCCTATGTTTGATATATATATATATATATATATATATATATATATATAGTTAGTTAGTTTAGTTTAAATTTAGACGTTTGCTAAATTCATTGACTACATAATTAAATCCCTACAAATTATGAACTCATGATTTGCATGAGTTACACAATCTCATATTTCTATGGTTGATTCTTTTATACAATTGAATTGTGAACTAGATAGATCAAATAAATCTGAACTTAACCAATTCAAACTTATTACTTATTAGAATCCTGAATCAACCATTTTCATTTATAAACCTACTGTCAACCAAGTTTTTAATAAATTGGTAAAAGAAATACAAGAATACCTTTTTCTTGGGGGAGAAAATACACAAAGTACTTTACCAATTACCGCTAAATTCAACGTACTACCTTATTTTTTTTATTTGAAGAAAACGTACTACCATAAATTATTAGATTAGGGTAATTTCCAATTCAAATTGAGCCCACCAATGGGAAAGAGAGTATATGTTCAAAAATGAAATGGACAAATTCAATTTTACCCTTAGTATAACAACCTAAGCCCTTTGGTTTAACACGATTTTGGGTATATATTTCTTTATTATTTCTTCTAGATAAAGAGAGAAATTCAAGAAATCCATAAAAGACTCAAACTGTTTGATGCCATTGAGTTTCTTCTTCTTCCTTCGTTTGAATAGTCAAGTGAATGCGTTATCTTTTAGTTTAAATGAAGACGTGTCTGACCATAATATATATGAACAAAAAAAAAAAAAACAGAAACTGCAGGAAAATTATGAACATCTAGAAACACATTAATTAGCATATATCAATATATCCCATCAAACACAGACCAAAAAAACACATATAATACTCCACACGTTTCCTAAAAGCAATTCACAGAACACACAAATAACACTCGAGAAAAACTATGTAAGCAAACACGATATTTGGTGGCCATTCAACATGATCTCATGCTTAGCTAACAATGGAATCAGTCTTGCAAATTGACTCAACTCAACCCTCCCAAACAGAGCCTTAAAGTACAAAGCTTTATATATATATATATATATATATATATATATATATAAATGGCCACTGAAACTAAACCTTTTCCATGGGATCATCAACTTCTTCTTGCTCAATAAAGCTAAAGCTATAGTCAGCTATGAGGTTCCTTCTCCACTCCAACCATCTCTTTTAGATCCAGGTGTCCTTTGAGTTAAAAAGGAAAAAGACCCATTATTTGTTTTTCTAAAAAAAAAGATCTTTACCAAAGGGGTGGTGCAAAGGTCAAAAAATAAAAAGGTTAAGAGAGAGATAAAGACAAAATAGGAAATTTTGAAGATTTCAAAGTGTGAAATAGAGGGGGGTGTTGGGCTGGGTGGATGACAAGATGGAATGTGTGTAGCTTATTTTACTTCCAAATTTGACCTACTTTTGGACTCCTGAGGCAAGAAGACAAGACTTGAAGAAATTTGAGGATTTTCTTTTTTTTTTTTTACATTATTATTATTATTGTTATTGTTATTATGTGATGGTCAATGAAAGATTGATAAGATTGGTTTCCAGCTTTCATTTCATTATCTTTTCTGACTGATATTTGCAAGCAGCTTCCTGTTTTTGTTTATTTTAATATTGTTGTTTGGTCGTAAAGATATGTGGTTAGAAACTATGGGGAATTGTTTTTGTTCTTTCTTCAACAGTTGTAAAACAGTATGAACCAGCAGAGGCTTAAACACTATAAATGGGAAATAGGGTAGAATAGGGCACACCTAAATTTTGTAAGTTCTAATTGCACTACTGCACTTCTTCCAAGTCATTTTTTTTTTTTTATATTCTTATTAAATTAGATGTCTTGTTATCAAACAAAACTTCCCTAGATAATACCCATCAATGTCTCAATAACTAAAATATGTTTATTATTTAGTTCTTTCTTGACTTTCTGTAATCCACCCAATTAGTTTGATGATCCATTATAATAAGTTACATTAAAATGTATAGAAATTTGAAGACTATGATTGCACATGAAAAAATATAAAATGATAACTTGTTTGCCAAAGCTGAATTAGGCCTTAATTTGATTTGTTGGGTTTGGGCACAATACACGTTCTAATGGAATAAAGTTTCTAACTACATTTTCATAAATGAAAATACTCAACATTGATATTAAAGATCAATGGTTACTTCCATAATATACCATAGCGAAATATTGACAAAATACAAAAAGTGTCGAGAATATTAAACCTCCATTTAAGAAGAATATAATAAATTAAACATTTCAACTGACTTTAAAGTGTGAAATTAATTAAAACAAGGGATCCTTGCAACTTGCTTCAAAACCGTTAACTCTCACATGTCTTTCTCTTTCATTTTCATTTACAAATTGAAAGTCAAATTATTGGTGATTTAGAAAGTTTACCAAGGTTGACATATGACTAGCCATCTAGAAATAGCCCATCCTTGGTTAATTAGGAGCTAGAATTTCCTAACTTCTATTCCCCTTGGATTGGGTTGGAGGAGTTAAAGAAAGGAAGAGGGCTACTTCCATTACAAAGGACTCAATCCAACCAAAGATTTCAACTCACAACAATGTTTCCATCAACATTTTCAAAATAAGACCACGATCGTATTTAATTAAGTCTTATGGAAAAGAAGACACCATGAATTCAAGTGCTACTACATTACATATGCTTGACAACTATATTTCACTGACATTGAAATTTACAAGAAAAAGAAATCATTAAATAACAAAACATGAGCCCTTTAAGTCAATTTCGCCTAACTTTAAAGGAAAAAACATTGCTCTATTGAATCAATGCATATTTAATTAAACAATCTAGATCGTCTAAGACATGATAATTCAATTATTTTCTAGACCTGTCCAATTCCATCTAATCCAACGTGTGAACTAAATTGGTGGCAGTTCACCCAATTCAAACACAAACTACAGAGTGATATTCCTTGCAGGGTAGACTTGCTCAGAGGGTTTAACATTCGGGGCCAGCCAACGAATTATGCAAAAAGAAATATATAGTTTTGATATTTGTCACGCCAGTCACTTCCAGTTCAAACAAAAGCATACAGAAATTATTAGAATTCTTGGAACATTTTCCAAAACTATCTACACCGTTAATTTAGATATGAGAAAACTACAAAATCTCTGGGGCTAGCAAAAAAGGTAAAAGAGTATTCTACAATGTCACCCCATGCCTACAATAGACTGACAGTCCAATTCATCTTATCTTCGATAAGGCCCATTTGTAATCTGGTAAGCGCAGAATAGAGTTGTTGCGAAACAACTCCAACACCATCTCCATAAGATTTCCTGCAAAATTCAACCATCAAATCAATACAAGGAGAATACTTTCACGTCCAACACTCCAAAAACCATATTACTCAAGCAACTGACGTAAAAAGAATGGAGATACATCTCAATCTAGTCAAACGATCTCCCATTTCAAAGTCCACTTGAGCGACCGATTTAATTTATGGTTTGTGTTGAGGAGGCTTAATTCCATTCTAAGCATGTTGCAATCTCTTCTAATTAAGAAACAAATGAATACGGAAACATGTACTTTCAATCAGAAGGCAAGTTCAATTTCCCAACTACTCATCCCATTGTCTCGCTGTCTCGCAATGTGTCAAAATATTGTTTGTGTAATACGTCAGTTCCAAAATTTTACCTTTTTCCGAGATATGTGACGCTGCCCACAGGGGATACAACCACTGCTGTCCCCGTACAAAAGACCTCGTCAGCTTCAAGTAATTCATCTACTGCCACAAATCGTTCCTCAACCTGCACTCATTCAAATCAGTGCCCACTTCTCTCGTCTTTTTTTTTTCACAATTCATTATTTTACCAAGATAAACAACTTATATTCCTAAAGGGAGTATTTAAATTTTAAACAGCCTAGAGGGATGACCAACTCAATCTCATTTTCATCAACAAAATATTGGTGAACACGCTGGTTGAAATCTAAATATCAGAAAATTCATTTGAAAGTTGTTTTTAGAAATGACTTTCCATTTTTTAGAACAAAAAATCAATGAAAATATGGTTGGTTAAGTGTTTTGTCTCCTTAGAACTCAAGGACAGATGTAAAACCTATAGAACAGATCCTGTTCAAGTAAGGTTGTAGTTGGTTAAGTGTTTTGTAAAAGTAGTTTTCCATAGTTTTCAATGTTCTTATGGATGGTCTGTTATTTAAAGTAACCTAAGTAATTTTCGTTCGAAAATCATGAATATGTTGATAATAGTATAATATCTTTAATATTACAAACTCCCCGTTCATAGTTTGAATATGTTGATAATAGTATAATATCTTTAATATAACAAACTCCCAGTTCATAGTTTTCAAAAACTATTATACAAAATTCCTTCAAAAAAAGAAAACTATTATACAAAACAAGTTGCTAAACATAGCCCCATTATACAAATAATAAAGGAAAAACTTTGCAAATGACTTTTACTACATAAGGATTATGCCGACCTTGACTAAAGACAATTATTTGATCCTACAATATTTAACATTGAAAAGAATTAGACCCATGATGTCAAAGATATCTAGGCTGCCACTTGGAGCTTGCTTCTCAATCATTAAACCAAATCAGGGTGGTTTTATTTCTTTCTTTCTTTTTTTGGGGGGATAAAAAATCATTTTTTTAATTGATATGCAACCTAGCAATACATATGTGGTAGAAGTTATAATGGTGAAGAACCTGAAATCCAAGGCTACGAGCAACGTCAATTATACTCTTTCTCGTAATTCCAGGTAATATTGTCCCTTTTATGGCAGGAGTAGAGATCACATTCCCCTAATCAGAAATCAGAAAAAAAAAATTAAAAAAATTAAAATTAAAAATAAAATAAGTGCCGGGTGCAATTGCATCAGCAGATCAAAAACATGAGAACGTCAGGTGCAATAACGTGAACGCTACAATATTCAATTTAAATATTTGAAGTAAACAGAACATTATAGACAGACAGCAAAAATGCAACAGGGAAAATTCAGGTCAAGTAATTTATCAAGGTAATAAAAAAAAATTAGCAAAACTATTAGTCACATGTATAGCATAGCTTCCTTAGTCCAGCAAGAAAATTTTGTAAATTTAAGACGGTTGAAATTAATTGATCTAGGATAAAGGTCGGTTAGATGAATATATCAGGTTACTGGTTAGGGGACTGAAACTTCAACAACTGTTAAGGATTCTATTCAGGTTGTAAAAGTGATAAGAAGTAAACGAACATAAACGGACAGGTCTAGAACGAAGAAATAAGAGAATTTAATAATAAATCTCTCGATTAGACCCTTAAATGACCCTTGAGATCTTAGGCATCACACCTGAAGTAAATAATCATATAATCCAAATAAATTTCTGGAAAACTGCATAATTTCACTCTCTGCTTAGAGAGATTTAAACGTCTATTTACTATTTAAAATTTGAGGCTTTCTAGACGATTCTATCATACATACACCTTAGTAGAACGTTTAAGGACACTAATGCTTGGGAATGGTAAAGACTAGACTCGAGAAATAAAACCACTCATTGAATAGTGAAGACATTAGATATCAATCGAAGTTAGGGCAGCCAAACCCTATTTTTTGGCTCGTTTCCAGAATTTTTTGAAGTGATGACCCGCATATATCATCAGAGGAAGATCCTTATTGGGTCTCTCATCATTCAAAGCATAGAAAACTAATCCGGACCTAGTAGCTATTATTCTTTGATTTGGAAGATTGAGATGTAACTGTTCTCTATCTTTAACAATACATAATAATCCAATTTAATAAAAACTATGAACATTTGGAGCATCTTCAAGAAGAAATATGTTGATCGGTTCCACTTAGATTCTTTATTTTCTAAGCTTTTATACTTGCAAATAGCAAATGTTTCCTAAAAGCCATTGATTGGTTTGATGCCTCGGCTGCATGGAACTTAAATTTTGGAAAGAGTCTTCGGAACCTCTGGTTATGTGATATACTGATAGCTCAAGAATTGAGACTGTGCTCCCGACACTTGTTGAACATGTGTTAAATACATACTAGACACATACCAGACACTAGTTATTCCTGACACTCGTTGAACATGTGTGAAATACATAATAGACACATACCAGACACTAGTTGAATAAACTGGATAAAGTTTGACATTTGTTGGACATATGTCGAACACTTGCTAGGCACAATACACAATAATCCAATTTAATAAAAATTATGAACATTTGGAGCATCTTCAAATGTTTGTGTGGCAGACTGGGGATTTGCATTGTTTTATGGAGGACGAGAAACAATAGGACCTTTAGAGGGTTGGAGCGGGATCCTAGAGATATTTGGTCCCTGATTAGATATTTTGTTTCTCTTTGGACGTCGGTGTCGTGTTTGTTTTGTAGTTATCCTATAGGCCTTATTTTAGAGCATGAGCCCCTTCTCTAATGGATTTTCCTTTTGGGGGATTGATTTTTTTTTTATGAATGAAAGTTAGATTTCTTATCCAAATAATAATAATAATAATTAAATTAAAAATTAAAAAAAATAAACACTTGATGGATTATTGGACACTGGAACTATGGTGTTCAAACTTTTATTTATATGTCAAACTATTATTGGACACTTGAACTATGGTGTTCAAACTTTTATTTATCTATTTACTTTAAAAAACAATGATGGGTATGAAATGAAATAAGGACAAAAATACTATCCTAAGGAAATTAAGGCCCTTTGATGACAAAAATTAGATAGTTCACATTAAAGAAAGTGGGAGATAATACAACCTCATCCATGCCTTCAAATTATGGCCCCTCTTGATGACAAATTTGTTTATTTTCTGTTTTCAAAAGGCAAGCTTTACCACTTCCCATTTCTTTTTTTTTTTTTTCACCCTTTAAAAATACTTTTTCCAAAAGAAATTGGAAACTACTTTTGTAGTCTATAAATTTTGGTAGGATTTTAGCCCGGTGTCTCTAAAAGTAGGTTATAAAACAATTAAACTATTAGTAAATAAACTTATTTTTTGAAGAAATCAATGCGAGCATAGCTCAACTGGCATAAAGTTTGTACTAATGACCAAGAGGTTTGTGGTTCAAATCCGCCCACCCTCCACACATGTTATAAAAATTAAAATAATAATAATAATAATAAACTTTTTTTTTTTTTAACTGAACTTATTTCTTTTAAGAAGGGATAACTAAAAACAAAATTTTCATTAAAAGAACTCATTCCTTCAGTCCTTGATCGGTGGGTATTAATATACGAGTCAATATCCAACGAAAACATCCTCACACGTTACTTGTGTAAGAAAAGTAAAGTGATAACCAGCTATATTTTTAACACTTGTCTTTTTATCTCAAATTTGTGGACTCTGCTGCTGCAGATGTTCAACTAGGCCATAGAGTTACAAAGAACATACAAAATTGTACAGCTCTCCTTTCTGTACATCCTTCGGGAAATTGCAAAAATAACGTGGCTTAACTATTGGAACTATTCTGTAGAATGTGTGGCTTTAGAGGAATAGAAGCCCTTTTTACAGGGATTAGAATGTGTGGCTTTAGAGGAATAGAAGCCCTTTTTGGAACTCTACTAATTCTTAAGTGTTGTAACCCTCTTAGATTCTCCGTAGATTTTATTATTAGAACAATGAAATGTGTTTCTAAGTTAACAAATAATAATAAATAACTATAGTGTTTAGCAGAGTACCTTCACAACAAAAATATTGCATGATGAAACCTCCTCGAGATACTTTTTGTGCACACAATCAAGGTACAAAACATCAGAATAGCCTTTTGCTTTTGCAGCAGATTGTGCCTTCAGGACCTATAAACAAAAATTTAACAGGCAGAAAATGATATCAATCATCCCAATAATAGGAGTGATTTTCCCACCAAACCCATAATTTTGTGGTGAGAATATTTCATTTAAGTCATTCAGCTCAGAACAAACAGCATAATAAAAGGGGAAAGACCTAGTTCCTTTCATCCCTCAGTCACAAATTAAGGCCTTTGCCCAAAAATTTGAGATCAAATTACACATTTTTCAATTAGGAAGTGAAACATGACCGTGCTACTCCATAATATAATTGTATTGGCCCTGGTTCAATTGTGAAATTTTAGCAAATGGTTTGTGAACGGTATCAACTGATTCATAACCCTGTAATGAAAAAAGAAAGTTCATCAACCAGAAAACTTGCTCACCGCAGCATAATTGCCAATGGTTTTTACACCTCCAGTTCCACCAGGTGTAGCACGATGCAACTCATGCTCAACAACTAAATTTATGGGTGCAATGCCTTCCTGTATTCAAAAATAGATCTTTAAATTTTGAAGCAGAGCAAAAATGCAATACAGCACAAAATATCAAGAGAAATAGATTAATGTAGTGACATCACATATTAGTCTTTATAGCATGGGAAATGGCCATGCGTTTCGAAAATTATAAAATATTTCAAGTATATTAGTTTTAACAGCTCTGTTTCCAATAAGGCAGACATAATGGATTTCTCAAACTAAAGCTATAACTTTGAGCTCATAAATTTCAGAAATTAGGAGTTAAGCATTTGTCCAGATCATAAAGATTGCATTATGAACACTAACAATCGCATTTAAGTTGGAAATCAAATTATGAACGAACACTATGAACAAAAACATGTGAAAAGCCCAATAAAACAGAATTAACATTTATGAATATAGTTTTTTGAACATTAATGAATACACAAAACGACAAACCTTAAAATAGTTTCCAACAGGTGAAACATAAATTAAGAATGTGTACTCAGGAGCAGGGGCGAGACCAAGAACTGCTCCGCTACCCATCAGTAAAGGTCTGATGTACAATGAACCTTTACCTGAAGGGGGCACCTGAGATGCGAGGGCAACTAATTATGAACTTAAACGTCATAAACTACACTACATCCCAAACAAAATGAAAACATAACATAAACAATAATACTCATTACCCAACGTTTGTTGGCCACAACAGTTGCCTTCACAGCTTCCACAAACTGATCAACAGTTGGTGATGGCATGCACATCCTCTCTGCACCCATCATCATCCTCGATGCATTTTCCTCTGGACGAAAGAGAAGAATAGAACCATCTTCTTTTCTGTAGGCTTTTAGACCCTCAAATAATCCCTACTTGGAGAGGATAATATTTGTCAAGTAAAACACAAGATCTTATAGATAACAAAAATTATACATTAGCAGTTCGATCAAAATGCTATCCTTAATGTGTGAAAATCGATTATACAAGAATATACTGGTAAGGATCCTCCTTGGGAAGCTGAATTAGTCATCGAAGGCAACAAATCTATAATAAAACTACTAAGCCTAAGTGCTTCTATGGCCAAGGTTCCCAAAAACGTTCAGAGTTCACATTAAATGGTGCTTTATATGCCCACACCTAAAATCTCCTCAAACGCAGAAGCAAGCTTTTCAATAAATGTAGCTAGTCTACTTTCTTCCTCCCTTCCGGAAGGCATTCTGACCATTTCTAGACACTAAGATTTCATCAATGCCATTTTGTCCCTCTATTCGTAGTCCATTAGGAAATATTTTCCCTTCTACATAACTTGTAGGAAAGTTGTCTTCTGGTAAAAACCTATTTCAGTCCTAACAAGGATAAAATCAACCTGAAATAAGAACGAAAAAGAGTTCTGCAAATGGTACCAGATTTTATAAAAATTTTCTGGAAAGTTATCTACTGGTAATATCAGAGTTCATCCAAAATAACGATAAAAACAGCCTCCAATAAAAATGAAAGAGAGTGAAACAAACAGTACCAAGTTTTATAAAAACTGATGGAAAGATGTAAACTAGTAACATCAGATTTGAGTCATAACAAGGATACAAACCAACCTTAAATAAGAAAGAAAGAGAACAGAACTGCTAAATCATGATAAAGCAGGAAATCAAAATGAAACGTAGTTTCTTAATTAATTACCTTCAAGTGTTTAGTAAGATCAAATCATGTCACTTCATATATAGAGCGTGAAAACAAACTTCAGAAAGTAAGTAAAGAAAATCATTACGTTTAGAGCAATTTAATGATCTAACCTGCCCATAATTTAAGACTCCAGCAGAAGGACTCAATTCAATGTTCCCAAAACGCTGTAATTCACCATTAGAAAAAATTCCACCATGAGAACATTTCATGACATACATATAATCAGTAGGAATCATCCCAAAACCAAGGTTGTCCCAATCTAAGTCGGGTATTTCCGCTGCCTCTTTGCTGCAGAGTAGCACAAATGTTTGTGGAGATCAGTCGAATGTGAAAATCAAAGCACTCCGCACATAATTTGGTATATACATGCAGTCAATATCACCATCATGTTCATAAGGGTGCAGTGTCGTGAAAATAATGTTGGACTACCGTTGATACCCTTGGCATGACAATATAAACTACATACTCAACCATTTTACTAGATTCAATATAATCTTATCTGATTAATGGTAGGCCAAATAGTTTCCCAAAATTTTATCATCTGAGTCACAAAAGATTACGAGCTGAAATGTAGTAAAAGAAATTTCGTCTTTTCCAATCAAAGTACGCTTCTCATCTCTAATTCAATTTATTCCCATATAAATCGAGCATATAAACAATAAAGATAAGTTCCAGAGAATAATTGTACATTGCACAGCCAATTTCGAGCTCATGCAGAGTAGCCTACATGAAGGGTATAAAACAATAACAAAGAAACCCGTAAAGATACCAAACGAAATTTTCATCAGACCTGACGGGAGAAGCCGTTTGACGAGCATTGAAGAAGGAAGGAAAACGAGGCTTCTTCTGGAACTGCAAGAGGAAACAATGCGAGAATAAAGAAAATCAGAGCAGCAGTAAAGATCAAAGAGCAATCGTTGGAACACAGAAGGAAAGGGAAAAGGGAGAAAGACCTTGAGAAAGAAAAGAGACGAATGCTTTCTGCAGAAGGAGGAGAATGAAGATGCAGAGGAATGGAGGAAAGGAGAATAATGGCGAGAAGAAGAGAGAAAGTAATCTTGCTTCAGACCTGCAACGGCGGCGCTTCCCTCCATTTCGTTCTCTCACTCTAAGCTTTGTGAAGATATTCAACGTTTTCCCTCTCTCTCAGACCCCTTCGATTCCCTCTCTAAATAGTTTCCAGCAGCCTGTACCCAACTTAACTCGTGGCTTATTTTTTTATTTTTTTTTTTTTTTCTGCGGACAAAAATAAATCGTTGGAATTTAAAAAAATAATAATAATAAATCGTTGGAAAAAAAGAATTCTTTTTTTACTGGTAAACTTTTTGTTTTTCTTTTCTGGGATTTCTTTTTCTTTTTCCTTTTGAAGAAGTGGAGTAAGAATTTTGGATTATTATTTTACCAATTTGAGGTTGATTTGTGTCTTGTAAATGAGTTAAATGGAGAATGAAGTGAAGATACAAAGTGAGAAATTATTTATGCTGAAGAAAAAAGACATTAAGAAATTCTTTGAATATAAGGTGAATATTGACAAAATGAAGGAAATATGGAAGGACGTGTGTATTTTAGAAAAAAAGGAACAAATCTTAAGCGGCAAAATGGGATGCATGGTTGTCTCCCCTTTTTAGTATAGATTCCAAGCATTTCATACGTGTTTGATTTAATGTTCTTAAAAAGAATTATAGAAAAAAAAAAATGACAATATTTGAAATTCAGGAAGAAATTTTTTTCTTTAATGTTAAAATATATAATAATTGTGGGGTGGCTGTTGAAATTTTTACTTCATTTTTTGTTTATGTATAATGTCAAAATTATACATTCCATCCATGTTTGGTCTCCTCTTGATCATTTGTACACACTTAATACTAGTTGAACTTGAAAAAAAAAATAATAATTAAGAACTTAAAAACGGTATCTTATTAAACTAATTTTATGTCATATTTGATTTGAGTTTATCTTTTGTAAGGATTTAATAGTCTTATTAATTATTAATTATATTTTATTAAGATAAATAGGTTGTTATATAAATTCAAAAGGTTAAACGATCTATTAATGAACTCTAGCCGTTTTACCTTCTATTTAAAAATTAAAACGTCTCTTCTAGTAAATTTACATGGTATTTAAATATACGTTATAGTCATGGAATCAAAACAGATTGGCAGTTTTAGAGCATAAAAATACATTGCTAAAGACAACAAAATAAATCCTCAAAATAATTCTCTCAAAAAAAAAAATCCTCAAAATAATAATAATAATGATAATAAAGACAACAAAATAAAATAAAATAAAATAAAAACAAATAATGAAAATGGCATTTGTTTAATCCTCTCTCACTCTTTGACTACGTCGTCTTTGTATTCCTTTTGAAACATCAAATTCAAAGCATTAAGGTCCCGTCTGATAACTTTGGTTTTTTGTTTTTCAAAATTATGCTTATTTTCTTTCAATTTCCTCACCATGGTTTTCAAAAATCATTCATATTAATGAAAAACCGCTACTATCTATTTGATTTAAATATGGAGAAATTATTAGATGCTCCCAGTGTAATGCTTCGGGTAGTTTTACACCGTTGGATGTAAGAGAGAGAAATTGTAAAAGTACCTCGATTTTGTATCCAAAGGTTACTAGGGATCAGACAAATTTAAAGATATACATCCAACGGTGTAAAACTACCCAGAGCATTGCACTGGGAGCACTTGATAATTTTTCTTAAATATGTCTCTCTATTTTACGTTAATCCTTGCATTTAAAGAAGTTTTATACCTGTGAGAAAGTTATGCATTAGCGATTTTAAAACAAAAGTCTAACAAAGGATCTAAATTGATTCAGGTATGAAAGTTTATGGTTTAAATTGATACACTTATTAGTTTATAGTTTTAAGTGATACAACCCCCAAAGTTTAGAGGGATCAATTTTTTCTTTCCAAACTTATATTATCAAAGTAGAAAAAAGGTGTGTCAATATGAACATAGTTCAGTGGTAGTTGGCATATACTCTCGACTAAAAAGTCAAATGTTCAAATCTCTCATTCTAAATGTTATTGAACTCAAAACAAAAAAAAAAATGGGCAAATGTTATTGAACTCAAAAGTCAAAAGAAAAAAATGGGCAAATGTTATTGAACTCAAAAGAAAAAAATGGGCAAATAATTAAAGGACTTTTTTTTTTTTTTTTTTGAAACAATTAAAGAACTTGTTCCTCCCTAGAACTTATAAAATATTAAGTAATTGTTGGATATTTAAGTTATGAGTTAAAATACTATAAAATTATTGACGATGATTATTAGCAAGCTAGATGCTTATTTTCTTATAGTTGGTCATACCCTCATAATTGGAAAATACATATACACAGTTGGATATAGATCATGATTGAAAATGAAATGTAACACTTTTTAATGGAAAGTCAAAAAATCTATTAGATTAAAAAATGAAAAAAGGAACTTTATTCCAATTGTATTGTGATGGATCTATAGAGGATAATGCAAGCTAGAAACAAATTGAAGTATAATATGAATTTAATAAAGATGGAGATAAATCACAAAATTACTTTAGAAAACAAAAATTTAACATGTTTTTTAAACAACTTTAAAGAGGGACACCTACAACTACAATGTTGAAATAGTCATGCTCTTTAGTAAAAAGAAAAGTCAATTCTTCTAAAGAAAATGGTTTTTAGAAAATAGCAACTCAACTCTAAAAATAAAAAAGTGAAGTAGATAGAATGTAATAGATGAAGTCTACAAATAAAAAGACAAAATGTGAGTAGATAGAATGTAATGGATGACGTCAAAAGATCATAATGGACCAAATAATGTTAGAATCATAAAAACATGCATTATCGATGAGATAAAGGTTAACTAAATATTTTAAATGTCATTCAACTAACTCACACTGTTGAAGGGAACAAGCGGTAGCGAATATCAATTTGACTTTGAAGTTCATCCATTATCACACCATTTAATAGTTGTCTATGCCAAACAAACTAGTTATGAGAAAAATGTATGTATGGATGTAAATTGATCATTTAAAGAAAATATTTACATTCCTTTCTTCAATAAAAAAGACAACGAAACATTAATATCAATAAATATTTTGCAAGTATAATCTAAACATCTAAACAACCATCTAATCTAAATTATATTTAAAAGGAGCTCATTTTATACTTTCACATATTAATAATCCAATCTTACGAACATCTTTATAGAACATGATTAAAATTGTGTAAGACTATAAATTCACAATTTCAACAGGAAAACTAATTTCATCGTAGTAAAGCAAAAACGTAGATATAGGAAGAAAAAGAATATATTTTCCAAAAGATTAAATAAAGGGAAAAAAATCTTGAATTGAGTTGTGACGAAAAGATCGACGATTGTCTAAAAGATAGACCTAGTAATTTTAGAATACGTTATTCAAAATTAAAACTTCCGAATTCAATAAGATAAAACAAAACTATTCTCCTCCATCTATAAAAACATCCAAAACATTTATTTATTTATTTTTTATTTTTTGACAATATGTTGGGATGGGGGATTTGAACCACAGACCTTATGGTTATCAGTACAACTTAATGCCAATTGAGCTATGCTCTTGTTGGCATCCAAAATATTTAATATTTAACTCCTAAATATTGGTATTTAACTACATATTTAAAGCTCATCTTTTTTTTTTTTTAGGAAATTTAAAGCTCATCCTTATACTTAACTGAAATGTAACAAAGCATCAGGTAAAGAACAAAAGATTTTTTTTATTTTTTTTTTGTACAATTGGGTGGATATTTGAACCTCTAACTTCTTGATGGTAATTACTTCATAAACACACGCATACCCTTTCATTTAGTACAACCGTGAAAGGAAAAACGAAAAAGAAAAAGGAAGAGAAATAAATGAGCTAAAGTAAAAGTTAAGGGTCCCCTTCATTACCCTCTTCTTTTTATTAGAAATAAATGAGCTAAAGTAAAAGTTAAGGTCCCCCGTCATTACCCTCTTCTCCATTAATTTTTTTTAAAAAAAAAAAAAAAACTTTCAAAATAAATGCAACAAGTATAACTCATCCTTAAACTAAACTACTTTTCTCCATCAATAATATAAAACCCTCCAAATACTTATGATCCCAACTAAATTAGGGTGTGTTTGGATTAACTTTTCAAGTGTTTAATTTTGAAAAAAAATCATTTTGGAAAAATTTCTAGTGTTTGGCAACCACTAAAAATGACTTATTAGAAAATGAGATTGGTAAATAAATCATTTTGAGAGAAACACTTAAAACCAACTTTTTTAAAAAGAGTCTTTAGTATACAATAACTTGGGTATAAAAACACCTGTTAAAATTAGTGCAAACTTGGTAGGCAAGTAGTTTGATTTAGCTAATTTACTTGTGTAGAAAGTAATGGTTAGTGGCATTTATTTAGGATAGTGGCTTCTAATTTGGAGGGATGTGACTTAGTAAGGTTGATTGAAGAGATTTTCAAGGTTAGTGGGTTAGTGGGTGTCCATTTTACTTTCCTATAAATTTGTGTAAGTTTCTCATTTCAATGCATCACAACTCAATTTGATTCACTTCCTTCTTGCAATTTCTATCTTGTTTCCACTATTTGTTCTTTTTGTTTACATGGTATCAGAGCCAAGTTATTTATTTCGTGTTTGAGTCTTATACTCAGTGAAAATGAATGGTGGAAACAATATTTGTGTGGACAAGCTTACCAGTGATAATTATAGCTATTGGAAGCTATGTATGGAAGCTTTTCTACAAGGACAAGATCTGTGGGATCTTGTTTCCGGTGATGATACTGAAATTCCAAGAGACACTTTGGAGAATGTTGAGGCACGGAGGAAGTGGAAGGTCAAATGTGGCAAAGCTTTATTTGCTTTGCGAACTTCTATTGGCAAGGAGTATATTGAGCATGTTCGTGATGTGAATTCTCCAAAGCAAGTGTGGGAAACGCTTGAAAGATTGTTCGCTCAAAAGAACACGACAAGGTTGCAGTATTTGGAGAATGAACTTGCCGGAACTATTCAAGGCAACTTGTCAGTTTCAGAATATTTTCTAAAAGTTAAGACTTTGTGTTCTGAAATTACAGAATTGGACAAGACGGAGCCTATTAGTAATGCTCGGTTGCGTCGGTATCTTATTCGTGGACTGCGAAAGGAGTTTATGCCATTTATTTCTTCGATACAAGGTTGGGTAAATCAACCTTCTATCATTGAGCTGGAAAACTTGCTTTCAAATCAGGAAGCGTTGATGAAACAAATGCTTGGTAACAACAAGCAAATTCACTACGAGGTGGAAGCTGCTGTTTATGCAAAAGATAAAGGAAAAGTTAATTCTTTTGTCAAGCGTTCTTCAAATGATAGCAAGGATTCCAAGGTTGAAGGGCAGTCCAAGGGCAATTTCAAAGGATGTTTTAGATGCGGCAAGCCAGGACACATCAAACGTGATTGTCGGGCGAAGGTGGTGTGTCATCGTTGTGGGAAGTCGGGTCATATTAGACCAAATTGCCGGGTGAATCTCAAAGAAGCAGAAGCAAATGTTGTACAGGAAAGTAACAAACCTGAACAACTTACTTGGGAACAATGCTTGTCAATTGAAACTTTTGATCAACCCATTAATCTGCATTCTAATGCTTCTATAGATTATGATGAGGATTGGATTATTGATTCTGGTTGTTCTCATCATGCTACTGGAAATGTTTCTCTTCTCTCTGATGTCCATACCCATCAGGGAAAAAGAGTTATTGCAACGGCCGATAATTCCTTACATCCTGTTGTTGAAGAAAGGCGTGTTAATGTTAAGGATGATGCACCAAATGTTGCTGGTGTTTCTCTTGAAGATGTTTATCATGTTCCAGGTCTAACGAAGAATTTGGTTTCAGTCTCTCAGATTGCTGATTCTGGGAGGTATGTTCTCTTTGGTCCAAATGATGTGAAAATTGTTTCTAATATTAAGCAATTTGAAGCTGATGTTTTATTAACTGGAAAGAGGAAAGATTCTCTCTACGTTTTGTCTGCAAGTGAAGCTTATGTTGAAAAGACAGGTCAGAATGATAGTGCAGCACTTTGGCATGCTCGATTAGGCCATGTTGGTTATCAGTTACTACAAAGAATTTCTATGAAAAAGCTTCTTGACGGTGTTCCTCTCTTTAAGGAAATTCATCACGATGTGGTTTGTCCTGGTTGTCAGTTTGGGAAATCACATCGTCTTCCTTTCCCAAATTCAAATAACAGGGCTGTTGTTACATTGCATTTGGTTCATTCAGATTTGATGGGGCCAACTAGAACACCCAGTTATTCTGGTTGTCGTTATGTGATGGTTTTTGTGGACGATTTTTCTCGGTTCACGTGGGTGTATTTCTTGAAGGCTAAAAGTGAGACTTTCTCCAAGTTTGTCCAGTTCAAGGAGCAAGTGGAAAGTGAATTTATGTTGCCAATAAAGTGTCTTCGCACAGATAATGGGGGAGAATACATGTCTGATCAATTTCAGAATTATTGCAAAGAGCATGGAATTCAACGCCAAATGACATGTCCTGACACTCCACAACAGAATGGAGTTGCTGAACGTAAATTAGCACATCTTACGTCTATGTGCTTGTGTTGGTTGCATGCAAAGAACCTTCCAAGGGAGCTTTGGGCCGCAGCTATTCAGTCAGCTTGTCATGTCATAAACCGTCTACCTCCATGGACGGGATCGAATATGTCTCCTTTTGAGGTATTATATCGTCGTAAACCTAATGTGAGTTATCTTCGAGTTTTTGGGTCAATTTGTTATGTTCATGTTTCAAAAAATAAGCGTACTAAACTTGACCCAAAGGCAAGACGTTGTATTTTTGTTGGATATGATACTCACAGGAAAGGATGGAAATGTATGGATCCAAGTACAAGAGAAGTTGTTGTTTCTCGAGATGTGGTATTTGATGAAGTTTCATCACATCAAATGGATACAAGTTCAAAGAAAGGTGTTGTTGATTTACCGCCTTTCTTTACTGATGATGCCTCAGATGAAAAGGAGATCAATACCAGTATTGGAGAATATGATCAAACAGATGAAGATGCAGAGACTGTTGTTCGAAGATCCTCTAGGCAAAGAACACGACCCAGTTATTTATCTGATTATGAGGTACAGTTAAATAACTGTTCAATTGTATCTTGTTTTTTGATGGGTGATATTTGTGAAGGTGAACCCAAGTCTTATAATGAAGCTAGAGATGTTCTTGAATGGGAAGAAGCAATGAAGGAGGAAATCTCGGCTCTAAACAAGAATGACACTTGGGAACTTGTTCCAAAGCCGAAGAATGTTGAGTTAGTTACTTGTAAATGGGTTTACAAGTTAAAGAAAAAGCCGGATGGTACTATTGACAGGTATAAAGCTCGTCTTGTTGCTCGTGGTTTTTCACAACAATATGGTCTAGATTATGAAGAGACATTCAGTCCTGTTGCTAAAATGGTAACTATTCGAACAATTATTTCATTAGCTGCTTACAAAGATTGGAAATTATGGCAGTTAGATGTGAAGAATGCTTTCCTTTATGGAGAGTTAGATCGAGACATTTTTATGGAACAACCTCAAGGTTTTGTTTCCAAGGAGTCTCCAAATTATGTGTGTCGACTCAAGAAGGCTTTATATGGTCTTAAGCAAGCTCCCCGTGCTTGGTATGGTAAAATTGCTCAATATCTTGAGTTTTGTGGGTTCAGGTCTTCAAGTGCAGATTCAAGTCTGTTTGTTAAAAAGACAACTTCAGTATGTACAATGCTTCTACTATATGTTGATGACATGATCATAACAGGTGATGATGAAGTTGAAATTAATAGTCTTCGAGATGCGTTGTCAATTCGTTTTGAAATGAAGAGTTTGGGTGAAGCAAGATGTTTTCTTGGCTTGGAGGTTGAAAGGTCAGATGGATACTTTGTCTCACAGAAAGGATATGCAGCAAGTTTATTAGATCGTTTTGACATGAATGAGTCAAAACCAATGACTACTCCTATGGAGCCATCTTTGAAGTTGACTAAAGAAGAAGGAAAACGATTGGCAAATGCAACACTTTTCCGACAACTTGTTGGTAGTCTAATTTATTTAACTATCACAAGACCTGACATTTCTTATTCTGTAGGCGTTGTTGCTCAATTTATGGATAAGCCATGTGCAGCTCATTTAGTTGCTGCAAAGAGAATTCTTCGATATGTTAAGAGCACCTTATGTTTTGGCTTGTTGTATAAACAAGCTAAATCTTTCGTGTTAAGCGGTTTTGTTGATGCAGACTGGGCTGGTGATGTAAATGACAGACGTTCCACAACTGGATACTGCTTTAATACAGGCTCAGGGGCTATTTCATGGTGCAGTAAGAAGCAAGTATCCGTTGCTCTTTCAAGTTGTGAAGCAGAATATGTAGCAGCTACTATGGCTACTCAAGAATGCATTTGGCTAAAAAGACTCATGGCAGAAATTTTTTCCAATTTGGACTATCCAGTTTGTATTTTTTGTGACAACGAAAGTGCAATCAAGCTTGCAGGGAATCCAGTGTTTCATGCTCGTACAAAGCACATTGAAACTCATTTTCATTTTGTTCGAGAGAAAGTTTTGACGCAAGACATCAAATTACAGAAGATACATTCCAAGGAGCAAGTTGCTGATATATTTACCAAGGCTCTTGGTAAATCCAAGTTTGAAGAACTCAGGGGTGCACTCGGTGTTGTTGATCGTATGTTTGCACTAAGGGGGAGTGTTAAAATTAGTGCAAACTTGGTAGGCAAGTAGTTTGATTTAGCTAATTTACTTGTGTAGAAAGTAATGGTTAGTGGCATTTATTTAGGATAGTGGCTTCTAATTTGGAGGGATGTGACTTAGTAAGGTTGATTGAAGAGATTTTCAAGGTTAGTGGGTTAGTGGGTGTCCATTTTACTTTCCTATAAATTTGTGTAAGTTTTTCATTTCAATGCATCACAACTCAATTTGATTCACTTCCTTCTTGCAATTTCTATCTTGTTTCCACTATTTGTTCTTTTTGTTTACAACACCATATGAGAAAATGTAACCAAACATATGAGTTTTTAAATTCTAAACAATTTTTATACAAAGTGTTTTTTAAAAAATGCATTCTTGAAAAACATTTAAATTAAAATGTATTCCAAACGGACCCATAGTTATTAATGCTCAAATTACAGCAAACATATCAGAAATAGGCTTAAAGAAAAGGGATCATTTTACAAACTCATTCCTTCAACAAACACACAGTCAACAAAAAACTCATATGCACACCACCTATCCCAGCCCCCACACTTCAAGCCATGCTACTAAACATGAAATGTTACTAAAATCCCTTCCTACTATAGAACTATCTATTAACATCTTAATTTGGAGCAATTTGTCACGCTAAGAATATTAACATGCTAGAAAATAACGCCCCCTCTATACCTTAGAAGGGTGTGAAGCCAGAAAACACTTCCACAAGCGCTCTGCCAAAAATTAGTTTGATTCGCCACAATTAGACCAAAAAACCATAAACGTGAACAGATATATTCTGAGATCATCACTTCACACATTCCTTTCCCAACATGTCAAGGCTTTTTTTCCCCTCCTTCGGGATATATCACAATCTCTCTGCACTTCTGTTACTTGCGCGGAGGTGTATTTCCTAAATAAAAGAAAAGAACGTATTATGGCATAATTGGTGGTTGATATACGGCTAATTAACAGAAAGCTGAAAAGATGCAAAGAAAACTAAAAAGTTTTAAACACAAGTATAATGTTGTGAACAATTGAAGGAGAACTTTTCAATGTGATACAGGTGCAAGTAACAAAAATAACAAGAGATAGAGATGGGGCACGCTAGCAAGGGTTGGAAGGAGGCAGTATTGACATTTTTCCAATTAAAACCTCAATTTGCTAAATCTGTGCTTCTCTGTCTTTTTATTAATATTATTCTTATAGTACTGAGAGAACCTTTTCTATTGAAGAAAAGGAAGGTAAAACGACGTAACATAAAAACACAGGCTGAAACCGAGCAAAAGATCCTCCACATATATATATATATATATATATATATAGAATGAACTCCAACTAATTAACAAAGAAAGAGATCACAGAAAAAACTCTGTAACGTTGACCCAAATAGGTGTATTAAAATGTGAAACATCCAACATTGTCTCACATTTTTATACCATAAAAAAACCCTCACATCACTCCCAAGCTAGATAAACCAAGGACAAACGGTCCAAGAAATTTGTCCAGTAACCATGATAATCTAGCATGGGACACACCACCCTAAAAGCCTCCAGCACCAAATCTTAATCGTGAAAAGCATCTCCAAAGAAAGTGATCAAGTCGTCACCAGTCTCTTTTTTGGAGGGTATGGATTAAAAGAAAAACAAAGAACTTTTCAGGACACTTGCTCTCCATTGGATGACCTTTGGGATTTAGATAGACCTTTTGCTCCAAGTTAGTGTAATTTGCCTGAAGTTTTATGTAGTTTTGAGTTATTTGGATGTATCCCAAATGGGACCCCTCTTCTTGTAAGTCCCCATGTCAACTCTATCCTTCTTCCCATAACTCTTCTTTAATGAGAGTCTTCTTTCGATCTAAAAAATCTTTAATAGATGAAATTAGATAGCTGATAAACTTCTTAAACTTAGGATTAGGTGGTCAAAAGAGAAGAACACCACACTAAATCTTTATAATTTGAATTTAGATTGTGGGGTTGGGAGGCTTACAACATCAGTGAGGCACAATAAAAAGACATAAACCTAATTGATTCTCACTCTTTGATTTCTTATACTGATATTGAATTCAACGTTACAGATTAGTCTTAGCTCAACCGTTGAAGAGGGAGTTAGGAAATCTAAAATGCTAGCTAAAAGTTTAGGAAAGATCAATAGGAAATTAGTTGGAGCCAATATATAACTAGGTCAGATCAAACTTCTAGAACTCATCTCTTTGGTTCTATTTTACGTGCTGTCTTCAGTAAGTCTTATTTTATGTGCTGTCTTAAATCTGTCTTAATTGGTTAGACGATATATAACTAGGTGAGATCAAACTTCTAGAACTTGTCTCTTTGGTTCTATTTTACGTCTGTCTTCAGTAAGTCTTATTTTTTAATTTAAAATCGCAACTCAAATCCAATTATCAAGATAAAATTATGGCTAAACAATTTAATATTTAGGAAGAATTAGAATGCAATATTAGGGAATGACTTTATCACCATTCTTATGTTGCATTAAGTAAGGTACGAAGTCTAAACAAAATCACCCAAAATAACATGCGACAAGTAGTAGATAAGAAGGCATAACAGAAGAACATAGAAATTTCACGTTAACAAGATAAACATTAATTTGTGTACAGAACAAAGAAATGTCGGAAGGCAAAAAATAAAACTTGAAAGCAAAATAACATATACCTGACAGCAAACAGTAGCTTGTTCAACATTTCCTAAGCGTATATGCTAAACCATTCCATGGACCTCAGTACTGCAGGGTAATACACTATCCATAAATTTAGAATGCTTAGATTGCCTTTTAATAAATAAAACCTCATCGTACAAAGCATACCTTTTCTGAAAGAGTTTGCTGATGGTTTGATGTATCTTGGTTGGAAGATATGTCAGAGTTCTTCTGTTTATAAGTCGTAACTTCAACGATGTTAATGTCTGTATTTACAATAACAACTTCAGCCTCCTTGACACTTTCTTTGTTTTCTGTGGATGACACAAATGCCTTTGGATCCTCAGGCACATCCATTTGGGTTGCTTCTTCACTGAAATCAAACCATTCACTTTAAAATCAGTTATAAAACTTTGTTAATCCAAAAACCATTAAATAAACTAGAGGTACTGAGACATTGTTGGGAGAATAAGAATTAAAGACCAACAAAAAGTGAAAGGAATTCATTTGACCAGAAATTGTTTTTTAAAAAAAATTAAAAAATAAAAGACATACGGGCAACTAGGATCATCTTCTGCAGGGTTCACAGAAATTTCCTGTTGTCTCTGTTTCTTATTGTTGTTGCCTGACTCCATTTGTCCTAGGGAATCAGGATGAGTAATGTTGGTAGCTCTCCTTTTCCTTCCAGGCAAAATCCTACGATCAGACGCTGTAACATCATTAAAAGGTACTCCTGGGGGTACTTCAACAATTACTTTCGGTTCTCCAATAGCATATTTCACATCCTGTCTTTCAGCAAAAGTTCTTTGAGACTTCCCATTACCCCTGTCCATTTCAAAATCCTGAGAGTGAACGAGTTGTCCAGGAATTGAGCTTGATTCGACAGCCTGACTTATCAGATTTTTATCATGATACCTTGTAAATGGCCTCTCTCTCTCAGGAGATTGCTTGAATATCAATTCAGAGCAACGTTTGATCCATGAGAAACGAGTGGAAATAGGATGTGAATCACCATCTAATTTGGGCATAGATGGGGACTCAAAGCCATTAGTAATCTTTTGAGTATCTGTTTGGTGCTGTGAATTCAAATCAGCATCTCTAACAAGTGCTCGCTGCTTCAGACGTCTTCTTGGAGAACTTATCAGCTGAGCAGGTTCCAAATCAGATTGGTTCATCTCAGCCACAGCCATATTATCCAAAGCAACCTTCAGATCCTCAAATTTCTTAAGGCGTTCAATCTCCGCAAGAATTTCCACCCTGTCAGCATGCAACAACTTCCTCTGTTTTTCTAATTTCTCCCTTTGAACCTTGAGTTCCTCGATGGAATTATTCAGTTCAGCCCATTCTTTGTTTCTTCTTTCACGATCTAAATTAATCTCCATTCTCTCGGTTTCAAGTTTTTTTGTTTCTAATGCAACCTCTTCCAAATCCTTAGTTGCTTTGTCTTTAAGGAAGCAAAGTTTCTCTAGTTCATTTTTCTTTTCTTGCTCAAAGTTTTTCAGTTTTTCCCTCAAATGGCTTTCTAATTCTTCACGCCTCTGTTCAAGACAATTCTCAAGCTCCTTCTTCTGTGCCTCAACATCCATTAGCAGATCCTTACGTTCTTGCTGCATTTTGTTCAACCACTCAGAACGTTCACATGTCATTTTGTTCAAGAATTCCTCTCGCTCACGAGAAAGTGTCTCCATATCATTATTGAATTGATCTCGCATTACATCCCTCTCCAATCTAAGGCTATCACGTTCATCTTTGATAAACTTGGACACAGCTAACCGCTCTGCAGCTAGAATTTCAGCTTCCTTCCGCAGCTCCTCTCTTTTTTCATCAATCATCTCCCACTCAGCTTCAAATTTGGCCTTCTCGACCATCAACTTATCTGCCTCATCCATCAATTCCATTTTCTGAACTCTAACTGAATCAAGTTCTTCTTTAAGCTTCATCTCTAGCAGGGATAATTCATTTGTCTCACTTCTAATGGCTTCAAGCTTGTCCTTTGCACAGTCAACTTGTTTCCTTCTGTCTTCCAGAGAATCAAGGGAGCGCTGAAGCTCAAGCTTCATTTTAGAGCATTCATTTTTCTCTTTTTGCAGGAGTACTTTATTAAGTTCAAGCTCCTGCTCGGCAGCCCTCAAGTTCATCTGTTTCTCATCAAGAAATTTGGATAATTCCTCTACCTCCTTCTCCTTTGCCAACAACGACCTAGATTGAATCTCCAAGTCATGTTCCTTTTCCAAGAGTTGCTCATCCTGCTGTTTAAGGTCCATCTCTCTCAACTCCCAAGCACGTCTCTTGCCTTCAATTTCATCTTCAACTGCTTTCTGCTTTACTTGCAGCTCAGCATCAAAGTCTGATATCTTTGTTCTCAAAGTACTTTCATGGTTTGCAACAACCTTTTTAATTTCATTCTGCAGAACTCATCCAGAGGAGAATTAAGATGTAATTAGTGCCTCAAAAAGTAGGTAAGTTCACTTAAAAGCAGGGTGGGATCCAGGAGGAAAAAAATAATACAATCCTTAAGGTGAGAGTAGAATTAATAAGATGAATCACAGTGCTGCATTAGTATAGCTAAATAATAGGTTAAGGAAACTCACAGATTCCTTCGTCGCAATTTTTTCCTGTAAAACAAGTAGCTCTTGCTCTCTCTTGTTCAGCAAAATTTCCATTCTATTGACAGCCTGAAAACCCAGAAGGTGAATCAATAAGATTTTCAGAACAAAGCACAAAGTTGTTCATAGAATATTATCCAAACCAAAATAAGAAGGGGGAAAAGAAAATTAAACCTCCTCCCTCTTTGATAAAGAGGCTTCTGTGAGTTGCAACTTGGACTTCTCATCATGAATTGCTCTGCGCTCATTCTCAATGTTAGTTCTTGAGTCCTCTAACTCCTTTTCAAATCGATTTAGCTCTTGAGTCTTACTTAATATATATTCCTCCCGCTGATTAAGCAAAGCTTGTCCATCAAGTAATCTCTCATGTTCCTGCTGCAATGCTTTCTGCCTTTCACTTAAAGATTGCCTCTCAAGCACAATCTCCTCCCCTTTCTTGTCACAACTACAAAAGAAAAAAGTATATACAATAATAAAAATAATAATTTATTTCTTAGCGTTTATAAATCTAGGAACAGAAGAAGTGTTGGAAAAATTATCGCAACTGTCCATCCACCACAGCAAAAGTGAAGAAGTATATGTCACAACTTATATTGCATATTGTTTGTGTGCACTACTCTGACTTATCAGTGGACATTTGTTTTTCCCATTACATGTGAAATTAAAGTTGTGGATCTCACAGATGATAATAAAGCTACAATATCATAACTTCATAATCCAGCTTCATGCCAGCAAGTCGACCAGATTAAGAGGGAAAAATAAAGACCATCAACTGAGATGGTAAAGTTATTTGAATCAATGTAATTAATGTTATGGCTTGAAAGAAATTACCAAATCTTCAATGAAAGGGAATGCTGTTTGGATGAAGCCTTCGGGATTGCTAAGTTTTATTGATCTCTAAGGTGTTCCCTAATTTTCTTTTTGAATTTATACTCCGGATGTTACCAATTCTAACTGAGGGTTGTTTCTTGATGTGAGTGGGGTATAGATGTCATCATATTCCATTTTTTCAGGTTTTCACTCCTTCATACTAAATTTTTGTGTACCTTTTACCTAATACCTATGGAAAATATTTGTAAAAAGTAAAACTCACATTTTAAAATAAAGGTTTCAAAGAAGAAAACAAAGATAACCGAAAATCATCAAATCATTCATGTCTCAAAAACATTGTCACCATTTACTCCAAAACAGCAAAGGACCAAAGGTCAAAGTTGATAAATGATAATCATGCAGAGAACCAAATCATTTTGAAAAAAAAAATGAAAATGAGAAAACATATAAAATATGCTAATAAAACAAAGTCATAAAGAGAAGAATGCATACTCAGACTTGAAACATGTCATACGCCTCCTTAGATCATCTTCCCGTGCCTCAACTTCCTGAAGTTTTCTTTCTGCAGCACGATTACACCGGTTAGCTTCTGCTTGTAAAGATTCTACTGCATGTAGTTTGGCTTCAGCCTCAATAAATTTCTTCTGAGCATCCTCCACCATAATGCGTGCTTCAGTCAATTTACTCTCAGCTGCAACTTTGGTTTCAGCAGATTCTAGACGCATTTCGTGCAAACCCTTCTCAAGCTATATAACACAGTAGAGAATTACAAGCACATAAATACAATGCATGGTCAAGAAAACTCATTTACATATAAAACTTACACTTGCAATACACTCTTCCTTGATCCCAATAGCCTTCTTCAAACTGTCCTCCCGTTTCTTTGCTTCAGTTAAAGCTGATCCGTGGGCAGCTTGGTCCCGCCTGTACATTAATTCAGCTGTTTCAGCTTTATTTTTCATTTGCTCATAATCTGAAGCCAACTCCTTCCTTTCTAATATGAGAAGGCCCATATGGTGTTGGTGGTCAAAGATCTGACAAGAATAAATAAATTAGTTTAGTAAGCAAAAATGAAAATTTTATTAATACAAAAACAAAAGCTATTTAGATTAAAAATTATAATTTAAATTATTAATTTTTTTTTAAAAAAAAAAAAAAAAAAAAAAAAAAAAAAAAAAAAAAAAAAAAAAAAAACCCAGAAGAAAGGCCAATTCAAAACTTCAGTATTAACTCCTAAGGAGAATTTTATATAAAACGGGGTATAGAGTTGGACTATTTCAACACAAGCAATTTTATGGGAACAGTTATAGTATTATACAAACTAGTCC
The DNA here is from genome assembly GCA_017139565.1 of Luffa aegyptiaca. NCBI lineage: Eukaryota > Viridiplantae > Streptophyta > Magnoliopsida > Cucurbitales > Cucurbitaceae > Luffa > Luffa aegyptiaca. The sequence continues at coordinate 48,085,602 of CM029398.1, forward strand.
TCCTCCACAGAAAAGTTATTCATTGATGTCAGGAAGCCCACTGACAGAAAAGAGAGGATACAGGTCCAGGCACACAACAAAGTGAAACTACAAGGAACTAAAAACTTCGAAGTTTAACAATTTCCATCCTAGGATAGCATACACAACCCAGTAAAGCAAATTAGAGAACCCTATCCCAGTAGATTAAACCATGAAAATACTGGAAAAGGCCAAAAAGGCAATTAAATAGAATGAAAGAAATAAACTCACCTAATAATTCATGTTCAATAAATGTTAACAAAGTTAATCTTATGCCATGAATGAGAAGCAACTCAATCAAAGTTCAGCGCCAATTAAATAATCGTGAACTTCATAGCGAAACTTAAAGAACACCTCACTGAAATCAAGGTACAACAGGAAAACAGGAGTTACAAAATTGGTACTAGTTCACCAAACCTTTCGGTATTTTCTTTGTTTCACCTTTGCTTCTTAATACTGATAAGAAAATGGATCATTTATTTCTATGCGGTTACAACTGACAGAAGTGATTCAGTCGTTATGCATCCAAAGTACATTAGCAGAATTACAAGGAATCAATTATTAATACAATCAAGTATCTTACCAAATTGAATTTTAAAAAAATGCCATAATTTTAATTACCCTCTCAAAGAATAAACAAATTTGGTAGAATTCAGATCATAATCTCAAATTCTAACAGTAAGCTTCCGTCCACCACTACGCTTAAGATTTTATCAGAGGTTTTCGGATATAATCGATTGAATTACAAAAGCTTTATGTAATTCAAATATAAAAGTTCTTTGAGAAATCAACCAAAGTCTGAACTACCCATTTTAAATCCCTTAAAAAGAATAGAACCAAAATTCAACAAACACTTCAATTCCAAATACCTCGCAACCCATCAGAGAGGAACACATAAGAGAATGGGGGTGAGTAAACGAAATGTAAAATAAATCTCGAGAACTGGTAGCTAAGAAGAAGACAAACCTCAGCTTCGAGCTTGGCGATATACGCTATAAGCGCAGCTTTATCCCTTCGTTTAATAGATTCCTCATCGAACCCAGCTTCTTTGAGACGCCTCCAAATAGCTTCGTCTGCAAGTGGGGTTTGCAAAACCCTAGAACCAGGGGTCAGAGACAAAGCCTTGCCGGAACTCAAAGTAACTCCGGCACGTTGGGACCGCGGACTCGCCATTTCGGAGTCCGAATTGCAAAAGAAACAAACCCTAAAACAGTGAAAACGTACTCAATTCGACCCCCGGCAACGACCGATCTTGGAAGACGAAACCTACTGTCGCTATCTCTTCTCACTCCCTTTCCGAAGTGGGAAGCATGATCGAGTTCCTCCCACTTGGTCTACTTTCTTTCTTCTCTGAATCGCTTTTACTTTTTACTCTCTCAGTCTTCAGTTGGCTCAGAGCGTAATTCAATTTCACATAATACAGTCAAACCAAAGTCAGCGGAACGATAAGAAGGAGATGAAATCTACGACGCCGTTTTATCGTTAATCAATTGAACAATTTTTGGCTTTAAAATCGCATCTGATTCTGAGATTAACGGCTTGATTAGAATTTAAGTAAGGTAAAATTAATAGAAGATTTGTCAGAATCTCAGTAGGCTTACAAGGGAATGAAAGGAACGAAGCTTGAGTGCGACAGTCTACAATCCACGTCATGTCGTTTAGCTCTTTTTAAACTCATAATTTGGGCCGTTTTGTTTGGATAGTTTCGGCCCAATATTGCAACTATCGAGAAGCCCAAGATCCATTGATGGAATTTACCGTTGATGGACATTTAACAACCTTCCAAGTTTCTAGCATGACTATTGGAGGAATATTAGGCAATTTGTTATCTTTTTTTTCAAAATTATGCAGAACATATTTACAAATTTGGTTTGAAGAGAGAGATTTCAAATTTTTCTTTTTTTATTCATAAATATCCAATGGGTTTTTTTAAATTTAAAATTAAGTCAAATAGAATAATTTTGAGACGTTAAATTAAGAAATATTCAAGCATTTTCCCTCCATTTAGAATACAAAAGTTCAAGAAATGGGAAAAAAAGTAAAATACAAAATTTACTGATAGAGACCTTTGATTTTGAATTATTAATAGAAAATTCAAATATGATAAGGTTAAATAAGTAATTTGACTCTCAATTCTATGAAATCCTACCAAATTCAATAGTTCTAGTTTAAATCCTTCTCTTTTTAGAATAACAAATAACAAATTCATTTCAAACCTTACGTAAAAAAAAAAAAAAAAAAATCAAACCAAACTAAAATCTCCTAAAATGGCGAGGTTCCAAAACACAAGTTGTACTAAAAAACACACACACACCATTAAGTATTTTTTTCAGGCCAAAAAAATTTAATTGGACTGAACTAAGAAATACAACTAAATTAGATAATTTTATTTTGGTTAAAAATCATTTTTGGTCCCTAAACTTTCATGAAAGTAACAATTTAGTCTCTTAATTTTGATTTGTAACGATTTAGTCCCTGTACTTTCAATTTGGTAACAATTTAGTCCATGTACTTTTATTTTTGTAACAATTTAGTCCCTGAACTTTAATAAGTAACAATTTTAGTCCTTGTACTTTCAAATTTGTAACGGTTTAGTCCCTATCGTGAAAATTAATGTAAAGATTTAATGAAATTTATTACATATATAGATTAATAAACAGATTTTGGGATTGAATAGCTTTATAAGCTACAGAGTTTAATCATTAAATAATAAAAGTCAACATTATTTTCATGATTCCTTTTGTGACAGGGATTAAATTGTTACAAATTTGAAAGTACAAGGACTAAATGTTACAAATTTGAAAGTATATGGATTAAATTGTTACTTGTTAAAGTTAAGGGACTAAGTTGTTACAAAATTAAAAATACAAAGACTAAATCGTTACAAAACGGGCCTATTTTATTTTCGAAAATATTCGTAGAGAGATTTGATACTTGATTTTGGGAAATTGTAGTAGATAGCTAAAATAAAATAAGAGTTTTGAAATTTGGCTATAACTATATAAGATTTTTAAAAATGGCTAATTTACATTTTTGGATGAATTTCCATATTTTTGTTTTCCTTTATTGCCCTTCTATCAAATTCAACCATTTACTGTCATTGACTAACTGAACACTTGTTTTACGTGAGATTAAGTTAACAGAATCTAATCCAAATCTTTTTTTTTCCTCAAATATTCACATCTTATGGATACTGTTTTAAACTATTGTTACTTTCTAAATTTAAACACTAGAAATATTTTTATAATTTGTTTTCAAAATGTCACATTTTTCCTAATTCAACCATTAATTTTATCCAAATTTCATGATCCATTCATATAAACCTAATAACACTAGCAAATTTCATGATCCATTCATATAATTTGCTCCTCCCAAACTTTTTCATTCATTGATTTTATAACAATATTGGTATGTATCATCATTTTTTATTTTAATATAACAATATTGTCCATTTTTTAAAAAACAAATTATTTTTTATTTTAACCGTGTAAAATTTCAACCGTTTATTTTATTTTTTTTTTGTTCATTTTATAATCTAACAACCGTTTTTTTAAATATAACTACTTATAGTTTTTTATTTTATTTTATACGTTTTACTGCCATTCCCTCTTTCTCTGTTGATATCCCTCCCCTTTTCACTTCACGTTGGTTTTTCAGATACTGTTCTTCCATTCTCATAGCAAGACCAAGGTACACATCTCCCATCACCATTGCAGGTTGTTTATTGCATTCATTATCTCTAATTTGTTACTTCAAGTAGGAGTCTCTATTTTTTGTGCTATATTTTTCTTCCCTTTTTAAAAAATGGTATTGTAGAGTTAGGTTCGATTCTTGGCTCATGAAACTTTTTTTCCTTTTATGTACAGGAAATGTCACCTCAACCTATCACTATCCTATTTGATGGTAAATGGGATGAACAAAATCACTACAAAGATTTTAAGGCATGTCAAGTGTTAGTTCCCATGAATTCTTCCTTATCATTTCTTATTAACTACATCACAGACACGCTCGAATTTACAGATGGAAAAAAGGTTACCCGATTGTCTTTTTATAGAAATGGGGCAAATAAGTCTGTTATAAATAGGATATGCGAAGACAGAGATGTGAGTTGGGTTTTGTCTGTAATATCAAATGATATATGTAGTGACTTCTGTATCGTTGTGGACAACGAAAATATGGATGCCATAAGTTCTAGAGGGCAAAACACCAATAGTTTACAGAACAATGAAGTTGGTAAAAAGAATGAATTTAAGTTCATTGATTCAATTGAAGACTATATGGCTTCTGATTTTACGCTGGAGGAAAACTGTGTTTTTCAAAACAAATTAGAATTGAAGAAGGTTGTCTATTGTCTTGCTCTAAAGGGAAACTTTCAGTTTACAACTGAAAAATCAAATCGAACACAATTTGTGGTTAGGTGTACAGAAGAACTTTGTCAATGGTATCTTCGCTCCTCACGTTATAGACAAGGTGATTTTTGGGTTATCAGAAAATTTGTCAATGAACATGATTGCTCTATTGACATTGTCCAAAATGATCACATTCAGGCCACAGCATCCATAGTGAGTGAGTGTGTTAAGGCCCTTCTAAAAGTGACCCCACACATGCAATGTCGGCCTCGTGACATAATTGAATACATGCGTAAGAAACATGGCATTAATATTAGTTATGGTAAAGCATGGAGAGCACGAGAGATTGCATTACGTGATATTGGGGCTCCCCAGAAGAATCCTATGCCCTTATCCCATCATTTGCAGCAAGACTAATTGAAAAAAACCCAGGTAAATATCGTTATTTACATGTAATTCTACTTGTCTCCATAGTTTGTTATTTGGTGTAATTGTAATTATTTATATTTCAATGGTGTTTATTTACTTCTATTTGTGGTTATTTACATTTCATTATTTATATTTTTTAACTATAATTGTATTTACCATTATTAGGTACTTACACAGCGTACGACATAGATGAAGAATCGTTTTAAATATTTTTTTCTCAGCTTTGCCGCTTCCATAAATGGATGGAAACACTGTTTGCCAATAATCGCCGTGGATGGCACAGCTTTGAAAAACAAATTTAATGGAACATTGCTTACGGCTTGTACGTTGGATGGGAACTCACAGAACTATCCATTGGCTTTTTGTATTGTTGACTCAGAGAATGACGCTTCGTGGGAGTGGTTTTTTCGCAATCTTAAAGCTACATTTGGCGAACATAAGGATTTAGTTATTGTCTCTGATAGGCACCATAGCATACCCAAAGGAGTCCACCGAGTATATGAGTCTGCACATCACGGTATTTGTATTTATCACTTATTAAAGAATCTTAAAAGTGATCATAAGAAGCCTATTGATGAATTGTGAAAGTTGATTTTTCCTAAAAGATATTGACACATCAAAAAACCAGTATTTAATAGATATTCACCGTCAAATATTATTTATCTATGAATTATTACCTTATATACCTTATGGAAGTCTGTCACAATATCATCTCGTTGTTCCATATCCACCTCAGTTCCCGTTTCGTCTCCACTATTTTCTTTATTCCTCATATAGTCCACCATTAGATTGATTGTACTAACTAATTCATCCATTCGTCTAATCATTGTTTCTTGATTCTTTTCTATAGTTTTAAGACGTTCTCCTAAATTAATGATATCAGAATTTGATGGTTCACCATTTTTCACTGGAATGATCGTTTCAGGGTGTGGGACCGTCTCTTTTTGTACTTTTTCCTCCCTCATCTGCAAAGCAACTTCTTCTTCTAGGAATGATGCAAAATATGATTTTTGAAGCTCCTCTATAGTTGCCACCAGGGGAACAACCTCCAACTAAAAATTGAAATTACTTACAAGATATAATTATTCGAAATTACCTTTGTATCTAAGCATAAAAAGACTACATACCTTTGGAGAACGAAATACTTGTGCTTCAAGGTCTTTCCATTCTGGTTGTAGTTCCGCTGCCCAATTTACTATCCTGGGAGTTCCACTTCCAATTCTTCTTGCATATTTATTTGGAGGGGTACTAAGGGTAGGGATGACCTCATATGCCCACACTAAAAGAGCATATATAAAGCCTCCCATACCAATTCCAACTGAACATTTACTAGTTGTAGCTTTTCTCATATAATCTACTAACATATCAAAAGCTACTTTGCCCCAAGGATAATTGTTAAATAACTCATCATCATCAATCATAAGTATATGATCCATCTCCACATTTACAGTATCTTGTCTTGGAAGTAAGAAACTCTCTAAACAATAAAGTAATGACATTTTCAACATGTCCTCATCGGGTGCGTTCTTATTCACCTTAAATGCCAGATTGAGATATTTTCTAGTTACCACCTTATCTCCTTCAAAGTAAATATTTCTAAAACGCCCACCGCCTTTAATACTATCTTTGTTAATATGTGGCAAAATTCCACAATTAAGACCAGTAATCAAGGCAAAATCCCTAAGGCCAAATTTTATAACATTACCTCCTATATTAAAATTAATCTCAGACGACTTCTTAGGTTTGCACTGTTTTTGGATCAGATGAAGCAACAACTGTGATGAAGGTTTTGTAATGGAAAAATTTAGGAAGTGACCAAAACAAGTTTTCCTAAAACCCTCCAACAAACGTCCCCCCAAGTTTGATTTTATTTTCTCCATAACGTCGACTTTGCTGTAAAGATTGATTTTCAGCGGCATTGCCCTTTTACTCTTCAACATTAAGTAAATTTCGTCCTAATAATTATCACCAACAAACGAGAAACTTATTATGAGCTATAAAATAAGTAATTACCAATATAAATTTCACCTCATGTTTAGTATGACTTACCTCCTCTTCATCATGTTCCAAGTCACTAGTTCTCCTATTTACTCCTTTTTTAAAACTAACCGTTTGATTTTCCCGTTTATCCTTCATTTCAAAGAGAGCATATAAATTCCTCAGGTATTAACTAATCAAAATTGTCTAGTTCAAAAGAATATAACCTCATACCTTTTTTCTCAGCTGTTTTTCTTTAGGAATACCTTTATGTTTCTTCTTTTTTGGTTTCGAGCATTCATCTTCTCCATCATTTGAGGAATTATCTGATTCTTTTGTTGTTGTATTATTCATCGACTCCTCTATTTCTGCGTCACTTTCTTCATTCTCCACGTCCTATCAATCAATGTCATAAGTTTAATTAATCAACTATCAATGAATGTAATTATACTTATATTCACATTGTACTTCCATATAACTAACTTCACTATCATCACAAAAAGGATAATAGCATGGTGTACCTCATGGTCGCTGTCAAGAGAAATAGGTGATACTTCTCTGTTTGATCTACCTTTAGGTATTACTACTGCAGTCCTAAGTCTCTCGCTAGCTCTCCTCTTCAAACTATCTTTAGTTTTTGCCATATAACCTAAAGATGCTATATCAATATAACAAACAATTATACTAAATATAACAAACACAATTACAACACAATTAAAAAGAAAAAAAAACACAATTACTTTAATTATTTTTAATTCATTAAAACAAAAATCTAAATATGGGATAATAACAAACATCTAAACATCTAAATGATATAAAAGATAATAACAATTTTGGTTTATAAATAGGGGATTAATTCTTGTAATATCTCATCAGATTTTCAATATCTCACCGCTGGGGATACCCACCGCAGAATCGACGTGTTGGAGGATACCCACTGCAGAATCGACTATCACTCAGTTGCAGGTTGCCGCTGCCCAAGCCTGCACACGTGTGGGGTTTTCACTCAGTTGAAGGAGGAATTGCCATAAAACCCAACAGCTGCTCGACGTCAATAATGATTAGACCCAGAAATTGTCGTCATTCAAAATTTTTCCACCGCTGCAATTCCGATTGGAACCCAGGCACCGTGCAATTGAGGTATGAATATATTAGGGTAAATTACAAATATTTAAAACGGAAACCCTCGTTTATATGTGTATCTTAGAGTATGCCTTATCAAGTGTAAACCCCAGATAGGTTGGAATAATCAGTGTAAATACTTTATCTTTATCAAGTTGTTAAATGGAAAAATGTATTTATGTTTAAGATTTTATGTTGAATATCTTAACAATCGTGTTTCTCAAAAATTTAAACACAGATTTACTTATATTTTTATCAAATTTACTTATTTTTATCGAATAATGTACTTTTTTTTTTTTTTTTGAGAAAATGTACAAAAAATTGTTTCTGTTATATTAACGTTTACCAATTTTCAATTTCATCTTATGGATAAAGTTTATAAATTTTAAATTTTATATTTAATTATAAAAAATGTTATTTTAGAGTTGGTTGTTTCCTATTTTCTAGCCATAAGTTCCTCTAGCTTCCAAAATTTACTTCCAAGAGAGAGACTGTTTTAAGGGTATATTAGTCCAATCGAATAATTTATAAACTTTAATAATTAACTTGTAGCCATATTTGAAATATTTGGCATTCGTCTTTGTATCTACTGTTAGCCCGGCCCAATTTAAGCCCAATCCAACTGAATCCAAACGCTGCAAAACGGGCCTAAAGGCCCATATAGCCTTTTTCTAGACCTTACTGGTTTTTCCGTACAACTCCGTGGGGGCAGGGCAATCAATCCATTTCCCGTTTGAAAAACCGTTAAAATATATTTTCCTTTTTCCTTTTTGAATAAAGAAACCGAATATTTTGCACCGCGTTGCATTTCATTTAAAAATCTAAGATTGCCCAGGGTGGCCCTCCTCTTCCACTGCAAAATCCAACCAGACTGGATGATTTATTTATGGTGGACTTTTTTTTTCACACAGGATAAGATTCTTATAGCCATTCCAATTTGACATGATAGAGAGAATAATAATGCATTCTGCCGTCTTTATTTAATTATTCTGCTTTAACCAGTCATGTCACGTCCTTAACCAGTTACCATTAACCCCCCTCTAAAATACACCCAATAATATATGCTACTTAATTAGGTTCACGGAAAAATAAAATTTTATCATAAAGTGTGTCATTTATGTGGGATTGGAGGGAAGAATGAGAAATGATTGGGTCCAGGATTAAGTCGTGTTAGTTAATGATGCTGGATGAGATTAGTCAAGTTGTTGTTTGTTTCGAATGATTCAAATTATTGAGAAATTTCGACCTACTAATATGCCTGACAAAAGAAAAATTTTATAATACTATGATTTAATTAAAAATTTTCTATACGATCTCTATTTATTCATTTTCATATCAATGATATTTAGAAAATAACTCAGTTAAATAATGTATGATTTAATAACATGTTAAATTATTGAGTTGTACAGAAAATTTTCGACTTTTAAGGCGAAATCTAAATGGATGCATGAAGGGACGGGATTGAAGATAATGGATGTGGGACCAACTTCACGTGGGTGTCGTGTGAGTTTCCTCCGATGGAGAATTTCCGTGCCGCCCACTTCCCTTGGCTTAATTAGGTTCAATTTTGGTTTTAATCTCCCAACTATCTTTCATTTTTTCTGAAACTGATTTTAATCCTATTTTGGAGAAAGAAAATTTATTAATTTAGGTATAATTTGTTGAAACTTTTTTTTTTCTTTTTTAATTAAAGTGACATAGTATGCGATTCTTTGAACGTGAAACTATTTGTGGCTTTTGATTTTGCATTTTGTTATTTTTTAAAAAGACTTTTGAATAGGTTGCTGTATGTGTAAACTGCAATATGCTTATATGTTTTTTTTTTTTTTTTTTTTTGAGAAAAATATGCTTATATATTAATTTAATCATACTTTTGTCGTGTAATTCCATTTTTTTTTTTAAAAACTATATATGTGATAAAAAAAATAAAAAATAAAACTATACGTGCGTGTGTGTATTTTTAGAAAAGAAAGTTTATTAAGGACTCTTCTAACACAAGAAACATCTCTCAGCTAAAATTTTCAAATAATTTTCGTCAAAAACATTTTGTCAAATATTTTAATACGTACTAAAAAAAACTGCAGATCCTAATTTATTTTTAGGATAAAACTTCAAAAAATTAAATTAACAGTTTAATTATCAACTTTCGAAACGATGTCTTTTAGCCTATATATCATTAAAAAAAATTAATAGTTATTTGAACCTTTTATATGTTGTGTCAATAGATTTCTTAATTTTGACTTATCAATTTAACGCTTATGTAATGCATGAATTGTGTAATTTAAAAAACACAGTAGTAAGATGATTTGGTACAAATTCGTGTGGATGGCATGACATTTAATTTATGGAACTAATAGCATGGATCAAGTTAAGAAGTTTGTCTTTGAAGTTTGTTTAAAAAAAGAAACTAAATATGAGAACTTGATAGACAAACTTGAAAATATAGATACTAACAAAATTTTAAAATTATATGAATTAAATACACGTGAGTTCATAGATCCAACTTATAATTAACAAAAAAAGATTATTATAGTTGTTGTAAAAATTTTTTTAAAAAAAAAACGATTATTATAGCCTATAGTTGTTGTTGTTGTTTTTTTTTTTTTAAATAATATTAATTTAAATGGAAGCCAATCATATAGGGAAAATATGCTCCGGTGGCCATATGGGACTTTTCTCCACATGTTTCAAACCTTTTTCAACAGTAACGTAGCTCCACTTCTTCACATCTTGTCAACCCATTTTATTTCCACTAAAGCTCATAGCATAATATAAAAAAAAAAAAAAAAAAAAAAAAAAAAAAAAAAAAAAAAGCTAATCGCCTAATACTCAGAATTATAATTCAACTTTCCGTTTAAAAAAAAAAAAAAGAATTAGAATAAACATCAGATTGGAATCTATTCTCATTTATTCAAATAAAGAATAATAATCAATTTAAGATTGATTTGCAATTAAGTCAAACAGAAATATCATTATAAAAATATCAACACGAGAATAATAACACACTTTTTTAATTTCCAACACAAATGTCATACATTTTTCTATGTAAAAAAAATATATTCTTTTTTCTTTTCAAACAAAAAAGAAAAGGAATATTGCCTTTTTAGTTTAACACAGTAATTCAGATTGTAAAGGAACTGTTCCTTGTTCTTATCTTTCTGGCGCTTCAATACATTGTAGTTTAAAGTAATTATAATTATTGCAGAGTTTGAATTTAAGACATTTTAAGATTGATGTCACGTTAAATCATTATAAGTTTCAAATAATTAGTATTAAACTTTAAAATACTGATAAATTGAATATTGTTTTAAAGAAACCAAATAATAAACCGTTTAAATCAACTTTACCATCCAAATTACAATTTTTATATTATACAAAGCAGTTTTTTTTTCAAAAAAATAATATAATGTTATTATAAAGGTAAGAATTCAAATCATTATTTAACTTGTGAAAAAAAAATGTTTAAATCAACAATATAAAAAAAATGTTTAAATCAAAAAATTCAGTGTTATATTTACCAACACAAAAAAGAAAGTAGGCCCTATTTGGGAGTAGTTTTAAATGGTTAAAATCGTTTTTTCCTGTTCAAAATTTATACCAGACGTGTATTTAATCATTCAAGCTCATTCTAATATTTGGTTTTACACTGTTAAACACAATTTACGCATGTCATGAAATTTTATTTTGAATACGACATTAAAATTACTCAGACCCCGTTTAATAACCATTTGGTTTTTTATTTTTTGTTTTTAAAAATTATGCTAGTTTTTCTTCAATTTCCTTATCATGGTTTTCATCTTTATCAATCAAACATTCGAATTCCTAAACAAATTCCAAAAACAAAACACATGTTTTTTAAAACTATTTTTTTTTTAGTTTTAAAAACCCGATCCTTGGTTTTTGAAAATGTAGAAAAAATATATACCAAAACATAGAAACTTGTAAGTAGAACTAGTGTTTTTAAACTTAATTTTCAAAAAATAAAAAACTAAAAACCAAATAATTATCAAATGGGGTCTTAGCAATCACTTATAATACCCTCAAAACCAATATCAAACACAACCTAAGAGTAAATTGTGCATGATTTTTAAAAAATTCAAAAAATTGATTCTTTTGTGTTTTTTTTAATATGTATTTATTTTTTAGTTCAACTTTTTAGACAACTTATTATTATTATTATTAAAATGTATTGTTTTTTTTTAAACGAGGTGAAATTTTTTAACATATATATATGCTTATAAATAATCTTAATAATCAAGAGAAAATCATTGAAATCAGATTTATTATCAAAACATGTTTTAAATTTTCTAATTCAATAGTTGTCAAAAGAAAAAAAAATAAAATCTCTAATTCAATAAATAAGAGAGATGACATTTGATACCCATTTTGATTCGAATTCAATGCACCCGACATCACTTCCATAATACTTATCTGTCTTGTTTTAGTTTTTTATTTTTTTTTCGTTAATTTCAATATTCACTACAAGAAAAATTGGTTCTGCCGACGAACTCTCTCTCGACGCCAGGAGACGGCGTCGCGAGAAGCTATTTCTCTCGACGCCGAAAAAATCACGTCGGGAGAAACATGGTGGGAGGACTCTCTCTCGACGCCGTCAAGACGGCGTCGAGAGAAAGGCATTTCTGCCGACGCCATTAATGACGGCGTCGGCACAAACCTAGACGAAAAAAATCCCTAAATTAAACCCCATTTTCACCCAGGTTTCTGCCGACGCCGTCAATGACGGCGTCGGCAAAAAAGCCTTTCTCTCGACGCCGTCTTGGCGGCGTCGAGAGAGATGACATTTCTCTCGACGCCGTCAAGACGGCGTCGAGAGAAAGTCATTTCTGCCGACGCCATTAATGACGGCGTCGGCAGAAACCTGGGCGAAAAAATCCCTAAATTAAACCCCATTTCTTCCCCATTTCTTCTCTTCGACGACAAGCCCCCCCTCGAGTTCTCTTTTCTCCGCCCGTCGCCACCCTTTGAATTGCAGCCTGTCGCCGTTCGTTCGTCAGTCGCGCCACGCCGTCGTCCGTCATCCTCTCCCGTCCTCTTCCTTTGCTCTCCCATCGTCGTCCGGTTAGTCTTTCTCCGAACCTTCATGCTTTTTGGGAAAATTTGAATGTTGGCTGAATTTGTTGTGTGTTTTTGTCAATGGTGGAGTAGTTGATGATGGAGGGTTCTTTGTTTATGGTTTGAGTAAATGTTATGGGGTTCTATTGAATTGGATTGAGTTGGTGCCCTTAATGTGTTTGATGTAATGCTTGAATGAAACCTTCTTTACTATCTTTTAATGATCTTTTTAGGTTGTCTCTTTTTTGTGGGGAATTTGGGTTTTGAAGCTTATTTGTGTAATTAGAAGTGTGATTTGGATGTTATTTATATCATTAAAGTTCATTTTTGAGTTTTTTTTGTGTGATTAAAATGTGATTTATAGGTTGTTTATGTGATTAAATTTCGATTTTGAGCTTCTTGTATGATTTAAGTATGATTTTAAGTTTACTTGTGCAGATAAATTGTGTTCAAAGTGTGATGTGAAACATGTTTGTGTAATTAAAACATGAATAAAATGTAGGGGGGGGGGTCTTTGTTGTTTTCACTTTACTTATGTTTTAAAAAGGGAGATGTTGTTTCATTTATCTTTTAAGTAGAGTTAGTAGTGAGATTTGTAAATGTTGTTTTAGTGGAAGGATTGATAGTTTTTACATCCATTAGAATTTAGTGAATGTAGTTGAAAATTAGGGAGGGAGGTTAATGTGTTCGTTATTGTGATCTTGCTTATGCAAATGAGATTGACTTGAGAGTTCTGGTTAATAGGATTGGCTTAAGTCGAGTTAGGGGGTTGTGTTCTTATAATTATGTTCTTCGAGAGGTTTGTTCGTTTCTTATTTAAGGTTCATCATTCAATGTCCATTGGAAGTTTGGGTGTGAAGTGTACACAAAATGCTTGAATGTGTTTGATGTATAAAAGGATATGTTTTTGTTTACGTTTATTTATTTTTATGATAGTTTGTTGATGTTATGTTCATTATTTTTTAAAGGTTTGAAGTTTTTGGTTGTTTTTGTATATATGTTTTGATCTTAGGCTTATAAAATTTTGATTGTTCATTATAGTTGGTGATATGTTTTGTTGTTAATGGTTGATGCAATGGAAAAAAAACCTTTTGAGTAGGGGTTGATGTTTAGAGATTGATTTGAGGAGGGGTGAGAAATTGCTTTGAGTGTAGGGGGTGGGTTGTTGCTTAGAGAGATTGTTTATAAGTTTAAGTTTTTACTGTAATGTTCATTGAGATGGATTAATTGTAGGTACGTATATTAATTGTAGGTACGTATATATATAGATTCATAGGATGAAAATATTGTTGCTATCCTGCAGCTATGGTAGCAAATGATATTGTAGTTAGTTTTTTAAGCTAGAATTGTTTGTTCAATTTCTTATCTTTAGTTAGATTGTTCTTAAATGACTTTAACTTTGTTCTTAAATGACTTTGAGTTGGGGGCGAGGGTGTCATAAGTTTGACATTTGTAGGACTATGTTCTTATGTTTAGATTGATATGTTTTATGAGAGTTTGATTGCTTGTTAGGAGTAATTTGTTGGTTCTTACGTTCTTTGTTGGTTCTTAAGTTATTTGTTGGTTATATTATGGTGATAAGTTTTTAAATTGTTTGTTGGTTATATTATCGTTCAATCTTGAGGTTGAGAGTTTATTGTTATTGTGTTTTATTAGTTGGTGGTAACAGAGATAAACATGACTATTTCATAAGTTCTTTAAGTTCTTTGAGTTGTTTGTTGGTTATAATTATTGTGTTTCATTTAGTGGTAAGAAAGGTAAGTTTTACTTTATGAGCTTTGTTGGCGTTATAAACTTTAGTTATAGTTATTTGAGATAAGTTATTATGTTTCTTTTGTTGGTTGTAGTTATTGTGTTTTAGTTTATGAGATTGTTAAAGTTTTAGTTTATGAGATAAGTTGAAGGTTGTTATATTTTTTGGACTTTGAGTGAGTTTTGTTGTGAGCTAGGTTAACTGACTATTTGATAAGTTATCATGGTAGATGTCTTATAGATAATTACAAATTTATATTTGTAAGGATTAGTAAATTTTAGAATGTTGAGGGTCGGTTTGATGTTGTTTTATTATGATTTGTTGCTTATGTTCTTTGAGTTCTTATGGTCTATTATCTTTTGTTTTGCTTATGTTCTTTGAGTTCTTTAAGCTCTATTATCTTTGTTGCTTATGTTTTTTGACTTTTTATCCTCGTAATTTCTAACTTGTAGTAACCTACTATTGAATGTTAGTTATTGTTTTTCTCACTTTTGATTGGTTTATGTTATTATGTTATTAAGTTTCAATATTGAGATTGATATACTTTTTTAAGAAGTTAGGTTCATTATTATTGTGTTTAAATTGTTTGACTATTTATATTAACATAATTAACATCTCTTTTTTCTTTTATATAGGTGATTAGAGTTGATGATTGGACACATGTGTATCTTTTGGAGTCCACAAAGAGCTCGTTAAGTGACGAAAGGCTTTTTACGCACTTTTATTTTTCGTTTAATAACTCTTTAATTTTGTGTACCAACTTTTGTATTTATGTATTTTATGTGCTATTAGGAATCATGTATGAACATATTTATTTCATTTGTGGAAATAAATAAAATGAATTGTGTTAATTGTGTTTTTTAATTAAATTAATTTTAAAAACAATATATATATATATATATATATATATATATATATATATATATATATATATATATATATATTAAAAAAAATTACTTTCTGCCGACGCCACGTGGACGGCGTCGGCAGAGACTATTTCTGCCAACGCCATCCACGTGGCGTCGGCAGAGACTATTTCTGCCAACGCCATCCACGTGGCGTCGGCAGAAAGTAATTCGGATGGCTTTCTGCCGACGCCGTTAAAAGTGGCGTCGGCAGAGGTTCTGCCGACTGCCTTTTTTCGACTTTCTTCCCGACGCCCTAAAATGCGTCGGGAGAACCTTTGCCGACGCATAAACTAACTTCTGCCGACGCTTTTGCGCGTCGGGAAAAGGTGAATTTCTTGTAGTGATTGAAATGATGTTCTAAATCTAATTAATATAATTCAAACAAGAGTGATGTTTTAATAGTTATTTATCCGTTTTACATATGCGTGTGTGTGTTTTTTTTTTCTTTTTTTTTTTAGCACAGTAGAAAAAAGGGAAACTAAGAAATCAAAGAAAGGAAAAGTTCATCCTTGCGAATCACGTTATTCACCCTACAAAAAGGGTGTTTTTTTCCATCCAAATCCTTGCCATGTTTGTCCTACAAACATGAATAGCTAGAGCATGGGCAACAATATTACAACCTCTTTGTGTAAAAAGGAACCGCCTTCAACAATAAAATATCTTATGCGTGTGCATTATTGTCTTAGGTTTGTCACCTGTGTGAATTAATGATAAAAAATCAAGTGAACCCAACGATAAAATTAGGTTGAATGAGCCTAGTTTAATCAATAAATAATCAAAATAAGACATTAATATCATTAAACTAATTTGAACTAACTGTTGAAGGTAACATTGTGATTAACTTGATTACACTATTATTTTGAAAAATTCAACACCAAACACCAAACACATGTATTTAGATTTTCCATATCTCTAACTTTATTCATTACCAGATTAACTATCCATCTCAATATTCAAACTGTATAGACGTCCAATTAATTAAATACTTTTTTATTGTCAAATCATCCCTCCATCCTAATATTTTAAATAAAAATATATATTTAGTATTAAATTAATTACCTCTACATATATTTAACTTGAGGTGAGAATTCAAACTTATTTTGATCAATAAACTATATATTCATGGGATGTTTTATTTATCTACTATTGAAAATAAACATTATTTTATATTTTCTTTTAGTTCACGTTTTTAACCATGGAGAGATTTTCCATCGTTGTCATATAACTTTTTTTTTTTTCCATACACTTCTTTATGTTAACCTTTATAAATATAAAGTGATATTTTTGTTGAAATTTTTAATATAAATAGATGTTAAACATCATTTTTATCTATCATCCATCTCGAATGTAACTTAACAATTAAGTAATTAGTGAGTAGATAGCCTTATTTATAATTAATATTTGTAATTTTTTTCAACCTAACAATATGTGAATTGAATCTTGAATCTCCAACCTCAAATGAAAGAATAAGTGTCTTAATCGTTGAACTATTCTCATCTCCATGTTTATAATGTTACTTTTCATCTCTATTTATACGATGGAAAAATGTCTAGGAAGCTCTCGATGTTATTTCCTAACATCTAGATTTAAGAAAAATACACAGAAAAATAGGGAGTGTGATAATTTGAAAGCCCAGAAGCGTTGACACGTGTGAATTGAATGGAACAGTTAAAAACAGAATATTCAACCCAATTAAAGTCCGTCCATCTAAAAAGACTGTTTGATTTGATTTGACACGTTAACTGGAATAAATTCCTTTTCATTTTTTTATTTTTTATTTATTTGAAATGATTTAAAAATATCAAAATCAGAGCCAACGCAAAGCGAACCCGCGTGCGACACTTTAAGCAAGCAAAAACCTTCCAACTGTTTCTGCCGGCAACCACGAGTCTTCAACTACCCCTAATTTATTTTTCTTTATTTTATTATTATTGATGTTATTTTACATTTTTATCCCTCCATCCCGCCCACGTGTCCGCATGTGACCTTCATGCGTGCACTGTACCCTCACAAAGTTGCGTGCGCACGACACCTCTCTCTCTCTCTCTGTGATGGAAAGCCGGTGGGCCGCTGACGTGGCTGTTTGCTTTTAACTACTTTCAAACGCAAGCACGCTCTGTGTGAATGTGAAAACCCTTTTCACTCCCATCTCCCTTTCCAACCAATCCTTCCATTCCATTTTTTTTCTTAAAAAAAAAAAAACACTATGTTGATTTAAAACTTGCCTACCAAATTAATTGTATTATTATATAATTTGTCCATCATGCCAACATAAGCACTAAAATAGTACAAAGTTATATATATAATTTTTTAATTTTATAAAAGATGTGAGTGTGAGAGATTTGAACCAGAGATCTTTCAATTATTAGTACAAATTTTATGTCAGTTAAGATATGTTCATGTTAGTTAAAATAATACGAAGTTAATCATATAAACTGGTTATTACTTGACACTATTTTCAAAAGAAAAAAAAGTTGATAGACAATGAATTGAAAATTCAAATATAGAAGTTTATATGATGTACTATTTTAAACTGCAAACAAATTAAATTGAAAGTTTAAAAACTTATAATAAAATTTTAAAATGGTACCAATACTAAATAGATATAACCTCACTCAAAAGTTGAAGGACCATTTTTTTTAATGCCCATGTTTTAAAATTTTAGTATTCACTTTTTAATTAAGGTCACAATTCAATTCAATGTCAAAATGGGACATGACTACTTTTTCCATCTTTACTTTTTGGACCAAGATTTTTATTCACGTAGATTTATGTCAATATTAGCCTAGACCATCAATTCATCCACAAGTTGTCATAGCCACCATCTACGAACTCTATATTACACAATAAAATTACGTTGTGTAACGTTTAAAAAAACGGTCATGATCATCCTAAAATATCTTCCATAAGTTAAAAAAAAAAATTAACAATAATTCAAACATTCAACTCTCACGTTTAAACACGAAATTATTGGTTCAAATAATTTGTTAGTTGGAGATAGAGATAAGGTAAAAATAACATGATGAAAATAGAAAAAAGTCGGTGGGAGGAGAGGGGGTTGTTTTGTTTGATTTAATAAATAAACACACTTACTTTCCACCCCCACCCTGAAAATAATGAAACAATAATGACGTCATATTGGGGTGACTAGACTTATGTTTGCCCAATTAATGCTGTATGATCTTCTTTCCACGCATTCATATCTACCCCTAGATGGTGACATTTTTTTTTTTTTTCTTGGAGGGCTTCGATTATGCTATTGACTATTTCCACCGCCGGTGGATTGTATTTGTCACATTGCGCGCAATTTGCTTCTCTTTTTTACATGATTAGATTGAAACCTATGTGTTTTATTTCAATTTCAATGTCTCATAACTATATCTTAACTTTCAATTTATCTATTTATTTATTTATTATGTAATATATTTTTAACATAGTTGTTAAATGAAGACTATATCTTAACTTTCTTATATTACGATTTAATCTTTGTATATCTTTAAATTTGTCATAATTTAATCTTTGTATTCATAATTTTATACATTTGGTCTCTAGTAGACTGAAAAGGAAAAAAAAGGAAGGAATAAAATTGCTCCCTTAGAAAAATGAAATTTTATATATAAAGAGATTGAAAATTTCAAATCTTCACACTAATTTTTGTCCCATATCTTGATTTTTAAAAGATTTGATAAAATTTTAAAATGCAAAATTTGTCCTTTCATTATGATTCTATTTTTATTTTTTTTGGGCTTTGCCTCTGTTTTTAAGTAGCTTTTTTTTTAGATTAAAAAATATTTCATAAAAACGCCATGTGGGCAATAGGAAGACGGTCATTCTAGACCAAGACATACATCCAATCTGGGACATTACCAATCCAAGTCCCACTATGATTTAATTCTCTAGCATGCTTAGTTAAGCTACCAGCCGCACTATTACAATTTCTCGGACTATAATTAAATGACACCCGTACTATTACAATTTGTTTTTAAGTACTCTTTTTATTATATATATATATATAAAAGGTCCATTGAATCTTAACAATATCTTATACAATAAAGACTATATTGTTTAAAAGTATTAAACTATAAAGAATAATTGACCCATATTTCTTCAAAAAGGAATTTTGTCCCATACTAAAATTTAAAAGCTAAATTGTTAATTTAATAAACATGTATATAGAGAAACATATTTGAGTGGGCTAGTATAATAGTTGAAACTATTCAATAAATACGTGGGGGTAAATGAAATGTACGTAGAGTGTAGACTTGCTATAATGAAGATTGAATATAATCTATACATTTATTATGCTGAAAAAGGGTACTAAGATTTAACCAAACATAATCTTAATAATTTAGAGAGAGAAATGTGACAGACAGGCTTTGGCTACGGTAGAAGACAAGAGGCAAATACGGTCGGATGAGGGAAGAAGAAGAAGAAGATAGAAAACCTTATCCAGATTCTTTTTATTTATTTAATTTAATTTAATTATTTTATTTTTACCTCCATTATTATTGCCAAATTCTACGCTCCACAATCAAACGCCAGCGAATCAAATGCCCATCCCAACAAAATCATTGGTGGGCCACACCTGTCTTATACTCTCCCCACCCTCTATTTTTATCATTTTTATTTTTATTTTTTTATCACTCAAACGACACGTCTCTTTTTTTTCTTTCCAACTTCATTATCTTTTGACATTTAAAACAAATAGCATTGTTTTATCATACTCCACTTCCGAGCGAGTTGTTTTACTTAAATCAGGAACTTCATGCAATCAGATTCTGATATCTGAATTTAATAAAATAAAAAACAACCAAAAGTCCACCCATATATAATTTGCTACTTATTATAATATACTAAAGTCAGACTCAATCGTTAAAATAAATAAATACATATATCAATAGATAAGAGTGGAATGAAATTAGTGAAATTTGGAGATGTGTAATTTCGGAAAGATGAAATGTAAAGGAGAAGGTATATTGTCTGAATGTTTAGGCATAAATGTCAATTAAAGAAGGCAAAATGAAGAAATCGTGTTAGCTTTTCAAGTGTTTGGTTTTTGTTGGTTCGTCATGCTATTTAGATGACCTAACTTGTCATCTCAGCATTGCCGACACATGGATTTTACTTTCTTTTTTTTTTCTCCTTTAAAAAAATAAAATGTTTATTGTTTTGTTATTATTATTATTATTATTCTTATCTCATTCAAAATAATAATAATAGAAAGAAAGCAAGTACTAAAGTAGGTCCAAAGTCCACTCGGGCAACTACTTTGTAGTGAGGTAAAGGTGTTGTGGATTCTTGTTGATGAATCATATTCTAGCATCATTATAACTCTTTGAACAAAATTCCAATGTTGTCGTCTACCAACTTTTCTCTCTCTAATCTCTTTCCTTTATTTTTAAAGTTCCCACAAGACAAATAAAAGAAAAGTATCATAATTATTATTCCAATAATATTACCCTACTCTCAGTGCCCATCTCTTTCTAGCTAATCCCTTTACACTCAAGAAAAAAAAAAAAAAGGGAATTGGTTGTAAATGCAGTGCAACCCTTTTGTTTTCTTACTCGTGTTTATTTTGTGTTTTTTGATTCCACTGAAAAATATGTCAATTAAAATCAACAACAAACAAATCATTATTTCGTGGCTTTATTTAATTTAATAATAAAAACGATACAAAAAGATGAGTTTTTTTTTTCCTCCCTAGGGTTAAGTAGTAGGACAAGTTTTGTTTTAAAAAAAAAACATACCCATGTCGACATGTATGGAATTGTGCAGATATTGGGCAACACATGGTGACATGGTGATGGATGGCCATCTTCCAACCAGTTCAAAGGGGGCATGGAGGTGGATAGACAGGCCATGTGATATATATATATATATATATATATATATATATATATGTATATTTACTTTGCCTTTGCCACGCACTCTCAAACGGAGCCTACTTGATTCTGCTGCTCACTGCTTTCAAAAAGCCAACCACCAAAAGGGAACATTCCGGACCAAATCATACCAAATACCAATTATCAACCCATTTCAAGTTAACACCCAAAAAACACAACCTCACTTAAATCTTAAATTAGACATAATTTTGAGCTCTAACGGCTTAACAAAAAGAGCAAACGTTTTTTTCTTCTTTAAATTCATGGACAATTTTATTAAGCAAGGTTTAAACCCACAAGTGCTGATGGTTGGCGCATATACACGGCATTAGAGAATACAGAATTGTCCTTTGATGTATATATGTTCCCCCACTTTTTTTTTTTTTTTTTTCCTCTTTGTTGTTGGGTATAATAATGAGGGGGATATCAGTAGTGGGGTACATATGGTCAACCTATGTAAGTAGCGAGATAGAAGGAGCATTCATAATTTTTTCACCCAATGCCAAAGATTCGTCTGTCTCCTCATTCTTTCCTTTGATTATTAATCCCCCACCACCAACCCATTCCCTCCATTCCCATTTCCCTCTTCTTAAACCCCCCATCCCTTCTTCTCCAAATCCCACAAACCACATCCCTTCAAAACTCTCGCACATCCCAGATGGGTTTTGATGATCTTTCTAATACAGGCCTTCTACTCGGCTTGGGATTGACGCTTCCCTCGAAACCGGCCGATCTTTCTCACAAACCCAAGAAGCCCGTCGATTTGTTCACCTTTTCTGCCGCCGAATCCGAGCCTTCTTTAACTCTCGGGCTTTCTACTGCCGATACTTACCCGCACCCTGCGCCTGACACCGCTGACTTGTGTCGCCAACCGTCCCCTCACAGCGCGGTCTCATCCTTCTCCGGCGGCAGGGTTGTCAAGCGTGAAAGAGACGTTTCCGGTGAGGATCTTGAAGAAGAGAAAGCTTCTTCTCGAGTTAGTGATGAAGATGAAGATGGGTCTAATGCCAGGAAAAAACTTAGGCTAACTAAAGAACAATCTGCCCTCTTGGAGGAGAGCTTCAAACTTCACAGCACTCTCAACCCTGTATGTAATCAATCTCGCTCGATCGATCACTTTTCCGATCGATTTCATTTGTTAGTTTAGCTTCTTCTACATATTCTAATCAACCTCTGGTTTCGTTTAATTACAGAAGCAAAAGCAAGCCTTAGCCAGAGAGTTAAATCTTCGGCCTCGACAAGTTGAAGTTTGGTTCCAGAATAGGAGAGCCAGGTAATTAATTGATTAAAATCATTATTGATTTAATTAAATTTGGGATTTGAAATAATCAGATCGGAGAAATTAAAACAGGGGAGGTTGAATTTGCAGGACAAAGCTAAAGCAAACAGAGGTAGATTGCGAGTTTCTAAAGAGATGCTGCGAGACGCTAACGGACGAAAACAGGAGGCTGCAAAAAGAGCTGCAGGAACTAAAAGCCCTGAAACTAGCGCAGCCTCTGTTCATGCAAATGCCGGCGGCGACACTCACCATGTGCCCGTCCTGCGAGAGGATCGGCGGCGGTGGCGCCGCTGTTAACGGCGACGGAAATTCCAAGGGCCCATTTTCGATGGCTCCCAAGGCCCGGTTTTACAAAGCCTTCACCAATCCTTCTGCTGCTTGCTAATACTATGCTAGGATATCTATTAGAATTTGCCTAGCAAGGAAAAAATGAAAAACAAATTAGGTAATTAATCAAAGAGGAAATTCCCCAGAAACCCAGGATTTTTTGGTTGGGGCCTCGTTTAGTTCTAGTTGGTTCTGTTAAAAAAAAAAAAAAAAACCTTAGTCCAATTAAATTAGTTTAATTTGTAGAAAAAAAAAATATAGTAATTACTAATCCAATTATTATGTCTCCTTATTTGATTTGATATGTTTGTATATAAAGTAAATTAATATTATTATTGAAGAAAATATTTGTGGTACGATGACTTCCCCGAGTTCTCTCCCTCCAATTTCATAATTTCGTGTAATTTTCCCTTGGTTTTGACTGATTTAAAGTGTTATGATGAAGGACAACACTAAAAGCAATAAAGATGGCCTAAAATGTAGTCCAAATTATGCGTGATTTGAGTGTCATAATTAATGGGTTAGGTTGTATTGGATTTGGATTAGGAAAGACTGAATTAAAAACCTCAATCATATATTATATTTATTGCGATTGAAGAAGTCAAGCATGGGCATTGGCATTAAAAAAATATATAGAAAAAGAAATGTACTGTAGTTAGTCAAGGGAGGTGGCTAATTAGTAGATATGAAGTTGAAGATTTGATGTGATGATTATGAGAGAGAGAGAGAGAGAGAGAGAGAAAGAGGCGTGTAAAGTAAGTAATGAATAGAAAAATTGACATGGAAAGCTAAGATAGATAATAATAAGGCAATATGAATATGGGACGATCAAGAAAAGAAAAAGGAGATAAATATTTATTTTCAAAAAAAAAAAGAAAAAAAGAAAAAGGAGATAAATATTTTTTATTTTAAAGTCACGTGAGATGCTGGAGCTTTATAGAGACCAAGAGTCCAATGCCCACGTGAACCCAATCTGAATCCCAATCCCATTCCCACCTTTCTCTGGGAATTTCATACGCTTTTCTTTTGAATTCTTTTCCCTCTTCGCTTTTGGGCTTTTTAATTCCGGCCCAGTGAGAAGTGGCCGACTTTCCTGGAAAGACAAGAGCCAGTTTCGTGGAAACTTCCAAATTGGGTCCCAAATTTCGGGTCGCTTTCAAATGTGTTTTCTTGCAAGGTTTGGTTTGGTTTGTAAAAAACTCTTTCCTTATTCATGTGTTGAAGTTTCCATGGAAGGGGGTGCATGTGGGTAGACCTTTTAGTTACATGAATTAAATTACAAGGATGTGATATTGATATTGTTGTTTAGGAAGTAACGGTCAATTCGTTCTTTTTTTAGTTTTGGTTTTTAGTGTAGAATTTGAAGGCGTCACGTTGGAAAGTGGCACGAAATTCCATTTTTCTGACTACGCACAGCCTGAATTCAAAGCCATGCCATGATATGGCTGACGCTGACGCTGAGCCTGATCCTTTCTTTTTTCTTTTTCTTTTGTTTATCATTAGAGAAGAATGGTCTCTGCTTTTCTTTCTCACGAACCAACTCCCTGCCCCCTTCCCATGAATCGTTTTTCATTCTACGCTTAAATGTCAATTTTCCAAGAACAATCATCCAACTTGTCTGCCAAGTAAATATTTACATATGTTATATGGTCCAGGCTGACACTATATCCAACCACGTTAGTACATACCGCCAATGATCTAGATACTTGGTAATTAAGCAACAAAGTGGGTGTTGGAAATGTGAGTGTAGTCCATGTTGACTACATGAGAAAAATATTATGATGGATATATAACTGGAGGATACATTAATAAAAACAAAATCACGAGGGTTTAATTTATGTCCATAATAGACAATATTATACCATTTTGTAGAGATATGTGAATGATTCAGGGATCTTAGAAGTCCTAAGTAAATTAACAAGGCTACTTGGAAGCCTAAGACATAGTTTGGATGAGACTGATATGTTGTAATTCGACGAGATGAGATTGTGCGTTATTAGGTAAGAATAAGTTTAATTTGATAAGGTGAAATGAGAAAGATGCCAAACATGTAGCTTGATGAGATGGGATTGTGAGTTACTAGGTAGGGAGAGGTCTAAATAAGGTGAAATAAGAAAGACGCTAGACACATAGTCCAACTAAGTGAAACAAGAAGTGAGAATGACAAGGTGGATCGTAACAAGATTGGATGGTCTAACAAGCATAACCTATTTGAATGGTTCTTATGAAATAATTTGCCCTAATATATGATAAGCATGCTTCTTCCCTGAGACTTGGTAATGGTAGACTGCCCATGAAGGATGTGAACAAAAAAGTACAATATTAGAAATAATGATGAAATGTCAATTTGAGTATAGTTCAATGGATAAAAGCACACATTTCATTCTGTGAAGTTGAAGGTTCAATAACCATTCCACATTTGTTATACTTACAAAATGAAAAGGGCAATGCTTGGATTGAAGGAACCACATTTTGCATTTGTAAATATAGAGCCAAAAAAGAAAAAAAAAATATCTCTCATAGAAAATAGTGAAAAAGCCTTTGAAACTTGGTGTAGTTTATTCCTCCTATGATATCTCAACCCCACACATTTACTAAATTTAAGTCCATTAGTCTATCAATGATGTTATGACAAATACCGTAAATCAACGAAATAAGAATGAAAGGACGAAGAAAACAACAACACACAAATTTACGTGGTTCACTAACGGTGTGTCAGCTATGTCCATGGATAGATGGAGAGAACAATCTTATTAATGAGGAGTAAAACGTATGTAGATCACAGAGATTAGAGCATATTAGGTTAAGATGGTTTATATATGACACCACTCTTAACCCTAACATAATAGACCCAAAATAAAAGTCCAAAACGGAAAATCATATCTAATATCTATACATAATTTAGCTTAGAGGGCGTTGCCCCCGAACCCCACTGGGCGCTTCACCCCTGGACCCCGACTTGTTGACCAGGTAGCGAGACCCCGTACTTGGTCATTCGGAATGCTTCATATCAGATTCAAAACATATCAACAAATGATAGACATTTATAACTAATAGACACCTATTGATATCTAGAGGGCATGTTTGAGAGTGATTTTAAAATGGTCAAAATCAAAATCACTTTTGTCATATTCAAAATCACTCCGAAACATGTCTTTAATAATTCAAAATTAATTTTGATGGTATGAAAATCACATTTAAAAGTGAAAAATCAAACATAAAATTGATTTTGAATAATTAAAGATATGTATCATATTTTAAAATCACTATGAAACATTCACTTAGTTTATTTATGTCAATTAGTGATATAATAGGGTATAAAGGGGAAACTCACATTAAAATATCTAAGTATGTGCGGAAAATTATCATAATTGCAAAATCATAATCTTACTACTATATTTGCAAATATGACCATGTGGACGAATAATAAGATTGCCCAAAGGAACAGTATACATTCAATTTTTATTTTATTTATTTATTTATTATATATATTTTTTTTTTGAGAAAGTGTACACCCCTAATCAAAGTGATATAAAATATATGGTCTACAATGATATTTCTTTTAGTTTCTGAAAGATACGTATTTGAGTGGTAATGTATTCCTTCTTCTCTCTCTCACTCAAGGGAGTATTGTTTTGCGACTATATCTTTCTTATGAATCTACTTTATTATCTACAATGATATTTCTTTTTTTTTTTTTTTAATTTTTTTTATTATCAAGTGAATGAATGTCAAGAAAAAAAACTTAAGTGAATGTGAAACTTTTTTTTTTTTTTTTTTTTTTTTTTTTGAGAAAGTTAAGTGAATGTGAAACTTTTGTCTTTACTGTTATGGCATTTAAAATTATTTGATGGTATATTTATGGTTGAAATAAAACCAACAACTAGTTTCAAAAAAAAAAAAAAAAAAAAAAAAAACCAACGACTTTATGTTCCAGGTCCCAGCTAATGTTATATTTATAAAATATAATTTTGTTTTTATCTTATTTATTTAACGTTGTGAGTATGACGTGAGAGTGTAAATTTGAGATGGACCGTGGGCTTTAGAGCTGGGCCTATATACTTTTCGAAGCCCAATCTACAACACAGTCCAAAGATTGACTCCCAAGGGCTGTACCATTCAACGCTGCTACTATTTGACGAGAAAAGGTTTGGGCCCGATTGATAGTTTTTCACTATTGGATGTATGAGAGAAACTACAAAAGTATATCGAATTAAAATTTGATAGTTATTAGAGGTATACAAAATTTCAAATCTACATCCAATACTTATTAAGAGGTAACTACATTGGATAATGTTTTCTATTTGACCGTATATCTACTATATATTTTTTTGGTTTGATATTTGAAGTCCTGCTCTAAATAAGTACTGAAATAATGACGGTCAACCGTAGCACAGTGAAAATAAAAAAAATATTATAGAAGCGACGCTTGGATGAACTCAAATATAATAATAAAGAACTACAAGGAACGAATTTAGTACCACATAATAAATGGTTGATAAAGTTGATGAATTATATCTTATTGTCTAAATGGCCGAAGGATCGAAATCACCAAACTTCAAGATGGTAATTAGTACCTGTAAATTACAGAATATTGATGGTTACACCAATGATTTCTCATATATGAAAGGACAAATGTCGGGAAGGAAAGAGTTATTACAAGTGCAACTTTATTAAGAACACATGTATCAATTTCAAAAGTTTTGTTCGGGCAATCACCAACTTCTGAGAGACATAAATTTCCCACCAAACACATATGCAGACTTTTATTACAAGCACTCCCCACACATTAACTCTTCTGCCAAGGACATTTTTGGATTCATCGATGAAAACACCCCAACAACAATGATCAAATTCGCCGTCCTTCCCCAAACCAAACCAAGTACATTATCAAGATTCAACACACACAAAAAACCCTTCGCCGCAACCTTTCAAATTCCGGCAACGCACTCCGGCGGCGCCACCGGGAACCTCAACTTATCCGAGCAATAATCATAAATCATGTGGTTCAAACGAACCCACCTGTATCTTTTGGCATCAATGGCACTGAGTGTTCGATAATTATCACCTTCCCACCAATTCGTCAGGCTTGCAGAGCAATTTGCAGGGCCTGGAATTGGGCATCCTTCAATGTCAAAGTCTTTGTAATAAGCGTAGAATGGGGCCTTTGTCCAGTCGATTTTCTCGAGCCCACCTCTCGTTGCCCAGTCATCGGCTTCCCATAACGTGGAATAAACTCCCATTGGCTGCAGTTTTGGATATGGGACCCCTTTGGCTTCGTTGTTCTTGTATACTCTTATTGGCACTTCATCCACTGAGAACCTAAACAAAAGAAGAACCAATTCGTTAAAAACGTGAGCAAGTTTCTTCTTTTTCAAGTTCAGAAATTGAATTAATTTACACTATATGTTGATGATTCCAGAGGATTGAGTATGTGTGGAACTCAGCGGCAGGGTCGAACCAGAGGTTGATCCTCTGTTCTCTGTTGCCCTTTCCATGTGCGTAAATATTGGTCTGTACTGTGTATGGTTGCCCACTTCGATTTCCTAAGAACTCGAAGTCTAATTCGTCTCTTGTTGTGTCTGTATCAGAGCTCATCTACAACCAAATGCCAAATACAATCAAACTTATATTAATCTAAATTTAAGATGGGAACTTAATTAATCGTTAACGTACGTAGAAGGCTGTGACAGTTCCTGCGGAGTCCCCCGGTATGAGCTTGATCTTCATGCTGATTTTACCGAACAGGAATTTGTTCTTTGAAGCAAACCCACATCCTGAAAACAACAGAACACATCCAAATTAGCTGCATTTCCTTCTTATTTCTCAAACCCATTTCGCCTCTCTTTCTAAAGGTTAAAGTTTTGCTTCGAGTAAGTCACCGGAGTTTTGGTCGAGGACGAGTTGGATGGCGGTTCCGCCGTGGAGTTGGTTGATGTGGGAATCGGACCATGTAATCCTGAAATCTTGGAGAAACGTCGCCGGCCGGCCGGCGACGGAAATAGACAACAGGAGAAGAGTGAAAACAGAGGAAGCAGCAGCTGTTTTCAAGGAGAGTGTACGACAATGTATGGCCATGACTGTTTTAATTTGACAAGAAAGGATCAAAACTTTGGGGCTATAAATAGCTGCATGATGTGCATTCAAATGGAAATATGAATGAAGAGCGGGAATTTCTTGTAATCAAAGCTTTGCATTTGCAATTGCATCGATGGGTCCAGAAAAAATTCAATCCTTTAATATATTCCGAGCTGTCATAGATGCATTTTTCGTTGATTCGCTGTCCAAGAATCAACGAAGCAAAAGAAGAAAATCTTGCATTATAACATACCTTGAGCTAAGTGGAGTGTAAGCCTCTAACTCCAGAGCGACAACGAATTTGACCTACCTCATCAATGTTATTTATTCATAGCTGGGGCTTCTTCGAAGTTGAACCAATTGAAGCTCTGGAATTAGGTGGTTGATTTAAAAGATGATGGTTTATTTAGTTCATGTAATTCTGTACAAAATCGACCACGGAATTCGTTTTCAAAATTACAGAAACTGGGCTTGATTGATTGTTAGCCAGTGAGCTTGGTTCAGAGGGGGCCCTTTGAATTAAGTCCTGAGATATGGAGGGACATTGTATTAATGTATAGACGACAATATCAGTGTCGGTTCCTTTTGCTTTACAAATTCCAATTCCCCAACCTTTTTTTTTTTGCTTTTGGGTATGAGAAATTCCCCTTTAAACAGACAAATAGAATTGTCGGCTAGAGTTAAGAAAGGAGTACTAATGGGCTCTCCTTAGTTTTAAAGTGGAGTGTACATCCATTAATGGAGGATTGACCAAGTGCAATTTCTTTCTTTCACTTGATTGATTCAAAGGAGAATTAATGCTTTTCCTAAGTTACCCGTTATTGAAGGATGAAAGATTGTACCTTCAACCCCTATATTCAGCATTATTGAAATGATTAAATGTATTTTAGTTCAAAGTTTTAAGCCTAATAGTTAGGACAAGTCAAGCTTTGTATCCTACAAGGGGACACTGACCCCATTCTTTAAAATTTGGGTGGGGCAATTTGATAGCCAATTGGATGAATTAGAAATGAATGGCGAGTAACTCTACAAATTTGATTTGTGAGATTGAATGTGCACATAACCAAGTGCTGATGTGGCTAATTAGATGAATTTTGACTAAGGTTCCGTTTGAGATTGACTTTGCAGACAAAAACCATTTTTGTGTTTGGTAAAACTGATTGGTAAAATGTAATGGGTGAGATTGACTTCCTAAAAATCTGATGACTCTTTTAACTAACTATTCAAAATTTCAACTATTTCATGTTTGAATTTGAAATTTACCAAATACTTATTTAATAGTTGACTTTTCTAAAATCACAGTATTAAACTGATTAATTTAAAAGCTATAACAATTCTAAACCTAAATTAAGTTCATATTATGTGGCAAATAACTAGACAGATTGATGGGTATTATAGCTCATATAATGTTTGTTAATGATATAAAGGATTTAGATCAAATAAGAAGCATGATAAAAAAAAGTTGAAGATAAAATAAAAGTTTTTAAACTTTAGAGGCTAAATAGATATATGAGAGTTAAATTTATAATTCAACGATATAATGAATCCTCAATTTTTATCAACCTAAACACAACTCAACTGATGAAGACATATATCTTCGACCAAAACGTTAGAGATTCAAATTACTACCTCTAACGTTTTTGGAGGAAATCCTAGATTTTGTACTAGTCAGATGGTCCATGCCAGGAATCCAAGTGATGAAGATGAAATTGGGCTGTTTCAAGTGTAGAAGTTGTAAAAGCCCAAATAATCCAATCTAAAGATACAATAATGATGTTTTTGGAGGGCATGTGAGCAATTGAGAAATGACAGGGCAATTCATGGTTGCCAAAAATCCTGTAGGCACTCTCTTGCTTGGGAAGAAGGAAGGATATGGATATGGCGTGATTAGGTGGGAGTGTTCAGAAGGAAATCAGAAGGAACTCACAAGAAAACCCAAATTCCAAAAGTTGAATTAAACAAACAACTAAAAAGCAGAAGAGAAAGAGAGAGACAAAAGGGAAACGAAAACGAAATCCCACTCTCAACACAGCTGCCATTGCGCTGCTCACAACCTGCTTATGGAAAAACTTTGCAGCATTTGGGAGCATTTGCAAATTTTCCTCTGATCCTTTTTGCTCTCTCTTTGTCTTTTGTTTCGGCGTTTTACTGTTCCTAATTACTTTACTTGTGAACTTCTCTTCTCTTCTCTGTCCTCAATTATTTTTTTTATTGCATTCCCTTTTCCCATGAATTTGTTAACTCTTCTTTTCTTCTTGGCTTATAGTTTTTGGGGCTCTTCTTTCGAGTTCTGAGGAGTTCTGCAGTTTTCGGTACTCTCTCTTCTTTCTTTCGGTCTCTGCAATTTTTTCTCTTTTCTTTTTCATTTGTCTTCCACGTTCCATCATCTCAAATATCTTTCCCGGACTAAGACAGATTCAGAGGAAATTATATTATATACACGTACGAGCAGAGTGTAGAGTGCAAAATCAGAAGCTAATCTCCTCCATTCTGATTTAACTCTCACTTCATTCGCCCACCCACTTCTTTTTTTTTTTCTCCTTTCTATTTGAATAGCTTGTTCTTTTGGTTTTATTTTTAACCTCCCCTTCTCCAGGGAGAATTCCCTGTCTCTTTCACACCCTTCTCTCTGAGAGAACAAAAAAGAAGATGGGGTGTGAGTGTAACAACAATGGCGTCATTGGCCGCAGTAGAATCTTGTTTGCGACTGTTCCTTTTCTCTTTCTTCTGATTTTGGCATCGACCCAGATGAGATTCATGGCTGAAGGTAACTGGGTATCTTTTGAAACTTCAAAATACAGTCCAGAACCAGGCTAATATTCTTCAACTTCAATTTCAGTTTAACTGAATTCTTGCGAATCGTTTTTCTTTGCAGGCAGATCGATTTCAAAGAGTGGCAAGGTCAGTCCACAAGCCGGCCCTTCCCTCCCTTTCTGATTCATATACTCTTTAACTGTTTCTGAAAGCTTGATTGTCAAGAATAATTTTGGTTTTTGTTTTGGTGAATTGGGATAGACAGTGAGTGAAGATAAAGTGCTATTAAGAGGACAGATTGGGTCAAGGCCTCCAAAATGCGAGAGAAGATGCAGCTGGTGTGGACACTGTGAAGCCATTC
This sequence comes from Luffa aegyptiaca, assembly GCA_017139565.1. NCBI lineage: Eukaryota > Viridiplantae > Streptophyta > Magnoliopsida > Cucurbitales > Cucurbitaceae > Luffa > Luffa aegyptiaca. The sequence continues at coordinate 48,117,912 of CM029398.1, forward strand.
AAGTTCCAGCAAACCCACAAAAATCAGCAACGAAAAACTCTTCAACGATGAAGAACATAGCATATGCTAGAGACGAAGCCTCAAATTACAAGCCCATGAGCTGGAAATGCAAATGTGGGAGCTTAATCTTCAACCCTTAACTACTAGCTGATCTCGTCGACTATTCTATATAACACACCCCTTTCATTTTCTCTTTTTTTTTTCTCTCTGTGTACATTATTAGTGATTACATGATTGTTTCTTCAACTTAACCACGCATCTGATGAAGGGTATTATGAATTGGGTTTGTTTCCAACATGCAACTTGTTCAAATTCCTTTCAACTTGTTCAATGTGGTGGGGTTTGATTAAAGAACTTGTAAATCGAATTGGAGAGAGAGAGAGGTATGTGGTGTGTGTAGATTGGAATGGTGAACCGCACGGCAGTGTTTTTGGTGGCCCCAACCCCAAGAAAGAAAACGTAATATGCACAAGCGTGGAGATCAAAAAAAAGAGTGAAAGGGCAGAGAGGATTATGGTTTTAGGGAGTGTTGAGCGTTGAGACAGAGAGTGAGAGTTGAGGTGCTCATAATAGAGTCTAAGTCTACAACAACACTGCACATCTTTTCCAACCAACTTTCTCTCCAACACATTTCCTAGGTGGATTCTCTATGCCTCTTACTACCTTTTTGTTCTTTCTTTTAACTAAATATATCGTTTTGTCTTTAATATGCTTCTTAATTTTCTATTTCTTTTCTTGGTTCTTTTTCAAACTTCAATTTTATGGGTTATATATGGTAATTTTTGCCTTTATTCTTAGCTGGCATTAAAAGAAAGAATCTTTTTTAAAAAATTTTACAGTAGTATATTTTAAATCAAATGAGTTATTTCTACCGTTTTTGTGACGATTGAACTGTGAATGGATTAGCGATTTTTCTTGTTAATGTTACCTAAGGTCGTCATCACCATTTTACTAAAATATATATATTAGAACTTCTAAAAATTAGGAGGGAAATTAAGATGACACAAATATATATGATCTTGATGTATGATGCTTATATCCACCATACTCCGATGCTTAACAGAGAATCTTATCGAGCTGAGCAAATACATCGTACATTTCATGTGAGGATATTTCTCCTATTTATAGGAGGATCAAAGTGATGATAATTTTGTTGCTTTTGGTAGATCGACTTAGGTTGTCATGTCTTGGTTCTATTGTTTTACTACTCGAACTTTTCAAAGAGGTGAAGTGACTCATAACCTAGCCTTTTGTCATAGCGGTCCCATACTAAGTTGTGCACCTCTACCTTAGAGGCTCGGGGGTGAACTTAGTGCATTTCACACTATGCATCACCTCTTCGTTTAATTCAGCTCGAAAAGTCCTTAGAACGAGGCTTACTCCCCTAAGTGTGGTAAGACTCCTTGATCGTTTTCTATTTTCTTGACACGAGTTTGTATAACTTAAGCATGGAATGAATTCCCAATTTTCATCCTCATGAGTGTAGGTTTCTAATATCCTAAAGCCATCAATCTTTCAATTTTATTTCTTTTTATGCAGACAAGACACGACAAGTAGAAGTACTCTCACGTCCTTTGAAAAGCCATGCATAAATGTTCTGAACCCAAATCACTTAGCAATGGCAATGGATTGGACTTTCTCTTGAATGACAACACAGCAAAAACATATACACCCAACCAAACCACAAAAACCCAAGTCTATGGTCATGTCTTTGGAATTAATACTAAGTAATTTTCAAACATTTATTCATTGTTTGTGATTATGTTATTCCCATGAATACTTTTAAGGTTTCCATGGGCACAAACAAGCTAGGCAGATGAGATGAGATGCTTATAGATAACATATACATGCTTTAATGATCCCCTTGTAAAAGCTTTGTCCTGTGTTGATACCTTTCTTGATTCTAAAAATAGCAAAATTTATGTATATATATAGCTACATATAGTATGATTAGAAAAAAAAAATTGATTGGCTCTTCTATCAAAATATTCTCTAGATAATGAATGAAGAAACAATTCATTAGACCATGCTATTCGTTGGACTTTCTTTCAAATTTAAAATTTGAAAAAAAAAAAAAAAAAGAAGACTAGTCACCTCCTACAAAGGGGGAATTTTTTTTTAAAAAAAGATTATATATTTAATTGCATCCTTGCCCTCTCACTATAAAAAAAGTACAGAATAAACCTCTTTGTAGACTTTGATTTGCCACAAGGAAGGCGTGCTATTTGCTATGCTACCCAACTTTATTTCATTTCTTCTTTTCCTTGATACATCATTATTCCAATTGAAGCAAAATTGTCTAAATGATAATATCCTAAAATGTTAAGTGTTTCAAAATTGTCTAAATGATCATTTTCCAAACCGCTGCATCAAAACCGCCACAATAAACCTGTTTTCTTGTCATATATGAAGTTTGAGGCTAATAGTAATCATCATTTGATGTCAAATTAATCGAAGAAATGATCATTAAGTAATAATAAAGAACATCTCAAGTATCCCAAGAGATTTGAAAATGATATGCTTGTGCGTGTGAGCTTGATTCCTCTAAAGTACCCTGAACGTAGATTTTTAAGTTAACAATAATTTTAGAAAATCCTAGTCAAGGACAACCATAAGTAGTATTTATGGGATCAATCAAATATGGATGAGCACCACAGGTTGAAAAATAGAATTGATTGACCAAAATTGACTAAAAAAAAGTTAATTTCAAATAAATGGAAACCGACCTGGTCGGTTGAGCATCAGTTTGGACTCAAAACCAATTCTAATCGACGATAGCTCATCCCTAAATGAATTTATAAGGGTACTATATCATTGTGTATTTGACATGTCTTTTGAAAAAGTGCTTATATTTGAAACACTTATTATATAAACATTTTTGGAAAGAAAAGAATGTTGAATATTTTTCATAAAAAGTACTTAAAAGTGCTTTTTATTTATTTCTCAAATCAATTTTGAAATTCTTTTTAATTTGATAAAACCATTAAAAAATTTTAACCAAACCCACAAATTTTTAGAAATTTATTTTTAGTCTTTCTTTTTAGTTCAACCATATAAGGGAGTAGAGGATCGTATATCATGAACAGTAAAGTATTGACCAACTTACAGAGAACTTACAAATCACAGAGTAATCATACAGAGAGAACATCTATCTCATGAAAAAATTGTACAAAAATGGAAAGATAATCATAACCAATATAATTTCAACTTCTTGTGTGTTTTTACTTAGAATTCTGTGTAAATTCTTAATCTTGAATGTCACCAGATGTGTTTTGAATCAAACATATGATTGACATGAATGCACTTCATTCTCTAATAAGTTAAACACAAACTCATATATGCACTAATCTCTCTCTCACAAAAAAGAGAATGTCGGTGCTAAAATCGAGAAAATATAAAAAATATTGCAAAACTGAAAAAGCTGAGACTCAGGCTCAGCAAACACAGTGAAGGTGAAGAAAGGATTCTGATTCCCCATGGCTACTTTCTCAAGCTTTTTTGTGCTTTAGCATCGGTACTAAAAGCGTTGAAAACAACCCAACTTCATTTTTCTACCCACTTCCCCAGCTGGGCCATACTCATAATCCTTCTCCCCCACGGCCACAACTGATATTGCCATCATTCTCATCTCATAAATGAGAATCACTTTCCCAATCAGAAACCGTATATTGCCATCTTCCATGGCTTTTTCCACACATTTCACAAAAAAGAAAGCCTTCTTCCAGATTGCCCAAAAACTTGGCCACTGCACTGAACATGGTTGCTTCTTCTGCTGAACCCTTCTCCTTTTGAGTAGTTGCTTTCTTATCTGAAGACAAGGGCATTTAATGAATATTGCTACACAATACCTGCATGTTTCAAAAAGAATGCAGCCCTCAGTTAAGGCTCATGGACAAGAAGTTATCATTCAACCAAACACACACCCACCATTTGAAATCCACTGGTTTCTATTATGTATTGATTCTGTCTGGTGCAAGAAGATATTCACAGCTTGGTTCCAGCTCTCCTGGGTCCAGGCTCATTATGCTATCAAAGTACTTGTATTTGTATCGAAATGAAAACTTGCATTCTTTTAAGAAAATAAAACAGTATAAGGAAGGATAAAATTCAAGTCTGTGTAAATTTGATGCTGTACAGAGACTGCACTCTGCACTTTCTTTTAAGAAAAAACAGCCAAGCAATACCAGCCACACACTTCCAACCAAAAAAATATCTAAAAAACTACCAACTTTAACTTCCTTACACCCTCTTTTTATGTCTCAACTTTTGTCTCATTAAGTAAATAAATCAACAATAATGAATGAGAGATAGAGAGGAGCTGAAAGGAAGATATAAATATCAAATCATGTAATTTGCTCTAGTACTTTGAAGATTATATCTATTGAATCTCTAAATATTGAAAAAGCTTCTAAACTTTAAAGTAGACATACCCTTGGTTCTTGCTATTACCACTGATCGACAAAATACCCGACTATTTCATACCTTGCTTTCTAAACTAATAAAGATAAATGGTTATTTTCAATTTTGATTCTACATACCTAACCAACAATACATTTTAGCCTTAATTTTAACCTACTTGATCAATAGATGAAACATACATGTCACTCTAATCAATGGGAGGGGCATCCCATGATTGTTAATTAGACTTCCCTATGAATTAACTAAAACATTTCTCATAATATGAAGGCATACTAGTTGAAATTCTTAAGAAAGAAAAAAGAAAAAGACAATACTTGGTTGCATACTGATGTGTAGAGATCTACCTACACATAACTATCAAAGTATTGACAATTAGGAGAGAAATAAGTTTTCATTTTCTACTTTTCTCTCTCTTAGTTGTCAAGATTGTAATGGGGTGCATAAGAAAGTTCCTACACACCTAAAAAGAAAAAAGCTTCCGGGGACCAACAAGTTTGAATTTATCCACTTCATTGACAGTAATCCAAGCATTCCTAGAGATAGAAGGATGGCGGATGCTCATTCCCTATTCATTTTGATTACTACCAAGCAGGATGGATTTGCCAAATTATGCCCATTACCTCTCATTAAACCTAAAAGCAACCTTCCTCCTCTGACAGTCTCCACGTGCAACCATGATCTACTACAAAGCTTTGTCCGGCTCACCTCATCCAAAGTTCTCTTTTGCTACAATCGATATGTATATACATAGACAAGGACAAGTTTTCTCATTTTCCTGATATATTTCCGACTTAACAATAACATGTGAACTCCTTGATACTTGGTCTTCTGCAGGAGGTGGTCGCCCAAGATGGTCAAAGAATAAGTTGTACACTGATCATGAATAAAGAGGTTTTGTTGACATCTTCACTTTTGAACATAAAAAAGAACGCAGATACCAAGAAAACTGTATTAATATTAGCATACTGTTAGCGGAACATTAAAACATTCACTTATTTATTGTCCTCATTCGTGTACAATGCTAGCTACTAAAACAGTGAAAGTCCAATACTGAATAGAGAAAATGAAGCACATGAAACTGTGCTTCCAGGGTTCCTACACGGCCTCAACTGACCGAGTAGGTTTGAATTCATAGACACAGCCATTCAATCACTTCTTGCTCTTATCTGCCTGTAAATCTGAAGTTTCGACCTACCACGCCCATATTATTCGTCACTGCACGCCTACTAGCCACAGGATCTCCTTCATTTTTTGCTGTTTCTTTTTCCTGATCCTTTTGTGCTTGTTTCTTTTATTATTATTATATCCATTTTTTTTGGGTGGGTGGGGGGGCGTCATAGACTATGGAGCCATATGGCTGAGTGAAATTGGGAAAGAAAAAGAGTGGCTAACCCCTTGCATTTCAAATCCTAGAAAGGGCAAAGAACCTTTCCTAGGTAAGAAAGTCAGACAGGCTAACAAGAAAAGGTTGCACGGTTGCATGAACAAAATTTCAAGACAATAGCAAATTGTAGAAGTCATGGACTTGAGATGTTAGTTCCAAAATACATAATTGTAGAAGTACGTGTATATCCTAACACGTGTGGATTCAAGCCAACCAACAATCCTGAAATAAATAATAATAGCAGCAACAGCAACAATAAAAAAAAATGATCTACTGATTAAGAGCTTTCTTTAGAAACTAAACTCCTTACTGATTCTACCTAAAAAGTTTCACTTCATTTTGAACAGCGGAAGATGAGGATTCAGGATGTTAATTTTTTTCATAGGAAGATTTAGAATGTTAATTTTATAACACATAATCATAGAAGCAAAATCCTAACGTGTATGATTCAAGCCAGCCAAGAATACTGCAACCATAAGTATAGTTTACTGAATAAAAAGCTTTCATCAGAAAATTCATCAAAGCTATCAATGACCGTGAAAAGAAATTTCAACTGATTTCTTCAGATTCATCCTAAAACTTTATAAACTATAGTAGAGGCTTAATTCTATCCACCTGCTGCACGGATAGCATCCCTCCCATATACCTAAGAAGGCCATGCAAGTGAAGGTCTGCAAATCCAAGATGTTGAACTTGAATGAAAGAGAAACCTTACGGAAGCAAATCCTTAGATAAAGAAAGAGGAGCGTCCTAATGTAGCAGGGGCAAAATTAATAATTAAGTAGCCAGGATTTTCATGATCCAGAGTGCCACTGTAGATTGGCTACTCAACTGCACCGGCCATTTTACTTGCATTAAGTTGCTATTAATCATACGAAAACTTCAAATTCCAGACAAATCAGGTTAAGAATGACCATTGTATCATTTTTTACTCGACATGGTTTAAAAAATTATAAGGATTTTCACTAGCCTTTTACCCCAATGCAACACTGCTCCGTAAGACTAAACTATTGTCCATAAATCTGCTAGAATGGCATGAGTTGCAGAACTTTTGTTTTCTGTAGTGCTATCTTCTCGAGCAACTTCAAAATGTGCTACACTTTACATTCATGGAGCTAGAAGCCCTCTGTACGTGTTGATGTTCAAAAACAACTCTCACAAACATACCCAGCCAAGAGCCTCTAAATCTATGCTATGCATTCATCAGCAAGAGAGATTGGATAATAGGTGTTTATATTACTTAAGGCAGGTACCATCACACTCATTCATCTTGCATTGGTAGAAGGTGGAACTTTGAGTCTTCAGATAATATGAACAGCAGATACTTAATTCTATGATATCCAGGCCAATTGAAGGTCATTCCTTTGTCTAAATGATTTCATAACTATATCGTCTTTTGGTTAAGGAATTCCTGTAATCTTAGTTGGCAGGGACGAGAGGATGTTTTATCTGACCCTTTGTATTATAGTCTTCAATAAAAAGTTGTGTGCCTTACCAAAAAAACTTATGAATGAAATGTAAGCTGCTATACGACAGTATAGAAGGAAGAGAAAACATGGAGTCCCCCCCTCTTCAACCGAAAAGAAGGAAGAACAAAATAGAAGGAAAACGAACAAAAGGTATTTAGCTATATATTTCAGAAAAGGTATTTAGCTATATTGTCCTTTGCTGAATCAGGTGGACCAAACAGTAAAGAGAGAAAGATTAAGAACTTAATAAAGTCATTAACCTTCTTAAGAAAAGGATCAGTTGTTGTTACGGTGAAACTACCAGATAAAATGAAGCAGCATAGAAATTGGCCAAACCAACACTTCTATAGAACTACAAAGATAAAATAAAGCAGCATAGAAATTGGCCTAACCAACACTTCTAGAGAACGGATACGTGGTATCCAATCTATTAGCAGAAGATATCAAACACATAATGATTCGAGGAGATGGTGGCCCAGTTGATTACAAAGACCATATGGAAGTGACGGCATGAGTTCAATTTTATGCCAACCATTAATTTCAGACAGATCAACCTACAAAGTACTCCAGCTTTTATACCTTGCTCATATAATATGTCGTGGACTAAATACCTAATGGCTAGATAAAAAAGCATTTTGCACAAACGAAATAATATCAATTCTGATCAAAATTGTGCAGACACGAAATTTATCAAAATAGCACGAGGTCTATGTCAAATATACTTTCCTAGCCAGAACCCACTCATATAGCCTACTGCAGGATTTTTTTACTGGCAAATATAGAAATCATTCGGCTCTTTTTCCCTATTTTCTTGAACGATATCAAGCAAACCAGGCACAATTCTAAGACATATGAGAAGCTAACAAAAGCCATTTCCTAAGTTACTTAAGCAATTAGGATAGAAGAACCAGAACCATTGACGTATGCATTTGTTATATAGTTAATCTAATCACAATCCTGCTGTTTGGTGGGTGGGGGGGACTCTATCTGCATATGAAGCACAGGGCGCAAATGTTGACATGGTTGCGTATTATTATTAAAAACTTTCATGAGCATACAGGGGCTCCTTGAGGGCATCCGATCACTAGAAGGGCGAGGATGAGGAAAACCTGGAGACAACTTGGAAGGCTATTCACATGATACAACGTAATATAGCTTAGATGGCTCTCCATGACCGTCAAACAACCCACATATCTCATTGAACTCCAAGCACACATGCTGCATGTGAATATCTTATATCAGAGAATAAAAGCAATCAGTGTTGTGCCCACTGGATTTCCTTGATGTTTATCCCCTCCTTTACCATTTCATAAAGGGGACTCATTTCCCTCAACTTTTCCACCTGCTGTACTGTCAACTCAACTGCTCGATCAATCTCAGCCTCCGTGGTGAACCTCCCAATGCCAAACCTGATTGAAGTGTGAGCCATATCCTCATCCACTCCCAACGCCCTCAACACATATGAAGGCTCCAAACTGGCGCTCGTGCATGCACTCCCGCTCGAAACAGCCACATCCTTCAGTCCCATAAGCAAGCTTTCCCCCTCAACATACGCAAATGACAAATTCAGATTACCTGGATACCGCCTCTCCATGCTACCATTCACCACAACTCCTTCAAGCTTCGCATTTATGCCATTCAAGAGCCGTTCCTGCAGCGCAGTAATTCGCTTATCATCATATTCCATTTCCTTCATAGCAAGCTCACAGGCTGCGCCCATTCCCACGACCAATGGGGTTGGCACGGTCCCACTCCTAATGCCCCTCTCTTGTCCTCCTCCATTCATTTGCGGCTCAACTCGAATCCTCGGCCTCCTCCTCAAATACAAAGCCCCAATACCCTTTGGCCCATAAATCTTATGTCCACTCAAAGACATCAGACTCACATTCCACTTCTCCACATCAATTGGAATCTTCCCAAGAGCCTGAGCCGCATCAGTATGGAAAGGAACATTGAATTCCTTGCAAATTTTCCCAATTTCCTCTACTGGCTGAATGACACCAATTTCATTATTAACCGCCATGACCGAAACAAGGCCAGTGTCAGGTCTAATCGCGGAACGAAGCTTCTCCAAATCAACAATCCCGTCGGTCCCAACCGGTAAATAGGTAATATCAAAACCCTCCTGCTGCAAATGTCTGCAGGAATCAAGAACGCACTTGTGCTCGGTCTGAGTCGTAATCACGTGCCTCTTCTTTTCTTTATAGAAGTGCATCACCCCCTTGATGGATATGTTATTGGACTCGGTGGCTCCAGAGGTAAAAACAATCTCCTTAGGCGAGGCACCGATAAGAGCCGCAACTTGGGAGCGAGCCGTCTCAACGGCATGGTCCGATTCCCAACCGTAGAGATGCGTCCGAGAGTGTGGATTACCGTAACGAGAGAGATAATAAGGAAGCATGGCGTCGAGGACCCGAGGATCAACAGGGGAAGTGGCTTGCATATCGAGATAAAGCGGTCGTCCAGAGATTTTAACACCTTTCATAGAAATCCCAGTTTCATCCTCATGGGGTTCGGACGGAGAAGCGGCTACAGCAGCAGCGGTGGAGAGAGGGCGGAAGCGCGAGACGGCGGGAGAGAAATCTGTGAGGGTGCGGCGTAAAGTGGAAGCAAGAATCTTGGAAGCCATTGAAGCGAGGTGGGTAGCGTTGAATGCAGGCTCTTTGTGAGTGGTAGATGCTTAAATACGGTGACGAAATTGTAAAGGAAAAAAGATAGAGATTCGTCATTCGGATTTCGGAGCTCTTCGGGTTGAAATTTTTAGGGCACAACAAAATGGAGAGTCGAGATCAGGCCAGATCGCAATTTCGGTCACCGACTGATGAACGGTATGTGCCGGATGTGTAGACACGTGGCACATTTATAACCGGGTCATTTATAATAGCTTGGTATCTAGGATCTGACTTTGTTTATTTATTTATTATTACTATTAAACAATTTTATTTATTTATTTTTTTAATAGCAAAACAATTTTATTTATTTTTATCATCACAAAGCGAGCAGGGGCGAATCCACGTTGGGGCCAGGGGGCACGTGCCCCCCCTCAATTGGTTGTTTTTAAATATATCTATATTTATTTTCACATTTTTAACAAAATTTTATCTTGGTTCGTTGGTTGGGGGGGCACGCTGTAGTTTTTAATGGGCCTGTAGGGCTTGTGTTCGAGTCCGAGATTTTGCGCTTTATTTTTAAAATTTCGTGGCAGCTCACGCCTTCAATTTTGCAATGTATATTTAATATTATTTACATTTTTAATTTTTCTCCACATATGTATATAATATATACATAAATAAATATTTTGACTTTTTAGAAAATTATTTTTGAGAAATCAATTCATAAGGAAATTTCATTCTATTTCGAAAACCTTTAATAAATATTTTAAGTTTCATTTTTTTCTTATATATTTATATTTAAGGGAATAATTGTATAATGATTTATTATTATTTTGTAATTAGTATTATTTAATCTAATATTATATATTGATAGATTTAAAATTGTATTCATAAACTTTCAATTTTATATCTAGTAGATCTTAGATATATTTAAAAATTTTTAAAATTAATTGTTTTAATAGACATAAATTTTAAGTTTGTGTCTAATTAAACTTTAAACGTTTAATTATATAACTAATAGATAAATTGATTTTACAAAATACCCAATTAGACATATTAAACACAAATTTAAATTTATGTCTACTATACATTTAGTTTTTAAAAATTTAAAATGTGTAAGAGGCCTATTATATCAAAATTGAAATATAAGGGATCTATTAGACATAATAACAATAATTTGGGTACCATATAGATAAATCTAAAAGTTCATGAGCTAAACTAATTTAACGTTATATGAGTTTGTGCCCCCCTAACGTAGAGTTCTGGATCCGCCCCTGCAAGCGAGGGTGATTTAAGTCCCCTAATTTAATGGTAAAGTTGATATAGTTCAACAATTATATATAATTGACATGTATTCTTGATTAAAAGCTCAAATATTTATCCTATTAAAAAAAATAGATCTTGTTGTGGATGATTTTGGACCACTTCAGAACCCAAGGACTAAGCAAGACAACGCAGCACCAACACGAAAGCAAGGACCAGGAAACAGACTTCGGAGGCGAAACAGACTTCGGAGGCGAAACAGGGTCGGAGGGATTGGGCCTTGGCCCAACCCCTGCTCGGCCTCGGCCTTAGGCCGAGTCCTTTCGCCTTCGTCCGGTCCCTGGTGTCCCTGGCCGTCCCGGTTCCACTTGGTTCAGCCCTGGATTGCCTCCGAACACCTAGAAACCCTAGAGCAATAACAAGTATTTAAATTCTTCTTCATCACTGAAGAATGGATCCCGAGAACCATACTCTTTCTCTTGCTCTCTTGCTCTCTTCCTTCGGCTTTCTGACTTAAGCATCGGAGGCGGTGTGGTGCACACAAGTTTTACTATCTTGCAGACCACGTCTTCCACCTCTCAAACAAATTTACCGTTGGTGGCACGCGAAGGTCAAATGAATTCCTCCTATCCAGATTTTGCCATCAACGGATCTAATTTATAACTCGTAAATATAACCATTAAAAAAGTATAATCACATATATGAAAAGGCATACACTTCGGTTAAGATGTAAAAAATATGTCAAAAAAGAAAAATACACAGTTAATTAATATATTCATTGTAAAGAAAAAGGAATTAATATATTATGATTCATCTTTTTTCAAAAAAAAAAAATAATAATATTATGATTCATCTTAATCTATAAAAATTAAAAATAAATATTGTCCATCAAAATAGAGTTAAAATTACTCAAAGGCATTAACAATTTTTTTTTCTTTTGTCTAAATCTTATATTGAATTTTGAGATTTGTTTCGTTTCATTTCATTTTTTTTTCTTTAGTTAAGGACTAAAATAGTTGTTTTCAAAAAAAAAAAAAAAAAAAAAAATAGCTGTTTTCAAAAGTTTAGATAATATTTAGATGTTTTATAAGTTTATGGACCATAATGGAACAAACTTGAAAGTCCAAAGATGAAAAATTGACATTTTGAAGAGTACAAAAATAGAATATTTTGAAAGTTTAGAGACTAAAATGAAATAAGTTCCAAGGTTTTTTTTAAAAAAATAAAATAAAATTTTAAGTTCCAATCTATATTACATATTTGTCGTAAAGAAATGTTAAATTACAAGGTTAATCCCTAAACTTTTATGGTCAATTTGGTTCATGAAATTTAAAAGGTGTTTAGTAGATTCCCTAACTTTCAATTTTGTGTATCATTGATTTTTTTCAAAAGTTTTTAAAATTAACCAATTTATTAGACATAAAGATTGAATTTTATGCCTATTAGAACCCTAAACTTCCAATTTTGTGTCTAGTAAGCCTGTGAATTTTTTTTTAAATGTTGAATAGGTCGACGATTTATTAGATGAGGAATCAACTAGATACAAAAATAAAAGTTTAAGGATCTATTGAATACTCTTTAAATTTCAAGGACCTACTTCACACAAAATTGAAAATTCGAGGACTTATTTGACATTTTTCAAAAAGTTCAGGTACCAAATTGACACAACTCTGAAAATTCAAGAACTAAACTTGTAATTTAACCTAAAAAAAATCTAGATCATACATTTGCAATGTTGGTTTTAGAAAATATTTAAATATGTAAAATCTATGATAAGATCTTTATTTAGATACCAACATGAAGATCACTTTTTTTTTTTTTTTTTCCTGGAAAGCAATACTATATTCTAAATCTTTATTTAGATACCAACATGAGGATCACTTAAAACATCAATAATCTTAGGTCTTTACCAATTGGAACCTAGTTAAATAATGAAGTCATTTATTGCCTTCTTTTAAGGTTAAAATATGATCCCACTTCAACATTAATTAAAAATAAAGATATGAGAAACATTTCTTAAAGAGTGAAGGTTCCCATCTCAATCCTATAATTGCAATACTATATTTTAATAATTTAGTAAATCTTATGAGAAAGGAAAAGTTAAAAGAAAGGATGAGATAAATTTATGGAAAATAAAATTTAAAATTTAAGAAAAGAAAAGAAAAGATTACTAAAAATTCAAATTAGTGTGGAGGAAACTTTTCAATTCATGGCTTTGAACTCTGTGATTGAGCTGATTATGCGCTGGCTTATAAATAGCCAAACGCCACCGACGAAGAAATTCATCAGATCCAAAAAATTTCACTTCTTTTCTCTGTACGGAAATTGCATGAACTCCGGTTGGACTTTGCGAAGAATTGCAAATCTTTTCTCCCCTTTTTCCTTGCATTAGCCACCACCATTGCCGACGCCGAGCTTTCTGATCCGGACAGACTTTCCAGGTTCTTATTCTTTTTCTTTCTGCCTCGTTCTTCAGTGTTCCAATTCCCCATTCAAGTTAATATGTGGAATTATATGATCTTGCTTTCTGTTTTGGAAGGAGCATTAATAGATCTGTCTTATGTCCCAATCCAATGTACCGTTATTTGTTCTCTTTTCTCGATTTTCGGTCTCAAAAGAGTAGGTTGCTGCAGATTTAGGAAAGGAGAATTTCTACTTATTATAGAAATATAGAATGTGATTAATCCAAACTCCAGGAAATTATACCGTGTTTCTATTTTTGAATAACAATTAGGATAATGTGTGTAAAGAATACATCCGTGATATTTTTCTAGAAACTGGGAATATGAATTTATATGATCTCCATTGCTAGACTCTGAATCTGGTACTAATTCCAGCACTGGTTCGCGTTTTTGTTGTTTATTTATTCTCATGGTGGATATTTAGATTAAATGATGGTCGTTGAATTTTCTTGGTTGGCAGGGATTTTGGAGAAAGCATTAAGGCTTGGTATTCATAATGTTCAGGTCATCCCCTCGAAGGAATCAGAGATCCAGAGGCTTCAAGGTAAAGCACGCTTTACAGATATGTCTTTTGCTGGGTGTTTGCGTCTGGCTTGTTTACCAAGTTCAGCATTCTCGCGGCAAGAAAGCTACTTTCAATGAGAGCACAAAACTTGATGATGTTGTGAAACTAGGGAGGAAGGACCTCCATCCTCGAGTCGATGAAAACATCATTAGAGATGAGAGCCACAAAGAGGATGATGAAGAAACCAGGAATGAACTGGAAAAGGAGACGTCTGAAAATGATAATGAAGAAAAGGGCGGTGGGAATGATGAGTTTCATGATCAACAAGACGCTCAGGAGGAAACTGACAATAAAGATTTTGGGGTGGATGTGGAGAAAGAGAGAGAGGAGATCAGTGAGGTTAGCAAAGAGAGGGAAATCGAAGAGAACAAAGAAACGGGAAACGAAAACAAAGGAAATGAGGGGATTAAAGAGGGAGGAAATGATGATAGTGGGGAGATCGGAAAGAGTCAAAGTGAAGAGAGTGGAGAGGAGGGTAGAGGGGGAGGAAGCCAAGAAAATGGAAATGAAGAAAGCAAAGAAAAGGAAAATCAAGAGGATGGAAATGAAGAAAGCAAAGAACGAGGAAATCAAGAAGTGACTGGAAACGAAGAAAGCAAAGAACAGGAAACTCTAGAAGTGAATGGTAACGAAGAAAGCAAAGAACAAGAAAACCAGGAAGTGAATGGTAATGAAGAAAGAAAAGAACAGGAAAACCAGGAAGTGAATGGGAAGGAAGAAAGCAAAGAACAGGAAAACCAGGAAGTGAATGGAAAGGAAGAAAGCAAAGAACAGGAAAACCAAGAAGTGAATGGAAAGGAAGAAAGCAAAGAACAGGAAAACCAAGAAGTGAATGGAAAGGAAGAAATCAAAGAACAGGAAAATCAAGAAGTGAATGAAAACGAAGAAAACAAAGTGAAGGAAATTCAAGAAGTAAAGGGAATTGAAGAAAGCAAAGCGGAGGAGAATCAAGAAGAGAATGGAAATGAAGAAAGTAAGGTGAAGGAAAATCAAGAAGAAAATGAAGGTAAAGATAAGGTAAAGGAGATGCCCACTGAAGAAAGCAATGCAAATGAAAGTGAGGAGAGAAGCAAGAGTAAAGAGAGTGGAACTGAAGAGAAGAATGAAGAAAACAAAGAAAAGGAAAATCAAGAAGAGAGGGGAAGTGAAGAGACTGAGAAAAAAGAAAGCAATAATGGAGGAGATAGAGAGGAGGAGACCAAGGAGAAGCACGGAGAGGATGTTAATGTAGAAACCAAAGAGGACAGCAGTGAGACGAAGGAAGGTTCCCAGGATACCATGGGAGACAACAGTAACGAGAACAAGGAGAACAATGAGAACGAGACAGATAAGCAAGAACAAAAGGAAGGTAATATCAAGGGTGTAGTTTCAGCTGAAGAAAAGGTTCAAGATGGGAGTGACAGGAGTAATGATGATTCAAGAGAAGCACAATACAAAGAGGATAATGCTTCCAGTGCCGTACATGAAGCTCAAAACATAGCCACTGGAAACGGGCAGGATGGTTTTACAAAATTAAATGAGGTAGAGTCAGTTGAAAACAAAGAAAACCACGAGTTTCAGCCTGAGGATGTAGGGAAGAGTAGCGAAGCTGTTGATTCTGATAAAAATGAGTCTGTTCAAAATGAAAGTGGTGCTGAAAGAAATGGAAACAACCAGTCTGATGTACCAAACGAAGTGACTAATAACAATGAAGAGCAACCGGTATCCAAGGATAATGAACAGCACCAGGATGATTCAATCGCTTCTAATGGGAAAACTTCCGATACAATTACCACAAATGAAACTGCAGACAACATCAATCTTGATCAAGATAACTCCACTTCAAAGATTGATGTTGCACTTGAAGAAAAAAACCATTTCAATTCATCTCTCAGCAGTAAACAAAAAAATTCAAGTCCATCACATTCAACTTCCATTGAGAACACAGATACTTCAAATGAAGGTTCCATTGAGTCAAATACTTCTGAGCCTGATGAATCAGAACGGCACATGAGCAACAATGAAAATGACAATGCTGGTCGTAGTAACTCTAATGACAATTCTTCAGGTCAACAGAATGATCATGTTAATTCTTCAGACATGTCAAACCCCCAAGACAATGATGCATCCTCGAGCACTATTGAAGGTGCTGGTGCTGGACAGAATGACAATGAGAACGTTGATCAAAGCAACGGTGACGATCACCCAAAAGAACAATTTGATTCCCACAATGAGGGTGTCACATTTTCTGATACAAACAACAGTGAGGATCAGGTTAATACCGTTGATTCATCAGGATCATCTTTGCCTCAGGAAGAGAAGGATGCTCGCACAGATTTGGATACCTTACCCGAAAGCAGAACCGAAGGGAATAACAATGATGAAACAGCCACAGAGTGACATTTCCAGCAAGCTGGGGTAACTTTATCCTCTTCACATGGAATTTACATCATTTTATTTGTTTTCTGTTTCGTAAGGATCTTTATTGTTTCTGGTTCTCTGCAGCAACACGTCCTTTCAGAAATATATATATTTACACCCATACATATTTTTTTCGGCTTTGCTGCTGGAAGAGTTTGGAAAGCTAGGATTATTTTTGAGCATTTGATGCTTCAGATTAGTACATGGTCTTTTGTGAGTCAAATTTAGTAGATACCTTTTGTAATCTTCTTTTTCTTCCCTAATGTTTTGTTGGCTAATCTCATGATGCTGCTTGGTGGAACACCTCTTAGTATCAAATTTCTTCTATCATATGGCATGTCAATAATTAATAGATGAATTTATCTCATCTCCTTTTGTCCCCATCAACTGAAAAGATTCCACTGATGAAGTTTGAAGGTTGAGCTAGCTGTAAACCCAACTAAAGCTCAAAATCTAAAATGGAATTGACGAAAACAACAGTTTAACCAAGAGAAGGTAAACTTGAGTTTCTGAACAACAGCCCTCTACCTTAAACTGAAGCTATGTTCCAACTTAATGCGTTGGGGGAAATGGACAGATTCCCGTCGAGAGAGAAAGCAAGAGTTAATGTTAAATATTAGATGCAAATCTCTGCCTTATTTTTGTTTTCTTAATAATAAGATTCGAAGTCTCTGTTAGCCATTTAGATTATTTATTTATATATTCTTTAAAATTTTAATTAAATTGTGCTAAGACTTGAGTAGACAAAATATCAATATCATATCATTATATAGAGATAGGAAGTTGTTAGGTCTACTGTCTTAGAGAGATTTCTCAAATCTCAACACAAATTTCATCTTTTCTTAAGAGCATAAGCTAAGCGACTACAATCAATTTAATCATTCAAGTGTATCCTTAACACTATCTAACTCTAGATATTATACATCAAGCCAAATAGCAAAAAGAAGATAAAACTGTTTTAGATATAAAAAAGAAAAGAAAAAAAATCATGTTTAATTTATTTTATTTATTTATATTTTTTTTATCCATGAGTGTCCGGACTAGCTTACGCGCACCCCTCGACTAATCTGACGGGACAACCGCTTGACCCTACTACATTTGGTTGCCAAGTTTCTCCACCGTTTTATTTTGGTTTTTTTTTGTAACTTTGAAAAGAACTAGATATTTCCATTTTCATACATATGTAATTTTGTTGAGTTTATGTTTATGCCATCTAATCCCCTATTAGATGTATCCTAAGAGCACATAACTGAATCACTATTTATGCATTTGGACCCAAGCCCACAAGCATCTTGAAAAAGCAGTGCAGAATCTTGCACAATTGTAGATTAATAGAATGACACAAAAACTTATACAAGTTTCATTCTAACGAAGTTGAACTTAGACCATAAGAGAATAATCCTGCACCTAATTCCCCAAGAATCATGTGTATGACTTTGAAGACACAAAAGAATTTATCCCTTCCTCTTTGCCTTGCCAAAGCACTCGAAAACTTTTTAAAAGTGTTTTATGCTGTTGACATACAAACAAAACAGTTTGAATAGGCTAATATTTGAATATGATGAGCCGATGCCACATCGCAAATAGCTGGCTACCACAACACTAAAGGAAGTCACTACCATCTTTTTAGAATTTGGCATGCAGTTTGTCTACATTAGATTATATGCATCACAGAACTAAATGCTCCTTGTCATGAAGCCTTCCTTCACCAACTTTCTAATGCGTTTTTTTGAGGACTTGCGTAATACTTTACTTTTAGACATTCGATTATTGAACTCCACATATCTATCCATGCGCCTATGACCTTTGATAATTCAGTTAGGAATTTATTGTGGGGAGGTTGCGAAGTTAAATGTTTGATATTAAATATTTTTATGAAGACAAAACCGACAAGGAAGAAGGAAAAAAAAAAAAAAAACATATATATATATTTGAAATTTGAAAATTTGGAAGGAACAAAATTCGAGAGAAGATTTAAAATATTAGCATTTATTATATAATTTAGATAAGAGTTGGAATCTTAACCTTAAACTTGGAAAAGTGATGCAATTTTTATCCTCTTATAAATTTTTTGTTTAAAAATTTACTTAAAAAAGCATTTTCATATGCTTTCAATATATTATAAAACTTTGTATGTTATAAAATTGATAATATTTCAAAGAAAAATTTTATTAGAGCTAATTTTTTGTTAAAATTTGTGAGTTTTGACAAAGTTATTTAATGGTATTAATCCAACCTAATTCTTTATTTGTCTTAATTTAAGAGGAAAGGGACTGGTGGGGCAACTTCTTTCTTCACCATGCCCTTCTCTTATCTCTCTGTTTCCAAATTCAGTTTGTTGTGTGATCTTCATTCAAATGTTTTTGGGAAATTGCAATGGGTAGCAAAAAATATTAGGATATTTGCAAATCTAGCTATGATTTTTTAGATTTGCAAACATAGCAAAATTTTAAAAATCTGATTTCCGTTTTTTTTATTATTCCAGTTTTACCCTTAGTATATCAACAGGTATATATGTAGTATATCTGATATACTTTATATTTACTAATATACGAAATATAAAGTATATCAGTTAACTGATATACCAAATTTGATATACTCGAATGAATACAATGATATACCTAATATATACTTGATTTGATAAGCATAACATTTGATATACCTGATTAAATGTTGATATATCAATGATATACTTGATATGTTACTTTCTTTACTTATATTTGTTATGTTTTATTTTCTCTTTATTGAATTATGTTGTGTTATTTACATCTTTTAAATGAAATGTTTGTCTTCTATACCTGTTATGAATGTTGATATACCATTGATATACCTCTTTTTTTTTTTTTCTTTTTGAACTTATCTCATTTTTATACTACTCAAATAATTAATAACATTGATATACCTGATTATGAGTAGCTAAATACATCAATGATAGACTTGTTATTGAAAAAAATCACTGATATATATTTTTAATTGTTGGTGTATTATGAAGGTCGTGGAATGCAAAAAATTTTATAAGTATATCAATAAGATGCAATTTTAAGTATATCATTAGTGTATTAGTACTCACTAAAAATGTAATTTAAAGTATATCAATATTGTATCAGTAGTATATTATTAAGATGATGTATAATATATTGATGTCATATTTGCCAACATGAGCATAGCTCAACTAGCATAAGATATACACATTCAACCAAAAGGTTAGAGGTTTAAATCTCCTACCACACATATTGTCCCAAAATAAAGCTAATATATCTAATTCTTTATTGATGAAGTATATCAAAGATATCTAAACTAATGAAAGTTCATGTGTATACTTCATAAATGAAGTATATTATATTCACAAAATATACATCTGATATACTATATATTTAGTATATCAGTTGATTGATATATCCAATATCTAGTATATCAGTACACTAAATAAATGAATGATGTACCTGATATACAGTATATCAATAACACCATTGATATACTTTTTAAACTTCCAGCGTGTTTTAGGGGTTTTTTTGACTTTTCAACTTTAATGTTTAGGCGGACCCACATTTTTTTGCTATATTTGCAACATTAAAAAACTGATGACATGGTTGCAAATTCCATATTATTTTTTGCTATTCTTGCAACTGTCCCAATGTTTTTGGTAAGAAATCTCATAATTCTTGTAATCAGTTACTCATAATTGTCCTGCAAAAGATAGGTACATACCATACCATAGCCATACAATAAATCAAGGCATGCAAACAACAAAAGGCAGCCAAGTAATTAATTGCAATTAACAACTTAGAGAGTCAAATAGCATTAGAAAGCCAGGGCCAAACACTAGTAATAACAACAAATAAGTCAAATTAGCATTCCTCAAAAAGAGAGAGACAGAAAAAAAAAAAAAAGTCAAATTAGCCAATTCAAATAATTAAAACCACCCTCAAAATTATATCAAACAAGTCATATACTGTCATTAATTCCCCTTTTGGACCGACGCGTAAGATACAGAGTCCACATTTTGACCCATTCATGGGCCATTTTCTTCAAACAGACCGAACTTCTCTTTTCGACTCCCACTTTTAGGCCCTTTTTCTCCGTCAACGTGCCTGGTCTCCGGCGACTCCTCAGCCACCGTCATCCGGCCTAAACTCTACCTTTACACCGCCGTCAACGGATCCCCTCTCCGATCTGTCAACGCCGGCTGCCCACTTCAGAACGCCACCGCCCCATTAATAATATACACGGAGAAGAAAGAAATAAATATTTCTGTAACGTAAAAGACATATTACTTCATAAGGTCAATTTTCCAGCCTCCCCACATGATGACACACCATTTTTCCTTCCTTTCGAATGCAACAAAAACAAAGAATCATATATTAATATTTAATAATAAACAACAAACAATGAAATGTTATTACTTCTTTAATAGATGAATCGGTGGGATCAAAATTGTATTCTTTATTAAGCCAAAAAAAGAATCCGTATTTACAGTGTATAATTTAATTTAGGAGATGAATAATGAAAAGGGGGTTGGGTTATTCATGTGGCGGTGTGGCTAAGGCTAATAAGAGGGGGAAAAAAAAGAGGCAAAAAGTAGTTACAAGATTAAATTTCGATGTGGTGCATAGAAAAAAGGGCGCATTTTAAGGTGGTTGGTGCTCTTGTGCTTTTTCTTGCGTTCCACTTGGGGGATTCTTATTGGCTGCCGATGAAGATTGATTTCAAACGTTGATTCTTCTTCTTCAGGGATAACAATGGCGGAATTGTCTTCAAGATCGAGGGAGTACGCCACGTCGTCTCTGCTCCATCCCCCACTCAGTAAAATATCACATACTGATACTTTGAGTTGCTCGATCGTCGGCTCGTTTTGTTCTGAGCTCCGATCATCGCCGTCCATCATCATCATATCTCTCACATCTTCTTCCCTCCATCCGCCTTCTCGCAACTTCCAAAACACGTCCTCAAGGCATCCGTCCAACCCCATTTCGAATTCCCCTTCGTTCCACCACCCTTCCGTTGTTCCACGCGCCGCCGCTTTCTTTTCCGAAGCCACTTCCGTCCAGAATTCCACCGCACGGGCCTCCGTCGCGGCCCAAGCCGGCGAGTTGATCACCGACCGGTCCGGTTTGGGCTCACCCAGATGAGAATATTCGTGGGTTTGGAAGAATCCAGCCAAATCAAAGCTTAAAACGCGAATCTCCCCACCGTCGACGTGAAATACAGGGTTTCCGGCCATGTTCGGCGCGGAAGGGATGTAACAGTTTTTGTAAATGGGGACAAGAACAGGAACTCTGTCCAAGAATTGCTTGGCCAGAGCAACGGCGTCGTTTGGGTCATTGGGTTGAGCCCCCCAAGATTGGCACCAGAATTTTCTTTGGGAAATTTCTTTGAGGAGGCAGAATTTGGGGAGATTGATGAGAATGTGAAGCTGTTGAAAGGAGGAGGATCGCCAATTGGGAAAACCAGGCCCAACCGGGAGCCCCTCCTGGAGAATTGAACGGAGGTCCGGCGGGAAAGAGAATCGGAAAGTGGACTCGACGGAGGTGAATTCAGGATCCGAGAGCCCGGGGAGGACGGGAATTTGGAGGGATTTGAGATGGTCGATGACGGTTTTGGCATAGGCGGCGAAGGAGAAACAGGCAAGTTTTGGGCGGGGAGGCTTGACGGCGGCAGTGGCGGTGGCGGTGGTGGCGGCGGCCATTGTAGAGGGTAAAAAGAAAGTGGGAAATGTTGGGTTAATGTAGAGATTGGGAGGAGCGGATTTGGAGGAGAGGCATGGAGTTTGCCTAACAGATTGGAGCGAGAAAGGCGTCAGGGATTTATAAGAATGGCAAGTTCTTATGACTTGTGGGAGAGAAAGAGAGAGAGAATCTGAATTTGACTCTTCTGATGGTATGGTATACACTATACAATACAAAGTCTCTTGCGTACTATGATTTGAATGGTGGGGTTTCGTTTCGTTGCCTTGGGATTCATTTTTAAGCCAACAAAAAATGGGAGTTTTTTTTTTTTATGACGTGTGATGATTTCAGGTGTTTCTTTTTCAATTTGACAATTTTGATTTGGTTGGTTTTGGTTCTTTCTACTTTTCAATTCACACACTTTATTTCTCTCCCTATAAAATAGTTCTCTTCTGACTTGGCTTTGGCTATGACTATGCTAATGCCCACCTTATTTTCTTACAGGGCATTTGGAGTGAAAGAATTTGAACCTCTTTATATTTTTTTCCAACTGAACTCCCAAAGATATGATATTTTGGTATTTTACAAAATGGGTTTAGATAAAAATTGCATTTTTCCAAATGGGTAAAGATAAGATAAGTTCTCTTTTTACAAAATGAAATGGGTATCTATTCAAAGTTCCCTTTTTTTTTTTTTGAAATATCAAAGTTCCCTTTTTTAAAAAGAAACTTTTTTTTCCAATTCAAACCCCTATTTGGTTTTGATGCCATCCAAATCAACCCGTCTTTACTGAGTGAATTCCAACTATGGTAGAGTTGTGTTATGAAAGAGTTTAGAGCAGGACAAAATGAGGTGTTGATTCCTAAACATTTCATCTACCATTAATTAAGGTTATGATTATTTTTTAGACCATAGGAGTTTCCTTCATTCAAGATTTTAATTAAATTATCCATCGTCATCTTCAATGTAAAATAATTGAGTAAAGATTCTTCCGCCGTACCCGGATCACAGACACTGAAACTTGACAACTTTTTTCCAGAATTTATGTACTTATGAAAACGACCCTATTATTGATGATATCATTTTCACATGTAGTGCCAAAACTTCGTTGTAATGTTTCTCCAATCTGACCGGCGTCTATGTCATTGCACCGTCAGTTCATTATTCTCGATGCAACATTGCTCTCATAACATTGCAAGATTTATGTGATAAATTGAAGACAAATAACAAGTCAACACAGACAAATTATGAATATGCACGATTTTCCTGTATAAGAAATTTGGGTCAAAGTCATACCACGTTGAGCAAGCTGAATCCATTCTGCCCTTGTACAAAATTTTGGTCAAACCATCTCCATCAAGTGGCAGTAGCATGCCAAATGGGGCAGAATTATCCAGTGTCAGTCTCATTTGAGAATTACCTGTTATTGAAGGTAGAACAAGAACATTTAGAACTTACTTTCCACACCATGAGGAGCCATTTTGTGTTTCAATCTCTTCAGGTCCTGAGCTGAATTCATCTGCCATTTCTTCATTTTCCTTTTTGTGTCCTGCTGCAGGAAATCCGGATTCAGATGCTTCGCCCTCGTCTTCGAAGTTCTGTCTAGTTATTCCTTGTCTGCTGACATTTCCATTGGTGTAGATTGTTGGGGAGGCTATGATCAACGTGTTTCGTTCAGAGTCTTCAGAGATGATTCCTGAAGGCCATATGAAATTTTCTTTACCTGTATTAGTAACACCGATATCGATACCATTGAGGAACTCTTGGTATGCTGAGACAGAATTTAGCTACTATTTTCTGAACTGTGCTTACCTTCATAATTGAATTTCAATAATGATGGTGACTTGAATTCAATTCCACATGATTGAATTTCTGGGAATTGCTGAAGAACTTGATTGTCTATAGAAGCAGCCATCTTGAGAGTGCCATCTTCAATCTCCGTGATCCCATTGTTTTGAGTGATGGCAGCTGAAATGCCTTCATTCTTGTCTTGCTCTGTAATGTTAAGGGAAGTAAAATCCTTATCCTTATCACCCACCTTATTCAAGCTTTCTTTTTCTAGAACAGATGGTGTTACTTCTTCTACTTTTGTCCTTCCTATAGCTGGCTTTCGCCCCCGTGTCCGGGGTTGCAATGGAGGTTGTGAACCTGCCTGGGCCATTGCTCGTTTCGACCTTCCTCGCTTTGTTGGTTGTCCCCTCACAGTAAGGCCACCATTTCCAACTCCCACAGCAGGCTCATCCGTAGCTGCTGGTCTTAAAGATGAAATTTCAGCTTCAAGTTTAATCAAGCGGCCCTTGCAGTCAGCTAATTCCCCTTGCAACTGTCCAATCATATTCCACAATTGAACATTTTCTGCAGACTGCATCAAATAGAAAGCAAAAAACATTACAATAACATTTGAAATATCGCATAAACTGAAGAGAAATCCCATGTCAAAACCTGGGCTTCCCAAAGTCTTTGATGCTTCTGAGAAAGCTTTTCAGGGGGCTTGATGACTCCTCTTAAAGGGGGTTGTCCAAAGGAAGATGTTAAACAACTAGGAACTGGCATAGGCCAAGATTGAGAAGAGACAAAACCGTATGATGCTCTTGGATAATTGGACATCCCAGGAAACGGTAATGGTTGTGTTTGACCCCACAAAATTGAGGCATCCCAAGAACCTGTTGAGTTCAGACCCAAATTTCAAAACTCAGACTGATCACCACATACCACATTCAATCAGAAGGTTTGAAAAACATCCACTAATTGATCAAATAATCTAAACAGAATTACTCTACCAAATAGTTCTGAAAGTGAAACTCACCTGGAAAACCAGGGTATGTTGGAAATCCAACAGGGTAACAGAAATTAGGAGCTTGGGGTTGACATCTCGTCGAGGCTCCGGCGCCAAACGCCGCCGGAGCTTGCCAACTACCTTCAGTTTCTCCAAGGGAAATGCTCGGCTGCGGCTGTACCCAAAAGGGTTGCGAGGAGAATACAAATTGCTGCGGCTGCGGCTGCGGCGGCGGGCTGAGCTGGTGCTGAAGATTGGCCAGGTTTTGCGGTGGCTGAAGCCGCTCATTCACGGCGGCAGAAACGGCTAACGTTGAAGATCTTTCCCCTGCATGTTGAGGATTGAGTACCCTTTGAAGAAGAGCAGTGCACTGCTGATTTTGACGAGCCGCATTCTCCAAAAACTGGCACCCAGATTTGGCGCTTTTTGCTTCATCTGTCCCATCGGATACGCTTTTCTCATTCTTGCTCTGTTAGCAACAGTAGTATTTCTAATTAGCAAAATGTAATCTCAAGATACAAGAACAAAATACAAATTAAACCCAAAAGATCGAAAAGAAAAAAAGCGAAACCCCACAAACTTTTACTATTCCCATCGCGGTTCAAGAGAGGCTTGGCTGATGCAAACAATCAAAAGGGGATGGGAGGAACGTAAAAACGAAGCAAAAAAAAAAAAACGAAACCCATTTCAGAACAATGAAGGAAAAACAGCAAGAAGCATACCAGAACTCCATTGGCTTCGTGTTGAAGATTGGGGGTAGAAGCAAACTTGGGTTCTTCTTCCTTTTCCATCGCATTGAAAAAGAAAACGGCTATTGGAAGTTCAGAATCCAAAAAGTAAAGCAACTTCTTTAGCTTTAAGTAGGCCTATAAGCTTCCTAATGCTATCACTTAAACTGAATTAAAAATGAATATGCGAAGGGCTGGAAAAGGAGAGGGAAGAAATTAAAGTTTGAGTCAAATAAAGAGGTCACTGAGAGAAGAACGTGAAGGGAATATATTACAGAATTTTCTTTTCTGCTTTTTGATGTTGCACCAGATACCGTAGCTACTTTATGATTAGATTAATATGAGTTTAATTAAGGATGGAAATGGAATGCCAATTTTAATTAAATTGTGAAGCTTGAAATTAAAAAAATATAAGGGGAAAAATGGTAAAGATAGGAGCAGAGGCACGGGATGCATTGAATTGCTTACCCGTTCCAAGTGATTGGCACCTGAAAAAGAAATGTGCCGATTTCTATGACGTGTCGTTTTTTGTCTCATGTTCCACAAACTTTAACATTAAAACCAATTCATTATTCAATAAACTAGATATTTTATTTTTTATTCAAAAAACACTAGATATATCATTTACTCTTTTAATTGAGTATATTTTCAGGTTTGTTTATTGTATCTTAGATTTTTTTTTTTTTTTTTTTTTTTTGTATTTTAAATTTTTAGTTCATAATTATTGAACTTCGAGAAGCAGTTAAAGTTGAATAGATAATGAGATTCTTAAAAATATTGTTTTTCAAAATCAATAATTTTTCAGTGCTTTTTTTCAAGAGTTTTCAATGTTGAATACTAATCTTACGGATTTTATTTAAAAACTCGTGATAAAGTTACCATTGGATACCTCTTTTTCATTTTTCTTCAACTACCTCGTCGTATTATTAAAAACGAGATCTCTTCTTTCATGATCTTTTGAAGATCCGAAATTCAAAAAAAAAAAAAAAAATGAAAATAGGTAGCTTTCCAGGTAATAATAGAATCAATCTTCTTTTCTTCTACTAGGATTAGTAGAATTTTTTAATTAGGAAAGAAAATAATTGAATAATTATTTTTAAATGTTAAATCATCATTCTAATTTTCAGTTTTCATAATTACAGAAACCATGTATAATAGACCATCACAATTACTCATTATTCTCTCAATAACGTTTTTTGTTTACGAATGTACAAAAGAATATTGGAAAATAAAAACAGAAAAAAGAATGAAATCTGTTTCATTTACTATTTTAAAATAGCAATATTATATTGAGGAAAATTGCATTCAGCTGTCGAAAGAATAATAAACATAATAAAATATACGGGATAAAAGAACCGACGAAGGGAATATTATTGGAGCACAATAGTATGGGAAGTAGCGTGTTATTTACCTAGAAGACCACCTGGTCAAAGCTCCAGGTTCGCTTTCCCAAAGTTTACCATTTCAAAAGGAAAAAAAAAAAGCGAATTGTTGAGTAATAATAAGTCCTGTTATCTTTTTTCAAAAGGAAAAAATAACCATTATCGATGCATGAAATGGTAAACAGACACAGTTTTGGAATAAAGCTTTTATTCATACAACACCACTAACTTAGGGATACCATGAAAGCAATACAGCCGATGAGCTGCATCACTCGAGAGGACACATTTGCAAATATAGTCAACTGCTAAGTGAAGCACATGGCTTGGCTATTACAACATATAGCAACAACACCGGAGATAATAGAAAGTAAAGGAAAATGATGGGAAATACGCATAGCTTCTTTTCAAACTTAATAGTCCTCTCCCTCTTCATCTTCATCGTCGCCAGCCTCGGCACCAACCTCCTCGTAGTCCTTCTCCAAGGCAGCAAGGTCCTCCCTGGCCTCTGAGAACTCACCTTCTTCCATACCCTCACCGACATACCAGTGCACGAAAGCCCTCTTGGCATACATGAGATCAAACTTGTGGTCAATTCGAGAGAAGACCTCAGCAACACTTGTGGAGTTGGAGATCATGCATACAGCTCTCTGAACCTTAGCCAGGTCGCCGCCTGGTACAACAGTAGGTGGCTGGTAGTTGATACCACACTTGAATCCTGTTGGGCACCAGTCAACAAATTGGATGGTTCGTTTGGTCTTGATGGTAGCCACAGCAGCGTTGACATCCTTTGGAACCACATCTCCTCTGTACATCAGACAGCAGGCCATGTATTTTCCATGGCGGGGGTCACACTTGGCCATCATGGATGAGGGTTCAAATGCGCTGTTGGTGATCTCTGCAACCGAGAGTTGCTCGTGGTAGGCCTTCTCGGCTGAAATCACAGGAGCATAAGATGAAAGCATGAAGTGAATCCTAGGGTATGGGACCAGATTTGTCTGGAATTCAGTAACGTCCACATTCAGTGCACCATCAAACCTCAGAGATGCAGTCAGAGACGATATCACCTGGAAATTTAATATAATGTGAATGATTAAACTTCGAATTCCATGATTTAGACGACAAAGAAGAGATAAGGATATGTTCGTACCTGAGAAATCAAGCGATTGAGGTTCTGGTAGGTGGGACGATCAATGTCAAGGGAGCGCCTACAGATATCATAGATGGCCTCGTTATCAAGTAGCACAGCAACATCAGTGTGCTCCAAAAGCGAATGGGTTGAAAGGACACTGTTGTAGGGCTCAACAACAGATGTCGACACCTGCGGTGAGGGGTAAACAGTAAATCCAAGCTTGGATTTCTTTCCGTAGTCCACGGAAAGACGTTCCAGCAGAAGGGATCCAAGTCCCGAACCCGTTCCTCCACCCACGGCATTGAAAACGAGGAAACCTTGAAGACCAGTGCAATTGTCCGCAAGCTTTCTAATACGATCCAAGCAGAGATCAACAATCTCTTTACCAACTGAATTACAAAAGGAGCAGCGAGTTAAAATGGAGAATGATTAACAGAGAGTAACTTATAAATCTAGAAAGGAAAAGAAGCATTACTCGTATAGTGGCCGCGAGCAAAATTGTTCGCTGCATCTTCCTTGCCACTGATGAGCTGTTCAGGGTGGAAGAGTTGGCGGTAGGTCCCAGTCCTGACTTCATCAATGACTGTTGGCTCAAGATCTACAAAGACAGCACGAGGTACATGCTTCCCAGCACCAGTCTCACTGAAGAAGGTGTTGAAGGCGTCATCACCCCCACCAACGGTCTTGTCACTTGGCATCTGTCCATCAGGCTGCAAGGAGACAGGAAAGACATTCAGATTTCAGTTGTAAACATTTGTAAGGTTTCTTATTAATTAGGGGGCTAAATTATAAAAAATACCCCTGAACTATAGAGTTTGTTTAAAAAATGCCCCTCAACTTTGAAAAAAGTTTCACAAAATACCCTTCTCGGTGGTGAGATGAGGAAAAAAGAAGAACAGTTTCAATAAGGGTATTTAAATTTTTTTTTTTAAGTTCAAGGTATTTTTTAAACTGAAACTTTAATGGTTTCCATAAAAAAAATTAAAGGTAAGGGTGTTTTTGAAACATTTCAAAGTTCAGGGACATTTTTTAAACAAACCCCAAAGTTCAGGGGTATTTTTTATAATTTAGCCTAATTAGGCAGAACATGCTTCTAATTTCAATCACACAGATAGAACCATACAAGAAAAAAGATTTCAAGACTGGTACAATAAACTTTCCAAGTTCATTGAAGTACTTCCATTATTTGTGTGATTAACAAAAGACCCATTCCAGATCCCACATTAAGTTAATCCCAAAACTTCTTCCTCGTTGGCAGGTCCGCTTATATAGATCCCACGGGTGTAAAAAACCTTTAGGAAATAGAAGTCGGATGGAGAAACCTATACCCAGAACAGGACTGGAACGCTTAGAAGCAAATTGATTAAACACCTCAAAGTAATTCAAAGGCCAGTCCAAATAAGGCAGTTAAACTTTTTTTTTTGTTGAAAGCATACTCGAGTGTCTTAAAAAACCCAGATATATTCGAATATAAAGGAAAGCACGCCACCGAGCTTAAACATGCGACGATCTGGACAGAAGTTAAAAGTGGGGTAATGAAAGGTGGCCGATCTACTTAGTACGAAGGCACATTGATGTATTCTCGAGAAAAAAACACCGTTACACCTACTAGGAGACAAAAGAACGCCAGATCTGGGAAATGCCGAAAAACTCAAACAACAAAACACATCAAAACCCTAGATCTCACCATTTACATACAGATAACGCCAACATTTTCTAGACAAGCACCGAAACCAACAAACAGGGAATAGATCAAACTTCAAAGAAAAACATGGACAGATCAGAATGCCGCGGAAGCATAAACTTAGAAACTAAAAGGAACGGGAGAGAGCAAACCTGAATGCCGTGCTCCAAGCAGTAAAGTTCCCAGCAGGCATTGCCGACCTGAATACCGGCCTGACCAATGTGGACGGAGATGCACTCTCTCATTGTGGCTTTGGAATGGAGAAGAAAAGTGGAACAAAGATTAGAAGAGGAGGAAGAAAGCGAAAAGAAACAGAGGAGCGTTTATGAAGACGCTTCTCCAAGAGATCGGAAATGTGTGTGGAAGGCCTGTGTTGTTGGGGCGTTTTATAGAAAGGAAAGAAGGGGAATTGGGATGTGGCGAGAGGAACGGGGCTCGTGCCAGCGGCGAGGGGCACGTGGGAGTTTTAACCATGGTTAGTTTCCTGTGGTTAAATACAAATGGTTAAGGAGTGCCAGCTCAGCTGCTCATTACAGGGGTTCGGCCTTTATGTCTCCACATTTAACCGCAGGGTGTGGCTTTATCATTGGTTGGATATAAATTGACAGTTTAAATTTCAAATCGATTTGAATCTCTGGGTTGGTATTGTGGTGTGATGTGGTGCCATTAGAAGCAAAATATATATATATATATATATTTTTTAGAAAAAAAATTAAATATTTAGTTTTTTCTCTGTTGGTATAATTTAATAGTCAATACACCTACTCATTTCTTTTTAGTTTAAAGTTTTAAATCTCTCCCTACATTTGTTATATTAAAAAATAGTTTAAATCCTATTTTAGTCCCTAAATTTTTAAAAATTTTCTATTTTGGTTCTTGAACTTTCAAAATGTCTACTTAGTTATTAAACTTTCAAATTTGTTCCATTTTGATCTCTGAACTTTTAAAATGTCTATTTTAATCCACGAGCTTTCAAAAAATGACTATTTTTAGTTCTTGTTTTTGTTTTAATTTTAATAAATCAATGACATAGATTTGAATATGTGTATTAGATTGTTAATATGAGCATGATTTCAAGTCAAATAAGTTGGAAATAAACATTAGGCAAATTGGGTTTGAGGTATAAAAATAACATAACAATGACCAAAATTATTATTTTTTTAAGTTTGGGAATTAAATAGACATTATTTGAAAGTTTAGGGACTAAAATACGACAAATTTGAAAGTTCATGGACCAAAATGGACATTTTGAAAGTTTAGGGACTAAATTAGAATGAACTTGACAGTTTAAAGATAAAATGAGACTTAAACTTACCAAATTTATTATAAAAAAATAGTAAAATTATGAATTTGGTTGATATGGTTTTAAAAGTTAATTTGAGTTCGAACTTAGTTTTAATATGGTCTTAATGAATCAAGTTTAGTTTCAATTTAGTCCCACCAATTTTAAAAGGTCGATTATTTGAACTATATATATTTATTTATTTATTGTTCGTCATCAATTTAATCTCATCGAATATCTACGATTATTTAATTAAAAAGAAAAAGGATTAGGCAAACATAACATTAACACACCACAATTAATTTAAAACAAATAATAATAATAATAATATAAAGAGTAAATCACAATTGCCCACATAATAAATTATCATCCTCGTTTGTGTGCAAATAATAGTAAGCAATGAAAAAAAAAAAAAAAAAAAACTTTATACAAATCCTGGTTGCATACCGAGAATGAAATTTTCAGAACATATATATAACCCTAAAAATTACCACAATTAATTGATTGCCTAATGCTTTTTTGAGGCAATGGACGACCACAAACAATAACATGTGAACCAAAGCGAGCTTAGCTCAGTAGTAATTGACATGTACTCTCGACCATGAGGTTAGAGATTTGAATCCTCCCACCCTCAAATGTTGATGTATACTAAAAAAAAAAAAACAATAACATGTGAATGGAAAATATTTTAGAAGCGCGATGAAAATGAATTAAGGAAAAAAAAACAAAGATCTTTCAAAATAGTATAATATTAAATAATTGAGATGGCTTCTATCATGAAAAACTATATACATATATATATATTTTGTTGCAAATGAATTTGCTATATATTTCTTCTAAAAAAAAAAAAAAAAAATTGCTATATATTTTATTCAATAATAAATAACCTGCCGGTTGTATGGGGTCTATTTTATCATGGGGTCCAATGTAATTATGCAAAAAAGAAGACAAAATGAATAAAGCCATGCAATCCTTAAACTAGACATGAAAATGTTATATGCCCCTATTGAGTATTGACTATCCATCAAGAGATTTATGGAAATTATGGCCAAAAAATGGTGCTCCACAATTAATTTTGGTAGAGAGAATAAAACTAATTTGTGTAAAAACTAGTGTTAAACCAACATCATAGACTTAGCCATATACCTCAATTATATGCTACTCTACTTGGATGATAGTACTTGTTTTTGCCTTTGCCTTTGTTCATTTGCAAATTATCATTAATATTATTAATATATTATATTGTAATTTTATTCAAATAAACAAAAATTTTCTAATATAATATATTTTAATATTGTTGTCATGTTACATTACACTAATATATTATATTTTAGAGACCATAACCATAGAAAATTTGCACTGGGTGGCAAATTGGACCAAATTAATAGCAAATATAACACAATGTAAAAAGAATTGCAAATATAGCAAAATCTATCAAAGTATATTACTGATAGACACTGATAGACTCTGGTTAATTAAAATCTATCTGATAGACTTCGATTATCAGAGTTTATCAGCGATAGACTCTGATTAATCATAATCTATCAGTCTACTGATAGACTCCGATTATTCAGATTGATAGACTTTGATTAATCAAAGTCCATCAGTGATAGTCACTGATAGATTTTGATTAATCGAAGTCTATTAGCGATAGACACTGATTTACTTTAAATAATCAGAGTCTATCAGTGATAGACACAGATAGAATCTGACAACAGCTTTTTGGTCTTGTACGATTAATTTTGCTATATTTGCAATTGGTTTGCAACTGTGCTATATTTGCTATTAATTTGGTCAAATTTGCCATCTATGCAACTGTCCCATAACCATAAGCATCAACAAGGTGTCTAATATATTAAACTATCAATACATCATTTATCTTTTTTATATTATAACAAAAAATTTATCCTTAATTTTTAATTTCATCCCATTAAACCTTAGAGTTTGATAAATGTTACAATTTTTTTTCTTCTAAAACATAGATCTGATAAAAAATTGATAAGGACTTCATAGAAAACGACACTAAAATAGTACTTTTGTTAAAATGTGTGAATATTGAGAGATTTGTTCTTCAATAAATCTTATGCATTGATTGAGTTTGATTTTGTGTAACTTTTATTTTTTTAGAAATAATTAGTGCCTTTTGAGAGATTTCTACTTCTTTTGTTAAAATTAGTTGAGAAATTGAGTAGAAATCGAAATGAGGGTAAACATTGTTACAAGTCTAAGGTTTAACTCGATGATATTGAAAGTTAATAATGAAAATTAAGACATCATGTTAAGTTGACCAGTAAAAGCTGTTTTTTTCCTTAATTTTATTAAAAATGAATGTTAATATAGGTTTTTCTTTTTAATCTCTAAGAATTTGTCTCTTGATTCTTCTCAAAAAAAAAAAAAAAAAAAAAAAAAAAATTGTCTCTAGTAAATACTTTGTTATAATTGTTAATTCTGGTATTAGTCTTTTGTATCAGTTTCTCTGTTAGTCATTATTCTTGTGCATTTTCTCCAAGTCTTCTCTGTATAAATACCATTATTATCGATAATACTGTGTGGAGAATTTGCCTATTTTTTTAGAATCTTTAGTCTCTTGGTTAGCTACTATTAAATATTTTGAACATTTATAATGTTTTATGAATGCTTTATTTTTTAAATTAATAAAATCATAAGTTTATAATTTTTTTTTTAGAATAATCATAAGTTTATAATTACACATTAGATCAAAACATTATTTTAGAAAATTGAATTTTCTTTTTAGAGAAGAAAACATAAAACATAAAATAATTATCCAACCATATTAAACTTTAATTTTGCTGTTGTTTTAAAAACAAAAAACACAGTTACGCCAAGCAAGTTTAAAAACGGAAAACAAAAAATAGTCAACCATACATTGTTTTTGTTTTTAAAAAACAAAACATAGAAAGCACCAAAACAAAAAATCAAGTTGGGTTTGATAATCATTTATTTTTTATTTTTTCAAAATTATGCTTATTTTCTCCTATCTTTCTTACCATGGTTTTATCTTTGTTAAAGAAACATTTTAATTTCTTAGTCAAATTCCAAAAACGAAAACAAATTTTTGAAAACTACTTTTTGTTTTTTTAGTTTTCAAAACTTGACTTGGTTTTTTAAAACATGGAAGAATATAGTTAACAAAACAAAGAAACTGATAGATGAAAGTAGTGTTTATAAATTTAATTTTAAAAAATCTAACTACTAAAAACCATGTTATCAAATGAAACCTAGAAAACAAAAAATTAGAAATAATTATCAAATGGACCGTCCTCAATCCTATGAATATTGAGGTCATAATTCAAAACTCGTTTCGTTAAAGAAACAAAAATATTATTGAAATTAAAAGTAAATATAGCACATTTTAACTCGCACAACTTCTACCTAACAAACCAACCTAGTTATTGATATATTTTCAAATGCACTCATAAATTTTTCGTAACAATTAGGACCAAGTTGTTCTCACTTTAGTAATTATAGTGAATTATTAGCAATATAATTTTCACAGACTCTTGTTAAAAGAAATTTTCATAGTCTAATGTAATCATATATATCAACATTCATAAGTACATTTGTACTTGAAGAAAAAGAAGGCACCGATTCATAAGTACATTTTCTAACAACCAAGTTTGTTTCCTAATTAATTAAGTTCAACATATTTCTATTTTACACGTGTAGAACAATTGGCCATTACTTATAAAATCCATATTCCTAAAAACTTAAAAAGGAATTGTTATCATAACATATCCCATAAAAAAATTCAGGCCGGAAATGGCAGATTCTATATCATATTCATACCCACCCATAAAAGGTTAAAAGGGGGAAAATGTGTGGACTTCGTCGTCAATCTTCCATGCTTATTTTTCAGTTGATAGATAAATTAAATTAAGAGCCAGCTTTTTAACTTCAAAAAAAAAAAAAAAAAAAATTGCCAATTTTATTGGTAGCTTATTAGATATAAAACTTTAACCCTCTAACTTTGATATACATTAAGATGTGGTGATGAGATCCAATATATATTAAAAGAGTGAGTTGCTTTAAATTCAGTAGTTGAGAGATTAATTATGGGCCTCAACAATGAATACGGTGCATCCTATACCAATATTTTAAAGAGAGAGAATAATAATCTATTTTATCATTCATTAATTATCAAATTTGTGTACCTAAAAACATGTGTCATCTATTGACTTGAAGTGAGAGATTTATAAAGTTGACATTTCATTTGACCGTCAAAAGTAGTTTCTTTGAACATCTAAACTAGTTGAACTCATGTTATCAGAAAAAGTCACTTAATTAAACTCATCACTTTAAGCACAAGGATAATACACTTTATAGACTAGGAGAACTAAATAGACAAACGACTAAATATATTTCAACTAGTCTCACAACTTGGGTATGATCCAAGCATGACTTCTTTGCTATATAAACTCATTATTATTTCTTTAGGGATGCACACCAACTTTGTTAGATCTAATGTGTCTAAACCTCACAATCTCATATTCTCTTACAACATATGAGTTGAGAGATTTGAACCTCTAACTTTTCAATCGAGGGATACGCTTGATTGTTGACACACCCACTCTCTTCTCATCCCATCATACTATGTTGAATGATATAAACTATTGTCCTATTAATTTTTTAATTTAATTATCTAATCACTTGTGTGTTTTTTCTTACCTTTTCAATAGTATAAATGCATATCCTCCAAAAGATTTTCAACAAATCATCTCTATAACAACTTTGACTCTTTTGCGCAAAACTTGCTTCCTGCATTTTGTTTTTATCTAATCGGCAATCCCCCCAACTACCCTAGCAGTCCAATACAAAATATATGCACAAGTGTTTATCTTTCCTCAATTGTACAGAGAGAGATCCTAATTAATATGCAAACCCAGGTAGAGAGATTTTTGTTCAATAAAATTCTGGGCAAGTTGATTTTTAAAATTTGTTCTCAAACTATCAAGTTGACTCCAAATCATTTTAGCCAAAAACCAAATCCAACTAACCATAAGAAGAGACTCAGAGAGACGTGTTTACTCTATTACTTTAATTAATAATCATCTTCAACTTATAATCAAGGGCCGCGTACCAATAATTAAAAAAAAAAAACAAAGAATATTCGAGAAAAATTAAAATATGCTAGAATACATTACAGCCTCAACCTTCGATGCAAAATTTGTTTCTGACAATCCAATACTTGCTCCAATTTATTCTCTCGAAAGAAAAAGAAAAAAAAAAAAAGAAAAAAAGAAACAGATTCTGAAACTCGTGTAATGTAATCGATCTTTCCTTGGATCATAATCCACGCAAAGAAAGCATTTGTCTTGTGGGATTGATCCTCATAAATTATTCAATTCCAGAACTTTAATTTTTTTTTTTTTTTTTTTGCCTTTCTCCTTTCTCTACGCCATCGTCTTTCCCAACAACAAAACGCAACAACAATTCCATCGTTCGTATATATTTCAATTCATCGATATATATATAATAAAGTTAAAAGAAATTGCGAGAACTAAAAAGAAATACAAATTACCATCCGAAAATCAGATTCATTATCTAAGATGAAGAAGATGGGCTTGTGTTGTTTGTTGTTGTTGAATGTTGTTGTAAGTTCCATAGCTAGCACTGCCTGGCTTGGTCCTGTCTGCCATCAAATGCCCAAGATCGACCTCAAGATTCACATTGCACTCTTTAATTTCAACCCCTTTTGATATTTTTGCAAAAGTGGGCTCTATCTAAAATTGATTGCTACGTCAAAACACAACGGCAGCGACCCACCAATCATTAAAACAAGATTATAAAGAAAAAGAAAAAAAAAAATAGAGAGATCTTTCTTTCTTTCTTTCACTGATCACCAACCTGATTATAAAGAACCACATCGACAGAAAAATAAAAACTCTGATTTCTATATATAGACAGAGAAAGGCATCGGGCTCAGCTCGATGTGGCCGGTGAAGGGCCCTTTTCCATTTTACCCTTTTTCTTTTCTTCAACGCGTTTTATGGATTAAATCAAATGGATTTTTATTTATTTTTTTTTTTTATATAAAAAAAAATATATATAATATATGTATAGATGTGAGAGTGAGAGATCTCATGGATTTCACATGCAATTTATAGGCTAAGTTCGTGTGAGTTTGGGAAAAGGCATCGGGTTTTGTTTTTGGGGTTTCATTCCGAATAAGCCAGCCAGCTCAAATGCAGACTCGAAATTCAATTACGAAAACAAATAAAAACAAATGAGATTTTTGAAGCATATGGAAAGAAAAAAAGGGGGGCGTGCTGTTTTTTGTTTTTACATGTGACAGGAAAGTAAAACATAGAAATTTTTGTAAACAAGGTAGCTTGAGGCTTACGATGTTTAGAATTGGAATGTCATTTCTTATATATATATATACAAAAAAATTGTTTGATTTGGATTTACGTACAGTGGAGACGAAAGAGAAGATCTGAAAATCGCCATATATTTCTAATTTACATATGATATGAAATTAATGGGTTTTAAAAGATTAAAAAAAAAAAGAAGAAAGAAAATAATTATAGTGAGAGGGCGCCGTGCTTGACAGTGAAGGGAGGCAAAAGATGGTGTTTTGGGCAGAAATGTCAAATGATGATTCTTACGAAGTCCCAACTCAAACTCCAAGATTCAAAGAAAATAACCCTTCTAGAAACTCTCCAGCATCTCACCTGGGAATACCGACAGTTTTTTTTTTTTCAATGTTCTCTTTTCATATAATTGGTAATTTATTTCCCGATTTTATTACCTTAGCTTATAGGTTTACCAAACACAGAGGTTATTGATAACTGATTAGTCTTAGTTCAAAATATTATATTAAGAGAGTTATTAGATTGATTAATCTATAATATAATAGCATAACTCAACTAACATGCTAAATTGATTTAAATTTACCTTCAAATTAAAAAATAGATGGCTTATTAAACCAGTAGAAGCTATCTAAATTTACAAAATAAAAAAAAAAGGTTTTAAGAACCTTTGTTTTGTTTTGTTTTTTGAGAAAGACAAATTTTATTACGCCACATGGGCAAACGAAGAAAGGTCAGAATCGACCAACATACACATCCAACTTGGGATAGAATGAACCCAAGACTGACAAACTCTATACTCTCTAGCTCTATCCCAAGACTGACAAACTCTATACTCTCTAGCTCTTTTTGCTATAAAGTCCGCTGCCTTTGTTTTGTATTTTAAATGGGCTAGAATTTCAATTAAACGAAACCTAAAACTAATATTAGATAAAGGCCTTAAAATTTCTAAAATAGATTAAAAAAAAGTCTTAAAATTTTAAAATTATATGTCAAACTAAGCATGCAGTGCATGACACAAAAGGTGTATTCGTAAATTATACTTTTTTATTTTAAATACATGGATTTTCTTTGAATACTATAATCTTTTAAGATTACTTTTTAATCAAACTCGTCTTTAAATAAGAGGTCGGAGATTCAAATTTTTCCAATCTCCAAAAGGTGTATTCGTAAACCTGGCTTAATTTTTTTGTATTATTTTTTCTTCTAATAATCATATTTTATTTAAAAATTCAAGATAAAAACTCATTTAACTTCGGATATTTGTAATGGGTGGCAATATCAACCTAAATAATGGCAAATATAGCTTTTTTTAAAAATATTTGTAAATATGGCAAAAGTTTTTAATTAGTTTTTTATATTCCCGTTTTGCCCCTAAATTGCATGCGCTCTTTCTTCTTCCCCATTTTGCTTACTTCCCTGTCGTGATCAAGGAAATTTTTGAATTAGTTTTTTAGATTGTGCAAACTGGGATTGTGCAAAAAGACGAAGAGCATTCGAATTGTTTAAAGATCAAAACAGTTTCGTAAAAAGGGCAACAAAAGAAGATGTAGCGTTTTCAGAGGTCCCCAAACTTACTCTAATGACCCCAATCTCCGATCCCTTTCCTGTTAATTTGACCGTCAAGAACGGCGGCAACAGAGCTGCTGTTTCTGGGTTGTCTTCGCCGGCGGCGCAAGTGAAAGGACAGACAAAATTGTCCCAACAGCAACAGACCATAAGAAAACAGAGAAGATGCTGGTCGCCGGAGCTCCACCGGCGCTTCGTCGACGCACTGCACCGACTCGGCGGATCTCAAGGTTCGAAAGTTTTACAACTTTTAACCATCAGAACTTTCAAATCGAAGAATCTAATTATTGATCGATCTATTTCAATTTTGCAGTGGCAACACCAAAACAGATAATGGAATTGATGCAAGTGGACGGCCTCACCAACGACGAAGTGAAAAGCCATTTACAAGTACGATTAACAAAAAAAACAAATTTCTGGGTTCGTTTAAAATCCTGAATGGATTTCCTTGATCATGAATTTTGAGGTTTTCAAAACAAATTTCTTCTTCCGGTCGCCTGATTTGAGGGATCTCGCCGGAAAGAAAATTCGAAAGTTACAGTCGGTTTGGATTTTATCGAAAGGATCTTTCTTAGATTTCACAGTTTGGATCTCATATTTTACCGATTAATTGCAGGTCTGGATTCATGGGTTTGAGATTTCAATATATCAGAAAGGATTTTTTTTCAATAGGTTTCTATCAGAAGATATCACTGATAGAACTATTTGTGATAGAAAGTTTTTCTATCACTGATAGAATCTATCTGTGATAGAAAGTTTTTCTATCACAGATAGATTCTATCAGTGATAGAAGTTTTCTATAGTGGATAGAAAGGTTTCAGTGATAGAAATCTTCTATCACTGATAGAATCTATAACAGATAGATTCTATCAGTGATAGAAAGGTTTCTATCAGTGTTAGGAGATTTCTATCAGTATCACTGATAGAATCTATCTGTGATAGAAAGTTTTCTATTCTATCAGTGATAGAAGATTTCTATAACTATTGATAGAACACCGATAGAAATAGAAAACCAACATTTATAGGAACTTTCTATCACTGATAGAAAGTTTTCTATCAGTGATAGAATCTATCACTGATAGAAAAACTTTCTATCAGTGATAGAAAGTTAATTCTATCAGTGATAGAAGATTTCTATCACTGATAGAATCTATCGGTGATAGAAAGTATCACTGATAGAATTAACTTTCTATCAACTTCTATCACTGATAGAAAGTTTTTCTATCACTGATAGAATCTATCAGTGATAGAAGATGATAGAAAATTTTTTCTATCACTGATAGAATCTATCAGTGATAGAATCTATCAGTGATAGAAACACTTTCTATCAGTGATAGAAATCTTCTATCGCTGATAGAATTAACTTTCTATCACTGATAGAAGTTTTCTATCAGTAATAGAAAATTTTTTCTATCAGTGATAGAAACACTTTCTATCACTGATAGAAACACTTTCTATCACTGATAGAAATCTTCTATCACTGATAGAATTAACTTTCTATCACTGATAGAAGTTTTCTATCACTGATAGAAGATTACTCATAGAAACAGACCACCAAATAGACCAACACTAACCAATAGCCAACGAACAACCATAGAAAACAACCAATAAATAGAGTAAATAGAAACTTGAGTAAATAGAAACTTGACTGATAGAAAGTTTCTCTATCACTGATAGAATCTATCAATGATAGAAACTTTTCTATCAGTGATAGAAACTTTCTATCACAAATAGAAAGTTTTTCTAAAATGATAGAAAAACTTTCTATCACTCATAGAAAGATAGAAAAACTTTATATATCATTGATAGAAAAATGCACCGATAGAAATAGAAAACCAACATTTATAGAAACTTTCTATCAGTGATAGAAAGCTTTTCTATCACTTTCTATAGAAAAGCTTTCTATCACTGATAGAAAGCTTTCTATAAAAAATTTTCTATATCATTGATAGAACACCGATAGAAATAGAAAACCAACATTTATAGAAACTTTCTATCACTGATAGAAAGTTTTCTATCAGTGATAGAATCTATCAGTGATAGAAAAACTTTC
Source organism: Luffa aegyptiaca (assembly GCA_017139565.1). Lineage (NCBI taxonomy): Eukaryota > Viridiplantae > Streptophyta > Magnoliopsida > Cucurbitales > Cucurbitaceae > Luffa > Luffa aegyptiaca. The sequence continues at coordinate 48,159,084 of CM029398.1, forward strand.
TATCAGTGATAGAAAGTTAATTCTATCAGTGATAGAAGATTTCTATCACTGATAGAATCTATCGGTGATAGAAAGTATCACTGATAGAATTAACTTTCTATCAACTTCTATCACTGATAGAAAGTTTTTCTATCACTGATAGAATCTATCAGTGATAGAAAAACAACTTTCTATTTCTATCAGTGATAGAAGATGATAGAAAATTTTTTCTATCACTGATAGATTCTATCAGTGATAGAAATACTTTCTATCAGTGATAGAAAACTTCTATCAGTGATAGAATTAACTTTCTATCACTGATAGAAAATTTTTTCTATCAGTTAATTCTATCACTGATAGATTCTATCAGTGATAGAAACACTTTCTATCAGTGATAGAAAGTTAATTCTATCATTTTTTCTATCAGTTAATTCTATCACTGATAGAAAATGTTTCTATCACTGATAGATTCTATCAGTGATAGAAACACTTTCTATCAGTGATAGAAAGTTAATTCTATCAGTGATAGAAGATTTCTATCAGTGATAGAAAGTGTTTCTATCACTGATAGAAACACTTTCTATCACTGATAGAAATCTTCTATCACTGATAGAATTAACTTTCTATCACTGATAGAAAATTTTTTCTATCACTGATAGAATCTATCAGTGATAGAAACACTTTCTATCAATGATAGAAATTTTCTATCATTGATAGAATTAACTTTCTATCACTGATAGAAGTTTTCTATCACTGATAGAAAGTGTTTCTATCACTGATAGAATCTATCAGTGATAGAAACATTTTCTATCAGTGATAGAATTAACTTTCTATCACTGATAGAAGTTTTCTATCAGTAATAGAAAATTTTTTCTATCAGTGATAGAAACACTTTCTATCAGTGATAGAAATCTTCTATCACTGATAGAATTAACTTTCTATCACTGATAGAAAATTTTTTCTATCACTAATAGATTCTATCACAGTGATAGAAGATTTCTATCAGTGATAGAAACACTTTCTATCAGTGATAGAAGTTTTCTATCACTGATAGAAAATTTTTTCTATCACTGATAGAATCTATCAGTGATAGAAACACTTTCTATCAATGATAGAAATCTTCTATCAGATAGAAACACATTGATAGAAAGACTTTCTATCAGATAGAAAGACTTTTCTATCACTAATAGAGATAGATTCTATCAGATAGAAAGACTTTCTATCACTGATAGATTCTATCAGTAATAGAAAATTTTTCTATCAGATAGAAAGGGCATTTTAGTAAATACACATCCCATAACTTAAAATTTTGCCATTTTTGCAAAATTTTCTACCGGCTGCTAGATTTGTATATATTTTGGGCCGGTTTGCTATATTTGCAACCGGCCCTTTAACTTCCGACCATATGTTTTATTTTATGGGCTCACTGACCGAGCTGGCCCATCAAACTTATCATTATTCAGCCCATCGAATCGATTCACTGGCCCATGCAAAACAACATAGTGACCCATATCGAAGCTGGACTTAGAAGGATGTACAGTTTGACCTTTGGCCCAGCTCTGGCTCAGGAGCGAAGTGATTTCGTTTCATCCACAAATTTCACCTCCTTTTTTGTGAAGGGCCCGTAAACCAAAGAAAACGAAGAAGGTGGGGTCCAGCGAATGGAGCTCTGACACGTGTTAGCAATTTGGGTAGGATAAGATTGGCCATGGCCTTCCTGCACATTTCCCAACCATTTGTTTATCCTATTATATAATTTGACCCGCCAAGCGATTTCCTCTTCCCAACATCAAATCTCGAAAGGTTTCTGATTTTGAAGCGGTGGGTTTGTTTTCTGTTTCTCGAACTAATTATGCAGCCGATTCCGGATGTTAACCAACGCATTGCTCGAATCTCTGCGCATCTCCATCCTCCCAAGTTGCAGGTTCTCACTCTGCCTTGTTAATTTCACTTCTTTTTTGAATACTTTTTCCGGGTCACTGTCGAATTGGAATGGAATCGTTGCGCTGTAACTCAATAACCCATCTGGGAATATGGGGAGTTTGTTGTGGATCAAGTGATCGTACTTGCTCGTCATATTTGATCGGTTGGGTTCTTGTCGCTTATTTGTTTTGATTTTGGTTGTGTTGGGATAGATGGAGGAGAGTTCGGCTTTGAGGAGAGCGAATTGCCGGGCGAAAGGTGGAGCTCCCGGGTTCAAAGTCGCAATACTTGGGGCTGCCGGTGGCATTGGCCAGCCCCTTGCCATGTTGATGAAGATCAATCCTCTGGTTTCTGTTCTACATCTTTATGATGTTGTCAATGCCCCTGGCGTTACTGCTGATATTAGCCATATGGACACTGGTGCTGTGGTGCGTTTGTTATTTGAATTCTATTGGTTTGTTTTTCGTACAATTTGAAATTAGAACGTATTGTTGGATATGAGTTTTAAGAGATTCCAGATACTGTAGTGTATTCTCATTTGGAATAAGGAATATGTTTTTATGATTCGTTTTGCTTGAGTGGCTTTGCAAGTTTGAGTTTCTTGAAGTGAAATCAATAGCATATTGAGAATATTTCTGAAATTGTAGGTGCGTGGATTCTTGGGGCAGCAGCAGCTGGAGGCTGCACTTACCGGCATGGATCTTGTTATAATCCCTGCAGGTGTTCCTCGGAAACCTGGAATGACAAGGGATGATCTATTCAAAATAAACGCTGGAATTGTCAAGACTCTCTGTGAAGGGATTGCAAAGTGTTGTCCAAGAGCCATTGTCAACCTGATTAGTAATCCTGTGAACTCCACTGTGCCCATTGCAGCTGAAGTTTTCAAGAAGGCTGGAACTTATGATCCAAAGAGACTTCTGGGTGTTACAATGCTCGACGTCGTCAGAGCCAATACCTTTGTGGTATGTGCTAGTCGACTAATCTCGTTTCTTTTTCATAAGTTCATCTCGTAAGTTTGGAATTAGATTGTCGAGATGACGAATGGAGGTCCCGCTAGATAAGCATGAAACTTAAAATTCATGGTAACCATGGCATCCCTCTCTTCAATTCATTAACAGTATAACTAGAATTTAGATGTGATCACTTTTGGCTTTCTTGTGGCTACATTAAGAAACATATTCAGTTGTGATCACTTTTGGCTTTCTTATGTCATGTTTTCATGTTATTGTCTTTATCAGGCAGAAGTATTGGGCCTTGATCCTCGGGATGTTGATGTTCCAGTCGTTGGTGGTCATGCTGGTGTAACCATTTTGCCCCTTCTATCTCAGGTTTGCCAGGGTTTCTGATTTGATTGAGTTACACGTTGTCCTTGATTTGCATACTAGGTTTTCATTTTTTGTTTGTGTCTTTGTGTACAGGTCAAGCCTCCAAGCTCTTTCACACAAGAAGAGATTGATTACCTGACTGATAGGATTCAAAATGGTGGAACAGAAGTTGTCGAGGTAAAGAAATCAGTTGCTTGTTGTACTTAATATCTGCTATAACTATGCATTTTATTAAACAATTCTAATAGCAAAAACTTTGCTAGTTTGCTAGTTACCAATAAATGGTTTGTGTACCTGACACATTAATTTTCTATAAGTGACATTGAATGGTAAGATGGATTGATAACTGACGGAGAATAGTGAACTGAGTATATTGGTTTAGATGAAGCATCTTCATGTAGAATCAGACTTGTCTTCGTCCATGGTTAGTTGCTGCTATATAAAGCTCATATATGTGGCTCTAATCACCTCAAGTTCTTTTGCTCTTTTTGTTTCCTATAGTTTTATGGGCGTAACATTTGATGAAGGCAGAATCATTATTTATCTTCTGTGAAGTTCTGATATGTAGAAAGTTAGTTGCGCTTGCACAAGGAACAAATTAAATAGACCTTTAGATGATGCAAGATGATAATACTTATTTGCCAATGCTCTTTTTCAAGATTTTTATATCCGTTGAATCTATTCTGCTGGATTCATATCAACACCATCATGATAACTTATTAGACCAATGTGACATTATCTGCAGGCCAAAGCAGGAGCTGGTTCAGCAACTCTCTCCATGGTCGGTTGCTTTTCACCCTTTGTCATTGTCTAAGGGATTAAATTGTTTAGCTACCATAAATCTAAAAAACAGAAAAAGAACTAAGAAAAGTAATGAGAAATGCTATTTTGACTAGTGTAAGGTAAAAATGTGCAGGCTTATGCTGCCGTTAAGTTTGCAGATGCATGCCTCAGGGGCCTAAGAGGAGATGCTGGTGTTGTCGAATGTGCATTCGTGTCTTCTCAGGTATGCATCTTTCGACCAAGTTATCGTCCTTTCCCTTTTCATCAGTTTGAGTAATGTTCATATCATATGACTGCTCGATACAGGTGACTGAACTTCCATTCTTCGCAACAAAAGTACGACTTAGTCGCAATGGTATCGAAGAAGTATACTCCCTTGGCCCGCTAAATGAGTACGAGAGGTATGTGATTGGCAGTTCTGAAAATTTAACATAAGAATCAAATGTGAACTGTTTGAAGAACAAAGGCAGTGTAGCATGAGATTTAATCTCATTGTGGAACATTGAGTTTGAAAGTTGCTGGGATATTGATTGACAGGGTTGGATTGGAGAAAGCGAAGAAAGAGTTGGCAGGAAGCATTGAGAAGGGAGTTTCCTTCATCAGAGGCTGAAGAGATGTGGATTACCATAGTTTTAATAGAAATGTTCCGTCTCTTATAGATTACTTATACTATATGCTTTCCTAGAGATTGGAATTGATTGAATGAAACCACACCACGTATTTTTATACTAATAAAACAATCCCAAGGTGATATCGCCAACATGTCGATATTTAAACGACAACCGAATAGGTTGGGTTAGAGTTTCTTCTATGAGATTGTGATTGATGTTTTTTTTTTTTTCCTCTTTTAGGATTTAATTTTGGTAAAATACACTTTGGTACTTAGTTTATTATCTATTTGGTCTTTTAAGATTTCGGAAGAGACACTAATCTTCGAGATTTGGAAACTGATCTTAAAATGGTCATGGAGTTTATGAGTTTATTTGATCAAATGGAAAGATGATGTGGCAGAGACTTTGCTGATGTAGAATTTTAAATGACTTTCAAAAAATATTAATCTTATATAATTTTCTTTTCTAATGTGGCGTTTTTCTCTTTCCTTTTTTCCTCTCGTCTTTCTCTTTTGGAACGAACTAGCAGTTTGAAAGAAATTTGAGTCTTTGATCTTTTAATTGAGGATATAATACTTTAGTTAATTGGACTATGTTCAAGTTAGATCAAATATTTCCCCCTAAACTTTTTTTCTTTTGAGTTCTTACTCCCTAAACTTTTATACTCTATAAACTATTATACTTTTGTTCAGTAGATCTTTAAATTTGAAAAAGCTTTTGATCTCTTTAAACTTTAAATCTTGTCAGGTAAGCTCTTAAACTCTAAAAGTGTTTTACTTAAAAAAGTCTTTAGAAGTGTTTAACAAGTACTTGAGTTTTTAATTTTACGTTTAATAAGTTTTTGAAAAATTCAACATTTTTTTTAATAAATTATTAGACTTTAATTTGAATTTTGTAATTAATAAAACATCTATTAAATAAAAAAATTGAAAATTAAAGTCTCGTTTGATAACCTTTGGTTTTGAAAATCAAATCTTCCATCTATAAGTTTCTTTGTGTGATCTATTTTCTTTCCATAATTTCAAAAACCAATCCAAGCTTCAAAACTAAAAAAATTAGGCCCCGTTTGATAACCATTTGGTTTTTTGTTTTTTGTTTTTGGTTTTTAAGCTTATAAACACCACTTCCAACTCAAGTTTCTTTGTTTTTTCACCTACCTTCTTCCCATGTTTTCAAAAACCAAGCCAATTTTTGAAAACTAAAAAAAGTAGTTTTCAAAATCTTGTTTTTGTTTTCAGAATTTGGTTAGGAATTCAAGTGTGTCTTTAACAAAAATGAAAACCATGGTGAGGAAATTTAAAGAAAATAAGCCTAATTTTCAAAAACCAAAAACCAAAAACCAAATGGTTATCAAACGGGGCCTTAGTTTTCAAAAACTAGTTTTTGTTTTTGAAATTTAGCTAGGAATGCAAATGTATCCTTAACAAAAATGAAAATTAAGAGAAAACAAGCTTAATTTTCAAAAATAAAAAACAAATGACCAAATGGTTATCAAACGGGAGTTGTTAGTTTTTTATTTTTAAAAATTATATTTGTTTTCTTCCAATTTTCTTACTATTGTTTTCATCTTTGTTGAGGGTACATTTCCATTTCTAGTCAAATTCTAAGAACAAAAACAAGTTTTTGAAAATTACCTTTTCTAGTTTTCAAAACTTGATTTGGTTTTCGAAAACATAAAAAGAAGGTAGATAATAAAACAAAAAATTGTAGATGGAAGTAGTATTTGTAATTTTCAAATAAAACAGTAATGAAACAGAATCTTAGATATTAAATTTGTAATTGGAACTTATACCTTTAAAAAGTACCATAGAAGGTGGAACATCATTCCATATAAATTGCATCATGAAACAGAATATTGACAAGTGCAAGGGGAGTGCTTCCTCTTTGCAATCATGTCCAGCCTTCTAATGCTTTTGCCCATGACTTTGACCTATAATAATCCAGCTGACACTTCCACAAGATAAATGATTATCATCTTTAATTCACTTTTCCTTTGGAAAATTAACATTACAAGACAAAGTGGTGCTTGAGTAATGCACAATCTAATCTAGAGCCTTCATCTTTATATGATATATGATGCTTGGAGGCCCATTTAGTGGAATGCTAATAATTCTCTTAATATTAGTTGGCAAATTGATGATTAATTTTAAAGTTATCTATTTTTTTAGTTCAATAACATAGGTGAAGATTTGAAGTAACAGTACATCCCAAAGTAGCAGATCATAGCCCATCCCATCCCAACCAAAACCCCAAAAAACAGACACAATACTCAGCAAGTACATACTCCTAATTCCTAACACAAATCATCAGCACATGCTTCAAGAGACAAGGCTGCCTGTGATGTGATAATGCTTGTTTTTTGTTCTAACAGGACACTCTAAAACAGTGACTTCTCGTGTTCAAGGACTGCGATCATGATTCAAGTATCTCTATCCTCGTTTGACAATGATTGTTGCTGATGCTCCGTTAAGATTCGCACGACTTCCCGCATCGTGGGACGCTTTGCTGCCTCTTCTTCAGTGCAGAGCATGGCGACATTGAGTACGTGCATCACCTCGTCGAGAGGGACAGAGGAGAGTCTTTGATCGACGATTTTATGTATTGCTTCCTTTTCGGAGTCTGTCATTTTTCTTATCCATCGAACTATGTCGACACCGGTGCTTAATTCTCCGACTGCATTCCTACCGCTAACAAGTTCCAAGAGGACGACACCAAAGCTATATACGTCCCACTTCTCGTCGGCTTCCTGAATATAGACATGTTCTGCAAGAAGCCATAGTTGATTTATCAAACTACAAGAATTTGTGGATTGATTGTATTTAAAGAGTTCTATGACCTATGCAGTTCCACTGTTGCTTACCAGTCTAATATATTTTAGATTCTTAGTTTTCAAAGTATAAGCTATACAGTCATTATTCAACAGAGATCAAAGTATTGAAAGATAAGAGCAAGCTCTTCAAGTGATGCAGCAGATCATATGCTATGAAGACATTTCTGCTTCTAAATGAATACCTGGTGCTAGAGCTGGTCTATCCAATGTGCCTGAATCTCGTAAGAACTTCGCAAGCCCGGAATTCGCGACCTGAGCATCAAAATTGGTATCGAGCATGATGTTGTTTGATTTCACATCTCGATGAACAATCGGCGGTGAGCAATGGTGGTGAAGGTAGCATAGTCCATTCGCAGTTCCAATGGCTATCTTGTACCTCGTATCCCAGAGCAAGTGACCTCCTTTCTTGCCATGGAGAACCTCAAAGAGGCTCCCATTAGGCATGTACTCATATATCAAAAGATTAGTGTCATGGTTTGAACAGAAACCCAATAATCTTACGATGTGACGGTGTCGAATCCTCCCAAGAGCTTGTATCTCGACATCGAATCCATGATCATTAGAACACCCATTGCTCATCTTTGGAAGCCTTTTCACAGTGACCTGATCACCACTTGGCATCACTCCTTCGTACACTGTGCCATAACATCCTTTTACAATAACACTTTCCTTCTTAAGGCAATCTAAGACCTCATCGACCGAGAAACTCAAGCGTTGGAAGGCTGTTAATCTCCATCCTCTAAACTCCCTTGCTCTCTTCAATGACCGAACTTTGAAGATCAATGCAAAGGTCACAGCAATTAAACAAAAAAAAAAACCAAAAACTAGCAGGAGCCTGAGAGGAGTTGAGAGAGAGCCTTTCATATGTTCTTGCTGATTGCTAGTGCCAACCCCATCTTTGCAAGGCCCCAAATATGCGCCACAGAGATAAGGGTTGCCTAGAAATGATGTGTAATTGAAGTAACCAAATTGCCCAGTTCCCAAAACCAAACCAGAGAGATTGTTGTATGAAAAGTCCACAGAGGTTAAGCTCTGCATATTAACTATTGAAGCAGGAATGGACCCAACTAAATGGTTTCTTGAGAGATTCATATAAGTCAATAACTTCATGTTGGTAATATTGTTAGGAATTTCACCAGAAAGCTCATTTCCACTGAGATCAAGGAAGATCAAGTGCTTGCACTCACTTATCTCCGCCACAATTCTACCAGAGAACTTATTGTGGCTGAAATTTATCCGAGACAGTTGCTGTAATCTCCCAATCTTTGAAGGAATCTGACCGGAAAACTCATTCCGATCAAGAAGAAGCTTCTGAACGGCCAAAAGGCTGCCGATGGTGGGCGGCAAGGATCCAGAGAGCATATTGTTCGATAAACTAATCTGAAGAAGGTTTACTGAGACAGGATCGTTTATGGGAAGTTCTCCGGATAGAAAATTGTCGTGCAAATCAACCTGAGAGAGATTTGGCAAACTCAAAAGACCCTTGGGGATTGATCCATTGAGAGCGTTGCCCCACAGAAGAATACGCGTAAGTGAAATACAATTTCCTAACGACTCCGGGATCGAACCAGACAGGGAATTGCCCATAGCGATCAAAACTTCAAGCTTACTCCCATGGCAAATTTCAGGAGGAATCGTACCTGTCAACTGGTTGAAAGCAAGATCAAAAATCCGAATCATTCCGTTCTTCCCCAAATTCCGAGGAATCGAACCTGTGAAATTGTTGTTCCATAACTGCAATATCTCCAGCTTTGGGAGGTCGCCTAGGAATCCCGGAATTTCCCCGGAGAGCTTGTTGTCGAAAAGTTGCAATAGCCTCAAGTTCTTAAACTCTGCAAAAGAAATGGGTATTTCACCAACAAACATATTGCATGATATATCAAACGCTTCTATGCTCTTCAATCCTTCTAGTGCCGGCAATGGCCCAGACAGAGCATTTTGTTGAAGGAACAGTTTAATGAGCTTCTGCAACTTCCCGAGCTCGGGCGGGAGCTTTCCGGACAACCCACAGCTCGCGGCGTCTAACAGAACTAACTCCGTCAAGTTCCCTATCGCCGCCGGAATTCCACCGACGAAGGTATTGTAGTAACCAATGAAGAGTTCCCGAAGCTTCGTCAAGTTTCCGATCGCCGCCGGTATCGGACCTTCAAGGTCATTGCCCTGAATCGCCAAAAACTCCAAGGACTGCAAGCGTCCGACCTCCGGAGGGATCCGACCGGTGAAGAAATTTCCCCCAAGCTGCAAATGGCGGAGGTTGGGCATTTCAGTGACCACTCTGGGGAAATCGCCAGTCATGTTATTGTTATAAACATCAAGAACCAGTAGATTCTTCAGCTGCGAAAACTCGCGAGGAATCGACCCATTGAGGACGTTGCTAGAGAGATTGAGATGCCGGAGAGAAGAAATCGATGCAATCTCCGGTGGGATTCCGCCGGAAAACTTGTTGAGGTCGAAGGAAACATTGGTGAGAAATGGAAGAGAGGCAAGGTCGGGGGAAAGGGTGCCGGTGAGGTCGAGGGAAGAGAGGCCGAGGCCGACGACGCGGCCGCGGGCGTCGCATGTGACGCCGGCCCAGGTGCAGTGGCCGGTGGAGGCGTTCCAGGAGGAGAGAGAAGAACGAGGGTCATCGGAAATGGAGTTTCTGAGAGAGAGAAGGGCTTGGGATTCAGTTAGGAGGGCAGAGAAGGAAGGGGGAAAGTGAAGTTGCAGAAGTTGCAGAAGGAGAATAACAACAACAAATCGCATCTTTTTGCATATAAAATTTCTTCTTTTGAATTTTGATTTTCAGGCGGAAGGAGAGGGAACTTGCCCAGAACTACATTCAGAAATTCAAGTAAGTTTCATTATTTATATTACGAAATAAAGTTAATTTGGGATTAAAAATAAAATAAATAAAAGTTTTATTTTTTGTTAAATTATATAAAAAAAAAATACCCTTGAACTATGACATTTGTTTGAAAAATACCCATGAACTTTAAAAAATTTAAAAAAATGCCTCTAAACTTTAAAAAATGATAAAAAAATACTCTTACCGTTAAGTAAAGTTTCAGTTTCAATAATACACTTGTCTTTCAAAAAATTTCAAAAATACCCTTAATGAAAAATTCTTCTTCTTTTTTCTTCCTCTCTTTGAAAATTCTTCCTCCATGAAATTAATATAAAACTTTGTCTATAAAAGCTATGCACAATACAACACAAGATGAAAATAGAGTTTGAAATCAATCAAGTTGTCTCTTTTTAAACAAGTAAAGAAAATAAGTGGGGGAAAAAACGTAATTTTTTTTTCTTTTTGTTCTCTCTGTTTGTGTATGTTAGTGATAAGTAGTAGAAGTGTTAGATAATAGCAGGTTTGGTTTGGTTTACAAGATTAATTAATCAAAAGTTTTAAATATGATTTCGTTTTTATTAATATTTATGAAGGGTTAGAACCATTATATGACAACATTTCCTTTTATTTTTCCTAAAATAAATATAGGGAAAGTTAATGGATAGTGGTTTGTGAGGAAAACTATATGACAACATTTTCATTTACTTTTCCTAAAATAAATATAGAGAAAACTTTTGGGTAGTGGTTTATGAGGAAATAACATTGAAAAGACTACCAACAAAATTAAGTCAAGGACATGAAAAATTTAAAAATGAAACAAAAGTCATCTTGAAACTTCAATACGAGAATCTAGTCAAACTCTTAGGATGATAAGTTAGAAACTGGAGAAAATGAATACATGACAAATAAGTAAAGTTTCATACTAATTTTCATGGGGGAAGAATTTGGAGAGGAAGGAAGATAAAAAAAATGTTTTTCATTAAGGGTGTTTTTGAAATTTTTTGAAAGTTCAAATGTATTATTGAAACTAAAGCTTTAACCTTTTTTTATCCAAAACTTAACCGTAAGAGTATTTTTTAACATTTTTTAAAGTTTAAAGGTATTTTGAAACTTTTTAAAATTCATGAGTGTTTTTTAAACAATCCCATAATTCAGAGTTTATTATTATTATTATTAAAATTAACCCTTTTTTTTCCTTTCTCCTTTTTATGGCCTAGAATATTACATTTTTAGCTTTAACTAAGTGAAAATTGGAATCTACTCATTATAAGAAAATTACGGGTACCACTCTAATGATCAAATTATATCCTAAGTAGAATAAAGTGAACTTAGATTAAAATAAGAAATAAAGTATCTTTTCATTTTTTAGGAGTGTTACATCCAAATTTAAACAAATCAAGTGGAAATTGGAATCTATAACGTGTAAGGAGATTAGAGTAACACGATTTAAATTACACTCGTATAGAATAAAGTGAAATGACATCTATCTTTTCCCATTTTCTTTTAACATGCTTATAAAATTGATGTGTCAAAAAAAAAAAGTAGGAATGAGAATTAAAGAAAGAAAAGGTATGATTAATAGTCAACCAATTCAGGATTTAAATCTTACTTTTCTCTCTAAAATTGTATATTTATTTCAATTTAGTTTTTATATCTTCAAAATTAACAAAAAACTAAGACCAAATAAATAAATTGCTCTCATCTCTCTCCATCTTATAAACTTTTAATCTCGTGTCTAATAAATTATTGACTTATTTGAATTTTTTTAAAAATTTACAAACTTATTAGAAGCATAATTGAAAGCTCAATATTCTGTTAGATGCAAAATTCTACTTTATATACTAATAGATCTATTGATTTTAAAGAAATGTTGAATATATCACAAATAGACACAAAACTAAAAGTAAAAAATCTATATGACATTTTTTAAAGTTCATAGACTTATTAGACACAAATTTGAAAGTTGACCTTTATTTGATACTTTTTATAGGTAGAGATCTATTAGATTCAAATATAAAAAGTTCTTCAACACTAAATTTGTAATTTAGTCTTCTTTCTTATTTAAAAACAATAATTTGCCTTCTTTTTTCAACATTTGTTTACAATAAACGCACCATTGGGATATAATAGAACGTTTTCTCTTTTCAGTGTGAGAGAGCAATCTAAATTGAAGAATATTTTTCACTAAAATTTGTCCCAAAAATTGAAATATAGAGAACTTTAATATAAAGATTGCAATTTATTAAAATAATGCTCTGCAGCAACACTTAACATTTTTTTTTTTTTTTTTTTTTGAGAATAAAGGAAACTTAACATTCCTTTCTTAAAATATATATATATATATATATATATATATATATATATATATATATATAAAATTAATACTCCGTATCTCACTGACTTTGTTTTTATTAAATTAGTAAGTTTGAACTTGGACCCCCACCCCCACAATTAATTAAACTAGAAATAGGTGTCTAAACATTTCGTATCTCACTGATGTTGTCACTCTTCTAAATTCATTTTTAATATTATAAATTTTTTAAAAGAAAATTTTGAGCATCACATTAGTTTTGGCTCGATCCATAATAATAATATTATTATTATTATTATTATTATTATGTTTTTGATATGTAAGGATGGAAGATTGAACTTCTACCTTCTTGATCAGAATAAAGTTTTATGTCAATCGAGTCATGTTCTTGCTAGCTTGACCCATACTATTTTAAGTTAAACAAAATATTAATTGATTTAAGATGGGTTTTTAACCATAGAAAAGTTATATCAATAAATTTTAAAAATATGTACTCTATTCTTTTCCCAAATTTAAAAAGGTTTCATTTTAGTATTTAGAAGTTCATCATAGCCTTGATGGCACAAGCGCCTAGCCCTCTTGCCAGTGTTTATGCAAGTATTTAACCCTTTTTTTTCCACCATGTAGGGTGGAAAGATTCGAATCATAAACCTCTCGGTCATTAATATCCAATTTTTATGACAATTGAGCTATGCTCTCGGCATTTAACATTTTCTTTTAGTTTTCTATAATTTTGTTTATATGTTTTTGAAACCTGTTTTTAGATTCTATGATTCAAATAGTGTAAATTCTAAAAACAATTAGTATATCCCAATTTTGAATTTAAAATTTTAAAATGCATAATTAAATTAAAAAAGATAAAAACTTTAATACATATAATAATTTCATGATATAAACTCAAATCGTTTTTTTTTTAATTAATACATGATGTAAATAAATTATATGATATTGTAAAATAATAATTATACAAAATTTATAACATAAAATATGTTTATAAATTAATTAACAATAGTTTATGTTCAACCTAATATTTAATTAATAACCACAACTAGTTTATGATTTATAAATAATTATTTAAATTGGAATTCAATTTTTAAATCTTCTATCAAACACATATTTGATAACGTGATCTATAACTCTATTTTCATTATTTTTATTGGATCCATTGTTTTCAAATTTATAATTTTTCTTATATACTTTTGTTTATATATATATGCCTTACAGCATGCGCGAGATCGAGTCTCTAAACCAATATATATATATATATATATATATATATATTTATTTATTTATTTATTTTATGTTTATATATATATAACATTATCAATTTTTTTATTATTTAAATATATTTTTTAATTTAAAAGAAATAATTTAGAATCTTATTATTTATACATTCAACTTTAAGTTGCATTTCATTTAAAAGAATTCTATTTGAAAATGTCAATCCAATCATAGCTTAGTAGATGAGACACCAAAGTTGATATTTCGATCTCCCACCACAATTGTCGAACAAAAACAAAATTTACAAATATAAATTGTTAACATACATGTTATATTTTGTTTTTGTTTATTTATACAAATAAAACCTTAATATTTTTATTGATTTAAAAATATATAAAATTATTTTTGGAAATAATTTAGAATTTTATTTTTTATAATCATTGCTACATCTCCTTTAAATAATTCTATCTAAGATATAAAAAATATATATATATATATATTCTCAATTTCATCTTTAAATTTGATTTTTTTTCTGCATGTAAAAATATAAATGGAAATGAACACAGATAATTTAAAATTTTAGTAAACTATTTTAAAAAAACTTAATTCCATAAAAACAAATGATAATTCATGATAATTCTTATAAAACAAAAAAGTTCTATTTATTATTTCAATTTTCATTCACTTCCTTGTACATTTACATAAAATTCAATCACATTTTTTTTAGTACATCAACATTTGGAAGTGGGGGATTCGAACCTCTGACCTTTTGGTGGTACATGCCATTTAGGTTGTGCTCGTTTTGGCAATCACATACTATTTATGGAACGAATTAATATCAAAATATATCAAACTATTCACATAAATTTCTAGATTCCCTACTAAAACCAACTAAAGCATTTAAAGTTAGAATCGTACATGGAATAATTGGACAAAGGATTAAGATAGTTCTTTACCTTTAATGTGACATTTTTTTTCTTTTTTCTTTTTAATAAAATATTACAAATATTTTCTGAGTTATCAAGATACCATTTTGCAACCATTAAAAAAGAAGAGAAAAGGAAAAGAGCGACTGATAAGATAGCACACTTGTTAGTTGTTACCTAAAGTTTTAATCTTTAAAAAATTCCACATCGTTAAAAGCAAATTTAAAGTATTCGTTCAAGATGAGAATATTTCCAACAAAACAAAAAAGATAAATATGATAAAGTTAGCCTCCATAAGTCATAACCAGTACCACACCCATTTTCTCCATTTTTTTAGATACTTTTTTTGGGTTGATTTATGCTTTTTTGACTTCTAGCTTCTTTGGATTGTTAAGAATCTCGACATTTATATCCTCAACTAGGTCAAAAGTTCGAATCTTCTACCCGTGTTGAACTAAAAAAAAAAGTCTAAACATAATAAATTCTATACTATGCATAACAAAGAGATTGAAGGCTAATTTGACTCAAATACAACCCTTAAAATGTGAGGAGACATGGACATTTTGGTAATGGTTTTAAATTTTGTTTTTTATATAAAAAATTATTTATTTATTCAATAAAATCTAAACTTATTTATCGATAAGTCTATATTATATTTTGTAATCCACTCTTTATAAATATTTTTAAACCCTAAGTTTTTCCATGCTAAGAGAAACCGTTTGCAAAAGTCAATAGTTATTTTAGAAATTTAACTTAGATTTGAAGAGTTTTTTAAAAAGTAAAGATTAAATCATATATATATATATATATACTTTGGGCTTATAAAGGATATTTGAGGACGAAATGTGTATCACATACATGGTAACAAAGAAATGATGTAATTTTTTTTTTTTTTTTTTTGGACAACATGTGGGAGTAGGAACTATAGACCTCTTGGTCACTAATATAAGTTTTATGTCTGTTGAACTATGCTCTTATTGACAAATAGTGTAAGACATGGTAAGCATCGTAAAAAAGAAAAACAAGAAAGAGAAAGAGTAAGAAGATATGAGTAAAAAACCATTTTAAAGGTAAAAAAAATGAGAAAAAAAATAAACTCTCGACCAAGATGTCAGAGTTTCGAATCCTTCCATCTCCAAATATTGTTGAACTAAAGAAAAAAGAAATTTAAAAAAATAATTAGACATGAAAAGAAACAAAATAATTATTTGGTGGACATGTGAAACACTTGGGAACATATGATTTTCATTTCTAAAGTTATAAAACCCGTATGAAATAAAGTGGTGATAAATTCAAAACTTGTTTGGAATGACTTTTCAAAAGCTAAAAAATGTTTTAAAGTGTAATATATATATATAAAAACATATGAAAAGTTTCAAATACTTGTTCCTACTCTCTTATTTCTATAACTTAATTGAGCTATTAGGATCCTCAAATAAAAATGATGATAAAAATAATAGGAGAAAAAAGAGGCACACCACATAATTAGGAAAATATATTACCTATATTTTTTTTCTTATGTCTGTTTCTAAATTTATATATATATTTTTTTTGAGATAAAAGAAAATATTATTAGAACGCCACTGGGGCAAGATATCGAGAGTCATACAAGACTAGAGATTTGACCTCAGGGAAGGAGTCCACCCATACATCATTTAAACTAGATAACTTGACTTCTTTAGCTATAGCATCAGTAATTCGATTTCTTCTCCTTGGAATATAGGTAAATTGGACTTCATCAAAATCTGACATGGAACCCCAAATTTCTTCCACCGTGGCTTCCACATCACTCCACGACCTTGATTTTTTTGACACAAACCGAATGGCTTGAGAACAGTCAGACTCCACTATTATTTTTGAGCAAAGGAGTTTTTTGGCGAGCTTCATACCCTTAATTATTGTTCTCAGTTCAGCTAAAGGGGCAGAAATCTAGGTCTTCATACGAAGCCAACGCTCCCCGCAGAATTCACCTAGAATCTCTGCATATTGCTCCATACCCAGTCATTGAGGGATTTATAGACCATGTCGCAACAACATTGATATTGAAAACGCCATCTCTTGGGGGATTCCAGCAATTGGAGTCCGTTTCACGATCGATTCGAGGGTTTTCTTCATTCTTCTCCGACGGATTCAGGTTAGCTTTCTGATGCTCCTCTAAATAGTTTACGATCCAGTTACTTCGAATACTGATTGGTGGTATTTCTTCTCCATGAGCCTTTTTGTTTCTATCCAACCAAATAGACCAACATGTCGCCACCACCAACTCCATTTCCTCCATAGACGTGTTTGAGCTAATCGTCAGCCATCGATCAACCAGATTGTTGTTAAAATCTTCCTCAAGGTATGTCTTGTTAAACACAGTACTCCAAATTTCCCTTGCACGATAACAGTCAAATAGAATATGGTCAGTAGTCTCATTCTCACACATGCAAATAGGACAGCTCAGGGAAATATCCATACCTCTTTTCTTTAGATTAACTTTTGTTGGTAAGATTTCATTTAACGCCTTCCAACTAAAGTGCTTAATCTTTGAAGGTAAACATAATTTCCATAGTTTTTCCCACACCTTTTTCATGATGTTGCTGCTGGATGATGCCTCATTAATTTTAGAATTCATATATAGTTTGTATCCGCTTTTTACTGTGTATTTTCCTGTTCGGTCATAGTGCCATATAAAACTATCCTTCAGATTGGTATTGATAGGAATTTTCCTAATTAAGTTATAATCTTCAGGATAGACACAGTTCATAAGTCTTACTGTATTCCAACGGCCAGCAGGATTAATAAAATTTGATACTTTTAAGGCCCAGGCATTTATGTCTCTACATATAGGTTTGAATGTTGAGATCTTAGGCATCCAGGGGTCTTTGAATATATCAATATCCTTACCATTTCCAAGCCTATATCTGACCCCATCTTTTAGCAGCTCACAACCCCAGATTAAGCTTTTCCAAATATAAGATGGTTTTCTCCCAAGTTCAGCCTGAAGAATGTTACAATTTCGGAAATATATATTCTTTAGAAATCTAGAAACTAATGATTCAGGATTTTTTAGAATTCTACAAGCTTGTTTAGCTAAAAGAGCTTTATTAAAACCTTCCACATCTCTAAAGTGTAGGCCTCCTAGACATTTTGGCAAACAAAGTTTCTCCCATTTAAACCAATGAATTTTCCTTTTAGAATCACTAGATCCCCACCAAAATCTAGCAAAGCTTCTAGTGATTTCATCACAAAGACTCTTAGGGAGCCTAAACACACTCATTGCATATGTAGGGATTGCTTGACCTATACTTTTAATTAATATTTCCTTCCCTGCTACAGAAAATAAAGACTTTTTCCAACCCTGGATTGATTTCCAGATTTTCTCTAAAATATAAAACAGAGGGAACTCCTAAATACTTGCCAAAATCTTCAACATTACTGACCTCAGTATACTATACTACTAAGAAAAACTCTCCTATCCTTATTGTAAGGGACTACCGGACACACACATATCTCCACAATGGTATGATATTGTCCACTTTGGGCATAAGCCCTCATGGCTTTGCTTTTGGTTCACCCAAAAGGCCTCATACCAATAGAGATACTTGTCCTCCTTTATATACCCATGATCATCCCCTTATCTAGCCAATGTAGGACTTTGGTCGCACTCCCAACACTTATGAACTCTTTTAGAAAATATAATGGATGATTTAGAGAAAAAGCTTTTTCTTTCTAATTTATAAATCTCATTGAAACTAATTTAAAATTAATTTTAATTTTATTTGTAACTAGAATGTCAATTCAAATTCCAGCTCCGTCATCTTTCTCTCCCCACTCCTAGGCAATTATATAGCGCTCTATCTTAATGTCGTCTTACCATAATTCTCTCCTCACTATGAACAACCTTCTTGGTTTGAGTAGAGAGTTATGCTCAACTATAATCGCTATTAAATATACTTTCTTTAGATCTTAGCTCTATCGTCTGTCTTCTAGACATATAAGTTTCTTTGTTTTTTTTTACCTATCTTCTACCCATGTTTCAAAAACTAAGCCAATTTTTTTTTTAAAAAAAAAAAACAGTTTTAAAAAATTTGTTTTTGTTATTAGAATTTGGATAGAAATTTAATTACATACTTGACAAAGATACATCATGGTAAAGAAATTAGGAAAAAACAAGGATAATTTTCATAAACCAAATAGTTATCAAACGAAGTCTAAATAATTAATTTAATTCCAAAGTTTTCAATAGATTCTTGAAACAAATTTGTTGACTTGCATGAATTTGTTTCTATCGTTATCAAAATCCTATGACATCACGAATATGTTACAACTATTTAATTAGGATTCACACAATTAAATTCCCTCGTCAACTAACTTTACCAATTTTAAGCTTGGTTCATTCATGTACGGTTTGATAACCATTTGATTTTTTGTTTTGGTTTTTGAAAATTATGTTTGTTTTCTCCTAAATTCTCTACAATGACTTTCATCCTTGTTAAGGATCTATTTGATTCTTAATCAAATTCTAAAAACAAAATAGACTTGGTTTTTTAAAACAAAAAAGAAAATTGATACTAAAATAAAGAAATTCATAGGTGGAAGTAAGTGTGTATAAACTTAATTTTAAAAAATCAAATGATTATGAAACAAGACCTCAACTTTTCTAATTCAATGCAATTGAAAAAAATGGTAGACAAAAATATATGATTAAAATAATTTTACAAAGGAAAAGGGAGAAGAAACAGCATCAACTATTGGGATTTGACGTGTTTACATTGTGTGTTCAAATATATAAGAGATGTGACATATTTACATTGGGATGTGAAATTATCATATCAACTATTAATTTACATTCTAGAATCCTAAGCTCCGTTGACTTTGGTTCCCCAACCCCTTCTCATGATTTTCTTTAATTATTTTGGGCCACCACTTTGTTATTAGTTTCCTCTAACTCTAATTTTATAACTTTTTTCCTTTGTTCGAGATGAATTCTAGGATGATTCGAAGTTACTATTAACATCCATATAAACTCATTTCTTCTGTTCAAAGAAGTATATAATAACAATATAGAAATCAAAGCATTATAATAAGTGGAGTGAACTTATATTACAATCTCTCCTCTCATCTTGATAAAAGAAAATTTATTTTTCTATATATGTCCATTTCTTGTCATCTTTAAATATATGTAGACAAAAAGGAAAGGAAAAAACACATGTATGTAAAAGTTTCAAATTGATTTTGCGTTAAAGCAAAAGTGAAAAAGAAAGGGAAGGAAATGGCTGAAATAACAAAAGAGAAGGTAAAAGAAAGTAAAATAGCCGAAATGGCAAAAGAAAAAAAGAGAGAGGAAAGGGAAGGATATAGCTTAAATAAAAAAAAGAAAAATTTTAAAAGGCCAAAATAGCATAAGAAATAAAGAGAGTGGGAAAGAAAACGGCCAAAATAGCAGAGAAAAAATAGAGAAAAGAAAAAAAAATAAATGAAAAAAAGAGTGGGGAAAAAGAACTTGCATAGAATAGTAGTCTTTTTGGGAGTGTAGGGTAGTGACCTTTGAGATACACCTTTTCTTTTTCTTCTTCTTTTTTAAGGATAGATTTGACCCATATTTATTTGAATGCTTCAAAGATGACCGAGCAGAAAGTGGACTTAATTACTTTCGAAAAAAGAAAAAGAAAAAGTGAAATTAATTACTACTAAAAAAGAAGAGTGAAATTAAAGTATTTGTGATGAAGCTGCAATTTGCGAGCATTTTTAATGTCTGGGTCTTAAGGGAGTGCGACCAAAGTCTCATATTGGCTAGATTAGGAGATCATGAGTATATAAAAGAAAATAAGTATCTCTATTGGTGTAAGACTTTTTAGGGTGAGTCAAAAGCAAAGTGAACAATATCATACCATTATGGATATTTATGGGTGTCTCGTTGTCTCTAACAAGTGGTATCAGAATCATGCCCTGAGTTAGCAATGTCGAGTAGAATTCCAGAGGAGTTGTCCTGGATAAGAGCAAACTCTCGATAAAGCGATAAAGCCTAGAGAGAGTTGGACGAATGGATGACTATTTGAGGGGAAACTTAATTAGTGGTACTTTGTTCGAAAGAAGGATTGTTGGGAGTCCGACCAAAGTTCCACATTGGTTAGATAAGGAGAGGATCGTGAGTATATAAAAGATGACAAGTATCTTCATTTGTATGAGG
Organism: Luffa aegyptiaca; assembly: GCA_017139565.1. Taxonomy (NCBI): domain Eukaryota; kingdom Viridiplantae; phylum Streptophyta; class Magnoliopsida; order Cucurbitales; family Cucurbitaceae; genus Luffa; species Luffa aegyptiaca. Next base: position 48,179,995 of record CM029398.1, read on the forward strand.
CCTTTGGAGGTGAACCAAAAACAAAATTTATGCCCAAAGTGAACAATATCATACCATCATGAAGATTTGTGAGTGTCCATTTGTCTCTTACACAAATGAAAGAAAAAGTGAAACTACTCTCTTTTTTTAGTTCAACTACATTTGGAGGTGGGGGTTTGAATATGTGAGACCTCTTAGTCGAGAGTACACATGCCAATAATCACTAAATTATACATTTTAGAATGAAATTATCAACTTAAACATAGTTTTAAAGGTCTGGATTAAAAGGTCAAATTGCTCCAATTCTCACTCTCAATATCACAACACTCAAAAAGGAATAGGTGAACGTTATTATAATTTGTATTGATTGAACTATTTTAGAAAATTACGTCATTTTCACTGTGGATTTAAGACGTATGAAAAAAATTATGTTTCTCTCTCCAAGTATGCTTTTTGATCTTTCTCAAAAAAAAAAAAAAAAAAAAAAAAAAAAAAAAGTATGCTTTTTGATCAACTAAAATTATTTTCTTCCAATCTTTTACGATGTTCACTAAGGTATTATAAAATGATTTTACAAATTTTAAAGAATACTTTGGTCATGATTAAGATCGTATTTGGTGGTTAAAACGTTTTTAAATAAAACAATTTCTATAGTAGTATTTTATGAAAATAAAAAAAAAGTTAAATTACGAATTTGGTCTTTATAATTAGGAGAAAATTAGAATTTAGTTCCTTTGGTTTTACGAGTTAGAATTTTGTCCCTATGATTTGGTAAAACCTTATAAATAATCTTTACCATTAGAAATCACTACCAGATTAAGTATGAGAATAGCTAATAACGTACCCAATCCATGTGGATTCTTATGGTATGGACTATTTATGAGAGATTTTACCAAACCTTAAGGATGGAAATATGACTTTTAAAACCATAAGGACTAAATTCGAATTTTTTTCTAAAGTATTAAGACTAAATCAGTAATTTAACCAAAACAAAAGTATTTATACTTTATAGTTTCTTTTTTTTTTATTGATTTGTAAAGTAAAAAAAAAAAAAAAAAATCTCAATAGTTGATGTGGAAATATCATCTAATAAATAGCTAAATCTTAAACTTCTAGGTTGTTAAGAAAAATTCCTTATACCATAAAAAGTATTCTAATAAAATGAATAAAAAAAATAACTAATTAGAGTGCATTTATAATTGAAATATTTTCATTATCAACTCACATTACCGATCAAATCTCCACCCCACATATTATTGAATTAAAAAAATCCAAAACTATTAGAATTAGAATTGATTTAGATTATGTTATTTTAATTAGTTTGGTTTGATATTTAAATTAGGTTTAGTTCATATTTTGCATTGGGTTTATCTTGTAGGACAGCTTAGTCTATTATATGCAATGCAATTATATTGAATATGAAGCCTAGCTGTCTTTGCATCTTGTCTATTTAATTTCCCTTTCCTAAATTTGATAGGGTATCAAAGTTAAATGGGCTACTATTGATAGGGATTTTTGGTGAATGTGGTTGTTGCATTTGTAATTGAAGTCGTCAATAAGGATACATAAAATGCATTTTTTTTTTTTAATTCAACGACATTTGAGGATGGGAAATTCGAACTCATGACTTCTTAGTTATAAGCACGTACTTTACGTCCGTTGAGCTATGTTCTTGTTGGCATGCATTTTTTCATCTGGCGAAGTTGTGGGTTTCTTGAGTTTGTGGATCATGTTTTTTACACGGTCCTTATGGACCACTAGGACAATTCATGATGGTTGTGCTGGTGTTGACATTGATCGTTGGAATTTGCATTTTTATCGTTATTGGTATTGGCATTGACTTTGACGTTGAAATTGGTATTGGCACCCGTAGTTGGAATTTGCATTAGCATTGACATTGTAGAAATTTGATTTGAAATCGACATTGACATTGGTCAATGAAAATTTGCATTCCATTAGAAATTAGCAATGACAAGAATTAGCAGTGATACATTTGTCATTTATTTAGCAAACTCATGAAATCATATTGTGAGTTATGAGAGGATGCAAGATTTTTAGATTCTATTATTTCAATCAGAGGGTCAAATTCCTGCACATTTTTAAACTTTAAAAAGAATTTTAATTAACAATATCTGAAAAATGATTGATAGGTTAAATTATTGTGGTCATTGGTTTAATTTAATTTATATAATTCTACGTGGGGGAAAAAGTCAACTTGGTTAACTATATTTATGAAAAAAAAAAACATATTACATCTTTTTAATGATCCAATTATTATAGAAATATAATTTAATAACTTAAACAATGTTTAAATAGAAAAATGCGATCAACTAATTACAAAAGACATGTATCTGTCCAAGCCCAAGTTACGTCGTCCATAATGGGCTCCCTTCTTTTTCTATTGGGCTTTAGTGGGCTTTAGTCTTTCCTTTAGGTTTACATCGCAACATTGGGTCGGATCAACTATGGGCTTGGGCCCATCAAATAAGCCCCACCTGCAATTTATCCACGTTAAACAGTGGTCAAAGAAAACTATATTTCCTTCAACGCGACAAAGAGAAAACAGAGATTTAAATAGTATAATTATAAATTAATCAATTAATTTTTCCTTCGTCGGTAATACTCAAAAAGATTGTTCCTTTGTTGATTAATTTATAACAAAAAAAATTAAATTGGTTATTTTACCCCTTTTTTTACGCTTCAACAAGAGATGAGGTTGGTTTTCAAAGCTGAGAAGTTTAGTTGAGATTATTAATGACTATTATTGATGGATAAGTTTTGACTAAATGAAGATTGACACACATAATGATTATCAATTGAAATAGCAAACTTAAATAATATAGTTGACTGATAATTTTGAGATTTTGAGTATAGTTTAACTTTTTTAATTGAATAATTGTAGGGGTATGAATTTAAACCTTTAACTTCACTAAAAGAAGAAAATACTTTAATCCTTGTGCTAGACCTATGTTGGCAAACATATTTTAATTCATTGAGATTGAATTATATATATATATTTTTTAATTCATCGAGTACACATTTATTTCACAGTTTGGACTCCAGAAAAATCTCCAAAATATATATATGAAATAAATGTGTACTCGACATATTATCATTCAAAGTTTTTAACATTTTGAAACAAATAAATAAGATAGAGAATGTGAATTTATGATGAATACTTTAAATAAACTATATATATTGTGTCAGTTGACCTACTATTAAATGCAACGCACATAACGTGCTAGCAAAGGAGATAGTGCAATGGACATCCTTTATTGGCAGGTAAAAATTAAAAAATTGAAGATAATTATTTCTTTTTTAAAAAAATGTAACTTTAACTTTATGGCTCATATTTTCCAAAAAAAAAAAAAAAAAAAAAAACTTTATGACTCTCAGAGTGCAACATGCTCCTCATGAATACTTCCAAATCTTAAGTTAGAAAAGGTAGAAAAGAATTTATCAAAAAAAAAAAAAAAAGGAAAAAGGGTATTGAAGAAATAATGAGCATAATTAAAGGAAAATGGTTGGTGTTTGTTCCTGTTTCCAATCATGTCTAAGGACCCTCTTAAGCCCCTCTTTTATACATCAAATTTAATCATGATGCTGTCACTCATCCCTTCATTACCATACACACATGCACATATTATAAATCATTCCTCTCTTTTTTTTTTGGGATCAATTATTTCATTTTTTTTTCTTATGATTAAGACCAAGTGGGCCCCAATTGTTACAATTTCCATGATGGGTGTTCATATACTTTATAAATAAATGGTATTATTCACGTAAAACTTTATGCTTTATTTTAATTGCTATGTCGATGTATTGATGCTATAAAGTCAAATTTAGAGGAAAAGGTGTTTTCAAGTTTCAATTTTCTTTTTCGTTTCTTTCCATTTTTTTCAAAGGGAGAGCATAAAAAGACCCCACTTCTCTCTTCCATTTTCCTTTTCTCCTATCTCATCACTACTTTTCATAATTTTTTCCCTTTTATTTGTTCATGAAAAAAACAAAAAACTACTTGGTTAAATTATAAGTCTGTTGATGAAGTTTTAGAGTTATCTCTGACATAAAATTAAAAAATAATAATAAATGTTCTACTATCCAATGGATCTATGAACTCTTAGCACAAATAAATCAGCAACTTATTAAATATAAATTTGAAAGTTTGAGGATAACTTATTAGGGTCCGTTTGGAATACATTCTAATTTAAATGTTTTTCAAGAATGCATTTTTTTAAAAACATTTTGTATAAAAATTGTTTAGAATTTAAACACTCATATGTTTGGTTACATTTCCTATAAGTGTTTTTATACACAAGTTATTGTATACTTAACAACTCTTTTTAAAAAAGTTGGTTTCAAGTGTTTCTCTTAAAATGGTTTATTTCTCAATCTCATTTTTTAATAAGTCATTTTTAGTGGTTGTCAAACACTAGAATTTATTTCAAAATGATTTATTTTCAAAATTAAACACTTGAAAAGTTAAACCAAACACACCCTTAGTCACTTTTAAACTATTTTTTACAACAAACGATGTGAGGGTATAGAGATTTAAACCTTTGACCTTAAAAGAAGACTAAGGAGTACTATGCTTTTTTTTTTTGATAAAATAAACTTGGACCTATTATGCATAAGATTAAAAAATTTATAGATATATTAGACACTTGTTAAAGTTTAGGAATTTATTACACAACTATAAATGGTTAAGACTTTAAACTTTTGATTTAATCAATTTTGAGCTTCTAAACTTTTCTTCTTTAGAAAATATATATCATTTTATCTTTTTAAAGTTTATTTCCTTTCATATCGAAATGAAATAGTTACAACAATTATGACTTTTTTTAATAATGTTTTGGGTCTAATTTGAGAGGAGACGAAATTAATTGTTGAGAGTGTAATCAAAGTTCTATACTAATTAGGAAATGGAAGATCATGACAACATATTCATTAGTACGGGGATTATTAGGTGAAACTAAAAGTAAAGTTATGATTTATGTCTAGAGTAGACAATATCATACTATTGTAGAGATATAGAACGTTTTACCTCTCCTAACAAGTGTTATCAGAGTCATGCCCTAAACTTAACCTAATTCATATTTTCTACTTTATATTTTACAAATTTCAGCTTACTTGCTGCTTATCGCCCAATTTTTTGGAAAAATAAAAACACATGTTCCATAATTTATTTCAAAAAATAAATTTGGCCACGAGAAAATTTGAGGGAAAAATCATTACTTTAAAATAAAAAACTAAAATAAAATAGTTATAAAACCCAACCTCAATCAATATTTAAAAGTGTGTAAATAAATCAATCATATCATTATGTTTAATAGAAATTTTTATTTGCTGAATTGATTGAATACAGTCTCTTTATTTCTCAGTTGGACAAAAATGTGGGTTGATCTGTCTTTCACTTTCATGTTTGATTAATATTCTCCCTTGATTATTATATGAAAACAACAAATATTTCATTTTCAAGAAAAGATATATATATCCTGTTCATGCCTTTTACCTAGGTCCCCTTTGGTTTAATTTCTTTGACTGAAAGAGAAAAAGGGAAAATGTTTATATAAATATATGTAATTGAAAAATGAATAACTTAGTTGGAAGAGCATCCTATGACAATTAAATATTCCATAGCTATACTATTTACCTAATTGAAATACTTAAGGTTTATTGGATAATAATTTTATTCTTAAAATTAGGATAATAACAATTAAAAATTCCATAGTCATATTATATATTTAGGAGAGATCTAACTAAGGTTAATATCTCTAATTGAAATAATGTAATGTTCTTTAATATATATATATATATATATATATAACAATATTCTATTGGGTCCCTTTTAAAATTTTAATATCCCTGATTTAAGTAATTACTTGAAGAGTCTCATAGGAATCATTCGAATTTTAAATAAACAAGGATCAATTTCTAATGTCCTCTGAAATTCGTGAAGGGTTTGTTTCTTCTCAATTCATGAAGTTCTTGGTTTAACCGGATTCAACTTCCAATTTTAGATTTAAGCATATCTATAACAATATTCTTGGGTCCCTTTTTAAGGTGAGATCCTCTTAGATGGGATTCATTTTTTTTTCTTCGACCAAATATCTATTTGGACTTTATTATACCATATTAGATAAAGGATATTTGTAATGGGTGGCAATATCAGCCTAAATAATGGCAAATATAGCAATTTTTAAAAATATTTGCAAATATGGCAAAAATTTTGAATTAATTTTTTTTATCCCCGTTTTGCCCCTAATTGCGCGCATCAGTTTCTTTCTATCAACTTTCTATTATCTGATAGAATAGATATCAACAATAATGGAATTCTATCTATCATTGAAAAGAGTTCTATCAGGGATAGAATTCTATCAGATAGAATTCTGTCCTCTATAGGATTCTATCAGATAGAATTCTGTCACTCGAGTGATAGAATCTATCTATAGAATTCTATTTGTATGTTCTAATGTAGTGATAGAATTCTATTATTATCAACAATAATATAATTGGGCAATTGGAACTTATGGGCTCATTTCATTGTTGATTTGTAAAAATGGACCCATTTTTCAAAATCTCTTATTTGGGGACTCTTTGCTGACTTTAATGATATCAGCAAAGGTGTAAAAAGTCCATTATAACCTTTCTTCAATTTTCGATATGAGGCAAAACAATTCAAAACATTAAACAAAAAAAAAAAAAAAAACAACATCTGCGGCTTGATTTAAAAAAAAAAAAAAAAAAAAAAAAAGAGAAGAAAACAATATGCCGCTAGATTTATAAAAAAAAAAAAAAAAAAAAAAAAAGAATCAATCGCAATCTGCCGCTTGATTTAAAAAGAAGAAGAAAGCAGCTTGATTTTTGCAATCTGCCGCTTGGTTTAAAAAAAAAAAAAAAAAAGCTTCATGCATTCCCGGCCGAATTTTGGCCGGGAATGCATGAATCCCGACCGGGATTCATTATTTTGGCCGGATTTTCATGATTTCCGGCCAAAATTCGACCGGAAATGCATGAATCCCGGCCATTTTCGACCGGGATCTACTAAATTCGGTCGGATTCATTAATTTTGGGCAAATTTAGTCCGTGGTTGCATGATTTTTTGTCAAAATTCGATCGGGATTCATTAAATTCAATCAAATTTTGTCGTATTGCACGAATTTTATCCCAATTTTGGTTGGGGTTTTTAAGAAGATATCTTGGACAAAGGGCAATGGCTAAATTTGTCTTTTCACAGCCACAGGGGTCCCCAAATAAAAGATTTTAAAATTGGGTCCATTTTTATAAACCAAAATTCAAATGGGCCCATAAGTTCTAATTGCCCAATATAATTCTATCTGATAGAATTCCGTTACTATAGTGATAGAATCTATCTATTAGTGAAAAGAGTTCTATCAGGTATAGAATTCTATCAGATAGAATTCTGTCCTATCTAGAATTCTATCTGATAGAATCCTGTTACTCTAGTGATAGAATCTATCTATCAGTGAAAAGAGTTCTATCAGGAATAGAATTCTATCAGATAGAATTTTGTCCTATCTATAGGATTCTATCAGATAGATTTCTGTCACTCTAGTGATAGAATCTATCTATAGAATTCTATTGTATGTTCTAATGTAGTGATAGAATTCTATTATTATCAACAATAATACAATTCTATCTGATAGAATTCTGTTACTATAGTGATAGAATCTATCTATTAGTGAAAAGAGTTCTATCAGGGATAGAATTCTATCAGAGCAGTAATTCTATCATTGATAGAAAGTTTTCTATGATAGAAAGCTTATAGTGATAGGAAGGTTTCTATCAGTGATAGAAAGTTTTTCTATCACAGATAGATTCTATCAGTGATAGAAATCTTCTATCACTGATACAAAGTCTTTCTATCACTGATAGAAAGTGATAGAAAGTTTTTTCTATCACTGATAGGAGCTTTCTATCGGTGATAGAAAGACTTTCTATTTGTGATAGAAAGTTTTTTCTATCTGTGATAGAAAGTTTTTCTATCACTGATAGATTCTATTAGTGATAGAAAGTCTTTCTATCACTGATAGAAGCTTTCTATCACTGATAGAAAAACTTTCTATCAGATAGAAATAGGATATAACAACCAAACACTGATAGAAATAGGATAGAAGGATAGAATCTATCTCTATTAGTGATAGAAAAAATTCTATCTGATAGAAAAACTTTCTATCAGATAGAATCTATCTCTATTAGTGATAGAAAACTTCTATTTCTATTAGATAGAAAGTCTTTCTATCAGATAGAATCTCATAGAAAATATGAGAAACGAAACACCAACCAAACACCTACCAAACAACAACAACCAACCACCTTATAAAAAAGAACACAGATAGGATTAATAGGATAGAAGTGATAGAAATGATAGAAAGCAAACACCTATAGGATAGAAGTGATAGAAATGATAGAAACCAAACACCTACCAAGCACTGATAGAAAATCTTTCTATCCGATAGAATCTATCTCTATGAGTGATAGAAAGCTTCTATCACTGATAGAAGATAGAAAGTCTTTCTATCAGATAGAATCCATTTCTATCACTGATAGATTCTATCAGTGATAGAAAGACTTTCTATCAGATAGAAAGGGCATTTTAGTAAATACACATTTCAAAACTTAAAATTTTTCCATTTTTGCAAAATTTTTTGCGGGTCGCTAAATCTGCAAATATTTTGGGCCGGTTTGCTATATGTGCAACCGGCCCTTAGATAAACATAAGATTCCATCTCAAGACCAATTGACAATGAGAAGAATAACTCATTTATCAATGTCAGGTCTCCTCACCTTTTTAATGTGGGATCCTCAACCATTATTCTAATTTTTTTTTTTCTTTCTTACTTTTTTTTGTCATATTAAAAAAAAGTTATCAGGTTAAAATATGGTTTTTCTTTTTCATATTTTATAAATTTTATCTGTATTTTAATTGTGATTTACCAAATATTTCTACCATTAGTGTGAAGCAGTAGAATTTTCATGAGTGTTTACGTAATAGAATTTTCATGAGTATTATAACCTATATTATACTCCAAAATGAAATTAGTTCTGATATCTTTATTTTGCTTTTGAACTAAATATTGTCTTCCAACTAGAAAATTATTCAAATGTGGTTTTTCCATTCTAAACCCTTGAATGCATTATTAAACAATAATTTTTAAATTCTCTCTCCTTTGTCAAATGACATATTTGACAAATATATGGCAAGCCACCCATGACCAATCCTTTAAATAATTTCTCATTCAAACTTCACCTACATTTATGTTTATTCATCCAATATGACATAAATTTTAAGTAATCAAAAAAATAAAATGTTATATTTTATGAATCTTATCCACTATATTGCCAACCTGAATATAGTTCAACTATTAAGACACAAAATCATAGTGATCAAAGAATTCAAACTTCCACACTCTCCCACATGTTGTTGAACTTTAGAAAAATAAGCTTATCCACAGCATTAATAAATAATTTCTCGCGTTTATTTTATTGTTATTATTTTTCCTTGAATTTTCAATTTGTATCTAATATGTTCTTGACCTATTTGAAGTTTTTTAAAACTCACGAACTTCCTAGATACAAAATTGGAAGTTTTAGGTCCTACTAGGATATAAAATTGAGAGTTTGGTAACTTGGTAGATAGTTTAAAGTTTAAAAACCTATTAAGCACAAAATTGAAAGTTTAGCCACCTATTGACATTTTTTAAAGTTTGAGGACCAAATAGATATAAACCTAAAAATTTATGGTCTAAACTTATATTTTAACCCCTTTCTAGAGTATTATATTGTTCTTGAATGATAGCAGTAAATTTCTTTTAAAATGTAGAGACTTATTAGACATAAAATTAAAAATTTAGATACCTTTTTTGAAAAAGGAAAGAAATATTATAAACGCCTCAAAGGTAATCAGAAGGACGGTCAGACTCGACCAACATTACAAACCAACTTGGGAGATTAATGACCCAAGACTCTCTAGTTTTTAGCAATCTAGCTCTTTTAGCAATATAATCAGCTAGCCTATTACAAGATCTAAGCATTTAGATACCTATTGACACTTTTTAAAGTTGAGAGACCAAATCTAAACAAACCTTAAAATTTATAGTCTAAACTTAATTTAACCATTTTTTTTTTGAAGTATTCTTCTCGAATGATAGCGGTTAATTCCTTTTTTTTTTTTTTTTTTTTTTTTTTGTCTTTTCTTTTTCTATTTTTAATTACTGAACCTAATCTATTTTTTCAATGAACTTTCTATTTTGGAGTCCCACAAGTGATATTTCCTTTTAGGGTTTTGGGCATTTAATGTTTTGCCATTGAAATAATGAGATTGCAACGTGACACCTCGCACCCATGTGATTTGCTTCGTATTCAACAATCACTTCAATTATTGTAATAACAAAGGAAGAAAAAAAAATCAAACAATCTTTTTTCCCTTTTTTCTAATGCCATTTTCGAGGCCATCAAAAAACCAAATCAAAAGAAAACTGCCGATTAAAAAAAAAAAAAAAAAAAAAAGTTGTAGTGCATAAAATTTTGAAAACTATTTCCCAAAATAAATAATAGTAAAATTGCTATGTGCCATGTTTTAAAAGCAACTCTGAAGTCTGAACTGAAGAAACAGAATAAAAAAACTGATAAAAGAAAAAAGAAAACTGCACAATAAATTATACTAGAAAAGAGGAAGATTTTGTTGGCTGTTGGGCACATAATAAAGGCAGGGTTTTCAACCATATTTAAGGTGTTTTTGTTTGGATTTTGTCCAAAAGTTGTTTGTCATTTTAAGGCCATCTTATCTTTTTTTCGAACATCAAACTTGCTTTTGGAGATTCTAAATTTCCTTGCTTTCTTATTCTAGTGTACACTGCAAGTTTCAAAAACCAACCAAATTGAGATTTCATGGGTTTTAGCGGTTTCTTTTTCACTACTTTTGGGTGCACTCTCTCAATTTTCTAAGTTTGTTTCATTATTGTGGTTCTAACTAAGCTACTAAGTTTGAAAATATATTTCTCGTATAGGAATGAACATACATTATGATCTCTTTTGAAATTGAGTTTTATATTTTTGTATTATTGTGTTTGTTGACGACATAGTCGATTATTGTTTTACTTTAATTACATCATTTGAACTTTTGAATGGTCCTAACATTACCATACTTTTTTTAGATAAATTATTAAATTGAGAAAAATAGTACAATTTTATTAAATGTTGTGTACGTAAAGAAAACTAACTTGAACGGTAGACAAGATTCTTTTTTCTCGTTTATATAAAATGAGGATTTTGAGTTGCTATAAAAAAATATCTTCATCAAGTTAGATTACACATGTGAGGTTACTTTATGAAATAATTGTAATAAAGATGCTCACCTTAAGCAAAGTAAAATTTTTGAAATATAACTCTATGCTACTAAACATATATATAGGAGGTAGGAATTGAACCTAACAAAATCCATAATAAAATATGTTCTTTTTGGGTATGTGATTATTTGAAATTCTAATATAAAATAATTAGAGTGATGTGAAGTAAATGAGAAAAAGCTTTATCTTAACAAAAAATAGTTATCCAATAGACAAAGAATTTCAATTTCAATCAAAGAAGGATTCTCATTCTCCATGAATATGTATAAGTGTATAGAGATACTAAAAACTGTATAAAAGTTATTAAAGAATATGAGATTATAAGAGGAAGCAAAACAAGAATTTAGTATTAAATTGAAAGAAGGGAGAAATAAAAAGATATGAAAGAGAAGGGGTGGGGGCATTTGTCATTTTCTGTGTTTAAATTATATTTGTTAAAGAATTTGTTTGGTGTACTTAGATTTGGTAAATTGCCCCCACAGAATTACCAAAATTTCAATTGGCTTCCCCACCACTTCCTGACACCCGCCCTTTACGTACCTTTCTCGATTTCCTATGTCGGAAAAAATAACGATAAATTAATGTTCTCTTTTAATTACATACCTCAATCTCAATTATTACATCTTTACCCACCTCTATACTAAACTATTTCTACCATTTATCATAAATCTTAATCGACACTATTATTTGATTGCGATGAATGAACAAATAAAACTTGCTTTATTTGAAATTTTGATGAATTATGCTCAAATCTTTTTTTTTGTTTTTTTTTTTTGGTGAGTGAGATCGATGGTGTGTTAGAAAAGGGACATGAAAGAGCAGCAACTAATACAAGACATCATTAAAATAAATAATGAAAAGATAGTCACAATATCTTGGTCATTTGGCATTATATACAATGGCTGGCATGTGGCAATCCTAAAACGTAGGGTCCAAATCCAGCTCAAGCACACTCCTTTTTTTGCTTCATTTTCAAATTTCCTTGGCCGCAACCAAACACAAACACAATTGAGTGAACTGTTTACTTCGCTCTGGACCTCTACTTTTCTTTTCTTTTTTGTTTACTGTCCCAACAGTTCCAAAAGCTGTCCAGTCAGTCAGAAAAATAAGAAGATTGGTGCAAATGCTTCAACATTTTTTCTTGAAAAAGGAACAATCTCACAGGAAAATACCCCCCAATTTGCCCAACTGGTCAACTGTACATGAAAGAGAGTAAAAAAGAAACCTTTGAAAATTACGGCCATGACATTAAAAAAACCAAACCTAATCTCCCCCCCCCCCCCCCCCCCCCCGAAAGAAAATAAACGACATCGCTAGTACAAGAGCCTGAGCGTTACTTGTTTGGACCATTTCTTTTCCTTTTAATGATAAGACACTACCAATCCGACTAAGTTGTTCAAATGCTGAGAAGATCCGGTGGCGGCTGCGGCTGCTGCTGCTGGTCCTTTTTGTTCTTGGTTCCCGTTGTTGGAGGCTCCAATGCGGCGGCTGGTGCTGGAGGTGGTGGTGGTGAGGAGTTAGGGAGTGTTGAGTCTCCTGGTTTTGAACATGGTGGCTGTGGAATCTCCGATAGGATTTGGATCACTTCCCGCATTGTCGGGCGCTCCACCGCCTGTTCTTCGACGCACAGCATCGCAACGTAGAAGACGTGCATCACTTCGTGAAGAGGGACGGAGGAGAGCCTTGGATCGAGGACTTTCACTACCTCTTCCTTGTTTGAGTCTGTCATTTTTCTAACCCATTGAACTATGTCGACACCGTCCCCGAATTCTCCAACGGGTTTTCTTCCACTGACAAGCTCCAAGAGGACAACCCCGAAGCTATACACGTCACTCTTCTCGTCAACTTTGAGTGTGTAGGCGTACTCTGAAAGGAAGAAGAATGCCAAAAAAGTCTCAAGTATCAGAACCATTGATCATCCAACTTTGGACTTTGGAAATTATATGCCAACACTGTATTGAATTGAGAAGCAATCAAATAATAGAGTTCACATTGAAGAGAACTTTGTCACTCAGTAATAGGATGCATGCAGTCAAAAACATTATGATTCATGTACTTGCAAAGCTGATCACCACTAATGTTCTAATGACACACAACTTAAAAATCAAGCTCCCAAGTCAAATTAAAGATCATATATAAGAGTCCCAGCAAAATAAAGATAAAACACTTTAGGAAACAAGAGTTAAGATTCTAAGCTTGAGTCCTCCGACGTATATAACTTACTAATATCAGGAAGAAGGTTGCTTCTTCGTCTATATATAAATTATTGACAGAAAACTTCAAGCTTTGAATCATACCTGGGGCAATATATCCGTAAGAACCAGCAATGGCAGACATGCACTCAGAAGCGCCGGAATCCTGCAAAAACTTGGCCAGGCCAAAATCAGCAACATGAGCTTCAAAATTAGTGTCAAGAAGTATGTTGTTTGATTTCACATCTCGATGAACAATGAGTGGCGAGCAATCATGGTGGAGATAGCAAAGCCCCTTAGCAGCTTCAATGGCAATCTTATACCTTGTATCCCACTGAAGGTGACCCCCTTTTTTGCCATGAAGAACTTCCCCCAAGCTCCCATTAGGCATATACTCATAGATCAAAAGATTAGTCTCATGGTTTGAACAAAATCCCAATAGTCTAACGATGTGTCTGTGTCGAATCCTCCCAAGAGTTTGTATCTCAGCGTTGAATCCATGGTCGTGGGACGACCCTCGGCTCATCGCCGGCAGCCTTTTGACGGCGACATGGTCACCACTTGGCATCGCCCCTTTATAGACAATTCCAGCCCCTCCTTTTCCAATAATGTTATCCTCTTTCAAGCAATCAAGAACGTCATCAACTGTGAAATCTAGGCGTTGGAAGGATGTTAATTTCCAAGCCCGAGAGTCACTGGCTCTCTTTAATGATCGAGCTTTGATGATGGCAGCAACTGCAAATGCAATTGAGCAAAGAAGCAGACCAATTACAAGGAGGAGCTTGAGGGAAGCAGAGAGGGGACCTTTTACATGTTGTTGGTAATTGCTATTGGCAACCCCATCTTTGCATGGCCCTAAGTATGGGCCGCAGAGATCGGGATTGCCCAAAAACGATGTGTAATTGAAGTAACTGAATTGCCCACTTCCCGGAACTAAACCAGAGAGGTTGTTGTATGAGAAATCCACAGAAGTTAAGCTCTGCATGCTGGCTATGGAAGCTGGGATTCCACCGACTAAATGGTTTTTTGAGAGATTTAGATAATTCAATATCCTCATACTGGTAATCTCGTTCGGAATTTCACCCGAGAGCTCGTTTCGGCTGAGATCGACGAAGGTTAGAAGCTTGCATTGGCTAATCTCCGGTGCGATTGGACCCGACAACTTATTGTTACTGAAATCAATCTTCGAAAGCTGCTGTAACCGCCCAATCTCAGGTGGGATTTGACCGGAGAACTTGTTTCCGTCGAGAAGTAGTTTCTGGACGCCGGAGAAGTTGCCGATTGTCGGCGGAATCGACCCAGAGAGGCGGTTGTTCGAGAGACTAATCTGGCCGAGATTCACTGAGATTGAATCGGTTATTGGGAACTCACCCGAGAGGTAATTGTCCTGTAACTCAACCTGGGAGAGCTTCGGCAGACTCAGAAGCCCTTTTGGAATGGATCCATTGAGGAAATTTTCCCCCATACGAATACGATTAAGCGAAACGCATTTGCCTAGCGACTCAGGAATTGGACCAAACAAGAAATTGCTCAATGCGATCAGAGTTTGAAGGCGATTACCGTAGCACATATCGGGAGGAAGAGTTCCAGTCAGCTTGTTCGAAGAAAGATCCAAAATCTGAAGCATTCCGTTCTTCCCCAGGTTCTGTGGAATCGCTTCCGTGAAATTATTCTCCCATAACTGCAACACCTCCAGTTTTGGCAAGTCGCCAATAAAGGAAGGAATCGCCCCATGTAGCTTGTTTCTAAACAGATTCAACAGTGTCAAGTTCTTCAACTCGGCGAACGAGTCGGGAATCTCACCCACAAGCATATTGTTCGATAAATCCAACGATTTCAAACTTTTCAACTCTCCAATCTCCAGCGTCAATGGCCCAGACAGAGCATTCACTTGAAGAAATAGAGTATCGAGGTTCTTCAGCTTTCCCAGCTCCGGTGGAATCCGGCCTGACAGTCCACAGTTCGCTGCGTCCAACCGTACCAACTCCGTCAAATTCCCAATCTCTGCCGGAATCCCGCCGTCGTAGGCGTTGAAGTAGCCAATGTAGAGCTCACGAAGGTTCGTCAAGTTTCCGATCTCCGGCGGAATCGAACCGCTAAGTTCGTTACCAGAAACCGCCAAGTACTCCAAGGACTCCATCCGACCGACCTCCGGCGGGATCCGTCCGGCGAAGAAATTCCCACCCAAATGCAAATGGCGGAGGCTCATCATTTCGGTGACCACAATGGGGAAATCCCCAGTCATATTGTTGTTATACAAGTCAAGAACCTGCAGATTCTTAAGCTGCGAAAGGCGCGAAGGGAAGGACCCATCAAACACATTATTAGACAGGTTAAGGGACCGAAGCGAAGAGATTGAAGAAATCTCCGGCGGGATTGGACCGGAAAACTCATTAGCAGCGAGAGAGAGATTAGTAAGAAACCTCAAAAAGGCAACATCAGGGGAAAGAGAACCAGAAAGGCCGAGACCAGAGAGGTCTAGGGCAGTGACATGGCGACGAAAATCACAAGTGACCCCAAACCAAGAACAGTGACTAGTGGAGGCGTTCCACGAAGAAAGTGAGGATTTGGGGTCGCCGGAAATGGAGGTTTTGATGGAGAGAAGGGCTCGGTACTCAGAAACGCGAGCAGAGAGGGAATGGTGAATGTGGAGTTGCAGAAGAAAGAGGAGAAGAAGAAGAAGACGCATTTTGTTTGTGGGTTTGTTGAAGGAATGGAGGAATTGGGGGTTTGTTTTGGTTGTTTTTCAATGGATGATTTCTGCAAATTTTGCAGAGTTAGTTTGAAATGAGGGAAAGAGGAAGACGAGCGAGAGCTCAGTGAGAAGAACAAGTGGGTTTGGGGGGGACCTCAATAAAGTGAATCATGTCGCACATTTTACATTTGATTTTTTTTTTTTTTTTTTTTTTTTCTTTTTTCTTTCTTTTTCTTTTCAAAAGTTTGAAGCTTTTTGACTTTATATTATAAAGTTCATATCTTACATAATGTGTATATTAATATGTTGGCTCGATGGTCTTGGGAAGTCATTAAATACTCTTGTAAAATATTACATGTTATTTGATTGAATAGGATAGGTGTTATAAAAGATATGGCTACTCTCTCATATTCTTATAATAATAATAATTGGACTGAGAATTAAAATAATAATAGTGAAGGGCTAATTTATGAGTTTTTTTTTTTTTTTTTGAGTACATCAAATTTATGAGATTTATTATTTGTTGGAATTTGTGAACATAATAAAATAGTGATGGCTTATTTGAAGCTTCACAGTTCACTGGTATAGTAATTAAAATTGAAATTGTAGCACATTGCCAAACACATAATTTAACTCCCCTTATTTGAACAGTAATATTCCTTTGATGTATGTGTACACAAGGTAACAAATACAAGGTAACATATTTGTTAATCAATTTATTCACAACTAGTTATTCTGACCATTGTCAAAGTGAGTATTGTTCCTAATTGACATGTACTACATTTTTTTTAAAGACATGTACTACATTTTTTTAGGTTAGAGATTTAAATTCTAGTTCCTCCGAGTTCTTGTACAACAAAAAGTATTCAGACAATTAACTCAAAATTTTTCTCTAAAAAAATTTAAATTTATCATTCAGGAAAAAGAAAAGAAGAAAAAACTATAATTTCTTCTATTTGTGGTTTGATCACTTGTCTCTATGGTTAGCATTTAGAAATTTATTTACATTATGTTGCAAATCAGCCATAATGTTTGGGCCGAAGAATCAATAACTTATGGTTTCTGCATTTTTTTTTTGGAAAATAAATAGATTTTTGGTTAAATTACAGGTTTATTCTTTCGACTTTTAAAGTTGTGTTAGTTTGGTTTTTAACTTCCGGAACTTTAAAAAAGATTAAATAAGCCCTTTCAAAAAAAAAAAACATTAAATAAATACTCGAACTTTCAATTTTTGGTCCCATAGGTCCCTAAACTTAAAAAAGTTTTCAGTAAATCTTTAAACTTTCACTTTTGTGTCCAATAAGTCCATCAACTTTCAGTTTTGTGTCTAATAAACTTTTAACCCAGTCAACATTTTGTTAAATTTACAAGCCTACTATATACAAAATTGAAAAGTTAAGATACCAATAGGCATAAAATTCAATTTTATATATGATTGATTGGTTAATCTTAAAAAATATCGAATATGTTAGGGACTTATTAGACACAAAATTGAAAGTTTAGAGAGCTATTAAACACTTTTTGAAGTTTAGAGACCAACTTGACACACCCTTAAAAGTTTAGGGACTAAACTTTTAATTTAACAAACAAAAAAAAAATATTTTGATCCTTAAACTTACGTATGTCTATTTTAATCCCACAACTTTAAAAAAAAAATAATAGAATTTGGTCCCGCTTATTTTATCTTTCCACCCAAATTTGTACCATACTTAATTTTAATCCATATAATTTGAATACATTCTAGATTGACACGTTTAGTACACATGCTTGAAAATCATGTTATTAACTTCTTAAAATCGCCAAAGTGAACATAGCTTTGTGGTAATTGATATGTACCCTTGACTAAGAGGTTAGTGGCTCAAATCTCCCACCCAAATGTTGTTAAAAAAAAACTAAAAAAAAAAATAAAATAAAATAATATGGACCAAAATAGTTACTTCATCTTATTTTATTTTGTTCAAGTTTATGATTTTAAATGATTTTTTTCCTTTTTTTTTTTAATTTAGAAACTAAAATGAAATATTATAGAGACAAAAATAGTATTTACAAATTTGTTAAGTAACCTAATATTGTGTGGCCTTGAATTTTTTCTTTCTTTCTTTCTTTACACTATTTTTCTGTTGCAGTCTAATCATTAATCAACCTCGAGTACGAAGCAGAAATTGAACCATTATATGTAAATATTTAAACAATAATTGAGGGAGTGAGATTTTGTTAGATTCTTAAGCAAATATCACACTAGTCAAATCTCATCCCAAATGGAGAGCTTATTAAGGGAAAAAAGATCAATATATGAATATAAAAATTAGTAATATCTTAATCTCTAAATTATGTTTTAGCATAGTTCAACCGACATAGAGTTTGTACCAATGACTGAAAGGTTTGTAGTTCCAATCTTCAATCATACCTATTGTAAGAAAAAAAAAAAAAAAAAACTCTAAATTATGTTTAAGTTGACAATCTTTTTCATCTAACTAATACAAAAAAAATAAAATAGAGAGAAAGAGAGTGGGCTAAGATTTTTATTTTTTATTTGTTTCTTTTAATTTCATAAGCAAATTGCAAATTTAATTTTAAACGTTTAATCCATTATTGGTACAGTGTTATATTAGGCTAAGACGTAGACTAATCAAGCTCCTGATTTTGGCAATAATTGCTTTATTTGGATTTATATCATTCCATCTCCTTTTGAACGAGTGGGTAAATTTGGTGGAGTTGTTAAACTTATTTTTTTTAGTGCAGAGTTTTCTTTTTTCTTTCTTTGAAAAATAGTGCAGAGTTGTTAAGCATTAAAATACTCTCCATCATTAACGGCATTTCAGCAATTTATCCTATTTTTTCTTTTGACTTCATTTATTGCCTTAATTATATTTTCCTATTTGATTTCTTCATAGAAATTCACATTCTCCATCTCCATTTTAAAATTATTTATAAAGCAAAAAAATTGTCAAAGAAGAATCGCAAAAGTATAAAATTTGAAAAAAAAAAAAAAAAAAAGTTAGTAAAGAAGTAAATTTTGAAAGTAGGGGAAAATTTTGGAGTAATGATTAAACAAACAGTGTAGTGATATCATGGTAGAAAATGGTAAGGCACTGTTGAAAAGACACTGAACTTTTGAATGACTTTTTCATAACTGTGCTTCTATTTTCTTTTTTCTGCAATTGTCTGTTACCTACTTTTTATGCCCATAATCTACGATAAAGCTAATTTTTTTTTTTTTTTTTTTTACAAGATTTCTCTAAAGTCGATAATAATCTTAATTATTTAATTATACATATGTAAACTATTTAAATATTTTATTTTTCAGTTTATTTCTTGAAGTTATTAGTATTACCAAATTTTAAGATTTAGACTCATGAGATAATAATTTTTAGTATTCCGTGTTTAATTTTTTTTTTTTCAATTGACGATTTTTATTTTAGCACTTTTACTTTCGAAGAACAAGGTTTCACAACCAATTTTTCATTTGGGATGCAGAGATTATTTAATAATCTTTCTCGTTTGAAAAAGTATTTTTGGACGTAGAGATTTTTTAAAAAACTATATAAGTATAATATTTAAAAGTAAATAAATAAAATTTGTATAAAACAAGCTTTAAATAAAATATTTTTGTAATAAAATCTGAAGTTGCATTTGATTTTAGAGTTCAACCACATGTGAAGTGAAGAAATTCGAACTTTTGACATTTTGGTCAAGATTATATAACTCAAGTAGTTGAGTTATTGCTCAGATCAACAATTGTTAGTATTTGAAAGTTAATTAGATTATTTTTTTCTAAAAAAATTATTAAATAGGTATAGCTTATGCAGTCTTGGTTTCTATTTTGTCATTATTGACAATTCCTTAAAATCCAATTCAAATTTAGAAATTGTAGTCAAACATAAATTCGCCAGACTTAATTTTTGCTAGTGTTTACAAGAAGATTTTGTAAAACTTTATGAACGAGTAGGGACAAAAATGAAAATATCGGAATGAAAAGAAAGATAGGAAAAGTTAAAGTTAGAACAGTAAAATTGGAATTTAACGAAAGGGTTTGGGTTTGGGTTTGGGTTTGGTGTTGGACAGTAGAGAGAGAGAGAGAGAGAGAGAGAGTAAAAAAAGTAAAAGAGTGATAATGAAAGAGGTAATAATAGTGGTGGGTTAGGGTTAGTGTGTTTTTGAGATAAGGTTGGTCAAACCCAACCCATGTTATGTTATGTTAAGTGTTAACAGACACCAGACTGCTTATTGTCGCTCAATCCAATTTCTTTGTCTCCCACTATATAATATACCCTCCTCTTTTCTTCATTATTACCAACTCGACCACCCCTTTTCATATTTACTCTTTTACCCTTCTTCCCATCTTAAATTTACACTTCCCTTACCCTTACCCTTACCCTTACCCTTACCCTTGCTAATGGCTGCTTGCCCCAGTCTGTGAGCCTGACCCTTACGGGACATCGCAACCCGACAAACTCACCCCTGACCCCACATTCGTCCCTCCGTATTTCATAATTCTATATTCCATAAATTTAATTAAAAAACAAAAAAAAGAATGAGCAAAATGACGAATCAGTCCTCCTTTCAGGACGATGAAAGCGACGCCGGCCCATACTGTTGGGGATGAGGGAGGTATCGCTGGTAAATTCCAGTTTTTTTTTTTTTTTTTTACCCATTTCCTCTCTCTTTCTCCATCTTTCACATCAGTTAATTTCTTTTTCCCACAAACAAATATTCTCTTCAATCATGCCATAAATTTGTTTCATAATTGATACGAGTTTTTATTCTACTAACGTAACAAAACAATGGCTGTGTTGTGTTTATGATATATTCAGTGGTTTATACTAAGTAAATTTGTCACATATTAATGTTTACAATACAAGGATCAAAATTCAATTTCCATATATATATATATTTTTTTTAGGAAAAATGTTAAATGAGGATAGATGGAGATGCATGAGAGAATTGAGAATCCGACATCATTCAATATGTATATCCAATGCCCTGTAATGTTGGGTTTATAGGCACCTTCCTACCGTAACCAAAGGGTCATTTGGATTCCCATTCCACGTCCTTAACCGTAATTTCCACACCCCCACATTAAATTTTCATTCAATGACATCCTTTCTTTTTCCCTTTTTAAGTGAGGTTAATTTAATTGTTTTAGGGATCCTAGGCCTCAATTTATATAAACTTAAGATTAATTAAGATCAAAAGTTAGACGTATTTTAATTTAAATCCGCCATTAAGATTAAAAAATAACACAAGATGTGGATATGACATGTTTGACCAAATTTAATGAGATGAGATGGGTTAGGTGCAGAATCGTTGAGGCGATCCGAGTTCAACTCAGTTGAAGAAAGAGGGAATATAATAAAAATAAACAGACAGAGGTGATGGCTGGGCTGGCTGTAGATATTGTGTATTCAATTTCAGAAAGAGAGAGAGATACAAGGATTGGGTTGGTGGCTGTGATTAAAATTTTCGAATCCCTCTCTTTTGAATTGCATGAAAAAAACCCAGAGTCCAAAGCTCATCTTCCATAATTTCACACCACAAAACACGTTATCTCAGTTGCTATTCTTTATGTCTTGGGTAGTGAACATTTTGTCCCCTCGTTCTCTCTCTCTCTCTCTCTCTCTCTCTGTGGTGGCCTCTGAATTCACCTTCTCCACGACACAAAACAAAACAAAACAAAATACACCGTTTGAATAATAATAAACAGCATTTTCTCTTTTGGGGGTAAACGACACTTGAAATCCATTTATCTAAGTTTAACCTCTTAGGCTTTTGCCTTCACCATGTGCATCAATCTCTAGAACATCGATGCACGATGCAATACGCCAAAATTCCTGCCATTTCTTTAGCCTTTTATGTCCTTGGATAGCCACTCCACCAACAAGTTCCAGCATATCAGTTTGTCTACTTGCCTGGACCAGCATGATTAAATTTCCAGGCCCAGCCCAATTCAAATACACACAGAAAGACTGTGAGAGAAAGATTTCAGACTGTTTAGTTTGCATTCATTTTGTATCTTTGGCATGTTCTATAGTAGAAAAAGGGAAGTCTACTGGTTCTCTTTAACTTACAGAATTTGGTAAAAATTGAATTGAACTAACATAACAAAGGGAACAACTGCCCGTGAACTAATCTATGTATGCTTACAAGTAAAGCAGAAAAGTAGTGATCTATTTTCTTATAGAATGTTGAGATCAAATTAGGAATCAAAATTTTCTTTGTGGGATGAAGCAAGGAAGACAGCTCCGGAGCCAGAACCACCATGAGAATGTTCCACTATCACATTGTCTGAAAGTTCATTTCCAAGCATTTCCCATATGCTACTATTCAGATAGTTTCTAAACACCCTGTAATGCTCGTAAAGCCCACCTTCCACTGTAACTATGTTTCTTTTGTTTTCTATTCTCCCGAGCTTCTTAACGATCCCCACAATGCCAGCTCCAGCCAGACGGGCTGCACGTTCTGAGACCACGTCGCATACCTCGGCCACAATTTCTCTTGCCATTGGAGTAGAATCAGTAATCTTGTATGGCAGAGAACAACTCAACAAGTGAGGAAGAGAAGTATAAGTTAATGCATGCTTTGATATAAGGTAAGACTAATTTGACTTGTAATAGGACTTGTTGGATACAAATCTGAAAAGGTAAGCACCCCATCAGCCCATTTGTATAGTGATGGGATGGCAGAGTTCATAATCTGTTCTATGTGTGAGGAAAATAATTGTTCAGTGTTCAATGCTTAAATGATCCTCACCCCAAAAATATCTTTCAGCTTTTCATCGACCACTGCTCGGTCTTCTGAAGTATCCTGATGCATTGCAGCCATATCAGGCGACCTATAACAAAATCAATATCAGTCAAATTGACAATTTGTACCATGGTTCGGCACCTTTCAAGATGCAATCATGTAAATATAGTAAACAAGATTCGGTCCACATTATCACACAAATATAGCCACTCAAGTTCAGTTTTTGGATGAAAATATTCTCAACTAGTCCTGCTTTCCGTTTTCCAAACTATCACATTAGTTATTTTGAACTCTAATAATACCAAACTGCACGAAAAGAAATCTCAATACCTTAACACATAAGGAGTCATAAGCTTTGGAGGGACGGGATCCCCAAATAATGATGTTTCCTGTGCCATTTTTACCAGGACTCTTCTCACAATCTCTCCCAAATAGGTTCCTGATATCAGCTTTTGGAATATCTGAGACGAATTGAAGAAGTATTAGCCAATCTACATTAGCTTTTGCTTCAACTACGAGTTGTTATTTCAATCTACAATCTGCCATACCTGACTACCGGGATTTAAACTTTCAGAATCTAGACTAGTATCAAATTCAGTTATTGGAAGGTGCGGTGAACGGAAATTGCCCCACTCCATGCTGATTCCCTGCAAAATAAGAACATAATTAGACTAATCTTCAAGTTGCAAAACCAATTAAGTGACTACTCTTACTAACCATCTCGCTTGACGGTGGTGATGGCCCATTTAAATGAGCAAGTTCTTGTGCTGATTCTATGTAAGCAGCATTCGTTCCCATGCCTAAAGTTATAGCAGCTACACTGTCCCTGCAGTAGTATCTACCTCCAGCTAAATTCCCAACAGTATCATCAACCTGCTCGAAAAATCGAATATATCACAACAGAGCTGGAAGCCCGGAACTAGTTTTGTTATAAGGAACTTCTGGTTAAAATATGACTGCATACCATGGCAGAGACACGCAGGTTCACACCGTGTTTATTCAAAGCCTGATTGATGTTTTTCACCATATTCTTTCCAACCTGAGATCATCACTATATTAGGACACTTCAGCCAAGTAGGAGATGTCCATGTGATAAAGATTCAAAACAGGTTCAACAAAATAACAAAAGGCTTTAAAATCGCTGCATTGTGTTAATCTCAGTCTGAATGATCAAATTTTCACCATAGATTACTGATGTTCTATGAAAATAATGAAGTAAATTTAGCGAAGGAAGTAAGGGGATCGAATCGTAGTTAACTTTTCACTATGGCCCGTAAACTGTTTATATGCGAGAGATTGCAGAGGGACGGGAATGATTATACTCAACTGTGTCATCAGCAGAGAAACTATTCCATTTGATTACATTTCCCAAAGAGGCCGCTGCATCATCCACAGGATACGACAATGTAAACCCCAACTCCGTCCTCTTCACCGGTTCATTTGCATTCTCGGGATGAGCCGAAACAAATTTTGCAACCTCCACAGCAATGAAGTCGAACAAATCCTGTTCCCAACAAAATTCAGATGTGACAATCCAAGTTGGATAAAGGGCAGTTCTCAAATTCTAATTCGGAAATTCAAGGTCGAGAAAACAAACCTCAGAATTACCATTCATCACATTGGAAGGGATCGAAATCTCCTGGCGGTGAATATCAGAGATGGGCGCGTTCTTTCCCCCAAGCCGAGCGCACAAGATCAAGAAATTGGTTCCCCGCAAATTAACCCCATAATAGAACCCTTCCTCATCTCTGTGCACGCAAATTGAGCCATAAAAAACGAAAGCCATTAGCGATGCAAATGAAAGAAAACCATACCCATTGGGGAAAGCGTCGGCGTAGGAGACGAGCATTTTGAGAGTGGCATTGGCATTGGTTCCATTAGATGCAATGGAGGCTCGCATTTCGGACTCCAAATCGTCGGCGATCTGCCAGAGGCGGGGGACTGGGGTTGCAGAGTCCCGGGCGAATTTGCGGAGAATTCGGTGTGCTTGCTTCAACTGCCATTCTTTCCTCCGCTTCCAGGTCCTGAGAGCGGCGACGGCGGCTAGGAGAGTGGCAGTTGCGGCGAATGCGGCGACGAGAACCTCCTTGCGCATGGGCATGGCTTTGGCCTTTGGGTTGAAGAGAGTGATTGGAAAGAAGAAGGGGATATAAAATCAGGAAGTTTGATTTTGGAGAGGCGGTTGGTTGTTGTGAATGTGATCATCTCTGACTCTGCCATCTCCATGGATCAAAGAAATAACAGAAACCGGTTATTGAGGAACACAGAACGCCAATTATGGACCCCAACGCCCGATCGCTATGCCGTTGCCTTCTTCTTCTTCTCCAACTTCGCCTAATCTCTCAACACTATCCATTCCGACACGTTGCGCGCCTAAATTGGATTTTCTTTTTTTTTTAAAGAAAATAAATTTTAAAGAAAATATTTTATAACGTCACATGAACAAACGAAGGAAGGTCAGAATCGACCAACATAAACAACCAACTTGGAATAAAATGAACCCAAGACTCGCTAACTCTATACTCTTTGGCTCTTTTTCTATAAAATCTGCCACCATGTTACAAGACTCACAACCAACTTGGATTTTCACACTATTTGTTATTCGGTAGGAAAAATTACAGGTTCAGTCATTTTTGGAAGTCTAATAAATTTTATAGTTTAATGTTTTAATAAATATAAAATTCAATTTTAAATTTAATGGTTTGGTTAATTTAAAAAATGTTAAACGTGTCAAAGTCTTAAATACAAAATTGAAAATTCAATGATATCTATTTGACATTTTCAAAATTTAAAGGAACCATTAGACACATACATGAAAGTTTTTTTTTTTTTTTCTTTTTTTAGTATATCAACATTTGGAGGTGGAAGATTCGAACCTCTCATCTCTTGGTCGAAGGTACATGTCAATTATCATTGAGTTATACTCGCTTTGGCAACACATACATGAAAGTTGGGACACTAACTTGTAATTTAACTTTATTATTGTTAGAGAAACTACAAAAACCTCCCCACAAGAGTAGCTAATATCCATATAATCAATCACTTTGTAGACTTACCAAATTTTATGATTAAACCTCTAAATATTGCAAAGTACACAAACAAATTTTCAACTATAAAGCTTGTTACAATTAAATCTTGAAATTATAGAATTATTACAATTTAACCTTGTTTTTTTATTACCTTTATAATATTTGAAAAGTGTAATATTAACTATTAAGAAAAGTTAGTGTTTAGATTAATATTGAATTCTCATCTCAATCGAACAAAACAATAACTTAATGTAAAGAATTTGAGTTTAACAATCTTATATTTTGTGAGTTTAATTGGAATAACACTTTATAGTTTAGGGGTAGTTTGTGTATTTGAAATCTTTAAGGTGTAAATTATATCAATTTAGTAAATTTATCATCAATTTGAAATTTATAGGATGTGATTGTAATAACTACTATAATTCCAAGGCCATTCCTATAATTTTGCTATAACATTATTAATATTAAAAAAAAAAAAAAAAACCTGTTTGTTGTACCCAAAATATATCAACTGAGGACCATTGTGTAGAGTGAGAACTTTTTTTGTGACTCGTTAGGAAATTTCAATATATGGGAGAAAAATAAATTTTGGATGTGGAATACAAATTAAATCGGAGAACTTGATTTCAAAGGAATTCACCCCATGCAAGCCCAATTAGATTTATTTGGGCCGACCCGTAATTCTTAGGGATATCCTAAAAAATGGCCAAAAATTACCGGGTATTTCTGAAAAAATGGCCAAACTGGATTTTTTAATGAAAAATGGCCAAACCGGTTTTCTAACCTATTTTCGTGGGATTGGAACTTCCATTTTTACCCTTGAGTCATTCCCCACGTGTCTCCTATATTTGTGCAGCCTTATATGATGATATTAAAAAAAAAAAAAAATGAAAATCTGTAACCTCCAATTCCATGAATCAAGGAATGATAGTTACAGAATCAATCCTCTTTGTCTTCCCAAAATATACATTTTTTCGCTTTGGTTTTTCAGAATTTACAACATCAATTCTCTCTCTTCATTTTCTTATTAAAATGGTGGGTCCTAGCTTCGATCAAATTGTCCTATTTGCAAGGAAAAAATAGTTTATATCTATATAAACCAAAAAGTTAGAAGAGAATCGAAGCATGCATACCCTGGAATGTCGACACAACCTCTTCGAGCTTCTGAATGTTCCCTCGAATGTCTGTGTAAATACAGTGTAAATCTGTCGAGTGTCTGTGTAAATATAGTGTAAATCTGTCAAGGGGTTTGAATGTCTGTGTAAATACAGTGTAAATCTGTCGAGGGGTTTGAGAATCGGGTTGAGGGTTTTGGTTTCGAGATGAAGATTGAAGGAGAATCAGTTGAAGAAGAAAGATCGAAGAAGAAGAATGATGGGGTTTGCTAGAAGGAACGAGGAATGTTGAAGAAGAATCAGTTTTGGTCTCTCCCGAAGGAACGAAGAATCGAGAAGCTGAAAGGGTTTCTTTCGAAGAACGATACGGTTTCTCTTTTCTTTTTTGATTTTTTGAAATGAGGGTTTCAAAGAGAGAATATGAAGAGTTTTCGGTCAATTGCTTTTATTTTCTCATTTACAGTGATATTAATGGGATTGGTGAGCCTTTTTATTTTCTCTTTTTGAAATTGGATCCGTGAATTGCTTTTGAAATTGTTCCAAATTATACTTTATTTTGATATGATGTTTTAGGTGCAACACTTAATGATGTCTACCAAATGTTATCACTGGCAATTTATTCTTGAGCTGATGTTTTAGATGCATGAAGTTGTTCTTCATTTTTTATTTAATCCTAGTTGCAACAGGTAAGTTATTAGTTGTTCTTGATTTTTGATTGAATCCAATATACTGTGGTTAAATTTTGAGTTCTCCTGTTTTTTCTCTCTTATTTGAATTTAAAATTCTTGTTTTAAATTTATTCTCTCTTATTTGAACTTAAATTTCTTGTTTTAAATTTAAGTTACCAGATTTATTTGTTTAATTTGAAATTCTGTTATTGATTTGGTTGTTGAATTAATCCGTAAGAATCCTAGATTTTCTCCATAGTGTATTTTTAGTTTAATTTGAAATTCTGTTATTGATTTGGTTGTTGAATTAATCGTAAGAATCCTAGATTTTCTCCTTGGTTTACCGTGTGAATTTAAATTTATTGTTTTAAATTTAAGTTACCAGATTTATTTGTTTAATTTGAAATTCTATTATTGATTTGGTTGTTGAATTAATCGGTAAGAATCCTAGATTTTATAGTGTATTTTTGGTTTAATTTATTTATGAATTAAGATTTTGGTTGGGGTATTTTCGTCTACTTTGTTGCCAAACAAATTTATTAAAATTAGCTTTTGGCCATTTCTAAAACACGAATGACCCTTTCAAGACAGCTATTTTAAAATGGCCATTATCTGGTTGCCCCTAATTCTTTAGCCCAATATCAGTTCAATCGGCCTTCAATGTTTGTAGTTGGGCCGACCCGTAATTCCCAGAATTTCTACAGTATTTCAAAATTTAGGTAGATATGAAAGCAAAAGTAAAAGTAGGAAAAGTCAGTAGCAACGTTTGTCAAAGTTGGTCTTCGCTAAATTTCATCATTTGGGAGAATTTCTTTTTTTTTTTGAAATATCTTTTGGGAGAATTTCAAACTTTGCACTCAAATTTCAAACAAATTAATATATATACCTAGCGATTTTTCATACTTCTCCATGATGTTTATTTATTTTAAAATCCACCATTAATCCAATATAGTTTTACATATTTTAATTCAATGTTTCAACAATAAACAAAATATTGAGAATTATGAAAATTTGTTTAACATGACTCTCAAAGTCATGTCGATGCTTGAAGGTCGAAAGAATTTTAGACAGTTCAGTTTTGTCCCTAGCGATCCGATTTAGGTTGAATCTGATTCCTCCATGGTGATCGATGTTAGAGAGATTGGTCAAACAGAGGAAAGTGACAAGAAGCCAAGTCAGAAGGTAAATTACAATCAGCTGCCAACTCAGTCACCTACTCAGCAACCAAACACATCAGCTAAAATTCTGGAATGATCGTGTACCAGATTCTGTTGTGATGTATTGTATTTATTTCTAAATTCATGGACACCTGTCCAATCTGTTATTCATGATTATTACCATTCTTCTCCCCAGCCCTAAAAAGGGTCTGAAATTGTATAAATGTGTACTGCTGCTACAGTGTTGAATAAGAAAAATTCCTAAGGAAAATACTGACTTATCACTCATCTGTTCTTTATTTTGGTATCAGAGCTCGATGGCCAACGCCAATCAAGTCACAGGCAACACCATGGTCAATAATGTTACCACCTTCAGTAGTCCTCCATTGAATCAACTCCTCAATCAAATCACCTCCATCAAACTCGATCGAGGAAATTTTCTGTTGTGGAAGAATTTTGCTCTTCCAATTCTCAGAAGTTACAAGCTCGAAGGGCACCTGCTAGGAACCGATCCAAGCCCACCGATGATGATCTCTCAAGAGACTGAAACAATTAACCCGATTGGAGCTGGGACCGCAGCTGGAGGCTCTAGTTCACGAATGGTGGTAAGCGATGCTTCATCCTCCGCCTCTAGAATGATAATGAATCCCAAATATGAAGCGTGGTTGGCAGTGGACCAACTTCTGCTAGGGTGGTTATACAACTCCATGACTCCCGAAGTCGCAACTCAAGTAATGGGGGTAGAAAACGCAAAGGATTTGTGGTCAGCAATACAAGATTTGTTTGGAGTACAGTCGAGAGCAGAGGAGGACTTCCTTCGTCAAACGTTTCAGCAAACCAGAAAAGGTAATCTCAAAATGGCTGATTACTTGAGAGTTATGAAAACACATGCGGATAATTTAGGATTGGCTGGTAGTCCTATTTCGAATAGAAATCTGGTTTCACAAGTGTTATTAGGATTAGATGAGGAATATAATGCAGTTGTTGCCATGGTGCAAGGAAGAGCAAATGTATCTTGGTCCGAATTGCTAGCTGAACTCTTAGTGTTCGAGAAGCGATTGGAGTTGCAAACATCACACAAAAGCTCAGTTGCTTTTAGTCATAATGCAACAGCCAATATGGCAGTAAACAGAGGTAACAACTCTCCTAGACAATTCTCTAATATGAATAATAACAATGGTAACAGACAAAACTACAACAATGGAAATCAGCGAGGAAATGGAAATGGAGGAGGTAATCGATATCGAGGAAGAGGCCGAGGTTACAACTGAAGGGAATAAAAGTCCCCACGCAGCGGAAGCGCATCGATTGGACCTTACGCCGTATATTAATTAACATTAAAATTCCGTTACGAAAACTCAATCAAACTTTAAACTCCTTTTAAAGTTGCTGGAAATTCAGTTTAAACATGCTTAAAAAATAAATCTAAATTTATTTTCATGCTTTTCTAAAGAAAAGAGGAAGAACCGTTACAAACCTCCGTTGTAGACTTGACCGTTCTTCGCCAACGATGCTCCAACGAACGAAAACGCAGCAGCCTCCTCGCCTCTTAATCGCTGGAATTTTCTTCTTGATTGACACAATAACCACAAAGGTTACACCGGTATGTCTCTAAGTCTAGGAGGCAAAAGACTTGTGGGAGTCTTTCTCTAAGAGGGAGGCTAGAGAGAATTCTAGGTCTTGTCTTTGAGAGTCTAAGAGCAAGAGCAAGAATATCAAGTGTCATGACCAATTAGGTCTAGTGTTCTATTTATAGAAGAGAGGCCATGAATAAAATATTCAATTAAATCAATCTTTTCCAAAATTGATTCAATCTTATTCCTTAATTAATCAATCATGATCAATCAATTCCATAATTGATTAATCTTTTCCACAAATGACTAATTACTTCCATAAGTGATTAGATCATTTCCATAAATGATTAATCATTTCCTTAAGTGATTAATTATTTCCATAATTGATTAATTCCCGGTTAATGAATTCTTTAATTAATTAACCACCAATTAAATATCACATATTTAATTTCCGGCCTAGAATTAATTTGCCCAAACACATTTTAGGCCTTAAATTAATTCATTATTTTGAACTCTTTCAAACTTCCATAAATTTATATTTGAACTTCTTCAAATATTAAATTCTCTCATAGTAATATATCAATATATATTATATTTGTTTCCCTTAGTAAATTGAACATTTTCAATTTATTATTTAGTTGCCTCAAATTACTTTACGAGCTACCAGTGGGACCTAATGGACATGCAGATCAGAAGCTCCAACGATGTGAGATTAATTGGTCAAACTCATTAACCACATTAATCAATATTCGTTAACTGTGTGTTCATTCCACTATAGACTCACAGTTGCACTCTTCTCACTGCAGACATATTTTCTGTGTCCACGGATATAGACCAATATCGACTAGTTAGTCCTTCACGAGTGTCCTTAACACCAGCTGGGTCAAATTACCGTTTTACCCCTGGGTTACCTCTATTTCCTTAAGTACCAATTCTCCTCTAATGAACAACCTGTTTGTGGTCCAACCATCAAACAGAAAACCCTCTCGTGCCATTGAGAGGGTAGGGCCCTTTGTTCAAGACTCGGAGTAACCACTTAAGGGAACACTCATCTGCTTCCCTAAAGTCGGGAAGGAGTGAATTCCATCTTGTACGATTATGTTCCCAGCTCCCCATTCGGTCTTGTCCCCAAAGTGGTAGGCTTATTGAGTCGGCGTATTGGCCACTCTCACCCATACAAATCAAAGGACAATCTCTCATGAGCAGGAGTCCATAATCAACTCAGGATTAAGACTAAGTTGTCTAGGTCGTCCTAGTGAAATAGAAAACCAACTAGTTAACGGTGTTATAACCAGTGGTTACTATTTCGCGGTCCGGTCTTATGCAAACTCATTGCATAGGATACCCCCACTTGCATGTCTCCTACACGAACGCGTTGGATCGCAGCGTTTGTATCAAATACAAAGTGGGCCGTATCCATAGTGTCACCAGGATAAGGCACCCAGTCTTATCCCTATACTATAGACCCTTTAGGCTGTTTCTTGAACAATGATCCCATATGTCGCTACATATAGTTCAAGACTCATATTACAGCCTTGGATGTCTAGTTTATTGGATTAGGGTTATTATTAGGCAAAGACAAATATAAAATTAACTAATAACAATTAATGGAAAAATATATCAATATTATTTCATTAATATCCGGTCAACAGTTACATTCACTATCTACGAGTTTTAGGGCATGAAACCCAACAACAACAACTTCAATAATCGACCTACCTGTCAAGTGTGTGGAAAGGTAGGACACTCTGCCATAGTTTGCTATCATCGTTTTGATAAAGAATTTGCACCAATATAGAGTAGAGGCAATGGGAACAATGGAAATGGCAATTTTAATACAAACCGTGGAACAGTACAGCAACCGAATGCCTTTATGACTACACAACAGACAGCAACACCTGAAACTCTTGCAGATCCAAGCTGGTATGCAGATAGTGGAGCTTCTAACCATGTGACCAACAATTATGAGAATATCACAAATGCAACAGATTATGGAGGTAAGGATTGTGTTACAGTTGGTAATGGTGAAAAATTAACAATTACTTGTGTTGGGAAGTCTGTGCTTACTGATGGTAATAATGTTTTAAACCTTGAAAATGTGCTGTGTGTACCTGAAATTGCAAAGAACCTAGTAAGCATGTCTAAATTGGCTCAAGACAATAATGTTTTTATTGAATTTCATGGAGATGTTTGTTTTGTTAAGGACAAGAATTCGAGCAGAATAATGCTGAAAGGAATGCTTAAAGACGGGTTGTATCAACTCCAAGATGCTAATACAAGTGTTGTTTCTTCATCTTCCAGTTGCTCGAATAAATCTCACAGTATCTTAGTTTTTGTTGTGTCAAATGTAGAGCCTCGTGTCAATATAGCTGTATCTAAAACAGTGTGGCACAGAAGGCTGGGTCATCCGTCTTCTAAAGTTTTGGATTCTCTAGTTAAAGGCTGTAATTTTCAAGTTAAGTCGAATGAAATGCTCCAATTTTGTGAGTCATGTCAGTTTGGTAAGGCCCATGCTCTCCCATTTCCTCTGTCAAACTCTCGAGCAGCTAAATGTTTTGATCTAATACATACAGATGTTTGGGGGCCTGCACCCATACCATCAGTTGAAGGCTATAAATATTATGCTCTATTTTTAGATGATCATAGTCGATATTTGTGGTTGTATCCGTTGAAGCATAAGAGTGATACAGTCCATGCCTTTAGTCATTTACTATCAGTTATTAAAACTCAATTTGGCAGCATGATAAAGTCCGTTCAATCAGACAATGGAGGTGAGTACATCCCCATACACAATATCTGTAGTCAGCTGGGTATCAAAACAAGACTCTCATGTCCATATACATCTACTCAAAACGGTAGAGCAGAGAGAAAACACCGTCATGTTGTGGAAACTGGATTGACTCTTCTGGCACAGGCTTCTATGCCGCTATGCCACTGGTGGGATGCCTTTGTAACTGCTACCCAGTTGATTAATGGGCTTCCAACAGAAACACTACGAGGTAATTCTCCTATGGAACTCATGTGGTCCAAAAAGGTGAATTTTGAGATGTTGAAAACATTCGGGTGCACATGTTATCCTTGTCTGCGTCCATATCACAAACATAAATTTCATTATCATACTGAACGTTGTGTTTACTTGGGTATTAGCTCTACTCACAAAGGATACAGGTGCATGAACAAAGAAGGCCGTCTGTATATTTCAAGACATGTTCGGTTTAATGAGAGTGAATTTCCCTTTGCTTCTGGTTTTGGCAGCAGTGTATTATCTACCAACTCAACTACAGGATCTCCTTCAATATTACAGTGGTTTCCTAATGTAGAATTATCTCACCCGACAAACAATCCAGCTCCTGGCCCTCGTTCTATGTCACATGTTCCTATGTCTCCAAATAATCCTCTGCCTTCAAATACTCTACCTAATTCCTCAGCCTTGCAACCCAACCTTTCTCAACCAACATATCCTCAAAACAATGACTTCATAAATGACTCTCCACCTCCAAATCAGACACCTATTAATACACCCCACCTCCCCACAGCCACTCCCTCATGTACCATTGAAACCGTCCACAACCCTTGCCCTCATTAGCCAATCCTGATACTTCCTCACCTTTGTCCTGTACCCCATCTGATTCATCTCCTGCAGCTACATCTCAACCTCAGCCAACACATCCCATGATCACGAGGGGCAAAGCAGGCATTTTTAAACCTAAAGCCTGGCTCACTAAACAAGAAACTGACTGGTCACTTACCGAGCCTACTCGAATTCAGGATGCCATCGCTACTCCACAGTGGAAGAAAGCCATGGACAGTGAATACTCAGCTTTGATGAGTAACAGGACATGGACTCTTGTTCCTCCCTCTCCTACTTTCAATGTGGTGGGGAACAAATGGATATTCCGGATCAAGAAAAATGCCGATGGGTCTGTTCAACGCTACAAGGCCCGTCTTGTTGCTAAGGGAAAAATGCCGATGGGTTCGTTTTGTCCCTAGCGATCCGATTTAGGTTGAATCTGATTCCTCCATGGTGATCGACACAATCAAACAAGCTTTCAGAAGAACTTTCGAAAACGAAAAATGTCATAGTTGCCATCGAAAAAGAAGCCTCGAAGATTGGTGTTCTCTCATTTTTTTAAGTGCAACAAGATTGCAATTTGGTTGCCCATAGTCATCTAGCTAGGGTTGTTTTTTATATTTCTTTTGATCACGCCAATCATCTTCCTAATGAAGATGAAGCGTTTTTTTGGCGAGTTGTTTTCCCTCAATGGCTTGCTTCAGCCACTTTATGCACGGGTGGTTGTACCTAATTTGGTCTCGGTTTAATGAAGTTTTATTTTAAAAAAAAATGTTAAAGAAAAAGGGGTAATATGAAAATTTGTATGTATGCAAGGAAGAAGTTTGATGATGAACTTAAAACTTCCCATTTCAAGGGAATTTCTTTGAGCATAATTTTCTCATCATCGTACAATAAATGCTCTCTTTTTTCAAACCTCAAATTTCAAAAGTCAACTAACTTTAAATTCTTCTTCACAGAGAGGCTGTGTGCAAATAAACCCATGATTGGATACATTTTTGTCCTTTAGTCGTTTACCCGAAATATAATTAGTTCGTAAAAGTTGAAATCTAATTTAGTTGAATAATCTTAGAAACTATTTAGAAACAAAAAAGTCTACATGCTCTTGAGAAATTAATTGATCTATATTTCTTTTTTTTAAAAAAAAAAATTAAGACATTGTCTAAAACAATATCACTCCAACAAGTTAGGTGTAGAACAAGTCCGTAAGTTTTACAATAGTACAAGATCGATCAAACAAAATCAAGAACATTATTATAAACTATGAGATGTCGTTAATAAACACCATCTACATGCTTATCTCTTCTATGATAAGATTTTTTTCAATTTAGAAGTCACGCATATTTGATTTTAGTTTTGCTCCTAAGTTCTACTAAAAAAACTCTACAACGGTGATGAGAATTTCCTTAAATATAATCTAACTAATGTACGTAGCACTTGATTATATCTCTAACAATTTTCCCTTTAAACAAAGATCTTATATATGCTTGCTTTCATTAGTTTTTTTTTTATACGTTGATTCTTGAGATTTCTTATACAGCAAAAAGTATTGTCAAAACATTTTAGAAGAATACTCAAACAAAATCCAACGAAAGAAAAGTAAGAAAAAGTATATATGATCCGTACTTTTTATTGTTAGAGATGGTCGGTTTGTTTGAAATGTTGTTTCAATATTTAAAGTCTCAAAACTTTTTTTTTTCTTTGAAGATGTTAAAATTATCAATGGGCATTGAATGCCATTTGCCAAAGGGAAGACTTTAAGTGCAAAACAGCAGAAGCACATAGTTTGGTGAATCTGTTTAATTAGTTTGGCTTTGGAATGATATTGATGTGAAAAGTTTTGTCAATTATTAGCCTCTACACTCTCCATCCAATAAAATGGGATCACCCACCCACAAAAAATGGTCAAATTCCACATCAAAATCAATGTGAAAAAGTTGAGGTTTTTCAATTTTATGGAAACATCCTTGCCCTTGGACTTATATTCTACACCTTAATTTTTTTAAAGATGTTTTTCTTCCATTCTAAACCTCCTTCTTTTTTGGTTTTTTTTTCCTAGAAGAAAAAGGGGGAGAGAGGAGATAAGAGTATTTAGGATTCAGCATTTAACTGAGTATGACTATGACAAAAAAATATACTCTATTTTTTTTTTTTTTATAGATGAATTTAGGATTTAGGTATAGATTTTTATGTCATATCAGTGGATTTTCTTGTTTCATTCCTAGTATTTTAATTTCATGTTATTTCTTGTGCAAGGTCCATGATTAATGAAAAGTATGTTTTCTTTCTCTTCCTTCAATAATTTGTTCATTATTTTTTTTTTATCTTTCTAAATTCTGAGTAGTATTGGGTTTTCATTAAAAAAAAAAAAATTGATCCATAAAAAAAAATTCTTATCAATGAGAATGACTATACTCTATACTCATAACTCTTGATATATCATTTAAATTCAAAGGCATCTCAATTTATGAAACTTAGAAAATATAAAGTATAGTACAATAATTAAATCAACATATATAATGTGTAGTAAGGAAAACATACCCTACCAACTGAAAATGGATCAAAATGGGAAGGTATATGTAGTATTTTAATAGAAATGGTGTTGTATATGTGGAAAGAGTTCATAGAGGTAATTGGTTTGGTTAACATATGAATTTTTTTTTC
Source organism: Luffa aegyptiaca (assembly GCA_017139565.1). NCBI lineage: Eukaryota > Viridiplantae > Streptophyta > Magnoliopsida > Cucurbitales > Cucurbitaceae > Luffa > Luffa aegyptiaca. The sequence goes on from CM029398.1 coordinate 48,216,752, forward strand.
TTTTTTTTTTTTTTTAAAAAAAGAGAATTTCAAGAAGTGAGAATTTACCACATGTTGAAAGGATTTTTTTTTCGAGACAATATGTAGGTGGAGATTTGAACTACAGACTTCTTGGTCATTCATACAAGTTTTATAACAGTTGAGCTAGACTCATGTTGACATATGATCACAGGATTTAGATTAAATAAAATAAAATATTGATTTTGAGAGTATATTAAAAAATTATTTCTTATATTATCATTAATTTTTTTTAAAAACTTATTTAAATACTAATGGAGAATAATTAATTATGAGTAGAAAATACATACTTGAAACAGATGTAACCTACAGCTAGCAAACAAAGGAATATATAATAATAATATGCAGAAAATAGTTCAATTTATAAGCCAGCATGGTGGCCAAACTGTTTAGGATAAGTATGCGTATTGATGTATGTATAAAGTCCTGACTTTGGAATACCATGAAGATCATACATAATCTTTGGTGGGACAGTGGCTGTCTTTCTTGCTTACCAATAATCTTCTTTTCTAATCCTCCCACTTAAGATTGAGATTAAATTATATTTCATAACCTGACACAAACAATAAATATTGGAAAAAAAATAAGACTTGACACAAACCACGATGTGCAAGAGATGAAAAGTATAAGTTAGCCAACTATTATTAGGTTAAGGTAATATAGTCTTAAATATATCCTTTTTTTTCAGTTCATTTAGTCTTGAATATTAGCATAAGCTTCCCTTAATGGAGAAGAAAGCAATATTAAGAATATTTCAACTATGTGACACTTAGAGGGATGAAGTGGATTGTGTTATAGACTTCTCATGACTCACAATTTTCTTAAACCAACATAAATATTATTCTACTAATTAAAACATTACACACTTCAATCTCTCATTATGGTGAGGCCAAAGCAAGTTCGGTTAGTATACAATTTTTAAAGTTCCCTCCCTCTTTTTCCAAATTTACAAGGTATTTAGGTTTCTTCGTGATGACTAATACCAACATAATCAACTGAACTCAAAGGTTAAAACATCTATTCATTCTTTGGAAGGTTCAAATCCATATTCTAACCTTTGTTTTACCAAGTTTTTCTCGGATTAAACTACAATTGATAATAAAAAGAGAGAGAGAAAATAATATAAAATTTAAACTTTTTTTTTAGTATTCAATATATTGTAATCAATACCTATAGCCCTCCCCATACATTTTCAACTGCAATATTCATTTCGGCACGAATACGTTCCCATTCATATGAATACACACGCCCATACTCTTTTCTTTAATGCTGAATATGGCCTTTTTTTTGTTTTATTTAAATTATCAGTAGATAAGAAGTCACATCCAAAATTAAAAAAAAAATAAAATGAAAACACACACACGTATACATATATATTAGCCTAATTAGAAGTAAAATAAATAAATGCCTTAAAATGAGAAAAATTATATAAAAATCCAAGATGGCAAGCAGAAGAGTTTTTACATTACAAACACAAGGGCCCTCCAAAAACCCAAACCTAAACCCTAGCAAGAGAAGAAACAGCCTGCAAAATTCCACAAACAAAAGGACTCAAGAGGTAAAGAAACAGAAGAAAGAGGGTCAGACACAGAAAAGTCAAAATCCTCTAAAAAAAAAAAAATTACCCCTCTGAAATGGGTTTTTCTTTTATTACATTATTACAGGTCCTTTTATTTTCTCTCAATTTAAGGGAAAAGGAAAAAAGGGGGCAAAAGGGGGAGAAAGAAAAAATTAGAAGACTCAATCTTAAAACAAAAAACAAATTGCTTGTCTTTTTGTAAAGTTTTAGTTGAAATCCAGCAAAGCCTGCCTTAGATTCTTCACAACATCCTCCACTGTCATACAAAAGCCAACATCCACCTGCATTAAACAAATGAATACATCAATCTCCTCAAAATTGGATCACATCAACAAACACAAAGTCAAGCAAAATTAACCTTAGTTATTAATTATAATTACCTGAGCGACAATGGTAATATCGAGCTTAGAATGGGCAAATGGCAAGGCACTGCTGTTGAGGATTGTGAGATTAAGGTTTCCAATTTTGTTGAGCAAATAGGAGAGACAGCCTTTGCGTTGGTGGCAGTGGATTCTGATAAGAACATCCTTGTTTGAGACTCTTGCTTCTATCTCCGGAACTGGTCCGCCGGAGTAACTGTTCTCGTCCGATGATGACGTGTCGTCGTCGTCGGAGGAAACCTGCAGGCTTGTTCTCTTCACGTACACTGCCGATTGTTCCTCCAACATTTTGGATATTGCTCGTTGTTCCTCCACCACTTTCAAACGCTCTTGAAGCTCTTTTACATATCTCACGGCTCCGCCCAAGATTGAAGCTTTGTCTACCTGTCAACACAAAATCTTAAGTATTTATTTACAAAGAAGCTAGCTGTTTGAAGGGTTTAACATTAGTCTATCGGGTAGGTTTTTAGTCACTAAATTTTAAAACTTTAGAAAGTAGTAAACTTTCCATTTTAAGGATCTGAAATTTTTTAACAAACATCGAATGAGTTGGAGACTTAATAGACACCAAATTGAAAGTTTTGTATTAGATACAAAATGTGTATAATAAGTTTGTAATTATTCAATTTTATATCTAATAGATCGAAAATTCTTAACCGATATTTGATAAGTTAAAGGGCCAACGGGCATAAAATTAAAATTTCAATAGTCTCGTAAGCACAAAATTGAAAGATCAGTAACTAAGCTTGTAAATTAGATATAGAATGAAAAAGGAAAGAGAGACGAGCATACCCTCTACAATCTTCTTTCTAATTTATCTAGTGCATTGTTAGAATTGAACATATTATATACATAAAAAGTTAGAAGGTAAAATTTCTAGCTCGGATTGGGCAATTATACCTTGTTGAGGCCAGGGATGAGAGCCGAAAGAGCAATGAAGCGTTGGTTGAGCTTCTCTCTTCGCTTTCGCTCGGCTATGACATGATCTCGAGCATGCAAAGGATTTCTACTAAAGGAACCAGCCGCCTTTTTAATTCCCTGTCCATTTGAACTGTACTGATTATTCCAACTTTCAGTAATTAGCGAAGAGAATTTTAAATTCCCATCGGATTCATAAGCCATCTCAATCTTAGGCTGGACAGTGCCGTTCACACCAAATCCTTTCCCAGATTTACAATAATCCGAATTTTCGAAGCTAATTATATGAGACGAGGACGATGACGAATCAGCCTTCGGAGCAAATATTTGACATTTTGCGCCGCCGTCCGCCGCCTTCAACTGCTTCGCCGGCCTCTCCGCCACCGCCGTCGTCGGCGTTGAAGTTTGAGCCACAGATCCATAAAATTCCGGCGCCATCCGGCCGGTCTGTTCAAATTTGAACTCATCGAACGAAAAATCAAAAGGGTTTAGCTCAAATTCATTCATAAAAGGAGCATCTTCCATTTCCTAAAAATCAAAAACCATTTCTTCATTAGATGAAATAAAGCAAAACGAACATATATTTTAAAGAACATTTTAATCAACAAATTTGGTAATTACCCATTCAGACATCCATCTCGCTGATGAGATCTCCATTGCACCACTGAACTGAATCGGATCGAAATTTATTACTTACTAGAAAGAAAAAAAAAAAACAATTAAATTCCAATTGGATTGTTGAATGTTGATTGTGTGAGAAAGAGCCAAAAAGATGAATGATTTTATAGGGCTAAGGAACACGGTTTTTTGGGGAAGTGGCACGTGTGAAAAGAGTGGTAGAGTCAGCTTTCGGGTTCGTATTTTGGTCAATGGATCTGTGAATTCTCTCACGTTTTGGCTCGCTCTTAAACAAATGTTATTTTATTCACAAATGTGCAATTTTCAAGACTTTCTGTCCTTGTTTGCAAAAACATTCGCTTTTTTTTTTTTTTTTTCTAATGTTGAGTAGCTGTACATGCCACAATTTAAATCTGAGGTGGACTGGTCAATATAAATTCACCCACGAAACTTCTTACTACACCCATGTCTTTGTTTGAATGTGAGTGTGTTGTATTGAAAACATGAAAATTGATGCATAAATTGGATTATTTTCCTTTTTTTTTTTTAATAAATGAAACGGAATAAAATGTTGACCAGAACTAATTAAGCCAATGAAAATTTAATTGATCGTAAAATCGTATAAGAAACATGATTTAATTCGATATTTTTTTTATTTTTTCTTTTTCATTTTTGACTTGTACCATAAAATCCACATCTATTGGTGTGAACAAAGTTGTAAATGGTGGGTACATTTAGAAATTTTGTTGCCGCAAATACTTTATTTCGTGGAAGGAAATAAAATTTAATTTACTATTAAGCCCCTCCTCAATTTCAAGTCTCCCTTTTCAAATTTAGGAGCTAAGAAATAGAATGATCAAAATTATATTTTTCTCTCAATTTAACATAAAAACTTGAGTAATTACCTTTAAATTTTTATGAAGAATCTGTTATTTTAAAAGAAAAAAAAAACTTCAGAGATTAAAACAAATATTCAAAAGCCTTTTTTTTAGTTCAAACAGTGGGGTAGATGGATAGTACAAACACCTAAACCTATTGGAAAATTTTCTAATATGTATTTTAACTAATTGAACTATGTTCTAGTTATGAATTTGATCTTTTAAAAAAAAATTATGAATTTGACCAAAAATTTAAAATAGATAAAATTTAAACCGAATAGAAGTTAGACTACACTACGAGTTTAGTCTTTTAAACTTTCATCTTTCTGACATGTTCAATATATATTTGAACTTTTAGGGCCCGTTTGGTAACGTTCTCGTTTTTTGTTTCTTGTTTCTAATTTTATTAAGAAATCTAAGCATTTAATAACTATGTATGTTTCTTGTTTCTCATTTTTTAGAAACACTCTCAAAATTTGTATAGAACTTTTGGGAACAACTAAAACTAGTTTCTCCTTTTTTGTTCTTGTTTCCAATTTTTTCCAAACATATAAATAAGAATATAGGTTTATTATTATTGAATGTATAGGTGTTAGGGTCATGAAATTCTATTTTTCTTTATTAAAAATGAAGAAACGGAAACAAGAAACGAGAACGTTACGAAACGGGCCCTTAATTTTTTGTCAATAGACTCCTAAATTTAAAAGTATCAAATATGTTCTTAAACTTTCAATCTTGTGTCTAATAGTTTTTTGACCTATTCGACCTTCTATCAAATTCATGATCTTATTAGACCCATATTTAAGAGTTTGAAGTCTTATTTAGATAATTTTGTGTCTTCATTCCCAAGTTTCAATTGTTTTTTTTTTTTTTTTAAATTCAAATATGTCAATTAATCTATTTAACACAAAATTGAAAGTTTAAAAATTTATTAGGCACTTTCAAAATTGAAGGCTCTATTAGGTATATAGATTTAAAAGTTACAAAAATCTATTAAAAACATTTTAAAGTTTTGGAATATATTAGATACTAAGTCTGAAAATTCATAAACTAAAAACTTGTAATAATTTACATGAATTTAAAATTGATTTGAATATTAAATCAGTGGAAACAATAATAAACTTAACTTTTCAAAAAAAAAAAAACAATAATAAACTTAAAAAAATATCTCCAAAGATATCGCCCACCTCACCTTTGCTTATTTTAGGGTCATACGTGGAGGCAACATCCCAGTAAGTGTGGCATAAAGGGCACGTGGGAATTGATGAACCAGACACGAAGCTACGGCAGAGTCCTAAACTCGAAGCCCGTTAGCCGTTATTAGGGCAGGGTCCTTTGCAATTAGAGACAGCGGATACGAGGTCGCGTTTGGTCAAAGTTCCCACATGCCCTAAAATTGACCGAACATCACCAATCACATCATCCCACGTAAGCCCTACTCACTCTCCCTTTTCATCGTAATTAATTACATTATCATTTTGTCGATTTCAATTTGGAAAAATAAATAATAATTCAACACTAATGAAACCGATTAAACTAGAGATTTTATTCGTGTTTTCTAATGAAATCGTCTCATTTTATATTACGTGTGAAGACTTCATAATAATATAATATAATAAAACCTTTCTAAAAAATAAAACTTACTCGATGCTTTCCCACAAATTATTGATTCTCCGGAAATTATACCAAATTAATCTTAATTAATTGACAAAGTTTAAGTAATTATGACGTTAATATCTTTTTTTTTTTTGTAATTTAACTGTAATTGTGAGGTTGGAGATTTAAACCCTCTAACTTTAAGGAAAAGAAATGGTACTCTTTTTTAATAATGATATTTGTATTTAACTACTAATCTATATATGTTTAACTTGAGAATGGATAATTTTAAATCATCAGTGATATCTTTTAAAGTTGTTGGTCTAAAATTTTTGTTTAAATTATAATATTAAAAAAACATATATAGTCATCTTCATAAAAGTATAAGAGTGATAATTAATTGCACTGAAGAATTTGATAAACATATAATTCTCATGTAAGTTAAACCTGAACTAAAAAAAAAAAAGAAAGGAAAAAAACTATGTGACAGTGTCTGTTTATTATTATTAATGTCATTTTCTTTTACAAATAAAAAGTTGAAAAGGATAAAATAAATGACTTTTTAGTTATTACTTTAATAGTTTTAATGTACTTAAATGGAAAGTAATATTATAATATTACAAATACTCCATTTTTTAAATTGGGGTTTTAATCATTTCGTAAATATAGGATTTTGATAATCTATCTGCTGGTGCTGGGAGTTTATTGCCAGTGGTGGACCCACGCGCAGATAGGGACACTGTATATTAAAATCATATCCTCCTCAAAAATAATAAATATAAAATCATATTTTTTTTTGATAAAGCTGAGATGACAAAAGTATATAAAATGGGCTTTTAATAATTTAATCAGGGGTCATTTTTGGAGTCCATCATCATTATATATCCTTTAATAAAAATAAAAAAAAAAAACACGATTTTATATAATGTAGGTAAATCTTTATTATATTAAAAGTGGAATAGTTAGTATCAGTTTGAACTAATTTATTTGTTATATAATTTTAAATTTTCAAACCTACCAAAATTCATGCTTTATTTATTTAATTATAATAATATTATTAAAATAATATTTATGTTCTATAATTAAAATGAATCAAGTTAAACAACTTAATCAAATTTAAAAAGTAATAAATTAGTTCTAAGAACTTATACTTTTCTTTAAATTGGTTAGAATTTAAAATCTTAACTTTGAAATAAAGCATAGATTTTTTTATCAAATGAAGTCTTAAAATTTAAGAAAATTTCAATCTTTAGTTGAAATATTAAAAATGAAAGATATGGTTCTCTAAATCTACAATATCTTTTAATTCAAGTTTTAATAAATGTTTTCAGAGAGAGTGAAGTTATTCCTACAGTTTACATGTCCAATTAATAGTTTTACCTAGTGAAATTATCCCAACCTTTAGAATAGGTAACTGATGTCTTATTTAATGAAATATGTTCAGAATGGCAAAATTATCCTACTCTAAAATCATAAAAGTTTTAATTTTATCTAAAAAACATATTGATTTCTCTTTGAGCTCCTAGTATAATATAACCAACTTCAACACTTCAAATTTCATTTAATTATGATTAAGTCTCACCGACTGAGTAAAAATAATCTTCATCGGTAGGTATACTATATAGTTTTTTTTTTTCTTTTTCTTTTCTTTTCCTTTTTGAAACCAAAAGTAAAATCATAAACTCTCAGATTCAATGTGGACGACATTATATATCACTGTAGAAATATGGACATGTCTATACTAGTCATACAAACATAAACTATTGAAATATATTTTCTAAAAGTAAGATCTAAGGTATTTTTTAAAACCATTCAAATATGTTTTTCTAAAAAAGAAAGGACGATTGTTTATTTTAAAAATAACAAGGTTATGATAAGTAGAGAATGATACATATCTTAATTAGTAAAGTACGATAGTTTTGAGTGAGAGATGAATGAAACCAATGAAGCATGCATCAAACCATATCATGTATGGAAATCATTTAATGCTTAGTGAAAGCTTGGAGAGATCCAGGTGATTGATTGTCCAGATTTGTATAATTGAATTTCAATCTACCACATATATATATATATATATATATACATGTACATAGGATTTCCATTTTTTTTTTTTTTGCCAGTAAGAAACAAATAAACAAACCTAGGACACCCCACCCCATTTATTGTGTAGTTTAATACCCATAACCCCATGTGTTTTAATTCTTCTGTTTCCTTGTCTAAATTTGGGAGCCCTATATGATGCAAATCACATGAAATTTTGATTATTTTAATATCTAATATATAATATAGAGTTAACTCCAGTTGGCTTTCTTTTAACCTTGATTAGTTAGTTTTGAACTTTTGGGACAGTACTTAACCAACATGTCTAGTTAATTGAGACACTCCACAACAACTTTTTTGATGCCCATCACATGCTTAAAAAGGTATATATGCATATAGTATCATACTTCTTCCACATGGTTGTTAGGCTCCGACAAACCATCAAAATGAACATAGTTCATTTGACATATAAAGTATGTACTATTGATCAAGATGTCAAAGATTCTAATCTCTCATCCTACATATTGTTAAACTAAAAAAAAAATCCAATAGACTTTAGTATTATTTGTTGGGTTGAAAAGGATTACCAGAGTAAGGATATAAAAAGGTTTTTTTTTTTTTTTAAAAGGTATTTAATGTATTTAGTTGCGCTCGGATTGGCACATAAATTATTTATATATATATTAATCCACTTTTAATTATATAATTATGTTTCAACTCTCTGTTAATTTTACATAGAGCCTTTCATTTTCATTATCAATAATATAAAAATGACTTATGTGAACAGCGACACTATGAATTCAATTTCGGCTATATATATATATATATATATATATATATATATATATATATATATATATATGTGAACACATTTAATAATCACATTATTGAGAATCTGGTTCTATGATGAGATTGATATGATTATTATATAAAATTAATTATGTTTCTTCTTCTCCTTGTTCTTTCTTCGATTGGAGTTAGAAATCATTTTTAGTTTATGTTACAATTACGCATACCCTGTTGATAAGAATCATGGTGGTCCAAGCGCCCGTATTTTGAAGACACATTAATATCTTAAGTCATCAACTTTTCTTTGTAATTTTTGAACTTTTGGGCTTCCAAAACGTGGTTTCAATGTTAGATTCATTAGTGGGGAGTTACTCCTGTTGAATGGATCACCAAATCCACTTGCAAATGTCAACATGAACATAGCTCAACTGACATAAGACGTGTACTAATGATCGAAAAGGTCTGTGGTTCAAATCCCTCCACCCCACATGTTGTCAAAAAAAAAAAAAAAAAAAAAAAAAATCCACTTGCAAATGTGATGAAAATTTGATTTTTGTGTCTATTTAGTCCCCTGAATTTTCAAAATCACAAATTTAGTCTATGAGCTTTCGGAGTCTTTTAAAATTCACAAATCTACCTGACACAAAATTAAAATTTTAGGGTTTCATTAGACATAAAATTCAAATTTATATCTAATAGATCAATTAATTTTTAAAAATTTAGAATTTGTCTGAGACCTATTAGAGACAAAATTGAAAGTTCAGGGATCTATTAGACGTACAAATTGAAAGTTTAGGTACCTATTAGATACAATTTGAAAGTTCAAGGATCAAATAGACACAAACCCCAAAGATATAGAGACCAAACTTATAATCTAACAAAAAAAATATAATAGTGTTTGAGATATATTCTAAATTATATATTTTTTTCTAAAGAAATAACCAGATTGAAAGAAACCCAAAATTAAAAGTTATCAGGGATCGAACATTTTTTCTGATCCTTTGTCTCTTAGCCACTTCCTACCAAATTCTTGTTTTTATATTGCAAAATCAAAGACCAAATGATCGTACATAAAACAGTGTCAAAATAATTGAATAACAACTCGAAATGTTCTACCCCTAAAACCTAACACGCTGTTTTGTTTAAAATAAAATAAACTTTTTCATATTCATAATTGAAATTGTTTAATTTTAACATTCCAAATTGGAATTTAAATTTGAAAGATAAACATGTAGCGTTGACAATAGTGAAAAACGAAAGATCCTGTAATCTTAGTGGGACATAGGCTGTCCCCTCTTCTTCTTCACTCCACTGAATCCGACAGCCCATAACTTGTTTGTTTAGGCTAAGGATTTGTTCCCAGTTGTTTTAATTAACTTGCAATCGAGCTGTCAGATCCATATAGTTAATTGAAATATCCTTATTATTAATTGTAGCAACAAAGTTAATTAATGCATAGACAAGATTGCCCATTAAAATGAATCTTGCAACTATTTTAGATCCGATTGAGAGCCCTAAAAAACTGGAATCAAAAGTAATCTTCCAAGAAAGGGAAAAAAAACTCAGCTTGATTTACAGCACATGTGTTTCCTTAACACAGTCAGATATTTGCCCCACGCAAAAAAAGAAAAAAATATATATATATTCCATAGGATTTTATTGTTTCTTCGCTCAGATTAAGGATCAATTGTGAGTTAATTGGACAATTCTGACGACAAGGTGGAAGCTTTTTGGACACAAATTACAAATGAGTGACAAATTTTGCTAATTTTACACGAATTCAAGAGAAGCTTGTCTTAGTTTCTGCACTAGCTCCTTCACTGTCATGCAAAAATCATCATCCATCTGCAATTAGGACAAGAATAGAAATTAAATTAATCCCCATAAAAGACAGAGTTTTCAAATTGGAAAAATGTCAAAAAATTAATTAAAAAAAATATAGAGAAGTTGTAACAAGTACCTGAGCAACAATAGTTATGTCAAGCCTGAAATTGCCAAATGGCAAGGCACTGCTGTTGAGAACTGTTAGATTGAGCTTCTCTATCTGGTTTAGGATATTTGAAAGACACCCTTTGCTTTTCTTGCCATGAATCCTCAACAGAACATCTTTGCCGGAGACTCTTGCTTCTATGTCCGGTATTCCTCCATCCGACGAGCTGTTTTCCTCGGACGAATCGTCGCAAACGGTAGAGACATCGTCGGATTTGTTCACAAACACCACTGATTCCACAGTTGCTTTGGCTGATTGTTCGTCGGCCGCCTTCAAACGTTCTTGAAGATCTTTGATATATGTTATTGCATCTCCAAGAATAGACGCCTTGTCCATCTATTACCCAAAACACATTCAAGATAAGAATATGAATAAAGGGCAAAATTTAACAATAACATATATCAATTTAAGTTATAAACTTCTGAATGAAAAACGCGAAAGCACATAAAATAGAATGATTGATTAAACATTTCTTTTAAGTTTAGTGTCGATTTAGAAGAGTATAGAAATTTTATGTTTGAACGAGTGATCACCTTCTTGAGATCTGGAATAAGAGCTGAAAGAGCAACAAATCGCTGGCTGAGCTTTTCTCTACGCTTTCTCTCAGCTATGACATGATCTTGAGCAAGCAAAGGGCTTCGATTCATAGCCCCAGCACTTCTCTTCATTCCAACGCCATATTTTGGCGAAGAATTTCGGTTCTCATGGGAAGCTTGAGCCATCACCGATGACAAATCTCTCTTCTCTTCGCACCCCATTTCAAATTTGGGCTTCACGTTGCTGTGATTGAATCCATTATTGTTACCAACTTTGTTAGAAGCTGGAGAAGAATGGGAGTTCCCAAATGAAATGATGTGCGATGAGGAAGAAGAAGTAGCCATGGAAGCAATTTGGCGAGTCGTGCAGGAGTTGTTCCAGTTGCCGGAGGCCCTCGGCTGTTTCGCCGGCCTCTTCGCCGCCGTCTGTACTGAATGGTTTAGATCTGTGTGGGATGTGTAACTTTCGTCCGAGAAAGTTTGAAAACTGAGCTCGTCAAGCGTGCAGTCAAAAGGGTTCATTTCGAAATCATCGATGAATGCAGATTCCAGTTCCTAATAATCAAAACCCAAAAAAAAGATCAGATTTAAAAAAAAAAAAATCCATAAATTATATGTAAAGCGAAATTTAAGTTGCGAAAAAGAAAAAAACCAAAAGAATAAAGCTTTTTAATTTACCATTTCAGATAACCATTTTGCAGATGAGATTTCCATTGGAAAAAATTACGACTTTTTTCGGAAGATGATTTGATTTACTTCTGACGATCAGCTGCAAATCAACCCACAAAAACAGTCAACAAACTAAAACCCCAAGAAAGTTGGAAACTTTGAAGGTTTTAAGAAGTGGGGAATTGGATGAGAAAGGAAGAAGAAGAGTGAGAGAGTTGAAGATTAAGCTGACCTTGAAGAGAAGGAGACCCAAAAAGCTTTTGTTTTTAGCAATTCGCAATAGAATGAAGTGAAGAAGATTGGGAAGATTTATAGGTCGAACTGTACACGGTTTGGGTTTTGATATATTAGATTATATAATTAAATTTGGCACGTGTGAATAGGTTCGTTTGTATTATTACAGTCTCCTCTCGGCTCTTTCCTTCAAGTTTGAACTTCAATGGTTCTCTTTCTCTCTTGGTCAATTAATTTATGAATTTTCTCACGTTTTGTCCTTTCTCTCATCCAATATATTATTTCTAATCATATTTCTCTCTCATTTCTTAATTTAAAAACAACTCGGTTGAGAGAGAGAGGCTTGTAATTTGCCCTAAATATGGATACTTCAAAAAAATTGTAAATACTATTTTGAAGATCGTACAATCTAATTTTAAATTGGTTTTTATTTCAAATTCTGATTTTGTTTAAAAAAAAACCCTAAAAACATGTTGATTTTTTTTAGTACATCAACATTTGGGCAAAAGTAGATGCCAACTGTGCTCGTTTTGGTCCTAAAAACATGTTGATACGAAAAAGTTTTCGGTAATAGGCACGACATGTTTTATTTTTTTAGAAAGAGGATACTTTATTAAGACGTATGTGAGAAGCATACAAAGAGACTAAGAGAACGACATGTTTTGTTATTGTAGAATGATTTTAGCAAATACAATATCAAAATGTTTATTTCAAATTCTAAAAAATTTTCATGGGGAATATTCTCTCTTAAGTCATTCCTATTAAATAAATGGAACCTTACTGTTGATTTGCTTTAGTGCATGTGGTAAAGAAATTTGTTTGTTTCCACACGTTGTTTTCAAAATTTTGAAAAACATATGTATGTTGTGTGTTCTGATGATCTCTTTAACACTTTGAAGAATGTTTACGAATTTTTAGGGTGCGTTTTATTGGAATCTGAAAATAGAAATTTGAAACACAAGATATTCAATGAAAACAGGGTTGTATTTCATGTTTTCATATATATGTGTTTGGTAGCAGATTCAGAAATTGGATACCAATTTAAACAATGGTTCAATATGTGTTTGATAATATATTTATAAACCATAAACTATTTATAGTTTTTTTTTAAAAAAAATCATAAACTATTTATAGTTATCGACTAAATACTAAGTCAAATATAAAGTATTATTAATTAATTTATAAACATGGTATATGTTATAAATTTTGTATAATTATAATGTTACAATATCATATAATTTATAATACATTATATTATACAAAATTTAATTTCACAAAAATGAATCGAGTTTATAATATGAAATACAATATTTATTAAAGTTTTTATTATTCTTAATTTAATTCTGCATTTAAAATTTTCAAATTAAAAATCTGGATACACTGAAAACATAAAAAAATTATTTTTAGAATTTCCACTATTTGGATCACAAATTCCGAAAACAGTTTTAAAAAACACATATGTCAAACGTAATATTCACTGAATCAATGAATACAAAAACAATAAACAGAATCTGGATTACCTACCAAACAGATCCTAAATTTTTAACCATTATATGCTTATTTTTTATTTTACAAATTAAATTATTTAACGATGAGGTTATTACTTTTACCACAAGTGCTGACCTTGAAACAATAAATATTTGGCTATTTGCAGTAAAAGTATTTTCATACTTATTGAACTTTATCTCGTTAGTATAATTTATAAATCCTTTTTAAAAAATAAAAAAAATAATAAAGTGGGTTGAGCATACTAACTTCATTCTTGTATAAAATTTAAATTAAAAAAAAGTCATATATTTTTTATAATCTGCTTTTAGGTTTGATTTAGTTTATTAAAAAAAAAAAAAAAGTTATTCTTTGTATTATATTGTTTTTACTTATTGCCTTTCTTATCGGTTACAACACAACTCTCAATAAACCTAAATGAAAGAAAAATATAAAGGAGAAAAAAGAAAAAGAAAAAGAAAATGAAAAAGAAAAAGAAAAAGAAAAATAAATAAAAAAGAAAAGAGAAGAAGAAGAAAGAAAGAAAAAAGAAAAAAAAAAAAAAGCCCACATCCCATTGCTTCCCGCCTTCCTCGCTTCTAGAATCGTAAGTATTTTAGATGAAATTAGTGTGTAAAAAATACAAGTAAGAAAAACATGTCAATTCAATCTATCCTTTGTATTTATTGGGGGTTGGTGAACGTTTTCTGATACACCAAACTAAAATCCAAAAATTTTCACATAACTGATAATTTTGCCAACAACACTGACTTAGGAATGGTTTGTTTCACCGATTTTGAGATAAGTTTTATTAAAGATATACAAAACCTATGTTTGTTTTAGAGATGTTTACTTTTATTTAAGGGCAAATTACAAAAATCACCCCTAAAGTAGGATGTTTGTAACAATTACACCTTTAAAGTTTAAAGTGTAAAAATTAAAGTCTCGTTTGATAACCATTTGATTTTTGGTTTTTGGTTTTTGAAAATTAAGCTTATACACATATTTCTACTTATAAGTTTCTTTGTTTTAGTATAATCTTATTCCTTGTTTTCAAAAATCAAGTCCAATTTTGAAAAAAAAAAAAAATAGTTTTCAAAAACTTGTTTTTGTTTTTAGAATTTGGCTAGGAATTCAAATGGATCCTTAACAAGGATGAAAGCCACAGTAGGGAATTTAGGGGAAAACAAGCATAATTTTCAAAAACCAAAAACAAAAAAGCCAAATGGTTATCAAATGGTTTTCTCCTTCTCTCTCTTCTTTCTACTCTCTCTCTTCTTTCTCCCTCTACCTCTCCCTCCCTTCAATCACCCTCTCTCTACTTTTCTTTTCCCACATTTCACTCTTTCTAATTAATTTTCAGTAAAACTTCTCATTCATTTTCGTGGAGGAAGAATTTATGGTGAGAGAATAAAAAAAAACATTTTCCGATAAGAGTATTTTAGAAATTTTTTTGAAAGTTCAAAGGTATTAATAAAACTGAAACTTTAACAATTTTCGTTAAAAAATTAAAGGCAAAGATATTTTTGAAACATTTTAAATTTCAAAGACATTTGTGAAACAAACTCCATAGTTCATGGGTATTTTTTATAATTTAGCCTTAAAATTTCCAAGTATTAACACATGAGAACCAAGGTGCTTCGTTTCATGGTCCTCTTTTGGAGCCTCCTAGGTCTAAAAGTAAAGGGTAACAAAAAAGAAAGCTCTTTTAGGACATACAGTACCACGAAGTGGTACGCTGCGAGCTTGGTCAAACAATGCCTCCATTTTCATATGTGTTTAGTCAGCCAATCACAAGTCACTTCAGTCATTATTTGACTGTCGGTTACATAATTACATCACCCCCATGTAATGTAAACCCCACGTACGGTACACGTAGCTCTAATCTGAACACAACACACAAATTTAATACATTACTTAATTCCTCACATTATTATTTAAGTAAAATCAGTGTGACTAACTAGACCCAACATATTTGATCTAAAAGATTCTATTCTCTTTTCACGATGAGTTGAAATTAATGATAAAAATATAATATTCAATTTCATCATATTCATGACTAATATATCCAGACTTTCTTTTTTTTCTTTTTGAATCATATCTATATTTAAATTTACATTGACTTTAAGAGAGAAGAAGATTCGTGATATTGAAGTAAATGATAGCATCTATATTAATAAGAGACATTTCAAATGAACCAAAAACAAAACTAAATTCACATTAGAAAATATTCATATTATTGTGAAAAATGTGGGGAGATAGGTTTGTCCAAATAGGTGGTATGCAAAAAGAATGGAAAACGATGAAAAAGGTGATAAACATGATATCATGGATGATTATTTTGTTATGGGTAGGAATAGTACGCTTATATGGACTCGTCCACATGGGTGCCACGTGTCATGACGCATGATGGTTAAACTCCCCAAGCCAAGTCTAAACTTACGGAGCTTAGTTCTAACTAAGGCGATGTGCTTGTCACCAAAAGTGAAATTTTCACTGTCATGTTATATGTGTAGATGGTTAAGAGGGATGACAAAAATAATATAAATAATCAATGGAACTTGCAGTTGGGAGAAGGAAATTACTGTATAAAAGTGTAACACAAAATACTATAAGTCTCTCATTCACAAATTTAAGCCAAAGAAGTTGACTTAAGCTTTAGAGCTTGTTGCGCATAGCACCACCGTCGGTGTGAGCTTCTTTGTTACAGGTAAGTTTGATCACCTTAATGTTCTACCCATGTAACTTGTGATTGGATTTTCACATCAACATATTTAATTGATTCCAAATTTTCATCATCAATTTCAAGGAGTATTTAATGCTAACAAAAAAGAGCCACAATAACCAAAATGGATCTAAAGTATAAATAATAGCAATAATTAGACATTTTTTTAATCGAAATCATTATTTAAATAGGCAATTTGATTATATAATAATATGAATTGAAGATAACATATCTTATGATTTAGGAGATTTTTCGCCGGTAAGATTGGAACTGAAAAATAAAAAACAGAAATATGAAAAGCACAACCATTTATGGAGCTGTTTTTTTCCAAATCAAGAAAGTTCCTACGTGGGAACGGGGTGGTGTCGGTATTTTATTTGAGATCTCAAATAAAATAAACATACTAATTGTTTTTTTTTTTTTTTTTTGAGAAGAGTAATTATTGTTTTTCTTTTCTCGGTTTCTTTATATAAATAATAATATATGTCCCCGTCATGAGTCGTATAATGGGGGTTGATTATCCACAGTTTTTCTTTTTTCTTTTTTTAAAAAAGTGATCCAATAGTGCAATCACATGAAAACCGTGATGAATTAATATAATATATAAATCATTCAACTCATCCAGTTATAATTAACCGTGGTTAATACCTCTAGTAAATATAACTTAGTGTGAATGGTTCATTTTTTATATCTAAATTATTGGTAACAAAGATCAAATACATCACACTATATTTTAAATGATTATCCGTGTGTCTTGTTCTAGATTCGGAGAATTATTCTCTCCCTCATTAATATTTTTAGTGATATAATGCATATGATTATTATTATTTTTATTTCAAATAAGAATTCAACCCACGACAATTTGTAATGAGATTATTCATACTTTAACCAATTGAATCATACTCCGTTTATAATACAATAATTACTTTATCTTTAGTTAATTGAAGAATTAGGCCATTAGGAATTGATATTTTACCATGTAAATCTGGAGATTTTAGTTCCATACTTTTAATTTTTTTCTTCTAATGAATAACCAAAAAGATTTGACTAAATGTAGATCCTATCTGAACAAATTGGGCAAGAAATCTCCGTTTGAAATGAAATTGGAGTCGAAAAATGATATTTCCTGCTTACCTCGATATTGACTATTTCTTACCATTATTTTATGTTTAGTTTAAATTTTATTCTAATCTTTTTTTTTTTTTGAAAAAAAATTATTCTAATCTTTAGTCTTTTTATGTTTATTCTTTTTAATTCTTATACTTCCAAATGTTCCGTTGTAATAAACAAAAAATTATATATATATATTTATTTATTTATTGCACCAAGGGAAAAATATTATATTAAGAATAGTTTTAATTTTCTTTTGTTATTTATCTAATAAAAACTTCTTGACATGATATATTTTTGTTTATTTAATTGATTAGTAGATATTTTTGCATAGATTATACGAAGCTACATCTACTGTTTCAAGCGTTCGATTTTTCAAAACAGATTATTTTTTAAAGGTAATTCCTAAGGACTAAAGAAAAAAAGATTACAAGTTTAGGGACTAAAAAATATAACATTCAAGTTTAGGGGGAAAAAAAAAACTTCAATATGAAAAAATGTGGGAAAAGAGATGCATATTGTAGATGTTTAAGACTTGGACTGAAAAGAGAACAGGACACCAAAATAGGAAAGAAGAAAAAAAAAAAGTACGAAGCTTTGCTTGATGTCAACATGGAAATGTAATCAAATTCAAACCCAGAAAAAAAAAAAGGTTTATTTTAGTCCAATAACGAACTGTTTGGGACTATTTGAAGGTCATTATTGTTTAAAAATTTTTGTTTGTATTAGTGTGAATAATTAGAGCCGTAGAGTTGAAAATTAAATAACATATAACGTAAGATTTTCTCATAATAAAAAACGTCGTTCGAGAAAAGAATCCTGTTCATGTTTATCATGATAATCCAATAATCTAACCCAAAAATATTATTATTAATAATAATATTGAACCCCATCAAATAAAACCTTTGTCTCATGCGAGTACCAAGTCATATGGTAGATTTTCTTCTATAAAGTCATGATCAAAAGTTGATGATGTTATGACGTCATTAAGCTGCAAAATCATATATGAATTGAATCTCAATATTTTGTATTCCTTATTCTATATCCAAAAGTATTTTGGAATAGTTTAGAAAAAATATTTGCATGAATTAATATATAGAGATTCTAGAGTCTAAACATTGCAAAAGAGAGCAAAATTAAGATAGTTGTGGAAGCTTCAATGTTAGAAATGAAAAAGTGATTCTAATGTTAAATGTTATTCTGTCTAGCTCGTTCTCGTTTTTTAATCTAATAAGTGAGGACGAGAACTAAAATTTTACAAAAAAAGTATTAGTTAGATCTTTATGTGACATTGTGTACATGTCACAATAAAGCATATAGGTAGAAAAAACTTATAGAATTAAAGTGACACTAATGTAACAATGGTGATGGTTATAATGTGTCATTCAGAGAAAAATATAATCCTCCCATTTTTTTGAAGAATTTTCCATATTATAAGATATAAAAGAGAGTTACATTTTATCTTTTCTGAGGAGAGATAGATGCATAAAATAGCTTTTAGGGTAAGTGATATAGAACTTTTATATTTCTTTTGCTTTAATTTGACTCATAAATTTTTATTCAAGTAAAACTTGCATATTACACTTCTTTTTCCGATGATCCTGGAAATACCCACAGCAATTAAAATTTGACTAGAAAATAAATAAAATTTGAACGAAGTTCAAAATCTCTCGACGAAATATATATTTATATATATATATATATATATATATATATATATATATATATATATCTCAAATGATAATTATTTAAAACGTGATGAGCTGATCAGTCAAAAGCCATGGAAGAACCAAGAGAAGCTTCCATCACACCCACCCAATAACTATATATTAATAAAAAAAAAAAAACTTTAAAAGCTAATTAAAATTTAAAACTAATTAAAAGGCATAAAGTAAAACCACAGACAAGACAAGCAGCGGAGTTTGCTCATTCGTTAGATCCGAGATTAAGATCTGATGAAAGCCCACTAAATTACTTTAATTTGCTTTTAATCCCTACTCTTCAGAGTTTTTTTTTTTTTTTTTTTTTTTTTTTTTTTTTTTTTTTTAAATTTTAAGGAAAGGTATTGCATTAAACCAAAAGATCAGAAATTACATACTCCAAGATATCACTCGACCATTCCTCTAACCAAACAGAATTTAAATGTGAAGACATCACCAATCTTGCTAAACATTTAGCGCGGCATTACCCGATCTTGGAGTAAATTGAAAGGAGCAGGAAAAATTATTCGAAGAGAACGTCATAATGTGACTATTTTTTAATAACCATTAGACACTAAATAAATGTTAGATTAGATTCAAAACTACTTTTATAGTTTCTCTTATACATCTAACAGTCTATAAACTGTCTGTCACGTTGTGACAACATTTTTTTAATTATTTTTCTCATATTTTAGAACTTTGAAGAATAACATTAATTAAACTTGTAATCTACTACTTATCCTTCATTACACATTAGCCACATGAAATAATTCTCCATTAATATCATTCTTTAAGTTTTTCATTTGTCATTCTTTTCTAAATAAATAAAAATGTAATCCACTTTAGATTTGCATTATCCTCACCAAATATCTTCTGCTATATATATTTTTTTTTCTGTAAAAAAAGAAAAAAAAATGAGGAGGGAATGGTGTTGAAAAGAAAATGGAGAGGAAGATGTATAATATATGATGCCCTCCAGAGACGAAGATCAAGAAGATGAATGTATAACATTTTTTCAATTTTCAAATTTGCTTTGTGTGTGTGTGTGGAGATTGAGAGATAATTAAGTGTGCGAGAGTTATTTTTGTTTTTATAAAAAAGAAGTTTTGATTATTTAAATTATTCGTCTTGACATATTCGATCTCTTTTCTTTCTCTCCAACTTTCAATAAATTAGTCTTAAATATTTGAAAATGAAAATATATACTACTAATAGCAATCAAATAATAAATTCCACAATTCTAGGAAGAATAATGTTACCACATTTGTTTATAATGTATATTATGTGGTTTAATATACGCATATGAAGGTTGTGTTTTGTTAGGGAAAATAAGGGACTTTTTTTTTTTTTTTTGAGTGCATGATAAATGAAGAAAAATGGTAATATTAGCAAGTGGATGTGTATATTATATTAAAAAGTATTAGAAATAAGAATAAGCAAAGAGGATATTAAAATTAGATGGACAAGTTTTTGTGAAGGCTTAGGCTTCACATGTGCCTCCACATTGTTGTTATCCTCAATATAATATATCCTGTGGAGTCTGGAGAATGGCATCCACATGCGCCCAACACACCTTTTTGTCACCCACTTTTGCAAATTGCACTCTAGATCTTCAAATTCATAAATATCTATAAAATATTTTATTAATCAATCACACAATTAATGATTTTTGTTAGGAAATTAATAAACGTGAGTGAAAATGCTCAAAAAGAAAACAAAAAATCCTTTCATTAACCTAATTCATAAACAAGAACAAGTTTTTAAAACTATTTTTTAGGTCCCCTTTGATCATCATTAGATTTTTTATTTTTGGTTTTTGAAAATTATGCTTGTTTTGTCTCACTTTCATTCTAATGATTTTCATCTTTAATTTGTGGAAGACAACGTTTGAAATCCGAATTAATTTTCAAAAATAAAAACTAGTTTGAAAATTTGACTTGATTTTTGAAAACATGGGAAGATGAAAACCTTTTTCTTGATTATTAAACGAAACCTTAGTTTTCAAAATTTTAGTTTTAATTTTAAAAATATTTATAAAAAAATAAATAACACGATAAAGAAATTTATAGGAAAAATAGTAATTATAAAGCAATCCTAGCAGGACTAAAGCACATTGTGGATACCTGCAATCAATGTTCTATTCTCCTAGAAGTCGAATCGGAAGAGCTGGAAGTTGTGATCGTCGGAGTTGTTGAAGACCTGTAGGATCTAAAACCCATCACGGACCAGATCTCCAACATAGCATCGAGCTTGCACGAAATCACCTTCCGTCTCTGCAATAGGGGTTTGAACATAGTAGCTAGCGCACTGTGTTGTGAAGAAAGCCTCGATCGTCCCCTCGGTTGTCGATGATCTTGAGGTTTTGCAAGTTTCTTGTTTTTCGCAGAGATAGGGGTTTGTTTTTTGGGCTCCTAATTTTCTCTTTGGAATTTCCCTCTCTATTGAATGAGGGCTGGTGTAAAACGGTTGAGTTTCTTTAATATACAATTTCTCTTTCTTAAAAAAAAATTAAAAATTAAATAGTTATTAAACGAGTCTAAATATTTTGATTATAGATATGAGTGAGGTTGTTTAATTCAAGAACTGTATACAGAATACTTATGATTTTATAGTTTTCCTCTCATATATGTCCTAAATTTTTAGAATTAAAATATTTTATATATAAAATTTCCGCAGCTAAAATTTGACCTTTTTCTGGAATATTTATTTTTCTTTTACTCTGTCCTCGTTCTTGGTGAGAATTTAAATCATATTATCAAGTGGATTTGTTTAAAAGGGTTTAGGATGTTGGAAAATATTATTCTAAAATTTGAATTGTACTGATAATTTATTAAAAACATCATATTTTTTTCCTAATAAACAAGTTCCTATTCTTAAAAATAGAAAATGAATATACAATCATAGAATCATAAATAATCTTAGAAAACCAACTCAATCTGTGGTTCTCATTTTCATAACCCAGCTGAGTCCTGACAACAATTAACATCTAACATGGATTGAAGTTGATTACAGCTTCACAGCTCATATATCAATATTATATATTGTTCTTCTTTTTATTTAGTTTAGTAGCAGGACCACGTAATTAAATGGATTTGATTCGAAGATAATGATGTGATGGTCAATTCCAAGTAAGTAGGGAGTATAACATTTTCTTTTCTCAAATTTCGAAATTATATATGTATATTTCTATAGAGATTAGACTTTAATAATATGATATTACAACTTGTACCCAAAACCATAAAATGTCCAAATCATATGATATAAGTTGTGGCATCAACGTCATTATATGCGAAATTTGACAACTATTTTCTTTTAATAAAATAAAAAGTTACTCTTCTCTTTAATTTCTTCCTTTGAGCAATATAATCCTCTTTTCTAATGGTAAAAAATATAATCATGGTTAGTAGAAGATTGTTATTACCTAATCGAGAGGCAAGTATTATTAATATTTTTTTAACTCGTAAATGTCATTTTCAACCATCTACCTAAGAAATATTAAAACCCATGTTGGCTTCAACAAAGTTCAACTGGTCAGACAAGTTCTTTTTCCACCATGAATTATTGTTTCGGGAATGCTCATCCTCTTAATCATGTTTGCAAAAAAACAAATTTTCAAAAAATTTGTTTCCTCAAAATAATGAGCTGCAACTTATGTTATGAATTTTAAAGAGCAGAATCTATTAAACAAATCCAGAATAAATTTGAAGCAAATAAAAAAGGAATTAGTTTAGATTTTTGTTCTATTTATTTGATACGGTAGCTCTAACAAATCTTATAAATTAAACAACACAAAATTCTCATACATTCCAATGAGGCCACTTTATCTTTCCATGTATATTCCCTAAACCACAACAAGACAACCACACGGTGCAAAGAAAAAAGAAAGTACACATAAAGATATCATATAAATATAATAACTCATTATTTAAGTAACACAAATTACCAAATATCTAAACATATATATGATTAAAAAGTGTTTAGATAGAGACAGAACAGAGAAGGTGGGAACTCTCTCTCATTCTCATAAGATTCGCAATAATCTTGGAACCAAGTTGAACATTTATATGTGATTTGAGATCTTTTGACATGATCTCTTCGCAGATAGCAACGTTGGAGAGTATTTATAAAACTTTATCCATTGGAAGTTGTAATAAAGTATGGTTGTGAAGTTGTATGTTTTAGCTTGAAGACAAAACTTAATTTCAGAGAATTATTGTTAATTATATGAATTTCTATGTTTTTTTTTTTTAAAAAAAATATTTTTAAATTTAATTTGTTTTATAGAGTTGGTGGGGTTTGGAGGGAAGAAATTTAAGGTCGAATGGTATGGCGTAATTTTGGTTAAACTTTCCAATTATTGGAGCTTTGTCATCTCTGAACGAAAAGTCAATGGTTAAGAAAAGTTTTTTTTCTCACCTTCTGATGCTTTTGTTCTGTTCTTTTGATTATAAATACAAATTTTCCAAGGTGCTTTTGCAATATTTTGATAATGTTTTTTTTTTCTTTTTCTTTTCAAAGGGAGATATGTTAGAGATAATTATATTATTTTTAGTTTAATTTTTTTAAACCATGGTGAGATAATGATCAAATCATCAACTTAAAGTAAAGATAACAAGTTCGAATGCCCTTGAGCTTAAAATGTTTGAGAGATTTCTTTAATTCTCTCAAACATTTTAAGTTCAAGTGCATTCGAACTTATTATCTTAAGATGTTTGAGAGAATTAGTTTTGAGAGAGAAGGGGAAGAGTAAAATGTTCAAAACAAAAACCTAGTTTTAATTTAAATTTAATTATAATTAACTTTAAAATTATTTTTAAATTTTAGCAATGGAATACTAAGTTATTGAATAACCTTTTTTTTTAATAAATAAAATATCAAATACCAAAATAGAAATTGGATTAGTTATCAAATCACATGCTAATTTTGTTGTGTATCTTATATTTCTAGAAGAGAGCATAAAAATATAGTGATTTCTTTTAGTGAAAATATCACTTTTCTACTTAAATTATATTTAAAGAGAACTGGAACTAGAAATGTGTTTGCCACTTTGCCTTTCTTATTTTTTGTTCTCTGAAATTTCAAGGGGAAAAAAAAGTTTCACTGTAAAATTAATCCAAATAAAAAATAAACAATTTCTTATATGTTAATTTCTTTTGATATAGTTAATAAGAAAGTTATGAACCAACAATGAGAAAGATGACGATAATAGTTTTATTGATTTGGTTATTGGAAGAAATGCAAACTGAAAATAAGAAATCAAAGATTTTTCATATCCAAAATTTTGTACAATGAAATATATGAAGATTGCAATTTACCTTTATTTGCTAGCTCAATAAGATACTTTATCTACCCTAAATGAGGGGAAACTTTGGTAACTTGATCTAGGTGAAACTATCTAATTTAGACTATCCTATGCCATCTTGTTTCAATTGAAAATATAAGACACAGGAACTAAAAGAAGACACACATTAGAGTCATTTGATAGTTGTTCAATACCAAATATTTAACATGATTGGTGCATAACGATCGCACCTTTCTCATCAACCTAGCATGTCACATCCCAATTACCTAATGACACATAGGTCCTGTATTGAGGATATCCGGCCTTTGGGCCTCACACAGGAGGATAATGAACGAATGGATCATGAAAGAGTAGGCTCTTCGGATAAGCCCACTAAGCCCATGAACAAAGGGACCAAAACTTCATCAGTCCAGAAGGTTCGGCTAACAACCCCATTGTCCAGCTGATTCTTCTGGTATGAAATTCACCATCTACGTGTGTACATCTGTCCCTGTATTATTCTTTGATTTTTGGCTATTCTTTATTAATTGGAAATTGTCGAATTTCCTAATCTGTATAAAGTTGTATCCTCCTGATTTAGTTGAGTGCAATTGAGTATTATCTCGCCCAAATTCTTCAAGTTTACTGATATTAACTTGGTATTAGAGCAACAATGACAAGCGTCAATTCGATCGGAAACGCCGCCGTGGTTACCGGACCGGCCAATTTCAGTAGTCCACCACTCAATCAATTACTGAATCAGATAACGTCAATCAAGCTGGACAGAGGTAATTTCCTCCTCTGGAAGAATTTGGCTCTACCTATTCTTCGGAGTTATAAGTTGGAAGGACACTTGACTGGTGAGAAATGTTGTCCTTCAAAGTTCATTCGTAGTCCAGCAGCTGGAGCAGATTCGTCTCCATCAGTGGGTGAAGCTGGTGAAACAAGTTCAGGAGCTGCCGTTAGAGGAGCTTCTGAGTCACCTGCTACCGATGAAGTTAATCCGTTGTACGAAGCATGGATTGCTGTTGATCAATTACTGCTGGGCTGGTTATATAATTCCATGACTTCTGAGGTGGCTACTCAAGTAATGGGCTTCGAAAGAGCTCAAGATCTGTGGGCAGCGGTGCTAGACCTGTTCGGAGTTCAATCTCGAGCAGAGGAGGACTATCTTCGACAAGTATTTCAGCAATCAAGGAAAGGAAACATGAAGATGGCAGATTACTTGAGGGTGATGAAAACCCACGCTGATAACCTAGGGCAAGCTGGGAGCCCTGTCACGAATCGAGCATTGGCCTCACAGGTTTTGTTGGGATTAGATGAGGAATATAATCCTGTAGTGGCGATGATTCAAGGCAAAGTCGGCATCACCTGGTCTGAGTTACAAGCAGAATTACTAGTTTTTGAGAAGAGGTTAGAACTTCAGAACAGTCTCAAGACCTCACTGACTCTCACTCATGGTGCTTCTGTTAATATGGCAACTAATAAGGAAGGTGGTAATCAACGAGTGCAAAACTCCCCAGGTAACAATAGACAAGGGAATTTTGGAAGAGGAGGTCAGTGAGGCAATGGAGGCTATGGAGGCCGTGGAAGAGGCAGAGCAAGAGGATATGGTTATTTTAACAACAACAACAAGCCCGTTTGTCAAGTCTGCGGCAAGATTGGGCATACAGCCCTGATGTGCTATCAAAGATTTAATAAAGAGTTTGGCGGACCTTCTCAAGCTACTAACCGAAGTGACAATCGACAGAACAGTCAACAGAATTCGGTCCAGCCATCTGCGTTTGTTGTGAATCAAAATGGAAACCCATTTGTGGCCTCTTCAGAGACAGTGATTGACCCGAGCTGGTATGCTGACAGTGGAGCGTCAAGTCATGTCACAGCAGACTATAATATCATGGCCAATCCTCTCGAGTATGAAGGTAATCAGTGTGTAACTATAGGTGATGGAAATACTCTTGATATTAAGTTTGTTGGTAATGCTTGCTTGACTGATGGTAACAAGAGTTTAAGTCTTGAGAACATGCTGTGTGTGCCAAGTATAGCTAAAAATCTGGTGAGTGTGTCTAAGTTAGCCCAAGATAACAATATTTTTGTTGAATTTCATGATCGATTTTGTCTTGTTAAGGACAAGGCTACGGGCACGGTGCTGTTGAGAGGGGTACTCAGTGATGGTCTTTATCGTTTTGATGGTGTACGAGCGACTTCAGTAGACATGTCAAGATCAGCAAGTCACAAGTCCGGAGTCAATAATACTGATGTCTCTGTATTTGCTTTATCTAATTCTGTTAATACAGTGGTGTCCAAGAATGTTTTGCATAGAAGACTTGGCCACCCTTCAGTAAAAGTCCTTGAGTCAGTTGTTAAACACTGTAACCTGTCAGTTAAAGTAAATGAAGAACTTAAATTTTGTGAAGCATGTCAATTTGGCAAGTCTCATGCTCTGCCGTTTTCAAACTCTGTTTCCCGTGCATCTCATAAATTTGGTTTGATACACACTGATCTCTGGGGGCCAGCACCTGTTAATACTGATCAAGGATTTAGATATTATATACTGTTCTTGGATGATTTTAGTAGATTTGCCTGGATATACCCTCTGAAGTGTAAAAGTGATGCTTATGTTGCCTTTAATCACTTTCTAGCCTTGGTGAAAAATCAGTTTAATAGCTCGGTTAAAGCTTTGCAATCAGACAATAGAGGAGAATATCAGCCCATTCATCGCATATGTCTTGAGTTGGGAATTCAAATACGTTTGTCTTGCCCATATACATCACAACAGAATGGGAGAGTCGAGAGAAAACATCGTCATGTGGTTGAGATGGGTTTAACGTTGCTTGCTCAAGCTTCAATGCCCCTTAGGTATTGGTGGGATTCCTTTATGCTTGCTGTTTTACTGATAAATAGTCTTCCTTCACAGGTCTTGGGCAACAAATCTCCTATGGAGCTCATGTATGGCAAACAGGCGACCTTTGGCGACTTAAGAACGTTCGGCTGTGCCTGTTACCCTTGTTTGCGCAAGTACCAATCCCACAAGTTTCAATTTCACACTGAGAACTGTGTTTATCTTGGGCCTAGTCCTGTTCATAAGGGCCATAAGTGTGTAAATGCCAAGGGGAAGGTCTTCATTTCCAGACATGTTGTCTTCAATGAAGAAGATTTTCCTTTCAACAGAGGATTTCAACAGCTTCCTCAGTGTGCACCAGCTGATCAGTTGGCACCTGATGTAACTAAGTGGTTCTCTCACCTTCCAGTAGCAAGCACCTCATCTACTTCCGCAATCACCCCGACTGGTTCAAATAGTGATGTGCCTAGTGTAACTACACCTGCTGAGCCCCAAGTCTCTGATATACCAGTAGCTGTGCCATCTGTTGTGGAACCATGCTCTCCCTCTGGTGGCCAGTTGTTGTCTGGTCAATCTCCTACAGTTTCAGCAACTCCTCCAACATCAGTTGTTCCCACTGAGACCATTGTTCAACCACAACCAATCTCTCGAGTTGCTCAGCCTTCTCATCCGATGGTTACTCGAGGGAAGGCAGGGGTCTTCAAACCAAGGGTACTAGTTTCCAACAGCTCCATTGACTGGTCTAAGACAGAACCGACCAGAATTAAGGAAGCCTTAGCCACACCTCAGTGGCGCAATGCCATGGATCTTGAATATTCAGCACTGATGAGGAATAAAACTTGGACACTTGTACCTGCCTCCCCTTCAATGAATATAATAGGAAACAAGTGGATATACCGAATAAAGAAAAACTCAGATGGGTCTGTTCAGAGGTACAAAGCAAGATTAGTTGCGAAAGGATTTCATCAAAGCCCTGGCATCGATTTCTTTGAGACATTCAGCCCTGTAGTGAAAGCTTCTACTATTCGAGTGGTCCTAAGCCTTGCTGTAACTAAGGGTTGGCAACTTCGGCAGCTAGATTTTAACAATGCATTCCTCAACGGCAAGCTTGATGAGGAGGTATACATGAGTCAACCGCCAGGCTATGTAGATGAAAACTTTCCTAGTCATGTATGTAAGCTCAATAAGGCTATTTATGGCCTTAAACAAGCTCCAAGAGCATGGAACAATACACTAAAGTCTGTCTTACTATCATGGGGCTTTGTCAATGCAAGGTCAGATACCTCTCTTTTTATTTATCGCTCTAAGATTGATGTAGTACTTCTTCTGATATATGTAGATGATGTGGTAGTAACTGGAAGCAATAAGAATCTAATTAGTCGATTGATTATAGCATTGGACAATCGTTTTGCCTTAAAGGACCTAGGACAGTTGCATTACTTCCTAGGTATTCAAGTCAATTATCTCCCAGAAGGCCTATTACTGAATCAACGTAAGTATGTTGATGATCTGTTGTTTAAGCTGGATCTGAATACTCTGAAACCCGCACCGTCACCAAGTGTAGTGGGCCAAAAACTCTCCATAAATTCTGGTCATCCTATGGAAAATCCATCCTTGTACAGAAGCGTTATTGGAGCCCTACAATATCTCACACACACTCGCCCTGATATTGCTTATGTGGTAAACCAACTTAGTCAGTTTCTTAAAGCGCCTACTGATCTCCATTGGCAAGCTGTGAAGCGTGTCTTACGCTATATCAGTGGTACCAAAGACTTTGGTCTGTACATACAACAGGGTGATGATGTCTCGGTTACTGCTTATTCAGATGCGGATTGGGCGTCCAATCTAGATGACCGGAAGTCCGTAGCAGCGTATTGCATGTTCATTGGTCATAATATTGTATCATGGGCTTCTAAAAAGCAGAATGTCGTGGCACGATCGAGCACTGAATCAGAGTATAGGGCACTGGCTTTGGCCTCTGCAGAAATAATTTGGCTTCAGCAGTTACTGGGTGAGATTGGTGTTCCTTGTATGACTCGGCCTATTCTTTGGTGTGACAATGTAAGTGCTGGTGCACTCGCAGCTAACCCCGTGTTTCATGCCCGCACAAAACACATTGAAATTGATGTGCACTTTGTCCGAGATTTAGTACTACAAGGCAGGCTTGAGGTTCGCTACATTCCTTCAACTGAACAACCAGCAGATTGTCTCACAAAGTCTCTGTCACATTCTCAATTTGCTTATTTAAGATCCAAGCTTGGTGTAGCCGAGCTACCCTCTCGCTTGAGGGGCGGTATTGAGGATATCCGGCCTTTGGGCCTCACACAGGAGGATAATGAACGAATGGATCATGAAAGAGTAGGCTCTTCGGATAAGCCCACTAAGCCCATGAACAAAGGGACCAAAACTTCATCAGTCCAGAAGGTTCGGCTAACAACCCCATTGTCCAGCTGATTCTTCTGGTATGACATTCACCATCTACGTGTGTACATCTGTCCCTGTATTATTCTTTGATTTTTGGCTATTCTTTATTAATTGGAAATTGTCGAATTTCCTAATCTGTATAAAGTTGTATCCTCCTGATTTAGTTGAGTGCAATTGAGTATTATCTCGCCCAAATTCTTCAAGTTTACTGATATTAACTTCCTGTAGCGTAGCTAGAACAAACTACATCCATCAAAATAGTTGTGGTCATAATTGCTTGTGTTAAAAAACATGAGTATGTGATGTCACCCTATCGAGTTGCATATATGATTACAATATACATCATACCTTTCGTCTCTTATATGTATATGAAGATAAAGAAGGAATTGAATTGCATACGTTCATGATTTAAACTTTATAAATTGCAATTTCAAAATAATTTAAGCATAAGAGAGAATCTGACCCATGTATTATAACCTAATGTTTTAACAATTTTGAAAGTATCATTTGAATATACATTCTCCAATATTACTTCCACTTAACCATGCAAACATGTGCAACTAATTCAGCTCAACTCAAACGGCCAAAATTATACAACACAAATACAAAATTTTGAGAATATTTATCTTGAAAATGAAAAACAAGACGTAAAGAACAATAGCAAATGCATCAAATATAACCCTCAAAATTTGAAAGGTAGAAATGAAAAATAAAAAAAAATAATAAAAAAATAAAAATGTCACTCAACCATACATCGTTATTCTTATATTTATTAAGCTAATTATTTCATTACTTCACTGGTATCTCTCCAAACATCATTGTTATTTGTATAACCAAAGGAAAGCTTATGGTATAACACACTCATTTAATTGGGAAGAAATAACATTAAAGGGGTTCAAACACATGACCTCCTATTCTAATACCATATTAAATCATCAATCAATCAAAAAACTTAATTTTATATCACTACTTTAACAATTTCCATACGCTTTGATATCATATTATGATATCACTATTTTATGCCCCGTTTGATAACCAATTGATTTTTTATTTTTGATTTTTCAAATTTAGGTTTATTTTGACCCAATTTCCTTACCATGGTTTTCATACTTGTTAAGAAAACATTTGAATTCTAAGCCAAATTCCAAAAACAAAAACAAGTTTTTGAAAACTACTTTTTTTAGTTTTCAAAACTTGACTTGGTTTTTGAATACATGAGAAAAAGATAGATAACATAACGAAGGAACTTATAGTTAAAAGTTGTGTTTATAAACTAATTTTCAAAAACCAAAAACCAAATGATTATCAAAAGGGCCTTAACATTTCACCATAGATGAGAATATAGTAGAGAAGAGAGAAATAAAGTCGGTTGAAACCCTTTAATTTTATATATTGAAATAAATACAGTTTAGCCATATATAAAGGCCTACAAAACTTATAATAAAAACAAAGCACTAGAATACTCTTCTCTTAACAGACGGGAATAAAAAGGGAAAAAAAACGCATATAAAATTAAACCCAACTTACCCTTAGCAACAAATAAATTAAACCACCCGGCATCTGTTTGGAATAACTTTTGAAGTGTTAAAAATACATTTTTTTTTCACTTAAAAATACTTAGAAAGTTATTTCAAACGGGTCTTCACTATCCACAATTAAAAATAAAAAGAACCTATTGCGTTCTCTTAACACACATCACACATTAATTTACGTACGTTACTAATCAAGATCAATGAAAATAAAAGAGTCACAAAGCAAGCTTATAATGTATAATTCAGCAAGCCGATAAGAGCATAGTTCAACTAACATAGCATAAAGTAAGTGTTTATAATCCAGAGGTCATGGATTCGAATCTCTCATCTCCAAATGTTGTCGAACTCAAATATATATATATATATATATATATATATATATATTATATGAACTCGACCAAAGTCTCTCTAAGCTTCTTCCTAAGATCCGTCGCTGTCATGCAGAAATCAACATCCATCTGCAATAAAAAGTTAACCAAAATTAATCAAATTTATCCCAAAAAAAAAAGAGAGAGACATTAGTATTAATAGAGACAGAGATTTTACCTTAGCAACAATGGTTATATCAAGCCTGAAGTGGCCAAATGCCAAAACGCAGCTACTAACAATTGTTAGATTAAGCTTCTCTATTTGGCTTAATATGTTTGAAAAACAGCCCTTGTGTTTCTTGCAATGAATTTGTTGGGAGTGCGCCCAAAGTCCCACATCGGCTAGATAAGGGGATGATCATGGGTATATAAGGGAGGACTAGTATCTCCATTGGTATGAGGCCTTTTGGGGTGGATCCAAAAACAAAGCCATGAGGGCTTATGCCCAAAGTGGACAATATCATACCATTGTGGAGATATGTGTGTGTCCGTTGTCCCTTACAAGTGGTATCAGAGCCATGCCCCAGGCGTAGCCGTGTCGGGTGGAATCCTCGGGTGCCGAACAAAGAAGTTGTGAGCCTTGATAGTCATGGTGGAGATCCGTGGTTGAGCTCTGGGCAGGCGGGTATACTCTGGAGAAGAGGAGTCGTCCTGGATAAGAGCAAGAACTCTCGGTAAAGCGTTGAAGCCTAGAGAGTTGGACGGATAGATGACTAGTTGAGGGGAGGCTCGGTGGTACTTTGTTCGAGGGGAGGATTGTTGGGAGTGCGCCCAAAGTCCCACATCGGCTACATGAGGGGAAGATCATGGGTATATAAGGGAGGACAAGTATCTCCATTGGTATGAGGCCTTTTGGGGTGAACCAAAAGCAAAGCCATGAGGGCTATGCCCAAAGTGGACAATATCATACCATTGTGGAGATACGTGTAGTGTTCCGGTAGTCCCTTACAAGTGGTATCAGAGCCATGCCCCGGGAGTAGCCATGTTGGGTGGAATCCTCGGGTGCCGAACAAAGAAGTTATGAGCCTTGAAGTAGTCATGGGGAGATCCGTGGTTGAGCTCTGGGTAGGCGGGTATACTCCGGAGAAGAGGAGTCGTCCTGGATAAGAGCATGAACTCTCGGTAAAGCGGTGAAGTGGGCCCCATCGCTAGAGAGTTGGACGGACTCTTGGTAAAGGAGAGTTCCGAGTTGGACGGATAGATGACTCCCTAGTTGAGGGGAGGCTCGGTGGTACTTTGTTCGAGGGGAGGATTGTTGGGAGTGCGCCCAAAGTCCCACATCGGCTAGATGAGGGGAAGATCATGGGTATATAAGGGAGGACAAGTATCTCCATTGGTATGAGGCCTTTTGGGGTGATCCAAAAGCAAAGCCATGAGGGCTTATGCCCAAAGTGGACAATATCATACCATTGTGGAGATATGTGTAGTGTCCCGTAATCCCTAACAAGTGGTATCAGAGCCATGCCCTGGGAGTAGCCGTGTCGGGTGGAATCCTCGGGTGCCGAATAAAGGAGTTGTGAGCCTTGAAGTAGTCATGGGGAGATCCGTGGTTGAGCTCTGGGTAGGCGGGTATACTCCGGAGAAGAGGAGTCGTCCTGGATAAGAGCAAGAACTCTCGGTAAAGTGCTGAAGGCTAGAGAGTTGGACGGATAGATGACTATTTGAAGGGAGGCTCGGTGGTACTTTGTTCGAGGGGAGGATTGTTGGGAGTGCGCCCAAAGTCCCACATCGGCTAGATGAGGGGAAGATCATGGGTATATAAGGGAGGACAAGTATCTCCATTGGTATGAGGCCTTTTGGGGTGATCCAAAAGCAAAGCCATGAGGGCTTATGCCCAAAGTGGACAATATCATACCATTGTGGAGATACGTGTAGTGTTCCGGTAGTCCCTTACAAGTGGTATCAGAGCCATGCCCCGGGAGTAGCCATGTTGGGTGGAATCCTCGGGTGCCGAACAAAGAAGTTATGAGCCTTGAAGTAGTCATGGGGAGATCCGTGGTTGAGCTCTGGGTAGGCGGGTATACTCCGGAGAAGAGGAGTCGTCCTAGATAAGAGCAAGAACTCTCGGTAAAGCGGTGAAGCCTAGAGAGTTGGACGGATAGATGACTATTTGAGGGGAGGCTCGGTGGTACTTTGTTCGAGGGGAGGATTGTTGGGAGTGCGACCAAAGTCCCACATCGGCTAGATAAGGGGATGATCATGGGTTTATAAGGGAGGACAAGTATCTCCATTGGTATGAGGCCTTTTGGGGTGATCCAAAAGCAAAGCCATGAGGGCTTATGCCCAAAGTGGACAATATCATACCATTGTGGAGATATGTGTAGTGTCCCGTAATCCCTTACAAGTGGTATCAGAGCCATGCCCCGGGAGTAGCCGTGTCGGGTGGAATCCTCGGGTGCCGAACAAAGGAGTTGTCAGCCTTGAAGTAGTCATGGGGAGATCCGTGGTTGAGCTCTGGGCAGGCGGGTATACTCCGGAGAAGAGGAGTCGTCCTGGGTAAGAGCATGAACTCTCGGTAAAGCGGTGAAGCCTAGAGAGTTGGACGGATAGATGACTATTTGAGGGGAGGCTCGGTGGTACTTTGTTCGAGGGGAGGATTGTTGGGAGTGCGCCCAAAGTCCCACATCGGCTAGATAAGGGGATGATCATGGGTATATAAGGGAGGACTACTAGTATCTCCATTGGTATGAGGCCTTTTGGGGTGGATCCAAAAACAAAGCCATGAGGGCTTATGCCCAAAGTGGACAATATCATACCATTGTGGAGATATGTGTGTGTCCGTTGTCCCTTACAGAATTCTTACCAGAACATCCTTGTCCAAAACCATTGTTTCTATCTTAGGAACCCGTCCGACCAAAAATCCGCCACGATTCTCGTCCGATGAGGAGGTTTCGTCGTCGGAGTCGGAGGAGAGAAGGATTCTTCTCTCAAACACGGCGGATTCAATCACTCTCTTCTGATCTGCTGCTTCTTCCTCAGCCAATTTCAGACGTTCTTCAAGCTCTTTCACATACTTGATGGCTCCCCCAAGCACAGAAGCTTTGTCCATCTGTCACATCAAATATTATGTTTCATATATATTTATTAGGATATATATCATGATTTAATTACGAGTTTATAGCTAGGGTGTATATATTTCATAACATTTTCATACCCCATATAATTTATGTTTAAAGTGAATAATATCATAACGGATAGAAATATATCAACCCTAATAAAAAGACCAAAACTTTGAGCAAACTTTTACCTTCTTGAGGCCAGGGATGAGAGCTGAAAGAGCAACAAACTTCTGGCTGAGCTTCTCTCTTCGTCTTCTCTCAGCTATAACATGATCTCGTCTATCCATAATTGCAGCCTTCTTAATTTTATGGCCTTCGTCGTTTCCAATCAAATAACAGTTTTGATTCTCATCGGAACTTTGGGATTTTAGAAATGAGAAATCTTTATCTCTGTCCAAACCCATCGCACCACCGCAATTCACAGCCCCATAATTGAACTTCTCAATTTCTGGTGGGCAAAAATTCGGATACCCAAATGAAATAAACTGGGAAGAAGAGGAAGAATGAGCTGCACAATTAATAGAATCAAGTTGGCCGGAAGTAATGATCTTTTCCGCCGCCGGCCACTCCACCACCGGATAATTGATCGGATAACTGAGCTCACGATCGAATGTGTAAGCATGAGGATTGTTCATTATCTCGGATTGATATGCACACTCCATTTCCTAAAAGTCAAAAGATTAATTCATTTACAACCACGAATTCAAAATTAAGTTAAGAACAACATTTTAAAAATCATAAAGCATATAAAATTGCATTAAAAAAACATAATAATAAACAAGCTTACCAGTCCGGATAACCATTTGGCCGATGAAATTTCCATCAAAGAAACAGTCTACTGAATTTATAAATATATATATATAGCCTGAAAATCAAGATAATCAATCAAGTTATAAACTTATAATTATATGCTTGAACTGAAACCCTAAGAAAAAATAGAAAATTTGAAGGCAAATACCATGATATAAAGAAGAAAATAAAAGAAAGGTTTTGTAAAGAATGATTGTTTGTTACCTTTGGAAAGGAGAAGAAGAGATTAGTGGGTAAGGCAAGAACACAAAATGAAGAATATTTCTGAAACATATTTTTAAAGGTCGTTTTGACGTTGACGTAGACAAATTAATTTTGATTTGCAAAAAGATAATAATTGAATTCGCAGGTGTGAATATGTTGTCCGCTTTGAGGATTTATTGACTGTACATGTGAAGGCTTCGACGACTACCTCATTTTGCTCCATTAATTTGAGGATTTTTTTTTTTTTTTTTTTAAATGGTCGTTTTGTGAGATGTTAACAAAATAAAGGAGTGTGGAGATTCAATATTTTGTTGTTTTGTTTTCCAAAAATAGAAATTTCTTATATGTTAAGTTAGACCAATGTTAATGAACTTACTGTGTGTTTGGAATAACCAAAGAAAAAATGCTTTTTCAATAAAGTCATTTTTTTAAAAAAAAAAAATCAATAATTTGAAATGCGTATAGTAAAACTTCTAGAAAGATTTTAGTTAAAAAAAAATGTTTTTTTTTTAATCATAAAAAATATATAAAAAATATATTGATTTAAATAATATTTTTGAAGAAACACTTATATAAAAAAGATTTGGATTAACTGAAAATCTTTAAAATATGTAATAAGTAAAACAAACATATTTATAAGTAATAGAGTTCATTTATGAACATATAGGGCAACAGAAAAGATATGTTATTCCGAAACTCTTTTGGGAAAATATAAGATATAAAATTATTTTTTAGAATATAAGGAAAATTTGAGTGAACTGCGAAGGGATGGTTGATTGATTTTTATGAAAATGGATATAGATTATAGACTGGAAAATTTTGTGGAGACTTTAAAGTCCATTCCTCGCCATGAATATGCATGCATTCGTCTCTCCTTCAGCCACCAAATAACGTGGCAAAATTTGTCCTTTCAAGCTATTTCATAAAAATTAAAATAAAATAAAATTAGAAGAATGTCCTATGGATGTTTATTTTTTCTGCAGGAACAAAGACCAACGGAGACCCGCTCCTAATGGGGTGGAGAATCTCCATCTAGGCGGGGAGTGTGGAGGAAGTATGAGAAAAAATCATAGTATATATATATTATTGTGGTTATATTTATATAATATTTAAATTTAAAATTTTATTCTTTAATGTCTTGAATAATTTGATAGGTTTGAATGTAATGTGTTTGATCATTTAGACTATATATGAACAATTAGATAATTTGATAAATAATATTATTTTGTTTCTATCAACAGGTTTAAGAAATTTTTCTTCAAAGAGAGATTTATAGTAAAAATTAATTATTTGAAAACTCAACAAAGAATTTGATCCCACGAAATTTAACGGAGAATTTCGCAGAGACGAGAATTAAATGGAAGCGATGACAAAGATGGAAAGCCCAAGGGTGTATGTTAAAAAAGTAGTCAATTTTTTTTAGGGCAAAATACACTTTTGGTCCCTCAAGTTTGAGTTTAGTGTCTACTTGGTCCCTGAGGTTTCAAAAGTGACACTTTAGTCCCCAAAGTTTGGTAAATAGTTCTAAATGGTCCTTTGACCGTTAGTTGACTAACGGAAAATGATGTGGCAGTTAACATTGCTAATTGTGTGTTGTTGAGTTGGCAAATTTATTGATTTAATATTGATTATATGTTGGTGAGATGGCAAAACTTCTCTCTCATTTTCTCTTCTCCTTCTTCTTCACCTCCAACAAAACTCTCACCGTCCTCTGTTCTCTGCCTATACTTTGCCTCTAGCAAAGTTTTTCGCCGCCACCCATCATGCCCCTTCTCTAGTCACCAGATTGTCGTGATTGAAGGGCCCTTGAAAATCAGACAAAATGGATATTATAATATTAAATTACATTCAAAATTCAAATAAGATAAAAGAATTTATAAAATGGATATTAAAGAGTGAAAACCATGGATTGTATTGAAGAAACTTTAATCACACAAACAACCGATTGACAAACAAAATTTCAAATCCCTAATCTAACTCCTAACTGAGCAAATACAGAACAATAAAAAAACCTTTGATCGCCGTCGCGAAATACGACGCCAACATCGCCTTCACCGTCGAATTCAGCGACGACGGTCCCCAATTCCACAACTCCATTCCCTCCGGCGAAGGCATCATCATCCATCACTTGCACCGCCAGTAAGCCCGTTCACACAATGCTCTGTATCTCCACTGATGAAAAAGAAATATCCATCTCGATCCAATCAGAAAATCGTACCGCCGCCGCTTCCATTGTCGAACTTCTCGATCGGACCCGAGACGATACAGTCTCGGTAATTCGTGTAGTTCACCACCAAAACTGAACTGTTTCGGTACTCGAAATTGGAGGTTCTGTGTGGTTCAGACATTTTTATTGAAAGCTGAAGGAGGAATATTCATCAATATTGGCCTTCAGATTTTCAAAAAAAAATCTCCACTTTTTCCTGTCCTTCGTCGACACCCTCTCTCCCAAACTCTCCCCTTCCAAATCCCAACACCATGGGTTGGGCTTAGGAAAAATCTCTACTTTTTCTTATAACAATGTTATGAAAATCAAATCCCCCAATGTTCTCGATTCTTCCTCTGTCATCAAGCCTCTTTGTTCCTCGCCCTCCACCGCCAAGAAAGGCCTGGGTTGGGTCGTTTCATTAACGACGTTGGCGGTGGTGTCGATGGGCTGATTTCGTGCACCAAGAGCCTTGGAATGATGAATGATGATGGTGGAGGATGGCAGAGGCAGGGATAGTGATAGTGAGTGTGTAAGGTG
This sequence comes from Luffa aegyptiaca, assembly GCA_017139565.1. Lineage (NCBI taxonomy): Eukaryota > Viridiplantae > Streptophyta > Magnoliopsida > Cucurbitales > Cucurbitaceae > Luffa > Luffa aegyptiaca. The sequence continues at coordinate 48,255,283 of CM029398.1, forward strand.
AGGGTGCACCGGTGAAGAAGGTGGAGAAGAGAAAATGAGAGAGAAGAAGTTTTGTCACCTCACACCATATAATTAATATTAAATTAATAAATTTGCCAACTCAACAACACACAATTAGCAACCTAACTGCCACGTCATTTTCCATTAGTCAACTAACGGTCCAGGGACCATTTAGAATTATTTACTAAACCTTGGGGACCAAAGTGTCGCTTTTGAAATCTCAGGGACCAAATAGACACTAAATTCAAACCTGGGGAACCAAAAGTGTATTTTGCCATTTTTTTAACATGTTGATGTCACACCTCTCTCCTACAAATATTAAGAGTATTATTATTATTTTTTTTTTACAATATGTGGGGTGAGGGATTCGAACCACAAATGTTCTGGTTTTCAGTACAACTTTATGTGAGCAATGCTCTTGTTGGCACAAATATTTTTTTTTTTTTTTTTTGAGAAAAAAATATTAAGAGTATATATATATATATATAATCACGATAATTGTGGTATAAGAAATTAATAGTTATCAGTTTATTTATGAATTTTTATGAGTTTTTGGAGTTATTCATTTCTAAATTACTTTTATTGAATTTTTAATAAAGTCGCTACCTAATAGACGAATGTTTGAGATAAGGATTTTTTGAGTCGTCGATTTTCCATCCAATTCAAATGAATTTTCAGTACAAAATTTAATTCTCAATGGGGTATTTTCTTTGTTTAAATTTTAAATTATGGTCTATATTTTACAATTTTTGAAAACCATTGACGATTTCAATTATTGTTAATAGTCAATTATTGAAAATAATCGATGACGATTGATGTGTGATCTTTATTAAGTGTATTATCATTTGGTTGGTATTCAGTTGTAATTTATGTTAATGGTAGTTTAGAAGTTGTTTAAGCTGTTTTAGCTTGAGACTCTGTATATATTCTCCACGAGTACAATGAATAAAGTGGCTGAGCATAGAGAGTTTTATCTCTCATTTCTTGACTCTGTTTTGAAAATCTTCAATCTTAAATCACATCCCACAAAGTTTAATAGTCAATTATTGTTAATTAATCACGTGTCAACATGAACATGACTCAACAGTTGAGATATTATTTTCTTCTTTTAAAATTCGAGGTTAAAATCACACATGAACATTTGTTGTATTGAAATGTGTCTAGAGGAGGAGACCACTAATTTAGAATAGTGTCGACTCAATTAGGTGTTTCATATGGATTTATCTTAATTGCGACATTACTTAGGCTTAGGTCAGGATTCGATAGCTTTTAAAATAATTACGGGTTACAATGCTTTTAGAAAAATCAGTTGTAATTTAAAATAAATTAGTGTTTGGTAAACTTCAACTGAAAAAGTAGTTACCAAAGGTATCATTTGATAACTATTTGGATCCGTTTGATAACCATTTGATTTTTTATTTTTAGTTTTTCAAAATTATGTTTGTTTTCTCACCATTTCCTTACCATGATTCTATCTTGGTAAAGGAGACATTAGAGTTCTTAGTCAAATTTAAAAAACACAAACAAGTTTTTGAAAACAACTCTAATTTTTCTTTTAGAAAAAGCATTCACCAATATTAGCTTTGTTTTTTTTTTTTTTTTTAAATGGTCATGTTTCAACTAATCAATTTGAAAAACGGGAAGATAGAATTTGGTTGTGCGTTAAAGATTGATAGATATATAAAATAAATCTTAATTTCTTGAATGATAAAATTGAAATTTGAAATTTTGTTAAGATGCATCTTAACTCTATAGAAATGTACTTTTAATAGCTAGTACTAGTAGGGAAGAGTTTGTGAACCAACGTGTTATATATAAAACTTAATTTTAAATGATTCCATTTACAGTCAGTTTTATCGAACACAAAAGATGGTTAAATTGTTCTACAATCACTTTTAGTCCATGTTTGGAAGTGATTTTGAAATGGCTAAAATCACTTTTGTCATGTTCGAAATTACTTCGAAATATACATTTAATTATTCAAAATCAATTTTGTTTTATTTTACACTTTTAAACATGATTTTCATATCATCAAAAATTGATTTTGAATTATTAAATACATATTTTGGAGAGATTTTGAATATAATAAAAGTGATTTTAACTATTTCAAAATCACCCCGAACATGCAGCTAATCCTCTTAGAATCAAATCCAAACACAACTAAGTTAGCTCAGATAGCTTCTCAACTGAAAATTTGGAACAAAAAACCTCTTTCAATTCAGTTTTCACAAACCTATCATTAAGAAAATATTATATTATTTTGATAGTTAATTAGAAAAAATTAAAACTTGACAAAAGGAAAAAGGAATGAGTTTTAGGTTTAGAAGGTATCTTGTGAATAATGGTTGTTGAACTGGGTCTAGGTGTAAGAGAAAATTATTGGAGAAAACCGCTGCAATGTGGCTGACAGTTTTGAACCATTAGAGGTATAAAAGAGAAACTACAAAAAAAATATTTCGAATTTGGATCCTTGGTTTCACATTGTGGTGGTTAGTTTTGTTCGTTTGAGGTTTAGAAGAATGCACGTTTTTTAATCCACATCCAACGACTATTAAAGAAATAGTCACATTATGACGGTTATATTGAATAATTATTATGATGGTTATACTGAATAAATTTTCTTTAGTTCGATGGAGTCATCAATAGCTCACACTTTTTGGTATTAATACTTATCCCCTCTTCTTTGTCTTTTCCTTGCTTTCACCATATTCAGTTCATCTAAACTTAAAGTCATTTCCTTTCAAAACTCCCTACAACATAAAGGAAAAGAGAGCCAACATGAGCCATGTTGGTTCAACTGGTCTAAAGCTTGTACGAACGACCAAGAAGTCTGTGGTTCAAATCATCTATCCCACCTTGTGAAAAAAAAAAACATAAAGAAAAGAGACAATAAATCAATCAACCCCACCAAAGCAAACCAAAATTTCAACACATTTAGTGGACACTCGTCTTTCAATTAATTATGTTTCACATTTGCAAAGTCTAATTCCATAGGCTAAGGAAAAAAATTAGAAATAAATTTCCAAGATTCGGCTGAATTAAGATTTAAAAAGCAGAGAAATTGTGCCTGGTGGAGCTCTGAAGTTCGGCCCCATCTGGTTCTGGATTCAATGAGTTAATCTGTGGACTCATATTCCTTTTTGTAAAGAGTTCTCTTAATTATTTTGTCCTTTTCACTTTTTGTTTCATTTTCCCTTTTACTAAAAGAAGAAAGAGCTTTAACCGATAGTCTCATGTTCCTACTGCGCACAGGCAGGAACAGGTCTATCAATGCATTATCGAGTGCAAGTTTAGAGCCTTCTTTACAATTACAACTTTTTGCTTTATAGATGCTTAAATCCTAGGTTAAAAAATATTTTTAGTTCCTAAGTTTTGGTTTGTAATGATCTCGTCTCCACTTTCAATTTTGTAATAACTTAGTCCTTGAACTTTAGTATGTAGTAATTTAGTTTTTTTTTTTTTTGAAAAAACCTTCATTAATAGAATCGACCACCAGAGTAACTACCCTCATTAATGAGGGGCCATACAAACGAAGAAAACATAGGGGCCCAGAAACATTGCCCCTATTTAGGGATGCCTCCTGATTACAACAAAAAAATGAAGTCGATGCCTCTCTCGCAGCACAGTGAGCAATGGAGTTTGCTTCGCGCATGCAATGGAGGAACGTCACTTTGACCAGCTGCGAGGTGAGGGAGGAAATTTCGTCAATGATCGGTTTCATCTCTGAGAAGTCCTCTGATTCCCCTCTCAGCGTCTTAACAACTGATAAGGCGTCAGTTTCGATTTCAAGGGGGATTTTGTTCTGAAGACAGGTACTGAAAATTTCTTTCATCCCCTCTAGAATTGCTTTTGATTCAAGCAATTTAACTTCCCATTTCCGATTAATTTGTTTCATGTCGAGGTTGATCAAGGATCCATTCGAGTCACGCACCACCCAGCCGATTCCGCCTCTGTTTCGGTCTTCAAACCATGTTGCGTCCGTGTTCAATTTCCAGGAGTTGGGCTAAGGTTTTTTCCAGATCGCCTGACTCGCTTGACTCCTTAATGGCTTCGACTCTTCGCTCTTAAGGTAAGAGTTCTCCCAATCTGAAATGTTGTTGTCAATGGAGTTCCCTAAGTCTTTCAATTTCTGGAGGCTTGTTTGACACATGAGCCTTGTTTCTGAAATTCCAAACACTCCACATGATAATCGCCCCTTTGGCTAGATCTTCTGGAGATAGATTAGAGACCATCCAGCTCCAATAGTCTTTTTTCGACCATCCGTTCCTGCAAACAGAAAAGAGATCATGAGTTTTAGGAACCCATTCTTCCCCCACATTCTCTTTGAGGCTTTACACTCCCAAATTAGGTGGGAAGTGTGTTCCTCTTTCTTTTTTCATAACAGACATAGAGGGTTAGTGTCAATCCCTTTCTTTTTAATGTTTGCCTTGCTTGGAATGATGTTGTTCACAATTTTCCAGCAGCAAATTTTGATCCAAGGTTGAACTTTCGTAGACTAAATGCTTTTCCATTCTTTGGCTTCTTTGGAAGGGTCCGATTGGGAAGCTTCATCTTTGATATGAGTCTCCAGGACAAGTCGATAGACATTTTTTTACAGAGAAGCAGCCTTTCTTGTCTAAGTGCCAAATTATCTCATCCTTTGAGTTCTTTCCTCTTGTGGGCATGTTTAGGATATCTTCCACATCAAGCGAGTTGAACCATTGGGAGATGATTTCCTCATTCCAGTTGTTGTTGCTTTCCAATAAACATTCCACTCTTTTGCTCCTCATTTGGACCGAGGTACAAGAATGCCTTAGATTTCCTTCCCTTTTTATCCAAGGGTCCTTGTCTATTTAAATTCTCTTGCCATTTCCGATCCGCCATCTATAGCCTTTCTTGAAGAGATCTCGCCCCCAACAAATGCTTCTCCAAGTAGCTAAAGGGTTGGCTCCTAGGGGGGCTTCCAAAAAGTTGTTATCCCTAAAGTATCTTGAAGAGGATACTATTGGGATTTCTAAGGAGCCTCCAGCTTTGTTTTGCTAACATGGTTTGGTTAAAGACTGAGATTTGCCTGAATCTCATTCCCCCCTTCTCCTTGTGATTGCACATTTTCCTCTAGCTCATCCAGTGGTGTTTGTCTTTATCTCCTGACGCTCCCCACCAGAACTTCGCGCACAACCTGTCAATGTCATGACAAATGTAGTTAGGAAGGCAAAAACAGCTCATAGAATAGGTTGGAATGGCTTGTGCCACCGATTTGATTAGCTCTTCTTTCCCCCCTAGCGAGAACAGTTTTTCTTTCCATCCTTGAAGAAGTTTTTCCACTTTGTCTTTGATCTTCGAGAAGACTACTCCCTTATTCTTTCCTACTTGAGAAGGCATTCCCAAGTATTGGTCAAGGGACTCTGTTCTCTTGATAGCGAGCATAGCTAGCTACTTTTACTTATTTAATTTAGCTAGTCTTTTATGATTTTTGGGCCATTTTATTGTGCTTTATTGTTTATTTTGTAGGAAAGCGATGATTAGAGCTAAAACGTGGAATTGGAGTTAATCGGGTGTTCGGGACATGAAAATATGCCAAAGAACCGGAAAGTTCAAGCAACAAGGAGCCAAGAGAGGGCATTCTGCCCATCAGCGTCGAGACGCCACTCTTGGAGGGTCTCGACGCTGGTTTTCCTTAATTAGAAGAGGCGGCAGCGTCACAGCGTCGAGACGCTGTGACAATAGCGTCTCGACGCTACCGTTATTTCCATTCCAGACGCGCGTGTTTTAGAGGCAGCGTCGAGACGCTGTCTGGATAGCGTCTCGACGCTACGACGAAAAATCAGTATTTATAGTTCTTTTCGGCTAGGTTTTTGGGGGATTCAATTTTGGGACCTTTTGGAGCCGTAAACAGAGGAAAAACAGAGGAATTGAAGGCTGAAGCAAAGGGGAAAATTCGGAAATCAACCCATTGTTCGTGGGGATCGTGACGGGGACGTTCGGTCTCGGCCTACAACGAGTTTAATTCTTCTTTCCCTCACTTTAGTTAGATTTTTATGGCTTTTACATGTTTAGTTGAGCTTGTAATTTTGATCATGAGTATCTAAACTTGTAAGCTTAGGGATTGATGTAGTTGATTGTGTTTATGGATTGATTTATGGTTTAAGTTGTGCAATGTTATTATGTTTGTAATCTTGATTTAATGCTTTCAATTAATTGGCCATTAGTTGGATGATTTAAGTTTCGAATCTAGCTCGGGAGAGGGGATTTGATTGAGACTTACTCAAGATTGCATGACTAAAGTTTAGTTTCTAATTCGTGACGGTTTTAGATTAACTTTAGAATTGGTTAAAAGATCTCATTGCCTTGCATGATTAATAAACTTAGATAGGGATATCAAGTTGGTTAATTTGCATGAGAATCAATTATACTCGGGAGAGGTAGTTGTGATTAAAGGGTCTTTGGCTCATAATTTCATTGTGCATAATAACTTATTCCTTAAAATCAATCCTAAACTAAATCGGCGAAATCAATCCCCTAAGTAGTTTTCCCAATTGAAATTCCACACTTTTTACTTGCTTTGATTTGGTTTTCTTATCATTCATTCATCACTTTTTGATCCCTAAATAAAATTGGGCAAGATAATTCACAATACTTGATTTGCTTAAACATCCAATCCAGAGGACGACACTCGTTTATACGAACACTTTATTATTACTTGACCCGTGCGCTTGCGGTTAGCAATTTTGCCTATCATCTCTTGATCCCTAGAGTTCTCTCGCACTCTTCTTTTGCTTGGTCGGACAAGTTTCTACTTGTCATGAATGCGGATTTGTCTAGGTTGATTGTCTGACCCGAAGTTCTCTCGTACCACTCCAACACCTTTTGAAAGGATAGGATGCTTGTTTTTTTTCGCTTTCAGGAAAACCAAGATATCGTCTGCAAAGAAAAGATGCGTTAGGATTGGGCAATGTTTATTGATTTGAAAACCACTAAGATTTAATAAAGATTCCTCCCTTTTTAGAAGAGTCGAGAATCCCTCTGCACATAGGAGGAATAGGTAGGGAGAAAGGGGGGTCTCCTTTTCTGAGCCCTCTGCTTGGTCTGAACTCCTAATTAGAATAGAATAGCTAACCGAGGAGATGCATTGCATTACTTTGTCGGTCCATTCTTTACTGAAATTAATACACTTCATCATTTCCTCAATGTAGTAATTTAGTTCTTGTTTTTTTTTTTTTTTTTTTTTTTTTGAGAAATAGTTCTTGTTCTTTAAACTTCGTAGCAACTTAATATTTATCATGAAAAATGTTGTTAAGATTCAATGATATTTCGTATGTGTAAACTAATTAGAGATCAAATGTGTTTATAAAAAAACAAAGACTAAGTTGTTACATAATAAAAGTTTATACTTAATTTTAACTGTATTTTTCATAGTAGGGATTAAAATATTATGAATTTTAAAGTACATGAACTAAATTGTTACATATTAAAATTTAGAGACTAAATTGTTACAAATTTGAAAGTACATGAATTAAATTTACAATCTAAATTTCAGAGGCTAAATTGTTACTTTTATAAAAGTTTAGAGATCAATAATGTTTCTTAACCTAAAATATACGTATTAGCATAGGATCGAGGCATCAATGATATAAACGTATACCTAACTTTTAAAGTGACTTACTCAAGTAGTTAGCTAATTGGAGATGGATGATACAAATGATGGCTTGATTAGAATGACATAAAAAGACCACCCTATAAGGCTATAACAACATGCCTGGAGTACAAAAGATATTGATGATATGCATGTACCAGTAGAACAATTTTCTAATTTAAACTTCAATGAAGAAGAGATTGGTCAATGATCTTCTCAAAATTGGAGAAGTATTGTCATGAAAGAAAAGAATGATACAGTCTTAGTCTTTTATGTTAACAAAATAAATAATATTGGAACTTGGAACCAGATTGTTGATGCTCGCTAGTCTTTTTTGGACCCTTTCTTAATTTGTCATTCCCAGATGCTAATATTCTCTATATTGTCCCAATTTAATCAGATGTCCAGAAGGGGCATTTGTTGATGCTCACTAGTCACTACCACCTCTCACTTTTATAGCCTGAACTCTATTTATTTTTACTATACTCTGGGGAAATTAAAGTAAATGGAAAGAACCTACCATCTCTAACTCCGGGATGCAGCAAACAAACTACCCTACAGTCATAAACAACACCGAATCTGGATAGCAAGCAATGGAGCAGCAACCAGTGGAGCAGCAACCAGTGAGAGAGACAGAGAATGAAAACTTAACTTACATGCTTAACTTTTGAAAAGTTACATTCTCAACAGTTTCAGACTACTTAATTGAACTAAGCTACAAGAATTGTGCCACCACGAGCTAACTCCCGAAAATAATAATTCTATTGCACAGTTATATGTTCAAACCTTGATCGTGAATTGCTTTGACAAATGAACTAGTCTTTCTTCTGCGTCCAGATCTTCACAGTTTTATCATTGCCCAGTGCTCCAGAAGCAATCATGTTCTCGCTGGGGTGACAAGATACTGATATAACTGTGTCAGAGTGACCTTCCAGTTTTTGAACTATTTGCCTGGTCTGCAGTTCCCATAAGTATACACAATTGTCTTCAGAACCACTCACGATATACTTCCCATTTGTCACGGAGAAGGTGGAGGCAATGCAGAATTTTGAGTTAACATGGCCCGTATAAGTCTTCAGAAACTTTCCAGTAGAGAAGTTCCACAATCTCTGTGATTTTGAAAAAACCAGTATGTAAATAATCAATACTAATTTGAAATGATAGAAAAATAGAAATAGTGGAAATTGAAGGCCAGCAGTCTGGCTTCCTTGCAATCAGTTCCAAGAACAAGCATTTCAAATTATCACATTGGATTTTCATTCATGGACCATGTGCATAACCCTCGGCATCCAGAGTTAAAAATAAAAAGTAACAACAACAACAGTAATAACAAAATTAATTTTTTTTTAAAAAAAAAGTGAACGGTTCTATTTTTACAAGAATTCCAATTTTGACTTCTGACAAGATGATAACTCTCATCATCAAGAGTTCAAAACTTAAAGTGACCTCAATCGAAGCCAACATACAGAAAATTTTGATAATTCAGTGTGCCTTCAAATTACTAATCTTTTTATAAGTTCCATCAAGATCAGGAAACAAGAAATGATCCAATAGAAGTATATTTATCTGCACTGTAAACAAAGAAAGGATGGTGAAAAATAATTTTGAATCAGTTTCATATTAGTATTAATTTAGTCCCACTATTTTTTTTTTATTAATGATGAACAACACTTTTATTGAGAAAAAAATGAAAGAATACATGGACAAACAAAAAATATCAAGTCTGAAAAAATAACCCTATTAGATAAAGGGGCTCCAATCCAAAAGAATGAGACCTATTGGATAATTACAAAATAAGCGTGATACCAACGTCCAAAGAGAAACATAGTATCTAGCCAAGGACCAAACATCATCAGAACATCTCTAGTCCCTTTAAAAGATCTATTGTTTCTCTCTCCCCTAACCCCCAAACAATAGCACAAATCTCAATCTGTCATAAGAAATTTTCCCGCTCCCAAAAAGGAGGATGGGGAAGAAACTCCTTGATCATCTCCTTGATGCTTTTGTGTCTAGCAAACTACAAGCCAAACAACTCGAAGAATGTGATCCATACCAAACTAGCAAAATCACATCTCCATAAAATGTGATCAAGGTCTTCCTCAACCATTCGACAAAGGATACAACAAAACGATCTGATCAAGGTAGGCATCTTTCTCGAAAGTCGATCAAGAGTATTAACTCTTCCATAGAAAACTTGCCATATGAAAAATGAACCTTTTTTGGAATTTTTACCTTCCATATCAAGGAAAAGGTTGACTCATTAGCAGAAGAAGGATCCAAGAGGCATTGGAATAAGGAATGACAGGAAATACCATGAGAGGGGTTAAGGCTTCACAAATGGCAATTTCTCCTATCCGATCTAAAGGTGACTCCCCCTATCAAAAAGAAGAGTCAGGATGTCCGTAGTTTCCCTATCAGACAACGGATGAGAAAAGCCAAAAGAATAGGAAGGAGAGCTCCCAAAAGGAATCAAAACCTCTGCCACAGAATGATTTTCATTGAAGATAAGTGATAAAGCCAAGGAAAAGTAGCACAAAGGGGTCTATCCCCCACCCATCTATCTTCCCAAAAATATAGTCCCACACTAATTGTTTTTCACTCCCAGTTGTCCTGGTGCTAGCTAAGATTTATTTCAATGCACATTCAATCCTAGAGTTCCTCTTCAATAATTATGATGGCAATCCTGATATACATACTTCCTAGTTTTTACTTTTTTTATATATATATGAGATTCCTAGTTTTCACTTATCATTAGACATTAACCATCAATCACTACAACTTCTGAAACAAGTTCCTAACAATCGAAGAAGTATAGATTAAGCAAAACTACATACAGAGCGAGTGAAAACATCCTCGAGAGAGGGGTCGCATATAAGGTTCACCCACAACATCTTCCAAGTAAATGATCGGTGAGCGTTCTTTCTAAAATACTCAAAGACCAACTACCTCGATGAAATGTTCCATATTTAATATCTTAGCATAGGTAATTGCTTCCAGGTTTTGAACAATAAAAAATCCCGATAGACTTTTTTTGCCTAAATGAGAGAGACATCAGACGTATAATTTCAATACCTCTCACTACGAAATTTAAGCAAATGAATCAAATGCTGCAAAAATACCAAGTATTCAACCACAAAATATGCGATAAACAGCATGATTTATAATTATAGGCCAAAATCATGAGGAAAAAGATGTAAGGAGATACTCACCAACGTATTATCCAAAGTCCCAACAACAATAAACTTCCCATTGGGCGAGAATTTGACGAAAGAAACAGGTGGGTTTTCATCATCAATCAAAGTTTTCACACAATGCCCTGTAGAAGCATCCCAAATCCTACACAGCCCATCATAGCTGCTCGAAACAATCAGCGAGCCGTCACGATTAAAATCCACGCCGGTAACAGGGTCGGAATGGGCCGGAAGGACTTTAAGACACTTGCCAGTTTTGACATCCCAGATGCGGACGGTCTCATCGAAGGAACCAGACACAATCATGTTGGATTGGGGATTGAAGTTAACACAGAACACATAGTTAGTATGGCCATTAAGCGTCTTGATAAGGGACCCAGAAGAGACGTCCCAAAGGCGAAGAGTCTTATCGTCGGAGGCGGATACAAGAAAACGAGAATCAGAGGAGAAAGCCAAGTCGGAGACGCCCTGTTCATGGCCTTGGAACTCTTGGACTGGGGTCAGAGTGGAATTTGAACAGGAATAGGTGCGAAGGGTCTTGTCGGCGGAGGAAGAGCCGAGAAGACGGCCATCCGCTGAGAATTTGACGGATGAAATCGCGCGCTTGTGGCCAGTTAGGGTTTGGGACAGAGTGTAAGGTTTATAGGATTCGGATTGAGATGGCTCCGAGGACATTTCTTCAATCTATCACTGAAAAAGGGGATTTCAAGGAGTGTAATGAGGGGTTTTTTGAAATCGATGAACCCAACGAGAAAGAAAACCGGAGATGGAGGCGAAGATTCAAGTCCTCCGGCTCCGATGATAGTGAAACGGATCACTACGATTTTCTGACGGCCCTAATGCAATGAGAACGATCTTCTCTTACAGCTCGACGCTGGGTTTTGGCGGGGATATAAAATATTGTGAGATTTTCTTTAAATCAAATTTTAATAGCCCATCGATTGAATAACAATTATTATAAAACATTGAATATAATAAAATTTTCCGGTGACAAATCGATCACATTCGCCACTGTCATGTCATATATGCTTTGATAATGTTAGAATCATCCATCGCCGGAAAAAAAAAAAAATATGGCAAAATTCAATTGGTTTAAAATATGTTTAAAAATAGGAAAAAAATCATTTTTAACACTAAACTTTGGCGTTGTATCAATTTTAACCATGAATTTTCAATTTTATCAAATTGAATCCTAAACTTAACGAGTTGTATCAATTTTAATCTTGAACTTTCAATTTCATCATATTGAACCTCAAATTTATTGGATCGTATCGATTTTAGCTCCAAACTTACATAAGTGTTCCAATATATACCTTTAGTTAACTTTCCCTTTGAATCACAGTACGTAATTTATTATTTCTTTTTTTCTTAATTCGCATTGCACTTGAATTGGTTTTTTTTAAAAAAAAATATTGAGAAACTTTATTTTAGATGACTTTTTCTTCTTGTTGAGAACTTTAATTGTGAGAGTTTTTTCGTTGCTATTTAAAATTACGAGAGCAAAGAAACTTTAGAGGTTTTTTATCTTCAAATATTTGCTAGTTTTTTATGGTTGCTAAGAACTTTGTGGTATTTTTTTTCCCTTTTTTTACTTTTTTTTTCTTGCTAATTAGAAGAATGTACAAAGGTAGGAAACGAAAATAAAGAAATTTCGAGTTTTTTATTTCTCATATTTGCTGGATTTTTCTTGTTGCCAATAACTTTGTGATTTTTTTTTTTTTTTTTTTTTTGGATAATAATGAGAAGAATAGTTTGTGATATTTGATTTCTTCTAGTTTTTCCAACAAATTTCTTACAAAACACTAACTCAGGTGCAATGTGAATTAAAAAAAATGTCAATTACATGTTTTAATAGCAATTCAAATGAAAAGTTAACCAAAGATCTACATTGCAACATTTATGCAAGTTTGAGGTTCAAATCGATACGATTTGTTAAGTTTAAGGTTCAATTTAACGAAATTGAAGTTGATTTTTCCCCTTAAAAATAAGTTTCATTGAAATAACACTTTAGTTTTTATCCTTTCAAATTTGTAACATTTTTGTCTATGAAATTTGATATGTTTTTTTTTAGTACAATGAAATTTGGTTTAATAATAAAATAATAATTGCTCACACAAAAGATCATTTTAGGCATCATAGGTGTCTTGGTTGCATACTAGTGTGCAGAATTTCTACACTACTTTTTTTTTTTTTTTTTTTGGAGCTAATTTCTACACTACTTATTTTACACTGGATGACCCATTTATCACATCTCTACCATGGTATTAATAATATTGTTCATTTTGAGTATGAATCGTACATTTCTTTTTTATTTCACCCAAAAGATGAAATTGGTGATTAGAAATTCTAGGTTAATAAGTTACCATCAACGATATATATCAAGTAAGATTTATTTAAGATTGACACCACTTGATCAAATTAAATTTAAGAAATCACTTTACATACAATTCATTAAATGTCTAGCCATCCACCAATAGTAATTTACATCATATAGTATGTACATACAGGCAAAATAGCACCAATACCACATCTGGTTGTCAGCTATGTTGCCCCAAAAACTATTCTTCCCCCTATTAATTAATGGAAGAGGATAAAGAATTTACGAGCCAATAACAAGTATATCATCTCTTCATCACAAGAGAAAGTCTGCACATTTACATTTGGTTTTAAAAAAATGTAGTGTCATCAGGAATCTTGATCCTACAAAACAGGTCTCTAGCCTCTATGATCGGGGACATTAGATCAAAACCAAAGGGCACCCTCACCCACTAGCAGAAAATGAAGCAAAGCATGTGAAATCCAAGTGATTGCTTTCAGTAGCACAATTCATGAAGCCTATGTCAAAGCCATGTGAATGGGCTGTATCCTTTTCTTCTGTTGCTCGATAATTTTCTAGTAAGAGTTGTTTCTATATCCCCTCGTCCACTATAATTTCTTAGTAAAAGATGTTGCCTCAATAATCCTGTAGGAGGATTAATTGCATGTTAGAAGATATATATGCATTTCGTAATCTCAGAATGGATGCAGCTATAAGAAGTTGGGAGCAACACAAAGAAAAGGACTGGTGGTAAGCTCAGAAGATAAGCTCTCAATGAGTGAGAGGAGTAATCCAAATCAATCTCTTGAGAAGAACGATGCAGTACAAGCTAATGATTTGAGAAGCGTTTTGAAATCTTAGTACGATAATACAAATTCAAAAGGATTGAAACTTACCTTATGCTGCTCGCTAAATTGCCAACTATAGATGATGTTGATATGCAGCTCCCACCGTGAGAAGCATGACTTATCATATCCAGATACTTGTAAAGATCTTGATCTTGAGAATGCTTCTCAGGTGAATCAAACCACATGTTTGGCTTCCCATCGGCGCTCCTCAGCCTTGAACATGCTAGTGGTGAAAAGTCATGCCATGGAAAGTCGCACAAGTTTTGGTTTCCCTCCCTGTAAAAGAGAAATAGGATAAATGTGATATAAGTGATGATCGTGACAAACATCATGCCAAGAGAAACGTGAACATCCAGCATAAAAGTACTCTATTCCAGAAGATGGGCCAACTGATGTAGATCTACTAGAAGAGGGATTAGACGACTGTTTTTCAGAAAGCACCAGAGGAGTCATTGGCCAGCCTTCAATTGTCAGACCCTGCTTGGCTGCGAGGTGCAATATCTGTTTCTCGTCGAGTCCCAGTCCCATGAGCAGGTTCCATAAGTTTTTCAGAGCTTCTCGTTGGTTGTGAATGACTTGATCTCTCTTTGCCATCTCTAACTGAAGCTCAGAATTAGCCATTCCCTATAATACTTCTCAAAATTTTAGATTCTGAAGAAAACTACAGAACCATAAAAATATAAACCATCCATATAATCCACAATTGTCATTAGATTTCTTCTTTTTCTTCACAGATATTATCAGAACTCCTATTCTGTTTCTTTTTCTTTTTTCCCCAGATTTCTATAACTGACTACGTCCAACTGTAGTAAAGAAAATCAGGTGCACAAACACAACAAAATATAGAAACAAAAACTATCAATCCAAAATTATTTCAATTTTCATCTTTATTATTATTATTATTTTTTTTTGGATAAATTCATCCGTACTTCTTTCACAAGAGATAAATTCATTCATTCTAAACTTAAAATCAATTATTACTAATTAAAATTTTATTATTAAAATTAAATAATTAGCTACAAAGGGCATATTAGAAAATTATTTTTTTTCTTTCATAATCTCGTTTGCATTTTCGTTTCTTTATCTAAACGAGGCATATTTATCTTGTATGTCACCTGCAAAGGCAAGTCATAAAATCATATATAGTATATATGGTCATGCAAATCAACTCCTTTAAGCTAAGATCGATCCAGAATAAACTAACCAGCAGTCTATACTGACTAAGTATCCGCAAGTAGGTTTTATTCCCATTTCTATCAACGGCTTCATCAATCATGCCTTGAAGTTGGCATCGCTGTTTTTCATTTGCTTCAATTTCCTAAACAAGTAGAGTCAGTATTACGAGTAATATACAATTCATATGGAGATTAATGGAGGCCTACGCATGCGCCCATTACCTTCCGATAATTCAATCCTGCTTCATCATTGTCACGAATGTTATCTAAAATTACTAGACGTCGGGCAATCAAATCCTCAACGATTGCTCCATCCATTTCAATAGCCTGAGAGTGAAAATGTGCGCCATCAGTCATACAAACACTGGATCAGGCTTTTTCTATCATACTATTCAAAATCAATAGAGAAAACAGAAGAAAAAGTTGCAAAATAATGATGGACCTGATGTCTTGCAATAATGTCATCAAGTCGTTGGAGTTCTGAGCGATTATTAAGGTTGCTTTCCTCTAGCTCAGACATAGCCTTCTGTAAGTTTATTCTTTCCTGAACGTTCTGACTTATTTCATGACTCAAGACATTCAATTGAGAGAGCTCATCGTCTGCAGCCTTTTCAGCAGGTTTACTACTGAGCTGGGATTCCTTTTCAGCAAGTTTCTTTTTTAATTGACAAACCTCAGTCTGAAGAAATCAAATAATTAGAGATCAATACATGGGTGAACCATCTTACAAAAATACATTAAATTAACGGACCCCACCTGAAGACTATCAATCATCCGTTGGTAGTCTGATACATGGGTGTCTACTGCTCCAATGTTTTTCTGGAAAACAAAAGATTTTGACATCTGAGTAATGACAATTGTCATCCATAACCATTAAAGTCATGCAACAGATCTATAAAAAGATGGGCCGTGCAAATCACATCATGGAAAAAAAATAAAAAATAAAATTCAGTTATCAGAGTAAAAAGATTCTAATGCCCAACTGCATAAAAGGGAGAAAAGAAAGAGTACTAATATAGAATGTAAAAATGATTCATAAATAAAATAATTAAACTTAACGCCCCAGAATTCAAGTCAGAATGTCGCATTAGAGGACTGAAAATCTGACCTGGACGTGTGTTTTAATCTCCTTTGCTCGGTCAGCATATTTCAATGTATTCACAGTGTGATGATACTGCATGTCTGCAGGTGATATCGTAGCAATCATCACTGTCTGAGAATTACCACTTAAACCATCTTTCAAAATCCGTGTCAATTTACTGCAAATATATATAATAAATAAACAATAAAAAACAGCAATGATGACCAGATATAAAGTTTTAGGCTATAGTTTTTTAGATAAGATGGAAACTATAACAACACTGACACAAATACCTGTTACGGTATGGGACATAAGCAAGACCTTTTTTCTGCTGTTTCCCCAACGCATTTATGCAGTTGGCTAAAGCAAGGAGTGAACGATTAATGTTAGCTCCATCCCTCAATTTTTGGCCAGCATTATTTGTCTCAGTAGCCCGTTCACTACCAGCAAGATCTACAAGTGCAAGTTTCCCGTGCAAGACCTGATTTGGATATTTGTTTCTTCGTTTTCTTTTCACACTAATCTCCAAAACTGCATGTGATCTGTTTATGTCATTATTATTCAAATTATATCGAGCAGTAAGATTCTGTTGTATAAAGGCAACTAAAAATGTTAAACACTCACTAAGAGGAGCCAGTAGAGTAACAAATAACTAATTAAAATGCGTTCATTATACCTAGTTCTTGATGGTAGTGATCTGAGAAATTAACAACTGATCTGTGATTATGCCAATTATTGTATATTCTGTACTCAGCACAGCACAATATAATGGATGAACAAATGAAGTACTTGACAGCTTGTGATTAGGTAGGAACTGTTAAAGGAGGTTCGTATGGAAAAAAGATTGAAAACCAAAATGCCTAGGTAGTGTTATGCATGTTGAACGAACTGGAGACACCTTGAGCCATTATAGTGGGTAGTGGTATGGTTGAATGCAAAAAGCTTGGGTTCCCAAAAGACCCAAGTTAACAGCCAAACATAAAAGAAATATATACAAAAGTCAGAGAATATGAGAGATTCCAGTAACAGAACCCTTCGCCAATAGCAACTACAGGATAACATACCTTGAAGAGGTGGCATTTACCTCTGTGCTCTCTGTTTTCCTTCTGCTATTACCCACGTTCAAAAGTTCAAGAATTTTATCCGTAGAATGAACCTGAAGTAAACCCAAAATCGTAAAGGGCATTTTGTTTATAGGGAAAAGAGAAAATAGAAAAGGAGAAAAGAGCATTATGAATTTTTTTGGCATTGATGCTGGTTAGAGAAGATTTAGAAGGGTCCCTTTCTATAGGCTGGGAAAGGAAGGCGATACAGGGATCCAAAAAGAAACCAGGAATTGAAGTTTATTAACAACCTTCAAGATTGTTAAACAGTTCCTATCGGAAAATGAAGTTCATAATTTAGCTGAAAGAAAAAATTAAGAGATACCAAAAAAGATATGTATTGTAATTATTTCAGCCCCAAATCATTAATTATTACAGAAAAAAGTGAAGATTGTGACTCCTCTTACATTTTGGCCTCTGAAGTCTAAACTAAAGGCCTTCTCACTTTGAAAAGAAACTTCACCACGTACTTAGCACCAATCTACATAAACTTATAAGATCTTGAGCGAGTTGGATTATAAGTTTGAAGCTGAAAAGCCAAACCATTATTATTTAGAAGCTAGAAAGGTTTCATCATTGACTGTGGTGATAACTCCACTACAATACTGAACACGTTGAAAAGCTATCAAATTTCCGGGCACCATGTATTTAAAAAAATTGTAATTTTTCAACAATACAAGAAAAAGAATAAACCTTGATACACCTAAGCCCAGCAACAGTTATTCCTTGCTCAGGATCCTCTCTAAGTTCTAAATGACCAGATGATTTTTCAAGCAAATCGTAGATCACCTGAAAATAGTTTTAAAAGATGACATTAATATTTCTCTAAAACTGATCACCCACATGTATGATTGCCAAAAAAAGGGCAAGGCGAGCATACTTCATTATAGACTTCAAGATAGGAGCAAGTAATTTCAAATTCATCAGACCGCTTGTCTTTTTTTATAAGATCAAATACGGTATGCAAACTGAGCACCATGAGTCCAGGATCATCTTTGGTCCCAACCATTGTGTATGTTTTACCGCTGGCAGGGAAAAGGAGTTAGATTTAAAAAGGAAATTTGAGAATGGTTAACGTAGATTTGGGTCTAGAAGAATAAAAGGAAAAGTTCAGTGCCTTCCGATTCAACATTTTGTGGTTCCCATCTATACTATACTGAATAAAAATTGACCAACGCTCATGGAGGTTTAAATTATATACTCGCTCTAAACATTGACATTAGAAAACTATAATCTCTTAAACTGATTGCACTCACCACACCAAGCAATTAGATTTTCTTTCTTTCTTTTTTTTTTTTTTTTTTCTAAGTTGCATTGTGTAAGAAATTTCATCAACATGTAATGATAACTACAAGATGATGCATCAGAGGACAAACAGTACATTTTGCAATATATACATTTAGCCATGATATTTTATTAACTAAACTGCAGATGGGTGCTTCCAGTCCCTTGATCACAACTTAATTCTTTGAATACTTGCTTGTCTATAAAATGACCTAGAGACATGTACTTACTCTCTGAAACTACGGTTCATTACAACCTCGAGTAAAAATAGAGGTGAAGAAGAAGGGAGCCAATTTAGTTGCATAGTTTTTTCCTTTTCCTTTTGATGAATAACCGAACTTTCATTTAGAAAAAATGATAGAATACAAGGGCATACAAAATTAAATCCCACAAAAGGGAGCCAAACATCTTAAGAAGAGCTCCAATCTAGTAAAATAAGACCTAGAGGGTAGTAAGCATGGTTTAAACAGCACACAAGGCATAACTCCTCTAAAGAAAAGATGGAGATAACTTCAGAGCAAGAGAACACCTCTCTAATACCTTCCAGTTGAACCATAGGCAAAAACAGTAACATTTAGACCTTGAACAACTCCAGGTATTATGGAAGATATACTTTTTGTGTAGACTTCCTGAATGTACAGGGATTAGAAAATAATTAGGAATATGGTAAAAAAAAAAGAATCAGCAAAAAGAACATATTTCAATGAAATTGTCATGCGAATTAAGTATTTTATTTTAGATGATGCGAATGAGTCATTTCTTAGCAACAAATGTAAAAAAAAAAAAAAACAATATTTAGCAACTCGGATAACCAATCAGTATTTAAAGTTCATTCTTGCTTGGTGATAAGAAGCAAAATGACACCGCATCATATTACAATGCCAAGTCAATAAAGGTTGTCAGAAACAAAGAAATCCATGTAGCAACATTTTGAATTTCAAATTAAACTAGTCAAAATAACCTTAAAACGTGACACCTTGTCTTCAATATAATAGACTAGCCCATATTGGAACCTTTAAAAAACATCACATTTTTCTGTTCATAAAATGTAGCTCTTACATCCATGGAAGCTCTGGGAACAGAAAGAATCCAGAGGAAGTAAAAATAAACTATTCGGTAGGCCAGATTAATCAAAAAGATTTAGTTTAACCAACATACCAAAGGGTCCTTAATGATAATTACTAAGATCCACGAATATATCCAGAGTTTAAAATACTTCGCATATTTTGAGCACTACGAAGAACTTTTCCACTTTAATCCACTTTTGATTTGAAATCACCACCCAACCACCAATCCAATTGTCAAGTTCCGGCAATGCGCAGTCTCAATTATTCTTCATGTAATCGGACACAGAACAAAAAATTCGAGATTTGAGTAACTTGTACACACCAGATTAGTGCTATCTGGACCAAAGGCATGGTCAAAACAATATTTCTTCTCCTTCGTCCGGTTCTGAATGCGGTCGAGGTAATCCTTCGACAGGTCAGGATCAAGTATAAGCACCTCCTAAAATTTTAGGGATGCCAATTTCAGCAATAAATCGGTTGACAAAACCCAAAGCAAAATAAAAATTTCAAACCGCAATCAGCTGAGCTAACCTTGTTTTCAATCACACGGACAATATCACGGCCACGCTCTCTCTCCCTTAGTGGACGGCATTTCACTGCAACCTGAAGAACACAACGCGACAAAAATGTCATGTAGCAAATAACGCAATAGGTATCTTGGCTGTTGGCGAATGCAAATAACGAACCGTCAGAGTAGTGGATTTCTTCGTTCCGGGTGCTCTGATGCTGGGCATTTTCAGCAGACATTGATTTCCACAACACTCAATAAACAATCAGATGGAGTTCATTGGGTCCAAGACTACCCAAACACCAGGACAACAATCTATAAGACATTTTACATCTAGCAATCGCATTCCGAAACAGACATTTCCTCCCATTTGATTCCAAACTCACGTAACTCCCAAAAGAAAACTACAACAAACTTGAGAAAAAAAAACATTTCCAAAAATCGCAAAGAAACCAATCCCTCAAGTCACGTCGCCAGCCCTAAAATGGCATCGAAAGCACAGGCAAAGATCAAACGAACTCCTCCCATCCTGGAAAAAGAAGAATCAAGAATCACAACCAAGACGCATAGCACGCATTACCAGAAAACAACGCCAGAAGACAACAAACGATAATAAGAACCAAACAAAACAACGAACCTGGAGAAAACGGCGAGAGCAGTGATCGAAGTGGGAAAGGAAAACGCGTCAGAAGAAGAGACAGAAGGGCGAAAAGCGAAGAGAGAGAGAGAGAGAGAGAGAGAGAGAGAGAGAGAGAGAATGGCTATGGTGAAGAAAAGGGGAAAAAAATGATCAATTACATGGTAGTTGAATGGCGTATGGTATTGGCAATGTAAAGCAATGAAAGAGAGAGAGAAATTGAAATGCAGTCGCCATTAAAATGGAGTAACGACGGAGAGGAGGAGGAAGAGAAGGAGGAGGAGCTGGAGAAGAACTGGATTGATCGAGACCGTTGGTTGGTTTCGAAACGGACGGCAAA
This sequence comes from Luffa aegyptiaca, assembly GCA_017139565.1. Taxonomy (NCBI): domain Eukaryota; kingdom Viridiplantae; phylum Streptophyta; class Magnoliopsida; order Cucurbitales; family Cucurbitaceae; genus Luffa; species Luffa aegyptiaca. The sequence goes on from CM029398.1 coordinate 48,276,446, forward strand.
TGAAATCGGTTTCCATTGGGACGAACAGGTTGCTGGAATGATCGAGACCGTTGGTTTGATTTGGAAATGGACGGCAAATGAAATTTCAAATTGAATTTGAATTTGGTTTTGGTTTTGGTTTTGATTTTCCATTGTAACGAAACGAACAGGTTGCGTTTGCGTATGATAAGGGTAATAATTACGAGCTTTTGAACACGCTCTTTTTCTTTTCTTTTTTTTCTTTTTTTTCTTTTTTTTTAAGACACTTCTTCCTCACCTCTCCTTTCTAATTTCTACTTTCTAATCTTTTTTTTTTTCCTTTTAAAGAAACTTTTCTGTGATCTTTTATAACATTCGTCTATCTTTCTTTTTTCTTTTTTTTTTCTTTTCCATTTTTTCTTTTTCATGCAACTTCCCATTTAATAGTTTTAATATATCGTGTTTTGTAATTCCTGTTTTTCCTTTATTTAGGTTTAAATCAGTTTTTCTAAAATAGTTCCACCATGTATTGAGAAAAAAATTGGAGTTTCTCCTCTTTTGGTCTAAAATATAACACCTACACATTTTATATATGTATATATATATATATATTGAGTTTAACAATATTTGGGGATGGAGGATTCAAACTCTAACCTCAGGTCGATGACATGTCAATTACTATTGAGTTATACTCACTTTAGCTACTAATTGAGTATAATTGATATTTATTGTAAAATATATATAGACATCTATTTTAGTTCTTTTATTTTAAATGGTTAAATTACAAATTTGGTCTCTACAATCTTTAAAAAGTTAAAATTTAGTTTCTATAGTCTTAAAAGTTATAATTTCTTGTCGGTATGGTTTGGTAAAACTTCGTAAAAAATTCTTATAGTTTAATGAAACTCTCCTAAATAGTCTCATACCATATTTTAGAAGGATTTTATCAAATCATATGAAGTAAATTTTAATTTTTTTAAACCAAAATTGTAATTTAACCTGTTTTTAACCAAAAATAAATAAATAAATAAATAAATATTCTTAAAAAATAAAATATAAGAACATGTGTGTTTTGAAGTGTGAAAACTAAAAATGGATAAAAATGAAACGGATTTAAACTTTTCTTAAACTATCTTAACTTGCGTTTGAAAAATAAAGGGAAAATATGGGTTTACGGCGTGGGGCCCACAGGACAGGTCACAGAGGGTGGGATGCACGTGTGACCAAATTGTTATAAACAATGCCACGTACGTCGCATGGTACATCGCTTGCCAACGACAGATGGAAATAATTATTATTATCAAATTGTGACCAATAATAGATAATCTGATTTCTCAAAATAAAATAAAATAATAGATAATCTGAGTTAGTTTTTTTTTTTTAAAAAAAAAAGGATAATCTGAGTTGAGCATAATTTAATTTGTAAAGACATCAACAACATCTCTTAAAAAGAAAAAAGAATAAAATTGAATAGTGGTGTTCTTTTTCTTTTCTTTTCTTTTCTTTTTTTTTTTTTGAAAAAGAATAGTGGTGTTCTTTTGTTTTGTTTTTTCCTTTTTTTTTTTTTTTCTCTAAATGTGATTTTTTTTTTTTATAACATTTTCTCTAAATGTGATTAATGAATTATCTAGAGTTATGTTTCTAAATATTTATAAAATGAAGTTACCGCTTACCAGTGAAGTTTCTCTCAAAGAAAATGGTACTATAGATAAAATAACAATAATAAATCTTTAAAATCTTCTTAATTTGAAAACAAAATCATCCGACAGAGCAATATTACAACAGAGAATCCAATTTTTTTTCTTAGAACGTGGCTTGAATTTCTTATTTCTATCTCCTACAGATCTATTTTAAGATGTGAATTAATAAACCTATAAATTATTATTATTTGTTCTTTCTTTCTTTCTTCCTTTTATTCTTTTTTTTTCCAAAAAAAAATGGAATCAAAATTCTAAAGGTTGATGTTGAAGGTAATGTTGAGGTCTCAATATTAAGAAAATGTATCCCTATCGATTCAATAAATATTTATAAACAATTTATAAAATGGACATTCATAAAAAAAAATATCAACACTTTTGAAACAAGCTAAAATTTCTTAACATTGATTATATGTCTACCTTAGAATTCTTGTTTTTTTTTTTAACAATTATATTCCGTCTTTTCTTTTGACAAAAGAAATGTTGATCTACTATATCACAAGAAAACTATAAAAATGTCAACTTGTCAATGAAAATTTAACAGTTTGAACCGAACTGTTATATATTAGTTGAGAAAATTTTTAGTACTACCGTAGCGGTGAGTGACATTTTTGTTTTTGTTGGCATTGAGCTTTCTCAGCGAGTGGCCCGCGGCCATTATGTACACAAACAATTATTATGTTGGAGTTCAATGGACTGCATCTGTATTCAAAGCCCCCGGAGGGGACAGATGTTAATGAATTGAAGTCAACTGCATTGATATTCTAAACACAATCTGTTTGGTGGAATACCTAAATGTTTCATTAATTCAGTCTGTTTTCCCATTCGTTCTTTAAGGCAATTTCAAGGATTTTTGCATCCGTGGCCTAAAATAGAGGGGATGACACTTGGCATTATCGGTTGGTTTGGTCCAACTTAATTGTCTCAATCAATCTTGATCTATCTTGCATAAGTTTGATAATTTCATGTCTTAATCCGTCTCAATCAATCAAGATTTGGTCTAAAAGAGTTTGAAGTCTCGAAGAGTTTTGATGCATTTCAAGCAATCTCAATCATATGGTAAAAATTTTATTTGAGCCTACAAATACTTACATTTTATGCGTGTGTGCATATATACATATACACACTATTAAAAATAGAGTGTCCAACTATTTATGTTTTTTTGTATAAGTTTTAAATTATATTATACCATTTAAAAAAAAATTAAGGTAATCAATCCTTATCGTGATACCTTTTTAAATTGATAGATTAGACATAGACTTATCACATTGGAGAGAAACTATACAAAATAGCAACTTTTTCCATTTAGGGTTTAATATCAATTCATTAATGACTAGTGTACATCATCAACCATTAAAAATATTCGTAAATATGTAAAGCATTAAAAAGAATTGTTTAAGAGTGTCTTCGAAAAAAAAAAAAAAAAGAATTGTTTAATAGAAAACACTCCAATTATTGAACTCAACAAACCAGGAAACTTTTGGTTCTATTTCTAGAGGTTGATAACCATTTCAAAATGTTTTTTCTTGATCTTTAAACTTTCATAAGAATTCATTGTAATATTTGTCAATAGATTAGCATTGCAATTGAACATAAATCTTAGTCTACCGTTCATTCCATCTCTTGGTTAAGGTCATAATACCTTAATCAATGGAATTATCCTCAAATTGGTCAGTCTAAACATTTTTCAAAAAAAAAAATTGGTCAGTCTATCTATTTCTAGACCCAGTGCTATACACATGGTTCAAACTATAGATCCATATAATGCTACATAAGATTTTGGTTAAATGACCGACAAAATTCAACAACAAGAAGGAACCGACAAAAAATTGAGAGGGAACCAACAGAATATCATATTGAAAGTTGAGACCAAAATAAATTAAGTGTAAAAATTCAAATGTCAAAATAGGATTTAAACAAAACATTTGATACCTAAGCAACACATTTCTAAATATCACAATCTCATGCAAGTTGCAAAGCCTTAAACCAAATTCGAACGAGAGGAAACAGAAACGTCTGAGGGAAATCTGAATTCTGAGGGAAACAGGAAGCAGGAGGAAAAAAAAAAGATAAAAAATTGCATGTAGAGTATATTTTGAAACACACCACTTAAAGGAAGAAAAAGTAGGTAGATGGTAAGGTTCAGTTTGACTATTTCATTTCAAAAATCCAAGAACCAAACTGAGTCAGAGATTTCTAAATAATATAAACCAAAAACATCAGGCCTCATAAAAATCTAAGCAGAACACAGATTGGTACAGTGTGATTCGATTTTTCAATTAAGCATGCCTTTATTATAAACTGACGTTTTTAAACAACTTGGACTAACTTAGTAAGCTGCACCTTCAGCCTTTCCAGTACATCCCCATTCTTTTTATTCACATATAATTTACTACTTAAAATAAAAAAACTATCTACTCTTCATTTACAACCCTAAAATCTGGCCATTATAGACTAGAAGTCTGGAATCAAGCTCTACCACAGAGTTGCAGTTTCGTGCAAGCTGCACTGACGGATGCAAACATTGTCAATATGTATGTATCTACGTTCTACTTTATACCTGTTCACAAGCTCTTCATAGCTGTGTAAGCAGAGAGATATATATCACAGCACTCTGCATCCCAAGAGAAGTCCTTTGTCATAGCATCAAACACTTTATGATTCCACTCGGATGGATTGTTATTCTGTACATAGTCCCAGCGAACAAATAGAAATAAGGTATTGAGCATTGCATAGAAACTACAAAATATAATAAATTCCTCTGTATGAGGTTTTGTAGCTCATGTAACACTTACCATTTCATCCAAGGCTTGGCTGAAGGACAAATATCCGAAGGTAGAGTTAATGAACATGGCTGATTTAGTAGTCTCGTAGTCATGATCAGGAAAGTGTCTAGCAACATTGAAGATAAACAGATCAATAGATCTTTTTTTTTTTATCCCAAGAAATTAACAAAGAGAACATCACCATTCACATACATCCAAAATTTCAATTTGCTAAAGACAGTTACCCGAATCCGTTGTCACTGGAGGTGATTGCTATTGGAGCAGCTCCATATCTCAAAGCCTTCAACTACATTAACGAAGGAACGATAAAAATAAGTTGTAACAAAGGATTTGGCCATAGGTTTAGACCGCCATTTCAGATGTCAAAAATATTGACGTGGAACAGTCCAGACAACAAATGGGACTGAGAGTCAGAGAGACTACAATCAAATGACAAAAAAAGAAATTAATTGAACAAGGATAAGGGTGTCTATCTTATTAATCCTCATGCTCTACATGTTAGGCCGTCTCACATTGTGATTGTAGAAGTCGAATTCATTAGTAAACATAAAGTTCCAGGTATTGAGCCACCCTATGGAATAGACGAGACTTTAACTTCAGTAAATGGATGAAACTCCAAGTTAATGCATATTCACTTAACAATCCAGGAAGTAGGATAGATTAGACTGATAAGAGAACCCAACAGGATCAAATCTAGAGGTCGTTTAATTGTCCCACAATAATTGTCGAAGTTGTGTATCATTTATAAATGCCCAAGGAAAAATCTCGACTTTTAAACTGGCCAAGGTTGAAAAGATATAGAAACACCAACCTTACAACACACATTTCCTCTTCCTCTACCTCAAGAGCTCTGTTTGATAGAGAGCTCTTGAGGTGGGCAAGCTTCACGAGTAAACTGGATCTCTTTCAAAGATGACACGATCACAATAAATTTGTCTGGAAATTGGATCCTGGGGTGGTTTCTCAGTCAATTTGACTTTCTCCCACTTGACAAGCTCAAAGGTAGACTAAAGGCCCTGTGGCGAAGATTATTTGAGGCCAAAAAATGAAATTCTTCCTTGGGTCGCTCTTTTATAGAAGTTTAAACACAGCAAGAAAACTTCAAAGAAAATTCCCCCACTGGACCATCTCCCCCTCAGTTCCCCTCAGTTTGCTGCTAATGTAAGGAAAACAAAGAGACGGTTGACCACATTTTCCTTGTTCATTTGCTAGGAAAGGTTGGGCCTTTGTGCAGCAAGAGTTTGGGATGGATAAGTGCCTTCCAGAGAAGGTGGAGCACCTTAATCTTGAATCCTTTGGTGGTCCCATTTTGAAAAGCAAAGCCAACATTTTGTAGAATTGTGCAGTGAGGGCCCTTTTGTGGCTGATTTGGAGGGAAAGAAACAGCAGGAATTTTTAGGATAAGGAAGTCACGTTAGATTTTTTTTCTTCAACAGTGTACAGCACACTTCACCATGGTGGTGCTCTAACCACAAAAAATTTCCTTTGTAACTACAGTTTATTGTCCATTATAAATGATTGGAATGTTGCATTGATGTAGTTTCTTCTGGGAGGGGGTTTCCTTTGCCCCAGTCTTTAGGCCGTTCTTCCTCCTTTTTTCTATAAAATCTTTCTTGAGGTTTCTCAAAAAGAGGGGAAAAAAACAATAAACTTAGCTTACAACTGGAATTTTTGCAAATAATCAGCACTCTTGGAAGAAGAGAAGAGTAGATTACTTACTGGCACTTGCAGAACAGGATCGTGAAGAGACTGACACAAGATAATATCGCAACCTCCAAAAATGAGATGTGACAAGGTCTCATCATGTCTGTTCATGAACCTCACATTTTTATCCTGCAATAATGGATAGTTGCTAAGAAAAAATTTATCTGGTTGAACTGTTCTAAATCATGTCAATTTAAAAACTAGCAACCAAAAATCTAACCAATTACCAGAATCATGCACTATATGCTACATAAAATGAGGAACTAATCATGTCAGATAACAGTAAGATTATCATAGTGTCACTTTTCTTAATGCTTGCCTTATTGTGTTAATGCTTGCCTTATTGTGTGTGGTGCCCAGTAGATTACTAGATTCATGAAATGAAAGAAAATAGATGATAACAACAAAAAGCAAGTACCTCAATTTGTATTTGAAGAGATTTTAATTCCTTGTGTCTACTTGTCATTTCGCCAGTTGTCATGAAGATGAACTATAAGAAATTGGTTAACACTCATCATCCCATGAGATGAATTTTGTATAAGAAAAGAACGAGCTTACACAAACTAGATATATCAAAAATAATATATTTATATTCACCCAACTAAACTGATTGCTTCCACCATAAATATCAGAGTATAGACCATAAATTTCCACTAACTTCAAAATCAAGCATATCAGCAAGTAAAACGTTTCAATAGAATACAGCGTGTAATTTATAGGGAGAAGATTACAACCTGGACACCCATTCTGGTACCATACTGAACAATTGCTCTCAGGTTCTCTGTGTCAACATCTGATGCATCAGACAAAAAGCATCCAACCTGTTGGGGAATGGGTAGTGGATTAGAAATACACAATGTAAAAGGTATTGGTGTATAAGCATCTTATAGCTGCAGTATTCAAGCAAAGAGCAGAAGGAGCAATACTGATGTAAACAAGGTGGTGATTTCTTATTAATGATCAAAAGATAACAAATGAATACAAAACCAGCCCCTTATATAGGCTGGATAACTAACCTAAAGTGAAAACTTAAAGAGTTAAACTAACTACCCGCTTTAATAGGCTGTAAAACATAAAAGGGGCTGCCATTTTTCCAAAATAAAAGATAAAACTAACCAAGAAAGGTAAAAATAAAGACCTCTTGGATATACACAAGAAAGGACAAGAACTTTCAAGAAAACATAAGAAAGGACAAGATGTCCTACATCAAATACAGCATGAAAATAAGAGCAGTGCAGTAAAAATAAAGGGAAGGCTGCCTGGAGGTCACTAATAGACCATTAACTTCTCGCCTAAAATCAAGGTCAGAAATTTAGTTTGAAGGAGAAAATGATAAAATGGAGATGCAACAAACATATATATATGCATGTGCATGGGTAAGTATGCCGATAAGCACCCATAGAGTTTGAGTATGCAAGGAGAAGAAAGGTGTAGAAAGACGAAATTAAGCACTTGTGGCAACTGATAATTGACTAGGGAATTAATTAGCAAGGCGGTGCTGATGGTAGGAGCATTCAAAGTTCAGTAGAAACCAACGTCCTTTTTTTGAATTTGCAAGTAGGATATCCAATCTTATTTATAGGAAGCCAACTTTGTTGGAAGAACAGAAAGGAAGGCTCTCAAAATCCTTTGTACCTGTGCATTTTTTCAAGCACTATACAAATATTAGCATTTGAGTTCTACCACAATGGTACCCTTGGAGAATTGTGGAAGAATTTTGGTATGAAATAGTAGCAGTATGTAAAATCATGATTGAATGTAATCGAGAAACGACAGGATTTGAATTCTAACGTAGAAGACATAGCCAGTTCAGGATGAATTGATGACAATATTGGGCTCAAGTGCGGAAGTGTTGATGAAACAAGAATGTCCACGCATGGAGAGTTATTGACTCCTACTATGCCCACAGAAGATGAGGAGGAAAGGCAGCCAATGGAACACCTTCGTTCAACCACCAGATTCTTCTGCTGTGTACAAGGCTGGAAGAGTACCAGAGTTCTACATAGAACAATAGTAGGCGCTTTTTTTCATGGATGTGATCCTTGTGGATGACTCTTTCAAGTAGAGCATTTTCTTTCATCAATTGGTTAACATAGAAAATTTTTCGGGCAAGGAGAGGTTGTTTACACCTTCTGTATCCAAGAAGTAGATGAACGAGGGAAGGCAGCCATCGGATCACCTCCTATTCAACCATTGGATTCTTCTGGCCCTGGCATGTACACAACTGGAGGAGTTCCAAAGTTTCAGGTAAAACATTAAGAGATGCCATTTATTCATGGAAGTGGAATCCTTATGGATGACAAGTAGAGATATATTATTTAAGGTCAATTGGGATAAGAGGGCCAAATTGCAGTTGATTTAAAACTGCCTATAAAGCCTAATCCTCAAACATTGCATGAGAAGGGACTTTTACTTCAGGTATAACAAAAAAAAAGGTATTTAACGAGGCATCTTGACAGAGAAAACAGAGACACTGTTATTTCATGACTGTTTTCACTTTTCACTAATGAAGATAGACAAATTCCAGTGATGCGTGGCGTACTAAAATGTGATGCTAGATAGCTCGGGTATCCTGGACACACGATAATTCAACAAACGCGTCACAAGATTATTCAGAAGAGAACATAATTTAGTTGACCATTGAACCTATCTACATATAGCCTCTATAATGGATGCAACATTCATGTCTATCACCTGGAGAACTTTCAATATCTTGAAAGAAAACTTCACAAAATGGTTTGCAATTCATGAACAAAATCTCATATGAGAATTGGCGCATAAAAGTTTTTCAAGTTACCAAGATTTTCTTCCTCGAGCCACTGAATTACTTTTTAGTATCAGAAAGCAATATAAGATCGTGACTTAAAAACCTAAAGATTCAAGAGCATTCCAGAGCCTACTTGAGCAATAGTAGGATACTCACGGTAATAATAGAAGAATTCTCAGCTAATCCGAGCTTTTGCTGCAATGCGATTTTGCATACCACTTTTCCTTTCATATCATCTGCACTATAATTTTCTGGAAGAATTTTATCTTTTTCAGGATTCCAAGACGAGCTCTCAAACCCACAAGGAGCAACAATCAATTTGTCCCTGCAATAAGGCAATAAGCAACAAGCAGGAAGGAAAAAAAAAACTCATCCCGCACAACATTTTACTGGCAGGGGTGATCAGTTGCACTTTGACCTAGTAACTGAAGAATAGGTTGCCATCAAATAGAATTCTTAAGTTTTATATGAGATACGCAAAGTAAGATACTGTATATGAAAGAAAAAAATATATTGTATGTGTATGTGAGAGAGTGAAGACGAGGCAGGCACTTGGAATGCCTGATAGAAAAATGTTTTTCAGTGTTGCCTGGCAGGAGGTCGATCACCTGAAGCCAAGTAATAGAATTGTGAAATTACTAATGAAGTTTACTTATACAAGTAGAAAGAAAGGTGGGGATGGGCAAGGCACAAAGTAGGTTAGTTAGCAGAAGGGAGGGAAATTATTTTGTACAACAGAAGGTAGTGTAGGGCCCTTGGGTAGTTATGTAGGAATGTGTTTATATATATGCTGATCAGTATGTGGGAGGTAGGTTGGAATTTTGCATCTTTAGGGAGAGAATAGACCTCTCAAATTTTCCATGGCCTTCTTCCTTTTTTCATTTTGGCAAAATATTACAAAGCAGTGCGTAGTTTCTATATTAGTTGTCTACTAAAGAATCATTTATCAAGTTTCAATCAATTAGAAAAAGGAAAATTAGTATGAAACGTAATCCAAGAAAGAACTCAACCAATCCAGTTTCAGGAATTGAAAAAGACTACTACTTACTTGTGCATGTTTAAGGTAGTTTCCAAACCATGACTCAAACTATGAATTATACGGCCTTTTGAATGTGTGGATGACATTATTACAACTTTATTGGAGTAAACAATTCCACCCTGAAAAATTCACAGGCAATATATTACATGATACTAGACAATGATAAGAAGCATGAATTTCAATCGACACCTTAGGATATAAATCAAAGGTTTAAAATAAACAAACATTTCATATTCTATACCATTCAAGCATACTGAACTTTCCACTGTCAAAAGAACTGTCAAGAAGTTCGATCAGGGTTGTGGAACTACATGCACTATTCTCAACACCAATGAGGTCTATATATAACTCTTCAAGAATTTAATACAAAGAAAATCTTTTAAATATTTTCCTCTGACAGGTAAAACTAGACTGCCTTACAAGAGAAACAAGAGCAAGACTGTAAGGCTAAAAATTTAAGATTGGCCTTCTAAGAAATGCATATATATTCTACATTCTATACCTTCATCATGTTTGCAAGATGCGTATTGGAATTGTCTTGCAGACGATCAGGACGATGAAGTCTTGCAGGATCAAGTCCACATAGTGCTAGCTTCTCCGGTTGTACAAGAGACTAGGATATTTTTCACGTAGGACAATTTTAGATAAACATCTTGGAGAACACATTTTAAAAACTGCAAAAAAAGACATTTCTAACTTGCCTGTGCATGGATGTCGTGACATGTGAATAAAATTCTAGAATCTTCCAGTCCCTATAAAAATGGGTAAATGACATCAATTTAAGAAAAAGACAATCCTAAAAAATTAACAGAAGCGATGTAGCTAAGCATGTATAGATTGTTTAGCTATTAAGTTCTTGTTGTCTTAGTAATTGCCAGGTCAATAAACCAAAAAGTTCAGTTGTATATAATAATGGAAAGCAATGTTTAACAAGGTAAAAGAAAAACCACTTTCCGTGTTTAATTCACAGCGAGTATTTCATCCAAAAAAAATGTGATGGAAAAACAACCCATCCAGCCAAAAAGCTCCATGCAGACTCCTTAAAATTAAAAGATACAAGCTCCAATATCCACCAATTAAGAATAAATCGAAGATAACAAAATAGTGAACTGGATTGCTATTTGCCACAGTAGTTGAGTTTTCTTCTTGGTTAACCAATTCTACCATAGAATTTCTAAGCAAGTCCACTACAGCAACAGAAACCTTCGTAGAAGAATTTTTATTGACCAAGAAAGTTCAAAGAAAAACATTAACAGCAGGTGGATAAAGGTTTAGATAAGTTTTCAGCCGACTATCAAAACATCCCTTCTGTATAAAAAAAGAAGTGCTGTTTTCTCAAAATCTGAAGTCATGGAGCACAAACCATCAACTATCTTGACCTTTTAAGCCAAACCCATTTTTTTAAATCGCCATTTATATATTTTCACTCTCACAAACCTTTGCTCTGGTTTCATATTTCCCTTACTAGTATTTCCAGTTGCATGAAATTTTTGCGCAACTAACTTTTATGCAGTAAAAAGATTACATATCACCTGTCCGTGTCCAGTGTGGGACAAAGGTAAATTATTTTCTAACATAGATTAACATGATGTCATAGATTCAGAAAGGTACTGATATGGAAACAAGAGTTCAGCACTTAAATAAATTTGAAAATATAATATGAACCTAAAAAATGTATTAGGAGAAAAAGAAGCAGAAACAAGAGATACTAATTACAAGTTAAACCTGTTGAACAAAAATGTCCCAGAAAAGCGGTCCTACTATAGCAGTCTGCCAATTGTGTATGTGTAACACATTAGGCTTCTTGCCAGATTTCACAATATAATCCAATGATGCTCGAGAGAAGTACATAAACCTGAAAACATGAGAATAACAAAATAGGTGAGATAAAGAAGCATGCATTTGTTTCTTTCGTTGAAGAAAATTGTTGTTCCTCATTGATAAGATTCATAATGAGATTTTTAACTAGAATCTTTTGACATTTATCTCAAGTTATATTCTACGAAATTCATGGATGGCCAGTGATCATTGGAAACAAAACTTCACAATCACATTGGCCGGTCGATGACCATATTGGTTCAGAATCTAAATCCTAGATCAGTTTCGTATCCTAAATTAGAATATGCATAACTGACAAACTTAATAAAGTTCGATTAATTGTAGCCTGTAGGGCATGGAATAGAATTTTCCTTTCCAAAGGCATGGGAGGTCGATAAGGTAGAAGGGAAACAGCAGGAATTTTTATATGCTAAGCTTTTTGACACAATTGATTGCAAGCCTAGAAATTGGTATAGGCATTCAATAAGCATAGGCAGAGTTTGTACTCGGCGGAATGCTCAAATGAAGTAAAAATGTCTTGTCTTGGTAGCCATAATCAGCCTTGGCCATCAGGGAAAAAATCTACTGGTTGGATCTATTCACTTACCGTTCGAAGTCGTCAGAGTATCCATGTGCCTTCTCACGGTTGAAAAATGATGAGTAATACAAAGGTTGAATGAAAGTAACCCCTATGCCACAGACAACACTGTACAAGGACGTGAGATACAAGAATTATATTCAGTAGGTTCCAATTCCCATGCTAATTTTACATTTCAAGTAGTTTCTTTTTTAGAAATAAATAAATAAATAAAACAATTATACAATTTAGACTCACCCAGTCCATATTTTGTTTCCATGTAGTTGACCATTAAAATACGAATAGTACTCCACCTCAATCTCTCGTAGCCCTTGAACCTTATTGAGTTCCATGCTTCCATACCTTAAAAGCAACATGTTGAACTTAAACTTCGGAATCCATCTTTGAATAAGAACTAAAAGAGTGAAGATCTATCGAATTTAATGATGCTCCTGAAACTAGAAAAATAGAATTTGATTTCTCTTATAAAGAAAATAATTCAAACAAACAGGAAATTGGACAATAAGCAGATGTCCACGGTAGACCACTCTATACCATTATGCTTCACCTACAGGCTTGTTTGTAAATATTCTGTAAGTTATTTAAGGTTCGCTATAGTTCCAGAACCAAAAAATGTAGTCATTCAAGATCTAAACTTTCTTACTTCCGGGTGCTGTGGTCACTCAGAGCTCCCATCGACCGACAATTTCCAATCATGAAATACACATGGCTCGTCATAGGTTACACAAATCCAATTGGTAAGAAGATAAAAGCTAGCAGGAGCTAGACTTCAAAATAATTTCCTTGCAGTGACCAAAGATTTACTTTTCAATGAAAGGATTAATGGTTGGATGCAGTTTACGTCATTAAACTTTGACACTCCCATCTAACCAAATTCTGGAGGACAAATACTTTATGGATGATGCCAAGCATAAAGAAAATTAAGGCACTTTGAATCATGCATCTTTTTGGAAAATACACTATACAGATAGTAAACGGAAGTTGGAAAATACACTATGCAGTCATTTAGATAGGGCTGTGGCAGCTGCTTAATGGTACTGGTTCACAATAGACAAAAGAGAAAATCAACGACAAGAGCCAGATTCTATGAAAAGGCTATCCTCTTTGCCTCTGTTCCTTACAAATAGAAAGTGGAATCCTACATCGGCATGGCAGCCATATGGTTTGCAGTAATCATGCAACCAATGACAAGACTTGATGAAACTAATTAACAAAAGGGAGACCTTTACTTTGGTAAGATAACCTCCACCAAGTGGCCCTTTCTTTGTAGAGCTTGAGATAACCCTGTTACAAAAGATGCCACCGCTCCAAAAGAGGCTATTGGAGCCATTTCAGTGCAAATGTGGACGATGCGAAAACCATTCCTGAATTGAACAGAATACTGTGAATTGATAGATTACAATAAATAAATGAATTGACTTGGAGGGTAGGAAAGATGAAGTACATGGAAGATTAATGAAACTATAAGTGCCCGAGGAGTGTTAGGAACATGACAATTCAACTGTAATTAAGAATCTCTTTGTCAAATTATTGTATGTCATGTTATATAGCTTTCAAAGACTAAGGATAAATTCGACATACTTTTAGTTAAAACATTTTTTTAAAAGATACTCGTTCTTAAAAGTAAAAGCATTTTCAATAAAAGAGATTTTAATTAAAACACTGTATGTTTGGTTACATTCCCTTAAAAGTGATTTTAAGTACAAGTTGGTTCAGTTGCACTACATATAAAAGTAATTCTACAAATATCAAATCACCGTGAAGTCATTTTAAAGTGATTCATAATCAATCACTTTTTGGATAATCAACTTTAAGTGCTTCTTAAAGCTAAACAAACTCTAAGCCATCAATATATCAAGGTTGTTGTAACTTGTAAGACAATCTATGATTACGCAATATTTCTGTATCAGAATACTGTGCACGGATAGATTATTATAAATAAAAAGTTGACATTTGACTTGGAAGGGGGTAGGAAAGCGGAACACATGGAAGATTATTCAAACTATAAGTGCCTGAGAAGTGTTAGTAACACGACACTTCAATTACAATCAAGAATCTCTTGTGAAATTATTGTATGTACATGTTAAATAGCTTTCAAGCACTAAGTCATCAACATATCAAGGTTGTTGTAAAATGAAAATTGTGTTTTGAAGTGAAAGTTTAGAAAGTTTACCAGCTTAGATTTATTGAACCAGTAACGATATGGAATTCTCTGTTGGTTCTTAAGCAGCAGGCAAGCATAAAGACAAAACACATCCTTTATATGTTTAATTAGAATATTAAATTGTGATAAAAAAAAAATAGAATATTAAAAGTACTGACGCCATTTTACAGTTTAAAGCATAATCTTTAGATGGTGAGAAGAAAAGGGAAAAAAGAAATTGAATTGCAAATTCAAGTAGATAAATTACTTATTGCTTCTGTAAGAAAACTGACGTAGCTCTGCTAGCAGCTCAGCATCTTTCTTCTGCAGGATGTCAGAGAAAGCATCAAGTATGCTAACTTTGTGATCCATTACAAGCTGTCTCATTTTAGATGCCTCTTCAGAGCTAATCACACTAGTGAGAACCATAGAATCAATCCGAAGTAGCAATTCCCAACATATTGATGCCTGATCTGGTTCAAACGACAGCCCCATGAAACATGTTACAACTTCAATCTTCCATTAATCAGGTACCTTAATTTTTTTTCTTTTTTTCCTGTTCATCTGATTAGATGACAAACTTTTGATTTCGAAGTAATAACAGAGAGAGAGAGAGAGACAAACAAAGCAAATAAGAAAGGTACAGAAATATTATCCAAACAACAAGGCATCATATTGTCAATCAGAAAAGGAGAATGAAAATCAACACCTCGAAGTAATATTGAGTATCAGTTAACATCAGTCGGTCAGGTAACAGTTAGATTGGGTCGGGACTATTTGTCACCTTTTCTATCCATAGCCTGCATTTCATACTCCAATTCCTCGATCCTTTGAAGCAGTGAGTTTTTCTCACTGATTGCTTTGTTCAGCTCCTCTATAGCAAGGACACGTTGTTTATCCAAGTACAAGATATCTGAGTAATACAGTCCATATGAGAATACAAACAACAAAAGATTGAATGGAGTTCAAAGTACAAGAAATGACTGTCTTGAAGCAACAAATCTAAAAACATGAAACAGTAGAGGAAATACTCTGCTGAGCTTCTCTGAAGAGTTGCCAAATTTCGCTGTTTTTTGCCAGTAATTCACCATCTGATGACTAACGAGCAAAGCGAAAATAAGAACTATTACATTCACTAAATGGACAAGTAAATAGACATATCTGAAGCAATGAGGACTTACCTTCGCCATCTGTGCACCCTCACGTCTTTCCAACCTAAAGTTAGATTATATAGACTTAAGCTTTCATAGATGATAAAGCTACTAAAATACGAAAAGTACCTAGAGATAAGTGCCAAGGCAAAAGAAAGCCAAGAATGTTTAAGAAAAATTACTCCGATTGCGATGACACATTAATCAAGCCGTTAAGATCTCCATCTCCGCTGAAACAAATAGAGAGCTTAAATAGTCAAGAAGTCAAACACTACATAGTTGATAAAAGAGGGAAATTAAATTCTGGTCAGACAAGGAGTAAAAGAATTGGCAAACAAACATGTTTCTCACTGTCACCATCCTAAGCTCAAATCAGCTCTTACACGTAAACTTTGAACTGGAAAGAGTACAGGAAAGGCATAAGCAAGAAGCGACATAGACATCGTGTGGCTTTAACGCTCTATTTCGAGAATGAGTTTCCCAAAACTAGCAACATTGAATTGCTCGACAGACCAATACTCGGAGTGTTTCTCTTTTCATTTGAATTGAATACAACATGGACTTCAAACCTCCAATTCAACAAACTGAACAGGAGAAGTTATATTATAACAGCGTAGCAGGCATAAAAATCACATGCAACTCAGCACGATTACAATAATTCCACGAGATTAACTAATCCAAGGAAACGAACAAAACGGGATTGGAGAACAGGAAACTCACCTTGAGCAACAGAGAGTTCGAGCTCGAGCTTCTGCGGATTTGGAGTAGGCAGTGCTGTACTTAGGGAAGGGAAGACGAGAAGAGAAAAGAGTTGTCGTTAGCGCATGAACAGCCATTTTGCTCAGCCTGAAGAGATCGCCCACGGTGCGGGAATTTGGTGAATGAAGATGGTGATTGAGCTGATTAACGTTGAAAGCTCAAAATGAACACCCACATAAACGGAGGTCTAGAAAGCAAATGCTAGAGCTCAGCTGTGGCAGCTTTGCGTCGACGGAGGGTGAGTTCCGAATTCAATCAGCTCTCCATCGTAAGAACTAAAGAGACGATCACGTACGTAGCGCTGTTCCAAAGGATGATAGTCATTAAAAGAGAACCAAGCAGAAGAGGATGGAAGTTGGAACGTGAACTTTTTCCTTTATATCTTTCTGTTTATGGTAAGAATATCACTGTTATACTTATTACCATCGCAAATACTGGTGACGATTTTTTTTTTTTTTTTTTTTGGAGATACAAATACTGGTGAGTATTCTTACATGTTAATGATAGTTTTAAGGGTAATGTATCTTTAAAAAGTATAATTTATATTTTGTTAAGAAATATGAGGTTGAAGTCCTTCCTCACAGATAGATTAGTTTTTCCTTTTTATTCTAATAAAGGTCTGTGGTGTTTCAAAAAAAATATAGTTTTTTTTTGTTTGAAAAGGCTCAACTAATTTTATTTTATTTTATTTTATTTTGAAAACGCTCAACGAAATTAGTTAACATATGTATTATTAGTCAAAATTCAAATTCACAAACGACATAATCTTTAGAATATATCATTGGTCAAAAGACCTATTCAATCATTTAGTAAATTACCACATTTGTTCCGCTCTCAATTTAATCTACTTTTTAAAATGTTCAACCAACTTACAGTCTACAAGTAACTGAACTAAAGGCAGTCTACAGAGATAGGAGATTCATATCCCCAACCAATGTTAAGTAAGAAAATAAAAACAAATTCTTCAAAAAAAAAAGTTTCCAATGCTCAAATTGTAGATGAACATTGAATCCATATCGGAAAAAACTTGTCTGCATACCGGTATGTAGAAAACTCCCTGCATACTACCATTAAAACGTTGATAACTAAGAGAGATAACAAAAAATTCTCATTTTCTCCCTTTCTCTTTTTTACTTGTCAAGATTTTAATGGAATATGTAGGGAGATCGGTATGCAGGCAAGTTTTGTTCATCCATATCCCCTACCACAGGGTAATCTCCGTCCGAGTGAGGACAGGTCGCCCGATTATAACCAGCCAACCAGCCACAATTTTAGATTGGTGCTCAGCGGTCAGCTACCCAGCACCAATCCCTCCATCCCCACTGTCTGTACAACAAATTTCAAATCCTCGATGTAATGAATAACAAAAACAAAAAAAAAAACAAAACAAAACGAACGTCTCCATCACAAATTTTCTTTACTTCTTTTCCAAAATGAATAGGAGAAGAAAAAACACAAGTCACTAGAATTATTGAAACGGAATGTGAATTGGGTCGCCATAAAGCCTTGGGTAAATACAGGGTGACTTCAATGTTGTTGGCGAAGTTAAAAATTAATTTTCGCAATCTACAAAAAGGAAATCCCCATAATTTAAGCAGCAGCGCAGCTATTTGCACTAAAGAAATTGAGATTACAACTGTGATTTGAAGCGAATGGGGGACTTCTTCGATGATTTCATCAAATTAACAAATATTAAATCTACCCAAAAAAATCACTAACTGCTGCCCTTCGCTCTTTTAAGCCTTTTTAATCTCGCACGCCTCTCCCGTTCTTCTTCTTCTTGGATCAGACGAAGTTGCTCTTCATCCTCCTTCCTTGCTATTTTGGCACTGTATGGCAAGTAAAAATATGTAAATATAGAATGGAGGAGAGAACCTTCGATTGCAAGGGAAAAAAAATCTGTATTCCATGAATAGAGTAAATTATAATAGTTTTACCTTCTTTTCTCCTCCTCCATTATATCTTCGAAATTGGCCTCCATATCGCTATCATCATCATCTCGGGAAAATCTTTCAGGATTATATCTGCAGAGAAGTCAGAAACAGTGTGTTGGAATGAAATGATATCAGAATATACCAAAAGGAAAATAGTGCATCCTAAAACAATTACTCTATCTGCAAGAGTCAAGAAACTATGGCATTTTACATGATAAAAATAAAATGAATGACCATTAAAGATCAATAGGTTTGGTTTTGCATGCTAACATGCATCCAACCATAGTGTGGTGTCACGGGGCCTTCTCTCCTCTGAAACTGACTTCTAAAAACAAAAGAGATCAATGAATAAAAATCTTTACCCGAACATTTTTCTGATTAGACTGATAGCTTCTCCACCGTCATCATCATCCTCGTCATCAGAGTATGGTCTTGCAGGCCTCTTCTTGGGTCGATGATCATTCATAGCTGGACGAGATGAAACTTGTCTTTGTGGTGGTGGCTTGCTTATCTGTTAGTTTCATCACACAGTTAAGAGTTGTACATCCATCACCAGCTAAGGAAATTATTTCTAAACAAATGGAACGTGAGTTTAGCATGAAAGGACATAAAACCTGAGGTCTTGACGACGACACTGGCCGATTCGGTGCTACTTTAGCCTTAGCAGGTGGTCGCATTTCATTCCTCTTGTCTTCAAGCTTTTTCGATGGTAACGGCTTGTGCACACTAGGTACAGAATTCTTTGTACCTGGTAGAGAAGGCTTCTTCTGCATGAGAGAAGATGGGGCTTTTGGTGCCACCATTGGCCGGCCAAGACCATTCCCGTTGTTGCTATTGCCCACTGGCCGGCCAGGACCATTCCCATTGTTGCTATTACCCATTGGCCGGCCAGGACCATTCCCGTTGCTATTACCCATTGGCCGGCCAGGACCATTCCCATTGCTATTACCCATTGGCCGGCCAGGACCATTCCCGTGGTTGCTATTACCCAACTGTTTCTTAGCCTTCATTGCTGACAAATTGAGATTGCCAGAAGATGCTGACTTGTTTTTGGACTGCATTTGGCCATTCATAGGAACAGATTTCTTATCTTTATGACCAACATGAATATTCTGACGAGGATTGCCCGGAGGCTGCTTGCTTTTCATGGGAACCTGAGCTGAACGAGCCTCTAAAACAGGATCAAAGGAACAATAATAAGTTCTCACATTCTATGTAGATTTTAACTTTTTAAAAAGAAAGTTTCTAATTAAAACACGACAGCTACACAATTGACATGATCCAGGAGCAACATACCAGTACTTGGAGCAAAAACACTTGTTGAGGACTCTTTTGTAGGAGCAGGAACATGCGCATCCTCAGAAAATAGAAAGGAATAGTCTCTGGTGTCCTTCAGCTTTTGAACTTTCGTTTTCTTCTGCATGATAATTCATTATATCCATCAATCCAATATGGAAGAGACAGAGGGAGAACGGTAGAATGAGAGAGAAAGAGTATAATCTAACAAAGAAATGCCAAAGTACCTCACTTATGACTTTCGGTGGAACCCTAGGTTTGGAAGCTGCACTGTTTGAACCTTGACTCTTTTTATTCTGCCAACACAAGCATAATAATCATCAGGTTTAATATTCTTCGAAGACCATTAATAAATGCACTCAAAATCTAACATTGCAAATGCAAGAGATTGAACAAAATCCTTTTTCCCGCATTGGATTCTGACAATCGGTTGAACATAAGTCTACATATGATGAAACAGCAAGTAGCATAACACTGAATAAATAAATAAATTTTCAAATAATGTTCACCCAGCCATCTTTAAAATAGAAGAAAAATTGAATCAAGTTCTTTGCAAAAATAATTAAGTTGTGTAACCATATGGGTATACCAATATACATGATATGCATGTTCAAGGTAGCTGTGAAGAATTGAATAGTTTTTTAATATATTTTATTATAATTTTAAAAATATAAATATAAATAAATAAAACAGCAATCTTTCTCCGATTAGTCTTTTAAAACCATATAAATGCACAAAACTGGAACCAGCAACAATATGGAGGTTATGATACTTACACCATGAACGTAGTCAGAAACCCTAGATGCCAAGTGCTGATTTTCTAATAAAGACTTGCTTTCTTGAATTACTCTTTGAGAAATGACAGGTTGAGAAGGTCCAAAGAATGAACCAAAACTGCACCGATTGACATAAACATTTCAAGCATTAACATCTGATTTGAGATGTTATAAAGGTGTATAGTTGGAAGTAATATGCATTTTGGGTTCATAACAAAGAAGAACAATCTTTTCACTGCAACAGCAACCAACTGCTGGAACAGCATTATAGGAAATAAAAGGAGAAAAGACAGAACAGGCACACTAGAAAACCTTGCAATAGTTGTTTTCAAAGATTTTCCAACAATCTAAGATCCAAAAAACATGTCTTTGATTTATGTCATTAAAAAAAATGATATACCTACAATTCATAGATGCACCCCCATCCAAATGTAATTTGTAAATTATACTAGTCTCTACTTAATTCTCTTTGGCCCTCATCATGTACAAACATGTTGTGACCAAAACTCCATCATGTACAAACATTTTTACTCCGAACTAACTTCAACATTATCAGCTGCTAACATGATAACATAAGAAAATAAATGCACAAACATGTTGTGACCAAAACTCCATCATGTCGAGCTTCAGGTTGTAACTTACTTGTCATAAGGAAGCTTCTTCTTGTCATTAGGCTTCAAGTGAGAACCACCATCTCTTTTTGACTGCCTTCTAATTTTTTCTTTCAGCCGTTGCCTTAGTTCAAGGTATTCTATTTCTTCCTTGGTAGGCTTACGGTCCTCTACCTCTTCATATTCCTCCTCCTCTTCTTCATCCATTTGTTCATCACCTTCATATTCTTCATACTCATCATAGTCTTCCATCGAATGCTCCATCTATGCTACACAACAAGAATAATGGCATAAACTTACAGAGAATCTCCAAAAGGAAAGAACCATGTATATTTTTTTAACGTCACTCAAGATGGCATCCCACCCATGTTTCTAAAATCAAGCATGAGAGCTTCATAACATTCACATTTTTAAATGCAAAACACCAGAAAACAAAATGAATTTATAAGAATGGGAAAAACCACAACCGGGGTATATAATTGCCAACAGCTAAATAAATAAATATGTTGACTAACAACATGATATTTCGCGGAAATAAAATACAGCTTCTCCCGAAGCTAAATGATGAAATTCTCCACACATCAAACCGTAGGGTAGTCCAGAACTCCATCAATTTAAAAACTTCGAATGAAAAATAGAGGTTATTTTGCATTTCAAGAACTAAGATTATCTCATCGATAATTACCCTAATTTTCATATCAAAACTGCCCGATTCCTCGTTGAAATATAGTTCCCTCATTCGAACATTACAAAAACCCTAGACCTATTTTATCGAACCAAAACCAAAAGGCAAAAACTGAATTAGAAATCTCGATTTAATAGAACCCAAAGAATCGAACTTGATTTCGCGAAAAACGGTTTCGGCACAACAACGAGATCGATCGAGCAAGAACGAATCCCCGTGAAAAACAAAAACGAACGAAATAATAGATTCAAATCAATCAAACCCTAACCTAACCCTGGCAATAAAAATAAAAAAAAAAAACCACAATCGTAATCGAAACGGCAGATCTCGAATCCCAAAATCGACAAACATCGAACCTATCAAACGTAACACAAGAAGATTGAAAAAGACAAAAGAAAATAGAAAACAAACCGAAATTCACCGCATCGCGAAATCAAAATCAGATCGAGATAAAAAAAAAATATATATATATATATATACCTGAAATGGAAATCTAGAGAGCCTGGAATCGGATGGAACCCTTGGCGAAATCGAGCAAAAAGAAACGGAGAAAAGCGGGGGGAAAGGAGAAGGCGAGAGATCTGCAAACGGATTGCAATGGCGAACGGAAAAGAGGGGGCTCCGCTGGGGTAAGATAGATATAATAGAGAGCGGAAGGAGAAGGGCCGAGAAGCAAAGGGGGCATTACTAACGTGCGCATGGGGCGTCGTGACCTATTCATATTGTGAGTTCGGGGGATCGACTATGCGGAGGCCTCGTTAGTCCGTTTAGGAAAAAAAGAGTTTCCAAAGTCCATTATTAAAGCCGAAAAGATTCCCTCCTTTTTTTTTCCTCTTAACTTTTCTTAATTAGAACTAACGATTCATCGTTTTCCGCGTAATTTTAGATTTTACGCGCTTTAATCCCTTTTCTCTCCTTCTCTCGCCCTCTATGTTTGCCCTACAAATTACTAACGCTAATCTGCGTTTAAGTTACGCGGGATGTTCATCGGTTGCTACCTGTCTTATTGGGCCACTTGGTTGGCCCAATCGTATACGTCTTTCGACCTACCACTCGGCCCATTTACAAGGATTGCTTCGTCATTGTCTTAGGCCCGCTTAATAAACATTCAGTATTTTATTTGAAAATTATGGAGTTCCCTTTTTTTTTTCAATTTCTTTACCATGATTTTCATTTTTATTTTTTTAAAACAGTTTTCATCTCTAACATTTGAATTTTTGGCCAACATTGAAAAACAAACCTAAGTTTTTGAAAACTATTTTTTTAGTTTTCAAAACTTTTTTTTTTCATATTTGTCAATGTCACATTTGAATTCTTAGTCAGATTTCAAAACAAAAACAAGTTTTTGAAAATTCTCTTGTTTTCAAAACTTGATTTGGTTTTTTAAAAAAATAATGAAGACAACGAAACAAATAAATCAATACATGTAAATCACCTAACTATGCTCACTTTGGCACATGCATATATATTTAATTGATTAATTAGATGAATGTAACCATCTTTTTTATAATTAATACCATTATCTATTTTGCCTAAAAAATACCATTATTTATTTTATTACAGTTATTTCTTTTAAAACTTTTTTTTTATAATAAGTTATTTCTTTTAATACTTGACAAATAATTTAGAGGAAAAAATATAGATTTAAATGGAAAGTATACAACAATTTAAATAAATATTCATAAATTATAAATTACTAACAGAAAATACAAATTATGATATTATAGGTTTATTTTAGTCATGGTAGCTAAATTATAATTCAATTTCAATATAATATAGAAGGCACATCCTTGGAGATATTGTTTTTTCTTAATCTGAAATTGACATGTACCCCGACCAAGAGGTCAAAGGTTCAAAACCCTCCAAATGTTGTATTAAAAAAAAATATGTGAAATTACAATTACAATAATTCAGTATAATATAGAAGGCATCCTTGGAGAGGTTTATTTTTCTTCTTAATCTTAACTTCAAACCAACAGTGAAAACACAATTTATAATATTTGTTGAATTTAGACACTTGAAAATATGGTGATTATAGTATAATAAGTCTCCATATAGAGATAGAGATTAACGTGATATTTTAACCATGGAATTGTTTTGGCTTTTCAAAAAAAAAAAAAAAAACCATGAAATTGTTTTGGTGATTGTATTTTAAATCGTTTAGTTGTGATCTCACATTTAAATAAAAATCTATTTCATCCATCAAAAAGAAAAAAAAAACAAAAAATATATATATATTTTTTATAGTTCTTTAATTTTGCTAAATAATATAACTAAATTTATCATAATGTCTGCATATATATATATCTATATATATATATATATATATATATATAGCAGTCCAGCATTGAATATTATTAAAAAAAAAAAAAAAAAAAAAGTCAGACATTGAATTTATAAATAAACAATCCATATTTTATATTAAATATAGAATAATACTTATCTCTATAGATGGGTGGACATCTTCCTATACACAACCATATATATATAGCAGTCCAGCATTGAATTTATAAATAAATTCCTTATACGAAAAGGGATAAAATAAGATTTTTTTAAAATTTTATTTTAGTCTATATCTCATAATTGTCAAAAATTTAATAGTGGCAATATATCTACACGCATGAACAACCAAATTTAACTATATAGCAATTAAAATAAATCTCTGTAAAAGTTTATATTCTGAATAATGAAGTCAGCCGAATATATATATTCTGTTTGTTTTTTTTTTTTTTTTTTTGGAATTCCAGCAGTGTATTATATATAAAAGATGTTTATATTCTTATCGTATAAATTATAATCAAGACAATAAGAAGACGCTAAACAAGACAACAATTCTTCAGAATTTGCAGTATATTAATCTGCATAAAATATGTCGTACTCTGGTCTTTACATGACAACAATGCATTGAACCAGACCCTAATAAATCTCAACTATTTGCCTTTAAAACAGACGGAAACGGAAGCAACAGAGCTTCCTCAACAAATAGGCATAAACAAAATTTAAGGATCTAAACAGAAAATAATAATAATAATAATAATAGATGAATCACTTTCCACCACTGCAAACCCGTTTTTTTTTTTTTTTTTTTTTTTTTTTTTTTTTTTTTTTTTCATATTAAAAATTAGGACCAGCGGCAAGGATTTCCTCTGTCAGAGTATTGTCTTCACCAATCTTGTAATTGGTAAACGTCTCAAAATTGTTCTTGAACAGACTCGCCAGTTTCAGCAGCGTTTCTTTGTACGCATTCTTGTCCGACCACTGCAAAAAAAAAAAAAAAAAAAAAAAAAAAAACCCAAATCAAAATCAGCGAGAAATTGAGATAATTTTTTACCAAATACCATAAACGTCACTTTTCTTACAGTGTTCACTGGGTCCAAAATCTCGGAGGGAACTCCTTCAAGGGTGGTGGGGATTTCAAGGCCAAAGACTTCGGTTTTACGGTACTTGGCGTTGAGGAGCTCGCCGGAATGGATGGCGTCGATGATTTTTCTGGTGTATGAAAGCTTGATACGGCTGCCGGAGCCATATCGGCCACCGGACCAGCCGGTGTTGACTAGCCAGCCGGTGGCGCCGTGTTTCTTCATCTTGTCGGCGAGCATGGCGGCGTACTTGGTCGGATGCAACATTATGAAAGCCGCGCCAAAGCAAGCCGAGAATGTGGCTTGTGGCTCTTTTATACCGTCTTCCGTTCCCGCCACCTACAAATTTAACATAACAATGTCCAGTTTCACCCAACCACAACCACAAGGCTCCAACGAAAGTGAAAACTCACGGTAAAAAGTTGAAATTTTGTTTTTACCAACGCAGTGTATCCGCTGATGAAATGGTACATGGTTTGAGCCAAATTGAGCCTGCTAACGGGTGGAAGAACGCCAAATGCGTCACAAGCCAATAATATGACGTTCTTTGGATGCGGCCCCACGCATGGTATCTTAGCATTGGGTATGTACTCGATTGGATACGCCGCTCGAGTGTTCTCTGTACCAAAATACATAACAATTTGTTAAATTTGATCCCGATCATTAACTATTTAATCAATTTGAAATTCTCAATGTCTAATACATACCTGTAACTGACTTGTCAGTATAGTCAACCTCTCTGGTGTGCTCATCGAACACTACATTCTCCAACACTGTCAATCCAAATCATTTTGACGTGTCAACCCAAAAGTCAACATTTAATAAGGGGACTACTAAAAAATTATTGTTATTATTGTTACCGGTTCCGAACTTGATGGCGTTCCATATATCAGGCTCTTTCTCGCGGGAAAGGTCAATGCATTTAGCATAGCAACCTCCTTCGATGTTTGAGACGCCATTGTTGCTCCAGCAGTGCTCGTCGTCTCCGATCAAGTATCGGTTGTGATCCGTCGACAGAGTGGTCTTTCCAGTACCAGATAATCCAAAGAAGAGGGCAACATCGCCATTTTTTCCCATGTTGCAGCCAGAGTGCAAGGAGAGAATCTCTCGCTTGGGCATGAGATAATGCATAAGACTGAACAGTCCTTTCTTCATCTCACCGGCGTATTGGGTTCCAAGGATCACCATCTCCTTCCTCGCCAAGTTCACATCTATGCTAGTGGAAGATGTCATGTAATGTGTGAAACGGTTGCAAGGGAATTGTCCAGCATTGTATATGGTGAAATCTGGGGTTCCAAAATTCTCCAACTCTTCGTTCGTTGGTCGAATACACCTACCCAAAAAAGACAAATTCATCGATAATTGAGCTAATTGAGACTATAATCATCAACCCATTTAAAAAAGCTCAATTCTTTTCTTTTACTTACATGTTGTGCATAAAAAGCGAGTGATAAGCCCTGGCAGAGACAATTCGGACTTTGATTTTGTTCTCGGGATCCCAATTCAAGAACTGGTCGTTGATGAAGACCTTGTCGAGAGAGTTCAAGTAATCAACAGCTCTTTCTCTGTTGATCATGAAAGTGTGCGTGTCCATTTCAATGTTTGGAGATCCCCTGCAACCCAGAACAGAGCAAAGATTATGATCCAATTAAGTAAACAAGAGTATTCCATGTTGAAAGACGACGTCGTTTTATGAACACTTACTTTCCCCACCAGAGCTCCTTCTCGGTATTCTCATCCTTAACAACTCGCTTGTCTCTCGGCGATCGCCCGGTCTTTGCTCCAGAAAGTGTTGCCATTGCTCCTGTGGATGTCAAAAACGATCCCTTTTCGTACCTTATGGCTTGTTCGTACAACTCTGTAAACGACACCGTCTCTATTTAGCTTTTTTTTTTTTTTTTTTTTTTTTGATAACCTATTTAGCTTAAATATGAAGTGGTTTCGTTTAATTGAATATAATAAATAATAGAAGTTGCATACCGCGGATATTTCTCTGCACGTCACAGTTAAAATATTGACAATTATGATAGATAGAAATATGTTCTCATTTTCTACCTTTTCCTCTCTTAATTGTCAAGATTTTGAGTGTGTACAGTATGCAATCAAATATAAGTTTTAAGAATTCTTTTTTGTTTTAACCTGCAGGGGAGAGATTGTAAAGGACATGTGTGAATTTCAATGAACTGTCACTTATGTTGATCGCGGGTATGAGTTGACGATGTGCCACGTGTGCCTTCAAACTTCCAGTTTTTCGAGCCGGGTCTCCTTTCACCACCTTTGGCCCGGTTTCTCTCGTCAATGATGCTAACGATGCACTAGATTCCAACCAAACAAAAGCTTAAAATTAGGGGGAAAATCATTGTTTATCATAAACTTAATTGACTGTATCAATTTCATTATACTGAACCATAAACTTAGTAATTATTTTTTTTTAGAAGATAAAACTTAGTAGGTTGTGTCAATCTTTAACTTCAACCTTAAACTTTCAATTCCATCAAATTGAATCCCAAAATTAGTAGATTGTATTAGTTTTTATTTTTTAAAAATGAGAAAATTGTCAATCCATACATTAACAACGATTCAAATGAAAAGTTAACCAAATATCTACATTGAAACACTTATACAAATTGGGTTTAAATCGATACAACCTAGCTTTGGATGAAAAATGACTTTTTCCCTTTAAAAAAAAAAAAACTTCAAAATATATGAAGTATAGAGTAAATTTCAAATAAGGACACGTGTCACTATTTGAAGGGTTAGAACCGTCTATTTTATCAGCACATTTCCCAAGTCCCATGAAAATGAAATTGATAGCTAGAAGAACCAAACACGAAAATTATTATGCGGGAAAACGAATCGTGGTTTTTTTTTAAAAAAAAAAAAAAAAAAAAATGTTTGTGTATGCATGTTCTGTACCTGATTGACTCTAACTGTTGCCTTTGGCGTTCTTCTTCAGAAAGCATAGAAAAGACCGTCGGAGCCGAGCCGATGGGAGTACCCGGCACCGATCGTTTCTTCTGCAGGTTATGGAGTTCATCGATAGTTTGAGCCTTGATCGGCGACGAGCTATCGTCGTGACAGATTTCGTTCCCTTGCGTCTGAGCTTTACTATTCGCATTTCCATTCGAATGATCGGCCATCTCTCGTTAACAGGAGGAGTTTCTGCAAACTGAGCAAAATAATTTGGAGCATTCAAAGTCTGAAGAGAGAGTGGAGGAGTTTGATGAATGCGAAATGAAGGTTACGGGGATCCCCTTTTAAAGGCTTCACGAGCACAGCTTCAACTTGACCGTGGTTAAAAGTCTAATCCAATTAGATGTAAGAACGTGGTCGGATAAATTTTTGTGGACATTTTATTTTAGTCGCATGCATGTCCAAAATTTCCGACGACATCTTCCTATGCATCTCGCGCAAATAAAACTAAATGTTTTTCTGGTCAGCAATTTTTTAGCACGCAAATTTATCATTTTACGGTCAGCATTTTTTTAGCGGGCAAAACATCGTTGACGTGGAGTTGGAAAATTGCCAACGTAGACCTTTCTTGCAACTTAAACGCCACAGTTGAACTTTTCCTTCTCTAAATCTCCTGTTTTGATTTGATATATGTAGTTCTTGTGGCTGTGATTTTTTAAACAAAATTCTATTTTTTAACTTAACGCTTATTTTCACTTTTAAACTTGATTAAAAATTTTCAGATGGCATCAAACGAAAAAAAAAAAGGGACAGAAAAAAAAAACAGTAATGTAAAAATCTTTTAAAACTTATTTTTTCCCCTAAACAGAAGAACAAAACCATATGGTTTGAGGAGCAAATTAAGTAACCAACTAGAAACTTAAACAGCCGAATATAGGTTTTCAGTTTTCACCACTAGTATCTTACTGTTATTTATTTATTTTAAACGTACTGTTATTTATTTTAATTCCCATTTCTTTTGACGATTTTTTAGATGCAGATTTTTTATTTTATTTTTTTTTTTTGTAAAAAAAGTTAATCCTCTCACTAAATTAAACAAATTTTTTTAGTTCAACAATATGAGATAGGAATTCGAACATCTGATTTCTTAGTCCAATGTACAAGTTTTTATTTCAGTTTGAGTAATGCTCATGTTAGCTCTCACTAAAACAGTTAAAAATATGCATAACATGTGATTCTTTTAATTTTTAATTTATTGAGGTTTAACAATGGTAGAGTGAAGGATCAAACTAAAAATGATAATTTGTGTCTTATCTATTAAGCTAGGTTCGAATCTTTCCTTCTAAATATTGTTGAACTAACAGAAAAAACAATGGGTATAGCAATTTGGCAGCAAATAGGGGATGGTCTACCTTTGGGAAAGAAAAAAGAAAGTATGGTCTATTTTTCGTTATTGGCAGCCATTGCACACGTGGGAACCAGCCGTCTTATTATGATGATATGGGCAAGCGCCACGTCACATATGGTTGGATCGCCGTCCGTTCCACTTTCCCACCAACCCAATACGGAGGAGCGGTGAGTTGTTAGCGACGCCGTTTATGAAAATTAAGCCCGTCTTCATTAATAATAACGCAATTTTTTCGAGCGTTTTATTTTATAAAAAACCAACCATACTTGGTTGTATAATGTGAAAGATTTTTCTACATACCCTATCAAAATGTTGACAACTAAAAAAGAGAAAAAGAAAAAATGAACCTCTCACCTATGGGTCAAGGATACAAGTACATCCCTCCATCCCAAATATCGTTAAACTAAAAAAAATGAAAAAACGTATTTTTTATTTCTCCTATATGTCAATATTTTAATGATGGTAGGTAAGAAAGTCTCTACCAACCATAATGTAATCAAGTTTTTTTTTTTTAATTTATTTACTAGTGTCATAGCAAATTGCAAAAGATTGGTGCAATATGTAAATATATATTTTTTATTTTATTAAAGCAATGGGATTTGACTATCACAACGTCAAATTCAATTCTCCACATTTTAAGATTTTGGATAAGATAGATTGATTTCTATGTTCGGTGTCCACGTACCCAGCATAATTTTAAAATGTGTCAAATATATAAACTAATACATTTTGTTTTATAAAGTTCACATTTAGAGATAAAATCTCTCCCAACACCCAATTTGAATTTCACAGAATAAATTACAAGACAAATACTATATATTTGGGGTCATTTAAAATTTATTAGAAAAATCAGAAGTTATCTTTCACCAACTTTTTTTTTTTTTTTTTTTTTCATTTTCAAAGTTTATCTAAGAAGTTTTGTTTATGAATTGAAAAAAAAAAAAAAAAAACGAAAGGTTGGTTCCATAATGATTTATAGTTTTTTTCCCCCTCTTTTTTTTTTGAAAAAAGTTTTTTCCCCTTTTAAATTATAGTTTATCAAACAAGTTTTATATTATGAATTGAAAAAACAAATAGGTGCATGTAGTGTTAGGAAAATAGGAAACAATTGTTGTGTCGTGGATAAGACCACTGTCTCGAAAGCAATTTCGACACGACCACGGTGCTAAATCGTTTACACCGATTGCTTCAAAAGGTTAACACAACACCCTCCTCGTTCGTGCACTCAAGAGAGAAGGATTGGAATTAAGGAAGTTTTAGGAGACGAAAGTGGAAGAAAAGAAGTTGCTTGTACTTTGCTCAGTATGCAGGCTTTTATAGGAAGAAATTAACCAACAGTCATTCTCCCACGGATCGCCACGTGTCAAACGGTCAGTCTACGTGGAACGGACGGTCAGTGACACGTGGGCGACAGACAGCAATGACACATGAGGCTTTATATAAGAATAAAAAGGAAAATAAAATTATCTTGGCCAAAAAATAAAAACAAACCACTTTCTTTATTATTAGGCGCAAGTGCAGTTATTCAAACCCGCAAATCCGCCAGTCCGACGGCAATAACATGCGCGTGTGGGGTAAAGACTTGGTTCCACTCTTGACTACTTTTATAAGAGCAAGGGAGAGTGATTGTATAAAAACACTCTTCCCAACTCTAAATTCATCCATGTGGGACGAAGGTCTTCTTGCAACACTACACTAGGCCAAGATTAAGTCATTCCCAACATGTAGTAGGGTCATACAATTGTTTTGTGAGAATAATTGAAGTGTGCATGAATTGGCTCAAACACACACAAATGTCAATAGGTGTGGCTCCCATCAATTAAATTTCAAATCAAGATTAATAGTTATGGGTTGTATACACAAAGTGGAAGAACCTATATACAACAAAGAAGATTGCACACGGATGTGGTGCTTAGTCAATACATTTTGACGATCAAGTTACTATATAATGATATCAAGTTGATGATGCATGGGATTGCATACTCTCATGAGGGTTGGTGTTTTACAGTATTTATAGGGTAATAATTATCCTTCTATAAGAAGAGACCTGCTTTGTCACATTGGCCACCCTATGGATAAAAACTCCAAACTTTTTAAAGGGACAAGATTAGTAGTTACTTGATCTGTTTACAGAATAGACTCACTTTTTCAGGTGGTTATAATAAGCAAATGAGGGTTCATCTAACCTGATTTAGTCGAGACTCACTTTTTCAGGTGGTTATAATAAGCAAATGAGGGTTCATCTAACCTGATTTAGTCGAACTTGACTCTACCTCATTAATTATTGCTTGAGGTGACTCCTACGAACTTCTGGGGTGACATGACATTCCCACTTCCTTTTTGTTATGTCATGGGGAGGTACAAAGAAACTTCTATTCCAGTACTCTCTCGTAGTACATTCTCTCTTCGTTCATGGTATAAATTTGGTTTCATAAAATAAAGTTGTAGTGCTATTGAACCCCACACCATTCTTAAATGGTGATGATATGAGTGACAACAAATAATGTGTGACAAAGTCTATCCTCACCTCAACAGCGGTCATAGTATTTTATTATTTTATATTTGGTGAAGAATGTGTTATTGACTTTAAATTTTTGTTTCATAATATTTTGATTTTTATACTTTATTTATAGCTCTTTGTTAATAAAGCACATTAGAAGATTATCCATGTTTGTTATTTAATCTCATTCAAGTACAATTGTATTAGTTAAGTTTGTCAATACTTTTCAGTTGTAACATTTGTTTATATTGTTCATAGTATGCGTATATAAAGGAAACTTTTTTTTTTAATTTTATTTTTATTTTTATCACTTTATCCAGAATAAAGTCTATCTTTTGTGATCATACAAAGTTCATACTTTTCTGTTTTTCATTTTCTTAAGGTATCAGAGCATGTGTCTAACAACATTTTTTTTTTTTTGGCATTATGGATTTTTCTTCTCCTGATATGAGCAGTTTTGATGTTCTCAATTCTTCTCAAAATTTGAAGGTGATAAACCCTGGAAACAAGATCGACACGATCAAACTTGATGGAGAAAATTTCCTACTATGTAAATTGCAAGTACTTACGGTATTATGAGGGCATGGTCTAAAGCAATATATTGAAGAAGACTTAGAGATTCCTCCTAAATTCATCAAATCTGATGAATCATCTTTTTCATTCTATGTTAAAACATTGAACCCAGTGTACGAACATTAATTAGGTACGCCAAAATAGTCTGATTACAGCCTGGTTGCTGGGTTCTATGTTGCATTCGTTGCTTTCGGAAATGTTGGAATGTGACACTGCTCGAGAAGTTTGGAAGATCCTCAACAGTCGGGTTATCAAGAAATCTCGCCAAAATCATGGATTTGAAATTCAAATTTAGAAGCCTTCAAGCAAGTTAATCTTAAATTGGAGGAGTATTTTTTGAAAGTTAAAAATCTGGTC
Source organism: Luffa aegyptiaca (assembly GCA_017139565.1). Taxonomy (NCBI): domain Eukaryota; kingdom Viridiplantae; phylum Streptophyta; class Magnoliopsida; order Cucurbitales; family Cucurbitaceae; genus Luffa; species Luffa aegyptiaca. Next base: position 48,309,278 of record CM029398.1, read on the forward strand.
AATTCTTTGACAACTGCTAGGTGAAAGATTTGACATATACCGACCATGTTCTACATATTCTTGCGGGGTTAGGACTAGAATATGACTTCACGGTTTCAGTCATCATTGAGAAAGACGAAACTCCTCCTCTAGAAAAAGTGTATGCAATCTCTTGCGATTAATCCAGATTGGAACACTTCTTTCGGTTAATCTGACGACTCAGAATGTTGTGAAACCATCTGTATATTAAAAAAATTGTAACAATGAAGTTAATTACAATAAATGGTGGAAATCTGAACTTCGGACTTTATTGATTAATGCAGGTTAATCATGTTAATAATTCTACTATCAATAATAGACAATATCAATGAATATACCTTAAAGAAATATCATTTTATTTCAATCTACTCGTCTCAGGTTTACATCAATGAATACACCTTAAAGCAATATCAGTTTACATAAGTGCTACTAGTACTTTTTTAATGTTGGTCACAACTTTGTCCGACATTAAAATCCAAATTTCTTATAGTGACCATCTACCCATCACAATTTTATGCATATAAGTCGATTTTATTGAAAATGTTAACAAAATTGTTAACATATCATAACCGTCAAATTTTTAAAAGCACCACAAGTTCACAAATCACAACTAATTATACATATATGTAAATACTGGTTCAAAAAAATTATACATAACTAAACACGTGAAAAGATTATAAAAAGTCGGAAGATTAGAATTATGTTTTAACAACTTTTTTTTTTTTTTTTGCTGTGTTTTAACAACTTTTTTTTTAAATATAATTGTTTTGTCATTGGAGTCTAATTTTCAATTCTGACGGTGATATAACTCAACTATATCAGGCAGAAGCTAACACAGCAGCATTTTCTCTCTTTGCACCCAAATCTTGACGACAATGTTTTTTTTTTTAAGGGAATTTGACGACCATGCTTTTCATTCAAAGTTTTGGAAAAATAGCATTGATTTAGCTATGTCCTATGCCTGTGCGTAAGCGGTCAAAGCAAAAAAATTAATTATCTACAGCTTTTTCCGATGATGGCTTTAAAATTTCAAGAATTATGACCTAGGCCTTGGTTCCACGTCTTGCAAAGGGTTTGGGGTTTTGACAAAATTAGTTCTTTCTTCTTCAAGTTTAACGTGGCTCGAGTAGATGATGTTGGATCAATAGGAGAAATTATTTGAAGAGATCACCACAATATAGTTGATGATTAACTTTGAGTTGTTGGATGTAGAAGAGAGAAAATGTAAAAGTATTTCAAATTTATATTAGATGGTTATCAGGAAGCATGTATATATTTTCGAATCGACATCCAATGGTTGTTAAGAGGTAATCACATTGTGACGGTCTAATTGAATTATGCTTGGGTTGATATAATAATATGTTAATTGTTTCATACTGCTTTCGTTCTTTGCCATAACAACGTTTAAAAATGATATAGTACTTAAAATATATATCATCCAATGATGTGTCAAATTGTGATGGTGTTGGAGTATGGTAGTATTAGAATGTTTCATCCTTGAGCAATTTCAATCTTCATCACGATTCATCTCCAAGTTTGAGAAATGAGGATGGATTTGGAGAGATTAAAAAAAAAAAAAAAAAAACAACTTCGCCAGATTTATCAAATGGTCCATAATTCTAAAATTTTATAATTTTATGCTATTCTCTCATTGGTTTTTAAAATTCTAAAATGTATTATACCAATTTTGTTAACAAAAAGTTGATATATCATTAAATTATTGTTCCTTAATTCAATACATTTGAACTTGGCATGAAAAATTTACGTTTTAAACTTGGAGTAACTTCAACATAATCATAAGAATCAACAAATATATCTATATTAGGTATAACAAATTTGAAATCTAAATGTACTAGAAGTGATTAGACACCTTTTACCTTCTTATCGAAGTTAGATTCAGATTTTTATTTATTATTTTTTTTTATCTACAATGTAATATTAAAAGAAATCAAATGAAAAAAAAAAAAAAAAAGCTAAATGGCTATAATGTTTTAATTAATAACAGGAAAAATGATTTATGGATATGGTAAAAAAGATTTTGAGAATCAAAATAGAGATGGAGTAGGATAAAGAATGCACATCCTCTTGAATGCATATTACATATTCTATATTATATTCGATTATAAATATTTTTTCGCAACACCGAATATTTTTTTCCCCAAAGCATCTTATTTTCTAAAGAATTTGATTCTAAATGACTCTATTGTGAAGCAAACTTGGAACTAAAATAATCCCTAAAATTCACCTCCCAATTTTTGGTAATAATAATCATATTATATTCCTCAATTCCAAAACGAATAAAGACGACCTTTGTAGCATTTGTATAAAGTGATTGAAATTATTGAAGGATAAAATTCAAATTGCACAATTTGGTTGGAACAAAAAAAAGGTTGATTCCCTAAACAAAGAAAACGATGTGCTTGCTTGCAGAAGAAATAAAATATTGCATTATACACATGACAATGCACGATCCATTCACGTGACCAAGCAACGTGAAAGTGCATAAAATTGCATTTGTGGGGCCCCGATGTGTATTCCCCTTCATGGGCCATGGGTTGGCCTTGGGGCCTTTGGGTCGATCTCGTGGAGTTGGCCTTGCAACTCTCGGACCTCTTGGCTGACCTCTATGGGTTGGTTTCTTCGCCTAACTAAATATTCGTAAGGGTTTTGGCCTTTCAACGGATCTTTTGGATTCCTTCTGACCTCTTAAGTCATTTTTGACTTAAAATCCTAATGGGTTTAATGTCAGATCTAACCGAAATTTTACTATCGTAATAACTATTGTTGCGAAAGTGAATATAGTTCAACAATAATTGACATGTAATACTGTACATTTTTTTAAGAATAATGAATGTCATTAAAGAAAATCAACAACCGACATCGTTCTTTTGAAATATAACATTAAGCCAATCGAGGATCCTATCATCCCTCTCCAAAAAAGCCTCCTCATTCTAAACAACCGAAGAGGGGCGACAGAAAAAAAATGCAAAAAATTCTCATTTTTAACTGCTGCTCAAGCAATCGAATGAGCCATCGAATTACTGCTTCTCAGGCAATTTCAGAACGACACGATAATTCTTATTGAGAGATCTTCAACCGCTTTTACTATTTGAGGCGTCTCTAAACGATCAATCGAAGCCCCAATGATTGCCTTCACAATCTCGGTTGAATCAACTTCGACCTCGAGGGGAAGTCTGGAGCCACAACCATCAACTAGGGAAAATTCCAGATATGCTTTTAAACCTTCAAGAATTGCTTTTTCCCTTCTAGGTTCTTGATTGACCATTTCATGTTTTCTTGATTGCATCCTATCCCGATTAGAGACCCCAATGAATCACGAATGCATGACCCAACCAATCCGGCCTAAACTGAGTTTCTCGTTCCAGTTGGCGTCAGGATTGAGCTTCCAATGCCTTGGGTTCGACGACATCCAAAAAGGGCGACTCTTCTAGTTCTCCATCGTTGGATACATCATGTAATTTTTACTGCCTTGTCCAGATCAACAAAGCCATCCCCAATTTATTGTACTTAAGAAAGACAATTACAGTTATATCTTTGTATCACGAAGGGGTTCATTCTTTTTTTTTTTTTTGAAAAAACGAGGGGGTTCATTCTTAGTTATAGGCTAATTTATTGTACTTAATATGTTTACAAGTCATAAAATTCTTAGCTATGGTTACCAATTAAATACTAGGTTGAAGAAGTGTACCCTAAAAATTGTTAAAATAGGTATGTTTTTTTACCCAAATAACATATCTTGTGATTTCTTAAAACGAGATGTGAAAAATGAGACATGTTCCTCATTTTTCAAATTTATTTTGTGTTTCTCGGGTACATGATCATTGTTATTTTTCGAACTTGAAAAACTGAGTTACTTGATAATGAAATATACTTATTTTTTCCTGGTTTGCTTTATTTAATCATTGATTTTTCAAATGATAATAAGAAGGTTTTTGGATCGAGGAGTTTAAGTTACGAAATATGAAGTTGTTTTGTGTTGGGAGTTAGAGTATGATTCTTGATTAAAAAAAAAAAAAAGAAGGTTAAGTTTGTGGTTCCTTACAATTGGATGTTATTAACTCCACCCAACTATTCACTCCAAAGACTCCTAGTATTTTGTTTGCCTAGTTATGCTTATAATGGAACATACTATTTTGTGGTTTACATTTTTTTTATCGATATAAAATCCATTAATTTTTGTTTAGTACAAATTAGAAGGAACATAACACAGATTAAAATGATTAGAAATCAAAGGAAGATAGTATAAGAACTGATCGATCCATGGACCCAAGGTATGTTTTCTAGCCAAACCTCATTCCAAAAATAACAGCAAGCATGAGAAGCTAAATCATTGGTTACAACAAACTAAACCCTGTATGTGCCTTTGAAGAACCGTGTCAACAAAGATTTGATAAAAATCCGATTCCATTAACTTATCATCGTATATATCAATGTGCAAAGTCTTTTAAGTGGTGGATTCAAATCCATATTACCTTCTCTTAATTGTAATTAAAAAAAAAAAAAGCCACTAATACACATTCTTAATATTTCACAATCATAGTTACTTTAAATTATAAATTTTGCAATATTTTGAGGTAATCATCTCATCACAATAGTAATCCTTATTCAAAGGTTTATCATTGGATTATTCAAATTCGAGATATGAGTACTCAGTTATCTAGCTTAACTTTCTGCCATGTTCCTAGGCATAGAAATAGGGGAGCAGACTTATTAGCCAAGGATGCTTTAGGTCAAGCTAAATCCATGTTATGACTATCGAATTTTCCTTTATGGTTATCATCGGTGGGTTCGTCAACTCATTGCAAATGTAAGTTGTATTGTGACTGGTTGTGTTAATGATATGTTATAATGTCTTTCTAAAAAATAAAAAAAAATCTCATCAGAAAAGTCAAGTTATTATTATTATTACTATTTTTTTAAAAACTTACATTAAATTTTAAACAAGCAAATACAAATATATATATCTATATCTATATATATATATGATGAATATTTTCAATGAAAAAATAAATAAATAAATGATGAAACAATATTGAAAACAGCAACCTCTAAAGTCCAAACGGGAAATTTCGAAACAAAAATGGAACCAAGGGTTAAAATGTTGATGTCGACGAAAATGTCGAAGTCTCAATTTAATAGAAATGTCAATGGAAATATCGACAAAATGTCGAGTCGATGGATATTCCGGAAAAAATATTCAAAACAAAAAAATTCAAAAAATATTTAAATTAACAAATAAATATTTTACACTTTTAAAACAAGTTAAAATACTTATGATAAATATTATCTCCACATTAGTTACATTTTGTTATTATTTTGTTTAATTTTATCAATTTTTTTACAATATAATGGAAATGTCGATTCAACCTACATGTTGATGTCGAATCCATGTAAATGTGGAAATATCGATGGAAATCGACATGATGAAAATTTAATACATTGAACGGAACAAATAGACACAAGACCTAAGTCAGAGTCCAGCCCATTTTGAACTCTGTTCTGCTTTTCGGTTTTCCAGCCTACAGTTCGCTAGAAGAGAAGGCGAAGAAATAGTTGCTCGATCTTCTGGTCTGACTGCTTCCGATTAACATGGATTACGAGAACAAACTCGTCCTTGCTCCTATGGTTCGCGTTGTAAGTTACACCGAATTATAGTATTTATTGCTTGACTTGCTCTCGTTACTTGATCAAGTTCATCACTTAATCTTAGTTATTTATTTCAAATTCCCGCTCGGTTGTCTCCGGTTAGATGCCAAGCAATGTTATGGAAGATTTTGGCTTAGTATTTGTTGTTTGTGTTGCTCTTCTTGCTTGATTCACTATATCTCGAAATCGTAGTTATATCTTGCAAAACACCCGCCAAATTTCTCCGTTTGGATGCTGAGCAATATTATGGAAGAGTCTGAATATTGAGGTTGCGTGTTTCGAAATACGACTTAAGTTTTCTTCATGGAGTCTTCCGTGATTGGTCCTTCTCGTTTTCAGGGAACTTTACCGTTTAGATTATTAGCTGCACAATACGGTGCAGACATCACCTATGGAGAGGAAATTATCGACCATAAGATGATCAAATGCGAGCGTAGAATAAATGGTACTCTTCTCCTCTCTATTGTATTTTTTTTTTTTTTTAAGTTATTGGTTTTCAATTGTACTCTTTCACTACATGCAAAAGTTATGAAGTAACAGTGCTACTATGTTCGTATGAAGTCTATTTCACCCTGAAAAATGATATGTTGACTTCATTTGTAAATTCGAACTTGAGAGAAATTCAGACCTTTTCCCCATTCCCTATTGTATGTTTATATTGGCAGTGGAGTTACTGTGTTCATTTACTGATAGTTATGGATGTGTTTGTTCGACATTATCATTGATCCATCTTGTATCCAAAGCCAAAACAATATGTTGGAACTTTTACTTTTCTTCTATAAATATGACTTCAATTAGAAGGAAAGATGTTGTTGTGCTTGGCAAGTGGCTTAGAAGACGAAGGTCGCAATAAGCATATGTTATTCCCTTTTCTTCACCAACTGTAAAACTTCTAATACCTCTCTATGTCATCTAGAGCATGTTGGTTCAACCGATTTCGTAGAGAAGGGGACGGACAATGTTGTTTTCAGGACCTGCAGCCTAGAAAGAAATCAAGTTGTTTTTCAAATGGGTACTTCTAATGCTGCGAGGGCTCTAACTGCTGCTCAACTAGTGTAATTACGTTACTTCCATTTTTTCCTTCTTTATACAGTTGAGGTCCTACAAGTTTGGTGGCGGTTATCTTCACTTTGTTATTTTTTGTTGACACCGTGAGTGTTAATTCCAGCCTGTGCGCACCTCACTTTGTACCATTTAATTTTTTTCCTTGCAACTAAGTGTCTTTATTAATAGGCTCTGTTATGGATCAAACTAAATTTTAGTAGCATTTTTAAAAAGTTATTTATCAATTTAATTATTCAATTAATGAGATGATCATGATTTATCTTTATGAATAGGCTCAGTTATGGATTGAATGTGACGATCGTGGTTTGATTACCATATGAGATTCCACTGGCTTAGTTGATTATTTCCTGCTCTCTTTCGTTGTGTGTCATGATTAGGTACTAAGTCGGAACAAGTGAGAATCCTTCTGTCCAATTTCTTACAAAACGAAATTTACAATTGATTTGGCACAGATTGCTACTCAAGATTGGATATGGGTCAATGGTCTATTTTGTGTGAATAAACAGTATCATAGGTTCTTGTTTCTAGATAGAAACTTTGTTTTTTCTTTCAACGTCTTTCCCTTGGTTATAGGCCTTTAGTTAGGCTTTAGCTAAACTTGTTCAGTTCATCTGCCAAATCAACAACAATATTGAGTCAGTGGTTGCTAGTATGATAGATCGAACCTGTGGTCCAAAATTTTGGCAAATTAAGGGAGAGTTCCTATTCAACTTGGCTGTGAGACTGGGTTGTTTTCTTGATACCCTTAAATGTTTTCTTAGTAATTGAAAATCGATTACTATCAGCAGTTTATATTGCTAGGTTTTGTGCTGCAAACTATTTATACTTAAGCATTCTCTGTTCCATTGCTTGCTTGGTTTACTCGTTTTAAGTCATGCATCATCTATGTATTGTTTTGCTATGGAAAACTATCATTTTCCATAGTTATTTCAAGCTGATTTAATTACTATTTTTTGTGCTACGAGAGAATTGGGTCTTTAGTTGGAGAAGAATGCTTCTTTATCTAATGATGATGGAAATTTTTCTCTTTTTAGGTGTCGAGACGTTGCTGCAATTGATATCAATATGGGTTGCCCTAAGTCATTTTCCATCAGTGGGGGCATGGGTGCTGCCCTATTGAGTAAACCGGACCTTATTCATGATGTATGCAACTCTTATCCTTACGAATTGATATAATTTTCTAAATTATTCTTCCTCTTCTGTATTTCTGGCATATTACTTACATATTCACCTTTTATTTGTTTGTTTTTTTAATTTAGATTTTGACAACATTAAGGAGGAACTTGGACATTCCAATTACCTGTAAGATTCGACTTTTAAATTCATCTCAGGATACAGTGGAGTTAGCTAGGCGAATAGAGACTACTGGCGTTTCAGCTCTTGCTGTTCATGGAAGGTGATCTTCAAGACACTTATCATTTCTGTCAGAATCAGAATTTAGTTGCAGAGTGATTACTCTTATCAACTAGTGGATTGCTTCTTAAAGCAATCTATGCTGTATGGAATTGATTGAGAATGATTATTCTCATGCAAATCAATCCTTTTTCCTCTCTCTTGGTAAAATTAGATTAGTTTGGTCATCTATGAACTAGTGCATTGTTCTCAGAGTTAACATGGTCACTTAAGTTTGAATCCATACTGACAGAAGTTTTTTTAACTAATCAAGGAGAAACTTATTGAAGCTTTCTTAAACATGCTATCAGGCCCTCAGGTAGTTGAGATGATAAATATGTATCAACCTTAAAGGCTTGAATTCCGTCGTAGAGAACAATGAAAGAAAAAGGCTCAAACTGTAGAAGCAGATATGTGGACGTTCATTAGCTACAAACTATTTTGATGTAATTTTGTGCTCTAAGAATGCTAGTAATTTAGACGAGTCTCTTGCTTGCTAAGGCTCATAATTTTTTTTCTAAAGGGGATAGTAGGTTAGATAGATTGCTAGGAAGCCGAATGTATGCTACCAAGCATGCTCAGAGGGCAGACTTCAAAACTATGGCAAATATTAGGCTTTGCAGTACTGGGAGAGGCCACTTGTTCAATAAGGCGCTGGTAAAGGAGGTAGTTGAAATCATTTTATGTTGATACTGAAGTGTATTACATCGGTTAAAAATGAAAAACAAAAGAAAAAGAATATTGCGTTGTATTAAATCAGCTGAAAACAAAAGAAAGCTGAAAGAGTAAACTACATTTGATCAGACCATTTAGTTCCAAGTGATACTTCTGTAAGTTTTGTATGAGTACTTTGTTTTCATTCTATTTTAATTGGTTTTTGTAGTCATGCTCGATAACTTGCAGAAGAGTTGCTGATAGACCAAGAGATCCAGCTAAGTGGAGTGAGATTGCAGATGTTGTGGCAGCATTGTCTATCCCGGTTGTTGCGAATGGTGATGTATTTGAGTATGCAGATTTTCAACGTATCAAAGTTGATACAGGTATGTACAGAAGGCACTGTTTTTGGATTTTCTTCTGATGATACCTGATGTTCTGTTTTAGTGGATGGGTTGATTATTAATTAAAATCATTTGAATTTGATGCCAACTTGAGCGTAGCTCACTGGTAATGACATTATATCCTTGATAAAAAAGTCTGAGGTTTGAATCCCCTCCCCACATGTTATTAAACTCAATATTATTTGAATTTGATTGTTCCAAATTTGTTAAGAATCTGCTTTTGTTTAGCTCTACCTCTTTGATTTCTTTTTCTGGTTTGCTCTTACTTAAAAAGAATTAAAAACTGACAAAAAAAAAAAAGAATTAAAAACTGATATATATATTGGGAAAGTAGTACATATATATTTGATACAATGTCCAAGAGTAAGATAAAAGGTAGAGATTCGAAATGTCTCAAATCAGTTTTGAACTAGAGGTAGAGGTCCAAAATGTCTCATAAGGTTCCCAACTACAGTGATGTACGGTCAGAAAATAGTCTTGTGAGATTAATCTAGGCATGTAACTATTAAACATTTCTGACCATCCACTGTTATTAAAAGAAAAAAGGAGCCGGTTGTCCAATAATTGCTGAATGCTGAATATGGAAGAAACAAGTTGGAAAGCTTTCAGTTCTTAACCTACGAGGCTACAATAGTTTCAATGCCTTTGAATTAGCAAATAAATGAATTACAGAGTATAAAAACTATATGGACCGCTTGTATTGTGGGGATTTTTTTTCCTTCGTGTTAACTCAACATATTAACCAAGTGGAAGAGTAAATACACTGTCTTTACGGTACACCATTGCGTTGCTTTTGTGGAAGAGAGAGTGTGGTTACATTTAATTGACATGAATTAGAACTACAACAATGCTGTAATCCATTAGTATAGTGATGAAGTTTGTTTGGCAGACAGATGCTATTTCAAGCAGTTTAAGTTTTTACTTGTCCGTCAATGATCTCTTGCTATAAATACTAAAAGAATCTGGTATTGCTCAAGGTGCTTCCTCAGTGATGGTTGCTCGAGGAGCTCTTTGGAATGCTTCAATCTTCTCCCCGGAAGGAAAATTACCATGGGAAGATGTGAAAAGAGAATATGTTAGGAAGGTGAGGTGCATATCATGTACACAGTACATTTAGTATATTGATCAACTAGAGTTAATGCTTTATATCTGTATAGTGTCCCTGCAAGATTATATACATATAGATATAGACACACACTGACGAACTGAATTTGAAGTGACTGATTTCTTGTGTTGAACTCAGAGCATCTTGTGGGACAATGATATCAAGAGTACAAAACACACGCTAAAAGAAATGATAATGCATTATTCTTGCCTCGAACTTCCAGAAGGAAAGGCCGTGATAAAATCTGATACCTTAGCAGATCTAGCGTAAGTAAATGCTGTTAATTTATAATTGATTTTTTGCCATCTTGTGGGATGCAAGATATTCTTCATGATCATTCAGATTTTATTATTATTATTATTATTATTTTTTTTTTACTTCTGTATTTTTGTGCCATATTTTACCTGTTGCATATTTTGAACCATGCGCGTTGTTAATATATATGGTATTGAAGGGAGTATTGATTTCATGAATTCAAAGTTGCTGAAATGCATCTAACTCTTGGATTTCCAAATGAACAAAGAAAAAAGAAGATGTGTGAAGTATTTCTTCCATTGAGAAGGAAACAAAACTTTTCATTGAGGTAGAAGTGAAAGTGAAAAAGGATTCCTCGTATTAACCCGCCAACCACTAAAAAGGAAAAAGATATATATATGTGTGTGTGTATCTATGTATGTATCTGTGTACATATATGTATATATGTATGTATGTATTAAATATTAGCCATTCATTGAGAAAAAATGAAAGAATACAAGTGCATCCAAAAAACCAAGCCCGCAATAGAATAATTACAAAATAATTGTGTCACCGATGCTCAAAGAGAAACATGGAATCTAGCAATAAACCAAACCTCACAAGAGCTTCTCTCCCGCCCTCTAAAGGTCCTATTATTTCTCTCATTCCACCAACCTCACAGAACAGTGCAGATCTCTGCCTGCTATAGGAACTTCCCTTCCTGCCTAAATAGCAGATGGGAGAATAACTCTTGAAGCATCTCTTGGAGACCTCCTCAAAAAGTAATTCCAAGCCGAAAGAGCAAAGTCACAGCTCCAAAGCAAGTGTCAAGGTCTTTCTCCACCATCCGACAAAGAATGCAATAGAACGGACCGATCAGAGAAGGCATCTTTTTTGAGAGTCGATCTAAAGTATTACAGGATGATCTGCTGAACGAAAATCCCCATTCTGATGACAAGCCTTTTGATACAACCTGAAAAAATCACAAAAGATCTTCCCAATTTGTGTTAATCACAGAGATGGAGTAAAAAACACCTCTCTCTCTAAAGAAATCCAAAGGAAACAATTGAGTTTTGCACTTTCTAAAACCTCCACTCCAATCTTTAGGGACCCCCTGAACACCCATCCACCCAAAGAAGGATTTATAGTATTAATCCCCAGCTTCTTGGCTCTTCCTATAAAAGAAACACCAAATACCAGCTGCACAATATTAACCTTCAATAATGATGAAAAATCCAAGAAAGGCCCAAAGTTTGCATTTGCAACAAGAATCTTAAAAGTTTCCGCTAAAAGAACACCAAAATATTAGATGATATCATGATCCATATCTTCAGTTCCCTTAGCACACAGAGACCATTGGAGGATACAGAACCGCAGAAAAGGCCAACTTTGTTGAAATCTTCCCCACCATATTGAGTCAAACTCCCTATAAAAACATTTTAACTTGTTTTGGACATGTACCCCTTCTGAAGTCAAATCCTCCCCTCCTTCCTTTCCACGATCTCTATTTTTCAGCAAAGATCTGAAAAGGGATGTCCTAGTCAATGAAGGTTTGGGTTTTCGGGCTGGATGTAATGTTAGGCCCCCAGTGGTTATTACGTACTCTAGGAGGGGTAGAAACGTAAATTCTCCTTCCCCTTAAGTTAATCAGTGTTCTGTTGTAAGTTATATTTAAGTTGCTGTTAGTTTCCATTATGTTTTATGCTTTATGTGATTTTGGTTTCTCTGTCCTGTGTGATAGAGTAAGGGAGAGCGCCACCCTCTCGAAAGGTGGTAAGTTCGTGTGCTTTTGTACTCTCCTTTTGGAACACTGAAGGTTGAATGAAATCGTCCTGAGGGACTTGTGTATTGAGACTTGTTGTTTGTTACTGTTAAGATTCATTAGGGATCGTGTTTCAGAGTGAGGTTAACACAGGAACCTAACATGTAACTCAAGAGTCAATGGGTATGTTCCAGACTCCCATGGATTAGTGGGTTGGGATGATCCTGATATCACATGTATATCAAAAAACAATGAAAATATTATTTGTTACGTGGATGTTTCTTTGGACTACCTTCTATTTGTTATCCTATGCAAAGTTTTCCATTCTGTGTCCGAAATTGCATTTGAACTGATATATCACGCTAGTTTGAAGCTAATAATGCCTATCTTTTAATTTCTGTATTATAGGAAACTTTATGGTGAGGAAAAGTACTATGAATTTGTTCAAGAGAAGCGGTTGTTCAATGGAAGTAGATGACGAGGTTTCCTAGTTCAGATCAAAGATACTTGCTGCTCATTACTTCAACATGTGAACGGAGAATTGAAACTTGCAGCTTTAAAGTCGCTTTACTCTCTCAGTAAAACCCATTTGATTGATTATACACGCAGATACTGTATCGTTCTTCAGAATAGTATGGACAAGTTGGATGCTCTACGGCAGCATGATATTAATATATTTTTACGCCTTTCATTCTTATCAGGTTAAAAACACTGGGTTATTTACCTGCCACAGTTAATCTCAATGTGATTATATTATATCCAATAGACACTTTGAAAACAAACTGCCACAGTTATTTCCGCGTTTTGTTTTTTTAAGAGATCAGCTACTTAGATTTGACATTTTGCAATTTGGGTGTTCTTTAATGAAGCTTTTGACAAGAAGTGTCCTTTTTTCTGCATGCATTAAGGACCCAAAAATCAAGGACTTGTTTCAATCTGTATAATGTTTACATGCATTGAATGTGCAGGAAGTAAAGTGACAGACGTACCTGATTTTATTTGCTTTTCTGGAAAGCCTGTTTAGGATTGTAGGTGTTAGAAGTTGAAAGCTTTGGTTTATTAGAACCAAATTCAGCAATACGACAATTTCATCCAATCCGTTGATTTCAGTTCCAAACACCCAATTGGACAATAAATGTTAAATTATTCTAAGACATTAACCCATTTGTCAAACGGTGTACATTGCCGACTTCCTGGCAACCGTCATGCTTGATTCATCTTTGAAGCTTTTTCCTCTTCTTTAAAGGTTAAATGTAAGCTAATTATATTATTGTGGACAATATTATAAAAGAGATTCTCACACTTTTTAATTTGGTCACTTTCTTTCCTTAGCTGTCATAATCCACAAAATATGCGACCTTTCTGTGCAAATATTTTTTTTTTATTTTATAAATTCAGTTATTAAAAGTTAGAATCTTTGAAGGTGGTATATATTGCTTGGATTTTCTTTTCTTTTCCCCCTCCGATTCATCATTTTACTGTATAATTCCTAGCATAGGATTTTTTAACCGAATTTTCTTTATGGCACAATCACTACAAGTTAGTCTTTCCATGAATCATAAATTTGAATAATCGTGATTTCAAATCATTCATTTATCCACAAAAAAAATTCAACCATATCGAGATGATCCGTAGCTTGGTTTTGCTAAATACACTTAGTACTTGCCATCACTACTTAGTATTTTGTTTGTCAAAGCTGCTTAAGCAAAATACCCATCAATGATATAAGTTGAATGTTCAAACATTGTTTTTCTTCCTTGTAAGTTTTATGCTGGATTTAGAATTTCATGATTTTGAGTTGTTTCAAATCACAACAGATTTCAAATCAATTTTGTTGTTTGTTATCACAACAAAGAGAATCAAATCGAGTTTTTATGTAAAAGATTTTCTCCTAAAGTCATTGGATTGTGCAAGATTTCATAGGATTTAGAGCTAAATTACTTATTTGACTCTGTCATATTTTAATTTTAATCAAAATTAAAAATCTATATGAGTAATTTTTCTCTTTTTCTTTTCTTTTTTATTATCATCAAAAACACAAAATTTTAAATATATTCATTTAAAATTTGTTTCGTTGGATAAAAAACTTAAAATAATTTCTTAAAGAACAAACGGAGGGTTAGAGACTCATCAATAGACTTTTCAACATCTACAATGATGACCATCTGTCTTGAACGTCAAGTCGAATTTTTTAATTTTAAATAAATTTAAAAACCAAAAAAAATTAAAAAGCATGAATTATTTATTTATTTGAGTACAAAATCATGAATTATTTGAACATTAATAATCTAATTTATCAGTTGATTTAACCTGCATATAAATAAAATACAATGGCAAGTTGAGAATAATTTTGTTCTGTTTAATCTTCTATAATTTTGCTTTCAAAAAAAAAAAAAAAAAAAAAAATCTTCTATAATTTTTAGTGTGGTTTTATTCAATCATTATATTTTTAATTTACATGAGAAATTGTGAGAAGGGGCCGATTTATCATCTGAATAAGAAACCCAAATAATAAACATAATTCTCCGTATTTTCTTCATTTGTATATAAAAGCTGTACACGGAAACGGAAAGGGAAAAATCCCTCTCATTCGGGTCCTTACTTCCCACCAAGGTTTCTTTTCTCTTCTCTCCTCTTCTTCTTGCTGATCTATGTATGCACTTCATTTTCCTCATACTATATTCAGATCTATTTTTTTTTTTTATATGTTTCTGCATTTTTCTTGAATCGAGTTTCATCGTCTTGTCGGGATAAATTTCTTTTCGTATCTGAATCGATTGCTCTCATTTTTTATTCTCAGATTCGCATCTCTTCGTTGCCTTGCTTCCAATCCATCAATTTCTTATCTTTGAGTTTTGTTTTCTATGTTTACTTGTTTCGGTTTCGTAAGAACCTCTCTCTATCAAGATTTCGAGGTGATTACAGATGTTGGGAACTTCTCTTGGAGTGCGAATTATAGATTTTTGTGTTTGTTGGCTTTGACTGTTTCGTTTTTGTTCCCTAATTTTTGGGGTTGTGCAAGTTAGTCCATTATCCTTCAAGTTCCTTTCTCTGAGTTGTATCGTTTTACATTGGATATCGTTTACTGCGTAAGTTAGTAATTCTGTGTTCAATCTACTGTTGAATCGCTAGGTAATTATCGAATGATAGGTTGTATTTCACATGGGTACTTGTTTTGTCATTATAAATATTGAGGGGAGCGTTTTCTGCCGTTTAATTTTCTTTATATCTAGCGTTTCGGATTGTTGCACTTTCACCGTACAAATTTCACGTTAGTAATTTTAGTGTACGCACTTTGCGAGGCAGGCTATATTATTTTCAAATACACTATATTCCTATTTTTCAAAAAAAAAAAAAAAACACTATATTCCTGCAATTTACAATTTTTATGATTGCTCTTCAATATCAATTGACATATTCCTGTCCAATTACATCATTTTCTCTCATCTGTAATTTGGTCTCACTATCACTTGCCCCCAGTTAATTGCTCTTGTTTATGCATTAAGCTTGTTGCAAAAGAAAGCATTTTTTTTTAGGTTAAATCATCAAAAATACCACTGAAGTTGGTTTCAATTATACCTTAAACTTTCAAATGTTTCATTTTAGTTCTTGAAGTTTGAAATTTGTTTCAAAACAACTCTGGGGCGTTTTTTCGTTAAATTTATGGACTGAAAATGACGGGGTTTGCATATATATTGTTGCTTATGTGAACATATTTGAACATATACGTGGAAAAAACAATAAAAACACATGCAAACACATCATTTTTCGTCCATAAAGTTAACGAAAATTTTCTCCAATTGTCATTTTGAAACCAACCTCATAGTTCAAGGGTATTTTTGATAATTTAACCTTTTTTTTCTTCATAACAAAACTATGATTGAGAATGAAAATTGATTTCTTTCTCCCTTTTTCCATCACCCATTCATCACAGATTGTTAATTTGGTGTTATAAGTGTATCTTTCAGATAGAAGCGATAGACACTGGATAGCCTTCAGTTAGCACTGCTACATCTGTTGTCTTAAGCAAATGACTGTCTCAATTATTTTCTAAATGTGCAGTAGGAAAGGATCTTTGTAGTAATGCATATTCCAGAAGTGTTTGAACGAGATGCTCGTCAAGCATTTTGAAAGAAACCTAATAAGTATTCATATCTAGAGTTGTTTTTCATGACTAGTGACCTGTAGATTTGAATTGTTTATTTAATTTTAGTTTCAATTACAAGATACAACTACCATTGGATTTAGATATTTTGGGAGCTCATTGGTCCAAGAAAGTATTTGAATTAGATGCTCACCAAGTATTTGGTAAAGAGTCCTTGTTGTTGTATGTATTGATCACTATTTTATAACACCTGAGAAAACATGTGCTTAGATGTGCTTTTGTGCCTAGCTGTAAGTGTGGTTTCTCACAATTACTGCTTTAGTACAACATTTGTAGTTAAACTTTAAATCAAATCAAGAAAATGAAAACAAAATACTGTTGGTTCATCTTCTTCATTTGACATTCTCATTCGATGCCCTTGCTCTCCAATAGATATGGTATAAAAAATGGAGATGAGACACACGAGGAAGATATGGAGGGAAATAAGTTGAATGGTGTGGCAGATAGGAGTGGGATAGTGATGATAAGTCTTAACTTTTAGATTTTTGGATACGATTTTGTAGTTTATTTTTGTGATTTTATAGTTGTAAGTCTAATAAGGTGGCAAAAAGAGACTCTTAATATTTTAGCTCTGTTAGCACTTTATATTTAGATTTGCTCTTCATACCTAGTGACCTGTAGGTCTGGATTTTTGTTCTTATTTTTTATTCAAGCAATACATACCTTTAGCTGAATTTTTGCATCCTGGGTACTTATTGGTCTATTAAAGGGGAAACTATCAACTTGAGTCGAGTTCAACTAGTCAAGGCATCAATGACCTCCCTTAAAAGTTTAGTAGGTTGGAGAACTTAAGCAGTGAAAACATTCTAGTCACTTATGATCCACAGGAGTTTCTCCCGCGGATTTTTAATTTAACTAAAAAGTTGGTAAATGATTTTACTTTAGAGCAATCGACCTTTACTTTCCGTAGTAGAACTCTGTAATTTTGTTTTCTCTTTTCCCTCCACCCTCTTTCCTCTTCATCAGTATTTCTTAGCATTCATGTCTTTGGGTTTTTTGGCTCCCTGATATCTTTCCATTCCATTTTTTTTGGTAATAACATCTGTTTGTACTGAGTGGATTTGTTTGACAATTGAGTTTCTTTGCAGGTATTAGACTAAGAAATGGAGTTGGATAGCATTAAAGATGCATTTGATCGTGTGACAAAGAAGCAGAAATTATCTTCTTCCAAAAGCCAAGAAGTAGTTGATCAAATCCATATGGAACTGGCGCTGGTGCTACAGAATATACAGTTAGCTGATACTGAATGTCCAATTGATCTGAATTCAGTCTTTTCTGAACTCAAAACTAAACTAAAAGATATTGCCCCACTCACTCAGCTTGAAAGCACGCAGAAGGAGTTGAATGCTGCTCTGACCAAGTATCCAAAGTTTGTTGAGAAATCTTTCAATCCAGATATATCAAAAGCTTATAGAAACGTTGATTTTGATAGGCATACTGTTAATCAGATTATTGCTAGTCATTTCTATCGTCAAGGTATGTTCGAACTTGGTGACTGCTTTATTAGTGAGGCTGGCGAGTCAGAATCTGCTGCCTCGATGAGATCTCCATTTCAGGAAATGTATCAGATCCTTGAAGCCATGAAATCCCGGAATCTAGAGCCAGCTCTGAACTGGGCTCTGAATAACTCAAATAAACTTAAGGAATGTGGGTCGGATCTTTTGCTCAAACTTCATAGCATGCAGTTCATGGAGATTCTACAGAAGGGAGATAGACATGACGCTTTGAAGTATGCTAGGACGTACCTGGCTCCTCTTGCATCAAACCACATGGCTGAACTTCAGAAGCTTATGGCTTGCCTCTTGTGGACTGGAAGGCTTGATTGTTCCCCATACTCCCAATCACAATTATTGTCTGTAACCAATTGGGATAAAGTTGCTGAGGAGCTTATAAGACAGTTTTGCAATTTTCTTGGTCAGTCCTACGAGAGCCCATTGGGTGTAACGGTTGCAGCAGGGGTCCAGGGATTGCCTCCCCTCCTGAAGTTTATGAATGTCATGGCTGGGAAGAAACAGGAATGGCAATCTATGAAGCAATTGCCTGTGCCCGTGGAGTTGGACCGAGAATTTCAGTTCCATTCCATCTTCGTTTGTCCGGTGTCGAAGGAACAATCAACCGAAGAAAATCCACCAATGTTGATGCTGTGTGGCCATGTCCTCTGTAAGCAGTCTATCATGAAGATGTCTAAAAACAGCACAAAAACGTTTAAGTGCCCGTATTGTCCCACAGACATTGATGCTACACGGTGTAGGCAATTGTACTTTTGACGCATACTCAAAAGTCATGGTTAATGTTGTATGAAACTTCCTCTCTTCAACTGAACTAATATTTGCAGGATTTAGTTGTATGGTGTAACAAAGGGTGTGAAATGGGGGGAAAATGATGGTCAGTTGTGTACTGTTTGTTGCTGTATTTGTTGTAAATACATATTCTTTCTACGTGTTGGGAATGTAGAGCAAGTCACTCCGCAGACATCTTTTAAGTTTGATAGATTTACGTGCTTGGCTGCTTCTGGAGCTCACCTCCTATCAAATAAATATATCTTCTCCTTTTTTCAACAAAATTATAATCGAGATCAGGAAAATATGAGTGCTAATCTTAAGTTAATTAGATTTTATCAATTGAGACGTATATCTATAAGCTCTTGGGTGCTTTTGGTTTTTGTGGCCTTTTCTTCAGGTTTTGATTCGGCCATGGGCCTAATTTCATCATCATCAGGCCTTGACGATGGAGATGGTGGAATTTGATGTTAGACCAATACAGATCCATGCCCTCCACCAACCCAAATACTTCTATTCCAATCAGTGACAAGCTACACCAGAGCACATCCGAGGAGAATTGAAGGTGAGTTCAGAACAACTTTTTAAAGTACTTCTAAGTGAAGTATTTTTTTCTACTCAATACTTATGAAGAAAGTACTAATCAAGTATTTTCTCTAAAATTTTCGCAAGTACTTTTTACCCACTAAAACTAACTGCTACTGTTTCCAAAGTTGTGTCAAACTCATTCTTTTCTTACTAGTGTATATTGAAAAGTTCATACAATTCTTGATAATCTATAGCCAATGATTTCACTTATTCCTTTACTATTGTATATTCTGAACAAAATGATTCATGTGACATACTGTTGAGGACGCAAGATAAAATACTCAGAGCAAAACTTACCTCTTGATTACCACTTTTACACCTCCCTGTTAGTGTTTTGTCGCTCATTATGGAGACCTTGCTGCCCACATAGGCAGACATAGGGATGATGATGATACAGCACCTTGGCCTATTTTTTATTGAATAAATAGAATGGGCAGTGAGCACTAGGGGGGATGTTGATACCCACATACACTACTTTATTATTGAATTATTCATAGACATGATTTCATGCTCCTTCAACCAATACATTTTCAAAACTAAAGTAAAGCTAAAGAATACTGAGCTTAAACCACTCATCATAATTGCTTCCAAAAGTCTGCGCAAATTAAGGAGGTCATTTCCTCTCCAAAAGGCGCAGTAAAGAAACCCTCCAAAAATGAAAGCTTAAAAAAGCCTACCCATCTCAGCCCAATCCTTTTCTTACCTTCTGTCCTTTTTTTAGCCTTGAAGGGCCATTGAAAAGGCATTTCCTTTTTGCATTGATGTGTTGAGTTTTATGCTGGCCGATCCCTTCTTACTGATATCAAATATATTCAGTCACTGTGATTTGTTTAAACATGGGAATGGGAAAGTTTTTGACAGTGGAGTGAAAATCTTTCTCTGGCATTTAGGCATCTCTAATGCTATCTACTATTGTCACTACCATGTAACCGTACCCTCAATCTATGAAGTAAGGGTAGTTTACATGTTTGATCTCTAGATTTAAAATTTTGATAATTTAATTCTTGTAGTTCAATGTAGCTTTTGAAGTCATAGACCCACAGTCACAGGATTGTTAGCGACAGTAATAGAAAATTTGCTACCACAAGGCAAAATCTTGTGGGGTTGTGCCTCCAAGATCAAAACTTCCTTCTTTGACCTACTACAGTCTGCAATCACTGAAAAATTTGACACTTTTTTTTTTTGAGAAAAAGAAAAAAAAAAGATCTTTTTTTCTTCTTTCACTTTTTGTATTTTTCTCTTATACCCATCAAAAATCTTATAGTGGTTAGCAAAAAGTTCCTACTAACCAGTCCGTAGATTAATCTTTTCTTAGGGAGAGCTGAATTTCCTTCCAAATTGAAATATGGTTGGGTTGGAGTGCGGGATTTTTTTTTTTCCCCCTTAAGAATAGGGATAGGGAATAATTTGTTTGCTTTGTCCTGCCCATAACGCTTATCTCACTGCAAGTTTTTGTTAAAATTTTAATATAAAATCAAGTGAAATTGTGTTGATTTGGTAGAGAGAATTAAGAAAATATAAAATTGGGTGCTCCAGAAAAGATGGGATCAGCTTTTATATTGTATTTTTGTCTCGAATTCCTCTTTCGGTCTCTTCTGAAAGATGTGAAACTGATATGATACAGCACTTTCACCATCTAGCTTTCATTCTCTCTCTCTCTATTGATGATGTTTGAGGTTATCCAGAGTGTTTCTTTTTCCTCTTTTATCTTTTTTTTGACATTTGACAGACTAAAGAAATGGTAGTGCGCCACATGTGATAGTGAGGCCGAGATATTGATATCCAAATATCAACCAATTCCATATGCCTTTAGACAATATCATATCAATCACTCCCAAATGTATAGTCTAATTAAATGCCCTTTGCTTCATTATGACTTCAAACAAATACCCTTTTTTTTTTTATTAATACAAACCCTTCCAATAAAACCACCCACCCACCCACATGACTTACAACTAATCCCAAATTCTTAAAAGCTCCGAAAACAAATACTAAAGTGTTGAATCCATTTGTATACATTCTGAGAAAAGGGGTAGTAGTTCTTCCAATTTCCAACCGAACCACAAACAAAACCACTTGAACATTAACTAACACAGCTCATACATACAAACAAACAAACGTACAAAACTGGACATGTTGGGAGTTCATTTCATAATAATAGCTATATCATATCTTCAAATTTTTACAAGATTCTACCTTACGAGAGAGAGAGAAAAAGAGAAAGGAATATTTTAAAGAGGAAGAAACAAATAGAGATGGGGCTGCCTGAGTTTCGATACTTGGAGTTTCAAAATAATGCAATTTCTGGTAAGTGAGTCCAGACAAACCAGTCCCTGACCTCACCCCTTCAATCTCTTCTTTGTTGGGTCCCCTTTCTACTCTCACCAAACTGTTCCTTTCCTCTGCCAACGCCCAAAATTAAAAAGAAAAAAGAAAAAAATATATATATTTAAATAAAAAAAAGGAAAAGGGCCTAGCCGTCTTGTACCTCTTGTCCATATTCTAGGCCCGGGCCCATTCCCACTAGTCCAATCATAATTTTTTTTTTCTTTTTTATTATTTTTTTTATTTTCAAGAATGATTTTTTATTATTTATTTTTAAATTTTGAATTAAAATCTGGCATCTTCGAAGCCGTGCAAATCGCTGACTCTATTCATCGACTTCCTCATGATCGCCACCTTAGCCAGTCTTTCTGCGGCTCTCCAAGCCGACGTCGGCGTAAGCGGCTCAAGCTTTTCGTCTACTCGGCTTGCCTCTCGTCCTCCCATGATGTTCTGTCTTTGGGTTTGCATCTGTAGCTGTTTCCGGCGGCTCAGCGCGGCTGACTCGGCGTCCAAGCCTTTTATGTACTCGGTAGCCGATGTGGAGCCGGATTGTTTGAGCAGCAGGGCTCGAGCCGATGACAGCAAGTGTTGAGCTGCCGAGAAATCATTGTGTTCCATCAACCGCTGTGATTCGGCTACAGCTCGGATCGTGACGTGGAGGTTCCTCAACCGTTCGATGTTGGAACCGGATGATCGGACGGCCCGCGGCCTGGGTACTGGCAATGCATGTTGTTTAGAACAAACGAGTCCTTGTGATTGTGATGACGCGTCCCTAAAACTGGATCGTACGGACAATAGCGGGTGGGCCCCAATCGACGAAACCGGCACCTTCAATTCCACTAGCATTTCTCGAACTTCATCAGAAGAGAGATCCCCGATCCGGATTGAACCGGGTTCGAGAGAGGTCGGGCGAGCGGAAAGGGAATAGACGGCTGCGATCTCGGCCGGAGATGAACCGGATACGAACCCGAGTTCGAGTCTGAGATTTTGAACCACCACGCTCAATAAGCCGCTAACACATTTGGCCAAAGCGTCTTCCGGCGGAGCGGGGCCGTCGCCGAAGGTGACGGCGTGAACGGGAACCTCCAGGTGTGGGAATCGCGTAGAGCACACGATCGGAGACGATCGTTTGCAGTTGCCGGAGTAAGAAGCTCCAGCGCGCTCATCTTGTCCGTCGGAAATGAGGATAATACTGGCGGCGGGATTTCTCTCACGCCGATCTTCTAGAACCTTCGCGGCCTTCTTGATTGCGTCGTTAACACATGCTCCTTGGCCAACTTCGCAGAGCAAATCGATGATTCGACGCGCCGATCGACGGCCATTGGCGGTCATTCTCCGTAGAGACAACAACCGCTTGGAACTGGCGGAGAACGCCACGATCGAGAGGCGGTCTGAGCAACAGAGCGAAGAAATGACCAATCGCATAGTGCGTTTCACCATCTGGAGTTTGGCGCCGTTCGCGCTCGCACTCACATCCAAGACGGTTACCAAATCAATCGGAGGACGAAGGTTCCGATTCGTCGGCGAAGATGACGTCGTTGCGGATCGAGCCGGAGCCTTCACCTTCAATACCACCGCATAGGTCTCGTAACTCCGGCCGGCTGCGACTACCGCAGCCTCAGGCAATAGACTCACTTCTACATTTTTGACAATGTTAGGTAACCTCGGAGAAGATAATGGTGCAGATGTAGCGAAGAAACCTTGAAACTCTACTGCGCTATCCTGTTCTTCGTCGTCTTCGTTTTCGTCGGATTCCGGTATTGGATTGAAGCGGCCACCGGAAGTTGGGGACATCAAAGGTTCGTCATCGTTGTAAACTTTCAGCGGCTTCGATTTCAGTTCTCCGAGTTTGATGGAATCGACTCCTCTCGTGTTATCCGTCTGGATTGGATGATGCTTGTGAGGGTTTTGGGCATCGAGCAACGGAGCTTCATTCCAGACGGAGCTGCAAACAGGACAGGCCACGGCCCGATGCTTCTTGATGTGAGCAGAGATGCAAGGAAAGTGAAAGGAGTGGGAGCATTCTGATGTGAAAATGGCAGTTCCTTGTCCTCTTTTTACGCTTTGTAAGCAGATTCCACACCTACTCTGCAAAGTGAAAGGGGGAGAAGTTGAGTTTAAATGATAACATATATTGAAAAAAGCAAAGGGGGAATTAGAGACAATTTGATCGAATTGGTTACCTTAGAGAGTCGCAAGCCGGTTTTAATGAAGGAGAAACTGGAAGGCGATTTGGGGGAAGAAGGATTGGAGAAGTGGAACAATCTTGAGGCGCTGGATTTCTTTTGGGTGATGGTGTTGAGGTTGCAGTGCAGCAGCTTTGGGCTATTGGGTGTGGAGGAAGCTGCAGAACCAGTGGCAACCGAGGTTCGGCATCGGAGACCGAGGCCAGGCTGCGAGCGAGGCGTTGATGGGTTAGAGAAAAACCCAAATTTGGAGCTGATTCTGGGGCTTTGGGATTCATTGGTATTCTCTTTTAAAACCTTGGGCTCTCTGTCTTTAGGAATGGAAGTGCAAAAGGCTCTTCTCCAACCCGTCATTGTAAGAAGAATCTGAATGCTCTCAGAAAATGGATAACATGGAATGAATTGGAAGAGAGGGAGATGGATGAGGATGGAAGGGGTGTGTGCTTTGTTTTGGTTGGGAGATTTGGTAGTAATTTGATTTGTGGAAAAAGGAGAAAAGGGCAGAGTGTTGCTTCCAAATCGAAACTGTGTCTGTGTGTCTGTATGTGCGAAGGGAAGGGAAGGGAAGGGAAGGGAAGGGATTGGGATATGAATTTTGAATGATACAACAACAAAAGAATACAAAAGAGAAAAAAGAAAGGGTTTATGTTCTCGGGAATAATAATGAATCTGAATGGAGAGGGGATGGGGGATGGGGGAAAACTGAAGAGAAGCGTAAGGGTAAGAATTCTGGGATCAACTTTGCTGGTGACCGTCACTGCCATCTGGAGGTTGCCGCCTATTACCACAGGTCAACGCGGTCGGTTCTATTCCTAATTTACTTTACAAGAAAACGACACGTGTCCCTTTCTTCTCCTAACCATTTTAATTTAATTAACAATTATATTAACTTAATACGCTTTTTTATTTCTTCGTTTTAACTTTTAATGCTTATTTATCTCGTTTGCCTTTTGTTTTTTTTAGTCTAACAACATGCTCGAATGGAAATTCCAACACTTAATTGAGATTATATCTTCTAAGCTGTCTTCAGGTTAGCTTCTCTCTTTTTCTATCTTTTTCGATTATCAAATGAATGGTTATATTTTCATATATTTGAGCTGTTATAAGATGAAAATTTTACCTTTTTTTAGTTTTTAATTTTTTACATGCCAATTTAGTTATTAAAAAGTAGTGAATATCTTATCTACTAAGCTATAATCAGATTGATTGTTGAGGATCCCACATTAAAAAAGTTAGTGGAGACCTCACAATTTATATGATACAAGGGTCACTTCACTTATTGCCAATTGATTTTGAGATGTAAACTCATGCTATTTAATATTGATTATTTAGTATTTAAATTTTCTAGGGTTAAAATAAAATTTAATCTATATAACTCTAGGAAATAGTTTGATTTGATTTTTTATGTTAGGTATAATAAGAATAATTCTGACTGGATAATTTTTTTTAATTACTTTACAACACTTATCATTATGGCTCACTAAGGATTTAAATATTTTTGGTTTAAATCCTATTTTGGTCCCTCTTTCAAAATGTTCGGTTTAGTCCCTGAACTTTTAAGTTTGTTCCATATTGGTCCCTAAACTTTTAAAATGTATATTTTAGTCTCTAAACTTTCAAAAAATGATTATTTTAGTCCTTACTTTTATTTCAATTTTAACAAATTAATGACATAGCTTTGAGTATGTGTATTAGATTGTTAATATGAGCATGATTTAAAGTCAAATAGATTAGAGACAAACATTAGGCAAAAGAGATTTGAAATATAAAAGTAACATAATAAGGACCAGAATTATTATTTTTTAAAAGTGTAAGGACTAAAATAGACATTTTGAAAGTTCAGGGACTAGAATAGAACAAATTTGAAAGTTCAAGGACCAAAATGAACGTTTTGAAAGTATAAGGACTTAAATAGAACAAGGGACTAAAATAAGATTTAAACCAATATTTAAAAAAAAAAAAACTATACGCTCATTACGAAAAATATTCTATTATACACTTTGAGCATTCATAATAAATGTTACAAATTCAAAAGTAATGGGACAAAATTGTTGTTTGAAGGCCAAAAGCTTTTCTTTAAGCTAAAAAAAAAATTAAAAAGAAATATTTGATATTTAAAACATAATATTGAAGCATGGATTGGGATTGAGGTTGGGCAGGCTTTAGCATTTGATACCCAGAGCAAAAACTTGCCAATTTGAGTGATGGAGAGTGGATTGTGGAGGCATACCAAATATTTTTTGGTTACAAGCCTCTGTTCCTTTCCCTTTAATTATAATTTTTATTTCTTAAAAAGACATTGGGCTGAGCTGAGGGGCTGTGGCTCTGCCCACTGCACCTCTCTGCAGCTGCGCAGCTCAGCCACCCACTGGGATCCTTCTGATCCTGTCCCTCGTTTCAATATACAGACAGAAAAAAAAAAAAAAAAAAAAAAATCCATTCTATTGCACGTTGAATTTCATTAATTTGATGAGATCTTCGAGATTTTGTTTTCCCTTAATAATGTGATTTTGGCTTTTTTGAGTTTGCTGCTTCCTTCTTTTTCTTCTTTTAATTATTGGTTTTATACAACTTTTTATTGTCCTTGCCTCCCTTCCCACTTTCACTATTTCAAATATACCTTATATAATTGTGCTTTGTAAAAGATCCTCACATATCACTTTATAACTCAGTCTATTTTTCATTACCAAAATAACCCGTTTGGTAATTTTGTTTTTCAAATTATTAATTACTAGATTTCTTTTACTTTCCTTTTATGAAAATGTTTGCTGGTATTTGATACTTTTACCTCTAGCACACAAATCATTAAAGAGTTTCGAGACGATCTTTAAAAAAAGTTTTTCAAAATATAGGATGTTCTATTGTCCCTTTTACTTCATTATCCTTTTTATTGACATTGCTCAAGTCCAAACAAATTAACAGCATAAATATTTGTAACAAAGTCCTTCAGAACTATATATAATAATGATTAAATTAAAATACCCATACCCTAAGGAATTCAACACATGTAATGGGAAAAAGAACATAGAGAAGATGACAAATAGAAGCAATTTTTGAGCGAGGGGGATCTTGACTCATGGGACTAAATTCACATGCTTTTCCAAAGTCCAATGCTCAATAATTATAAAATAGAAAGAGAGATCATATGTGTGTGTTTTTGAAATTTGACTTATTATTAAAGCCAAAAGCCGCAGTTTTTCATTTAGAAAACAATTAACTTAAAATAAGTTGATAGAGATCTACAATCTTTATCAAAGAAAATAGCTTGATTTTGAAGCCACTTTCCAATATATTATTTTATCATATCGTATAAATAATTACAAAGATATTTCTGGAGGCTTCAGTTATGGGGTATAGCAAACTTAGGTCAAGCATTAATGTGACAAGGATTTTTTTTAAAACCCACCATTATTGAGTCGACGTGACTCTCTCCCTCTCTCCAAAGAGTTTTAAATTAAAATTAAAATCAACCCTACTAGAATTATTATTCATGCCAATCAACCTAGGAAATTCAATTATTTCATTTTAGCTTATGGTGAGATTATAAATTTAAAGTATATGAATTTAATTAGTTAATTAATAAGTAAAAAAAATGCATAGAAATTTATGAGTAGAGAGAGAGAGAGAGAGAGAAAGAGAGGGTTTGATTAAAATTTGTGTGGGTAACATGGGGTACTTATTGCTGTCGCATTATTGGCAGCAAAACCGTTCTTATAGCTTACTTTTTTAAAAAACTTCTTTTTCTTTTATTTAATTTTGGGGGTGATATAATTGGTAGATGGTGGAGGTGAAATCACAGCCGTAGATCTTACAGTGTTACGGAGTTCAAGAAAATAATTACCCACGATCCACTAGGAACGGAACGGAAAGTAAACGGGTCCGTCCGTGGGACGGTGGCTGGCGGTAAAAAGTTAAAAAAAAAAAAAGATGAGGGTAATTAGTGGAAAATAATTAGGGTTTGTGGTGTTAATATTGGGAAATGGGGTTGATTGGTAAGCTGGTTCGTGTGGATCCTCACCTCGCGGTTTGATTATGTTTTCAAAGAGTGACCGGTTACCGGCTGGAAGGGTCTGTGTTTCTCTGTAATGATTCAACTTTTAATCCATGCACGAGATAATTCTGCGTACGGGTGACAGTCAGGTCAAGTTGTGCTTTCAAACATTCGTTTAATCATTTTTATTCTACTCGGTAATTTTTAAATTTCCTAAACCAATCATTCAACTTTTTTTTTTTTTTTTTACTTTCTTTTCTCTTAATTTTTACTCAGACTCTAATTACAATTTGTGAGGTTTAATTTAATTAAAATTTTTCAAAATCAAATTGAAAATTTTTAGAACATAAGGATGAAATAATTTGTGATTTAACTTTTGTTTTTCATTCGGTTCATATCTTTTGTTATTAACGTGTATTTTTTCTTTTTAATTTTATTACGTGTGTCATTTTTTCTTTTTTTGGCTAAATATATCACGTGGTTCTTAATCTTTTAATAATTTTCAAATGAAGCTTTAATCTCTTAAAATTTTCAATTTTATGTTTGATGTATTGAAAATTATCATTTAATTCATTATAAGAATTTTGTAAAACTGGTTAACAAAAAGTTCATGCGTTCTTAAATTATTTAATATATTTAAACTCATAGCCACTTTGACATGTTACTTGTCAAAAATGTTTTTTTGTTTACAGGTGAGTCAGATTTTGCTGATTTGTGAACTAACCTGCCATGGAAAAATGGTAAGTTTTGTTTTACAAAATATTGATTTTTTTTTTTAATTTATGAACATATTTCTATATTAGTACATCAACAATTTATTAACATTAATTTAAAATTTTATATATATAGAAGGAGCTAATTGAGAATCTTTAAGGAATGGAGGATAAAATTAAACGTCTTAAAAGAATAAATATCATTTTGGAAATTATCTAAATATTAGTAATTATTTGATATATCTAGTCCAAATTATTTTATCAAATTTTTACCAATGAGAGTTTATTAAAAAAGAATGATATAGACACTTAAAATTGATATACTTTTATAATGTTAAATCAAATAAGGAGATGAGGGTTTCAACTTCCAAGTGTAAAATAAATCATGTCTTAATTGTAGTTATGCTCGGTGCAAATTAAGTTCAAAATAACTTTGAGTGTAATGGTGAATATGATGTATTTTTTCTAATTTATACGTGGCTTTCCGGTGTGTGCATAAAATATATATGATAATTATATTTAAACTTGGTTAATAAGCTATGTTTTGATGGCATAAGATTTTATCAAAAGTAGAATTTCTTGAAAGTTTTTAATTTTCAATCTAATAATTACAAAATTTGAAATGAGAATTGGTGTCTTTTCCACTAAATTATGTTGGGATTAACGGTAGAAAAAAAAAAGTTAAAACATAATGGAACTAATTTTAAAAAAATGATATAGACGATTTTTTTTTTTTTTTTTTGAAATATATAAACATGAGTTATTTCGCCTAACTCTTTCTTCCGTGAAGAACAACCAAATTTTATTTAGGTTAAATTTCCAACCAAAAAAAAAAAAAATCCTACATTTTTAAACGAAATTTATAATATTATAATACTGCATATAAATAGATACGGAGATATATATATATATATATATATATATATATATATATATAAATAGATACGGAAAAGAACGACTGAGTAAACAGATGATTGTGAGGAAAAAAATGTGTCCCCACCCCACTAGTTATTTTCTTTTCTTTTTCCTTTTTTCCTTTTTTTTTTTGGGGGGGGGGGGGGTTTAAAAGTGGATATTGAAGGAATAAAATATTGAGAAAAGCTGGTGAGGAGGTAAAGTAAAGAGAAGTAGCAGTGAAAAAAAAAAGCGATGGAGGCTGAAATTACTAGAAGAAAAATGTACCAAAAGAATGTAATAAGAAAAAGTAAATGCAAAAGGAGATTAAGAAGATAAAAGTAGATTTTGAAAGCTAGTAAAGAAAGTGCATGGCAAAAAAGAGATTGGGTTAGAATTTCTTTTTTTCTTTTATAAAGGCAATCGAAAAAAGTCTATTAGATAATATGGGCTTCCATCTCAAAACCAATTGACAATGAGTGGAGTAACTCATGTATCTTATATATTGTGAGTTCTCTACTTATCTTTTCAACGTGTGATCCTCAACAAAGTCTATAGATAACTTTTTACTTCATGGAGTTTTATGAATAGCTTTCTTTCTTTCATTTTTATTTTATTTTATTTATTTATTTGAAACTATGAATAGCTTTCTTTCACTTCTTTCATTTCAAAATTTTATAATTTGTCTCGATGTTTGTAAAATACTTTAAAATGGTTCATGCCATTGGTTTTTCAAATTAAACAACCAATAATGGCATAAAAAATTATAGTAATTAATTGCATATTAATTTTTATATGTTGATGTGAAATATAAATAATACTATTTTTTAAGTTCTCCTCTCTCTAAACAATGACAGAATTCAATTATGGAATATGGCAACATGCCAAATAGGAGGCTCCAAGAGTCATACTTTAAGCTCAATAACTTCAAGATATTAGTTTCTTCATCAAACATATCAATAATGTATACACATAAAAAATGAGAAAACATAACTATAGAGTAAAGAGGTTGGGAACAAAAAAAGGAAAAAGTTTGATGGAATGGAACTTAAATCAAAATTCCTTTCCTACCAATTTTAGACAAAAACAAAAACTCCCTAAATGAATATCAACAATGGAGACTCAAAAAAGAACGAAATATCTTTAATGGTAACTTAATTGAAAAAAGTCTTGTACTCACTAATTGAATATAGTGATTAATGCATGCTAGAAGAATAGTGAGTCATTGTCCTCTTCCAATAATAGACTCGTACTTGTATCAATAATTGTCACATTAAAATTAAAGAGGTGACTTCTTCCCTAATTGTTCTTTAGATACTCGATTTGAAAGAAACACCACAAAATTAAATAAAAAAAAATTATTAACTTGGTGGGAACTCAATTTCTCATTTTTTTCACTGTATATATGTTTAAAAACTCTGGTTTCACTTACACGGTAACATATTTTTAATTGGAAATATGAACCATAGCAATTTTTGTTTTATTTTTGAGGTTTTTAAGGTAAAATAATTTGTTTAAAAAATAATAATAATTGGGAGGAAGGGGCAGCGGGCAGGGTTTAGAGTACAATTATTTGCACTGAATGTGAAATTGGGCAGCGCATGATTGATGGGAATTCCGTGTGTGTGTGATTGGGGTTGAGTGGGCCTCCACGTCCCACCCATCAATCAATCAATACTCTTATCTTTTTATTTAACGTTTCTATAAATTTGTCACATTACATTTCAAAATTTTTACCCTCTTTATTCAATTGAATTTTTTAAATGTCTTGCCAAAGCAAGTTTAGTTCAGCTGTAATTGGCATGTACCTTCGACCATGAGGTCAGAAGTTCGAATATCCCTACCCCCAAATGTTGATATGTTAAAAAAAAAAGAATTTTTTAAATATCTTAAAAGAAAAAACTGAAATAAGTCCTTGCCAAACAGGCGAGTCAAAGTTCTCTCCCAGTCAAGTTCCAAAAACACAGAATCACGCCAGACATTTTTTTTTTTTTTTAGTTCAACAACATTTGGAGTCATAAGCATATACTTTATGCTAGTTAAACACTATGCTCATGGTACTTTATGCTAGTTAAACACTATGCTCATGGTTAGCACACCAGACACACAATTGCTGCTTCAAACCATTACCAATGTGAAAACAATGGAGCTAAAAGAAACATATGGTAAAAATATGTTTTAATTTTATGGTCTTGTGGGGTACAAAATTAGTTTTTATTTATTTTGGGGGATGATGTGTAGAAAAAACAGAAAATGTGGATGAGGTTGATGAGAGGGGTTTAGTGGTGATGTGACAGAATGATGCTGAGAAATAAGAAGTTTGATATATACATTGGCAAATGGCAAGGCTGTTGTCTCTGTCCTTTTTTATTCCTTCTTTCAAGCATGAAGCATCTGTCTCTCTTACATATCACTCAACTCAACAGCCTTACCATGCAAATCACAATCCCCCATCATAAATAAATTCTATGGTTGCAATTTTATCACACATAATTTTATTGTTTATCGGTAAAATTATGTCATCCTTAACATGGCTTAACTAATTAGGATATACATCACATCAGTCAAGGTGTTCGAAGTTGAAATTTCCTCCTCTACACATTGTTGGATAATTAAAGAAGAAGGAAAGAAAGAAATAACATAGGTGAATTTAATTTGTCCAATAATTGATCAACAACCCTTGCATGGTCAATTTTATGAAAAAGATAAAAAAGTTGTTCTAGTCCAATAATTTGCTTCTTGAAACATTTGCCAACTTTTAGTTTTGTCTCTTATATATGTTTGAAGTTTCCAATTTTACTATACGGTTTCGAAAAAGTTTCTAATAATTCACTGCCCATTATTGAAGGTGGTGGTTTAAAAACTGGTGATTTAGTATTTAACGAAATATAATATGTATTACACCTAGAGGTCTTTTGATGTTATATCTATCTAATTCTTTTTTGATGTTATACGTAGCTAACTCGTTATATACTCAATTAAAAGAAAGAAGATTTGTCCTTTATTTGGGACTTTTCAATTTCTAAAATATTTAGAACGAATGGAAGAAAAAAAGAAATGAATTCATTGCACTCACAAAGAAGGAAAGTGTTGGTCAACATGAACATAGCGAAATTGAAATAAAGTTTGTACCAATGACCAAGAGGTCTTTGATTCGAATCCTCTACCACACACGTTGAAAAAGAAAAATTGTTGCAAATCCAAATTGGGTTATTATTTCATGTCATTCGTCATTATAAAAATTTGATACCTCACGCATGAAATTGAAGCTTTTGAAACAAACGATTTTTTTTTTTTTTTAATAATATTTACTTTGTTGCCCAAATAATATAAATAGCCTATTTCTATTAATAGATTAATAAAAAGTATGATAAATATATATAATAATAGTTTAGAGATGGGATTGGGTTGAGTAGAAGTTTTATTCTTTTTTTTTTTTTTTTTTTTTTTTTTTTTTTTTTTTTTAATGTAACACAAATTTGGACCCACTTAAACAAGGAATCTTAGCACCTATTTGGAGGGTCCACAAGGTTTTTTGCCATCTCCATCAAACAATAATATAAAGAAGGTCAAATAAATATAAAAAGAAGTGGTTGCCAATAATTTTTAGGACAATCAATTCTTCTTTTGAGTGAAGAGTAACATTCCTATTTCAATCTTGTCATATGCTCCATGTTAATTTTTTTTTTTATTCATTGTTTGCTTTTTTCTCTTTATTCCCTCTCTTTCTAAATTATTTTCTCTTATCATATATTTCAATTAAGAATGTGCCTTTTAAAATCTTGTGTTTTAAATTTTGATTCTAATTTTATATTCATTGTTTTCTTCCATATTCTGTCTTTCTAAATCTGTTTTCTCTAACCTAATTTTGATATTTCAATTAAGAATGTACTTTCTCATCTTCCAATATTTAAAACTTTGATTCTTATTATCTTATCCAACTTATCATATCACATCAAAACATGGTGCAACATATTAGTTTTTTTTTTCAGCAATATATTAAATTAGCACAAGTTTTTGCTAGAACTGAGTAGAACTACACTAATTACCATACAAGAAGTTGATGGTTCAATCTCTCACTTGACAACTAAAAAGGATTGTTAAGAATAAAGAAAGAGATGGTTTTTTCCTAAACAAAAATTTTATCCTTGAATTTCTAAGTTTATTCTATTTAAATGGTCCGGATTATCATTTTTGTTCTTTTTATTTTAGTGCCCAAATACTCACACTCTCAATACTTGTCTGAGCCAACTAATATGGCTCCAACCCATACTCAATACACAAATTCAGAGTCCCATCATCCATATGTTAATTGTTAAGTAATTAAACAACAAAACAATAGCAAAAACTAAAACAATTTTTCTTTAAAATTTATGGACTGAAATAGACATTTCAAAAGTTTAGTGACTAAAATGAAATAAAATCGAGGTACCAAGATAGAATCAAGCCAAACAAAATAGTAGGAAGAATGTTGCATGATGAATAAATATTAAAAATATTCTGGAAGGAAATCAATCAATTGAATTCAAATTTCTTAAATAATAAAAGCGAATTAAAAAAAAAAAATAATGATTTGATGTGTTTCAAAAGAGGCGTAATAATCTGATTTGCATCCACAAAGGTCTAAAAGCAGAAATGAAATTGATAATAAAGAAGGGACCAAAGTCCACTCACCCAGTGGGATGCAAAGGAAATGCACCCACTCAAATTAAAATTAAACTCCTAATCCTAATTATTAATTCCCTCAACACATTTTACCATTAATTATCAATTATATAAATTTATTCAAATGGATTTGATTTCCCACCAAATATCATTGCGATTCTCTCCACTTTTCTTTTTAAAATTCAATTAAATGCTTCTTTTTTTTCTTTTCTTTTTTTAAAAAAGCCCACTGAAGTGAAGTGAAGCATATGATTCCAAGGCATATGGCATCTAATGGAACCATATGGGCGACCAGAATTTAAGTTGAGATTTTGAATATTAAATACAAAACAAAATCTACACAACACATGTGATGGATCTTCTTTAATTTAGCCCTTTTTTGACTTCCCACAACATTAAAATTCATCTATGTTCATTGTTCCAAGCTAAAACCATTTAACTTCTAATCACTCTCTCTAATCTAATTCACTGCTTCCAAGTTCCAAGACAAATCCCTCCAACCATGCATTAAATTGTCCCTATGCATGCTTTCATTTTTTGGACCATAAGAATCCTTTTTTAATCACTTTAAGGAAGGCAGGTGAAGGTGGAGTAGGAATTTGAATGTTTGGGTGAAAATGTTGAGTTTTTGAGAAGCATATAAGTGAAGATTTAGCTCAGAAATTTGGCTGCATTACAAGGCAATAATATTAACTTTTTGATAAATTAAATTAAACCACCAGCCTCTGCCACCATTGGGACAGACCAATAGATTTTGAGTGATTCCCATAATGATTTATGGAGCTGTAAACCAGGAATTGCTGCCTATTAATCCTGACATCCCCAGAATCATAAACAATGCAAACACTGACATCATAATGCTTCAAGACATGTTTGACTTACCCTTTATTATTATTATTATTATTTTTCTTTTTCTAATTGAATTTATGAATTTGGGGTTGGTATACCTAGATTTCTACACCATCCCCATTTGTATTAAATAATAAAGTTTAAATATATATAGAAGTTTAAGTCGATGTTGTAAGTTTGTAACCAACTTCATTTGACTTGTCGATTAATGATTAACAAAGTTAATAGGTAGTATACAAGGTTGAGTTCAGATAGTGAGTTTGGTGGAATTAATGAAACTTATCATTTGGTGATAAACAAATGAGTGTGTAGAATATAGGGTTGGCTTCTCAACTTCGAATTACATTAGTGTATCCGTGTTATATAAGCAAAAGGTGAACATTGGTATAAGAAAGAATAATGGGAATTAATGTATAAAGGAAAGTGATTACAAAATGGATGGAGTAATTGGTGGAAAGAAAATATATATCTTCTTAACCTGCATTCACTTTTTCTAAAAAAAAAAAAAACTGCATTCACTGAGGAACTGAATGTGTTGCATGATTACAAGGATGGTGGTTTTCTCTGTGAGTAAGCCATAAAGTAATTTAAGCATCTGTCAACATCAGAGACAAGGAGAAATAAATGTAGAGGAAGAACATAGCCATTCCTTATACCTACTTTAACAAAAATAGGAGAGACAGGCAAATGTTTACCATGTTTTTTTTTAGTTTAAAAAACAATAATTTAGACCTATATATAAACATTTGGTTTTTGGTTTTAAAAAATTATGTTTATGTTCTCTAAATTTACTTACAGTGGTTCTCATCTTTAGTCAATGAGATATGTGAGTCAAATTCCCAAAACAAAAATAAGTTTATTTGAAAATTACTCTTTTTGTTTCAAAGTTTGACTAAGTTTTTGAAAACTGAAAAAAAATGTAGACAACAAATCAAAGAAACTTGTAAGTGAAAGTAGTGTTTATAAACTTAATTTTCAAAAACTAAAAACAAAAAACAAAATGGTCTCTTAAGTTTAATGTCACAATTTGGTCCTATATTTTCAAATTTATAACGAAGTCCATAAATTTGAAATGTTTAGCTCTTATATTTTAAAACTTGTAACTATTTAATCCATGTCGTAAGAAATCTCATCAAGATAAAGTAACAACGATTTCTATTAACGATTAACTCCCTTATTAATTATAAACACATTTTATGCCTAGGTCGTTTGTCTGTATAAATATGTAAGAAAACCCCACTAAGGTCAACAAGATTTTACACGACAGTAACTAAATCGTTACAAATATTAAACTAACAAGAGACTAAATTGTTATATACTAGTTCGAGTACTACTTTACTTTTACAAATCCTAAGACTGTTACTTAGTAAGGTTTAAAGTCTAGATGGTACTTTAACGAAGATATATAGATCAAAAGTGTTTTTAACCTTAGTTTTCTTTTTTAATTTCCCAAAGAACTGCATTTCCAACCGTCTAACAATGATATGATATGACTTAAAAGTTAAAAGCATCTTATTTGAAGCAAATATTTTTTCACCAAAGTGTTTTCCTTTTTAGCTCGCTGAACAGCAAAGACATAGAAGTCATTTAACAACAACCGCATTCTGAAGTTTGTGATATTGAAACACTTGCCAAAATATGTCGATATCAAGGTGATTAAGAACAGCACACATTGTGGGAGGGAGGGAGAGAGTGGGGCGAGAGATCTCTGGAGTCCCTATCGATTGACATGAAATGAAAGCTTAGCAAACAGGATGGGGTTGTGGGAAGAACGCGTGGAGCAGTGGCTGAGCAACACGAGAGAAACTTAATTTGAATCGAAGCGAAGCATACAATAATATTGAATGGCTAAGCTTTTGCTTTTGCTTTTGGAATGTCAAATCTTTGGTTTCTCTCAAAGTCATTTTAGGGAATGTGGGGGCACATGAAGAGAAGAAGAGAGGCCATAAAAAGCTGCAGTGATGAGAGTACACATCGACGTTAATGTGGCCATCAGACTTGTAGGGACTGCCCAACACTGCCATGCACACACCACAATCACTGTGTTTCATAATTAAATTGGTTGAGCTGTGCTTGCTTGCTTGCTTGCGCCTCATCCTATTTTTTTCTTTCATTCAGGACTTTTCACAAACGTGTTTCCTGCATTATCTCTCTCTCTCTCTCTCTCTCTCTCTCTTGCTGGCCGTCCTTTTCTGCAAATTTAATGTCTTTTCCTTCTGGGTTTTAAATTTAGTGGAGTTTCTTGTCCTGTTTTGTTATTGCCATTTCCTTCTGCAACTTATATGGTGAACATGCTCGTCAAGTTGTTAGAGAGTTGGTTCTTGATTTGATTAGCAAAAACATCTCAGCCTTGGCCGTAGCATAGCCACCCATTTTCTCGATTTCTTTCTCTTTCAAAACAAACTATGTACATGTTGTTTATCCTGAAGTTTGTAGCACTGAGTGTTATTGATCATACGAGTTACACCTAATAAACCCTCTGCGTTGTTAGATAAAAAGAAGAATTTTAAATTCATGATGTCTGCAATGTGATTCAAATTCTAGAATATGAGACCCTAGAGATTCATATGAGTGGTCATATGTTCGCTGAAAAATAAAGAAAACTCACCTATATCAGCTTTTCGAACATAGGACCTCCTGTGTTTGATATTATGTAAAATCACCTATCAAACCAAAAACTTATGTGGATGATTATGATGAATTTAATTATATCCCGTTTGACAATCTCATTGTAAGATGGTATTTGTGGCAATAGGAAGATGAAAATTACGTTTAGGGTTTAGCGAAAATCGTAATTTTAGAATTTCACATATATAATTATATCAAACTGCCATTAGTCCTGGTATAAGGCTATAAGGTATCAATATCCATAGGCTCATGCTCTAAAAAGATCCATATAGGTCGATTTCTTTTTATTGCCTATGATTTTTTTTTTTTTTTTTAAGAATAAAACCTATGATTTCTTGTTATTTATATCTTTTGTATTTTAATTTGACAATAAGAACTTGTTTGAACGTCTTCTCAAAAAAAAAAAAAAAAAAGAACTTGTTTGAACGCTGCTTTTTGTTTATTCTGTTTTTAATGGTTAAAAACTTAAAAGAACAAAAAGTTGAAATATATATGTTTGCTTTTAGACTAAAAAACATTTTCTTTTGAAGATTTTAGAGAAGACAAATGAATGAAAAGAGTTATAAGAAATAGCAAGAGAGTGTATAAAGAATAGTGTAAAAAAGTACCTTTACAAAATAACAAAAGCATTCATAAACAAACAATACAGTTCGCGTCGGAAGAGAGAGAACTAGTGAAAGTGATGTAGCTATTAAATAGGGAATCAGTCCTATAAAATTATTTGAGAAAATTATAAAAGGATACGTATCAAAAGAGAATAATGAAATAAATAAACATATTATTTAGATACTGAAAATGAAAAAGGTGGACTCCTGGTTAAAAATAGAAAGAATATTATTTCATTTCGTAGCTTTTCGTATTTATGAATTACAGCTATTATCATAAAAGTCATTTGAGATATTTCAAAAAAAAAAAAAAAAAATCATTTGAGAAGCAACACAAAAATGTACATCAAAGAAATGGTTAGGGAAAGGATAAATATATATATATATTTTTTAATTCTCATTGTTAGAAGGAAAAAAAAAACAACAACAACAAAAAAAAACAACTCCACATATACCTAATAACCAATTCCTTCAACCAACTAAAAGTGTGAACTTCACCACTTAATGGATCAAGTTCAAGATTTGTAAGAAGAAACTAAACTTTTAAAGTTATCTTGACTCACTAAACTAATTAGAAAAGTGAGTGAAGAATCAATTTTTTCACATGTTAAAAAAAAAAAAAGAAATCCAAATGTAGTGTAAAGAACTGAAATCAATTATGAGACATCCTAGCAAGTTCTGGGACTCGTGAGACCATTCATTCAAAGGTCAATCTTCCAAAACCTGGGAATATTATCCTCTCAAATAAAGGCAAGAAAATCAAGGCCATACAATAATTAAAAAATCTACCTCAATGAGTCCTGTTGTGTCGCATCTCGAGCCCAAAATAATACTCGAACAGCAGCCACTTGATCAAAGTCGGAAGAAAGAAAAAGAAACACTTCCATAGAGTCAAAATTACCATGATTAAAAGCTTTATCAACTAAAATATTTACTTTGTTAACTAAAATAATAACTCACCTTTGAGATATCACTGTTTCCCTGAAAGAGAAAGCCCACAACCAGTGGGCGCTGGGAAAGAGATTCGGAAATGGAGATTTCAATGGTAAACAACAAAAAGGCACCATTTTCAAGCTCTAAATAATTGAAAGAAAGGATATGATAGTTCATATAATCTAGAGCTAACAGGTCCCATCAAAAGGCCTCTTTGTTCTTTACGAACTTTAGAGGGCTTGTCATGATTTACACTGCACTAACATACAACCCAATAATTACAATTAAAGAATCAAATCCATGAGAACTTGTTCATGATGCAGAGTTTAACAATTTAAAGGCAATTTGTAATGGAAAAAGCCGAGAGGGTAAACAAAATATGTTTATCATACATAATAGTCGAATCAAACAAAAAGGGAGATGGAGGAAAGTGTTGAGATGACATGTGATTCACACATAATCAAACCAAAAAGGTTGAAATAGCAATGTGATTGATATAATTACTTCCACTCACACGGATACTATTTCAGATAAGGAAAACTAAATGCTTACTTATCCATTCAACGAGAAAGTCAACAGACCTAATCAATGAAGTGTGAAACTTGCTGAACTGGAAAAGTAAGATCGATCATAATTTGAAGTAACAAACTATAGATGCATTGTTTATAGTTAATGGCAGAGTTACATCTCAAAAATTCTATTTACATAATGAGATTGGCAGATTACTATTGGAACTAAGTTTTATACCAATCAGATAACTCAGATTAATATGGAATTATCACTTCACTATTAAACAATGACAATCAAAGCTAATTGAGTTCTCTTTACTCCTTACACAAGGCTAAAGCTTGAAAGCAAGGAAAACTTGGCTATGCAGAAAATATTCAGTTCCCTAATCAAGTGCATTCAATAAATACAAATTATCTGAATGACAAGATTCATAGATAGTTAATAAGATCCACAAACACCAATTATCATAATGACTAGATTATGTTTTACAAAAGTAAAGGCAAGAGACAAAAATAGATCAAAGAGGACAATTTTTAGGGAGTCAAAACATGAAAAAGGACAAGGTACGCATCTGAACCACAAATGCCATCCAGCGCAGCACAGATATTCCAGTCATTTTATAACTTCTTTTAACTTTCACAACTTTCTCTTCACACCACCACTCTGAACTTGGTAGAGGAGTCGTCACTTCAGCAATAGCTAAACCCTATTTTTGGATTTCTCCATTGCTCTTGGGGCTACAGAAGAAAGTGCAATTAATGAGTACCATAACTTATCAACTACAATCTACAAGACATGTGAACCAGACCGCACCTACAGAAGTCAAACAACTAATAGTGGATGAAAAGACAAGAGGGCTAATTCATGATGCAAATGAGCAAGTTATAAGTATTAATTGGTTCTAGGCTTATATGGTTAAGATCAGAGAGGTCATGTTCTTCTCACGTTCCAGACACTAGAAGTATCTTCCATATGTATTATATATAAGGATCAAATTTCACCACTTAAAGTGAAGGAGACTAGGAGAGAATACAAAGAAATACGAAATTAGAGATACTTTTTTACTCCAGGGGATATTTATAGCAATAGATTCCCACACCCAAGTAACTCCAGGGATAATAACGTGTTCAGAGTATATACAAACTATTATCATATGAGATAATTGAAACCTCAGGCCTTGAATGAGGAAGAAATGAGCATATATTTATTTGTTACAATGCATAAATTAGTTGTTTAGTGCCACTACTTTGTATCTCTTCTACCCCTCCTACTACTCCCAAGCCTAAAAAAAGAATGGAGTGATGTCGATGGTCTCAACTGCCTTTCCAATCAGACAAAATTGAGAACCGGCAAAAATGTAGCCTGCCTAGCAACTGAGTTTTGGCAGATGAAAACTATAGTACTATGAAAAATGAACTTCTAAATTGTACCTAAGCCAATTGCGTCAGAGCCCTTCATGATTTTCAGCCTCTTGCATGAATCAATGAACATCCTGCAATAAAAGTGCATCAAATTTTATGCAGAGTACTTTACCAGAATCTTGAAACATCTGATACAATTGAGTGAAATTAATGGGAGAACACTATGATATTGGGTTGGAGAAAAAGTACTTCAAAGAGAAAAATCCAGACAATCCTTTCTAGATAAAAGGATGAAACATCTAGAACATGTCCTGGAGCCATCTCATTCAGTATAGTATAGTATGCTTGTTACATTAGTAAAGAGTTTACATTAACAGAAATAAGAATGCAATCGAATAATTGGAGTCAATAAACTTACTCCCAGGGGATTTCCCCAACAAGCATCCAATCACCATCCCTATCTTCATATGTAAGCACATATTCAGATCCATGCAAATGATCCCTCAACTTGCTCTCACTCAGCATATCTCTCCCTGGAGCTCCATGGGATCCACATTGACCTGCAACACGAGATCCATAGAAAAACATGGTATTCTTGTTATTCAATATGACAATGTAGATCACAACCACCCATACTATCCATATTCTGAGTTCGACAACAGAAAAACATTAAATATTATTTTAGTCTCGCCGCAAAAGAGAAAAGGCATAATAATAAGTTGAAAATAATTGGAGCTCACCAATAGTAAAACAGCTAAACATCTTCTCAAGGGCAGAAGATAATTCCTGATATGTAGAATAAGTTCTCAGATCTACTTTCCTCAAATATGGAGCACCCTCCATGCTCACCTTGACAAAAAGGGCACCTGAACCTGGCTTTCCGTCAACCTCATCATTGTTTTTAGAGTTAGTGACCAATGAATTCTTCCGAAATGATTTTATAGGCGGCCAACCAACAACCTGCGCCCTGTAAAGGAGGAGAGTTGGCAATCTGTCATCAGGTGAACTCAAATGACTCCTTTACTAGTTAATATCATAGTTCCTGCTATCAAAATTTTGTGGACCCGTCTACAACCAGTTTCACTTACTTTGAAGCCGGAGCATTGTTGTGGTCATTTGAAGCACCTTTATGGCCATGGCCAGTTCCTTTAGTCTCACAGGGCCACTCCTGCAATCCCTTCGAGGGCAATTCTTTCGTTGCATTCGGCTGAGATAAAGAAGGCCTTGATGGCAGCATTGCACTTAGCCCTGAATTAGCATGAAATTTCCCTTGGCCCACAGGATATGGAGATTCAGGATCAGAATTGGCTGCATGAAACATCCAATTTCTTTCTGTGTAAAGGGGGCCTTTCACCTCTGAGTACCCCTCCATGGTATCAGAGAAACCTCTTTTGTTGCCAGAAACAACATTCTTCTGTGATACCACACTATACCCATCCTTTGAAGGAAGCAATTGAAGTAGGGTTTTCTCATCAGGTTCCCCAGAGCTCATCATGCTAAATTCCTGTTCTCTTTCAGGTGATAGAGATCCGGGTAGACCAAGTCTCAATTCTGTAGCTTTTAAATTGAGATTGCTTTTGTTCTCCTCTGACAAGTTTGACACGGCAGAGCTGTCTACTGAAGAACAGGGTGATAGCCGAAGGTAGTTGCGCTCTCTAAATTTGGTACCATTTTGGGAAAGACAGTCCATAGAAGGTGAGGCAGCCACTACAGGGACATTGCCAAGAGCCTCCTCTTCAGAATTGAGCAGTGGTGGCGACATTGGACTTCAGATATCTCGATGACTTTAGGTTGATACAATCTAATCAAAAGCTTTTATAACCT
The DNA here is from genome assembly GCA_017139565.1 of Luffa aegyptiaca. Classification (NCBI taxonomy): domain Eukaryota; kingdom Viridiplantae; phylum Streptophyta; class Magnoliopsida; order Cucurbitales; family Cucurbitaceae; genus Luffa; species Luffa aegyptiaca. The sequence goes on from CM029398.1 coordinate 48,352,095, forward strand.
GAAATAAGCAAATCTAGATCAATAGTACACAAAGATGAAAACAAGATTAAAAATAACTTGCATAGTTTTTAAGGCAAATAGGATCCAATTTGAACGGTTTAAAAGGGGCAAGGCAGGCAATATTGAAATCGGTCAACAGTTATTCAAAATCAAGGGATCACAGGATCAACCTCCGTTCTTCGGAGTTAAAAGTCAAAGATCCCTTTCAAACGAGCCAATAGCATCAAGTTTTAAAAAATCATAGAGGAGTTTTGTGATTCGAGAATCAATCCATAAGGAGCATTTGATGCAGATGTTATGACCCTAAATACATTGTAAAAATAGCTTGACTTAAACACCACGAAATACCCCAGCTGCATGGCTTGATCCAAAAACAAAAGCAGGAAATAAAAATGAACCAAACGGAAAGCAGAAATAGATACCTGCAGCTTCGGATCGCAATGAAGGGGTAAAGGGAAAGAAAATCAATAAATAAACTATAAAATACAAGCCTGCGTTTTCGAGATGGAAAAATTAAAAGAAACTAGTCAACAAGACTTCTCCTGTATCCAGAAAAGGACATATACAAATTTTCGACACGCTTATTTCAAACAGAAGAACCTGAAATCAGCCACCGCTGATATAATACTAGTTCGCTTAAAGTTCATTTTTCATTCCATTTCATTAAAACAGCGTGATGAAAATAAAGGTGCAGCTTCCACCTGTTCGTTTCTTCAATACTCTCAGTTACTCGACGCACAGAGAGAGAGAGAGAGAGAGAGAGAGAGAGAGAGAGATTAACAGTTAGCTTGTAAGAAAACTGAAGAACTCACCTCCGGCAAGACATGGAAAAAGAAGAAAAAAATGGATTCGGAACTGAGGCAAGCTCATTTAGAAGCGTATAAAAAGAAGAACATAAGGAAGAAGGTGAAAAGGAAGGAAGAAAACTGTAGGAGTTACCTGCAAACAAGGCGTCGTAGATCAGAGCCGAAGATCGGTAGGCTGATTAATTTGTTGTCTGGGCGAAAAAAATTTGCAGGAACCGCAGAGAGAGAGAGAGAGAGAGAGAGAGAGAGAGAGTTTAAGGGCCTTCCATTAAGCAGAAAGCAACAAAAGAGTGTTGTGTGTTTGTTCCCCGAGAAACTCGAAGCTCGGAAATTAAAAAAGAGAAAGGGGCAAACTCGAAAATAAGTCTTAAAACTCTGTCCCTTTTCTTTCCATTAATTTTGTCTATTTTTATTTTGTCAGTATTTACGTACAACTTCATAATCATTATATCCAAAAAGTGTATATCGAATAAGTTTTCTTTCCTCTTTTTTTTTCCCCTTAAAAAAAGGTTCATTTTTTAACACTATATTATAGAAATTTCAACTTTTACTGGTTGGATTTATAATGTAATGTTTTAATAAATTAAAGTATCTTAAAATTTGATTTGTAAAAGATATTATATCAACTTTTATTTATATATATATATATAACCAACTAATTAAAACAACTATCATAAATCAAAATAGCAAAAATTCAAATCTCCATAACATAGTACTAAAAAAAATGAAAAATTGATTGATATCCACTTTTAATGATTTATCCGATTCTATTATATAAATAAAATAATGATTTATTTAGTAATATTTATTTGAGCTAAAGTTATATTACAGAATTAGACTTTAATTTCAATGATTTCAAAAGTTTTTATTTGATTATTATCTTTCAAACTTATTTTCAATTTGATCCAGGTAAGTTTAAAAGTTTTAACGTGGTTTCGATAGTATAGTCAAACTTCGCAAATCATTTCTACCATTACTAATGTGAATACATTACATGTTCTTGATACCCACTGAAATATATCTATACCGATCCATTTAATATTTCAAAACAATCAATATCAAAGTAATACTACTATGAGAAACCAAATTGAACAATTTTAAACACCGGACTAAAATTAAATTCAAATTATAAAAACAAAATTGTAATTTAACTGGTTTTTTTTTTTCTAATACGTAATCAACGTTAGCTTTTTAATTTAAAAATCCAAGATCCATTTTCATATTACGAATATTTAATTCAACATTAGAGGCAGATGTAATTTATTGATCCATGAATAGGAGAAAGTTATAGAGAAAAGTTCAAAGTTGGAGCAGGAAAAAGTCAAAGTAACCAAGTGGACGGCTGTGATTGAATGACTGTATGGAAGGTTCTTGATACCCACAGAAATATATCTATACAGTGTATCCTTTTGTTGGCAGGAAAAATCATCTTCGAATCCTAAATTCGGGGGCGAGTCCAAAAATGCGCTTGTCCTCGTTAAAATCCCCACTTTACCCTTCTCCACTCTCCGCCATTGATATTCTAATTAACCAACTTTCAACTCTCTTCGCCCATCGATATCGATCTTAATCTTCATTGTGCTACTCTTTTTTTTTTTTTTGAAATATCTTCATTGTGCTACTTAATTAAATTGTAACTCATTGCTTAATTACTTCATGCCGATACTCTAATTAAACAAAGATATTTTATCATTTGAGTCAAATTGTTAAAGGAGTCATTTGAGTTGAAATATGGGTTGAAAAATAAAGTAGTTGAAAATTGATTCTATTCCATTTCTTTTTATTGCATAGCTAATTTGATTTTATGTTACCTGATCGTAACTTAATTAGTTTAAAGTATTATGATTTTCTTTTGGAGGGTGGATGTTCAAATTTCTACCCCACTTTATTTATTTTTTTATTTTTAACTAGAAAAAATGGTCAATGCGGCAATGTATGATGAAGTTGGGAAGAAAATTGGATAGCGAGCATTGAGTGAAATAAATCACATATGTATGTGACGTTATAATCTTAATATCAACTTTTTGACGAAAATTAATGTTGAAATCTCACACTTTTATAAATTTTGATGAAAAATCAATATTGATAGATGTTTTCGGAAAAATAAAACAAAAAACACATAGAAAGTGTGTCATACGTTCATACAAAGTATTTAAAGTAATAGGTAAACATGTCACACCTTTTAGATGAGTAAAAGCGTCTCAACAATATTTGCGTTCATATCAACAATACTTTATTAATATTTTTATAATTTTCAACATTTTTATTCAATATAATGAAAATATCCCCTAGCATCTTAGATGAATGTCCGTAACCTAATATATGAATGTTGATGAAAATATTTATATCAACACATGTTTAATTCTCCATTTGAGGACACCCTGTTTTTTTTTTTTTTTTCCTCATCATAAAAGTGTTATATAAGGTTATATATTCTCTCTCTCATTTCAGCTCTTTCATAAATTTGGACTAAAAAAAAAAAACTATTTCATAAATTTGTATTAGAAAAGAAAATTAACATGAAAAATACCTACATTTTATTTGCATAAGAGATTACAAAAGCATAACACAACTGACATAGTGTATATACTTATGACCAAGCTTCGCATAATGAAAAGTTTTCGAACCATTATCCATACACAGTTAATAATTAATTTATTTTATTATTATTTTTCCAATTCAACGATTTTTTTCCCTTCAAAAGAAAAGTGTGTAATTGTGTAATGCTTTAATCCATTGATTATACTCAGATGAATAAATCAATAGTTTTTTTTTTTGTTATTAAAGTATAAAGATATGTAGAGACTGCCAAAGCGAGCTTAGCTCAGCGGTAATTGGCATGTACTCTCGACCATAGGTCAAAGGTTCGAATCCCCCCACCCCAAATGTTGATGTACTAAAAATATATATATATATTTATAGGCTAAATATATAATAGGTTATAGGTTTGTGGCAAGGGCAAGATTGAAAATGCGAAAATCATAGGAGATAAAAAGTAATAACTAACAAAAGAATCGATGTATACCCCTAATCTTGGGTGGGTTGTATGAATATTAAAACCTCAAACTACTCATCGTATTGAGTTAAACCCTAAACTTTCATAAGTGAATAATTTTAGATTCTTTGGATTCCATCTAAAATAGCACAAAATCACCTAAAAATAAATTAGTCTTCTCCCAAAATCATACCAAAGTAACAAGAAAAATGATCATGTAATCCTTACTAATTAAGTAGATAAAAGTAGGAGAGGATGAGAAGATGAAAAATCACTCATAATAATAAAAAGCCACTATGTCAATTTGAATTATAGCATTTATCTCTAATATTACCCTAGTCTCTCTATTTAAAGGAGTCTTAACACGTGTAAAAATTATACATTAATGATTTTTAAATAAATCTCCAATGGGGTGTCTATCTTGATTCAATTAAGAAAGTTTAAAAGTTTTAATTGATACAATTTTTTATTTGGAGATTTAAGTGTAGAAGCTCCCGAGTTTAGGGGTATGAAATTGATTTTTTTTTTTCGTAATAATTATGTGTAAAAATAAAAATAAAGAAAGAATAAAAGAAGGTGAGAATTAGAGCAATAAATACAACTTTGGTGCTGTTTGGGAATAAGTTAGGAGGGACAAAAATAATTTTTGTATTTTGTTTGTTTGAACAAAAGTTCCCTTTGCTGCATTTTGCTATCACCTTTTTTCTAAAACAAACGAAAAATCCTATCATTGCTATTTATTGCCTCATTGGACCTCTGCAACTGCAATGTATGGAATAAGTCCTCTCCTCCCTTTATCATTTTAAATAACTTTTGAATAACATACACAATTTTGTCTCATAGAAAGTAAAAGAATGACGACGTGGAAATTCTGAAATGATGTCTTTTACCTAAAAGTTTTATTGTTTTAATGCAGCTTCTTGTCAACTTTCAACAACATCCTTTATATTTACTGTATCGCATATTATGTGAAGTGTATAGGATGTATTTTAATGTCGTTTCATTGTTTCGTTGATGAATTAATTAACAAGAGTTGAAATTAAAAATTGACATAAACAATGTTTTGTATTCCATCAAATACCATATTTTATTTTATCTTCACTGGTTTGGATTAAAAATAACAAGACTGTTTCAAATGAGTTTAGAAATAATATCTTAATAAGCGAGACATTTTTCTATAAGGATTAAAAAGAAAAATCAATAGCTCTAAAATCATTAAAAATATTTGAAAGTTGAAACTATAAGATCGGTTATGATGAAAATTGAAAATGGATTATAGAGGTTTTGTAATTGAAATACATATTAAAGAGAATGATGAAAATAGAAGAAGTAAAGTTGAAATGGAGTAAGAAAAGATTGGAAGGGAAAAAATGGGAGAGAAGAAAAAGAAAAGGGGCGAAAAGGGAAAAAGGGGTAAAAAAGAGGGGGGGGAGGCATTAAATGAAGAGAAGGAGAAGGGGGACAGAAGAAAACAGGGATGAAACGTGTTGGGGGGACAATAAAGCGCCACTTTCAACTTCCTTACTTACAACTTCCTTACTTACAACTCCAACTCCAACCCTTCTCTCTCTCTCTCTCTCTCTTCTTTCCACTTCCCCCATCATTACTCATTTACTCTCTCTCTCTCTCTCTCTCTCTCTACTTAATTGCTTTTTTTTCTTTTTAAAACATCGACAACAACATTAATTATACCAAAATGTTTAATAACTTTAAGAAAAAAAACAGAGAGAGAGATACGGCAGACTTGGTCGCTGCTCCGGCATCGCATCATGACCTGAACTGCTACCGGTTTCCCACGCCTCTTTCTTCTTCCATACTCACACTACTTATAATACAAACCTTCTTTCTCTTCTCGAGGGGACCCACTGCCGCCTTCAACTCCGTTTTCTTTTACGTGTTTTTCCTGGGCCTCTCCCCGTTTGGTTCACAGGCCCAATTGCAAAGCCCATTTCCCTTGCTTTTTTTAGTGGTTCGTTGGTTGGTTGGTGCCCGTGCCCGTGCCTTACAGGATTTGGTTTGCTTGGAAAACGGTGACAGGGCAGGGTAGGGCAGGTGACAGTGACTACTGACATGAAAATCAAATTGGCCTTCTCTTCTTCTCACCTCTCAACTCTCAACTCTGAACATGGTCAATTAACAACCAACAGCGACATAGTGGGGGTCCACTTCTTACACACGTTTTTACTTGTCCCCCCCACGTGTGAAAACATACCTTCTTACTTCTCTTCCTATTCAACCCCGTTCTTCCCAACCCCATCACTTCAAATTTCAAAATACTTTTTAAGCATATTAACAGGAAAAAAAAAAAAAAAATTCACTCTTCTAGGCTCTAACACACCGTATTGTTCTTTGTTGCATAATATCTTATAGGTAATAAGTTTTAGTTTTTAAAAATAAAAAGACCTTTAGGGATGTTTTAAATGTTTAACTTTAATAATAGCACCTAGTTTTTTTTGCTACAAGACAATTAGTAGAGAGGTTTGACTTGTTAATTCCAAATTCAAAAGCCAATTTGATGTCTTCTAAAACAACTCTTCAACTATAGATGGATTCGTTTGGAGGGAGATAAAACTCTTCCATCAATATCGTTATTGACATTCCCAACTCCTGATCAAGTAAGAGGACAATCGAATAACTTGCTATTTTAGTTGACTTAATGCTTTCAAGTGTTAAATTTTTTCTCGATATTACTCAACAATGGGGATGAAAATAAACTTTACTTATTTAAGAGTGTTATATAATTGCTACATCAACAAATTAATAACAAATTATTAAAAAGAAAAAGTTCATAGACAAAACTAACATATAATGACTAAAAAAGTATATCTTTGGGAAAAGAGCGATCGACATGGAAGAAAACTGTTGGGCTGACCCTCGAGTTGCCCATTGTCACGATGTAGAAGGCTAAGCCATGAGGAGTTGAGAACCCCATTTTTTTAAGATGGGCCGCGGTCCATTCCGTTCCCTCTTTTTAAAAGACAAATTTTGCTTGTGCATAATTTCTTTTTGATAGAACTCAAAAAAAAAAAAAAAAAAAAAACTTTTTGATATATGCAATTTGTTTGTTTTATTTAACTTTATTTTAAAAAATTTAGGTCCCGTTTGATAACTATTTGGTTTTTTATTTTTGAAAATTATACTTGTTTTCTCCCAATTTTCTTACAATGTGTTTCATCTTTGTTAAGTGCACATTTACATTCCTAGTCAAATTCCAAAAACAAAAACAAACTTTTGAAAACTACTTTTTTTTAGTTTTAAAAAATTAACTTGGTTTTTGAAAACATGAGAAGAAGATAGGTATCAACAAAGAGAAAATTATAGGTAAGAGTAGAATTTGTAAACTTAATTTTCAAAAATAAAGAACCAAAAACCATAAACTAAATGGTTATCAAACAAGACCTTAATGTTTTAAATTTATCAAAATCAAGAAATCACTATTTGTCCTTAAAACTTTCCGATGATTTTTACTACAATAGTCCAATTCCTCCGCAAGTTGAAGAAACTTTCATTCAGGAGTGGATTTTTTATATGGAAAAGTAATGGAATGTAAATAAATATGGAGGAGTATATAAGTTATAATGTCAAAAAAGATAGAAATCATTTTAATTAATTAATTTATTAAATGTAATTGATATTTTCTAAAAAATCCCAAGAATCGGTGCCGGCTGGAGAATTCATTTCCACACATTATTCGACGAATAAAATGGAGAGAAAAATCTCAACTCAAGTATGACTTTTTTGGTATAGTTGAAGCGAAGATTGTGTCTAGATATTTCTAGTGGCCCCTAAGCAGATCAAGGATTGTGGTCCTCCTAACGACAAAGCCGCGGCCGAGAAGCATATGGGCCTCGCCCAACTTCATCTTTCCAACTTTCAAACTCCAAATTACACTTTCTTTTCTTTCCATAATATTCTTTCTCCAGGAAAACACCACTTTTTTCAGCATGACAGCTTTTCACATATATATATATATATATATATATATATATATATATATATAACAAAAATGAAGAAGAGTTCCAAATCTATGACTAATAATAGATTCTTGACCACCTAAGCTATGATCGTATTGATTCAGTAAATTTGGTTTTGTCGGAAGCATGACCAAAATCATATATGTGAAGGAAAAGATTAGAGACATGCAACTAATTAAGAACAACTATTTTCACAAACATGAGACGTTTTGAGTGAAATTAAAACCAAAATCATAAAAGCGGATAATATTATACGAGGGTTGTAGTATGCGGAAAATGTTAGATTGTTGAAAAGGAAGGGTATGGAAAGGGAATGGGAGTCGGTGAGTTTGGTGGTAGCAAAGCAAAGGGTCAGATATTGGAAGCCAACCCAGAGCGGCGTCTAATGTTCCCCGTGGGTGTGGTGTGGCCCATTTGGCAACTGGGTTGGGTTGGGTACCCTTAGCCTTCGGCTTTCACTTTCTCACATCCCCACTTGACAAACTAATCATCTGCGACTGCCACCCACTCTCTCCCCTATCCTTTCCATCTCATCACATTCACAACAACTTGCCTCCTTCTTCCCAAAGAGAGATCTGACAATTTACTACACTCCAAACCCAAAGCAGTTAATTTTGTTACCCATGTACATATTTCAAAGAGGGTTTTAAAGTCAGCAAGAGGCTGAAGCCAAATGGTTGGCATTTTGTTCAAGTCCAAATTCCACACGCCACATTTCTCTCCACAGCAGCAGCCTCTTTTTGCTTGCTACTCTACTCTACTCGACACTGCAGAAATAAATAACCGAATCAAATCTTGTTTTAAAGATGGGTTATTCTATTATATGATCTAATGCAGCATTTTCTACAGAGCTTTTATGTTACACAGTTAACAAACATTTTTTTTTCTTCTTGTGTTTGATTTTGGTGAGTGCATAGTACAAGAGGCAGGTGGGCTCCATTCTCTTTTTTCCGTACTTAGCTGTACCTTTACATTGTACACATACTTTTCTTCTTCCTCCACTTTCCTCTGTTTTCCATTATAAATTCCCCAAATGCTCTCCCATTTTCTCATTCCATTCTTCTTCTTCTTCTTCTTCTTCTTTCCTTCCCGATTTGGCATTGGAGTTTCCGCCATTTTCATTTCCTTTTCTTTCTCCCAACACATGACAGATTCCACATGGAGAGTCCCGATTTCTCCCCGCCTCACGCCGACGCATCCAGACCCTCCTTAGGGTTTCCCCTCGGCACGGCTCTGCTCCTTCTCGTCATCTTCACCTTGAGCGGAATCTTCTCCTGCTGTTACCACTGGGACAAACTCAGATCCCTCCGCCGTTCCGCTTCCCAACCCCTGGATCACGATCTTCACCTCCGATCCCCTCCATCCAAATCTAGCCCTACTTCTCTGGTAATTTCCCTGCTCCTTGATGTTTTCTTTCTTTTCATCGGTTTCTTTTTTCGAGTTTTTGATTGTTGAAACGAGGAATTGATTTTGTTGGAGCAGGATTTGGAGAAGAATCCAAGAGAGAGCTTATCGGTGTTGATGCCTGGAGATTCGGTTCCGAAGTTCATCGCGATGCCGTGCCCTAGGGAGCCGCCGCGGCCGGAGATGATTGAGGTGAAAGTGGAGAAGCCGCCGAAGCCGCCGCGAATTGCGGTTCCTTTCTATTAGCAGATTCAGATTCACCATTGATTGATCTGTGTACATAGTAGAACTAAATTAATTCTTTTTCAGTTTCATCTGTCGTCTTCCCTTAGGAAAGGGAATTTTAAGAGCTTCGAATTTCGATATGTATATTTTACAAGCACTTTCCTCACCAAAATTTTGTCTCTGCCTCTCGGCAGTTACAAATTTACCCAGAGAAAAAGGGAAAAGAAAAAAAAAAACCCTATAAATTATGATTTAGAAGCAATTTATTTTATTAATATTTTCAAAATCATCGTTATTATTATTTCTGCAGTTTAACAAAATAATTTGTGCCAAAATTAACCTCACTCAACCTTAATTTGCGTGTATTTCGACTAAGAGGTCAAAGTTTGAAGTTTCCATTCCCGTCCAATTTTGTGAAACCAGTCAAAAATAGAACAGAGTCCCAATCAATCCAGTATAATTTTATGGTAAGATATCTATTTTAACAACATATGAAGGGAGAGATTTGAACCTTCTTATAAAAACCAATTGAGGTGTACCCATATCGAGAATAAATTGTTTTGTTTTGAACAGTGGGATGCATGGCTAATTAAGTAGTATATTTGTTTAACACATTATTAAAAATTTAAAGGTACAATGGAATAACTTTTCATTCGTACAGTTTGTCTTTAAAAAAATCGTACAATCAACATAAAAATATTAAATATGTATGTTTACGAAGATAATCAAAATTCTATTTTCTTAAAAGGACAGTAACTAATGCTCACTTCAATCCAACAACCCATCTGTTAGAATGTTCGCTTTCTTTAATTTTTAAAAATAATCTAGACAAAAATAGTTAGGTTTAAGTCTATTTGCAGACTTTAGGCACTAAAAGTATTAAGATATGGATGAAAATAAAAGTTATATAATTCACAATAATATCAATTTTCTGAAAGAAAAGTAATATATCGATGTTGTCCAGCTAATTTCAGCCAGCAACTACTGTTAAGCAAAATATTAAAAAGGGAAAATAAGAATATAGTTAAGAAGAACTATAACTTTATGGACAGATCATTCTTATTAATTTTGGTACAACCAATAATATTAGCATACTTTGGCCTTAAGTACAAGCAACCTGGAAAACACAGTCCAAAAAGAGAGAGAGAGAGAATATGATACCCTTGAACTGATTTAAAACAAAACATTTGTTAGTTTAATACAAAATAATAATGGCTACAATATGATTTAAATGTCAATTTAAGTCTAGTTTAACGAATTAAGGCAATATGTTCTTGATCAGAAAGTCATAAGTTTGAATATCCACTTTACATATTCTCGAGTCCAAAAAGAAGAAAAAAGATATTTAAATATTTTTAAGTACAAATAATTCAATATGTCCGATTGCTTTTTAAATTTATTTAAACACACCATTTTTCAATTTCATCATCCTTATTCTTTAAATTTTCAATAAAAAATTATATTTAACAAGAATGTTAAAGTTGAGTAACAAAATAATGATGAGATGTGTGAGTGTGTTTATTTTAAAAAAAGAAGATAATACTTTTATCTAAATAAGTGTCTTGAATGTTGAATATCTATTTCACTAATGTTCAATTTCAAAGACACGATTTGATGTAATCTAGTAAACTCAGGTAATGATCAGCAAGACAAAAGAAAGTTGGTAGTTTTACTCAACTTCAACAATTTTATTGATCAATCAATTAATAAAAAAAAAATTAGACATAAGTATCATAGACCCAATATCAAAGCACAAAGTTAATGGGTTGAATAGAAACTAACTCAAATAATAAAATTCAAAATAAAAACAAATACACCCTATACATATTATTTTTTATGTAGAATAATAGTACATTATTCCTTCAAATCATTGGATTTTAGAAACAATCCTCCTTAATTAATGCTTAAGTTTCACCAACTCTCTCTCTCTCTCTCTCTCAATAATCTTGTCAGAAAGATTGTGAAATAAAAGAAACATAAAGAGGTTGAATAGGGACAGCCAGTTTTGTGGTGATCTAAAAAATAATAATAAAAAAAAAAGAAAAGAAAATAATCAAAGTATATATAATTTGAAATGCACATGATGAGATGTGGATGAGATTAGATGAAATTATAGATGTGGGGAAGAAGCACAGAGAGAGTGCAAAATGATGACAAACACTGACCCATCTTTTTCTATATTTCAATTTCAGTTTTCATTCCTTCTCCACATCATCACTTTACTTCCCCTGTTTCTTGCACTATGTTTTAATTTTCTTTTTCTCTTGCTCCACCATTGTACTTTCATTTTTTCCTTTTGCTATCTTGATTTTTTGTTGTACCTCTCTCTCACCCATATTTTTAAAGGACACGTTTGAGGTACTGACATTGATATATTCGAAACTTTACAAATTTTAAAATTTTGAGAATCGATGAATTATGATTAAAGTGCAAGACGACGACGGTAAGAACTTACGTGTCTGTGTTGGAGGTGTTGAGAGATGAGTTTCAAATTTTGAAATGGTAGAATATGTGTTCATTTTGGGACGTTGGAGTTTAAAGATTCGTTGTTTAAAATTATGTTTGATTTGAGTTTAAGGTTGGAAAATTTAAAATAAATATTATTTTTAGAAACAAAAAAAAAAAAAAAAACTTATTTACTATTGCCGTGGCTTAATTTGTATATTAAATTCAAAATTAAAAAGAAGAATGTATATTTTTTTTATAAAGTGTAGATGATTCGAAATTATTTATTTATTTTTTTCTCTTTCCCTCCCTCTGTGTAAGTAAAGATGAAATCATATGGAAATCGATTTCGCAATGAAATGATGTCGTAAATTTGACTTGAAACAGAGAAACAGTGAAAAATTAATGATAATTTTGATCATGAGACGATTCCATTGTCGAGCACTTTGGTTGATCTTCCAGCTCCACAAAGCAGAAACCATTGACCATTTTATAGAAAGTGGAAATTAGTAAAGAAAACTGCTTTTTTCTTAAAAATAATAATAATAATAATAATAATAAATATAAATTTAATTGAATCGTCCATTTTGTTGAAGCACATGATTAATTGAGCATATTCCCAAGTACATCTTCCGCATGTACCAGCGACCCAATCAAACCACCATTTGAAACTCGTACGTACCACTACCACATGAAGATCCCTTAGCTCATCCCATCAATAATTGAGATCACCTTGCTAAAATTTGTATCATCTAAGGGCCCGTTTGGTAATGTTCTCGTTTCTTGTTTCTTGTTTCCAATTTTATTAAGAAATCTAAGCATTTAATAACCATGTATGTTTCTTGTTTCTCATTTTTTAGAAACACTCCCAAAATTTGTATAGAACTTTTGGGAACAACTAAAACTAGTTTCTCCTTTTTTGTTCTTGTTTCCAATTTTTTCCAAACATAAATAAGAATATAGGCATATTATTATTGAATGTATAGGTGTTAGGGTCATGAAATTCTATTTTTCTTTATTAAAAATGAAGAAACGGAAACAAGAAACGAGAACGTTACCAAACGGGCCCTAAAATGCCCAACTTTCAATTTATGTTCTATTTTCAAAACTTATTTATTTTAATAATGAAAAATCGCTCTAGTTTTTCAAAATTGAATGACAAATGAAGATGAAGATTTAAATTTTCTCTATAATCTTATATGATATAAAAATCTCAACTCCATATCCACTTTGATATTATGTCATCCCTACATTTTGAACTACACACTTTATAAATTATTAAATCAAACACAAACTATATAATTCTAGATTTCTATATATAGAGATTGACTTCATTATATAAATTTAGGTTGATTAAAATGATGAACCAAGCTAAGCCACCTTTTAAGTTTTTTTTTTTTTTTTTTTTTTTTTTTTTTTTTTTTTTTTTTTTTTTTTTGTCGTCGTCGTCGTCTTACAAGCATCCTTCCTCAACTTATAGTCATAGAAACATGATTATTATTGTCTATCAACTTTAATAGTACTTTTTTATATTGGTATGAGAAAGCAAAATTCTTATCAAACAAAAACATATATATATATATTCCTTTCTTAAAAAGAAAACATTAGATATTGGAGATTCTCGTTGAAACTAAATGCTACAAATTAGAATTTAAAGTAGGTTAGAAAAGTTATTCTTTTTCATTCTAAAATTCATTTTTTTATTAGATAATGTAAAGAAGAATAATGAAAGATTTTTTTAATCAATAGTTTAAGCTCTAAAACAATATTAGTCAATAGAATATTATTAAAGGTTTTATAGTCATGTTCACTTTTTTTTTTTTTTTTCCTTTTCTAAATTCTCCTTCCCAACCACACTTTTTAGTTATCAATAATAAACGTCTTTTACATCATAAGATTTTGTCTCTTATTATTATTACTTCTTAAGAATATAAGTTTAGAGGAAAAAACAAAAAGTTTCCGAAAATATAATTAGTGAAACTATGCATTATTAAAGTGAACATATTTAAAAAAAAACGATAATGTTAAATAATAGTGCTTTTTTTTTTTTTTTTTTTAAAAAAAAGTAATACTAAAAAAGTTATATTCTAGAATTTAGTAGATATGACAAGTTAAAAATTTGAATAAGTAAATTAACAACTAAGTTAAACAACAAAAATAGTGTTGTGGTTTTAGACACGTTGCTAAACACAAAGCAACCAACCTTTACTCACACATGCAGCGGAAAGAATCGGAGTTTAAGGTATCAATTAAAGAAAGAAAACAAACGAACAGAAAAAAACAATGATAACGTATTTCCAGATGAAGAATTAAGGTAGAAGAACACAAAGTTTAAGTGGTTCAGCCAATGTGACCTACATCCACGAAGCAACTTTACTAGAGGGAAATCTTGGAGAATTTTACACAACACTCAGGAATGAAATCTCACTCTCTCTCTCTGTCTGGTTTTTGGTTCTCTCTGGAGTTACCATAATTATAGTGTATTTATAGAAACTGTCTGAGAAACTAAATTGGTTTCAGTAGTAACTGTATAATTACTTCAAATACCCTATAAATTATTATAAATTCTCAACACCTTATGAGTTGTAATTCACAATTCTTTAATGATACCATTAATTTCAGAAATACTATTAAAATACAGTATTGAAATTTTAAATTATTTTAAGAAATAAAATTTTAAAAATTGAATTTGCATTACCTATACCAGACTGATAGATTTGAGATTGGTGAATGTCAAAAAGTCAAAAAGTTTTATGGTTTCATCTCATAAGATTAGCCTATCCAAAAATTTGAGATAAACAAACCTAGTACAATACGTCAATGTCCAAAATTCATTCAAAATGATTTTTTTTTAAAAAAAAATTCAATTGTCTTTTGTGGAAAATTTAGGCAAAAATATGATAGACAAGTACTAAAAAGAAGACAAATATTCTCTTAAAGTCCGTCTTTTCCTATCTTAGTAGTAAAAAAAAAAAGAAAAGAAATCATTCACACCCATCATGACACTGAGTGAAATATCATCCGTGATAGTGAATTATATTGTTCATTAAATAACAATGAAGTCCCCACTTTTGAAAGTGAAGAGAGGTATAAGTTATAAGTAGCCTCTATTATTTCAAAGAAAATGATCACAATCCATCACAAAATCAAATACGTCATTTACTCAAAAGAGTGAATTTCTTAGACGACGAACAATACACCCACGAATAAAACTCACATATCAAACATAGCTGCGTTGACAAAAGATGAAATCTACAAATAGAAAACCATAACCCCAAAAACAAGCTAAGGTGGGAGGGGCAGAAAGGAAGGGAGTTTTGAATTCCCCCACAATTCAATTTGAAACCAAAACCAAAACCAAGGGCTATACAAACGTAGGGAGGAAAAGCAGTGCGGCGCCACAAGGTCCCTTGGTGTAGTCCACCGCACCATCGGCAATGGGGCCTGGGCTCGGCAAAAGCCCCTTTCAGCCTTCCTTTGTGTGGGACAATTCCTAGTGGCCACATTGCCCAATGCCTTTTCTTTTCTAATTTCTTTCTTCTTCTTATGAGTGGTCTTATCTCAAACCAATTTTCATCGCAGTGGACTGGAGAAACATAACGTGCATGTTTTTTTCTAATTGTTGTGTTGGTTTTGCTTTGTTTTAAGCTTACCCCTTCACTTTTTAACTAAGTCAGAATAATGATGATAATTCCTTTTGAGAATTTGGCCTTTCGTTTCGGGATGCTTTGAACCCACTTCTTCCCAACCTGGTTTTGGCATTTTCTGGGATTTTTCCTTTTCTTTCTTTGGGGGTTAATAATATTCTAAATCTTCCATTATTGACCATTCCAATTCATTTTATACGTTGGTTTGGAAAACTTCTACGCATTAATTGGCATTAATTGAGCCACTAATCAATCACTATTGTATTTCAATTCAATCATTAAATTAGAGGTTGGTTTTTTTTTTGGGGTCTTTTGCTTTAATAATGTTTTGAGATTTTCAAAAGAATAAAATCTGTTTTACGTTTTTTAGTTTAACAATTATTGGACATCTTAGATAAGAGATCGAATCATCTACTTGAAAATAGTAATAGATATCTTATCCACTAAACTATGTTTAGATTAAGTCAATAAAAAACCCTTGGAAATATTGAATTAACTCTCACACACGCAATTATAATATCACATCATCAATATTATGAAAAATCTATTCCATTTTTTTTTTTAAAAAAATATTATGGTTAGAATTTTCTTTTTTCTTTCTTTTTTTTTTCTTTTTTTTTTCTTTTTGTTTTCTTTTAGTAAAGAATTTTCTGTTTGTCGATGTACTTTTATCACTTAATCCATTTTAGCCTAGCCGGTCCACCTTCACATAACAAATTTACATGCACTTAAAAAAAAAAAAGCCACATTCTAATTTTTCTTTTTTGGAACATTTGTTTCTGGGGACGTAATGTTATTGTTTATGCAGTTTCAAGTAATTTAGTTTATAAAAAAACTAAAATAAAATTGGAAAACGACAAATATGAAACTGGGTACTTTAAATCATATTGGAAAAAAAAAAAAGAAAAAAAAAAGATAGAGATAATATATTAAATGGGAGGAAAGAGAGAGGAAAATAGGAAAATAGGAAAATTAGGTAAGAGGGGAAGATTGAAAGGGACGTGGAGGTGAGAGTGGGAAACTACAGAACACAGCAAATTCAAACAACCACTTGTATACAAATATGAGCAGTTGTAGTGGAACTCCTAGTGACCAAGTTAGGTACAATTTTAATTTTATTCAAAAAGCTACTTTTTTTTTTCTTCTTCTTTTTCTTTTTTATGTATAAAAGATATATATTATTTTTTTTATACAAACAAAAAAGTAAACAAATTTCCTCTATATATTATAATAACGGGTTGTTCTTAGGATTGGATAAAGGCGATGATGCAGGAATCAAATTCCCTTAGTTTATTAGATGCTGCAATCTTTTCTTTTTTAGTAATATTAGATGCTGCAATCACAATAACTCAGACTGCACTTGGTTAGTTTTATACATATTCTTTTATTTTTCTTTTTAAACGCTTTATATATATATATATATATATTCTCTTAAATCTTGAGGCACCCAGAGAAATGAAAAATAAAAGGCTGTTCGACGATCTTTTTTTAAGCAGAAAATATCTTTTTTTTTTTTACCCCTTTTGGTGCGTGGAATTTCAATTGTATCCTTTCAGTTTTCATTATTTTTCTCAATCTCTTGTATTGAGCTCTCAATTAGTGTATATGAGATATGTATACACATTTCACTTAGTTGATGTTGGGAGTGCGACCAAAGTCCTACATTATTGGCTAGATAAGGGGGAGGATTATGGGTACATAAGGGAGAACAAATGTCTTCATTGGTATAAGACCTTTTGGAGTAAACCAAAAACAAAATCATGAGGACTTATGTCCAAAGTAGACAATATCATACCATTGTGGAAATTTGTGGGTGTCCCCTCACCTTGAGGAAATATGAATATCAACATACTCAAATCCACATGACCTCAAGAAAGATTTAGATTAGGATTATATACAAAATAAAGATTTGCATATTGGTATAAGTACTTGCCTCACATACTTCAATGTTTAAGTAAACTAGTTTAATATCTCAAATTAAGTGCTCAAGATTAGGGGTGTAAAAAAAATTGGGTCGGATTGATTGTACGGACAAACTGACCCGACCCGACAAATATCGGTTGTACGGACAAACCGATCCTGACTTGACTTGAATCGATCAGATCGGGTCACTTTCTTTGATTGAATCATAAGAAGACGTCACAACTCCCAACCTCACGCTGCAAAATTGCTGGAAATCACGAATCTGGAAGTGAGAGAAGGAGAGAAATAGAGAGAGTATTGGGAGGGAGAACGAAAAACTGAGAGGAAGAAATACCCAAACCCGCGTTCACTGCCAAAACCGTCGTCGATCGCTGCACTTGTTGGAGGAGACGCCAAAAATGCAAAAAGCTGAGAGGAAGGAGTCGCGTCGTTCGTAGTTTGTGTCGTCGAAGAAAGAGAGAGGTGGATGAGAACATTGAAAAGGAAGATGAGAAAACCTAAAACTTCTATGTAAGTTAAAGCCGAAAACAGAACCGAGTCGACTCGGTTCAGTCTGAATATATGTAAAAACCAAACCGATTTGACTCGATTTGGTTTGGTTTTTTCACCCCTACTCAAGATAATCGATAAAGAAAACCTAATAATGAAAATAAATGAATTGAATCTCCAAAATATATTTGGGAAGATCATATTATTTTCTTTCAACTGTAATTTTGTTTTATTATTTTTTTTTGTTTTCTAGAAAGTGTTATAGTATCTAATGTATGAGTGTTTTTTTTTTTTTAATTTAGCCTTTTTCGGTTGGTAAATTTAAAACTGTCTTAAGATAAACTAATATGAAATAATATTTAATAAATGACAAAAAATTTAAAAAGGAAAAATGTCATATAAAAGATGAAAGTTTTTACTTTCTCATGAAAGGTTTTTCCTTTCTAAATTTATGTCAATTCACTAAGTATTATGACATGTGAGTTTATCATCAACTTACTTCAACCACCACCAAATGTAAGAGACTAAATTGAAAAATACTCCTACATAAAGAACTAAATTGAAACACTTTAGACAATAACAATTATTATTTTTTATAGCTATTGAGCACAATTTCCCATTTACATATGTGCTAAAATTTGAATTTTGGTTTTTTTTTTAAAAAATTGAATTTTGGTCCATTAGAATTCATTGCAGGGAGCCCAAAAAGTTGGACTCATATTGGGCCTAGAAAACATGGCCCATAGGTCCAGCGTTTCCCCTTTTACCATTTTTCATTTATTAATTATTATTATTATTATTTTTTTAAAATTCTAGTTTCCTGATGGTAGCGCGTTTTTCCCTAATATTCAAACCAAAGATGTCTACGAACTGTTCGTGAGAATGCCCAGCACAAACTCCATCTCCAGCTCCGTGGACATCAAAAATCTTCGAAGATCTCCAAGATTTCTCACTCCTACTACACCCCCAGCACAACCGAAACTCCCCACTACACGAAGATCTCTCAGATTTCTTCAAAAGAATGACATTTCGCCTCCTACACTCCAGGAGCTCCGCCGCTGTCACTCCGCAATCCGCCAGGTACAATCTTCCGACGCTAGTCTCAGACCTTCAAAGAATGTTTCTCTCAAAACCCCTAAATCTGTTCTTGTAAATACCCCGAAAAAATCGAGTAAACCTGGTGTTGTTTCGAGTAAAAACGAGGATTCGAATACAGGGTCGAAAAAGTCGTCGACATTCGATAATGGGTTTGAGAGAATACCAGTTCCACGACGGTCCCCTAGGTTATCCTATGCGCCGAAGATTGACAATGCGCTCGAGGGGAAGAACGCAAAAGTTTCCAAGAGTTCAATTACTGCCGGAGGGCGGTCGAGGGATTTGAAGAATCCAAGCCCTAAACTGAGAAGATCTCCAAGACTCAGTAATGGAGCTGGGGGACATCAAAGTATTGGCAAATCCCAAAGTTTTCCGGGTCAGAAAGATGTTCTCGAGAAAAGTAGCCGGAACCGGGAGAAGTCGAGGGGGTCGGATAAGAAAATGGGGTCATTAAATGTTCAGAATGTTGATGGGAGTGTGAGCTCCCATAGGGAAAATGTGGTAGGAGGAGATAGGAGGAAGGGAAATACTGCTGATCATGAGGGTATTGCAATAAAAGGTGAGGGAACACAAGTAGTTGATGGAGAAATGGAAAAGAAGTCAGTGGCTAAAAGGAAAAGAAAGCGAGAGGATGGTGTGGTTGGGATTAGACAAGGGTGGACTAAAGAACAGGAAGCTGCATTACAGAGAGCTTATTATGCTGCAAAGCCCACTCCCCAATTTTGGAAGAAGGTTTCAAAACTGGTATTTCCTATTCTTAGCTTTTGATATTAGATTAGATGACTTACACTACTTCTTGTCATCCATTTTCACTGCTTGACATTTGGCATTTCATTATTGCTTTACTATGTCTTCTAATATGAACATCAGTTTTTTAGGAATCAATGGATAATTTTACAAGGAATCATTTTCATTAGTTTGGAAAATGTAACACGTGTAGAGTTTGATTCAAGTTGGAACTCTTTTAAAAGAGAAGTTTCATAGGATTGGTTTAGTTGATAGTGGTGGCATATGCAACTGTTCTTCTAGCTTATTTCTTTCATTTTCCTCGTACCAGTTCTTTTCTTTTTTTCCCACTTCAGAAGGTACACTTCAACTGTTATGATAGTGTGTAAGAGCTTTATTACACTCTTGCATATTTTGTTAGATTTTCAGGAATAATGAACCGCTTAAATTTTGTAAATAGTAACTTGGACACTCAATAAAAATATTGATATCTAGGTTCTCTATCCATGGTAGCCACCCATTTAGATTTAATATTATTCATGTTTCCTTGACAACCAAATGTAATATGGTCAAACAGTTATCTTGTGAGATTTGTCGAGATGCATAGCATACAAGTTGGCTTGGACATTCACGGTTATAAAATGTATATATTTTTTGATACCAACTCCTCCCATTTTGCATTAACATTCGGTCTGCAATGGACTAACTTTTCTAGCCTGGAAGCTGAAGTAGTTTTTCTACTTATGACATGTCCCGAGGGGCTTTATACGTTTTCAAGGTTAAATAAATGCTCTGGTTAAGTTAAAGCCACTAGAAGGGTCTCGTGTACAATTTTGTAATTTAACCACCACGTTTCTTTTCTGTTTCGCAATATCTTTTGAAAGCTCATCGCCTTGTTTGTATAGTAGGTCCGTGAAGTCTACTTTTTTGGCTGGCAATATCTTCATCATTCTGTTGAAAAAGGAAAACCAAATCTACTTTTTAACTTTGTGTTCTGTGGTTTGCGATTCACAGGTGCCTGGAAAGTCTGCCCAAGATTGCTTTGATAAAGTTCATTCCGACCATTTGACCCCTCCTCAACCTCGACCTCGATCCAGAACTCAAAGCACAAAATCATCTCAAATTGAACTTTTGTCACTTTCAGAGGGTAAACTTCTAAATCTCGATGGTGCAAAGTCTAGAAAGCCTAGTCGCAAGAGTCAGAAAAGCCATAATGCGCAGAAAACTGTGAGATATTTGTTAGAGAAGAATTTCCAGGGGGCACTTAGCTGTGAGGCCGATTTGTTCTCACAACTCGAGCCAAATATCAACCTCTCTAACCAGTCCCCTCTACCATGCAAACAACTCTCTAGCACTAAGGATTTGCAGGGAAACCAAGGATTCCTCCATGAGAGATCCTTGTCGAATCACAAGAAGCCCCTTTCAAGATTTAGCAGCTCAGTCGAGAGAGTTGTCGTCAGTCCACCAGTACTGAAACAGGTGAAGAACAGGGCCTTGCACGAGAAGTACATCGACCAGTTACATTGTAGGGAAGCAAAGAGAAAATCATTGTCAAAATCCGTAAAAAGTTGCATCTCCGGAGAGAAGGGTTCAAAGGGAGTCCATGCTGCAAGAACTAATGATCTTAGAGCTGCTAAAAATGCCTTGATTTCTGATGCAAGGGATGCTATCCATCAGTTACAACACTTGCATGATAATGCCTTGAGCGATGTTCCCGATTTCAATGAAGACGACGATTGTTACGAGGATGAAGAAGATGAAGATGAAACATGATACATTTCATTCTTTTATCTTCAGCTAGTTGCCTTAGACTGCGTGTATCTGTGTATAATGAGATCGTTCTTTTTCTTGTGTAGTTTCTAACTTTCAGAAGCTGTAGTCCATGTTAACTGCAGCAGTTGTTGAAGCCTTTCAGTCTTTGCTAGTTGCTTGTACAGTTGCGTATAGAATGATGTAGTGATGTAATCAGAAGCATGATACGTTGAAAGAGTGCGTAAAGAAAAGCTGATTTTGGTTAATCAGATGGGAAGAAAAACATGAACAAGTGACTGCTATAATCTGAAGGCAACTAAAAAAAGAAAGTACTATCATAAGAAATGGAACTCTTTGGCTCATCTCGTTCAGTACATTATTGGAGTGTCGTTTTCGGTATATCTAAGTCTAATCACTAAATTCAGCAAATAAAACCCAGATTAATTATTGGAGAGAGCCTTCAGGATCAGTTATTTCAAATTGCAACAGATTCATTCATCCCTCTGAAGAACGCCATTAATGTTCTTCACTTCAAGCTTCCCAAAGTGAGCTACGGATTCAAGTGTTTCCTCTACAAGCACTTCCCTCCATACCCTGCATTTCTGAACAATGCCTCCTTTATATCATCAGAATTTGCCACTGCTCTCTGAGCACTTCCCTGCTGACAAAAAAAAAAACACAACATTTTTTCATTCAGAAAAAAGAGACGGACACACACAGACATCGAAATATTACAAAGCAAAAGAAACAAAACACAACAAAACAAAACCTCTGAACAAGAAGCTTGCATTGAAAAATCATTGAAGCAGCTAATAACACACTGCTGAATCTCTAGGCCCAATGCTTCTAACGTGTTGACAGTGGACAGCAATAATCCTGGCCTCGTCGCACAGCAAATGTCGATTCGAGTTTCCCTCTCCCTCTTTTCAACATCGAACTGTGTCACACAACAAAACTTCAACCATTAACTCAACAATGGCGGACTAAAACTAAACAGTAACAGTAACAACAACAATGTCGACAACAGTGAAACCACACCTTCGGGGAATTTCTCACTAGAACTTCATTGGACTTCAGAACTTCATTGGACTTCCCTTCCTTGGAGATCCCATTTAAGCTCACATGATTTGAATCCAAACCAACTTCCTCTTCTTCTTTCAAGTTATTGATTCTCTCAAGCAGCTCTTTCACATAGTCGATTGTGTCTCCAAGTATAGACGTCCTATCCATCTGCTTTGCATCAAAAAAAGAAAAAAGTTAAGGAGATTTCCATCAAGAGACAGAAAACAAACAAACAAACAAACAAACAAAAAGGCCATGGATTCATTTTCACCTTGCTTATTTTAGGGACTATTGCTCTAAGCATTGAAAGCCGATCATTCAACCGCTTCCTTCTTCTTCTTTCCGCCATTAAATTCTTCGAGGGTTGTCCTTCAATCTTCTTAGCCTTGTTGCTTCTTTTCCCCAATTCTGCCACACCCATTTTCAAACCATTAGTTTCAGGCCCACCCATTTGCTCCATTTCCACTTTGCAGACACTCGGAGCCGCTTCACTCTCCATAAAACCAAGTTCTTCCTCCTCCATCGCCGGCGGAGGGTAACTACTGTTCTTATTACTCACTTCTTCCGAAGCAACTGGTGGGGTTTCGTTGTTCTTAGTGTAAGATGAAGAATCCAGCTCCGGCATTGCAAACCCCTCGACGAAATTGCTGTAAAACTGTTGGTTGGTGAAAGAAAAATCAGTAGCTGTTTGGATGCCAGGAAAATGGGGGAAATTAGAGGAACCCATTTGGGGATTTTCATCAAAAGAACCGAAATTCCAGCCATTTTGGAAGAAATCATTGAACCCATTTGAATATGAAGAGGTCCAAGGCGTTGAAGCTAACAACTCCTCTAAGAAACCATGTTGACTGAGCTCCATTTTCTTCTTTTTCTTCTTCTTCCCTCTTTTGGTCTGAAGAAAGTGGAAAACAGAATAATGAACATGGAGTTGCACCAAGTTGGGGAAATATTATAATATATAAAAAGAAAAGGGTACATATAATATAATATAATACAAAAATAATAATAATTTAGAAAAAAAAATGAAAAAATTGATCATCATGTTATACTGCATATGGTATGTACTAACCCTAGAGCTAAGGCTATGGAAAAAGGAATCTGCTTTTTGCGATTTCTCTCTCGTCTGTGAATTTATGTCTTTTTCACCGAACTTATCAATCAGACAAAATTTGTTTTCTTTTTTCAACTCAAGATAGCTTTGACCCACAAATCTGTCTCAGCTCAAAAAAAGCACCAAGATACCATAATATATATAATATTATTACTGTATCAGGTTCTTTTTCTAATTTCTTTTTAATTATCACAACTGTTACACATGTCACCTTCAAATCTTTTTTCTTCTCTCTCTCAACTCATCACTTATTCATTTTAATCAAGCTATATATATATTATATCCTTAAAGAATCCATGACTTTTAGTTTAGTTTATATTTTAAAATTTTCAGTTCATTATACTTTTCTAGTCCTTAAATTTGTCTCTATAGTTTAGATTTTTTTACTATGAACTATGTATTTTAATTATAGTGTGAATGATGGATAATAAAATACATAGTTCATAGTAAATGGGATATTAATGTAATGTTTTGGTAATGTTTATGGTGTTAGTTGTTGAAGTTTAGCCAATAATTTCATTCGTTAAAGTGCATGAATTTTTGTGTTTTTGTTTTGGATTGGAAGATGCAATAAGAGTTAAGATTTTCCCAATGGATTAATGTTCTTTGTATTTTTGTTTCTGTTTATGAACTTGTGCTATATTTTTGCCACTCTTCATGAAATATTTAACTAGATGAAGATGATATAGATGATAATTAAGCTCTTAAAAGTATATGGATGAAATTAAAAACAAAACTAAAATTTGAGAGATTTGAAAATGTAACTAAATCTAAAATTACAAAATGTTACTGACTAATACGATTATAATGCAGATAACAACAATACCTTTATAAATTGTGTTGTATAAATTGGTTTAGATCACACCTAGTCTTGAAAACATTGATGGTGACAATTGCCTATTTGAATTTGTGTATTATAATCTATTGTTAAATATAAAAATATGGTTAAGATATTATGCATTATCCTTGTTAAATGTAGGTTTGAATTCCCATTACTACAATTAGTTGTATAGAAAAAAACAAATTTGACCTAAACTTGTCACGTTGTATCAATTTTCACCTTAAATTTTCAATTTCATAAAATTGCACCTCAAACTTAGATAAGTGTTGCAATCTTAACTTTAACCTTTAAGAAATGTTGCAATTTTAACCCATCTGATGAGTTTTCGCTCCAAATATCATTATAAAAAGTTTTCTCTTATGCATTCAATGAACTATAAACTATATGTATGATATAAAATTGATAAAATTTTAGAGAATAATGACACTAGAGTTCGATTTTTTTTTTATTTATGAATTTTGACAAAGTTATTCAATGGTAATTTGTGCAATTGGTTATAAACTTATTTTTGCGCAAAGCTTTATTTTATTAAAACTAGTGAATTTATGAAGATTTTTTACACTTTCTTTATAAAAATAGTATGTGAATGAACATAAATCAAAATTGCTAACACTTTTTTAAGTTTAGAGTTTAATTTGAAGAAATTGGAAGTTTATGGTCTAAATTGATACAACTTGACAAGTTTAGGTAGGATTAAAATTGATTTTTTTTTTCTTAGTTGTATTTATAAAAACAAACATACTTTTTCTATGAAAATATTTTCATTTTTGGTCTTTATGCTATTAAAATCAAACTGATTTGCGTAAAATTCTTGAACATTTATGAGCTCTTTTATTTACCCTTTCTGGTTTAATTTGAAATGCAGGTAGATTTAAAGAACAAAAACATGGAACTAAAACCAAAACAGAATCAAAGGACAAATTAAATGCATTTTATCCAACAGATATTTTATATGCAACCAGCATTTTTTTAAAAATCTTTTTCAAGTACCGACAACAATATAATGCAACTCTACCAACTTTGAGTACGTGGCCAAAAGCGTATTGAGAATTATTGAACAAAATACTAACTATGATGTTTTCTTTTTTTTTGGCCCTTTGATAAGTTTGCAATGTATTCGTCTTGTCTGTTAGTTTAATCAAATCAATTGATAAAGTGACGTCAATGTCATCTAATTTATTTTCTGTCGTGGATTTTATTATATCTCCATTGAACAAGTCATTCGACCAATCATACTTTTTTTTTTCTTTTTTTCTTTTTTTTTTTTTTTTTTTTTTTTTTTTAATTTTATAGATGAAAATTGGATATATAAAAATATAGCTTCAATTACGGCCACCTAATTAATTAAGTGGGTCACCTAATATAATACGTCTATTCATCATTTTTAATAACTTGATTTTTCTTGCTATAATTACATTAATTGTGCTTCAAATTTCTTTGTCCTTTAGTTTTATATATTTAATCTCGGGTTGCTTTAAAAAAAAAAAAAAAAAAATTCAAACTTCTATCTTAAGTAACTAATTTGACCCCAAAATCCAGATTTGACAAAACAACATATGAATAAGTCTTTGGCTGTTGCTTTTTTAAAAATTATGATTTTTTTCACTCAAATTTCTTAAAGTGGCTTTCATCTTTGTCAATGATACATTTGAATTCCTAGTCAAATTCCAAAAACAAACCTAGTTTTTCAAAACTATTTTTTTTTTTTACTTTAAAAAATTCACTTGGTTTCTTAAAATGTGGGAAGAAAGTAGATTAAAAAACTAAAAACTAAAAACAAATTGTTATCAAAGAGATCTAAATGTATCATTATTTATCCATTTTTGTCCCTTTTACCAGGTTACTTCATTTAGAAAAAACAATCCTCGAACCATTGAAAGAAATCAAATTCCATTAGGGTTTTGAATAACTTTCTTGACTTGTGCGTACATTGAATGAAATAAATTCAACGCTCCAAATTATTTAGTATGAAAAGTAGTCAAGTTTAAAGAATAAGTAAAAAATAATTATTTGTACATGAATATTCTTAACGAAGGGGTTTATTATTTGGAATATAATAAAAAACTAAGGCAATTATGAACTTTATAAGATAATTTGTAATTACATTCCAAGTGTTGATTTGAATTAATATACAATTCCCTTGCTAGTTAGTTCGAGCATAGTTGGGATAAGGCACCAATTTTTGTCCCAAACGTCAATGGTTCAATTCTTAACCTATTGAACTTAAAAAAAGAATTTTGTGAAATTTGTTTTAGTTTAAATGGTTCAATCTCTCACATAGTCTCACACCTCACATTTTTTAAACTAAAAGTTAAAAGAGTTCACATTTTTAATGTTAAGGAAGGTATAAGTGTTTTAACTGTGAAGGAATATTATAAGGACAACAAATTGGTACCATTATAAATGTGGGGTGTTACATATATATATATATATATATATATATATATATATAAGTGATGTGAGGAGAGGAGCATTATTAGAATATTATATTTTGAGGTGTAATTTAGTGTGTGTGTGTGTTGTAAAGTAGAGGAGGTAAGTAGTTATTGTGGGGCGGAGCATTTGCAATTGCATTATTGAGAAAAAAGGGCGTTTGCTTTTTGAATCTTTTAATTTAATTTAATGGCTCTCAGTCTCAGTCTCAGTCTCATGCCCCTTCCTCTTCCTGTGAATCTCTGCACTGCATCACCAACACCAACCCCCACCACTTCTTTCTTCCTATTTTCTTTTTCTTTTTCTTTTTCCTTTTTCCTTTTTTGTTTGCCTCTTTCATCGATAAATTAAACAAACCCACTCTTGTTTTTCCAACCAACTTTCTTCTTCACCCATCTTTATATATATCTTTTAAATTTTTCTCTTTAAATTTCAATTTTAACAAACTAATCACGTAGCTTCAAGTATTTGTATTAGATGGTTAATATGAACATGATTTCAAGTCAAATAAGTTAAAGAAAAACATTATGCAAAGCAAATTTAAGGTAGAGAAGCAACCTAACAAGTGTTGGGAGTGCGACCAAAGTCCCACATTCGCTAGATAAGGGAGAGATCATGAGTATGCAAAGTCATGAGGACTTATGCCCAAAGTGGACAGTACCATACCATTTTTCTTTTCGTAAAAATGTTGTATGTATGTGTGTATATATATCATTGTTCATTTGTCTTCGTTTCGAATAACCAATATTATAGAAGTTATTTGAAATAGAGTGGAGTTTTCGAATAACCAATATCATTGTTCATTTGTCTTCGTTTCTTTTATTTTGAGAAGTTTTCTCTTCTATTGATTGTGTTTTTTTTTTCCTTCAAATTTTCATGGTTAGTGATGCCACCCATGTTGCATTGGTGAATTGAAGATATTCAGTGTAAATAAAAACAAGTCCACAAAAAAAAAAAAAAAAAAAAAAAAAAAAAAACATTTTACCATAAAAACATGTGATCTATCATCTATATGTTATAAATAATCTTTTTATTTTAAAGTCAGAACAAGTTATCAACATGCTTCTTCAATAGTAATGATAGAATAATTTTTTTAGGGTTGAGTTAGTCTTGGAGAATAGCTTTTTAGAAATATTTATAAACATATTTTGTAAAGATTGAATGAGTCCTAATTATGTCACTTTCTAAGAAACCATACTATTCTGACCTAGAAGAAAAAAAAACCCATTCATAAGAACAATATCAAGAAAATATGGACTTATCGTAGGAAAATGATTTAAAGCACATTTTCATCAATTTGAAACTAGCGTGCCAGTGAGGTTACACAAGAATTTGTCTTCTTTTGCAATTAAGCACAATAATAGAGGAAAAGAGTCTTCCAAAGTCATAGAGATATCGTAGTCTAACTGTCGTATGAATAATATTTTGTATGATAAAAACATTATTACTTTAAAAGTAGAAGCTTCGAATCTTTATCTCTGGTTGAAAAAAAAAATCTTTTGCACCATTCTTAAAACACAAAAATATAAGTGTACAAATAACAGTAATTTTAATGGGCATAATAACATTAATCGATCTTTGTTATTAATTCAAACATAGTTTAATTGATACTTCTAAAAAAAAGTTTAACTGATAATACAAAAATTCTCATATCAAAGATCAACGGTTTAATCTCCTATCCATACATTATTAAACTCAAAAAAAAAAAAAAAAAAAATAACAATAGTTACTCAAACATTCACTTAGAATTTTCTTTTTCTTTTTAATTGAAAACAAAAGAAAGAAACAGTTTAGAAATACATGTGCAAGCAAGCCAAAATCCTAGAGGCTGGAAATACAGAAATAAAAGAGATTAAATTAGAAAGTTTAGGTCTATTTGATAACCATTTAGGCCCCGTTTGATAACCATTTCGTTTTTAGTTTTTGGTTTTTGAAAATTAAACCTATAAACACTACTTTTGTCTACAAGTTTATTCATTATGTTATCTATGTCCTTCCCTTGTTTTCAAAAACCAAGTCTAATTTTGAAAACTAAAAATAATAGTTTTCAAAAACTTGTTTTTGTTTTTAGAATTTTGCTAGGAATTCAAATGTGTCCTTAATAAAGATGAAAACCCTTGTAAGCAAATTGGGAGGAAACAAACATAATTTTCAAAAACTAAATGGTTATCAAACAGGACATTGGTTTTTGGTTTTTGGTTTTTGAAAATTAAGCCTACAAACACTATTTTCACCCATAAGTTTCTTTGTATTGTTGAATATCTTCTTCCCATATTTTCAAAAACCAACTCAAATTTTGAAAACTAAAAAAAGTAGTTTTCAAAAACTTTGTTTTTGTTTTTGGAATTTAGCTAGGAATGCAAATGTAATCTCAACAAAGATGAAAACAATTCCTAAGAAATTGGGAGAAAACAAGCTTAATTTTCAAAAACCAAAAACAACAAACCAAATGATTATCAAACAAGACCTTAGTTTTTGGTTTTTGAAAATTAAACTTATGAATACTACTTTCATCTATAAGTTTTTTTGTGTTGTTATATATCTTCTTTTTATGCTTTAAAAAACCAAGTCAAATTTTGAAAACTAAAAAAATAGACACCGTTTAATAACCATTTGATTTTTTGTTTTTTGTTTTTTAAAATTAAGCTTATAAACACTACTTCTACCTCAAAATTTATTTGTTTTGTTTGCTACATTCATCCCATGCATGTTTTCAAAAACCAAACCAATTTTTGAAAACTAAAAAAAAATAGTTTTCAAAAACTTGTTTTTGTTTGTGGAATTTGGCTAGGAATTCAAGGGTCTTCTATACAAAGATGAAAAACATAGTAAGAAAATAAACGTGATTTCTAAAAACCAAATGATTATCAAATGAATCGTAATTTTTAAAAACTTGTTTTGTTTTTTTGAATTTGACTGGAAATGCAAATGTGTCTTTAACTAAGATGGAAACCATTCTAAAGGGGAGTGAGAGAAAACAAGTTTAATTTTGAGACATCAAAAATTTTAAATCAAATAGTTATCAAACCGGAGTTTTAACTAATAAAAAAAATCCGAAAAGGACAAAATTGTCAGAAAGTGATTGGGTGAGTAAGATTTGCAACATCCATATTGATGCAATGCATGGAACAAATGTCTTTTCTATCTTTCTTAGTTTTTTATATTTTATAGAATATTTGGGTTTTGTTTATACCACACGCATCCAAAGGGCCCCACCCATCTGAACACACATACACCAAACCAGACCCCATACCATGTGACCTCATACAGTTGACTCATCTCTTTCTCAATATTCATTTTCATAACCCTAAAATCATTTTTCCATTTCTATTTCAACCCCCCAATTCTTTTTATCCAACCCTATCATTCTTTATACAATGTTACACTTCTATGCCACTATCCTTTTTTTTCTCTGAATTCTTTTATATCAACATATACCTTGGTTTTAATTTAAAAAAAAAAAAAAAAAAAATCTCTTATGAACATACTAACTTCAACAATAATCAAGCTTTAAAAAATCAACACACAAGATCAATTATTAAATAAATATTTCTAAAAACAAAACTATTGCCAAAAAGGACATTTGTCCTTTTTTAAAAAAAAAATTATATCAATTTTGTACTAAATCTCTATCTCTAATCTGCTACAACATTAAGACTATGTTTTAAATGATTCTTTATATAACAAGTCAAACGAAAAATACAAATTGATTGTACTCGTCAAAATTTGAGATCCAATTGGATGAAATCTAAAATGGACTGATTTTTCAATTGGATGAATTAATTTTCTCTTTCCATCTCAATTTAATTATGTGCATCCAATTCTAGGACGTGATTATGTGTGCGTATATATTTACATTAGCATTAAAAAAATGTTTATCCTTCTAATTTAACTCGTTTTCCCAGGAGGGATGAACTTACACATAAACACAGAAGTCATCAATCACGAAGATAATGTTTTTTTTTTATTGTGTTTAGTTAGAAATGGTAGGTTTTATGTGGAAGGAGAAGAATATTATAATAATTAATATGGAAAACCGGGAACTAAAAACCATGGACTTTGCACAGGAAGCAGTTTTTGGTATTATTTAATTTATTTAGTGAATAAAAAGTGGTATTTGGTTTGGTACTGTAGGCAGCCAGGTTTTTGTGATGTGGAGCTGCGTGTTTGGTAAGTAAGAAGACACAGCGCCGATGACAACTACATTATTTTCTGTTTGGTCTTTGACTCGGTTGCCTTGCCTTTCTTGTGTCGTGTGTGTGTGTTTTTTTTTTTCACTTTTTTTTTTTAAAAAAAATGATGATTATTATTATTATACATTTAGATTCAACAGTAGTAGTGTCGGATAATATAATATTTGGTTCTTATCTTATGCATCATCATTATCAACATTCATCACCTTCCTGTGTGAAGCTACTACGTACGTACGACGTGCATGTCTTCTCTTCACTGTTCTACCTCATCTTTCGCAACCTTCTTTCACAATTCCCCACCATCTGATTAATCAATAACACAAGCTCTTTTTCTGTTCTTGTCTTGCTTTTAACTTATGCAAATTAAATCAACCTTTATATATCTTAGTATGATATTGTCCATTTCAATTTAAGTCACCCTCGTTTTACTTTTAATTTCATTCAAAATATCTCATACTAATAAAGATGATTGTACTCACTTGTATGCTTATGAATTTTTCCTTTTTTTAATGGTTTTTCGTTTGTACTCTTAACAATATATGTAGTCTAGACTTATGAGGCTTGCTTATGAGGTGGGTGTCTTTTTTTTAAATATATATATATATATGAGGTGGGTGTCTTTCTGACATGTTGTTTCTATGATTTTTTAATACTGTTCAAATGTAGTTCCTTGTGACTTGAGCTTGATTTTAATTTAGTCTTGTGGTTTAATCCTACCTCAAAAATAAACAATCTCTATTGTTATTATACTTTGAATATGTTACACATATTTCCTACCTACATGGCAATAAACTGATTTTTTTTAGTTGGTTGTTTTTGAGTGTAACATGAGTAAAAAGATATAGGTAGGTTTTCTTAGTTTGTGGATGGTTGGTTCGAGGTTGAAGTAAACGATAAAAATCATAGTAAAACTTAGAAAACCATGGCAACGAAATGAAAATGTTAAAGCATAGAAAGGAAATTAAAAATGGTAAAAGTAGATATAGTGGCTGGGTGTAAAATGTAAATGTAAAAGGAGGTAGGGAGAGTGTCAGAGTGTTTCACGGGTCATTTCAGCACAAGAAAACGAGGGAAGGTCGAAAAGGGGGAAGGGCCTCAAAAGAAGTGTTTTTTTAACGATATATCACTGCCACTCCTCAAACTGTAGGTCTTCCCCCACGCTCCCCTCTCAACAAACCCAAACCCAAACCCAAACCCAAACCCAAACCTCTCTATCCAATCAATCCTAAACTCCTTCCCTTTTTTTCTTTTACTTGTTCCATTTCAATTTAACACATACATGGACTTATGTGTGACCAAGACCAACCAATTATTTATGCTGCCCTGTGCAATAGTAGCTTCAACTTTTCCGTATATGGGTGTTCATCATAACTCTGCAAAACAGTTTTCAAGACAATTATATTTGTCAGATACTTCTCGAGAAGATATATATATTTGGCTCATCTACAGTTCAACAGTCTTCTGATTGGAACACTCCCAATTCAATTCCTGGAATTTTGTCATCTTCAATTTAGCTACGTCCTTCAAACTTCAAACTATAACATGTATTCAGTGTTTTGTAGCTCTGAAAATTATGATATTTTGAACGTCAGTGTTACCCATTCAGAAGCTGAATTGTTTTCTTTATTAATAATATTGTTGTGAAAAGGAGAGCTGAACCACTAGTCAACTTTTCCAAAATAAACCAAGAAAAAAAAATATCCCAATTAATTTTTTTTCAGGGAGAGGCGAAGAGAGATATCCTAAAAAAAGAAAAAAGAAAAAAGAAAAAAATGACGATAGACATTATTAAATAATTGTGTAGTTGAAGATTGAGATACAAAGATACAAACAAGTTGAGTGACATTTTTTCTAGAGTAGAACACCAAATCCAATGATTAAATTTTACAGCTGGTTTTGTATTTTATTATGATTTCACTCTTGGCATTTTGTTTGACTGTTTTCTGCATCTGTGCCTTAGAGAGAGACATGGATACATGACACTTGAAAAGAAATTTTATTTTTACTTCCACTTTTAATTTAATTTAATTTATTGCCAATCAAATTTGTTTGCAGTTTATTATTATTTTGGTCGCAGTATATATCATTAATTTACTCGGCCGGTTGCTTCGTTTTGTGTTGTTCCTTTCATTAATTTACTTCCCGGCCGGCCCGCCCGCCGCTCACAGTCACACAACCAAAGCCACTCTGTTTAGCCTTAGCGGCTCTAATGGATCATATGACTTTGTTTTAAATAATATTATATCACGATTCAATCTCAATAAATAATTGACAAACCAAACGTTTATGTTAACACAAAAAATAAAATTATTGGGTGTTGTTGTCCGACTTTGTCTGTGGTATTCGGCTACTATTCGTATTTTTTTGGCCAACTCATTTGCAGAACAAAATGAGATAGATGCTTATCAAAAACGCAAAAGTTGAGTTTAAACCCTTAATAATATAATTAAAAAGTTTTCATGTTATAACAAAAAGAAAAGGTTTCCACATGATTTGAAGATAATAATTTATTCTACTCATTTGTTGTAGTTTTATTTGTATCGCGTAATCAAAATTGACAAAAGTCCCCTTTTTCTTCAATTATTGCAGAAGTGGCAACAGCTAGTGGAATTTAGTCAATTTCTCACATTTTAGTCTACACACACACAAAGGAGTATATATTCTAATATTCAGTATTTGCAATCATACTTCAACAGGGAAAAACATAATTTATATTAAAGTATCTTTCTTGCCCTCTTCAAATTTTCTTCATTAGACTTCTAACTAATTTTACTTCAGGTTCGTTAAAATAAAAGGCCCTAATGGTTATAATTTAGGCTCTTGCTGGCTAATCTAATGATTATATGAGAGAAGTTTACCATGTATCCGATCCACATTCACAACGGACAATGAGGTTGAGGTACATCATACATGATCATCTCGATCCGTACGGTCTCTGTGTGGCATCCCTACCATAATTGATAACTTGAGGAAATTTCTTCAAATTTCCACTTCTCCACTCATATTTTGAATTATATAATTAATACTCTAAAAATCTATAGAATTATGAAATCAAATGGTGAATGATTGTATAAATATAATTTAACTGGTTAAGATGTATCTTATCGATTAGAATGTTAGATGTTTGAATTTCCACTCTTTACACGTTGAACTAAAAAAAGATGAAAGATTGAATTAGTGAAAAAAAAAAATCAATCTTTTACTATAAACTTGGCCAAGTGTATCAATTTGAAGCTTAAGCATTCGATTTTAACAAATTAGAGATTAGGGTTTAATAAATATTGCAACTTTTACCTTCTATTCTATTCAATTTATGCAAATTCACTCATTAGTTTAACCAAAAGACAATTTTAAGAACTTACTAATTTTAATAACAATGTAATTTTTGCACATAATTGAACGTTGGTTAATACTATCAAAACTGCCAAAGTGAGTATAGCTCAACGGTAATTGACATATATCATCGACCAAGAGGTTAGAGGTTCGAATCCCCACCCCAAATGTTGATGTAAACAAAAAAAAAATAAAAAAAATAATGCTGTCAAAACTCACGTTAAAAAAAAAAAAACAAATAAAAAGCAGCTGTCATGCATTTCCATTTGAAATTTTATTAATTTAGTAGCAAACGTATATTTTATAATTCATTTATTACACATGAGTATTGTATTTTTAATATGATTTTTCAAACAAAAAACAACCAACAACTAAATACTTCAACATCTATTTTATTGTAAGATAATAATTGCAATATCTTTTCGAGTTGTAGGTGGAATTTGATATAATTGAAAGTTTAGGATAAAAATTGATATACCCCTCGTCAAATTTAGAGGTAAAAATTGATTTTTTTCTCGAGAATATTCATTACATATTCCTTCTAGGTTTTGACAGTAATGAATTATGTAGTAATTTTAGTAGATGTAGTAATTATGTAGTAATTTTCGTAGATGTGGTTTTGACAGTAATGAATATTCATATTAAAAATGTTTTATAATAGTAAATACTATTATAAAACATTTTTAATATGAATATTTATTTACTATTTCAGTGTTATATAATTATTTATATATATATATATATTGGGGGGCCATGGCCCTCCTGGCCCCCTAAATTCGCCCGCGTAGATGTAAGAATTTTTGCAGTTAGTAATTCTCTGCTCTTTACTCAGAAGAATTCTGTTGTTGCTAAAGCAAAAACCACTTGAACACAAGTTTTCCTCTTATTATCTACAAGAATGCTATAATTCTTGAAGTTGAAGCAAAAAAAAAAACTATTTTGTGAGGGTTTCGTATTGGCTTAGGAATTGGGGATTAGTATGAATCTATTTTTTCTTACAAAAGAGTAGATTCCACAGTTTTATTTTCAAAAGTATTAGTAATTGATTTCTTGTCTTCTTTTCTCAACAAAGATAAATAGAAATAGGAGGTCTCAAATCTTTGACATATTTTTTAATTGACTGAATTTTATTGACAACAATCATGAATGGGAGGAATTGCAGTTTGTGGATACTTTGAATCATCTGTCCGGTCTACCGAGGCATAGTGGGATAGGAGAAATTATGGTAAAATTCCCACATCGACTGCACATGAAAAGGACCAAAGAAAGGTGGACTATAAAACACCAACCGCAAAGTTGTAATCCTCATACCTTTCTCGGCCTTTTGGCTAAGATCAAGTGTAGTATCTGTTCTTATCAGTTTAATATCTGATACGTGGGCCATCGGCCCACATGATATTAAATTAATTTTTTTAGGGGGAGGGCCCACCACAGCAGCTTGCTGCTGGGGCTCTCTCGCGTCGCCCTGGCGTTGCACTACTGCCTGGGCCTGGCGCACCCCTCCAATTTCAGTCCAAAATTTTCGGCCCATTCTCATTATCAGTCTATTCCGGCCCAATGGACCGAGTTTAGCAAATGTCTTTTACCAGACTGGTAATCTAATAATTATGTTTTAAATAAACTAATTTGATAGATGCTCAAAGTGAACATCGTTCAGATTCGAATCTTATACAAATTAAGAACTGAAAGAAAAGTATAAAATTAAAACAATTTTTTTCAGTTCATCGAGACTAAAGAAACGCACACAATTATCTTATATATATTATTCTAGTAATTATCAAAATAAATGATTCATTATATCTCTAAATATAACAATATTTTACTGCAAAGCATAAGTATCTTCTTATACTCTACTATTTCTTTTCTTTCCTTAAAGGAATATTTTACTCAGTTACAACCATTTGTCAATATTTTAAAAAATATCTTGCTTAGTGTAAATACCTCCTTATGTTTTATTCTCTCCTATATGATGGTGTCTCCCGTGTGTCAATTTCTTAATGAAGGTATCTAAAGAAATATCTACACATTATCCGAATGCAGCTACAAAAATCTCTCTTCTATTATGCTTTCTTAAGTTTTACCCTATAATTGAATTTCTAACTTATAATTTTCAAATATTATCCTAAATTTTGACATTGTACACATATAACAAATTGTTGTACCTATTTAAGTTAAAAATAACAAATCAGTTAAAAAATTAATAATAATTAATATTTAAGTTATAAAATACTAAAATTGGTGTAAACATGCCAACAAGAACATAGTTCAATTGGCATGAAGCTTATACTTTGACCAAGAGGTTAGAGGTTCAATCCCCCACTCCTACATGTTGTCAAAAAGAAAAAAAAAATTTGGTGTAAACAAAATTAATACGAGTAGGCTAATATTATTTGTACAAAAATAAAATAATCTCTCCTTCGTCAAAAGAAGGGGGAAAATCCCTATTATCCACACTTTTAGGAGATAATGATCAAAGTCGATTCATCCAGCAGCTGCTGCAGTGCAAATGCAAGTATGCAACTGAACTGGTAGAACGTAAATGTGGGGGCGATTGAAACTTTGGCCTTTCTCCGTGTGTACCATATCCATGGCCGTCTCAATAACTCATTAAGCTCCACTGCCTTGCTCGTCCTCTTGGAAGTCAAATTTCTCACAGTATCCCATTTTTAAGATATGTCAATTTCATGGAAATCGATCTTCTTCTTCTTCTTCCAGTTCTGCATCATCCACTCCAAATCATCCTCAGATCTCCAGTTTCCATGTAATCCATCTATGGATAGTTCTTATCCCTTCTGCAACAAATCCCTCTCCATCACTGCCAGAGCTCAGTCCATAGTCTCCTTGCTCACTCTCGAAGAAAAGATCCAACAGCTCTCAAATAACGCCTCTAGCATTCCTCGGCTCGGCATTCCTTCGTACCAATGGTGGTCCGAGGGCCTCCATGGCATAGCCACCAACGGTCCCGGCGTGTCCTTCGTCGGCCCCATAAGTTCGGCCACGACCTTCCCACAAGTCCTCGTCACCGCTGCCTCTTTTAACAGGACTCTGTGGTTCTTAATTGGGTCGGCGATCGCAGTCGAGGCTAGAGCTATGTTCAATGTTGGGCAATGTGGATTAACAATTTGGGCCCCTAATATCAACATTTTTAGGGACCCCAGATGGGGAAGAGGCCAGGAGACTCCCGGTGAAGACCCCATGGTCGCTTCGGCTTATTCGATTGAGTTTGTGAGAGGCCTTCAGGGCGGGAATTGGAGGAGAGAGCATGAAATTCGAGGTGGGTTTGAAGAAAAGGGGCTTATGGAGGAAGATGATGGGATGGAAAGTTTAATGGTCTCCGCTTGTTGCAAGCATTTGACTGCTTACGACTTGGAGAAATGGAAGAATTTCACTAGGTATACCTTCGATTCTGTGGTAAGATTTACTTTCTTTCTCGCTATGTAACACCCAATTTTTAGCTTAGTTCATTCGAGTAATTTGGTACCTGATCAAGATTTGAAACTAACCACTGTGATCTCAACTGGTTTAATCTAATAATCTTGATTAATACTGTGAGGATAAAGATTAAGAGTTGGCGATTTAAGCTTTGCTCCGTTAATTTTAGCTTGATTTAGTTCTCGTTTTAGTAGGTAACAGAGCAAGACCTTAAGGATACATATCAGCCACCATTCCGAAGTTGTGTTGAACAAGGAAAGGCTAGCTGCTTGATGTGTTCTTACAATGCGGTTAATGGGGTGCCTGCATGTGCAAAGCCCGATCTCCTTCAGGAAGCGCGAACTGATTGGGGATTTAAAGGGTAAACACTTTCCTTAAGTTGTTATATCAAGTAGAATCTGAAAATTTCTAACGAGTAGGGGATGTCCTAGATTTGAAACTTTGGAAACCTGTCACTCTTGTCTATATAAACGAGTTAGTAGGCTGTTTTGGGTTGGATTTTTAATCCTTGTATCAATCAAATACAGGTACATCACCTCAGACTGTGATGCAGTAGCTACAGTTTTTGAGTATCAAAATTACACCAGCACCCGTGAGGATGCTATAGCTGATGTTCTGAAAGCAGGTATTGTTCTGCCTGCCATGGATTAGCTACCTCCGATGTCATTCAGTGTGGGGTTTTTTACTCTAAGAAGTGATGATAAGAAATTTAATTGCTTGTAGGAATCGATATTAACTGTGGTACATTCATGCTTCGGAATACTAAATCTGCAATTGATCAAGGGAAGGTGAAAGAAGAAGAGTTAGATAGTGCTCTCCTCAATCTTTTTTCGGTTCAAATCCGTTTAGGACTCTTTGATGGCAATCCGAGAGAGGGGAAGTTTGGAGAGCTGGGAGCTCAAAATGTTTGCACTGAACAACACAAAACTCTGGCTCTTGAAGCTGCAAGGCAAGGAATTGTGCTCTTGAAGAATGAAAATAGATTTCTTCCGTTGGATAAGAATGCCATTTCTTCGTTAACTGTTATTGGATCTTTGGCTAACAATGCAAGCAGATTGCTTGGAGGTTATGTAGGTGGGTTATTCTTTATTAGTCTTTAATTATGTTTTAGTTTGATTCTAGTATTAGTTGAACTGTATTCTCTGTTCCGTAGTTCTGTTCTTTCTTAGTTTCTAACCACAACAAGGTTTCTTAATTGGAAGCTAAACTAGATTATGCTTGCTTTTTTCTGTCTGTAATCACTCATCTTGGTTAGCTATAGCAATCACAACATTTGTTTTGTTGATCAGGAGTTCCCTGCAGCCCAACGAGCCTTCTTGAGGGATTTCAAGAATATGTCAAAACGATATTCTTTGCATCTGGTTGCCTTGATGTGCCTTGTGCATCAGATAATGGATTCGATGAAGCAATTCTTGTAGCCAAAAAAGCTGATTTTGTTATTGTAGTGGCTGGACTTGATTTATCGCAAGAAACTGAAGATCTAGACCGAGTTAGTCTTTTACTACCTGGTAAACAAATGGACCTTGTATCTTCCGTGGCATCAGTAAGTAAGAAACCGATCATTCTTGTGCTCATCGGCGGTGGACCACTTGATATATCTTTTGCCAAAAAGGATTCAAGAGTTGCAAGTATTCTTTGGATCGGGTACCCGGGCGAAGCCGGTGGGAAAGCTCTAGCTGAAGTTATCTTTGGAGACTTCAACCCAGGTTTGTATCTTTACAAGATTACTACTGATAGATAGCACACAAGCCACCATGTTTCTAAAAACAGTTCCAATTACAATTAGTGTATTATATTCTTCTTAACAACATCTCAGGTGGACGATTGCCCGTAACATGGTATCCACAGTCATTCACCAACATTCCTATGAACGATATGCACATGAGAGCCGACCCATCTCGTGGTTACCCCGGAAGAACGTATCGATTTTACACAGGAGATAGAGTGTACGGATTCGGGCAAGGCTTGAGTTACACAAGTTTCAAGTACAGGTTGTTATCAGCACCAAAGAAGCTGAGCCTTTTGGGAAAAAATGAGGCAATGTCTAGCAGAAGAATAATACCTCAAGTAGGAGATGGAGTGAATCTGAGTCATGTGGAAGTTGAGGATGTTGAATCCTGTGATTTGCTCAGATTCTACGTAAAGTTATCAGTGGCCAACATCGGTGAGTTTGATGGGAGCCATGTGGTGATGCTGTTCTCTGAGTTTCCAAAAGTCTTGAGAGGCACTCCTCAACGGCAGCTGATTGGCTTTGATCGCTTGCATGTAAAGAGACAGCAATCAGCTGAAAGCAGCATTTTGGTGGATCCCTGTAACCATGTCAGTATGGCAGCTGAATATGGAAAAAGGGTAATACCTCTTGGTGATCATATAATAAGCTTGGGAGATTTGGAGCATGTTATTTCAATTCAGATCTTGTAATTGTGCATAAATGTGAACTAAAACATCAAGGTCGCTCTATTTGTTGCTTGTGTTGTAAGTATATTCTCTTGTTCAACATACCTCAACCTAAAAGTTCAGCAGTGATTGGATGCAGTATTGTAATCTAACAATGTTATTTTGATCTAATTTTATATTTTTAGTTTACATGATCAACATTTGAAATTGAAATTTTAGTATTCGAGTTTGTATGTGAGTAATATATTTAAATTTATGATACTTTTTTAGGTAACTAATCGAAAATTTTTCATTAAACAAATGTATTAGTAAAAAAAGAAAAAAGATTAAAGTTTAAATATAGTCTTCGTCTTGAATTTTTGTCCATCTTTCATTTTGGACCAAGAATATTTGGAAGTATGATTTTAGTGCTTCAAATTCCTAGTATAGTCGTAAAACTCAATTTGGATCTTCATAATTCCATAATAGTAGGGATATGACGAGTAAATAATAAATATGACTCATTGATCATTGCATCACATCTTTAATGGATGGTTTAGACAGGGCAGGGACTGAATGTAAAATTCAATCAAAATTGTACCATTAAAATTGAGAGTATAAAATTTCAAAGATAAACTAAAAGCGGTAAAAGAAAAAAAAAAGAAGAATTTCCCGCCTACCACTAAAATTCGAATGATTGCTTATCCTTTGGAGGAGGACGAAGAAGAAAACTCTTACTTCTAGTTTGCGCATTATCTGTTAAATTTTCAAAACAAGTATTCAAAAATCACTTTTTTTTTTTTTGTTTACTTGGTTAGAGTTTCGAAAACATTCAAATTAAATAAACTCATGGATGGAAGTAGTGATTTATGCTCTCTAATCTAACAAACAAACCAAAATTAAAAATGAAAGATTTAAAGGATGAAATCTAAAATTACATTTAAACCATAGCCTAAAAGAAGCAACTCCAGTTCCAGTGTTGGGTTAAAACAAATATTGAGCATTCCTTCATCTCCACTCGGCTATGGATAACTCACACGTTTATTCCGTACTCGGCAAAAAATGGGTACCTGTCATCAACATTTCAACCGGCTAAGCCACGTTGCCCACAACTATAAAATTTTCTGATAGAAACTAACACAAAGCCAAATGCTGAGATCACCTCCCCTCTCTTTAACATTGATCGATCAATCCATCGGCAAAACAAAGATCAAACAAGCCTTGAACCAAAATCTGCTTTTGGTTTTGATCCACATGCAGTAAAAGATGAGCCACACCAAGTACGCTTATCCCTACTACGGTGAAGGTTACTATCAGGGGCCGCCGCCTCCGGTGGTGGCGCCACCACAATATGCCGCCGCTCCTCCGCAGGGACTGGGATGCTTGGAGGCTTGGTAATTTCAATCATCCAATCAACCCCACTTAAATATCTCTCTTTCTTGTGTGTTTATAACAACTTAAATTTCTTCTCTCTCTTGCTGGGGAGTCATTCATGGCTTGCAGTCTTGCTGCGCTATGCTGCTGCTGTCTCGTTGACCAGTGGTGCTGGTGCTGTGACCCCTTGTGGCTGTTCGCTTGCTAAGCTAGGCTTACTCTGTTTTGTTTGAAAGTTCATCTTTATATAAGACATAAATTTAGTGTATCTATGAGGTGAAAATGTTATGTAATGAAGTTAGAGGCTCTTTCTCATGATTTATGTGAAAGTGTACCGCTATTTGCTCATGTTGGAGAAACCGAGAAGGAAAATCCTGGCAGTTTTATACCTTCTTCATCTTAATTTATTTCTTAAATATTGTTTGTCACATCAAGAAAATATGATAACATTTGTAGTACATCTGTGGGCCTCATCTAAAGTATGTAATTTAGGTCCAATACAAATCAACCTCTAAACAAGTCAAGAAGAGATGATGATTGTGATCTTATCCTCCATCCAACACACAATTCGGCATCTAACCAGTAGGAAAATCTAAAACAAGCAATTCAACAATGGAAGACACTCGGGATGAAATAAATATTCAGTGTAATTTAACCCAAGACAGGGAAATTGACTTCCGAGAGGCAGATCAGTGAATCACCGCTTAGACTCCCCAAGTTCAATTTCTCAAAAATTTCCACTTTGCTCGCCTCTGTTGTCATAACTTTATAAACTTACATCTGTTTTAGTAGATATTGAACTTCCCACTTTGGAATCTACTAAAAATTAATATAATTTAGACTTGAAAATTTTCATTTCGTCAATTATACTTCTCATCTCTAGTTTACTTGCAAATTTAAACCCAGATCCTCAGCTCAGGTAAGAAGTTATTTACCACAGAGTTGAAGTCTCCAGGTAGATCCATCAGTAGAGTGCAGTCCACCCACAAACGTTCGACATTACCAACTTCTGACCTCTTGGTCAACACCAATAGTAT
Source organism: Luffa aegyptiaca (assembly GCA_017139565.1). Classification (NCBI taxonomy): domain Eukaryota; kingdom Viridiplantae; phylum Streptophyta; class Magnoliopsida; order Cucurbitales; family Cucurbitaceae; genus Luffa; species Luffa aegyptiaca. Next base: position 48,394,768 of record CM029398.1, read on the forward strand.
TATCGCTATGCTATACTTACTTTGACACCATACTTGACCAATTATCGCTGAACTATAAAAGTTAATTGGATTGGAATAACGAGAAAACTGAGATTTAAAAGTAGAATCTACACTGCAAGACTTCATTAATTCAAGATCGTAAAATGTTATTTTCGTTTTAATTTACTGCCAATGTAGACAGATTTTCATAACACTGATGACAGGGAGCAAAACGACGCTGCAATGCTGTCATGGTCACAAATGACAAACTCCAAATCCACCTGTCGTCGGGATGTTAATCCCAACAAGGACTCCAATGAAAAACAGCAGGGGGCTCGCGAGCTAAAAACACTAACACTAGGCACAAGCCAAAAACCAGAAGATGAAGAAAACTAGAAAGTTTCTTGTTCTTTGTGATCCATACGATCCCGTACGCGGATTATTCAAAGAATGGAATTTGATACCAACTTTGGATTTTGCTCCTCTTCTACGCTGACCCACCCAACTGTAGCTTCCATTTAACTCCTCTTCGGCCTTCTCAAGCCAAAAAATTGGGAGATCCCCAAAAGAAGAAAAAGAAAAACGTACCTGAAGTCTTTCATCTCCCTTTCTGCATGCTTTATTAGTTTTCATTCTATACAAAGCTCGCTACACTAACCAGGAAACATGGCCCATGGTGGTGGTAATCGTCGTGATACAACTATCGACATAGGTAAGACTACAAAGTTTAATGGTGGGCTTGAGTTTTCTGACCTTACTTATACTGTGATAAAAGACAAGGAACATGAAGGGAAACTGGTGAAGCAAGAAGTAGACTTGTTGCACCGAATTTCGGGGTATTCACCAAAAGGAAGTATCACCGCAGTATTAGGTCCCAGTGGGGCTGGAAAATCTACCTTCTTGGATGGTCTGGCGGGAAGAATTGCAAGTGGAAGCCTGAAGGGTAGGGTTTCTTTGGATGGCATGGAAATGAGCCCAGGCTTGATTAAAAGAACCTCTGCATATATAATGCAAGATGACCGGCTCTTCCCAAAGCTCACTGTTTACGAGACTTTGATGTTTGCAGCAGACTTCCGGCTTGGTTCAATTTCAAGGAACGAAAAAATGCAACGGGTGGAGAACTTGATTGAGCAGCTTGGTTTATCTGTAAGCAAATCATTTTCCTTTTCCTGTACTTGCAATATTTCAATATCTAACCAATGAAATCACTGGTTGCTGGTTGTAGTCGGCTCGAAACACCTATATTGGAGATGAAGGAACAAGAGGGGTGTCTGGTGGAGAACGGAGAAGAGTATCAATCGGGGTGGACATCATCCATGGGCCATCACTGCTCTTCCTTGATGAGCCAACTTCAGGACTAGACTCCACCAGTGCTTATAGTGTCATTGAAAAGGTGCATAACATAGCTCGCAGTGGCAGCACAGTGATCCTTACAATCCACCAGCCATCATCTCGAATTCTATCATTCCTTGACCATCTCATCATCCTTGCTCGAGGGCAGCTCATGTTTCAAGGGTCACCAAAGGATGTTAATCACCATCTCAGTCTAATGGGACGAAAAGTACCTCAAGGAGAAAGTCCAATTGAATATCTTATGGATGTTATTCAAGCATATGATCTGTCTGAATTTGGAGTGGAGGCACTAGCTGAGTTCGCTAGAACAGGAATGAAGCCCCCCCACTTGACTGATGAAGAGATTTCACTATCTATACAAGCCTCGCCGGGTTCATCTTCTCAGTCTGGTGTACATAAAACTAGCGACACTGTAACTGGAAAACGGCTTCACTTGCAAACTAGTTCTCGTGCTTTAAATGGTTATGATCATAGTTTGAGAAGCCTTTATAATACATCAAGATCATGGAGTGCGAGTAATAGTGTGGTTATGCAGGCATTGAGGCTGCCGCAAAGACAACAAGAAGGAGCAAAGCTGCGTAATCAAATGAGGTACATCAAATCAATCAACAGCAATTCAATTGCTTAAAAGTTTCATTTCATTAAAATTACTATTAACATCCATTCAAAGCATCAAAGCCTACTACTCAGAACCATAATCTCCAGTTTTTCTTGATTTGCAGTTCTTCGCCAGCATCTTATGCATATTCATTTGATGTCCTGCATGGCACACCAACACCTCATAGCAGTGATTACACAGTGAATGAAAATGACTACCTGACTTCAAATGTCGGTTCAAAATCTGTTCCAATTCACAATAACCTGGGCAAAAAGATTTCAAACTCATTCTTCTCTGAGACCTGGATTCTTATGCGTAGAAATTTCAAGAACATCTCAAGAACCCCCGAGCTGTTCCTCTCAAGGCTGATGGTCCTCACAGTTATGGGGTTTATGATGGCTACAATGTTCATGAATCCTAAAGCAAATACCCAAGGAATTACAGACCGTCTTAGTTTCTTCATCTTTACCGTCTGTCTCTTCTTTTTCTCTTCCAATGATGCGGTCCCAGCATTCATACAAGAACGTTTCATTTTCATCCGCGAAACTTCCCACAATGCTTACAGAGCATCATCTTACACCATAGCTGGTCTGATTACTCACCTGCCTTTTCTTGCCCTGCAGGCTTTGGTCTACGCTGGGATAGTCTGGTTTGCTTTGAAACTTCGAGGATCTTTCATATATTTCCTGATAGTCCTCTACATGTCCCTTTTTTCAACAAATTCATTCGTTGTATTCATTAGCTCAGTGGTACCGAACTATATCTTGGGTTATGCAGCTGTGATTGCTTTCACTGCCCTCTTTTTCTTGTTTTGTGGGTACTTCTTAAACAGCCACGACATTCCTCCTTACTGGAAGTGGATGAACAAGATTTCCACGATGACATATCCATATGAAGGGCTTTTGATGAATGAGTATCAGACTGACATTGTTTTCGGGAAGTCGAATGGAACTAATATCACCGGTATCAACATATTGGAAAGTCTCCGTATCAAGACCGATTCAGACAAAAAGTGGGAAAATGTGCTTGTGATGCTTGGTTGGGCTGTGCTTTATAGGATTTTTTTCTATCTAATACTTCGTTTTGCATCCAAGAACCAGAGGACGTGAAGAATCAAGGATGTGATCATGAACTAGTTCCTACATCAGATTCCAGATTTAATTCAGAATGAAATCTGCTTTCATTTGCCCTCTTTTTCTTGTAATGGAAAACCAAGTTCTACTTACATCAGTGAAACTGCAGTAAAAAATGACTTTCTATTTCCTCGGAGAAACCAAAGTTATAATAACAGCTATGAAGTTCTTGAGTTTGGACAAAACAAATTCAGGAGATACACTAAACTATATCCATTCTAGGAGGGTTAATATTCAAATGGATGCAGGATCACTTTCATATCCATATTCCAATGCTAAATACACTAATTATTCCTGGCATCTCACCTTCCTCCCAAGTTCTGTTCATTTTTCCTCTAGCATCCTGGTTTTCGGTTGTTGTGTGCAACTTAATTTTAGATGAATTATATCCTATTATACAAACATGAAAATCGAACGAAATAAAAGACACCAAGAGGCAAACAAATCAATTTCTTTATCCAAGATTATCGAATATTTGAAAAACCTAAATTACGACTTCTTCCTTGGTATTTGCCCTATGAAGCACTTCTTTGCAACTCATTCTTCAGGTTTAAATTTTAATAGCCTACCGGTTAGGATCTATATTAGATTTGGTGGAGTCTTCGCCCATTTCACAGCTGCTCGTTTGTGATTACTAAAAATACGAAGCAATCAAAAGTTACACCAAAGACAATAAAATAACATCTTGCTAAGTTTGCACATTTCAAGGAATCAAATATGTAGAGAGCCCTATAACAATATTAAGGGGAAAAAAAAAAAGTTGACATGATATAGTGGACGGACTGATGAAGAGTGGAGGAAATTTAAGGAAAAGATTACCCAAAGAACTTGAGGTATTAAGCAAACAATGTGAGAAGTTTATTCATTTAATGTATTTTCAACAACTCTCACCAAAGACCAATGCCATTTAACAATTTGCTGTTGATTCCATTAGTTGAGCCAAAGAAACTAAAATGAAAATCCTGACAATCCCGAAAAAGTAGTGTTAAGTTCTAATGCACAGAACTCATGGAACACTATTAAGCATGACGTTATGGCAATTTTGTATGAGTTTTATGGCAGTGGAATCATTAATGTGGCTCTGAATGAAATTTATATCTGTCTCATTCCTAAGCGAGTTGATTCTAGAACGGTAAATGATTATCGACCCATCAGTCTTATTTCTTGTGCTCACAAGATCATTGCTCGTGTTTTATCTAATCGAATTAAGCAAGTCCTTCCGTTCACCATTGCTGGGAATCAGATGGCCTTTGTATCTAATCGAAAAATCTTGGATGTTTCATTGATTGCAAATGAATTGATTGATGACCGGAAATTCTCTAATAAGAAAGGTGTGGTTATTAAGCTAGATTTGGAGAAGGCATTTGATAAAGTTGATTGGGACTTTTTGGATGCAATTCTTCAGGCTAAGGGCTTTGGTTGTGTTTGGAGAAAGTGGATTCGGGGTTGTATCTCTAGTGCTAATTATTCCATCATTATTAACGGACGGCCTAGAGGTAAAATCATTCCATCTAGGGGAATTCGACAAGGGGATCCACTATCTCCTTGTCCTTTCCTCTTTATATCAGTATTTGATTGTTTAAGTCGATTACTGACCTATAGTACTCAAATGGGGAAGATTATGACACATCCTGTGGACAATTCCTCTGTAAATGTGAGCCACTTGCAATTTGCAGATGATACTTTGTTATTCTCTACTATTGATTCTTCTGCAATGGACAATCTTTTTGATATTATTAAAAAAATTTAATTTGCATCCGGTTTGAATATCAATTTTGGCAAAAGTGAACTGTTGGGGATTAATGTTGGTGAGTTGGAATTAGAAGTCTTAACTTCAAAGTTTAGGCGTAAAAAAGGAGTCTGGCCAACAACCTATCTTGGTCTTCCCTTAGGCGGAAATCCTAAGTTATCATCATTCTGGCAGCCTGTGATTGAATGAATCCAAAGAAAGCTTCATAGTTGGAAGTATACGTACATTTCTAAAGGTGACAGGTACATTCTAATTCATGCTACTCTCTCGAGTATGCCCATTTATTATCTATCTCGGTTTAAATTGCCAGCTAAGGTGGCCAAAGGTTTAGACAAGCTCATTCGCGACTTCTTTTGGGAAGGTTCTTCAGGTGATGGGGGCTTACATAATATCAATTGGGCAAAGACACAACTCCCTCACATTATGGGAGGCCTTGGTATTGGAAATTTTCAACTTAGAAATATTGCACTTTTATCAAAATGAATTTGGAGATTTTTGCATGATCAAGACAGCCTATGGAGAGAAATTATTTCTGCTAAGTTTTACAATGCTGCTGGAATTTGTTGGTGGCCAAAGCCCATCATGGGAGGGTCATCAAAATCACTTTGGAAATTATTTGTAATACAATTGATGTTGTGGGTAGTCGAATTAAAAAACGGCTTGGAAATGGAATGCATGTATCTTTTTGGAATGATATATGGCTTGATAGTGTTCCTCTTAAAATATCATATCCTCATCTTCATCGGTTATCTACCCGACCTATGGATTCAGTTGCTGAAGTTTGGAACTCGACATTTTAAAGCGTGGGATTTGGGCCTCTGTCGAAATCTAAATGAGGAGGAGATTATGGAATGGGTCAATCTTTCACATCTCCTTTCTACAGTCATCCTAAGAAATGTCCAAGATTCTTGGTCATGGCCTCTTGATTCTTCTAATACTTTTACAGTCAAATCTTTGATGAAAGACTTAGTTCATTCAAATGGATCATCTCGAAACAATCTGTTTTCGATAATTTGGAAGGATCAATACCCAAAGAAGACCAAAATTTTCTTATGGGAGCTTAGTCATGGTGGAATCAACATAGCTGATAGACTTCAAAGAAGAATGCCTAATTAGTTTCTCTCCCCTCTCTGGTGTGTTATGTGTTGTTTAAATGAGGAAAGCCAAATTCATCTCTTTGCTCACTGCTCCTTTGCATCTCAATATTGGATTGTTATGTTGGGAACTTTTGAATGTAACATGGTCTTGCCAGGAACTATCATTGATTTGCTACATTCAGTATTTATTGGTCATCAATTTCATGGTACAAAGAAGACTCTTTGGCTTGCAATCAACCACGCTTTCTTTTGATAACTTTGGTGTGAACGAAATGGCAGAATTTTCAGGGACGTTTCCTCACATTTTCCAGCCTTTATGGATCTAGTTTTGTACAATGCTTTGTATTGGTGTAAATTCAAGCACCGTTTTAGTGACTATAGTCTTTCCTCTTTAATCTCTAATTGGACTTTGTTCATGTATTGATTTCTTTTGGGAGTTTTGTCTTCCATAATTTTATTTTATCAATGAAATGTTCATTTCTCTTCTCAAAAAAAAAAAAAAGTTCTAATGCACATCTTAATCTTATTTTGACCAATGCTCTGGTAACAGGCTCAACGAACAGTCATCTTGTTCCATTGACATCAAATATACTTTTCCCTCTAATCATAACAGTACAAATTATTAGTTCAAGCACACAATATGTACCTGAATTCAAGTAGATTCAGTATAAAAGCACTAGACAGATATGGCTTTACTATCGATATGAACTCGTAAACTGGGTTACACAAGAATCTCATATTTCGTTTGCACTAATGAAAACAATACAGACGCTACAAGGGAGCTGTCTCTTTTTATACAAGGTGGAGTAAACATTAAGTAGTAAAAAGAGATGGATTAGCAGATGCAGTACTGACTTGGACTTCGAGCATTTCAAGCCGCCGCTCCAGCGTATCAAGCTTCTCGTTCAAAGATGCCAACTTGCTCTTTGTTGTTGCCTCTGATGGAACAAAGAAAGTGAGTTAGAAACCCGGATATTCCTATTCTTAGAAACCGATTGAGTAAAATACAGCTACTGGCTTCAAAATAGAAAGTTAATAGTCTAAAAGATTTAATAGGAAAACAATTGCCGGCCCGGAGATTGAGAATTCACAGGGCATGTTGGTGCTCGGCCAATCAATTTCCCAGAGATAAAATAATCATATAAATCCAGAGCAGGCGAAAAAGAAAAATATAAACAATCAAGAACCATGGGATTCAATTCTCAATCTTAAAGAGAAAGGCATTAAAAAGGAAGTTTCGGAATCATTCTACCAATTGTGCATCGATCTTAAAAGGCAACTAATTAGAACAAGTTAAACAAAACACATAGCCATATAAGGTAATTTCTAAGAACATGAAGTTCAAATATCAAATAAAGAGATCTAACATTCGATGACAGATAGATGTAAGAGAACACAAAGGAGCACAGAGGAAGAAAGGGGATGATTACCAAAATGGACGAGGAAATCAAAGAGGCGACGGACATTGATGGAAATATGGGATATGAATTCGCGGTTCTCCCAATCGGCTTGAACCGCTATCCCTACGTTTACGGCGTTGGTAATTCCTCCAGCTCTAGCCATCGCCCTCAGTCTCTCTCCCACCACAGAGATTTAATCTATGCCGCGAACTCAGATACGCAGATCCCGAGAAGCAAATCGCTTGGATTCTTCAAGGAGTGAGCGTGAGCTCTCAATTTCAATGGTAATTGGCAGACACCACCAGCCGAAGCGGGTGGAGTGGACCGGGGTTACCATTTTCACCAAACTGTGCAGAGCAAAATCTCTCTCCTTGCGATGAAAACTGTAATTGATTGACTTTTTTTTTTTCCACTCTCAGGAAAAAAAATTATAAGTAAAATCAAAGCTAAAAATTAAAACAAATTTTGGTTGTATCCAAAAAAAAAAAACTAATTTTGGATATAAAATTTGGGCTAAATATATGTTTTGGTCTAGAGTGTTTTTGTTCAATGTGGTTACAAGTCTAAGTCTCAACTGGCATAAAGTTTGTATCTTGACTTAGAGGTCAGAGGTTCCATCCCCCACCCCCTACATGTTGTAAAAAAAAAAAGAGTATTCTATGTTTTAATTTGACAAAATAGGCAAAATACTCATCCTTATAATTTAAAACTTATTAATTTCCTATGATTTTAGTAATTTATTTAATTCAAAGTTGAAATTAGTTGTTAACATGAGTATAGTTTAACTGACATAAAAGTTTGTACTAATTATCATAAAAATACGTGGTTCAAATCTCCTCATTGCACATGTTGTTGAAGAAAAGTTGAAATTAGTTGCAATAAAACCTATTAAAATGTCCGTATAAGTTGACAAACTCATAAATATCTCTATTTTTAAATTTATATATATTCATTTTTAATATATATAAAGATTATAACGATTTAATTGAAAATTTATGATGTTGAAACTTGTAAGATATTAGAGACCATATTATTGAAAAAAAAAAATCATTAGGGATTAAACCAATATTTAGCATAAAGTTTATTCTCAATCTTTATGTCCATAAATTTTAGAAATTACTTTTTTTTTTTTCAATTTCAATCCATGCTCATTTTGACATTTAAGACATTACCTTTGAAACTTTAAATAGAAATTGATATTTTAGTCAACCATTTTGAAGGTTTGAAAATTTTCATTTGTTAAGATAATAATAGGGCAATTGGGACTTATGGGCCCATTTGAATTTTGGTTTGTAAAAATAATCCAATTTTAAAATATTTTATTGGGGACCTCTGTGGCTGTGAAAAGACAAAATTAGCCTTGCCATTTGCCCAAGTTATCTTCTTAAAAATCCCAACCGAAATTGGGATAAAATTTGTGCATACGACAAAAATTGATTAAATTTAATAGAAATATGTTCGAATTTTGACAAATAACCATGCAACCACGGACTAAATTTGCCCAAAATTAATGAATCCGACCGAATTTAGTAAATCCCGGTCGAAAATTGCCGAAATTCATGCATTCCCGATCGAATTTTGGCTGGGAATCATGCAAATACGACCAAAATAATGAATCCCGGCCGGGATTCATGCATTCCCGGCCAAAATTCGGTCGGGAATGCATGTAGCGTTTGATATTTTTTTTTTTTTTAATCAAGCAACAGAATGGTTTCTTATTCTTTTCCTTTTTTTTTTTCTTCTTTTTTAAATCAAGCGGCAGAATGGTTTCTTATTCTTTTCTTTTTTTTTTCTTTTTTAAATTAAGAGCAGATCGTGTTTTCGACAAATCTTGGTTTCTTATTCTTTTCTTTTTTTTTCCTTCTTTTTTAAATCAAGTGCAGATCTTGATTTCTTCATCTTCTTCTTTTTTTTTTAATGTTTTGAATTGTTTTGCCTCATATTGAAAATTGAAGAGAGACTATAATGGACTTTTTACACCTTTGCTGACATCATTACAATCAGCAAAGGGTCCCCAAATAAGATATTTTAAAAACGGGGTCCATTTTTACAAATGAAAAATGAAATGGATAAGTCTCAATTGCCCATAATAATAGTTTATAAGTTTTTTTTTTTAATGAAAATATGACTTAATAGAGAGAATAATATAACTACAATAAACATATCATCTGAATGAATTTATTATGTCTTGAATGTGAGTGATTCAATCAAATATGTATTTCTATCACCAACAAGAGCATAGCTCAACTGGCATAAGATTGTATTGATAACCACGATATATGTGGTTCGAATCCCTCACCCCACATATTGTCAAAAAAAAATATGTACTTCTATCTATTTTGTATATACGATTACTAATCATAATGCTAGGAGCTCGAATAATAATTCAAAATTCATAACTTGAAGCATTATTTAAAAAATAAATATGTTTATTTCATTGAGTTATCCTGTCAAAAGTTCATTCAAGAATAATTTAGTAGAATTTTCTTTCTCAAACTCCTTTATGAACATGCGTTAAAAACAACTTATCGGTGATTGCTATGGCCGGTGCCGCTCTATCATCATGCCGTAGCTTTTACGTTTATTTTATTTTAAATGGATACTTTATTGTTCCGGAAAAATATATATATATATATATCTTATTCGTTGGGATCGGCAACTTATTTTTTATGTTTTATTTTGGTGGAACTTGGAAGTGTATTACGAAATAGTATTCAATATTGATGCAAATACAAAGTATGATAATTAATATGAGTAAAATAGGTCACCGGATCATAGTTCAATAAGTCAAGACATATTTCTTCTATCAAAAGGTTAAAGAATTTCTTAAAAGAAAAAAAAAAATTGAAGGTTTGAATTCTCATCTCCATAGATCGTTGAACTCAAAAAATATATGTATATAACACTACTTTATAACAACAGAATAAAATTGTTTTCATAAAATCTCGAACCACATCCTTTTCTTTAAGGCTCCCAATGATATTTTGTTTTTAGGTTTCTATTTTCAGAAAACCAAAGTCAAAATAATTTCAACTTCAGTTATCAAAATTATCAAGTTAAGATGGATTAAATAATATAATATATACTAGATGATGACAATCTATTGGGAAAGAAAGAAAGAAAGAAAGATGGATGCTGGAACCAGGCCAGTTTATCTTCTTAGATAACTTCAGTCTTCAATATGCATATATATACATATCAGACCCAATCAAAATCTGCTAAACTTGAGCACACAAAATAATCAGAACTTACATACTTGACATATGGCCCTTCAATTTTTTGGCTGCCATTTCTTTTCTGCTTCATCCCTGTTCCAGGCATATATAGAGGACACATGAGCATTTCAGAACTGAGCAATCAGAGCATAGACAACTATAATTGATTTCAATTTATTTTGTCTCAAGAAAGAAATTGATAAAATTAAACCGTTTGATAACCATTTTGTCTATAATTTTCTAATTTTGAAAATTAAGCTCATAAACTCAGCTTCTACTCATCTATTTCTGTGTGTTATGTTATTTACTTTTTAAAAAGTTTCAAAACCTAAGCCAACTTTTCAAAACTAAAAAAAATGTTGCTTTTAAAAAATATGTTTTTGTTTTTGGCTATTTGATTAGAATTTGTTGAATTTTAGGCTATTTTTTTCTTCCAGAATGTAAGAGTTTTCCTTGCAACAAAGAAAACTATTATCCAGTTACGTTATTAACACAACTAACCATATCTAATCAAAATTTATGTCTTCTATAATGATCTCATACCAGACAGGATTTCTTTCTCAGCTCTTGTATTTCATTGTTTCCTTTTCAAAACCAATTGTAGGAAATTTCTTTGCGTATTCCTCAACATCATGTCGTAGCTTTTCAATCTCAGATTGGAAGTAAGGAGTAGACTGCATTGTGGTAAAAAAATCCTTCAATTTTGTTCCTGGTATAACAAGATGAGAAACCTTATGTTAGAAGGGTCGGCCCCAGAATTGGCCAAAATAAATAATGCCAGGTGCCCTTAAAATTAAATTAAAAATGCTTTAGGAACCTTTGGTTTCTGCTTTGATCTTCACGGCTATGTTCACTGCAGCATCAAAGAACTCTGCTACCTTAGCGAAATCATCCTCAACAAATCCTCTGGAAGTAAGAGCCGGAGTTCCTGAATAATAAATGGATATCAGCTGAGTAATAGTATCCATAATGGATATCAGCTCAAATTCGGAATTTACCCATCCTGATACCACCAGGAACCATAGCTGAGACATCTCCAGGAACAGTGTTTTTGTTGGCTGCGATGTGAACTGATTCCAACACCTTTTCAACTCTTGACCCATCAATACCCTGTACGGAGTTATTTTAAACAATGGTCAAATTTTCACTTTTTTTTGTTGAAATATCTTCTTGAGGGAAACAGAATATCTAACAGAGTAACCTGCTTTAGAAAATATCTAGTCAAGGGAAACAAACTAAACATAAGATCATCAGTTTAATTTTAGTTCTTTATTAGCACGGAGCAACGCTACCTTTAAGCATTTTAATTCACAAAGAACTCCGAAGCAAGAAAGCTTCTTCAAGTAGGTAAATAAAAGTAAGGAGCGTCTCTTACCTTATTCTTCAAATTTACTAAAACTAAATGATTCTCAGTTCCACCAGAAACAAGTTCATAGCCCTTCTCAACGAGAGACTGCATTGTTTTTTGAATATTGTCAGCCAAAATATCACAAGCAAGTCTAATAAACTCTAGTACCTGATATTAGAACCTCCTGAGTGACAATTTAGTTTCATCTCATAGAAATAGATACCTGTGCAAAATTCGAGCAATTCCTAAGAACTTGCTCTTGATACGCTTTGTATTCTGGAGTTGTTGCCTACATCAATAAAAAAATATATTAGAGTGGTTATGTTTGTGCATCTTTTATTGTAAGTTTGTAACTAATTCTTGTAGGTATTATTTTATATATGGCACATCTGTAGTTAATGATAAGCAGAGACTAGAGTAAACATTTCAGCTTAGTTTCGCGAATATAGTATGTATGTATATGAAATCTGTGTTCTATAAGGAACAGCATAACTCCAAAGAAAACACCAAACCAAATTTTGTAATATTTTGCAGTAGGAAAGCAGTTGGTGGAACCGGATTGTGAAGGATATGGTACAATTAACCACAAGTTCCCCATATATGTAGTTTTCCAACCAAAATTTTACTTTTTGGTGACTTGATTTGATTGTAAAACATTTACAATCCAGGCCTCCCAGATGCATTTGAGATTGGTTAAAAGTCTTTGAGACAGACTGCTTGGCTAAGTGGTTTTATCTTGTTTAAATAAACCAATTACATATATGATGATCTTATTTGTTTTTCCTATTGTATTGCTATTTTATCACATTTTTTCTGTCTTTTGTGTTGAGAAATTTTTTTGTCTTTGCAAATGGCCATCTAAGGCAACCTTCTCTATGATGTCAATTTTCAACGATTCCATATTATTGCCTGGTATTATGATTTCAGAATCGCAAATTTTGTTATACATAATTTTCACATTAAAATTTCCTGCATGTATAGTAAGTGTTATAGGCTTGGGCTAGCGACCATTCAACCCTTTGAAACTCATCCTCACAGATAAGTGGGATTGCATGCACATAACTTTCTCCATCCCCCTACATTTTAACGATAACTTCCAATGAGATTCCATATATTATCATTAGGAATTGAAACATATAAATTATAGTGCGATTCTTTCCACAAGTCTCCCTTCTCATTATTTCTCACGCAATCCTACGTTTGCTACATTTAGTCTTGCTTACTCATAATCGATTACAGCCCAGTTGGACTTAGTTCAACATTGTATAAACTTTAACCCCTTGGGTGTACCCCAAAATTCTAACTTGAAATTAATTATCACTTTGATCTTTTCACTTAATGAAATCATACTCACAACAAACTTCATCCTAAAAAATAAGTCTAATTGGAACAACAATCTAATGCTGCAGTACTGTAGGTGCGGAAGAAAAGGTAAACTACAAACAATTCCAAGTAAAATCCATAAGAGGAACATGTTTATGATCAAGCCAACCTGTTTCAGTGCAACTGCTAAACCAGCAATTGTGTGGTTGTGCGGACCACCTTGAAGACCAGGAAAGACAGCCTGATTAATTTTGTCTTCATAATCATATAACACCTTCAGGGGGATGCAAGAGATGTTGACGTTATTACAACTTTATATAATAGCTTTAAAGTTGAAATTCAGTAAAGTTTCAAAAATCCATCTATCCTAAAGAGAGAATAATGAAATTGACAGAAAAGCTAATGGCAAGGATAACATTTGCACTTGTTATGAAAAACAAAACAGAAGTACCTCCCGGCCTTGTTTATTTATCTCCTTCACCCCTTTCCTGAAAAAAATCATGGCTCCACGTGGCCCACGAAGTGACTTGTGAGTTGTGGTAGTTACAACATCAGCATATTCAAAGGGTGAAGGGATAACACCAGCTGCAACCAATCCACTGATATGTGCCATATCTGCCAACATTATAGCTTTTTGTTTATCACAGACCTGTGGAAAGGCTTAGCAGATGTGAGCCTCGGACCATCCAAGATGTGGCTTGAGATCAAGACCCATATGAAAGTCAAGGAGTTTACCTTGCGTATACGTGCATAATCATATAGACGCGCATAAGCACTAGCACCGGCAACTATTAACTTAGGTCGGAAAAGAGTAGCACTTCTCTCCAACTGCCATTTGTAGTTTAATGTGTCAGTGACATTACTTGCAAAGTTCATTAATTGCTCAATTTCCACAAATGGAATTATATGACTAATCCAGTAAGTTGAAAACTGCACTTTCATATACTGCGTAGACTATTACTGAACTCTTGTCAAACATTCAAAAATATTTGATGAGTGAACACTTGGATAAAATCTGATCCGGAAGAAGATTTAGTCAGAGAAGTCAGGTTTGGTGGCAGAAAATGCTAGAATCTTGTTAGTATTCTCTAGATAACGCTTACTTTTTGCTTGAAATGGATTCCTCACATCGTAATTTTGATTGGCAATACATTTTAGGGTTTTGCTTGAGACCATATAGAGAAGATAAAAGGGTCATGAGAATAAATTGCATAATACCTGGTCATAGTCAATATAGCCAGTGCTCTCATCCAATCTGTATGGCATTGTCTCAAAAAATATAGACACTGCAGAAATCTTTTTGGTATCAGTCTGCACAATCACGAAAAATAAGTCTTTTTAATTGTTAATTAAGCAGGACCCAAAAAATGATTTACTGACAAGGATACTACTTATCATAAAACAGCCAGAGGAATAATGTTTCAACTATGTTCAAGATTAACTCAAAGAAAACTGTATGCAGATACACATGTTACCGTTATTTGTCGCTAAAATTGCTACTGCTCATAAGGAACTGGTTGTATATCATCAACAGATTGATGAGAAATATATATTTTAAAAAAATAGATATAGAGACTTATATCAACAGAGTTTGCAAGGAAGTTACAGTCACCTGATAACCATGAGAAAGATGCCCACCGTGAGGAAGATCAAGTGCCATAATTCTATCATGTGGTTTTAACAATGCCGTATAAACTTGAAAATTGGATGGAGATCCAGATAGAGATTGGACATTCACTGCAATAAAATGGTGATATTCAATTAAAAGAATTTGTTAAATACCGAGAACTTCGCAGTTAAACCTTTCTGACCAATGCATACGTGAACCTCTCACCACTAACCAATGGCAGTATGGCA
The DNA here is from genome assembly GCA_017139565.1 of Luffa aegyptiaca. NCBI lineage: Eukaryota > Viridiplantae > Streptophyta > Magnoliopsida > Cucurbitales > Cucurbitaceae > Luffa > Luffa aegyptiaca. The sequence continues at coordinate 48,409,821 of CM029398.1, forward strand.
ATGGTTTAAGATTTATTCTAGCTAGTGATTCTACACTCTTTATTCCCACACAATTATTTTAATACCTCCCCATTTTTCTGGATCCAAATGAAATGCTTCCAGAGCACGTTTTTGGCACAAGGATTCGGCCATGTCAATGTACCTACAATGTAGAAATTAAAATAATAATAATAAAATCTTCAGTTCTGCACCAGGAAACGATTGGCGTTGAGAAATTATATAGAACAGTTATTGGCTAATTTAAGCTATGGCCATCAAATGACAAGATCATATCAATTTTAAAAGAAGCATAAAACTAATAATGGTTTCCACGTACTCATTTCCTCCATAGTATCTAGCACCAGGATATCCTTCGCTATATTTGTTAGTCATAACAGATCCAACTGCTTGCATCACGGAAACGGAAGTGAAGTTCTCAGATGGTATGAGTTCTAGGCCCTTCAAACACAGATAAATTATGGTTTCCAATGAAAGATTGAACTTCGATGAGAAATAAAACACTTCACTCTAAAACATGTGAAAATACCATCTATTAAGGGGAGTGATTAGCTAATATAAAGGAACTGATGCTAATAAAGAGCAAACATATGTAAATAAGTTGTCAACTGGAAAAGCCTGAGAGAAACAAATTCTTCATATGGATTGAGTTTAGCGTTCAGCGAGGCTTCAATAAAATGGACTCGCAAGTAATAGTACCATAGGTTTTCATTTCATCCCAATCAGCCGAATTTAACTGAATAATGTTGTTTGCACAAATAATCATCAAATTCATCAGCCAATACAAAAAAGATTAGCACTGCCAAGAAGATGCACACAACAGATTTCTACAGAGCAACTATTCTACCTTCCATTGTCTGGCCTTTTCGAGTTCGATTATGTCCGCGATTTCCGGATCAATTACCTCGAGCGGATCATTCAATTGTTTAGGCCACTGTAAAATATGCTACCATAAGCCAATTTCAGACATGAAATGCGCGTATAGACAAAATAAGAAGAAGAGACATATTGATTTACCGGAACGCGTGGTCTCTCCTTATCATAGACAGCTTCGTTGGGCAAAGAAGACTAGGAGAATAAGAAAACCAATGAAACAGTTAACGATTAGAACTAGAAGACTGGGAATTATGCAGTATTATTCCATCTAGTTGGTCGCTTCTGTTTCTTGAGTGGTAAAAAGAAAGACACAGGGGAACACAAAGCAATTGATCTTAATATACGAAACTGAAATCGCTCCATCTTGAAGTAGTGACCAGCTGAGTCATGAATTATGCGAAGAATGATACAAGAACAAAAAGAAAAGGCAGGAATACAAAAGAGAAAGTAAAATGAAGAGAATGAGAAAGAGACCAGATAACAGAAGGAGCCGCCATGGAGGAGGTGACGAAGAGGCCTGTCAATGGAAGAAGAAAGCCTACGTAGCGCCATTGCCAGTGCCATATTCTCTCTGGTATGTTTTATCCGTTCACGGAGACTTCAGCATTTGAGTTCGTCAGTTTCTTCTTTTATTCCCCTCCAGTTATTATATGTATATTTTTTTTCTCCTATCCAGTATCCACGCCTCACAGGCTCACAGCCTTCCACAGATGCAACAATTTATTATTTTTAAAGAAAAACAAACATCCGAGAGTTCAAATTTAGAGCCTCCAATTTTTATTTTCTTTTTTTATTTTTTTTTTTTTTTTTTTTTTTTTTTTTAATATCGGAGATACATAATCTAACCAATTTGTTCAGGTTCAGCAAAGAGAGTTTTAAGTCATTACTCTTATCCTTGACGGTTGACTCCATTTAAATATTTACACTAATTAAGGTCTCATTTGATAATTATTTGATTTTTTATTTTTGAAAATTATGTTTGTTTTCATCTAATTCTCTACCATAGTTTTCATCTGTTAATGATACACTAGAGTTTCTAGTCAAATTCAAAAAAACAAAAACAGGTTTTTTGAAAACTACTTTTTCTAGTTTTCAAAAATCGACTTTACATGAGGTAAGTAACAAAACAAAAAAACTCATAGGCAAAAGTAATGTTGCTTAACCTTCAAAAACCAAATAGTTATCAAACAAGACCTAAGTAACTCATAATCAATCCCACTGAAATTCTTAAATAATATAGTCATGATATTATGTAAAGGTAAAGTGATATATATAACGTATGATTTTATTAAGTACAAAATTCAAAATTCAAAAAGTTGATAAGAATGACCAAATGGACATCATGTTAAATATTAAAAAAATCTTAGATAACTCAAACATTATTTTCTTGCGATTGTCAAATAAGTAAGTAAATAAATATATATATTCTTACCTATTGTTAAGGATAATTTAATGTTTAAAACACATTTATATCTATCATAGATTTGAATCTCCACCACTTCATCATCTCTTTAAAACATGATATTGTTTAAGTTATATTTCAAGAAATTTAATAAAAAAAAGTCATTGGTAGATTCATTTTGAATGGTCCATTCTAAACTCTATATCATCTAAATGAGTTGTTCAATTAATATATTCAATTAGTTAAGTTTTTTTTTTTTTTTTAAGATTTGTAAATAGTTGTGATTATTCCTATGGTTAAACAATATTATTCTTATAAGTTGAATTTAGCATTTTGTTTGCTATGTTTAAACATTCTTTTAAAAAAAATTAAAATAAAGAATACTTGATTTTATGGCTAGATTCAAGTATTTTCTTGATCAGGTCTAGACAGTTGAATTTTGTAGGGTTTGTTCATAAGCTATTTTTCAATTTAGTCAATGATGTATTAATTATAACATTTATTAAAGTTCAAGTTCTAATTCAAAAAGAGGTAAATGTTCTAATTCAGTAAAATTATAAATTTAGAGTTAAAATTGAGTTAAAAGTTAAAGTATAGAGATGAAATTGATGTTTTCCAAATTTAAATTACAGGTTATGATATGGTCTGACCATGCATTTCTTTTACGGCAATCATTTAGTTCTTAAAAAAATTATACATATTCTATATGTTCATTTTCCCATTTTCTAATAATATATACGGGTGAGCATTTCTTTTTTCCTTTTCTTTTTTCTTTTTTCAAAAAGAGCGCATTAAAAATTAACCGCATAAATCTCATCCATACTTGAACATTTCAAGCCACAAATAGTCTTCTTTTTTATTTTCTTTTTTTTTTTCCTTCGATTTTAATTATGGTTTTATAACAAGTTTAGCCTCCGAACTTGAAGAGTTGTATTAATTAGGTCCCTGAACTTTAAAAAATTTCTATTAGGTTACATTCTTGAACTTTCAATTTTATGTTTCTAATAAGTCCCTAAACTTTAAAAATTTCTAATAGGTCCTTGAACTTTTAATTTTGTGTCTAATAAATCTCTAATATATTTGATATTTTTAAAAACTAATCAATTTACTATATATACAAAATTTGAATTTTATGTCTATTAAAACTTTAAACTTTCAATTTTGAATCTAGTAGGCTCGTAAATTTTTAAAAATATTGAATATGTCAAGGACTTATTAGACACAAAATTAAAAATTCAGGAACCTATTTTCATACAAAAGTGAAAGTTTAAGAACCTATTTGATACTTTTTAAGGTTTAGGGACCTATTGAAAACAAAATTGAAAGTTCAAATACCTATTTGAAACTTATAACATTTAGAAACTAAATTAACACAATCCTGAGAAAGTTCAGGGACTAAACATGTAATTTACCATTTAATTATAAACCAGCTACCAATATTCGTTGTCTTCTCAAATCTCAAACCCAATATTTTGAAATCAACCTTGGCACCAATTTTCTTGCCGTCTCTGTATAGGTTTAGGCTGTTTAGATATCATAAATGTTCTTTAAAACACGATAACAACAAAATTGCCACATCAATTTAATAATAACGAACGAAAATACTAATAATTCGAATGTCGTTCCATTTTGTAAAGTGCATTGTTTATTTTAATTTTTTTTAAGTAAAAAAAAGTTCATAAAAATTAAAAACTAGACCATTATGAAATATAAATGCAATATTCCCCAGGGGATATAGTTGAAATCTAGTCTGGTAATTAGGCGCTGCTGTAATGTTAAAGAACTATAATGGGCCCGTTTAAAAAAAAAGGGTTAACTACACAAATGGCTAAATTAAAATAGTGTTTTTGTTAAATAGCTAAACTTATCAAATATTTCAAATATGGCTACAAGTTAATTATTAAAGTTTATAAATTATTCGATTGGACTAATATACCCTTAAAACAGTCTCTCTCTTGGAAGTAAATTTTGGAAGCTAGAGGAACTTATGGCTAGAAAATAGGAAACAACCAACTCTAAAATAACATTTTTTATAATTAAATATAAAATTTAAAATTTATAAACTTTATCCATAAGATGAAATTGAAAATTGGTAAACGTTAATATAACAGAAACAATTTTTTGTACATTTTCTCAAAAAAAAAAAAAAGTACATTATTCGATAAAAATAAGTAAATTTGATAAAAATATAAGTAAATCTGTGTTTAAATTTTTGAGAAACACGATTGTTAAGATATTCAACATAAAATCTTAAAGATAAATACATTTTTCCATTTAACAACTTGATAAAGATAAAGTATTTAAAGATAAAGTACTCTAAGATACACATATAAACGAGGGTTTCCGTTTTAAATATTTGTAATTTACCCTAATATATTCATACCTCAATTGCACGGTGCCTGGGTTCAAATATTAGTTGTCATTAATGAATATCGCTTCCTAACAAAAAATGCACGAGCCCATCTAGAGTATCCAACTTCTTCCAGTTCCCTCCTAATGGATGGCACTATATGTTCTAGTTGTCTCATGTAATACTCAAAGTCATCCACAGTATAGGAATTTGCACACTTGTAAAACAATTCATCAATAGGCTTCTTATGATCACTTTTAAGATTCTTTAATAAGTGATAAATACAAATACCGTGATGTGCAGACTCATATACTCGGTGGACTCCTTTGGGTATGCTATGGTGCCTATCAGAGACAATAACTAAATCCTTATGTTCGCCAAATGTAGCTTTAAGATTGCGAAAAAACCACTCCCACGAAGCGTCATTCTCTGAGTCAACAATACAAAAAGCCAATGGATAGTTCTGTGAGTTCCCATCCAACGTACAAGCCGTAAGCAATGTTCCATTAAATTTGTTTTTCAAAGCTGTGCCATCCACGGCGATTATTGGCAAACAGTGTTTCCATCCATTTATGGAAGCGGCAAAGCTGAGAAAAAAATATTTAAAACGACCTTCTTCATCTATGTCGTACGCTGTGTAAGTACCTAATAATGGTAAATACAATTATAGTTAAAAAATATAAATAATGAAATGTAAATAACCACAAATAGAAGTAAATAAACACCATTGAAATATAAATAATTACAATTACACCAAATAACAAACTATGGAGACAAGTAGAATTACATGTAAATAACGATATTTACCTGGGTTTTTTTCAATTAGTCTTGCTGCAAATGATGGGATAAGGGCATAGGATTCTTCTGGGGAGCCCCTAATATCACGTAATGCAATCTCTCGTGCTCTCCATGCTTTACCATAACTAATATTAATGCCATGTTTCTTACGCATGTATTCAATTATGTCACGAGGCCGACATTGCATGTGTGGGGTCACTTTTAGAAGGGCCTTAACACACTCACTCACTATGGATGCTGTGGCCTGAATGTGATCATTTTGGACAATGTCAATAGAGCAATCATGTTCATTGACAAATTTTCTGATAACCCAAAAATCACCTTGTCTATAACGTGAGGAGCGAAGATACCATTGACAAAGTTCTTCTGTACACCTAACCACAAATTGTGTTCGATTTGATTTTTCAGTTGTAAACTGAAAGTTTCCCTTTAGAGCAAGACAATAGACAACCTTCTTCAATTCTAATTTGTTTTGAAAAACACAGTTTTCCTCCAGCGTAAAATCAGAAGCCATATAGTCTTCAATTGAATCAATGAACTTAAATTCATTCTTTTTACCAACTTCATTGTTCTGTAAACTATTGGTGTTTTGCCCTCTAGAACTTATGGCATCCATATTTTCGTTGTCCACAACGATACAGAAGTCACTACATATATCATTTGATATTACAGACAAAACCCAACTCACATCTCTGTCTTCGCATATCCTATTTATAACAGACTTATTTGCCCCATTTCTATAAAAAGACAATCGGGTAACCTTTTTTCCATCTGTAAATTCGAGCGTGTCTGTGATGTAGTTAATAAGAAATGATAAGGAAGAATTCATGGGAACTAACACTTGACAGGCCTTAAAATCTTTGTAGTGATTTTGTTCATCCCATTTACCATCAAATAGGATAGTGATAGGTTGAGGTGACATTTCCTGTACATAAAAGGAAAAAAAGTTTCATGAGCCAAGAATCGAACCTAACTCTACAATACCATTTTTTAAAAAGGGAAGAAAAATATAGCACAAAAAATAGAGACTCCTACTTGAAGTAACAAATTAGAGATAATGAATGCAATAAACAACCTGCAATGGTGATGGGAGATGTGTACCTTGGTCTTGCTATGAGAATGGAAGAACAGTATCTGAAAAACCAACGTGAAGTGAAAAGGGGAGGGATATCAACAGAGAAAGAGGGAATGGCAGTAAAACGTATAAAATAAAATAAAAAACTATAAGTAGTTATATTTAAAAAAACGGTTGTTAGATTATAAAATGAACAAAAAAAAAATAAAATAAACGGTTGAAATTTTACACGGTTAAAATAAAAAATAATTTGTTTTTTAAAAAATGGACAATATTGTTATATTAAAATAAAAAATGATGATACATACCAATATTGTTATAAAATCAATGAATGAAAAAGTTTGGGAGGAGCAAATTATATGAATGGATCATGAAATTTGCTAGTGTTATTAGGTTTATATGAATGGATCATGAAATTTGGATAAAATTAATGGTTGAATTAGGAAAAATGTGACATTTTGAAAACAAATTATAAAAATATTTCTAGTGTTTAAATTTAGAAAGTAACAATAGTTTAAAACAGTATCCATAAGATGTGAATATTTGAGGAAAAAAAAAGATTTGGATTAGATTCTGTTAACTTAATCTCACGTAAAACAAGTGTTCAGTTAGTCAATGACAGTAAATGGTTGAATTTGATAGAAGGGCAATAAAGGAAAACAAAAATATGGAAATTCATTCAAAAATGTAAATTAGCCATTTTTAAAAATCTTATATAGTTATAGCCAAATTTCAAAACTCTTATTTTATTTTATTTTATTTTAGTGGGCTTTGTATTCGAAGGCCCGACAATATTCGGCCCATGAAGGTGACTATCAAGATCCGACAATATTCGGCCCATGAAGGTGACTATCAAGATCCAGGGATTTGAGTCCAAAATTAAAAAACCGAAAGAAAAAGAACGCTAGAAGGAGGGCTTGAACCTCCGACCTTGTGGTTAACAGCCACACGCTCTAACCAACTGAGCTATTCCAGCTTGTTGTTAGAGCAGCGTGTGCTATTTTAAATAAAGCATAGTAACATTTTGTCATTTAGTTTTTTTTTTTTTTTTTTTTTTTTTTTTTTTTTTTTTTTGAGAAAAATTGTAATTTAGTTTATATTCAAAACCTTCTCTAACTCCCATCAAATACCATTTAGATTTTGTTACTGTGATTTTATTTACGAATTAATACAATTCTCAATTCTGATGTGTAACACACTTATAAATATTGATGTTATGAGAATGTCGATATCTCAATTTTATGGAAAAAAAATTGAAGTATTTGATGAAAATTTAATATCTTACACATTTTTTTTCTCTTTCTCTTTTTTAATTTTTAAGAAAATTGAATCAGTAATCATTTTTAGCATGGCTCAAACTAGTTGAGATATATGTAATAGACCAAGAGATTGTGTTAGAGGTTCAAATCCTTTCCACTATCACTTGTTCTTGAATGGACAAAATAGAGGATTAGATCAACAATGTTTTTTTTTTTCCCTTTACTTAGAAAGATTTGTCAATATTCACTCTAGATGTACACCATCGATTGTATCTTAATCGCCAACATGAGCATATCTCGACTGGCATAAAGTGTGTATTGATGACCAAGAGGTTTGTGGTTCGAAACCCCCCACCCCACATGTTGTCAAAAAAAAAAAAAAAATTGTATCTTAATCAATGTTTCAATATTTATCCTTTATTTAATTTGGGCTAAATCACCTGTGATTTTAACCAAATGTGAGAAAGAGAAACCCTTTTTAAGGCTAAATTATATAAAATACCCCTGAACTATGATGTTTGTTTAAAAAATGCTCCTAAACTTTTAAAAAGTTTTAAAAATACCCCTCCAACTTTACAAAAACGTTTCAAAAATACCATTGTCGTTAATTTTTGGATGGAAATCGTTAAAGTTTCAATTTCATTAATACCCTTGAACTGTAAAAAAAAATAATAAAAAATACCTTTATTGGAAAATGCTTTTTTTTTTTTTCTTCTCTCACCATAAATTTTTCCTCCATAAAAATTAATAAGAAGCTTTTTTCCAACAAGCGTATTTAATGAAATTGAAGCTTTAATGGTTTCCATCCAAAAAAAATTAACGGTAAGAGTATTTTTTTTAAAACATTTTTTATAGTTTAAAGGTGCTTTTGAAACTTTTTAAAGTTTAGAGGCATTTTTGAAACAAACCCCATAGTTCAAGGGAATTTTTTTTTTTTTTTATTTTTTTTTTTTTATAATTTAGCATTTTTTAAATAAAAAACCTCACGTATATCTATTGTTGTGTTTCCTAAAATCCTACAAAGTTTCTTGTATCAAAACATATAATTATAATTTATTCACAATTAAGAATACTCCTTTTTAAATGGTTTTTTTTAGGAAAGCTTATTAAAATTAGGCTAAATTATAAAAAATACCCCTGAACTAAGGGGTTTGTTTAAAAAATGTCCCTAAACTTTAAAAAGTTTCAAAAATACCCCTGAACTTTACAAAACGTTTCAAAAATACCCTTGTAGTTAATTTTTGGATGAAAACTGTTAAAATTGTCGAAAATACCATTGCCGAAAATCTAGTCAAGCTCTTCGAATGATGTGTTGAAAGAGAAGAAAAACTCCTAGTGTATGAATACATGAAAAATAGGTAAAGTTTCTCATTAATTTTCATGGAAGAAGAATTTACGGTGGGATAAAGAAAAAAAAAAAGAAGCATTTTCTAATAAGGTTATTTTTTAAAATCTTTTGAAAGTTAAAAGTATTAATGAAATTAAAATTTTTAATGGTTTCCATAAAAAAATTAACGGAAAGGGTATTTTTTAAACATTTTTTAAAGTTTATGGGTATTTTTGAAACTTTTAAAAAGTTCAGGGGCATTTTTGAAACAAACCCCATAGTTCAGGGGCATTTTTTATAATTTAGCCTTAAAATTAAAACTTATCGCACGTTTTCCAATTGAAGATAAAAATTGCCACAACATTTTTAATTTAGGGTAAAGACTACCACATTTATCCAACTTTAAAGTGCAATCGGATGAAATTGAGAATTTATGATAAAATTTGATACATATAACCAAAGTCGTAACCATAAACTTTTTCCCAAAAAAAAATCAGTTCAAACGTGATTATCATAAACAATAATTAGTTTTCGAAAAACAGCAAAAATGATATACAAAGGGAAAAAGAAAAAACGATAATATTACAAACTTTATTTTTTTTCTTCGGTTTAGTGGACAATGACATGTTCTTGCTTAGAAATACGACAACCAACAAATCCCGCAGAATTGTGTCGGGTGCGGCCGGCGAAGATGAGCCTGTTATCGGAATCACATGGTTTAAGTTTAACTTGAATCATAAAACCACTTCCTCTCTCTCTCTCTCTCAATAAATGCGAAAATTTATTAAATCTGAAATAACGAAATAAAAATGTAACAAAATACTTATGTTTGGATAATTTTAATTTAGATCAAGATATTGTAAGTTAAATAATACTTTTAAAATAAATGAAATTCATTTAATTTGGGAATCTTTTTTCCAACACAAATTACTACATATGAAGCTGTCGAGTACTCACCTACTTGACCTCTGCTATTGATGATATAATTCGTATTATTTTACCAAAAAAAGCCAGCTATTCAAATCAATTAAACAAAACATCGATGCCATTACTTTATATAGGGAATAAAAGTTTAATTAAACTATGGAAGCTTTTGTATGTTTATTTATTATATTGATATATATATATATATATTTTTTTTTATGTGATGCGTCAATGGATATCAATTATTATTTCCTTTTCTTGTTCTTTTAAATAACTAATAATTTTTTTCTTACAACCAACTTAAAATGGTATCTAATATTATGTGGTAGGTATATATATTAATTATCATTGTTTTTTTTTTTTTTTTTCTTTCTCTCTTTCTTCTTGTTCATTGCTTTAAAATATGTTCACCACATTTTCGTATAATTGATCATTATTATATTACATATATTTCTCATTCTTCAAATTTTAAAATAATGCAAATTTTACTTCATAAACCGAGAAAAAAAGGTTTGTATCTTATTTTTTATTGTTTTTTTTAGTTCAAGGCGTATAAAGTGAAAATTTGAATCTCTTAACTTTTTGATTGAACATATATATACGTCCATCAATTAAAATATGTTCAGATTAATAAATTTTATCTTTATTCTATACTCAAATCTTACAATAATAAATACTTAAAACTAGATGTGATGAGTCGGATATAAGGTTTTGAAACATGTTTAAAGATATTTGACAGCAACAATTGAATTAAAAAGTTATGGAATTGAAAATGAAACTAAAATGAATAGGGAAAGTTAGAAGACTAAAAATAGGATTATAGAAAAAGTAAGAAATAATTTGGAGGGGAAGAAAAAGTAAAAGGATTTAAATATGCAGATCCAATAATTAGGTTAGGGCCATAAAGTGGGTGAAAGGAAACAGAATAGGGGCATCCCATTGGGGACTGAGGCCTAGACTCAAGTGGATCTCACTTTTATTTCATTTCTCTTCCATTAACATCCGAAACCAAACAAACCCCATGAAAAATTTGACCCTTTTTCTTTAATCTAATCTCTTTTGCCTTGGGTTTCTTCATCGCCGATATGGAGAGGGATCTCGGCCGCCGTCGACTGCCGTACCTGTCCGGCTGCGTTGCAGCTTCTCCAGCCTGCTTTCCGATCCACGAAGGCGTCGAATACTCACGCATCCACGGCGGGGGCGGAGGCGGCGGCGGTGCCAAAAGAAGCGGCTGGAGGTGGCGCTATCTTCTGAGGAGGTGGGTGAAGGATAGCATGAGCGTACATGGGTCGAAATCTCTGTCTTTCCAATACGACGCCGTTAGCTATTCGCAGAATTTCGATGAGGGCTGCCATTCTGAGAGCAATCGAGAAAATGAGATTCGGATTTCGAGATGAGCGATTTGATCGCTGTAAGATCGATCGTAGGCTTTTCTGGATTGAATTGCATCGTTCTTTTGAGAAAATTAGTTCGTTTTTTTTTTTTTTTTTTGGGATGGTTAATTTTGGATGTTTTGAAATTTATGAATAAAACGATGAACAAGTGTAGAAGTGGATCGTGTGGAGATTGGAGAAGAGTAGATCTATGCAAGAAGAAGATGAACATTCTTATGTGTACAGTTTTTCCAGATAGCAGGCGCCGGTCATTGATTGGCCGCCTTCTTTCTGTAGTTTTTTTTTTCTTTTATTTTTTTAATTTCTTGTAATTCGAATACGAAGAAATGCCGGGCCCCACTGATTATGTATATTGGTGGGATGAAAAAAAGTGTAATTGTAAACATAATTTTAAAAGTAAATCTCCCTTTCTTTCTTTATGATCTCAATACTCAAGTAGTGATGTAATTATTAGGGTTCCACAGTTTTTCAAGAAATGAAGTCCCATTTGATAAGTTTTTTTTTTTTTTTTTTTTTTTTTTTTTTTTTTTTTTTTTCTCTTTGTTTTTTTTCTTTTCTTTTACCATAGTAACATTTGGATTGTTACTGAAATTCTAAAAATAAAAATAAATTTTTTTTTTAAATTATTTTTTTAAGTTTTAAAAAATGTGGTCTAGATCTTGGAGATATTGGTAAAAAGTAAATAAAAAAAAAGGAGAGATATTTTTTACGAGCTTGATTTTTATAAATAAGAAATCAAATGGTTATCGAACTTAAGTTATTTAAATTTCAAATATCGTAAAAATTAATAAATGATTTAAGACTTGTCAAAGAAAGTAATTTAGGTACGTTTTCTTAAAGGTCATTTTTTAAACTTTGCTAAAAGTCTAGTTTTTTTTTTTTTAAAAAAAAAAAAAAATACATCCCATTTTATCTATTTATTTAAGAAATTAAATACCTATTGTAAAAATTAATATTATTTTTTAGTTACCACGAACTTATTAAATATTGCGAAATTATCGTTTAATTGTCGACACACAATGATAATCATTTTGGATTTTTCTTTTTATTTTTTTGCTTTTGGAAAAGTAAGGGTTTTCTTTGGTAAAAAATATTCCTTTTTTCTTTTTTGTTAAAATTTATTCAAAGCTTCTGCATTACAAAAGTATAAGTTAAAATTTCAAGGCTTACTTTGTTTTTAATTAATTTGATCTCTAACGTTTAATAAACTTTATTTTAGTACCTACAATTTAATCCAAAGTTCACTTGTTTAAACAGTTGGAGAATGATGAAACAAGTAAAACATGTTAGAGTTTATAGAACTTTGTGCATTTAAGATGGTAGATGTCGGGAAGAAAATATGAATCACATTACTTTTCATTAAAAGTTCTAATAGTAAAACTAGACTTGAAACACATTGCAATAAAAAATATATATCATAAAAGGCTAAAGTTTAATATTAACTGAAATTTAATCAACACGTTTTTTTTTTTTTTTTAATAAATATGTATTTTTAAATCAAATTTTAAAATTTAATTATGACTAAAATGATGTGAAAGTCCATTTTATTTTAATTCTAACCGTCGCCTGTTAAGATAGCTCACTAATATATGTACAGGCCCATTCTTTTGTGTTGTTTATGGCCCATTGTAATTCTTCTGTATTGTTTGAGGCCCATTATGTTTAGGCCCGCTTATGTCTTGTTATTTCCTTCTTGTGCTTGCCCGATGATTCCTTGTCTGTTAGGGTTTGTTCATCATGCAATTCTGTTGAGAGGAAAGAAAATTCCAGAGAGGGTAAGAGTGAGATTTCTTTTTGTAGGAGTTTTTCTCCCAGACCTTTATATATGGCTTGATTGTTTTGATTTCCATATATAAAAGCATAGGGTTTTCTCCTGCAATTCCTCTCTTCTTCTCAGATTTCTTTAGTTTTTCTATTTTCGCCGAATGAGTTTTGAATCATCGAACTTCAAAATAGTAATTTGTATCTTTCCACTTAACTATGATTGGATCAACCTATTTAATTATAATTTATTCGAGTTCTATTTAATTATAATCTATATTTTTAACCAAAGTGTTAGCAGTAATTGACATATATCCTCGACCAATAAGTAAGAAGTTCGAACCCTCACTCGCAAATGACTAAAAAAAAAACCCTTTATTCTTAGAAAAGATATGTGTTCAATGACTGGCCTGTTAATGCGATATTTTTGGGCAGACAAACAATTTGGTTAGTTCAAATTGCAATTAATGGCCGTACCACTAACGGGGTGTAGGTCATGTCATTATCTGTCTGACTTCTACTTGTTTTTTTTCCCCTACTTCTTTAATCCCTTTCTATTCCTAAATATTAATTTACACTTTCAATCCTCTCTCTTGTATTATTTCCACATAATAGCAAAGTCGAATAATATTCTATATCTAAATTTCAATTAAATTTTTCGGTTGTTAAGATCAATTAGTTGTTGTTTGTTCATTTCAAAAGATCATTACAAAAATTCATCACTATTACATAAAATAAAAAATTTATTAAATTAAAATTCAATTATTACGATGGAAAAAATATTAAGTACTGGATATTTTTAAAAACTTTGTGATCTTACAGAAGCTTGCTTGTTCGTGGAATAACTTATAATTCAACATTAATATGTTCTTTAATTTATTAGAGGTAAGAAATGACTCATTATGATAATTGTGATGCATTAACATCTTATCCCCATTTCTAATGCGAATCTGATCCAAATTCTAGACAACTTTAAGCAAATTACCTAAAAAGGAATATCGTTTTTATTCTCATTAACTTTATTATGATTCTTTTTGTCATTCTCATTGATGTTAAATCAACAAGACCTAAATATACTCTAAATAAGTAATATCCAAAAATCAATTTAAAAATTGCGTATATTGGTCAACCTAAAAAAAAGAAAATTATATCCAACAATAAAGGACGATGTATTCAAATATTTCTTATTCCAATAAAAATAAGTCTCATAAAACACAAATGAGTTGCATAGTTTTTTCCCCCCCTTCATTTTCTTCTTTTTCAATGCAAGTGCCAAAAGGAAGAAAAAGAAAACTTAAAAATTTGAAATTTACAAGTCAAAAGTTAGAAAAATCAAATTGGAATGAGCCAATGAGGTCCATTACTTCACAGAAAACGACGACGTTCAAATTACAGAGTAATTAATCTAAAGTTTTAGCCTTTATCCAGAAAATTACCAACCAACCACAGAGAACCTTTTTCTCTTCTGTTCTTTCATTCTATACGTAAACTCGAATTCTTGCCTTTTTTTTTTTATTTTCAATCGTTTTACGTACACCGTAATAAATATATTCCTGTACCAAATTGAAATTGTTGGCAACTTAATTAATAATTCTGTACCTTTCTTATAATCGGTCGCTGTGGGGCGTCGAGTTAATTAATTTTGTTGCTGCGGCGGGCTGAGCAGAAGATGAATTGGCACACGCACGGCGTCGCCTGCACCTGGGCCGCCGCCGCCGCCGCCGGTGATAATTCCATAAGGAATCAACGCGTTTCCGGTGGCTATGTTCATCTCTGATCTCGAGTCATGCCCATAAACCTGCAGACATTATGAATTTTTTTAAAAAAATTAAATCATAATGACTGATTTATCCATTTAATTGTTGAGGCTTTATTTGAATGTAATACCTTTCTGTGTAATTCAATGTTTTCTTGACAAAAAAGATTTACTTTCTTGCTCAGCTCTATATTTTCTTGGTGCATCAGAACTCCCTGAAAATGTTAAAAAAAAAAAAAAAAAGGTTTTTCGTTTAAGGCTTTATGATGAACACAAACTGAACTAATTAAAAACTAATTAATAATGTGAATATTTGTATACCTTTCTGTTCAATTCTTTTATTTCATCATTTAATATCTGTTCCTGCAGGCACCACAGGGATTCCTATTAATATTAAACCAAGGAGGAAATAACATTGAGTCAAGTTGACATCATTAATGGGATATATATATATTTTTTTTTGACAATATGTGGGGAGGGGGATTCGAACCATAGATCTTATGGTTATCAGTACAACTTTATGCCAGATGAAAACAACTTACTCCGTGTGTTTTTCTAGAAATTTATTTTTATTAGAAAAAATGTTTCCTTTAAGAGAAATCATAGCTAATTCGAAAAATTATACCAAACTTGATGTTTTCCTTTTGGAGTGTTCTTTACTTCAATATATAAAAAGTGGATAGATCACTTTGTTCGTTGTTTTAAACATTTCAAAACTGTCCTTTTGATCTCGCTTAATTGTTTTTTGGGAATGTTTAACATTTACTTAATAAGTTAAAATAGAAAGAAAAAAATAAAACGAGGACACCATGTGTATAGACAGACATTAGTAGTGTAAAGCGTATGTATACAGTTCTGAGTAATAAGTTATTTATAATGAGTCAATCTGAAAATAGCTTAATAGATATAAGATATTTATTATTCTTAAAAAAAGGATATAATATATTTATAATTAACCCAATAATTCCCAAATTCATTGGTTGGATCTCAATCTTGAACTAAAAAATATTGGAGAAAAAAAAAATAATAATAATATCTGACCTTTTTAATTCGGATACTTTGTAAACTGAACTCCAATTGACTCTCAAGATTGTTTAGGTCTTTGATTGATAAACCATAGAGTTGCTCTCCCATTAATTTCCTGCACGCACACACACAAACATTTAATTACATTGAAGATTTTTGAACTATTGCTACAATCTATAATTATCATTTAATACAATCACCTATATTGCTAAAACGAAGAAAAATAGATCAAAATAGCTATAACAAACACAAGTTGTATAGATTGATTATCCAAATTTGACATTTGTTTTGTATGAAATGAAACCCACAAATCTGTCATAACATAATTAATATCAATTTTCCATCCAATAAAATACAGCTTTAAACTAGATTCATTATTATTATTATTATTTTGCTATTGAAATGTGAAAAATAGAAAAGGGTGTTACCGATTATTCTCTTGCAAGTTAAGTAGCTGTTGCCTTAGAGTTGCTACTTCCTTCTGCCATAACTACCAATGTAAAAGAATAATAATTCAACACAATGTTATCCGGAAAAAAAAAAAATACACCTTCCCGTTTTCATAGGTTGTTATTTAGTTTTAAACGTAGGAAATTAATTACATCAAAATAGTTATCAAACAAATCACTAAAGATTAATTGAATTGTTCTGTCAGTGCAAATTTATCATCGCTTAAATCTTTTAAACTACCTATCAAATAATTCATCTAAATTGAACTCTTGGGTTATAAATCAAATCCAACCACTTAGATCATCACTTCACAAGAAAAAAGAAACTACTAATTTCTTATATCTATGTTTGTGCATACATATATATGTATATGTCTCACATTTCTTTCAGCTACACAAATTTACCAAAAAGAGAAGCATAATTAAAATGATCCATTTTCCTAAACAAAAAGTAGAACTCAATTAACAATATGAAGATCGAAGTTATATATGCAAATTAAAAAGGGCATGAAAAAGAGTTTCTTTCATGGTGGATATATGTATACCTTGACATCCGAAGCTGGATTCATGAGCAGTTCATCTTCCTCCTTCCGCCTGTTATATTTCTCAATTACTGACTCTATGCTGACCAAAACAAACCACACAATCACCAACATGAACTAATTAATTTTGCAGTCTAATTCACTAATTATTTACAAAACACATCTATCTACTTCATGCAGCTTTTCAGAACTCTTTCATTATAATCATTTTTCCTTTTATAGCTTTTTCACCTATGGATTCCATAGGTTGGAAGCTCGGCAAAGTCAACCATATTCAAATCGAAACTAAGCTAGTAAAACATTGTGCTAACCGCGATATAGTTCAACAGTTAAGACATTTACTTCTTCTCTTAAGTCAAAATTAAAGTTCAAATCTTTACTCGAGAAAGGAAATAAATACACACCGATTTTCATTTTTGAAGATCTATGAAGAAAGGAAAAAAATGGGCGAACCTAGTGTTTGCAAAGTCATACTGTTTGCCAGAGCTGGAAAAAATGATGAGTCCAACTTCAGCATCACAGAGAATTGCGAGCTCTTTAGCCTTTTTAATAAGTCCCTTTCTCCTCTTGGAGAAAGTCACTTGTCTGCTCGCAGAATTATCAATCCTTCTAATCACAATCTTCCCTCGACCCATCTTAATTAGCTAGGGTTTCTTCAATTGAATCCAACCAGCCTCTGCCTCAAATCTCAATGCTTTATAACCTTAAAATAATAATAATTAAAAAACAAGAACCAAATTAGATGAAGAAAAATAAGCTTACTGAGATTTGATTTTGAAGCTCAAATCGCTCTCTCTTTTTGTGGGCTACTGGAGAAGTTTACGGTTTTGAGCTACCTTCTTCTTTCCCACATCGGGAGATTTTATGCCAATATGAGCAATCTGAACACTGAAAAATTAAGGGGATTCAGTTGGGATGGGGGGATATATAAATTATATTAAACTACTGTACGATTTGTTTGTACTTCTATAAGTGAAAAAATACGCAATATATATAGTAAATTACTATATTCAAATATATTCTATGTCAGTCACTTGCTCTTTAAGCGAAATATGACAGATTAATAAAGGGTCTCTCCCTATTTACCCTATTAAAATCTTGACAATTGAGAAAGAGAAAAATAGAAAACGAGAAAACCTTTTTATCTCTTTTAATTGTCAAGATTTTTATGGTGGTATGCCAATTTTTTTTCTTTTTAAAATTATGCAAAACATGAGACCGGACAGTGAGTTTAAAAGAATTGATGAATAGAACTTTAAGTTGTTTTTTTTTTTTTTTCAGAGCCCGATTGATGGAAACTTTGGAGAATTAAACATAATTAACCTAGAACAATTTTGAGTGGATGACTGTGGATAAAAAATTAAATTTACTATAACCCATTAATTTAAACAAGTTGAACAGTGACATCTTTAAATGTTTTTTACTAATTAAAAATAGTACTTTTGCCAATTGTATATAGGGTTTGACTGGATGAAGTACATAAAGCGTATGTGTTTTCAAGACTGGTATGTTTTTAAATGAAACATCTTCTTAAAGAAATCACAAATGGACACTGTTACTTGCTCAAAACACTAGCTAGTTGATGATTTGATTGTTCTTATGAATAATAATTTAAAAAATACAGCTTTAAGTCATAAATCTTGTGCCATATTGTTGGAATATGATACCTTGTGCACAAATCTTAGGTATATTTTCGGGCCATTGGCATTCTATTTAATTATTTTAATTTGTTCCACTAATAAAAGATTAGTGGCATAGAGCTGTTCGAGTGCTTAATTAACGCATTACACGAGAGAGAAACTTTTTGTTTTTGTTTTTGTTTTTTTTGAAAAGAAAAGGAGAAACTTTTTGTTTGGAGGATGAAATATACAAATATATATATATATATACATATAATATATATCCACTTGTCTTAGGATGAATTTTTGGCCTCAGATTTGTCAGTACAAGAAAGGGTATTGGAGGCAACCTTGGTGTGTCAGAAACAACACGTTCGAGTTAGTTTTGGAACTTGGAAAATCACCAAAAAATGGTCTGGTTTTTGAAACTTTAAAGTTTCCAAATAAGGAATGTTTAATTAAAAGACTATCGAAGAATTTGAGGATATCTAAGTTCACACTCTACAGTAGAATTTGGAACTTGAAATATTACCAAAAAAATGAATTTTTTGAAACTTGCAAATTACCATTTCAGGAAAATAAAAGTAAAAGGTTGTCCATAATTTCTTAATTTCTAAAACCCTTCTTTCCTTACAACTACAAAGATCAGGGCCACACATAATTAATAAAGATGTCACATTCTTAATTCAATGATCCCTGACATTAATAACTCCATAAACTCATCATTTATATAAATCCTTTTCCTAATAGCAGTAGATAAGATGAATTTGTGTCTGAGAAGGTACACAATTTGACACGATTATCAAATTATGTTTGAGAAGGTACATAAACTCATCAATTTGTGTTTGAAGTTTGAACTTGAACTGTATAAAAAATAGATTATAAAAAATTGGGTGGGTAGATTTATGATTTCTAAATGTAGTACATAATATAACATGTGAATTTCATAAACCTCAATTTATCTACTTAGCAAAATTAACGGGCTTATACATATTTAAAATTTTATTATTTTAAGTTAAGTTGATGAAATGAGTTGGATTTAGTGTGTTGGGGCGTGGTCAATGCACCATAATATATAATGATGGAGGGTTTTGGTAAGTGCCTTAAAACTCGAATTCCTATTGGGTGAGACCACGTGAAGGTTGATTTCATTAGACCAATAAGATTCGATGTGTGGCTGAAAGTTCCAATGAAGGCCCCTGGATTAAGGAGACCCAAATTCAAATCCTTCATTAAATTACTATCAATTTGATGCTTATATCAACGAGCTTAGACAGGTGTCAATGATCAACAAATCATATAACATCGTAACCCAAGAAAAAAAAAGAAAAAAGTTGGTGGATTTTTGTGTCCATATTTATTATTATCATTTCAGTTTATCATCCCAACAATCAAAATTTTGCATGCTTAACTGAGTCAGAATTTTTTCTTTTTCCTTTTTTTACTTTTTCTTTTTCTGATGTGCACATGAACGTCCCTTTTATTTATGATAGCCCTCATAGGTTTAGCCATCCAAGAGAAAGATATTAGGCTTTATTATTATTATTATTTTGTTCTTTGGGAGAGGAAGAAATCTTGGAATGTCGTTTTTGATGCTCAAACCCCACATGCTTTTTTTTTTTTTTTTTTTTTCATTATATTTTCATGTAGTTATTGGTGTTTGTGTAATATTTTTCTTCAAATCTTATCCTAAGTAGAATTTGCATTTACATTTGTGCTTATTATTAGTGGTAAATTGATCTATTGATCAAGATCCATATTGAAACGATGACCAACTCGCAACTTCTCTATTTCTTTCTTATGAATTTGAATATTTTTTAGATTATTACAAGTAAACAATGATGGAGAATTGTATTTACTTCCTTTAGTTTAAGAGAAGTTACTAGTATCATGATTGAGTCGATATGTATAAAGTTTAAGGCTAGTGTATTAATTAAATATTTTGTGTTTGAGGAATTATAAATATTAAAGGAAACCGAAGATTTTATTAAATTAATAAGCTAATATATATGGTTATTTATTCCACTCTACAAAAATATAAACAATTTTGAGATATGGGTATCACTCACCCAATTGTGCCCATCATTTGAATTAAAGAAGGGGCCGGTTGCAAATCTACCAAATTGGGCCAAAATATTTGCACATATAGCAGCCCGCAAAAGAATTTGCAAAAATAGCAAAAAGTTGTAGTCTGAACGTAGAATTTACGAAAATGCCCTTCCTAACCCATGTTTGTTTCTCTTCTTCTCTTCACTCTCTCCACCTTCGACCCCGCCATTAAAATGAACCTCACTCCTCCACGAAGGCTCCTCTCCCAGAAATCGACGCCGATCGAAGTCTGTACGCCGTCGGACAGACTCCGCGGCCATGCTTCGCCGGAGCTCGCACTCATTTCCGCCCGCAGAGATCGGTATCGGTGAGAGTCAATGCGGAGCCGCTCATCGCCCTCCAAGACCACCACAACTCCGCCTTCCTCCTCGCTGAGAGCGTCGACTATTCCATGGCGAGTTACTACACTTCTCTCAGCCTCTTCGTCATCTCCGTCCCTGGCCTCTGGTCTCTCATCAAGCGATCTGTGAAAATCCAAGGTTATTTATCAATTCACCTAAGATGCAATTCGAATCCGTCGCTCTGTTTTTTCTTTTCTTCTTCCTCTGTTTCTGTTTGTGTAATCAATTGAATCGCATCGATTAGGTTGTGAAGAAGACATTCGTTGGCGAAGGAGAAGCGAAGAAGGCGTCGAATCAGATTGTTGGAGAGATGCTGTCGTTTTCTCGGAGACTGATAGAAAGTTTTCTATCACTGATAGAAAATCTTCTATCACTGATAGAATTACTTTCTATCAGTGATAGAAGATTTCTATCACTGATAACTTTCTATTAGTGATAGAAAGTTAATTCTATCAGTGATAGTTCTATCACTGATAGAAAGTTTTCTATCAGTGATAGAAAATCAATAGAATTAACTTTCTATCAGTGATAGAAGTTTTCTATCACTGATAGAAAACTTTCTCTATCACTGATAGATTCTATCAGTGATAGTGATAGAAAACTTCTATCACTGATAGAAAGTTAATTCTATCAGTGATAGAAAAACTGATAGAAACCTACCAAATCAAAAAGAGAGGAGAGAAATCCACCAAATCGATCGGAAAGAATAAAATCAGAAGATGTGCACGCGCAATTCAAGGGCAAAATAGGGATATAAAAAATTAATTCAAAAATTTTGCCATATTTGCAAATATTTTAAAAAATTGTTAAATTTGCCATTATTTACCCTAATTCTGCCACCCATTACAATTATCCTTAAAGAAGGGGGGGTCAGAGTGTGGTGTATGACTAGCTGGGATGAGTTGAGTTTTTTTTTTTTTAAGGGTAGTTGAGATGAATTAAAAAGAATATTTAAAGTGAATCAAAAAGCTAGAAATAAGATTAATATGGTATTTGTTTTATGAAATTATCGCCATATGTTAAAAATGTAATATGGGCTCTCCTCAAAAAAAAAAAATGTAATATGGGCTTATTTAATGCTTTAATGGGCCAGGGTGCTTAGGCCCAATTAGATTATCAGAAAATAAAAAGGTCCACTAGCTTGCCTAAGGTTTTTTTTTTTTTTTTTTTTTTTTTTTTTTTTTTTTAATTTTAATTTGATTTAATTTAATCAAAAGCCTTTATTGAATCAAAGGATTAATACAGTCAAAATCATGGTCTAAGCTCTTCTTCTTCAATACAATAGATGTTGAACAAAGATTTCAACGTTCCCCACAAAACATATTCATACTGACCATTAATTGATCTATAAATATAATATAGTGTAGGTCAAAAGGATATATGATCGTGTTTATTCAATTCAACTAACAATTTAGCCCTTAAACTTTAGTGTGCGTATCAATATTTAGTTTGGGTAGTTTATTGACTCATTTAGAATACCTTTTAGTTTACTTCTCAAAAAAAGAAAAAAAAAATACCTTTTAGTTTAAAGAGTTTTAGAATTTAAAATTTTTGTTTAAAATTGTTTAGAATTTTTTAATACCATACCCTTTGGCCAATAGTTTTAGGAAATACTTTTTTAGTCTTAAATTTTTAAGAATAAGTCCTTAGTTTTGGAAATTATAGGTTTAGAAGGCATATGATGATTTATATTATTCATTTCGTTTTTACTTAATGTTTTAAATATTTTATATATCATCATCTTAATTAAATTCCCTAAGGCGATAACGTATAAAAACAGCCCAACTAATAATTTAAATTAGAACGAGGGTTGGAATATATTTTTCTTGTTTCTTGGTCAAAAAACTCAAAGTCTATTATGGGCAGAGCATAACACAGAGATTAGAATTGGGATTAGGTTGTCCAGTGTCTCA
The DNA here is from genome assembly GCA_017139565.1 of Luffa aegyptiaca. Taxonomy (NCBI): domain Eukaryota; kingdom Viridiplantae; phylum Streptophyta; class Magnoliopsida; order Cucurbitales; family Cucurbitaceae; genus Luffa; species Luffa aegyptiaca. Next base: position 48,432,739 of record CM029398.1, read on the forward strand.
AAGTCTAAAGAACTTAAAATAACATTGACCTTAAATGATTATCAAAATGACATCATTACCCTCAAGTTCTACTAAATTAGTTCATATTCCTTTTTGTATTTGTGTGTAAACTAACACAATATCAGAAATTCTTGTATTTTTTTTTTTTTTGACAACATGTAGAGTTTGGGGATTCGAACCAGATAACTCTTGGTCATCAGTACAAACTTTATACTAGTTGAGCTATATGCTCATGTTGGCGAAATCTTTGTAGATTTGAAGGCACATCTCTTTGCTATTATTAATTAATCTCCAAAGTGGGTTTTAACCTAATTGTGTGTTCAACTCTGTATTCCAATTTTCCTTGTTTAGAAAGTTGTTTAAGTACCTACCAAATTAACAGAGTTTTTAGGATTATCAACTGATTAGTTGTGTATTAAATAAGATTAAGTTATTTAAGTATTAGTCAGGGAATAATATAATATTCATTAGTTAGCCTTCCATATAATAAATGCAATATATAAAGTTTATATATTGCATTTGAAATTAGAATATATAAAATCAATATGCATATTTTATATGGAAAAATGAGTATTACTCTCATTTATTATTAGCCTTCAATTTTTTGTGCGCGTTTCAAAAGGCTATTTTTTTAATTTTTATTTTTATTTTTGTTCATATACGTAGGCTTGAAAGTTGAAAAGTTCCTTGGTTGGAGGAAGGGGAAAAGTAATTTCCATATAAGAATTTTCAAATAAAATGGAAGAAAGAGTAGGAAAGGAACGTATTAATCTTCGTTTTACACAGGGAATTTAGAAGTTCACCTAATTCAATTACCTATTTTTTATTATTTTATTTTTTACTTTTAAATGTCTCTCTCCCACATGCATGCCACCTTAGCAAATATAGCACCTGCCTCTCCAAATTTGTCAAATATTGGTATAACACCACAAACGACTTTCAAATTTATATTTCTCCCAAAAAAAAAAAAAAAAAAAAAAATCTTTTCCCTTATATATTTTCTCCCTAAATTATATTAGTCATTTATGATTCCTTTTCTGTTATATTTCTCTAAATTTGAATATAATATCATTTCGTGAATATTACGTCCAGAAACAACCCAATATCTAATGAATCTTAATATTTTCGTTTCTTTCTTTTTCATACCACTTTCTAAATATGAAGATCTTTATAATATATTTATAATAATATTCCATATTCCATATTCCACGTTTCGCCACCATAAACTTATATAAACCTACGTCTGCAATTGGCAACTCGTTCAAAAAAAAAAAACCAAAACTTTTCTTTGTCCTCTGCTGGTTTTGCAAATATTCTATTTTCTCCTTCTGAGGTAACCTCATTATCAATCTATTAATGTTTAATCCATGCAAATCTTCCTCGTATTATTAACCTTTTGAAGAGAGTTCTTTTTGTATTCATGTTTTGAAGTTCATCGAACTGCTTCAACAGAAGGACCAAATGGAGAAGAAAGGAAAAAGAAGGACCCAACAGCAATGGATTTGGAAGCTTGAGTTCTCGGCAATGGCGGTCCTTTTCTTATTCTTCAGTTTAACGCTCGCCCAACCACAACAACAACAAGATTCGTCTCAACAGTTAGATTCTTTTTCTTCTCCTTCTTCTTCTTATCTCGTAATTTTTGGGTTAAACAAATAAAATATTAACCAATTTTCAAAAAACCAATTTTTTTTTTTTTCTCTGAACAAGTTCTTCAAAACCTGCTCCGTTGACTTGAAAACTCGACCGGTGGTCTGTTGTGCAATGGAAAACTTTGGTTAAATCATCATTAAAGGGTTGTTTTTTGATTCGTTTTTCTCATTTGGTCGGATGATAATGGGTCGTTTTAACATTAATGGTTTGATTTTTTATTTTTTTAATCCTTGGTTTAATCATTGCAGAAGAATGCTAAGAAATTTGGTGGAGAACAACAAATCAATGTTGTCACACGATGTAACGTTAGAATCGCAGAATCATAGACAGGTGACAATCTAGTGACAAAATTCTTATTGCACGCGTATTTTTATTGGTTTGATTTTATACCGTATTTGACGGATAATAAATTAAAAAAGTTATATATTCATATTTATAGTAGTTTTATTTTATGTATATGTGTATATATATAAATAATAACAGAGGAATATGTTGTTTTTTTTATATATTTCTAGCTTTTTTTTTTTTTTAAGTTTTCAATTATTAAAATCTAAATTGATTTACTAACCATTATTATTATTATTATTTATAAGTTATTCAAATTTTGGTTAGGATTTCCCATAATATATATATATATATATATATATATAAACTAGAAACAAAATCACAAGCTTTTCAAAAAAAAAAAAAAAAAAAAAGAAACAAAATCACAACCAAATTTTGGATCTTGGATTCTGATGATTTCACTAAAGAGTCTCTTAAATTATTTGACCCATATGAATATTTTTTTTTTATTATTTGAAATAATATGGCATATAGTCAATATTGCTAATTATTTATCGTTTCAGGTGGTAATTGACAATGGCATAGTTCGAGTCACTTTTTCTAGTCCAGAAGGCAATGTTATTGGAATAAAATACAATGATCTTGATAACGTACTTGAAATTCACAATGCACATTATAACAGAGGGTAAATCTCTCTAAATTTTCCTCTCTTTTTTACTATAGTTAAATAAAATTACTTCTATGTTTAAACGAAAGCTACATACTAATTACGTTCTTTAAAGTTATTATTGTTGACTTGTTGTGTAGATATTGGGACGTGGTTTGGAACCACCCAAATAAACCTAGTGCCACTGACAGGTAACGTTTGTAGACTTGAACCTCTGAACTCATAATAAAAGATATTCAGACTAAATTCTATTCATATTTAAAATCAACTATTAATTGCTTGTCTAACAAGTAATATAGCGCATATCAAAGTTAATATAAACAATGAAAAAGATTCTATATTTTGAGTTTAGAATGCTATATTTACAGAGTAAGGGCAACCGATTTCAAGGTGATTACGGCCACTAGTGACCAAGTAGAGCTTTCATTTACCAAATATTGGGATCCTTCAGACTCTTCGTCGCTCCCTTTGAACATAGATAAGAGGTATTCATTCATCATTTATTTTTTTTCTAAATTGCAAAATAATAATTTTCTAATTCCTTTTCTCGTTTTCTATAATTTGATTCAAATTCCATAAATACTACTAAACTAACTTTAAATTTCAGGTATATTCTGCGGCGAGGCGATTCCGGATTCTATGCATATGGCATATTTGAACGGTTGGATGGATGGCCTCAGATTGACGTGGATCAGATCAGAATCGTCTACAAAGTCCAAAGAGACAAGTTAGTTTGAGATTTTCTCGCCTCATTATTATTTTTTTTTTTTGGAAAAAAAGAAATAATTTCCGTAATGCTTTGATATGATGAACGGTCAGATTTCATTACATGGCGGTATCGGATGACAGACAGAGGATCATGCCAACTCTACAGGACCGAATGACCGGGCAGCCTCTCGCTTTTAAGGAGGCGGTTCTCTTAACCCAACCCATGAATTCAAACCTGAGAGGAGAGGTATAAATAAATAAATAAAAAGATTTGCGGATAAAATGATAAACTAAAATTATAGATAATATAATAATAATCTCCATTTTCATTGGGGTGTGATTGTGTGTGGTGCAGGTGGACGATAAGTACCAGTACTCGATAGAGAACATGGATAATAAGGTTCATGGATGGGTGTCCAGGGACCCACAGGTGGGGTTCTGGATGATCACACCCAGTTACGAGTTTCGTACGGCTGGGCCCCTCAAGCAAGAACTCACTTCCCATGTCGGCCCCACTACCCTTTCCGTAAGTATTAAACACCTATTTCCAATTTTGGATTCAAATTTTATTATATTATGGTTTCAAAATTTTTAATTTAAACTTCTCAATTTAAAAGTTTACTATGAATGTAAAAATCGATTGTTTCAAAAAAAAAAAAAAAAAAAAAAGAATGTAAAAATCGATTGAAAAAGAAGAACTCAAACATTATTATAAACTAAAGTATATTTAGTCTTATTTTAATTGTTAATACCTAAATCCTAAACAGATGTTCGTGAGTACGCATTACGCGGGTAAAGAAGTATCGATGAGATTTGGAGAGGGAGAAGCATGGAAGAAGGTTTTCGGACCGGTCTTCATTTATCTCAACTCGGATCCGACCGGCACTCAAACTCCCGGTTCACTCTGGGAAGATGCTAAAAACCAGGTACTATTTATTATTACCTTGATAAAACAGGCATTAAGCTATTTAATTTAATTAGAAAAAGAAAAATTAAAGGACGAAAAATTTTGAAAATCAGATGTTGGTAGAAACGAGCAAGTGGCCATACAGCTTTGTGGAGTACGAAGATTTTCCATCCTCAGACGAAAGAGGCAGCGTGGCTGGTCGATTAATAGTCCGTGATAGGTTCGTCCCTTTGTCTTCCATCTCTTGTCTTTGAGGTTAAAAATAAAATCGTAGTACGAAATCAAGACTACAGCGACGTCGTTTCTTTGGCAGATACGCTGAGAAATGGTTGACGTGGGCCGACTCTGCGTTTGTGGGCCTTGCAGCTCCCGGTGAATTGGGGTCCTGGCAAAGAGAAAGCAAGGGATATCAATTCTGGACACGAGCGGACCAGCAAGGACATTTCTCCATTCAAAACGTAAGGCCTGGAAACTACAATCTCTACGCATGGGTGCCTGGCGTCATCGGCGATTACAAGTACGACGGCGACATCACTGTCACGCCGGCCAGTTCCACCAGCCTGAGCATGCTCATCTACGACCCTCCAAGACGAGGCCCAACTCTCTGGGAGATCGGCATCCCAGACCGGACGGCGGCCGAGTTCTTTGTACCCGATCCCGAACCCACCCGCATTAACCGCTTCTACCACAATTCCAAAATTCAAACCTCAGATAAGTTCCGACAGTACGGCCTCTGGGAACGCTACGCCGATTTATACCCCCTTGAGGATCTGGTCTACACCGTCGGCACCGACGACTACCGCCGCCACTGGTTCTACGCTCACGTCACCAGAGCCACCGGATACGGGACCTACCAGGCTACAACGTGGCAGATCGTGTTTCGTCTAGAAGGGCCCATACAGACCGGCAACTATACGCTCCGGTTGGCCTTGGCCTCCTCCACCCAATCGGTGGTCGACATCCGGTTCAACAACCCGTCGGCCAGACGGGCTCATTTCTCGACCGGGTATCAGTCTGCAGGAAAAGATAACGCTATTGCAAGACATGGCATTCATGGGCTTTATTGGTTGTTCAACTTCGACGTTCCAAGTGGATATTTGATTGATGGAAACAACGTAATCTATCTAACACAAAGAACACATATGGGGCCTTTCCAAGGAGTAATGTACGACTACATACGATTAGAAGGTGTAGAATAAAACCAAATAGAGTGGTGACTCATGAGCTAATTTATTCATTTCAATTATTTTGTTTCTATGTTAGGAATCTTGTATGTTTGACTAGTTAACATTTTTTTAGTTAGTAGTTAGTAATAGGCATTTAATGATTGATTATTAACGAGTCAGTCTCTCGCTTTCTTTTTCTTTAGTTTATTGATTCCAATATCCAAAATCTACTAGAAATGAAGCAAACAGTTTCCATGCTAAAATCCAATTTCGAGCACACGATCTAATGGAGGAAAAGAACATCAGCTAACACACCCACATGACAAATTTCTCATAGAGATCTTTCTTAATTGGCTAGGCTTTCAATGTCTTGGCAATGTCGATGACGAATCGATACTTGACATCTTGTTTGAGCAACCGTTCCATAGCGGCGTTGACGTCGGTGATCGGAATCACCTCGACATCCGCAGTTATATTGTGTTTGGCTGCAAAATCAATCATCTCCTGCGTTTCCTTCATCCCTCCAATACAACTACCAGCCATTGTTTTCCTCCCTGTTATCATGTCCAAAACAAAAACTCTCGACAGTTATTAAGGATTTCAATTTGCCCCCTTTCGCTAGAGTTACCACAATCAAAAGCTTACCTCCAATAAGAGAAAAGGTCGGCAGCTCGAGTGGCTTATCTGGTACACCAACCATAACAAACTTTCCATGTGTTTTGATAAGTGACAGTAGAGGAAGAAGGGGATGTTTAGCAGATACTGTGTCAATGATACCATCAAACGTCCCACTAGCAGCCTACGCCAACAAATATCATATCATACCACACATAAAAAACACAACAAAAACATACAAATCCAAATCATGAATGTCATCTTTCAATTCTCACCTGCATTGCCTCTTGATCATGACTGACCAAGAATGAATCAACCCCAAGATTTTCAATAGCCTCCTTCTTCTTGTTAGGAGAGGTACTAATCACAGTAACCTTGGTGCCAAAGGCCTTGGCAAATTTGACAGCGACATGGCCAAGCCCGCCGAGGCCAACCACGCCAATGTGCATACCAGGCTTGTCAAGTCCGAAGTATTTCAAGGGGCTGTACACCGTGATACCAGCACAGAGAAGTGGAGCCCCAGCGTGCAGAGGCATTCCATCGGGAATGCGAACGATGAAATGCTCGTCGACGACCATACAGTCGGAGTAGCCGCCGTAGGTCACGGTCCCATCGGAGAGTCTGGAAGAGTATGTGAGAATCAATTTGGGGCAATAGTTCTCAAGGTGGTTGGAACATTCATCACAGGAGCGGCAGGATCCAACTATACATCCTACGCCAACTCTATCCCCGACCTTGAATTTCTCCACTTTGCTTCCAACCTCCGTTACTTCACCCGCGATTTCATGTCTGCAAATCGAAAAACAACAACAACAACACTTGAAAGTTCAAACTAAGAGATGGCTTGATTCAATATGTAGATCGAAAAGGAAAGATAAGAGAAGACGCACCCAGGAACAATAGGGTAAATGGTATTGCCCCATTCATTCTTCACCATGTGAAGATCAGAATGACAAATCCCACAGTAAAGAACTTTGAAAGCCACATCCTTTTCCTCTGTTTCTCTACAACCACCATGTCATCAGTTCAACCACACAGTACACAAAATCATAAATATATCGTTAAAGTTGTTTATTGTACAGTTTATATTAAGCAGATTCTACTAAATTATGAACAAAAAAAAAAAAAAAGGAAAAATACACTTTTAGTCCTGAGGTTTGGATTAGGTTTCATTTTGGTCCCTGAGTTTTCAAACTCGACAATTTAGTTCCTGAGGTTTTGATTTCATTTCATTTTAGTCCCTCCATCCATTTTTCCGTTAAAAACTAACGGTTTGCTGAAAACAAACAGAGGCTGCCGCCGACGACGGGTGGCCGGTGGTAGGGGGCTTAGGTTAGGGTTATGGTTGGATGAGAAATAAAAGGGAAGGAAGAAGAAATAATAATATTTTAAGTAATTTATTATATTTATATTTTTAAAAACTTAAAAAATAAATTTTTTAATAATTTTTTTTTTCCACGTCAGCAATCCATTAATTATTAACGGAAAATTGGATGAAAGGACCAAAATGAAACTAAAACCAAATTTCAGGGACTAAATTGTTGAGTTTGAGGACTAAAAGTGTATTTTTCCCCAAAAAAAATAAAGAACAAAACTTGGCTGCATATGTAGGGATCTCTCTACATACCCTTTTAAAATCCTGACAACTATTTTTATTATTATTATCTTGAGTTAAATTAATGAAGAGGTGGGGACATAACCTTCTGACGGAAGTAAAGAGTGTTACGGTGAAACTTTTTTTTTTTAGTACATCAACATTTGCGGGTGGGGAGATTTTTTTTAGTACATCAACATTTGCGGGTGGGGAGATTCGAACCTTTGACCTCATGGTCGAGGGTACATGTCAATTATCGCTGAGCTAAGCTCGCTCTAGTGAGTGTTACGGTGAAACTGATGAACATTTTGTCCAAATATATATAAAGGTTAGGGCCCACAAAGGTTTTCTATATTTTTCAACGGAGAAATAGATACAAATAAATATTTTATAAAATAAGCATTACCAATCCAAACAGACAAGACAGTATGACCCCAACCTTTAGCCAACAACATCATTCCATTACCCATCATTAATTTTACTTAGGAACTTTTTAAAAACTATTTTTAAACCTTAAATACCAATTAAAAATCAAATTCAAATTTTGGAACCAAACATTTCACTTTTAGAACTTCACAAACCAAATATAAACTAAATTCAAATATATTTTTGTTGAGAGAATATAAACTAAATTCAATTATCAAAGACAAAAGTGTTAGTTTCTAAAAGGTAGGAACCAAATATAAACTAACTTAAATTGAAAAGACCAAATTGAGTTTGAACACATTAATATTAATTTGGTTAAAATATTATTTTGGTTCTTATAATTTGAGTCTCGTTCTATTTTAAGAGGATTATATGTTAACATATCCTCACTTTGACCTTTTTAATATATATATTAATAAAAATTTAAGTTGAAATATGCAAAAATAAATATTTTATTTGTATTTGATATCCAGAAAAATAAATAAATTTAAGAAAATTAAAACAAAAGTTATTATACTAAATATTTTTTTATTATTATCTCATATTTGTAAATATACTTTAATTAGATTTAAATTATTAATGATTTATAAGATTTTTTTATGATAGTTTTAATTATTTATGAAAAAATAGAGTTTTTAGGTTGAAATATGTATAAAAAAAAAATTATATATATTCTTATAACTTGTATCAAAATGAATTTGAACTTAGGAGAGCAAACCACTAAGTCAAAGAGATATAGTATAAAGAAACATTTTTAGTATAATAGCTAATTTTTTTCATAAATTAGATATATATATACTTTTTTTAAAAAATAATAAATTATATATATATATTAGGAAAAAGATCTAGGTGGCCCCCCTAAGTCCGCCCCTGCCGACCCCATACTACTGAGATAGCAGAACAAAGGACATCTACTCCAAGAGCTCATACCAATCATATTCATCGCGTATTTTAATATTATTTTGGTTAAAATATTATCTTAAAATTCTTCAAGAAAATAAATAAATAAATAATACGGACAAAAAAATAAATATTAATTTTCATTATTATTATGCGGCAAAAATCGGATCGTCCAAGGATTCTCTACTCCGAGACGTTCTAGGATAAGATTTTCATGGTGTCCGACGGAATTGTTCAACAACCTCCGCTGATATTCCAAAAATGGTAGGGCAGTACAGTTGCAGTAGATGAAAGGAACATAGTAGATTTGATTTTGTGAAGAAAACAAGAACGACTTCGTTTTTTCTCTGTTTATGTATGTTTCCGGCGATTCGCATTTCAGCAGTAGGACGGGGAAAAAGAAAGAGAAAGAAAAAGGAAAAGAATCCGAACCTTCTGGAGAAATGGAAGGGAGAAAGAACGCCGGAGGAATCTGTGGCAGCCCATCCGAAGGCCTTCTTGGAGTGGTCTTGGTCGAGTGATTTGCCCATCGCAATCTCCTTCGGTCTGAAATGCTAAAACGTTGGAGATCCTTCGGCTATGGCGGAAGAGAGCTTGTTGCATGCAGTTTGCAGTTGCAGTTGTAGATTTCAAGGCCACTCAGAGGCCGGCTTTTTAAAAGGAAAGTGCTGCTGTGCTGTTGTAGAAAGCGAAGCGAGCGTTAAAGTGATGAAAAACAGGGCTACGTTTTGGGCCGGGCCGGGTCGGGTCTCGGTGACATATTGAGTGAGATCAGCTGAAAGTGGAGGGGCCCCACCTTGGGTGGTTCGCATTTAATTTAGGAGTCTGGACAACATTGTAACACGAAATTTTTGTGGGGTGCGAGAGCGAGGTCCGATAAGAAAATTTCTACTACTACGATAATAAGCAAAAATTTTCATACTATTTATATTCATTATTTGTCATGAGAGAAGTATTAAAGAATAGTGTGGGACTGATGAAATGAAATATTATATCATTAAATACTCATTAAATGACATGTCAAATAATTAATGGAGGGGTAGGTACTACCGTAGTACCAGAAATTTATTGTTTGACATGTAAGAAACATTTAAGAATGATGTGAGACCCACAGAATAAAATATTATATTAATAAATGATCATTAAATGACGTGTCAAATAATGAATGGAGGGAGTATGTACTACTGTAGTACTAGAAATTTTTCCGATTTCTCTAGAACATATTTACCGTTCTACCCTCTTGGCCCAATCATAAATTGCCACTTGGTTCTCTCCATTTTAGACTTACTCTTTTTTTTTTTTTAAATTATGTTTTTTCTTTTTAGTCCTTCTATTTGTTAATATATCATTTTCATCCCTAAAGATTGTTCTATTTTAAAGGTCCAAATTTAATTTATATGTTTCCGTAAATCTTAAAATTAGTTCTTATTACTAAATTAAAAAAAAAAACATTATAAAAGAAGTAGTTATGTTTGGTGTTTTCTTAAATGGAATTATTATTATCATTATTCTACTAAACTTGATAGAAATTAATTTTGAATTATTGATGAGAATTAATTTTAAGATTTATTTAAATAAATAGACTAATTTTAGATATTTAAAAGTATAAGAACTAAAAAAGAATGAATTTCCGAATTACTGAGACCAAAAAGTATTTCAATTTTTTCTAATGTGATTTTTTATTTTTTATTTTTATTTTGGAGTAAGATTCAAAGTGGAAGGTTTATTGCAGTAAGAAAATTGTTTTATTAAAGAGAGAGTGGTATGTATTTTCTCCCGCCTCCTTTGTCCTTATCATAAAGTACGAACATTGAATTTTGTTTTATATTAGTAAAACTGAGAGCAATAAATAATTTATGGGGAAATAGTGTCACGTTAGCAATTTTAACCGAAAAATGGATAGAAGGACTAAAATAAAACTAAAACCAAACCTCATGAGCTAAATTGTTGAGTTTGAAAACTCAGGGACCAAAATGAAATCTAAGACTATCATGACATTCATGGGCTTTATTGGTTGTTCAAGTTTGACGTCTCAAAGTGGATATTTGATTGATGGAAACAACGTAATCTATCCAACACAAAGAAGACATATGGGGCCTTTCCAAGGAGTAATGTACGAATACATACGATTCGAAGGTGTAGAATAAAACCAAATAGAGTGGTGACTGATGAGCTAATTTATTCATTTCAATTATTTTGTTTTCATGTTAGGAATCTTGTATGTTGGACTAGTTAACATTTTTTTAGTTAGTAATAGGCATTTAATGATTGATTATTAACGAGTCAGTCTCTCACTTTCTTTTTCTTTAGTTTATTGATTCCAATATCCAAAATCTACTAGAAATGAAGCAAACAGTTTCCATGCTAAAACCCAGTTTCGAGCACACGATTTAATGGAGGAAAACAACATCAGCTAACACACCCACATGAGAAAGTTGACAAATTTCTCATACAGATCTTTCTTAATTGGCTAGGCTTTCAATGTCTTGGCAATGTCGATGACGAATCGATACTTGACATCTTGTTTGAGCAACCGTTCCATAGCGGTGTTGACGTCGGTGATCGGAATCACCTCGACATCCGCAGTTATATTGTGTTTGGCTGCAAAATCAATCATCTCCTGCGTTTCCTTCATCCCTCCAATGCAACTACCAGACATTGTTTTCCTCCCTGTTATCATGTCCAAAACAAAAACACTCAACAGTTATTAAGGATTTCAATTTGCCCCCTTCCGATATTGTTACCAATCAAAAGCTTACCTAAAACAATAGCAGAGGCCGGCAGCTCGAGTGGCTTCTCTGGTAAACCAACCATAACAAACTTTCCATGTGTTTTGACAAGTGACAACAGAGGAAGAAGGGGATGTTCAGCAGAGACTGTGTCGATGATACCATCAAACGTCCCACTAGCAGCCTACGCCAACAAATATCATATCATACCACACATAAAAAACACAACAAAAACATACAAATCCAAATCATGAATGTAATCTTTCAATTCTCACCTGCATTGCCTCTTGATCACGACTGATCAAGAATGAATCAGCCCCAAGATTTTCAATAGCCTCATTCTTCTTGTTAGGAGAGGTACTAATCACAGTAACCTTGGTGCCAAAGGCCTTGGCAAATTTGACAGCGACATGGCCAAGCCCACCGAGGCCAACCACGCCAATGTGCATACCAGGCTTGTCAAGTCCAAAGTATTTCAAGGGGCTGTACACCGTGATACCGGCACAGAGAAGCGGAGCTCCGGCGTGCAGAGGCATTCCGTCGGGAATGCGAACGATGAAATGCTCATCGGCGACCATACTGTCGGAGTAGCCGCCGTAGGTCATGGTCCCATCGGAGAGTCTGGAATTGTATGTGAGAATCATTTTGGGGCAATAGTTCTCAAGGTGGTTGGAACATTCATCACATGAGCGGCAGGATCCAACCAAACATCCTACGCCAACTCTATCCCCAACCTTGAATTTCTCCACTTTGCTTCCAACCTCCGTTACTTCACCCACGACTTCATGTCTGCAAATCGAAAAACAACAACAACACTTGAAAGTTCAAACTAAGAAGATGGCTTGATTCAATCTGTAGATCGAAAAGGAAAGATAAGAGAAGGCGCACCCAGGAACAGTAGGGTAAATGGTATTGCGCCATTCATTCTTCACCACGTGAAGATCAGTATGGCAAATCCCACAGAAAAGAACTTTGAAAGCCACATCCTTTTCTCCTGTTTCTCTACAACCACCATTTCATCAGTTCAACCACGCAGCACAAAAAAATCATAAATATATCGTTAAAGTTGTTTGCTGTACAATTTAATTAAGCAGATTCTACTAAATTATGAACAAAAAATAAATCTCATGTGTTTCTCAAATGTGATGGATTATTATTATTATCTTGAGTTAAATTACTGAAGAGGTGGGGACATAACCTTCTGGCGGAAGTAAAGAGTGTTACGGTGAAAGTGATGAACATTTTGTCCAAATATATATACAGGTTATATGAGGGCCCACAAAGGTTTCCTTTTTTAAAACAAGCATTACCAATCCAAACAGACAAGACAGTATGACCCCAACCTTTAGCCAACAACATCACTCCATTACCAATAATTAATTTTACTTTGGAACTTTTTAAAAACTATTTTTAAACCTTAAACACCAATTAAAAATCAAATTCCAACTTTAGTAACCAAACATTTCACTTTTAGAATCTCACACACCAAATATAAACTAAGTTCAAATATATTTTTGTTGAGAGAGAATATAAATTAAGTTCAATTATCAAAAACAAAAGTCTTAGTTTCTAAAACATAGGAACCAAATAGAAACTAACTTAAATCGAAAAGACCAAATTTAGTTTGAACACATTAATATTAATTTGGTTAAAAGATTATTTTGGTTCTTATAATTTGAGTCTGAGTTCTATTTTAGGAGGAGTATATGCCAATTACCACTAACATATCCTCACTTTGACCTTTTTAATATATATATATATTAATAAAAATTTAAGTTGAAATATGAAAAATAAAGATTTTATTTACATTTGATATCCAGAAAAATAAATAAATTTAAGAAAATTAAAACAAAAGTTATTATACTAAATATTTTTTTTATTATTATCTCATATTTGTAAATATATTTTAATTAGATTTAAATTATTAATGATTTATAAGATTTTTTTATGATAATTTTAATTATTTATGCAAAAATAGAGTTTTTATTTTGAAATATGTATAACATAAAATATATATATATATATATATATATATATATATATATATATATATATTCTTTTTTTTTTTTATAAATAATATATATTCTTATAGCTTTTGTATCAAGATGAATTTGAACCTAGCAAAGCAAACCGCTACTTCAAAGAGCGTTATATAGTATAAAAGAAACATTTTTAGTATAATAGCTAATTTTTTTCATAAATTAGATATATATATACTTTTTTTTTAAATAATAAATTATATATATATATATATATATTAGGAAAAAGATCTAGGTGGCCCCCCTAAGTCCGCCCCTGCCGACCCCATACTATTGAGATAGCAGAACTCAGGACATCTACTCCAAGAGCTCATACCAATCATATTCATAATATTATCTTGGTTAAAATATTATTCTCAAAATTAATCCCTACCATTACAACTTATTTATAGTTAAATTTTGTTAAAAATATTTAACTTTTTATTTAATGAAACTTGAAGAATAATTTATTCATTTATTTTCTTGAAGAATTTTAAGATATATCAAAATCAAATTATTATTTATTCCTTCCATAGATCTATATCTTAAAATTAGTATTTATTCGGACAAAAAAATAAATAATTAAGAAAAAACTTATCTGCATATCGGTATGTAGGAATCTCCATACAACCATTAAAACGTTAACAATAACGTTAACAATATTTTAATGGAGTATGCAGGGAGCCTGCATACCGGGCAGGCAAGTTTTATTCTTATTATTATGCCGAAAAAACGGATCGTTCGAAGATTTCACTTCCAAACGTTCTACCACAAGATTTTCATCTCATGGCGTCGAGAAAAATGGTAGGGCAGTACATTAGCAGTAGATGAAAGGAACATAGTAGATTTGATTTTGCCAAGAAAACAAGAACGACTTCGTTCTTTCTCTGTTTATCTATGTTTCCGGCGATTCGCATTACCGGAGAAAAAGAAAGAGAAAGAAAAAGGAAAAGAATCCGAACCTTCTGGAGAAATGGAAGGGAGAAAGAACGCCGGAGTTATCTGTGGCAGCCCATCCGAAGGCCTTCTTGGGGTGCTCTTGGTCGAATGGTTTGCCCATCGCAATCTACTTCGATCTGAAATGCTAAAACGTTGGAGATCCTTCGGCTATGGCGGAAGAGAGCTTGTTGGAGTTGCAGATTTCAAGGCCACTCAGAGGCCGGCTTTTTAAAGGAAAGTGCTGCTGTGCTGTTGTAGAAAGCGAAGCGGGCGTTAAAGTGATGAAAAACAGGGCTACGTTTTGGGCCGGGCCGGGTCGGGTCTCGGTGACATATTGAGTGAGATCAGCTGAAAGTGGAGGGGCCCCACCTTGGGTGGTTCGCATTTAATTTAGGTGTCTATAGGTGAACATTGGAACACGAAATTTGTGTGGGATGCGAGAGCGAGGCCAGACTACTTCCCCTCCCCGGATTTCTCTCCAAGATGTTTACCTGCCCTCCTGGTTCTCCCCATTTTAAACTTACTTTCTTTTTAGTCCCTTCCATTTGTTAATATATCATTTTCATCCCTAAAGATTCTTCTATATTTTTTTTTTTTTAAACAAAAGATTCTTCTATTTGAAAGGTCCAAATTTAACTTTTTTTTTTTTTGGTAAATCTTAAAATTAGTTCTCATTACTAAATTAACAAACAATATATATAAAAGAAGTAGTTATGTTTGGTGTTTTCTTTAATGGAATTATTATTATCATTATTCTACTATACTTGATCGAAATTAATCTTGAATTATTGATGATCATTAATTTTAAGATTTATTTAGATATATAGACTAATTCTAGATATTTAAAAGTATAAGAACTAAAAAAGAATGAATTTATGAATTACAGAACCAAAAAGTATTTCAATGGTTTCTAAAAGATTCAAAGTGTTTTTTTTTTTTATTTTATCCCGTCTCCTCCATCCTTATCATAAAGTACACATTGACTTTTCTTTTATATTAGTAAAACTGAGAGCAATAAATAATTGGGGGGGGGGGAGTGGAAACAACTTGAATGGTAGCAATTTATTTGGGTTTATTATAAATGTGAGTTTTTTCATTTGTTCTTTTTAAGTTCGACATTTGAAGTGGTCAAATCTTTAAAAAACGTAACTCTCTTTTTATTGATAAATGTCTGAAAAACTCATATAAACACGTGACAAAGTAATTACACCGCCATTTTCATGAAGGAAATAAGGAAGAAACAGTAGGGAATGAAAATGGTTTTTGGCTTCAGCTTCATATATTGATACTGATTTTTTTGGCTCCAATTGCGGAATTGAAAGCAATAGCAGAGGGAATGAAAATGGCGGTGTCATTTTAATATTGATATATGAGCTGTAAAGCTGTAATCAACTTCAATCCATGTTAGATGTTAATTGTTGTCAGGACTCAGCTGGGTTATGAAAATGAGAACCACAGATTGAGTTGGTTTTCTAACATTATTTATGATTCTATGATTGTATGTTCATTTTCTATTTTTAAGAATGGGAACTTGTTTATTAGGAAAAAAAATATGATGTTTTTAATAAATTATCAGTACAATTCAAATTTTAGAATAATATTTTCCAACATCCTAAATCCTTTTAAACAAATCCACTTGATAATATGATTTAAATTCTCACCAAGAACGAGGACAGAGTAAAAGAAAAATAAATATTCCAGAAAAAGGTCAAATTTTACTTGCGGAAATTTTATATATAAGATATTTTAATTCTAAAAATTTTGGACATGTGAGAGGAAAACTTATAAAATCATAAGTATTCTGTTTTTTATTTATCAGTTCCAATCTTACCGGCGAAAAAATCTCCTAAAGCATAAGATATGTTATCTTCAATTCATATTATATAATCAAATTGCCCATTTAAATAATGAATTCAATTAAAAAATTGTCTGATTATTGCTATTATTTATTGTTTAGATCCATTTTGGTGTTATTGTGGCTCTTTTTGTTAGCATTAAATACTCCTTAAAGTTGATGATGAAAATTTATGTTTTCATTATTTTTGTCATTTATTAAAAGATTTTTTTTTTAGTTCAACTACATTGGGGTGGGGCTACAAAAAGATATGAATTATGTAGAGATGCATACCTAATAGTTGAATGAGTGTTGGGTTTTTGTAGAAACCAAAAGAATAGGTGCACAACTTTTTCCTTTTTTAGGTCAAGACCCATCAATTTTTCTTAAGGCCAAATATTTTACTAGTTTTTTTTTTTTTTTTTTTTTTTTTTTTTTTTTTTTTTTTTTTTTTTTTTTTGTAGTGTTGTAGTACTTGGAAGTCAAGTAACTTTTGTTGGACTATTATAGGATCAATTTATAACACAAGCGAGAGACCTTTTATAATCTCTAAATACAATAGAACCTACTATTGCAGAAGATTGAATGTATTAGTCTCGAGTCTGGAGAGAACCAGTATATTTAATTTTTTGTGTCATTTTCTTTTTTCTTATATCTTTATTTTGCAATTTGTGATTTACTAACTTGTTTGGCTTAAACCTGTGAATGAGAGACTTACAGTAAAGTATTACACCTTTATATTATTGTTTCTTTTTCCCAACTGTGAGTTCCATTAGTTATTTATATTATTTTTGTCATCCCTTAACAGATCCACATACATAACACATGGCAGTGAAAATTTCACTTTTGGTGACAAGCACCTCGTCTTAATTAGAACTAAGCTCTCTAGGTTTAGACGAGAAATTAACTTCCAAGCTCCATGGATATCGGCTTCGGGGAGTTTCTCCATCATGTGTCATGACACGTGGCATCCAAGTGGATGAGTCCACATAAGCATACTATTCCTATGCATAACAAAATAAATCACCCATGATATCATGTGTTTCATCACTTTTTTCATCGTTCCATTCTTTTTGCATACCACCTACTTGGACAAACCTATCTCTCCACATTTTTCACAATATTATGAATATTTTCTAATGTAAATTTAGTTTTTTTTGGTTCATTTGAAATGTCTCTTATTAATATAGATGCTATCATTTACTTCCTGTTATGGGTGAATTTGGACCTAGCTCTAAGAAAGTCAGAATGATAAGAAGCTCAGAGAAGAAACAAGCCCACGGAGGCCCATTGGGCCCGAATTAATCTCTAGGGCTATTCCCTCTCCTAAAAGGGAGGGGAGAACCCTAATTTCAACTATAAATAGAAGAGCCTAATCCCAAGGTAGGGGGACTCAACTAGGTATTTGTTCTCTTCCTGTTAGTTTACTTGCTACACTCATGAACTCCTAACTGACTTAAGCATCGGAGTCGGTGTGGCAAACACCACACCGGTGCTTAGTTTTCTCTTGTTTTGCAGGCCACGTCTTCCCCTTCAACAAATTTACCGTTGATCTCACGTGAAGGTCAGGTGAGTCGCTTGGCCAAATTTTGGCATCAACAGTTGGCGCCGTCTGTGGGGAAGACTACAAATTAGTCAAACTCGATTGTTTTTGCAATAGGAGGAGCTTCATCAAATTCTACGGTGTGGATTTCATGTGGTAACAATTAATATTTGCATTTAAATTATATCACCATCACGCCTGATCAATGAATTACTTTGCTAATACGTCGTTTATGTACATATACGTTGACAAAGAGTAATCGAGGGAATTCCATCTCCCGTTTGATTTTAAACTATTTCAAGCTACCAGACTTTGTGGGCTTTTGTATTTTTAATATATTAGAACTAGTGTCTGTGTCCCCAGCTATTTCATTGTTAGATTGAGAAGATTGGCGCAATTGAAACCCATAGCCAAAGAAAGCTTGCTGGACATTCGACCATAGGAAAAGTGCAAAAAAGAAAGTATTTCAGATTGTTTCCTTTTTTGGTTTCTTGTTAGCCAAGCAAAACCAACACGATTTGTATCAAGGTTTGAAGCCATAACAAGCCGCAATCATCATCTGCTTAAAAAAAAAAAAAAAAAAATCCACTAATGCACGCCAGTTCTCGTTTCTCTCCTGCCGCCTGCAAGTTCCCTTGCTGCCGCTTGGTACCCATGACCAACATGCAAGTGGAATAAAAAACGAAGATTTCTTGAACGAATCTTGCAAATCCCTGGTAATGTTTTTTCCTAGAATATAAGTATAATCTAAATTCTAGGTTTTATTTTTGTCATTATTATTATTTATTTGGTGTTCTTGATCGATATGGATTTGAAAAAATGGATTGAGATAAATCCATGTAGTTTTTAAATGTATAATATTAGAAGTGATTCAAATTAAATGTAGATTTGATTTGCTCTCTAATTTAGAATTTCGATTAGATATTCTGTTGAGGATATTTCTATCAATTGATAATTCATACTTTAGATTGAATTTGTCTGATTTGATCGACTAAAATTATAGATTTGATGTATCTATCATTTTGGTCATTTATTCAATAAATAAATAGACCAACTGGTCATATTTTAAACATCACAATTAAATTTGTTCAGTCCTATCCTATAAAGTTACTTGGACTAAATGAAAAGTCGAAATCAAAATCGACTACATAAATAAGTTATTTATTTACTTGCATAAATTGTTATATGGCACCTTCATATTGCAAAGTTTGTTATTTATTTCTAACTCTGAGTTCAACAATATGGAGTGAAAAATTCAAGGAAGATAGCTCATATTAGCCGAACGAAGGCCTTTACATTGATAGTTCATATTAGCCGAACAAAGGTCTTTACCATTTCATAAGGCTTAAATGTTTTGGGTATGTTCTCTACCTACCCCAGTTTACCATATGTCTATTACTCAATTCATAATTACGAATTTTGATACATTCTCATTACTTTATGTGTATCTATTGATTTATTGAATGCAAACTATTCATAATTTGCAAGCTACTCATGACCTACTTGTATTTTTTATCAATGACTAGTCTTTTCCTCATATCTACATAATGTTATCTACTAACGTTATTTCACGAGGAGGAAAAATGGAGCTCCTGAAAGCCTGAGTAGCTGAGTCAACAAAATGTCATTGGAAGAGTGAAAAAACCTATACTCTCCAAGGCACTTAGCTGAGCCGACAAATGCTAAAAAATGATGATGTTGAAGGTCTCAGTGACAATGACAGAGCCGACATGCAGGGGGCTGAGGCCGATCCTTAGGAGACAATCCTTAGGAGACAGAGGCCCACAAATTCCAATAAGGGAGAGTTATGCGACATGAAAATGCTAAGGTATGTCAACATCGATTACTCAAGCATAACTTTTACTTCGAGAAAAACCTTGCTTGAGTAGGGGGCTGCACAGGGAATATGCTTCCCTAATTAAGTAAAAAACAATCAGAAAGGCAACAAATTTGGCCTCATGACTTTGTGGTCACAAGAACCCATACTCAGTTCCATAAAGAACTTGATCCAGGTATTTATGTTATCTGCATCTCTAAAGACTTAGCATTTTTGCTCATAAACTACTTGACTCTGTTCTTATGTCTAGAATATTATTGAGCAATGATAGTACTTTTTTTAGTACGTGCTATTATTATAATTTTATTGGCTAGAAACTTAATGATACACTCGCTTATGGAAAAGCATAGACTGATCCTTACAGAGGTTGGGTCCTTCATATTTTCAACCTAGCTCTCCAAGACCTCGACTGAGTACACGCACCCTCGAGATGAGATTCCAAGACCTCGACTGAGTGTACGCACCCTCGAGATGAGATTCCAAGACCTCGACTGAGTGTACGCACCCTCGAGATGAGATTCCAAGACCTCGACTGGGTGTACGCACCCTCGAGATGAGATTCCAAGCTTTTCCCCAGAAGAGTGTACGCACCCCTGGGATGACCACGATGCTTGAAGAGAGGCCCGGAAACTTCCTAGGCCTCCCCAAGCTTTTCCCCAGAAGAGTGTACGCACCCCTGGGATGACAACGATGCTTGAAGAGAGGCCCAGGAACTTTCTAGGCCTCCCCAAGCTTTTTCCCCAGAAGAGTGTACGCACCCCTGGGATGACCACGATGCTTGAAGAGAGGCCCGGAAACTTCCTAGGCCTCCCCAAGCTTTTCCCCAGAAGAGTGTACGCATCCCTGGGATGACCACGATGCTTGAAGAGAGGCCCGGAAACTTCCTAGGCCTCCCCAAGCTTTTCCCCAGAAGAGTGTACGCACCCCTGGGATGACCACGATGCTTGAAGAGAGGCCCGGGAACTTCCTAGGCCTCCCCAAGTTTTTCCCCAGAAGAGTGTACGCACCCCTGGGATGACCACGATGCTTGAAGAGAGGCCCGGGAACTTCCTAGGCCTCCCCAAGCTTTTTTCCCAGAAGAGTGTTCGCACCCCTGGGATGAACACAGCACTTGAAGAGAGGCTCGGGAATTTCCTCGGCCTCCCCAAGTTTCCCCAGAAGAGTGTACGCACCCCTGGGATGGACACAACACTTGAAGAGAGGTTGACGCATGCCCTCAACCTCCCCAAGTCTCCAACTGACTGCAGGCACCCTTGGGGTGGAAGACAAGCAAGCAAACAACGCAGAGGAGCTGGTCGGCCTCATGCCAAGGCCGAGGCCGACCATCCAGAGGCCAAGGCCCTCCACCCTCAAAGGCCCAGCATTTTTCCATAGGATTTGACGCATCTCCACAACCTCCTCAAGGCCACAGGTCATCTCAACTCATCTGGTTGGGCACATCTTGCCGAGTCCGAGCACAAACCCTAAAGGTATTCTTCTCTTTACCCAACTACACTTTATGTTTAAATGAAGCTTTGCTTGAAATTGGGGGCTGCAAAGGGGATATGCACTCCCTATTAAACAAAAAGCAAGAGGGGATATGTCTCCCTATCAAACAAAAAGCAAGAGGGGATATGCCTCCCTATCAAACAAAAAGCAAGAGGGGATATGCCTCCCTATCAAACAAAAGGCAAGAGAGGATATGCACTGCCTATTAAACAAAAGGCAAGATGGGATATGCACTCCTTATCAAACAAAAGACAAGAAGGGATATGTCTCCCTGCCAAACAAAAGGCAATAGGAGTTGACCGAGGAGGTTAGAAAATGGAACCGAGACTAACCCTCTGAGGGTTGAAGCTGATCATCTGAAGTTCGAAGAGACCCTCACGATAAAGCATCTAGGGCTAGCCTTGGAATATTTGAACTCAGAAGAACTTATGTAACTGCCCAAGTGAAGTGAAGAGGAAATCAACACACAAATCGACACAAGTGAGAATTATACTCTTAAATTGGGCTTAAGGTGTTTGACTTATAGCAACAGGCCACCCCTGAATCCCAATTCAAAGAGTGGGGGCTTAATGTTATGGGTGAATTTGGACCTAGCTCTAAGAAAGTCAGAATGATAAGAGCTCAGAGAAGAAACAAGCCCACGGAGGCCCATTGGGCCCGAATTAATCTCTAGGGCTATTCCCTCTCCTAAAAGGAAGGGGAGAACCCTAATTTCAACTATAAATAGAAGAGCCTAACCCCAAGGTAGGGGGACTCAACTAGGTATTTGTTCTCTTCCTGTTAGTTTACTTGCTACACTCATGAACTCCTAACTGACTTAAGCATCGGAGTCGGTGTGGCAAACACCACACCAGTGCTTAGTTTTCTCTTGTTTTGCAGGCCACGTCTTCCCCTTCAACAAATTTACCGTTGATGTCACGTGAAGGTCAGGTGAGTCGCTTGACCAAATTTTGGCATCAACACTTCCTATCATGAATCTTCTTCTCTCTCATCGTCAACGTGAATTTAAATATTGATATAATTCATAAAGAAAAAAAGAAAGCCTGAATATATTAGATGAAATTGAATATTATATTTTTATCATTAATTTCAAGTCATCGTGAAAAGAGAATAGAATCTTTTTTAGATCAAATATGTTGGGTCTAGTCTAGTTTTTTTTTTTTTAAATAATAATGTGAGGAATTAAGTAATGTATTAAATTTGTGTGTTGCGTTGAGATTAGAGCTTGTAATTATGTAACCGACAGTCAAATAATGAGGGAAGTGACTTGTGATTGGCTGACTAAACATATGAACATGGAGGCATTGTTTGACCAAGCTAACAGCGTACCACTTCGTGCTACTGCATGTCCTAAAGAGCTTTCTTTTTTGTTACCGTTTACTTTAGGAGGCTCCAAAAGAGGACCATGAAGTGAAGCACCTTGGTTCTCATGTGTTAAGATTTGGAAATTTTAAGGCTAAATTATAAAAAATACCCATAACTATGAGATTTGTTTAAAAAATGCTCCTGAAATTTAAAAAGTTTAAAAAATACCCCTGAATTTTTAAAAAATATTTCAAAAATACCTTTGCCTTTAATTTTTGGATGGAGATCGAGGGAGATTCAAACCATAGACCTTGTGGTTATCAGTACAAGTTTATGCCAGTTGAGCTAAGTTCTTGTTGACCTCAATTTTTACATTTATGATAGATATTGAGGGTTTAATTTTAATATTCAAACTTTAAGGTTCTAATTTTTACACTTTTTGAAAGTTGGAGTGTTTAATTTTTACACTTTAAACTTTAACAAACATCATACTTTAGGGGTGGTTTTTGCAATTTGCCCTTAAATAAAAGTAAACATTTATATAAAACAAGGGAAAAATACACTTTTAGTCCCTAAGGTTTGGATTAGGTTTTATTTTGGTCCCTGAGTTTCAAACTCAACAATTTAGTCCCTCGGGTTTGGTTTTAGTTTCATTTTGATCTCTCCATTAAATTTTCCTTTAATAATTAATGAAATGCTGACGTGGCAAAAAAAATTTATTAAAAAAATTATTTTTCAAGTTTTTTAAAAATATAAATATAATAACCTAATAAAAATATTATTATTTTATTTTTTTCCCCTTATCTCTCCTCTTTTTCTTTTCTTCTTCTTCTACTTCACCAACACCACCACCTTGTCGTCGGCCGTCACCGACCGCTGACAGCCACCGCTCGCCAGCGACCGACGAATTTTTTTCCTTCTCTTTCTTTCTTCTTTTCTTCCTCTTTCTTTTCACTTTCTTAAAAAAAAATAAAAAAGGGATTTTTTTCTTCTTTTTTTTTTTTTTAAATAAAAAGAAAAAGGAAGAAAAGAAGAAAGAAAGGGAAGGGGAGAAAAAATGGCAGTCCGCGGCAAGATAGTGGAAATGGTAAAGAAGAAGAGGGGGGAAAGAAATAATAAAAGTATTCTAATCTTTTCTATTACAATTATCCATCGTGATCGGCCAAAGTGAGCTTAGCTCAGCGGTAATTGACATGTACCCTCGACCATGAGGTTAGAGGTTCGAATCCCCCTACCCCAAATGTTAATTTACTCAACAAAAAAAAAAAAAAAAAAAAAATTATCCATCGTGATCGGTCCTTGTCATAAAGTACGAACATTGAATTTTCTTTTATATTAGTAAAACTGAGCAATAAATAATTTATAGGGGAAAAGAGGAAACATTTGTTTGGATTTATTAGTTAGGCGGTTGGATTTTCCTTTGATGCGTGTAATAAATGTTAGAGTTTTTTCATTTGTTCTTTTTAAGCTCAACCTTTGAAGTAGTCAAATCTTTAAAAAACATAACTCTCTTTTATTGATAAATGTCTGAAAAACTCATATAAACACGTGAAAAATTTTATCATTGCCGACCACACAAAATGGTACAAGTATCACCTAGTGGACAACCATGAAAGGATAAGGTTGTTTTAATAAAGTTAGGGTGTGTTTGATTGGTGATCTGAAAACAAAAATTTGAAAACAAGAGATTCAATAAAAGTATAGTTGTATATTTCATGTTTTCATATATATGTTTGATAGCATATTCAGAAATATGGTCTCAATTTATATAATTGTTCAAAATGTATTTGATAATATATTTATAAACCATTTCCTCAATTCAGTAAATTAAATCCAAAAACATAAAACAGAATATGAATTGCCCTACCAAATAGACTCTTAATGTTTTTAAAATTAATAATATGTTTTTAGAAAATACTTAGGAATATTAATAATGGTTTCTGATTTTTGTATTTCAAAATTTGTGTTAAATAGACAATCACTTTTACTACAAAAAAAAAAATCAAGAATTGTTCTTGGAGAAGGGAAGAGTCCAATTTTGATAAGTGTCCACCTTAAAAAAGAAGAATGATTAGCATTTAAAAAAAAAAAAATCCACATCATGTTTGGAAATTTTCGAACTACAAATCTTTTCATTATTAGTACAAATTTGATATCAGTTGAATGTACTCATATTAACAAAGTATGATTAACATTATTCGTTATCAACATCAAAGTGTTGCCTTTGTCATAATCAATCCAATAACCCTCTACGAAATTACTCTTTCTCCATTTAACGTCACATTATCACAATTTTTTTTTTCTTTTGACACAGTCACATTATCAAAATTAAATACACATAAATTGAAAACATAATTAATATAAATATTATAAAAGTGTGATTCAAAAAAAAAAAATATTATAAAAGTGGCTATGAGTGGAGTAGCCCATCTATCTTATGAATGGAGAGGTCTCCACTAATATTTTTAATGTGGGATCCTCAACATTTTTTTTTTTTTTTTTTTTTTGAATCGAAGTGGGATCCTCAACATGGTGTCTCTTTGGGTTCACCATTCTTGGATCGGATCCCATTTTTTTACCGAATACCCGTTTGAGTTTAATGGACTCTGATACCATATTAGACAACATGGGCTTCTATCTCAAAACCAATTGACAATGAGTGGAGTGACCCTTGTAGCTTATATATTGTGAGGTCTCCACTAATATTTTCAATGTGGGATCCTCAACACTAACAAGTAACCTATTACTCTTTTTATTTTAAAAGTAAAAGGTTCAATCTCCACCCGTGATAGTTGAACTAGAAAAAACATGAAGTATAGGTTAAAAAACATTTTTTATCACTTAATTTTTATGAAAGTAACAACTTAGCCTATGAATATTAGTTTTATTACAATTTAGTCATTTTACTTACCATTTTTGTGACAATGTCTCTAAACTTTAGTATGTAACAATTTAATCTATATTTTTTAAAATTTGTAACAGTTTAATTTCTATCGTGAAATATTACATCAAAATGAAGTTTCAATTTTTATTATGTAACAACTTAGATTCTGTAATTTTTTTTTTTTTTTTGATAATATAGATTCTGTAATTTTAAACACATAGTATCCATAATTAATTTATCAATATTCATACGTAAGAAATCTCATTAAATTTAAACAATGTTTTTCCATGACAAAGTACATGAACTAAATTGTTATATATATATTAAAATTTAAGAACCAAATTATTACAAAATTTAAAGATACAAGAACAAAATTGTTATAAACAAAAATTTAGAGATTAAATCGTTAGAAAGTTTTTTATTTTTTTATTTAATGAAATTATTTCATTTTTTATTACACACAACTGCTTTTTTTTAATGCCCATGCAATCAATGTTTCAGAAAAGGTAAAAAGCCGCGCGAATAGAATTATAAGGATTTATGTTTTTCAAAAAAAAAAAATTATAAGGAATTATCAGGTAAAAAGCCGTGTAAAAAGCCAGGTATTTGTTTGTAGGTATCTTCACACATACTACTATTAAAATATTGATAATCAAGAGAATTTTTTTTTTCTCATTTTCTACCTCTCTCTTAATTGTCAATATATTAATGCAACTAAATATTGTATTATCTTACGTTGATTTCGAAAGATCACGTGATGCACGAGTCGAGTCATCTTCCGGTCTAATTAATATACTTTCCAAAAAAAAAACATTGAAATTATGTAATTTACTATTTTAAAATAATAATTCTAAAAAACATGGTTGCTAAACTTTAAAACAAAGTTTTGTATTTTTCGGAAATTATTTTTACTTTTTAGAATTTTGCGTAGATTACAAAATTGTTTCCCAAACTAGAAATTTATCGAAGCCTTTTCAAATATTTCAAATAACATACATTATTTGAACAACTTTTTAAAATTAAGATTCAATTGCTAAATTTGCTAAACATCTATGTCTATATACTATCTAAATTATCTATTTAATGTTCTAAAATCTCTACACATGTTTTCAATCTTCCCATTGATAAATCTATAAAATATTTAAATAAATATGATATTAAATAATATTTGAATAAAGGTTATAAAATTTCTACCAATCTATCTATATTTACCCTATACTATGACTTAAGGGGATAAATTTCTACCAATCTATCTACCTATATATATATCCAAATGTTCGTACCCTTAAAGATCTATTTTAAAAAAAAAAAATCTTAAAGGATCTATCTAATACAATAAGAAGTCAAACAAATAGGCAGTTGTCCTACATTTTCATATTCCGTGGAGAGTTGAAACATTGTGTAGGAAGGGACCGAAAGGCATTTGATATACTAAAAAGTCCAAAAGGGTCACACTTGAATATAAATGTTTTAAGATAAAGTTTTCTCCAAAAATAAAATGTTTAAGTTGTGGCAAAAAGTACATATGCACGTAAGTCAAAATTCACACATTCCTCGTTTATTCTTTACATTTCATTTCCAATAATTTCACAAAAAAAACACAACCACACACGTATACATTTCAATGTAAGCCGACTTTGGTATAGAGTTTTTAGACATGTACATTACTTTTGACTAAAACTCAAATTGATTTGTCAAAAGTGAACATAGTTTACGATAACGGACATGTACATCAACCAATAAGTCAGGTTTGAATCCTTCAACCTCAAATGTTGCTGAACTTATCCAAAAAAAAAAAAAAAAAAAAAGAACTTAGATTGATTTGTCTAGCGTTGAAAGTAAATTACAAGGAAATTTTAACCACTTCAAAGAATCTTGCTCTTCCATTGAGCTTTCAAAAACTTACACTTTATCCTATTGTATTTTTACACATTTTATTGTATTTTTACACATTTTAAGTTTAGAATTTACCAAACACTTATTTATTTCATATTACAACTGACTTTTTTAAAACAACATTTGACCATGGTTATTATTTAAAAGCTACACCACAATGAGAGGAAATGATTTTTGATATTTATTAGAACAAAATGGACTCGTATAATTTTGTTGAGAAAAAAAATATTACAGGATCTCTTAATTGTACTCGCATAAATTAACTTAATTGGTCAAAAGCCTATTTACCATTGAACTGATAATATCATCAATAGCACTATATTCATACCAATAAAAAACCACTATATTCATTAAAGTATTACAATTTAATATATAAATTTGAAGAAGAAGACGAGGAGGAAAAAATAGATGGGGTCTTTATGGAGAAAATAGCTCAATGTAACGAGGAAAGAACATATTTTTCTTTTGATAACCATAACCGTCCTATGACCGTGATGTTCAAACAATCATCCATTTCTTTCTCTCTTCAACTGTATCTATGATAAAAATAAAAATACTTTTCCTAATTTTTTTTTAATTCACGAGTGTCGATTATTCTCATAAGACAACCGTCTGACCCTACTACATTTGGTTGTCAAGAAACACGTAGGATATTAAATCCTAGGTAGGTGCCCATCATAGATTGAACTTATTTCTTTTAAATCCTCTATTTTTTCTATGACGACCACCGGACCCATCCATGATGGTTAAAAATACTTTTCTAGTTTTAGATACTAAAAAAGGAAGGTTCAAAATACAAGAATGGAAGCCAAAGAGATGGAGAAAATATAAATATTCAACAATCATTATCATCCTAAGCTTCACATTTAACTTAAAAAATTCAACTGTCAAACTCCTTATGCCAACATCACTTGGAAACTAAAACTCAAGAGAACCTGTCTTCGAGGACCCAGAACAACTCCCAGTAGAGCCATATGAGCTCCCGCTTGAACCATCAATAGGTGCTTGATTTAGACATTCTAAAACCAAAAACCTTCTCTTTTGCAGCTTTATAGAGAACGTAGTCGCCTCAAGTATCTTTGGGACCTGCAGTCCGATTTTGAATCAATAAGCATGATTAAAAACCAGCTAAAAAGGAGATATCAACCATAAAGGAAAATAAACCAACCCCTTAAACCATTAAACCAACCCAATTAATGATGCATATCAAACCCAATAGGAAATAAATAGATTAGAATGGTATCTACGGCTTTAAGAGTCAAGAAAAGATAACCATTCAGAGCTACTCGCACATATTGCAGTAAATCATACTGTTGCTAGAATACAGCAGCATAACTCAGAGTCAGCCAATTGCCACATGTATGAACGAAAATCAATAGAAATATGCAATACAATGAAGCAGCTAGTATTGGAAGAAAATTTTGCACAAGAACGCATTTTCCCCATTCGGTTCATTCCTAAGTTTGTGTATGCGTACCTGCGTATTGATTTGAGCTACTTTATGCACATTGAGAAGGCCAACCATGTCTTGGTAGCCAGTGAGGAGCTTTGCTAATTCCTTATCCTCATCTGCAATAATTTTTAGTCAATATCTAATGATGCTCGAGACAATAAGGCAAATTGATTTGCTACGTCTAAACCTGGGATTGCTCTGACAGAAAGCAAGGTATCTGCCATGTGCTGCCATCTTTTAGAGAAGGACGGCAAAAGAAGGGAAGGTGAAAACGTCACTACAGCTACAGCATTTGAGGACCTTAGCATGCTTTTCAGAGACCTTAAAAAGGAAAGCATTTCCCATTCCTGCAGCTCCAGTTTGACAACAAGGGCTCAAATGACCAAGTAAAAGGAAAACAATTGTGTTAAACTTCAAATTATAAACAAAAGTTCTTTTTAATCTGGTAAGAGTGTAAGACGTTTCAAATCTTCCGTAGAGGAAAGTATGCACAGAGTTTTATCAATTTAATGGAACTTAGTAAACAATCATTATAATGTGTCAATGAACATAAATTTAATGTGTCACTAACCATGTTGGAATGATTACATTGTGGAGCACATAATGATTGAATGGCAATACGGCCAACGGAGGATATATTGCCATCATTTCTGGAATTGCCACGTGACATCAAAGTAAGTACAAAGTAATAAAGGATGATGATCATCCAGATAAAGGAACGTGCATTCACACATTGAAATATGTCACAAACAAAATTTAAAACAAACTTCAGACTACCCCAATTGACAGATTCACCTTTTCTTTTCCCATTTATTGTCTTATTTAAAATAAGACGTTCATGTGCAAAAATAAGAGAATGCACAGGTTGTAGAGCAGTACAAATGAAAAAAGGGCCTCAACAAATATCCAAGACACTATACAACAATGTACAAGGGACAAAGTCATCCATCCACATTAGAATATCCTCCAATTATTCACATTAAATAAATAAAATTATTAATTCAGTCCCTAATTTCAGGCATTATACCAGATAGATTCCACCCCTCACACTAGCAAAGATGTCTACTTGAATGCCAAATCTGAAAATGGGATAAACTATAGATGAAATTCAGAATAGTTCATTTCATATTGGCCTAAAGTTCTTGCTCTTGTATTTGTAGGTAGAAAATGAACTCTGGTGGTTACGATGGGCAAAAACTACATTTCATTAAAACACTACATAATGCAATTTGATGCCCAATTATGTTCCCAAATCCCAAGCACCTCTACATTGGATAAGAAGATCCCATTTCTGTTTATCAAACTTTCCCCAAATACAAAAGAAAAGGTCTCAATCCAACTATTTCCATCTCCAGCCACTTCAAAAACAGGTAAGCACTTTTTTTTTTTTTTTTTGGATATCCATGAGTGTTCAGGCTAGTAGGATATTAAATCCTAGGTAGGTTCTTTCAAAAAAAAAAAAAATCCTAGGTAGGTGGTCATCATGGATTGAATCCATTTCCTCTAAGTCCTTTATTTTTTCTATGACCCTTATTGACCACTAGGGCCAACCCATGATGGTTCAGGTAAGCATTTCCTTTGTTACGTCAAATGAGAATATTTGCTAGACATCTTTTACAATAAATTCATAAATCTAATTTACAAACTTATGCAATGACTTAAATAGATGTATTTTAGGAGGAGGAAATTGAGGCAAACATTACCTTGGAACTTGTGATAGGAATGTGGCACAACGATCACGCAAAGTAGAAAGACTAGAAGAATCTAGTATACTAACACATTCCACATGCTTCCCAGTGAAAAAATGTCTGTCAAAGGGCCTTCGCAAATCAAAGTCATTGCAAAACTCGTATTTACTATCTGTACAAACATTAAATAATTATCTCCAATAACAATAATATCGGATCCATGTTAAACTTGTGTCAGGGAGAGTGAACCATTATTTAGGCCGGGGGTTTGGGGAAAATGAATAGATTTCAAGATACATTTTTTAACATATATCTAATGGAAGATCCAACCACGCAATTGAATTGATATTTGGATACTGCACAAGAACAGATCTTCCATCCTTGTAAATGGAAAAGGGATAAAGTCTCGGGAGGTAAAATACTAGAAGGAATGCAAGAAACACGAACTAAATATATATACTGCAGAAAGTTATAGTGAAAGTTGTACTTTTTCCCATAAGACTTCACCTTCACCATAATATGCACAAGCAGCTACACCACAAAATTAACACAAATCATTGGTTGTTGTTCATTGAGACCAACATCAGGCAAAAACTATTAGGCTGAGGTCTCAGTAAGCTTACCCATGGCATTGATGCTCTCTTGGCTGTCGCCGAAATACTTCTTATATTGCCAAGCAATCCTTAAGCCCTTCTCCTGAAATGTATCCAGCCAGATTTTATATCTTTCCATTCAAATCCAAAAGCAAAATAATTGCAAAATTTAATGAGAAGCAGAACACCTGTTCGGCAGAACTGTCACGAGATTTGTCATCTTTTGATGTCCCTGGACTTGGCAAAGTACCCAGGAATCCTCTTGGGTCTCTGGATGGACTAGCATAAAGTAGGGGCTGGTTGTGAACAAGTCCCTGAGACATAAAATTCCGCAATAAAAGCATGTGATGAGGAGCTTCTGCATCTTCCATCACCAAGACCAAGCTTCCCAAAGGAAACCCACCACAAAGAATCTCTGCAACCAAAAAAATGGGGAAATTGAGGCTAGACCCAATGTAGAATATGAGTATAGAATACAACTCTTCAACATTTCAATTCCCATCAATTCTGAGTTGATGAATATGATGCATAAAGTACTGTCAAGGTCTGGTATTCCGGATGAGATGAATGTGGTGCCATTGGGACCATGTTTAAGTCCTGGCGTCTGAGATGAATGTGCAGAAGAAAAGTTGCGTGAGAAGCTGCTTGTCCTAGGCTTTGTCGCCGCCATAGCTGGTAGCTGGGTTAGTGCTCTACAGTTTTGAGCAAAGCAACCCAAAAAAAGGTGGCTTTATGGTCTACTCAAGTCAATGAAGACCCCGAAAGCTGCAATTAACCGTCTTAAAACATAAGAACGTGAAAATACTATATTGATTGTATAGAAAAAGAAGAAAAGGGCGTCGACGAAGCAAGAGCAGAAATGAGTAAGAGATGTTAAATTCAAAGTTAAAAATTAAAAGTTGAACAAGAAATTCTACTTGAAATTCTACTTGCATACATAAACAAATTTGTGTAGCTTCAAATCAAATTCATGTTCATGATAAAAAAAACTACCATTATTTTGAAGTATACGTCTAAAAAAAACCTCAAATCAGTCCCAGAAATCATCGCAAGTTCAAATAAATTCATATTGGCTTTTCATCGAACACTTGGTCGGCAATACACAAAAGGAGACTCATTTACCACGCCACCACGAGAAAGCTAGAAAAATTGGGGAATAAATCTAAAGATTGGTTATGGGCCGGCTTCAGCACAAAGATACACATACCTCAAATGCAGTGATCAGGGTTGTATTTCCCTCCAAGCAGAAGAAGTTGACAACAGACAAAATTGGCGGGAGCGAGAACTCGGTTCTTCTCAGTTTCGAACCCACTTCGTATTTTCAGCAATAAAGCCCTGTACGGACGCCTCATGCCTTCCAAGTCTCCCTTATACGGAGGGTGGGGCCCATTCCAATGAAAAAAAAAAGGCTAAATTATAAAAAATGTCCCTGAACTATGGGGTTTGTTTCAAAAATGCCCCTGAACTTTCAAAAGTTTCAAAAATACCGCTGAACTTTGAAGAATGTTTCAAAAATACCCTTGCTGTTAATTTTGGATGGAAACCGTTAAAGTTTGAGTTTCAAAAATACCCTTGAACTTTCAAAAAAAATTCAAAAATACCCTTATTGAAAAATGATTCTTCTTTTTTCCTCCTCTCTCGCCGTAAATTCTTTCTCCATGAAAATTAATGCAAAACTTTGCTTATAAAGGTTGTGTGCAACTCAATACCAAATAAAAAAAGACTTTGAAATCAAGTTTTCTCTTTTAAAAAGCGTAAAGAAGATAAGTGTGAGAAAACAACATATATATGTATATATATATTATTTCATTTTTTGCTCTCTCTTTGTTTGTGTATCTTAATGATAAGAAGAAGAAATGTTTATAAGACGGTGGGTTTGGTCCAATTTATAAGATTAATCAATCAAAAGTTTTATATATGATTTTGTTCTTATTGATATTTAAGAATTGTTAGAATCCTTATACAACAATAGTTTCATTTATTTTTCTTAATAGGAATATAGAGAAAGCTATGAAATAATATTGAAAAGACTACCAACACATGTAGAATTTCAAGAACAAAACAAAAGTCATCTTGAAGATTCGATACGAAAATCTAGCCAAGTGCTTTGGATGTGTTGAAAGAGAAAGAAAGCTCCTAGATTATGAATACATGACAAATAAGTAAAGTTTGTCATTAATTTTTGGAAGAAGAGTTAATCTACGGTGGGAGAAGGGAAAAAAAAGAACCATTTTTCAATAAGGGTATTTTTTATTTTTTTTTTTAAGTTCAAGGGTATTTTTGAAACTCAAACTTTAACGGTTTCCATCCAAAATTAACGGCAAGGGTATTTTTGAAACATTTTTCAAAGTTCAGGGGTATTTTTGAAACTTTTGAAAGTTCATGGGCATTTTTGAAACAAACCCCATAGTTCAGGGGTATTTTTTATAATTTAGCCAAAAAAAAAAAAAAACCCTCCCACAAGAGATTCTAGATATCTATCAAACAAGATAATGAGAAAATTAAGCTCCATAACCATTTGGTTTTTTATTTTTTATTTTTGAAAATTAAACTTAAAAACACTACTTCAAACTATTAAGTTTCTTAGTTTTGTTATATATATTCTTCCATGTTTTAAAAAACCAAGCTAAGTTTTGAAAACTAAAAAAAAATAGTTTTCAATTTTTTTTTATTATTATTTTTTTTTTGTTTTTTGGAATTTTGCTAGGAATTCAAATGTGTCTTTAACAATGATGAAAACAATGGTAAGGAAATTGAAAGAAAACAAGTTTAATTTTCAAAAACCAAAAACCAAATGGTTATCAAACGAGACCTTAATTTTTATCATCGGTTCAATTTCCATCAATTTACTCACTAATTTGAACATGAAAATAAAGTAAATAACAAAACAAATAAACTTATAACTATAAGTGGAAGTAGTGTGCCAACAAGAGCATAGCTCAGTCGACATAAAATTTGTATCACGTTGTAAAAAACAAAAGGTGGAATTGGTGTTTATAGACTTAATTTTCAAAAACAAAATAGTTATAAGGGTGACCTTAGTTTTTTATATTTTGGTATTTTTATTATTTTTTTAATTTGAAAAGCAGTATTTTAAAATTATACACCGTTATTTAGTAAAATATTAAATGTGACAGATAACATTGCTACAATGACACGATTCTTGGGATTTAAAAAAAAAAAAAATTGTTGGGGAACTAATAGTAGTTTAGAAAATAAATAAAACCATGTAAGAGAGAAAAAGGTTGACATATCTATTTAAGAAAACTTTAAAATCGACATCAAAATTGTTTTTTTTTTTTTTTCCTTCCTCCCTTTTAAATTGAATGAAACCAAACCAGGGTATGTTTGGTTTAAATTTTCAAGTGTTTAATTTTGAAAAGAAAAAATCATTTTGGAAAATTTTCTAGTGATTGACAACCACTAAAAATGACTCATTAAAAAATAAGATTGAGAAATAAACTTTTTTGAGAGAAACACTTAAAACTAAATTTTGCAAAAAGAGTCTTTCGTATATCATAACTTGTGTATGAAAACACTTATGAAAAGATGTAACCAAACATATAAGTGTTTAAATTTTAAACAATTTTTATACAAAATGTTTTAAAATATAGGCTAAATTATAAAAAATGCCCCTGAACTATGGAGTTTGTTTCAAAAATGCCCCTGAACTTTCAAAAGTTTCAAAAATACCCCTGAACTTTGAAGAATGTTTCAAAAATACCCTTGTTGTTAATTTTGGATGGAAACCGTTATAGTTTGAGTTTCAAAAATACCCTTGAACTTTCAAAAAAATTTCAAAAATACCCTTATTGAAAAATGATTCTTCTTTTTTCCTCCTCTCTCACCGTAAATTCTTTCTCCATGAAAATTAATGCAAAACTTTGCTTATAAAGGTTGTGTGCAACTCAATACCAAATAAAAAAAGACTTTGAAATCAAGTTTTCTCTTTTAAAAAGCGTAAAGAAGATAAGTGTGAGAAAACAACATATATATGTATATATATTATTTCATTTTTTGCTCTCTCTTTGTTTGTGTATCTTAATGATAAGAAGAATAAATGTTTATAAGACGATGGGTTTGGTCCAATTTATAAGAGTGATCAATCAAAAGTTTTATATATGATTTTGTTCTTATTGATATTTAAGAATTGTTAGAATCCTTATACAACAATAGTTTCATTTATTTTTCGTAATAGGAATATAGAGAAAGCTAGGAAATAATATTGAAAAGACTACCAACACATGTAGAATTTCAAAAACAAAACAAAAGTCATCTTGAAAATTCGATACGAAAATCTAGCCAAGTGCCTTGAATGTGTTGAAAGAGAAAGAAAGCTCCTAGATTATGAATACACGACAAATAAGTAAAGTTTGTCATTAATTTTTGGAAGAAGAGTTAATTTACGGTGGGAGAAGGGGAAAAAAAGAACCATTTTTCAATAAGGGTATTTTTTTTTTTTTTTTTTTTTTAAAGTTCAAGGGTATTTTTGAAACTCAAACTTTAACGGTTTCCATCCAAAATTAACGGCAAGGGTATTTTTGAAACATTTTTCAAAGTTCAGGGGTATTTTTGAAACTTTTGAAAGTTCAGGGGCATTTTTGAAACAAACCCCATAGTTCAGGGGTATTTTTTATAATTTAGCCTAAAATATAATGCACTGTTGAAAAACATTTAAAACCAAACGGGCCCTAACTAAAACTAAGGGACCGTTTGGAATACATTTTAATTTAAATGTTTTTCAATAATGTATTTAAAAAAAACATTTTGTATAAAAATTGTTTAGAATTTAAACATTCATATGTTTGGTTACATTTCCTAAGTGTTTTTATACACAAGCTATTGTGTGTTTAAAAACTCTTTTTAGAAAAGTTGGTTTCAAGTGTTTCCCTCAAAATGAATTATTTCTTAATCTCATTTTCTAATAAGTCATTTTTAGTGGTTGTCAAACACTCGAATTTTTTCCAAAATGATTTTTTTTTTTTTCCAGAATTAAACACTTGAAAAGTTAGATCAAACACACCCTAAATTGAGTATGTTCTCCAAGCCTGGAGAGTAGGAGACCTACATAATGGAATAAGATGTACCATGATAAATCTGAGTTTAACAAACTCATAACTCGGGATTATATTCAGGTAAAACTGCTAATTACACATGGTTCGACTAAACTAACTCGTGCTCTTCACCTTCAAACTATGAACTAAAATACCCCTACTTTAGATTTTGATATGTTGTTTGGACTAACCAACAATGATCTACTATGATGTGTATCATTATTAAAAAAAACAAAAAACAAACAAACAAACACACCAAAAAAAATGCTCTACTATGATAATATGTGAGTTGAACGATAGACAGTAAAAATAAATTAGCTAAATATTTATTCGAATCCCTATCGAATTGGATATTTTTTCAAATTAGTTTTTATAATTTAAAAAAAAATATATATATCAATTTGGGTTTTGACGTTGTAACATTTTTTTTGTTTCAACCATATTGTTAGAAAAATAAAATTTAGAGAAAAAAAACAATTTTGTTATCAGGTTGTATCAAATTGAACTATGTTGTAATTTTCTTCCTCTAATTCACCCACTAATTTTAACAAAAAAAAAAGTGTAAAAATCTTCTTAAACTAATTAATTTCAGATAGATTTATAACCCGTGCACAAATTAATTTGCCAAAATTCACAAGTTCAACAAAAAAAAAAAAAAATCTAACTCACTAATGTAGTTCTTTTTCTAAAATCTTATCAATTTAATATTGTACACATGGTTTATAGTTCATTGAATGCATACGAGAAGAATATTTATAAGGATATTTGTAGCGGTAACTTGTTAGAAAGCTAAAATTACAAAATTTATATACTTAAAATTTAGAATATATCTTATGTGTAACCTAATTCCAACTCTATCTCTTGTGTTAACCAAGTGTGATGGTATATTTTTGTTATTATGAATTTTATATAGACGTTATGTTAACTGCATTGGAAACAAAATTGCAATACGAATAGTAAGAGAGAGGACACGAAGCGGGGCAGAGCAGACCACCCTGGCAGAGGGGTTGGGTTGGGTTTATTATTTAGCACTAGCAGTGGGCAGAGTCAGAGTCAGAGACAGAGCACGCTTAGCCGTACTCTTGGAGGGCGATGATATCGAGACCAAAAAAACCAAAATTTATCCTTTGGATAAAGCTCTGAAATCAACAGTGAGTGTGTGAATCCTGATGGCGATTCATCATATTCATTCGAACTCATCTTCTATCAATCTAATGAGGATCAAAATGTCTCGTTATATCATCATCCAAACCCACTAAAGGACACATTATTCATCAAAATGATAGCATCCTATCCTAGCAATGGAATCTCCTCCTTTTTCAATATATATGTTTCTCTAGATTATTGCCAATAGAAGAAAACAAGTTGGAACGTTTTTATTTACAGTGTCAAAGGCTCGTGTAAACTGGTTCGAAATCTATGAAGGTTAAATAAAAGAGAGCGAGGGAGAGGTGCGAGGGGACACATATTGGGTTGAAAAGGGACTGTACATGGAAAGGGAAATAGACAAAGATGCTGGGATTGGCACAGTGTCTCTCTTCATGCTGAGACAACTTTGCCATTTTGTTTGATAATATTTTCCCCTACTATGTTCACGGAGTTTTAAGTTTGTGTGTATTCCAACTTTCTAATAGCTTCTGAACCAACAAAACATTCCGGATAGGATGAATTTCTAAACTTTTAATTTTATGTACTGTTGATATATTTAAAATTTTAAAAATAGTTAATCAATTAAATATAAAATTGAATTATAGGTCGTCTAATGGAACCTCGAGCATTTAATTTTGTATTTAGTATGTTTGTGAATTTTAAAGTTTTCAAATAGGTTAAGACCTTGTTACTTAAAAAATTGAAAATTTAAGGATATATTATTGGACACAAAATAAAAAGTTTAAACTTATTTGACACTTTTTAAAAAGTTGCTATACTAAACTTATAATTTAAAATTTTAAAAAACTTCGTTATTAACACGCGACACACACACGCACGTATGAGTTTTTGGTGCATGATTATATAACACATTAATTTTCGAGTTTAATTGATGTGGGGGACAATGTCCGTGGCTTCTAATTTAATTTACCCTATGTCTCTTTTGAATCAAGGTGATTCTATATCTATAACTTTTCCAAAAAAGAAAAAAAAATAAAAATCAAGGTGACTCTATATCATGACTCTATTAATTAACTGGCTGTTTTACTGTTTTTCCTCTTACTTTCTTCTGTTTTCCTTTACTTTCTACTGAAAAGAAAAAAAGGAAAAAAATTAAAACTCCAATAAACTACATTAAATGCATGCAATATTGTGATTTTTTTATTCTCATGTCTGAAATGTAAAATGAAAACTAACTAAATTCTGCTATTCTCAAGACTCCAAGGTATTACAACTCAAAGTATAGGATAGGGAGTTCAAATCCTTAAGATCAATTCAGCAGGGAAAAAGAAAACCTAAAACTTTAAGGATGGTTACAAACATTGAATAATTTATAATTTTCAAATTTATGGTTTATTGCCTTTTTTACTCATAAAGAATATATAACTTAGCTTTTTTTCTTGTGTGGTGGAGAGTAATTGCGCCTAGCATTCCTTTCCAAAAATAATAATTTTAAGTAAAACATGGGCTATGAAAGTACTTGAGAAAAATGTTGTCTAATATTTTTTAGGACATCCAAACGCATCTAAGTGCATGGTTTTTAATTTCGTAAACCAATATTGTTTATAGAAAAAAAAATTAAAATATTTTTAATTGATGAAAAACGCCTTTTTGGTCCTTCATAAGCATTTTAAAATGAGAATTTGTTGTAGGTGGCAAATAAGAATTATATGATTGCAAAAACAACACAATGTAAAAAAATTGAAAATATAGCAAAATCTATCAGAGTATATTACTCTTTCGATTATAATGTCAGTTGAACTATGCTCTTGTTGACAATGAAAAATAAAAATGTATTTTATGTTTTTAGGTTTTCAATGTGTTTGGTAGACAAAATTAAATTTTGAATCTCAATTTAAATCGTTAAAATGTGTTTAATAACATACAAACATAAACAATTAAAACACAGTGGCACTACCAACTAAATATTCAATCTATATTTAAATTTTATCAACAAAAGCATAGTTTGTAGTATACAATTGGTGTTATTATTGTCAAAGTGAAATAATATTTCAGCAGTAATTGGTGTTACAAATTTTTCCACCCCAAATGTTGTTGAGCTAAAAAAAATGGTATAATTATCATTTCACAGCATCATGTTTTATTATTATTATTGTTGTTTTTAAACAAACGAGTCTATAAAATTGTCAACCGCTCCTTTTTCTTGATGATGAGTTTTTCAATTTTCAGATATAAAATCTAAATATACTTAAAATATATTTTTGTTTGAACAAAAATATACTTAAAATATTAATTATTAATTAAAAAATGTAGATTCCAAAATTATTTTTACTATTTGAAACGCACAATCCAAAAACAATATGAAGAAGCAAGTTCACCAAATTCACTCGATTCAATGAACCTCAAAACACAAGAAGTAGAATCATCAATATACCTTAATTTTATACGGCGATGTAATTTTCTTTATCTCGGTCTCTCATGAAGTTCAATATTAATATTCCAATCAGATCTCAGAAAAACGTAAAACTGTGCCATTTAATTTAGAAAATCAGAGAAGAAGAAGCTTCCTCTTTGATGAAAATCACAGGCAGCCATCAACCTCCTTTTTCTCTTCCCTCTCTTGTTTCCCATGCATGACTCCCCCATTTATTTCTCTTTGCCATCTGCACTACGAAACTCAACAACCCCGACCGCTCTCCCCCAACTATTTTCTGCCCATCTTCTTCCACCATTTTTTTTTGTTGGGTTCCTAATTAAAAAGCTCAGTTTCGATTGGTAATTCAAAAGCTGATCGATAATATGTTGCCGGAAAGTGATCTGGCGAGGCCGAGAACCGCAACCAACGACGAAAAACTCACTCCCGGTGCTTGCCGGCCGAAAAATGCTCAGTCGAAACCGCCTGCGGATCATCAGGCGCTCAAATGTCCTCGCTGCGACTCGCCCAACACTAAGTTCTGTTACTACAACAACTACAGCCTCACTCAGCCCAGGCATTTCTGCAAGACCTGCCGGAGATACTGGACCAAAGGTGGGGCCTTGCGCAACGTTCCCGTCGGCGGCGGCTGCCGGAAAAACAAGAAGGTCAAATCGTCGTCGTTGAGGCTTCCGTCCAGTGACGACTCCGGTTCGTCTAACCCGGAAATCGGCCGGTTGGGTTTCTTCAACAGTCTTTCGTCGGTTCAGCTCGGTGGAAATTTGCCGTTTTCCGCCGTCGTCCACAA
Organism: Luffa aegyptiaca; assembly: GCA_017139565.1. NCBI lineage: Eukaryota > Viridiplantae > Streptophyta > Magnoliopsida > Cucurbitales > Cucurbitaceae > Luffa > Luffa aegyptiaca. Next base: position 48,473,249 of record CM029398.1, read on the forward strand.
CGCTCCGGCGACGGGTCTGTACGATCAGTTAGGTGTTTTCTCTCTCGAACAATCCAGAAGCTCGAATTCCTTCGTTTCTTCGACTGGAACTGGATTTAATTCGCTGAATGTGGACACGAGTCTCGCGTCTTCGATCGAATCTTTGAGCTCCATTAACCAAGACCTCCACTGGAAACTGCAGCAGCAAAGGCTGGCTATGATGTTTGGATCAGGAGACAACAACACCGCCGTTAATAAGAACAGGGGAATTTCCTCTCCAATTGCTCTAGAAGATCACAGCCAAGAATTGAATCCAGGGTCATTTAGGAATCTGGAGATCTCGAAACCGGAGGCTTGCAAGTCTTCCGATTTCAATAATGCAAGAAAAGAAATCGTGGCCGGAGGAGATTCCGCGGCGGCCGATGAGTGGTTCTTTGGGGACTCATATGCCTCCACCTCAATGACGGTGACCACGGCGGGTGCGGCGGCAGCGGGATATAACTCCGGCGACAGCGCCGCCGGGTGCGATGGTGTTCAAGAGTGGCACGATTTGCACCAATACAGCCATTTACCATAGACGACAAGGAGGTAAACCACCATAAAGAAATTAAGAGTTTAATGTTATGTTAAAACCAAGCATTGATATATAAGGCAGTGTTTGAGATGAATTTTCAGCCGGTTGATTGTCGTAAAATACAAAACAGAAGTGCAAATGAGTTGTAGAATTCAAATTCTTAGAAACCTCAAATCATCTTGAATTACTTCTATTCAAGTGGGTTTAATTGAATCCATAATAACTCAAAAATTAAACTTTGATGTTCTCAACCTTCACGTCTCTATTCCACAACTTTTCTAAAAAAGTTCAATGAAGTGAAGCTTCTTAACGACATTTAACCTAATTGAACTGTATCTTCTTTAGTCGAAGAGTTACGATTGATATTGAATCATGGATCTTTGAAATGGTAATTATATCTAATTATACTTGAATTAGTAACTAATTGAAATATGTTTGAAATCGAAACTTTTTTTTTTATCCTACGTGAAGTACATTCCAAAATTCCCATTTTGCTGAGTTGTGAAAAGATGATTCAATGTATTTAGTTGTAGCATTGCAGCTGATTCCCTCCATGGAATGGTCGATACAATTTTGTACATTTAGTGGTATAAAATAAAACAAGAATGTTCAGTCTTCTCCAAAATAAAAAAAAATAAAAAAGAAAGAAAGAAAGAAGGTTCAGCGCTCGAAACAAACAAATTTCCTTTTTAAGTTGTGGGCGTTGAAATGGACGGTGGAGATTAAATTAATTTCCATGAAGATGTTGCTTTCCGTCCATGGTGTCGGTATGGTTAATATTACGTGTCGTCGTCGTGGCATTGCCGTTGTAACGTTTTGTGGATTTGTTGTTGCATGCATGCATTGCAGTGGGCTGCGTTGATACTTTCGGCAAAAACGCGTCTGCCCCGCGCGTTATGTGCATTTTCAAGGCCTTTTCCTTCCACTGTCTGTAGTTGACTTTAGGGTTAATCAGTTACGAATACCATAAATTGTTTCTTTCCCTTTGCCCTTTTTCCAGATAGTTTGTCGTTGGGATTATTTTTCTTTTTAATATTGACAAATTATTAACAGTGTTGATGATCAAATTTCGTTAGGTAAATTACCTTTGCTCCACGTGATAATCGACAGTGAATTTGTTTGAGAGTGGGGGAAGACGTGGCCTGCAAAAGAGAAAACCTGCACACCGGTGTGGTGCTAGCCACACCGCCTTCGATGCTTAAGTTAGAAAATGGAAGAGGAGAGCAAGGGAGTAAGAGTAGAGAGTTCGGGGTCCCTTTCTTCAGTGGCGAAGAGGGGTATAAATACCTTCTCGTGCTCCTAGGGTTTTTAGGAATTCAGAGGCGTTTCGGGACAAACCAGGCGGAACCGGGACGGCCAGAGGCAGAAGGGACCAAACGGAGTTGGACGGGCTCGGCCTCAGCCCTGAGCCTCGGCCTCGGTCTTGGGCCGAGGCCGAGCAAGGGGTCGGGCCAAAAACCCGGCCCCTTCGGTCTTGGCCCGTCCCACTTGCCGGTTTCGCCTCCTGGGTCCATCTCCCAGTCCGATTTTTCCCCGGTTGTCCTCGTCAGCTCCTTGTACATCCGGGTGGTCCAAAATTGCCTATAACAAACAGTTATTTAAGAACACAGCATTGTTTTTTTTTTTTTTTTTAACAACTAAGAACACAGCATTGTTATTTGTTTTCTTTGAGCTACTAAAAAATATTGAACACAAATGATCGTAGTTGAATTTTCTCGAATTTATTTCCTGTCTTAGATAGCTACCTCAATGGAAGCACTCGAAACAAAAGAAAAGAGGGGTTCTTATTTTACGCGAAGGTTTTGTATTTCACTTGAAGTTATATATATACACACACATACAATATTCTATCCGTTCTTTGTCTTAAAAAAAAAAAAACCTATCCGTTCCAAAACATTATCATGAATAATGTCGTCAGATGTTCTCAATGTCATTAAAACCGATATTACGTCTATTTGAGAGGTTTCGTCTTCGTAAAATATTCACTTGTTTTAAATCACAACTCACATTCTATCTTATCTGTGACGTTTGAGGATATGAGAGGTACATGAATGAACCGAGACCCACATTCAAATGAAACAAATCCTGAATACATGAAAGTATGAATAAGATAAACTTAAAAAATTGATAGATATTACCTATACCAATAATGTGCACATTTTTTTTTTGTGGCTCAATTATAGGAAATTTAAATATTATCTTGTTAATTGAGTTATTTCTAATTATTATATTAGAAAAAACTCAATCATGATAATATTTAAATTTCTAAACTTCACTTAATTTATTAAAAATATTTTTCTTGTAAATATGAGGTTAATGTTTTTTGTTTTTGTTTTTGTTTTTGTTTTCTAAACTTTATTTATTTATTTTTTGAAATATTTAATATTTCCATAAAAGTTTATACCACATCAACCAGTTTGATAAAAGATGTTTTTAATATCTTGCAAATGCTAATAAAAATCTATCCATATTTTATTCTTGAAATCTAATAACCTTAGAGTGCAAGGAAAATGCAGAAATTTGTTTATAAAAAAATGAATGTACGAGAATAAAAATGGAAAACTAATAAAGAGCAGTGTATAACTATTAACTATAGATATAGAAACATGGCCTACCATCTGAATTATATAAGATAATGTTTTGCAAAAAAAAAAAAAAAGCAGAAATAAAAAAGAAAAAGTAAAAAACCAGACTCTCTTAACCGGATCAGCCATTGACTGCACGGAAGAAAGGCCTAAGAATAAAAAACATCCAATCACCCACATTCAATAGCGCGCGTGAAAAACACTGATCAATCATCAAATTCCACGATGCCTGATTTCGATACGTCTTTCACACGCGACCTAATCAATCGCGTGGTACTGGTTCCCGTCTCTGAACTCCGGTGCAAGGGCGTCCAAGCCTGTTAAAGAAAAAAAAAAACAAAAAATAAAAAAAAACCTCGGAGGCGTTCCCGATCTTTTCCAATTTCGCGCCCCGCCATTCTTAATCTCACTTCAACTTTGCTTCCCCCTCATGAGGTGGTTCTCTTATTCCTCTACTAGATTTCCAGTTTTTATGAATTAATTCGTGCTCATTTATTTTTTTTGTGATTATGAAATTCAATTAATTGCTTCACTGGAAGTAGTGCTAGTCCGTTGGATCTATCGCCTCATTTCCAGAAAATTTGGATTTAATTTTGCCCCCTTTTTCTTTGCGCCAACTGAGAGGAACCAACGTTATGAATTTTCTTAGTCGTTTTGTTCGGGTGTAGAAATGAGCTTCTTTGTCTTCTCAGGTGAAGCTCAATTCGTCATGTTATTGTTACGAATTGCATAATGAAGTGCTAGGTGGATAAAAAATCCAAGTATTAGCTTAGGTTGATTGTGTTTATTTACATCTGATTTGATTGAAATTGGTGGGGATTTTGTATGATTATTATTTATGTTTCGTCGTTTGAAATTCTTCCATCTTAGGCTGTGCTCTGGTCATTTCTTACGGGATTGTTGAACAATAAAAAACTTTTTGTGACTGAATTTTTTCAGGTGAATCGAGCTAGCTCACTCCTTCAGGGCGAAAATGTTGTTCTCTCATGTATGCTAGCACGTGTTAGAACTTGGATAGATGTCGATCAAGTTGTGAATTAGCAGAGTCAAAGTATCTTTGTTTAGAAATATGACAAATCTGATGGTAACTATCCAGCATTTCGTCTTATGACTAAGAATCTTCAATGTATCCAGTTTGCGCCTTTATCAGTTAGGATAATTCACATTGGCTTACTCAACAGTTTAGTGTTTATATTTATTTATTTATTTATATAATTTTATGAATTTTAAAATTATTGTTGATGATTATTATTCTTCAAATGGAACGTCATTTCTCATTTACTGTGGATATCATGTTCTAAACTTTTATTAAATTATTCTGTTTTACTAATGACATTTTAACTTTTAAAAAAAATATGAACTATCATTACAATTTACACCTAATTTTTCTCTTTTGATTTTCTTCGGATGTCTTTGAGATTAAGATATAATTTCTACTTACTGCCAAAATCTAATGCTAGCTTAAAGTTTAAGGTTCAGGTTGAGGACTATCCGACTCAATATCATTTTTCTAGAATTATCTAAATTACAAATAACTGGTTGAAAAGTAAATTGAGAAATAAGCTTTTATATTAATAATCTCCCTGAGAAAGTTTGAATTATCTATTGGATAGTTAAGCCTTTTGTTGGTGTAACTGCTTTTTGATAGCTTAGATGTTATCTTTGATCTCATCTTGCAATCAAGAAAACTTTCTGAGGCGGTTGTACAGTAACCATCAGAGTAGACGAGGTAAAAGGAATTTGAGAATATATAGACTACACACGAGGAAGAATTTTAGAGCTATAGTTCCTCCTTTGAGCTTATTTTGGCTTTATCACCTGTGAAGTGGATGTTGGAGTCAAACACATTAATTTAAAAAGTTGATGTCCTTCTAAAATGATAGTCTATAAGCTCCATTTTTCTGAGGTCAAAAGTATTATATGTACTTGTGCAGTGTAGTCTTGAAGCTAGGTCCTATTCCTGTGTGTGTGTGTGTGAAGTTTCACATTTTTCATTCCTAGCCATTGTATTTCTATTGTTCTGTATTCCTATCAGGTTTAATTGTTACTATTTAGAAGATGGGAACTCAAAGTCAAACAGGATTAATAGCACAAAAGAAGATGCTTCCTCCTCAACCTGGAAGATTTGAAGATCGTGAAGAACTCATTAAATATGTCCGTGATTTTGGTGCCGATCAAGGATATGTGGTAACAATTAAGAAGTCTAGGAAAGATAGAAGGGTTATCCTTGGTTGTGATAGAGGAGGTGTGTACCGTAACAGGCGTAAGATTGATGAGAGTCGGCGCAAAAGGAAAGCAAGCTCACGCTTGATAAATTGCCCATTTGAAGCAATTGGCAAGAAGGAAGATGATGCCTGGATGCTTACCATTAAAAATGGGGACCATAACCATGAGGCCTTAAAAGACATGTCAGAGCATCCATACAGTCGCCGTTTTACTGAGGACGAAGTAAGGCAAATAAAACAGATGACTGAAGCTGGTATAAAACCACGTCAGGTCCTTAAAGCTCTCAAGCAACACAATCCAGATCTGCAGTCAACACCAAGGCATTTGTACAACCTCAAAGCCAAAATTCGCCAAGGAAATCTATCAGGTTTTCTCATGTATCTACTATCTAGCTTTGATGGAAAAAGATTCATTGGTTGTTAATGTGGGAGACAAGAAAAGGAAAAAAAAAAAGAGGAAAGAAAAGAAGAGATCTGTAGAGTCATAGGCTCTTGATGGAGGTAGCATCAGAACTGAATCCTAATATTGCTCTATGCTTGACTCATGGCTGGTTTTGATTTTGTCTTTTCCCGATTAGCATGGGCAATATTATCAGTGGGTGCATCTCATCTAAATTTCAAGTTAGAGGAGCAATTTAAGTTTATTAGGTGACAGTATCTTTGTTATGACACTTAGAGTTTGAAGTTCTTAATTCTCATCGTGATTATTCGTACTACTCCAGTACATCCATTTTTGGTTAAAATAATTGGATTTGATAAATGAGAACGTTAACTTTCAGTACTTTTGTGGAATTATAGGCATGAGGTTGTAATATAGAACAGTGTGTACGGTTGCTTTTCTGAAACTTACTCTTAAGCAATCCTAACTTTTATTTTCAGAAAAAAATTTCAAGTCATGGAGACCTAATATTTCACTTCCTGCAAATAGTAGTCACACTGTCATTGGGGATTCAGTCAAGCAAAAGTATCAGCTGGTAAGATCCAATATGAAGGGACAAAAAATGGCATAGATCAGATATTCCTATACTCCTCTTTGGTTGGTTTCTATTTATATGTGCAAATATTTGATTGACTCAAAGGTGATAATAAATTGATTGAATTGTAGAAGGTTCCTAATTTAATTGGAGGGGAATTTTTGGATTCGTGCAACTGTCCAGTGGTTGATGTTATTAATCCAGTAAGCTCTATATTTCATACAATCTATTTGTTTATATATGAGGTTTTACATGTCAATCATGGTGTGCACTCTACTTTTGGGTTAGGCAACACAAGAAGTTGTTTCTCAAGTTCCTTTAACAGCCTATGAGGAGTTTAAGGCTGCAGTTAATGCAGCCAAACAAGCTTTTCCCTCATGGAAAAAAACACCAATTTCTACTCGTCAACATATTATGTTCAAATTCCAGGAGCTCATCCTCAGGGACATGGTTAGTATTAGTCATTTCTTTTTTAGATTTGTTTGAAATATATAAGCCTGGATTTTTGATGTGACAAGAATTCTTGTTATTAGGATAAGCTTGTGACGATTATTATCACAGAACAGGGCAAAACATTAAAGGATGCTCAAGATGATATCCTCTATGGTTTAGGTTGGTATATGTTCATGCACTTGTTATATCTTGGTGCAATATCACATCACGTGATCACGTGTGAGAAGATTGCACTCATTTGCCTGCTGTTTTGTTTGAAGAGGTGGTTAAACATGCTTGTGGATTCGCCACTATGCAAATGGGGGAATTCATCCCTAATGCATCTGATGGAATTGATTCCTACTGCATCCGAGAACCAATAGGTGTTTGTGCTGGGATATGCTCTTTTAACCATCCAGCAACAATTTCCTTATGGGTATGCCCCTGTGCTTTCTCTTTGATCCTACTGACATGCATTCCTTTTCTCACCTTGTCTCTTTACTTCATATTCTTAACTTATATAAATGTATTACGTTGTATCTGTATAAATATACTAGAACGCCCTATTCTCATAATTAGAACTTGTATAACCTAGCCTTATTTGATATGGCTTGGTGTGGAATGAACTTATTACTCGATCTTGTTAGATTATAGATTATAAGTTCATAAACTTAAACCATTCCCATTTGTGACAAATTAGATCTATGAATTCTTAGTTGGTTTCCTATTAGTACAAGGGATCTTGGACTAAAAAATAGATTCTAGAAGCTTCAATGAGCAATTTCAATAATCGAGTAAAACATTTTTATGTTCGTGAAAGTATTTATTGGATTTTGGAACTCTCATTATGATTTTGTCGATTATTGTACTTTTCAAATTCTCCTACTCAACTAAAATGAACTTTAGGATTTTAAAATTTTCATTCTAATTTGGTGGACCAAGACATTTAATTTTATTCTGGGAAGCTCTCAATTCTTTGATAAAGGTAAACGGTTTGATATCTATTAACTATTTGGAAATCATCTGAAGTATGGAACAAAATGCTTGGTATGTACGTGCATGTTTGTATTTATTTCTTCTTGTACCCACCTCATAATATCATGCTTTAAAACGACATATTAATCAACATAACTAAGTTACTCCCACAACCCTAAGGAGTGCCCTTTAAACGTTTGGTTTAAGGTTTTATAGATGCCTGGGAATACATGATGCCTGGGAATACTATGCCTGGGAATAAGATTGCTGGGAATCAAAGATAACTGTGTTTGGTTGTCATGGGAATGTCATCAGGATTTTATGAGAACAAATTATGTCTGTATTTATTTTTTAGAATTAATCAGGTAAACTTTATGTAATTTTAATAAATTAATCAATAAAATAATCAAAATTAATTCAAACTATTAATAAAAATTAATGAAATAATAATCATGAAATGATTTTAATGGGATAAACTATGTTAATTTAACAAACTAAAATTATTTAATTAATTTTTTAATAAATGACTTTAACTACAATAATTTAATATATTGTATCCATAAAAATTAATTAGATAAATATTTAATAATAATATGATTATTTATTTATTATAAGGAAATTTAAAAAAGTAATTAATTGATTATAAATAATCGATAAGTAATTAATTATAATTATTGAAAAATGAATTTTTATACTAAATTCATTTAAATGATTTTAATTCAATAATTAAATATATTTTCGATAATATTGACTAGTTAATTATAATTTTAGTAAATATGTAATTACATCCCTTTAATAAACTTGGACTAAGTATTTGTTTAAAAAGTCCTAGAAAAAAGTATTTGTTTAAAAAAAATGAAATTCTTGACAAATTATTATTTAATCTAATTAAATAATTTATTATATTATTTTTAATTTAGTATCTATTAGTTAATTAATTAACTATATTCAAAATAAAATTGCATATAAAAATAAAAAAGAAGAGATGGAAAAAGAGAAAACCCATGCTTTTGCAAGGGCATAAAAAACCCTTCCTTATGGGTATAAATGATGCCTGGGAATACGTTATTTCCTGGGCCCACCACATAAATCTTGAAACAAACAAGGGTATTAGAAATCCTTGCCCATTCCCATCTCCAAAAACCTTGTACCAAACGGGCCCTAAGATCCTGGGTTCAAGCTCTTAAGTTGAAAATATAAAGACTTAAAAACTTAAAACCTTTATATCTCTTGAAAATGCCCTCCGGGAGGACATTCCATAAAATTGGAATGATATATCAATTGAAAATGGTATTGGGGATGCTGAAGTCTCCTTAGAAATTGGAGTAGGTCATGAGCATATAATGCAAGGAGTAAAGCCTTCAATCCTAGCTATACAAAAAAACATGACTAATTTATATGCATAAAGAAAATTGAAATTCTATTATTTTTAAGATTTTGATGATTTTGATGCAAATGTACATGAAATTTTTTTAAACTATAGAAATAAAGAAATTTAAATGCAAGAGAATAACATTCACAAGAAAACCACCCTTAGAGATATGGAAAAAAATGCAAGCATGATATAGTTATAATTGATGAAAGACAAACGATTCTATTTTCAAAATATCAATAAATGGTGATAGAGTTTTTATTTGATGATACTTGGATGGAATTATCTTAATGAGACAATTAAGTGATGTTTATGAGCCGATGGATACTTCTTGGAGTCCTTTTTTTTTTGTTTTTGTTTTTGTTTCTTGTTTCTTGTTTTTTTTTTTTTTTTTTTTTTGGGAAAGGAAACATAGCTATTTCATTGATAAATGAAATGATACCACTAGTAGTGCCTTACAAAAAAGATGTCCAGTGGTTAATAAGAGAAGAGAGACTGCAATCTTTAAAAAGAGGTGAACATTTACACCAATATAAAGCATTAAAAAGAACTAAATTTAGAAAACCATCAAAAGATCCAATGGTGTCGTTGAAGATCCTCCCATTCCGTTCAATCCAAAGAGTCCAGGAAAATGATTGATTAATAGCCATCCAAAGGGTTTTCGCATCCCCTTTGAAAGGGTGACTCACAAAAACCATAGATAAGAGGTCGAAAATATTTCCAGGTAGAACTGTATTCCATCCAAAGGCCGTTAGAATAAAATTCCAATATTGTTGAGCAAAAGAACAATAACCGAAGAGATGACATGGAGATTTTGAACATGCAAAACACATAATACAACATGAAGGTGAAAGGGAGAGATAAGGTTGTCGTCGTTGAAGGCGATCCATGGTGAACACCACTATGGCTAAGCTTCCATGGGAAAATCTTAATTTTCCGAGGATAAGATCCTTTCCATATAACTGAATATAAAGGTTCTATAGAATAACCTCCCTGTAGTGTTAAAACCTCCATCATAGAATGAACTGAAAAGGTTTTGGATGTTCTATAATTCCAACTCTACGAGTCATTGTTATTTTTTAAAACAACAGATGAAAGGCAATGAGACAAGGAGGCCCATTCAGCTATTTCAGAATCATTTAGGACCCATTTGGTAACGTTCTCGTTTCTTGTTTCCGTTTCTTCATTTTTAATAAAGAAAAATAGAATTTCATGACCCTAACACCTATACATTCAATAATAATAAACCTATATTTTGAATTATGTTTGGAAAAAATTGGAAACAAGAACAAAAAAGGAGAAACTAGTTTTAGTTGTTCCCAAAAGTTCTATACAAATTTTGGGAGTGTTTCTAAAAAATGAGAAACAAGAAACATACATAGTTATTAAATGCTTAGATTTCTTAATAAAATTGGAAACAAGAAACAAGCAACGAGAACGTTATCAAACGGGCCCTTAGGTTTCTCCTGAAACCCATGTCCCAAACTCCATTATCAGCTTTCCATACATTGGCCATCGAAGCATGAGTACTTGTGGAAAGTCTATACAGCCTTGGATATAAAGAAGCCAAAGTGTGATTTTGGATCCAGACATCATGCCAAAAAGAGTTGTGATTTCCATTGCCCAATTCTCTTTTAATATTCTGCTTTACCATGCTGTTTAACATAGAAATCGATGACCATAGTGCTTTAAAGGATCCTTCATTTGAAACCAGGGCCATTGTTGGTTGGTAGCCATAGGGTAATACTTAGCTTTGATGACTTTACACTAGAGGGCTTCATCTTCAGAAACAAATCTCCATATCCATTTTGATAAGAGAGCCACATTCCTATGCTTGATGTTACCAATGGCCAGACCACCCATTTGAAGGGGGCGTTGTGTTATATCCCATTTCACATTGTGCATTCTAAATACTTAAAGTTTCCTCATTTGAATCAAACAAGAATCCTAAAGTTTTACCTTTTCATCTATTTAAATTCTTGTTTGATTCAAATGAGGAAACTTTAAGTATTTGCTATAGTAATGAGAACAAAATGAACATGCAGAGATTTTGTTCCTATAGTATCATTTATATAATATTATAGATTGTATTTTTAAAGTTTTAAGTTAAGTTATAAGTTTGGCAGCATTGTGTCTAATAGGTACCTGAACTTTAAAAATTGTATAGTAGGTCTTTGAACTTTCAATTTTGTGTCTTATGAGTCCCTAAAGAAATGTCTAGTAGGTCCCTGACTTATTAGACACAAAATTGAAAATTTAAGGATCTATTAGACATAACTTTAAAATTTAGGGATCAAATTTGTTATTTAATCTAAATTCTATGCCCGTACTTGAGAGTTGAGAATCTTTGCTTTACAAATTTATAAAATAAATTGGCACGTTGAGTGCTAATAATGGTATCCTTGCTATGCAGATGTTTCCGATTGCAGTTATATGTGGCAATACATTTGTTCTTAAGCCATGTGAAAAGTACCCGGGTATGTTTCAAAACCTATCTCTTTCTCATCCCAGTGAACTTGAGATATGATGTTCCCACATTTGCAGCAGAAATGATTACCTCTTTTTCCTATTAATATTTTTCTTGCAAACCATATCCAGTTCGTTGATTGCCAAATTAAGTCAGTTTATGGTTAGGATCTACCTTGTATCCAAAATAATTTAAATGTTATTATTGGTAAGTTGATTCAATATAAGCTGGCATGAGATTGGAGAAATAATGTTGGGTTCTTAGATTTTGGAGTTGGTCAGCATAGCTCAAATTTTTTATGATTGTCATATCCAGCGTACCTAGGTTCTACATCTTACTCTTTTTGATCTTCTTAGCCTTGTATTTGTTGTAATTTATCATGTATGAATCTTCCAGGCATAACCATATTCCAATCTTTTGGCCCTTTTACGGTCAACATAAATCCAAAGGTTATTTAGCCTTGTATTTGTTGTAATTTATCATGTATGGATCTTGCTAGAAATGCTTTTTATTTATATCCTGCACATCACAGTTTTAGCAATCGGTAATATTATCTGTTTCAGGGGCTTCCATGTTGTTGGCTGCATTAGCAGTGGAGGCTGGTTTGCCTGATGGTGTTCTAAATATTGTTCATGGAACCCATGTAAGATAGTTCAATAGGGGGCTATTGTTTCTTTTGATTGGCATCTAATTAGCATATGATTCTTCCAGAGTTAGTCTCCTATTACTTTTAGCTAATTATGCAAATTATAAACATATTATTATTTTAAATAATATCAATTTTAATTAATCATTAATATTAGACTGTTAATTAGTACTTGTTTATTATTTTATAGCTAATCATTTAATTAAATAAAATCACTTTCCATGAAGAAAACTATGGTTATATTTAACTACTAGACATTTATTCTCTTACATATCCAGATGCCGTTGTGCAATATCATACATTTAACTTGTAGACATTTAACTTTCTAATGTTTAATCTGCATATCTATAAAACTAAATTCTCCATTCAAATGGGCCGTAAGAAGATTTGTTATCTCTATTAGTTTCAATTGGGAGGATATTGATCTCCTTTTTTGTAACTCTTGGAATTTCAACAACTTTTATTTTACTGCAAAATTAAAATAGTGTTATGACAGAAATCATAAATCAACGAATCAAGAACGAAAGGGAGAAGAAACAACACAAAATTTACGTGGTTCACTAACGGTGTGTTAGCTACGTCCATGGGCGGATAGAATCCGTAATATGGCTCTAAGAGCAAACTCCTTGGTAAAGGAGATGTGGACGGATAAAATTCGTAATCTGGCTCTAAGAGCAAACTCCTCCCCAAGAAAGGAGATATGGACGGATAAAACCCGTAATCTGGCTCTAAGAGCAAACTCCTCCTTAAAAAAGGAGATCTGGACGGATAGATGACTATTTGAGGGGAGGCTCGTTTGTGGTACTTTGTTCCAAGGGAGAATTGTTGGGAATTGGAGAGTGCAACCAAAGTCCCACATTGGCTAGATAAGGGGATGATCATGGGTTTATAAGGAAGGACAAGTATCTTCATTGGTATGAGGCCTTTTGGGTGGAACAAAAAACAAAGCCATGAGGGCTTATGCCCAAAGTGGACAATATCATACCATTGCGGAGATCTATGTCGTGTCCTCGTCCTTAACAAATGGAAACATGACATCTTCCTGATTTTATTTTATGGTTATTATTCAATTCATAAAATATTGCAAACAGTTCAATTCCTAATGAGTAAAACCAAACTTATGTCATCACATTTTATGAGCGAACCCTGGCAACATTGCCCAAGTCCCTATTCTGTTCACCCTATGCCTGTTAGGCTTGCCATGTTTATAGGATTTGCACCTTCTTGTACACTGCTCGTGCTCTTGAATGAAAAAGGGTGGCATCTAATATTTTTAACATCATTCCGGTGGTCAAAATTTATTCTTCTTTCTCTATTTTCTTATATTTATACTTTTACTTTTCTAATTCTTATTTGTGACTAGTTTTTATAACATCATAGGTCATAATATCATCATTAGTGTATTGCTCTTGTAGTCAGTTATTTATGACTCATGTTATCTCCATTTTTTGTTTTGAATTTTCTCGTCAGGATATCATCAACTATATATGCGACGATGAGGACATAAAAGCCATATCTTTTGCCAGTTCAAGTTCAGTAAGTTGCTTCTCCTTACTGTTCTTAGTTATATGAATCACTTCTTAAACGATTTCCATTATGTTCAATTCTCTGACTACTTCTCTTTATGACTAAAACACTTTCCAAATACATTTCGTTCTTTTACATGATTAAAAGAGAAAACTTTCTTGCAAACCTGGTGTGTTTTGGTTGACTGTTCTGAATTTTCATTTTCTTCTATGTTTTCTTTACTGTTTATTTTACTTAAAGACTGGAAAGAACATATATGCTAAGGCAGCTGCTACTGGAAAGCAAGTTCAGGTGAATCCTATTTGTTCATCCACTGTATTGTTTCTTTTAGTAAAAGTGTTATAATGTTGGGGTAATCTATCGAATAATTTTGGCTGATATTTATGTTGATTGCTTAGTCCAACTTAGGAGGCAAGAGTCATGCAATTATTATGCCTGATGCTAACATGGAGGCTACTTTAAATGCCCTGGTTGATGCTGGATTTGGTACTGCTGGACAGACAAGTATGGCTATCAACATTGTTGTCTCCGTTGGGAGTTCAATTCTATGGTATAGTGATTCTTTTGTTTTTCGCAATCTTTTTTTCCCCTTCTGGAAGTCTTCTTCTTGGTTGAGTTTATCATCTCTGGGCAAGTAGAATTCAGAATTCATTGTCTTATAAATATAGGCACTATTTTACTTGCCTATTCTTGTAGTACCCAGTTTGTTGAGATTTAGTCTTGAGCATTTTGTTTCTTGTATCGACCTAATCTCTTGCTATGAAAATTTCCATATTTTTTTTTATTTTCTATTTCGATTTTTGAGTTTAAGATCCTCGAGGGAAGCTGCGTTCTTTAAGAATCAGGATATGAATTTTGGGGTTGCAAGCTTAGGCAGATTGGTTTCCCATGAATGAGAGTATATGTAAGAAGATCAGATTTCATTAATCTATTACCGTAGTCATGAAAAGCTATCTTAGACAGTCAAGTGGCTTCTTTGGCTGGTGCAGTGATCTGTTTACTTCACAGTACTTGCATTATGAAGCTTAAGAACATTTGTGCATACTGCACATTACTGTGCCCCACGACATTCCTAAAAGTGTTAAATATGCAGCATATGTTCTTTGGCTCCCAACTGCATTTGCACTTATTCCTTCTTTCTCCTTGTAGAGAAGACTTTCACTGAATTTTTGAAAATAACAAATTAACAGTGCCTTTTGTACTGTGAAATAATGAAATTTGGATGGTCTGTGAATTAAAAATACTTCTAATTCGCAATGGCATGTCAACCAATGGGTTGCCAAGTTTTGCTCATTGACAGACTTGTCAATGTTTTTTCAGTTATGATGCTCCTTAGAGAGTCTTTAAATCTATGAACATATGAGTTTTCTAGTTATTGGTACTCTACGATGATTTTCCAGGGAAGAAAAACTTGTGGAATGTGCCAAAGCACTTAAAGTGAATGTGGGGACAGATCCCAATGCTGACCTTGGTCCTGTAATTACCAAAGAGGTATGTTTACAGAAAGACCTGTAATTTTTCCTTAGGTTACGGGATCTATGGTTTATGCACATGTAGGAGACGATTCTTTTGCCTCTCTACAACCTTTGATCCTTTCAGGTGAAGGCTAAAAGTAACTTAATTCCATGTTGAGTGTTTAGTCTTATAGGTGTTCCGACACTCAATTTAACTCTTGCTCTTCTAAACAATTATAAGAAACCATACTGTACTGTACTTCTAGTGGGACATTCCTGTCTTTGTGTTACTACTATGCACAATCGTATTCGACTGTTAAATTAATTGGTTTCCTTGGAGAAAATCCACAGGTGAAAGATCGTTTTTGTACATTAGTTCAAAGTGGCATTGAAGGTGGCGCTAGACTTCTGCTTGACGGTAGAGATATTGTGGTACTGATTTGTTATTATTCTGAGTTTGTTAAATAAATTATTGTTATTATGTTTTACTGAAACCTAATGAATCCTGCTTTTCATTTTGAATGAATAATAAAACTTTCTGGTGTATCAAGTTTTTTGCAATACTTTGTAGGTCCCAGGATACGAAAATGGAAATTTTGTTGGTCCTACCATTTTAGCTGATATAACAACCGACATGGAGTGCTACAAGGTATTCTTATCTCTTTCTATTGGTCCTTATTCTGAATGGATGTAATTGATGATTGATATCTAAATCTCTCAGCATAAGAGACTTGAATTTAATATGTTCTCATTATTGTTTCAAAAAAAAAAAAAAATGTTCTCATTATTTTGACTGCATTCTGTTACACATTAAGTTTTACAGCAGTATTTTGTGTTGACAGGAGGAATTTTTTGGACCAGTTCTCCTTTGTATGCAGGTACTACCTAGTTTTTCATCCAATAGGTAACATTGCACGTTGTCTTGATCAGGCTGTCTAATTACTTTCTTTTGGTTTTACCGGCAGGCTGACAACCTAGAGGAGGCTATATCCATTATAAACAGAAACAAGTACTTCTTTTAACTCTACTAAACTGGGGTGGCATTTAGATGGCATACTTTAACCATTATAGTCATTGAGGTGCTGCATTCCATAAACCATTTTACCTTTCCGGTATTCCTTAATCACCTTTGAATTGTAACTTTTTCTATTTTAAATCTGTAGTACTTTTCTTTTGAATCTTGGTGTTGGTTGTAGCTTCTTGAAGCTGCTTTCCTTGAAGAAGAAAATTTGTAGACCCTTTTTTTGTTGACTCTTTTTTGATGGATAAGGTGTTGCACGTGCAAAATTCCTCCTTGTTATTCATGACTTCCTGGACATACATTTGAACTACTCTTGTCAAATTTTCTGCAGGAACCGAAATGGAGCTTCCATATTCACAAATTCTGGCATTTATGCGAGGAAGTTCCAGAGTGAAGTGGAAGTGGGAATGGTTAGTGATCAAATTTATTCGTAATACAAATTTCTGTCCATTTAGATTTCGCTTGATGGACGCCCTAGTAGATAGATTGAACTATTTATGTTTTGCTTTGACATGTTAGTAATAGTGTTGAGTGAAACCTTGTACTTCGCATGGAAGTTCTAAGCTGGTTTGCAGTTAAATTACATTCCCACATCGTAACCCTATACCTAGGCCTATTTTACTTTATCAATGTCGGAATTTTTTCCCTACAAATTGCTTCGTATTTGTTATTTGTTTTCAAATTCTTTTTTTCCCTCCTAAATCTATTTCAGGTTGGTATAAATGTTGCTGTTCCAGTTCCGTTGCCATCTTCCTTTAATGGTTTGAAGCCATCTTCTGCTGTTAATCTAGCTTTTTTTCAGTTCAATTTCTCAACCTCTTTGATGCCTCCTATCTGTATTGCAATATTATCCTTCATTTCTTTTTCCTACTACTTTCTCCTCTCATTATCTGGTTTTTAATTTGAAGATAAGTCGGGCCTGGAATTTTACACCCAATTGAAAAGAGTGGCTCAACAGTGGAAGAACTTACCAAATATTGGAGTCTCAATGGCGGTGCCTTCACCATCTGACAGACATTTGAAAGCTCGTGCAGTACCTTCAATGTTGCTTTCAACATCTGAGAAAGATTCACCTGGTGGGCGGCACAGAAGTTTACCCCCGTTGCCTTCCACATCCGAGAGGGATTCACCCAGCGATGCTGTACTTCTGCAAAACCCTCGAATATCTCAGACAGATTTAGCCAATGAAAGAGCCACCTCCTCTCCGCCAACTCCTGATAGGGATTTGCACGGTCAGGGACTCTCCCTGATCTCTACTTTGTCATCAGAGGGGGACGTATCCAACCATGATTTGTCTCCTGCTATGCCTTCGGCAGGTGATAGAGATTTACCTGGCCAAGCTATGTCAGTGTCAACATCCCGATCATCTGAGAGACTTTACATACCTCAGAAATCTCATTGGAATGAAGCCCAGCGGGCTGATTCAATTCCATCCACTTCTGAGAGGATCCATGTGCCCTCATCACAGACAAACAACATCAAAGCGCAGGCATCTCGAACAGCTCATCCTGCTTTGGTCTTAGCTGCCGAGGGGTTATATGTACCTACATCTCATGACAGTATTTGTCTGATAACCCATGGAAATGACAGTTTAGTTCCATCTCAAAGAATCGACAGCATATGTCAATCATCAGAACGGGTATACATGCTAGCAACTTCCCATCTGAACGACAGTATGAGTCAAACATTGCGGAGTACCTCCCTGTTTTCTTCTTCAGAGAGGCATTATGTGCCTCCCACTTCTCATAGAAATGACCACATAAGCTTGGCGTCTCATACCGACGTTGCTTTGCAATCAACTTCAGATAGAATGTACTTGTCTAGCTTGTCCGAGAGGGGCAATAATATGGCTTCCGCTGCTTCTCAACAAGCTGAATCTTTATCATCCACTTCAGAGAGAATGTATATACCTCCATTAGTTCATAGAAGTGCAGGCATGCCACCGAAATCGGAATGGTTATGCATTCCCACTCCTGCCGTATCTCAGAGAATGTATCCACAAGGTTCAATAGTTTCAGCAGATGAATTTCAAAGCCAAGAGGCATCATTAACATTGCCTGCATCGCAAAGAATATGAGAGATTATTTATCTAGCATCGTCTTCCTCTAGATCCTAGAAATAGAACACTAGCAACTAGGAGGATAGCCAAATTCCCATTTTTCACCTATCAACAAATTACTAATCATTTTTTGTTCTCAGAGAAGTTCGTTCAGGCCCATTAACTTCTTGATTCTGTTCCTGGTTTTCTAGATCTGAAAGTTGTTCAGAAACAATTGCTTCTGTCTATATTGGATTAGCTGTATTGATTTTCAAAGAGGTAACCCATAGGTGATCTGTGTTTGAAGTTTTGATCATGAGTGATTCCAGGAATTTAAGAGTTTAGCCTCCTTTTCTCTCTTGAAATAATTTTGGGAAACATTCAATTTTTATATCGAAACAATTTTCATTATAAACTTTTAATTTCATTAAATTGTACACTAGACTTAGTTAAGTGTTTGTAAATCAAAATTTAAATTTATCTTTGCAGATTCTTTTGAGTTTGACTTCGATTTTGATTTTAGGTTTTTTTCTTCATTTTAACGACCAAGAATAATGGTGTCTAGTCAAAATCAATGTTTAATTTAACCTTACCTTAAAGGACAGTATAAAGGAAAATAGATACGGTATAAAGGACGGAAGAATTTGTAAGTTGTATCAATTTTCATGTGTTGCAATTTTTACTTCATGTTTTATTTCAATTAAATTCACCCCAAATTTCAATAAAAAGTAGGTAAAATTTTTTCAAAACTCACTAATTTCTACCAAAATCAAACTTTGTATAAAATTAACCTAATTAATGCACTTTCAAAACTCTAATGTCATTTTTTTAAACCTTATTAATTTCCACAGCTAGTTGACTAACAACAAGGACCATGTGACATGGTTAGATGGTTTACCTTTCCTTACCTTTGGAAACTTGTGTGGTAAAAACGTTTGAGTGACATCATTGCAAGGAGGATCCTTTTCAAATAGAGAAAGGATATCTTATTTGGCTGATTTTTTAGTGAATGTTGGCTTCGGACGTTAGGGGGATCTCGATTCTCCCTTGGTTTGTGTTCTCTCTCTCTATGAATCTCATTAATAATAGCAAAGTTCTATCACTTTTTTTTTTACGGTTGACATCTCGGCTTCAAATTTTTCACCTCTCATTGTTGGCATTAGGAATATTTCCTCTGACACTCATCTTCTCTATCATTGTAGGCATCTTTGTCCCTAATTCACCATTGATGTCTTGTTGTTGTCTTATCTCTCATTGTTTACTCCACCTCGATCTTTCTAATGTGAATAAAATATGAGACCCACCCCAAATTTGAGATTTCAACAAGCCCTCTTCATTGGCATTGATCGATGACTCTTGCACAAAATTTTAACAACCTTGAGTACCCAATCCCACTTGTGTACAACCTTAAACAAAAAACATGTCCATCTTGGTTTTTTATTTAACAATTCGAAGAAAAAGTAAAGGGGCAATGGGAAAGACGCTATTACTTTTAGAAAATTAAGCATCAAAGGAAAAGAAAAAAAAAAAAAGAAAAGGAAGAATATATATTTTTCTCTTGCTTTAGCAAAATCAAAATGAAAGAATAATACATTTTGTTCAACACTTGAAAGAGAATAAGATTCGTCAAAGCACAATACCTGAAATAATATTACCCTTTCTTTTTATTTGTTGCAAAGACAGAACAAATTCCACTTCTTAAAAATCACATGACAATAATATTCTGATTCAACGTTCTCAACCAATATACAAAAGTCTATAAATCCTATAATAGTAGTTTATGGGAAAAGAAAATCAAATATTACTCTAAATTCGACCAAGTGTGTCAATTTTTACCCATAAGTTTTAAATTTGATAAGTGGATCAAATTCACTTTTTAGATAGAGTGTTGTAATTTTTACTGAATTTAAATTTGAATTTTTTTCTTCCCCATATTATACTTTTTTATTTTATTTTGATAAATAATTATTTTCAATTCAATTTTTGAATGTAGTAATTAGAGAAGGCAAATAATAATAATAATAATAAATATATACCTTAAACTTCGAGATGGTGTTAATTAAAATCACGAGCTAATAATTGTTTCAATTTGAATCTTAAACTTTCGTAACTGAATCCATTTAGAGTCTTAATTAGTGATTTATAAATATTTTCACTTTATTCCATTTAAAATCAACTCAAAATCCTCCCATTGGTAAAACAAAATAAAAAAAGCTCAAAATCGTAAAAACCACTCATATTAATGAAAAACTAATATCCATTTGATTCCAACCCTTCTCTTTAATATTACATTAATCTCTACATTTAAACAAGTCTCATACATGTGTGAAAATTATTTATTAACGGTTTTAAAAATAAAATCCTAATGGATAGTCTAAATTGATACAATTATTAACGTGAGGTTTTGAGTGATGCAACCTCCAAATTGAGAGATGGCATAACTATAAATTGATATCTTTTTTTTCAAAAAAATGAACAGAAACAATGTAATTTTACCCATGAAAATTATCCAAATTTTAAATTACAAGTTTAGTACAAAAACTTTCAAATTTATGTAATAGTTATTTGAACTTAAAAAATGTTTAATAGATCCCCGAATTTTCAAATTTTTGTTTAATAGGTTCTTAACATATTGATGGACACGTTTAATAGTTTTTAAATTTAAAAAACGGTCTAATATGCATGAATCTCTAAATTTCAAAATGGTTTTGATAGTCTATTTGATAACATGGGTTCCAACTCAAAATCAATTGATGACCCTTCTAACATATAAATTGTGAGGTCTCTACTTTTCTTTTTAATGTGGGATCCTCGACAACTATTGTAGGCGTTTTCAGATAGCCCAGTAACTTATCGATCAACCTCTCCTCTCTTTCTTTGTTCACAAACAAATCCTTCATCTCTTTTATTCTCTCTCTGTAAATCTTACCTTCTTCCTTGGCCACAACCAGCTTCAGCGATTCCGCCACTGAGTCCCTTGTAAACGATCCATCCACTTCGTCTCTTGGAACAGAGTAACCCATCTTCTTCTCTTCCAATACTCTCGCATTCAGTCCTTGGTCCGCCAAGAAAGTGAGTAATATCACACCTCTTTCACTCTCAATCGCTTCCACCACAGAGCTCCACCCAGAGTGCGTCAAGAACCCACCCACCGACTCATGCGCCAGTATTTTCAACTGCGGCGCCCAGGTGGTGCACACTACGCCGCGCCCTTTGCTTCGTTCCTCGAACCCATCGGGTAACTCAATCGGATCCGGGTCGCCCGCTCCTCGCCGCGTCCTCAACACCCAAAAGAACGCCAGCTCCGATTTTTCCAATCCTAAAGCGATCTCAGTAAGTTCGTGTTGGCTCGGCTTTGCCTCGCTCCCGAATGCCACGTAGACCACCGAAGCTTTGGGTTGTTTGTCGAGCCATTCTTTAATCGACTGCCACGCTGGACTCTCCTCCCCGGAATCGTACTCGGACGTCGGAAGTTGACCCACCGGGAAAATGGGTTTAGCGTATACATCACCGAGCACTTGAATCCACTCCGGATCGAATTCAGGGCAAGCTCTGACAACCACTACATCGCTGTAGTGAGCACTCATTTTTACGCGATCTAAATCAGAAACGCCGGTGATGTTACCGGTTACGCTGTCGAAGATCTTCATGATTTCGAAGTGCCGAAACACCACGGTTGTGGGGAAGGGAATCCAGTGGGGCGGAACTGTGAAGTCCTCTGGTTTTATCCGATAGTCATCTGCAGAAAAAGGTCCCAGAAAAGCAAGAAACTCGGGAATAAAAATGCTGAAAAAAGCAGTCTTAATCCCAAGGCTGGGTCCGATCTCTTGAGCCAACCAATAGGGAGCGAAGTCATGTAAGATCCAATCCACATCGGAGGATCGAAGAAAGTCATAGACGGGTTGTTTGAGGCGGTCGTAGGCGTGTTTGAGAAACTGAACTTGGTCGTAAGGGAGATCGGTGGTGGCCTCTGCGTTAAGGGGAAGATTGTCGACCGGAGGGAGAGGAAGTTTGACGAAGTTGAGGAAAGGAGATAAATGGGGAGGGAGTTTTGGAAGACGATCGATGTTTCTTGGAGTGGATAGAAAGGATACGCGGTGACCCTTTTGAGCAATGAGTTTGGAGAGCTCAAGGTAAGGAATCATGTGGCCAAAAGCTAGCCATGGGAACATGGCTATATGGAGCTTACTCTTCTCGTCGGACATGGAAGGAAGGTTGAGAATTTCCTTTTGCTGACACAAACTAAATCAGGGGACGTTCGATGGTGAAGGTGTTGTCTTGGATGAGTATGGATATTAATAACCATCGACACCACACATATATATACGTAACAATATTTGGCAAATTTGGACAATATTTCTTCCAACCCACCATCATTAAAATGTTGATGATTAAAAGAAATAGAAAAAATTTCTCACTTCCTACCTTTCTCTTGTTTAGATGTCAAAATTTTAATAGAGCGTATAAGAAGATACCTAATTGTCAAGATTTTAATTGGATATATAGAGATTTCTACGTACCAATATATAAGCAAGTATTGTTCTTTTGAAAATATGATTTTTTTTATATCTAATTTTGAATATCAGCTTGTAAATAAATAATGTTTTTTTAATTTAATAAAATATTCAATTAAAAAAATTAAAAACGTAATGACATTGTATATATGTCTATATATCAATATATTCAAAATCTTTAGTTTAACTTTTTAAGGCATATATTTCTTTTTTTTCTTTTTTAAAAAAAAGTTATTTTGTTTCCTCTTTTACCCCCTTTGTTCATCTAAGCAAACTGCATTTTTCATTTCATAATAAAAGTAATTTTGAACAACGAGAATCTTAACAGAAATACCCCTGTGGTATTGACCAAACGGGTCAACGCCACAAGAGAAGAATTGGCCGACATGCCACCATTCAAACTCCATGCATATCGCCAAGCTCACAACTTGGGAATAAGATTGCAGTCTTTCTATGCTTGCACCATACCAGTGAACATCCACAAATTAAATTTATATATATGAATTGAAGAGAACTTTCTAAACATGATTTCATTGATCTTTGGAACCAATCGTCTTTGCCCCAGTCAAACAAACTTTTTCTTTTTAAAGTGAATGTGTAATAGGTTAGGCTATATGTATATGTGGATTAGATCATGTTCTGTCTCGAACAATTATAAAAGAAGTTACTAATGACTTAATAGGGTTTTTTTTTTTTTTTTTTTTTTTTTGATAAAACTAATGACTTAATAGGTTAAGCTATATATATGTGGATTGGAAATCACTTGTCATGTTAATGAATCATTTTTTTGTGGGGAATCTTATTTTAATCTTAATGTATCTTTGAAAAAAAAATTAGAAGTTGAATTTATCTTTGCACGTTCTCCTGAATTCAAATTTGATCATTATATATTGATTTAAATATCATTTTGGATACTTTAGGTCTCATTTCATTTTAGTCCATGTACTTTCAAATATCCAAATTCAGTCCATGTACTTACAATAAAACTTAAAATTAATCCCTACTGTGTGAGTTTATCATTAACTTTTCTAAAAAAAAAAAGTCAGTCTTTGTTATCTTTCCTTCTCTAAATTTTGGAAATATGTTCACCTTGTGTGTCTTTTCTTTATGGAAATTATTATTATATATTATTGAATTAATTTCGACAAAAATTAACTTCAAACTAACAAAAGTAACCTACTATAAGCTAATTTATTACATGTAAATATATTAAATTTAGACATTTGAAAATATAAATACTAAAATGGAAAAAATCTAAAGTCGACTAAAATAATATCTTAACCTAAAAAATATTATCGGAAATCATGGTGTGTAATCAAAACATAAGTTGGTATCATTCAGCTTGATCGACATCGGTTGAGGCGGAGTAGGGTAAGGGTTTGGGGAAAAATTGAGCGGATTAGTAGGAAAATAGGATGGGTGGTAACACAGTTGAGGATACGATGGATTTGGATTGAGATAAGTATGAGCAGGGGTAGAGCGGCTGAGGATTTGGGGTAATCGAAGGTTGAGGCTGCAAATTTTGGACAATCGGAGGACGAGGTGGTTGAGGATTTGTTCTCTGAGTTAAGGGAGTTACAATGGGAGTGGTAATCGGAGTGGAGAGTGAGGCTATCAATGTAGTTTCAGGTGCTGATGAGGAAGAGGAGGATTCGTTTGTCGTCATAGTTGTAGACAAGAAGAAGAAGAAAAATGTTTATAGCTCTGATACCATGACAAATAGAGCTCAGAGAAAAAAGTTTCTGATGAGAATAATTAGGAGAAAATGTTTTATATCATTACAAGCACAGCAACCTAGTATATAGTGCAAAAACAGAAGCACGTGTAAGGCTCTGATAGGATAATGAAAAACATAATAACATAGGCAAATATCAGAAAAATAGACCAACACAATGTAAGGCTAACACTCAATTAAAATCAAAATCAAAATCAAATTTGTTGAATAGATTTAATGACGATATGATAGAGAGTTAGAGAGTTATCTCAAAGGTATCTCAAAAATAAAAACAGATATGATATGAAGGACGTTGTCCAAGAAAATTATATGATATCAAGGACGGATGGGATGGCAAAGTCTCCATTAACTTTTTACCTTTTAGCTCTCGTCCATGAATAAGGAAGGATTGGATTCCATTATTTCTCATATCAAATGGTCATTATTAGTTCTTTGATGTTTGAAATTGACGTTTAATTATTTGATTTTTAAGGTTTTAAAATAGACAATTTTAATTCTTGAACTTTTAGAAATGGTTAAAATATTTTACAAAATTCTTTGATTGTTAGTTTAGTTACCATGTACGCGTGAATTTTTTTTACCGTCATTAAAGGTCAAGCTTTTCTGACTCCAACACCAAATCTCAACGATACATCGAGTTCGTTCTGAAGAATAACCCATCTTCATCTTCTTCTTTTCTTGCCTTTGCTTTCTTGACCCGCCAAAAGAGTTAGTAATATTGGAGCTCTTTCACACTGTATCGATTTGACAACAAAGCTCCAGCCAAAGCCCGTCAAGAATTCAACCACCATGTTCGTTGTGGGCCAATATTCACCCACACAACGCTGCGCCCTTTAGCTTGTTCCTCGAACTCCTCAGAAGCATCCTTTGTTGGCTTAAGCTCTCATTATTGAAATATTGTTGCCTCGATAATGTTAACTAAGAACTTGAAATGATTGGACAAGCAAGGTTGTGTTTACTGTTTAGAGAGGTAAATAATATTTTTACTCGATTGAATTATGTTAGGATTAGTGATTAAAATAATGCTATCTTGATGATCAATTTGATCGATCTAGAAACCTTTACATGTCTAAGGGTCCGTTTGGAATACATTTTAATTTAAATGTTTTTTAAGAATGCATTTTTTAAAAAACATTTTGTATAAAAATTGTTTAGAATTTAAACACTCATATGTTTGGTTGCATTTCCTCACAAATGTTTTTATACATAGTTATTGTTTACTTAAAAAGTCTTTTTCAAAAAGTTGGTTTCAAGTGTTTCTCTCAAAATGATTTATTTATCAATCTCATTTTCTAATAAGTCATTTTTAGTGGTTGTCAAACACTAGAAATTTTTTCAAAATGATTTATTTTCAAAACTAAACACTTGAAAAGTTAAACCAAACACACCCTAAATTAGTTGATTACTTATTAAAATACCATCTTGATCAAATAAATCAATCCAAATATATATTAGATGTCATGTGACTATGTGGTTATTTTTAGGATATCTAAAAGTTTTTGGAGGACAAAGAGTACCTCTAACATCATATCTACTATAAAACTTGAAAACAAGGTAGAAGTATAATGGGTTTGAAAATTCAAAAAACGTGATTTAATAAATTATGAAAATGGAAATTAAACTTATAATTAAGAAAAGGGCCGGTTGCAAATCTACCAATTTGGGCCAAAATATTTGCACATATAGCAGCCCGCAAAAGAATTTGCAAAAATAGCAAAAAGTTGTAGTCTGAACGTAGAATTTACGAAAATGCCCTTCCTAACCCATGTTTGTTTCTCTTCTTCTCTTCACTCTCTCCACCTTCGACCCTGCCATTAAAATGAACTTCACTCCTCCACGAAGGCTCCTCTCCCAGAAATTGACGTCGATTGAAGTCTGTACGCCGTCGGACAGACTCCGCGGCCATGCTTCGCCGGAGCTCGCACTCATTTCCGCCCACAGAGATCGGTATCGGTGGCTGAGGCGAAGCGTGGCGGCGCTGAGATCGAAAGAGTACTTTTTTTAAATCGGGCCGCGGCTGGTAGAAAACAGGGCGGTGGCGCAACCATCTTCGAGTTACGGCAGCGACAGCAAGAGAGTGAGGGAGGCGGGCGGTGATCGACGCGAAGAGGAGCGAGAGAGAAAAATAGAGGGATAGAGAGAGATTGTGAGGATGAGAGAGAAAGGGACGGCAGAGGGAAAGTGTGAAAAAGAGAGCCTGGAAGAAGAACATCTTTTCAAAGTTTCCTTTCTTTTTTCTTTTTTCAATTTTTTTTAAACTCTTTTATCAGAGAAACGTGAACCCCCTTTAATTATTTACTTTGCTAACTTGCTTTTGTTTTTTTTTATCAGAGAAAGTTTTCTATCAGTGATAGAAAACTTCTATCACTGATAGATTCTATCAGTGATAGAAAAACTTTCTATCACTGATAGAAGACTTCTATCAGTGATAGAATTAATTTTCTATCAGTGATAGAAGAATTCTATCACTGATAGAAGTCTTCTATCACTGATAGAAAACTTTCTCTATCCCTGATAGATTCTATCAGTGATAGTGATAGAAAACTTCTATCACTGATAGAAAGTTAATTCTATCAGTGATAACTGATCAAAAGTTTGTAGGTCTTGTTGTCTTTCTTTCCTTTGCTTTCAAGCTTTCAAGATTCCAAGCTTTCAGTCAAGAAGTCATCATTATTCCAGGCCAGTATTGTTCACTCCTTTCATTATTTTATTGTTCTCATGCTTGTTTATGCCTTATTTTCTTTATACATTGAGGACAATGCATGTTTTAAGTTTGGGGGTGGATTAGCATGTTTGTGGAGCCCTTGAGCATCTGAGTTCGGGCTATAGTTTTGAGCTTTCTTTGAATTAAGCATATGGTTGTTTTCTGGATGCTATTTCTGCATGATTATGATGTCCTAGGATAGGCTTTCTTGTCAATTTTCAAGCTTGCGATGAGTTGTAAGCATGAGTGCCCAAAAAGGGAGACTTTTTAAACATTTTCTAGGAGATGGCTTGCATGAGTAGAGTATTTGTCTTGGCGAGATTTGGATTTGAATGCTTAGGAGCGAATTATTAGGTTCATATGCTTGTTGTCACCTCGATAGGTGTAGGGTAGAGCTAAAGAGTTAATTTTTTTTGCAAATTAGCATGTTTGATCTTGCTTAGGAGGAAAGAAAAGAATAATTGCTTATCATGCTCATAAAGAAAAATCAATTTTATTGTTACAATTTGAAATCGAGAAAGTCATGACTTGTGCGCACAAAGCAATGAGTAATAAAGATTTAGGCAAAAAGAGCTACCCCTGTTGTGATCAGTTAGGCCAACCAGAGAAATCTCAGGTTAAAGGTCCCTGCAATGGATGTGTGAAAGCTAGTGCCACATATACTTGCTTAATTTAATTGTTAATTATAAGCACCTAAGTTGGGAGGAAAACAAACTAATTTGTTTCATTAACTCATTAGTGAAACCTTAGTGCCAGTGTAGAGGGAAGATGAGCTGAGAGTTTAATAATCCAATCCCGGGCTAGTAGAGTCTGATCTTGTTGAGTTAGATCTCGCTTGTGCAAGTTAATTTTGGAAAAATTTTAATTTGTCTCCCTCATTGGTCCTTATGTGCATGTCTCTTGCTTGCTTGACTGTTGACTTTTGAGCCTTGAGGATTGAGTTATGATTATTGCATCCATTCTTCTACTGTGTGTTTGATTTGTAGTTTGCTCGAGGACTAGCAAAAGCTTAAGTTTGGGGGTATTTGATAGCGAGCATAGCTAGCTACTTTTACTTATTTAATTTAGCTAGTCTTTTATGATTTTTGGGCCATTTTATTGTGCTTTATTGTTTATTTTGTAGGAAAGCGATGATTAGAGCTAAAACGTGGAATTGGAGTTAATCGGGTGTTCGGGACCTGAAAATATGCCAAAGAACCGGAAAGTTCAAGCAACAAGGAGCCAAGAGAGGGCATTCTGCCCATCAGCGTCGAGACGCCACTCTTGGAGGGTCTCAACGCTGGTTTTCCTTAATTAGAAGAGGCGGCAGCGTCACAGCGTCGAGACGCTGTCTGGATAGCGTCTCGACGCTACGACGAAAAATCAGTATTTATAGTTCTTTTCGGCTAGGTTTTTGGGGGAACTCTTTTGGGATACTTTTGGAGCCGTAAAACAGAGGAGAAAACAGAGGATTGAGGCTGAACAAGAGGGAGAAAAGCGGAAATCAACCCATTGTTCGTGGGGATCGTGATGGGGACGTTCGGTCTCGGCCTACATTGAGTTTTCTTTTCCCTTTCCTTTTCTTAGCGAGATTTTATGGCTTTATTATGTTTAGTTGAGCTTGTAATACAAATCATGAGTAGCTAAACTTGTAGCTTAGGGATTGATGTAGTTGATTGAGTTTATGGATTGATTTATGGTTTAAGTTGTGCAATGTTTATTATGTTTGTAATCTTGATTTAATGCTTTCAATTGATTGGCCATTAGTTGGATGATTTATGTTTTGAATCTAGCTCGGGAGAGGGGATTTGATATAGACATACTCAAGATTGCATGACTAAAGTTTATTTTCTAATTCGTGACGGTTTTAGATTAACTTTAGAATTGGTCAAAAGATCTCATTGTCTTGCATATTAATAAACTTAGATAGGGATATCAAGTTGGTTAATTTGCATGAGAATCAATTATACTCGGGAGAGGTAGTTGTGATTAAAGGGTCTTTGGCTCATAATTTCATTGTGCATAATAACTTACTCCTTAAAATCAATCCTAGACCAAATCGGCGAAATCAATTCCCTAAGTGTTTTTCCAATTGAATTTCCACTTTTTACTTGCTTTGATTTAGTTTTCATATCATTCACTCACTACTTTTTTATCCCTAAATAAAATTGAGCAAGATAATTCACAATACTTGATTTGCTTAAAAATCCAATCCAGAGGACGACATTCGAATTACATTCACTATATTATTACTTGACCCGTGCGCTTGCGGTAAGGAAAAGTCCACATCAATTATCTCTCTCCTCTGTCCACTCCAACTACTTTCTACCTTTCTCTCTCGACCATTTCCTCTCTTCTTTTTCATATATATTTTTTTAAAAGAACCTTTTTAAAATCTAGTCTTTATATAAAACCAAATATTAAATGTAATAATTTTCAAACTGAAGAAGCAATATTTTCAAATTTCATTATCATAGCAACAAAAAGTAATAGAAAAAATAAAAAGAAATAGTCTATCTCTAGTTTTTGCTTTAATAATCGTATAAACTTGAATTTAGCTCATAACTTAAAAAGGAAAATAATAGAAAATGATAAAACATAAGTAAGTAAAGAAAAGCCTAAATCTAATTTTCTTCTGAGAATAATTCCATAGATTTGAACTTTTTATTTTTATTTTAAATTTTTTTTGGTGGTTGGTTTGAAAGATATTTGATTTAATTTCAACTTTGACGATTTTTAAATATATTAGGGTTATAACAAAAAAAAAAAACTAAAAATCAACATTGAAATCAAATATATTGGAAACTAAACCAGTAGTAAAAAAAAATAGCAACAAAAGTAACATGAAAATTAAAACATAGGTAAGGAATAGTCTATCTCTAATTTTTGCATGAATAAACCTATAAACTTGAATTTAGCTCCTAAATTAAGAGGAAAATAATAAAAAACAATAAAACATAAGTGAGTAAAGAAAAACCTAAATCTAATTTTCTCCGGAGAATAATTTCATAGACTTGAATTTTTTATTTTTTATTTTTTAAATTTAGTTGACAAAATATATTTAAAAATCAAAGTTGAAATTATATCAAATATATCTTTCAAACCAACCACCAAAATCAGACTGAATCTATTTCAAAAAAAAAAAAAATCAGACTGAATCTACGGATTATAAGAATAAAAAACTAAAAATCAACATTGAAATCAAATAAATTAACGAACCAGTAATTAAAAAAAAAAAAAAAAACTCTTTGCTGTTATTTGAATTTTGATCAATACTGTGATAGGGAGGGATGATTTGTTGGCTGGAATAAATTTCACTTTGATTGGTCTAGTCTTCTTCTTCCAACTTAGTTCTTCTTCTAACTCTTGTTTGTCATTTGTCCATGAATTTTGCAAGATCATAGTGTTTTATCTATTTGTTTATTTACGGGGAAAAATATATTTCTTCAAATTAAATTCATAAATTAATACGTACAAACTCTAATCAATTCCAAGAAAAATCTATTCACCACAGAGTTGAATACATAAAGGAGCACATACTAAAATATACAAAAATCGCAATGCGAAAACATTTAGAATCAATTTATAACAAAAAAAAAAAAAAAAACTAAAAATAATAATAAAAAAAACACTGAAATAAAGACGAACAATTAGAGGGAAAAAAAATCTAAAGTCAGCCAATAACATATAATATTTGAGAATGACATTTATCTAATTAAATTAATAAAATTAACAAAAACATCATAATTATAATTGAAGAAAGATACCTGAAACGAACCATTGAGAAGATGAATAGTTTTTTTATGTGAAAACGAATGGTGGAAGATGAAAAATTTATAGAGGGAATTTAGATTCAAATTCTAATTTGATTAGATTTTGGATCAAATCACATATTCTTCAAATTTTATTAAATTATGAAATTTGATTTAAAAAATTGAGAGCTAATTAGATTTTAAATAATTAAGTAAATAAAATTTTAGATATTATATATTATAAATATTGATATAGATATAGATTTAAATTAAAATAATTAAATTTTAACTAAAGCAATTATCTTATCTTAACTTTAAAGGGGTATTCTAGTCTAAAAATGTTTTTCACGGATCCTTGCTTTTTAATATATTATAGATTATAGATATATATATAAGAAATGTTTTTCTTTTTAGGAAAAATGTTACCTAATATGTGATAGGATGGTTTTCGTCCTGATGCACATGGTGATGCAAGGGGCAAGTTGCGATTTTGTGAATAAAAAAAAACTCAGCCGTCTGCCGTTGCATCCAAGGATTAAAATGTCACGAAATGTTGAGGTGTCAATTTTATAGAAATGTCAATGCAAGTATCGACAAAATGTCGATGTCGGTGGACACTTCTGAAAAATTATTTAAAATTAAAAAATTAAAAAAAATTAATTAACAAATAAATGTTTTAGTTTGTGATTTTAATTGATACAACCTACAAAGTTTGAGGGTATAAATTAATTTTTTTTCTCTAAAAACAATTTTAGAACAAGACACTTCGAAAAGCTACTTTCTCTACTTTCAATTTTTTTTAAAGTTACTTTAAAAGTGCATTACATAATGAAGAAATTGTAAATAATTTTTCTTTTCTACAAAAGAAAAGTCATAAATTAAAACGAGGTGATTATCACAATAGTCTTTAAAACTTCTTTAAAATGTAATCTTATTAGTTTTAGTTGAAACTAGCTTGTAGCTAAATAGCAACCTTTTCTTTTCCATTTTATATATAATGAAACTAGTTTTTTTTTTTTTAAGAGGAAATATATAATGAAACTAGTTGCTTCTTTTTTTTTTTTTTTTTTTTTTTGAAAAGGGAACTAGTTGCTACGTAGCTACAATTTAGTTTCATTATAAATTTATAATGCATATACGTTTGAAAATGGAAAGAAAAAAAAAGGATTATAAAATAATAATAATAATAATTGTTGATGGTCGATTTTGGTCAGAGGAAACTCACCTGACCTTCACGTGCCACCAACGGTAAATTTGTAGATGAAGGGGAAGACGTGGCCTGCGAAATGGTAAACCTGCACACCGGTGTGGTGCTAGCCACACCGCCTCCGATGCTTAAGTCAGAAAACGGAAGGGAGAGCTAGAAAGCAAGGGAAAGAGAGTCGAGAATAGAGTTCGGGTCCTCTTCTTCAGTGGCGAAGAGGGGTATAAATACCTGCTCGTGCTCCTAGGGTTTTTAGGAATTCGGAGGCGTTTTGGGACAAACCAGGCGAAACCGGGGCGGCTAGAGGCATCAGGGATCGAGAGGAGGTGACCGAGCTCGGCCCGCGCAAGCGGGCCGAATGGTCGGGCCGAGGCCGACCATATGGGTCGGGCCAAGTTGGCCCGGCCCTTTGGTCGGTTCTTCCTCGAGCTCGGTCTCCTAGCCCTATTTTCGCCCGGACGTTCTCGTCAGTCCCTTGTGCGTCGGGTGGTCCAAAATTGCCTATAACAATAATAATTAAAAAAAAAAAAAAAAAAAAACCTTCCCCGAGACCATTTTTGTTAAGTATAATGAAATAATTATAGATAAATGGTTGTATTAAGGGGAAGTAAAAAGTATATCTTTTTATTGAAAAAAAAAAGTAGGAATATCATCTCACGTCACTATTGCTTTTTTTAGTTCAATAATATAATATATAATAATATATAAGAGCAAAAGATTCCAACCTATTACCTCAAGTTGGTTAAAACTTAAAACATGAAATAATTTACACGTTGAAATAAAGATAGGTTAAATATATAAAAAATGATCTCTTTTCAATTGTTATTAATCTCTTAAAATTCTCAATTCTTTTTTTTTTTTCAATTTTTTTGAATTCACCAATGTGAGAAGGTGAGAATTTAAACATCTCACCTCTTAGTCGAAGATATATGTCTTAACTAGTTGAACTATGTTTGTTGATGCCAAAATTTGGCCAAGCGACTCACCTGACCTTCACGTGCCACCAACGGTAAATTTGTAGATGAGAGGGAACACGTGGCCTGCAAGACAGAAGAAACCTGCACACCAGTGTGGTGCTTGCCACACCGCCTCCGATGCTTAAGTTAGAAAGTTGAAGGATGAGAGCAAAAGAGTAAGAGCAAAAGAGTTCGAGATTCGGGGATCTCTCCTTCAGTGACGAAGAGGGGTTTAAATACCTACTCATGCTCTTAGGGTTTTTAGGAATTCGGAGGTGTTTCGGGACGAACCAGGCGAAACCGGGGCGGTCCAGGGCATCAGGGACCGAAGGGAGGTGATTGAGCTCGGCCCACGCAAGCGGGCCGAATGGTCGGCCTCTGCCTCTGATAGCGAGCATAGCTAGCTATCTTTACTTATTTAATTTAGCTAGTCTTTGATGATTATTGGCCATTTTATTGCACTTTATTGTTTATTTTGTAGGAAATGGTTGATTGGAGCTATAGCGCAATATTGGAGTTAATCGGGTGCTCGGGACGTGAAAAGATGCAAAGAAATGAAAAAGAATCAAAGAGAACAAAGTCAACATTCGGTCAACATTTGACCAGCGTCGAGACGCCATCCCTTGAGCGTCTCGACGCTGGCATTCCATATCAGAATAGGCGCAAAAAGGTCACAGCGTCGAGACGCTGCGACCTTAGCGTCTCGACGCTGCGTAATTTCCTTTCCAGAATACGCGTGTTTAGAGGCAGCGTCTCGACGCTACGACGAAAAATCAGTATTTATAGTTCTTTTCGGCTAGGTTTTTGGGGGGCCAATTTTGGGACTTCTTAGAGCCGTAAACAGAGGCAAAACAGAGCAATTCAAGGCTGAAGCAAAAGGGAAAATTCGGAAATCAACCCATTGTTCGTGGGGATCGTGACGGGGACGTTCGGTCTCGGCCTACAACGAGTTTAATTCTTCTTTCCCTCACTTTAGTTAGATTTTGATGGCTTTTACATGTTTAGTTGAGCTTGTAATTTTGATCATGAGTAGCTAAACTTGTAAGCTTAGGGATTGATGTAGTTGATTGTGTTTATGGATTGATTTATGGTTTAAGTTGTGCAATGTTATTATGTTTGTAATCTTGATTTAATGCTTTCAATTAATTGGCCATTAGTTGGATGATTTAAGTTTCGAATCTAGCTCGGGAGAGGGGATTTGATTTAGACTTACTCAAGATTGCATGACTAAAGTTTAGTTTCTAATTCGTGACGGTTTTAGATTAACTTTAGAATTGGTTAAAAGATCTCATTGCCTTGCATGATTAATAAACTTAGATAGGGATATCAAGTTGGTTAATTTGCATGTGAATCAATTATACTCGGGAGAGGTAGTTGTGATTAAAGGGTCTTTGGCTCATAATTTCATTGTGCATAATAACTTATTCCTTAAAATCAATCCTAAACTAAATCGGCGAAATCAATTCCCTAAGTAGTTTTCCCAATTGAAATTCCACACTTTTTACTTGCTTTGATTTGGTTTTCTTATCATTCATTCATTACTTTTTGATCCCTAAATAAAATTGGGCAAGATAATTCACAATACTTGATTTGCTTAAACATCCAATCCAGAGGACGACACTCGTTTATACGAACACTTTATTATTACTTGACCCGTGCGCTTGCGGTAAGGAAAAGTCCACATCAGCCTCATCCCGAGGCCGGTCTTCCTCTGGGTCAGCTTTCTGGTCCTACCTCTGCCCAATTATCCTCGTCAGCTCCTGATGCGTCAGTGTGGTCCAAAATTGCCTATAACAATGTTCATCGTTTAGATTGACTAAAATTCTCAACATTACCCTAATGTATTAAAAACTTGTTGTTATCAAAATTAATGAGAATTTGTTGTTATGAAAATGAATGCATGTCGTTAAGGTCCCGTTTGATAACCATTTCGTTTTTTGTTTTTGGTTTTTGAAAATTAAGCCTACAAACACTACTTTTTCCTCACAAGTTTTCTTGTTTTGTTGTCTACATCTTTCCCTTGTTTTCAAAAACCCAGTCAAATTTTGAAAACTAAAAAAAGTAGGCCCTGTTTGATAACCATTTGGTTTTTAGTTTTTGGTTTTTGAAAATTATGCTTATTTTCTCTCAATTTCCCTACTATGGTTTTCATCTTTTGTCAATGACACATTTGAATTCCTAGCCAAATTCCAAAAACAAAAACAAGTTTTTGAAAACTATTTTTTTTAGTTTTCAAAAATTGACTTGGTTTTTAAAAACATGGAAAGATGAGTATTAGAAAAACAAAGAAACTTGTAGGTGGAAGTAGGGTTTATAAGCTCAATTTTCAAAAACCAAATGATTATCAAACGGGGCCGTAGTTTTCAAAAACTTGTTTTTGTTTTTAGAATTTGGCTAGGAATTCAAATGTGTCCTTAACAAAGATGAAAACCATGTTAGGAAATTGGGAAGAAACAAGCATAATTTTCAAAAACCAAATGGTTATCAAACGAGGCCTAAATTATTTTTTATTAACATATTTGTATATATGGACATATCCCTTACACATGCAATTGAGAAGAAAAGAAAATAAGAAGTCAAATTTTGCTAATAAAAAGGTTAAATTTCATATATATATATACACACACAGTAGTATCAAAATGACATGTCTATGTGTCAACTGTCAATATATTAATAAAACAATAATTAAAGTTACATTATCTTTTTGTTAATAAATTTTGACATTTTGTTTTATAAAAGGATCTAATTAAGAACTTTTAATATATGGAAGATAAAATTGAAAACTACCTAAATTTGATATATTTAGCCATAAAAAATAGTAACTCTAGAACAACTTATTTATTTATCAATTAAATATACTAAAAAATAAAACTTAAAATAGTTGTTTGTCAATTTAAACATAATTGGTTAAAATACAAGTTTAGTTCTTGATTGTGTTAATTTGGTCCTTGAACTTTAAAAAGTGTCAAATATGTGCTTGAATTTCAATTTTGTGTTTAATTAGTCTTTTAACTTTAAAAAGCATCCATAGATCTCTACTTGTCTACTAAGTTCTTGATCTATTTGACTTTTTTTAAAATTTAGAAGCCTACTAGATGCAGAATTAAAAGTTTATGGCCCCTGTTGATGGTCAAATTTGGTCAAGGGACTCACCTGACCTTCACGTGCCACCAATGGTAAATTTGTTTGAGAGGGGGGAAGACGTGGCCTGCATGACAGTAAACCTGCACACTGGTGTGGTGCTAGCCACACCGTCTCCGATGCTTAAGTCAACAAGCAGAACGATGGGAAGCAAGGAAGTAAGAGTAAGAGGAGAAAGTAGAGAATAGAGTTCGGGATTCGAGTTCGGATTATATTTCGGGATCCTCTCTTCTGTGGCGAAGAGGGGTATAAATACCTGCTCATGCTCCTTGGGTTTTTAGGTATTCGGAGGCGTTTCGGGACAAACCAGGCGGAACCGGGGTGGCCAGAGGCGGTAGGGACCATACGGAGCCAGACGGGCTCGACCCGCGCAGGCGGGCATGGCCGAGGCCGAGCAGGGGGTCGGGCCAAAAGCCCCGACCCCTTCGGTCTTTGCCTGACCCACTGGCCCGTTTCGCCCCCGGGGTCCATCCTCCAGTCCGATTTCTGCTCGGTTGTCCTCGTCAGCTTCTTGTACATCGAGGTGGTCCAAAATTACCTATAACATTAAGCCCCCACTCTTGAATTGGGATTCAGGTGCGACTTAGTGCTATCAGTTGAGCTCCTTAAGCCCGATTTAAGAGTATAACTCTCGTTCCATGCTGACTTATGTATGGATTCCTTGTTATCCTGCAAGATAGGATAAACTGAACAAAGTAGAAACTCCTTGAATAGGGGTTAGGTGAAATGGAAATGAGAAAAGTGAGAGATTACAGAAATGGCTCTGGTCGGCCTCGGCCTCGGGAAAAGGCCGAGAACAGCAATCTCCCATTTTAGCTTATCTGGTCTGCCTCGGCCTCGGGAAGAGGTCGAGCACAACAGTTCTAGATCCAGGGCTTAGGGCTTATCCAAAAATAGGAAAAACAGAAGATTTCACAATCCTACATTAAAAGGTTAATTTCTGCAAATGAAGAATAAGGGAAGAGGCTAGGGTCGGCCTCGGCCTTAAACCCCTTTTTAGCTCAAAATTTAGCTCCCTACATTTATACGTTAGTCCTTGTAGGAAAACAATGAAGGAATAGGCTAGAACATGTAATTTTTAGTAAAACATGCTAAACCAGTGTGTTTTTTGTTTAATAGGGAGTGCATATCCCCTTTGTAGCCCTCAATCTCAAGTAAAGTTTCATTAAAGGATAAAGTATAGTTGAGTAAATAGGAGAATACCTTTAAAGTTTGTGCTCGGCCTCAGTAAGAGGTGCTCGGTCTCGGCCTCCGCAAGGTGAGCTTGACTTATATTAAGTGTTTGAGCTCTGAGGTGAGGTCGACTTGGTAGTTCAGGCTCGTGAGCAGTAGCGTGGGCTCTAAGCGTGAAAAGCCTAGGCTCGCAAGGCAGGCGTGGGCACTAAGTTGAAAAGCTTAGGCTCGCATGTAGGCGTGGGCTCTATAGGCTTGCATGGAGGTGTGGGCATTAAGCTGAAAAGCTTAGGATCGCAAGTAGGCGTGGGCTCTATAGGCTCGCATATAAGCGTGGGCTTTATAGGCTCGCATGGAGGCGTGGGCACTAAGCTGAAAGGCTTAGGCTCGCAGGTGGGCGTGGGCACTAAGCTGTAAAGCCTAGGCTCGCATGTTGAGCGTGGGCACTAAGCTGAAAAGCTTAGGCTCGCATGGAGGCGTGGGCACTATAGGCTCGCATGTAAGCATGGGCTCTATAGGCTTGCATGTAGGCGTGGGCACTAAGCTGAAAAGCTTAGGCTCGCAGGTGTTCAATCTCGCTTGTAATAACATGTTTGGCCTTGGTCACAACCATGGCTATGGTCGGCCTTGGCCTCAAGCATGGCTCGGATCGGTCTCGGCCTCGGCCTCGGCCATATCTGTGGTTGGCTTCAGCCTTGGCTTCGAACAGTCTGTCGTCCTTCGTGTCAGGCTCCTTCGCTTCAATCTGGATCTCGCCTTGTGTTCAACTGCATTGGCAATCTGATTTGCCTTGATTATGTGATCTTGGGGTCACTTTTGAGGTCTTGGATGGTGGGCTTCGGCTTTGGCCTAGGGTCGGCCTTGGCCTCAGCCTAAGGATGACCATAGCTTAGGGTTGGCCTAAGCCTGATAGCTTCTTCCTCTTAGCCCCCAGTTTTGTTCTGGTACTCGCTGCCTTAGTCCCGGATGTAGATGGGATGGCTTCCAACTCCTTGACGACCTTCTTTTCCTAGTGTCTTCAATCTTGTCAAAGCTTGTGCTTGTTTTTTATTTGTCCTCCAAGGATGGCTCTGATCTCCTGTGGGATTTCTTCCTAATTAGTCTGGATGAATATCTCTGGTCGGCCTCGGCCTGGTCAGCCTCTGCCTAGTCGGCCTCGGCCTTAGCCTTCGCACTGTTCATCTGGTAGTCGCTGTTCGTCTTGGAGTTCTTTGCGCATAACTCTTCTTTCGATTTCTGCGGTTGATGGTTATTTTCGGAAGGTTTTGTATCTGGATTTCGGTTTCCCTTTTCCATCCTCTTACTCATTGAATGACCGATGTGCAGATTTAGCAAGCCTTCTTCCCCACAGATGGCGCCCATTGTTGATGGTCAAATTTGGTCAAGGGACTCACCTGACCTTCACGTGCCACCAACGGTAAATTTTTTTGAGAGGGGGGAAGATGTGGCCTGCAAGACAGTAAACCTGCACACCGGTGTGGTGCTAGCCACACCGTCTCCGATGCTTAAGTCAGAAAGCAGAACGATGAGAAGCAAGGAAGTAAGAGTAAGAGGAGAAAGTAGATAATAGAGTTCGGGATTAGAGTTCGGATTAGAGTTCGGGATCCTCTCTTCAGTGGCGAAGAGGGGTATAAATACCTGCTCATGCTCCTAGGGTTTTTAGGTATTCGAAGGCGTTTCGGGACAAACTAGGCAGAACCAGGGTGGCCAGAGGCGGTAGGGACCATACGGAGCCAGACGGGCTCGACCCGCGTAGGCGGGCCGAGGGTCGGCCTTTCGGTCTTTGCCTGACCCACTGGCCCGTTTCGCCCCCGGGGTCCATCCTCCAGTCCGATTTCTGTCCGGTTGTCCTCGTCAGCTCCTTGTACATCGGGGTGGTCCAGAGTTACCTATAACAGCCCCAATAACATAAAATTTAATTTTATATATAATAAATTGGTTAATTTTTAAAAATTTCGAATATGTCATGGATCTATTACACACAACATTAAAAGTGCCTAAACCTATTATACACAAAGTTGAAAATTTAGAAATCTTTGAGTAACTTTTCAAAATTGAGGACCAAATTAACATAATGCGGACCAAACTTGTCCTTTAACCAACATAATTCAATAAATCTATTACCATGAGGGTCCATTCTCATATGACTTTTTTTATTAATATTATAATTTTTTTAACTTATTAGAGTAATAAGATTATATAGAAACTTATTATTTCAATATTATTGTTTTTTTTCCAGCTGGATAGGTCGTGTCAACTTTCGATTCATTTGTTTAAAAAAAAAATATTGAAATAATAAGTTTCTATATAATCTTATTCCTCTAATAAGTTAAAAAAATTATAATATTAATAAAAAAAGTACCATTCTCATCTGGTGCTGTCTTTTCAAAAAAAATAATAATAATAAATTAAATAAGATTTCGTCTTACTAGTGCTGAATTAAAAAAAAAGAAAAAAGAAGACGTATTTTCAACGCATCTCATAAAATAAATTAAATAAGATTTCGTCCCTTTTTTTTTTTTTTTTTTTGAAATAGATTTCGTCTTATTTCATTTCACTTCTTAAATATGTACAAATCCAACGACAGTCCACTCGGCCATTATTTTACTGACATATTGTACCGGCGAGCGACCTCCGCAAACCTCCATGGACGTCGACAAGAACCTCCATATAGTTATCTTTCCATGGCTAGCTTTTGGCCACATGATCCCGTACCTTGAGCTCTCCAAACTCATTGCTCAAAAGGGTCACCGCGTGTCCTTCGTTTCCACTCCAAGAATCATCGATCGCCTCCCAAAAATCCCTCCCCAATTATCTCCCTTTCTCAGCTTCGTCAAAATTCCTCTCCCTCCGGTCGAAAATCTTCCCCCAAACGCAGAGGCCACCACCGATGTCGCTTACGACAAGGTTCAGTATCTCAAGAAGGCCTACGACCACCTCAAACAACCCCTCACTCACTTTCTTCGGTCTTCAGATGTTGATTGGATCTTGTTTGACTTCGCTCCCTATTGGTTGCCTCAAGAGATCGGACCCAGCCTTGGGATCAAGACTGCTTTTTTCAGCATTTTCATTCCCGAGCTTCTTGTATTTCTCGGACCCATGTACGGAGATGCTCGGATTAAACCAGAAGAGTTCACAGTTCCGCCAGACTGGATTCCCTTCCCCACGACCGTGGTATTCCGTCACTTCGAAATCATGAAGATCTCCGACAGTGTTACCGGCAACGTCACCGGCGTTTCTGATTTAGATCGCTTAAAGATGTGCGCTCACTACAGCGATATAGTGGTTGTCAGAGCTTGCCCTGAATTCAGATCGGAGTGGATTCAGCTACTTGGAGATGTGTACGGTAAAACCATTTTCCCGGTGGGCCAGCTTCCGACGTCGGAGTTCGATTCCGGGGAGGAGAGTCCAGCGTGGCAGTCGATTAAAGAATGGCTCGACAAACAACCCAAAGCTTCGGTGGTCTACGTGGCATTCGGGAGCGAGGCAAAGCCGAGTCAACAGGAACTTACTGAGATCGCTTTAGGATTGGAGAAGTCGGAGCTGCCGTTCTTTTGGGTTTTGAGAACACGCCGTGGACCGGCCGACCCGGATCCGATTGAGCTACCCGATGGGTTCGAGGAACGAACCAAAGGGCGCGGCGTGGTGTGCAGCACATGGGCGCCGCAGTTGAAGATATTGGCACATGATTCGATGGGTGGGTTTCTGACTCACTCGGGATGGAGCTCTGTTGTGGAAGCGATTCAGTCGGAAAGAGCTCTGATATTACTGACCTTTTTGGCAGACCAAGGAATCAACGCGAGAGTATTGGAAGAGCAGAAGATGGGTTACTCTGTTCCAAGGGACGAAGTGGACGGATCGCTTACAAGGGATTCATTGGCGGAATCATTGAAGCTGGTAGTGGTGAAGGAAGAAGGTAAGATTTACAGAGAGAGAATAAGAGAGGTGAAGAATTTGTTTGTGAATAAAGAAAGAGACGAGGGGTTAATTCAACAGTTATTGGAGTATCTGAAAACGCATAGAAATGCGGATGCGCTTGCCGTGAATAATGAAGTGTAAGCAATCTTGATACTGGAGTTTCTGGATATCTCTACCGCATTGATAAATAAGTATCATCCTTTTAGACATTGTAGTTTTTTTTTTTTTTTTTTTTTTTTTTTTTTTTTTCAGAAATAAGACATTGTAGTTTCATTATGGGTGGATGGTTTCATGATTTAAAGTAAGAATTTATTTTCCGAGTTTCTTTTTGTTTATTTTGCTTTTTGGTACTCAGATTATATTTTTGTTCTAATTCTGTATATAAGAGGACAAAGTTATTATTTTTTTTTTTCTTCTAGTAATGGAGAAATACTTTTAGTAAATCATAAAGATCACGAAAAGTTGTTTTAAAAAAAAGTCACGTCAAGATTTTAGTTGCTTTAAATTAATATCAAATGGAACAAGTTGTTCAATATTAATAATCTAGAAAAAAATATACTTATGATCTCTGAAGTTTGGATTAGGTTTCATATTGGTATGAGTTTTCAAACTCAGACAATTTAGCCCATTTGGATTTTGTTTTATTTTGATCCCTCCATTCATTTTTTCGTGTTTGTTGACGTGGTACTTATTTTTTTAATTAAAAAATATTTTTTTCAATTTTAAAAATAAAATAATAATAAAGTAATTTTAAAAAATATATTTTTTTAATTTTCATTTTTCCTCCCAAATTTCCCACTCTTTTCTTCTTCTTCCTCTCCACAACCATCATCACCTTCTTCTTCTTTCTACTCAACCACCATCACCACCACCTATGTTGCCACCGGCCAGCGACAATTTTTTTTTTTTTTTTCCTTTCTTCATCCTCCTTTCTTATTCTTCTTTCCTCCATTTTGTTTTTTTTTTTTTTTAAGGAAAAGAAGGCCATTTCCGACGACGAAACGGGCTCCTCCTCCCTCCCCGTTTCAAATTTAAAACCAAACAATGCTCTTTTATGAAGTCATTTTGCTTCAAAAAAAAAAAAAGAAGGAAGGAAGATGGAAGAAGACAGGATCAGTGCCTTAGCAGATGACATTCTCCATCACATTCTTTCTTTCTTAGATACTCAACCGGCCATCATAGCTACTTACATTTTATCAAAAAGATGGACAAACCTCTGGACTTCAATCCCAACCTTAATCTTCCACTATCCTTCCTCCTCATGCCCTCATTTTGATCGTCACGAAATATGCTTTCGCCGATTCATCAAACGGGTCTTATCGCATCGTCGTATGCATCTAACTCCACTCTCCAAAGTCAAGAAATTAAGCCTCTGTTTCATAAGCGAGCCCTTGGGTTGTGATAGATTCGAAGAATTGTTGGATACTCAAAGATTCGAGATTGAAGACATACTTCTTCTCAAACTCTTGTTTTTCTTCGCAGTACTGAACGATGTGGAAGAGCTCTGCATCGACGGGGGATTTGTGGATTTTTCAGATTGGTGTCCCGAATTTTGGACATGTCGGTCGCTCAAGCTGTCGGGATACTTCGACACCGTATGGGTACCTTATAGTTTCGACTTCTTGAAGTCTCTTGAGATCGAGAACTTTAAAATTCACATTTTTATTTCGATCTTGAAGGAAACATGCTTCTTCTGACATACCCACTTCTCGAATGTTTTGGCGGGGGAGGGAGGGAGGAGGAAGCCCCTCCTCCTGTTTCGGCGCACGACCTTCTTTTCTTAAATCACTTTTCTATTAAAAAAAGGGGAAAAGATAAATTATCACGATGTTACAATAACTTCAACGTTAAAAATTCAATTTTGGCTTCTCAACTTTCAATAAAATAACAATGAAGTCTAACTTTAGTTGCTAACAAATTTAGTCCTTAAATTTTTTTTAAAAAATAACTCTAAATTTTAATATTTTAATATATATAACAATTTACTTTTCATACTTATT
Source organism: Luffa aegyptiaca (assembly GCA_017139565.1). NCBI lineage: Eukaryota > Viridiplantae > Streptophyta > Magnoliopsida > Cucurbitales > Cucurbitaceae > Luffa > Luffa aegyptiaca. Next base: position 48,516,594 of record CM029398.1, read on the forward strand.
TTTTTTTAGTATATCATCAATATTTGGGGTGGAGAGATTCGAACTTCTGACCTCATGGTCGAGGGTACATGTCAATTACCGCTGAGCTATGCTCGCTTTGACTTACTTTTCGTACTTTAAATTTTGTAACGATTTAATCTTTAATATCTTTGATATTGTTAAAATTTAATGAGATTTCTTACATATGTAGATTAATAAACTAATTAGGAATCAAATGTGTTTATGAAATACAAAGACTAAATCATTACGTAATAAAAATCGACACTTAATTTTGTTTAATTTTTTTTACGATATAGATTAAATTGTTATAAATTTAAAAATATATGGACTAAATTGTTAAACATTAAAGTTTATGAACTAAAAATGTTAAGAATTTGAAAGTAGATAAATCGTAAAAAAAAAAGTAACAGTAAATGGACTAAATCATTACACATTAAAGTTTAGAGAAAATTGTAACTTTCATGAAAATTCAGAAATCGAAAGTGTTTTTTAACCGAGTTAAAATTCAAAAATAACTTCAATATATATATTAACCAATATATATATATGAGTAGAATTTTGCTTTTGGCCTCTTGATTCAAAAGGATGCAACCAAATTGTAGCGTACTATTTTGACATTTTCTTAATTATAACTTTAATTTCCATTTTCATAATTTATTAAACCACGTTTTTTGAATTTTCAAACCCATTATTATACTTTTACTTTGTTTTCATGTTTTATAGTAGGTATTTTTCGTCCTCCAAAAACTTTTAAGATACCCTAAAAATAACCATATGATCACATGACATCTAATAAATATTATTTATTAGATTGATTCAATTGATCAAGATGGTATTTTAATAAGTAATCAGCTATGTGTAAAAATATCTAGATCTAATGAATTGATCGAGATAGTTAATCCATGCATAATTCAATTGAGTAAAATATATTACTTACCTCTATAAACACAAGAAATTGATCTAATTCTTGCTTGTAATTTATTGAATGCCAAACTTTTATATATATATATAAAAGTTGCTTGACAGGCTCTGGCTGGAGCTTTTAGCAGATCAAGAGAAGAAAAAGGCAAGAGTATTGGAAAAGAAGAAGGTAACTTATTCTAAATGAACTCGATGTATCATTGAGATTTGGTGTTGGGGTCAGAAAAGCTTCTAATGGTGAAGGATCGAGGAAGATAAGATTTACAGAGAAAGAATAATAGAGACACTGAATGTGTTTGTGAACGAAGAAGGAGACGAGAGGTTAATTGAGGTGATGATGCATTATGGAGGACTTCATTAATGATATAGCTGTTTTTTACTAACACAATTTGAAAAAAAAAATAGAGAAACATTTTTCATGGGTTATTGAATGATAAATTATTCAAGAACATTGTCACAAAGGTGACCGTCAAACATGTGAAATTGAAACTTCAAAATATACTTTGAATTGGTGTCTAGTAATGTTTTTTTTTTTAGTTCCATAATTGTGGGGTGGGTAATCTAACTATGACTTTCGGATTGACAATTTGTATCTAATGGTTATTAAAAGAATTTTCTCTATAAACTTGGAGCCTATATAGGCCCTCAAATGCAAGGCAGTCTACATAGGCGATTAACCACAACGAGGCCTTTAGGACGATTGAGTCGAGGAAGTGCAATCAACTAAAGACGGGATATGCAGCTTATCGAGCTTCGTACTAGTCAAGCTGAAGTATGTGTCACTCCTTTTCTTAATTCCTACTTTTATGTTTGGTACAACTTTGACAATAGGGCAGTGAAAGAAGTATTGGGTTGGCTGCGCTATCCTTTTGACAATAGGGCAGTTACAATATTGCGCTATCATTTAGTTTTTCTATTCCGACTATTATTGCTTTTCCACAAGGTTAATTATTTTCTTTAGAGCATAGGTCAACATTGGAGATAGCTAGCCTACTTTTATTGAGTGCTTGTGTTGGAAATTTGGATCAAACATTATTCTCTTTTTGAAAGATTCAAATTGGGAGGAGTCTTATTTTGATCTTCTTTATTTTTACTTTTTAACAGGTTGAAGGATTATTCTCTACCACAACGGGAATTTTGAGACAGCAAAATTCTATTACAGTTCTTACTTTACTCTGTTTGATTTCTCAGGTCTAGGATTTCTTACTTTACCCTATTTAAATTTTAATAAGTAATAAATTTACTTTTGTACTTCAAAATTTGTAACGATTTAGTCTCTATCATGAAAGATATTGTTAAAATTTAATGTGATTCTTATATATGTAGATTAATAAACTAATTAAGGATCAAATGTGTTTATAAAATACAAAGACTAAACCCGTTACATAATAAAAATTCACACTTAATTTTGATTATTTTTTTTTATGATAGGGATTATATTGTTACAAGTTTAAAAATATATAGATTAAATTGTTACACATTAAAGTTTAGGAATTAAATGTTACAACTTTGAAAGTACAAGATAAATTGTAAAAAAAAAAAAAAAAAAGTTAATGGACTAAGTTGTTATAAATTAAAGTTCAGAGACTAAATTATTACTTTCGTGAAAGTTGAAGAACCAAAAGTGTTTTTTAACCAAGATTAAATTCAAAATAGGGAAAATTACACAAACCACCTTTGAACTATGAGGTTTGTTACAATCACACGTTCAAGCTAGTAATTTGATTAATTAATCACCCTCTGTGTTTTGTTAAGTCTTGCAATCACACTCATGAATTTTTAATTTGATCAATCAACCCCTATAGTTTGTTAAGTGTTGCAATCAGTTGTATACGCTACAAGAAATAGGCCTTTTAGCAATGAATTTTCAACGACGAAAATAGAATCTTCGCACGTTCAACGACAAAAGCTTGGTATCGTCGTACGTTTGTGACGAAATATTTGTTTGTCGCATAATTTTGCGACAGAAATATGTAAAGCGTCACAAGCCCAGTAACGTATCCAAGAATAACAAACGTTTCGAATCTTTGCAAGCTTTGGATTGTGTGCCTCAATCATTACAATTTTAAAGCTTTCGAAGAATTGCAAATCTCGTCGACGCAGGTTCTTGCGGCGAATTGCAAATTTCATCGCAAGCATCTGTGACGAATGACAAATTTCAAAACAATTAGATTCTATTTGGAAACCATTTTGTTTTTTGTTTTTTATTTTTTATTTTTTTAAAAAATTATACTTGTTTCCTCATAATTTTTTCATTAGCTTTTCACTTTCCTTAAGAATACATTTGAATTATAAGTCAAATTTCCAAAACAAAATCAAGTTTTTAAAATTTTTCAAAATTTGGTTGATTTTTTAAAATATTTTTAGAGAGTAGACAATAAAGCAAGAAAATTGTAAATAAAAGTAGTGTTTATAAACTTAATTTTCAAAAACAGAAAACTAAAAACAAAATGGTTATCAAACAAAGTCTTATTTTATTTGTCAATTATAGTTTTCATTGATTATATTGTAGGTGTCAATGTTTTTTTTTTTTTTAACTTTTTTTAATTAAGTTCAACAATATTTGGGGAGGATTCAAACCTCAAACCTCTTGATTGGTTAAGAATATAGGTCTATTACCAACTTGTCTTCTTAAAATATTAAAAAAAAATTTCTTGTTTCTCTATAACTCTAGCATCACACGTTTTTTTTTTTTTTTTTTTTTTTTTTTTTTTTTTTTTTTTCTTCTTCTTCTTCTTCTTCTTCTTCTTCTATCTATCTATCTATCTATTTATCTATCTATTTATCTATCTATCTATCTATCTATCTAATGCTTTTGGCCTCTTGATTCAAAAGGATGCAACCAAAATTGTGGCGTACTATTTTGACATTTTCTTAAGGATAATTGTAATGGGTGGCAAAATTAGGGTAAATAATGGCAAATTTAGCAATTTTTTAAAATATTTGCAAATATGGCAAAATTTTTGAATTAATTTTTTATATCCCTATTTTGCCCTTGAATTGCGCGCACAGTGGATTTCTCTCCTCTCTTTTTGTTTAGGAAAACTTTCTATCTGATAGAAAATTTTTCTATCACTGATAGGATTCTATCAGTGATAGAAAAACTTTCTATCAGTTATCACTGATAGAAAGTTAATTCTATCGATTTTCTATCACTGATAGAAAACTTTCTATCAGTGATAGAATTCTATCACTGTTAGAATTAATTTTCTATCACTAATAGAAGTCTTCTATCACTGATAGAAAGTTTTTCTATCACTGATAGATTCTATCAGTGATAGAAAAACTTTCTATCACTGATAGAAGTCTTCTATTAGTAGATAGAAAACTGCGCGCACAGTGGATTTCTCTCCTCTCTTTTTGTTTTGGTAGGTTTCTATCTGATAGAAAATTTTTCTATCACTGATAGATTCTATCAGTGATAGGAAAACTTTCTATCTGATAGAAAATTTTTCAACTTTCTATCTGATAGAAAATTTTTCTATCACTGATAGATAGAAAGTTTTTCTATCACTGATAGATTCTATCAGTGATAGAAAAACTTTCTATCAGTGATAGAAGTTTTCTATCACTATCACTGATAGAATCTATCAGTGATAGAGAAAGTTTTCTATCAGTGATAGAAAACTTCTATCACTGATAGAAAACTTCTATCACTGATAGAAAGTTAATTCTATCACTGGTAGAAGTTTTCTATCACTGATAGAAAACTTTCTATCGGTGATAGAAGAATTCTATCACTGATAGAATTAATTTTCTATCACTGATAGAAGTCTTCTATCAGTGATAGAAGTTTTCTATCACTGATAGAAAACTTTCTCTGATAAAAGAAAAAACAAAAGCAAGTTAGCAAAGTAAATAATTAAAGGGGGTTCACGTTTCTCTGATAAAAGAGTTTAAAAAAAATTGAAAAAAGAAAAAAGAAAGGAAACTTTGAAAAGATGTTCTTCTTCCAGGCTCTTTTTTTCACACTTTCCCTCTGTCGTCCCTTTCTCTCTCATCCTCACAATATCTCTCTATCCTTCTATTTTTCTCTCTCGCTCCTCTTTGCGTCGATCACCGCCCGCCTCCCTCACTCTCTCGCCGTCGCTGCCGTAACTCGAAGATGGTTGCGCCACCGCCCTGTTTTCTACCAGCCGCGGCCCGATTTAAAAAAGGTACTCTTTCGATCTCAGCGCCGCCACGCTTCGCCTCAGCCACCGATACCGATCTCTGCGGGCGGAAATGAGTGCGAGCTCCGGCGAAGCATGGCCGCGGAGTCTGTCCGACGGCGTACAGACTTCAATCGACGTCAATTTCTGGGAGAGGAGCCTTCGTGGAGGAGTGAAGTTCATTTTAATGGCAGGGTCGAAGGTGGAGAGAGTGAAGAGAAGAACAGAAACAAACATGGGTTAGGAAGGGCATTTTCATAAATTCTACGTTCAGACTACAACTTTTTGCTATTTTTGCAAATTCTTTTGCGGGCTGCTATATGTGCAAATATTTTGGCCCAAATTGGTAGATTTGCAACCGGCCCTAATATTTATATTATTTAAATATATTTTTATTTAAAAATTTAAAAAATAATTTTTTTTTATTAAAATAATGGTGCCACATCAGCAAACTGTTAGGGTTTAACAGAAAAATGGACGGAGGGACCAAAAGTGTTACGAAATCCAAACCTCATGGGTATTTTTGTTGAGTTTGAAAACTCAAAAACCAAAGTGTAAGTTAACTCAAACCTCAAGAATTAAAAGTGTATTTTTCCCAAAAAAAAAATAGTTTTCAAAAACTTGTTTTTGTTTTTAAAATTTGACTAGGAATTCAAATGCAACTTTAACTAGGATGAAAGACATGGTAGGAAATCTAGGAGAAAACAAGCATAATTTTCAAAAACCAAAAACAAAAAATCAAATGGTGATCAAACGGGGCCTAAATAAAAAGAAAACTTTCAGAGAGATAGTAAAGTTAAGAGTAAAAGATATATTAAAGAAATAACGATAAATTAGAAAAATAAAGAAAATTTGTAGCGGGATAAAATTTAGAGATTTTTTTTCAAAAGAAAAGTTCGAGATATGTTTATTAAGGAGAGAAAAGTTACAAAGAAATTTTTAGAAACACATGAGTTTAGAGAAAAAAAGTTTTGAGAGAGAAAAATTTCGGGAAAAGAAAAATATTTGATTTTTAGAGAGAGAAATTAGAGAGATATGTTAGAAGAGAAATAGAAATGAAAGTTAAATAAAGTTAAACATTTTATAGAGAAAAAAAAAAAGCAAGGTAGAGATGAATTTTTTAGAAAGAGAGACATAAAAATTTATTTTGAGATAAAATTTTATAGAGAGAAATTTTGTAGAGAGAAATTTAAAGAGAAAACACGGTTCAGAGAGAAAAATAGAAAAAGGAATTTGTTGGCGAAAGATATGTAAAAGAGGGAGGAAATGAGCGTTAGAAGAAAAAATGGGTTTTTGAAAAACAAAAATTTGTTAAATATACAATTTTTTTTTTATTAATAAAGGTTAAATATACAAATTTATCCTCATAAAATAAGCAACGAATCATCAAATTATTGAAGTACAAAATTTTGAAAAGGCTAACAATGAAGACAGTGAATAGAGGGGTAGTATGGGGGCCCCCAATGTACTACTGTATGGTCCAACTTGACTTGCTTTGCCTTATGAAACAATTTCCTGGACCAAGTTAGAAGGTGATGACAATTTTGGTGGGTCGCTCTTGCTCAGAAATATAATATTGGACTGCTTTGGACATTAGAAAATTTGGTTCACAGAAAGAGATACATGTACATGGATACTACTAAACTATTTACTTGAAGGGGAAGTCAATCTAGCTTCCTCTGAGTCATGTTTTGATGAAGAATCCCCACCCATCAGTTCCTGGAAGCCTTCGACCTTCACCGGTGGAGCCCTAACGACATTCGTATTCCTGCATATCAATGAGAGTGCTACAGAAGCTTAGCAAAAAACCCATTTAAGAAGAAACTTTAGTTACTGTTGTTTTCAAATTTCAAGATTTTCTCTTACGGTGTCTGGATTTGGGGCATTTGCATAGAAGACATCTGCCTGAACTGATTTCCCGGTGAAGCATGAATATTGGACATAGCAGCAATTTGCTGTTGGCGGAACTGCAACTGGGGATGTCTGACGTTGAGAGCATTTAAGGCATTACCATCCATTGGCAATTCTGTGTTTTCAACCTTGACTTGCACCAATGGTCTGTCCTTGTTCACTTCCATAACAGCACGTGGGGTTGCTGCTGCTTGCCGTCTTCGCATCTTTTCAAGCACTAATTGCTGCTGCTGCTGCTGAAATGCCAAATTTTGGGGATGAACCATCTGTTGCATCTGGGGATGCATTTGTCTGGGCACCTGCAGATCCAACAAAATTGCTTTATGATTTTCAAAAATGCAATATAGAGTTTAAACTTTTGAACTTTTAAAATGTACTAGAGAGTAGGCCAAACAAAATATAGCAATGATGCAAAGGTCTTGACAAATGTTTAGGGGGAAATCCATCCACCCTCGAAGCTCAAAGATTGATAATACACGTCATCAATTCTTTGCAACAAGATTGATGGCATGTGAAACAATGATCATATAAGAAACGAATGGTTATAGTTACTTAAAAGAACAAGAAAATGATGTGGGACAGAATTATGTCTATATCTCAAGGCAGAGAGAGAGTGACGCCAGTAAAAGAATATCTATCTAGAATTTGATATTCACTGTATAACGTCTGCAATTACATGAGAACATCATACAACTAGGGACTGAGAAACAAAGACCTCATACAACAAGAGGAAGTCACACAAAACAAAAATTAACATGCAGGATAAAGTATAGGGATACGTACTTGTTGAGGCGCTTGAAGAAGGCTCTGATACTGTGGCTGGACTCCATGAACTTGCAGGGACTGCCGTACATAATTCCTGGAACCATCCTTGACAATTTCCGCCAACGGACCAAAATTACTGCATGGGATGAAGCAACCAAAGAAATGTCATAAAGTAGCTTGAACTTATCTTGATCATAAATGCAGATGCTCTCTAACAAATCTCTTTGAGATTGTGGTAGCCTTGACAAGTTTTGAGATCGGATTCAAGCTTATTATTTTTATAATCAAGTACAGAAAATCGAAAGCTACTATGTTAGCCTTTTTCCGCAAGCATTTGTTCTCTAGTCAAATAGATTTTTCTTTATTTTTTTGATATCCATGAGTGTTCGGGTTAGCTTGCACGTACCTCAACTAATCTCAAGGGACAACCGCCTGACCCTACTACTAACAACAACATCAATATAAAATAACACAAAAATTATGCAACTAGATAAGAGATAGCACTAGGAATGATGACATCAGGAACATGACCTGAAGGAATGGAGGAAATGAGAAACAGAAAATCATTAACGTGAAAAAAGTGAACCACAGGAGGATGGATTGGCCCTTAAACACTTCAAGTCTTCATTTACATCACTTAGTTACACATCAACCTCGTGAAAAAAATAATAATAATAACTCAAACTTACCTATATCCCATTGTTTTAAGGAACATCCTGAGTAAATCCACAGCTGAACACTGCTTTCTATAACTATCAGCAAGTACTCTCAAAGTACTACCAAGTTTACAGATATGACAACTTAAGAACTGGGAGAAAACCTCCAATGGAACTTCTGTGGCACCTTCAAACCCCATACTCATCAACATTCGAGCTACTACTTTCTGAGACATCTGAAAAGATTGCTCTTGACCAAGAGTTTTCCTGCTCCCTCCAGATCCACTTTTTGCACGGTGTACATTAACTCCTCGTTCTGTGCTAAGGTAATCAGACTTGACACCAAGCCTCTCCATCATGGCAGAATTCCTAGTAGTAGGCTGAGGCAAGGTATCAATGACTCCAGAAAGTTCCAGTTTTCTATTGTCTTTCATATCATCAGGGGGTGGAAGTGCACTCTCTGGCACACAGTTAAAAGTAAACATGATTTCAGGGAAAAAGTTAGGATCGTCTTCAACTGAATTACTGAAATCAAAAACAGAACTTGAAGCATTTCCTGAGACAGAATTTCCAAAATTTGTCAGCTGATCATCCTTAAAGACCATACGCCTTTTCTTATGTTTCTCAAGTAATCTAAGGTAAGAAGACATTTCCTCAGATGTTCGTTTGTCAGCAACATTGTTCCCATGTGACAAACGATATGGCTGTTTGACTCTATACTTCTCAATGAACTGATTGTACCATGTTTCAGGAAGTTCATTTTTTAATCTTTGGGACGGATCGCCAATTTCAGACTCTCTAGATCTTGGCCCAGCACTTGAAGCTGCTTTTAGCTGAATCTGCGTATCCAGCTCACAAGTAAGATATGCTGCACTTTGAGGATTGCCCACTTTGAATTATAGGCTATAACCACTCATGAGTATAAATAAGCATAGATATACCAAAATCATATTATCAACCTTAAAATACTTCACACTTCAAATCTCCCATCCTATCGAGTAATCCTCTGATAGAACATTGAACAATTGAAGCCACAGCGAAGGGGACTAAAAACTTAATGAGCAAGGGAAGTAATCTTTTATCATATTTCTGTGCAAGAACCATGATTACAGAAAATTTATCATGTGATATTGATATTATTCTGTCATGCTTGGTGTCAGCTTATTGATTTTCTTTTTTTCTTTTTCTTTTTCTTCTTCTTTTGAAAAATATAATATTATGTTTGAGAGAAAGGCCTAAAATATTTTTTATGGAAAAACATAGAACAGAATGAAAGGCCTAAAATATAACTACACAATTGTTGCAAATTCTAATTTCAAAGAGAACTACAAAAGCATCACAAGAGGCGGAAACAGAAAAGAGAAGCATGGAGATTTTAGAGGCCAAAGCAACTAAAGTTGACTCTGATAACCAGGTGATGATAGTGGCATGTAAAAAATGACGTCTATCTGGCAAAACAATTTATCAAATTCTAGAGTCGGCATAAACCATAATTTGTCATTAAGTACTCGCCATAATATAACATACACATTAGACCTAAGACAGTTCTAATTGCTTTTCCGAACAAAATAAATTTTAAAATGAAGCATTGAAAATGGAGAGATGGCGAACGAGCAACATCAATGCAATTGATTTGAGATCAGTGTAACTTCATCTATTCCCATCCGTTTGTGACAAGTAGATTAAGGTTTCACCCCAAACCCAATTAGTTCCCAAAATCACGAAACGCCCTACACAGCAATGCTTGACAAGTTTATGGTGTGGAGGCGCAAGTGGTACTACAAGAAACTCCCTTAAACTGGAGGCCCAAACCAGACCGACAATCGCCCAAAGTAAGAAGCCACTAGACTCTAGATTCAACCCACAAAGTATATACTGGGGGCGCAAAGTGAAAATCTTGACGCGTTAAAATTTCATGCAAAACTAACCAATTAGAGCATGGAAAATACAGATGTATCCTGAAAACTATAATTAAGGAGCATAGCATAGAACCTTGCCGGAAGCCTTATTGGATGAAACATGACCCTCCCGCTGTTGAACCCCATCTTTTGAAGGGTTTTCTAGTGTAAAATACACATCGTCACCATGAAGCAGCAAGTCTGCAAAACACGACACCAAGCTCGAATATTGAGGCCGTATAGTAACCATAGGTAATACAATAATCAAATTCGAAATGAATCTTACAATTAGGATTGAGCTTCGAAATAGCCAGAGAAGAGGACGATAAAGGATTCGGAGCAGAATAAGAAGGCGAAGAAGGTGAGGGAGTGGAACGCAGGAAGAGGGAGACGCTTGCTTTGTCGAAGAGGAGGGCTCGAGCCCTGAGTTGAAGCTGGATCTGAGCCCTAGATTTTGAATCGTCAGTTCTCATGAATGTTTCCCATGTGGAAGTCGAAGAGAGAAAGGGCACGAAGATGGAGTAGTTGAAATCTCCGAGCCAAGTCCGCCATACACCAAGCGTCTCAAGCTTTCGAGCTAGCTCATAGCCCCGACCATCGTCGCCGAGGAGAGCCATATCAGGAGAAAAGTACGTCCCGGAAATGTAGAAGCCGTCCGTGCCGGGCGTCGCGGCCGCCCAAAATCTCAAAACAAAAATGTTTACAGGTTAAATATTTTTTTTTCAAACAATAAGTAAAAAATTTTACACTAAATTATAAAAAATGCCTCAGATTTGTTTCAAAAATGCCCTGTATTTTCAAAAGTTTCAAAAATACTTTTGAACTAAAATGTTTCAAAAATATCCTTAATCGTTAATTTTTGGATGGAAACCATTAAAAATTTCAGTTTCATTAAATACTCTTTTAACTTTCAAAAGATTTTAAAAAATAATCTTATTAGAAAATGTTTTACCTATTTTTCATGTATTCATACACTAGGAGCTTTTCTTCTCTTTCAACACATCATCCCAAGAGCTTGACTAGATGTTCGGCAATGGTTTTTCAAAACATTTTTAACAGTTTCCATCAAAAAATTAACTCCAAGGATATTTTTGAAACGTTTTGTAAAGTTCAAGAGTATTTTTGAAACTTTTTAAAGTTCAAGAGTATTTTTGAAACTTTTTAAAGTTCATGGGCATTTTTTAAACAAATCTCAGGAGTATTTTTTATAATTTAGCCAAATTTTTATTTAGATAACTTAGGCCTTCTATTATAACTTTTTTTTTTTTTTAATTATGTGAAGTTTGAAGTTTATTTCAAACGATCCGAAAAACATTTATTGACAAAAAAAAATGTGTTTACATGTGCTTTTTGTTGGAGATATGCTCAAATAAGAACTGAGTTACACTAGCAAACTGATTACACCTTAACTGGATACTAACAATTACAGTGGAAATAGCAATACAAACACTGTATATATGACAAATGCTGCAAAATAAATAGTCGAGGCACGCTTACAAAGCGCTGTCCTGAAGACAATTATTCGCTCTGCACAGGTTGCTAGCAGGCTACAGCGATCGTCTCAGCAGGATACAACGACTAATTCCGGTAGAACTGCAACCTCGAACTACTCGGATCTGGCAGAACTATTGGATACTTGCTCTCAACTCGACTCAAGATCAAAAGAAACAAAGAAAGAAGGAAGAATGCTCCAAATGGAATGGGATGATTCAAATGAAGAAACAAGTTGCTATTTATAGGCTAGCAACTTAGTAACTCCAAAGAACAAAATTAAATAAAGTTGAAACATAAGAAAAATATAACTCAATTGAGTTATAACACCAAATTTAACTTTCATATGTTAAATTTGTAATTGAAACTTCAAATTGAATTTGATGTTTCAATCCATCTTGAAACTCTTGAAAAATTGAATTTAAACACTTTCTTTCACATTTATTTGTATAAATATCCAACATTATTTGTATAAATATCCAACAATCCCCCACATGAAAGAAAGTGAGAAAATCAAAACAAAATGTTGAGAGCAAACAGACAAGCTATGCGTCAGGAGAGGTGTCTTCTAGACTTGAACCTTCCTTAGTGAATATCTATCGAATTTACCGAAGAAATAGTGAGACCAAGCTCTGGAACTATCCTTCTTGTTGGTGAATTAAGACAACAGACATCACACATAACTCATCCTGTATCTTCGAGTTCTATACGTTTGTGTCCATTTTGGTCCTGGACAAGATCCCGATTTCATGAAAGCTTTAGAGAACATAAGCCATTCAAAAAGTTCTCATAGAAGCGACCCACTTCTACTCTCACATAGGTGATATTGATTAAGAGTATTCTGCCACTACTCCTCTTGTAAACAAGATATCAACATGACCTTAACATCAACAGATCACACACTCTACAACATCATAGAAATGGGAAGAAACTATAAGTTTCTTAGTGTGTCAACTATAAATTATCTAGCCAGTTTGCCTATTGAACCTAGATCTTGGGATCTCCAGTCAACTAGGTTAGGTTACCACCAGATAATTTATTTCATAGGCTTTAGTCCCATTTCTCTCGATGTATACATCACTTGCTCTCTTGACAATCCTTTCGTTAAAGGATCTGCTATATTCTCTTTGGATTTCACATAATCAATGGAAATTATTCCATTAGAGAGCAATTGCCTTATCAAATTATGTCTTCGTCTAATATGTCGCGACTTTCCATTATAGACATTATTCTTGGTCCTCATAGAGGCCGCTACATTGTCACAATAAATACATATTGTGTTTATAGGCTTCAACCATAATGGAATATCTTCAAGAAAATTTCGAAGCCATTCAGCTTCTTCTCCAGCTTTGTCAAGAGCTATAAACTCTGACTCCATAGTAGAACGCGCTATACACGTCTGTTTTGAAGATTTCCATGATACAGCTGCTCCACCTAAGGTAAAAATATACCCACTGGTAGATTTAGTCTCCATGCTATCAGAAATCCAATTAGCATCACTAAATCCCTCCAGTACATGTGGATCCCTCATATAATGCAATCCATAGTTCAGAGTGTACTTTAAGTACCTTAGAACTCTAACTAAAGCATTCCAATGATCATGCCCAGGATTGCTGGTGTATCTTGCTAACCTTCCTACTGAATAGGCTATATCAGGTCTTGTACAATTCATTATGTACATTAAGCTACCAATAACTCTAGAGTATTCTAGAGGAGACACACCTTCACCACTATTCTTCTTTAACTTACAACTTGGATCAAATGGAGTAACTGCAGGTTTACTCTCAAATTGATCAAATCTTCTCAACACTTTCTCTATGTAGTGAGATTGAGAAAGTATGTACCCACTTGGATTTCTTGTTATACGAATTCCAAGTATAACATCAGCAAGACCAAGGTCTTTCATATCAAAGTTAGATTTCAACATCCTTTTAGTGGAATCAATGACACTTCTATTTGTGCCCATTATTAACATATCATCCACATACAAACAAATGATAACACAATCTTGATCTATGGTTTTAACATAGACTCATTTATCTTGAATCCATTAGATAACATAGTGTGATCAAACTTTTCATGCCATTGTTTGGGTGCTTGTTTCAACCCATAAAGAGACTTGACAAGTTTACAAACTTTATCTTCAAGTTCTTTTACAACAAACCCTTCAGGTTGTTCCATATAAATTTCTTCATCTAATTCTCCATTTAAAAATGCAGTTTTCACATCCATTTGGTGTATTTCCAAATTTTGTAAAGCTGCTATCGCAATTAACATCCTTATAGATGTAATCCTCGTCACTGGAGAATAGGTATCAAAGAAATCTATCCCCTCTTTTTGACGAAAGCCTTTAGCAACAAGGCGGGCTTTGTACTTATCAATAGTGCCGTCAGCCTTTAGCTTTCTTTTAAAAATCCATTTACTACTAATTGGTTTACTACCAGGAGGTAGATCAACCAATACCCAAGTTTTGTTCTGCAAAATGGATTCTATCTCACTATTGATAGCTTTCTTCCAATAAGGTGCATCTGGAGATGTCACAACTTCTTGAAAGGTTTGAGGCTCACCATCTATCATATATGTTATGAAATCAGGTCCAAAGGAAGTAGCTTTCTTAGCTCTTTTGCTTCTCCTTGGTTCAAACTCAGTATTCTGATCTTCTTGACCTTTCGGAGAGCTAGCCTCATAATTTCTTTTGACACCACCACTCATGTGTCTTTCCTCTTTCATAGGAAATACATCCTCGAAAAATTCAGCTTCAATAGATTCCATAATGGTATTATTATTAATATCAGGTATTTCTGATTTAATCACCAGGAATCTATACGCAACACTATGCAAAGCATAACCTATAAAGACACAATCAATTGTCTTAGGTCCTAATTTGGTCCTTTTTGGTAAAGGAACTTGTACCTTTGCCAAACACCCCCACACTTTCAACATTTTATATGAGGGTAACTTTCTATTCCACACTTCATAAGGCGACTTATCAGTCTTCTTATGTGGAATTCTGTTTAGTATAAAATTTGCTGTAAGCAAAGCCTCCCCCCACAAATTATGGTGTAAACCTGAACTATTTAACATGCAATTAACCATGTCTTTTAAAGTTCGGTTCTTTCTTTCAGCTACACCATTTTGTTGTGGTGTATAAGGTGCTGTAGTTTGATGGACTATACCATTAACTTCACAAAATTCATAAAATGATGATGATTCATATTCACCACCTCTATCTGATCTAAGCACCTTTACTTTCTTCTCAAGTTGATTTTCAACTTCTGCCTTATATGTTTTAAAAACATCTAAGGTTTCATCTTTACTATGTAATAAATATACATAGCAATATTTACTACAATCATCAATAAATGTGACAAAATACTTCTTACCGCCTCTTGTGGGGGTACTTTTCATGTCACATACATCACTGTGGATTAAATCAAGTACTTCATTACTTCTTTCCACAGATGAAAATGACTTTCTAGCAAACTTTGATTCAACACAAATCTCGCATTTGTGTCTATTATCAATGTTGAACTTAGGCAGAAGTCCTAAACTAATCATTCTTTGTAAAGAACGATAGTTGACATGCCCCAGCCTAGAATGTCATACATCACACAACTCAACAATATAAGCAAAAAAGTTGTTATTATTATTATTCTTGGGCATTTGTGCCAGTACATTCAGTTTGAACATGCCATCATTTAGATAGCCTTTTCCAACATACATACCCCCTTTTGTCAGAATAAATTTATCTGACTCAAACACAAGCTTGAACCCATTTTTATTAAATAGAGTTCCTGACACTAGATTCTTTCGAATCTCTGACACGTGCCACACATCATTGAGGGTAAGTATCTTTCCAGAAGTCCATTTCAGCAGGACCTTCCCTTTACCTGCCACAGAGGCAGTTGAAGCATTTCCCATGTACAGCTTCTCACCACCATCTAGCTTCTCATATGTGGTGAATAAGGACTTATCCTTACAAATGTGCCTAGTAGCACCAGTATCAATCCACCAGCCTTTGGTGTCAGAGGCCATATTTACCTCAGAAATGACAGCAACGAGATCATCACTCTCCACAATATTGGTCTGATTGTTGGAGTTTTGTCCCTTCTTGTGTCTACAATCAGCAGCAACATGGCCACTCTTACCACAAACCCAGCAGACTCCACGAATGAGCTTATTGGCATCATTCCTCAATCGAGGATTCACATTTCCCTTATGGAATTGTCGCTTCTTGGGATCACGCCTTGAAGATTCTGCAACATGTGCATTGGCTTCAAATTCCAGCGAAGCTTTGTCTCCTTTTCTATTATCCTCTTCAATGCGAAGCTTGACTGCAAGATTCTCCATGGAAAGCTCCTTTCGCTTATGTTTAAGATAGCATTTTAAGTCCTTCCAAGAAGGAGGTAGCTTCTCAATCACAGCAGCAACTTGGAATGGTTCACTGATGTCCAATCCCTCACTTTGCAAATCACTAATGATAATTTGCAATTCTTCCATCTGATTGACTACCAACTTGGTATCAATCATCTTATAATCTAAGAATTTTCCGACAAGAAACTTCTTAGTACCAGCATCTTCCAGCTTATACTTCTTGTCTAATGCCTCCCATAATAGCCTTGAAGTAGTATAGGCATTGCAGTAGACATTATACAAGGTGTCTTCAAGACCACTCAATCTATAATTGCGGCATAAAAAATCCGAATGCATCCATGCCTGTTTGGCAGCTTCAATTTCAGGAGTAACACCTTCTGGTGGGGTAACTGGGCAATCTTCCTTCAAGATGTGAGCAAGGTTCAGTGTGGTGAGGTAGAAGATCATCTTCTGTTGCCACCTCTTGAAATTTTCTCCCTTGAATTTCTCTGGTTTTTCAGCATGATTTTTTAGGATAGTCGATCCCATCATGGTAGCACCAGGAACATTGGTGGAGGAGTTTGCAGCCATCAGTTCAATATTAATTGTCTTCAGATTGTTGGAGATATGCTCAAATAAGAACTGAGTTACACTAGCAAACTGATTACACCTTAACTGGATACTAACAATTACAGTGGAAATAGCAATACAAACACTGTATATATGACAAATGCTGCAAAATAAATAGTCGAGGCACGCTTACAAAGCGCTGTCCTGAAGACAATTATTCGCTCTGCACAGGTTGCTAGCAGGCTACAGCGATCGTCTCAGCAGGATACAACGACTAATTCCGGTAGAACTGCAACCTCGAACTACTCGGATCTGGCAGAACTATTGGATACTTGCTCTCAACTCGACTCAAGATCAAAAGAAACAAAGAAAGAAGGAAGAATGCTCCAAATGGAATGGGATGATTCAAATGAAGAAACAAGTTGCTATTTATAGGCTAGCAACTTAGTAACTCCAAAGAACAAAATTAAATAAAGTTGAAACATAAGAAAAATATAACTCAATTGAGTTATAACACCAAATTTAACTTTCATATGTTAAATTTGTAATTGAAACTTCAAATTGAATTTGATGTTTCAATCCATCTTGAAACTCTTGAAAAATTGAATTTAAACACTTTCTTTCACATTTATTTGTATAAATATCCAACATTATTTGTATAAATATCCAACACTTTTTCCATGTATATGTTCAAATCTAATCACATAATCAACCATACATATACAAACATGTCATTTTCCATCCATGAATTTAACGAAAAAAAGTTTTCAAGGGTCGTTTTGAAAAGGCTAAAATCAAACCGTCCTAATTTGTATGATTATTCTGAATTTGATTTTCAATGTATTAGAAAATCCCAGTTATGTCATTCTATAGATTTTTTTAAATAAATAAATGATGTCTTCAAAAAAGAAGAATAAAGAAATTTGAAAAAATACGTGTGAACAAAACATATATTTAACGCGCCAGGTAGGGGTCGAACCTACGACTTTCTACTTAGGAAACAGACGCTCTATCCACTGAGCTACAGGCGCTTGATGATGATAATGTTCACAATTATTTTTTAGTTGCAAAGATTGACTAATGTTTACGCGTTAAGTCCTTTATCTTCTCTGTGGGTTGACACTTACATGTTCCAGAATTTAGATTCAAAGACCTACAGAGTTTAGTTTAGATTCAGCTCCACAACCAGAGATCCATCCAGGACTTCAACGAGAGGATGTCGCCGGAAGCCATGATACAAGTAGCTCTGTTCATCCTCACAGCAGCAACGATGTTCACCGTACGAGAACTTTCCAAACGAGCATTCGGCAAGGTCCGCCATAAGAATCGCGCGATCCTCCAATCGAGCCGCCACTTCTTCGAGGGAACTCATCTACTCGCTCGAGCGCGATCAATTTCTCAACAATCTCAATCGATCGACTACGCGAAGAAGGCACTAATCGAAGCCGAAACGGCGCTTTCCCTTTCCCCAAGAGATCCGGCATCTCACATCTTGAAAGCCCTAGCCCTAGATCACATGGGCCACCAGAGCTCCGCTCTTAAATCACTAGACGTTGCACTTTCTCCGCCGTGCTTGAAGTCACTATCAGAGAAAGAGCTCGCAAAGGCGTTGATGAAGAGAGCCGAATTGAAGATTGCCGTCAACCGGAAACGGCGACTCGACTCGGCGGTGGAAGACTTGTTAGAGGCGGTGAGTTTGGTCGGAGATGACTCGAAGGCCTTCTGTTTGTTGGGTCAATGTTACGAGTGGAAGGAAATGAAAGATGAGGCCCGGCAGGCTTTCGAGAAGGCTCTAACCGTGGATCCTGAATCAGGCCCGGCCCGCGAGGGATTGGACCGGTTGAATTGAGGCCCGTTTACCATTTCGGTCTCTTCCGAATGGGCCTGGTAAAAATATGTCAAACATGGGCCTCGGTGGCCCACCTATGGGAATCAGCTGGAGTCGTGGCGTATAACGCGTAATAAGAAGATAGCTGAATATTATTTCTGTTTTGATGAAGTTCCTATGAATATTTAATTATTTTGATGTATGTCAGTTGTCAAGTTTGTAAGCGACCTGCAGGAAAAAAACTGTAATATGGATTGATATAGACATAATTTTTTTAAAAAAAAGATGAATATAGACTTAATTTAAGAGCATTATTTAGTATTTTCTTTAATAAATAAATGTTAAAAAATAATGAAGAAAAGAAACAAGAAGGGCAAAAGAGATTAAAATCTCATAGCATATTTACATATACTATCTATATGCATTAAGATCAATCATATTGCTGAGGATATAGACATGTGGAGGTGAGAATTTGAACCTCTAAACTTTGGTTGAAAATATATGTATTAACCAATTGAACTATACTAAAATCGGTGAATATATATAATAATTTTGCTATGTATTTTTTTCTCTCTTTGGATGATCCAAAGCTTAAGCTTCTTGTCACACGCTTGTCTGAATAAGAAATAAGTATTTTAGGCCCCGTTTGATAACCATTTGGTTTTTGAAAATTATGTTTGTTTTCCTCTATTTCCTACCATGACTTTCATCTTAGTTAAAGTTACACTTGAATTCCTAGCCAAATTTTAAAACACAAAAACAAAATTTTGAAAACTACTTTTTTTTTTTTTTGTTTCCAAAATTGGACTTGGTTTTTGAAAACAAGGTAGAAGATTGATACTAAAGCCAAGAAACTTATAGGTGGAAGTATGTGTGTATAAGCTTAATTTTCAAAAACCAAAAACCGAAAATCAAATGGTTATCAAACGGGGCCTTAGGAATTTAGATTTTATTTTATTTTATTATGAGTTCAATAACATATGAGGGTGGCAATTTGAACTTCTAACCTCTTAGTCGAGGTAAATGCTAATTAACACGGAGCTATGTCCACTTTGACTTCTTTTTTTTTTAAAAAAAAAATGTTATACAATATTAAACATTTCATACACTAAAGCTAAATTGTCCATTAAAGATGAATTAATAGGATTTGTAATCGGCGACAAAATTACTTTAGTTTTAATATAAGTCAAACCTCACATCCCTTATGTCTACAACATATAGAAAAATTTTAATTTTCCTTTGTCCCTCCGCAAAAGAAAAGCGAAAGTGATTGTTAATTATTAATAGAAGCACATGATACTGAATCAAATTTATGTTTTTTTTTCAAATAGTTCAACAACATTTTGAATGGAGAGATTCGAACCTATGTCTCTTGATCTTAGGTTACATCCAAATTTTTCGTGGAGCTATGTTTGTTTTTTAACCCAATATAAAACCATATGTTTGTTTTCTCAAAATTATAAATTAAGCTTCAATATTAAGTCAAATCAAAAGGAATATCCAAATATTTGTTTTTTTATTTATTTAGTTTTATAAAAAAAGGATCGAAATAAATTAATTAAATTACGTCACACTAAATGATAAGTTATTATAAAGTCTTCCTTAAACAGCAAGTAATATTTTTTAAATAATAAAACGAAAGTAGTTTTTATTTTTCCAAGTAGGAAACCCAACTAATATTTAGTTATACCCCTTCACTCAACCTCCATGGAAAGGAATATATATAAAAATTTCGGTTGGCATGTCCACATGTCAATCCTAGGTTAATATTGAGAATTAATTAATATCTCCAATATCAATAAAATATAATCTATTCACCCCAATATAAATATAAACATAATAACAAAATTTACAACTTAGTTTGAAAGTAAAAACAACTTAATTTTTTTTTTCAAAAAAAAAAAAAAAAAACAACTTAATTTTTAAATTTTTTCGATTTACAGAAATATTTGTCGACGTTGATATTTTATTGATGTAGTAAAATTAAAATGTCAATATTCATATCGATATCGATATTTTTACCAATAATGATGATGATAAGGTATCGATATTTTTACCAATAATGATGATGATAAGGTACTTTTAAATCTCATTTATTTTGACTATATTATATTAAATAAATAGATGTGCCCTATTTTAAATTTATGTTTTTTTAGGGAAAAAAATCATTTTTAACCCTAAACTTGGAGGTTGAATCAATTTTAACCCTGAACTTTCAATTTCATCAAATTGAAACCTAAAATGAACAAGTTGTATCAATTTTAACCTTGAACTTCCAATTTCATCAAATTGAACCTCAAACTTATCAGATCGTATCGATTTTAACCTCAAACTTGCGTAAGTGTGACAATATATACCTTTAGTTAACTTTTCATTTGAACCACCATACACAATTTATTATTTCTTCCTTTTTTTTTCCTTAATTCACATCGTACCTGAATTGGTTTCTTATAAATAAAACAATAGAGAAACTTTATTTTAGATGACTTTTTCTTGTTGTTGAGAATTTTAATTGTGAAGGCTTTTTCACTGCTATTTAAGATTACAAAAGCAAAGAAATTTTGGACTTCAAATATTTGCTGTTTTTTTTTTTTATTGTTTCTAAAAACTTTGTGGGATTTTTTTCTTCTTTTACAGGTTTTTTTTCTTGCTAATTGGAAAAATGTACAAATGTAGAAAACGATAATAAAGAAATTTCGAGTTTTTTATTTATCATACTTGCTGGATTTTTTTTGTTGCCAATAACTTTGTGATTCTTTTTTGGATAATAATGAATAGAATAGTATGAGATATTTGATTTCTACCGGTCTTTCCAAAAAAATTCTTACAAAACACTAACTCATGTGCAAATGTGAATTAAAAAAAGGAAAAGAAAATTGTCAAATTACATGTTTTAATAGCAATTCAAATGAAAAGTTGATCAAAGGTCTACATTGCAACATTTATGCAAGTTTGAGGTTCAAATTGATACAATTTGTTAAGTTTAAGGTTCAATTTGATGAAATTGAAAGTTTAGAGTTAAAATTGATACAACCTGCTAAGTTTAAGGGTCAAAATTGATTTTTTTTTCCTTTTTTTTATTAAGTAAAAGAAAGTTGTTTTTGAAAGTTTCTTTTGACCGCTTTCTTAAGAAAAAGGAAATAATTATTAAAAAAAAAAGTTGCTTATCATTTTGATATTTGATTTTACGTTCATAATCCTTGCACATAAACTTGAAAATTCATTTTACAAATGTTTTCTCAAAAAAAAAAAAATTTAAATGATTTTAAAATCACTTGTAAACATAATTATAACTATTTTGGGTAAACTTTGCTCTTAGCCATATCAAAAGTGGTTGGCTAGGAGTTCACTTAATAACAATTTTTATCAAAAAATCATTACATACTCACAAGTTAGATAAGTCAATTTAAAATTTGAAATCTCTATTTAATGGGTTTGAACCTTAAATGTAAGTGGTGAAATTAATAACCTCCATTAATTGAGTTGCATTTCTAAGAATTGTTTTTTTTTTTTTTTTTTTTTTTTTGAGGACATCAACATTTGGGGGTGGGGGATTCGAACCTCTGACCTCATGGTCGAGGCTCGAGGGTGAAGGATTGGAATTCCCAATTCCATTACAGCGGAAGCAATTGGACCGATTCACAATTTAATTTCGTTTGGCAAAATACCAATACATTGACAATTTTCAAAATTCATAATTCTACAATTTTAAGGTTAAGCAAACTCACCGTCGTCTGACGACTCTGAATTCTTCAAGAACGCCTTCTTGAATGTCAGGGACCAAAAATGAAATCTTGGGACACCACCACAAGATTACCCTGCTATCCTCTGAGATTGGGAACTCAGTTGTGGGACTGAAATGACTAATCTTGAATTTGGGAATGAAAAACTTTTTGCAGAGAAAATCAACTTCTCTATTTTTCTTGAGAGAGCATGAGAGTAAGTTGGAGAGTGAGAGAGAGATTTTGGGATAGGGAAATTCTGCAGAATGAGGGTGATCACATCTGACCCCTCATACGTATCAGATTAAGTGAGAGAAAAGAAATATTAATATAATAATTAATTAAATAAAATTTAATTAATTAAATATATTAATTAATTAATTAACAATTTAATTAATTAATAATATAATTAAATATCTAATATTTAATTACATGGACATTAAATCATATTAAATGCACATCTCTCACTTAATATATAGTTTTAATTAAGTTTAATTAAATCGCATTTAATTAAATTAATCAAACTAAACAATTAATTAATTCATAATTAATTAATTCTTTGACCAATTAAATATCACATATTTAATTAATCATACATTTGAATCATATTCAAATGTGCATAATCATATTCACATTAAAATTAATCTATAGTTATTGATTTAATTAAATCACATTTAACTAAATTAGATTGAACAATTAATTAATTCTAAATTAATTAATTTTATAATTAATTAAATATCAACCATATTTAACTAATTACATTTTTTTTTTTGAAACATAACTAATTACATATTCGAATCATATTCTAATATATATCTCTCATATATTATAGTTTAATTAAATCACATTTAATTAGACTAATTGAATAATTAATTAATTCACAATTAATTCACTAATTAAATATCACATATTTAATTAGTTATATATTTGAACTCTTTCAAATATATAATTCTCTCAATTTAATAAAGTTTAATCACAAATTAAACTTTATATTATAATGTATCAACATACATTATATTAATTGTACTTC
The DNA here is from genome assembly GCA_017139565.1 of Luffa aegyptiaca. Classification (NCBI taxonomy): domain Eukaryota; kingdom Viridiplantae; phylum Streptophyta; class Magnoliopsida; order Cucurbitales; family Cucurbitaceae; genus Luffa; species Luffa aegyptiaca. The sequence continues at coordinate 48,539,890 of CM029398.1, forward strand.
ATACAATTAACTTGATTCCCAAATTGAATTTGAACAATTTAAATTCTTTTCAAGATAATTTGTTCTCAATTACTCTTTACGAGCTAGCAGGGGGACCTAATGGACCTACAAATCAGAAGCTCCAATGATATGAGGTTAACTGACTAAACTCATTAATCGAGTTAACCAATATTCATTAACTGTGGGTCACTCCACTAAAGACCCACAGTTGCACTCTTCTCACTATAGAATGTTTTTGTGTCCATGGATATTGACCAATAACAGTAAGTCAATCCTTCACGAGTGTTCGTAACTACAGCTGGGTCAAATTACCGAGTTACCTCTGACTCCTTAAGTACCAGTGCTCTTCTAATGAACAACCTGTTTATGGTCCAACCAATAAACAAAAAGTCCCTCTCGGGCCAGTGAGAGGGCGGGATCCCTTTGTTCAAGACCCGGAGTCACCACTTAAGGGAACACTCATCTACTTCTCCTAGAAGCGGGAAGAAGTGAATTCCATCTTGTGTTGTCATGTCCCCAGCCCCCCACAGTCTTGTCTCCAAGAAGGTAGGCTTATTGAGTCGGCGTGCAGGCCACTCTCACCCGTACTAATCAAAGAACAATCCCTCGTGAGAAGGAGTTCATAACACACTCAGGATTAAGATTGAGTTACCTAGGTCATCCTATTGAAATAGTAACATAACTAGTTAACGGTGTTACATCCAGTGGTTTACTATTTCGTGGTCCGATCTTATGCAAACTCATTGCATAGGATACCCCCGCTCGCATGTCTCCTACATGGACGCCTTGGATCAATACGTCTGTATCGAATACAAAACGGGTCGTATCACATAGTGTTACCAGGATAGTACCCACCCTTATCCCTGTACTATAGACTTTTTAGGTTGTTACTTGAACACTGATCCCCGTATATCTCCACATACTAGTTCAAGTTACATATCAACAACCTTGGATCTTAGTTTATTGGATTTGGGTTATATTGTGCAATTTTAGACTTAAAATGACAATAACACTTTATTGCATAAACCTCAATAGCATTTTTTTGATACAAGTGCATAATTCGTTAACATTCACTATCTACGAGTTTTAGGACATAAAACCCAACAGAGGGTACATGTCAATTACCGCTGAGCTAAACTCGCTTTGGCCTAAGAATTGTGTCTAATTAAATGTATTTTTGTAGCGAGATAACTTTTTTTTTCTCGGTAGGTTATTATAACCTCCAACGTTTTTTAGTTGGATTTAGCCATTTTTGTTTTAAGCTTGTTTACTTTTTCTACCTGTTCAATTTTGTGGTTAAAATTGGGTATTTTTGGTAGATGAGTTTATATATTTCTATAACTTGATATTTAATGTTTCATTAATTAAATTTCAAGACATTAATGGAGTAGTTAAGGGCCCGTTTGATAACCATTTCAGTTTTTGGTTTTGGTTTTTCTGTTTTTGGTTTTTGGTTTTTGGTTTCCTGTTTTTTAAAAACAAAAACCACATATGTTTGATAACTATTTTTTTTTTTCTGTTTTTAAAAAACAGAAAACCAACCTTGTTTGATAACTGTTTTTGGTTTTCAGTTTTTTAAAAATTAGAAAGATGAAAAAGATATTTTAAAGAGAGAAAAATGTGTAAAGACGTTGAAACAAAAATTTAGAGACACAAATATAATTGTTTTCAAGAGTTTTTTTTTTTTTTTTGAAAAGACGAGAGAAAAGTTAAACATAGAAAATTTAGAGAGATGAAAGAAAATGTTTAGAGAAAGAATATTAGTTAGACTCGAGAAAAGATATTAGTTAGAGAAAAAATAGAAAACAAGTTAGAGTAAAAGCGATAAACTTTAGATTTAAAAAATAAAATAAAAAAAGAAAATTTAGAGAGATAGTAAAGTTAAGAGTAAAAGATATGCTAAAGAACTAACGCTAAATTAGAAAAATAAAGAAAAGTTGTAGCGATAGAAAATTTTGGTGACTTTTTTTTTCCAAAAGAAAAATTAGAACATGTTTATTGAGGAGAGAAAAGGTATTGACAAGTTTTTAGAAATAGACAAGTTATAGAGAAAAAAAAAAAGTTTTGAGAGAGAAAATTTTAGAGAGAGAAAAATAAATTTTAGAGAGAGAAAAAAATAGAGAAAGAAATTTGTTGGAGAAAGGTAAAAGAGGAGAAAAGTAAACATTAGAAGAAAAATGAGTTTTTGAAAAACAGAAATCTGTTTTTAAAAACTACTTTTTTTGGTTTTTGAAATTTACTTATAATTTCAAAAACGTTTTTAAAAAACAGAAAACAGAAAACAGAAATGGTTATCAAACACTCCTGTTTTTTAAAAATGAAAAACAAAAACAGAAAACAGAAAACGAAATGGTTATCAAACGGGTCCTAAATTATTCCAACATGAATGAGCATTTTCTTATAAAGTTGAACTTTATGCATTTTGAAGAGGTATTAATTCCAACACTCTTTTATGTTCGAGGTCTAATATGATGAAATTAAAAGTTTAATATTAATGATTCACGGAGTTAAGTTTAAATGTAAATAGCTAAAGTAATAGACATAAACTTAAAATTTTTAATCATTAAAATTCTAAATTTAAAATTTGGTGTCCTAGAGATCCATAATCTTTTTAAAAATTTGAGTAAAACAATGATATATTATACATAAAATAAAAAATCTAGAGATTTATTAGACACGAAATTAAAATTTTACAAATTTATTAGAAAAGTTAATGGACTTATTAGATATAAATTGAAAGTATTGAATCCTAGGGACAAAGCTTCAGAAGAATAACAAGCCCTAACATCTCCAATGAACCTTAAAATTTTCAAAATTTCTTGGGTGCAGGATTATTTATCTCAATAATTTCTTGAAGAAGAAGAAGAAAGAAGAAAAACCAAGAAAATGATGCTAATTGCCAACCGAAACAACGCCTACGAAGGCCCCCACGAAAGTGAAATAGTATAAGAAAGAAAATACTTGGCCGTCCTTGTCTCCTCAGAGAGAGAGAGAGAGAGTAAATATAAATGGATGAAGACGATGGGAAAAAAGTCTTCGCCGGAACTTTGAAAATCCGCTACAAACTTTCGAGAAAAGGTTCAAATCCAAACCATCCTTCTCTTCACCTTTCTGTGAAGATTTCACTCTAAAACCTCCAAAAGAATCCAAAACCTTTCCAATTTTGAATTCAGCCTTTTACGCTTTCTTCAGTTCGCCACGATTTGCGGAAGCCATTGGCAACTCGTTTGCAGAGACACAATCGAGGCTCAAGCCTCGTTGATAATCAATCAATGAACGGCAAAGCAGAGAAGGTCTACGTCGCTATCGGGAATGATCTTCACGATGGGTTCAAGACCTTGGGGTGGACTCTTAGGAAATGGAAGTCTCACCCAATTTCAATTGTGATTCTTCACGTCGCCTACACCAGTTCCCAGGAATATGTCTACACTCCATGTAAACTCTGCCTTTTCTTCAAATGACCTTTCATTGTTTAATCGATATGCTCCTAATCTTCGTTGTTTGCTTGTTTCATTTCAGTCGGCAAGCTTCCTGCGAGTTCTGTAAGTGAGGAGAAAGTGGAAGTTCTGAGGAGATATGAGCAGGAAAAGATTGACAAGCTACTTTCTAAATATGTAGATTTCTGTGGCAAGGTTTGGTTAAATTTCTTCTCTAGCTAATTGATTCCTGCAAAATTCTTACATTTGCTCTAATTATTGATCCCCTTATGGCATTAGGTAAAAGCCGAAATTCTCAAGGTTGAGAAATCTGATGAACCTGTTAATAAGCTCCTTGTTGACCTGATTTCAGAATTGGGGATAACCAATTTGGTCATTGGCTTTACGTTTATGAAATCTTCATCTTGGTATGCAAACGCTCTTTAAGATTTGATGATAGATAACACTTCAATTTTTACACTGAAATATCTGGTGTATGAATTGTTCTTCTTTAGGAAATCGAAGAATGCAATTAGTGGATCATTCTACATTTACAGAAACAAGGCCCATTTTTGCGAGTTGTTTGTAATATGGGGAGGAAAACAGGTATTTCTCAGAGATGAAAGAATCATGGAAGATGATAAAGGTGTAAGGATTGCTAAAATCAGCTCGAAACCCTCATTAAAGGGTTGGCTTGGAAGGATTTTCGTAGAAGACCCGAACTATTACTCAGAAAGGAATTTGAGTCTCTCGTCTGCTTCACCAAGTAGTTCAAATTCCTCTAGTTCTCGAAATTATTGGGACAGTAATGTCCATGAACTTGAGAACTACTATGAGGAATTACTGTCATTGAATTTGCAGGAGGAAGAAGATTGTGAGCAGGATCAAGATGGTGGCCTTGAAAGTTCAGGTTCAACCCAGTTCAATGTTCTTGATCATCCGGATTCAAATATGGTAAATATTATTTTTCAGTCAAGCAATAAATTAAACAATAGTCTTTCATCATCTTTTATATATTTTAGCATTGGATTTGTTAATTTTTGGAGCCACCAAATCCACTTTGCTTTCTAGAACAATGACAAAAGTTTTCCTCTTTGACTGTCCCAAGGTTGGGCCATTAGTCTAGGATAGTAAAGGAGGTTGGCACACTGAACTGAACATACTTCTTCACTATCTGACTATGAATTGGATTTTAAGAATTTGTTCATTTGGTTAACAAACCTTACAGAAATCCTTCTAATCTTGTTCCTAGAATTTTTCTCTCATTTACAATCCCAGTAAGAAAACTAGTAATGAACTTGTTTCGCTATATTCACTGTGAAACTTGATCTGTACCAGTCATGTTGCTCGAGTATACTAATTGCCTAACCGATGTTGGCAGAATGCTGAGGAAAGAATTGAGCATCTGAGGACTAAAATTGAGGACGCTCGCAAGACCGTCCAGTTGATGAAAGATGAAGCAAAGGGCAGTGCTGAAAGGCAAGCTAAAGCAGAGTGGGCCATTAACTTGTGTAGTCAGCGGGTATTACAAGCTGTTTCTTTCCTCTGTTTGATTCATTTCAAATTGATTCTCATAACCGTCAAGGTATCCATGATTTACAGACCGAAGAGCTTGAAGCTCAGATAAAAGAAGAGGTTACAGTCAGGGAAGAGTTGAAGAAAGAATTAGACTCTACCAAAGAATACATCCTGGAAATAGTAGGTGATATCGAGGAAAGCAAGATCAGATTAAGTTCACTTCTCGAACTCCAAGCTGAGCTATCAAGCAAGCTCCTAATTTCCACAGTAGGAAAATCACGTATAGAGGCTCAATTGGAGAAGACAGCGAAAACAAGAGAGGGGATGGTGAGAGAAATCGAGCAGCTGAGGAGACAGAGAGACATTCTTCACCGAAGAATTGAGTTCTGTAAAGAGAAAGATGCCATTGGAATGGCCGAAAGGTCAACTGAAGTGTCCTGTAGTACAAGAGTGTACACGGCGGAAGAGATCAGATTAGCAACTGATAGCTTTTCAGAACAAATGAGATTGAGTTCCCGAATGTATAGAGGACGTATCAACCATACCTCAGTTGCAATCCAAATGATCGACTCAGGAAATCGACTGTCAGAAGAAGATTTCCAATCTAAGGTAGCAGCTGCCGTCTTTTCAACTGCCTTCAACTGTCAAAAACTATGTTTTCAGCTAAACTGAGTCTTTAGAGATGTTTATTTGCAGGTAGAGCTTTTAAGCAATATCCGTCACCCTCATCTGATTGCCATCATGGGATTCTGCTCCGAGCTCAAATGCATTGTCTTCGATTACATGCATGGTGGTAGCTTAAGTGACAGACTACTTCCTTCCAACAAAAGATCCAGGAAAATATGCCGCTCTCTCATGTGGCATGATAGAATCCGTATAGCATCAGAGGTATGCTCAGGCTTGAGCTTCCTTCACCAGGCCCAACCTCAGCCCATTTCTCATGGCAGCCTCACCCTGTCCAAAATTCTCCTGGACCAAAACCTTGTTGCCAAAATCACTGGCTCTGGGCTCGTCGAATTGGATGAAGCTGGTGGTATTGAATTGGACATTCGGGCTTTTGGGGTTCTACTGCTACATCTTGTAACCGGGAGGAATTGGGAAGGGTTGATTGAAAAGGGGTTGACGATGGGTAAGGTGGGTCTGGTGCAGATTCTAGACGATAAGGCTGGAAAGTGGCCATTGGACTTGGTTGATGCGCTAGTTGATCTGGCTTTGAGATGTGTAACTCCAAATGGATCCAATTCAGAGGTTAACTTGCGGACAGCCATGGAAGAGATCGATGAGATCAAGAGGAGAGCAGATGATCTGGTGGAAAATGGAAAGCATGCGGGAGGGACTGAAGGTGCAGATGCAGCTAATGAGGACGTCGAAGATGTTCCAAGACTCTTCATCTGCCCCATATTGCAGGTTTATTTAATTTCTAAGTTCCTACACTCTCCCCTGCTTCATTAAGTAACCATTAATTGAAACAAGTGCCTGTTAACATTCAATGCTTATTATACCCATGAGCCATAATTTAGAAAGAGAATTGAGTTCATGAATTAAAAGGCCAAACTTGGTAAATTGTGGGTGCAGGAAGTGATGAAGAACCCACACGTGGCAGCAGATGGGTTTTCGTACGAGCTAGAGGCCATAGAACAATGGATAATTGCTGGACACGATACATCACCAATGACCAACTTGAGGTTGCAGCACCCTTATCTCACTCCTAATCACACTCTTCGCTCTCTAATTCAAGACTGGCAAAATGAGACCTCAAATGTTTACACATCTTAGCGACTATATTAGAATGTATACTTGAAAATAGACGAGTTTGTCTGATTTTCTTTCTTTATATATTCAATTCTGTAAAACCCAGCAAGCGAAGGCATGGGACTGTTCATATTCACGATCTGTACCCCCTCCCCAAATATTTTATGAAGAGCAATAACATTTTCACTTGTCCGTTCTAAAAATCTTTTGAAACCAATTTTAGTCTGAGATTGATTGGATTACAGAAAACTGCCACAAATTCCATTAAGAAGCCAACAAAACATTCTTCTCATGGATTCGTTCTCATTCAGAAAACTCAAAATCTCCTTCGATTGGACGAGTTAATGGTATCAATTCCGCGATTTCACTAGGGAATAATGGAATCGCTTCGAAAGTTGAAGTGGACGACTTTCTCATAAGTTTCACCGAATAAATCTTTTGAAACCAATGTTAATCTGAGAAGTACTTACAATATGCCTAATTAGATTACAGAAAACCGCCGCCACAAATTCCATCAAGAAACCAACAAAACAACATTCTTCTCATGGATTCGCTCTCATTCAGCAAACTCAAAATCTCCTTCGATCGAACGAGTTAATGGTATCGATTCCAAGATTCCATTCCCAAGTGAAATCGAGGGTAGAAAGTAACGAAAGCCACCGACTACAAATTCTTAAATCGGATATATTCATAGATTTGGTGGCGAATACAATCAACAAAGATTGAGAATAAGAAGAACGAGAATGCAAGTAAACAGAACGAGTTTTGGTTGGTACCGCTAAAATTACAGACAATAATGGCGAAGAGGAATTTCTATTTTCGAGGTACAGGGGAGAGGAGAACCACATACTCTTGGCGGTCGCGATACTGCCGCTTCAGGTAGTTCTCAAGGATCTCCATCACAGAGACTAAACGTTTCATTTCCTCCAAGAGGCGGCTGAGCTCCGCCTCTCGAGCCCTAACTTGGGCCAGTCGCGACTCGGTTTCCGCCAATCGACCCCGAAGATTGTCCACAACGGAAGCGTCGGCGTTTTCCGGTACGGAGGTTTGGTAGGGAGAAAGGCTACCTCTAAAGAAAGATCGGTGGTGGCCGTTACACATGGCGGAGAGTGAAAACCGACGATCGCCGGGAAGTTCGCAGGGAGAAAAGAGTAAGATTGGTTTTTGGATAAACAAATCAGGTTCTTGTTCTTGGGGCTGCCAAAAATCGCTGCTCTGCTGCGGTGATATGATGCCTTTTGACTTGTCGAATCTTGCGGTCAAACGGACCTTGAGTATTCTATTGGTAGAACTTAGAAGCTACGTGAAACGACGTCGTTGTTGCCGTTGGGAAGGTTATTTTGATTTGGTGGTAAAATTCAGTTGGAATCTAGATTTCTTAATTAGGTGGTTTGGTGTGGGGGTTACGCTTAATTAATGTCGGCATATTAGGATGATGAAGAAGCGTAAGAGAGAATGCTATAGAGAGAGAGTGAGAGAGCAAAACCAAATAATGATAACATTAACAAGAAAACAAAAGATTCTATAAGATAATAAATGTAAATAAAACAACAAGATTTAATTAAAGACGGTGACGTGTTTTATTTTTGTAGGGGAATGGGGTTTGGTGGGATTATGGGACAATAATTATACATTGAGTAAAGTAAAGTGTAAATCTCACACCTCCTTATAAGTTATGCCCAATATGTGGGTCGTAAAAAATGCATCTTTTATTGTTTTGTCCTTTTTATTTTCTTGGATGTGACAAAAAGAAAAACGAGAACCAAAGCCCAAAACCACATTCTTCCAATACATATCCATTTCTAAATTTTAATGAGGATAGAAGTTCTCCCTTCCTCACTCTTCTTTTCTTTGACAAGATCCTTTCCACACATGACATGACAGCAACAATTTCTTCACTCATGTTGAACGAGGGCATGAACAACTCTGTGGACCCAAAAATTCTATCCATCAACACAACTTTATATATGTATAAATTTTCAATTTTTGGAGTTTAGTGATTAGTGCAAAATTATTTTATGTATACATCTTGAATACACAACAAATTAAGAAGGGTGAATACTATTCATTATTGACTCTATGTGAACCTCTTAATTTTTCCGTGGATGTGTATACAAAGTTCAAGTTTTTCTTACTCGAGTTATGAATCATGTTTAAATGTTTATATATATATATCCGTAAGTTTTCAGACCATCTTGCACACACCACGACTAATATATGTAAAATTAATTTTTATTAAATATAAGAAAAAAAATACATTTTTGGCCCCTAACTCTTAAAAAATACATGTGTTTGGTTTTAAGTTTTCAAAATAGACATTTTTAGTCACAGAGTTTTAAGATCTAAGTTTAAAAAGTTTTTTAATTTTTAAAATGGATCTTTTTAATCTCTATTAATATATTTTAAGTGTCAATTTCAAATTTCAAAGATCCATCACAAATCAAATTCAAACTTTCAGCATCCAACCTGCCATTTTTTAAACCTACCAAATAAAAACTAGTTTTAAATCTCAATGACTAAAAGAATTGGTTTTAAAAAACAAATAGAAACAATACCAAAAATGTAGTTTACCTAAAGTAAAATTATTAGAATTTTTTTTAGTTCTACAACATGAAGGTGGAGATTCGAGCCTCTTACCTCCACCGAGGATACAAGTTTAAGTTTAACTTATGCTCAAGGTTTAAAATGTCGATGTCGATGGAAATGTCGAGGTCCAGATTTTATGGAAATGTCGATGTCGATGGAAATGTCGAGAGACATTCCGGGAAAATTTACGGAAATCGTGGAAATTGATGGAAATTGTTTGAATTAGTCAATGAAACTTTAATTGTGGCTTAATTAGACTATAATGAACCCTTTTTTATAATCATATCTAAAAAGTATGATAATATTTAGATGGAATTGTTGATTCAAATGTTGATATGTGCAGGAATTTTGAAAAAAAAAAAAAATTGATGAAAATTGTTTGAATTATTAAATGCAAATTTAATTATAGTTTAATTATATTACAATTAATCATTTCTAACCATCTATTCAAGTTACATATAACAGACATATTGAAATTTCTATAAAAATGTTGATATCAATAAAGATTTTGAAAAAATTATGACAATCGATATAAATTGTTTGAATTATTAAATGAATGAAATTTTAATTATAATGACTTAATTAAACTATAATTAATTGATATTTAACATCTATAATTATATTTAAATGGACGACCAAACATTAAATTTAGACCAATTAGATAATTTTAAACAAATATTATAAAGATACACATCAATAAAATAAAATGTAAAATACTATATTACTAATAGTAATATATAACATTTTATGTATTAAAAAGTTAAAATAATTAAAATAGGTGTAATTGTAAATAATCTATAAATAAAAATAAAAATAAAAAAAAGGTATGCTAAAAATGAAAGTTAAAAAAATTAACATTGAAAATGTAAAAAAAAAACTTACTTACGGTACGAATCAGTTTCACAATGTTAAAAAAAAAAAAAAAAAAAAAAAAAAAAAACCGCCTGGCAGTGCCTCCCAAGTCCCACTACACCATTATTTAAAAAAAAAAGAAAAAAAAAAGAAATTTCGTGGAAATCTCGAAATTTCCCGAAATTTCGTCGAAAAGGGGGAAAAACGAAATTTCCACCCCTCGAAAATTCGATACGGTCGACATACCGAAATTTCGGTATGTCGACCGAAATTTAATACATTGCTTATGCTTTGGTTGAAAAAAGAAAATATAGGAAAGGGAAGAAAAGAAAAGGAAAGAAAAAAAAAAACCGTGTATTTTATGTATGTTCGTACCATCAATAATCGAACATGCAAAATTCCGTTTATTATGCGAAAGTCAGCCACACGATCTCTCGGTAGAAATCCAAATTGTCATTGGCTTAAATCCAACGGTCCATATTGCAAATCATTGGACCCACTTTCGTATCTTACTCCCGTGCCATTACTTTTTTATTATTAAATTATTGTCAACGTGGACTTCTTTCTTTGACCAACCAACCTTCCTGTATTTCATGGTCCGACGATCGATGGCCCCTCTCGCAAATGGTTTATTTCCCTAGACCCTAAACTAGAAGAAGAAGAAGAAGAAGAAGAAGAAAATGGTCTCCGAGGTTGTGGAGTTGTTGAAGGAGCACCTTCCGGTGACTCAAGAGCCTTTCGTTTTGTCCGGTGACGTCAACACTGGCCTCGTCCTCGTCGATGTCGTTAATGGCTTCTGCACCGTCGGCGCTGGAAATTTGGTAATTCCATTCGCTCCTTTCCTTTCTTCTTCTTGATTCACATCTCGCGCCCTGTTGTCCGATCGTTTCCTCAATACTTCATCTGGCAATTACCACTTGAGATAGAGAGTTCCAATTCGAAATTCGATTCGCTATTGATTTTTTTTTTGTACTAATCACAAAGAAGTCCTGTCAGATTTGGTGACTCTGTTGATTTTACTGGATTGTGACTGCTGGTTTTAACAGGCTCCGAAACAGCACGACAAGCAAATTTCTCAAATGGTGGAGGAGTCGGCGAGACTCGCCAGAGTTTTCTGCGAGAAAAATTGGCCTATATTCGCCTTTATTGATTCTCATCATCCAGATATTCCAGAGCATCCCTATCCTCCTCATTGCATCGCTGGAACCGACGAATCCAAATTAGTTCCAGGTACCATTTTCCGTATTGATGATCTTCGTGATTCAATCTAAACTTCAAGTATTTTGCAATCAAAATACGCTGCCAGTTTTGAAAATCTCTCGTCCTTGTTTGCAGCCTTGGAATGGCTAGAAAATGAGGCGAATGTAACGCTGAGACGCAAAGATTGCATCGATGGATTTCTAGGTTGTTTGGAGAAAGATGGCTCTAACGTTTTCGTTGATTGGGTGAAAAACAATCAGATCAAAGTCGTGAGTATTCTCTAATTTTCAATTTGGAGATGCAATTTGGTTTGACGTTTTCCTTCTTTAATTAGAGAAAAGTAAACTTTGATCTGTTTTCTTCTCTGGAAAAAAAAGATCTTAGTGATGGGAATTTGCACCGACATATGCGTGTTGGATTTTGCTTGTTCAACATTATCTGCAAGAAATCGTGGCTTCCTTCCGCCATTAGAGGATGTGATTATATATTCAGGTGGCTGCGCGACTTTTGATCTTCCAGTTACTGTGGCCAAGACTTTGGGAGATGCAATCCCCCATCCACAGGTATCCAAATTATTAATCCATCATTGAGTTTCCTATAAAATAAGCCTCTCTTAACATCATTAAATGGACTGTTTTGGTTTTGTTTTCTTCTTGTTCTTTATTTATCGCGTTTTTGTCCCTTCATTTGCCCAAACCTTATTTTTATTGGAGCTGATAGGATCCTCTGCAAGCATGGCTGAACTTGCTTTACTTGTCTGCATCCTTGTGGTGACGCGAAAAATAAGACTGATAAGGAAATATAAAAGATTGGATTACAAAGAGTTTTAAGAATAGATAAATGAAAATTCTGTTGCAATATCTATTCAATGATAAGAAGGTTAAATTACAAATTTTGTCTTTGTAGTTTGAAAACAATTCAAACCCCTAAAACTCATGGTTTTGGTTTGATGTCCCTGTGATTTGACAAATTCTCACACGAACGAATTCCAGGACCAAATTTATAATTTAATCGAATAAGAAAAAAAAAAGCAAATCAAGTTTACTAATTATTATATTAAATTAGAATGATTCTAATTGGTAATGCAGTACATTTTATCTGTTTCAAACGTTGTCAATTTTGTTTTGATCTTAAATGTTATTCCATTACCTTCCCTAAGCATCATAATTTGAGAAGATAGAATGAAAATGGAAGTATAAGGGTCAATTTGTTCATTCTTATAATTGGTGTATACCTAAATTAATAATGATTCTTAAATCATGTATATCCCCGAATGGCTTTAATTTTCAAGTTTGTGAACTCCATTTTGAAATATTTCTCTACTTATTCTTGGTAAAATAACAATACATCTCGATTTAATACTAGAAGCTTGTTTTGATTTCCTTTAATACTAGAATCTTGGGGCATGCAAACGAGCTAAACTGTGTTTTGGTTGTCAGGGGCTGATGCACCACATAGGCCTGTACATGGCAAAGGGAAGAGGAGCCAAGGTGGTATCGGAGGTTTCAATTAAACCACTCTGAGGAAGTCACTAACTAAAGCAGCCAATTTGCTTTCTGCCTTTATTGCTGTATTTTCCAATGTAAAATGTTATGCGCAGATTGCAACTGCCTTTATTGATAATTAATCAAGCTCTGCTTCAGAGAAAATTCAAGTTATCATATTGTATATTGCAGGCATTTAATTCATCTTCTTAACAACTAGCACCATGCCTCAATTAAAGCCATTGAAGCAGAACATGCAACCATTGACCTTTGATACAAATGAATTATGAGAGAGAATCGATTGAAGTATGAGCAACAGGGAAGGGAGGATGGACAAGTCCATAAGAGATAATTACAGAATTACACAAGGGTAGTGTTGCATAAAGAAATATTTGAAGGAAATAGGAGAAATGAAACAGTAGTAGTTAGAATATGAATACTGTATCTTATAGTATATACAAAAAGGAAAAAAGAAAGAAAGAAAGAAAATCTCCTTTCCAATGGTTTCCAATCAAATTATGTATGCAACATAGGAGTATGGAAAGAAAGATCTTGACAAGTTGACATGATATGCACAAAACAAAACTTGGGTTTGTTATTCTATTTTATAAATTGCTGGTCAAGATATGCTCTAATCTGTGGTAATGAGCACCTGCTCGCCGTCATCGCTGAAAGCAGAAGCAGCTGCCTATTTCAGGCTTCCGAGTTTTGCAGGGAAGAAAGCCACAGTTCCATATACTTCTTGCTCTCTGCATAAGATAAGAAACATTCAAACTTAGATGTTGAAGATATTCATCACCTGCAAAACCATTTAAAGAAAGCTTCTCTCTTTTGCCTTTTCCATTCATTTTTATAATGTAAATGCAGATTGAAAAGGCATCATCTTTGGGATAGAGATCTCAACTTAATTAGGAGATTGGAAGCAAATGCTCTCAGTCTCAACAGGCGTTTTTTAAACACAACAAAGTGAGTTAAAGGGTTTAGCTTTATCAGCTTGGAAACATACTGGTCATCAACAAGCTATTACATCTGAGGACTCCTGACTATAGTTCCAAAGAATTGTAACGCCAGTCATTTTTCTGCAACTTTAAAGCTCATTCCTTGGTGATGGCCGGATCATTAAAACAAAGTCCAGACTGAAGCATGTTTAAGAAACACACACCCAGAAATAACGACTCAAACGACAATTAACAGAACATAAATTGCTACTTAGAATAGAAACTTCCTGAAAAAAATTTACCAAACAGCAGATCAAAGTGGAGAAATTTGGCTGTAAATCTATCACCCTACGCCTGACCAGCTGCCACCACGATATGTTTCCTTAGGTCCATGATTTTTCATTTTAATCTAAAATCTGATGCTTGTCCAAGGATACACTTGGTGGTGACATGATGCAAAAGTTGTCTGATGTTGCTTCCTTCAAATCATAAAATTTAATACAGTAACTTATGCAATGCACACAAGAGATTTACTAAAAGACCAGTCCAGTATAATATTAAAAAAGTTTAGTCTCTAAAGAGAGAGATTCAAAGACTTGTTTTTCCTAAAGAAGAGATCCAGTGACTTATATAGCAGGCTTGCAGCTATTCATCCACCAAATCTTGATTCCAGCAGATGCAGGACTATGAAGATAACATATAGGAACTGTTTGGCAGCTCTTTTGAGAAGCATTCTGTTTTTTTAACACGGATTAAAGAAAAACATGCGCAAGTAACTGTTTTTTAAACTTTGTTTTCAACTCATTTCAGCTATTCATCCACCAAATCTTGATTCCAGCGGATGCAGTCTATGAAAACAAAAACACAATAATTGATAACATAGAACTGTTTGGGAGCTCTTTTCAAGCATTCTGTCTTTTGACAAGGACTAAATAAAAACATGTGCAAGTAATTGTTTATTAAACGTTGTTTTCAACTCATTTGTCTTTAATTTGTTCTACCACTACCACGTAGCCTATATTTTAAACCAATTAAAGTTGTTCTTCCTTTGAAAATCAAACCTTAACCTATAAAGTCATTGATCACTATTCTAACTTCTAAGAATCAGTTTTTTCTTCAAACATAAAATACCGTTACCAAGAACAGCTCCAAAACACGCCCAATGAATTCGTGTCTCCAATACTTTATCTCCCAATTGCAGCAGTAATCACAGTAAAATCAAAAGCAACACACCATGTTTTACACTCCTAAAATCAACCTAAAAATTATATTCGGAACAAGCAACTAAAATTGTTGTAGTTACAAGCAAATTTATAAACAAATGGCCAATATGACACAAAGCATTCGATAAAACAGAAGGACTTACCAGGAGAAAATTCATTTTGAAGTTTTTTTATGGCAGCCAAAAGCTCCACGTTTGAACCCTCCACCACCTCCTTGCAACGATTGCTGTAGGAAGGAACCAAAACGGCAAAACTATCATCACTCTGAAAGCCAGGACCGTGAGGCTCCAACCAACCAATAGACCAATCGGCCTCATCAGCAGAGTCAGGCATTTGCATGCCATCACCACCGGATGGCACCATCACAAAATCGTATTCCCAGTCAATCCTCGTTTCTTTTTTACTTTGCCATTTCTGCTTCTTGACCTTCTTTGCAGATGAAGGCAAGTCGACCCTCTTGAACTTGAGACTCTCTGGTTCTCTCAATCCAGTATACTCAGATGAAGAATTTGAAGGCGACCCATTTCCAACAGACTCTTTCTCCGTCCCATTCCAAAACCACAATGAAAAACGGCTGAAAGACACGGCCATCGGTTCTACTCCAGACGAGTGAAACACTCTTGGGGGGAAATTTATGAAGGAAACTAAGAGATTTTCCAAAAGAATTTAGAGGTAGAATCTCAAAATGGAAAGGAGTGGCAGATGGCACCTGTTTGATGCAGTAACCTCCATATGGAAAATGATAAAAGTTACGTAAAAAAAACTAAAAACTCTTATCAATATCTCAAAAGATCAGAATGGAAGTCGGAACTTTAAGAGCTCTAAAAGTGCGATTGACCAGAGGAAAAGAAAATTCTCCAAAATTTATTCTCCAATTACTCAAACCCAGTTTCAGCCAACCAGGATACGCTCCAAATCATATTATAGCCCCGATTTTCTCAACAAGAAGAAATCGCTAAAAATAGAAACCGGTCAATTTCATAGAAAATCGAAGTTTCTCATATACGGAACCCAGAAAGCATCCAAACAAAGTTACTTAAAACTATTAGCAAAAGCTCAGAAAGTTTAAACACAATCACTTTCAGGCCTAGACACAATAAGAATCTAATACCACTTCTCTAGGAATCTATGAGCTGTTGCTCCATAAAACGAAATACAACAACAACAAAATCGATATTATTTGGTCTTTTGATCGGATAAGATGAGAAAACCAAGATCGTCTAGTTATTCGCTAGAATGCGGAACAAAATGGGGAATATAGAGACTTCGATTGATTGAGAAAGAAACTGGAAAATCTGCTCAGTACCGATTTTTTTCAGCAAAGAAAATCTGATATTCCTCAAATCTCTCGACCGAGAAATCGAAAGTGAGATCGGAACAGATTGCTTCAACCTCAAATTTTCGCACTTTCCCCCTCATATTCCCCATTCATCCTCAATAGGCTGAAAAAGCAAATATCTAAACTAAACTTCTTAATTTATAGAAAGGTTCTTATATTTTATTGAAGAAAATCTCAGCCGTTGAAGATGAGAAGTTTGATGATTCCGCGGTCAATTATAATCAATCACAAAGGGTTAATTTGATTAATAATATTTAATATAAAAAAAAAAAAAGCAAATTGTGAAATTAGGTATTATTATTTTTTTTTTTTTTTGAGAAAAAATTAGGTATTAATTTAATCATGTCATGCATTATAAAATAAATTTTTAAAAAATTAATCATAGGTATAAAAAAAAAAATTAATCATATCGTGGAGAAAAATTATTAAGCAAGAACCAAGAACCGTCCAAATATGATGACCTGGCCTAACAAAACATAGTATGTGTGGTCTTGGTGTTTGAATTACCGCCACGTGTAGGCTAAATTTAATCCGTTCTTTATTTGGTTTCTGTTTTTTTAATATTATTTTATATCTGTGATCTTTTTTTTTTCAAACAATACATCGCTGGGATTGTATCAAAATTATCTAGCTATGATTTGGTATTAAAATTTTAATCATTTAGTACTCCAAAAAAAATTAATCATTTAATTTTTTTTTATTTTACCATATTGTAAAATGTTTTAACACCATAATATCTTAATAACATTCTCATTTTAATATAATTGAATTCATTTTTTTTATTTTTAAAATAATTGAGGACATTTAGAATTAATAGGACAAATTTAAATCTTAGAAAATAATTTTTTAGTTTAGACCTAACCCTTTCTATTAGCCTAGTCCGAGCTAAAATTAATTTATGTAGTATGCATTAGTTTTGATTGTCACACAGTACCAATCTAAACATAGACATATCTCTTTCATAAAAAGTTTCATAATTAGCATGTTACTTCTAATTTTCGTTGATTTATAATATTATATTTTTTAAAATTGCTTGAATAACAAACACTTGTTTGAGTAAGTGTCTTAGTGCCTGCCTTGGTTGCTGGTATAATATGTCAATAACTTCTTGTATACAAAATTGAAAATTTATAATTAAATCCTTTTAAAACTTTTGTTTTGTTGTCACTATCTTTAAATTTTTGTGGTGTGTCAAATGGGAGTTTAATTTAAAATCAAGTTGATTAAATTTTTTAAAATAAGATGAATAGATTCTTAATTAAATCAATAAGAATGGTTTAGAAATTTTTATTAAAAAAAAATACAATTTCATTAATATTCTTAAATATCTTGTTATTATTTTGTTATGTGATTGCTATATCATTATAAATTATAGATTTGATAGATAAAAAGAATTTGAAATATTAGTTTAAAAAAAAAAAGAATTTGAAATATAATTGGACGAATTTCAAAATTTTAAAATATTGATGATAATTATTTTTTAAATGATGTATATGAAATAAATTACATATATGACCAAAATAAATCAAAATATTTATTACATAAATTTTAATAAGATAAATAACATGTTGTAGCTCATAACTTAACATATTAATTAATATACTCTAATTGATTTGTTAATCATGATGATGGATTGTCAACTAAAGATAATTAGATAATCAGATACACCAATAACAACGGCCTAAAATTTAAATTTTAACCTTTAAAAAATGTTGTATGGTAAAAAAATGTTAATAGACTATATATATATATATATATAAAAGTCTAACCTACAAATTCTTGAATTCACAATATGTAATGGTTGACAATTTTTTTAAAAAAATTATTATGATATATATGATTGGGATGGTAGGAAATCTAATTATTGTGTAGGTAATGTTTCACTGTCATTTGCGCACACAAACAAAAAAAAAAAATGGTTTGTTTGACAACGCTCCAATGCTAAAACATGTTGCAATATTTTGAGTAGGTTTCAAACAAATTCCCAAGTTAAAAAGTTTTGTAAATTTAAATATTAGTAAGCTTCTAGAACTTTGGACTTTTCTTTTATTAATTCAATTTGACATATTTTTGTTCTAATTTATTATAACATTTCAATAATAATTAATTTAAAATGATTGTAATCTTTAATTCGTAATAATTACTTATAAAAATATGTATATTAAAAAAAATGTGTTTTGAGACTCTACTTTATTTTTTAAAAAGAAAAAAAACACACACACTCACATATTTCTTAGAGATGTATTTTTTTTAGAAGAAAATGAATTTATTAAGAGAAAATAAACCAACCAGGGTGGAAATAAGAAACAAGCCCATTGAAAAAATCAAACCACCAAGCTACATGGCAGAATAGGAAAGAAAAAAAAAAAAAGTTAGGGTGCGTTTGGTTGGTGATCTGAAAACCGAAATTTGAAAATTAGAAATTCAATGAAAATAAAGTTGTATTTCATGTGTTTCAGATATGTGTTTGGCAGCAGATTCAGAAATTAGATCCCAATTTAAAAATTTATTAAAAATATGTTTGCTAATATATTTATAAACTATAAACTATTTGTAGTTATCAACTAAATATTAAGTTGAATATAAACTATACATAGCTGATTTATAAATCTGTTATATGTTATAAATTTTACATAATTATTATTTTACAATATCATATAATTTAGAATACAACATATTATACAAATTTTAATTTCACAAAAATGAATAAAGTTTACATGAAATACTATATATATTAAAGTTTTTATCTTTTTTTTTTTAATTTAATTCTTCATTTAAAAATTTCAAATTCAAAATCTAGATATACTAAAAACATTAAAAAAAAAAAGAAAAATACACTTTTTCGTTTTAGTTTCATTTTGGTCCCTCCATCCAATTTTTCGTTAATAATTAACAAAATGCTGACGTGACACTAATTTTTTATTGAAAAAAGTTATTTTTGATTTTTTTAAAATATAATATATTAAATTAATAAAAACATTATTATTTTATTATCCCCTCTCCTTCTTCATCAGTAGCACACCGACCGTCGCCAGCGACTTTTTTTTTTTTTTCCTTTCTTATTCGTTTCTTGTTCGTTTCTTCTTCTCCTCTTCTCCTTTTCTCGAACTTTTCTTTTCTTAAAAAAAAACGTCCTTAACCATCAAAACTTTAAACCCACAACCTAAAAATTACCACAACCCGTCGAAAAAGCCAAGATATGTTGTTCGTTGCATTGCCGTGTGGGTCTATTTGTTGTCGTCTGGGGTGTTCGCGTGGGTTTGTCGTTGAACGGTTGTGCCGACAAGAACCCACACACAAACAGATCTCGACTGTTATGGGTTTGTCCCGATTCGGGTTCGTGGCTTGCGAAAAAAAAAACGAAAGAGAGAGGTCGTCGGATGAAGAAACACTGACGAAGACAGCGATTGGGTGGGTTTTTCTCGCCGGCGTGGAGGAGACAACGAGGGGGAGAGAGACGACACCGGAGGAAAAAAAAAAAAGAAGAAGAAGGAGAGAAGAGAGAAGGAAAAAAAAAGAAGAGGGAAACGGGGGAAGGAGGAGGATCCCCTTTTCTTAAAAGAAAAATGGAAGAAAGAAGAAGAAAGAAAAAAAGATTGTCGTCGGCGGCCGACGACCGGTGGCAACCATGACCATGGTGGTGGTGATGGGTGGTTGTAAAGAGAAGATGATAATGGTGATAGTTGAGGAGAAGAAGAAGAAAAGAGCGGAAAAAAGGAGAGGGAAAATAAAATTAAAATACATATATACATACATACATATATATATATATAATTATTTTATTATTATTATTTTATTTTTAAAACTTAAAAAAAATTAAATAAAAAATAGTGTCACATCGTATTTTCTCCCAAAAAAAATTGTTTTCAAAATTTCTACTATTTGGATCACAGAATTCGAAAACAATTTTCAAAAACACTGTTGTGCATATTCACTGAATTTAGTGAATCCGAAAACATAAAATAAAATCTAGGTGGTCTAGCCCCAAAATATTAGCCACATGATTACAATTTCTTTTAACACGATTCAACTTTATACCGGTTATGTTCTTGTTGGTTTTTTATTCGATGTATTCGAATCTTATTGAATTTTTTTTATATTGATATAAAACATAAAAATTGTTTTACATCAATATTGCCACTAATTTCTTTTGTATCTTCTATAATGTTAACGTTTTCGAAAATGATGAACTTTTTCCCAATTTACTTTTTGTAACATAATTTTAAGAAAAAAAAATTCCAATTCTCTAATTGAAAATGCATGGTTAATGATATGATCTCTCTTAAAGTCACATTTTGATCTCATGTATGAAAAATACTACTTTCATGGATAATAAATAAATAAATAGTTGTTACGTTGATGTAATAATAAATTCTGACAAACTGGTTAAAAACAATATTTTCTACCTTTAATTAATATTCTTAAAATAATAATGGGAAGTGCTTCTGAGTATGGACATCCCAGGTCCTTCCTTCTCAACAAAGACACTAGAACTCACAATTATAATACCCTTTTTTCCTTTTTTTTCTTGAACTGATATTTATTTATTATTTAAAAGGCGAGAATCTCAATCCGAAATCCTTATCAAAACTAATCTTCTCGCATCTGTCGTTCTTTTTTCATAACTTTGTTCCAAAAGAAGAGGAAGAAAAAGGAGGAAAAAAAAAAGAAAGTCTATTCGTTAACTGGAATTGGATGAATTTATTTTTTGAAAATTGGGATGAAAATAGAATGACTTTTAAAAATTAGGGAAAAAATCAATTTTGACCCTTGAACTTAGCGGATTGTATCAATTTTAACCCTAAACTTTCAATTTCATCAAATCGAACCTCAAACTTGCATAAGTGTTGCAATGTAGACCTTTGGTCAATTTTTCATTTGAATTTTCGTTAAAGCATGTAATTGACAATTTTTTTTTTAATTCACTTTGCACTTGAGTTTTTTTTTTTTTTTAAAAAAAAAAAGCACTTGAATTGGTATTTTGTAAGAAATTTGTTTGAAAAACTCTTTATTAGAAGAGATCAAATAGATCCTTAAACCTTAAAAATATAAGTCTCTGAACTTTCAATTTTGTGTTAATAAATTTCTGATAAATTCAAACACAACACACAATCCACGAACTAAATTTGTAATTTAACATTTTTTTAATAAAAAAAAATTACTTGTTTAGATATACTCAGAGAGAAAAGAAAAAACATTTTTTTTTTTAAAAAAAATGTCTAAATATAATTTGATTTAAAAATAAACTTAAATTTGAATCTATTCATAAATAAAAGAGGTATAACCAATGAAAGACCACTCAAATTGGCAATAAGAAATAGTTTTCAAAGTAGCCGTAATAGCCCCAACTATATGTCCATATGGAATCATGAAAGGCTGGAACTTTTAAAATTTTGGAATTATTTATTTTCAAAGATTTGATGCCTTAGATGAAAGGGAAATCAATGTTAAGAATTATTTGCACCAATCAGCATCCTATGCTGAACTCTCCAATAGGTATCACTTTTTTTTTTTTAATTAAAAAAACAAATACACTGTGTTATATGCAACCAAAAAGTCCAAAAGCTGGTTCCCACATTATGACTATAATTATATATCAGTCCACCACTATATTTTGTCAAAGCTATCTCTCTCTCCATCTCCACCCAATCATGAAAGTTGTAATTATTTACCTTAGTTTTTTTTAGTAACAAAACTTTTATCATATTTTTTCTCCTTTTCAAGGATATTATATGATTGAAGGTAAGGGATTCATGCTAGTTGTGACTTCATAGATGAAGTATAAATGTATTAACTGTCGAGCCATGTTTATGGTGTCAAACTTTTTTCAATTTCTTGTATATCAATTAATAAAAAAAAATATGGTTAATTGTTTTGACATCTACATCATATGCTTCACTTTTTATGACACTTTGATTCTTATATTGTTATTCCTAGGGATATGGTATTTATGTTTCTAGAATGGTAAAATATTACTCATCTCCACTTATTTTTTCAATGTGAGATCTTCAACATGCCCTCTCAAGATGGTGTCTTTTTGAGTTCATCATTCTTGGATCAGATCCCAATTTTTTTTAGACCGAATACCTGTTTGGGTTTAATGGGCTCTGATACTATATTCGATAACATGAGGTTCTATCTCAAAATCAATTGACAATGAGAGGAATAGCTCATGTATCTTATAAATTGTGAGGTCTCCACTTATCTTTTCAAAGTGGGATCCTCAACAAATATCAAGTCATGAACTTTAAATTTTCAAAAAGATTAAAAAAAAATGATAAAAAAGTTAGTATAGACACGTACAAGTAAATAAAGTCAATGAACCTTCCATGATCTAAAACAAAACAAAAACAAATATACAATACTTTAACCAGTTAATTAGGTTGAATTGGTAAAATATATGGTTGTATATATTACTAAACTAGTATTAGAATTTTCTCCCTTTATCTAGAGTTTGGGAGAAGAATGCTTATTTTGGAATGCTGGGTGGGTCCATATATTTACATCTTGTCTCTAAGCATGGGGGACTTGGAACTCCAAATCTTTGCCAGATATAATGTAGCTGCCAAAGTGAAAGAGACTGAGAAGCTACACTCCAAAATTCATAGGCTTTAACCACTGCACTTTGGGATTCACTTCCTTTCCTACAAAATCCCATTTTCCATAGCTTAGGACAACAGTGCTTAGGAAAAGTTTTTATAGGGAAAAATAATAGGGTTAGGAAAAAGATTTTTTCAATTTTGTTTGCTTTCTTTCAAGATCACATTTTCCCTTTTTCTAGCTATAATCTACATTACCATTGATTGATTTGATCCTAATTTTGAGCAACTTTAATACACTCCTTTCCTCTAAGCAATCAAATTGGAAGTCAATTTGATTTTTTCTATTGTTGTTGTTTATTTCATATACATGTGACCTAATAATGTCAATAATTGTTGAAAGAGGTTTGGCTTTAATGAATGATTGAAGATACAATGCATGTGAAGATTCTCATACTTGGAGGATTCAATCTACTTCCATGGAGATTCCTTTCTTCATGTCAAATCAACAAGATAAGTTAGATATACATACATCAAAATTTGAAAATTGTTAGGATCTTATTTGATTTACTCTCTAATAGAAGTGTCACATCTTTAGAGATTATAAATTATTCCTTTTTTTTTTTTTTTTTTGAAACAGAGATTATAAATTATTCCTTTGACATTTAGATAATAATAATAATAATATACAATGAATGAAGAAAAAGTGAAGTTACTTCATCAAATTGTAAGTTATGATATATTACAATTTTTTGAACTATTTTCTTTATTTGGTATTTTTATATATTGAAAATGATATAATTAAATGAATGTTATATATATTTATACCATGAAAAGTTATGATTGTGGATTGACTATGTTACGTTCTACTTGTAATTTTTGGTAAGAAAAGACCATTCTAAGAATATACATTGCTATTATGGAAGATTTATAAAAATAGACCATGTCTATTAGCAAAGTTTTTTATATTAACTTACGAAATTTAGGATGTGAGAACAATGAAAATAGGAAACCAATGGTCATGCCCCTCAAATAAAACGTCTTTTTAGAATTAGTCTGGAATGTTTGAATGTACTAAATATAACAAAAAAAAAGTTAATTTTACTTTTAATTTTTTTTTTCTTTCTGATCTTTTTTTTTAGATTTTTTCCAAATTAAAATCATTATGGAATTTAATTTGAATTAGAGTAAGTTGGTGCTCACTGCTAAAGTGCTAAGGTGCTTTTTTTTAAAAAAGTTCATACACTAAAATGGAAAGTTGATGAAATATTATCATGGGCCGTAAGCCCAAGCTGAAAGTTGGATTGCCAAATCGCAATTATCCGAATTGGGCCGAATCTCATCTGGAGGTTTTCGGCCCAATCCAATCCCATGCAACGGCTAGTTTAATATGGTTCAGTACTTCGTCATCCATCTCCGTCAACACATTTTATTTTAAATCCGGAAAAGCTTCTTTTAACGGCTACTTGAGGAACCGCTTTCTCTCTTTCTTATTTCTCTCTCTTCTTTTCATCGTTTCTAACTTACTTCCTCCTGTTCATTCACAATAACCAGAAAATTCCAACGGTTCTTGCGCTGAATCTCAATCCAGCGCCAGATATATTATTTCCATGCCTGGTACGTTCTTCGTTTCTTGTTTGGCTTCTGAGAATTTCAAATGTTGAGCATTTTTGGAATAATTGGAATGTTGCGGCTCCTAGTTTCTTCGCTTTTCTTTGCAATTAAACATGAAAAAATGGCTTTGGATTTTTTTTTTTTTTTTCATATGTTCATGTCTTCTTTTGCTCGTTCATCGGATCTCTTGGGCTCGTCATTGTTAAAAGTAGATTGGGTTTGGCTTTCCTTTCGAATAATTTTCCGTTCTAACGGGAAATGAAGATTTTGAAACATTCTTTTGTAATTTGCATTCTGAGTAGATTAGCGCTAATAAAGTCGGTTGTAATTCGTCTGGGTTCGCTCTCACATTTTCTGATTAAACGATCAATATAATGTGTTTGCATTCATAATTAATTAATTTTCCAGGAGGAATTTTATAAATGCTCCAGTTGTTTGGAATTTATTTCAACGGAGTGGTTGGGTAATCATGTTTTTATAGTTACGGTGCTTAGAACAGATCGAGGTTGAGTTTAAGCCCTTTCAAATTATGTAGGTTTTTTCCATTTTCCCCAAATTATGTAGGTCTTTTCTTAATATTTTTGAATGCCAGAGGTATCTTTTTAATTGACATTGCCTGTTAGAGCTTTTTGATTGATTGGTATGGTACCAGATTTATTTTTTGGAACGCAACTCTTGTTTGGCTATTGAGAAAATTTGCCAAGAAAATGTACAAAACTGGATGTGTTTAAAAAAAACATTAAAGCAACCATTCGAATTTCTTTTTTCATTTAGCTTTAATCTGAGTCTGGCAATTAATTAGTCCTAGAAGATGCAGAATAAACATCCAAAGGCTCCTAGCGTTTTCTTCTTGGGATTCCTTCAGATTGTTGTAGTAATCTCTGAAGTTACAAAAGAAACTGCAATGTTCTCAGTGCCCTGTCTGAGCATTTTCAACCTAGTGTATTTGTTTTTATTTTTTATTGAAAAAAATGTTCAGATTTCTTTCTAATTATTTTATATTCCTCTCTCTGTTTCTATTCTTGTTCCTTCACAAATTTCAGATTTAGAATTCTGGAACATGGAAGGGATTCTCGAAGAACTAGATGAAGCGAAAGCTGATATTGAAAAGCTTAGGGAAGAATGCAAGATGAAGGGAGAATTATCTGAGAATTTGAAGAGAGTTAATAGCGAGCAGTTTGCTAAGTTGCAGGAGGCGAATTTGAAAATTGAGAAGCAAGCTGAAGAGATAAATGAAAAGGCAGAAGAATTATCTATGGAGAAGAAACGTTTGGAAGAACTTGAACGGAGTCTGGTTGAAAGAGAGTCTGCTGTAAAGCATCTTGGTTCTGCCAATGATAAGCTTCGAGCTGATACCAATGAGAAATTTGAAAAGTTGGAAGAACAAAGGAGAAGTCTGCTATCAGCTTTGGATGATACCAACGAGAAGTGCATACTTCAGGAGCAGAAGATATCTGAATATAGAGAAGAAATTCAAGGTCTCCAAGAGAATCTATTGCTTTGGCAAAGAAAGTATTCAGAAGCTGAAGAAAGACTGGTACAGAAGGAGGAGGGAGAAAGAGATGATGTACTGATTGATTTAAACAATGAAATTGCAAAGGTTAAAGATCAGTTGAAATGGAAGTCAGAACAATTTAAACATCTGGAAGAGGCACTTGAGAAGGTTCGAGATCAATTCAAGGTGAACAAAAAAGAGTGGGAGCTGGAGAAAGGTACCCTGCTTGATGAGATCTCTTCACTGCAGACAAGGCTAAATTCTCAAATGTTGATCTCAAAAGATCTTAATAACAAGTTAGAAATGTGCAACCAAGCCCTCGCTCATGAAGAGAGTCGACGAAAATATTTACAGATTCAAGTGACTGATTTCGAGACACGCTTTGATAGTGTTCTTGATGAGTGTGAACACGCAAAAATGCAACTGGATGAGATGACTGCTCAGAGGGATAAAGAAATTGCTACTTTAAGAAGTTCATTGGGAACAAAAGATTCATTTCTCAAGGAAAGAGAATATCAAACACGAAAGCTGGAGGAAGAAAATCAGGAGTTGCGGACAGCCATTAAAGAACTCCAGGAGGAACAAATTGAAGTAGCAGGGGGTTCGCCTTCTTTCAGAGAACTGCAAAAGAAGATGCAAAGCTTGGAAACTGTGCACGGTGAATGTACTGCAAATCTAAGGGCTAAAGAAGTTGAATGGACTTCTCAAATGGAAGAAGTTTTGAGTAACTTGAATGATTGTAAATCTGAGCTATGCAGAAGAGAAGCAACAATAAAGGATCTGGAGGCAATGTTGGAAAGTCATCATTCTTCAGCATTGCAGTTGAAGTTACAAAATGAGGAGTTCTCTGCCATGTTACTTGTATTAAATCAGGGAATATCAGAGGCTCAAGTGAAGCTGGCAAAAGAAATGGCCGAAGTTTATATGCATGACAAAGATAGAGAAGAGAAAATATCTTTATTGATGAAGCAGGTGGAGGTGCAGAATTCAGCTTTGGCAAAGGCCCACGAAGATATTGAAGAAGAACGTGACAAGGTGGCGTCTTTAATGCAAAGAGTAGAATCCTTGGATCTTTTTGAGGAGCAGCTTTATCTAATGCAGAAGGAAATAGATAGCTACAAGGAAATGCTCGAGGAATCAACCAAGTGTCAGCTTCACTTAGAGGAGCAATGTTTGCAAATGAAACATGATGCAGCAGAAAAACTTGAAGTTTGCAATGCCTTAGGCAAGGCAAATGCTGAACTTGTTGAAAAAGAATCTACATATATCCGAGTTCAATCAATGGAACTAATTGAGGAGCAGTACAAATTAAAGTTGAAAGAGCTTGATCAGTCTATGGAAATACTTGAAGAATCGTCCAGGGATTATCTTCTATTGGAAGAACAAGTGTCACAAATCGAATGTGATGCAATGGATAGACTTCTGGAAGCATGTAACGCCTTGGAAGAAGCAAATGCCGAACTGGATGATAAAATATGTGAAGGAAATCAAATTGATTTTGAAATGCATATGTGGAGATCTATAGCTGAACAATTAAAACTTGATCTTGAAGAAAATCATAGCATACGTAGACAGTTGGAAGCCTCACTTCTTGCAGAAATCCATGTAGGAGAGAACGTTAAGCAAGAGAAAGATAACCTTATTCTGAAGTTAGAGGAGAAAGACAAGAGGATTGAAAATCTTGAGCAACAGGTTATGCTGCTGGAGCAAGGGCTTGAAATAATAGAAATGGAGGCCACTGCTTTGTCAGAAATGGAGTCTGCAACTTCCTTTGAGTCGATGAGAGATAGTTTTCTTCAGACTATTAGAGAGAAGGATGAGATGTTAGAACAACTCCAAAATGAAGTTGAGTTTCTGGAGCAAGATTCTCTAAGACGAGAACTTGAAGTGGCTGTGCTATCTCATCTTGGTGCCGAGAGTATGTTTGAGCTTGAGAAGGAGAAACTCATCCAGATGGTAGAAAAGAAGAACAGAAGAATAGATCAACTCATGCAGCTAGTGCATTCATTGGAACAAAAATTTAACAGCTCTTTAATATCTTTTTCATCAGAGCTTGATGAGAAGCAAGCAGAAATTAATCTCGTCCACCAGGCATGGGAGAAGATTAATGCTGCTGAGATTTTGGCTGTTCTGGAAACTGAAGAGAAGAAACTGATGGTTTCTGAACTTGAGGATAATATTCGTGTAATACAGCAGAAGCTGGAGATGCAGGAAGCATCATTGAGTCACGCGAAAGAGAGAGCAATGAATATTGAAGCAGATCTGGAAGCCAAAGAGTCTGAAATGAAGAGACTGACTGATCAATTGAAGACAAAGCTAAAATATTCAGATGTCTTAATCGATGAGCTCAAGAGCGAGAAGAGTAATTTGATAGAAGATGTGATGAAGTTGTCTTCAGAAAAGGAAGACTTGATGGATCTTATTGGGGGCATAGGCAATCAAATCAACGACTTTTCCAATTCAGACACAGAATTGATGGGCATTCTGGAGAAGATATTGCTTCTCTCTTTTGGAAATGAATGTCAAAAGATTGAGCTGAAAGAGAACGTGAATTCTCCTTCAATGAAAAGATTTGATGTCTCGGCTGATGCAAGATCGCCCTTTAGAGAGCTCAACAGTTAGTTGCGCCTGCTGCCTGCAACCAACCAGTAGCTACGATTCCTTGCCCACAGTATAAACCCCACTTTTTCTCAAAATTGCTTTGGTCTGTTATAAGCACCAACCATATTTTTTTTTTAACTTAACGTAGTATGAGAATTTTCTTGTTTTGTACGACGAAGTGGTTAGCACAGGCTCAACTTTATTTACTTTAGAGCCAGTGTTCAAATTTGTTCGAGTCTATTCCTTTGTAACACTCTTCTTGTATGTTCCATTATTTGCTTATTAGTGGACCATCGATTCGTTGTTCTTTTCAGTCTCTTTTTTCCCATTGTACAGAAAAGTTCAAGAACTCTTTTCCAATCTTTGAGAAGAACCAAACTAAAAACTGCACTAAAGATTATGTATTTTGTATGAACAATTCTTTACTCGCTACATTAAGATAATTTGTCAATAATCCGAAGATATTAGCATACTACATACTGCATTAATCTTTCTTAATCGGACCCAGAAGACATAAAGCCTTCTCAGTAATCCTTCACATCTTTACAAACTAAGATAGTTCTTCCTTGCACTGGTTCTTAGAAACATATGATCAGGCCAACAGACCGGAAGATTGAATTTTTATTCAACAGATTACTACCGACAAACAATAGTTGCAGAATCATTGGTGGTCTGTTTTTGTGACAGAAAGTGGCATCCAAAAAGAACACCATTTCAAGCGTGGCAAACACAATCAGGAGCTGGATATGTGTATATTGACTGCTTTGGCTTTCTCAACCTTATTTGTCCTTGTCTGTTTATGTGGCCTTCTACAGTAGCCTGCTGAAATTCTGACCAAATGATGCTTTTGTTCATGAAAAGCTGTCCCAACAATGCCATGTTTGGTCTTATGGTCTTCAAGTTTTCGTACGTTCGATGTCCCACCTGTTAAATATCAAGAAAGAGTACAAGAATGATCATCTTCTTCGTGAATACATCACTTGCAGGAAGTGTTCGTACAAAAGCACAGGTTTTGCTTAGCAAGATTTGACAAAATAAGAACCAACTAGAGGTTTACTTACCATTGCATTATGCATATTTCCAGGAGAAGCCGAGATAAAAATGTCACTGTGCATGCTTACATAGTAATCAACCGCAGCTAGCAAAGAAGCCTTTCCTTTGATTTGGGCTAGTTCATTTCGAGAAGTGAGACTCTTCTTGTCTTCCATTAAAGGGAAAAGACTCCGCAAGGTTGAAATCCTAGCTTCCCCACCATATACCTGAAAGAACCATCCACTTTAGAGTTCCAACTAATGGTAGTAGTTTCACTTTTAAACCAAAGATAGCTGGTTCATTTGTACAGAGAAGAAAACTACCTTGTGGGAGGCCAGGTATAGACGGGTATTGTTGTCAAAACCCAAAGCAGCAAGTAGCAAACCAATCTCTTCCGGTGTCAAAGGGCAACGCCCCTGACTCCGCAACTCCTCGTCCGTGAACTGAGAGTTTAGGACCCTTCCCTGCCAGAGCACTTGACGATATTTGGCTAAAGCAAGTTTTTCAGCTTTCCCCCCACCAAAATCACAGGCTGAATGAGCTGCCATGTCCTTCACATCGAATATAAAGAAATCAACGGCTATGAAACTTTATACAAAATCAATGTAATAGAAGAATGGAGAGTATATGATCGCCGGATACAAATTGTCCAGCTATGCAATTTGATTCATAATGGCCGGGTATCCCTGTTCATAGATGCTTAAAACTTAATAATTAATATGAACTGTTGAGTACCTAGAATTCGCTGAAGTTGCAAAAAGGACTTTTAAATTCAACCAGTTACTTAAATGAGCAGATTATGGTGGTTGAATGAATAAACTTGTTGTCGGTCCCAAGAATTAATGAGATAAAATCTGAGTAATGAGGCTTTCAATTGTTTGCGTACAAGGGCTAACTAAATTAATGATCTATAATATCAGCAAGATAACGGAGAAAGGCAATGTCTAATAGATAGCAATACTGGGGAGCTTGAAATGTTAAGGGGCACAAAGCAAACTTCAATTTAATCAGGCACCTAGAAATGAAGGGTGGCTATACCTTGTCGAAACGAAGGTGTAGGACAACAAACTTCCTTGGACCTTGTTCATTTGCACCAGTAGTCATACTTAGGTAGTTAGCCTCCTTTGATTCACTCTTACTTGAAGGATACCTCAGGCGACTGATAAGAGCATCTCCTAGTGCTCGGATATGGGGAACAAAAGTTAATGCTTGAAAGTTGACCTTACAGCGCAGCCTTTGTATCTCATCAGGCAAGTTCTCAAAAGCAAGGCGGTGTGAGAAGGGTGCAATGGCAGCGATACCATAGCTGAATCATTATTTTAGAAAATAATGTAAAACCAAGATAGAAAAATATCAGCAAATACCATAGCTGAATCATTAATTTAGAAAAAAGAATGTAAAACCAAGATAGAAACAAATTCCAGAGAATAATAAGAAATTGTCACAGCACATACAAACATTTGAAAGTATTTTAAAACTTATCAACCAAAAATTTCAGACATCTACACATGCAAGTATACCATCTATGTTGTGTATTCATTTTAAACCAAAAACGTCAATTCTTGGGATACCCATCTTTTCCCTACTT
The DNA here is from genome assembly GCA_017139565.1 of Luffa aegyptiaca. Taxonomy (NCBI): domain Eukaryota; kingdom Viridiplantae; phylum Streptophyta; class Magnoliopsida; order Cucurbitales; family Cucurbitaceae; genus Luffa; species Luffa aegyptiaca. The sequence goes on from CM029398.1 coordinate 48,571,067, forward strand.
CCATATCATTCTGTCTTATTGGTTGTTGCCAATTTCATTTCTCAGTTTTGTGTAATTGCTTCATCTTTTATTTTTATATAATCAAGTAATTAACTTCCAGTGCAGATATGAAACCAAGCAAGTACACTTGCAGTCCTACAAGGTCAGAACGGATAGGCTTCAATACCAACCTCTGTAGTACAGGTAAGACATTCTCCAGATACCAGTTGGCAGAGGCATGAACAGGCGCTGTTTTGACTCTAGTAGCCCGAATGGCTGTAGCATAATATTCCCTAGTACTCCAAGAAAATTCAGCTGGCAGCTCTTTAGCTATAGAAATGTCATCCTTCAATACATTAATAAAGTGATCCACATCAAATATATCGACGAAAGAACTGCAGATTCCAAAAAATAAAGGATAAGGGAAAAAATCTCGTGATAACTTTTTCATATATACAAGGAACAATATCACGCAGAGCAGATTATCTGAGTACCTTGAATCTTTCCAGACAGGATTGATCTCAAGGTGGGGGATCACCAGGGTTGCATTTAGGATTTTTGCAACAGCAACGGCATCACATATCTGCATGTGGATCGAGAAAATCAACAAAAATGTGCCGACAAACATTTAATGACAAAAAGTATGTTAAAGTTCTAATGCAACACATACTCCCATTCTTTGCTGGTTCAGCCCTCCATCAAGAAACACTTGGATATATCCTTCAGACTTCCCTGGTAGTGCTGCAGGACATACGAATCAATGGCATAAATAGGCATGAAAAAGATCAGTAATTCAGTAAGTGATAGGTCTAAATACAAATGGTCATGGGAAGTTTCTGAGACCTACAACTCCATGGTTCAAGACTTACAGGAAGCTTTTGAAGAATCAACACAAGGCCTCCACCCTTCATCAGCTAAAGGAGCCCATAAATCAGACTGATCTGGTTTTGACTGCCATAGAAAAAGGATTTAACAGTATGAGATTCTCATTCAAAAAAGAATATAGTTGGAGATTAAAACAACTTAAATTATATGATCAATCAACTTTTACCCACACTTTGGCGTTGTAAAGCACTCTTCAGAAGACGCAAGTGCCTGGGCTTTGGAGTGTTCCATTCCTACAAGAGGTTACCCAATTAAATCATCAATTGTTATCCTAAGAACCTGTAAAAAGCCTAATAGTGCTGTGCAATATACATCCACTAGTCAAATTTTACTACCCATAACAAATATTTCCACTGGGGAAAGGAACTTTGTGATTGGAAGAAAAGTTGAACAAATAGAGATGAAAAATTAACATTCCTTTACGATCAAACCCTGCTAATCAGGTTAGGTTTAACCAGAGTTAGCTTACACTGACCCTGTGGAGTACCATTCACCTAAAACTAAACTAATTATGTAGCAGACATTCCAATTTTTATTTCCTGTTACAAAAATCTTAATCCATTATCATGCCGACATACTATAAATGAAGAGGGCCACTGTATTGTGCCTTTACATTTCCAAAAAACTGCACAGGAAAAGGAAGTAAACGAAAGCAGTGACTATTAGAGGGAAATTTCCCACTTCTCCACTAAGATAAAAACTTCTCTTTACGGCAACCCTTCAAAACCAAAACACCAAAATTTCCTAAATAATCTCACAAGACTAAGAAGATCAAAAGCTGAAACCCTTCAAGGAAACAAAACAGAAAAGTAAGAAGATCAAAGTGGCAAAGAAATACCGAGAACGTGGAAGGCGAAGCATGGCCAAACGGGCTAAACAAACCCGGTAGAAAAACGGGAAAAAGCAGCACGAAAACACCAGCCAGAGCACCAGCTCTGTTCGACTGAAAATTGAGTCCCATCATCAAGACTCGAAACCACCAGAGATCTCGGAGATGGGTTCTGCCAATCGAATGCGAAAGCCCAAACCCCAGAAGCAGAAATGGATTGAAATGAAGGAAATGAGAGGTTTATTGAAATGATGATGGGTTATAAGAGAATGCAAGTGAGTAGTAGGGCAGATGAGAGTAAAGGCATCTGATTCACACACATGGACATCTGTACAGCTCGCAGATGAATTGATTGGAGAGAAAGCGGGTCGTTTTCAAAGAGGGTCCAAGCGGATAATAGGTGGGTATGGCGATTTACAGATTTTCGTACGCCTTAAAGTAAGAGAGAATCACGTAGTAAAAATAACTTTCGCCTCTGTTCCACTTTAACTACAAAAGGACGAAGGCTTGAGGCTTGTTTTTGATTATAGATTTGACCCGTTGCTGCCTCTGCCCTCTGCTCGATGGTCCACTTTATTGGATTCATTTATATCTACTATGAGCACCGACAATGAGCTTTCGACAAATGACTGCAATTATTGACACAGTTCCACTCCGATTGTGTAGTTCTTTTCTCCTTCCACGAACTTTCGTTAATCTTCAATGATCAGTATTTCCCATTATCCGATGATGTTAACAGTAGATAGTGTTCGTTGTCTTAGGATGAGCAATGTTATTACATCTTAACGCTATAAAAAATGAAGCTTGCTCTTGTCGGTTCCACTATAGAAATATAAGATGGTTTGTAACTTTTTTTTTTCCTTTGAAAAGTTTTCTTTTTTGAAAAGTATATTGGTTGTATGAATAGTGTCTATGTAACTGCATTACAAAGTTGTAGTATTGCAAACTGTTCAATAAAGAGTATATCCATTTGTTGAGTAGGAACGAAAGTCGGTTGTAATGATTGACGGTGCTCAAGTGGATTCTAAGAACATTAGGTGATTTCCTATCTAAAATTCACATGATGGGAAGGTTCACCACTCTTGAAATAGAGGTTTTAAAAGTTTCCTACAAATGAATTAAGAAAATACTAAATAGGAAATTTTGCTCGGTAACTATTATGAACGTGAAGGAGTGGGACATTTTGCTTGTTGTCCCATCCCAATATTTAGAAGGACGAATGCTATTTGGAAATAACTTTTTTATGTTTCGTAATTTACATTCATACCTATTAAATATGTGATTTTTGTCTTTTAGTAATTATGTCGTTTCAAACATAATATGTGGTATATTATTCACAATATCACTATATTCTTTAAAATATGCCAGACTCTTTTTAGGAGGGAAAAAGGGTTAGATTTATTGTAAATTTTTGCTATACTTTACACTGTATATTTTTTTTTTTTTTTTTTTTTTGAATTTCTAGGTAAATTTAAAGAATTATAAAGTAAGAAGACTGTTGATAAATAAAATATTAAATTTAACAATAAAAATATGAGATGACACGTGTTTGACAGGAGCATCGAGTAGATCTGCGCAAGAGTTGCGTACAAGTGCAGTAAGGTTGTGAAGCATCCAAGAAATTATAAGTGGCATATGCAGAGTAAAGTGATTTAAGAAGTGAATAAATTGATGAGGCCCCAGTTACGAAGCCTGAATTAATTAGAAGGAGAGAGATTCCCCTTCATAATCATTAATTATTACAAAGACGTGAATTTCTAATCAATCGGCTAGGAAATGGCTTGGCATTAAAGCAAATATTTGATGATGATGTTCCATATATAATTACAAAGTCTGTCAATTATAGTGGTTTTTTTTTTCCTTTTCAACAAAATAGGAGGTGAGATTATCTTCCGGACAAAGATACGTGTCAATTATTATTAGAGAAATTTTGGTAGATAGGCTGTTTTATATACATATTTTCATAAATGTCCATAGTTTTGTAGATTTCCAAGATTAGATTTCTAGCATTTTTTCCTTACCATTTTACCCTTGTCATATTTTATAAGATATTATCTTAACTAAATCCTTAATATTTTGAAAATATGATTCTTGAGATTTGATTTTTTGTCATAATGATTCCAACTTATTTTCCTTTTATTTCATCCATTTTCGTTCTCTTGTTTGGTAATTTTCGGTTGATCCATTTTTTTCTCTTTTTTTTTTCTTCTTTATCGATTTATTCCTTCACGTTTTTTTCTTCGTGGCAGCAGTTTTCTATTTTCTTCATTAACCGAACAAAAGCTAATCGATTTTTTTCTTCCCGTTTTTTCTTCCCGACAGCAGTATATATAACATATTCGCTGGAATATCTAAAAAATGTGTATATATTTTGATTAATATTCATTTTACTGACATAACTATTTCGGTTATTTTATATATATATATTCCCAGTAATATACCGTTTATAATCTATGCATATATTGCATTGATAATTATATATTCTGGTTAATATTCAATATATAATAGTTTAGTATATATATCCCATAGTCTATGTACTTTTTTTTTTTTAGATTTTTGCATTTTACAGAAAAACATTTATATTCATATATAACTTCATATATATCAGCTTATATATACTATGTACATAAGTTTTCCTTTTTTTACTCATTATTGTAGCCACGTATACCGAATTTTTTTCTTGTCTCATTACTATTAGTATTAAATATATACATTTGTATATTTAGTTATTTGCCAATATATATTATATATATACATGTATGTATGTATATTAAATATACCAATGCATTTAGGAGAAATATAGATATTGGGAAAAAAAAATCTGTATATAACTATAAAAAAAAACTTTATTTTTTAAATAATATATACATATGTATATATTAAATATACCACGGTGATGAAATTCAACGATACCCACGATAAAACAAGAGAGACCATGAGGGAGAAAGATCATGAGGGAGGAATGAAGGGAGGGAGAAACCGTGTGTGAATTGGGAAAAATAGTAAGTGGTTTTAGGGATTTTTTTTTTGAAAAATTGGGAGTGATTTTAGGGATCTTTCAAATTTGGAAAGTAATTAAAAAAATCTCTTTCCTTTTCCGTTCACTATCTCTCACCCACCTTTGTGTTTCCTTTTTTTGGTTTTATTTTATTTTTTTAAATAGTTAGTAGTGGATATGAGGGCTTAATCGTAAAAGGGTCATGATTTTTATGAAAAAAAGTTGAGCCATTACGCCTTTTCTGTAAAAAGTGGGAAACTTGAACATTTATGAAATATAGGGTCCAAATTTTGGCTATCTATGTACTTTTCCCTTATTATTAAACTATGTTTATTTTTTCATCAATTCCAGTGGCTTTATGTTTTACTTTTTCTGTTATAAGAATAAAAAAAAGATTGACTGTGGAGTAAAATTTAGGTTAAATTAGTTATAAGTCAGATTTTATTTAAAAGGTATGCACCTTCAAACAAACATCTACTAATTTTTTGAACTTTCAATTTAGCACCCTTTTGAAGGTTAAAAAGTGTTTAGTATATTTTTAAATTTGTGGTTTTATCATATTATAAAAAATCACAAACTTGTTTGATATTCGAATTAAAAAACAAACAAACAAACAATTTTGCATCTAATATGTGCATGAATGTTATGAAATATCAATATGACAAACATCTACTGGATATAAAATTTAAAAGTTACAAGTTTACTTTACACACAATTAAACAATCATGAAAATGAACTAAAACAATTAAACAACTATGAGATTATTTTTTTTTAGTCCATGAAATTTCAATAAAATCTAAAAACTAGTTCTCCTTGATAATTTCTTCTTATTTTTACTCAAATTGTTAAAATAATAATAAGAAGAAGATAAAAAATATCCATTTATACATCTAAACTTTGAGCTTATATTTTACCCAATTTGTTAAAATAATAATATGAAGAAGAAAAAAAGAGCAATTTATACATCAAAACTTTGAGCTTATTTTTTACCCAATTTGTTGAAATAATAATAATAAGATAAAAAGGATCAATTTATACATCTAAACTTTGAGCATTGTATGAATTAAAACTCTAAATTAATAGTTGTTTCAATTTAAATCCTAAACTTACATAAATACATCAACTTAAGCTCTTCAACGATCATTTATAACTATTTTTCACTTAATTTCATTTAAAAACAACATAAAACCACCTAAGTAAAATGATTCTTATTCAAAAATTCTATTAAAGGTAGCCAGAGAAGAGTTACCCGGTAATTCTCCCTAAATAACAGCTCACATTAGAAACCAATTTTTTTTATTAAAAACAAATTAACCATAAACTAGATTTTAAATTTCATTAACAGTGTAGAGTCTAAAATTTGAACACTTAAAAAGTGTCATCATTTAAGGACATATGTGCCATTTAAACTGTTCACCACTTAGTTTTGAAGATAACTTCCAAAATTCTAACATAAAAATTTGATTAAACATGTTTTTCTGTTTTTTATTTAACACCTCCTAGTTACTGCTAAAAATCGGTTACCAATAATAATAATAATAGAAATGGTTTTGCCCAGAGACATATTAATTAAACGACTACCTTTCGTCTCCAAAAAAAAATAAATAAAAAAAAATAAAATAAACAAGTACTTTTTATCTCAAAATAATAATAATAATTAAACAACTACCTTCAACTAACATTAACACCCAATAATAATTCGTAAATGCACTACCAAACTAAATCGAAGAGTAAAATGTTTCTCACAATTTTAAGTTTTAATAGGCTAGAACTTGTATAACTAAATTTAGACTGGGATATTTGTAATGGGTGGCAATATCAGCCTAAATAATGACAAATATAGCAATTTTTAAAAATATTTGCAAATATGGCAAAAATTTTGAATTAATTTTTTTTATCCCCATTTTGCCCCTAATTGCGCGCGCATCAGTTTCTTTCTATCAACTTTCTATTATCTGATAGAATAGATATCAATAATAATGGAATTTTATCTGATAGAATTCCGTTATTCTAGTGATAGAATCTATCTATCGTTGAAAAGAGTTCTATCAGGAATAGAATTCTATCTGATAGAATTCTGTCCTCTATAGGATTCTATCAGATAGAATTCTGTCACTCTAGTGATAGAATCTATCTATAGAATTCTATTTGTATGTTCTAATGTAGTGATAGAATTCTATTATTATCAACAATAATATAATTCTATCTGATAGAATTCCGTTACTATAGTGATAGAATCTATCTATTAGTGAAAAGAGTTCTATCAGGTATATAATTCTATCAGATAGAATTCTGTCCTATCTAGAATTCTATCTGATAGAATCCTGTTACTCTAATGATAGAATCTATCTATCAGTGAAAAGAGTTCTATCAGGGATAAAATTCTATCAGATAGAATTTTGTCCTATCTATAGGATTCTATCAGATAGATTTCTGTCACTAGAGTGATAGAATCTATCTATAGAATTCTATTGTATGTTCTAATGTAGTGATAGAATTCTATTATTATCAACAATAATATAATTCTATCTGATAGAATTCTGTTACTATAGTGATAGAATCTATCTATCAGTGAAAAGAGTTCTATCAGAGATAGAATTCTATCAGAGCAGTAATTCTATCATTAATAGAAAGTTTTCTATGATAGAAAGCTTATAGTGATAGGAAGGTTTCTATCAGTGATAGAATCTATCTGTGATATAAAGTTTTTCTATCACAGATAGATTCTATCAGTGATAGAAATCTTCTATCACTGATACAAAGTTTTTCTATCACTGATAGGAGCTTTCTATCGGTGATAGAAAGACTTTCTATTTGTGATAGAAAGTTTTTCTATCACTGATAGATTCTATTAGTGATAAAAAGTCTTTCTATCACTGATAGAAGCTTTCTATCACAGATAGAAAAACTTTGTATCAGATAGAAATAAGATATAACAACCAAACACTGATAGAAATAGGATAGAAGGATAGAATCTATCTCTATTAGTGATAGAAAGACTTACTATCACTGATAGAAAAAAATTCTATGTGATAGAAAAACTTTCTATCAGATAGAATCTATCTCTATTAGTGATAGAAAGCTTCTATTTCTATCAGATAGAAAGTCTTTCTATCAGATAGAATCTCATAGAAAATATGAGAAACGAAACACCTACCAAACAACACCAACCAAACACCTACCAAACAACAACAACCAAACACCTTATAAAAAAGAACACAGATAGTATTAATAGGATAAAAGTGATAGAAATGATAGAAAGCAAACACCTGTAGGATAGAAGTGATAGAAATGATAGAAAGCAAACACCTACAAAACACTGATAGAAAATCTTTCTATCTGATAGAATCTATCTCTATGAGTGATAGAAAGCTTCTATCACTGATTGAAAGACTTTCTATCAAATAAAAGTCTTTCTATCACATAGAATCTATCAGTGATAGAAAGACTTTCTATCAGATAGAAAGGGCATTTTAGTAAATACACATTTCAAAACTTAAAATTTTGCCATTTTTGCAAAAAAATTTTGCGGGCCACTAAATCTGCAAATATTTTGGACCGGTTTGCTATATTTGCAACCGGCCCTTTAGACTGTACCTATTCTTTAAATTAAAAAATAATAATAATAAAGACTAGATAAATTTAGTTCAAGAACTTGACTGTGAAACTAGTAAATTTATTTTTTTTTTAATAGTATAACCAACTAATATCTCGGACCACATTCAGTCCAAATTCGATTTGATTTCCCACTACGCCATTCAAAAGTATAAACAACCGCTGTTTGTTTAAAATTGAAATTATGACTCGACATCTGCTTAACAAGACAAGGGCAAATATGTCACCAGCAAAACGCGATCGTTTCAAGCATCCATTAAATACTGACCAAAAATTCGACGGGCAAGCGTACACCAAGGCTTCATCGAACCCAGTAGGCTAACTTGATTCCTTAAAACGGTGCATTGAATTCTTAAAAATGCAACCTTGTTTTCCGATTTTAATGGAGTCACATGAATTGGATAATCAAGATGATCAGATGGGGTTAGATTTAGATTCCAATTACTTAACTAACCCAAATTTTAGGGTATAATTATTTTTACACGCTACCTTTTGCTAGCTACACTGACTGTTCATCTTCTTGATCCATCACCATCACCATCACCCGGAATACGGCAGACTGCAACCATTGGATAAACGACAACTCGACCCATGTAAATCTCGACCAATCTAATGAAATTACTAAAAGATAGTTTAAATCAATTTTAATGCAATGAGAATGAGGTTACCCTAGTTTCAGAGATGTGTCTGAGCTTTCCAGATCTTGAGGCGGGCCATTGGAGTTGGAGACACAAGCTTCAGTGACGGAGTTCGACGACTGGCCATCCTCCACAACCAAAATCTCGGGCTCCACGCCGATGTGCCTTACGCCATTCATCTTCTCCGCCTGCAAAACACCGCTTGCTTTAAGTTACAGAGGGATTTAAACGACACAATATACGATGCAGCGGAGAGGGTTCTTCTTACTTGTTGTTTCAGTCGCTTATTCTCTTCTATCAACTCCGCAGACTGCATGCACATAAAACTTTGAACTGAGCTTCACCTTGTTTGATAACAAGTAATTATATTTCACATGCATTCTCATTTGCGAGCAATAGACGCATTCATACTTGGTTTACTGGATTTGAATTTACTAACATTCGTTGGGATTCATTTTGAGCGATTTCTAAAAATTGGTGTTTGCTCACATATTCTTAAAATAAATAACACAAGCCATTTGAATCTCCAATGATAAGAATAAAATTACAACATTTTGTATTTTTGTTGGAAAAACAGACTTTTAGAAACAAGAACTATTTAAATATAATGATAGTGTTTACGATTATAATTTAAAATAAATACATAATGTCATTATTAAGTATTATAGGAAGATTGCAGTAGATTCTCCAAATATGGGTCTTTGAGTAATAGCCTTATTTTATTTGAAGATGATACTTAACCTTTCTTTGAAGATCAGTGATCTCTTTCATGATCCGCTCGCCCTGGAACATAAAATCGAAAGAGTATATTAGAATAAAGGGGGATTAATTTATTACGAACAGTAAGAAAGGGAAAATACCTTTTTCTCCATCACACGGCTCAATCCAGACTCCAGTGACTTCTCTAGCTGCTGCAGTTCCTCTATATTCAATGTTTGGAGCTCTTCTCCCCTCATCTGCCTAAATTGTCAACAAATTTAATCGTGTTTGTGTATGTGCTATGATGTCTCGTAGTGCTGAATGTGTTTGACAGTAATTATTGTCTGAGGAAGGCCATTATAATTTGATATTGATAACCTAAGATAGAAAAATATCTACAATATCCCTTGTGCGTTACGCGAGAAAGAAGAAATCGATTTGAACCCTTGTGGGTGAGTTGATATAACTTTTAATTTTGTCAATTTAAACTCGTGGACTTGTAAAGGTATTACAGTCAATAAGCACTCAACTAAAAATCATGTCATAGAGGTCTACCTATAATTAAGAAAATACTCAAATCTAACCACGAAATCAAGAAAACAAAGAAATGCCCAAACCAAATCATGAAAACATTCAAACCTAACTCCAAAATCAAAAGGACAAAGGAGGGCCCAAACCTAATTACGAAAATACTCAAACCTAACTATAAAATCAATCATCAAGAATGCAAAAAATGTTCAAACTTTTGCAACTTAGATCTCATTTGATTTCTGGTTTTTTAGGTCCACCAATCTTAAATCAGATCCTTATTTTTTTTCTTAGACCAAATGCGCATTCGTTCTCTGATACTAGATTAGATAATGAGGGATTCAATCTGAAAAACAATTGACAATAAGAAGAGTAACCTATGTATCATAAAAACATTGTGAGGTATCCTCACCTTTTCAATGTGGGATTCTCAACCAAAACCTCTCACCAACTAAAAAAAACACCCATAACCCATATACCTTTAAAAACAAAAACTTGACAAAGTGAAGGTATTACACTTTTGATTCGATTGCAAGGTTCCAGATGCAACATGAATTCAAATTCGAAATTATAATCGACTCACTCATCTAATGGGTAAAGATTCATATTTTTACTGATTGTAGAAATAAAAAGATCAATACGAACCCAACATAATAAGACAATTAAATCATCTACTCTTATCTTAAAGTTCAAGATTCAAATCGCCACCCTATCTATGTTGTCTATGTTGAACTAAACGAATAAAAGAGAGAATAAAAACGGAACTTCCCGTCTAAAGATAGAGGTACCTTAGCTGATTAGTTTTCTCTGCAATTTCCTTGTTCAATCGGGTGTAGTTGCTGTTTTCAACCAGCTGAAATCATTTACATTTGTAAACAATATTTCAGCCAACTACTGGAAGGGAACCACCATTGAGTTGCAATAATCCAAATTCTCGAGTTAAAAATATAATCACAACTAACATCTCTCTTTTGAATATTGATTTTTGCTCATTCGCGACGATAGAGATGTGTATTATTATCTTGTCTTAAAAAAAAAAAAAAGCCTGAGCAAAATACAAATCTTTTACTCTTCTTATGAGCATACGCGCTTTCTGGAATCTTAAATACAATCTTCAAAATCATTATCTCAGATTCGAACGTATAAGTTTTTCAAATTTTAAAAATAAAGGAGAAATACAGGATGAAAATGTTATAAAGGATATCAAAATAAGTTGAGTTCTTTTCGTATTTTTTTTTTTTTAAATCTGAAGACATTAAACATTTGAGTTCCAGAAAAGAAAAAATGGAGTACTGCATAGATAATGTATAACGGATAATCAACTGAATACCATTTCACTGCAAAATTAGAAGCGCTACTAGTTTGACAGAAAATAAGGCAGACTTAAGGAGGATAAAAGTAATTTTCAATGTTTTTCAAAAAAAAAAATATACAGTTCAGTGCTTGTTTAGAAACTAATTTAAAAATAGCTTCTCTTTTTTTTTTTTTTTTAAAGAATAAAAATCAAAGTAAAAGTTACCATTTTAAAGGGTTTCTTTCTTTAATTAGTTTTCCCAATGATTTGTGTTCGTAAAACAAATTAGTTTTCCCAATGATTTGTGTTCGTAAAACAAATATAATCGCTCCCTATTTCAAAAAACAAACAAACAAATCACTTCCTGTTATAAAATAACAAAATTATGAACGATGTTTTTCGGCGTCCAAATAAATATTATTTTTACCTTTTGATTAGTCATAAAAATTTTAAAATAATAATAATAATAAAACCGGTAGCTATTTTCTTCAGGAAATACCATTTTAATCCCTAGAGGGCAAGAAAATGTCAAACCTGTAGTTCAAGGGATGGTTGTTCCAATTTCTGAAGGTTCTTGGAGTGCAAATTATGTCTTTCTATAATTCCCTTCATGCTTCAGAAAGTCAAATACAGAGAAATCAGTGAAGAAAATGATTAATACAATAAGAAATTCATGATAATGAATCCATGTTTATCACACTCCAATCTATATAATTAGAGATACGGATCAACACACACAGCTAGAGGTGAGCATAACATCATTACAATAACCTGGGTGAGTAAGAAATGAGTGACTCAAAAGTGTCACCATAAAACCTCGTTGCTGATGAGAAGGCGAAGCTAGAGGAGTGATTTATAGTTTTCATATAGCCTTTTCTGTTTGTTTGTTTGTTCATGACAGATTATGTGAGGCACTACTTTAATTTCCAAGAATCCTTTCATATCCATCTTCGAATTAGTGAGTATTTTCTCTCCTTCGTCGTATCATTTTCCACAAGATTGTTTTAAGAAAATACATATGTTATCTGCACTTTGTTCTTTATTTCTGTCCTGGTTCGTTCTCGCCATTTTTAGTAACGCAGTGTCCTTTGTAAATGGAATCAGAGTAGGTTCAGAAAACGCAGGAAAACTCAGAAATCGAGAAACCGATTGAAGTTTTAGTTTCTGCCAAGAAAAAAAAAAAGGAAGAAGCAGAGAAACCTTGAGCTGGAGTACTCAAAGAGCTTTCCGGTGGTGGAGAAGATAATGAGGGCGACATCGGCATCGCATAGAACGGATAGCTCTTTGGCTTTCTTGAAAAGTCCCCTCCGACGCTTGGAGAAGGTTACCTGCCTCGCCGTCGCGTTATCGATCTTCCTGATCTGGATTTTCTCCTTCGCCATTCCAACCTACTCAAACTCTATATAAATAGCCTTGCTTCTGAGGGGAAAAAACACTGAGAAAAGGGAGAGAGAATAAGAAAAGTTCAGAAAAACAGTTCCACTTAGAGAAATTTCTAATTTAATGATAACAAGCAGTAAGAACCTGAACTAACCAGTGAACAATTGAATGATTCAAGCCAGAATTGGAAATTAATAAAAGAGGGATGCAGAGAGGGAGTTCAAGAATCGCAGTTGCAGAAAGGGAAGAGCGACATTTTTGCCATATTTGGGCAAGAATCAAGTGTTCGTGCGCGAAAGAACGAAGAAGAAACAGTCCTAGTTGCAGATCCAAAAGGAGAAAGGGCTGAAAGAAAAGGGAAAAAGGAAATCGGCGCACAATCAAAATGCGTGAAAGATGTTTGAAAATGAAACGAAAATGAATGCGGAATTTAAAGCATAGACTTACCGGTTAGGGTTTGTTTTTCAGAAAGATGGAAAGCCACCAATGAGGAGCGGAAAGAGAATGCATCTACGGGTGAAGGAAGTGAAAGTCTCCATTTCTGGAGAAGCAAGGTTCCAACTCATCAGCTAAACTTTGCCGTAAAAGGTTGAGGATGAGACTGTAAAATATCAATTAAATACGATTTTCTTTCTTTTTAATAATGGGATTATTATTTATTGGAATTGGTGATTGATAACCGTAAACAGTAAAGCCGCCCTCCTATTTCCCTCGTGATTTTTTTTTTTCCTTCGTTTGTGGTTTCGTAAAAAATTTACAATAACAAAGGCCGTGCAAAGAATTCAAATCCATAAGTTATGTGAGTTCAATTGTCCTTGTTCAATTCTTTTCAAAAAAAAAAATTGTCCTTGTTCAATAAATAATATTAATAATATCAATAATAATGTAAGCTCGTACATTCAAAATAGGGTTTATTCCAAAAAAAAAAATCAAAATAGGGTGAACTCAACCAAAAAAAAAAAAGATTCAAAATAGGTAGAGATGTAATTCTTGTGTTTGATTTTATGGAAGAATTTTTTTCCCTTTATTCTCACCCCATTCTCTAATTTAAGAAATCTGATCCATTCTATATTTCTATTTTAATTTATTAATATCGCTGATTTTTTTTTTCTAGTTCAATATTACTGAAAATTTGACTAACTATTAGTAGTTGTATAAAAGTTCTATACAATTTGTGCCTATTTTATTTTATTTTTATTTAAATGCACTTGCAATCAAAATGAGTTGAGTTGTGGTTCTACATTTGCAAATATAACTATTTCTTTTTAAGAAATTGTGCTCCTTTAGACATTTTTAGGTAATTCTTTTTTACATGATGTAGGTGTCTACTATTAATAGATTGAGTCTATCGCTCACAAGTCTATCATCAATTTATTATATATTAATATATTGAAAATACTAAATACGTAGTATTTAACCCCTTCTTTTTTAACAATGTAGTATTTAACTTCTATTTTTCATTAATGAATAAAAAATGGTATAAAAGTGTATTTAACTTTATTTTATATGATCAATTGGGTGTATGCTCATTGACTGGATGACTTATAATTCATATACTATCAATATAATAAAAGAGGGGTATATAAGTGAAATTGTTGTCAACATAATCATTGTTCAACTAACATAATCTTTATACTAATGAAAAAAAAGTTTGTTGTTTGAATCTTTCCACCCCACGCGTTTAAAAAAAAAATTGTTTTCTATTGATGATTATTTGTTTGTCTATATTTAGACATTTTTTCGTCTATCGTTAAAATACATATATCAATCCGTATATCATCACCCGTAATCATAAAACAATATATCAATATTATCACTAATCGATATACAATAAAATTTGCATGTAAGTGTCATACGAGAGAGTGGAAAGGAAATTATGTAAAAAGTGTCTAAATAATCACAAAATAATAATAATAATAATAATTTGGTCATTTTTGCAAATTATAATCCTATTGCTATATTTGCAAATATGGAAATGTGAATTGCATTTGATGCCACCTAGCAACATAATTTATTTTATTTATTATAAAATCGTTGATTCTCTTCTTACTGATAGCTCGGAATACGAATTATAACTTAAAAATAATAATTAAAAAAAATAAAATCATCTAAATTGTCTTTTTATTTTTAAGAACAAAAAAAAAAAAAAAAAAAAAAAAGCTGTCATGGATTAGATCAAGACAAGTGGAGGAGTCTACTCTTTCTCTTTAACTATTGATTTATCTTTTTGTTGATTTTTTTTCTTCCTTTTTTTGAATTATAACCAATGATTTACTTCTCTATTTTATATGGAAATTTGTGGGGCTCCACATCAATCTCTGTCGTCTCTGTCCTGAAAAGAAAGTAAATCAAGACTCAAGAGAGCGTCTTCACTTTACTCTATTTTAAATAGAAATTCTACGTACCATCTATGATTGTAGCTCTAAATAAGTATTTGTTGTTTTCTATCTTGAATCTCCCTAGTTTCTACTAGTACATTCAACATTCATGATTCATCAGAACATAAAAGAGAGAGGCAACGCATTTTATTTTATTTTATTACAAATATTGGTAATATTTTTTAAAAAATAAATATTGGTAATATATTAATTTATAAATTTAAAACAATAATTCAATGGTGATAATTGATAAAGTATGGGACCACTTGAAAAAAAATCGATGTACAATCTAATAAAGCAACAATAGTAATGGAGCTTGCCGAACAAAAATCAAATCAAAGTCAGGTATATTAAATGGATTATCACTTGCCAACCTAACTTTGATGGGAGTCTCTTTCAAGATTAAAAATAAAAAAAATAAAAAAATTGTTGGAGTTCTCCATACTCTAGTATGTAAGAGTTTTTTTTTTTTTTTTTTTCTTATTATTTTTCTTCTTTTTCTTTTAACGCCTTCTTTTGAAAATCAAAACTTAACTTAAATGGTCAAAATATTAATAGTTAACGATTGGTTTAAACTACCTACTTAAATAAGTATCAAAACTACAATTTAATTGCTAGTGTTACTTACTTGTTAACTCATTCCAACACAATATATACACAAAGAGGTAAATAATCAAAGTTTTTAAATTTATGTTGGAACTTTTTTTTTTTCTTTAATAGGATTGTTTCACAACCATTCTTAAAAGAAAATCGTTTCTTCTTGTGTTTCTCCTACCAACAAACCAACATAAAGTGCATCTATAAAAATCATTAAAAAATGATTTTTTTTTTTTTTTTAGTATTACAAGCGGAGTTAGAATTTGAATCTTGAACTCCTTATTGATAATATAATGTCTCAATAAATTGAACAGTGTTCAAATTGGTTGAAAATTATGTTGATTTACATCTTTGTTTCTTGCAAAAATAAAGTTATACCATCACGAGTAGATTAAAGTCAATTCTACATCTCAAAATATAGCATAACAATTTAGTTTTTGAAACGGATAATTACGTCTAATCAATGTCATTCAATTTATTGCCTCTAGCCCAACTAGCAGCATGACTTGTCCCAAAAATTGAATGAAACGGTGATTGAAAATAATCCAATTCATTCTACAAGGAAGACATATTAAAAATGGGGGGGGGGGGGGGGGGGACTGACAATTACTTTCTTAAAGAGAAAGGTTTCCAAAACCACGCTTTAGTCTTCAAATTGTAGTTAGAATTTAATAATTAACCCATAAAACAAAATAGTCAATTAAAACACATAAATTAATTTCTTAAAACATATGAATAGACTTTTTAATATGAAGTTACTAACCTATCAGAATGATACATTCTAATATCTTGTGCACGGAAATGTGTTTAAATATATATATAATATTTTAATTATTCAAGGGGAACTAATTAGAATAACAAATTTAAAATATTGATTTTTTTTAAATATATAACTTCTTCAATCTAAGGCAGAATTAGAGTGAGCAATTGCCTTCCAAATGGGGGAAATTAAAAATAAATATGCTATTATCAGGGTCATTAGAATAAATTGATAGATGTCTCAAAAAAAAAAAAAAAAAAAAGAGAGAGAGAGAATAAATTGATAGAATTTAAAGGGGGCATGGCTAGAAGCCCCAAAACTGATTTTCAAAAAAAAGAAACCCCAAAATTGAAAATTAATGTATTTTATTTTTACGGGAAATAGCACTAAGCGTGTCAGGGAGGACCATTCCCTGTCAGGGCTACGGCCGTATCTGTTCCTGAAATGTCCGTAATTGAGACTCTGTAGGACTGCTTAGGCTTTGATACTCACGCTCTCCCTATCTTAACCTCACTCACCGGTCACGACTGTCGCGGTCCACGCACGACTCTGTTAAATCTCTCAGCTTTTGCTTTTCTAGCGGGGCTCCCCCAACTCTCATCTTCCGTTCCGCCCCATCACCTGTACTACTATCCACATCTATATACTTCTACTTCTGTTCTGTATCCATGATCCTATACATCCAAATATGAAAACCAAATACTGATTTCAATTAATTTTAATGCTAAATTGCATTTTAGTCCCTACGACTTTTATTTTTATGTATAGTAACTCTTGAAATTTTAGTTTTTCGAGCATAACTAAATAGATAGAGACATCAATTTCCATCTTAAAGTCATAGTTTAGCCTCTCACTATACAACTGCTGAACTATTAAAAAATAAATATGAAATTTAAAAAGTGTCTAGTGAATTCTTAAATTTTGAATATAGTATTTAATAAATCTTTGACACATTCATGATTTTTAAATCTTGTTAGACCTATTTGACATAAAACTTATTTTTTAGTTTAATCATTTTCTCGACTTTTAATTCGGTGTCTAGTTGTTTTGTGAACATAAACTCGTTAGACATAAAATTAAAAGTTTGCGGAATGAACTTGTCAATTAACCTAAACTATAAAAAAATAGAGTTTATGTCTTCAAAAAAAAAAAAAGAGTTTATGCGTCGAAGATCCCACGTCAAAAAGATGAATAGATGTCTTGCAATTTATAGAATAGATAGGTTACTTCTCTCACAATCAATTATTTTTAAGAGTAATTGCGGTGAGTGGCAAATTAATTATCTATAATAGCAAATTTAGCACCAAGTAAAAAGAATTGCAAATATGGCAAAAAAATTATAATATTCCCATTTTACCCTTCTCTTTCTCTCCCTTCCTATTTACCCTTTTGTCCATCATTTCTAGTGTATTCTTGTGTATACGATTTCTTCTTCTTCTTCTTCTTCTTTTTTTTTTTTTTTTTTTTTTTTTGCATTTATGAGCTGTTATGATTTCTTTTTTTTTTTCTTTTTTTATAATGAGCTATTACGATTTCTTTTTTTTCCCTCTTATCAGTACAACTTTATGCCAATTGAGCTAAACTCTTGTTGGCCTTCTTTTTAATTCAAGAATGTCAAGAATACAAAAATAGCAATTTTGGTGAGTGTTTGTATAGGTATATCAAAATATATCACTGATATACTCCGGTTAATCGTAGTCTATCACTGACTATCACTGGTCGAAGTCTATCAGGACTATAATTGATAGATAATGAAATACAAAGAATACAAGAATAGCAATTTTATGGTGGTGGTCACGGAGCTTGTGTGCTAGTCTTTAAAAATTATATTGTTGATTGAGAGTCGCTTGTTCGTAATGGTTATTTTTGGATTTTATGTTCTAATTACCACAAGAGACTTAAAATTTTTGTTCAATTTATGACTGTAGTATAATAATTTTGGATGAGTTTCTAATTACCGAGATGATTGCAATGCAAAGAACTTTACTGATAGATTTCAATTAAATTGATTTCTATCAGTAACAATCATTGGTAGACTTCAATTAATTGATAATTGACTGATTTCTATCTGAGATAGAAACTGATAGACTTCAACTGATTTCTATCCTCGATAGAAAATGATAGAGTTGAATTAAACTAATTTCCATCAGTGATACAAGTCAATAGACTTTAATTAAATTGATTTTTGATAGAAACTGATAAACTTCAATTAAATTGGTTTTTATCAGTCATAGAAACTAATAGTCTTGAATTAAATTGATTTCTATCAGTGACAAAAACTGATAACCTTGAATTAAACGGTTTTCTATTAGTGATTATCACTGATAGACTTAAATTAAACTGATGGATAGAAACTGATGCCTTGAATTAAACTGAACTAATAGCCTTGAATTAAATTATTTTTTATCAGCGGCTATCACTGATAAGCTTGAATTAAACACGATAAAAACTTATAGATTATGATCATCAAAGTCTATCAGTGATACACACTGATAGACTTTGATTAATCAAAGTATATCAGTGTCTATCACTAATAGACTCCGATTAATTGAAACTTATCATCAAAGTCTATCAGTATTTATCATTGATAGACTCCGATTAATCGAAGTCTATCAGTGACTATCAATAATAGGGACTGATAGACTATTGGAGATACTAAGGGTATTTTCGTAATTTAACGTATTTTTTGCTATTTCCGCAAATAATTTTATTTTTTTGCTATTTTTGCAATTCTTTTGCCGGTTTTTGCTATCTGTGCAAAGACCCCTATTTTTAACTTAATGTTTATCTAATATTGTATCATAACTCATGATATCCATATAGGAATTCAAAACTAAAAAAAGACACTGTCTTTTGTGAAGTTTGTTTCAAAATGATCCTTTTGGAGGGTTTTTTTTTTCATTTTATTTTTCCTTTTATCATAATGACAATGTGTTTGCAGAGTTAAAATGAAACTTTTAAGAATTCAAATGTATGATTGAAAAAACGATCGATAAAAATGAATGCTTCTTAAACAAGCTCATTTTCCATTTAAAAAAAAAAAAAAAAAAAAAAACCACCCATTTTGAAGCAGTTTTACCCTTCATTTGGAATTTGAAAAGTTAAAGAAATTATGTTAAATCATGTGATTTGAGATTCGAGATGTGATTTTAAATTTTTTATCTTGTTTGGAGCAAATAAAACGAAACAATTGCGTGGATGACCCATTTTGAGAGGCCAAAATGAAAAATGTCATACATTTTCAGAATAAGGATATATGTCATTTTGCTGACGTCATCATCCTAGCAAAATTACCATTTTACTCTCTATATAAAAACACGCATTTAAAACATTTGAGAGCTGAAAGGTTGGAGCGAGAGTGAGATTGGAGAGGCGAGCAATAGATTTGATAGAGAGTAAGAGATTGAAGGGAGAAATTAGAGAGGGAGAGCGAGTGCGAGATTAGAGAGAAAAAATGGAGAGAAAACGAGAACGATAGTAGCGAGAGAGAGTGATGTTAGAGTATAAAGTAAAATTGTAATTTTACTATGATGCTGATGCAAACAAACTCAAATAAATCTTATTCCTTGTTTTGAAAAAGGTGGAACATTTATCATTTTCGTCTATTTTAGAGAGTCATTCGTACAAAAAAAAATCCCAAATAAAATTTAAAATGAGAATGTATTTAAAATTTTGTATTTGGATGGTAACACGAAAAGAAAATAAAGTAAAAAAGTTTACTAAATATAGGTTTTTAATATTGATTTACTAATAGAAAATTAAATTATGACAGTATCAAATAAGTAATTTAGTTATAAATCCTATAAAATCTACCACCATCGAATGATTTTTGTTTTTAGTTTTTTTTTTTTTTCATAGAAACACGATTTGAAAACAAATAACATAATTGATTACAAATGATTTGAAATCTGTTGTGAGTTAAAATCCTTAAAAATCATTAGATTTCAAACCGATCCATAAGTGTATGAGGGTGTTTATTAATATATATAGTTTTTTTTAATAAAAAAATTAAATCGAGTTAATTTTAAAAACTATTTTTAAATAACATTTTAGAGGTGATTGTTTAAAGTGCGACTTTCAAATTACTAATAGAAAATTTCAATTCCAAAAAAAAAAAAAAAAAAAAAAAAAAAAAAGACAAATTTCAAAGTACTTTATGGAGGGGAAAAATAATTGTGAGTGGTAAAATAAATCTGAATGGAAATCAAACAAATCTGTCATTAACAGCACTCTTAGAAATGCAACAATTAAAATATTTCAAGATATAAAATATTTAAATTATGAGATATGCCAAACTCACTCAATGATATTTATAAACATAGCTTATTAAATGCCAATTTAAAATATGTATGAACCTGGATCTAAATTATAGTTTAAACCTGTCATATTTTGATGATCTTAGTTACATTGACCGGGTATAATTTTGTAGTTATTTATTTAAAAAAAAAAACATCAACGTTGTAGTTTTGCTTACAGCATGGTAAAGTTTCCATCTGTTTTATGTGTACGACATCATATATATATATATATATTTATTGTAACGATAATATTGTTTTTTTTATCAACAATATTTGGTAATGGATAGATTGAAACTCTTTATACCGATTGTACATACTGTTGAGTAATAACCATTTAGCTCTACTCACCTTGATATGATAGCATTGATTAGGTATTATTAAAAGTTAAGTTTATTTTATATTTGACTTCTTGAGTCTTAAAAAGTAATTGGGAAAGTCTTCTCAAAAAAAAAAAAAAAAAAATAATAATTGGGAAAGAGTTTATTTAAAAAAAAAAAAAAAAGGGAAAGAGTTATTAAAAAAAAAAAAAAAGTAATTGGAAAGAGTAGTCCATAAATTATTGAATATATGACAATTTTAAATCGTACACAATCACACAGTGCTCACTGTAATGAATTCGTCCCTCTCACAGTTTATAGTTGAATTATGATGAAATAAAGAATGACAACTACCATTCAATATTAATCTCTCGTCTTGTAGCCGCAAGAATTATTAAACTTTGCTTCTAAAAAAAAAAAAAAAAAAACTAAACTCTGTTTCAATTTTAAAAGAACAACAACAATAATATTATTATTATTTGACTTATTGCACATTCAAAAAGTGGGAGAAACTCCAGAAGTACAATAATATCGAGGAAGAGCCAAAGCGAGTTTAGCTCAACGGTAATTGACATGTACTCTCGACCACGAGGTCAGAGGTTCGAATCCCCTCACCTCCAAATGTTGATGTACTAAAAAAATAATAATAATACCGAAGAAGAAAAAGGGGAAAACATATATCGCTTCTTCTGCTTCTTATTTTTTTTCTGGAACATCGCTTCTAGATTCTCTGGATACGAGCATACCATTTTTTTTTTAAAATAACTGGATATGAGCACACCATTGCTAACTAGTACTACTAGTATAAAGTGTAATAAATCAAAGTAAGAAAGAAAATTAAAAGAGAACTATAAACTATTAAAAAGTGTTGCTTAACAAGCTTCAGAAAAAAAAAAAAAGTGTTGCTAAACAATTCAACTCTTTTATTGTTTGATTACATTGCCAAACGTTAACAACATGTTGTTCTTTTCAAAAAAAAAAAAAAAAAAAATTGTTGTTAGCCTTTGTTTTTGTTTCACCAATGCTGTCAATGAAAATATTGTCCTTCACTTAAGTACGCAATTTTTCCTTTCTTATTTACTACCGTCTTTGGTTTTCCTAACTATATTTGATTGTACTCCTGCCAATTCAATAAGCTTAATCACATGCCAATCCAACAAGCTTAATCACATGTCACACTGTGACATATCACATAGGAGATAAAATTCAGAAAAATAAAAAAATCTTGCGGACAACGACTGGGAGGCAAAGCTCTATTTCATTCACCTTATATTATTAGCAGAAAAAGCTCTATTGCTTTATACAGCAGATATTGGGCCTCTAGGGCTTGCAAAAGAATAAAGAATGACTAAAGGGAATAATACGTGGCATTAAACAATTTGATGAAGAAAGAATTTAAATCTGCTATTGCAACCACCTTTGTTGAGGGACAATTCTAGAAGATGGAGACGTGTCCGTTCTTTCTGCTGAATATTTTCCTTCTTTGATATCGCTAATGCTGTGCGTTTTGCTAATTCCCTTAATATCCCCCCTCAAACGAGCGGGGAGATCAACGACACCGAGTTTGGTGCGCAAGTTGGCAAACTGTGTGTGAGATAAAGTTTTCGTCAAGCAATCAGCTAGTTGATCCGCTGAAGGTACATATCGAACAGAGAGTTCACCTCGAAGAACTTGATCACGAACAAAATGCACATCGATTTCGATGTGTTTCGTGCGGGCATGAAAGACCGGATTGGAGGCAAGAGCACCGACACTCATATTATCACACCAAAGTATAGGTGTAGTAGAAACTGATGTGACAAGTTCGCCGAGTAACTGTCGAAGCCATATAATCTCAGCGGCTGCATGAGCAAGAGCGCGATATTCTGACTCCGTGCTGGATCTAGCGACCACAGATTGCTTTTTGGAGGACCATGAAACCAGAGTGCGACCAAGAAACACACAATACGCTGCAACGGATCGTCGATCGTCAATGTTGGACGCCCAATCAGCATTCGAAAACGCTGTGATAGAAGGTAAATCACCAGGTTGAATTAATAAGCCCATGAATCTTGTGCCAGCGAGATAGCGAAGCACCCTTTTAACGGCTCGCCAATGAACATCAGTTGGACATTGAAGAAACTGACTCAAGTGATTGACAATAAACGCAATATCAGGCCGAGTATTAGTTAAGTACTGAAGAGCGCCTATAGTACTTCGATAAATGAAAGGGTCGGTCATAGGTACTCCATCAGACAAGGACAATTTAGAACCCACAACAGAAGGGGTTGGAGCCGGCTTTACTTGAAGCATATTAAGCTTGAGAAGCAGATCGGTAATGTACTTGGACTGACTCAATAGAACGCCAAGAGTAAGATAATTAACCTCAATGCCTAGGAAATAACTTAACCGGCCTAAATCTTTTAATGCAAAGCGGGCATCCAAGATAGCAACCAATTCATCAACCAAAGATGCACAATTACCAGTAAGAATGACATCGTCAACATAGACTAAGAGGAACGCAACCAAATTACCTCGCCGATATATAAACAGAGAGTTGTCTGCTTGGCTATTTTTGAAACCCCAACTGAGAAGAGCAGCCTTGAGTGTGTTATTCCACGCGCGGGGAGCTTGCTTCAGGCCGTAGATAGCTTTCCTTAATTTGCAAACGAAATCAGGACGAGCCGGATCTTCATACCCCGGAGGTTGCTGCATGTATACATTTTCGTGGAGAGCGCCGTTGAGAAAGGCGTTATTGAAATCCAGTTGCCGCAGTTGCCAACCATTTGAAACTGCAATAGTCAGAACCACGCGAACCGTAGATGCTTTTACGACTGGACTGAAGGTCTCGAAGAAGTCAATTCCGGGTGTTTGATGGAACCCCTTGGCTACGAGACGTGCCTTGTAACGTTGAACCACGCCATCAGGATTTCGCTTGAGGCGAAACACCCACTTGCTTCCAACAACATTGTAAGAAGAGTTAGGAGGTACCAGAACCCATGTATCATTCTGAGTCAAAGCTTGAAATTCCAGATCCATGGCAGCCTTCCATGGAGCTGAGGCTAGGGCATCGGCAGTACGCGTTGGTTCAGTAGTGCTCCAATCGACTTGGGACTGGGCGAGCCATACTTTGGGCTTGAAAATTCCGGCCTTTCCACGAGTGATCATTGGGTGGTTGTTCGGAACCGCAGAAGGAGACGACGACTGAACTGAAACAGGGGAGGAAGACGGCGTAGTCGAAGGTCTAAGGGACTCATTGGAAGGAGAAAGAGATGAGGCAGGCACGTGGCTGGGTAGAGGATTATTTGAAGGCACATGGCTTGAAGAGGGAATAATTAGACTGGAAGGTTGGGCTAAAGGCAGAGGAGAGTGAACTGGGCCTGGGGAATGAATGGGTCGAGAGTGGCGGGCTGAAATTTGTGGACTGGAAGGAGCAGATGGGTTTTGGGTTGTGGGTTGGGTTGACTCATGCGGTGGGCTAGTGGCTGGCATCTGAAGTGAATTTTGAGCACCCGAAATGTGTGGCCCAGTTGCCGGAATGGAAAACCAGTCTATGTTGGGCTGAGACACTGGTTGAGCTCTAGAGTCTGATCTGGAATCATCATTTTGAAACCCAGAATTAAATGGAAAGTCCCCTTCGTTGAACACCACATGGCGTGAAACAAAAATTCTCCTAGTTGAACTTAGGCATTTATATCCCTTGTGAACGGAGCTGAAGCCAAGATAAACACACTTGTTAGTATGGAACTGAAATTTATGATTATTAAATGGTCGCAAATACGGATAGCAAGCACACCCAAATATTTTTAGAGTAGAAAGGTCCAGATGCTTATTTAAAAGAACTTCACTTGGTGATTTGTCATTCAAAACTGCAGTTGGTAGCCCATTAATTAAAGTAGTAGAGACAAGGAAGGCATCCCACCAAAAACGCAATGGCATTGAAGCCTGGGCTAACAAGGTCAATCCTGTTTCAACGATGTGCCGATGCTTCCGTTCTGCACGACCATTCTGAGCGGAGGTGTAAGGGCAAGAAAATTGAGAAATAATTCCAGACTCAGAACAAACTTTGTGAATTTTTATAAACTCACCACCATTATCTGACCTTAACACTTTAATTGTGCACCCAAATTGATTTTTCACAAGGTTGAGAAAATGGAGGAATGCAGACAAGGTTTCACTCTTTTGTTTCAGTGGATAGATCCACACATACCTGCTATAGTCATCCAAAAATTGCACGTAATAGCGAAAACCATCAGATGACTCTACTGGAGCGGGTCCCCAAAGATCAGTATGAACCAACGAAAAGGGTGTAGCTGCACGAGAGTTCGAGTTTGGATACGGAAGAGCATGATGCTTACCAAACTTACAAGCTTCACAGAAATAAAACTTGTCATTAACTTTTACTAGTAGCTTACATTTTTTAATAATTGCTTCAAACACTTTAAGCGATGGATGTCCAAGTCTACAGTGCCAAACAGCCTTAGACTCCACCAAATTTACATTCTCATTCGAACTAACAGAAATTGAGCAAACAGTATTGTTATTAGCCGACTCCGATTCATTTAAAAACTTCGAAGCGCTACCAGTAACTGCTCCATCGGTTTCAAGCTTGTAGAGACCATCTTTAAGAACCCTCGTCAGAAGCACCTTGCCCGTATGAGTGTCCTTCACAAGACAACAGTCAGCACGAAATTCAAGAAAAACATCATTGTCTTGGGCAAGTTTTGACACACTTACTAAGTTCTTGGCTATATCAGGTACACATAATACATTGTGCAGATTAACCAAACCATTTTCAGATGTTATAACAGAATTACCAATATGTGATATAGCGAGTTTTTGCCCATTACCAACAATAACAGCCTGCTTACCTCCATATTCAATGGGATGAGTAATGTTGTTCTGACTTGCAGTTACATGGCTTGATGCTCCGCTATCGACATACCAGTTAGGATCAACGACTGTTTCAGGACTCGCCAAAAAGGGATTAGAATTCTGCCCTGCCACAAAAGCAAGAGGTCCCGAACTATTTCCTCCAGCAAAGGTAGAATTCACATTGTTATTGTCATTTCTAATGTTCTGATTAGAGTTCCTAGGCAAGCCATTACCATTACCATATTCTTTATCAAAACGATGGTAGCAAGTTAACGCAGAATGCCCAGTTTTTCCACATACCTGACAAATAGGGCGACTATTGTTACCTTGCCACCTTCCTCTACCACGACTACGTCCGCTGTTACCACCTCTCTGGTGAGAAAAGTTAGAGAAGCCAGAACGATTTCCATTAAACGACTGATTCTGTCTTTGTCCTCCAGAGCTTTGAGTCTTGGTATTCACCATGTTCACAGAGGTATTATGATTAAAAGTAACATTGTTCTTTTGAGAATTTTGGAGTTCTAACCTTTTCTCAAAAATAAGAAGATCAGCTAGCAGTTCTGCCCATGACACTCCCAGTCGGCCTTGAAGAGTAGCCACAATCGGATTGTACTCTTCATCCAGCCCCAACAGAACCTGAGATACCAACGATCTTGTTGATACGGGGCTTCCAGCTTGGCCAAGATTGTCCGCATGTGTCTTCATAGTCCTTAAGTAGTCCGCCATTTTTTAAGACCCTTTTCGGGTTTGTTGAAAAACTTGCCTGAGGTAATCTTCCTCTGCTCGTGACTGGACTCCGAATAATTCTTGAACGGCAGCCCATAAATCTCTAGCGTTGTCGTACCCCATTACCTGAGTTGCAACCTCAACTGTCATTGAGTTATATAACCATCCAAGAAGAAGTTGATCAATGGCTACCCAGGACTCATAGAGAGGATTCACTGTTATCGTCGCTGCAGGTGTTGAACTCGACGCTCCTGAGGCGTCGGCTGCTGCTTCGATACCTTCGGAGCTGCTTGCTCCTGGAGCTTCAGCACCATTTGGCTGAGACAAAACCTTCGGCGGACATGGCTCATCTCCAGAGAGATGGCCCTCAAGTCTGTAACTTCGCAAGATGGGCATAGCAAGATTTTTCCACAGGAGAAAATTCCCATGATCGAGTTTAACAGATGTAATTTGGTTCAGCAGCTGGTTAAGGGGAGGGCTGCTAAATGTCGGATTCACAGAGGTTGAGGAAACGGTGTTCGAGGCGCTGGCCATACCGCTCTGATACCAAGATAAAATTCAGAAAAATAAAAAAATCTTGCGGACAACGACTGGGAGGCAAAGCTCTATTTCATTCACCTTATATTATTAGCAGAAAAAGCTCTATTGCTTTATACAGCAGATATTGGGCCTCTAGGGCTTGCAAAAGAATAAAGAATGACTAAAGGGAATAATACGTGGCATTAAACAATTTGATGAAGAAAGAATTTAAATCTGCTATTGCAACCACCTTTGTTGAGGGACAATTCTAGAAGATGGAGACGTGTCCGTTCTTTCTGCTGAATATTTTCCTTCTTTGATATCGCTAATGCTGTGCGTTTTGCTAATTCTCTTAATAATAGGCACACTACTTGTCCATTTTTGACATAAGTCCACATGATTTTGCTTTTTGTTTTCCCCTCCAAAAAGTATTATTATCAATGAAAATATATTGTCTCTCACTTATATACATACGATCTTCTACTTTTATAGTCAGTGTAGGACATTGCTCGCACTCCCAACATATGTTTATCATTGCATAGTCTTAGAAGGCATCTCATTCAAATTTGATGTCAATTCATTCACGTGCCTCTTCATATGAGTGTCACAAAAATATTGTCTTCCTCATTTTCATGATTAAAATATTTTGAGAGAGAAATAATATTTTTAGGGGATAAGTAGATTGTGATGAATGACAAACGAAAATAATCTTGATATATATTTTTAGATCCTATTTGAAATCCGAAAAATGATTTTAAATTCATGATATTGTTTAGAACAATAAATATTTGAAATGAAGGTTTTTCTATTTATTTTGTTTTTCTTTTTAATTTTTATGCTTGTTGGGAATGAACCGAAAAAAAGAATTGTCTCCTCAAGACCATTTTTTTTTTTCCTTGAGTAAAGACATTAATTTATTAATTGCAATGCTGTTACACTAATTTGGCAACCTCAATTCCCGTTCGAGATCTTTATCATCGATAACTTCACGCGAACAAATCTTCTTCTACCGAAATTTAGAAATTGGAATATTTACTAGTAAATCAGAAATTCATAGTACTGAAGAGATTATATTGGAAGTTTACATCTTCCCAAAAAAATAATAAAATAACCAAACCATATAGCCAAAAACAAATTAAATTGTAGAAATAACAAGCAACGAAAAATATAGAATATTTAGTTTAGGAAGATCATATAGTTGAATTAACATGGCCATAAAAAAAGTTTTAGGCATCCATCAACATCTCATTCTTTCAAAAGAATATATCAAGAAAATGCTCACAAACCCTGATTACTTTATGTTGAAATGATATTGATATTCAAAGCTCTACTTGTTAAAGGTCGTGTGCCTCACCTGCGTGATACACTTATCACCTTTACCTTTTACCATTTAAATGAAAGGGGTTCTCGATTACTAGAGAATCTTCTTCATCTTGGAGTTTCTTTGTAAGACAAAGTGAATATAGTGAACTTGTACATTTGTATCAGTTACACTTGAATAATAAAAATCTCTCTAGCCATTAGAAGTGGAAGTAGACCTTGTTGTCGAACCACTATAAAAACATTGTGTTTCTTTCTCCTTCCCTCATTGTATCATTCTATTTCTATATCTACCGGTTATATGTGTATGTTTGAGAAGATTTTGGATTCTCTTGGGTTTGTTTTTGAATAACTCTTTAATTATTCATATTCAAAACCCGGTTTAATTTAAAACATACAGTTTGATAAAACTTTTCATTTATATTTTTATAGGCACGTCTCTTAGAGTTTTTGTAGATGACTAAAAGTGTATGTGTTTTTTTTTTTTTATTATAACATTTGGATGAAATTTTCAAGAATGTTTTAACCAATTAATTTTTGTTAATAATTCTTCAAAAATAAAAAGTTAATAATCAAAATTAGTTTGAAGAAGTTTACAAATAGACAAAGAAGAAAAGAAGAAGGAGAAGGAGAAGAAGAAGAAGAGCTCAAAATGTTATAAATAAGTTAAAGAGCTCAATGTTATAAATAAGTTAAATTTCTTTTTTGTTTGTAAACAATGATGATAGACAATAAGACCCATGCATGTAATCATAACATAAGATGACAAGTTTCACCATACATATATGTTGGCGAGATCAACTAGTTTACACACATATCAAACAATAAATTATATGAAATTATAGACTGTAATTAAAAAATGGCAAAAAAAAAAAAAAAAAAAAAAAGAAAAAAGAAAGAAAGAAAGAAAGAAAGAAATAAAGAAATAAAGAAAAAGATTCCCTCAAACATTTTTTGTAGCATATTCAGAATTTTGTTGACAAATTATGGATTAAATATTACAGACATTCGATTCAAACAAAGAAACACCAATGATGCTGTTTGAATTGAACGTAGAATAATAACAAAATACAAAAATTGCCCTAAAAAAGATCCACCATTATTCGTTCTGAAAATAGTGTTAAAGAAACAAAAAAGAGAAAAAACAGCTAAAATTAGTTAATAACAAAAACTAATTACAAAATTCCATACAATTCTCTCGAAACAATAAGAATTTGAGTACGTGTGGAGAAACAATATCAAACACACCATTAAGAGAAATAAAACAAAAAACTTCCCCCCCAAGAAAATCAAATTAACCATAATTTTACAATATTCCTTCTGGCAGTTGGTAATTGGGTAGGAAGTTAGATGGTGGTGGTCCGAAACCGAAAGTAGAAAAAAAAGCAAAAATAAATAATAAAAAAACAGAAAGACCAAAAGAGGCAAAAAGAAAGGAGAGGATCGATTTGAATCGGGCTGGTTTGGCCGCCCATTAAGACAATAAATTAAGCCCAAAGAAAGCTGGTCCATTTGTGGCCCACCAAAGCCGAACCCACGTTGCCAGCTCAGCAAGGGAAGCGAACGAAGCAATCCACACGCGCGATCACGTGCTGTGCCTTATCACAAATGAGAGCGAGACGTGAAGTAATAACGAGCGCAGAATATTTCTGTGAGCCAAATGAAACGGCTGGCTGGGCTGGAGAGTTGTGTTTTGCTTCTGTCCCATAATTCAGAAAATAGGAAAACAATTAAAATTCCCTCCCTATCCAAAACGACGTCGCCTAACGTAACGTCTGACAGGCAAAAAACCAAATCCACTCCCTCCATTTAACATGACTGGTTAAAAGCTCAAAGATTAGACGAATGATCACTAAGACAAGGGAAGAAGAGACAAACCGAGAAGAGAGAGAGAGAGAGAGAGAGGAGGGTGGAGACGGAGGAGCGGAAGGCGACCTCGACTTTGGATTCCGAAAATTTGAGCTTCTAGGGTTGTCCGAGGAGAATGGGGGAGCAGAGGAACCGCTGGAACTGGGAGGTCACCGGGTTTGAGCCGAGGAAACCGCCTTCTTCGTCTTTGGAGCAGGACGATCAGTTCAAGCCAGGCGCTCCTTTGATTCGGAGGTATTCAATTTCGTCGTCTTCAGCTTCTCCCCGTTCGGAGCTCTCAAAACACTCACTGGCCACAAAGGTTCAGCGATTAAACGACAAAGTTAAGGTACTTGGATTTAATTCATTATACTCAATTGTCACCGTCAACTTCTCCTTCCTCCTCTTTCTTGGTGCGAGCTCCTGAGTTTTCTGCTTGTTGTTGTTCTTAATTGTTTATAATTTGATGCTGGAAAGTGGCATTGCGTTTGAAATGAGTAGCTTCGAAGTCTGAACCGATTTTATTGTCCCGAGCATTTCCAGTGTAGCGATGTATTGGTAAATATTGCTGCCATTGCCAAACTAAGAATTTCGGTGAAATGGAGCGTCTATTAGGTAGTTCGATTAGCTTGTTTCTACGAGGGACATGGCAACATGCTTCTAGGCCATATATTGACTAAACATATTTTCGCGGGGCCGATGCAATTCCATATGCGTAAGTGAACGCATGCATGGTTTGGCCATGCGTGCTCGTTGCAATCACAATAGCTAACTAAGATGTGATGAATGGGCGGTCACAGGTGGAGGACTTGGAATCCTCAGCAGCTTGTGGTTTCGACTTCCTGTTCATTTTCAGCCATCGCTTAAACAAAAATATTCGATGTAGAAGCGCAGGAGAAGTTCTGCCTTCGTATTCAAGTTGTCTGTGCACCAACCTAATACGTTTCTCTGCTATGCGTTAAATCCATTTCTCAATCAAGAAGCAGATTCAAGGTTTCCATAAGATCTCGAATTTATTCTTGTTTCCTTTTATGAGTCTCTAGACATTGGCTTGCCTGTTCATGTGGTCTATTTAGGCCTTTCGTTTTTAAAATTCGGTGGCATATCAGGCGATATACGAACCTGTGTATTGCTCTCATCTTCTGTACTCGTTAAGAAGTTCGCTGTTTATTTTGACAGCTAGCTAAAGAAGATTACTTGGAGTTGAAACAAGAAGCAAGTGAACTACAAGAGTATTCAAATGCAAAACTGGATCGAGTTACTCGGTATCTTGGTGTTCTTGCAGAGAAGACCCGTAAGCTAGGTAAGACAATTAGCAATGCGGCTTACTTATTTTCCATGTTGAGTTCCTTGTTTCTAGATTTAAAATCACGTAAATAACTTGATGCTATGAGATCGATAGATTATTATAGTTTGTAGTCTTTGAAATTCACGAGAACCATGCAAATCAGTTTGGTTTTGGTTTACCTTGTTCAAATGCTATTTATTCTGTTTAAGTATAATTATTGGTGGTTTTTAAAGTGTTCTTAAATCTGAATATCAGATAGAGTGGCCATTGAAACTCAGGCTAGAATCGGCCCACTAATTGATGAGAAAAGAAGGTTGTTTAATGACTTGCTGACAGCCAAAGGTACACCCATTTTCCATGAGTCTTCCTTCTATAAATTTGACAAGCTGTAGAATTTAGTTCTAACAATAACTGGTTTATTAATTTCAGGGAACATAAAAGTTTTTTGCCGAACTAGACCACCATTTGAGGTGGAAGGTCCTTCTGTTGTTGAGTTTCCTGATGAAAGCACAGTCCGCATCATCACTGGTGATGATACCATCTCTAACCCGAAAAAGGATTTTGAGTTTGACAGAGTTTATGGACCTCATATTGGACAAGGTGAAAGGATGTGTGTTCCCCCTATCTCATCCAGTCCTACTTGTGTTTTTCCACGTTTTTTTATTTAATTAATAAAATAAATTATGATATTCTATTGTTGTGTTATTAATTTATCTTGGATTGTTATTTACATGTGCAGCTGAATTGTTCAGTGATGTTCAGCCTTATGTGCAGTCTACGTTGGATGGACATAACGTTTCTATACTTGCATATGGACAAACATTCTCAGGAAAGACGCACACCTTGGTTGGTCTTCTGTCTCCCTCCATTTAGCCTTTTCTTTTTCCCCTTCCTTTCATTCTCTCATCTACAGATATAGACGCATCTTAATAGCAAGCCTTGTTTGTGTCATTGTGGATATGCTAATTAGTATAGGACTTTTTTTTGGGTGAGGGCGGTTATGTATGCTAATTACTATGGGTATCTTGATGCCTAGGAATGAAGATTAATTGTGTTTGTCTTGCAAGGATTTTCTTTTTGAGAATGCTCGAGTGTAAAAGAAGTATGTGTTTATATTTTAGAGTTTGTCTGTAAGAATATATTAGGATTAATGATGCCTTTGTTGTTAATTAGTTCAATATATCCATTTAAATAAGCTAAATTAATATTTCATCTATAAATCAACTAAATATATATTATATCAAAAGTTTATTTTGGACATCTGTTTAATTTCAAATTTCATATTTTCTTATCATATAGTAAAATATTATGTTATTCTTATGAACTAGTTGGATTTGATTTCAAAATTTCCCCAAAATCTCAATTTGGATGCTAAACTCAATTCAATGTGAAACTAATATTATTTTGTATTTTTTGTAATTATTCTATTGTTTCCTTCAATTTAGATTGGAAGGTCAGGAAGGGATGCCTTATCCCTTGGTCCCCTAAGTTGTTTTGTTTGACCCGAAGCGTTCCTTGAATGAAAGTTTGTTTTTTATATAAAAAAAAACTTGTTATCCTCCTGTTGGAGTTTGTATTGTCGACACTGATTTTGTTTATAAATGAAAAAGGGTCAGGGCCATTGAACTGTTGAGAAACGAATTTGGTTTAGATGTAAAGCTATATTTGTTAAGAGCACATACTACACTTAGGGTATATGTAAAATTATATTTATTAAAGACAATTTTGTCAAAATTGGATTCTTATGGGATATCAGACGATTGCTTATTCACAAAATCAATATTTTTCCGTTTTCCCGATGTAAGAGGTGTTTCTTTTAATAATAATTCAAGCACTATCATAAAAAAGAGACTGAGTATACAGAAGAAAAAAGGTATGGAGAAAAGGCATCACCTAGAGTCAAGCCAAGGGATCAGAAAAAGGCTCCCCAATTGGCTTTAGTTTCTAAAATACAGTGAGTACAAAATTTTTATCTAGACAGAACCTGTAAGAGGCAATTAAGCTTATTACATCCCACAATTCTGTCCACTTTCTCCCAGTTGCAAAATAGAAGCTTTGAACTCTCCAACTTCTAACCACCATAAACCAAAAGGCCGCATCCCTAATATCTTTATGAAAGTGCCAAATAAGCAGTTCCAATGTTTGTATGCATAATCATAAACTCATACCGAAAATGGTTAATGTCTTAATCCTTCTTTTTCGCATGTAAGAGGTGTTAACAGGAAGTAGTAGTTTTTCTTTCATTTCTTTTACCCACCACAAATAGTCAAAACCTTTTCACATAATGAGCTTGGTTATCAAATGTTTCTGGTCTCATCCGTGTTTGTTTCTTGCATATGTAGTTTTATGGAAGTATAGTGCTCTTACTTGTTACCATCAGCCAATTTCTGAGCATTATTGAGCTGGTAGATTTGTTTTTTCAATTTTATTATTTTTCTTGCACAGGAAGGATCCAGCCATGACCGTGGTTTATATGTTCGCTGTTTTGAGGAGCTGTTTGATTTAGCCAACTCTGATTCAACCTCTACTTCTCGATTTAAATTTTTTGTTACTATTTGCGAGCTGTATAATGAACAGGTTCTTTTCCTTAGTAAATTTCATTTTCAATTGCATTGTAGTTTTAGATTCCTTCTTTGAGCTTTTTGCAATACTCTATTGAACCCCCCTTTCATGTTTTTGAAGATCAGGGATTTGCTCACCGACTCTGTTACCTCTTCAAATCTTCATGTTGATTCACCAGAGTTGTTTGCGGAACTTGTGCAAGAAAAAGTAGATAACCCATTGGACTTCTCTAGAATTTTGAAAGCAGCATTTAATGCACGGGGAAATGATATATCAAAGTTGAATGTTTCTCATTTGTATGGTTTGAACCTGATTCTTTTTAGTTTATTATCCACTTATGTTTTTGTAGTATCTATGGTCCTGGGTAAAAATGAACTACGTAATGTTAAAGGGTGCAATTTTTTGGTTATTTGATCTTTACCTGGTCGATGAGCTTTGGTTGTGGGTTGAGGTAGTTGAGCCCAACTCTATCCCTGACATACTATCAAAGAAATCTATCTCCTTTATTATTTAACGGGGTTTCCTAACGGGGTTTTGCATGTCTCCTGGCTAGATGTGTGTTGGGCTCTGATTTTCATCCCTATCTTCTTAACATGAGAAAAAGGTTCAAAATGCACCTACTGAAGTTTCATTTTCTAATTACTTTACTATCGTTAGATGGATTTTTGTTGCCATTTCGATATTTTGCATAACTTCCGATTCTTTAATGGGTCTAAACTATGAAAGATAATTACTCAAACGGAATTGTTGCTTGCAATTAATTAATTAGTATTTTATGATCTGCATACATTTATTATTCTATCTTGTAGTTTTGATTATAATGCCTAAACTTGCAGAATATAATGTTACAAGGAACCATATTTAATTGCTAGTATTTCTTTCAGGACATGTGTAGCATGAGTCTTCTAGAGAGTCCGTTAGAAAAACCTGCTAGAGTGAAAGGGTTTCAATGTTGCAGCATTTTTCACAGATTAGCTCTTTGAAACTTTTTACCAATATCACATCTGAAGGAAAAAAAAGAATATTATTTTCTTAATCTGGTTTTTGTGTTTGTTTGTATGTATATCTGTTTTCAATATTTATTTTCTCTATTTTCACTGCTTATTCACCATCTTACAAGGCTTCAAAATGGCTATTGCAGGATCATTACGATACATGTACATTATACCAATCTGATCACTAATGAAAATACGTATAGCAAGCTTTCTCTTGTAGACTTGGCTGGCAGTGAGGGTTCCATTACAGAAGATGATAGTGGAGAGAGGGTCACGGATTTGCTGCATGTCATGAAATCACTTTCAGCGTATGTTTAACTTCTTCATCTTAATTTTTTCTTTATTAGCCCAATGCACATGGGATCTTTTCTTGAGCTAATTTTTGGGGCATCCTTTTTTGATTAATAGGATGGATTGCTTCAATTTTGAAAATTTTTAATTCCTGAGTTTTTCTACCATGTTCTGGTTGTGATTAATAAAATAAACGGAGTGGTTTTTCAAAAGCTTTATACTGCTTGTGCTTTTCAACATATGTTTTAAAAGAGAAAGCTGATTTAAATTTATTGTTGACCCAAATTTGAATTACATTGACATTTGATGAACATATAGAAATATGAAATGGTGGTTGTCGATCCATGTAATTCAACTTCTTTTTAGTGAAGAAATCTTTACGTATGGCAAAATTTCTTGGCTTCTGGCAATAACCTCACTGCAGATATTATGCTACTGCTTTTGTAGGTTGGGAGATGTTTTGTCATCTTTGACTTCTAAGAAGGAAGTTGTTCCATATGAAAATTCAGTGCTCACAAAAGTACTAGCAGACTCAATAGGTAATGCAATCTTTTTGGTGTATGAAGTTATTTTAGGCCAGAATTAACAACCATGTCATTAGGGGTGCATGGTTTAGTAAAACGAATTTTCTTTGAAATGGCTAGAACATGTATGTCTATACCTTGCATATGTTGCTAATGTTTGATGCCAAAATGAATTTTTTAAACGGGCACATAATGTATGTGATGCTTCTCTCATATCTTTCACGGATTTATAAAATGACACCATATTTTAGAATAGTATGATTCATTGTATGTTTTCGATATTCAATATTTGGTTGTCGGGAAACTCTTAAGATTTTAATATCATAGGTTAGTGACCACTATAAAGTTCAAACTAGATTAGTTTGGTTTCTGAATGATCAAATATTTTTCTCACTTTGTTTTATTGTGCAAACCTTATGAAATTTGTTTTAAAGATTTTTCGTCAGTCTAGCTTTCTATTTGAAATAAAGATTGTCGTAATAAGCTTGTAACTAAAATTATTTCTGTAGTTTATATACTATACAATTTGTGGTGCATGATCTTTAGATAGCTTTAGGTAGCTGACGGTTTGGGGTGTTAAAGAGGCATTCTGACACAAAAGAACCTTGTGACTACAAATAGGGACCATCCAATGTTCTCTTTTGCCTCAGGATTGAATAGTTATGGTCACTGTCACATCAGTTTAGGGAATTATAATCTTGGGTTTTAGAAGGGGATTGTTTGATTGGGAACTTCCTAGTTGGCTTAGGCTGGTCGAGAAGATTGATGCCATTTGGCTGGGAGGTGGACCGGATGAAACAATTTGGTCCTTAGAAAATTCTGGGCTCTTCACTTCAAAGTTTGCTTTTATGAAGCTTTCTGAAATATCTCCTTTAAAAATCCTTCAGATTGATGTCATTTGGAAGAATGATGCCCCAAAGAAGGTCAAAAGTCTTCCTTTGGTCCTTGGCCCATAGAGGCCTATTGCTCCAAAGAAAATGTAGGAACAGCGCCTTATCTCCTTCCGTGTTGTAAGGTTGCCGAATCCCTTCACTTGTTCTTTCATTGTTTGTTTGCTTCCTCGGGTTGGAGGTGGCTGTTGAGGGAATTCAATATCTCTATTTGCTTACCGGACAAAATTGAGGATTGGTTGGCAGAGGTTTTGGTGGGCTGGAAGCTAAGAAGCAGAGGCAAGATTTTGTGGGGTATGGCTAGTAGGGTGTAGTTTTGTGGAGTCTTTGGCTCGAGAGGAATCATCGTATTTTTGAAGATAAAGCTACTTTTTTTTTTTTTTAATTCTTTTTGCTGCAACACCCCGTTCTTAGCCTCTTGGTGTTGCACTAAGCACAAGAAATTCTTTTATAATAATCGCTTGTCCATGATTCAATCAAATTGGGCAGCTCTTTTTTAGGCTTTTTGTTCTGGGAAGGAATTCTCTCTTCTCCTGCCCCTAGGTTGTTCTTTTTTGGCCTTGTGCATAATATATACTTCTTATTTCTTATAAAAAAATCTTGGATGCATCTTTATTTAGAATTTAAGAGACAGTCGAATGTAGAATATGCTACAACTTATGAAGTTTTTCTTGAACAACTTATACTAACAACTTGGGATATGAAAGGAGTTTTGGCATCTTCTAGGAGAAGCTACGGGTTGCTATACATTTTACTGCTTCCTTGCTATCCTCTGCAGTAGTTGAGAAACGGAGTCAGAATTTTACCCTGAAAATATTTAAGTTTTCTTGTGTGGTATTTGTATTTCTGGCTGTAAACTTCTCTTTCAAGCTTGTTGCCTTGTTCTCATCTCAAGTAATTTCTCTTGCCTTTGATTTTGTTAATTAATGATTTATATTGTTGTTCGGAGGTTGCTCAAATGAGTTAGACTGGGTTCCTTTTGCTTAAGATGTTCAATTTATCAGGTGGGAGTTCGAAAACTTTGATGATTGTCCACCTCTGCCCAAATGCTTCAAATCTGTCAGAGACACTATCATCATTGAACTTCTCTGCAAGAGCACGAAATGCTGTACTAAGTCTTGGAAATCGAGATACAATAAAAAAATGGAGAGATATTGTAAGTTTGAATATATTTTATTGAATGTGGCAACATGTCTAGATGACATGCAGTACTGTCATCTCCTGGTGTGTTATTGAACGACTTTTGAGCTTAGAGGAGTGCTTTTTAGTATGGAGGGACCAAGTTTTATGGAATGGGCTCAGTTTGGTCCATATCTCAATAGTAATTCAAAGCTTGATTTTTAAATTGCTAGAACCTTCTATGAGAGAAGATTTCTCATCGAAGTAAAAAAAGACAAGATAGGAAAATAATTCATTTTTTATCAATGAAATGTTGTTTCTTGTTTTAAAAAAACTTTATAGTGTTTCTAAATGTCGTTGAGAAGATCTTCTATTTTGTGATTGAGTGAGCATTAATAGGTTGGAAATCTGTGAGGATGCACACCTAGAGAATACACATCAACATTCCGTTCATTATAGGCATCTATATTGACAAATATGGGAGTCCTAAACTTATAGAATATAAATTTATAATAAATTATAGATTGCTGTTGGACTCTATAACCGAGATATTTACATCTATAGGCTCCTTTTTGTTGGACAGTGGCAAGCCCCTTTTGTATTGTTTTATTATATTATTTGTTCTTAAAGAAAACTTGGTTTCTTTAAAAAAAAAGAGAAGATATCTACATTTATGGTACAATATAATACATGATGTAACATGCATCATTGATGGGGAAACTATGGGCTCTAAATGGAAGTATTTTAAGAATGCATCGGTCATATTCTCAATTTCATGTCCTGCTAATTCTTATAGGCAAATGAGGCACGTAAGGAATTATATGACAAGGAAAAAGAAATTCAGGATCTGAAACAAGATGTTTTGGGACTGAAAAATGCACTTAAAGATGCCAATGACCAGTGTGTTTTACTCTTCAATGAAGTTCAGAAGGCGTGGAAAGTTTCTTCTACTCTGCAATCAGATTTAAAGGTTCTAAACTCATATTTTATTACACAGTTATATTATTTAATATATTCTCATTTTTTATTTTTTAAATGCCGTTGATCTCAGTTGCACCTTTTTTTTGCCTTGCTTTTTACATGTAAACTATGAAATGGAAGGTTTAGGATCAACGTAGGAGTCAATTTGGGCTTTGGGATCTATAAATACAATTCTTCTTCATTTTCAGTTTGGGCTTTGGGATCTATAAATACAATTTTTCTTCATTTTCAGTCTGGTTCTCTCATAAGAAAAGTGTCTTTATGAGGAAGCACAAATGAACAATTTCCACGATTTTGTTATAGATTCTACCAGAATCTTATTATTATTTTTGTTCACTTATATCATTTGATGGTTAGCTTGCTGATATACTCCAACAAACCATCGCAAATTATTTAACAATTTGATCAATGCTCCGCTTTAAAAGATTAATACAATAGTTTACTCATATTTTTCTGAAGTGAGGCATGCATACTTTTGTTCATCAGGTTGAAGCCCTTTTTTTTTTGCTTCAATCATGTCTTCTGTTTGTGGCATTTTATGAAACTAAACATTGTATAGGACTATTTTGATGTCTTGTTTTCATATTAAGCTTTTCTTTCAGGCAGCACTCTTGTTATAATTTCAAAATAATTCTGTCATGCTGTGACCACACGTTGATGTTAATTTGTCATCTCACTTCTTCAAGTAGTGATGTTGCTGAACTGTGTTCGATTTGATGCAGATGGAGAACGTTTCACTTGCAGAAAAATATAAGACAGAGAAGGAACAAAATACTCAGCTTAAAAATCAAGTTGCTCAACTCTTGCATTTGGAGCAAGAGCAGAAACTGCAGATACAACAGAAAGATTCGACAATTCAGACTTTGCAGGTTGGTTCTCTTGACCCGAATAATTTGTAAGTCCATTATTCTTGAATTGATGAGAATGCTATAATTTTAATTTCCATTGTAGTCAAAGATTAAAAGCATAGAGTCACAAGTGAATGAAGTTAGGTCGTCATTGAGCACAGAACCATCAAAGGCCACTGGAGATGGCATGGATTCTTCTGCAGTAACCAAGAAGCTTGAGGAGGAGCTCAAAAAACGTGATGCTCTTATAGAGGTCTGTTCTCTGAAATTCAATGTTGGCGGATGCCGTTAATACAATTATTGTTCTTCTTTTTTGAACAAGAATAAGAACCTTCCATTGATATTTGAAAAGTTACCAACTAACAATGAAAAAAGAATAAACTTCCTTTAGGAGTATGATGAGGTCACCCCAGCAAGAATAAACACTTTAAATTACCAAATAATCTCCCCAAAGAAAAATCCCAAAAATAAAAAAGTGTCCCAACATATTAAAAAAAATATTTTCTGGAATCTGTGAAAATAGCTAACTCAAGAAGCCATATGATATTTGATGAGATGTAATCTCTCCTCCTAAAGAGCTTTTTTTTCTTCAAAGATACATAGATTCCTTTCTGTCCATAGTTTCCATGCCATTGCTTGAACGCCATTAATCTTTAAAGTTTGAACTCTCCTTGGATAAGATAATTGTTTTTTAATTGGCAAGGATAGCTCACTGCCTTTTTCAACAATGGTGTGTTTACTCTTTGAATTTTAACTTCCGTTGCTAGATTCCTAGAGTTCTGTACTTCCGTATCGTTTTAGCCTATTTTTCATGTTTTGGTGTATATCTAACTAGTTTGAATTCAACTTCCAATTCCTTGGCTAGTTGACACGATTATGCTCTAGTTTAAGTTATTTTGTATGTAGGGTCTGAAATTGTGCTGTTTTTGCAGAGATTACATGAAGAAAACGAGAAATTGTTTGATCGATTGACAGAGAAAGCATCTTTGGTTGGATCACCCCAGGTAAACATATTCTCTAGTAGATCCAAATTTCCTGGGTGCAGGTTTAAACTATTGATTCTTGAATTTTCTGCTTGGTTGTGTTTATTTATATTAAGGTTTGTCGTTCTATTTGAGCTTCCATCACCATGTTTTGTTGATTTATTGTCTAAAATGCTGCCAAGTATCTTTCTTTGATGATTTTTCACGAGGTGTGCTAGTCGATAATTCAAGGGTTTCTGAATATTTTTGTACTTCTAGGTACGTACGTATAATGCGGTAGAGCGTTGAGGAATCTTTCGATAGCTTTTCTAAATGCAATATGCTAGACATTTGAAATGTGTTATTTTATTTAACAAAAAAGTTATGGCTGTCATCATCATCTATTGGATTTTATTTATATCCAGGTATTCAATTGTATTTCTACAAATCATATGGTGTATGAGAAATTTCATGATATATAGCTATTTGAGAAATCAAATCTTCGACGATGTGATCATATTCCCTTCTTTAAAGTTCAAAACTAGTTAGATTCTTTTAGCTAGTACCGTAACCATGCCCTTGATTTAGTATATGGTATTTTATGGCCCTTTTCATTTATTGTTGGTATTCTATATGGTACTTCGGTATTGCTTATATGGACGGTTTTATTTGTTTGATTTCCAGCTGCCAAGTACATTACCCCAAGGTTCTGGGAATGTTCAACCTCAGGATCCTGGCAGGTATTTAGTCAAATCTGAATTTTGTAAATGCTTTCATTTCTTCTCATAAAAAAAAAAGCAAATGCTTTCAATTCTATTACTTGCCATTTCATGAATGCTTTGAACTCCCTGGTTGCTAAAATAGAAATGAGACCAATGACAAGAGTAAAGGGAGCTCGATGGCTATTGTTCCTTCTCCATCAACTGTAGATAAAGCTGAGGGGAATCTTGCCTTAGTTAAAGCTGGTTCTGATAAAGTTAAAACTACCCCAGCAGGAGAGTATCTTACATCTGCTCTGAATGATTTCGACCCTGAACAGTATGACAGCCCTGCTGCTATTTCAGATGGTGCAAATAAGCTTTTAATGCTGGTATATATAAGTTTAATTTTAGAGGGAACCCTAGCTATTGATATTCTTCTTTCTAGTATCATTGATTAAAAATTATTAATGGTATCTTTATTTATTTATTATTATTATTATTTTTTTATCAAAACCCATTATTCAAAATATATATTTTTGGTCTTTTGTGAATGTGAGGAAGTTTGTCAATAGTTGTCTTTTACTATATGAATCTTAGTATATGAGCACCTTTTGTTTGAGGATTAGAGAGTTTCCATTAATTAGCAGTAACACTAAATCAGTTTTGTCATAAGCTAAGTTTCTCTGGTAGGAGCTGGGTGGGGCATATTGTATGTATCTCCCTTACAATACTGTATTTCAACTTCACAAAATAGCACTTAGGCTAATACAAGCTAACCCAGCTGTTAAAGTTCCTTACTAAACAAAAGGATGCTCAAAGTAAAACCTACCTTTACAAAGAAAACAGAACAGTATAAATGAACTTCACAAAAGAACTGTACAAAGGGCCCACTAACTAACTATCTTTAGACGAAGTTATATTCTAGTCCTTTCTAGCATAAGTGTTCACTATAGGCGGTCTCACAAATAGACATAGTATAGACTTTTGTGTAAGGTTTTTTATTTATTTATTTATTTGTTTTCCAAAACTACTATTTTTCCAGCATATGACTGATTATGATCACTGGGGTATAATGAGAATAACTTTTTAGTCAATTGGTTGCAAATAAATCTTGCAGGTCTTAGCTGCCGTCATTAAAGCTGGTGCTTCTAGGGAGCATGAAATACTGGCTGAAATAAGAGATGCCGTTTTCTCTTTCATTCGTAAGATGGAACCAAGAAGGGTGATGGACACAATGCTTGTTTCACGAGTTAGAATATTGTACATAAGATCTTTGCTTGCTAGATCGCCAGAGCTGCAGTCCATCAAGGTTTTTAAATCTTTAATGTGCCTTCATCTTTCTCTTCTCCAAAGTACATTTTCTTTGACTTTGGTTCATATTTGATCCTTTTATCTTTTTTATTGCAGGTCTCTCCTGTTGAGTGTTTTCTTGAAAAGGCAAATACCGGACGCAGTAGAAGCTCCAGCAGGGGTAACAGTCCAGGAAGATCTCCAGTGCGTTATATTGATGAGCAGATCCAAGGCTTTAAAGTGAATCTTAGGCCAGAAAAGAAGTCCAGGTTTTCATCAGTAGTATCCAAGATTCGGGGTCTTGATCAGGTAGTGCTATTGCCCTTGTTTTGATATCTTCCCACCTATCTGATCTAATGCATGTTGATAGTCAGTATGGATATATTCCCCTTTCTCTTTTCAAAAGAGATACTGAGAAAACTGTTATGTGCATTCTCGCACACATACTGGTGGCAGGAGACGAATTGGGAAGTACCTCCTACCCCGTGAGGCAAAAGTTGTAATGCATATTATCATGAGATCATGCTCTCTTCAGTTCCACCTGGATAATATGCTCTCAACTTTCTATATTTTGTTTGACATGTAACTTAACATGAGAAATGAATGGTTTTCTACATTTTGAGGAAGTCCATTGCATATTATCACAATATAGTTGTGCTTATTACTTTGAACTGTACGGGACAGGATTCTCCGAGGCTGCAAGTGACAGCTGGAAAGCTAAGAGAAATTAATGAGGATGCGAAAAGCTTTGCTGTTGGAAATAAGGCTTTGGCTGCTCTATTTGTACATACTCCAGCTGGTGAGCTGCAGCGTCAGATTAGGTCATGGCTAGTAGAGAACTTTGAATATTTGTCCGTTACTGGAGATGATGCAGCAGGGGGAGCAACTGGTCAGCTGGAACTTCTGTCAACAGCAATCATGGATGGTTGGATGGGTGGACTTGGTGCTGCAATGCCTCCTTCTACAGATGCCCTTGGTCAGCTTCTCTCCGAATATACAAAACGGGTCTATTCCTCCCAATTGCAGCACTTGAAGGTGCATTTTGATTTTATTTTGGTCCTATTCCTAAAAAATTGAAATAGGCTTGGTCTCGTCATTAAATGTTTTCAAAGCTT
The DNA here is from genome assembly GCA_017139565.1 of Luffa aegyptiaca. Classification (NCBI taxonomy): domain Eukaryota; kingdom Viridiplantae; phylum Streptophyta; class Magnoliopsida; order Cucurbitales; family Cucurbitaceae; genus Luffa; species Luffa aegyptiaca. The sequence continues at coordinate 48,615,095 of CM029398.1, forward strand.
ATCAAGTTTGCTACTGATTTCACTTCTCAATTGTTTTGAATAAATGCTTAAGTTGATTTTTTCACTGTGTTATTGCTTGTGAAAATATTTTGAAAGACAACTTTCTTTGAGTAAAAAGTTGTGTTATTTGATCCAGTTTGGTTTTTTCCATAACAATTCGTGAACCGTGTGGATTGATTGATCCACGCAATTTTCATAGCATTCCATTTTAATCTCCTCAACTTATTTGAGGATGGAAACCCCTCATTTTCTTAGAGTCAAGAAAGTCATTATATGCTCAGCTACCAAAACCTCAATTTTTATTTGTCACCCAATTTTCATCTATAAATCAAACTTTGCTCAAATTCATTTAGATACAACTTGGATATTATCTATTTCATGAGTTTAAAGCCACTAATATTCTCATGTTTATATTTTAAAAAAAAACATGTACAAAGGAAAAAGGAAATGATAAGACTCTGCCTGAAATAATGCTGCTCTTTCATGATTGCTGCATGGGAAAATGCCTCTACAATCTTGTCCTTTCGCCTAAGCACATCAAATAGGAATTCTATATTTTGCACAACTGTAGCATCTTCAACGTTGTGTCCTTTCTTCACGTAGATGAAAATTGATGAATTTTTTTTGTGTAGTCAACTGGTCAAGAACCTGGATAGTAAATCTTATATTCCTATATAACACACCCTCGGGTAAATTTGCAACCTCGACTGGGAAGTGGTAAACAGACGACTACATTTTGGACATTTACCTACATTTTTCTGTTTTATCAGGACATTGCTGGGACCTTGGCTATGGAAGAGGCAGAAGATGCAGCTCAAGTTACAAAGTTGCGATCAGCTCTTGAGTCAGTCGATCATAAAAGAAGAAAGGTACTTCATTATCTTTATTGACCTCCATGATGTCAAGTACTAGGAAAAATTTTGATTTTACTCTTCTATGTACTTGGTCAATTTAGTTTTTTTTTGTTGGAAAGGAAACATGTATGTCATTGATGTATGAAATATTACAAAAGAGTACATATCCATGTTTGATGGAAAGAAACAAATATTCATCTCTCATGCTTCCATTATTTGTCCCGTTCCTCCATGTTGATTCTACTATGTGAATAAACATTTGCTGTTTATGATGAATTGCCAACGTGGTTATATTTTAGCATATCTTGGCGTGGAAATATTTTGTTGTCAGATTTTACAACAAATGAAAAAAATAAAAAATGATTTAGCATTTTCTTCTATAAATGCTAAATTGTCATTGTTATCTATGTAACTTTCTTCATTCTCTATTTGGCTATATCTAAGCATATTCTGATGAGTAAAATTTCTGTTATCAGATTTTACAACAAATGAAAAATGATGTAGCTTTACTTATGCTGGAAGATGGTGGTTCACCTATCCAAAATCCGTCTACTGCTGTTGAAGATGCAAGACTTGCCTCTCTCATCTCCCTTGATGGCATGTTGAAGCAAGTAAAGGTAATCTTCTACATAAATGTCTTTCATTTTCTCTTGTGTCAGTCAGCAGGCATTTACAAAGATGTTTATTGAACAGGATATTCTAAGACAAGCCTCTGTAAATGCCTTGAGTCGAAGTAAGAAAAAAGCACTGCTTGCATCTCTTGATGAATTTACGGAACAGATGCCTTCTCTTCTTGAGATTGATCATCCATGTGCTAGAAGGCAAATTACAGACGCTCGTCAGATAGTTGAGGTATGTGAATCTTCCAAATTTGTATTGAATTGTTTGTACAACATGCTTTCTTGTTGTATGAATTACTTTGTCGGGATTTTTCTTTTAGATCTATGTTCGAATTCAATTTGACTCTCTTGGGTAAAATAATTGTTTGTTGGTGTTGATGTGGAACTATTAAAGCTGACAACAATGTAGGGTGGGGAATCTCCATTTGTTAATATAATTGGGCCGAGAGTGGGGAATCCCTGCAAAAAATTTGTGGTAAATTTTCACTCATTATGATATAGTTATTTAAACTAAAAAATTAATTTAATCAAACACTAGCTTGACGAAATTCTTTTGAACTATACGTTTTTTATGAATGACTTGATTTTTTTGTTGCTTTTTCATTTTTCAAAATTAAGAATGATTGTCAATGATTGCTTCTTGTTGATATATTTTGTACTTCCCATTTTCTGTAATGGTGGTTAATTTTATTGTGGATTTCATGACGAGTTTAAATTTGGTTTTATTTTAAACATTGGTAAACAATATCAATTCCCTCTCTTTTGATCGCAACTTCAAAAACATTTCATAAAAATATTAGTAGAAATTTTATTTTTAATCTCAGAAACCTTATTCAAGGTCTCCTCTGAACATGTACCATTTTGGAAATAGAACTTCAACAAGATTAAGCGAATTTTTCTTCTAAAATATCAATTTCAGAATGAACTTTATCTCAGATGTAAAATAAGAATATTCTTTGGACACCTTCATATGTTGTTCTTGGAAGGCACATAGCTGCTTCAAATCTTGGATTGAATGTAGTACATTAGCCGGAGCCTGGATATATCATACATACATCTAAACATTTGATCCAATCTTATTTACTGCAGTTAACTCCAGAAGAAGATGACATCTATCAAGCAACAACACACAACCGCAGACTGTCCGTGGACTCAAGTTCTGGTGCAGAAATCGACGTAGCTCAGTGGAACGTCCTGCAGTTCAATACAGGCTCAACAACACCTTTTATCATCAAGTGTGGTGCAAACTCAAATTCAGAATTAGTTATCAAGGCCGATGCCCATGTTCAGGAACCGAAAGGTGGTGAAATTGTGAGAGTTGTTCCAAGACCATCCGTTTTAGAAAGCATGAGCTTGGAGGATATCAAACAGGTATTTTCTCAGCTCCCAGAGGCTCTGAGCTTGCTTGCATTGGCAAGAACTGCAGATGGGACCCGAGCGCGCTATTCTCGACTATACAGAACTTTGGCCATGAAAGTCCCATCGTTAAGGGATCTTGTTGGCGAGCTCGAAAAGGGGGGAGTATTGAAAGATGTAAGATCATGAATACGAAGTTTGTGGATGCCCATTCTTTTTGTAGCTATGTACTTTGACATGCTGCTACCTGGCCTGTGTGTTAACATAATTTTGAGGAAACTCCTGTGGTTGTCCACAATATTTAGCGTTATTGTATTGTAATTTATATTTTCTCTGTTGCTCTTAGCAACATATCTGTATTTGTAGACTTCTCCCTCCCTCACACTCACATGTCGAATTGACTGTAATTGTTGTTAAAATCAATGTCACTCCCCCAGAAATATTATCAATATGTCGATACAAGTGAAAATTTTGAGTTTCTTCTTAGATCTTTTTAATTAACAAATTTAATTTTCAGTAAAATTGCTTTTTCTCCCCTTTCTTCTGCATCATTTGACCCTTAGGAGCATTGCTACTAGTCTACAACTCAAACCAATGAAGGATCTCCTGCGGCATTTACAGCAATATAATTTAGGTAGTCATTGAATTTTGATCGGTAACAATTTAGTCTCCGTATCCTTTATATTGTTATTTAGGCTCTATATTTTCAAATTTGTAATAATTTAGTCATTTTTTTAGGAGAATGTAATAATTTAGTCCATGTACTCTCAAATTTGTAACAATTTAATCATTGTCGCAAAAAATTTAATCAAAATTAAATGTCGATTTTTATTATTTAATAATTAGATTTTGTAATTTATTGGGTCCCAAAATTAGTTTATTAACATAATCATTAAATTTTTGCATTAATTTTCACAATATGGACTAAATCATTATAAATTTTAAAGTACAGGAACTAAATCGTTATATATTAAAGTTTAAGGACTAAATCGTTACAAAATTGAAAGTACAAGACTAAATCATTACAAAATTAAAAGTATATGGACTGAATCGTTACAAATCAAAATTCAAGGATTAAATTGTTGCTGTCATGAACATTCAGCGATCAAAAGTAATTTTTAATCTATAATTTAAATCTCGCTAAAATTCAAATATATAATATATGTATTTTCTGCACAATAATAAAAATGGTTGACATTTTTAAAAAATACGAATTAGGGACAAAATTAAATTGTTAGGTTCTCTGTTTTTCTCTCTAGGAAAACGGTAGAAGAAGGCGGCCACTGTGCTGGTCTTGGCGGCGACTCTGCCGATTAAGGAGCAGCTTGATCTGCTTTTGGTGACTTTAGAATATATTTAGCATACGCACCTCTCTGCTATATATGAAATTTATGTTTAGTTATATCGAAATAAAAAAGAAAAGAAATTCTCAAAAAAATAAAAATAAAAATAAAAATAAAAATAAAAAAGAAAAGAAATTTACGTTTTTTGAATATATTTGTTCGACGACCAGAAACAAATTAAACTGTCTTTCCTAACAATTTCGGACGGCTTACAGATTTTTTTTTCTTTCCCTCGCTAACTGTAGGCTCTTCGGTTCGAGATTTGCAGTCACAGAACGCGACTAAGTGGAGTTTCATCTTCTTCAACCCGAAAATGTCTTCTTCGCTAACCTGTACTAGGCTAACGCTATTCACCGTTGCAGCTGTTGCTGTTCAGATCATTGGACTCTCGTTTTTCGTCTTCGGGTTTTTCCCCGTCAAGCCTGCACTATCCGGTGACAGGTGCTCTTCAGCTCTCTTTTCTGATCCTTGAGCAAAAATAAGATAGCATCATTAAATGACAGAGCTTCTGAAAGTAACTGCGCGTCTATCTGGTTTCGAAGTTCGAATAATTTAGTGTAATTAAGCATGCTTCAGCTGGACCAGCTGGTATGGTACTCTGAGCTCACTTCTCATGGTTATTGAAGCAATGGAGATTGGAATGTTTGTGTTTCGAAACATTTACTTTGATGACTGGAATTTTATTTCTTATTGAGATTTACACGTTGCAAATGTGATTTTTCTCCATCTATTACTCGGCTTTTTCAGTGGTTCGGAAAGTTTTCGTGCGCCCACCTGCTATCCAGTGCGAAATGAGAGTGAGAGAGATATGCCTTCTAATGAGGTTCAGTCGCTGTATCAGGTCCTTTCCGCAAGATATTACCTCTTTTGAGATCGTCACGCTCTTTACTTTCTGGTGGAGGTTGAAATTGTGTAGGCTATATATAAAAGGATGGTTGATTGAATTTCAATATATGGATGAGGTTACTTGCAAAGTAGGATCAAACTTTATGCAAACTCTATCCACTTTGTTAGCTTATAGAAGCCAGTTCTTGGTTCTTAATTAGGGCGCACTTTACTACTCTCCAAGATGTGGTTCTTGGAAAACAAAAAAGAATTAACTTGTTTCTTGAGTCAATTATGTCATCGGAATCCAGCTGATGGGTTATCTTATCTTATTCAAGTGATTAATCATCTACAAGTTCTTGGTATTTCTTTCGAAATTATTTGATTTAAAGGCTCCAATAGTGCTAGGATATAGAAGACAACGGCTTGAGAGTGATATTACTTACATCACTGAGCTTTACAAAGTTAAAGTAATGAGCCCGTGGGCAACAATAAGATTACAGACGGGAAGACAAGTTTCTTATGAAATTGATGGAAAATTATAGTCTCTCTCAGTAATTTCGGACTCTGAATTTTTAGGGTGAATGAATTGGTTACACTCGGTTAATGAGTTATCAAATGTGAAAAAGAAATTTCATGACAGGCTAGAGGAAGCTGTTGGTTTTTCATCATATGTATAGTAATATAATATGTGGTTTGAAATACATCAGGGGACAAAAATTGCTTCCGTCTCTTCACTGTGTATTTTTTCCCCTTTCCTATTGATCTTTTAATTTTGAAATGCAAACAAGATTACCGAGAACATAATCTGACTTGAAAACTTTTTTATGTAGGAATTATCTGGCATTCCTCCTTTATTTGATCGACTTATTTTAATGGTATGTGAGTTATAACCAGCAAAATGTGGTTTTTCTTGCTCGCCATATATTATTGTTGATACTGTTGTTTGGTGCTTGAAAACAGTTTCTTTCTATAACGAATGTGTCAGTTTAGGTTATTGATGGTCTTCCAGCAGAATTTGTGCTTGGAAAGAATGGACGGCCTCCAACCAAGGCCTTGATGGAATCTATGCCATACACTCAATCATTGTTGGCAAATGGAATTGCAAAAGGTTACCATGCAAAGGCTGCACCTCCAACTGTTACAATGCCTCGCCTGAAGGTAAGCGTTTCTTCCTTCTTGATTACTGTGGCAAAAATGGTATGTCACCAGTGAACGAACCCTATTTCTTCACATATGATTGCAGTCTATGGTTTCTGGCGCGATCGGAGGATTCCTTGATGTGGCTTTCAATTTCAATACTCAAGCTCTACTTGACGACAATCTTCTTGGTAAATCAGTGCAACTTCAGTAAATATATAAACACATTATGAATTTGAAAGTGAGATCACTTTTACATATTATAGGTCAGTTTTCTAAGATTGGTTGGAAAATGGTGATGTGCGGAGATGAAACATGGCTTAAGTTGTTTCCAGGGCTTTTTATGAGGCATGATGGAGTTAGCAGCTTTTTTGTAAGTATGATACGTGAATCTTTTGATATGCAAAGGAAGATGTTTGGTTCAGTACATGCTACTTCATACCTGTATGGAACTTCAGTGTTCTGGTCTTAGTGCTGTAATTTCTTCGTTCCTACTGACATGGACTCTTGGCATGGGACAGGGAGATTGGTGGTTTATCTGGCCTTTTCTATTTCTTTGCGATCTAGTAGGTAGCTAGCTACATGTCACTAGTTGCATGTTATCTAAGGATGTATCGAGCCAAAGTGAACAATTTTGTTCTATAGCTTAGCACTTAATTAACGTCTTGTTCATCAGTTTACTGCCTTCTTAGAGCTTGCGTGATAGCATGCCATTGCTTTAAATCTTCCTACAGTTGCTCAATTTGTGTGTAATCAATTCCTGTAGTCTCACAATTTTTAATTATCATAACTTTTGTTTTTATTTTTATGCAAGGAACTAAGAAATAGTAATTTGGTATGAGGCTTTCTGACGTTGACTGTGCAAGCACGATGATGTTAAGGATCTGCTAATTGACTTTAGCCTTTCTGTTGTCTTTTTGATGCTCATGTGGCATATGTTGATTTTGATTCCCCGTGCATTCTTTGAAACTTTCCTCATGATTAGGTTAATAAACTGATTCTAAGAGAGAGAGAGAGAATGTTTTTCCTAATTAACGAAAGCTATCTGGTGCTACCATTTTACTTGGAACTCCTTTATTGCTTTGTTGTTTTCAGATCCCTTCCTGTGAAGAAATAATTTGATGATTGAATGAATTCTACGTGGTAGTGAAAACTATAAAAGTTATTAGTCAGTATTGGAGTAGGATATTCTATCTTAAAATTTTTAGTTTTATTCCTAAGCTCAAAATAATAGTGTGCATGCTAAATTTAGCCAATTTAAAAATAAAGTATGACACAAAAACCAAAGTGACTTGGTTCAATGAAGCAAACGAAAATCTGTGTTCAGAATGGAAGGAGAGGAATGACAAGATTATTGTGAAGATAGAAGCAACAATGTTGCTGAGTTTTGGGGCTTGACTACTCTATTTAATCTTTCTATGTTTACTCTCCAAATCTCGTAGTTATTCAATTTTTTTGTTGCAAGCCGATTGGAGTAGTTTTTTATAGATCTCCCTGGCCTCTAAAGGTTGATGCCTTATCTCCACCTCCTCTGGTGTAATCAAAGCTTTGTTCCCTATCAAAAGAATATTTAAAAAGAAAAGGTACGACCCTACATTCGAGGCATGTTTTGGACCCAAGTCAAATATGTGCTCAATCGTGGAAGGAGTGACAATACGTGATTAAATTAACTCTAATACAATAGCTAAAACCTTTACGTTAAGAATAATTTAGAACGTCACTTGATATACCTCACTGTTGCTTATATTTCATCAAACTTATGATGATTTTTTTAAAAAAATTTGATCATGTATCTATATCTTGTAATTTAGCATTTAACAATATGACATTACACGTTCAAGTTTCTTATTTCTGCAGGTTAAAGATACTGTAGAGGTAGATAAAAATGTTTCTCGACATTTAAGCTATGAGCTTAGCAGGAATGACTGGAATCTTCTGGTAAGTCATGGTTTTTGGGTACTTTTACGTATTTTTTTTTGCATATATGCACAGGGCGCAGCCTTCTGAGTTTTTTTGGTTTCTAAAGCTCTTTTGTTGCAAGTATTTTCCTTGAGATTTTTCCTGTGTGTTTGCTTGCTCTTTAGTTTTTTCTTGTTATTTGTGGGAGTTTCCTTTCAGTTTCTTGTTAATTATTAGGTTGCTTTTCTGTTTCTTTGTTTCCATTTGGTTCTTGGTTTTTATTTCACTTTGTTGTAGAGTTTGTATCCTTGAGCTTTAGTCTCTTTTCATTTAATAATGAAATATTTCATTTCTTGTACAAAATATATATATATATGCACCAGCAATAACATCTGTTTTTCATTTGACATTTTCTTCGCCGTTCATTCTTTTGGTCTTCATGGTGTGAAAGGAATGGAGGGATCTTCGGTGATACTCAACATCTTTTGAAGGCTTCATGGATTTAGTTTTATTTGGTGTAAATGGTTCATCTCCTTTTAAAGACTTTAGTCTTTCTTCATCAACTCATAATTGGAGATTTTTTGTAATCCACCAAGAATGGTTTGGGGGTGTTATCCCCTGATCATTTCATTTATCAATGAAATCGGTTTGTTTCTATCTCAAAAAAGTTTGCCATTTTCTTTGTGTTGTTTAAAACTTACAGTTGGCACTCTGCCTCTGCTTGCCGATTAACTTATTTGTTTTTTTTGCATTTGTTACCATTTCTTGTATACCATAGGTTTTAGTAGTTAGGTTATCTTCCTTTTCTATTTTTCTTGTCAACATATTTTGGGCATTTAGGTATACGTATATGCCTATTACTTTATTCTGCATTGAAATATTCAAATGCTTTACTACATAAAAATTTAAATTTAGATAGAAGATGAACTACAATTTAGTTGGTTATATGGTTTAATTCATAGGCTTTGTTTTATATGTCATTACTGTTTGTGTATGTATATTTACAAACTCAGTGGTTTATCTTTTTCTGTACCTCATTGGACAGCCCTTGGGCCTTTATCCTTCATTTTGGTGTGGATGATTTTGCTTGTTTGTAGTTTGTTTGAGATGGTTGTAGGTTTTTCCTTTGAACCTCTTTAATTTTTGTTTTTCAACTTTGTTACTTGATTATTCTGTCCTTGGTGAAACCTAAACATTTTTTTTAATTACATCTTCTCCTTTGCAATTCTTCATCTTAATAATCTCTACTGTTGATTGCCTTACAGTAAAATCATGCATCTTTTACTTGCTTTTGAGCTCAATATCTGACTAGATCATTTATTTTAACGTTGCAAAATACTTGTGTAGCCTGTGTTCATCTTTATGCCAAATCTTCCATTATATTATTTGTCTGTGACATAATAAGAATGCAGTTGTTAAGTGCTTCTAACTGAAGCTTCATTTCAGATTCTTCATTATCTAGGTTTAGACCATGTTGGGCATATTGGTGGTCGGAACAGGTGCGTTTATCAGTTTCTAATTTTTTAACCTCTGATATATCTAATTATTTTATTTAATGAGTTTCATTTGGATGTTTGATCTTTTCAGTCCCTTAATGACCCCAAAACTTTTGGAAATGGATGAAGTGGTGAAGATGATTCACGCCAGTGCCATCATGAACCCAGATGATAAAAAAAGGACGCTTTTGGTTTGTATCACCTCCTCATTTTCTTTGACTTGTTACAAGATTTGGAAACTTATCCTTTCATATCACGTAATAAATATACATTTCTAGGATGTAAGTAAGCCAAGAAGTTGATAGGTCTGATTGGCATGTCTGGTTGATTTGTGCTTTTTATAACTGAGCTTTGATCGATGCATTTACTGCTTCTATGATCCGGGACACTTATTCCTTTCCAATAATTAACTGAAATTTCATATGAATAAATTATACAACGAGTAGGGGGACTAGAATCCCAAAGTCCTGCTTTCGTGCTTAAGAAGGAAACTCGTCAGATTAAAAGAGAGGTCAAAACATGAATCCTCTTTATGTTCTTGCAGATGTATGGAAGTCTTATAAAAAAATTCCACAAAACTCCCAAAACAAAGCCATCGAAGCAACCTTCGGAGTATCTTTCCCAGCCTTGTATACTTGTTTCATATTGAATATCGAGAAGAGATTCACGATACTTTGGAGGAGTTCCTCAAAGATCAGAACTACTTAAGTTTGTCCCAAATAAAAGAACTCAACGGGTCGGCTTTGAATGAAAAGGTGGTCCAAATCTTTTCTGGAAGTATTGTCATATAGAAATGCATATCTGAAGCCGGAGGCAAAAAAAGATGGACATTTCTTGAAGTTTCAAACTTTCAACTAAACCAGTCAAAATTAGCGCTTAAACTTTTTAGCACTTTTGTTTCCTTGACTGGCGATTGTAATCCTTCTTAGAAGTTAATTTCCCTTTCAATATTATCCTGATTAATGACTATTCATGTATTCCTGGAAATGTGAATGGACATAAATTCCTCTGGCTTGTTTGTCTATAGACTATAAACTCAAATCATGCCAATGATTTCATTTATAATCTTTGAATTTTGAACTTTAAGGTAGGTTGTAGTGAGTGACCATGGTATGACAGAAAATGGCAATCATGGTGGGTCGTCGTATGAAGAGACTGACTCCTTGCTTCTTTTTATTGGATCAAAAAGTCATGCCAATGACTTCGCATCAGTTATCAACAATGACGTTAACCAGGTATTCAGCTTATACACTTGCGCAATTTCTTCAAGTAAGTATTTAGACTATGCATCAAAATATTTGTGTACTAAAGCATTAGAATTGATTCTATAATTCAAACTTTGTCAGAAATATTATTGTTCATACCACTGAATCCTGTAGGTTCAAACAAAGTTATTATTTCTTCAAACCAATAGCTTGAACCCTTTTCTTTGAACTTCTACATTCTACTTTTTTCTAGTGAGACACAAATATGAACTAGAGTCAGAAACTTGTATTATTTTCACAGAGTATCGATAAGGAAGATCATGCTGTCTATAGCTTCTTAATTAACTACACAAAGAAGTACTTGCCTGACTGTATTGAACGAATGTCATATATATGTATATTGCATTTCTGTTTATTCTGAATGATTTTATTTTCTCACTTACCTATAATGTGGTTCAGGTCGACATTGCACCAACACTAGCTCTTTTATTTGGTGTGCCAATTCCCAAGAACAGTGTTGGCATCATGATTCCAGGAATGATTGACTCTTTAAAGGGTAAACGCCCCCCTCCCTGTGCATGAGGCCTTGATTGGTTTCGGGATCAAAATGAAGTTATGGAAAGACAGAGGGAAAAGAGAAAGAGAGTGGTCCAGATGAGCAGAGAAGAGAGTGGACCATATGAGAAGAGATTGCAATTTTCTTTTTCTATTCAAAGCCTTGAATGTGTGAATAAACCTGCTGCCTGAACCTGTAGTGATCCAATCTGCTTTATCTTTTCTCATCACATTCTATTATCAATACCTGGTGCTAGAATGCAACATGCCTGCAGTGCCTTTTGGAGTTTGTATTGCAGCCAACTTGTGTGGTCTTAATATGACACCTCTTTCTGGATGGTTACAGATATGCAACAACTGAAGGCACTGCAATTGAATTCTTGGCAATTGATTAGATTGCTAGAAAGACAGGTACCTGGTTTTCGATGTGGAAGTTACCCATGTGATGGCTTTTCAGGTGATCAAGGATATAATAGTAATGGAATTATGGAGAAGTTCTGCCGGCTGTATTTGCATGCTGCAGTTCTTCATGATTCCTGGATATCAACGGAGCTTTCCAGGTGAGCACAAGATCATCTCTTTGGAGATCTTGTATCATGGGACAAGAAAAATTAACCTTATGTACAGTAATTTGAACAGGTCTGATAGCAAAGAAGACAAGAGTGGAATTATTGCAGCATACTATGAGTTTCTGATAAGTGCAAATCAATGGTTATCACACAAAGCTACTGATGTAAGAAGTTCTTTTTGTTTGTTATGAATCTTCATCATCATTTTGGAACAAACTCTGAATATTTCTTCATGTAATGTTCGATCATTTTAGAATGTTCTTTGTGGCTGATTGTGAATAATCGCTTTTGTTCTTTTGCAGAAACCTTCTAAAGTTATTGCTTTTGGAGTGATGTCAATGATCCTATCTTGTCTGATATTTTTTACTATTATTTACTCTACTATCCAAGAAATTTATTTTGGAGAAAAGCGACTGTCCAATGATATCCTTACCTGGCATCTTGATGAGGGTTTTTCTCTATCTGTAATATTCATCCTGGTTATCAGTATGGGATCCAGTTCCATGGTTGAGGAAGAACAATATATTTGGCAGTACTTGATCTCCACGTTGAATATATTATTGCTTCGTAAAACAGTGCAGTTCTTTCAAAAAGAAAGCACCTGTGGATTTTTTACTTTGTTCAACGGACATGAAAGAACTTGTTTAAGGATATCTTCCATCTTTACCCTCCTTATCACTGGAAGAATTTTAAGGGGCTGGCATCAAGGAGGTGTCAATTGGACATATCTTCCAGACATATCCAAATGGCTTGAGCAGTCAGGGACTGATCTTCAGCTGATTCAATTAATCTCTGTCCTCCTTACAATGATATTAAGCTTATTTTCTCTATCTCTATTAGGAAGGAGAACAAAAATTATTCTAGTGGTTGGATTTAACTTTTTGATGTCGGGATTGCTAGTATTGCATCATATTGTGAAACTTCAACACAATACATCACTACCATCCAGCAATGCTGCTACTTCATTAGCACAAATAATATATGCAACTCTTGGTATTACTACTGTCGGGACTGTTCTGGCTGTACCATGGATTATGCCTATTCAGATTTCCAAGGCATGTTCAAGTGATCACAACTCTGTCTCTCGTTCTTTTAAAATTGGGAGTCAGTCTCAATATACAGAACTGAGGGATTCTTTATATATCATCGGGTGGGTGTACATAGGCTCTTGGTGTCTTCTGCAGTTGCTGCTCCAACAACCAGTTAACTCAGCAGTCGTGTTACTCATTCTGATGCAAATATTTGCCAGCTTTCTATTTTTTTCTCAAGGGATGCTACAGCGGAAGCAATGGGTTGAGGTGAGTTTACATAGTTGTATTATGATGGATTGTTGTTTGGCTGCCTATTTTACATGCTATGGGGATCCTTATAACAAGCCTAGGAGCTCAAAAGAACTTATATTCGGATTGGGGCAAATAATGAGAAAAGGATGGTTACAAAGTTTTAACAAAGAAAACCCCTTTTAGAAGTTAAAAGATTTGCCATCTTCCAAAAGTTGCCATTTTCTGTAAAAAGACCTTGGAAGGTTCTTTAATTTCTTTCCAACCATGCTTTCCAAATAAGAGTTGTTATGGCTTGGTCCAAAAGTTTCGCCTTTTTTTCCCTCTCTGAAAGAGGGAGTCCATAACTTGAGCCAAGGCGGCCTCTTTTATTGTTTAGGAAAACACAACTGAAGGCTGAACTGAATCCTAAAGTTTTGAGCAATGAATAAAAGTCATCACTATTTAAATGCATTACAATGCTATAGGAAAATATTATCCGCTGCTTCACCATCTTCCCTGCAGAAATTACACTAGCCAGGAGAAAGTTGGATTATTAGAGTGGGTTTTCTTAATTCTATCACTAGTGTTAATTCCTTCCCAGCCAGCTGGTTTAGGAACTTTGATTTCTGGATTACTTTACAAAGGTTGGTGCTCGGGATATTTTGTTTGTGATCAGGCAGTTGAAAAGAAAATTTGCTGGTGGGCAAGATATAATTGTTGAATATACACATCATCCGAATGGTCATATCTTAGGAGGGCCTGGTTGCCTTGATCTGTTTATATGGTATAGCTCATGGAGAGATTATCTGCTTACATGAATATTCTTTTGAGTAGTATTTGTTATATATTAATAGACATCTTTTTCCCTGACTTTTGCCCTGTAAAGTTTTGAACGGCATTGTGTCTGATCTTATCAAGTTGTATCTTTAAAAACCAGTTTTCTTTACTGTACTTGTATAGTTTGGAAGTTTTTGTGCATCTTTGGCTACTTAAATACATGCTAATGCTGGACGGTTATTTCTTGCTTTAAAGGTTGCTGTGTTGTACTATATAGGGATGGCTGGCCATTTTGCGCTGGGGAATAGTAATTCTCTAGCTACAATCGACGTTGCTGGAGCTTTCATTGTAATTTCTTCTCCCTTGTGCACCACAGAATTACTTGTTATGTTATGCACTCTTGAACTTCATAATAACAAGCCTATCTTAGTTATACGATTATTTCCTTGTCAGGGCATTTCAAACTACTCAACGATATTTTCTGGCATATTGATGTTCATCATCACCTATGCATCACCGACACTTCTGCTGCTAAGTATGGTGATGTATATCTCAATTAAAAATCTAGACATTGCTGCCCCTCCTCAAAATTCAGATTCTGGACATGTTCTAAAGATGATTCTTGGCCTTCCTTGCCTGGTTCCACTGACTGTCAATTCGACCTTGTTGATGGCATACACAATAATATTGATCTTAATGAGGAACCATCTCTTTGTTTGGAGTGTTTTCTCTCCAAAGTAAGTCCTCAGAAATTCTCTATTTGACTGCCCTTCTCATCTGTTAGCTAAAAACCATATGGTTTCTGCTGTTATTAAATTATGTTTTACGCTATATGTGCTATATCTTTTGAAGGTCAAAAAACTTCAACAATTCACTACCCAGATCATGTAAAGCTTTCAGGGTTGTACTTTAAATAGTAACTTTCTGCCAAATCTTGTATGTTTAAGTTTATGATTTGCATTATTTCTCCAGGTATTTGTACGCATGTGCCACCACTGCGTGCATCTTGATCGGAGTCTTTATCGTGGCAACAACAGTAACCTATGCACATATGGTGCTGGCCCTGCGGAAAAATATCATAGCCTCCATCAATGAGACAAGATAAGAGCCTGATTATTCTTTCAGATTCATTGGTTCTCCAAAGAGGATTTCACCATACTACAATTTTTATTTTTCAAAACAAATTTTGAGATTGTGGATGATTACGCTTCTGGCAATCATTTTAGATAATTGTATATCAAAATTTTAAAAGTATTATGTCAAGTTAAATCTAGAGTCCATTTCACTCTTTGATTAGTGAGGAAAATAAAATTATGTCAAGTTAAATCTAGAGTCCATTTCACTCTTTGATTAGTGAAGAAAATTTTTGCAGTACGTCTACTATGTTTACGGTTTTTATTTTTTATTTTTTATTTTTAAATTATTTTTTTAAATATTATTTCTTTCATCAGAATTATGTATGATTTTTCTTTTTCTTTTGAGTTCAACCATATAGAATTCAAGGATTCAAATCCATGACCTGGTCATAAACACATACTTTATGCCAATTGAATTACGTTCTTGTTGGACAAAATTATGTATGAATGTGAGATCTAAATTTGTAAAAGGATAATTTATATACCCAAATGGGAATTTTAATTAATTGCTACATTTTTTTGCACAGAGAATGTAGGAAGAACAGTTTCTTTGCTAATGGTACTTCTACTTTTGGATTTGGATTTGGTTCAATTTGGGATGCATGTTCAATTTTAATATCAACTAGATATTCTGGATTTGAATTTCAAAAAAAAAAAGAAAAAAGAAAAAAAGAACCAGATACCCTGTTTTTTTTTAAAAAAAAAAGATAGGATGGTGGAGTAAACTCAGCGATCTGAATTTGGAATGGCATGATACGGCGTATTCGTATTGGCGCGAATTTGTCTTCAGATTTAACCTAAACTCGAATCAGGCGGAACAAGACGGAGCAAAAGTAAAAGTGACTAGTGAGAACCTTGCGTTCCAAGAAATCTAGCACTCGAAGAGACTAAAACGCCCTTCGGCCGCCGCTTATCGGCCATCCCTCCGCCGCCGGCAGATTTCTAAAAGGATTTTGCTGCGAGACCTTATCCAATCCTCAAATCCTGGTTGCCCTTCTTTCTTCTCAGGAGATTCTCAAGGGTAAAATAAGGAGTGATCAAAGAACTCGCTCATACTCGGAAATAATCATCAAGAATCCTCGGCGAATCTTCATCCGCTGAAATAGACCCCCAATATCTCTGGAGCTATCGAATCCTCTCCGCCGAGCCCCGCCTCGAAAACCACCACCTGGATTTTAGTACTCCATCCTCCAAGTCGAGCTCTCCGACTCCGGAAATCAAGAAGAACTCGTTTGGACTGTACGTCTACGCTTCCAGTGCGTAATTGAGACTAAGATGAGACAAGGTTTAGGAACTAAGCGGGAAAGAAAAGTCTCGGACAATGTGAAGGACGGAGTCGAGAGCTTTTGGACGGTTTGTCCATATTGCTACTGTCTCTACGAGTACGAGATAGTGTATCTCGACTGCTGTCTCCGGTGCCAGAACTGTAAAAAAGCTTTCCAGGCGGTCGCCATTAAAGGACCATTACCCAAGGTTACGGTGGTGGACGGGAAAGAGCAGTATAATGTGAGTCTAGCATTATTCAAAATTTGCTACTCCTATGAAGAGGCACCGGTTGTGGATGATACAGAAAAAAAGGTCGATGTTGACAGTAAGGCTACTTTAGGTTATAAAACTGAGGATCTTATCGATTTTGATTTTGATTTTGATTTTGATTGTGATTTTGATTTCGATGTTGATGTCGATGCTGGTAGTAATAACATACAACGGAGAAGGGTGATTGCGAACCACGAGGGCACATCAGGCCATCTGAATATTAAGGAATTTTGTGAAAAGTTGCAGGAGCAATTGGGTACCAATGAAGAAGATGATCCTGCAAAACAAGAGAGTAAGCAGTCACAGTCAAGTGCTGGTGGGGAGCTTTCAAACGTGAAGATGGTGGGAACTGGGGAGAAAATGAGAGGTGGGATTGGGAATAGACGTGGATTAATGGCTGATCATTTAGAAACTGGACTCAACTGGGAATCTGAACAGGAAAAGGAGTCTAAATCTGGGGAGCTGGAATTTTACATGGATGACGATGAAATCTATATTGGTTTAGCAGATCTTTGATGTTGGAAGGGACGGAATAGAAAATAAAGTGCATTTAGCTTACTGTTGGAAGTAGCAGGCGTTTGTATCTAGACTGCTGGTTTTTGTCAGTTCCCAAATTATTTTGTACATTCGGAAACTGGTGAATGAATACTGAAAAGTTTTCTCTCGAAGTAGAAAAAGAGGTACTCGGCTACTCGCTTTGTAAGCTCTCCCCAACTTGCTTCTCTCGTTTATTGATTTCTCTTCTCTTTTAATAAGAATGAGAGAATTGTCGATTAAAAGTCAAAAAAGTAAATGACTTAAAAAAAGGTCCCTCCAATTGGCACATGCATAGATAAGTAATTATTACAAAGGTTACATTCCAAGTTTTGGAAGATTTGTATACTCCTATCCTTCCAAACTTCCTACAAGAAACTTGGTGCCATTCCAGAGAACTTTCCAATTGTCTACGAATTTTTGGCCGCATAGAGTGAATTAGCAGGAAGCTTTTGAACTTTCCACGTGATGGTTTGCTTTCATTCATTGATTAAGGTCCTGCCAGGCTTCCTATCATGCATCCTTTAATATATTGTTACAACTTAAGTACAAGCCTGTTGCAGAATATAATCTGTTGTGGACATCATATAGATTTTTGTATTGCATTTCTCTAGCTTTCTTTAGTACTGTTTAATCATTTCCGGGGAAAATTCAGAAGTGGTAACTTCATCAATGGATTACTTTTACGAGGATAGAGATAGAAAGACTGTGGCAATTTACCTGAAACAGAGTGATCGCTCTTATAGCTGACCACCTTATTTGATTGGATTTTTAATGGATATCTATCGTTCTCTTCTTTCAAATATCATTTCAACTACAATACCTTGATAGCATGCCTTGTCTCCACAGATTTCTAACCCAAATTATCATGTAGTCTTGAGAAAAGGGAATATACTATTGGACTGGTTTTGGCTGATGTTGGCCATATATTCAATACTAACACCAAAAAGATCACTCCCGGAAACATTGAAAAAAAAAAGAAAAAGAACAAGCTACTTTGTGCTTCATTACCAGCCGTCCTTTAGGTTGCAATTTGCATTCCTAAAAGTAAAATAAAATAACTTTTGCCCAAGGAGCAGCAGCATCCGAACTATCTTCCCAGCCACACACCTACAATATAATGCTATCTCAAAATCCTTAACTGCATGGAACTTGTAACTTGTAAGAGAAAGATAATACTGAGGAGTACTGGGTGGAGACAGGAATCAAAGTCATACTGTGGGGGAACCATTATATTTGTGAAAGATGATGAAATATATCAGATGAAACTTCTGATGATGTCAATGGTATTATGGGATGTGGACAACATTATGAACATCATCATACTACCATTGGTAAATTCTGGTCATGCAGATGGTTGATATGTGATTTGGTTAAAGCACTCCCGGTCTCCATATCTTATCATTATAAATACAGAATCAAAATGCATAGTAAATGACAATTTATGAGATTGGATATCACATAATCTTCCTTAACAACAAATAAATAAATCAATTAATTACTTCTTTCTCACTCTCTGAAAAAAACGAGAATTTCCCTATATAAAAAAACCTCAATAGTCTTACTTTGCAGCAATTATTGCTATTCTTTCCCCTTCCAATAAGGTGTAACTGAAAGGCGAACCTTGTTACGCCATGGTTTCATTGCACCAGGTAACTATAACACAACACTATTCTTTTCCTTTTTGATACTTAACCTTTTCATTTTCCTTCTTCAATCTTTGTGTCGTTTCATAGTTTGAAAAGGTCATGCAGTCCATCCAAAGCTACCCAACTTCAGGAACTATGCAACAGATCTATCCTCAAGGACGACCTCCATTGCCAAGGAAGGACCCTAAATTACATGCAGCCCAGAAGCACCGCCTAGCAGAGCAAAATAGAAGGAACAGAATCAGCGGCCAATATGCCACCCTCCGTGCCATCCTTCCCAGCCTTTCCAAAGTTAGTCCAAACTTCCTCTCAAAAATCTATCTTCAATTGATCTTAAAGACCACACGTTAAACTATCTGTGTATTGACACTTGAAAATAACTGATTATAGACACAGACGGAAAAGAGTAAGCTCAAAAAGGCTTTTGTGCTTGCTGAGACAATCCGTCGGGTGAAGGAGCTTAAGAAGCTTGTATCAGAAAAGAGAGCAGCCAATCGTGAGGTCAGGGAATGTGGGATCCCTAGTGGGGCAGATAGGTTGTGCTTGGAAAGCTGTGATGGTGAAGGCATGGTGAAGGCTGTAATGAGCTGCGAGGACAGGCAGGACATCATGGCAGAGTTGGCAAAAGCTCTAAAAACAGTGAAGGTGAAGGTGGTGAAAGTTGAGATGGTGACTGTGGGTGGAAGGAACAAATTTGCTTTGTGGATGCAAGGGCCTAAAGAAGGACCTGTAGGGCTTAAGAGGGTTTTGGAGGCTGTTATGAGGCCTTCATGGATTGCTAGAAAACCCAGAAGTGATTATTGGCATACCCGAGCCCCAAGAGCTAGCTAGTATGGCACAATATCACAGGGATAACTTCTTGAAAAATGTCTTGTTTTTTCTCTAAGTAATGTAATTAGCCGTGTGTAATTAGTTCTGATGGCCTTTCTGGAACCATCCAACCTCTAATTAAGTGATATACATCGGGATATAATAGGTCAAGTTATACGTAATTGCTGACTTTTTTCTTCTCATTTTGTAAATCTTATGTAATTCAATCTTTCTAAAAAGAGTTGGTAATTTGGGTTTTATAGTAATGAAGAGAAGGAACAAAAGGGTTGATATTACAGGTTTTTCTTGACAACTTAGAAAAAGGACCATTCTATGTAGAAACATGTATGTCAATAAATAAGGCACCAATTACCATTTTAAAGATTGATTGATGGTTTGATCTTTCATTCTTGTTGTTGTTGAACTAAAAATATTAATATTGTAGATTTAATTAATACATTAATAAAAATTAATTACTAAAATAAAATAAATGTAAATAGGAGTCTGAAACATTCAAAGTTAGGATTAGAATTATAAATTCACCTTTGCAAAATGTGAGGAAAAAATTTGTTTAAATTCCCCCAAAAAAAAAAAAAAAAAAAAAACATTCTGCTAACCTCTTTACAAGTATTCTTGCATTTGGTACAAACAATCACAATAAGTTTCACCAAAAATTCTGTAGCTTTTGTTTATTGAGTTGAAATTTATTATTATTATAATTATTTAACGGTTTGATTTATGGATAATCGCCTTTCCATAATGGTCGTCAATTTAGTTTTACGTCAAAGTAAATATATGAAGATCACTACCATGACTTCGTGACAACACCTTGTAGAATTGAAGTTTCGGGTAGCTTGTTGAATCTAAGAACAACTTTACAAAGAGATTTGGTAGGTCTGGTTTTGGAAAAGGCTTTGGTGTTGTTGAGAAGATAAACTAATTCTTCTCTCCCCAACTACATCCCATCAAACTCAAAAACAGTCAAAGTTCAAGTCTTTAAATGCCCCTTCAACTCAACAACAAGCAGAATCAAATATAGTTTACTAGATTTGGAAAAAAGTTGTTTCTTTCTGATTTAAAACCATGGCTGCTTTCAACGGTTGCTTGAAGTTATTTTTACTTGTATCCTTGTCATTGGCAAGCTTCAACATGAGCTTTGCTAGTCGTCGCCTTCTCGATACACCGGCAGCTCCACCTCCATTCCCATCCTTGCCACCAATTCCTCCGCTGCCATTCCCTCCAACATCCTTGCCGCCGCTGCCCAAGGTCACATTGCCACCTTTACCATCCACACCGACGTTGCCAAAGGTCGCCTCGCCTCCGCTCCCTCCAATGCCGACTGTGCCAAGAGTTACACTGCCTCCATTGCCTTCAGCACCAGCATTGCCAAAGGCCACCTTACCTCCTATGCCACCATTACCAACAACCGTGCCATTGCCGGCCTTTCCTTTCTCATCGCCACCTCCATCTAAATGAACCACCTGATGTGTTTAAAGGCATTGCAGCTCCAACTCTACTGTCTTCTAGCTTAGATATTGAACTTTGCATACTTCTGTGTTTGTCCATTGTTCTGTTGGGTGGAATTTATTAATTCTGATCAAGCGTGGTCTTCAATCATCTGGTTGTTATCGTAATTCTCATAAATTGTATTGGCAAGGACACAAGTAAACTAAAAGATCTTCTATTGGTTCTTCAATGTTGTCACAAAATGATTGGTAAATACACTCACGCACCTCTGTTGGAAAACTGGGCCATTTTCAGAACCTATCTATAACCATCAAAATCTCATCTTCTTCAACACTAGACTCCCAACCAAATTCTAAACCTAGCTAGCTCGCTCTTAACAAATCCTTGTCCTTCTATTTCAACACGGAATGGCTTCCATCAAGCATTACTTCTTGGTGGCTTTGTTGATATTTGCCATTTCTCTTTCTATCGCCAACGTGAGTCTTACCACTCGTGTCCAAACAATTCAAACAGAAGATACCAATGAAATGAGAAAATTTTCAGCAAAGTACAACAGGTGCCAGTACTTGAAAAGAATAGGACCATTTTTAAGAACTGTGCCAACCCCAAGGATCCATTGCTTTGCAATGACGGTGGCCGTTCAGTTACAGTGCCTAAAACACAGTCAGATCCTATAATGCCTGTATCGCCCACCCGTGGATCCTCCAACAGTGTCTTTAGAGTACAAGAACTAGCTAGTATAATGTGATGGCTCAACGTTCTTACTGTCACCTGGTTTCCATGATTTGTTTTTGAGTCATATTTGTTTAAGAATCGCGTCCCTGTGTGTTGCTTTTCTTTGCTACGTTGGTCTTCTATCATAGCCTTGTACTGTTGTTGTAACTGTGTACTAGGGAAAATTGTCTCAGTCAATAAAAGGTCATTCGTTTCTTGTGATAGTTGTAGAGTAAATGAATGAGGATTTCAACCTTTGCTGTCAAATGGTTGCATCCGCCAATCATATTTGCAAAATTTTCTCCCTTGCAGCAAAATGAGGCTAGTAGCCTGCTATGTCTTAAGGCACGCCACCGCCACAGCCACAGCCAACATGGTACCTCCGCCCAGTTCTGTCTTACATCCATTACCCACAGTGTCATCTCTGCATAAAGATATATTATTTTTGTTTCATCGGGTCACAGCAGCATCCACTGCTCAGCGGAAGTCCATATCACCATCAGCCCAGAACTGCAAACAATCCCAAATATAGCATTACCTACGATATCTCCAAATCCCACCATAACACCATATTTCAGTTCTTGCTTCCGATCAAACCATATTCAAATGAAACAAGTCATTCAAATTGGCAAAGGTTCCTTGATAGTTGCTATCATCAATCAAGTAAGGATTTACTGCCTCGTACTTCTGAAAAATATGATGCTTCTACGCCAGTATCATTGTATAGAGGATAATGAAGGAACATGAAAATGAAGCAGGCAGTGAACTAACTAAATATTCATTTGAATGAGAAATGTATTTTACAAAGGACATCTATGGTTATTCTGGAATGTAAATAGTTGTAGAAAGTCATCAGTCACCTCACCTACCTCATACAGCCACCCACCATTATGCTATTCATACTTGATTTCATCTTTATATTGATGTGTATCTTCCTTCTCTGCATTCATGTACAAAGAATAGCGGTATAATTTATCGCTTGTAGAAGACTAATTCACGGCTACAATTAGATTTGATAGCATCCTCCAACTTCTCAACACAATCGAAATCAACCTTGAATGTCACCATGGTAATACCATCTTTACCACTGTCATAATCCTGCTTAATGTCCTCAACTTGAAAAGATTGCAACTGCAAACACCAACAAAGAATTCAGATTTACAATAATATCCATTTAAAAAATTTGTCTGAAGAAACGTATACAGTGTATTAGAGAACTGTAGAACCTTGTATTGTTGGAGCTGAAGGATCATCACTCTATGGTATATATGTGATTGTATGAATTATAGAAAAATGTTTCCACCCAAAAGAAAATTCAATATTGACTATGACATGAGAACTAAACCGAAGAAAAACAAGCAGAAACAAATGCAAAATCAGAGATCACAGTACTTCAAATAAAAAAAAAAATTTTTAAAAAAACGTCTGCCATCTGAGAAATGAAAAAGGAAAGAAACTAATATGACAATTCAAACCCGAAGAAAAACATGCAGAAACAAATATAAAATCAGAGACCATGGTACAAAAAAACCAACTAATATCTCGGAAATGAAAAGGGAAAGAAACTAAAATGACAATTGACAATTCAAACCCGTGATATAGGCATATAAGATAACTCTCAATCACATAGGCAAGTTTACCTGGTGATACAGCACTCCTAAAAGATCGAATGGTACCTCCACACCCATCGGAACCTAAAAGACGTGGAACCCAATTGATCAAAAATAAAATTTCATACTTTAAATCAATTTAAGATTGTTTAGTACAGCTAATTTTCTTTAAAAACTTCAGAGTAATGCTAGCAGCATAAGGTGACAACACAATGAGGGAAAGAAGAAACACCTTAGATTTCACTACACATGTTGGGGCACTTTTCAGGGATTCGGAAGTTACTCCTCCATAAGCCCTGACTAGTCCACCAGTGCCAAGTTTGATACCCCCAAAATACCTAAAATTTTGGTAGAGGGAAAAGATATCATATAAAGTATGCTATAGCACATGGCAAGCATACACACTCAAATCAACCAGAAGCATTAACAAGAAGATTCCAAGTCACCGATTTGCTAGTACTTTCCCCATGGAAATTTCTTACAGATAGATACCAAAAAATATATTTCAACCTAATACTTATCATTGGCAAAGAGAATACCTTATCACAACCACCATGACTCTGTCAATACCTGAAGAAACAATAGCAGAATGAATTGGTTTTCCAGCTGTACCAGATGGCTCGCCATCATCATTAGACCTATATTGATCTCCAACCTGAATTGAGGCAGAAGAAGTAATAAATAAAGGAATTAAGAACATGGAATAAATATATCAGCTCCCCTCTCAACATCTCTTAATGGGAATCCTCTTGCCAAAAAACTTTCCTTAGAAACTGGAACATTGCATTTTGAAGTAAATAATGTGACCCTCAGAAAACTGACAGATTAAATCTCTAGAACTTTAGTTTTGAGAGCTTTAAAATAGGAGGGAATAACAAAAAGAAAGTTCTGAATATATTCACTACAACAAATATTTTTTTTTCTCTTTTTTTTTCTTGAATTCAAGAATATGTGAAGTTGGGGATTTGAACATGTTACCTTTTGATTGAGAATATAATGTATTAATCAGTTGAGTTATGCTTAGGTTGACAGCATATTTTCAAATTTAAAAAAAGAACATAATGTAAAAATGTAAAATAGAAACTAACCGTAGCATCTTTCATATGATATTTAATGACCACACAATATGTTATTTTGTAAAATATAAAGGAGATGACAGATTTAAAAATGCATTATTTTATCATGTCACTTAGCAAAAAGTATGTTACATCACACTTGCAACAACTTTAACCACTGTGAAGGATGACGAACTAGTATTAGTATAGTATTAGACCACTGTGACGGATGACGAACCAGCCCATAATAGATATTCTTCAGGAACTTTAAAAACAAATACACCGAACCATGCAGAATAATCAACAAAAGATAAAAGACCAAGCACCTGATACGCCCAGCAATTGTGAGTAGCTCGCGGATCCCGCACCTGAGTTACAGGACAAAAATTCCTGCCAGATTAGTGGATGTTACACAAACATATCAATCTTATTCTAAAAGAATTAAGGACGCATTTGAGGTAAAGTTCCAAATGCTCCACTATATTTTAAACGAAAAGAATAATGCTAATGCCACAATACAATTCGTCATAAGAAAATAGACAGCTTTGCAAATTGAATCAACATTATCTATATTATAAAATAAGGTATAATTTACAACTTCAAACAAAAAGGCCATATGGAGTCCAAGGGAACAAAAGATGATCTATTATCGGTAAACAAACAGAAAAGCAGAGAGCCTAAACAGGAATTGAAATCGGAAACTCCTTTATGAGAATCAGAAATGAACGAATAAAAAATTTGAAAAAGTAATAAAACACCTGGGAGAGAAAAGAGAAGGCAGATTGCTCATTGGAGACAGGACCGGCGATTGCGATGAACTTGCTCTTCTTGATTTCTTTTTCGAATCTCACAATCTCTTTAATCGTGGTGTATGCGCCTGCATTTCCGCTGCTGCTACTGGCTGTTGAGACCATATCTTTCTTCTCTCGAGCAATTGCGCACAGTGAGGAAGATAATCGAGCGTTGAGTTTCAGTTTCTTGAAGTAACGACCGAAATTTGGCGCTGCTGCAAATGCAATTGCCACAGTCATTTGATGGAGCCTCCGATTCTCTTTGGACAATTTATACTGTGTTCGAGACCAGAGCGATTCTCCTTTAAAATAGTCATTTCCTCAAGTTCATTATTAACGACGTCGTTTGTATGAAAAAAAAAAAAAAGAACTTCTGTTTTTTCTTTAACTTGGTTAAATGAAAATCTTGTTTATAAATTCTACACATTTTAATTTGTTGGTTTAAAATTTCTCCACGAAATTTTCAATGATTTTAAAGGATTTTGCTGCATGTCAATTATTTCTTGTGATTTCTCATATCCAAATTATATCTCAAATTAATTTACGTTTTTAAAAAAAAAATAATAATAATAAGTTTAATTCAAATTTTTATCTTTTTTTAAAAAAAAAAAAAAAAATTAAATTTGCTATATTTTATGTAAAATAAAAATAAGTAATCTAATATAGATTTTCAGTTGTTTAGTCCTTCAAGCTTGATGGAGAAGATAACTATTGAACTCTCGCTTGATAAATCTCGTGCCTGAATTCTTTAGCATTTAGCAAAATCTACATTTATTAGGACAAAGGTTTGTTGAGTTTGTATAATCATGTCTAGTAGGAAAGCTTTTTCAATTTTTAAAGTCACAAAGAATCATCTATTTTTGGTAAAATAAAACTTATTTCTATATTAGATAACAGAAATCTTCCTACTGACCACCACTAAAAATTTAACAACTATTTATAATTTCTAAAATTGAAGAATTTTCTCTTCTTTCTTTTTTTTGCATTCTTCTCCTTGACTTATCAAAAACATAATGGTGGCCGACGAAAAGCTCGTTGTTCGATTAAGAGGTACGTTCTAATTTTTTTTCTTACATAACATAATATCTTGACATATACTTACAATCACCAAAAAAGAAATTGCTTCTCAATTTTTTTTTTTTTTAACTCCTTGTCATGACTCATGAGAAGCTATATATTACATATATATGTATCCCCTAATGTTGCATGATGAAATAAATTCAGATATGAACAACTTGAAATCAACAGTAATTTGAAATTAAGGTCTCACAACTTTCTTGAGGGAAAGGAATTGCGATGGATGAACCGTACACTTTTAAACAAGTAGATTTTAATTTGGAAAAGCATCAACAAGCGTCGCTTTGGCCGAGTGGTTAAGGCGTGTGCCTGCTAAGTACATGGGGTTTCCCCGCGAGAGTTCGAATCTCTCAGGCGACGATTTTGAACCTTTTTTCTTTTTTACTTTTTTGGCCGCCAGTCACAGAATCAGCACCTTCCCCAGAATGAAACGGTCCTAGTCGAAGGCAGGCTGGGAGGCGACTAAATCGTGTTGCGGAAAATCGTCGACTGACGATTATGTGGCAAGTCACTTTACGACACGTCGACTACTAACATTGACTTACCAAAAGGGCCAAATTTTGACCGAGCCGAATTCCCGGTCAATTATGGCATTTCGCTGTGCCCAACGGTCAGACCGGACAGACACTCAGCTCTTTCCTCTGCAATTGCCTTTGCCTTTGTTATTTAATAGCCAGGCCACATTTAACGTGTTCCTCCTTTTTTTTAGGAAAAATATATATATATATATATATATATATTTTTTTTTTAAAAAAAACACGGTCTTGTGGCAATTTTGATAATATTTCTTAATCATTGGATCTGATCTTCAGCGATGCTCGTTGAATTTAATCCAACGCTATAAGACATTTTAAATACTTTGCGTTATTAAAGTGTATTGGTCAAGGGTGGTTTTATTTATTTCTTATTTGCGGTTTTTCAAATGCGTTTAGTCAAAATTTCATAATTCTAGCATTTGTTGGTAAATTTATGAACAAATTTGAAAAACAATCCGATTTGATCCCTTAATTTATTTCATTTTTCTTTACTTCTTAACTACATAATAAAAAGGATTTTTTTAAAAAAAATAAATAAATATGATTTTAAACAAATACTATTCCAATCATGTTAAGTTTTTAAAATTTGTTTAGAATATAATATTATTAGATATGAGGGTGAGAAATTCAACTTCCAACTTATTCCAATAACTTATTAGAAGAGTATAGATACTTTAATCAATTTAATTATGTTTGGGTTAGTTTACGATTTTTCTATTCACTTGCTACTTTTTTTTTTTTTTTTTAATCTTTATCAGAAAGAGAGTTGTTTTGGCAAATTTTTATTTCTCCCATTATGCTGGACTCTTGACTTTCTTCTTTTGGGTTTTAATCTCCTTCCACCTTTATTTGTTTAGGTTTTTTAAGAGTTTTCAAATGCAATAGATTCAACAGTCTATTTAATATTATAGCAAATTAATAATAAACTATAATTAAAAAAATGAGTGCAACTAAATGATAACATTTGACTTTATAAATTAGGGAAAAAATCAATTTTTACCCCTAAACTTAGTGCATGTTTGGGAGTGATTTTGAAATGATTAAAATCACTTCTGTCAAATTTAAAATCACTCCGAAATATGCTTTTAATAATTCAAAATCAATTTTGATGATATGAAAATTACCTTTAAAAGTGTAAAATTAAACATGAAATTGATTTTGAATAATTAAAGGTATGTTTCGAGATGATTTCGAATAAGATAAAAGTGATTTTAACCATTTCAAAATCACTCCCAAACATGCACTTAGCAGGTTCTATCAATTTTAACCCTAAACTTTCAATTTCATCAAATTGAACCCTAAACTTAACAAATTGTATCAATTTGAACCTCAAACTTGCATAAATGTTGCAATGTAGACTTTTGGTCAACTTTTCATTTGAATTGCTATTAAAACATGTAATTGACAACTTCCTTTTCTTTTGTTAGTTCACATTGCACCTAAGTTAGTGTTTTGTAAGATTTTTTTTGGAAAAACCAGAAGAAATCAGATATCCTAGACTATTCTTCTCATTATTATCCAAAAAAGAATCACAAATTTACTTGAAACAAGAAAAATCTAACAAATATGAGAAATAAAAAAATCAAAATTTCTTTATTTTCGTTTCCTACATTTGTACATTCTTCTGATTAGCAAGAAAAAAAACCGTAAAAGAAGACAAAAATCTCACAAAATTCTTAGCAACAATAAAAAAACCAGCAAATATTTGAAGATAAAAAACCTCAAAAGTTTCTTTGCTTTCGTAATCTTAAATAGCAACGAAAAAACCTTCACAATTAAAGTTCTCAACAATAAGAAAAAATCATATAAAATAAAGTTTCTCCGATATTTTATTTATAAGAAGCCAATTCAGGTGCAATGTGAATTAAGAAGAAAAAAAAAAAAGAAATAATCAATTACGTATGGTGGTTCAAATGGAAAGTTAACCAAAGGTATATATTGTAACACTTATGCAAATTTGAGGTTAAAATCGATACAATCTAATAAGTTTGAGGTTCAATTTGATGAAATTTAAAGTTTAGGGTTAAAATTGATAGAACTTGTTAAGTTTAGGGTTCAATTTGATGAAATTGAAAGTTCAGGGTTAAAATTGATACAACCCCCAAAGTTTAAGGGTTAAAAATGCTTTTTTCCCTATAAATTAATTACTTTGATTACGTTTGACAATAACTTTGTCATTTAAAAAAAAAAAAACTTGTTTACGTAAAAATATTCTATTTATTTTAACATTCTAAAATCATACTTTGAAAATTTACGAAAATTTTAAAACAAAAGACCAGTGTTTTTTAAGATTATTTTTTTTTTTTAGAGTTTTCAGAATTGTACTGTGGATTTAAAAGGGTTTTTGAAAAATAAGTTCAAAGAAAAAGAATTTTTTTTTTTTTAATAATATATGGATAGAGGATTCAAATCACAGACCTGTTGATCATTAGTACATTTATGCTAGTTGAATTATGCATGCTCACGTTGAGAAAGAAAAGGGAATTGTTGGTGAACAAATTTATTTTTAAAACTTAGGAGACCAATAGTTTACTTGTACAAAAACATTCCCTCTATTTTAAAAATTTTATGTACAGAAACAAGACTACCGTTCTCCTTAAAAAAAAATAAATAATAAAAAATATTTAAAAAAAAAAAACATTGAAGGTTTTTTTTTTTTTTAGTTAAAAAACAATGTTTGATAAATAATGAAAATATATGCATCACATAAACATGTCAACTAACTTTGATAAATTGCAATTTAAAAAAAAAATGCAAGTAAAGTAAGATATAATCACAAAAACAAGTGTATTAATGAAAAGTGGTATGTCAAAATGAACATAAGTCGGTAACAGTTATGTACTCTTCAGAGGTTTGAATTTCCAAAATGCTGTTGAACTCAAATACAAATAATAATAATAATAGATAAAGTAAATGAACCTATATTATATATATCATATTTAAAATATAACACGAGCCTTGTAAGAGGCATTTGTTATGCATAAAAGATAATATAAACTTGAAAAGTATAATGCTTAGAAATTAAGTGATGAGATTTTTTTTATTATTATTATTTTTTAAAATAAGGTATTTAGATTTGTGAATACTTTTTAAATTTATTTATTTGTTATCTAAACTCTAATTATAATTTCCATAAATTAATTAGTTAAACAAGGTGAATAAAATTTATCAACAATATTTTGTTCTCTAAATTAGTTCATGTTAGCTTTTGTGATTAAAAAGACAAATAACTGAAACTCATTAAATTAAGTTTTGAGTATGACTAAATTGTGTGTTCAAGTGTGTAAACAAACACAACGATTTCAAAATAATGCTTAATTTTTATTTATTTTTTTTATATATATAAAGTCATCTGTTCATATATAGCTTGCTTGGAATAATTGGACGACTTATTCTTCTTGGGAGTAAAGGTCAAAGAGTAAAGTTGGGACCGGCCACGTCAAATTGGAAAAGTGGCCTTGCTTACCCCCATAAATAATACAAGACCATTTAGGTGAAATTACCACATACATATAATTATAAGGTTCAATTAATAGCTCAACTAGCATAAAATTGTATTTAATAGGGCTATAAACTTTGTTGATGATCAAATTTCGCTAGGTAAATTACCTTCGCTCCACGTGATAATCGACAGTGAATTTGTTTGAGAGCGGAGAAGACGTGGCCTGCAAAAGGGTAAACCTGCACACTGGTGCTAGCCACACTGCCTCCGATGCTTAAGTCAGAAAACGGAAGAGGAGAGCAAGAGAGTAAGGGGAGAGAGTCGAGAGTTCGGGTCCCTTTCTTCAGTGGCGAAGAGGGATATAAATACCTGCTCATGCTCCTAGGGTTTTTAGGAATTCGGAGGCGTTTCGGGACAAACCAGGCGGAACCGGGGCGGCCAGAAGCAGGAGGGACCGAGCGGAGGCAAACGGACTCGGCCCGCGCAAGCCGGCCACGTCCTTGGGTCGAGGCCGACCGTACGGGTCGGGCCACGTTAGCCCGGCCCGTTGGTCCGGTCTTCCTCTGGGTCGTCTCCTGGTCCTCTATCCGCCCGGTTGTTCTCGTCAGCTCCTTGTACACCATGATGGTCCAAAATTACCTATAACAAACTTTAAAAAGTATCTAATATGTCCTTAAACTTTCACTTTTGTGTCCAATAGTTTCATTAAATTTCAATTTTATGTCTAATATATCCTTTGCCTATTCGACATTTCTTAAAATTCACAAGCCTACTAGATTCAAAATTGGAAATTTAGGAGGTCTCAGTAGGCATAAAATTCAATTTTATATCTAGTAAATTGGTTAATTTTTAAAAATCTTGAATTGAAAGTTCAGGGACCTATTAGAAACTTTTTAAAGTTCATGGACCAAATTGGCACAACTCTAACGGAACTAAACTTGTAATTTAATCTAATTATAATTATAATTAATCTCATCATAATTTTCATACCAATAGTTTTGTCCTTAATCAGTTTAATAAATTGTGATTTATTTTTATTTTTATTTTATTTTATTTTTAGTACGTGAAGTGGGGGAATTTTTTTTTTTTTTGAAAAGAAACTTCATTAAACAACTAAACTGCCACTGGGGCATACAGATAACATCGACCAAAGAAACTAGCCAGCTATATTCAGGGAAATTTAAATGTCTAGTATCTTGATTGAGAGTATATATTTTAACCAGTCAAACTATATTCAAATTAACAATCAATTTAGTAAGATGAAATACAATTTCTTTTTTTTGAATGTTTAGATGAGTAGATAAATTTAAATGACACATAAATAGTAACGAATGATATTTAAATTTAAATTACGCATCACATAATATCCTATATTTGGTGAAAAGAAAAAAACTAAAAACTAGAGAAATTTAAAGAGTAGATTATTCAATTATATGCTTTTGGAATGGTACAAGATTGGTTGTTAGATATATATCAACCTATCTCAAAATAAATGCTAGCTATAAATGATATGAATTATTAACATGTATATAATTTAATTCATTGAAATATCGACAACTTTTATTTGAAGATTGTAGATATGAATCGCAGTCTTATTCCTCCCATATAAATGATAATAAAAAAAATCATTAATTCAATTAAAAAAATAAAATTTACCGTCAAAATTAAATATCTTTTCATTATGTAGAGATGGATATATAAGGTATAAGAACATAAAAAGAATGTAATTTACCGAAAAAAAATATTACGATTTCTCCCAAAAAAAAAAATGTCATAAAATAAGTGAAGTATTTTCATATTCATTGACAAAAGGAAAGTAAAATTTGTGCCTAAATAGAATCTAACAACTAAGGTGACAACAAGGAGAAAAAAAAAGGCCAAGTTACTTCTGCCATATTTCCAAAAGGAAATGAAAAGTGGGACAGGGGAGGGGGAGAAACGCGTAAAATGGGGGAGGGAATTGTAAATACTGAAAAGAACGGGGTTTGAAAAATAAAACTCCTCCCTTCCAAAAGAAGAGAGGCCAAAGCACGTTGGGCGTTATGCTATATAAATTCCCTTCCCCACACTCTGTCTTCCCCAATTCACCGTTCATTCTTTGCGTATTGCAGAGTCCTCTGTTAGCATATGTCTCACAGACCTCTCGTTCCTCATTATTCCTCCATCGCCTTTCGCCTTCATTCCCATCTCTTGGTTTCCAGTGAGATGAACTCCAATTCCAACTGGTCTTCTTAATTCCCTTTGCGTCTTTCCCCTTTCCCAGATCACCTCTCTCCATATTTCTCTCTTTTCCGATTCGATTTTATCGGCTTTCTGTCGGAATCCTTCTTTTCTTCTTTCTTTCTCCAGAAAAAAATTGATTCTGAAAAATGGGTTTCAAGGGATTTCTTGAAGGAGGAATTGCTTCGATTGTTGCTGGGTGTTCGACCCACCCGCTTGATTTGATTAAGGTCCGAATGCAACTTCAGGGCGAGACTCAAGCTCCCGCGGCGGCGGTTCATAACCTCCGCCCGGCTCTCGCTTTTCAAACCACCTCTGTGACGGCTCCCAGGTCTATGAATATTCCTCCGCCGCCGCCTCCGGCGGCGCGTGTTGGCCCAGTCGCTGTCGGGATCCGTATTGTGCAGCAGGAAGGAGTTGCGGCTCTCTTCTCCGGCGTTTCCGCCACCGTTCTCCGGCAGACTATGTACTCGACTACCCGTATGGGGCTTTATGATATTCTCAAGCAGAAGTGGACCGATAAGGATACCGGAAAAATGCCGCTCGTTCGGAAGATCTCTGCCGGTTTGATCGCCGGTGCGGTCGGTGCTGCAGTCGGGAACCCGGCCGATGTTGCCATGGTTCGAATGCAAGCCGATGGGCGGCTGCCGCCGGCGCAGAGGCGGAACTACAAAAGCGTGGTCGACGCCATAACCCAGATGGCACGTGGCGAAGGCGTGACGAGCCTGTGGCGTGGTTCGTCGTTGACGGTGAACCGTGCAATGCTCGTAACGGCTTCGCAGCTTGCATCGTACGATCAGATTAAAGAGACGATTCTGCAGAAGGGATTGATGAAGGATGGGCTCGGGACCCACGTGACGGCGAGTTTCGCCGCGGGGTTTGTGGCGGCGGTGGCGTCGAACCCGGTTGACGTGATCAAAACGAGAGTGATGAACATGAAGGTGGAGCCCGGGGCGGCGGCGCCGTACTCCGGCGCGTTGGATTGCGCGTTGAAGACGGTACGGGCGGAGGGGCCGATGGCGCTGTACAAAGGGTTCATTCCGACGATTTCACGGCAGGGGCCGTTCACGGTGGTGCTGTTTGTGACGCTGGAACAAGTTCGAAAGGTGTTCAAAGATTTCTAATCGAAGGATGATGACGACGAATATTTTCTTTGTAGAATATATACCACAAATCGATGCATTTGAATTTGAAGTTATTTAAATTTTTATGAGAATATTGTATTGCCTTTTGGGGCTAAATTAAGATGTTTAATGGAAGTGAGTTTGATTTCAATGGCGAATCTTTTCAACTTCTTCGTTGTTTGTTCCTTTCTTCACGTACAGTGTCTCTGCCATAATTATTAAAAGAAAAATGAAAAAGTAAGTCCTAGCCTCCTAGCCAATTCCACTCGGTAATAATGCAAAAATTCATTGAAGAATGCTAAGTTGATCTGTAAAGTTTTAAACAGGAAAAAAAAGTCAAATATGTAAAATTACGGTATAAAAGTTTTAATTCTTTTTCATAGGTAATAATAGAGTCAGAATTGTGAAGTTTATTTTTTAAGGTACATTAACTTTGATAGTTTGACATATTCTACAACCAAGAATCTATTCTTGTACACAATTTAAATACAAATTCTATAAACTGATATCTAGACTTTCCAAAATCTCAAACAGAGCATCTTTCGAATGGATTGTTCGCATCTTTAGAGGTTAAAAAGTTTGTTAAAATAAAATTTTGATTGTGATACAAGAAATAGAATTGATCTTTTTTTGTGTTTGAAAGAACGTGAACCGCTGCTATTTGTTGAAATGAAATGGGGCAGGAGCAGGATAAGAGTGGAATGTGAGCCAATGGCTTTGGAAATGGGATGATATTTGAAGGAGATGACAAATAATTTGGATTGGCGTTATTATTTTACATTATGCCCTTCCCATTCGGATTCCTAATTCTGATTTATTATTATTATTCGGAGACCAAAACCAAAATGTCATCTCCATCATCCATTCTTGCCTTTTTTTTTTTTTTTAGATTATTTCTTTCTTTATAAATATCTTCAATTATTGGGGGCTTTCCTTCCTTAACATCTTTCCCACGTGTTCAATATCCCTTTCCATGGTAAATGACACACATTTATGTCTCTATATACTTTAATTCATTTTCGCTTTTATGTTTCCAAAATGCTTTTTTTTTTTTTTTTTTTTGAAAAAGTTTCCAAAATGCTTTGTTATCATCTACACCATTTTTTTTTAATTAAAGCTTATTAATCATCTAATTAACAGCATAAAAGTTAAACAACTGTAATCTGCGCTAAAATATAAAATGACCCGGACTGACTTGTATTTTTCCTGCCTGTGCCTTTCAATCAGAATAATAATTTAAAATCCAACTCAAGTTCATAAAGACACTTTAAAATCCATAGTTAACGTTTATACCAAGTCCACTTTGTTTGAATATTTTAAGTTAAATTCGTCAACAAGAACATAATTCAACTGATATAAAGTTTTTACCATTGATCAAGAGGTCAGAGGTTCAAATCTCCACCCAACATGTTGTCAAAATATATATATATAAAGTTAAATTACAAATTTAACAAGTTTAGTCTTTTTTTTTTGTCCAAGCTTCTTCTCTAAACTTTTATATTGGTTTCTAATATGTCTTTAAACTTTCAATTTTGTTTTTGACATATGGATGAATTAAAAAAAAAAAAAAGTACAAGGTTGAGGACTTATTATTATTAAATACAAAATCCTAAGTTTAGGAACTATCATCAAATAACTGCAATGATATATTAGATATACACTTAAAAATTTAGGAACTCAACTCATAATTTAACCAATATTTTATTTTGTGATATTGCTAGATTTGAAGATTCATTCACTACATCATTAAAGCAAATTTTTTATGTTTGTACTTTTTTTCAGTCCAACATGGGTGGGAGATTCAAACATTTGACATCTTGGTCGAGGATTTATGTAACTTTTTTTTTAGTATATAAGAAAATAGAGAAACACCAAAACAAACAAAAACAAAAAGAATCATAAAGAGTGATAGAGTTCAAAACAATGAAGGTCTAGTATTTGACATATTAGTCGAGGGTATATGTCTTAATTAATTGAGTTATATTCAAGTTACGTTCTTTATGTTTACATTCATGAATTTACATTTAATTTTAATCGATGCAATACAAAACAAAAATTAATGGAATCAATTTTCACAAAATCAATTGATTATTGAAGGAATATATATATATATATATATATATATATATATATATATATATATATAAAAGAATAAAAATATAAATGAAGGGAAATGAACTGAATTAATTTATTTTTGTCTTATTACATTTGAATTATGCGGAGACTAATTATAATTTATCGTACCGTTTTTTTCAAGTAATTAATTTACCTTATAATGTTGTCAAAAAGATGGTTCGACTTTGTACTAAAAAAAATAGTTTTCTAAATTCAAAAAAAAGATGATACGTGTTATAAAAGAAGGCCTTACCAATAAATAGACTATGTTTGGAAAGTATTTTCTTCATATTTTAAAGGAAAATTCAATATGATTTAAATTCAAATCATGCCATTAGCAGATCAATCCTTTAAATCTTAGGGATTTTTTCAAAAAAATAAAAAGACTAAATAACATAAATTCAATATATATTCTGAAAAATGTCACAAACATTTTTTTTTCTTTCTAAATATAACAGCAGTGAGACTTTTCTTACCATATTTTATATTACACTCAAAATTTGAGTTTGAATTGAATTATGTTATTCAGTAAAATTTTAAATTCTCTACTATATTTGAAAATAAATACTTATTTTATGCTATTTATGTAAATACTTCTGAAAACTATCCATAATTTTCAATTATACGCTTATAGCGAGTTTATAGAAAACTATAATCAATAAACTTTTTAATATTGTTGAAAAAAATATAATATTAAAAAAATAAGATAGTGTGTGTTATCACTTATCAGGTTTCAAAAAAAAAAAAATATAACTTCTCAAAAAAAAAAAAAAAGGTTTCAAAAAAAAAGTTGGTGTGTGTTATTAATTATTAGGGAAAAAAACAATTTTGACCCCTAAACTTAGGGGTTTGTATCAATTTTAACCCTAAACTTTCAATTTCATCAAATTGAACCATAAACTTAACAAATTGTATCAATTTGAACCTCAAACTTGCATAAATGTTGCAATGTAGACCTTTGGTCAACTTTTCATTTGAATTGCTATTAAATCATGTAATTGACAATTTTCTTTTCATTTTTTTAATTCACATTGCACATGAGTTAGTGTTTTGTAAGAATTTTTTTGAAAAGACTAGAAGAAATCAAATATCTCATACTATTCTTCTCATTATTATTCAAAAAAGAATCACAAAGTTATTGACAACAAGGGAAATCAAGCAAATATGAAAAATAAAAAACTTGAAATTTCTTTATTTTCGTTTTCTACATTTGTACATTCTTCTAATTAGCAAGAAAAAAAATAGTAAAAGAAGGAAAAAAATCTTAGAAAGTTCTTAGCAACAATAAAAAAACCAGCAAATATTTGAAGATAAAAAACCTTCAAAGTTTATTTACTTTCGTAATCTTAAATAGCAGTGAAAAAGTATTCACAATTAAAAATCTCAACAACAAGAAAAAATCATCTAAAATAAAGTTTCTCCAATATTTTATTTATAAGAAACCAATTTAGGTGTAATCTGAATTAAGAAAAGAACGAAGAAATAATCTTACGTACAGTGGTTCAAATGGAAAATTAACGAAAGGTATACATTGTAACATTTATGAAAGTTTGAGGTTAAAATCGATACGATCAGATAAGTTTGAGGTTCAATTTGATGAAATTGAAAGTTCAGGGTTAAAATTGATACAACTTGTTAAGTTTAGGGTTCAATTTGATGAAATTAAAAGTTTAGGGTTAAAATTGATACAGTCCCCAAAGTTTAGGGGTTAAAAATGATTTTTTCCCTAATTATTAAAGATAGTTTAGTAGACCGTTGCCAAAAATAAATAAAGAATGATTTTTACTAGTTGAAAAACAATTATAAATTATAACTATCGGCTCTTTCTCATTGTTACGGCCCGCTAGAATAATTTCTCCAAAATTAGAAGTGATATAAGATTTGGGTTGGTCAGAAATTAACAGCATCCTTACAGAGAATTGAACGCACTTCCATGATCGAAGTTGGTGGCTCCAAGTCTCTCTGTTGCAGAGCATTCCCCAGCAACCGCTGCATTTCCGATGCAAACACGTCGTCCAAAGCCTGCAGATCCAACAAAAGAAAAGGGTAAATTGTTTATCTTCTTGTTCATTTCGTTCGATTCAACAACGGCGAAGGGATTTCGAAATGCGGAGCTCAGAGTTTGGTTTTGGTCTTACGGAAACGGCAATGCGCAAGCCTTTATACGAGGACGTGTTCTCCTTTCTGTTTTCTAAGAGATGGAGCAGATCCTGTCCCATTCGATCCCAAAAACGTCGGCAGATTGCTACGAAGACGCCGTTGTCAAGGACGGGGTGGAGATGATGGATCGTGTTCATCAGTAAATCCTTCAGAGGCTGCATTCTACTTCGTATTTCTGAATCTGCCATCACTTCCTTCGTGTCTTGTATTATCTTCCGCAATTTTGTTGCACTCTGGACTCTTGTCTGCATGTATAAACAAACACCACATTACGTATAGCAAAGATCAAGAGCTGTTTGTTTTATGACAGAAAGAAATTTTGCGATCGTCAGCCAGAAATATGGCACTATTGCGGGTGAGGAAGGCCATTGTTTTGACATATGAACAAGATCTTGATCTTAGAAAAGATTTTCTTACAAATGGGTTTGAAGGATACTTACATTTTCTGCGAGTTTCTCCACCACTGCGTGCAGGTAACTCCTGAATTTCGCTCTAAGCACCAAAGTTACCTCGCTTAGATATTCACCTCTAACAGGACCTTCATCATTCGTGCAAGAAGATGCCAATGAATTCAGTTTGCGCTCTATCTGGGGCATGAGCTCATCCAGCATCCTCTTCATCGTATTCAAAAGAATTCCCAACTGAAAAAGACGGTCCCTCAGTCAAAAAAGATCATCCTTTTTCAGTGACTCTTCTTTCTAATCACATAGAAAGAATAAGTATTACCTCATCTGGTATAAAAAATGTATCTACGGCTTGTCTGGCAAACTTCTGGAAATATTTGGTAAGCATTATGGGCACCGAATTGTCCTTTAATGGGGATAAAACATCAGAGTATTGCCTTTCCAAGGATTCAAAAATTGCCTTCTCAATATCTGCACTTGCCTATTAGAAGAAAAGGAACACCACTTCAAATCCTGGAAGAGTTTTTCGTAAGGCAGGGGAATGAATGTACCATTGTGGACACCTACCTGTTCTAGACGGTTTGCATATTCCGGCCAGCGACAAATAATGACTTCATATTCATTTATTGTCTCCTTTAGCCTATCATACATATCATCAACAAACGGCAATGTTGAGCGTTCTGGTCTGGCTCCATATGGTTGTAGCTGAAGGTAAAAACTATCAGAGATTCCAGTTTCATGCCAACAACAAAAATTTCACCATGCTATTAGGTTCATACCTTGTCCTGCTTGCACAAGTCGAGCAAAGCAAGACGCTTACTTTGAATCCAGAGTGTAATATATGAGTGGAACAGGTCTTTGGCATCAACTCCACCTTTAACAGGACTGCAATAATCTCAAACAGAATTAAAACAAAAAAGTGTGATTAGCATTGAAATTCTTGTCATTGGAGACTCAGACAGAGATAGTAGTACCTGATGTTCCACTCAGCAAGATCCTGCTGGAAATCAGCTGTAGCAATGACAAGTTCCGTCACAGGTGGTGATGGACCTGGAGGAGAACAGGCCATGAGAAAATCTCGCAATCTATTGCACAGCTCCACACTGTATATGGATGAAGAAAGGTCTGGCAACTCTATGAAACTGCAGAGACAAATGTAGGTTATAAATATAGTTACCAGAAATTTCAGTCAGCAAAAGATGTCTGTCTTTGAGATGAACCACCAAAAAGAATAGACTCACGAAGTAACGTATAGTGATTTATTCACCTGGGGAGCACATTTTGATGGTGGATTTCAATATCAGTCATCACTTCGTTTCTAATATTCCACACCACAGTTTTCATCTTCTGGTAAGCAGTTGAAAGAATAACAGCATCTATCAATGTGCCTTCTTTACCGCTTGATATAATTTCATCTACTTCTGCTAAAATCAGTTTTGATCTTTTCTTTGTAGCAGCCTGTACCAGTCAACTTAACGTTTACAATTCGTTCAACAAAAGAAAAGGGAAGGTGAATGTAACGGCAAAATTTTGGCTTCAATTACTTGTAGATATCTGCATAATTTTAGTTGCGCCTCAGAACTCAAAACATCATGCAGGAGAGCATATAGCTTGACAGAGCGGGTTAAAGCAGGAGCCACAATACCATTTGCACTACCAAAGACAGCCACCATCCCTGAAGGCGAAGATTCATCGAGTGACTTATAATTCTCAAAGACGAGAGCAAGAATCTTCTCGATCTGTTCTTTAATCTCCAAGAGCATGCGATTCTTGTGGATAATGTCATAAGTCATTCAGTATCATTCTATCATGGCCAAAGAAACATATGACTTCTCAATCAATAATCTTACCTCTTGACGACTCAAGGAGCCCCTCCCTTTTTGCTTCATTATTACTGGTTGCAACAACTCCTCTACTAAAGACAGACAATCTTCAGTGGGTGTAGCAACATCCATGACATAGGAAAGGTACCTGCAAAATCCTCAAAACTAATGTAATTGACCATTTAAAATCATATACATGTACATGACAAAAGTATCAATTTGATGACATGATATTTTAATGTTTTTAACGTGTCTCATTACCTTAGCTTAGTATACGAGTCTGATATTCCATAGTAAGTAGCAAATTTGTGAAGTAACCACTTCCACGGTCCTTCTAACAACAAATGTCTTTGCTGAAAATGGCTGACTTTCATTGCAACTTCTAACAAGATATCATATGCCACAGTCTCAGCAACAAAGCCACACTGCATTTTGAAATTGAGTTGAGTTGCTAATCTCATCATATCATAATTTTATTTTTTTAAAAAAAATCATCGCATAATTTAATAAAAGAAGTTGATTTATTTAAAAAAAATAAAATAAAATAAAAAGTCAATGAAATGAGAATCTATCAAATAGAATAAAATGATCTAAATAGGGTTTCCTTCTTTTTTTTTTTCTTTTCAAACCTTAAGACTATTGTTGTCATCTGGGCTTGTAGAATAGCTTGTATGTAGTTGTATTCTTCCAACAAGTTCATGCTCTGGTTCTCGATACACAGGCCACCATTGTGTCTTTTCATCCTGCAGCAGGATACCAACTTTACTTACAACTCCAAGTGAAGGCATAAAATTAAACTTTAGCTTACTGAGATGGATAAAAACTATACTGAATCATCAACAATGGCAGCAACTTGAACTTTGGCATGCCCCTGATGCTGTCCTTTGGAATTCTGAACTTTGATTATTAAATCATCTCCAGGACTATCAGGAAAGCTGTTTGTTCCATTAAACACAAAATTTGATTGCATTCGTCTCAAATATAATAAAAACAAGAAGAAGAAGAAGAAGAAAGGAAAAGAAAAGCTTACAATAGATGAGTTTCACCAGATGCTGGATGCATTTTAACTACTTCATCATCAGATGAGCTTTTTAGTCTCAACAAGCAAGAATATGTTTCTGATGACAGGAAGAAATTGTCAGCTGAAGTTTGAATTCCGTACAGGCAAGGGAGGGCAGAACTCAATTTAAAATCATTTCAAAGTCTTTTTTTAAAAAAGAAGGAAAGAAAGAAAGAACGACAGAAAAATTGACCATGAGCAACGAAAGGAACTCATTTAAGCATTCATTTGTACGAACTTGTTATGTTTCAAAGTTTCTACAACTAGTAATTCTTATTTTGCCAGCAATGACAAGAATGTCTAATTTAATTACCTTGCACTACTTCATAAGTTGGCGAGATGCTACACAAAGAAACTGCGCCTGTTTTAATGATTGCCAAGACCTGTTGGGCGTACTGAGAGCCAGCTTTCATATAAGCCAAGCTCTGATGAGAGAAAGAACCGGTTGAGTTTGCAGGAAGATGATGAGCTACTCGAACCTTTTGTCTGGCTTTCCATTCGGAACGAAGCCTTCGCTTCACATTGGATAAATGTGCATTTAGAGTTTCTGATTTAATGGTGGATTGCACTATACATGAAAGACCACAGCTGGTTGGTGGCTCCAGTCCCATCTTCACTCTACGCACTGTAAAATAAACTGACGTTTGAAACATATAGAAAAGGTCTTCAATAATTGTTCGAAAAGTTCAAGTAAGATACCCTGCACTTTAATTTTCCCAAGATTTCTTATGGATTTTGGAGCAGTTTCCTCACTGACCAATCCTAAGGGAGGTTTTGCCAAGAGATCCTCCTCTGGCTGCAGTAGTGTTTGCCGTAAACTGTTACAGTTGACAACGTAAGAACAAAGAAACCAAATAAATTTAATAGCCAAACGAATAGAATATATCAAAAGACTCATTTGATTTGAAGAAACTTTATGATTTGAACTTAGAACTAGCTAGATCCACCACCTGATTGTAAACAGAATCTAATTTTTGGAAGTAATAAAATTTCAAACCAAACTCTAGCAAAGTCTCTGTTTACAGTCACTTACCCAAATGCATCGCGCAAAAGTTTGCACTCATCATTCAAGAAGTAGGGAGCTTCTGTACAATGACCTTGAGCCCACGAGTGAAGGCATAGCCTAACACATGCTTCGTAAGAAATAACAGCAACCCATGAACCTTGCCCTCTGCATAATTGAATCAACAAATCATAAGAAAGAATGAGTTATATACACTGCAGTCATTAGCTATTGCTTTCGACAAATAGAAAATTATTTCAATTCAATTTAATGATTGCAATGCCTCAAAGTTGCTATAGTACATTGCTCTATAATTCGGGAGGCGAACAG
Source organism: Luffa aegyptiaca (assembly GCA_017139565.1). Classification (NCBI taxonomy): domain Eukaryota; kingdom Viridiplantae; phylum Streptophyta; class Magnoliopsida; order Cucurbitales; family Cucurbitaceae; genus Luffa; species Luffa aegyptiaca. The sequence continues at coordinate 48,657,592 of CM029398.1, forward strand.
GAACCGAAAGAGAAGGTTCTGTACTTCTGAGACCAGCAGCATTCCTGAATCAAGATGTACTTGTTAATATCATGCTCTTTCTCAGTAACTTCCAATGCAAAAAAAGATTGAAAGAAAAAGAGAATCAAGTGAGAGGCATATAGAATAACCTTGCTGATGCATTGGAAAATCCAATATTTGTAGCTTGTGCATTTTGGCCTAAACAGTCTTCTGGTGCTATTTCTTCATTTCTTGTGGCAGAAAGATAAGCCCTATATGCATTACAAGATGAAGTTTGATCCTCAATCCTCCTGATTTCTTGATCACGAACGTTTGATGAAGGAGCAGTCGGAATATCAAAATTCGTATGCATCTTATTTCCTATTCCTCCGCCAGACTTCATCTGTCACAGCTTCCAGAGAGTGAGTTTTTGCTCATACAAGACCCATTTGAACTAATTACTCTCCATCCCATAAAGTTATAAAATTGCATCTGGGTAGCGTATTTAGAAATCATTATGTAACACTGAAAATTTTGACTACTAGTTTATAAGAAACTGGACAGCTTCAGATTTACTCACGAATCACTCCTAAAATCTTATTCAGTTGTGAACAGAAGCAGAACATAACAAACCTGATTGAAAGCTGCAGGGTAGCCATCAGTATCACCAGAAGAAATGTAGGTCGATTGACCAAATGAAACTTCAGTACTGGAAGTCGTAGCCGAATCCGACGTTTTGCCTCCTCGACTATATTCTCGCTTTAGTCGAATTGCCTCCGGAACTAAACCAACTCCGTAATGACCCATTTCAGAACAGCGATTGTTTAATTGACTGAGCAATTGAACGCCATTAATGGAAGCCGCATGATTGTTAACCTTGTCATCTTGAGGAGATGTGGCGACCGAGTAATGTCGGCTTTGAATTTCACTCCCCGAGTCAGACGATAAGTCCATGTCGGATCCAGAATCACGGTCCTCAGCATAGCCCTTCACAGTTTCAGCTTGAGACCCATTAATCGCATTCGAGGGAAAATTGCCAGTGCCGAATTTCGACTGAGGCGGCAATCCGAAACCCCGATCGCCGGAAACGAAACAACCAAAATCCCTCATTCCGAATCAACCTTGTAAATTGAAACAGCACCGAATGAATTAAAAATTGGGCTCTAAAGAGTAGAGTAAGTGCAAAAAATGCCGTAAATTTCTTCCCATAAGAAAAACCAAGATTGTGATGATCTACATTGAACAACATTCCATAAAGAAAGTGGATATCAATCCGAATTGATACCGCACAGAGCAGTAGACATCAAATGTGAATCGAAGAAGATGCTGACCCAAAATAGAAATGGAAAAATATATATATATTACCCAGAAATTAGAAGCAGAAAAAAATAGTGGGAACTGGACGCAGTGGGAAGTGAGAAAAAGGGAAAGAGAGTAGACTGGAATTTTCGTCCTATATTTTACACTTTTTTCTTAATATATACTGCTTTTTTCTTCTTTTCCCGGTGATTGACAGTTCGGCTCTGATTGAGTAAAATTCAAAAAAAGAAAAGAAAAAAGAAAAACAGAAAATTGAAGATTCGAGATTCAGTAAATAATAATTAAAAAAGGAAGGGGAAAAAAAATTCACCATGTTCAACGATTTTAAGGAATCAACGGCATCGGAGGCGATGCGATTTCCGCGCGTCTGACGTGGCGGCGAATGGCAAGGCGTACGCGCTCTTTTATAACGGTCGATATTTCAACAGTTAAACTTGCGGAAATTGTTTTTGCCAGTAACATGACTGATTTTTTCAGTCTATCTTTTAATATTTATGAATTAATTTAATTAAATTCGAACTTAAACAAGTGATATAATTTTTCAGAATAAAATTTCTAAAGAATTGTTCAAAGTGAACAACTTAGGTTGTGTTTGGTATGCGATTTGAAAAAAAAAAAGGGTGTTTTTAGTTGAAACTAAAACTAATTAAATTATTTGTCTAAAAACATTTTAATTATCTTTTAATCTATTTTAAAATTTTATCAAACTACTTTTCAATTTTTTTTCAAAAGTACTTATTTAAAAATTTTAGCTACATACTGCCAACTTTAGAAAAATGTTTTCAGTCTTCCATTGAAAAGATATATTCTAAACACACAAAATATTAAAATGGGTTAGTGTGTGACTTGTGTGTTTAGGATGTGAGGTCACCAAAACTTCAACTAAGAGCATCTTAAAATTCAACTACAAAATATTCACACATTTACAAAATTAAACATGCATGATAAATAAAACATAGAACTAGAATATTGAAACTTACTAACCTAGCTTCAACAAAATCTCAAAAAAACAATTTGACTTTCTTATTTATTTTTGTTAATTTCATATAATGAGACTTTTTTTCTTTTTTAAGATTTTAGTGGTGTTGTATGTTTTGGATTAATGCAATTATTTGATAGAGTATATGAAACACATTAACATTTAAGAGAAAAAAAAAAGTGTGTTAAGAAATTCATTAACTATTTATTTAATTTTATGACAAAAAATTACATTTACAAATAACGATTTGACGATATTAAAATTAAGATGCATATTACTTTTTTTTGGAATGTATGTTAATTACGATTATGAAATATCAATAAGAGCTGGTATTGACTTGGTTTTATGTATAGAATAAATACATAGATAACAAAAATATTTTATATCTGAATATATATATATAAAGATTTGGACTTCTTTTTCCTTTTTTTTTTTTCTTCTTTTGTCAAAAAGCAAAAAAGATTTGGACTTGATCACGCCTTTATGATGAAGAATAAGACAAATGATTTGTAGGCCGAATTTAATGATGCCCAAACACTTGTCTAGGGAACATTTTCAATGTTTAGTATTGTTTTAATTTTAGGTTAAAATATTTGAACGGGTCAAAGATTGTTATTTTTAAAATTCTATTTCAAAAAAAAAAATCGTTTTTGAAGTCTAAGCTTAATTTGAAAAACACAAAATATAAATTATGAGACAAAGAAGATAATAAATATATAAAACATTATTTTTAAAAATAGAAAATTAAAGAAACAAAATTGTTATTAAACCAGTTCTTGAAAATTAGCCAATATTTTAAAATTTTAAAAATAAACAAGTTATATGTTTTGATAAAATATTATTTAATTGAACAATCCAATATATAAATGGTGAGCATATTTCGAATTGGGTGACAGCTTAAGCTTCTTGGAGGGCTTTGGTGGCGTTTGGCTTTTAATAATTTCAGCTTCTGCCATTCAAATACATACACAAGATGCTTCCTGCTTAAGAAATCAACTTTAAAGCATATTTCCTAAATTGTCTCCAATAATTGTGATTATTAGGTTTATTAAATGATTATTTACATGCTCATGAAAAATAATTAATTTTTATCCTTAAACTTGATAGAGTTATGTCAAATTTTCCATTAAAAACTTTCAATTTCATTCATTTGTATCTTAATTTTTAATTTTTACTTTCTAATAAACTTTTGTTTTAAAATTTATTAGACAAATATTTGTTTGTGTGTTTAATGAATGGTAAAAAATATATATAACTTGATAGACTTTAGAGAAGAACGATGCAAAATTAGATTTTTATTAACATAGGTGAGTTTTGAAAGATTTGTAGTCGATCTTGTTTGTATTAATGGAGGACAATTTTATGTAAGGCCAGAATTTTGTTGAAATAGGAAGTTTTGAAACAGTTTTACATGATTTTTATTTAAATTATTAGTGGGTGAATTCAAATATAAAATTTGATAAATGGTAAAAATTGAGATACTTGTTTACTTCTAGGGTTGGATTAATGAAATTGAATGGTTAGGATACTGAGTTTAGTGTATTAATTGTTTTTTTTTTCCTAAAAAAATATATGCACGATTTTGAAAAACTATCAAATGAAAGAAAATTTTATTAGTTTCATTCTATGCTAAATTCAATCCGAAAAAGAGAGGAATAGACACTTTGTTGGATTGCCCTATGTGTTTATCGAATATTGAAACTACTGACCATTGTCTTTTTGGATGCATTCGAGCCAAGGAATTATGGAAACGAATTTCGAACAAGGTCTTTGCAGAGGAAGATTTCAAAAACAGTTTGATAGATCGCTGGATGAAGATCGATGATCAAAATTCAATGGAAGAGCTAGAGATGATAGCAATAACGAGTTGGGCAATATGGAACGATCGGAACAAATTATTTCACAATGAAGATATCCCTCCCATTCAAATAAAGTGTAATTGGATCAGAACTTACTTGGAGAGATTTCGAAGCGCCAATAGGAGAGATCCAGTGTCAGTTGCTGAACGGCCTAAGCTGGTTGTTCCCCGATGGAAACCTCCCCCAAGAAATTTTTGGAAAATTAACGCTGATGCGACTTGGTCCTAGAACGACCAGGCGATTGGTTTTGGAATGATTATGAGAGATTCGATGGGAGCTTTGAAATGTGCATCATCCAAATTCTCGGATATAGAATTTTCAGGCCCTATAGGGGAGCTAAAAGCTATGTTCGAAGGGATTCTGATGGCGATTTCTCTGAAATGTGAAAATCTGGTGGTAGAGTCGGACTGCATGGAGGCTATCAATCTGGTCACGAAGAAGAAAGAGCAATGGAGTGAAGTGGAAGGCATTCTGGAAGACATTTGGGCCCTAATTCCATCCTTTGATGAGTTATCCTTTTCTTTCTCCCCTAGAAAATATAATGTCGTGACTGATGTACTGGCTAAGAGAGCCAAACACTCAAAAACTAGTGAAACTTGGGTATGGACTTTTCCAAGTTGGCTACTGTCATTGGTCGAAAGTGACCTTGAAATTTCTGCCCATGTGGCGCAATAAAGTACATTTTCTTTCCAAAAAAAAAAAAAAATTACACTTCCCTTGTGACAAAATTACAATATTTTAGGAACAAATATATACAAACAGAATTAAATTTGACACAATAGTTTAAGTGATTATTTTTAAATGAAGTTTTACATTTTCGAAAAAGAAAATACAACTTTTTAGTTTTTTTTAAGATTTTTTTTTTTAAGTTTAAAAGCATAAGATTTAGAATTTAAATTTCTAATCTTTAGAATATATGTATAATATCTTAATCAACTAAACAATATTCCATGAAAAAAAATGTAACTTAAGTGATATCTGTACCTTATTTTAATAGATCTTATATATATATATTTTTTATCTTTTCATAGTATTCATGGTGTATATAATATCACAGAAGAACAAAGTTTTTATTTTTTATTATTTTTCTTTTGTAAAGTTAAATTCAAATTGAATATGCTAAAGCCTAAAAGTGGACGTTGATGCAATGCAGCTAAGCTCAGTGCTAATCTTGAAGTCGAGGCCATGTCATTGGGTTGGCTTTACGTGCTGGCTTGATCAATAGTCGCGTGACTTGAGACTTGGATCACGTGCCTCTTTGCACTTCACCCCCACTCAATCAAACAAGTTTTTTCTTTTTTTCTTTTTTTCTAAATATGTTAAATTACAAGCTCCGTCACTAAAATTTAGGGGCCGTTTGATAACCATTTCGTTTTCTGTTTTCTGTTTTTGTTTTTCATTTTTAAAAAACAGGGGTGTTTGATAACCATTTCTGTTTTTTGTTTTCTGTTTTTTAAAAACGTTTTTGAAATTATAAGCAAATTTCAAAAACCAAAAAAAGTAGTTTTTAAAAACAGATTTCTGTTTTTCAAAAACTCATTTTTCTTTTAATGCTTATTTTTCTCCTCTTTTACCTATCTCTCTCCAACAAAATAATTTTTATATTTTTTTTCTCTCTAAAACGTTTTTCTCTCTCTAAATTTTTCTCTCTCAAAACTTTTTTTTTCTCTATAACTTATCTATTTCTAAAAACTTATCAATAACTTTTCTCTCCTTAATAAACCTATTCTAATTTTTCTTTTGAAAAAAAAAATTCTCCAAAATTTTCTATCGCTACAACTTTTCTTTATTTTTCTAATTTATCGTTATTTCTTTAGCATATCTTTTACTCTTAACCTTACCATCTCTCTAAATTTTCTCTTTTTATTTAATTTTTTTTATCTAAAATTTATGACTTTTACTCTAACTTTTTTTCTATTTTTCTCTAATTAATATCTTTTCTTGAGTCTAACTAATATTCTCTTTCTAAACATTTTCTTTCACCTCTCTAAACTTTCTATGTTTAACTTTTCTCTCGTCTTTTCAAAAAAAAAAAAAAAAACTTTTCTCTCGAAAACATTTATATTTGTGTGTCTAAATTTTTGTTTCAACGTCTCTACACATTTTTCTCTCGCTAAAACATCTTGTCATCTTCCTAATTTTTAGAAAACTGAAAACCAAAAACAGTTACCAAACAAGGTTGGTTTTCTGTTTTTTAAAAACAGAAAACAAAAAACAGTTATCAAACATATAAGGTTTTTGTTTTTAAAAAACAGAAAACCAAAAACCAAAAACTGAAATGGTTATCAAACGGGGCCTTATAGTTTATGTCAAATAAGTTTATATGTCTAATTTTTTTAAGCATTTTACATTGTGTTAATATCATCATGAACTTTAAAGAATAATCAATAAATTTCAAACATTCAATTTTGTGTTTGATAAGTTATTGATAGCTAGGGATGCTCATGGAATAAAATGCGGATGGAAATGTTCTCCATTTAATTCTCTGTTCCTATGAAATTTTTTGTTAAATTTTGCAAGGATCGGGATGGAGATTTCTCATGAAAAAATTGTGAATCGAGTTACCCATGGAAAAGTATTCTCCATTTAGTTTTTTTTTTTTAAATTAAATTCAATAATTTTCTTGAAAAAAAAAATAGTTACAAGCAGAGGCAGGAAATATATTTCTCATTTAGGCTCACGAGGACTTTTCTCCCCACTCCCTCCTTCAATCCACGAGGGAAAATGGACATTCTCTAGTTTTTTAATTTTTAAATTTGTGTCTCATAGTCTTTGATCTATTCAGCATTTTTATAAAATTTATGAATCTATCGAATACAAAGTTAAAAGTTTAATATCCCATTAGACATAAATTTCAATTTTATGTTTGATAGATTTGTTAGTTTTAATAAAACAGGTTGAATATGTGAAGAACCTATTAAACACAAAATTTTGGGAGCCTATATGATATATTTTAGACACAAATATGAAAGTTTAGGAACTAAAGTTAGTAACTAATCTATTAATATCATTAGACTTTATTGTTCATTTATTAAATAAGTTCTTTTTTAATTCAATTATTGCAGGGTAAGGATTGAACCAACGACCTTGAGATGGTGTCTTATCCATTGAACTATTATCATATTGACAAATAAGTTAATCTTGTTTGTAATGTTTTATTTCTTATTTTAGATTTCTTTAATCTTCACTTTTTGCATTTCGTGAGGTTTTTTTTTAACTGATTATTCTATATATCATTTAGTTTGTGATATACTTTTAAAAATAATTTAAAATTCTAGTAAATTTTTTTAAAATTTATTTCTTGCTTTTTAAATTTAATCATCGGTATCACTTAGAAAATGTGTATTAGAGAGTGAAAAACTAACTCAAAAAAATGTTTAGTAAATAAATTTAATTTTTAAAAATATAAATATATTTCATAATAAAATATAATTATTTAATAAAGAGCAATTGCTAGTGGTACATGATCCTCACACTAATGTGTAGTTTGTAAACAACTTGTATCAGTTTTATTTAGGGCCGGTTGCAAAAGTAGCAAAATGGCCCAAACTAATTACAAAAGTAGCAGCCCGCAGAAATATTTGCAAAAATGGCAAAATCTCACCATCTGAAAAGTAAAATTACTAAAATGCCCATCATTGATAGAAAATTTTCTATCACTGATAGATTCTATCAGTGATAGAAAAACTTTCTATCAGTGATAGAAAGCTTTTCTACTAATCTATCAGTGATATAAAAACTTTCTATCATAGAAGATTTCTATCAATATATATATATAAATTGACGAGGAAGAAGAAGATGTGCGCGCCAATCAGTTTTTTTTATCACTGATAGAAAAAGTTTATATCAGTGATAGAAATCTTCTATCACTGATAGAAACTTTATTCTATCAGTGATAGAAACTTTCTATCATTGATAGAAAATGTTTCTACCACTGATATAATCTATCAGTGATAGAAATATAAGTAATAGAAACTTTATTCTATCAGTGATAGAAACTTCTATCACTGATAGAAAATTTTTCTATCACTGATAGAATCTATCAGTGATAGAAAGACTTTCTATCAATATATATATATAATTGACGAGGAAGAAGAAGATGCGCACCAATCAATTTTTCTATCACTGATAGATATTAGTGATAGAAATCTTCTATCACTGATAGAAAGCTTTTCTATCAGTGATAGAAACTTAATTCTATCAGTGATAGAAACTTTCTATCACTGATAGAAAATGTTTCTACCAGTGATAGAAAGACTTTCTATAAGTGATAGAAGATTTCTATAAAAAAAAAAAATATATATGTATATATATATAAACTGACGAGGAAGAAGAAGATGCACGCGCCAATCAGGGGCATGGGCAATTCAGGAATATAAAAAATTAATTCAAATTTTTTGTCATATTTGCAAATATTTTTAAAAATTGCTATATTTACCATTATTTACCCTCATGTTGCCACCCATTACAATTATCCTTTTATTTAAGAATAAGACCCATTGAGAGAAAGCATCGAACCAACATGTAATTGACTATTTTCACAAGCTTTTTAAGCTAGGGTGTGAGACCATCACATTGAGTCGTCTGATTCTGGCCAGGTAAGTAAAAGACTATATTTTGTGTGGACGTTAGGGCTTCAACTTCTTCTAAAATTATCAATTTTTATTAACTTACTAATTTTGAAAATGGAAATGTACAATTTTCTTTGACAATCAAAATGAGTATAGCTTAGCTATAATTGACATATACCTTCAACCAAAAGGTCAAAGATTCAAATCTTCATATATTTAAATATTGTTGAACTCAAAAAAAGAAGAAATTAAAAAAAAATATATATATCTTTTGATATGATTTTACAAAATTATTTATACATGTATAATGCATGTCAAGTGGTGCTTATACTTGGAAATAGTTATAAATCCAAATCATGCACTATTCATGATTTTGTAAGTCAAATTTTATACGTTACAAAATGCTTAGTTTTTATCGAGGTGTTGTGGTGTAGTTGGTTATCACGTTAGTTAAACACACTGAAGGTCTCCGGTTCGAGTCCGGGCGACGCCATGTTTTTGTTTATTTATTCTAAAAGAAAAAAGTTTAGATTTTCTTTTTTTTTTTTTTTTTTAGGAATATTACAAGTTAATAAATGGACTAAGGAAGGTCACATTTTCTTCTAAAAATATTTTATATTATTCTCTTTTTTGTATTAGTTTTTGTTATTTGTTCAGTCCTGATGGAAAAAATTATTTTAAATCAGTAGTAGTTGACAATAAGATTCAAAACTTAAATAATTTTAATATTAATAATGATTTAAATTATTAGAAAAAGAAAAAGAAAAGGAAAAACCTACTTGCATCTTTTTCACAAGCATACAGACGTTTGTGTTTCAAGAAACAGCTACAATGGGCTTCTGAAAGAATGGGCCCATCCACGCAAGGAGAAGCCCAACAAATTAATCAGATCGTGACTCTACAACTCTCTACAGAAGACTTGTTTTAGGGATCGACACTATTACGTCACATGGAATTTGAACCTACCATTTGGAAGTAGAAATATGTTGTGAGAGTGAGCGTAGCATGAACTCAAAGGTTCAATTCCCCTGAATTTTAAATGTTGTTAAACTAATATATATATATATATATATATATATATATATATATATATATATATATATATATATATTTGAAATGAAACTAATATATATATAATTATTGATGACCGAGCCGAATAATGTTCAATATCTTTGATTAATGTAAATCTCTTTAAAGGGAATTTGTAATAGGTAGCTAAAACATTATCCATATTTACAAATATAACAATAGCTTTTTGATTTTGTAAATATAGCAAATTATTTAAAATATGATTTTTGGTTCACTAGATATTTTAGATATACAAATGGTGTATCACTAGTATATCAAAATGGTGTATATCAAGTATATCAACTTTCACATTAGATAGTCAAAGTGAGCATAGCTCAGCGATAATTGACATATACCTTCAACCAAGACGTCAGAGGTTCGAATCCCCCACCTCCAAATGTTGATGTACTCAAAAAAAAAAAAAAAAAAAAAAAAAAAACACTTTGTGATATATGAAGATGATCAGTTGTCGTAGATAATAGCACAAACTCCGTGTAAAGCAGGAAAGCTAGAGGTTTATTGGGATTGTACCAAAATTCCAAATTGGCTAGATAAAGGGTAGATTATGGATATATATAAGGAATGACAACTATCTTCATAGGTCACATATCATTGTTTGGGGCTCAATGTTGATTAACGGTATATGGACTTTTACTTTACCCTACGTGTGTTGGACCTCTAAATTTTTCTATTTTTGCATAATTGAGAAGTGGTGTCTAAATTTACAAATGTCTATTTGACTTTCTTTTTTTTATTTTTTTTCTACTTTTGCAAGTGTCCCTTTTTCAAAAAATATTAACCAGTAGATGTTTTATTGATATCTAGTCCATTTTCATAAATCCAAGTGTTTTGACATTTTTGTCCATATATAAATATATAACTCCATATACAATATTTGTCAGATATATAGGAAGGATATTCTAAAAATAAAAAAAAATAAAAAAAAGAAGAAGATATATAGGAAGGGCTGAATTTTGAAATTATTGTTTGCTGTAAAATGTTAAATTCTAAAAAAAATGTTAATTGATGCACGTATAAATTAAATTAAAAACTTTATATTTATTTATGATTAATGTCAAAGTTGATGTCAAAAGATTAAAACATTGTGAACTCAAAAAATAATATAAAAATAAATTAAACAATTAAAATATTATAACTTTAACCAAAATATTAGAGGTTCGAATTTGCATCTCTTTATATTGTTTTTTTTTTTAATTCAACAACATCTAAGAGGTGAAAAATTCCAACCTAACGTATTGATCAGAGTCGTATATGCCTAACTATGTTTAGGTTAGAGAACTCCCTCACATTTTTTAACTATAAAAAAAAGTTATATTTCATGCGCAACTTTCACAAATCAAGTATTCCTTTATTAACATAGAAAATTTATTTCTTTTTCTCTTTTCTTCAAACCCTCCTTTCTAGTTCCAAAATTTTCATAAACAACTCACTTTTTTTTTTCTAAAATTTGGTCCCAAACTTGGAAGGCTCCATACTTTCACTTTGCATGTCAAACAAAATTTCAATTCAGCACAGTATAGAAGAAATTTATTAGGGACCACGAGAAAAAAGTAACCAATTTGTTATGCAACATCATCGAGAGACCAAAAAATAAAATAATTAAAAAAAAAACACATAAAATAATTATTTACTCATTAACCCACCAAACAAAAATTACAAACACCAAAAACTCCACAAAAACAAGACACCGTTTGAAGAGAAGCAAGTACATATAGTTACATTGATGTTCTTTTTATGTGTTTCTTAAGAAATTAAAGATAATGTCTTGATTAACAAAAATGTCACTCGTTAGGAAATATGAAAGTTAGTCCAAATATGGCAACAAAAACTTTGTGGTCCTAAAACACACAGTCCCATTTTTCACATCTCTCGGCAGCCACCCTTGTCCACATGACTCGATAATGAAACAATAATAATCTTCTCTAAATTTTTACTATATGCCATTTTCAGATTTATTTTTAAAAAAATCTCAAGTGGCTTGGCAAGAGGGAGACAAAAGCATCCAGTCTGGATCCAAAAAAAAAAAAAATGGAGGGTTTTAAGTGAAGAAGAGGGAAGCACACTAGGTTGAAGGAGAGAGCTCGAATCTCAAGTAAGTAAACGACTAGAAGACTGTGTTTTTTTCACTTTTTTAATTTTTTTTTTTTTTTTTTTTTTGGTTGGTTGGACCACACAAAAAAATTAAATTCCCTCCCAAAATATTATAGCCTTCAAAAACAATATTGGGTTTTTTTTTCTTGAATATCTCTCTCTTTATAAGGGAAATAAGGCTGCTATTTAGGTTTTTGAAGTACACTTGATTTGGGAATTGTTGTAGTAAAGTGTTGCAGTGTCGGTCCACCTGGGTTTTTTTTTTTTTTTTTAAAACACAAACCCCATAAAAGAGGTCGATCCCATGATCCCTGTAAAGCTGAATCTCATCTTATATATATATATATATATATATTTTGTAAATATTTTGCATTATCTAAAATTATATTATATGGTCGTGTCTCATGCAAATGAGATAAAAGAGAGAGCATCTCTAGGAGAAGAGATAAAAAAAAAGGGTTTTTTATAAAAAGAAGAATGAGAAAAAGGGGTTTGTAGACTTATATGTATATCTGGAAATAATGTTGTTTCTTTTGTTTGAATTTTTGAATGATAGGATTCGGAATCCTAAGTGGGGTTTTAATTTGGGTTTCTTATTCCAATTTTGATGCTCATTGTTCACATTTCTCGACGTTTTTTTTTTTTTTTTTTTTTGGGTGTCTTTTTCAACCGCTTTGGTCGCGAGGGATTGTTATTATTATCAGTTTCTTTTCCTTCTGTTTTGGATTTCATTATCATGTTTCATAAGCTTTTTTTATCTTCTCTCTCTTTGTCTCTCTGCCCATGTTATATTATATCAAAGTTTAATTTTAATCCATGGATTTTACTGATATGTAAATATTCTTTTGACTCTTCAATTACCAGCTCATATAAAGATGGAAATCAACTTTTGTGATTATTATTGTAACGTTGTAGTAAAATAGGGTTCCATTTCCCTTCTCAACTTGGATCCTCTGAGCTTTTACATATTTGATAGAATTAATGTTTGTAATCTTCATTTTGATATCGTTTATCGATATTAGTTAGTTGGTGTTGTTAAAATAATGAGATATAGATGTTACATCACCACTAAACTCAAAAGCATAATAATTAGAGTATGGTAAATTTAATTCTTAATCTATATTCATACCTTAATCCCAAGAAAAAGAGAAAAATTGACTGGAGAAGAATCCAATATTTTAGACAATAAAGGGAGGAATAAGATAGTGTTTTTTTATGATACCATGAAAAAAAAAGTTCATAAATATTAATTCTAGCATGCTTGTTCTCGAAGAGAAAAAGAAAAAACAATTCTAGCATTATTCTCAGATTAAGTTTAAGAAAATGTATATCACTTATCTCAAAAATAAAAAATTTAAAACATATATCTACATCATTCACAATCTAGCAGTGGTCGGTCGGTCAATTCAACACTAAAGTCGTTATTAATTCTCTAAGATCTAGAGAATTTTGAATAAACCATTAAATAATTATCTCAATTAATTAACACTTATGACTATACACCATTTGGATGGTATTTTAATTGAACAGCATGTGTCATATGATAGATAAAAAATTTATTTGAATAACATCTAAAAAAAACACCAACAAGAGCATAGTTCAACTGGCATAAAGTTGTACTGATAATCACGAGATTTGTGGTTCGAATCCCCCCAACCCACATATTGTCCAAAAAAAAACAAATTGATATGTATTCTCGACTAAAAAGTTAGAGATTCAAATCTCTCCGCCAATAAATTCAAGAAAGAACCATTATTAAATTTTGTAAATAAAAAGATATGCTTAATTAAGTAAGTAGAGAGGAAAAAAAAAACTACACATTGCTATATATGCTTCCTTTTTTTGTGGTAAACTTCAAAAGACTTGTATTTTTGCAATAAATTTAAAACTGCCACATCATTTTAGTTTTGAGGGTAAATTTTGGTAGGTGTAGGAAAAAAGGTGAAAAAAGAAAATGGTTTTTGAAGGACAAAAAAGGGGGAGTGGGCATTTTGGGAAAAAAATAATGTAAGAAATGTGAGAGAGAAAGTAATGATGAGATTTCTGAAGGAAACGGTTAGAGTTTCGTCATGTTATTTAGAGAGGAGAGGCATGCGACCCACTGCAAACCAACTAAATGACAAACCCTAACTCTTATTGCTTCTTTTTTTAAATATATTTTTCATTCTGACGCATCTACCCCTCTCATTTCATCTTATTTTCCCTACCTACCAACCACTGATTTTTCTTTCTTTTTTTTATTTTTAAATAACTAAGAATTTCAGGGAATCAGCACAATTTCTACAGTCTCTGCACTTTGACGACCTTGACCACAATTTTTATCTGCTGATTGCTATCTCATTCAACTCAACAATGGACTCTCTTGATTTATCTCGTGGTCCCTCAACTTACCATAAAAACTATCCGGTGGTTTGTCGTATTTTTTAATAAATTATTTAGGCTACATTTGATAAAGATTTTATTTGTGTTTTTTTTTTTTTTTTGAAAAGTAAGCTCGTAAACACTATTTTCATTTATAAATTTATTAATTTTGTTAGCTACCTTTCTTCTATGTTTTTAAATACCAAACTAGGTTTTGAAAAAAAAAAAAGTTTTCAAAATTTTGTTTTTGTTTTTGGAGTTTGGCTAAGAATTCGAATGTTTCATCAGTAAGAAAAGTGAGAAAAAACAAACATAATTTTCAAAAACGAAAAATCAAATCGTTATCAAACGGAACCTCAATATATATAAAGATTTTTTTAGTTCAATAAGGTATGAAAAGTAGAGATTTAAACAAACATATCCCTTAACCAACATTTAATGTATAAAGTTGATTTAGATCTCTCTTTAGTTTATTTATTTATCTAAACAATAGATTTATATATATGACTAAGTATTTAAAATCATATACAGTCAATTAGGTGCAAAAATAAAATATGTAGAAGCTAGGAGATTAAAATAAATGGTTGGAAAAAACCCATTTAAAAAAATGTTCTTGTAGAAATGAGATAAAAATTCAAATTTGAATAAATTTTTTTAATTAATTGAACTTAAAATTGAAATGTAAAAGTATCAAGTCATCTTTATAAAAGCTTGTCTTCAATCAAATCTTACGTTAAAAGTGTTTTTTTTTTTTCCAATATTACCATTCAAGTCTAGATAAGGATTTCGAAGTTATAATATAACTCATAAGAAAATTGCCAATGTCTCGACGAGTTTAACCATGATCAAGTCGATAACGAAAATTATTCGAAAGATATTATTATCTTAACCAAATTGAACAAAACAAGTAATTTCAAAGAGAGTTTCCATTTGGGTGGTAAAAGAGCAGGTCCAATAATGGATATTGGCGTCCCAAAATGTAAGAGATCTCCATTGGAAGCATCCAAATCGCTCGTGACATTTTGCCTTTTTCTTTCCTTTGAACAATATATTTTGAAAAGCAATTTGTTTCTATAAACTAATATAAGAATTGGAATTCAAAAAAATCTCTTGGGTTTCTTTCTCTGTTTACCTTATATTATTAGATATATCTATCACTTACCTAATTCATCCAAGTTTCTCTCTCTATGTATTTTTATAATGTACTAGTTTCTGTGTAATTAATTAAATAAAATAACATTCTACTTGCATCATTAAATACAAAATTTCTGTTCATCTTATTAATTATTCAAACCTATTCGATTTGGTAGTTTGTTCTAGAAATAATAATGAATACAAAGATCATAATAATAATAAAATGATTAATGTTTTTGGATCGAATCTTAATAGAGATAAAGGATAAAATTTGATTAAGCTTGTGATTATTTATTTCAAGATTGTCTATATCTCTTACTAAATAAGAGGAAGAAAATGTGAAGAAGAAAAATGGTTAGATGATATTAGAATATATTCTTTCCTTCGAAAGTTTTCTATATATTGAGAGTTGAAAAAGGATAGGGATTTTTCAAAAAAAAAAAAAAAAGATTAAACTATATATTTGATTTATAGAGTACATGATAGACCCTTTTTTAAATATAATGCTTGAAGTTTGTTAGTATCAATATTTTATGTAAAATTATTGCATGGAGTTGGGGGATTCAAACCTACGATTTCTTAGGAAGTAAAGATCATGTCAAAACCATTATATCATGCTAGCTTATATTGGTTATATGAATGCAATAAAATAAGTAAAATGTTTAGTTTCATAGTTTGCTAACAAGAGTATAGCTCAACTATTATAAACCTTCTTAACTAAGAGATAAGATATTCAAATATTCCACACATCGTAAAAAAAAAATAGATTTTGGATAATTGTTTCAATTTTTTAATACAAGTTTTTTCTTAAACTCATTGATCTCAACAAAAATCTAACTATAACGTCACATTTATCAATAGGCCCCATCAATTTTGTGGGAGACATTTTTTTCTTTTTTAGGGTGAGGGGATTCGAACCTCTGACCTCATGGTCGAGGATACATGCCAATTACCGCAGCTAAGCTCGCTTTGGCAATTTTGTGGGAGACATTTGTTTTTATAATTCGTAGAATATATATTGAGGTTTTTTTTTTAATTTTTTTTTATTTTAATGATTCTTCAACCAAAAACCAAACAAAAAGTAAAAACTATTTGTAATATTTGTGCAAGCCCAAGATTTAATTCGATGAAAATTTGTCAATAAGAGTCCACTAGCATAAACTATTTACCTATGACTAAGAGGTCATGAGTTCGAATCTCCAAACTCCATATTGTTGAATTAAAAAAAAAAACGATGTAAAATTTAAGGTAAAAATTGACTCAACTTACTAAGGGTAGGGCAAAAACTATTTTTTTTTTTCTTTTAAAAAAAAAAAGAATTATTTTTGTTACCTATTTTGAAATCTTAGTCAAACTCTAAAATTTGAAAAAGTAACTTTTAAAAATTCTTTTTCTATATTTGAAATTGGATTAGAATTATTCATTCAAAATTGAAAAGCACTTTAGAGAGAAAAAACACAAAAAGTTATCACTAACACATTCTGCATTTTATAAGAAAATATATCTCAAGTCATGAATACATACGCTCCCTTTTTTTCTTTTTTCTTTTTTTTTTTTTTTCAGATGGACCAATAAAATAACCCCAAGAGGATTTGATTTTGCAATTCTTAAAAGGGCCGATTGCTTTTTCAAATGGAATATGTGTTTCTGGTTCTGTATTTACGAACGCAGAGCCAAGTTTTTTGTATTCTCTTTACCCTAACTTGGTATTCTCTCATCCATCATCTACATAAACCTCCTCTTCTCTTCCCCAACACTCTGTCCTCAAACCCCACTCTCTACAATTCCATCTCTCTCTCTCTCTCTCTCTGTTTTTCAATTCTCTCTCAGTTTGTTCTTTTTGTTCGTGTTCAATGGCAACAACTCTTGGTCTGTTATTCGTCATACCCATTTCATAAGAAACATCAAATGCTGTTTTTGTTTGTTTGATATTTCTTTTCTGAGATTTTGAAGGTGCCCATTTTCAAAGATCCTTCAATGGCGGATAGTTTTTACTGTACAGAGAATGCCAATACTTGTTTTGATGAATTTGATTGTAATGCCACAAATAATGAGTTTGAGCGATGCTCAATCTCTCTGCCCCACCGAAGAATCCGAGACCCGAATGTCGACTGTTTCGGATCCGGGAATTTGATGGGCTCTGTGATTGAGAATGAAGAGAGGATTAAGGGAATGGTTGAGAAAGAGATTGAGCATTTGCCTAGACATGATTATCTTAAGAGAATGCGCTGTGGGGATTTGGATTTGAAGTTTAGGAGAGAGGCTGTTGATTGGATTTGGAAGGTTGGTTTTTGTTTCAATCTTTAGCCTTTTTTTTACTCTGATGATAGAAATGCCTGGTTTTGGTTACCTTTTGCTCTTTTTGATAAGAAGTGTTTTGATTTTTCTAAGGTCTTTTCCATCAATGAAAGTTGTGTTCTTATCAAAAACAGGAATTTGGTCTCCATAAGCTTTTTTAACTACCCACCTTCTAATTAATCTTCATTCTTCTTTTTGTTTGGTTTGATTTCTCATAATGATGGTGTCTGTTTTTGCTTTTCTCTTGCCAATTTCAACAGTTTATGGCCCCCCAGTACTTGCAATTCCATTTCTAAGGCTTTAAGAATCAGTTCAATCTTGTTAATTTGATTCAATGTCATGTGATGAACAGGCTCATGCCCATTACAGCTTTGGACCTTTGAGTCTTTGTCTATCTATGAACTACTTGGACCGTTTCCTCTCAGTATATCACATGCCTGTAAGTTCCAAAAATCAAACTCAGATTTCTTTTTCTCTTTCCATTTCTTTTGTCATGTTTTGAAAATTTTCTGATCTGTTTTCTTTAGATGGATAAAAGCTGGACTGTGCAGCTGCTGTCAGTAGCTTGTGTGTCTCTAGCAGCAAAGATGGAGGAGACAGAAGTGCCTCTTCCCATAGATTTACAGGTCAAATGAATTTGAAATTTTTTTTTCTCTGGTTAAGGGCCTAGCTTCTTCAATCTTTCTGTTTCATTGATGGATTTCAATTTTGAACTACAGGTTGAGGAACCCAAATTTGTGTTTGAAGCAAAAACCATACAAAGAATGGAGCTTCTGGTTCTAAGCAGGTTGAAATGGAAGATGCAAGCCATAACTCCATTTTCTTTCATTGATTATTTCCTCAGTAAGATCACTGTTGAGCAGCACGTACCGAGCCTATCCTTTTCAAAATCTGCACAACTCATTCTGAGCACAATTAAAGGTGTTTTAAGCCTTTTCTTTCTATTTACTGCCTGAAAAATTCTGTTTCACTCGCCAGAAATTAATGTGTTTGATACAGTTTTGTGGTTGGGAAATTAAATGCATGCAGGCATTGACTTCTTGGAATTCAAGCCCTCTGAAATTGCTTTGGCTGTGGCAATTTCCATTTCAGGAGAATTGCAAGAACCAGACATGAATAAAGCAATCCTTTCTTTTCCATATATGGAGAAAGTAATACAAAAAGAACTTGCTTTTAACTATTTTTCTTTAAAAAAAAAAAAAAAAAAAAAAGACATCTTTGTTTGTTGGGGAGCTTTATTTTAAACATTTGCTTTGTGGGTTGGTTCTGCAGGAGAGAGTGATGAATTGTGTTGAACTGATCAGAGATTTGTCATTGATTAATAATGTTTATGGAAATGCATTGGTTGGTAATGGTGGGGGCTCAGTTCCTCAGAGCCCTGTTGGAGTGTTGGATGCAGCTTGTTTGAGTTACAAAACAGAAGAATTAACTGCAGGGTCATGTGGTAATTCTTCTTCTTCTTCTTCTCATGACAGTCCAGACAGTAAGAGGAGGAGACAAGACAGACCATCATCAAAACATGATTCAAGTCCATCCAGTCCTGTCAAATGAAAGAAAACACAAAAAAATAGAGAGAGAAAAAAAGAAAATAGGGAGAGTGAGAGAAGAGGGTGAATAAAATTTAGGTAAGTGGATACATCAGAGTGTCATTAGTTAGAGTTTTTACTGAAAATGAAAAGAACGAAAAAAAAAAAGTTTTCAAATTTAAAGCTTGAAATTTTCCACAATGTTTCATATTATCACAACTTTGAGAGAGATAGATAAGAGAGAGAGAGAGGGAGAGAGGGGAAAAAAAAGCACAGCAAAAAGCAGAAAACTGTTGCTCCAACCCAAATTCACTTTTGTAAACAGAATTTACTGTAAAAGAAGGAACCAGTTTTCGAAGAAGCAGAGGAAGAATATGAAAGAGAGGAGAAGTGCTGTGGTGTGTGTGTTTTTGCAGTGAGCTTTTTTATTTTATTTTGTATTTTTATTTTTAGGGCTTAAATAATTGAGTTATTGTATGGCAGTGTGGTGGAAGGGGGAGGAGAGCAGAGCAGAACAGAGCAGTGGAATTATATGTGTTTGTTTTTGGGGATTGAGAAAGAGGGCCCACTTGGTCAAAGCCCTCTGTGTTTGACTGTATGACCAGTCAACATCTGGGATGGATGGATTGCTCTGTAAAAACCAACTCTGTATGTATATAATGATGATTCAAAAACAAAGAAAAAAAAAAGTGGTTTCTGATGTTTAGTTTTGAAAAAAAAAACATTGGAAATATTGCTCATTGCACTGATTTTTATTTTCTCTCTGGTTTCTTTTTTCCTCTGTTTTCTCTCTCTCTCTTCTTCTAACTGCACAAAAACAGAGAGAGGTTCAGATTTCAGCTGCCATTGCCATTTCTGAGGGCAACCCATGAATTGTTTTAGAACTTTTAATTAAGTCCTCTGTGCATTTCACTCACTAACTCTTGTGGAGCAGGCTTTGCCTTGCCCATGGTTGTCACTGACAAGCACCCACTCAAAAACATTGGCTTTGCAACAGACATTAAAGAACAATAAAGTTACCTTAAACGACAGCTAAGCATGGTCAGTCAAGTCTCAAATGTTGTAAGTATCCACTTGAATTCACACGTCCTTTCGAATATTTCTGTTTCTCTCAAATAATTCAAATCCCATTCCTTACACACATATGATAATTAATACGAGGTTAAATTTCTTTTTTTTTTTTTAATCACTATATTTTACCCTTGTGTCAATTAGGTCCCTATGTTTTTTAAAATATAGGGGCAAGGGCAACATTAGAATATACTGATCGCTTTAGAGGAAGAACACATTTGTTTAATCCTATCATTAACAAATAATTTCAGCTAAGAATAAAGATATATTCTCTTCTGATTGGTGCTGTTCTTGTGCGAATTGGGAAAAGTTTAGGAAGTAAAGTGGGGGGTTTGTTTTGAATTTTCTGTGCAGATTTAATGAATGATTCCTCTTTTTTTTTTTTTTTTTTCCATAAAGTTGAAAGGAAAGGCCATCTTGTACTTAATTTGAACTTATTTAGTTGTGTCCCAATGTCACGTGATATTGCAGGAGGTCCAAGATAGATTTGACCACCATTATAAATTTGTTACTGTTTAGATTAAATAAAAGTTTTAGAAAAAAAAAATCCTTTCTATATAACATGTACAGCTTTTATGAAGCTTAGCTAACATATATCCATTTGGTACTTGTCAAAATGACTCTAAAATCAAATCAAGTGGTTGATGACAATATGAATAATGCACATTTCTATCAATAATTGTTAACATCCCTATTGAATAAAGGTAGGCATAATGGATTTAAAGTGAATTCGAGCCTAGTTTAATAGAAACAACATATGACACTTTGATCTCCTACTTTGCAATCATTGATGTGAGTTTCTTTTATTTCAAACTTGTGGATTTGAGAGATTCGAAATTCTGATCTTTTAGTCAATTATATATTTTCTTAACCAATTGTGATACACATTGTGAGAGCTTTGAGAAATTGCTGGTTACGTAAAACAAAAGGAGTTAAGAGAAGTATAAATATGGGTTGATTATGTGTAATAATATGAGTAAAATGTGAAAGCATGCATTAAGAAACTGAATTAGAGTTAGAGGAGAGATTAGAAGAGCAGAAGAGACGAAGCTACGGTTCGAGCACTTAATTATATAAAAACAGAAAAACGAAACTGATGCATTAATTGTGTTTCTCTCACTAAGAACTGAGAGGGTCCAGTCCAGATGGGGGCAAAGATTAAATGTGAGTGCTACTGTAAAACCTGCCTTAAGTTGGTGGAGATTCCACTGTGTCAAAATTAATGCTTTTATTTGCTTCTGCTTCTCTGCCTAACAAAAATAAGTGCTTTCTTTCTTTCTCTCTTTCTCTCTCTCTCTTTGCATGAAGAATTTCCTTTTAGTTCAACATGGTCAGTTGCACAGCACGTGAGACTCCCATAAAATACTCGTTATATTCTTCAGCTTTTTAGAAAGAGAAACAGAGACAGCGAGTTTCAACTTTGAACTTTGAACTTTGAATTTTGAAGCTGGGTGGTTAAGAACTGAATCTTGGAGCTTGAAAAGGCAGAAGAAACAAAATGCAACTGTCCAATATTAATTCTTGTTTCTTTCTCAAAATTAAGACCATCCCTTCTCTCTTAGTCTTAAGTTTGCAGTTGCCTCAAAGCTCAGCCAGAAAGCATAAGGAATATTATTGCTTGTCCTTGAAATTCAAACCCACTAATTAATGTATTTTCCCATTCTAATTATTCCCTCTCTCTCTCTGTCTCTTCTGCACATGTTCAGAAGAGACCAGATTAATTCACTGTCAATTTCCTTCATTTTCTGATTCCATCCATTTAGTAACATATTATTTACTTACATATTGGGTTAAATGTTGTTAAAAGATTGTAAGGTTGGCGAAATAGTGTTTAACCTCGTACATCACAGCAGTAAAAATGGAGAAAAAGCACAGTATTATTTATATTATACGGTTTAAACGAGCTTGTCCTATTTTTTGGCTGTTTGATATATACGTACTTTGAAAAGGACGCAACCGGGCTGGTGCAATTGGAATTGAATTGGGCTTCTTCTGGCTGATCATCTCTTCTCTAGGTTCTTTGCCTAACATGGGCCGACAGAGATCGATGTTTTTTGGCCCAACCTTAAATTTCCCAATCATCTTTCCAACACTGAAATCAATTAAACTTCACTAATAATTAATTTGTCAACCACATCTCTTTACCAGTGCAATAATTCATCTTATATTGATGGTAACGTTTCCACACCATTCAATTTTGTTATTAAAAAAGAAAGGCCAATTCCTTTGGGGGTTTCCCAATTAGAGTGAAGAAGACAAAATAATAAAAGAAATGGTCAATTATTTATAAAGAGACCAAGCCCT
This sequence comes from Luffa aegyptiaca, assembly GCA_017139565.1. Taxonomy (NCBI): domain Eukaryota; kingdom Viridiplantae; phylum Streptophyta; class Magnoliopsida; order Cucurbitales; family Cucurbitaceae; genus Luffa; species Luffa aegyptiaca. The sequence goes on from CM029398.1 coordinate 48,680,174, forward strand.
CCTATATTGAAAGTCCACATCAAGCATGTGGAGTGGAGGGAATGGAAGGGAAGGGTAAGCTATAAAATTGAAATGGATTGTGCTTAAAGGACAACCCAAAAAGAACAGCTAAAACTGAGGCCCTCCATGTAATCTCTTGCACGTAAAGCACTTTTCCCACCATGTCTTCGACCATTGTCCTTATGTAAATGTAATGGAAAATTACAGGCAGTAACTGCCGACACACACACAGAGATTATTTATAAACTAAAGCCCCCAACTAAAATAACCTCCACAATCCAAACAAATCTAATCCAGTAGTACTGTCCCACTCCCCATTCCACACCAGTCCCAATCACTCTTCCAGCTCTTTAAAACACACATTTTCCTCAGACATCATCAGTATCCTCGAAACCCATAAAGCCTTCAGGATGGACCATCTCCAGAATTGCTTCCACCCCAACATCCTAGGTTTCATTCACTTTTTTAAAAATATATATATTTTTTATTTTTTAAATTACTTTCTTTTGGGTGATGTTTTGTTAATCACTTGAAAAGATGCTGGCTATTCGTTTAGTTTATTATTTATGTTTTGTGATCATTTACGATCCAGCTAGTTGAGTAATTAACTTCCTAATTTTATTAATTTTATTTTTCTTATCTTTTCTTTCGTTTTTAGGGTTGGCTAATATGTCACTGTTGCCACCGACTGGGTCTCCTCATAATGATCATGCAAAAGTGGTACGTAACATGTTTTTATTTGGTTCGGTCCGAACGTAAACCTCTTAATTTGTTCGTTTGGCTTTTTTTTTCTTCTAATCTTTACTTGGCTATGTTCTTAATTAATCAACTTTCAAATTTGGGCGTGTTGAATACGAAATAAACCTTTAATCGATGATAAGCAATGATTTGAGAGCTAAATGAATTATTTCCAATATACATATACATATAAATAATGATGATTCACAAAATATTTAAAAGATATAAATTCTTTTCGTTATTGTGCATTAAAACATTAACGTTATGTATATTTCAATTGTTGGGACATTATCGATATCAACATAACTTAGCGATTAAGACATATTTTTTTCTTTTTTTTTTTTTTAAGAAAGAAAAAGCAGAATAAAGTATTAATAATCTTTAGTGGTTTCGAATAAAAAACGCCAAACAAAAAAAACGCTTTCACGTACTAAATTCAATGATAATGATTTTTGTAATCCAACTGCATGTAAGGTGTGATAATTCGCCTTGTTTGGATTGGATAATGATATTTTTAATATTTAGTTTGGATGAAATGGGTAATGAATTTAATTTGAATAGATAAAAGTGGAGGAGAAGGGTTTAAAGCATGCAATTTCAGAAGAAGAGATGAAGATCCGGCGAGAAATTGAGAAAGAGATAGAGAGAGATTTGGAGGAAGAGATCAAGGGAGGGATATACCAACAGGCTCTCCGGCTGCACCGCCTTTACCAGAACCGGAGAAAACCCGGCGATATTAAGCCGCTGGACAAAACGAACAAGGAGCTTTTGGAGGTAAATATCAGTATCAAAATGCAAGGAGGAACCAAGATGGAAATAAAAGAGACCAAGAAAGAGGCCCCGCCGCCGGAGATTTTCCGGCCGAGGACTTCCCGGTCCGACACTGCTGCTCGGACAGTTCCGGAGATGAAAAGGTTGGATTGGGTGAAGTCTCTTCGGTCGAGTGCAGCGCCGCAGCCGGTTGCCGGGAAAAACGTCGGCTTTTATCGGAATAAAATGCCGGCGGTGCCGCTTCATTATCAATGTCGCTGCCATACACCAAATTATTCGTTTAAAAGAACTTGAAAATATATTTATTTGGATGTTGTGCTGGCCATGCAGCGTTTCTTTTACTTTCTTTTGGTCTTCTTTGTTGGTGGGTGTGTGTTAATAACCCGACATGTCGTTCTGAAATGTAAGGTCGAGGTGGTGGTTTTCGGAAATAATGGAAACATTTTTGTATATTTGAAAGTATTGAGTTATGTATAATGTATAAGCGCCATAGCGAGCATAGCTCAGTGGTAATTGGCATGTATCCTCGATCATGAGGTCAGAGGTTCGAATCCCCCTACCCCAAATGTTGATGTACTAAAAAAAATAATAATAATAACATATAAGCTAAGTTATTTCTCTTTATGAAATTTATAAATCTATTGGCAAATTTTAACATAACCAATTGTCGTGCATTATATTGAGGTATCTGTATCCCAACTAAATTGATGTGATAATATGTAGTTAGAAGCAATAACATCGGGTTAAAGAATAAATTACGACTCTTTTTTTTAAGATCAATAACATATTTGAGGTGGAAGATAACCTTTGACTTATTGGTCTAGAGTACATGTCAGAGCTATGCTCACTTTGACCATATTGAAGTTGTCTTAATCTAATATATATGTTTTGAAAAATAAAAAAAAATAAAAAAATAAAATGAGAAGGCCAATGTATATAATTTTTTTCAAGAAATTGCCCTCCCCCCGCCCCTTTGTATTGATTTACCTGTTGTTTCATGGTAATACTCTGTGCATGTGTTTGATAATTTTTATTTAAAAAAACATGGATATTATTAAGTATTTGCTCCAAAAGTGGAGGAAGCCTCGAAAATTTCATTGATAAAAGTAGGATTTCGTAGTATAAGTTTATCATTTTGGCCCTCTGCTTATATTATATTAGTTGTTTGGTTTTGTCTATAAAGTTTGAGATATTCTCTCTAATATTTATAAGATTGAAATTTGCAAGTCTCTTTAGACCGAAAAGAAGTAAAGTGTTGGCCCTCCAAGATATAGGGAAAATCAAATAAAATATATAGCTATGGATAAAAAGAGCTCTACAAAGAAAGCTATAGACAAAAGTGGGGACTTCAACACTCAAAAAACCACCCTATTGTTCTTTTGTTAAAATGTACTACACTCTAATTTTTCTTATTTTATTTATAATTTACATTGCTTTACTTTCCATTGATTTCCTCCACGTATTTGTTTATTATTCTATCTTAGGAATATTTTGCTTAGATGTGTATAAATCGAATCCCTCTCCCAATTACTATATGTCTTTTCTATTCCTTACCAATATTTTCTGTTTTAATTTTAAAAAATAACAGCCAAACTTGATTGGCACAAGTTAATATGTTGAAGATGTTCTAAACAAAATTTCTGTGATAATGGACTTTCTTATTCTTACACAATGGTATTGTTGATGGTCAAATTTGGTTAGGGAGAATGCACCTGACATTCTCGTACCACCAACGGTAAATTTGTTTAAGAGAGGAGAAAACGTGGCATGCAAAATAGTAAACCTGCACACCGGTGTGATTCTTGCCACACCACCTCCGATGCTTAAGTCAGAAAGCTGAAGGAGGAGAGCAAAAGAGCAAAGTAAGAGGAAAGAGTTCAGGGATCCCCATCTTTAGTGATGAATAAGGGTTTAAATACATGTTCCTCCTCTAGGATTTTTAGGCGTTCGGAGGCTATTTAGACTGAACCAGGTGAAACCGGGACAGCCAGAGGCACTAGGGATCGAACGGAGGGAAGGGAACTCGACCTACACGAGTGGGCCAAGCACAGGATTAGGCCGAGACGGCCCAATCCCTTCGACTTGCTCTCCTCTAGAGTCTGCTTCATGGTCAAGCTTTCGTGTTGGTGCTACGTTGTCCTGCTTAGTCTTTAGATTCTGGAGTGGTCCAGAATCACCCACAAACAGGTATAATATTATTCACTTTGAACATAAACCTTAAAAGTTAAAACTTGATTGTTCATATAAATGGTGGTGGTTGTTTTTATTTATTTACTTATAATGCTACCTTGTCTAACCAATGTGACCTAAAATTTAGTAATTGGAAAAGAGTTACCAAGTTGAAGGTTGAAAAGTAGCATGACAAATGCAAAGAAAGAAAGAGGAATAATAATGATTGGGCCTACTGCCGACATGGAGAAGAAAAAGGCCCAAAATGAAGAAGTAGGCCCATGGTGATGAAAACTATTGGGAATTTGGAACATATCTAAATCTATCTATATTGCTTTCTCTCTCTTCATCTATGAGCGAATCACAGGTCTGCCCCCACCCCACCGCCACCTGGTACACGTACACCCACTTTTTTATTTCAAAAATATATAATATATATACATAATTATTATAATTATGAGATGTGGAAGTTTTTCTTTTATTTAAAAAGAAAAAGAGAAAAGAAATGAAACCCCAGATTGGCAGAGGTCAGGCAATCTAATAAAATGGGCCAGGCAGAGATTCAGCCGAAGTTGGGCCACTGAAACGTCTTAATCAATCCACCTTAAAAGAAGCATCCAACCTCCCTAATCTAATCTTAATCTCCCATTCTTCATTCACATTATCAACAACTTATCAATTTATTTTGGGGTGGTTGCAACAATAGCAAAAGGGGAGTTTCTATTTGCAAACGTGTCTCCACTTTTTGAGGTTTGCAATTATGGCAAAAAAATTCAGCCCAACCCAAAACGTGAATAGAAAAAGTCAAAAATACCCTTTCCAAAATTTTCCCGTGTTTTACTGTTATGAAGTATATGATATACTACTGATATACCTAAAATGAAATACATCAAATATACTGTTGATATACTACTGATATACTTAAAATGAATTATATATGATATACAACCGATATACTCTACTATGGTATATTAGTGGAATAATATTCCTAATATGAAATATATTAATAGTATATCGTTATTTTATAATCAGTATATCAGATATACCTAAATTGAAATACATATAGTACTAATATACTCTGATATATCAGTGAAATGTTATTCCTAATATGAATTATATATCAACAATATATCGGCAGTTCATATTCAATATAAGAAATATACTTAAAATAAAGTATGTCACTAATAATTAAAAATATATATTAATGATTTTTTTTTTAAAAAAATAAAGTCTATCATTGATATATATTTAGTCAGTCATAATCAAGTATATCAATGTTATTAATTATTTGAGTAGTATAACAAAAGAGGTATATCGATGGTATATCAATGTTCATAACAAGTATATAAGACAAACATTTTATGTTATAAAAACAAACATTTCGTTTAAAATACGTAAATAACACAACGCAATTCAATAAAGAGAAAATGAAACATAACAAATATAAGTAAAGAAAAGTAACATTTCATATATCAGATATATCATTCTTATATCAGTACTCAGGTATATCATAGGTTACATTTATCAAATCAAGTATATATTAGATATATAATTGTATTCATTTGAGTATATCAAATTTGGCATATCAATTAACTGATATACTTTATATTTCGTATATCAATAAATATAAAGTATATCGTCTGATATACTACTAATATATCAGTTGATATACCAACAAGGGTAAAACTGGAATAATAAAAAAAGAAAAAATCAGATTTTAAAATTTTTGCTATATTTGCAAATCTAAAAAAGCATAGCTAAATTTGCAAATTTCCTAATATTTTTTGCTACCCATTACAATTTCCCATTTATTTTCTCCATCTATATCTTTCATCTCACTCACATTAATATTTCCACTATCTTATAGCTACCAAGAAATTCAACATAGCCAATATATAGATGTTCCCTAATCTCAAATTTCCCCCATTTTTAGATGTTATATGTCTCCTAATTGTTTTTTTTTTAAAAAAATTTATTTCCATTTAAAAAATGTGGGATTTGAGGACTATCATGTTTGAGAGTTTGTCAAATGACAACCGTACCTTTACAAATTGAGTTCTATAACATCAGGTTTTAGAGTATACGTTTTTGTCAATATGAGTATAACTCAACTAGCATAAAGCATATATATCACCGACTAAGAGTAAAGAAATTTTCGAGTTTTCTTCTTCACTACTCTTATTTTTATTTTTTTCCTTTCCTTATGCTTATCAAATGATTCCAAATTTATTGCGAACTTCTTTCTGAGTTGGTGAACATTTAATATTGAATATGCTTATCCTACTTATTTTCCACCATTTTTACTTACTATATTGGAAAATTTTCTTTAAAACAATTTTTTTTTTTGGATGATTTGCTTTCTGAAAAATTTAAAAAAATTAAAGAGCTATTTCATTTAATTAGCATAAAGTTACATATAAAATAAAATCTAAGGCATCATTAGAATAACCTACACTATATATACTACATTTTCATGAGCAACTCTTACAAAACAAATATAGTTATCAAACATTAAAAACCCTCTATACAATTTCTTTTTTCAATGAAAATAAACACACAAGTTATTGATTAGAAAGCATTTAGACATAAAACAAACATTATAGATTTTCAGCCTTTGAAATTTGAGCCCTTTAAGGTGAATTTCATATTTGAAGAACCATATGTGTCCTTTAATTTAAGAGACAAAAAGGTAAGAGGACATAGTTGAAGATGGACAAAGCAATTCCCACCTTATATCTTTGGAACCTCCTTTTGGCCATTGTCAGAGATAAATAGAGAAGACTTCACCCCATCATGCCATCACTTTACCTTTGAGTTCATAAAGTAAAATTCATATTTAGAATCGAAACCTTAAAATTGAATCTCGCTCTCCCTCTCCATTCAAATACCCTCGCAAAGATTAACATTGTTAATCAAACAATTTATTACATACATTTGACTTAAAGGACTTAACAAACATATATGATTATTTGAGCAAAAAGTTAAAGCTTGTTAATTGGTATTTTCAAATTCACTCATTCAAATAAGCTCAATGAACTTCTCTACTAGTTTGGTTTTAATTTAAACTTAGTGAAAACGTGGAATATAATTTTAATTTTCATTAAATCTCTTGTTAATTACATGGTGTTCATGTAGTTGAAAAAGAAAAAGGAGGGGAAAGCCAAGAATGCGCATGTTGGAATAATGGTTTTAGAGAGCTGAAAAAAGGCTGAAAAAACCGTCACTTCTCACTTCTGTGAGCTGAAATGAGCTGCTTTAAACTCCTCGAATGATGAATAAAGACAGAGCTATCCACTAAAAGTAAAGGAGCTTGCTTGATGGGTATGATTATCATTAACAAACAAAAACACACACTCTCATCGCCTCATTTCTCATATATTTATATATATATATATATATATATATATATATATATATGTCTATATTTATTTATATCTTTGACTTTGACCAGACATAAATACTTCTTCTCCCCCATTGCTTTCCTGCATGCAGGTTTTGGTTGGTCATTTCTAATGGACCACACATTTTCAACATGCTGCTTTCTTTTGATAAAACAGCAAACTCATGTCAGTTTTACCACCTTTCTACTCCAAAAACCACTAAAAAACAACCTTGTTTCCTTAATTGCTGCTATGTTTGAAGCAACAAATTTGCACAAACATGTAAATGGTTCGAATTTTGCAATTAATGTAAGACTCCTATCCTTGACTGACCTAAGATAAATAATTGGACTGTCATTCATCTCGTGGTTAGAAAAGAATTAGCTATTCTACATGAAGATTGCATTGGATAAATTATTCTTCTTCATCATCCAAAACTTAAACCTAATCGCATTGGGGTCAGATAATTGTCAACCTTTTTCTTTCTTGTTGTTTCAATGTACTTCTCTTTACTAATTAAAATTAGGTTGGAATTAGAGAAGGGTGAAGTCCTAATTAAAAAGGTTTTAGAGAAAAAGAAAAAAAAAAGAATTGAACTCAAGGGCCTATAGATAGGGGGAATTTCAGATGAAACAGATGGATGAAGAAACCAAAGAATCTTGATGATGAGATTCTATGCCAAGGATGAACTAACAAGTCACAGACAAAAGCTGAACGTCCCTTCTATCAAAAAAATTATTTTTTTCCCTTCTTTCTTTGAAACAGAAAGACAAAGGAATGGCGAAAAACCAAAGGGTTTAAAAAGAAAAGGAAAAAAAAAATGTTGCAGCTTGGAGTGCCCACATGTTCCCTTGGAGAATAGATGAAAACGAAAAGGAAAGAACACGAATAAAAGTTGAGACCAAAACATTGGATCTATCGACCAATAATATCCAACAGATCAGACCAACAATACCCCATATATGTTCGATCCCAAAAACTCTCCCCTCTCATGTTTCTGCAGAAAATGAATAATCTCTCTTTCCCAAAACCCATAAAATAATCGACACAAGAGATTAATGATTAGAGGAAGCAATGTAATAGCATATTACCCATATGGATAATGCAAGAAAAGGGATATTAGATCAGAGAACAAGAGAAAGGAAAAGTAATAAAGGACATAAATCTGTTGCATTGATGACTTGTGGAAGTGTAAATGAAATTAGATGGCAGTTGGGTGTGAGAAAGAACAAAACTTGAGAAGAGAAGTTGCAGATAATATCCCATGGCTACGGCCTAGCATTTTCAGCTTCCATTAATTGATCTTTGCGACTGAAAGAGAGAGAGTTGTGGAAGAAAACAAGGATATAAATGGCAAAAATTAAACATAAAACAACAACTGGAGGTAAGGCAGGCAAGAACATTCTTGAACATTGAATAAAATTCGCACGTAGTAAAAGAAAAGTGTGTGAGAGTGAGAAAAAGAAATCCGATTTTGGTTATAGCAGCATTTAGCAGCCACATATGAATGAATGTGGTCTAAAACGGAAAAAATGTAGGTTCATACACGTTGGTGTTAGTCCGAAATCCCGTTCTGTCGTCTTTTCTTAGATTCCACGAAAGAGAAAAAGAAAGTCAACTTCTTCAAAGAGAGAAGAAACAAAGAAAGAAGTTTAATTGATTAATTAATTAAAACACCATATATAGGCTAGCTTAATATGAAAAGAAGCCCCTGAAATGCAAAAATTAAAAATGAACTCACATTAATATAAATTAAGCCTATTAATAATAAGTGGATATAGTAGATATATCCATATTCCAATTAATTAACATTTAACACAACCCAAAAAAGAAAAGAGATGAAGAAGAAGAAGAAGAAGAAGGTAGAGAATGAGGATGAGGATGATGAAACCCTAAATCTAAAAATCCCGGAAAATAGAGAGAAGAAGGGAGCTCTTGAGAGAAGTTGAGGTTAACATTTAACAATGAAGTTATGTTTTTTTTGGTTGTTTTTTGTTTTTTTTTTTTTTTTTGGTTCTGATTCTAGGGTTTCTTACCAAGAGTGTGCTTGTTATTATGCATCCACACCTTAAGCACGTGCCGCTTGACTCCGGTGTCGTTACAGAACTGCTGCACCACCGCCTCGTCGTGTTTTTGAATCCTCCAACCCAATGTCTCCGCCAGCCCCAGCATTCTGTCCTTTTGTTCTTGCGTGAACTTCGTTCTAAATCTCTTCTTCCCTAAGCTGCTACTCCCTCCCCCGCCGCCGCCTCCGCCGCTGGGGTTCGACATGTCCTCCTGGTCCTCCCTGCTGTGGGTGCCGCCGCCGGAGGTCGAGGGGAGAGCCAGTGGCCTGTGGTGCGGCGCCACGTGGAGGTACCCAGCTGGAGTCCGGTAGTAAGGGGAGAACTGACCCGGGTGGGGTAATAAAAATGGCTCTCCGATTCCGAGCCCGACGCCGACGGCGGCGGCGTTGAGGCTGTCGGTCTCCTTGCGGTGGAAGTTGCGGTGGCAGTTGCAGGCGGCGCATTTGAGAGCGTCGAGAGTGCCTTCAGCACCAGCGGCTAGAAATTCGCCGCAGCCGTCAAGGGCGTGACCTCCAATGCCAACGGCGTGATTCTTCAAGCACTCTCTGTACTTGGGTTTCCTCTGTCCAGCCGAAATCACTTGGTCCGTACTACTCGGGATTTTGACCCGGCCGCCTGAGTTACCCAACGAGTCGTAACTCGCCGCCGCCATCTCCATCTCCTCGTCGTGCTCCTCTTGATCTTCGAAATCCATCGCGTAATCGAACCCCCACAAAAGCAAAATTCCAAAGCCCAATTCAGAAAAAGGTAATTTTTTTTTTTTAAAAAAATGGTAAAGAGTGAAGGAGGGATTTCAATTTCAGAGAAGAAGAAGAAGAAGAAGAAGAAGAAGAAGAAGAAGAAGAAGAAGAAGAAGAAGAAGATAAGAGGAGTGAGAGAATGTGGCCATCAATTTTCCACTCTGCAAAAAAAAGCTGTCCTTCTTCACAGGCCTTCATATACTTTGCCGTTTCTTAGTCCCAACCAAATAACGCTCCCGTACCCCCTGCCATTTTCACCGGCTTTACCCGGTTAACCCCCCGCTAATTTTTTTTTTTTTTTAATTACCGTGCAGTAAAAGTAAGAAAAAAAAAAGAATGGCAGAATTATGGAAGGAAGAAAGAGGAAAGTGAGGCCCACGCGCTGTAACTCAAAACGCCAAAAAACGACACAGAAATGGTGCAGGCCATTGTGTGGTGTTGTGGTGTCTTAGCACGCATTCCCGTACCTGAAACGGACTGACGAGAGGTGGGACCGTCTCTGAAGCTCAGCGATGGCGCGTGGGGTGGCGCGTGGGTTAATGTCTTGATTGATGGCAAACAAAGATAGAGAAGTAGAGAGTGCGTGTGTGTGGGTGTTTGTAGACAAGGACACGGAATTACGTAGGAAAAAATAAATTGTCGGCATTTAAGGCAGCTGCCTACGTGCGATAATCTCCGACATGGGTGACGCGCTCTTGGCGTCAACATGCATTAAATACTACGGCCGTGTCCCCAATCCAGAGTTTAAGCCAAGGGCACACATAACCTCTGCCCTTGTTTCTATCACACTTTCTTCAGTGGCGCGTCTTCCCTACTCGCTCCACAACACAAGAAAACGGTGCTCTGATGTGTGGCAGAGGTGTCACAATCTTACCAACCAAACCCACTCACTTTGCTGTCCTACAAACGAAATATTTTTTTAATTATTTATTAAATCACACATAATAAATCCCACGAATGGAACTTTTTTTGCAATTATTTCCACTAATATCATAATATTATCACAGTATCAAATCAACAAATATTATGTGTGTTTTAATATTCCTTCACAATTCTTAAATTTCACTTTCTTTTGACTCATTCCATCCCCACATTTCTTATTTATTTACCTTTGATTGTGATTTACTTTGAACACTACTGATATGTTAAAATTATTGATATGTAATTTCTTCTCTAAAATATACAACTAGGAAATGTTGAACACATGGATGAAACTTTAAATTAGTTTTTGCTAGTCTACTCATTTAGATGTAAATTTAATGAAAAAATTATAATAATTTTCTACTATAATTGTTGGATTACGACCAGAATTCATATCGACTAGAAAAGAAAAAGATCATGGATCCATAAGTGACTCCAAATACCATACTATTATGGAGGGATTGTCCCCTAACAAATGACTAATTACCTAAAATATTTTATGATAATTAAATAAAGTTATGGTTTTGGACCTAACTAAATACCTAAATATAGGATTATGACTCAAAGGGGGCATTACAAATGCAGCTCTTCACCACTGCACTTAAGACAAGAATGTTTGTGAGTATGTATATATCAATTCAATTCATGCTACACTTTAATTTGACTAAAATTTGCAAGCATGTCTTTGTCTCGTGATAGTTATATCAACTCAAATTGCACATTTTATCAAAAAAAAAAAAAAAAAAAAAAAAATTGCACATATATGCATATATTATCCATATGAATATTAGATTTTAAAAAATAGGAACGCTAGATTTTTGGGGCAGTTGCAAGAATAGCAAAAAATAATATGGAATTTGCAACCATGTCATCAGTTTTTTAATGTTGCAAATATAGCAAAAAAATGTGGGTCCGCCTAAACATTAAAGTTGAAAAGTCAAAAAAACCCCTAAAACACGCTGGAAGTTTAAAAAGTATATCAATTGTGTTATTGATATACTGTATATCAGGTACATCATTAATTTATTTAGTGTACTGATATACTAGATATTGGGTATATCAATCAACTGATATACTAAATATATAGTATATCAGATGTATATTTTGTGAATATAATATACTTCATTTATGAAGTATACACATGAACTTTCATTAGTTTAGATATCTTTGATATACTTCATCAATAAAGAATTAGATATATTAGCTTTATTTTGGGACAATATGTGTGGTAGGAGATTTAAACCTCTAACCTTTTGGTTGAATGTGTATATCTTATGCTAGTTGAGCTATGCTCATGTTGGCAAATATGACATCAATATACTATACATCATCTTAATAATATACTACTGATACAATATTGATATACTTTAAATTACATTTTTAGTGTTTTTCAAAAAAAAAAAAAAAAAAAAAAATTACATTTTTAGTGAGTACTAATACACTAATGATATACTTAAAATTGCATCTTATTGATATACTTATAAAAAATTTTGCATTCCACGACCTTCATAATACACCAACAATTAAAAATATATATCAGTGATTTTTTTCAATAACAAGTCTATCATTGATGTATTTAGCTACTCATAATCAGGTATATCAATGTTATTAATTATTTGAGTAGTATAAAAATGAGATAAGTTCAAAAAGAAAAAAAAAAGGTATATCAATGGTATATCAACATTCATAACAGGTATAGAAGACAAACATTTCATTTAAAAGATGTAAATAACACAACATAATTCAATAAAGAGAAAATAAAACATAACAAATATAAGTAAAGAGAGTAACATATCAAGTATATCATTGATATATCAACATTTAATCAGGTATATCAAATGTTATGCTTATCAAATCAAGTATATATTAGGTATATCATTGTATTCATTCGAGTATATCAAATTTGGTATATCAGTTAACTGATATACTTTATATTTCGTATATTAGTAAATATAAAGTATATCAGATATACTACATATATACCTGTTGATATACCAAGGGTAAAACTGGAATAATAAAAAAAACGGAAATCAGATTTTTAAAATTTTGCTATGTTTGCAAATCTAAAAAATCATAGCTAGATTTGCAAATATCCTAATATTTTTTGCTACCCATTGCAATTTCCCTAGATTTTTTTCACTAACAATTTTGCCAAATAAGTTATCTACATCGAATTTTATATACTACATACATACATATATACATACATACACACACCTTAGGTTAAATTAAAAGTTTAATCACTGAACCTGTAACATATCAAATAATATGTTTCTAAACTTTCAATTTTGTTCTAATAAGTTTTTTAACTTTAAAAAGTTTCTAATAAATCTCCAAACTTTTTAATTTATTATATACTTTTAAAAGTTTAAAGAGATGACCTATTAGATGCAAATATGAAAGTTGATGGATTAAATTGATTATAATTTAACCTTTTATTTTTAAAAGTAACAAAAAAGAGTTTTTAAAAAAAGATTTCCAAACAAACCCTAACTTTAAAAACAATTTTTTAAAAAATTAAAAATATATATATACAAGGGTAAAAATATTGAAGAAAATATGAAAAGAAAATATAATAGCTATCCATGTAATGGGCTATATTGGCTAATATTTTATTGGTTAAATTTATATTCTTAACAATTCCATCATATATAATAACCCTATCTCCTAAAACAGAAACGTGTTTACTCGAACAGGGATCAGTATAATGCAGAGTTATATTCCATCAATTTACCAAACATTTACTAAAACTAAGATCCAAATGCCTCAAAATCTCAATGTTTTCACCAAACTCTGATGCCACCTTAAAGTTGAACTTGTTTTTCAAACAATCAAGGGAAAGATGAAGTCTGAAACACACAACGATACAATGCTTTTGGGAAATGAGAAATGAGGGTACGAACAACAGTAACAAATTGCTTAGATAAACGAAACCTAGGAAGAGTCAATAATGAAGCCTAGACATAAAGTTATTGCTTAATTAAGTAAAAATTTGACATGGGGAATATCATTATCATTACAGACTCTAAAGAAAGCGAACATTATGAGTGTGTGTGTGCATGCCATAAAATACTCCCTAATCCCAAAACCTATGACGATAGGATTCAACCCTCTAAAGTTTGAACCTTGTTGTATTTCAAGCCTTTGTTCTTCATTGGTTTATGTGAATCTATGTATGCTGTCAATTTTCCAATGCTCCAACCTTAGGACCGTTTTTAACTTGTTTTTGTAGTGTGTACTTTTCTCTATTGCTTCTCGTGGATTCTCTATTTATGGCATCTCATCACCATTACAACAACTATTACAACACTCTCCCCCTTTTGACTTTCTCTTGCCTTGTTGTTTACAATCTCATCTTTGTCTGCCCCTTTTAATGGGGGACCCCAATAACAATCTGCTTAAGTTATTAATAAAGTGGAAACACCAAGGGCTTGCTGTGTTTCTAGTCTAATCTTATTTTTAAATGGTATATCTTCACAATGGTGTGATATTATCGTCTATTTTGGGTATAAGGTCTCATGGTTTTGCTTTTAGTTTTCACCGAAAAAGCTTTATACTAATGAAGGTATTGTCCCTCACTTATGTAACCATGATCTTCTCTTTTCCCAGCCAATATAGGACTTTGTTCACACTCCCAATAACTCTTCCCTCCAACAAAGGACCACATAACATCCCTTCAAACAGTCGTATATCTATGCACCTCTCTAGCTTCCAATGAGAGTCTTTGCTCTTATCCAAGTTAGCTCTTCTTTTCTTTGGAGCAGACACGACTACTTTGATAAAACTCAACCACAAATCATTGTGATCATCAAGGTTTAACCATCTTTGTCTGTCTTGGTGGACTGCACACGAATATGGCCAAGTCTTATAGCATGCATGACTCTAATTCCAATTGTTAGGGATACGTGAACCACTCACATATCTTCACAATAGTATGATATTTTCTACTTTGGGACATAAGATCGCTCTTTCTTTTATTTTTGGTTCATCCAAAATGACTCGTACTAGTGAATATATTATCTCTCAAATAATTATGTGTATTCAAAATCTTTCCATTTTCTAGCCCACGTGAACTTTTGGTCATACCCCAACCGTATATTAACTAAATCTCTGTGACTATAAAACTAGGTAGTTTTAAAAAATGTACTGTACTTTCTAGAGGGTAGAAAAAAAACGTATTTGTGACAAAACAACATTTATTATATTTTAGTAATAGTCACCTTCACCTAAACTTAAAGTTTTATCAAATGGGACTTAGAAAGAAGTTTAGACCCTATTTGATAACCATTTCGTTTTTAGTTTTTGGTTTTTGAAAATTAAGTTTATAAATCCTCCTTCCACCTATACATTTCTTTGGTTTGCTACCTATATCCTTCCCATGTTTTCAAAAACCAAGTCAAATTTTAGAAACAAAAAAAAAAAGTAGTTTTAAAAAACTTGTTTTTGTTTTTGGAGTTTGCCTAAGAACTCTAATGTCTCTTTAATAAAGATGAAAATCATTGTAAAGAAATAGAGAGAAAACAAGCATAATTTTGAAAAACCAAAAACTAAAAACTAAGCCCCCGTTTGATAACCATTTGGTTTTTTGTTTTTGAAAATTATGCTTGTTTTCTCCTAAATTCCCTACCATGGCTTTCATCCTAGTTAAGGTTGCATTTGAATTCCTATCCAAATTTTAAAAACAAAAACAAGTTTTTGAAAACTACTTTTTTTGTTTCCAAAATTGGACTTGGTTTTTGAAAACAAGGCAGAAGATTGATACTAAAACCAAGAAACTTATAGGTGGAAGTATGTGTGTATAAACTTAATTTTCAAAAACCAAAAACCAAAAACCAAATGATTATCAAACGGGACCTAAATGGTTATCAAACTTCGACCTTAGCATTTTAGTTTTTTTTTAGAGAAAAAGTATGACTCCATTGGCTAATTATAATAGAAAATAATAGAAAATGCTATGATATATTATATTTTTTTATAAATATAATGCTATGATATATAATTGAAAAAAAAAGTTCTGAGTGTTAACTCTATTTGAAAAAATGAATATGACACATATAGCTTATTATGCTTAATTCACGTCATAAAAAATGACATAAATATTTAGTGCAATGACCAGGATTGACTTTTGTTTTTTTTTTTTTGTTTTTTTTTTCCTCTTTACACCCTGTTTACCATTGCCACTGAGAATTTCGGGCCAAACCAAATTCCTGAAAGTGGTGTGAAATCTATATCATTAGATGCTCAAAGTGTGTTCTAAATTAAGCACACACACAACCAATAAGTTGTCAAAATGAACAAGTGGGGATTATTAACTAAATTTAATTATAAAAACAATTCACAAGTTAGATTACACTGTAGAAATTTTTAAAATCTTAGAGACCAAGTCAATTAAAAACAAATCTATACATAGCATAGGGACAACAACAATAATTTACCCTAAAAGTTAAGTTTGAGTTATAAATTTTGAGGTCTTCATAAAAAGGTACGAATATAAACAATAATCTTCTCGGAATAGTTTAAGTTAAAAGAGGACTTATTAAGAGAATATTTACATTCCAGATTTCAATAAAACTATTTCAAGAAAACCTCAGGCGTCAGGACAAACAAACAATATATTGCTAAGTTTTTAAATTTTCTTTTGTATTTTTTTTCCCTAGTTAATTATTGTAAAAAATATATATATAAAAGACTTCTAGAATCCTTATCTGCTAAGAAAAAACAAACTAAAATCCCATGAAATTGAAATATAATTAATTACCCTGAAGTAGTTTAATCTGGGTCGTCTCATCTCAGTGCTGACGTTGTTCATAACAAAAAAAAAAAAAACCCTTTCCCGAGGAAGAAAGAGAAGAAGAACAGAAACACACACACCCTTTTCCTAATGTTTCAGCTGGAAGAGCAAAAAACACCCCTAAATTCAATGGAAAGACAGACAAAAAGAAGAAAAAGAGATAAAAGAAACAGAAAATTCCAAGACATTTGAATGATATGTGATGGCAGTCTAATCACATCAAAATCATCAATGCCCTTCAATTATTTTAACTTAAACAGACAAATAATTAACTTTTTCCTTCAGCTCCCTTTCATGTCATCAAATTTCTTCACCCTTCTTTCAGAAAGCTTCCATACATTGCCATTGCAAAATCTAAAAAAAAAACCCTTATAAAAAAGAATTCAATTTTTTTCTTATGATTTTGTTTCTAAACAATGGATAAACAAGGTTGTTTTTTTTTCCCAGACACACAGCTCCGAGGTGTCTGCCATGTAATTTGTTGTGTGCATGGATTCGTTGCTTCCAGACAATATTTTTTCGTATCTTCTTTCTAACAATGAAAGTGTTTTATAGTATCGCTCTGTAAGAATTGTTTTGTGCAGTAGAGAGAGTTACAGTGTTTTACTATATAACAAACAAGATTTGATTATTGCTCAGAACAAAAGTTATTGTCGAACGTGAGTCAGCTGCTTTATCAAATCATGGAGCCTTGCAATTTTTTTTTGTATCTATTTTGTTTTGCTACTGTGTTTTGATCCGTTGCTTTTGAAGGGATCGGAAGTAAATTGCTTTTTAACTCACAAATTGGATTTCAATTATAGTTTCATAAAATATATATGAAAATCTTAAGGTAAGCTCCAAAATTAACTATCTTGAATTTTTCCTTTAATCTTAATCAAAGTTTTGAGTTCTTGATAACCCTAATTTATTTTAGTTGGAGACCTCGTATGAAGTCACAATTAATACTTTCAGATCTCTCGAAGCTCTCTCTTTGCAACTCAAATTATAATTTTACATGGTATTGGAACCTTAGGTCGTTTGAGTCTCTATAATCTCACTTGGTAAACAATTTTAGTTTTAAACCTTACATTTTTGTTTTCCCTCAAATTTTCATTAAACTCAATTTTTAAACTAGGGTTTGTTTGACAACTATTTAATATTTTTATAATTCAGTCCTTTCTCATAACTTTTTTACAATAGGTTTCATCTTTTTCAAGAAACCATTTGAACTTTTAGTCAAATTTAAAAAACGAAACAGATTTATAAAAACTAATTTTTTTTAATTTTCAAAACTTGACTTGAATTTTGAGAACTTTGAGAACATTTATAATCTAAAGAAGAGATCATTTAAAAAAAAAATTAAATTCATGGGTGGAAGTAATGTTTCTCTACTTAATTTTCAAAAACTAAAAAGAAAAATCAAATACTTATCAATGGAGGTTGAAAAAATAGCTTTTAGATTATGTAATCTCCTCTTCTTTCATTGTGCTTATAATAGTCAATCAACTCACTAAAACCTTAAACAAAACATAACTTTAATCCAAAAAAAAAAAAAAAAAAAATCATAGCTAAATCAGTAAAAAGCCAAAAGACAGATCAAAAGATCAGAGCTCCGACATATGGGAAATAGCTAGAGGGCAGAGCATTAGCAACAACAATACAAATGTCAACAAATTAAAGCCAAAACACAAGAGCACAGTTACAGAGAAATTGATTAAGCAGTTGAATTTGGATAACCATGTGGGGCATATATAATCATAAATACATATTTTAATTCTTATAGTAAAAAAAGAAAAAAAGAAGACAACTTTTGAGACCCAGAAAACAAAAACGCATGGAAAATTAGAATAAGAAGAAAAAAGGGAAAAAAATTGATGGGTTGAAGTGGAGCAAAGGAAAGCAATAATAATGAGTAGTAGAGAGAGAGAAGGGTTCAAGTTCCGGGGGCATGGCGATTGATAATCCATTAATGGGGCAAAGTTTGAACATGTGATCCTCAATAACAGCCAAACGGGTCGAGAGACATCTGACGGGACGTCCTCACATGCAACCAAACCAACACACACAACACAACTTCTCTCTTAATTCTCTTCTCTTCTCTTTTTCTTTTCTTTTCTTTTCTTTTCTTTCTTCAATAATAATAATAGTACCATCTTACTTGACATCACATCATCATCTCCACCACCAATATCAATATCAATATCAATATCAATATCAAAAATATCAATTCAATTTTGGTCTTGGTTAAAAATTTGATCTTTTTTGGTGGGGTGGGGGGAGCTGTCAGCTGGCGGGAAACCGCTAAAATACAGAGATTGCATGAGAAAATAACGACAGTTTTTGTTGTGTTGTGTTGTTGATCTGTTCTTAGTTGTTACTGTTGATATGCCTTGAATCTGATATGAAGCGCTCCGAACGACCCAGTACGGGGGTCTCGCTGCCCGGTCAGCGAGTCGGGGTCCAGGGGCGAAGCGCCCGGTGGGGGTTCGGGGGCAACGCCCCCTAAGCTAAATTATGTATAGGGATTAGATGTGATATTTCCGTTTTGGGCTTTTATTTTGGGCCTATTATGTTAGGGTTAAGAGTGGTGCCATATATAAACCCTCTTAACCTATTCTTTGCCCTAATCTCTCTGTATTCTGAATACTCCTCACATAATAAGATCGTTCTCTCCCTCTGCCCGTGGACGTAGCTAACACACTGTTAGTGAACCACGTATATCTGTGTGTTGTTTCTCTTCGCCCTTTCGTTCTTGTTACGTTGTTACTGTTTTCGTCATAACAAGTGGTATCAGAGCCTCGGTTTCGTGTTTTTCCGCAACAGTTTTTCAAGCGTACAAGGATGTCAGCTATGAACGTGAAGATCGACAAATTCACCGGGAGGAACAGTTTTGGTCTGTGGCAGATCAAGATGCGATCTCTGCTAAAGCAGCAGGGATTATGGGCGCCGCTGTCTGGTACGAAGAAGGCGGACGCTGATGAAGAAGAATGGAAAACCTTGGAGGAGAAGGCCCATTCCACGATTATGTTATGTCTGGCCGATGACGTCATCATCGAGGTCGCGAATGTGGATACTGCCGCCGGGCTCTGGTCTAAGCTCGAGAGCCTCTACATGACGAAGTCTTTGACTAAGAAGTTGCTCTTGAAGCAACGTCTGTTCAGTTTGCGAATGCAGGAAGGTACGCCCCTTAGAGATCACATAGACCAGTTGAACTCTATTCTGTTAGATCTACGTAATCTTGAGGTTAAGGTAGATGATGAGGATGCTGCTTTGATTCTGTTAGTATCTTTGCCGTTGTCGTATGAGAATTTTGTAGATTCTTTTATTAGTGGTAAAGATAAATTGTCTCTAGAAGAAGTAAAAACTGCCCTTCTGACTAGAGAAGTCCGTCATAAAGTAGCAAGTTCGGTTACAGAAAATCAGGCATCTGGGTTGGTTGCTTCGAGTAGTAAGGGACATAGGAAATCTGGTAGAAAGAAGTCCAATGGTAAGAATTCGAAGCCTAATGAAGCTAATCCTAGAGCGAATGACATCTGTAATTACTGTAAAGAAAAGGGGCATTGGAAATATGACTGTAAAAGGAAGGGTAATATGTATAAAAAGAAGGAAGGTTCTGCTGCTGTGGCAGAAGCTAATACTGATTCAGATGATGACTTAGCCCTAGCTGTAAATGAAGAACCGTGTCTTAAAGATCTGTGGGTTCTTGATTCTGGGGCGTCGTATCATATGTGTCCAAATAGAGAGTGGTTTTCGACTTATCAGCAGGTAGATGGTGGTAATGTCACTATGGCTAACAACGCTGTCTGTAAGGTAGTCGGGATAGGCTCAGTCAGGATACGGACACATGATGGTTTTTTCTGCACTTTGGATGAGGTTAGACATGTTCCACTAATGACCAAGAGTCTGATATCTTTGAGTGTTTTAGACAGTAAGGGTTTCAGTTTCAGAGGTGAAGGTGGAGTTACTCATGTCTGTAAGGGTTCCAAGGTGGTTCTGAAAGGTGTCAAGCGTGGAACTCTGTATTATCTGGCAGGTTCTACGCTGACTGGTTTTGCTGCTGTTGCATCCTCTACAGTTCGCAGAGATGATATGACTAAGCTGTGGCATATGAGACTTGGTCATATGAGTGAAAGAGGGATGCAAATTTTGTCAAAGAGAGATCTTCTTTGTGGACACAAGGTGCAGGATCTGGGATTTTGTGAGCATTGTGTGTTTGGAAAGCTTCATCGCAGTAAGTTTCCAAAGGGTGTTCACAGTACGAAGGGAACACTTGATTATGTTCACTCTGATTGTTGGGGTCCTTCTCAAGTTGAATCTATTGGAGGTAGTAGATATTTTCTGTCTATCATTGATGACTACTCAAGAATGACTTGGGTTTTTATGATGAAGCACAAAAGTGAAGCCTTCAAGAATTTCAAGCAGTGGAAGACCTTAGTAGAAAATCAAACTGGGAAGAAGATCAAAAGGCTACGAACTGATAATGGTCTGGAATTCTGTGGGTCTGAGTTCAATGAGTTTTGCAAGAATGAGGGGATTGCCCGTCATCGCACCGTTAGAGATACACCACAGCAAAACGGGGTGGCAGAACGAATGAATCAGACACTTCTTGAGAGAGCAAGATGTATGCTTTCTAATGCTGGGTTACCTAGAAGATTTTGGGCAGAAGCAGTAAGCACAGCGTGTTATTTGATTAACCGAGGACCTCATACAGGTATTGATTGCAAAACACCTTATGAGGTGTGGTCTGGTAAGCCTGCAGATTACTCTTTGCTGAGAGTTTTTGGTTGTTCAGTTTATTATCATGTAAATGAGGGTAAATTAGAACCTAGAGCTAAAAGAGGTATATTTGTGGGATTTGGTGATGGGGTCAAAGGTTATAGGATATGGTCACCTTCTGAAAATAGAGTTATACTCAGTAGAAATGTTGTGTTTGATGAAAATTCTATGTTTAACTCTGTTGTGAAGCCCGTTGTTGCAGAAGAAAGTAGTGATGTTGATAAACAGGTGGAGCTGCAATTCACCTCTGGTCAGGATGAATTACAGCACCAAGGTGGAGAAGATCAACATGCTGCTATAGAAACTGCTATAGAAACTGATGTGCCAGTTGTTGATACAGGTACAAGAATAGATGAGCCAGAGTCTTCTAGTTCAGAAACAGCACGTCAGCCAAGTATAGCTCTTGATAGAGCTAGGAGAGTTGGCATTCGACCCCCACAGAGGTATGGTTTTGAGGATATGATTGCTTATGCACTACAGGTTGCTGAAGAGGTGGATCCCCATGAGCCGTCCACCTATAGAGAAGCTGTTTCGAGTAGTGAGTCTGCTCAATGGCTTGCTGCAATGGGAGATGAGATTGAGTCACTTGACAAAAATCAGACTTGGGAGCTAGTCAGACGACCTAAGGAAAGAAAGATTGTTACTTGCAAATGGGTCTTTAAGAAAAAGGAAGGAATCTCACCTACAGAGGGTATTAAGTTTAAAGCTCGAGTTGTTGCAAGAGGGTTTACACAGAGAGAAGGAGTTGACTACAATGAAATATTTTCACCAGTGGTCAGACATACTTCCATCAGGGTGCTTCTAGCCATGGTTGCACATCAGAATTTAGAACTTGAGCAACTAGATGTGAAGACAGCTTTCTTACATGGAGAGTTGGAAGAGGAGATTTATATGACCCAACCAGAGGGGTTTCAATGTCCTGGTAAGGAAGACTATGTTTGCAAGTTGAAGAAGTCTTTATATGGGCTCAAGCAGTCTCCACGACAGTGGTATAAGAGGTTTGACAGTTATATGATTGAGTTAGGCTACAACAGAAGTCCGTATGATTGTTGTGTGTATCACAACGAGCTTGGTGATGGATTGAAGATTTATCTGGTTCTGTATGTAGATGACATGTTGATAGCTGCTAAGTCCAAGTCTGATATTATGAAGTTGAAAGACCTTCTCAGTGCTGAATTTGAGATGAAAGATTTGGGTGCTGCTCAGAAAATTTTGGGTATGGAGATTTATAGGGAAAGAGATAAAAATAAGCTTTTCTTGTCACAGAAAGGATATATTCAGAAGATATTGTCCAAGTTTGGGATGTCTTCAGCTAAGCCTATAGATACTCCTAGTGCTGCAAGTGTTCGTTTGTCTTCTGTACTTGCATCACAATCTGAAGCTGAGAAGGAATACATGGCTCGAGTCCCATATGCTAGTGCAGTAGGAAGTTTGATGTATGCTATGGTATGCACTAGGCCTGATCTTGCACATGCTGTGAGTGTTGTCAGTAGGTTCATGGGGCAACCTAGAAAGGAACATTGGCAAGCTGTGAAGAGGATTTTTCGTTACCTTAGAGGTACATCTGATATAGGTCTCGTTTATGGAAGTGATACAGAATGTTTAGTGACTGGTTATTCTGATTCTGACTATGCTGGGGATGTTGACAGTAGAAGGTCCATGACTGGTTATGTGTTTACCCTTGGTGGTTCTGTTGTTAGTTGGAAGGCAACCCTACAGCCTACAGTTACTTTGTCTACTACTGAGGCTGAGTATATGGCACTAACAGAAGCTGCTAAAGAAGCAATATGGTTGAAAGGACTAGTTGGTGACCTTGGTCTTCATCATGATCAGGCTGTTGTATATTGTGATAGTTTGAGTGCAATATGCTTAGCCAAGGATCAAGTTCATCATGAGAGGACTAAACATATAGATGTTAGATATCATTTCCTGAGAGATGAGAAGAGGATTAAGGTGATGAAAGTTGGGACAGCTGATAACCCCGCTGATATTTTCACCAAGGCAGTCCCAAGTGGCAAGTTCCAACATTGTTTGGACTTGCTAAATGTTCTGAATTGCTAAGTGGTCCCTAGGGGACCTTATGAAGCAGAGGGAGAATCTGGTGACTTTTTTTAAGTTGCATCTGGTACTTTTCTTTGGGTACATCTGGTTCATCTGTTATGTGTGAGAGAGTTCAAGTCAAGGTGGAGATTTGTTGATATGCCTTGAATCTGATATGAAGCGCTCCGAACGACCCAGTACGGGGGTCTCGCTGCCCGGTCAGCGAGTCGGGGTCCAGGGGCGAAGCGCCCGGTGGGGGTTCGGGGGCAACGCCCCCTAAGCTAAATTATGTATAGGGATTAGATGTGATATTTCCGTTTTGGGCTTTTATTTTGGGCCTATTATGTTAGGGTTAAGAGTGGTGCCATATATAAACCCTCTTAACCTATTCTTTGCCCTAATCTCTCTGTATTCTGAATACTCCTCACATAATAAGATCGTTCTCTCCCTCTGCCCGTGGACGTAGCTAACACACTGTTAGTGAACCACGTATATCTGTGTGTTGTTTCTCTTCGCCCTTTCGTTCTTGTTACGTTGTTACTGTTTTCGTCATAACAGTTACCCTTGTCATAAAGTTACCATCTTTTTTACCCAAGTGGAAGAATGAACAAGTTAGATAGAATATCAAAGTATGAAGAACGGGACGGGGAATTCAAATGTGTTAACTGTAACCTGTTATAAGAGAGAGAAATTTATAAAAATAAAAAAAAAGAGGGAATTGCGGGAAAAAGGGAGATGGATTGTGACAGGACGAGAGAAAGAGTGGGACGACCGTGATTTCCATTTCTATATTCTTTTGCAGCCTTTTCTTAACACTGGCCCCCAGTCCCCCAGCTTGCTTCTCGCTTACTAACTCAGCCCCACATTTCCTTTTCTTTTTCAAAACCCTAAACCCCCACCCCCCCTTTTGTTTTTTTCCTCTTGTTTTTTTTTTTCTTTCTATTATCTTCTTAATTTTCTTTCTTTGTTTAAAACCCATGTTGTAATTTTATCCTCTTTTTTTTTTTTAAAAAAAAAATAATAATAATAATAATAAGATTGAGTGTGGTTATATAAATAATATATATAGGATATAATAATAGGATTACGCATGCATGTGAAGAGATGAGAATAATTTGTTACTGTGCAAACACATTTCTCTCTGGGTTTTTGGAGAGATATGGAATGGAGAGGCTCTGACATTGCCACCATGCGAGACACTGCTTTCGTTGACATTAATTTTCAATTTTACAATATAAAAACTACTATAACCCTTACTCTCCCACCACCTTTTATATTCCTTAATAACACCTCTTTTCTATTCATCATTATTTTCTCTTCTTTTTCCCTTTTTCCTCTTTAAAGCAATAAACCCAAAATCATGGAGAGCAAACAAATCAACATTTTCCACTATATATTAAACTAATCTTGATAATACCTTACAACTTATTTGGATTTAACAATGAAAAAAATCCAAAAATTTATGGGAATTAATGTTAAATGCATATAGAGAGGATTAGGTGGGAATGGGGAAGGGATGGTTTTGATGAAAGGAAAATAGGGATGGGGATGCATTAAAATGTCTGGGGAAGAAAAGGGTAATGAAGCTTGAATTATATGGTTCCATATTTGGGGTTGACAGTGCCAAGTGCTTCCCCCACTAGCATCTAGTTTGTACCTTAATGGAAGATATTCTCTTTTAGTGACTATTCACTAATTCTTCTGTGTAATTGAAAACCCTACACCCATCCCTCTCTGCATCATCATAATGGGTAATTTTTATGACATTTTGCATCAAACTGTCCCTCTCTCTCTCTCTCTCTAAAATCCACTGTTTCTGCTTTCTTCAACAAGTTATCATAACTTGAGAGAGCAGAAACTCAGTTTGGAATTACACCCAAAAAATAAAAAAAAAAAATTGATCTTTTTTCTTTCTTTCCCTCATCTTATCTTTTCCTTTGGTAAAAACCCATATGATAAAAATTAAATCTTGATTATTAGGCTTTAAATGTGGGTTGGCATCAGGTTCATAGACTCTCATCTTCTTCCAAAAGGATCGCACAAAAATGTTGATAGAAAACAATTGAATTCGTTGAAATCATGTGTGTATTTTGAGTGAGAGCCACTCGAATAAAATAAAAGAATAATATTAGCAAATGGGTCCAAGAAATAAGAATTTTTTTGGGGACAAAAAGGGGATTAAATATGAACCCATGATTGCTTACATTGAACAAAAGCAGACACCGACATGCATTACTGAAAAGTTTGATTTAGGGTTTGATAGAGAGGTGTTAGTAGGAAACTTATATTACATTAAAACTATAATGATGAGAGAATTTTGTTTACCAAATGCAATCATTTAATCATACAGTAGAATTGCTTACTTTGGAGATTTAATGCCTTTGAAATCCAGTAAAGTTTCTCTTCTGGTCCCTCCTCTCTCACAATTCCCTTCCTTATAAAAACAAATTAATATTATTATTAGAGTATGAGCTGTTAAAGCCTAAAGAGATCCATTTTTTTCAAATAGACTACTTAGGAGAATATTTAGGACTGTTTATGTTATGATATGATTAAAGAAAAAAAAAATCCCACACAATTAATAATGACTTTTGGTTCCTTCTCTGTACTAATCTATAGATCACTAGCAATTAATAATTTTATGTATTTCTATCTGACTTAGCAATTTTTTTAATCATATTATGTCCATTAATTACATTAACCCACCTAGGATAAATGTAAAAGAAAAAAAAAAATAGAATCTGTCACACCCTAGATTGTAAGATTGATGATGATGAACTCAAAAAGTGGTGGGCTCGACGAAGATGGGCTTGGGCCGACTGTTCTCGAGGAAAGGGCCCAAGAGCTGGATCTGACACGTAGCAAGAGTTTGAAGATTGAGGTTAAAAAGATAAAACTAATTAAGGTGCTTTAATTAAATTGACATTGGCATTAAAGAGTGCGTGAGTGGCGGTGGGTGGGCGGTGAAGCGTGCTTTATAAACAGTAAATAATTGATTCCTTGATTATGACATTATTATATTCCTTTAACTACATCTAATATGAATAAGCCTTAGAGATTAAGTTAATTGTCGAATCGATGTGATGGATGCTTGTGATTTTTTTGATGAGACGTAAGTTGATGTGCTTAGAGATTCATATGAATCTTGACTAGTTTATGACATAAAAAAATAAACCTCTATGTTATGATGACAAAAGATTTAGTATAATAAGAGATTCATTCCGCTATCTTTAGATTTCGGAGATTTGTTTTTAGATTTCGTTTAAAAGAAATGCTGACTTGATCGAAAAAAAACTTTTAGAGCGGTGAAATTGAGTGATTGAATGATTATTTGATATAACAAAATGAGCCAAACATAAATAATGGAGAAAATAAATGAAAATTGCATTAATATTCTCAACACATCGACAAGAGAGGACCACAATTAAAAGGTGTAGCACCTAACAAATAAAACAGGTGGCGATTATAGGTTAAGGAGTAACCGATCAAATAATTACGTAAAGGAAATTTAATCAAATTAATAAAAGATTAGTGACATAATTAATATAATTAAGCGAGAGTATACTTGTCATTGGTGATAGGGAGCATGGTAGAGATGTGAAAATGTTTTTCCATTAATAAGATAGAGATGTTGTAATGTTATAAAAATGTAAAATATTGTTGTTTTATACATTTATATTTAATTCTAGACATTAAAAAATATATATAAAGATCAAAGGCAATTTGAATTAGATTTTCTTTTAAAGTAACACTTTAGTTGGATAATTAAATTAAAACCATCTTCAAGTTGTAAAATAACCAAAATGTATCATGAGAACAAATAAATACAATTTCAAAACATTGCAAACAAAAAACTGCATTCAATTTTTTCAAAAAAGCTTGGTCTTTTTCATTCAAGAATCAAACGCATCCGATATCATTGAACATTTAGTACCATGAACCAATATAATGATGTTCATGTTCTTTTTCTCTGAAAAGAAGTTGATATAATATCATTACTGAGAGAATAAACAAAATATATTAAAAAGGAGCAAAGAAACAAACGTAGAAGGTAGAACAAGAGGGAGCAAAGACCCATCAGACTATGATGAAACCTATCATTTCCTTAAAATTTTTAACTATAAAATGTGGCCGAGTTATGACAGCAGACAGTTTTACTGCTGTCATGGAAGAATGTAATAATCTGTACGAAAATGAATTATTTTATCTGAATGCTTCAACATTAAGACACCATGTACACTCAATAAATAATCTATATAAATATAGAAGAAAGCTATATCATAAGTTTTCCTAACTGACTTCCAAAATTTCACAGGGAAATTCCATAAAAATTAAAGACACCCTCTGTGTAGTAATATCTCCAAATTTTGGTATACAAAAGCAGCAATATCAAATGGAAGTTTGATTGAATTGACCAACGCTTAGGCACGAGAGAGAACTGGTGAAAGTTTCAGCCATGACGAGGTTTTACACCGACTGCATTGCTTGTAACTCGGGGAAATCTTGCAGGCATTCTACAGCACCATTGTAGTTCAAGAAGCCCATGAACCAAAATTCATGGTTATCACCAGAGATTATCTGTATGTACTTTTCAGCCGGATTCAGTCCACTTGAGGATGGATTAACTGCCTTTAGTTGCTGTAATGGGATAACTACCTGGTTTCAACGAAGAGAAATATGTTCAAGAAATTAAAACCACAAACATCTAAACAAAATCTGGTGAGACGCGGTTTAGCAAGTTCAATTTTTCAGAACCCCATTTTTTAAGATATAGACCTGAAATCTCATCTACTAGAAAGTATATTATTCATAACAAACAATGAAACAAGAGAGATTTTCAGTTTTGTGAATTACAGAATGTTTTCCCTGTTACCATGGCCTTCACTTAGGCTTGCTAAAAGTCTTGTGCAAAGATATGAAGAATTGGTTTGAAAATGCTTAGCTAAAAATACCTTGTAATAGCTCCATTCCGTTTTCCCCTCAGACTTGTACGAAAGAGGATTGTCGCTGCAGTATGCAAGCTTTGCCGTAGATACATATAATACACCCATAACAGGACCAGCAGACGTGGACAAATAACATGCAAACGAATTCTGAAGTTTTTCCTCAGGCGCCGTATCAAAAGTTTGATGAAAAATCTTCTCATAGCCACCTTCCGCTAATACCTTTGTCCCTTGTGCAATTCTTCCCAGCGCAGCATCCGCAAAACTTGGACTTGTTTTCACTGATTCAAGAAAGCGTGGTTGAGTTTCAATGATACAACATTGATAGAATTACATTAAGAGACAGTAGACAGAAAAGACAAAACTCAAAAGCAAGCCGAAACGAAACTGAATCTTTTTTTTTTTTTTTGGGTTGGGGGGGAGAGGGGGATTATATGGTTGACAGAGGGATGAGATGATGGCAGGTTCAAATTTAATAAGTTTTTAGGTTGTAAACAGTAACATTTTTAGTAAGTATTTAAAAGTATAAAGCCCATTTGTACTGATTCTTTGTTTCCTGCTTCCAGCTTATTAAGAAACAAAAACATGAAATTTAATTATTTATTTGGGCTATAAACAACATACGTTCTTAGTTTGAATTTAGAAGTATAAAGCTCATTTCATAATTGTCAATTTCTATTTCCTGCTTCCGGCTTAATATGAAACAAAAGCATGAATAACGTTTTGTAATTCTTACTTGCTTCTTGATATCTCCTTTTTCATTTCCCAAACCTTGAAGATGAAAACCACTGGCTACATGACAGGTTTATCACATCTAACATTTGTCACATGGTTATAGCCCTTTGTTCCCCTACTCATCAGGAAGTCAAAATTTTTAATGTATTCTTATCTTTCATGATTAGGAAAGGTCCCATTAGATTCTCACAAAAGGTTAAGGGACTTGTATTGTTAACTCAAGTTTTGTTTCAATCAGTGCTAAGCCACTAATCCATGATGTAAACTATATGGCTGCATTTCTCTTAATTATATCGAAATTTAGGACCAATATGCAGGGAGGATAGGCAATAGTAAGTAAGATGACAGATGACATTTATATTCTAGAAAACTTGAGAATTTGAAGGGATCATGCAAGCTCATGTTTCCCGATTTGTATGGATGATGAAATTAAATTACGATAATTTAGCAACCTCCCTTATTTGAAACCTTAGTCCCATCATCACTTAACAATTGATATTAATAGTATTCCTGATTTTCATTGTAAGATAACTTTTTGAGCATTAACACCTTCAGCTCTTATTCATGGTGATATTTTAGATTTTGATCAAGGAGCCTTCCTGACAGTAAGTGGCATGCAATATTGTTTCGTTACCACACTCCAAGATGCTGAATCTACATTTGAAAACATGGTTCTAAATTGAACGTCTTCAAAGATTTTAACAAGATGTTCAAGACCCAGTTCCACCCCATGTTTAGAATCCTTAAAACCATGGCAGTATCAGACACCTCAGATTTCTAAACCTACACGAAACCCAAGATTTCCTGCACCCCAAATCCAAGCTTTCTAAACCTGCCCCCTAAATCCAAGCTTTCTAAACCTGCACTCCAAGCATAAACTTCCTAAACTTGCACCTCAAACATGGTTTTCCAACAAAGGGAAAGTTCCACAACTAGAAGCAAAATTTGAACCCAGATGCCTTAAGCCTAACTTTATAGGGAACTCTTAGAGAAACTGGGGTAGAATACTTTAATTTTCTCACGGGGATTCTTTTTCTCAATTGACAAGCCCTGCTTTAAGAATTCCCACTTCTTTCCAAAATTTAGTAGAAAGGGGAAAGATTGAAGATTTATTTTGGACTACAGGCAAGACTACTTCCAATTCTAATGCTCGAAAAGATATTAGGGAACCAAGTCATGTTCTTGCAGCCGTAGTCACACCACAATGTCAAATCCAATAAGTGATAAGGGAGATTAGGATAGACACATTCCATACAACCGTATGTCAAGGAGTATTCAAGGGAAAACTTATTTCAGTTGTTTCAAGCAAGATAGATAAGCTTTCAATGACCAAATACAAGGTTGTTCCTCCAACCCAAACACTGAAGGTCATGAATGTCCAAGTAAACTTTCCCTTTATATTGAGACTATAAATGACCTTGACATACCAGTAGTTTTCTTGAAAGTGTGGAGGCATGCAATCAATACATCATCTCATATTGTTTCTCTTATCAGACTAACCCTCATTAAAAAACCTTGCCAATTATTTATTGGTTACTGTTTCATAATTTGTACAACAAGTATTCTCATCCAAAAGGGAAGGAGGTAATTTTGTAGGAAATGAGAGCTCCAAAAGCTAGTAAAACCCAGTTACTAATTTCCTAACCTAAAGAAAGATTAGGGCAGGATGCAAATGGATCTTTACTTTTCAATTTTGAGCCAATGGCTCAATTGAAAGGTACAAAGCAAAATTGGTCGGGGAGGGATTCACTCAAAACTACAAAAAGTATTTCCAAAAGGATACTATCCTTGACAGAAATTTAGACTAGTCATTTCATCAATTTGATGGGGAGCCAAAAAAAACATTCCATCTTTAACTTTGTGGAAGAAATTTCACGTATCCACCACCATGATTCAGGGATGGATTTCAATTTAAAAAAATGAAAATAAAAGGCACCTCAATTGCAAGATTCTTTATTTTAAAAAAAATGCAACAGCCAAACTTTTTGTTTGACAAATACAATGATGACTCTTCATTTGGATTGCAATGAACTCTAGGAGGCTCATGTCATGTTGTTCAAACATGGAACAGGTAGAAAAACTAATCATTTGATAAATTATTACGTGTATTCTTATTTTCTATACCCGTTTGACTTGATAAAATTAGTAAAATGAGAAACACTCAACATTTCTATTTCAAAAGAGGAAACTATGTTACATGGAACTAAGACAATATGTCATCGCAAGGTACAGTGACACAAGCGGAGTTTCAAATCGTATGGTCCAAGGACCCAGTGAACTCATGTCGGGGGGGGGGGGGGGACCTAGTGAACTTTTGAGGACAGAAAAATAAGTGAACACAAAAAAACTAACGTTCATGGTATAACTATCACAACAAGACAGTTAAACTATGACATAGAATCCCCAGCGATATGATAAAGTTAAACATATACTTAAAATGGCAAAAAACCATGTTATATATATTGCCAAATATAGCCTCTGAATGGAACAAATCTTTTTGGTTCTTAAAGAAACAGAAAACAATTTTAAATACGAATTCCAGATAGCCTCCTAGTAACTAATCTTATTCTATCCATCACAACAAAAAAGAAAAAGAACTACCATTAATCACCTAAGGACCAATTCAAATTATAAGAACTAAGAGGAATAACAAGTGATTACTACATTTCACTCCCATCCACATAAACCCTTTGACGTGAAACCATCAGGAACTTCTTTTCAAAGAGCCCAATTTTTGCTCACTTCCTAGAAGGAAAAATTGGATAACAAAAGGAATACGTTTCCTCATAAACGTGAGACAGAAATGAAAAGAACAATCTATATTTCCAAATTGAATCCAATTTTTCACCCCCAATCGGCTACTTGGATAGCAAGACCAACAAAAACAACAGGAACAATGGAAAACTTACAATGCTGCCAAGTGTTTCCAGCCAGATCCTCAGCCCTTTTTGTAGCTTCCCCGACTTTCTTCCCCCATCTCCCCAGCACGGTCCATACAGAATCCACAGTCTCTGATCAAAATCCATTGAAATATTTAACGCTTTTATCCATCGATCATCACAAGACTACTGACCCGCCACACGAAGGCACATATACAAATCAATGAAACAGAACCACATATCAAACTCACAGAAACAATACCTTTGAAGGAGGCTGAAGAGGAAGGGGCCGAAGAAGCATTAAAATTCGATCCATGTGCACTCGAAGCAACGGACGGAGATTCGGTGACCAACTCGGTGCTCCAACGAACCGATTTCTTGGAGCCGGAAGAGGGCGTTGAAATCACAGGTTGCTCGTTCTGGGTGGTCGGAATCTGGTTCTCTGACCCCATCACGAAATTGGCCCAATTCCCATCTCCATTGGCGGTCTGAACTCCCTCCTTGGGATCGGATTTTGGGCTCTTATCGTCGGTTGGGATCGTAGCTTTGTTCTCAGGATCCTGCTTCGGCTGCTCCATCAAAAATTCTTCCGAAACAGAGTAATTGGATTGTGCTGGGTATATTATTTGGGGGAAATTGCGGAATAGAGGAAAGGCTTGGCTGAGAGGGCGATAATGGCCGGACGAAGACACGACCCCTACTTTTTAGCGCGCAGGAGAAGCAAAGCAAATTGGATCTGGTGTCGTAGTTTTTAGATGATCCAGGTGCTAAGGTGTGTTCTTCAAACTCCATACTCGGTTTTCCCACGGAAAAAGCTAATTTTAGGCAATTATTATTATTATTATTATTCCTTTTTGTTTTTGTTTTTGTTTTTTTTTAAGACTAAAGCAAAAATATTATTACGCCACATGGACAATAGCAACACGGTCAATCTCGACCAGATTTACAAACCATCCTGAATATGATTCTGACCAGAATTCACTAGACTTCATCATTCTAGCCCTCTTTGCCAAATAATCAGCAATGCCATTAAATTTCCTTGGAATAAATGAAAATTGGATATTCGAGGAAAAAAGGAATAGCCTGCGATATGGCCTTCATTCAATATTTGACACGTCATTTAATGAGCATTTAATGATATAATGTTTTATTCTATGAGTCTCACATCATTCTGACAAACAATAGAATTTTTCCCCTCCACCACCGCTTCCACTTCACCCCAAACATCATCCTCCTTCAAAATCATCTTAATCGCTTGGACACAATATGATTCTACCCAAATGTTCATGAAATTTTGCGTTTTTGCTTGCAAGACCCCTCATAGATGGCTTTCAATTCAGCAATTGGGGCTTTAAAATCCATATCATTATAGAGAGAGAAAAGAGGAAATATCACAGACAATTTGATTAAAATGGTTCTAATTTTTATATTTATGATAGTTTGAGGGTTCAATTTTTACACTTGAAAGTTTAGGGGTCTAATTTTTACACTTTTCAAAGTTTGAGGGTTTATTCTTAACACTTGAAAATTTAGGGGTGTAAATGTTACAATCACCATACTTCAAGAGTGGTTTTTGCAATTTTCCCTAATAATAATAATAATTGTACTCTAGATATATGTCTTAATGAGTTGGGTTAAGTTTAGGTTAACACTTTCCTCTATTAGGTTAAAAATAGATATGTAATTGTACTTTAATTAGATTATTTATCAGTATAATGTTTTTTTTTTTGCAATAATATTCAATCGATTAGCCAAAGTGAGCCTAGCTCAATGATAATTGGTATGTATCCTTGACTAAAAGGTGAAATGTCCGAATTCCTCACTCCAAATAGTGTTGAACTCAAAGAAAGAAAAAATTCAATGGATTAATTTTGGCTAGTTCAAAAGGAGAAGGAGAGATTGATTTTGACTAAGTGCAAAAATCCTCAATCTTTTTAGGTATGTTTTAATTTAAAAATTCATCAAGATCTTTTTAATTTAAGTCTTTTCGAGTAGGCAAAAGTTCATACATATTAGTTGACCATATAATAAGTTGGCTTATGAATTAGTTCGAGTGGTTCTACACTCTCTGTTATGGAGTTATGACTACAAGATTTCTCTTTAAGGTCAAAGGACCTAAGAGAACCAGAGACCTTTGAACTAATTCATTATATACAATTAATTTACTTCAATCAATTGTTAATTAATTTAAATTGTATAATTATATAAAAGAAAACATATAATATTAAGGTTAATAAAGTCAATTACGAACCTTGAGATGTTCGAAGCTTAAAAACAATTATCAAATATTTTGACATTAAGCTTCTCCTCCCGCATTCAAACCCATGGCTATATCATCGAACTATCCTAGATTGTTAGATAATTTTTTTTTTTTTAATTTTTAAAAAACTTGGTATTTCGATAACAGGCAATTTTATTATTGTTATTTTTTTTTTAAATTAACTGGCAATATATTTATCTTAATGACCCATATACAATATAAATTATTGTGGAGCTAATTTATTCTTAACAGCACTAGTGAATATATTTCATGAGTATTATTAAAGAATTATTTTAACCTACCCACCATAAATTTGTAGATCTAATTTATTTGGAAAAGTAACAATCTAACTCCAAAACCTATTTGTACCTTATGATCTCTAAAAGTGAACCAACCTTCAAATCCTTTGAGATAATCTTACTAACATTTTTTTTTTCCTTTAATCAAAGTGAGTAGTTGTTCAAAATGATTGAGTTTTTTTTTTCTTTTCTTTTTTTTTTTTTTTAATTTTTAATTTTGTCTTTAATCAAATTAAGCTAGGTAGAAGTTACTTAGAATACGAAGGAATTTAGTAGATTCTTAAACTTTATCCAATAGGTCCTTAAACTTCACACTTTTGTGTCCGTCCTTCAACTTTCAATTTTATATCTAATAAGTCTTTGTCCTATTCTACATTTTTAAAAATTTACACGCCCGTTAGATACAAAATTGGAAGTCTAGGTTTCAATAGACATAAAATTCAATTTTATATCTAATAGATCGATTAATTTTTATTAATCTTGAATATGACAAGGTTTAATTAGAGAAGTTCAAGGACGTGTTAGATACTTATTCATACTAAATTGATACAACTCTACAAGTTGAGAGATTAAATTTGTAATTTAACGAAATGAAAATCATTTGTAAATTCTTTAATTCAAGGATTAAAGAACTTATCTTAGAGGCTAGGCTAGTACCACTACAACTCTGGGCCTCCATTCACAAATTAACTTTGGGCTTTGTTTCCGAAGAACTTTTGTTTCGAAATCTCAAACATTATTATCAACGAAATTGAGGAGATGGCGAGTGTTTTTCTTTTTGGTGTTTTTTCTTTCTCCAAGTGTCCTCCATCGTGAAATACAGCAGCGCACTGTGTCTTGTTCGAGCATTTTTACTCAAATCCCTTTTATAATCGGAACCAATCTTTTTTTTTTTAACAATATGTAGGGGGAGGAGAATCGAACCACAGATCTTATGATCACTAGTACAACTTTATATCGGTTGAGCTATACTCTTGTTGCCAATCAGAATCAATCTTCTTGCTGGAAGAAGATGCCTTTTGAGATATTGATTTCCCTAACTTGTTATCCTCTATTATAAATGACGACATGTGTGGTGTTAATTTGGTTGGTTGAGGTTTCTTTAAAAAAAAAAAAAAATCTTTTGTGTTTTAAAAAATTTCCATATTGAAAGATTACTTTTTTGTGATAGATTTGGCATGGTTACCAAGTTTTGCCACCAATTATAATTTTCCTTATTAATCAAGTTTAATTTTAATCTAGTTTTCAATCACTTGGAGAAACTTTACAGATTGTCAATGTCGTTATAAAGTGTTATCATATAAAATCCATGGTATGTTTTCTATACCTAAAGTGATAAAACCCATTTTTTTTAGTTCAACAATATGCAGGTGAATATTTGAATTCTTTACCTTTTCCTTGATAATATAATAGTTTACCCAGTTCAATTATACTCATATCAACCATAAAACCGTAGTCACACCTAAAAAGTAACATTACACCTCTCTCCTCCTATACTTCTATATTTATTTGACTATATATCTTATCTATCAAAACTTTATTTAGTATATATTATACAATTTTAAATATCTCAAATTAAAAGTTTGCCTTCTAACCTTTTAAAATTGTGTCTAAAAAATCCCTCGACCTTTTTAAGAAAATGTCTAATGA
Source organism: Luffa aegyptiaca (assembly GCA_017139565.1). Lineage (NCBI taxonomy): Eukaryota > Viridiplantae > Streptophyta > Magnoliopsida > Cucurbitales > Cucurbitaceae > Luffa > Luffa aegyptiaca. The sequence continues at coordinate 48,716,314 of CM029398.1, forward strand.
ATCTCTAAATTTGTAACGTTGTGTTTTAACAGTGTTCAAATTCTCCCAGATCCAGATCAGATATCGTTGAATTAAGAAAAGAAATTAAAAAAAAAAAGTATTTTAGTTTACTTTGTTTGAATTTTTTACACATGCGGAGTTGACTATGTCAGCCTGGAATGAATAAAATGGGGGTAGGTCACTTGCCCGTACACGCGTCAGATTGTAGTGCAGTGTGATCAACTCCGCATCATAATTCACAACCGCTCAATCAACGGTGTAGCGTAGGTCACCCAACTCCCCTATTTTAGGATTTAATTATTTAGGAGATTTTTTTTTTAAGAATTATTTAGGAGAAATTATTAGTGGAGAATCCTAACCATTTTTTTTACAATAGATTGAAAAGTTTTTTTTTTTTTTCGAAGTTACAAGTTTTTACGTCGAATGCTCTGTTTAGAACCCTAACAAATTTGTATGATTAGATGTAAGAAATAAAAATTATAAAAATATATCGATTTTATATGTAACGATTATTAACAAATAAGCAAAATTTAAGATTTACATTTAACAATGGTAAAGAAAGACTATATTGTGGTGAATCCATTAAATAATTTGTCTTTATTCACTAAAATAATTATATATTCTACGTTTTTTTCGTTGGTCCAATCACTAACTTAAAACTATCAAAATGACCAAAATATTAAAAATATGTGTTTAAAATAAAATATACATATAATCATTGTCCCATATTAAATGAAAAAGAAAATAAAAATTGGGTTCAAAATGAGTTGCTCAATTGGTATGAGAAATCTTAAAATATAAAGTTAGAAAGATTTAAAGCATCACTAATCCCAACTTAAACTTAAATATTAATTATAATTATAATAGTTGTTTGGTTACAAAATTGCCAACAAAGCATAGTTTAGTTGACATAAAACTTGTACTTTTTTTTTTTTTTGACAATCATAAAACTTGTAATTTCTACGAATAGGTTCGAGGTTCAAATCTGCTACCCCATAAAGTATATATTTTGAAGATAAGGACTATTGTATATATTTTGCCTAATAAGTAAAAGAAATTACAACTACATACTAGACTTAATTTTATTTTAGGCCACAAACTTTAATGATTGCTTCATGTTGGATCTTAAACTTTTTAAAATATCCATTTTTGGTCTTTACAAAGGTTGTTTCATTTTAATCCATGAACTTTTTAAATATTTATTTGAATTCATAAACTTTTAAAAAAGCAACCATTTAAAGAAAAACAAATGTTGTTAACTTAAAAAGAATAAAATTTATTTTGCAGCAAATCAATTTCTGGTTGGCAAATTAATCGCGGATAAAAGATATGTAGAAATAATAAAATAGAAAATAAAACCAACCATTGGTCAAAAACATACACGCTTCCGTTTCTTACTTTTTTTTTTTTAATATTTTAAAATTCTCGCCAGCGACTGCCAGTTCTGATTCGACTGTATTTCAACTTTGAAGATAAAGACAGCAAATTTCTCTGATTCATTCACTGTGATCATAACTATTGCATAACTTTTCCAACTAATTTCCAATGTCTTATTCAACATTTTGTAAAAAAAAAAAAAAAAAAAAAAAGTCATATTCTACATACATAACAACTATTCACTACAGCTCATTAGGTACCTAAATACTTTCTTACAGATTGAAAATGGTTCGTTTTGATTACTAGCTCATCAACATTATTTTCATTTATAGATTTTTTTTTTTAATTCAAGCAAAGATTTAAAAAAAAAAAAAAAAAAAAAAAACTTAAAAAAAACTTTTCATTGACTTGTTGCACGCTGTTTAAAATTTTGAAACTAAATGAATATAGATCTAAGAGGTCGTTTGTTTGACGGTAATCCAAGATTCCCATGGAATGGACATCTAGATTATCTCATTTGTTTTGTACTAATATTGGATACCTAAAAATTTCGGGATGTCGAAGGCATTGATATCCTCATGAGAGATGGGTTTTTAAGATTCCCATGTTGAGGGTATCTTTGGATGCCATTTTTACCCTCCATTGTTTTAATATATATATATATATATATATATATATATATATATATATATATTATTTTACCATTTGTATTTTCATTTAAAAATAAATTAATTTATTCATACACTAAGAAATAACCATACGTAACTAACTATTTTTTTTTATTTTACCTTTCGATATAAAATAAATGATAGTTATATTGAATAATATTTCAATTTATTTTGTATTTATTCTCTTACTAATTTGTACATTTCAAAAGACACACACATAAAATCAATTAAAAAAATATATAATTCTCTAAAAAAAAAATGTATTTGATAATGTGATAACTATAGTCCACTAAAATACACCGTGAATTATGTTAATTGTCATGTTTAAAAAATGTTAAAGTTGAAATTAACTTTTAAAATTAAATATTTTATAAAAACCTTCAACTAATATATATGCCTCTGATATGTTGGCCAAGTTTGGAATGTTGTCTTGTAAGCCATGTAACAACCCTTGCTGTACTGCTTCCTTGGTTGTGAATTCTCCCCTTTGTACTTCTGAGGATGCTACAGCTTACAGAAGCATGGTCGGTGCCTTACACTATCTGACTTTCACTCGACCAGATATATCCTTTGCTGTGGGTCGTGTTTCGCAATTTATGCATTCCCCTACTGTTGATCAGTTGAATGCTGTAAAGCGAATTTTTCGGTATGTTAAAGGCACTTTGAAGGCTGGTATTCTTTTCCAGCGCAGCTCCCTTGATTTTTTAGCATTCTCAGATTCGGATTGGGCTGGTAATGCTCTTGATCATCGCTATACTACAGGGTTTGTTATATTTCTTGGTAAAAATCCTATATCATGGGTCTCCAAGAAACAATCCACGGTTTCGCGTAGCTTTACTGAAGCGGAATATCGAGCTCTTGCTGCTGCCGCTGCTGAGCTTTGTTGGATTCGGTAGCTTCTAAAAGATTTGTTTGTCTTTATACCTCGAGCTCCTATTCTCTTTTGTGATAATCAGTCTGCGCTTCAGTTAGCTCGGAATATCGTCTTTCATGGCAGAACGAAGCATGTTGAAATAGACTTCCATTTTGTTCGGGAGAAGGTGTCGTTGAACGATCTTCAGCTTCGATTTGTGTCTACTCATCAGCAACCTGCTGATTTACTAACCAAATCCCTCACTGCTGATCGTCTTGGCTTTCTTCGTTACAAACTTATGTTGTCTGTGGCATTCGTTTGAGGGGGGATATGGTTGTATAGGCTGTTTCTTTAATCCTTTCTGTTTAAGTATCAGTTTATTTTCGGTTGTTATGTATTATCTCCTCTGTATATATATCTGGTGGTTATTATCAATAATAATTGAGGAGATTCATTTTCATATTTCTGAAATCCATTAATATAAATTAATTTGTTCGAAAAATAACAAATTAAATTAGTATAAATTAAATTGATATAAAAATAAAACATTAGATTAGCAAAGACCAAAATGTTATATAAATTTAAATTATAGTAAACTAATAGGTAAATTAGCTAAAAATTAGTAAGGACATTATTGGCATTATACATAATTTAAAAACTGTCCTGTACAAAAATCCTACAAAAAAAATATATTTATATGGATATTTCCAGATATTCTTATAAATTATTCATTCAAAATAAACACGGTTATCTAAAATGTCGAACATCTATATTTCTGGATATCTATAATTTCAAACATATGAATATTCTGATTATCTAGATTTCCAGAAAACAAATGCCTGAAGTTTTGAAACTAAACTTATAATTTAACTTTGATATTACTTTTACTTATAATTTTTTTTTTTTAATTTTGTTATTCCATTTCCTATTTTTTTTTTTTTTAAAAAAAAATCAAAGCATGAAAACTAAAAAAAAGTAATTTTTAAAATTATATTTTTGTTATTAAAATTGGATCAAGAATTCAAATGTGTTTATAATAAATGTAAGAATTATATTGGATCAAAAAACAGATTAGATCAAAAAAGAAAAAAAATTAAAACAGAAAAATTAAGAAACATACGGCTCAGATTTATTGTAATACAACAACCTAGACCATGATACGTGAATCCAGTTGGGCTATAATTTCTATTACTTTACTTTCCGGGGACGAATTGAAAATTACTTTCTCCTTCCTTTTCCATTTCTGGCGGTTACCAAACCCCATTTTCTCTCCATCATTTCACACAACTCAACGGCTACAAAATATAAAATATCAATTAAATATTTCAACGGAAATAAATGCATATGATTGAAATTTGCGGCAGGTTCCTCAAATGGGTTTCCGCCACGTGTATTTGGATTTGACACTCTGGACTAACGTTTCTCAGAAAATTGCAAAACCTCTGGCGAGGCGGTGTAGAACTAGAATACGGAGAGAAACAAGAAAGTAATGTCCCACCGACATTCCTCCAACTGACACGTGGTGGATCCAACGGTTGGAATATGTCGAGTACATATGTGTGATTTTGATCACCGTGTTGAAAAATCAACGAGTACACGTTTCCGAATCCAAATGGCTCGCTTACTTGGTCCACCTGCATCTGATTCCTCTAGAAGGTTCCTTGGAAAAAGCCTATATATATACATTGATACCGCGATCTGTGATGCAAAACAAATTCTGTGAGTGAATTGTTCGATTCGAACGCTGTTGTTTGGCTTCCACTACCTTCCTCTGAGATACTCTGTTTTGAAAAGAAAATTTTTTCCTTATTCTTTCCGATAAAGACGATGGGATTCTCTGGGCTTCGATTGGTTGTGATTTTTGCTTTGCTGACAGTGTCGTGTATGGCTCAGGCGCCGGCGCCGGCGCCGGGTTCTTCACAGCCTCTTCCTCCGCCACCAGCCACGCCGGCGCCTACTCCGGTCGTTTTCCCTCCATCTCCGACTCCGGCGCCAAACAGAGGACCATCACCATCACCATCACCGGCTCCGGCGTCGCCCTCACCCGCTCCAGAAGCTCCGTCACCGGCGCCGGCGGCACCTACTCCATCTCCGGCGACTAGTGCGCCTACCCCAGCTCCAAGCTCCAGTCCTACTCCTTCTGGGTCTCCCGCCGGTGGGCCTGTAGTTCCACCCATCGCGTCTCCTCCTTCACCCATCGGAGGCGAGGTGCCCTCACCGGCGCCCCAAGCACCGCCGGCCGACAACCCAGCTGGAGCGGCTTCGCACATCGGCGGAGCGGCTGCATTCGGGATCGCTTTGGCTGGAACTCTGTTCGCAGTGGTGTTAGCGTAGAGCTTGACGTTTGGGTAATTTGAACGTGGATTGAAAAAATTGATTATGTTTTTTTTTTTTTTTTAAAAAATTATTTATTATGTTGGACATTGAGAGAGTTGTTTGTTTAGTTTGTGATAGCTATGATTATTTGAGGATCCATTGTTCTTGTGTTGATGAGATTTGTAGCCATTTTATTGAGAGAGAGATGAATCTTTGTACATGAGATTAGAGATGAATAAGAGTTTTTAATCTTCATTCTTTTATATTGGAATCTTTATATCTGTGTTGTGTTTACAAACAGTTGTCGATATCGGTTGGAATTGCGGTGTAATAGGGAAATTAAATACCAACTACAACAACCATTGACAAATACAATGGCTTTCTTCCTAATACAATTACACTAGCGGACACAATTTAATATTGACCGTTCAATTTGATTTATGAACAAAACTTAGTTAGGCTGAAGTTGGAAAAAGTAGCTAAAAGGAAAAGAGGATAAATTTATAGGATTTGTTTGTTTTTTTTTTTTTTTGAAAAATATAGGATTTGTTTGTTTAAATTTTATAGAAATTAAAGGAAAGAGGGACCATTTCGATATTCCATAAGTAGAGACCACATTGGAGGAGCGCCCATTTCGATATCCGGAATTGGGCTTTTTGGGGCCCAATCAAATTAGACTATAGCCTGAATGAGGCCATTCATCACAATTCATAAGTACCCATTTTCATGGTAGCATGAGCATCCATATTATCACTATACTATCATCAAAATTCGGTTCAATCGAACTAAGTATACGTAATAATTTTACCAATTTAATTGTAATTTTGTATTCAAAACAAAATCTTCAAAACTTAAATCTACTAAATGGGTAGATATCAAAATCAAATTTATTTTTAGTTAAACCATCCCTCCTATTTTTAGTCTCTGTACTTTCAAATGTTCAATTTTAATCTTTATAATTTCAATAAAGCATAAAATTGGTACCTACTTTTAATTTGAAGTTTTTTTTTTTAAATCAAAATTGGTTAGATAATAATACTTTAGGATTAAATTACAAGTTTAGTCCCTAAACTTTCAATGTTGTGTCAATTTGATCCTTGAACTTTAAAGAATGTCTAATAGGTCCCTGAACTTAAAAATATCTGATAAGTCCCTAAATTTTCAGTTTTATGTTCAATAGGTTTCTGACATATTTGAGATTTTAAAAAATTAACCAATCTACTGGATATAAGATTGAATTTTATGCCAATTGAGACCTTAAAGTTCCAATTTTGTATATAGTAAGTGTCACACCCCTAATATGCGGAATTTTTTTGTTGAGTGTTTGAATTTAAGAGCGTAACCGGCCTAAGGAATTCTCCTTAGTTCAGCCTTCCTTTAATGCACACCAACGAACGCAAAGTATGAAAGTAAGGTACTCATGGGAGAAGACAACAATGGACAGAGTATAGGTGGTAACATGAATTACTTTATTGACAGAAGTAATTCCAAACTCCACACAAGTAATCTCTTAGAATGGAGATCACGTTTTTGGTCCCTTGCACATCTTGCAAGGTTGCCCTTTTATAGGAGATGGGGAGAGTAGAGTTCGATAAGGATGGGTCATCCAAGATAGGACTGGATAAGACTAAATTTGAATTCAAATTGTGGATAAGGCTTATCCTTTAATTTGAATTTAATCTTATCTCCATTTGACCCATCCAAGTAACTAACTACTCTTATCTTTACAACATTCAAATTTAAACTCTCTTTTCCCTCCAAAATACAAGAATACACACATAAGGCAAGTGTTTGATCAATGCGCCTCCTTGGGTGTTCTTCAACCACAATCGGCCTCACAAAATGCATCTCCCAACCTTCTTATTTGGACTAGAGTTGATCCTTCAAGTTGCAAAGTCATCCCCATGCTTGGACGAATCAGAAGAGTCCAATTTGTAGCCAAAAAGAGCTTCCCACGCGTTTCCTGCCAAAACAACGTTTATCGCTAAATGGTGCGCAGGGCGCTTGCCGCCTGCCCTGCGCACGCGCGCGTGCACTGTCTGTGCTGCGCGCTCGCTGCTCGTGACCTGCTCCCTCGTTCGCGCGTGAGCTCCTGTCCGTCTGCGCGCCAGCCTGCGCTCGCTTTCAGCCGTCGGTGCGCGCTCCTTGCGCACGCTGCCTGCCGCACGCGTGTGTGCGGCCCTGAGCCTGCGACGCCCCTCTGTGCGCCACCTACGCGTGCTGGGCGTGGCTGCTGGGCGTGGGTCAGCAAGCAACGCCCATGCCGCCCCTCTACTGCCACCTTATGCCATTAATGGCCCTCCTGCCGCTCATGCTTGCTGTGCATGTTGTCATGAGTGCCTTGGCACGTTTGATCCCGCTCCACTTGCCTTGCGCTTCACCTGTGTGCTGCCCACGCACACTTCTCGACTTGGGTGGTTCAAGGCACCGCCCCACCCGTCGAGTGTCCAAGCTTTAGGGTCGTGACAGTAAGCCTGTAAATTTTTTAAAATGTCGAATAAGTTGAGGACTTATTAGATATTAAATTGAAAGTTGAAGGACCTATTGGACATAAAAGTGAAAGTTTAAGGATATAATGAATACTTTCTAATGTTTAGGGACCTAACAGACATAAAATTGACCATTCGAGAACCTATTTGAAACTTTTTAAAATTGAAGGATCAAATTGACACAGCTCTGAAAGTTAGGGACTAAACTTGTAATTGAACCATATTTTATTTATTGAATTAAGTTTAGATTGACATATTTTCCCCTTCAATGTTAAAAAAAAGAATATATTTCCCTTTTTCTCTCCTTATCATTGTCCATATTTTTATGTATGTTTTTATGTATATAGAATATTAATAGGCATGGTTTTTAAAAGATGAATAATAATAATATATAGTACCGACAATTGTTGCGTTCATTTTTTAAAAGTCACGTTGGGAATTGCTATATTTACAACTCAACAACTATATCAATCTTTTTCACTTATTTTAACATTAAAATTGTTATTTGAAACAATTTTAAAAGTCAAGAGTAGGAGTGAGTACACTAAAAGCTAATCTTAAATTCTTGGAATAGTTTAGCCTAAAATATTAAAATAAATAAATAAATAAATAAACACGTATGAGTTATATAACGACATGTTTTTTTTTTTTTTAAAGATATATAACGACATGTTTATTCTATAACTTTTATTTTTTATTGAAAATTTTTTAATGATTTTTTTGTCGTTTTAAAGAAAATATTATGTCAATATCCACATTTTTATCAATATTTATATTTATTTACATTTCTATAATTTTGAGAATCCTGCATTTTTCTACACCCACCATGTTACTCCTTTAGGTATAAATCCATTCAAAGTCGAGCATAAAAAAAAAAAAAAAAAATCTTGCAATCAATTATTGTCAACTTTAGCATCAAATAATAAATAATCTTGCCATCAATCATGGTTGCTTTAGCATCAACAAGTCAAGCCGTGTTTAAGGGACATACTAATTGCTTTAGTTGACTCCATCTCACTAAAATGTATTAGGGTAACAACATAACTCTTGTACTAATGATCAAGAGGTCTGTGGTTCGAGTCTTCTCACCTTCCACATATTGTAAAAAAAAAAAAAATCAATCTTTATGCAACTCATTAGGAAAGTTATTAACTTGAACATTTCTTTTTAGCAACTCCATTTTGATGAGAATCAAATTCTTTTTTCTCTTCTTTTTCTGTAGGGAAGATTTGAATTAAATTCGATGTTATCCTTTTAGGATAAAAGATTCTCAACAGTTTTCCCGAAAAAAAAAGATTCTTAATAGCAGTCAACAAAATTTCACCAAATATAGTATATGACAAATGATTTTTTTTTTTAAAGAAAAAGATATTTGCAATATAATAAAATTTCACTCACAAAATTTCTGATACAATGCAAACAAAATAACCCATTGGAATTAACATAAAATTTGTAATATGCGTCAATATTCACCGTTGGCTTCTTTTAATGCATGCTAGCTTTGGACTAGAAATTTTTTGTAGGATGAAAAAGTTTTCATACTATTTTCATTCATTGTTTATCATGAAAGAAACATTTAAGAATGATAAGACCTATGAAATAAAATATTATGTCACTAAATGATGTGTCAAGTATGCACTAGTGTACGTAGTACTAGAAAATTTTCCCTTTGGTGAAGGAGACCCCAATGACACTGCACATACAATGATCAAGTATGGCCACCTCAAAATTGTGACCATGGGTTTTTAGGGTTGTTTTGGCTCTTTTTCAAAAAGGGAAACTATTAAAACTGTGCATCCTAATTTATCACATGAGATCATAAATGAAAAGGAACAGTAGAATCCACTCAGCGAAAATATGCAATCATGGATTATTAAGTGAGACCCAACTTACTTTTTGAGTTATTTTACACCCTTTTTCTCTCTTCTTTAATCAACCTCATGTTTTACGTAGCTTTTTCTTTAAGAGTGGATTACTTTTATAAAAAAAATTAGATATAAAGGGCAGTTCCGAAACAATTTATAGAAAAGGTGTGTTGTGTCTAGCGACAATGTACGACAACCATTTTTTTTAATAAATTAAATTAAATTTGCTTATTCAATTTGTTTAAATTGTAAACTTATTCTTAAGTTATTGTTTTTAGATTTTTTCTTTATCCTTTAAAATATTCATATATATTGGCAATTTCTCTAAATTGTTTCTGAATTGCCCTTTATATCTAATTTTTTTATAAAAGTAATCCACTCCTCTTAAAAGCCCTTTTTCTTTCTTCTTTAATCCCTCATGTTTCACGTAGCTTTTTATTACTTTATTATTATTTTATTTAAAAAATTTTAAAAATAATTTTTTAATTAAAAAAAATATTGCCACATCAGCACACAATTAGAATGAAAATGGATGTAAGGATCAAAATGAAACAAAATCTAAACTAAATTATCAAGTTTAAAAGTATTTTTCCCTATTAATTTTTCATGGCTGCAAAAGCTTTCAAGTGCAACAGTCAAAGGTTTATGTCCAACAAATCAAATCTCTCAATCATGAAGTTCAGACAAAATAATGCAATTTTTGTAAATAAAATAACCCAGTAGGCCAGTACAATAATCACAGCGTCGAGACGTCTGTAGTGACCACATGCATCCAGAATCAGAAAGATTGTTTTTTGTCACAGTAACTGTCAGGTTTTAAAAGGACGCATAGGCAAAGATTGTTATCCTACAAAACTTGAACAACTTTCCTGTTTCTCTCATTCTCGGTCGGCAGCCGGAGAAGCATAAATTTTGTAACCATGGCCGATGACCAACAAACAAACGTTCCGTTATTGGAAGATTCAACTGCAATAATATTACAACCTCGAGATCAAAGTTGTGAAGATATTGTAACGAGGGTGTGGATTGAATCGAAGAAGCTATGGCTTATCGTCGGCCCTGCAATTTTCAGCAGGATAAGCACCTACTCCGTCCTGGTAATCTCCCAAGCCTTCGCCGGCCACTTGGGTGACCTCGACCTCGCCGCCATTTCCATCGCCCTTAACGTCATCATCGGCTTCGATCTCGGACTTATGGTACCCAACCAACAAACGTTCTACCCAATTTCAACTCTGTTTATCTCTGTTCGATTTCTCCTCTGTTTAAACTCTGTTTTTGTGTATTTGAGATTGGAATGGCAAGCGCGTTAGAGACGCTGTGCGGGCAGGCGTACGGGGCGAAGAAGCACTACATGCTGGGAGTGTATCTGCAGCGCTCCTGGATCGTTCTTCTCACATGCTGCCTTTTGCTGTTGCCCGCGTTCGTGTTTGCTTCTCCGATTCTGAAGGTGTTAGGGGAGCCTGATGATCTGGCGGATCTAGTGGGGGTTTTGGCCAGATGGTTGATTCCGTTGCACTTCGGCTTGGCGTTTTACTTCCCATTGCAGAGATTCTTGCAGAGCCAAGTGAAGGCGACGGCGATTATGTGGGTGGCGCTGCTGGGGCTTGGAGTGCACCTGGCGGCCAGTTGGGCGTTTGTCGGTTTCTTCAAAATGGGAGTGGTGGGCATTGCGGTGGCTTCAGATATTTCTTGGTGGGTTCTGCCGATTGGGCTGATGACGTACACTGTCTGCGGCGGCTGCCCCGACACTTGGACTGGCTTCTCCGTCGAAGCCCTCACCGGTGTTTGGGATTTTGTTAAGCTCTCTGCTGCTTCCGGGGTTATGATATGGTCTCTCGCCCTCTAATTAATTAAAACAAAACCACTTTTTTACTTTTCAGTGACACTAAGCCTAAAAACTTCACCAATATTTTCACACGTGGATTTCTTTGAAATTATGCTTGTAATTTTTAAACGTACTTTGACACGTTTTTTTTTAAAATATTGCTAAAAACTAGCTTTTCAAAACTTTGAAGTTTATACGTTTTAAATTTTTTTTTTGTTAGTCTTTCTATCATTAATAAATATTGTTATTGCTTTCATCATTTCTTTGTAATAGAAATTTGAAAACAAAATTCATACCAAACTAAAAATTTAGGATTAGCTTGTGCTTGTCTCTGTTTGTTAAACTGACAATTTACATTTGCAACTGATAAATTTCAGTTTGGAGAATTGGTATTACAGAATATTGATATTGATGACGGGAAACATGGAGAACGCCAAGATTCAAGTGGATGCTTTATCCATCTGGTCTTTCTATGTCCCTCCTCTCTCAAATTCTTCTCAAACATAAAAGATATACTTTTTTAAATTACTTTATAAATACTTAAAAAAATATTTTTAAATAACGGAATATTTGAGTTTATAATAATTTTGTGATGGCAGTATGAGCATCAACGGGTTAGAAATGATGATTCCTCTAGCATTCTTCGCGGGTACAGGGTAATTTAATTATTATTCTAGAAAATATTTTTTCTTCCCAATTATATAAATCTTTACATATAAGACAGACATTAAATTTAAATGAACAGAGTGAGAGTGGCAAATGAGCTCGGGGCAGGAAATGGAAAAGGAGCCAAGTTTGCAGCCATTGTCTCATCAGTGACATCGATGATAATCGGCATTTTCTTTTGTTGTTTGATTGTAATCTTTCACGACAAATTTGGTCTTTTTTACTCCTCCAGCAACGTTGTCCTTGAAGAAGTCAGTAATCTTAGCACCCTCTTGGCCTTCACCATCCTCTTCAATAGTTTCCAACCAGTCCTCTCCGGTATGTCAAATTCTCTATATTTTGTAGTAATCATTAAAATGTATGGTCAAACGATTTCTCTTGTATATTTAGCCAGTAAAATTGTCGACTACATTATTTCAACCATACTAAATATTTGCCTCCAATATATAGGAGTGGCAGTTGGATCTGGTTGGCAATCTTATGTGGCTTATATAAACTTGGGTTGTTATTACCTCATTGGTTTGCCTCTTGGCATCTCGACGCAATGGTTTTTCAACCTTGGTGTTAAGGTAACATATATATATTACACAATTTCTTTTGTTAGAGTCAACCTTTAAGTGATATAATTTGCATTTACCTGTTCAATAATTATATGCTCATTGATCTCTATATAAAACTATATGATTTATTTCATGTATATATATACAAAAGGGAATTTGGATGGGGATGATATTTGGAGGAACAGGTGTTCAGACGTTGATATTGCTCATCATTACTATTCGATGTGATTGGGAAGGAGAGGTATGCTATATCTATTTATATTTACTTAATTTGAACATGCTATTGAATATATATGAGAATTTAATTTCAAGTTTAAATTTATCTCTCTAACATAATTCATCTTCCATTTTGCATTACAAATAATCTTAGGCATTGAATTTCATGAATTAAAAGAATAATATTTCGTCCACAAGTAAAATACAAAGATTAAAAATTTACGGTATTTCATGGATTTAACACTTTTGGTTGTGGATGGATGGGTGATTTGCAGGCTAAGAAAGCAGGTTTGCGCATGCAGAAATGGGACAGATGAAAAGTTTGTGCCGAAGGAATGAGAATTTTCGTTTTATTATTTAATATGTAATAAAGAATGCAATATTATTCAATTATAATATAGAGGGAATATAATCTGTTAGCTTATGTAAGTATTCCATATTATTGTGTGTGAAAAATTTGACCATAGTTGGTATAAAAGAGAGATGAGGAGAATATTGAGAGAAAGAGGTGTGATTGTATTCTACGCAAAAAGAAGTAATAAATAAATATTATCCCTTTGCTTCTAGTACTATTATGTTCGAGGGCTTTTCAATTACTCTCTCTTGATTTACAATTTGATATGCTCATCAAGTTAAACTTGATATATTTTATGAACATTTGATCTCAAGATTTTCCTGGTTTTTGTTGGTGCTCCAAGATTTTTATTTTTGTACAATAGGTGTGTATTTTTTCCCCTCAATTTGCGATGTTTGTTAACAAATATATTAGATATAGTTGATAAACTTTCTCCTTCCTTTAAAGCCTTTACCCTTAACCTTTCTTCCCATTACGAGCCTCAATTTTACCATCAAGCCTTACCGTATGCTCATTGGCAAGAAGCTATGCGTGCTGAACTTGAAGCCATGGAGGTTAATAACACTTGGTGTGTTGTTCCTCTTCCTCCCAATAAGCACCCAATCGGGTGTAAGTGGATTTATAAAGTCAAACATCGTGCTGATGGGACAATTGAGAGATATAAAGCTCGGCTTGTAGCCAAAGGTTACACACAACAGGAAGGACTTGATTTTATAGAGACATTCTCTCCTGTTGCCAAGTTAGTTACTGTTCGAGTGCTTCTTACAATGACAATTTCCTATAATTTGCCACTTATTCAGCTCGATGTAAATAATGCTTTTCTTCATGGAGACTTATTTGAAGAGGTTTACATGGATTTACCACTTGGTTATAAGCCTCATGATGTTAAAACTCAGGGGGAGCGACTTGTTTGCCGCTTAAATAAGTCTATCTATGGACTTAAACAAGCTTCCCACCAATGGTTTGCTAAGTTCTCGGAAACTTTGATATCTCTTGGATTTCAACAATCTAAGGCAGACTACTCTCTGTTTGTTAAAGGCAATGGTTCTGATTTTATGGCCTTATTAGTTTATGTGGATGATGTAATCATTACTGGTGCAAATCTAGACCTTATTTCTCGACTTAAACAGTTACTTAATGATCGTTTTAAGTTGAAGGATTTGGGATCTCTTAAATATTTCCTTGGTCTAGAATTGGCAAGATCATCTAAAGGCATCTCTGTGTCTTAACGGCAATACACTCTTCAATTGTTAGAAGATGTTGGCTTACTTGCTGCTAAACCAGAAGTGGTGCCCATGGATCCTTAGTTGAAATTGCAACACTCCAATGATAATCTTCTTACTGATCCCTCTGTTTATCGAAGATTAATTGGACGACTGCTTTACTTGACTATTTCAAGATCAGATATTACATATGTTGTACATAAGCTTAGTCAGTTTGTGTCTATACCGAGTAAGACACATTTGGCAGCAGCCCATCATCTCCTTCATTATCTCAAAGGTTCTCCAGGCAAAGGTGTCTTCCTCACACCTGCTCAAAATTTCCAATTAAAAGCCTTTGCAGATTCAGATTGGGCTTCTTGTATTGATACCCGACGGTCCACAACAGGTTTCTGCATTTTTTTGGGAAATTCTTTGATTTCTTGGAAGTCCAAGAAGCAAAGCACAATGTCTCGTTCTTCAGCTGAGGCAGAAAACAGAGCTCTTGCTTTAACTACTTGCGAATTGATGTGGTTGTCCTATTTACTCAAAGATTTGCAAGTGCCTATAAAAGAACCTGCTGTCCTTTTTTGTGACAATCAAGCGGCCATCCATATTGCAACGAATCCAATTTTTCACGAGCGTACTAAGCACATCGAGTTAGATTGTCATTTTGTACGTGACAAAGTTGCAACTGGGTTTCTTAAACTGCTTCCGATTCGGACTCATCTCCAACTCGCTGATACCTTTACTAAGCCTCTTCCAGCTACGACTCTTCATTCTTTGTTATCCAAGTTGGGCATTATTGATGTATATAGCCCAAATTGAGGGGGAGTATTAGATATAGTTAGTTATAGTCAAATTTGGTTAGTTAAATTTGGTTAGTCAAATTTGTTATTAAAACAGAATAGCTGATAATTCTTATTTTGTTAAACTAGTTGGTTATATTGCTGTTATATCAGCCCCATTAATTTGTATATATAGGTGTATGTGGAGATCAATCAATACAACACAAATTTGAGTATTCTCCCATATCTTTCCTCTTGTTAAAATAAAAACTATTTTTTAAAAAAAAATAGATTGACTTAAAAACATTTTTGTAAGAAACAACATAGAAAAAAAATAAAGAATTTAGAGGAAATGAGTTGAATCCATAATGACTACCTATCAAATATTTTAATGCCCTAGTTACTTTCTAATTAACTTTGCTTATTTGATACAAAAATTTTAAATATTTAAAAACTATACAGTATGTTTGCTTTTTATTTTATATATATAATTAAATAAATTTTAAACAAATTTTAAACTTCATTGTTAATAATTATTTTAGAAATTGGAAAAATAATAGTGCACATATCAAATCAATCCCAACCCGATGAGACTAGAATCTGAACAAAATTATGAATCTGAACAACTAGTATTTGAATTTGAGCATCCTATTTCTTTGGTTGACCCCACCATTATAAATGTCCACAAATATTGATTTGGCTTTCTTTCACTAGATGATGAAGTCAGTCTCTAAACGTGATCTCCAGTCTCCACACCTTTTTCACACCAATGACAATGAAATTGCAACCTGCGAAATTTATTTATGGACATATATGCTTAATTAAATTATTTCATTTACTTTAAAATCAGGACGGTTGTGTTCAATAATTTATGAGTCGAACAAATTCAAAATTTCTCCCAAAGATGAGTGAACAAGAACAACATACAGAATTCCCCTTGTTGGAGGATTCGGCTGCAATAATATTACAACCTCATGATCATGGTGATGGAGATGAGGAGGATCAAAATTGTGAACATATTGTAACGAGGGTGTGGATCGAATCCAAGAAGTTATGGCATATTGTGGGCCCTGCAATCTTCAGCAGGGTAACCTCGTACGCCGTGCTCGTTCTGTCCCAAGCCTCAGCCGGCCATCTGGGCGACCTTGACCTTGCTGCCTTTTCCATCGCCATTAACGTCATCGTCGGCCTCGACTTGGGCCTTCTGATGGGGATGTCAAGCGCGTTGGAGACGCTGTGCGGGCAGGCGTACGGGGCCAAGAAGCACTACATGCTGGGAGTGTATCTGCAGCGCTCCTGGATCGTTCTTCTCGTTTGCTGCATTTTGCTGTTGCCCGTGTTCGTGTTTGCTTCTCCGATTCTGAGGGCGATAGGGGAGCCTGATGACTTGGCGGAGCTGGCTGGGGTTGTGGCCAGATGGTTGATTCCGCTGCACTTCAGCTTCGCGTTTTACTTGCCGTTGCAGAGATTCTTGCAGAGCCAAGCCAAGGCGGGGGCGATTATGTGGACTGGGGTGGTGGCGCTTGTGGCGTATGCAGTGGCGAGTTGGGTGTTTGTGGGTCGCCTGAAAATGGGAGTGGCTGGCATTGCGGTGGCTTGCAATGTTGCTTGGGCAACTATGCCCGTTATTCTGATGGGTTATAGTGTGTGCGGCGGATGTCCGCAGACTTGGATTGGTTTTTCCGTTAAAGCCTTCTCGGATCTCTGGGAGTTTGTCAAGCTCTCTGCTGCTTCAGGGCTTATGCTATGGTCTCTCCTCTCATTCAACTCACTTTTTTTTTTTCCTCCAAAACTAGGATCCATTTCAAATACATTTTAATTTAAATGTTTTTTAAGAACGCATTTTTTAAAAAACATTTTGAATAAAAATTGTTAAGAATTTAAACACTGATATGTTTGGTTACATTTCCTCGTAAATGTTTTTCTACACAAGTTATTGTTTATTTAAAAAGTCTTTTTTTAAAAGTTGTTTCAATTGTTTCTCTCGAAACGGTTTATTTATCAATCTCATTTTCTAATAAGTCATTTTTAGTGGTTGTCAAACACTATAATTTTTTTCAAAATGATGTATTTTCAAAATTAAACACTTGAAAAGTTAAATCAAACACACCCCTAGTATAGTTTCGCTATATATATATATATATATATTAATTATACCCTTTTAGGTTGTCGGTCCTAAAAATAACCCTAACTATTTATTAGAAATATAGTTGAGAGGAATTAAGCTACTTAAAAAATAAATATCTAAGAAATTTGGAGGAGGAACTAATAATTTTTTGGTGTCTTAATTATTCTGTTCCACCAAGCTAATCAAGCTAATTAATTAGTTTTTTATTACCCTCAAATCTTGTTGAACTCAAAAAAAAAAAAAAAAAAAAAAAAAAAAAAAATTATATATTTGATCTCGTTTTTCTGTGTTTTGCATTTTCTGTTTTATATTGGCTTATTATATTCAACCACATGCATATATTTTATGCATTTTTTTGTTTTTGACTAATTTGTTGCATATCGGTATGTATGACACCATTAAAATTTTGCCAGTTAGGAGAGAGAAGCTAATCAAGCTAATTAATTAGTTTTTTAATTGTCAAAGTTAGTATAATTGAATGGCAATTGACATGTATTATCGATCAAAAGGTCAGAGTTTTGAAATCCCCACCCTCAAATCTTATTGAACTTAAAATATATATATATATATATATATATATATATATATATATATATATATATATATATATATTTGATCTAGTTTTTCTGTGTTTTACATTTTCTGTTTTATATTGGCTTATTATATTCAGCCACATGCATCTATTTTCTGCATTTTTTTTTGTTTTGAGTAATTTGTTGCATATCGGTATGTATGACACCATTAAAATGTTGCCAGTTGAGAGAGAGAAGCTAATCAAGCTAATTAATTAATTTTTTAATTGTCAAAATGAGTATAACTAAATGGTAATTGACATGTATTATCAATCAAAAAGTCAGAGTTTTGAAATTCCCACCCTCAAATCTTGTTGAACTAAAAAAAAAAAATAATAAAATTATATATTTGTGATCTCGTTTGTCTATGTTTTGAATTTTCTGTTTTATATTGGCTTATTATATTCAACCACATGCATATATTTTATGCATTTTTGTATGTATGACACCATTAAAATTTTGCCAGTTAAGAGAGAGAAGCTAATCAAGCTAATTAATTAGTTTTTTAATTGTCAAAATGAGTATAACTAAATGGTAATTGACATGTATTATCGATCAAAAAGTCAGAGTTTTGAAATTCCCACCCTCAAATCTTGTTGAACTCAAAAAAAAATATATATATATATATATTTGATATCGTTTTTCTGTTTTATATTGGCTTATTATATTCAACGACCACTTGCATCTATTTAATGCTTTTTTTTTGGTTTTGACTAATTTGTTGCATATCGGTATGTATGGCACCATTAAAATGTTGCTAGTTAGGAGAGAGAAGCTAATCAAGCTAATTAATTAGTTTTTTAATTGAGTATAAGTGAATGGTAATTGACATGTATTATCGATCAAAAGGTCAGAGTTTTGAAATCCTCACCCTTAAATCTTGTTGAACTCAAAAAAAAAAAAAATAATAATAATTATTATATATTTGGTCTCGTCTTTCTGTGTTTTGCATTTTCTTTTTTATATTGGCTTATTATATTCAACCACATGCATCAATTTTCTGCATTTTTTTTTTGTTTTGATTAATTTGTTGCATATGGGTATGTATGGCACCATTAAAATGTTGCCAGGAGATAGAAAAAAAAAGTTTTTTCATTTTCTACCGTTCTCTTTCGTAACTGTGAAAATTTTAATGAGATGTGTAGGAAGATCCATACATACCGATATGCAGTCAAGTATTTTTTTTTTTTGAAAAATATATGTTTTATGTGATAATTAATATCACGTATATTTGTTCCATTGATTTTGAGATGGAAACCAAGGTTTATCTAATACATTCTTCTGGTGTCAATTTATTTAATCAAACTGACATCTCTATTCCCAAATATTAAAATTTCAGCTTGGAAACATGGTACTACAGAATACTGATAATGGTGACTGGAAACATGAAGAACGCTGAAGTTGCAGTGGATGCTGTATCTATCTGGTCCTCTACATATCCTTTCACTCTCTAAATTAATTTTCTTAGAGACCAAACATGTTTTACCGAAATGAATGAACTAAACACTTGGGTTTGTGGTCATTTTTTGATGGGCGCAGCATGAACATCAACGGTTGGGAAATGATGATTCCTCTAGGGTTCTTTGTGGGTACTGCGTAAGTTATAAACCATCATTATTCAATTTATAAAAAAAAAAAGTCTCCGAATTTATATATATAAATACGTGACATATTAAACAGAGTGAGAGTGGCGAATGAGCTCGGGGCAGGCAATGGAAAAGGAGCCAAGTTTGCTACCATTGTTTCATCGGCGACATCATTAATAATTGGCATTGTCATTTGTTGTTTGATTGTAATCTTTCACGACAAATTAGGTCTTTTTTACTCCTCCAGCAACCTTGTCCTTAAAGAAGTCGATGAGCTTAGTGTTCTCTTGGCTTTCAGCATTCTCCTCAACAGTGTCCAACCAGTTCTTTCTGGTATGTCATATTTAATTCCTTTATTTATATATATATTTTTTAAATTAGGTGCATTATTAAGATATCAAGTTGCAATATTTTCAGGGGTGGCAGTGGGGTCAGGTTGGCAATCTTACGTGGCTTATATAAACTTGGGATGCTATTATCTCATCGGATTGCCTCTAGGGATTTTGATTCAATCGTTTACCAACCTTGGAGTTAAGGTATATAATCTACATAATATGATATTTACATTTTAATTTCATGCATGCAGTTATATATTGAATAACAATATCATCTCTATATATGATTATATAATTTATTTTGTGCATCGATCATATATGCAATAGGGAATGTGGATGGGAATGATATTTGGAGGAACTGGAATTCAGACATTGATTTTACTCATCATTACCAGTCAATGTGATTGGGATGGAGAGGTGTGTAAAAAAAATTTATGTTTAAAATTCTCTAACATCACTTATTTTTCAATTTATATTATGAATAATTAATTAATGTTAGGATAGGATATAATTTCACGAAACAAATGAGCAGATAAAATAAAATGTTAGAATAAAAACTAAAATGTACCTTATCCTAGAGATTTAATAAACTTTTGGTTTTGTTTGGATGGTTGATTTGCAGGCTAGGAAAGCGAGGTCGCACGTGAAGAAATGGACAGATGAGAAATTTGAGCTAGAAGAATGAAAATCTTCGTTTTATTTATTGAATATGCTCAAGCAATATTGGAATTGTGGATGTTATTTATTATTATTATTATCTTTTAAATAGAAACTAGCATGTAAGTGTGTTGGAAACTTTTAGTTTCATTTTAGGGTAAAAATCAATTTCTACCCCTAAGTTTAGGGAGCAAGTTGTACCACTAAAAATCCTGTTAAACTTAATATAATTGTGTATCAACTATCAATTAAAACTCTAAAATTTTATAATTGAATCAATTTATATCCTTTACTATGATTTTGTTTTGAAATCATTAATGCATAAATTTCATGTATATCAGACTTCTTTAAATGTAAGGGTTAATATAACATTAAAGAAAATATTGGAATCAAATGAATATTATTAGCAGTTTTGCATTAATATGAGTGACTTTTCATCTTCTTGTCGTCCTCTATTTTTCTCGATTAATTTAAGAATAATTATGTGATAAATTTTTTGGCTACTTTGGTAGGGTTTTGGGAGAAAAATATTTCTATTGAAGTGATCTTGAGTTTTACAATACTTTGTTTAACTACTTAAGAAATCGTTCCAAACAAGTTCTAAAACCTACACTTAGTCCTCGAGGTTTGAATTTGGTTGCATTTTGATGATTGGGTAGTCATAACTCAACAATTTTACCCCCTAAAGTTTGGATTTTGTTACACTCTAGGTCCCTCCGTCCAAATTTCGGTTAATTCTTAACGGATTTCTAACGTGACACTAAATTTTTCATTAATTTTTTTTTAAAATACTTATTACATAGTTATTATTTTTTTCTTTTTCTTCTTCTTCCTTCTTCATCTTCATCCTCCTCCTCCATTCTCTTCTTCTTCCTTCTTCCTCCATCTTCTTCTTTTTCCTCTAACCCTAACGCCAGTCGACCACCGCCTCCAGCCTCCAGCTGACCATTGTTGTCGCTGGTCACTGGATTTTTTTTTTTTTTTTTTTCCATTTTTTCCTCTTTTTTTTCTTCTTTCTCTTTCATTTTCTTCTATCTCTTTCTTCTTTTTTTTTTTTCATTTTTTAAATGAAAAAAAAAAAAAGAAGAAAGAAGAAAGAAAATGAAAAAAAAAAATTCTGGTAATTGGTGGCGGTGACAGTGAGCAGCAGTGGGAGGCGGTGGTTAGCCGATGTTAGGGTTAGACGAAGAAGAAGATGGAGGAAGATGTTGAAGATGAAGAAGGAAGAAGAAGAAAAAAGAAAAAGAAAAAAGAAAAAATATAATAAAATATTATTTAAAATATTTTTGTATTTAAAAAAAAGGAAAAAATATATTTTTAATACAAATTTCAATGTCACATCAACAATCCGTTACGAATTAACATAAATTTGGATGGAGAGACCAATGGTGTAACGAAATCCAAATCTCATGAGTAATATTGTTGAGTTTAAAAACTCAAATACCAAAATGCAACCAAATTCAAACTTCAAAAATCAAAAGTGATTTTTTTCCAAATAAAATTAATTATTTTTTAGATATAGTAGTGTTCTCTTTTTAGGATTTTAATCCTAGAAATACATGTGATTTGCTTAAAAATTTAGCACGAAAATTAAAAGGTATGACTTCCTAATGTTCTTGAGTAATTTTGGCCCAATATCGAAATAAATTCTGAATTTTTTCTAATAATTTTGTGTCCCTCATAATTGATAATTCACGTTTTATTATTGACATGTAAATTAAATAAATGTTAAACATGTTATAACAACACACACAAAAAAAAAAACATTTTTCCTTAATTCAAAATATAATGAAATAATTTAAAAATAAATTTTGGTAAACTAGGTTTATGTTGTAACACTATCAAACATTCAATCAACTCTGAAGGTTTTTTTTTTTTTTTTTTTTTTTTTTTTTTTTTTTTTTTTTTTTAAATAATAATAATAAAAAAAAACAGTCTATAATTATTTAGTTTGTTGGCTATTTTTTGACCTCTGTTAATAGGGCACACTGAAGTGTTGTTACTGTACTGTTACAAGTGATCTGTTATTAGTTATTTTTCAGTTGATTTGTTTATCTATTCTGTTTTGTCAATATCCTATATATAAAGGATATTGCTTTGATCATATTTCATTGAATAGAAATCTCTTATGATCATCCCTGAGTTTCTCTTTCTCTCTCTGTTTAATATTTTGACTACCTCTCACTCTTTTTGATTATATTGTGACATTGAATTTCACATTCAAATCACACGTTGAAAATGAGTATGATTTGTCGATCTTTTCACTTAGAAAGTTTCAAAAGACAGCTTGTCCTAAGCCCTCATGGCTTGTAGTTGGATAAAGTTCCAACTTGGACTCTCCAAGGACAAGCATCATTTATGACTGACTACGACCTACCTTTCCTTGTCCGTAATAAATCACAATTCCACATAGAAACTAATTATAACCCTTTTCAGGCATATCTTTTTTATTCAAGAATCACTCACTAGGATATGTCTGCTTGGCCACACCAAATGCTTCATAAAATCAAGTCAAAATCTCCACAATAGTCTTTAATATTCATTGGAGTTATTCTTATTTAATATGTGGGTCCTTAATTTTTCTTTAATCTTTGGGATAATTCTAAATATCACCCTCTGTTTTCTAAAAAAATTTCAATATTACCCTTCATGTGTTTTCCAAGTTTTTAACTAAGAAAAATGATTTAATAAAGCCAAAACAATATGGCTGCCTCCAAATAATCGTTGAATGTGGATTTGAAAATCTGAATGTCCCGTAATAATTATTGAATACAAATTATTACGGGACATTCAAATCGTCCAACATGCAACCGCTACTAATTCCGCTACTGATAGTTTTGTAGGTAATTTATACCTCGATACCTCTAAACTTTAGGTGACCAATCATATTGTATGAATGATTAATGTGACAACTCAAGACTTCTTTTTTTTTTTTCTTTTTCTTTTTCTTTTTTTTTTTTTTGAACAACAACTCAACTCAAGACTTCTTTCTCTTTGATTACATTGTGACATTATTGTATTTTACATTTGAATCCAAATAACATGACCAACCTCCTTACCTCATAAGAACGTAGTTGGAAATTGAGTATGATTTGTCAATCTTTTCACTAAGGTAGTTCCAAAATGACAACTTGTCCTAGCCCGGCCCACATGGCTCGTAGTTGGATAATTTTTTGATATAAAGTTTCAACGGGACTCTCCAAGACAAGAACCATTAATCAACGATCAACTACTGCCTAGCTAAGACCTTACCTTCAACATCAACAACAATACCATAGAGAAACTAAACCCTCAAGAGTCAATTACTAGGATATGTCCTGTTTGGCCACACCAAATGCCTCCTAAAAATTAAGGCAAATTATACACAAATAGTCTATAATCATTGGAATTATACTCAATATGGTCCTTAATTTTTCTTTAATATTTCGAATAATTCTAAACATATTCTTGAATGAAGCCGTCACAATATGACTATCCCTCCTAATTATGTTGGTTATTGGATTTGAAAATCTGAAAAAATTGTTAATCATTTTTTTTTTAACATGTGGGGTAGGAGATTCGAACCATGGATCTCTTGACCATTAGTATAATTTTTATGTCAATTGAGCTATGCTCATGTTGGCCCTCTCACTGTCGCTTACTCTTCTGCTGCTCTCATTCTTTCATGATCCCCGACCACCCTTTCCTCCTCTCTCATTCTTTCATGATCCCGACCACCTTTCCTCTCACCGTCACCGCCTTTCCCCTTCATCAAGCATCACAACTCTTCTCCCTTGTCGTTGTCTCTCACCTTTAAAATTGTCAGATGTACATCTTAAAATTTGTCTATCCCTGATAATCGATAGATAAAACATCGATGATACTTTTATAATTTATCTCTCATATGCATCCAATGAATAAATATCATGGTGCTATATAAAATGTGTATTTAAGAAGTCTTAATTTTTTTTTTTAGTTTTTCATTTTTTGAAATATTCTATCAATATCCACACTTTATTAATAATTTTAGGTCCTTGAATATTCCATTTTTATTATTAATTATAAGTTTATTAATTTTTTAAGTTGGTGTAAAAAAAGTTTCTAAACTTTAGAAAATATATAATATATCTTGAGTTTTCAATTTTATGTCGGATGATATAGATCTCGAACATATTCAAAGTTTTTAAAATGAAATAATATGTTAGATTTAAGTTGAATTTTATATGTAATACAACCCTAAACTTTTAGTTTGTTGTCTACTAGATTCGTGGAATTTTAAAAAGGAAAATTGCAGTGGGTGGCAAATTGGACCAAATTAATAGCAAATATAGCACCATGTAAAAAAATTGCAAATATAGCAAAATCTATCGGAGTCTATCTGATAGACTTCGATTATCAGAGTTTATCAGTGATAGACTCTGATTAATCAGAATCTATCAGTCTACTGATAGACTCCGATTATTCAGAGTCTATTAGTGTCTATCGCTGATAAACTCTGGTTAATCAAAATCTATCAGTGTCTATCAGTGACTATCACTGATAGACTTTGATTAATCGAAGTCTATCAGCGATAGACACTGATATACTTTGAATAATCAGAGTCTATCAGTGATAGACACGGATAGAATCCGACAATAGCTTTTTGGTCTTGTATAATTAATTTTGCTATATTTGCAATTAGTTTGGAACTGTGTTATATTTGCTATTAATTTGGTCTAATTTGTCATCTATGCAACTGCCCCTTTTAAAAATGAACTATTAGACACAATATTGAAAATTCATAGACCTATTGAGCACAAAATTAAAAGTTAAACATATATTAGACACAAAATTGAAAATTTAATAACTTATTAGATATATATATATATATATATTTTTAAGTTTACTAAATATAAATTAAATTTGTGATTTTAAGAGTAAGCTTAGGGTTAGGTACCCATCAAACATGAGTTTTACTTTTTGATAATATGTGGGGTAGGGGATTCGAACCATGGACCTTGTGATTATTGGTACAAATTTATGTCAGTTGAGTCATGCTCTTGTTGGCATCAAACATGAGTTTTATAGAATTTTTTTTTTTTACAACTGAATTTTATAGACTTGAATCCAAGTAATATGACGAACCTCCTCACCTCATCACATGGGTCACCACTTGAGTATGACTTATCAATCTTTCTCATAAGGTAGTTCCAAAATGATGACTTGTCTAACTTCTTCGAGTTCACATCTCACATGTCTCTCAATTTTCTTTTTAACAACATTTGAAGTGGGAGATTTGAACCTCTAATCTATTGGTTGAAGATATAAGCTTATGTTAGTTAAGCTATACTCTTGGCCACATGTCTCTAAGTTTTGGATAGAGTTTTTCATCTCAAACGTAAATTGCTATGTGAATCAATCCATTCAAAATTATTCTTAAAAACCAAGTATACTTTCTATTAGCTTACTTTAAAATACATTCTCAGAGAATCAGAGACATCTTCATAATAAATTTTCAATTTTCAATTTTAATTCTCAAAGAAATTAAGATTAATTCGGAAAGAATATATATATATATATATATATATATATTTGCTTCTTTTAATACTTAACAAACAATTTAGATCAATCAAAAAATATTTGAATAATTGAAAGAATGTAACATTTAATAATCATTTTGTTTTTGGTTTTTGAACCAAGCCAATTTTTGAAAACGAAAAAAATTAGTTGTCAAAAACTTGTTTTTGTTTTTGGAATTTTGCTGGGAATTCAAATGTGTCATTGAAAAATATGAAAACCATAGTAAGAAAATTGGGAGAAAACAAACATAATTTTCAAAAACCAAAACTAAAAACCAAATGGTTATCAACCAGACGCTTAGTATTTAATTATCAAACAATATAACCTACTTTTTCATCTCTAAAGTTAAAATGTACTGAACACTAATTTACTCGATGTTACAATTTGATTCTTTTCTAAAAATACAGTTGCTAACAATTATATTAAAGGATACAACAATTCCAAGCTAAATCTAGATTGGATCAAGTTTCTCAAAGCCTAGCTACAATTACCAATGACTTGCTAAGACCTCCCTCTCCTAGCAAATCGAGCTCAAACCAATCCTTAGCCTGGGAAAAATTCTAGTATTATGGTTGAACATACTCTTTCCATTCAGCATTTGACATGTCATTTAATGATCATTTAATAATATAATATTTTATTCAATGGGATCCACATCATTCTTAAATGTTTCTTTCACGACAATAAATGAATGGAGGTAGTATGGAAAAATTTTCCATACTACTGTAGTACTAGAAACTTTCCCCCCTTAGCCTAATGAAGCAACCCTATCTTTTAACTTCAAGAGCCACCCACTAAGATATGTCATGCTTGGCCACAATAAATATATAATAAAATGGTCCATAAGCTTAGGATAATTCTCGAGTAGGTTCTTCATCTTTAAAACTGTTGATTGATCATTAAGTTATTATTTTATCCAAATGTTTTTTTTTTCTTTTGTCACATAAGATATTTATTCTCAAAATTCAACTCATCTATCAACAAAATCATTTTTTTCAATTGACATTTCCATGTGTGTGAAACACATGTTATAACAATAATTTAATCAGACAAAGACATGAGTTTTTGTTAACAACCAAATAAAAAAATCACTCATTTGGAATATTTGGCCAAAAATGATTTGGAAAGATTAAGGGTGAAACGTGATTTTAGTTAACTTCCCCAACACTTAATTATTTTTAAATTTATATCATTCGTGGTTGGTTAGAGAGGAGTGGTAGAGTCCGTTTCGAATACATTTTAATCTAAATATTTTTCAAGAATGCATTTAAAAAAAAAAAACATTTAGTATAAAAATTGTTTTGAATTTAAACACTCATATGTTTGGTTACATTTCCTCATAAGTGTTTTATACACAAATTATTATATACTTAAAAACTCTTTTTTAAAAATTTGGTTTCAAGTGTTTTAGTTTATGTTTCTTAATCTCATTTTTTTATAGGTCGTTTTTAGTGGTTTTCGAACACTAGAATTTTTTTTCAAAATGATTTTTTTTTCATAATTAAACACTTCAAAAGTTAAATCAAACATACTTTAGAGTCGCTTCATTCAATTATTTTTCATTCTGCACATTACTAGGGCACAATTACGTTGATTAAGGGTGTGTTTGGTTTAACTTTTCAAGTGTTTAATTTGAAAAAAAAGATCATTTTGAAAAAAATTCTAATGTTTGACCACTACTAAAAATGACTTATTAAAAAATGAGGATGAGAAATAAACCATTTGGAGAAAAACACTTAATAGCAAATTCTTTAAAAATAGTTTTTAAGTATATAAACTTGCGTATAAAACCACACTCACGAGGAAATGTAACCAAATATACAGTGTTTAAGGGTCCGTTTGGAATACATTTTAATTTAAATGTTTATCAAGAATGTATTTTTTAAAAAACATTTTGTATAAAAATTGTTTAGAATTTAAACACTCATATGTTTGGTTGCATTTCCTCACAAATGTTTTTCTACACAAGTTATTGTTTACTTAATAAGTTTTTTTTAAAAAGTTGGTTTAAGTATTCGTCTCAAAATGGTTTATTTATCAATTTCATTTTTAATAAGTCATTTTTAGTGGTTGTCAAACAATAGAAATTTTTGCTTAACTTATAGCTTGGTAACTGTTGTACTAACGAAATTTCAAACAATTTTTATATAAAGTGTTTTTTAAAAAATACATTCTTCAAAAACATTTAAATCAAGAAGTATCTCAAAGGAGAGGGGTCGTAATTCTTCGGGCGTCGGTGTTTAAAGACAGAGGCGACCATATCAATCCTCATCCACGCCCAGCAGACTTTCTTGGCAGCTTTTCCAACACATGGCCGAACGACAAACCAATCTTCCTTTATTGGAAGATTCTTCTGCAACGTTACAACCCCAGGATCAAGATTCTGAAGATTTTCTAACACGGGTGTGGATCGAATCCAAGAAATTATGGCGGATCGTCGGCCCTGCAATTTTCAGCAGGATAGTCACCTACTCCATCCTCGTAATCTCCCAAGCTTTCGCCGGCCACTTGAATGACCTTGACCTTGCCGCCTTTTCCATCGCCATTAACGTCGTCATGGGCTTCGACGTTGGACTTTTGGTACAGTAACAGCAACGTAACATTTCTAGTTCTCTGTTTTAGCGAACTCTGTTTTTCTGCTTTTGTAATTGTGGGTTAATTTTAGATGGGGATGGCAAGCGCCTTGGAGACGCTATGCGGGCAAGCGTATGGAGCGAAGAAATACTACATGCTGGGAGTGTATTTGCAGCGCTCGTGGATCGTTCTCTTCATATGCTGCGTTTTGCTGTTGCCTCTTTTCGTCTTTGCGTCTCCGATTCTGAAGCTGATAGGGGAGCCTGATGATTTGGCAGAGCTGTCCGGAGTTTTCTCCATGTGGATGCTTCCGATTCACTTCAGCTTCGCGTTTTACTTCCCACTGCAGAGGTTCTTGCAGAGCCAAGTGAAGGTGTGGGTGATTTTTTGGTCTGCCGTGGTGGCGCTTGCGACGCATCTGGTGGCCAGTTGGCTGCTTGTGGTTCAGCTCAAAATGGGAGGGGTGGGCATTGCGTTGGCTTGCGATATTGCTTGGTGTTCTTTGCCAATTGTTCAGATGGCTTACACTGTGTGCGGCGGCTGCCCCCTCACTTGGACTGGCTTTTCCGTCGAGGCCTTCTCTGGTCTCTGGGAGTTTGTTAAGCTCTCTACTGCTGCAGGGCTCATGCTATGGTCTCTCCCCTCTAAAGTTCTAAACCAACCCAAAACAAAAGCAAGTTTTAAATAATATTTAGGCCCAGTTTGATAATCATTTGGTTAAGGTTTTTGAAAATTAAGATTATACACACCTACTTCCATCCATAAGTTCTTTGTTTTAGTATCAATCTCTTCATTGTTTTCAAAACCAAGTCCAATTTTGAAAACAAAAAAAAAAAGTGGTTTTAAAAAACTTGTTTTTGTTTTTAGAATTTAGCTAAGAATTCAAGGATGAAAGTTATGATAGAGATTTTAAAAGAAACCAAGCATAATTTTTAAAAATAAAAAAACCAAATGATTATCAAACAGACCTTAGTTATTCAAAGGCCACTTTTAGTTTTTAAGCTGATATTTTGATTTGCAAATGACAAATTTTCAGCCTGGAAAATTGGTATTACAGAATACTGATAGTGATGACTGGAAACATGAAGAACGCTGAGATTATGGTGGATGCTCTATCGATCTGGTTCTTTCCATATCTATTTTCTCTCTCATAACTGTAAAAAAATTAGTGACAGTGGACAGCACAGTCAAGTCAAGTACGGTTCTAATATTTTACATGAAAATGAATAAACTAAAAACAAGTTGAGTTTGTGTTAATTTTTGTGATGGCAGCATGAGCATCAATGGATGGGAAATGATGATTCCTTTGGGATTCTTCGTGGGCACCGGGTAATTAGTGATTATTTTATTATAATATCATATTTATGAATATGAATATGATATATATGAGATTAATAATGAACGTTTTTCAACAGAGTGAGAGTGGCGAATGAGCTCGGGGCAGGCAACGGGAAAGGAGCAAAGTTTGCTACGATAGTCTCATCATGGACATCATTAGTAATTGGCCTCGTATTTTGTTGTTTGATTCTGATCTTTCACAATAGCTTTGGTCGTATTTTCTCTTCTAGCACCGTCGTTCTTGAAGAAGTCGACAAGCTTTCTATCATCTTGGCTATCACAATCCTCTTTAACAGTATTCAACCTGTCCTTTCTGGTATGTCAAAATAAGTGGCTACAACTACTACTTTGTTTATGTTCAAATGTGTGTACCAACTACATTAATAGGACCTATTTTCATTAAATATGTTTACTCACAATAAATAGGGGTGGCCGTTGGGTCGGGGTGGCAATCTTATGTTGCTTATATAAACTTGGGTTGCTATTATGTCATCGGTTTGCCTCTTGGAATTTTGATGCAACAGCTTACCAACCTTGGAGTTAAGGTATACAGTATTCATTTCCTTGTATTTGGATCTACATTTACTATCATGTGTAAAATAATAATATGCATATCTTTGTATACGTACTTGTATATTTTATTCGGTGCATTATGCATATTCAAGGGAATTTGGATGGGGATGATATTTGGAGGAACAGGAATTCAGACATTGATACTGCTCATCATTACAATTCGATGTGATTGGGAAGGAGAGGTATGCAATATTCATGTTTATTACGTTTATTGGATTTAATTTGGTTAAATTACTAAGTAATTTTCAGGTTTGTATCTCTAATGTTATATCTATATTAAATTTGAGGAACCAAATTAGTATGGGACGATGAACATATGTAATGTAGGATGATTAGAATAAAACTAAAATTTAATGTAATCAGTGTGTATGAAGTTTTGGTTGTGATGGGTGGTTTGCAGGCTAAGAAAGCGAGCTTGCGCGTGGAGAGGTGGACAGATGAAAGGTTTGAGCCAAAGGAATGAACAATTTTGTTCGATTTCTTGAATATGTTGATGCACCATATATATAATATTGCAATTCTCACCTTGCCTCTTAGATCCTACTATTTAAGAGATTATTTAACTCATATTTATGGATATATATTATAATCATCCTACTATTTAAGTTACAAGTGTAATCTCATTTAGGATGTAAAAAGCTCATTGTGGAATCTGATTGCCTGTCAGCTATTAAATTTGTTTCAAAAAAATCTAAAATTTAATGTAATGTGGAGAGTTTGGTTGTGAGCATCTGGGATATTTCTTCATTTCTTTAAGGAAATTTATTTTCATTTTATTCCTAGAATCGCTAATAGAGAGGTAGATGCCTTAGCGCTAAAAGGGGCTAGATTGTCTAAATCATGTATTAGCTGGGTTGAAAATTACCTTGATTGGATCTATTCTTTGGTCGAGAATGACCGTTCCTTCATTGTCCATATGGGGTAATAATATTTTCGTATTTGTTACGAGTGTAATTGAGGTGAGGTGGACAAGAAAATGACCTTCGTTCCTATCTTTCTCCATCATTCATTCTATTCTCTCCATATTCACCAAATTCTCCATCGAATTTCAACAAAATTGGAGTGAAAATTTCTCCTACTTTTTTCTTTTTAGGAATGTCCCAATTACATTTTTTTAAGAAAATTTTTAGTACCATTAAAAGGGAATTTTTAAACTTCCCGATAAAAACAAATACGTCACTTCATTTTAGTTCAAATAGTCTTATAAAAAATTGTCCAAAAATATACTAAAATGCTTTAGTCCTAAATATCAAA
Organism: Luffa aegyptiaca; assembly: GCA_017139565.1. Lineage (NCBI taxonomy): Eukaryota > Viridiplantae > Streptophyta > Magnoliopsida > Cucurbitales > Cucurbitaceae > Luffa > Luffa aegyptiaca. The sequence continues at coordinate 48,748,046 of CM029398.1, forward strand.
TTATTCCTGCAAATAAGTTTGAAACGTAAACATATCACAAGAATATCTCATAAAATAAAAAATCTAAAATTTTAAATTTTACAATTCATATATCATAAATGATTTAAATATATACAAATTAATCATTAAACATTATTTACAAAATTAAAGTAAAGAATATAACAATGTTAGATTAGTGCTTTTTTCTTTATATACACACATACATATATATATATATAGAGTGGGGATAAGGAATGAGGAACATATCTTTCATCCTTATCCCAATTTAGGCCACGGGAAAAATTACCTCCACTCTTGCCCCACACTCTCCACTTAACTGGGGATCTCTTCAATTTGTAGGGTTCACCGTGGGAAAAAGCGACGTCCTTAATTAATTTAAGTTTATTGTAATGACTTTTAAAAGATATATATATATATATATATATATATATATATATATATATATATATTAGTATTATATGAGAGAGTGATGATTTAAAACCTATGACCTATAATCAAAAGTTACAAATGTCTAAGTTTAAAACTATTTGAGTTATATGTTTAAAAAAAAAAAAAAAAAAAACTATTTGAGTTATAATTTAAAAAAATAAAAAATAAAACTATTTTTTAAAACAATAAAAAAAAAGACTATTTAAATTCCGTATAATGGAGGATTGTTATATACTTTAACAAACTTGTTGTTGATTATGTATATAAAAAATTATTGTATCAACCAAACAATTATATAAAGTGAGTTTAGGATGATTTTTAGAAGTGGGTTAAGTGATTCGAGCCCATCAAAAGTTTTTTTTTTTCAAATTTTTCTGTGTTTAGTAATTAGAAGATCAAAAGTAATATTGGAGATTGCGAAAACACTTGCCTTGAAACAACTTTGCTCCTTTTGTGCGTATCAAAGAGGTGTTTCCATCCTTTAAATACTTTTTAAAAAACCATCATAAAATAAACACACAATTAGTAGTGGTGTGTTCATTACTCTCCAAAAATATAGTGTTCATGAATTTAAAAATAAAGTCTAAAAAAAATTAATTACCATACTCGTGATTATTTATTTAATTTAAAATGTCGTATTCTAAAAAATTCAAATTCACAAATATATAAAAAGAAAGATAAAGCTTCTATTTTTCTTTTTCAATTTAAAAAAAAGGGTTAAAAATCACCTTTGGTCCCTGAACTTTCATGAAAGTAACAATTTGATCCTTGAATTTTGATTTGTAACGCTTTAGTCCCGGTACTTTCAATTTTCTAACAATTTAGTTCATGTATTTTCAAATTTGTAATAATTTAATCTTTGTCGTAAAAAAAAAACATCAAAATTAAATATTGATTTTTATTATTTGATGATTAAATTTTGTAGGTTATAAATGTGTTGGATCCCAAATTATTTTATTAATCCATCTATGTAAAAAAGTTTAATTAAATCCTTACATTAATTTTCACGATAGAAACTAAATTGTTATAAATCATAAAGTACAAGGAGTAAATTGTTACAAAATTGAAAATATAAGATCGTTACAAAACACAGTTCAAAGACTAAATTGTTAATTTCACGAAAGTTGGAAGACTTAACTCCAAAAAAATTAATAAATTAAGTAAAAATGATAGGTGGCGTATCAAGTTTGAACTATTTTAGGAAAGTTTTCTTTTAGGAGGTAAAAAACAGTATAAAGGACAGAAAATGATAAGTTAGGGAGGGGGTTGTTAAGAAAAACATGGGGAGGGTCTTGGAATGCAATCCAAATGTTGTGTTTGGAGAGCCCATGCCGGAACATCTTCCATCCATACACGCGTCATCAAATGCTTCTCTATTACCTACCTGCTTTGCTTTCATCAACACCAACAATAATATTTTTCCAACCTCTCTCACTTGGTCAACACATATATTCTCAATCTATCAAGAGACTAGATGTTCGATCTTCACTTCACATCGATCTTGTTGGAAACATAAGAACCTTTAAGGTAAAATCAAACCTACAGTATTTTTATTTTTTAAAAGGAAATTTAGAGTGGGGATACGAACCTCTGAACTCTTGATTGAGAGTACATGTCAATTACCACCACTCACTGAGCTAAGCTAACTTTAACAAATATGATACGAGATAATTAAAATACTAATGACGATGTAAACATTTCTATTTTCTTTTATTAATTATATAGACGTGATATTGAAAATTATTTCTATGTATGTTATATTTGTTTATATGGTAAGAATGGTTTTTATTAGTGTGAGCTCAATACTTGTTATTGTTTGAGGTAATGAAAGAAAGTATGCTAAATTTTAGAATGGAAAAAAAGATATGGAGAGAAACTTCTTTGGTTGAAGTGTTATGACACTTTAATTTCTTGAATTGGAGTTTGATTGTTTGATTACGACAATGAGTAGATGACACCTCATTTATAGGTGAGAGGTGTTTGTAGAATTAGATTCTAGAGATACCAACATAAATGTCCTATAAAATTAAGAACTATCTAGAAAAATACATGAATTTAATGAAATCTTAATGAAATCAAATGAATCTCCTAGAATGACAAAGACATTTCATTAAAAATTACAAGTTCCGATGAGAATTTACAAATTATCTTTTAACACTTACACGGAGGGATTTAGAACAGCCAAACTCTTTCCCATAGAAATTAATAGTAACACTAATTGTTCTTGCGGTCGCTTTTTCGAAATAATAATAATACTTGTGTTTCCTTTGATATATAAAAAATACGAATTGAATAAAGAGATTAAATATTAATAACTTATAAAACTAAGCTCCGGTTCAGTGTTAGCTAGCGTTCCGTGGCGATTTAAAGGTACGGTGGAAACATAAGAGTAAAAAGCATAATTTTGGATGGTAAAAAGAAAACCAATCGCAATTAAATTAAACAATAATGAAAACTATCGTCACTCACTCACATATACACAAAACAAAAAGTATTCACATGCGACAATTTAATTCCGAAGCTACACTGCACCCTAATTATTATTTCGTTTCCAAACATGCTCCACACGACGTCGTATCCGCCTGAGCTTCAATTATCTCCCTCTTCATCTCCTCCGGCGACGTCCACGGATTTTTCCATCTCACAGACTTCCTCATTGCTCGTCTCCACCGCCTCGGACTCGCCGTCTCCATTCCGATCGCCTTCATCAACAACACTGATCGCCACGAATTCCGATGCAGAATCTTCCCCGCCGGCGACGGCGAGCTTGGCCCTGCAAATGGGACAGGTGGCGCAAGAGGCCAACCAGGCGTCGATGCAACTGGGGTGGAAAACGTGGCCGCATTTGGGCAGCAAACGCAGCGTTTCGTAGTCTTGGAATTCGCTCAAGCAAACCGCGCACTCCAACGAACACTTGCCGATTTTCGTTTCCTTTATTGCGGAGTGGGCCACCACAGGAAACTTCCGAATCTCGGCCGGGTCGAGACCTTGACACATCCCGCAGCGCTCCACACCGGCGGCTCGAAGAACGACGTCGGAGGCGGCGTTCAACTCCAGGTAGTGGCGGAGGTAGACGGATAAAAACACCATGATGAAGAAAATCAAGGCAAGTGCCACAATGACCACCGCAATTGGGCGGCTTAATTCGGGCCCCAACCTCAAGTACTGAGCGTCGTCGTCTTGTTGGAGGTCGGAGACGGGCTGGGCATGGACGACGGTGATGAAAAACGAGTGAAAGAGAATTATTATTATAAGCAAAGAAAGGGAGTGAAAATGGCGGCTAAAAGGGAGGTGGTGGAGCTTCATAATAGTTGAAGAACATGAGACGAGAGAGAGAGAGAGAGAGAGAGAGAGAGAGAGTTACAGTTTTGGAGAGACACAAGTTGGTTATGTAGAAGGTTGGGCTCGACGGCTGGATAAAGTCGAAGGAAAGGCATTGAGTGCAGCATGCAAAGCCAGAGGCAGGTGGGGGGCACGTGTGTCGGAGTGCTAGTGGTGGCACGTGACAAACAGTGCCTCAAACCAGCAACAAACCGACTTCTGTGGGCTGCGGGATTTGGAGATCAAATCCGATGGCTCACTGGTACTCTCCAACGCCTTCCCTTGCCTTCATCCCTATTCAACTAATTCCCTTTCATGTTCGTTTTTTAAATTTTCACAAAATATATAATTCAATTTTCCATAATTCATCCCGCTTATAAGCTTTTAGGTTTGTTGCTGATCTAATGCAAAATAATATACATATTGACTTATCAATTTTGACTCTTCTCAATTTGGAGTTCAAGGTTTGTTAAAGTTTTGGTTTTTATAGCTTTCAAAAGTTTCAATTTTATCTCTATAGTTTGGTTAAATGGTAAAATTATACCTGAATCATACAGACACCACTAGACAAAAACCCGAGCGAACGACTCGAGAATCAGGCCAAGCCTAGGATGACCCAAAGTCTAGTTTTAGGAAACACTAACTATATATCTAAAAGATTCTTGAAGTATCTACATAAATGGCTCAAGTTCATAGATTAGTCATTTCTAGATTTATTTGAGTATTGTAAATAAATATCTAAAATAAGCTCTAGAATTATCTCTCTTTAGGCTCCAAGGAATTCTAGAAAATTTCCTTGGATAAGGATAAGTATAGAAATATCTAGGATATTTTTAGATCCAAGAAGAGCCTAAAAAGATCATTTTGCTTGGACTCCAAGGATCTTGAGCCTATAAATACTAAATAGGGGGTGTGTCCTCCATAAGTAACACAACTTGGAAAAAGTATCAACAAGTTAGAAAAAGTATCAAGAGTGAGTAAAGTGAGAGAGTCTTCTACTAACAGTGTCCATCTTTGTACTTTCCTAATAAAAGTTTCTTTCTTCCAAAGTGTTCGTCTCTCTCCTTTTGTGCTAATTTCTTCAACATTAGCCTGACCCAATCAAATCAGTTCCAGTTCGGCTTGATGGATGTGGTGTTGCTAACGGACCCTAAGTCAACGTAGTATAAATAGGTGGTTATAAACTTATAATTGTCTACAGAGAGGTAAGTGTGAGACTCTAAAAAACTATTGCTACATACATAAATTATCGAATCTAACTTAACATTAAAGCGTGAGGGGCAAACACCATGCCAGTGTGCAGTTCATCATTTTGCAAGTATTCTACTCCCAAAAACATCATATGATCACATGCAAATCAAGTAGGAACATCCCTGTCGGATTTTGGCATGAACATTTCACAAGTTGTCTCTAAACCTTTTATCTAAAAATCCACTTTTTACTCCATCTAAATCCTAACATAGTCAACTAAATATAGTTAATCGAATAGAAAACATCAAATAATTACTAAGTAAATAAAAAAAGATAAAAAAAAATGGTTTTTTTTATATAGAAAACAAAATTTGATCAGTAAAAAAAGATCGAATGGTAAAATTCAAATCAAAATTAAACTCAAACTATATAAAAGGATTAAATTTATAATTTAATGTGAAATGGAGGCAGTGAAAATAAAATGGTAAAAGGAAGATTCTTGGGAGAGGAGTACTAAGTAGTGAAGTGTTTCTAGTTGTTTGTTTGTAGCAAAAAGATGATGGGCTGACTCAGATGAAATGGCCCATAATTTCAGAAGGGGACGGCCCCGACCAAACTGCTGCTGCCGGCCCGTTTGTAGCCCTTTTTTTGCACATTGACAACATCCTTCATTCGTTCTAATCTATTTATAACTTATCGGGGAGAAGAAAGAATCATTTAACACCTTTTAAATTGTTTACCATTTTTAAATTCAATTACAATATATTTGTGGAAAAGCAAGTCCTTTTCATTAATTTCATATACATCAAACTTTTTCTGCCATTCGAGTCTAATCTGATTGTTTTATGATTTGTCGTTTTCTCATTAAAACGTTCTAACATCTTACAAGATAATTTTCTGTGTAAATGTGGAAGTAAGATAATATAGTAGCTCAATAATTTAAGTGACCATTGCAATTTGCAAGTGTAGGGTTTTGTTTGTTTTTTTTTTCAATGACATATGAAATAAGTGGTTAAAAATTCGAATAAAAGATGTAACTTTAAAGTGATAAGAATTAAAATGTAAGGATTTTATTAATTAAAAGATAGATTATAACTAAATAAGGGATAAAGTGCAAATTTACTTGAAAGCGTAAAATGTTTGCTTTATGAGTCAAAGTCGTGAGCTCATATCGACAATGATTTAGAGAACACAGTTCATAATGCTTATAATGTGTTTAATCAATATGGTAGTTAAATAAGGCTTCATTTAAACGTCTCTAATTTTGGTATTATAGTCAAATAATGAATTATGCAAGTAATGGACAGAATTAGACTGAGGTATACCAACTAGCTAGTTTTATTTGGTAGTGATGGAAAATATAACCAATAATCCTTCCACTATACATAATTAAAACACTGGAACAGAGACAAGAAGAAAATGTAGAAAATAAAATTGAAAACGTTTATTTAAAGATGAATTTGTGTGTGGGAAATAAAGAAGAGAAAATGGTTTTGGAGTTGGCAACAAGAATTCCGAGAGTGAGATGGCGCACTGAGTTTTGTCTCGCCCACGCACCCTCTATTTCGTCCCTTTGTTGTTCAATAACTCAACCAAAAAAGTTCCCATTTTATATGCCAAAAACCATCAATAAACTATTTTTTTTAATATATATATATATATATATATATATATTTCTAACTGTGGAGAAGATAGTAAATAGAAAAGGCAAATTTCTTCCTTCAAATCACTATTCTCCAAAAGAAAAAATTTGGCTGCATACCGATATATAGAAATTATTCTACATACCACCGTTAAAATGTTGACAACTAGGAGAGAAAAAAAAAAATTCTCATTTTGTATTCTTCTCTTTCTTAGTTGTCAGGATCTTAATGAGATATGTAGTTAAGTTTTGTTCTTCCTAAAATCCAACCAATTTTTGAAAGGTAATTAACAATGCTACTACATACTAACTATGTTATATGTATAGACACACATACATACATTAAGCCGACATCATATCGACTCGTGTTTTTTTTTTTTCTACAATCGTATCGAAGCCGATAATGGTGTAGCGATAAGAAAAAATTGATGGTGATTTTGAAGAGACTAATGGAAAAAAGAAGAAAAAAGAAAAGACAAAGGCATAAAGGTGAAAGGAAGGGCATTGAATAATGTTGCTCCCTGGCAGCAGGGTTTTGCCTGCAAGTCCCTCCAAAAATACTCTCTGTCTCTCATATTTTATTTCCATAAACAACAAAGCAGGAAAATCTAGTGCTTGGTATGTGGGTGTCTGCGCAGACCCACATTTTCTATTTCTTTCTTTTTCTCTTTTTCCTTCACATATTTTATATTTTTGCTTTTTTTTTTTTTTTTTTTTTTTTTTTTAAAAAAAAGGTAGGCTAATCATAATAAAAGAGTAGCTGAATAGTTGTATTTTATTTGGGAATTGAATGGTTCACATGTATCTATGTCTTCTAAATTGCTAATCATTATATGATAAGGTTCTTCAATTCTTGTACGGAATTCTCATCCCTACAAAATTTTATCTTCTTTTCTTTAATTGTTCTTTTTTTTCGGATGAGGAATCTTATATCATATATCTCTAATGGAAGCAATCTTACAAACTTAGGCTGTATTTTGTAGTTTATCTTATTATATAATATATAGAATTCTTTTTGGTTTTCTTTTTGAATTTTTTATATCAATTTAATTAACTCCAAGGTCCCAATTGAAAATTATTTGTTTTTTATTTTTTATATCTTAAAATTAAGGTTATAAACGCTACTTCCACTTATGTAATGGTTTATCTACTTTTTAAAAATATTTTCAAAATTTAAGTTAGATTTTGAAGAAAAAAATAATCCCTATCCTAAAAATCTTTTTCAAAAAAGTGGTTAGAATTCAAATATATTTTCTAAGAAAGGTGAAAGATATATCAAGTAATTATGAGGAAGAAGACATATAATTTTTTTTAAACAAAAATTTAAAATGCAATTGTTATATCAAACTGAACCTAGGTAATATGCTTTCATTTTGTTAGGATATAGTATTAAAATTGTGAGATGAGAGTTGATATATTGATGTATATATTAAAAAAAAGGGTTAGGGTTATCAATGTCATTTTTTTCAGTATATATTCCATCAATGTCTTAAATATTGAGTTATGTTTATGTTTGTCTAATTAATATATTTTGATAGGATTAATCTTATTAAAATCATTTTTTTTTCAACGACATTTGGAGGTGGGGGATTCGAGGTACATGTCAATTACCACTAAGTTATGCTTACTTTGGCTATATATATATATATTGCTTAACAAAGATGGAAACATTAAATACTTTTTCTTTTCCCTTTATTGAAGAAAACTCTAACGGAAAATGATTATCAAATCAATTATTGGCTTTAAGAAATAATTTGTAAAAAAAAAAAGTCAAAGCAAATGATGGTGTTTTTAGGGTTACCATCCAAACGAGACACATATTTATCCACTTCAAAAATATCAGATATATCCTTTGCCAATGCCAATCTTACATATGTAAAATAAAATTTTGATATTACTCGGATCTTTATGGAGCAACCAATAAAAGTAGAGGAATCGAGAGTAAATCAAAACAAGAAAAAAATGTGGCCACCAATAAAGGGCTCCGACGTGGGTTCATCAAAACCATTAAAATTGAGTCATCAAACCAATCTTAAACAACAAGTCCTCCAAAATTTAAAAAAAAAAAAAAAATACTTTTATATACATAAAGGGGAAAAAAAAAAAGGTAAGCTTTTCTGTGACCCAAAACTTTGACGTTGAGGCATTAATCCTTGGATTTTTTCAAAAAAGTTCATGTGAACGTGGGGGCATCTTCCAATTTGAGCGAAAGAGAGAGATTATGAATGAATGAATGAATGAATGAAACGTCCCTTTTCATTTGGCTTCACTATTTAAACCCTCAGTCCCCCCAAACTCATCAAAATTACAACTAAAAAACGTTTCTTTAATTTCTTCTTCTCTTCACACTTACTTAACCGCCACCTTATGGCCACTTACCCCGCCGTCAACGTCGACTGCCAAAAGCAAGTCCGTTCATGGCAGCTTTTCCGATCTCTCATTGAATTCCTCATCCCCACTTGCAATTGCGCCTTCACCGAAGAAGAGCCTGTGTATTCCTCGAAGCCCATATTTCCCTCTTCCGCCGCCGCCGCCAATTCCGTCACCGGCACAATATTCGGTTACCGGAGAGGAAAAGTGAACTTCTGCATCCAAACAGACTCCAAGTCGACCAGCCCAATTCTGCTCCTCGAACTGGCGGTCCCCACGGCGATTCTGGCCAGGGAAATGAGAGGCGGCGTGCTCAGAATCGCTCTGGAGTCCACCTCGGCGAGCTCCGGGGGGCGGTCGGTTCTGTCGTCGGCGGCGTGGAGTATGTACTTGAACGGGAGGAAAGTTGGGTACGCTTTGAGGCGGCGGGCTTCGGCGGCGGACGTGGAGACGCTGCGGCGGATGGGGAGGGTGGTGGAAGGCGCGGGAATCATCGGCGGGAAGGAAGTGGATGGGGAAGAAGATGATTATTTGATGTATTTGAGAGCGAATTTCGATAGAGTTTGTGGGGCGTCGGGGGATTCCGAATCTTTTCATCTGAGAGACCCAAATGGAAGCATCGGTCAAGAGCTCAGTATTTTCTTTTTCCGGTCCAGATGATTATTTGATTTGATGGGAACAAGAACATACTTACTACCTCATTTGTATAATTTCTTTTTTTTTTTTTTGTTTTGTTCAGATCCTTTTTGAGCTGTGCTTTTTTGGGCAGGGCTTTTGATGCTTATATTGGCCCTGTGTGTCACCACCAGCTTCGACTTGTCCTTTTGATGAACATATATCATTGTGTTTCTGATGTCAATATATGAAATATGGGAGTTCGTTTAATTTCTAGTCAGCTTGCTATTGCTTTCTCCTCTTTTTTCAAACTGGGTTTAGTACACAAATACGGCTATTCAAAATGGGTTCCATTTGGAGTACGAAGTGATTTGCTTCATAAGTCATAACAATAGTGATTTTAGTCGTTTCAAAATCACTTTCAATACCTAGTATTCATATTGTTGTATATTTGTTTGGTGGAGTATGATTTTGTGGCCATGATTCTACGTGAAAAGGTTTATTAAAGATAATAATAACAGAGTTTTGGGATGATGGACACTATTAATAATAGTGTATTTGGGGAATGTTTTATATCAATTATCAATGTCTAAAAGGATGTTTTTGATAGTTAAACCTACTTTGCTATTATTTGGCGACATAATTTAAAGCACTTGTCTAGTTCTCTTATTGATATTATTAAAAAAAAAAAATGTAAAAACGACATTGCTTTTGGTTTTTGAATTTCAAGATTGTCTCACTATTTAAAATTTTTCCAAATAGGTCTCTAAAGATTTAAGATTTGTACTTATAAAGTATTTCTAATGAGTCACTATGTAAACTTTATTAGGTTAACTATTATGCCACCAAATGTTTAAGTCTACCTAAAATCATATTGCACTATATAATTTTTAAATAATAAAATATTAAATTGATGAGTTAACGACAATGATCTATTATACCATATTCAAAATTGAAAATTTATAAACTTATATATTAGAAATTATATTTAAATTGGGATAAATTAGAAACTTTTTTTAAGTACATGGACCAAATATCTAAAACTCTGAAAACTCATAGACTAAACTGGTAATTCAACCTCCTAAAAATTGTTCTCAAATACAATTAAAAGAATGCATCTAATGTTACAAGGGGGAATTAGGAAGATTTTGATTTTTGTCGCTATAGTGCTTTGCAAGATTGAAAGACTGCCAAGGTAACATTTACATATTTTATCCTTGCTCAGCTCACACTTCATAAGACAACTTTTTTTAAAGTAACATAAGTTAGAATTGATTCAAGCTATACAATAATTTCAATTGATTTAGCTCCTAAAGAAGAAAAGGATGCAGCTCTTTACATCAATATCAGTTCTACTCTACATGGTTTCTTACCTGCACAGTCTCAACTCTTTTTGATCCTAATATGAAGAGGTCTGCCAAAAGCCTGCAAGAAATTTATGTCTTTAAATCCTCTATGAACTAATAATGTTCACTACCTAGCTACCCTTTTCAACTAAACCTAGATGCTTCAAAGAGTAACTAAGAGTTGACTATTGAAGTTCAATAGGATAACCAATTTAATAAATGCAAACTCACAAAAGCCTAAGCTTTATAATTATCTAGGAAACAACTAGGGAGTTCATCTAGGGACAAGTAGGAGGTTGATTAAAAATTAGTCACCATCCATAGCTGGTTTTTGTTATTATCTAGCTCATTTCAAACTGGGTTTGATTATTAAAGTTCACCAACTCATCACCCATTTCTCAACTCTACTTGATTATTAAAAACCAACAAAAAAAGTTACAAGAGAAATTACTTTTTCTCTTTTTTTCATCACAAAAAGCCAGGCAGGTAGAGAAATTTAAATCATGAATATGGAAACTTTAACATTTGCAATTATAACAAATGTCATATGTAGACCACAACTTTGAAAACTTTGGAAATTAAAATAATAATAATAATAAGACCGACATTCTAAATAAAACATAGGTTAGCGGTTATTTTAAGCAAAGTGACATGAGTGGCTCAAAATAATCAATCCTATGATACAAATTAAGTTAAAACGTGAGGTCGTAAATTAGAGGGTGCATGCATGAATTAGAATTAGAATTAGAATTAGAGCAATGAGGGCGAGGCTCTGTTTCTCTTAGATTTGCGATTGATTCTGCCATATGGCAACCGGACACGAGACAACAAAAAATAACCTTTCACTGCTGAAGTTGATAAAGCGACGCCGTTTGGGGCCATATCGATGTACCCTTTGGCCTTTTCTTTAAGGGCACAAATACAATGTAGGGCCCACCACCCCTAAATGGGGTATGTGGTTTCATGAGCTGTTTCTGATTCCTTATGTCTTCACATTCCAAATTCCAGACATTAGGCCGTGTGTGATGTTCCTCAATGAAACGTGGAAAGTTCCTCTTAACCTTTTTTTTTTTTTTTTTTTTGCCATATATAATTTCAATTATTTATAAAAATAAAAATGTTTTCAAATGAGTCCTTGTATGTTTGTAATTTTGTTTGTATGGACATGTTTAGACTTAATGGAGGTAGATAATGAGATGGGACAAAGATTTTTTATTTTAGAGAGTTTGAGACATGTGGGGCCTTGATCACCCTCTATTATTATCCACAACTCGAGTGACAATTCGCGACATGTTGATGTTGTGTCAAATAATATCAAAATAGGTAGTAATGGTTTTTTTTATTACACTTCTTTTTTTTTTTTTACTAACTTTGTGTTAGAGTAATGATTGAGATTTGAACAACCTATTTTATTTGTTTGGTTTTTCTATTTTATTGTGCTCTTTTAATCTACTTTCCATGAAGTAATATTGAAATAATTATATGTTGTTAGTAAGTCAAAGTAGTTTGACTTGTAATAATGAATGCAAAGGCTAGAATGATTACTTATAATTTAATTGATATACCGTTGAGTGTCTACTCAATACAAATGAAAATTTGATTGAAAAGGTTGCCAACGAGAAAGGAAATTATGACATATTTGAGAGTTCGCAAGATCTTTCGCAAGGGAGAGATCTCCATTGGAATGGTGAAGGAGGCTATTCAGGCATCTCTTTGGGAGCTTTTCCCCTCAACTACTCTCGGGACTTGTGGGGATGACTATCTAGACTCGCACGGGACAGTGGAATTGCATGCGGTGGCTGCTTGGATTCCCCCCCCCCCCCCCCGCGAATACGTGGTCTCTTTGTTGTGATGCAGCTTGGCTAAAGGAGGCTGGAGTGGGGGTTTGGGTTGGGTGTTGCGGGACCATGTTGGAAATTTGATCAGGGCAGAGTGTGAGTCAGTTACAGGGCTCCTCGGGGTGGACATGTTGGAAATGCAGGCAATTCGGGCTGGATTATTGGCTGTTGGTGAGATGGGGCCTCCTCGATTGATGGTGGAGTTAGATTGCTTGGCTGCTGTAAATCTCTTTAATGGTGTGGATGAGAACTTCACCTTAGTCCGTTCTGTGACTATGGAGGTGCAAAAGCTTTCTTCTTGTTTGGTGGAAGTACAGTTTAAGCATATTCGACGAGGCCAAAATTTGGTGGCTGATATGTTGGCACGACGAGCAATGAGTCTGGGATTTATGGCACCTGGTTTTCGGAGTTTCCATGTTGGCTTCTTGAAGCTATAGAGGGTGACAAGCAAAAGTTGGTGTAATTTTGTTATGTTTCTTTCTTAAAAAAAAAAAAAGAAAAAAAAAACGAGAGAGGCTACTGAAATTATTTTGGAATAGATGTTTAGCATAAATTTTAATTAACGTCGAACTCACAAAAAAGTAGCTATAGAGAAACAATTGTTCTTGTTTCAAAAAAAAAAAAAAGAAACAATTGTTCTTTTTTTTTTTAAAAAAAAAAAAGTGTTGGAATTGAAACCCAGCAAAAATAGGGAATCTTATTTTCTTAATTTGGTGACTATCAATATAACAATGAAATTAATTAATGGAATCGATTCTCATCTTTTAGTGTGAGTGTGGGTTTCATGACTTGGGAATCGCTTTTCAATTGTTATTAATTTTTTTTAATCAATTAATAAAATAATTAAACAATAGTAATAAAAATAAAGAATATATCTCTCTCTAATTCTCGTTGTCTACCTTCATTCAAATAAAATAACCAAGCGACAATTCAAAAAAATTATAATTTTTTCCATGAAAATCAAATATCATTGTCAGAACATTCATCATATCAGAGACATTTTTGTTAAGATGGTGAGAAGATTTCTATAGTTATTTAATGTAAGATCTCTGACAGTGTTGACCAAGTATTGTTTAACCAACACAAATAATTTTTTAGCTTGTTTTACTAATTTTTAATGTCCCTCGATATTCCTCAATTTACAATTGAGCCATGAAAACTAAAACAAAAATTAGTTCAGTGACACAAAAAACTACTTTTTTGTAAACTAAAATTTCACCCCCAAAAAAATGCCTCTTCTATATTTTAAGATGGAAAGATGCTAGTCTTGTCAAAAGCTTGTCCACTTTTTTTTTTCTTTTTTTTCTTTTTCTCTTGTTGACAATTTTAACTATGAGAATTTCGTTTCCTTTTTCTTTTTTCCTTTTTTTCTCTTTTTGACAATTTAAACCATGAAAGTTGATTTAACAATAGTGGATTTAAAAGCTTATATCATTCATAAATGACAAAATATACGACAACAATTAAATGATAAAAATCCAATTTCATTTTTCTAATTGTATTTATCCTAAAATATATCATCCGACAAGCATAGGGGGAAAAAATTCATATTTATCACTTCTTGTCCTTATTCCAAAGTTTATCAAGCAACACAAGATCAGGGGAAGGCCCATTTTCATTTATATATATCAGAAACAAATCCAAAAAAAGGGGGAAGAAATTAAATGGATTCATTGTTACAATATTGAATCAATTGATCGTCAGTTTCAACATGGGAAAAAAAAATGAAAGTAAGCAAAAAGGCAAACTTAAATCTTGCTCCTGGAAAAAGAAAGGAGATGAATAGTAAAGGGTAATACTGAAGGCTGCAACTGCAACTCAATGATTTTATTTCAGAGCATAAACTGCAAGTGAGAGAACCAGGCACATGCTAATGCAACCAACAAGCAACAGTTGAAAATAACCCTGCTGGGTGAATCACCTGCACCATTTAGACACATTACATGATTGATGTAACTCAAAAGCAGCGAAATGCAGGACGAGAAACAGTGTCAAGCGACCGATGACACGGGTGTGTTTATTTGTCAATCAAAGTTGAAACAAAAAAGAAAATAGTTCTTAGATTCTTGGTTATCACCTACCAAATTGAAGATAATTGTTCTTGATGTTCCATTCAAAATCCCAGTGCTTCCTGTCATTCTTGAGGGTCCAGTAAGTCCATCCAAAAGAAGCTGCATTATAAACCTCTAGCTGGGCCCTCCCAAAGTTTTGATAATCAGCCTGAGACCCATTTGTCACATTCCACTCATTCACCCATTCTCCTGTTAATCACACCCATCTCTTACAAATCACTATTCTTGGCATCTACTCTACTTTGGTACCTTGAACAGTTTCAATTTGACAACATTGGAACTGAAGGAAAACCATACCCAAAAAGATACATGCCATACAAAGCAGAAGACTCAAAAATTTGTGAAAATTAAAACTAGTTTCGTTTGGTTAGAATCTTGAAGTCGATATCAGAAATGAATAAAGAGACTGAGGTCTAGAGGATTACCAACAAAGACGAGGGGACCGTTTGCGCTGCTTAAGGCCTGTAGTTGAGTTTGCCTGTTCTTGTATATGATTTCTATGTTATCCGAGGGGCTCAAGTGATCGAAGAAAGGATCGAAGAGATTGTAGTAATGCAAATCCACCACTAAATTATGGGATCCTATGTTAGCCTGATAAAGTTCCATAGGATCTGCTTTGCCAATTCTTTGGCAAATTATTACATAAGCTGTTGAAGAGTATTTACGGACTATATTATATCCCTGTTTGTAATATGATACCAATGTGTCTAATGGAACTAAACCTGCTGATGGTTCGTTTAAGAGTTCAATTCCGAGCAAGGCTGGATGTTTTCCATACCTGCAAAAGAGGAAAAAAAAATTGATATTTTCTTCGGTATGTAGGAAATAAGCATACGAACATCAAACTATGTCGAACTTACAGCAGATGTTTGCAATAATCTTTCAAGAGTAAACTTTGTTCTCAAAAGAGGCATAACTTGGATTTTTTCAAGCACAAATCAGAGGTTCATGAATCCGATTGAATACATGGATAGTAACAAGGATCAGTGTACCAAAGAAATCAAAATCTGACAGAAAAATACCTTGAAGCTAAGAAGTCTATTACATCCAATGTTTTAGAAATGTAAGCAGGAGAATTGGGCCATCCTGTTGTACCGTCACTACTCGCGCTGTGTTCCATCCCATTTTGGGAGCCAGGAGCGGCATGAAGGTCGATTATGCACATTATGTTATAGGCTCTGCACCACAAGTTTCAGTCTTTCAGCACAATTTAGAAGAGAATGTGGATCTGAAAAATAAACATTCTGAAAAGAATAATTTGAAAACAAGACCTACTGTGCCCATGAGAATGCATTGTCTAGCGCTTCCAAAGATCCACCAATAAATGGTGCAGGAGGATCAGGATCAAAAGCAATCCACCAACCAACAGGAATCCTCACTGTGTTTATTCCATGTCTATACAAAAATTTAAAGTCGTCTACAGTGACAAAATTGTTTCTATGTCTCTGCAGTTACATCAACGAGAAGGAAAGATCATACATTGGGATCAATCTTTTGGGAAGCTAGTATGAAAAAGTTTATAATGGTCGGGAATATTTTCAAGAAGCTTATATTAAATATGGTTTTAAGTATTTTTTCATGCATATTGTTCACGAATCTTGTCAAATAATGATCATAATTACAAACACAAATAAACTTTTAACCAACTTTAAGATGGCTACAAAGAATAGAATTTACCTGAAGAACACGACTAGCCTCATCCTTTCCATAGCCATTTGCAAGTTGGTAATCTCCATGCAGATTGTTTGAAACAATCATTTCAAAAGTGGCAGAATTGTCATCCCATCCTGGCTTCCCTGGATAGTCAGCTGTCAGCTGATTTGTTATCATAGCCTAAAAGTAGAGCATATGCAATCCAATTTAACTATTAGAATGTGAGATTATGCTACAAGTAGCTAGTTAGGCAAGATCTACGGTACTAAAATACAAAGTAATATTATTAACAAGAATTGAAGGTGCAGTAGCCATGACTTTTCATGAATTTATGAGTGTGAAAGCCAAGTGGCAAGTTATGAGGCCTTGCTAGTTGCTTCACTCATCACTACTTTTACTATCTGTATTTTTTTTTTTTTACCGATACTTTTTTGGTATTTCGATTCCTTTTATTTCTGAAAATCGAAGAAACCAAACATAAATGTACGCAAAAACTAAAATAAACAAGTTCATACTCCAACCTAAAACTTAATAAAGAGGTGAAATACGATACCTGTAGATAGGCTCCACTCTTAAGTTTTAGGTGAACTCTATTGTCTTTCCTCTCAACAAAAAAAGTTTCAGAGTTCCTGGGCGATTGAGCTGTTGCAGAGCATCCCAAGCCATCACATGTTAGAAACTGCCCAAGGAAAGTACGGAATTGAAATTCTGATGCAGAAACTCTCCATAACTGCAAGAAAGGAAAGAGGGGTAAAGCTTGTCAGTTTTGAAGGTAAATAAATTTCTTGCATTCAACAAACATTGTACAGTTCAAGTTTTGTTAAAATAATTACAAGTAAGAACAGCATTTAAGCATCTTGAACATAGAAGTCAAGATACAGGTTGTTGAATATTGAAGATTTCAATAAGCAACAGAAAAGGTTGTTGAATATGGCTCTACATATTTCTATTCCAACTATAACAAGCTACTCTAACTCTACATGGGTACCCTCTGCAACATGCTCTTGGAAATAATTCATCTAAATGAATGCTGAAATTCAATAAATATCACCTTTCACCTATCTAAATCGACCAACGGTTGTCTAGAAAAATGTGTTGCATCATCATTTAGTTGGCATCATTAATGACAAAGACTTTCTAGAATCACGCTTCAAAGTTCGAAACATTTCAAAATTGAAGGATTAAAATAGCAACAACTATCAAAGTTCAATGACTAAATCTGTAATTTAGCTATATATAAATAGGCTAAGATTAAAAACTAACGTGGTTGCCAAAGACTAATATTAAGTTCATATTTATATATGACAGCAGGAAGAACAATCTAATAGAGCCTCTGACCCTGAAGGTTTCCCATGAAGATGCAGCATCTCTATTGACTGTAACACCTGCGCCTCCACCATTGTCAGCGCTAACAAACTTCTGCAATGTTACAGACCTCAATTGAACCCCAGTTCCATCCTGTATAATACCACAAACGCATAACTGAGCTATCTTGAAGACTTGGATTGTATTCAACAGTGAACATAACAAAATATGACCAAAAACATGAAACTCACCAGCATATCTCCATTGGGAATGCCTTCAAAAAGTGAAGGCTTAATCCAACCTTCAATGACCAACCATCCTCCTAAGTTCACTCCTCTGACTTTATCATCCCCAAGAATTCCCTCCACTTGAACCAAGATAAAAGGATGAATAAGCAAGTCTAAGAACAGAGAACAAACTGAAGAAATTAAAACCATTGGGGCCTACCTGAATATGCTCTAGAGGAGATAAGACAACAGCAGAGGAAAAACGCCATCGCCCATTTGGTGAAAATAAGTTCCATTAAGCAATGCCAGCAGAAACAACATCACAAACCCAAAAATATAGTGACCATTTGGTACAGAAGAGTTAGAGGAGTGAAAAATACGCAGCTAAGAATGAAGGGGTTGCTCCGATCGAAAGCACCATTTGAGTAGGAGAATCTCAGTAATTCCTTCCGTATTTATCAGATAATACCAAATTGAAATTGGCGAACTAGCATAAAGATCGAAGGGTTGGCCACTCTCATTACATTAAATAAACGGTTAGACAAGATCTTGTGTATGATCGAGACAGAAGCAAAGCCATTAAAATAGAAGAGGAAGAAAAGAACAAATCTGTAGACTATAAAGAAATGGAAAAGGGTATGAGTAAAAATATGCGAATCGTCGTGTAGAAAGCGCAAAAGGGAAAGAAGGGAAGACTTTTGTTGAGGATTTGGGAGTTTTTAGTGGTGGGGTTGAGATTTTCTTCCAGTTTTTAATTCTCCCGCTAATGGTATTGAAGAAAGGCGAGACTTTTGGGAGACTTGGAAGGTGAACTCCAACCCAAGGGATAATTTTGGGGAAAGGGGCCTCAAGATTTTGGCCTAAGATTCCTCCTTCTTATCAATCAAAATTATTCTCACTTTTCTCTCACCTTTCTCATTTTTACGACTTGCTTGTTTTACTGTTGTTACCATACCACAAGTCTTGACTCTTGTGAGAGGCTGAAATAAAAATTTTATTTTTATTTTTAAAAAAAAATAACAAAATGATGAAGTTTCTGGGTAATTGGCAAAAATAGTGACTTTAAAGTCTTCTTAACTTTTGACCTACGGAAAAAAGAGAAGGAAAATGTATAGCCCTCTATGTGACGACAATTTGTTTTGCATTTCTTGGTTTATGGTTTTTTTTTTTTTTTTTGTACTGTAATTTTTTTCTTTTAAATTTTGTGTGAGAACTTCTCCTTCGTACTTTACCTTTTCCAAAAGTATAGAATAAAACTTGGTTACCAATCCTATTCTTAAAGAATATTATAATTATTCCGTATTAACTTTTTTTTTTTTTTTTTGGCAAAACAATTGAACCACAAAATGGGTATTTCTCAATTTTAACCCTTTTTTTTTTTCTAGAAAATACATATATAGGATTTAGAAAATTTGTTGTGTTAAACATAAAAAATTGGTTATGTTTTGATCTAATCAATTGTTTTGATTACGATGTCACACAAGAATGTAGTTCACTTAAAAAAAAAATAGAACGCTTGACTAGATAATAACCAAATGAATAGAACATTTGACTGGATACCAACTCGTTACAAATTCAAGTGCGTACCTCCTCTTGAAAACTCTAACCATAAGACATCAACAAATACACACATATAAGTAAAATTTTAAAATAAAAGATGATCCAAGTAACATCAAAACCCTTATTCTGTTGTTATAGTTTAAACTTATTTATACTCATTCATTTTAGCTCAAACAAGATACAAACTCACCAACCTAGCTTAGTCAAGTAGTCAACCTCCACCAACTGACCAAACTCAATTTTACTAGACAAATAATTAAGAGTTACAAGTAGAATTGAACTTAATTACTCAACTTTGATTGACCAAGGATGACTAATCAAAATTCAAATCACCAAGTGACAGAAAAGCACAGAAAAAATTAGACCAGTATCAAAATCCTCTAAATTTCATCATCTTCGACTCTTGTCGGAGAATTAATTTATCACATATGACAATTGTAAATATTTTCCCACCATAAAAAGAAAATTTAGACAAAGATTCTGTAGAGAATAAAACTCCAAACTTGCGTGCACCTGACGTCAAGTAGAGATCTTAGTCTTACCTGTAATGCAGTCTGCAGTATAGCCAAAATTCATTTTTACTTTTATAACGAAATCTATTAATTAACACCCAATTTTTATCATCAATTCAAATCACCACCCTTCATTTGTTAATGCGTAGATAAAATTTCTGCACTTGTGATGAAAGCAGAGCAGACCCATTGAGATAATTTCATCTTCTTTATTTACTCGTTTACTACCTTGGAAAGCCCCAACAGCCCAGACTTGCAGCTCCAGCAGCCTATAATACACATACAGGAACAGAGCAGGTTCTTGAAACTGCAGAGGAAAGCTCTTCGATTTGGCAGCCACTGAAGTTCCTTCGTTTTTTTTACAGCGGAAGGACCGAGCTCTGGCTTCTGAAATGTCTGGCCCACTGTAACTTACTTCTACCCGAACTAAATCTTTTCATTGGAATCGGTCCTTTCGGCACAGAACGCCCAAATGAGATGCTCTTCACGAGATTGAATAAGCTCTGATTTCCAATTCCCTGCTTTGGAAATGGAACATTCCTCGATGTCAAAACTTTATCCTTCACTTCCACTAACGCCCCATTTGAAGAAGACCCTTCTTCTGGAATTTGTATGTTGGCCGTCGCCTGATAAATCGCCATTGCAGAAACTGAATCCATAGAAACCGACCTTCTCATCGCTTGTCCTTCGTCTTCCACAGCCTCCCGATTTTGATTCTCAGTCAAATCGCTCAAAGTCCGAGACAGCCCTTTGATGGGAATTTCAGAATTTCCTCTACTGTTGCTACCCCCTTCTCCACTCGTTTCATCTCCTCTGTTTTCTTCCTCGACGGCCTCTGTTTCCATCTGGGCGACTTCGATCGGCGGCAGCGGGTTGGCGATCGGTTCAACGGGGGTTAAATTTGGGGCGGCGGCGTTGGAAACCACCGGAGCGCGACAGAGGGGGCAGTTTTTGTGGGATCTCAACCACGTGTCGATGCAGGGAACATGGAAGGCGTGGCTGCATTTGGGCAACAATCGAAGGCTCTCGTCGTCTTGAAACTCACCGAGGCAGATCGAGCAATCAGATCCGTCGATTAATTTCTCGTCCTTCCTGTACTTAAACATGGTGATCGAATCGATTACCGATTGCTGGAGACCGACCGTGTTGATGTACCATATGTGGTGATCGAGGACCGGCCTTTCATCTTCATCGTCATCGGGCGAATTCTGTCCTTGGACATCGAACAGAAAAGGGCCATTTCGTCTGGAGTTACGCCACTCCCTCAATTTCTTGACAAGAAGACAAACCATGAAGATGGCGCCGACCAGAGTTGCTGTGGTGATCAAACTGAGAAGAAGTAGAATCCTTCCTTGAGGATGGTGGGCGGGAGGGTTGAGGGAAGACGGAAGCCGAGGCGGCGGCGGTGGTGGGCGTGGGAAAACATCAACAGGAATCTTGGGCACCGAGAAACAGAAACCGGAACACTTGGGAGCACAGAGTGTAGAACAAATTTCTAGATTGAGATCAGGGTTCCGATGGCAATCCCGTTTGCAGAACATGGCGTTAATGGGGCAATTGAATCGGCGAAACAAGGCCTGCAAAAGGGGGCAGAGATGGGAGGTTGTTGTTGGTCATGAAACAAGGAGAATGCAGAAACTGGAAATGTTAATGAAGTTTCAAGGAAGATGAAATGAAAATGGGGATGGTGTTTATTGGGGAGAGCGGTTTGTGGGATATGGTTGAAGACAAGGACAGTGGCATTGACTTGGTCGTCGGGTTCGCTTTCATTACAATGGGAGAGTGGTGTTAAGTCAATAGACTTTATTGCGCCATTTCCGCGTTCAGGACTTGCAGTCGTTTTTTCTTTTTTTCTTTTCTTTTCTTTTCCGGCAAAGGACTTCCAATTTCCAAGTCAGTCTCTCTCTGAAGGAAAGAATCGTTTCATCTGCAAGAACAAAGAAAGAGTAACAATATATGTACACGTAAGCCTAATACGTGGCTCGGATTGGTTCCTTTGCGATTACCACGTCACAGCTACTCCTATCCCTGTCTCGCTACGTGGTTGGAGGCTGTTCAAGTTTTTTTTTAGAGATCTGTTCTACTTCTACTATTACTGAATATTTTTAATTTAGTTTTATTAGGTTCAAACTCAAATACTTGATTCTATTAAGTATTAGCGATGCTATTTTAATAGAAGGTTTGTTTATACTCAGCATTTGGATTAGCATAGGTTGCATTTCAATTAATCTTTAAGGTTACTGGTTGTCAAGCAACATTAAATATATACTGAGTAGGTGGACCACCCTTTCATTTTGAACAAAGTCTTTCATATTAATTTGATAAATAATATCAATTTCAATAATTCTTTATTGGGATATTTCAAATTCAACCAGAACCAACTATGAATCTTTGAGATTGTAATAGATGTCTTATCGATTGAACTATACTCAAACTAGTCATTAAATACCAAATTAATATAGGTAGAAAAACAATAAATAGACCAACATGAACTGACATAAAGTTTGCACTAATGACCAAGTGGTATGTGGTTCAAATGCTCCACCCCACATGTTATAAGAGAAAATAATAATAAATAGTAAATATTTAAAATGGCATATGAATTATTTAAGTTATCAATTCATTTATAAGTTGATAAGCAAAATCAAATTACTATGAAGTCTATATTAGTTCAACAATTAAAATATCTCAACTTTCCAAACTCCTATTCTCATAATATAATATTTAGAAAAGAAAAAGTATATCTTTTTTTTTTTTTTAGAATTAAAGACAATTTTTATATTGCCACACGGGCAAAAGCAAAATGGTCATAATCGACCAAATGACAAATCCAGTATGGGATCATGCCCAACCATATAGAGCACGTACCCGAGATCCTTGCAAATTTAGCTATTTTGTCTGCTACCTTATTACATTCTCTAGGGGAATAAACAAAACATATATCCATAAAAAGAGGGGTTAATTCCCGAATAAGCTCCAAAAGGCTCTGCACCACCGACCAAGGGCTAATTTTCCTTAAAATGAACTCAATTGGCAGCTTATTATCTGATTCCACCACAATCCGAGGAAATCCCTGCTCTCGGGCAAAAATGATCCCTTCGTAGATGGTCTTCAGCTCAGCTAATGGAGCCCCAAAATTTGCATCCATGGAAATTGTTTTAGCAGCCACCGCACTCCCATCTAAATTTCTGCATATCACTCCTACTCCTGTCGAGAGAGAAGATTGAGACCATGCAGCATCAACGTTTATTTTCATATAGCCTTCGCTTGGAGGGGTCCAATATAGCGTTCTAGGTTTGAAACTTGTCTCCTTTGAATCGTCTGGGGCCCTGAAGTCGAGATCGGAGGAATTTTTTGATTCACCTGAATAAACTCCTCCAGGTATTTCACAATTCATTGACTTCTCAAGTGTATATCTGGGATCTCCTCTCCATGAGTGATTTTATTTCTATCTGACCAAATAGCCGAGCATGCTATAGCCACCATCTCCATTTCTGCTATGTTTGAGCTTGATTCAATCTTTATCCAACGATCTACAAAGCTTTCATTGAACCTTTCATCCAAAAAAAAACTTCATCATAGATTCGCCTCCAAATTTCCTTTACTCGCAGACATTCAAACAAACAGTGGTAAGTACTTTCAACCGCAGTTTCATAAATAGGACATGAAATTATAGTGTCAATTTCTCTCTTATGTAGATTTACCCTATTAGGAAGAGTTTCATTCAAGGCCTTCTAGCAAAAGTGCTTAACTTTAGAAGGGACCCTTAATTTCCATAAGTTTTTCCAGATCCTAGATAGAGGTGATGAACTAGAAGAAGCATTACTAATTTTATTGTTTATATAAAGTTTATAGTCACTCTTAACCGAGTATATACCCAATTTGTCATAATGCCAAATCAGTTTATCTTCTAGATTTCTATTTATAGGGATTCCTTTAATATACTCCCAGTCCTCTCCCATGACTGCCATTCTAAGCCTCTTAGTATCCCAAGCCCCAGACGGAGAGATGAAATCTAACACTCTATCTTGGAAATAGGATCTATTATCACTGCAACAAGGTTTAAATGTTAGCTCTTTTGGCAACTATGGGTCCTGGAACATATGGATACTCTTCCCATTACCTACTCTTAATCCGAATATGTGTAATCTGTGTAATATTTAGACGCGGTACCAAAAACAAACCATATCAGTGCGCCCAAACAACTTTTTTTTTTTGTAGATTTAAAAAAACGACTTTTTGTATAAATATCGTACACTTTAATCACATTGGCCTTGGGAAATTGGATTCTTCCGGTTATATTATATCCTTAAAAATGGAGAATTTCTGCTCTAACTCAACTGACATAAAGATTGTACTAATGATCAAATTTCTGCTAACGTAAACATAGCTCAACTGACATAAAAATTATATTAATGATCAAATTTCTGCTAACATAAATATAGTTCAACTGTAGTTCAAATCCAAAAAAAAAAAAACAAAAAACAAAAAAACAGTTACGTAGCCGGCAAAGTTGATAAATTTAACCAATATTTCTGCTAAAACCGGCAGGAAAGAAAATAATGAACATCCAACAGAAAGACGGTGGGATAACAGTACCATAAATATGGTAATTTTTTGACACTCGTAGTTTTTGATTCATTGAATTTTTTAATAAATATTGTCGAGAAAAACATGTTTCAACTTTCAAACTTAAAAATCTTGGTTAAAAAAAAAAAAAAACTTTCAAACTTAAAAACATGGGGAAAAAAAACACGAAACTTGACGGTGTAAAAAGAAAAAAGAAAAGAAAAAATAATCCAAAGTCCTCCTCCAGGTCCAAGCTAAGACCCTAAAAGAAGAAAGAAAAGAAAAATCAAATCAATTGCATCGATTCGTTCACATTGAAATTTGGTTCATTAGAAATATACACGACAATCACTTGACCCATCATAATTTCTCCAGTATAGAGTATGTACAGAAAATTACTGCCAAAACTAATTTCTCTTTCAATTTGTTCTCTGGATTACTATAATTTTAAAATCAAAATGGTTTATTCGATTTTGATTATTGGTTAAAAAAAATTTGTCAAATATTTTGGTTGGTTGATTTTCCTAAAATTATTGATTTTTTAAATTCTTTTTAAAAATTCGGTCAGTATCAAACCTATGGGGTCCCCCTCATTTGGAAATTAGACAGTCTCTTCTCTCCCAGAACCCATCAATCGATATCATTGCAGCAACTTGTGGCCTCCTTGCTTTAATGTACACTAATTTCTTTTTAAAATTCGGAAAATTCAGCATCATATGAATTTAATATGCCCTCAATTTGTTGGGAATTGGACTGCGACCAAAGTTACACATTGGCTAGACAATGGAATGATCATAGGTATATAAGAGACGACAATTATTTTTATTGATATATGAGACCTTTTGGATGGAACCAAAAACAAAGTCATGAGGCTTATGTCTAAAGTGGACAATATCTGATAAATTTTTAATAAAATAAAAAAGCAAATAAAAGGGTCCTTATAAAATATGACACATATTTTTAACAAATCTCCCAAATGATCATTAGGTGTTTGGCCCAAAGAATTGGAGTTATGAAATTTAGAGTTGTTTTGTCTTAGGAATTGGAGTAAGAGTAGGAGTTAATAAGTTTGTAGAACCTATAATAAAGTGCTCGAATATGAGTGAATAAGTTTGTGGGAGCACAATACAGTGTTGTTATTGGTTAATAAATTTGTAGGTCCCACAATTGGGTGTTATATGTCTTTGGGCCAAACACCTCCTAAAATACAAAAATAACTCGAATGCAATAAATTGGTCATAATTTATTGAGGAACACTTTTCCATGTCAACAAGAGCATAGCTCAACTTGCATAAAATTGTACTGATAATTACAAGGTATGTGGTTCAAATCCTCCTGACCCATATTGTCAAAAAAAAGGAACACTTTTCCATCTTCAAACCATTTTCCGTTCCCACGAAATTTCAGTTATATTTTGCCACACATACCTATAGTATAGGTGTGCACGGCAACGCTTGTATAATATTACATTGCAAGTAAGATATTAAAATTTTAAATTTATGATTTATAAAAACAAAAAATTAAGGTCTCATTTGATAACGATTTGGTTTTTGGTTTTTGAAAATTAAGCTTGTCTTTCCCAATTTATTTACGATAGTTTTCATTTTTGTTAAGGAAATATTAAAACTCTTAACCAAATTCCAAAAAACAAGCTTTTGAAAACTATTTTTTTTAGTTTTCAAAACTTGACTTAGGTTTTTGAAAATGTGGGAAGAAGGTGGATAATAAAACAAACAAAACTATAGATGGAAGTAGTGTTTATAAGCTTAGTTTTAAAAAATTAAATGGTTATCAAACGAGATGTAAGTTATTATTATTATTATTTTTTTTTTTTTTGCAAAGGAGGTATAAGTTATTCTAATATGAATCACTTATCTCCTCAACTTTGCATGTGTGACATCCTGTTTAAGTATTTACCTTTTTTCTTTTACATTAATACTTAAAAATTGAAATTATACTATATACTCCTAAATTTTGGAGTAGATTTCATCTTTTTACATTAATACTTAAAAATTGAAATTATACCTTATACCCCTAAATTTTGGAGTAGATTTCAATTATATCTTCAGACTTTGAAAACTTGAAAATTGTTCCAAAAACTACCATTGGAGAGCTTTTCTTTTTTTTTTTTTTTTGGTTAAAATAAAAGACAACATCATTGTTAACATTCATTTACAGCCGTACCAAGTTTAACACATTAGTTGTTATATCAATTTACATGAATAATATTGTAAATAATGTAGCATATGTCTTTGAATTTTTACACATTAACAGCCGTACCAAGTTTGATTCCTCGTTTGAATGAGAAAATCTGCCGAGTATTTCTTTTATATGTAGAAAGTTAAAAGGAAACTTACTCAAAAGTTAAGGATATTATTGATATTTAACCTGAAAAAAAATTGACTTTCTTCTTTTTGGCAAAGGTATCAATAGACTTTGTCAGTGATTCCCAGATCAGTTGCTTATCTTTTTCTTCCCCCTTATCCATTTGGATTGAGCTGACACCATCAACAGAGTTGATGGGCCATTGCTACTCAAGCCCGTAGCCTTTGGACCATTTTCTGATTTTTGACGTTTCGACACTCTTACTCCCCGGCCCATTTCGCCTCCTGACAGATCTCATTTGTCTGCTACCCTGCAATTTTATCCACACTTGATCATTTCCTCACCTTTTAACTTTTTCTTTTCTTTCTTAATTCAACAAGATTCGGAGTCAGGATTCGAACATTTAAACTCTTGATTTAATACATGTCAATTACTGTTGAATTACACTCACTTTGAGACCCTCAACTTTTAACTTACTACCCTATATATTTAAATTTTATTATTTTTTTAAAATAACTATGATTTAAATTATTACTCTAAGAATTGCTACTAGAGATGTGTCTCAAACTCAGTGTGGTTTAAATGGAAATCTTGCATATTGAACCCAAAAAAAAATAGTCTTAGAGACAATCTTCAGACGTTGAATAAAAAATGGTGACCCAGTGAATAAAAAGCCATTTTTTCCTTCAAAATTGTTGTTTTTTTTAAAAAATAAAAGGGGGAAAGGCCAAGAATTGAAAAGGACAGTAGTTTCTGAAGAAACCCTTGTATTGGGGTAACAGAGATTTGATTTCAAAAGAGAAAGAAAAGGCTGACAACCAGTGAGTGGGTCTTATAAATTCCCACAATGTCCATTTCACCTAATAATAATAATTAATTAATAAATAAATAAATAAAACATTTTTCTTTTTCTCTCTCTCTTTTTTTTTTTTTTTTTTTTCTGTTCACTTTGCACCTTTTCTTTACTGGGCTTCTTTCTTTTTATTTGCTCACACATTCATTCTTTTTCTTTTGTCAAAGTTCCATAAATAAACACTTGGTACATTTGTAGTCCCACTGAGTAGGAGCTGCCCAAAACCACAAACCCCTTTTTTCACTTTATATTTCACCTCTTAAAGCATATTATTCTTTTTAGCATGTGATTTTTGCCCTTTATTTTATTTTAAATAAAAGACTCTGCATCAAATCATCTATAATCGGTTTTTAAAAATTTTTCTAAGTTATGTTACTTGCTTGTAAATATTAATTGCATATGTATTTTATATATATATATATATATATATATATATATATATATAAACATAAACAAAAAATAGATAGCTAAGAAATGTTAAATGATAGATATATATATCTTTTGTAAGAAAAATCTTAATTGGAAATATATAAATGTCTTTGTCCAATGGAGCTCTTTTTTATTATTTAAATTGAGAGGCATGTATATAAGTCATCAAATATGGACATCCATTGCCAACAAGAGCATAGCTCAATTGGCATTAAGTTGTACTGATAACCATAAGGTCTGTGGTTCAAATCCACCATCCCAACATATTGTCAAAAAAAAAAAAAAAAATATGGACATCCATTTCTACTTATTTCTCGCAATAAATTACTTTTGATTTTCATGTGATTCAGACACATGTGCCAATTGACAATGATTTTTTTTTTTTTAATTTAAATTTATATGGTGAAATTTTTTGCGTATTGTCGTTTTGTTATTCCTCCACTCTCCTCGGGGATATGAACCAGATATGATAATATTTAAATGAAATAGTTTCAACTCGTTCTAATAACAGCTTATGAAATTACCATTCTAACCCCTTATAATTTGTGCTTCTTTTCAATTTAGGTTTTAAGTTTTTAAAATTTTCATTATAGTTTTCCTAGTTTATTAAATCTCTCAACACATCAATGTTCTAATTAGATGTTAACAAATTTATCATGTTATAGTTTCTTTTATTTGTGAATGTACGAGAGAATGGTAATGAACATCTATATCAAGTATGTATGAAGGTTGTTATAGGTAATTTTAGACCACTCCGATGTACAAGGAGCTGACGAGGACAACCCGACACGAGCCCAGAAATAGGATCGAAGGATGGACCATGGAGGCGAAACGGGCCAAGGGGTCGAGCCAATGCCGAAGGAATCTGGCTTTTAGCCCCACCCCCTGCTCGGCCCGCTTGCGCGGGCCGGGTTCCTCCTACTTCGTTCGGTCCCTGCTGCCTCTGGTCGCCCCGGTTCCGCCTGGTTCGTCCCGAAATGCCTCGGAATTTCTAAAAACCCTAGGAGCTTGAGCAGGTATTTAAACCCCTCTTCGTCACTGAAGATGGGATCCCGAACTCTATTCTCGACTCTCTCCTTTTGCTCTTTTGCTCTCCTCCTTCCGTTTTCTGACTTAAGCATCGGAGGCGGTGTGGCAAGCACCACACCGGTGTGCAGGTTTTCTGTTTTGCAGGTCATGTCTTCCCCCTCAAACAAATTTACCGTTGTTGGCACGTGAAGGTCAGGTGAGTTCCCTCTAACCATCGACAAAGGTTATAGTGACTTATTGCGTTGGGACTTAATTTGAATTGGATAAAAATGCATGGAAGAAACTTATCTAATACTCATGTACCTCCCTTGTTCGTACAGTAAAACTTTCCTTCATAAATATGATTCTTTAGTATTGTTTAGTATTGTTGAACCTTAAATCAGTTTTAAAATGTAATAATGTGGTGAATAATATAAAAAGAAATATTCATGCTACCATAGAATATAAATTATTCCATATGAGCTTTGAATATTAAGGTTTTTGAAACGACATATAGTTTATTGAAACAAGTTTCCACTCCACTTAAAAATCTACCCCATTTGTTTCTATGAATTATCAGACTCAAATTTTAATACTCTATGGTATATAGAAAATTATTTTGAATAGAACATCCAAAACACCTCTTAGTTTTCAAAACTTTGGTTAAGATCTCAAAACAATACTTACAAAACAAAGAAATCAAATCAATGAAAAAAGAGAAAACTAAAAAGAAAACAATTATCAAGAAAAAGAAGTACTTTTGAAGTTAAGTAGACTTTTGATGAGGTTCGGCTAATCAAACAAACTACACTATAGATAATACAGACAAACGACAAGACAAAAGAAAAATAAAATTAAAAAAAGAAAAGAAGACTTTTGTGATTAAAAACCACTTTTTATTGGTTGATAGATTTTAAAAAACAAAATGAATCAAACCTTAGAAGAGAAAGGAGACACACAAACACAAATTTCCTACAAAAATTTAAAAGATCCACCAAAAATATTCCATATATTTCCATGCATGCATGCACCAACCCACATCCAAGAAAGAATATATATATATATATATATATATATATATGAATTTACTCTTTTAATTGAATTAAATTTCATGTCCAAGATATATAAAACAATCCAGAGAGTCCTTCCAGGTAGATTAAATTAAATTGTGAAAGTCCCTATTGTGTGGAGGCTTTTTGAGAGATGTAAACACACATGAGATTTGAAAAATGCATATAGAAATATATGGACCCCATAAAAGAAGAAAGCTAGGGTTTGTTTTTGAGGACCCTACAACCAGCTGGGTTGGATGGATGGAACCCATCTTATTCTTATTGGGGTTTGGTTTTATTTGGGATTGGGACTCTTTACAAACCACCACCCCACTGCATGCTTATCTCACCACCATCTTTCTCTTTCTCTTTCCCTTTTCTTTTCTAAAAACAACTAAGCCCTCACTTAAATCAATGTCCCCTTCTAATTTCCCATCTTTTTTTTTTCTTTTTTTCCAGTATCACATCACAATTCAATGCCCTTTAATTAGCCCCCTTTTTCTTTCCTTTTTTCTATTTCAGATTCTTCTCCCCTCTAAACCCTAGCTATACCTATATATACCTAACCCATCCCCCACATTCTTATATATCCACCCTTTCCCTTTCTCCTTAAAACCCTAAAAAAAAAAGTTTAAAACTCTGGAGTTTTTTCCACTCCAAAACTGTTTTCCAAAACAAAATTTGGGAATTGTGATTGTATAGATACATGGGTCGTTTTGGATGTTGATATATATAATAATGTAGAGTTTGTTTAATGAACAGAAATATCGTCATATTCATAGGATGGGCATGGAGCGAAAGATTTGGAAACATGTTTCTGCATGGCAACAGTGGGGAGTGTTCGTTGTTATTGATGACACACGCTTTATGTAAAAGTTGTTTAAATTGTTGTTGTATTGAAATAAATAAATAGATGAGATGTGTGTGTGTGTAGAAAATAAAAGTTTTGGTTGGGTTTGAGTTATGATTACCAAAATGAATGAATGAATGTGGAGAAAAACAGTAGGAAGAGAGGGGAATTGTAGGTGTCTTTTTGTGGGAGTCAAAGGCACCATGAATGTGTCCCTTAACCAATTACAAAATTCAGCACCTCATCCCCCACTGTTTGTCCCTTCTTCTCTACCTGTCTTTTTCCTTAACTCATCATCATTCATTTCAATCACCAACTTTGCCCTAAACCCTAAACCTTTCTCCTCTCTCTTTTCATTTCGAACATTTTTCTTATATAATAATCATTTCATTTTTGTCTTGTGTTATCTTAAATATTTGATTTTCTTGAAAATATTATACTTTTGAATGTAGTGAAGAATAAATTTGTTACAGTGGCGTGTCAATTTAAATGGTATGTGAAGAGATATTAGATGGAGTTTAGAGTTCTTCCACCCTAAGATCTATGGAAAGAGTTCGATTAGAATACATGAGTGTACTATTACACTTTCTCTTTCTCTCTTAGTTTTATATATATATATACTATTTCTTTAATAGTCTCTTTATGCATACAATTTTTTTTCAAATTTTCCTTCGAATTCAGATGTGTTCTCTCACCTAATTTGAGCATAGTTCAATGATTTAGACACTTATACATTTTCATATAGTCGAAGGTTCAAATGCCTATCCCTCTTTTTTTTTTTATCTCAATAACAAAAGACTAAGATATCATCTATCTCATTTATACTTTCATTTAATGTCATAATCTTTCCATAATTCTAAACTTGTTAGTTTCGTAACTATTATAGAGATCTGACAACCTTGATGCATTTTATTTATCAAACTAAGTTTATGTCAGCTTTCAAAAATACTTTTTAAGTAAATAATTCATTCATAATTGAATGTGCACTTGCCAACAAGAGTTTAGTTCAACTAACATAAAGTTGTACTGATAATCAAAAGGTTTATGGTTCGAATCCCTCTTTCCCACATATTTAAAAAAAAAAAAAAAAAAAAAAAAAAAAAAAAAAACTGGCATAAAGTTACATAAAGTTGCACTTTTAATTATAACTTTATGAAATCATTAAACTATCAAATAATTCTTCTATATTTTATTTTACTTGTGATCATTATGTAGGTGAATCCTATATTTGAAAAATCACGCGACTTTACTGAACTTTTTTTTACCATATATATACTAGTCTTGGACATACCTTAAATGACAATAGAGGATAGAAGAAAAAGAAGGCAGCAGCCAATTTAATAATCTATATTTTATTTAGTTTTACTAAACACAATAAAATGATTTGGCCATTATAATATTTATATCTCGATAAAGTAAATTAAACCACTGATCAGATCCCTCTCCAGTAGTCAAATGATCATGAAATGACTCTCCATCTCTCTTTTTTCCTCTATATATGGAACTTTTTTCAATATCTTGAAACTATTAAAATGCTAAAAGTCAAAACCTTTAACCTTTTCACCGTCAAACTAGAAGGATCTTAGGCTTTTATTTTCAATTTTTCAGTCCTCAAAAGTCAAGATTATTGCGATGTGTGTTATATTTAAACATTGATTAATTTTATGTTTGTAAATTTAGATTCAGAAATAGTTAAATAATGGATGGGGTGGCCCAAGTAAGCAGTGTGTAGAATGCACTAGTTTCTTCAGTCATCCAGGCTTTTGTTTCCATCAGAATCTATACTTGGTTTATTCCCTTTCTTTGCAACTTTAATTTTCTTTCGATTTTAAGTTGATGGGTTTACGGTAAATTTAATTTTATATCAATACTTTAACACATATGATATATTGTTCAGAGAAAGTTCAATGAATACCATTTTTGTTAGATGATTATTGGGGTGAGACTCAGAGCTAAAATGGAAGAAGTTGATAGATTTATAATAAAAACAATGTGTTTATTGGTTTGGGATTATTTTTTATGTATAATTGAATTGATCTACAAGGATGGTACAACAGGTCTTTCTTTTTTTCTAAAATTTATTAAGATTATTTAATAGTTTCAAATTACTGTGGAGTATTCATGTAACATTGGGATGAAAAACCTATTTTAATTTGATTTTTAGATTATTATAGTTATTTCACTTCTCTTTTTTCTTTATACTTTTCAGGCTTATGTTTTGTTATTGAATTTTGTAGACTTCAAACCTTTTAATACTTTTTCATTAGTTTTTCATATTTGGTTTAATTGAAATATTTTATATATATGGAACCTTTTTTTTTTTTTTTTTTTGAGAGGATATATATGGAACCTGTGTTTTAAACCGTAACTAGTTTAATACGAGGTTTAGAAACATATATATTAGAAATTTTGTCCTGCCATACGACGTTTTCACAGTTATAATTTTTTTAAAAGAGAGAGAGAGAGAGAGAGAGAAAAAAAAAAAAAAAAACATACATATAATTTTAGAAACTAAAAATAGATCTTAAAATATTTTTTTTTTTAAAAAAATAGAAGCATAATCTGATTTTTCTTTCTTTTTCTTTTTGTTTTTTTTGTACTGTGTGTGTGTTTTTTTTTTGGGAAAAAATCAATTTTGACCCCTGAACTTAGCATGTTGTATCAATTTTAAACCCTAAACTTTCAATTTGATCAAATTGCACTCTAAACTTAACAAATTGTATCAATTTGAACCTCAAACTTGCATAAATGTTGCAATGTAGACCTTTGGTCAAATTTTCATTTGAATTGCTATCAAAACATGTAATTGACAATTTCCTTTTCCCTTTTTTTTTCTTAATTTGCATTGCACCTGAGTTAGTGTTTTGTAACAATTTTTTTTGGAAAAATCGGAATAAATCAAATATTCAGACTATTTTTTCTCATTATTATCCAAAAAAGAATCACAAAGTTATTGGCAACAAGAAAAATCCAGCAAATATGAGAAATAAAAAACTCGAAATTTCTTTATTTTCGTTTCCTACATTTGTACATTCTTCTAATTGAGAAGAAAAAAAAACCATAAAAGAAGAAAAAAAATCTCACAAAGTTCTTAGCAACAATAAAAAAAAACCAGCAAATATTTGAGGATAAAAAACTTCCAAAGTTTCTTTGCTTTCGTAATCTTAAATAGCAGCGAAAAAGTCTTCACAATTAAAGTTCTCAACAACAAAAAAAAGTCATCTAAAATAAAGTTTTTCCAATATTTTATTTATAAGAAACCAATCATGGTGCAATGTGAATTAATGAAAAAAAAAAAGAATAAATAATTAATCACGTACAATGGTTCAAACGGAAAGTTAACCAAAGGTATACATTGTAAGACTAACGCAAGTTTGAGGTTAAAATTGATACGATTTGATAAGTTTGAGCTTCAATTTGATGAAATTGAAAGTTCAGATTAAAATTGATACAACTTGTTAAGTTTAGGGTTCAATTTGATGAAATTGAAAGTTCAGGGTTAAAATTGATACAACCCCCAAAGTTCAGGCTTAAAAATGAATTTTTCCCTTTTTTTTTTCTTTTTTTTTTGGAAGGCTAATGTGAAAGTTACTATTTATCGCTTTTCTATTTCTGTCGATTTGCTGGCTATTAATTGCACCGGTCCCGAGTCCCGACGTAGTGGCGGCTTTTTTACGCCGACTTCAACAAAATCTTTGCCGGCTTCTATGAGCCGAGCCGACTAGCTGAGCCCACAGTTCAAGTATCACATATGAGTCAGAAATTGAGCCAAAATATTTCTTTGAAAACTGTTATAACTTGGAAATCTATTATCGTAAATAGCTAATTCTTATCGGTGAATTACGTCGATGACATAACATTTTTCAAAAAGTTTAAACTAAAAATACGATCAATAAATGAGCCATGGAAATTCTGCTCAATATATGTTTTAATTGCGTTGAAAATGCACTATTTTTTAAATTTTCATCCACAATATTTTGAGAGTTTCAGTTTTTTGTTATATCTTAAGAAAAATCGATTAATTAGTATTTGATAATGTAATTGGAATTGAACAAAAATGGCTCAGTGAGATATTATCAAATATATTTTCATTTGTTACACATATATCTTTCAATTAGTTAGCTACTTATAGGAGGGGACATTAGAATGAGATTAAGAAATAATGGTGTGCACATTACAAATCAAATGATATATTGCATTTTTGTAGTTCAACAATTGTGGGGTAGAGTATCAAATCATCAACTTTTTAGATGGTAATTGGAGTCTTATCCAATGAATTATGCTCGAATTGGTATATATTGCACTTTTTTATATTTATTTATTGACTAGTTAGTTGGACTGACCAACATTGATTTTTACCATCTACACCAACTTTGTTTTGTTTCTTAATTATCATTAAACTTCTTCTATTGCATTTAGCATTGCCTTATTTGTTTCTGAATTTGAAATTTGTTATATGTAGTTTTTTTTTTTTTAAACCATTGTTCTATGTAGTTTACAGCATAAGTTGGATGAAACAAATACTTGAACAAAATTTTAAGCAAAATCTCAAACTAAAATAAGGTATAAAAAAGGTCAAAATAAAAGAAATGTAGACAAAATTATAAATGTTTGGTGTTGTTGGTTTTCAATTTAGTCTTTATGGTTTTAAAAATCTCTCTCTTTCTTTTTTTTTTTTTTTTTTTTTTTTTTTTGAATTCAACAACAATAAGGGGTGGGGGTTCGAACCTTTAACCTCTTGGTCGAAGGCACATGCTAATTACCATTTGAGTTATGCTCACTTAGACTTAAAAAAAATCTCAATTTGATTACGTTCTTAAAACTTAAAAAAATATTGTTTACCAACTTTCAATTCTGTGTCCAACAAGTTCTAGTTTTTTTTTCTTTTAATTCATAGATCTATTAAATGTAAAAATGAATCGGTAATATAATAAGACATTGACTTTTCAATTTTGTATTTAATAAAATAAGTTCACGAATGTTAAAAAAATCAAGTACCTATATGGTATAGAACTCAATTTTTGTTTTTTTTTTCTAATTCAATAAATATTTTTTCCGTAGATATGTTTTTAAAAATTGTTTCTGGATTTTGCCCAACAATTTTCTTTTTTCAGATTTGAAATTTGAAATTAGAAAATTAAAAATACATATTTACACTTAAAAAACTATAAACTTTGATCAAATATACTATTTAATGTTATAAGATACTTTGTTTTTATTATAACATGGATAATTATATACTACTATAAAATAATGATTGTACAAAATACACTTATAAATTAATTGATAATGGTTGATATTCAACTCATCATTTAGTGAGTAATTACCACTATGTTTAGTGTTTAAGAATACACAACTAAACACACTTTGAACAACTTTTTCAAAACAACGACCATATGCACCTCAAAAAATTTAGAGACTTATTAGATCTATTAAATTTTGGGGACTAATTAGAATACATAAATTAGAAACTTAATTAGATACTTTATAAAATTTAGGGATGTATCAGTCTCAATTTTGAAAGTTCAAGAATTAAATTTGTAATTGGGTACTATCTCCGAGATTTGAACTTAGTTTGTGGGACTTGAACTTCCAAAACTATAGCATATTTGGGCCTTGATGTTTGAATTTGATTTTTAATAATTGATCTTGAAAGTTTATGGTTGGTTTCTAACCGTTCACATAGTATACAATATTATATATATATATATATATATATATATAGATACATACACACACACGTATACATATTATTACTTTATTGTGTCAACTCTATGCGAGACGTTTTAGAAATCAAATTTCAAATTTCATGGAATAAATTAAAAATCAAATTCAAAGGCCAAACATGTCAAATTTAAGACTTCAAATTTGAAACCTCTATAATCAAAAGTGTTGCTTTTGGAAACCTAGGAGCTAAGGAGGAATTAAGTTAAAATCCAGAGACAAAAATGTAATTTACCCTTTGTAATTAAGCAGCCAATTTTATAATTAAACTATAAATTTAAAAGTTCATACTTTTAATATTTAGAGTAAAAATGATTTGAGAAGAAAATCTACAAACGCCGAAGAAATCTTTTAATATAAAAAATAAAACTTCTAACAACTAATCTACTACATTACACGATAATATTTTACATAAACGTAGAATAATTAATTAATTTAAAAATATAGATTGCTACAACTGCACAGACAAAGTATCAAGAAGAGATTTTTTTCCTTTTTGATAATTCCAAAACTGTCCCTATATATCCGTTTTAAAAGTACGGTCAATAAGAGGAAGGGTTCCTTCCAAACTCGCTAGTCGCTATAGACGGTGGCCGTAATTTGCATTTGGCGTGAATTTGAGACGAATTTCGTTTCGGCAAACCGCAGTGAACCCAACCCCAGTTAGATTCTAACCCTACTTCTGACACGAGTTGGATTATTTAAAGAGAGAGAAAGTATTAGACTAATCGTAATCGGGCTGCACACTGCCCCTTCTTCTTCTTCTTCTTCTTCTTCATCTTCTTCCTCTTCTTCTTTTTCACAGCCCACTCCCAAAGCTTCTCCCTCAACCCCACGCACTCTAATAATGCAGTAGAGAGAGAAACAACAAACACAAAGACAGAGAGAGAGAGAGTTCTTCTTGGGCTATCAATCAATCGATACTCTGTTTCTTCTTCCTCTTCTGTGGGTTGGGTTCTGAGCTTTGATTTTACCAGTTTTGAAGCTCGATTCGAATTGGGTTTTGTTTTGTGGATTTTTCTTTTGATGGGTTCAGAGAGGGAAGGAGGATCGAAGAAGATTGAGAAAGATCCAGGGGAAACAGGGGAACCAACTGGGAACTTGTACAGAGTCGGTTTCGTTTCACGTATGGAACGTCCTCTGTTTCTTCCTTTAACTCTAAAGCTTTCTGCTACTTTCAACCACTGTTTGAGCTCCTAAAACTTCCTTCTCTACGCTTCAAACAAACAACGCCTCGAAACTTTTACGGGGTTTTTTTATTAAAAGGATCTGATCCAATTTTGGGAGTTGTTTCTTTAATTTCTTCCGTCATGAAGAGACATGGCAGCTCAGATTCCTTGGGCGCTCTGATGTCCGTCTGTCCTACTTCAGGTTTAAATATAAACAACGATTTTGTTTTATATGTTCATTTCTTTATTCTTCTTCTACTGCTTAATTTCCATTTTCCCGACATCCCCATGTGAGTTTCTTTCTTCTTTTTTTTTTTTTCTTGTCCCTTTCTAAACCCAATCACTCGCAAGAATCTTTACAATTTATGTTTTCCTCCTCGATTCATTTCAAATTGTGATGCAGTAGTACATCTCGCTTATGATACGCTCTTAATTGCAGAGGAACAGAGTCCGAGAAACAGCCATGTTTATGGCAGGGAGTTTCAGTCGATGTTGGAGGGCTTAGATGAAGAAGGCTCCATCGAAGAACACTGTCATGTTGGGGAGAAGAAAAGGAGACTCAGCGTAGATCAAGTTAAAGCCTTAGAGAAAACATTTGAGATTGAAAACAAGCTCGAGCCAGAGAGGAAAGTGAAGCTCGCTCAAGAACTTGGCCTGCAACCGAGGCAAGTTGCTGTTTGGTTCCAAAACCGCAGAGCCCGATGGAAAACTAAGCAACTTGAAAGAGATTATGGCGTTCTTAAGGCCAATTATGAAACTCTCAAGCGTAGTTTCGATTCCCTTCAGCAGGACAATGATGCTCTGCTCAAAGAGGTCGATAATTATAAATCCCCGAAACTTTTTGTTCTGAATCGTTAAGTTTCGAGAATTTGTTGGGTTGAATTGTTCTGTTTCTGTTTTGTAGATCAAGGAATTGAAATCGAAGCTTGAGGAAGAGAAAACGGAAAGCAATTTGTCAGTGAAGGAAGAGATTTTCGTGTCGGAATCGGACAATTTACTGATCGATCAAACCAATAATCATCTGCCGGTGGATCATATTTCTCTTCCTGTTGCTTCGGATCACTCTGATGACTTCAACTACGAGAGCTTCAAAGCCGTCGCCGCCGACGACGACGGCGACGATCAGAGAGTTGAAGTGTCGTTGTTCCCTGATTTTAAAGATGGGTCATCGGACAGCGACTCCAGTGCGATATTGAACGAAGACAACAGCCCAAACGCCGTCGTTTCGTCCGCGGCGGCCGGAATGCTTCAAAGCCACCACCAAATTCTGTCATCTCCGGCGTCGTCTTTGAACTGCTTCCCGTTTCAAAAAGCTGCTTATAATGCACAACAATATGTGAAAATTGAAGAGCACAATTTCTTCAGCGGAGAAGAGACCTGTAATTTGTTCTCCGATGAACAGGCCCCCTCTATGCATTGGTACTGCCCCGATCAGTGGAACTAAAAACAAGTCGCCGGAAAAAAGAATTCCGATCACCGGAGTATAATCTAGTCTTGGTAATTTGCATTGTGCAGAATAATAATAATAAAAAAAACGGTGGGTTGGTCGGAGAGACAGCAGCTGCCGGCTCCGGCGAGAGAAAAACGGTGGAGAGAGATTCCGGTGGGTGAAAGTGAAGACTTGGGAAGAGTCTTCATTGGAGTGAAGCTGTAAAAAGGAAACTTTGGAGTTCGATGGTTGGGTGATTAGAACAGATGTTGTAATGAACAAATAATCATTTTCTTTTGCTTTTTTGTTCCATCTTTTTTTTTCTTCTCACTTTCATAGTTTCATCTATGAACGATTTTCTTGCCCACTTTTTAATTACTTTGGATTTTTTTAAAAAAGAAGAAATGGGTTTCTTGGTTTTTTTTTTTTCTTTGGGAATTTGAAAACTTGCAAGTAGACATGCTTATTTATTAATGGTTTTTTATCATAAATTATTTGGCAATATTAGTAATTAAAATGATTGTTTTATCTTGAATTTTATTATTTAAAATATGTAACGTATTTGGGTTAAAAAAAGGAAGGGCCTGTTTGACAAACAATTGGATTCTGTTTTATGTTTTCAGATTCACTGAATTCGTGAATATGCATTTGGTAGATGCGTTCTCGAAAATTGTTGTTGGATTCTGTAATCCAAAAAATGGAAATTTTGAAAACGATTTTTTTTGTTCAGTGTATCCAGATTTTAAATTTGAAATTTTTAAATGTCGAATTACATTAAAAGAGATAAAAACCTTGATAAATATAATATTTCATGTTTAAACTCAATTCATTTTTATATAATTAAAATTTGTATAATATAATGTATTACAAATTATATGATATTTTAAAACAATAATTACACAAAATTTATAACATATAACATGTTTATAAATGGATTAATAATAAGTTTAGCTCAACTGACATAAAGTTGTATCGATGAACCACAAGGTCTGTGGTTCGAATGAGATCCAATTTCTGAATCTGCTACCAAACACAAATCTGAAAACATGAAATACAACTCTGTTTTAGATTCCCAACCAAACGCACCTGAATTTTTTGGGTCGATTTAAAATTTACAAAATCTCTCTCAATTAAAAAAGAAAAGGTGAGAATATGAATTTTTCACTTACATGAGTTATGTCCAGATTTTTATTTGTCAACAGTTATGTCCAGATTAATTGAGTTATGTCCAGCTGGCAAAATCTAAAAGTTTGGTAAGTTGAAAACTTGGCTTCAAATTTCTAATTGATATAAGTTTCTTTTTAATTATTTTTTTTCTCACCAAACACACTTTTAGATTTCTTGTCAAGCTTCTTTCTTAAAAAAATAAATTGAAAATATATTTCTATTAGTTATTTAAATTTAGCTAAAGTTTAAAAAAAATATATATTTTTTTTAAATGAAATAATATTTTTATCAATCTAAATTCTAAAATCACTTTATATTCAAAGTAAAATAAAGTCGCATGTATGTAAAGGATTGGATTGGAGTGCTAGATCGAGACGAACAAATAGTTGGAATTTCACAAAGAAGATTGACAATTGTCATTGATTGAAAGCACAAAAACACTTTTACAAAACACAACACTCAATTGCAAGTTAGAATGAAACTATATTATTAGTGTACTTTTATTTAAAAGACATATATCCTATTACAAAGGATTTCTTTTCTAGTCAATCATATATAAATCTATTAGAAATGTCAATTTCTTTTATTAAGAATAGATGGGCAAGAAGAATTTGACTTGAATAAAATAAGAGACCCTATGTAAATTAGAGAACCAAGACAAAGAAGAAATTTTCATTTTCTATTTTAATATCAGGGATGAAAACAAATAATGCATTTTCTACCTCAAATGAGAATTTTGCAATTTACTATATTTCCACTTTTGCATAGTTTGTCTATTATGTGAATAATATCCCTATGTTTTAAAAGTAGTTTAATGTATCATGTGGTATGTTTCTTGTCTTATTTTACCTATGAGTTAAGGTATAGGTCCTTTGATTATTAACCATGTGACAACACTCAAAACATCTTTTAAGATTATGTATGTAGTAAATTTTCAACCTAACTTATTCCACATAGACAAAAATCATGATCTTCTATTTTTTCTGTTCATACGATCAGCAAAAATTAAAAAATTGGACACCTAGAACTATACATGCAAAATAGACTACTTTTACAACGTTAATTGCTATTTATTAATTTCATGCTAAACAAATCGATAAAATGAGGCAAAAACAATCCTATAAAGAAAACTCAACTGATAGATTTAATTTTATAGTATCTATTTTGGATTCAAATCTTCTATCTTAACTGTCTTTATTAGAAAAAACAATAATAAAAAATAGAAAGAAACCAACATAGTACATTCAAAAAAATTATAACATGTGAGGTAGAGAATTTGAATCACATACCTTTTGAACATTAGTACAAGTTTTATGTCAGTTAAACTATGCTCTTAGTCATTAGTACATTAAAAATTGCATTTGAAACACATTATGTTTTTGTATGATAGAAAAATAAATGGTGTAATTTACATTTTACAATACTCCCTTGTAAAATAATCTCTAACCACATTTAGTAAAGACCACAATGTAATCAATAGAAGCATAGTTAGTTTATAGAATCTAAACTAAGTAATTATTTATTTATTTATTGGTATAGTTATTATCCATGAATAAATAAATGTAGTTAATTGAAATTCTACTCATTCATTGACTTTGAGGCTATTTCTTTTAATATAATAATGGATTCTAATTAATACTAAAAAAAAAAATGAATAGATGCTAAATATATGGTTATCCTTAATTTTTTTTTTCATTTTCTTAGCAATTAAAATAGGTTATGTACTTGTATTCTTTTAGATTTTTGAAATTTTAATTAGTCTTAAATGTGTTTGTTTGTCCATTTATCTCCAACAATTTAAAACCTTGCATTGTATTTATTGTTGCTTTAAAATTAGAGAGATTTAAAAGGAGTGAAATCAAGCTCTAACATTCAAACATTTCCTTTTAAAGAGATTTAATAATGGGAATGCAAAGCAATTTTTGCCACCCTAGCTAATCTTAAGTAAACAACAATGTTTTACTTCACTAAATTAAATCCATCTTAAATGGATATGTTGAGCTTAAATTGATATACATCTAATAATATAATTATAAAAGGGACAATTAATTTGGATAATTTATTAATATATGAAAAATGATAATAAAGAAAAGAGAAAAAAGAGAAGGAAAATAAAAGATTAAAGAGAGTAGCCTAAAAAGAAGAGACCTATGATTGGATGATGAAAAAAAAAATAGGTGGGCACACAGAGCCGCAGCTTTTTTTCTTTTTTTTTTTCGTTAACTTTTTTAAATCACCAGTGCGTTAATTCCCATAACACCCTCGCTTCCAACCAAAACCAACTTTTACAATTTCTTTTTTCCTTTTCCCCCTTTAATTAAAAGGTCCAAGCTCCCCTTTGATTCGGTCCGCATCACATTTTTATTTTATTTTTATTATTATTATTAGTTTTTTTTAGATGATTTTTTTTTTCTTTTGGCTTTTCCTTTCGTATAAATGGCAGTACTAAACCTAATTTATGTATATATTGTAAAGCTTCAATTATTTTTGCGTTAATTAAATTTGTCAGTGCAAGTAGCCCACTAGACTATGTTGAAAAAATAAAAACTTGTATAAGTTTTTAGAAAACAATATCTAATTCTTTTTTATTAGAATTGTGCGATTCAGGAAGATAAACCAGAAATATATAGTTGATTTTTTTTTTCGCTGAAAATGAACTTTTAACTTCATATTTATAATAGTGTTAAAATGCTATATTCTTAACAAAATTATAGTAAGATGAAAAGGCAAATAAAATAAAATAGATTTTCACACTGAGACGTTGATTTGAATATGGAGCCTTATTATTAATGGGTCATTTGATAACCTTCTTCTTTGTACCTCTTTTTCTTTGTTAAGATATCTACCTTTTAGTTTCAACTCTCAAGAAAAATTGATGTATTATAATGCCTTTCTTGTTTTTCTCATTTTTTTCAATGTTCCTAAAGTTGTATGCAAATCTTGAAAAAAAAAAAAAAAGTCTTTTATTTAATAACAATTTTGTTTTTTTTATTTTTTTTATTTAATAATAATAACAATTTGGTTTTAAGTGTTGACAATTTAAACTTGTCTATTTGTCAAAA
Source organism: Luffa aegyptiaca (assembly GCA_017139565.1). Lineage (NCBI taxonomy): Eukaryota > Viridiplantae > Streptophyta > Magnoliopsida > Cucurbitales > Cucurbitaceae > Luffa > Luffa aegyptiaca. The sequence goes on from CM029398.1 coordinate 48,791,764, forward strand.
GCAAGTGATTGAAATTATGTTAGGGTCAAAATAATCATAATATAATAGAATCGATATCCAAACTTTAATAGATATAGCTTGATTAACTGTTATTCTGAAAATTGTGTATAAGCTAAGAGAGAAAACGTTTGGAGAAAGTTCATCAATATTTTGTCTAATTGTTAGGGCAAAAATCAATTTTATACCCATAAACTTGAGGGTTCGTAACAATTAAAGCCTAAATTAATAATGATATCGATTAAATGTCTAAACTTTAAAAAAGAAATCAATTTAGACCCTCAATTTGAAAATTGTTAGACCATGCATCAATTTGAAAACTGTTAATACATAAATTCTCACACATAGGTAGACTTTTTAAAAGATTTAAACTATTCATTTGAAGATTGTCCATGCACTTAAAGTTAAAACACAGAGGGAATTTTCAACCAGAATTTAATGGATGGTGTAAATTGATACACTTATGAAAGTCACGAGTTTAAATTGATATAAGCTCTAAAATCATGAGTTGGCAATTTTCAAAATGTAGTTAAGATTTGAAAAAAAAAAAATATGCATGTGTCTCTTTCTTCTCTAATTAAACTTTCAATAGTGATATGTCTTTGGATTTTCAATTTTGTATCTAATAAGTCCTTAAACTTTTAATTTTATGTCTAGTAAGTCTGAAATAAATTTGGAAAAAATCATGGACTAAATTAAAATAAATAAATTCATGAAGTAAATTTATAATTTGAAAAGTTTAAAGAAGAAATAAAGAAATTTATAATTGAATATTTTGATAAAAGGTGGAGCATTGTACAGGAGAGGGCGCGTGAGGTGGATTAAAGGGAATGGAGATTCCGATTACGTGGACGAATATGGGGCCCATTTCTGGGCAGCGTATTCTTTTTAAAATTTATTTAGTTGCTGGAGCCATGTGCTGTGGGTCCCATTGATCACAGTTGCAGGTGATTTGCTGCAGCAGACCATTTAAAAAGACACGTGTACATTAGCTTCTAGAAGCCCACTTTCTGATTATAATACAACACCAACTCTTCCCTTCCACCCGCACCCGGACATTCCTTGGCAATTTAAGAAATTTCCTCTCCTCTCATCATCATTTCATTTCAACAAATTTTGGTATTCTTATCATTTTTATTCAACTTACTACCTTTTTTTTTTATATTTATTTTTGTGGATGTGATTATATTGATTGTCTAAAATTTTTATTAACTCGGATGATTGGCTTTTTAAATTGGATTTTTATGGAGCGATTTTTTTTTTTTTTTTTTTTTTTTTTTTTTTTTAATGATTTCCTAACTTGATTTTGAGAAAGAAATAAACTTTATCACTTCACTTAATTTTCATGATTAAAATTATTCTTTCCAATAGGATTTAAATGTGTCTCACATGCTCGTGGTCAATGACCTTCATTAGAAACAATGATTTGATTTGGTGTTTGAATGAATTGATCCTAAGTTATTGTTGGTCCCAGGCGATGAAATATGTCTTCTTACAACAATTATTATCTAACAAGCTAGGTATAAAAGGTTTGTGATGCCATTCTTTTTCAAAATTGAAAAGTTGGCATAATGCATGTTGGTTCAAAAACAACTGCCAATCTAATTTGGATATCAAAAACATTTGAAAAGTATATATAATACACTAGTACTCAATTCTTCCCTTCCGCAATATATATATATATATATTTATTTGCATAAATCAATAGTAGGAATGTGGAATGAGTTAGATCGAGTAGCTTCCCAACTAAAAAACGACAGACAATAACGTGAATAGAAGTTTTTGATTTAAGGTATAAGAAAATATCATTGGAAAAAAATGAAATAATTGTTTTCTCCCCCACAATCATACTAAATTATAATTCACATATAACACAAACAGTTACCTTCCAAAAAAAAAAAAAAAAGGCTATATCTCTTATAATATAAGACATTTGGGTTTAGGATAATTAAATATCAAAATATTTTAATATGGCATTATCATATTACTATTTACCAGTCATGAGTCATCCAATAACATTTCTTAGACATGATTTAAAAAATAAAGACCATAAACTATTTTAGAAACAAAATTTTCAAATAAGCCTTAAACTCTCACATCATCTCCAAAACTAAACAAAAAAATAAACTTATATATAAATAGAGTGGACACATTCTCTCCTTTTACATCACACCCCTACTCCTATAGTCCTAAATAACTAAAATAAAAATATATAAATAAAGGGTGAGAGAACAAAAATGATGTAAAATGATTCTCAATCTTTTAAAATAAAGATAAAAATTTAAGGTCACCCACAAGCCACATTATAATAATAATAAAACCGTCCAATGGTTGCTTGCTCTACTTCTTTATTGCCAATTGGTAAGCATTAGAATAGCACCCAAATTTAACATTTAAATTTGAAGTGACACGTCAGACGAATTTAAATTAATGGGATTACTTAATTAAATAAATAAATAATTAACGTGAAACTCGAGACGTCCCTTTCGTAATAATTAAATAATTTGTTTCTCCCTCCCGGGGGGAAACCCAAAGTAATAGGGAGGAAAAAATAGGGTACCCATTATATATAGACCATAGAGCATATCTCCCGATGCTTTCAAATATTCTATGGGTTCGGTGGTTTAGTTATTAAATTTTAATTGTTGATTTGATGCTGGTAATTCTTACTAATTTACCTACGTCAGCTTTTTTTTTTTTTTTTATTGCGGAAATTGAGAAGAAAAATATTCGGGTTATCCACTAGGTTTACGTGTCTATTTAATATTCAAAATGTTTAGGGGCTCGGATCCCCGCATTCGGATTCCATGTTACGACTTTTCATGCATCCAACCAACACTTACCACGTCATCTCCTTTCAGTGCTAACTTTTCTGGGACTTTTAAAACACTAATTCTAAATATATCTTTTACGATTTTTTTTTTTATCAATTTTGGTATTCAATGTTTTAAATTCTTCAAATTTACTTCTTGTGTTGATAAAAGAAATTGATTTTTTTTTTTTTTTTTTTTTTTTTTTTTTTTTTTTTGTTATAGATCCAACCCCAAATAAAAATAACATGAAAGAAAGGATAGGAATTGAATGGATGATAAAAAGAAATTGTAAATTAAAAGGACAATTGAATCATTTGAAGGGCTAACTTCTATCCAATTAATTCAAGTTCAACGAATCTACACATCTCTTTTTTCTCTTTGCTTTTCCTAAACTTAAATAAAATAATCTACTAAAAAAAGTTTCATTAAATTGAGCCACAACTTTGAATTTTATTATTATAAGATTTCACTAACCAATTATTTAACTAACTAAATTACAAATAAATAAAAATAATCAAACAAATCTGACATCTAAAATAATAAAGTTTATCGTTTTATTAATTAATTGGACATACAATTTTGAATAGATTGATTTTGTTGATGGATAGGTTGAGTTTCATGTGTCAATTAGTATTTGAATGACATAGTCAAGTGTTTAAATATGTTATTGAAATAATAATCTAATGTGCATCAATTATTTTATAACAAAATTTAACCTTTTTTTTTTAATAAAAAATGAGAACACCTAATTGAGAATTTTTAATTTATCAAAAGTAAAATTGGACATTTAAAAGTTTAAATATCAAATTGTAAATGGTCTAAAAGATTAAAAACCGTGTGAAAAATTGTAATGAATCAACTACCTATATTTGTTTGTGTTTTTCTTTATTATTTTTCTTCTAAATAAGAAATATTAATTTATTGTTCTTTTATAAAATGTGCTCTCTAGTTCTTATACGAGTTTGATTTCATTTTCAGTAAACCTATAAACAGAGCGAAGAAATGAGAGGTTGTACATTGTCTTAACTATATGCAAAAGGATTATATAGAAAATTTCATTTTTAAAGTTTTCTATTTAATTTGTTACTCTCTTCTAAGATCTTGAAATAAAAAAGATGGTATATATAAAATATTAGAACGTAAAATTCTAGCCCTCCCTACAAAAATCTTGGTAGATCTTTTGCCTGTACTGTAAGGTTGTTAAAAGGATTTTTCGAGTCAAATGACCTCACGCAAAATAAGGAAATTCCCTATCTCACCATTTCTATATATTCTTGTCCTCATTGAAAATTATTTTTAAAAACTAAAATATAATATATATTAAAAATGCATTGATAATAAATTGCACAACTCAATAGAGAAAACATCTATTATTTATTTATTTATTTATTTATTTTTAAGGTTGAAGCTTTATTGGCATGCTCACACATTTATTATATTAAATTAAAAAATAGAAGATAAAAAGACGATTTTAACCAGTTTATTGGGTCGTGTAATTTAATCTTGAGCTGTAAATGTAATGTACTTAAGTTTATTTTATTATTAGAAATAGAATTATTTTATTTGTCAAACATTGAGTTGAAGACTTGAAGTGGAGCTTTGCCTTGAGGGTCAGGTTGCAGCTGTACGAAACGGTGGCGTATGGGGAAAAAAAAAAAAAAAAAAAAAAAAAAAGGAAAAGGAAAAAAGGAATCTTGTTGAAATGCACGTAACCAGGATAGTGACGAAAAAGCCCACCAAATATTCATCACTTCACTTTAGACTTTTATCTCTTCTTTAACATTTTTATTCATAGCATAGCTGTCTATTAATGACAGCTCAATTCACAAATACTTTTATCTTCTATATATTAAATTTAAAAAAAAGGTTCCATAATTATTTTCTCTCAAATAAGCATATTTTCGGTATGAATTTTTTTACATGTAACTTACATTTTGAATATAAATGATTTGAAAATTTTAATCGGATTATTCCAAAACTGAAATAGCCTTTTCAAAAGTGTATTTCTGTTTTATATTTCTTTAGACGATCAAAAGTCTACTATGCCCATATTTTTCTTCCTTTTTTTGAAAAAAGTCTATTTTTACGGCTGATCACCTAAAATTGGTTTGAAAACTCGGGCATGTGCGTTGTCTTCTAAATGAAAGAAGAAAAAGAAAAATAAATAAATAAATAAATAAACCATTTAATACTCAATTTAGTTGTTTTGAGACAAAATTTATGGAATAAATGTTCAAGAAAGTGTTTGTGTTTGTTCGCACACATGTACCTTGAAGAGTTGGAGACAGATGATAGTTCCCAAACTTCCTTTTATGACTTTGTGTTGATTGTAAAAATTAACTTAAATAGAATTATCAAATCATCGGCTTCTTTGGTCAACAATCAAAATCAGTACGGAGCTAGGATTTGGCTTGGGAGTGTATTCTTTGATTGGATTGAGTTGAGTTTAACACCTTTAATTTGTTTAGTTGATTGAGCAATATATCGTTACTCTTCCGATCGCTATGTGTGATACATGCGAGATAAAAGTAGTGTTATCTCCACATTCAAACCATTTTTACATACGAGTTTAATTAGGTTAAAGATGAGACATGACATGTTATGTGAGCTTGATAGGAATTCAATGTTGTGCCTTATATAACATGAGATTTCATCTCAAAACCAATTGGCAATGAGTGGGGTGACCTTTGTAGCTTATAAATTGTGAGGTCTCCACTAATCTTTTCAATGTGGGATCCTCAACAGCCTCAAACGTTCTCCTAGATGTGAGTGCATGATATCATTGAAAACGTTGTTGTCTTGTCTCTCAATTTTGAACGATCATAAAAAGTAGATTGATTCAAAACTATACATATCAAATTGCATATTTGAGATAAATCAGGAATATATATCAACAAAATTTGTAGTTCAAATTAATACTTTGTTATTGATTATTTACTTGTATATATGCAATAAAAAAGTTAACAAACACTGAGAAGTAGAAGTGTTGTGAAGTTGATGATATATATAGAAAGAAAAAGAATTACATAATTGAGTGAAAATAATCGGTATATAAAGAGTTTAAAATAACATCTTAAAATTTAGATTTTTATCAAAGTTAGACAAAATAAGTGGCACCTGCAAGACACCTTTTTATTTCATTCTATTGTCCAATAATTTCTAAAATTCATTTCTTATACCTAATTCAAATATGAACTTAACGAGTTCAAGTTCTAAAACTGCACAAATTTTAGACTTTAATTGCTAGCCAAACACTTCATACTTGATTTCGCTCTCACTGCTCAAATTACACCAAAAGCGATGGTATTGTTTTTTCTTTTGAAAAAGAGATTAATTTATTATCTACATTTTCCCCATTGCTTTATTATTTATTCAATTTTACATCATTTGTCAACATAAGGATTAAAATATGCAGATACATATTATACGTTAATTAATTAGTATCCTTTCTTTACGGAACTAAACTAGTTTTTTATTTTTTATTTTTTAAATCTGGCCAATTAAAAAATACTTAAACATAACAAATGAAATTGAAAGATTTTAAATGATAAAAACAAATTGAAAAGCTAAACACATCTTTAGCCAATAAATAAAGCAAAAACAAAAGTACACAGATAAATCAAGTTATAAACAAATAGACTTATTAGCACACAACACAAACAAGGAGGACTTTTATGGAAACATAAATAATTTACTATTTTGATGATTAACTTAAGTAGTTAAATCTAAATGTCTCTCTTAAAATTAAAAGTTTTAATATTTTAATTTATCTCCAATCTGAATCTAACTTAATTGGATTGAGGCATTATATCATCGATTAAAAAATTTAGAGATTCAAATCTATTATGACAATCTACAAGTTCTTGAACTAGAATTTAAAAAATATAATAAAATAAAAACTTTTCAAATAACTTTATTTATATTATAATAATCTTACAAAAATAATCCATAAAATTATATATATATATAGTGATAATATATAACGACTTCCTTAATTAATTTCACAAAATCTACCTCATTTAACGTGCATGGATTGTTTTATATGAGGGGCAGAGAGAGTCAATTAGAGTAAATAAAAAAAAATGGAAGAAGAATGAAAGGTAATGACATAAGAAAAATATTGAGAAAGATCTAAAACTTACTAAATATGGATTTATTTTATTTTATTTCATTTCATCTTCTCTTTCACGGGATAAGAAGGAGATCTTATGAAAGAAAATTTGGATTTGATTTTTAGAAATTAAAATTAATGGATTGGAAATTTAATATATAAATTAAATATATATGGAGAGAGAAAGAAAGAAATGACAATGGAAATGGGCGGGCCGTCCCTTGTTCAACTTTATTGAAAATTGAGTTTGATTTTTGTCTTTTAATTTGTGGTGGGGAAAAGATGTGACACATTGCAGTCGAAAATAAAAGCTTATAAAGGCAAGCAATCAACCTTAATTTGATTTAAAAGATTAATTAAATATAATTTATTGTAGAAGATGTTTCACTAATTAATCAGCTAAGCTATTAGCTCGGCGTTGTAGCCACTAGCCACCTAGCTATCTCTTTTAGTTTGCTTCTACCCTTAAATCTATGCTAAATTTGATTAAGTAAATTCTCTTTTGATTTATTTATCTCTATCAAATATGTACCTACATAACAAGAAATACTAAAGACTCGAAGAAAAATATATAGAAAAACTCTCCATCAATCAGTTGACTATGTTCAAATTTAAAGCAATTGTTAATATCTATTTTACTATTGGGTGTAGAACCCTTTATGATATATATTATATCATTAAGTTCACTATAAAACTTTGTCGCATGCATTGTATCTATTTTCTTGATTTTTTTTTTTAGTTCGAAGGTGAGGGTCATAACTATAATTGACTTTTGAGATAGCAATACATGTCTTAACCGCTTAATTATATCTAGGTTCAATACAATGATAAATATTTAATATAAGTTCTTTTAGAACCGTTTTGATTATACTTAACCATCAATAAATAAAACAAAATTTTTAACTTTTATTACATTAAAATTACATTATATATAATAGGTGCATCATGCATGGAGACCTGTTGAGACTTTGAGAAAGTAAAAAGTTCATTCAAACAGGTGCATGTACAGTGATGATATTGATAAAAATGAAAATGAATGTTCGAGAATATATTCTACTTTTTTTATGTCAACATGCATAATTGATTTTGGTACGGATTTATTACAAGGTCATTCACATATGATTTGAATTATAAGATGTATTCACGTGCAAATTTCCTTTTAAATATTCTACTTGATAAAATTTAATTGGAGTGAAAATCTATCGACGACCTTTCATCGAGAGGTTCTCAAATGTCTTGATTCTTTGTTGACATATATTCTTAAATATGTTAATTTTTTTTTTTTAAAAAAAAAAATTTAAATCATAGATTAAAAGAAACATTGTCTAAATTCACCATTTTGACATTATGATTGTGTGAAAATGTGAATTAGAGGTTTGTTTTTGGAGATAGAAAGGAAGAGAGAGAATAATGAGAAGAAGGAATATTTTGTAATATAATGGATGGCACTTGGCAGAGGTATTTGTAACTATGTGTCGGCTTTTCCTTTTATGCTTCACCATTCTGATTTATGAGAAAGGACACAGAATATTTGTTAAAAAGAATGCTAAAAATTAAACACTTTTTTTACTCGGGCAGACAGAATATAATATAAATCTCTTTCCTTTTTCTTTTATAGTAATTTTGGGTGACAACTGAGACGAGGGTAAAATCCAAGACTATGCGGTAAAAGTAAAATCTTCCACATCTAAACACCTAGCTTGCTTTTAGTTTGATGCAATGTCGTTACATAAACAATAATACATAATATTATTCTCAATATGCGAGGTTCAAATTCTCCATTCCCACATTATTGGTTGCATTAAAGGAAAACATATTATTATTGATGTAATGGATATAAACAAACCTATTCCAAAATCTAGTAAACGATAGGTCACATTTGATAATTATTTGGTTTTTTTTTTTAAATTTATATGTTTGTTTTCTCTCCTAATTTCCTCACCATAGTTTCCATCTAATTTATGTTAATGGAATATTTGAATTCTTAGTCAAGTTCCAAAAACAAAAATAAATTTTTGAAAACTATTGTTTTTAGTTTTCAAATTTTGACTTGGTTTTTAATTAAGACACAGAAAGGAAAGTAGATAAAAAAAAAAAACAAGATTAAAATTGTTATTTAACGTAAAAAAAGAAAAAAAAAAATCATACATCCTATTATTTGTCCATAGAAAATAAAATTAAAGTAACTAATCAATCACATATTCGAAAGACTGTTTTCAATTGAAAACTTAAGATTATTATGTTAAACATAAATAAGTATGTACATGAACTCATAACTTTTTCCATAGGAATAACAACTAACTCTTAATAATGATCAAAAACATATTTCCATTAAATTCAATTGTAACAAAATTATATTTGAAAAGAGTCTGTTGACAAACTCCCTGGAACCTAACAAACGACATTAAGTTACAACCCAACTAATTAATAATTAAAAAAATCAATAAACCAATTGAATAGAGCTTCGAACTAAACTCATGAAGTAGCTGTCCTCAGTAGGCTATGGAAGCTAAAAATGTTGCCTTTATATATCAAAGACTTTTGGGTACTAAAGATTTAAGATACATGGCCCAAAACTTACCTACTCCAAAATAATACACACAACTTTAATTTAATTTATTTTTCTATGAATTGAGGACACTTTTTTTGGTACAGTGAGGTTGAAATCTAATCCAAATATTCATGTCATAAAATTGTCAAAGAAGAAACTGATTACATGTAAGAAAGAAAAAAAAGGGGTGATTTGAAAAATTAAGTTGAACAAAAAAAGAAAGAAGGAATTGGATAAAGAAGAAAGAAAAAGAGAGATGATATTATGAGTATTGAGTAGTTGAAATTGGAAGTGATGATGATAATCAAACAATGAATGAAAGAAAGTTAGTTGTTGAAAAAGCAGCATGCATTTGCATTGCATTGCATAAGTGCTTTTAAAGTTTGAAGAGGACAACCGACCAAACAATATATATGTATACACAGGCGAAGGGGATAGAGGATATAAGGGCCCCATGCCCTTAGCCCATTGGTTCAGAGTAGTACGCGTTTTTTGTTCGAACTCCTATAATGTCATTTCTTTCTCAATTAATATTGATTTCCACTCATTGTCCATAAGTGAAGGATAGTGTAAATGTATTGATGAAATATTAAACTTATATTGTAACCCATTAGCTCCAAGTTTTTGGATTTGTTAGTGATTTAACCTCTATTTCATCCTTGTATTTTATTTTTTAAATGAGTCATTGAAATTTCAAGTTAATGTTTATTTGGTTCGTTTAGAGTTTCTAATAAATCTTTATCAGATCAACACTTGAGTGGTTGTGAATTATATGATAGGTTGGTTTAAAGCAAAACTCAATTTTTTTTTAGGGTTCAACAACTTGAATCTTTAACTTTTGATCGAAGATATATTACTTTAACTAGTTGAATTATATTCAAGTTAACATCAATATTCAAATATTTAATGACATAAATGTAAACAAACGGAATTAACACCATCGATTTACCAAACATAGAATGACAAGCTCAAAGATCTATCAATATATTTTAAGAGTAAGGTTCGAAACTAATATTTAATCTTTGTGCTTAATCTGACATGATCTTCTTTTGCCATATGCAATATTATGAATAAACTAAAGCCGAGAATGGATTGATGTAGAAAGATCCTGTCTGTTTTTGCTGACAGAAAGTTAGGTTAAATTATAAATCATACTTTTGCTAAAAAAAAAATTAAAATTGGTCAGAGAAATCTGTCAGTCACAGTGATAGCCTTAGCTTGCTTCTCTCTCATCTCAGCACAGATCCCTAAAAGCATCTTCAGTTTTTATTTGCATGGAAATTTGTGCAGTTAGCGTGGAGTATGGGGTGCAACCACAACTTGTCCCACTTGTTCTTCATCTTATAACTATTAATATTTTCTCCTTTCTAAAATCTCCTGGAGAAGAGCAGTAGTAATTTCTTAAAAAAAAAAAAATTAAAAAAGGAACGGTTTTTCTTGATGGGTTTTTGGAAATATTTGTAAATGAGGCAAATGCAAATGCAAATGCAAATGCAAATGAATGAGAAGAAAGAAATCAAATATCCAATCTTTGTCTGTGTTGAAAGGTGAGAGAATTTGAAAGTTGGCAAAGTGGAACGACATGTCGACGTCTCGTTGGGCCTACGTTGATAAATATGCACGAGGGTCTGCTTTTTGGCAGTTTAAAAAAAGAAAAAAAAAGGTCATTTCGAAGGTTGTCGAATTGTGTGTCGGGTCGGGTGACTGTAGAAGTAGAAGTGATGAACAGTTTCTTTCTTTCATCCTTAACACTCCATCTCTCTCTCTCTGTCTATTTATTATTATTAACACTTCACTTCATCACTTTGCTTCCCTTCGTCTAATACTCTGCCCGATTGCTTTCGTGGGGCCTTTCATTTCATTTTTCAACTCATCACAATTTCATTTAATGTCTGGATTGCACTTCCACTTTCTAAAATGTTTTTTTTCTAATAATATGCCACCTTTTACGTCAAAATTGCTTTTCCTCTCTTTCTTTTGATTTTCTAATATTTGAGTTTTGTTCGATAACCATTTAGTTTTTGAAAATTATGTTTGTTTTTTACTAAATTTCCTAACATGACTTTCATCCTGGTTAGAGTTGCATTTGAATTTCTAGCTAAATTTTAAAAACAAAAACAAGTTTTTTAAAACTACTTTTTTTTTCTTTCCAAAATTGCAATTGGTTTTTGAAAACAAGGTAGAAGAATAATACTAAAACCAAAAAACTTATAGGTAGAAGTATGTGTATATAAACTTAATTTTCAAAAACAAAATTGTTATCAACGGGTCTTGATTATTCATGAAGTTTTGAGTATTGAGATTCGATTTTAAATTTTTGTTCATTTTTTATAGGTCTCGTTTTCGTCAAGAGATGTTTCTGTCGAAATAAAAATGAGTACAGTGACAGTGGCAGATTGAGTGCCTAAAAATGCTCTTCTTTTGCCTTCTCATTCTCCCAGTTTTTTTGCACTGCTTTTTATACTTCTACAGTTCTACTGTTTTTTTTTTCTTTCTGTTTAAAGGTTTAATTTTTTTTTTTTTAGATTTTCTTCTTTTTAATTTTTTGCCTATCAACCTTTTCTCGGATTCTTTTTCTGTTTACTTCACATTTTTGTCTTTAATGTTTTTGGTTTCTTATATTCAAGTTCCTGTTTCTCTCTCCTACAATCTTGGGTTTTCTCTTCCTGCCAAGTTTTTAACCTTTTCTTTTCAACTTGATCATTTTTCCCTTTTTAGTATTAGTATTGGCATTCTTTTATTTATTCATTCTCTTGGCAGTCCTGAACTCTTCCAGTAAAATTCCTTTTTAAGATTCCTTCCATCCCGTCACATTATTATTAAAAAATTTCTGGCCTTGGATTTCCCGATTCTAATATTTATTTAGTATTTAAATATTGAAATACACCACCTGTAACCTGTTAGATAGGGTTATTTTGATATATTGAAAAACTATAATAGAAAGTTGTACCCAAAAGTGATTGAAGCAATCTCGAGGACTGTATGATGAGGTTATATTCATTCAGAATTTCGATGAAAAAGTATGGACCTCCCTTTTGCAGAGAGGTTCACGTTCGTCCTCAGAATATAAAAGACGACCACGTATCACAAAAAATATCTATGAAAGATCCTTTGGCAATGGCTGACATTTCTTTTCTTTTTTTTTTTTTCCCCTGAAAGCGGCAATGGCTGACTTATACAATGAGTCATTTAAATCATATGAAAGATACAGCTTCAAGAAAAATATCAAAATATCAGAAACCATTCATATCAAATTCTTTCGTTGTCTCGAATTTCAAACTTCATTCCCTAAAACAACTTCCAATTACATTCAGACTTCGATATCAAAATACCAGAGAAAGATATACAATATAAAATTATCGTATGGCATCTGAGTTCTGTAGCAAAACTCGAGAATCAAAGCAATGCTGATGCAGCCAAGACACAAACCTTTGCAGTTGCAACCTCCGTGATTTTTACGACCATGGTCGTTTGACCAGTTAGTGACTCTATCCGCCAGTCTTCTTCCCAACGAGTCAGTTTATATACGTATGTCAGAGTATAGCAGGATAATGTTCCAAATATGTATTCAGATGCGGGATGATCCAACTGCAACTAAACAACTCAACTGGCACCAAGGGCTTGTTACATGGTACAGCATTCTTTAATTCTTAAATCTAAAGAGAAAAAATGGATGTTATCTAGTCGGCCTTGATCGCTCAAATTCTATTCCATCCTCAGAACTCTTGATTTCCATCCTGTCCTCCTCGTCGCTATAACCTCCATGATCTGATGGCCGTTTCAATCTTTGAAAGATCTCATCAAGAGACTCAGATGAATCAAGACGAGAGAGAGTTTTTGTTTCTTGAATTTGTTGCAAGGGAAGAAACTTTTTAGTTCCTATATTAGCCTTGAAGTTTTGGAAACCCATCTTCATTGATTCCCACTTTGAGGCCAAACCAGAAGTTGTCTTTTCATTGGTATTGCTACATTCGCCATCGACTGTATCAAGTAAGGTAACCTTGGCAGAAGCAATGTTAGCCACTGGCTTTGTGTTTAACGACGATTGTCTAATTTGTTCTCTAATTACAGCATACTTGTTGCTCATGGCTTCTCTGCTAGAACCATATTTTCGACCCTCATCAGCGGAAGATTTTGATGAATTCCCATTCATGTCTGTCGCCTTCGCTTTGACATCAAGCAAATCCTGAATATTTAACTCCTTGATTAGAAAGAAGATTTGACCAATTTTAAGAATTCTTCAGAACGAGATCATTCACAGAAAGAGAGATCACCAACGGAAATACATCTTCTATATTAAATATTGAGGATTTCGATTTCTCCTAAACATATCACCATGGCATCAAAATATCAATTTGCATGAAGAATGCCTCAAGACGAAATATTTATGGAAAATGTACATACTGCGCTATTGCTGCTGCCAGACTCCAAGTCTATGCTGTTGAAATTCCTAGCTAATGGAATAACGTGCTCACCAACCATGCGCCCTTGTTCAAGCCAAGATCGCTCTGAGGCAATTAGGAACAAATATTAAACTTCTATAATGAAATAACGAGCAAATAAGGACCTGACTAAGTCAGTCATATAAAATCACGGCTCATCTAGAAATGTAAACCACCAATATTATCCAATAACTACCTTTCTGCAATATAATTACTCCTGAAGGATCAAATCCATTCATATCATCTACCTCCGACTGAAATCTAAATCTCTTCCAGCTTCCAAGAAAATCAATAACCCGGTTAAAGAAATTGCTGGCAACCAAAATGGTGTAGACAACCATAATAAGCGGGTAGATCCTATTGAAATCTTTTCCAAAGAAAGGGACAGCATCATCAATTTTACCCATCCTCTGCCATCATAATTGCAGTATATATCAGGTAAACTAGTGAATATGATTAAAGGAGACAACAGAACAACATCACAGCCACATAGAGCTTATTGATTAGCGTTACAATTATTAAGCACCCAAGCAAGATGAAAATACAATGTCAAGGGACTAATATTAGTAAGTGATGAAGGTAGACAATAAATAGGTGAGACCTCACATCCCAAAATTAAATCACAACTGCAAAAAAGATGATCCAGTAATAAAAAAAATAAAACAATGATTACCTTTTCAAAAACAGTTTTCACGTTCCCACCAAGACGAATAAGATTGAGAAAGTTGAATGAAACTGGTGGAGCATACCTGGCAACCATTCTAGTAGAGGAATAAACATAACATAAGTATTTACTCTGTCGTAAAGATGAATAGATAGATTTCCAAAATGATTTGATAGCTAAAGTGGAATACTCACGAACAAATTAATAGCAAGTTCACAGAGCTTGTTTGCCTAGGTGTTAATGAATAGAACATCAAAGTTCCAAACTTGAATAAAGAATAATATGTGCACACGCACATATACATCAATGGAACAAAAGCAAAAGCCTGAAAAAAGGGAAAATAGATTTACAAATCAGCAGACAAGTCCCAGAGAACCAAAAAGGAATCCACTATACGCTGGAAAAATTATGGCAGGTAGAAAATGAACAGGTATAATCAGATAATGAGGATACAGATCCTAAAGTCTAAACTGAACCTTAAGTAAATTTTCAGGAAAAACTGATGAAAGAAGTTTGTTTCCAGAAATTACCGTAGAAAGATTGCAAGTTGCAAGAAAATACACTTAAAAAGTTATTAAAAAAAAGAAACACAGAAAGAAAGAGGAAGAAGAAGAACTGGAAATCCAAAAAAGATCCCGGTTTGTTCTTATCATAAATATGTCCGAGTCTGAGTGTATGACCCAGATGGATTGGTCTACACCATGCTGAGAACTGTCAAAGAAAAATTAGTTTGCATCCAGTTTAGAGATCATTTAACCAACTTTTCTCTATTGTATTGTATATAGAGGTCATAACAACAGTCAAGTCAAGACCGTTCTGTGTGTTTCAGGCTTTATCTCCAGATTGAAATTGAGATGCAGTAAATGAAATATGCATTCTTTTCATTTTCTTATTCCAAAAACCCTCTGAATCGTACATTATAAATAAAATATGCATAAATATTGATTTGCATAGCCTGTTTCACTGAATGTCCTGACAATCACATAATGAGATATAAGCACATAGGAAAAATAATTTCCACTCTAAGTATGATGATATACCTGCACAAGCACCTCCTCCCGTCCTACTAATTTAATGAGCATTGAGAAAAGAGATAAATCAACACTTGGTAACAGGGTGGCCTCGGCTAAAAGAATTGCAACGGACATGATACCAAGTGTAACAGCCAAGACTTTCTGAAGATGCTTTCTTAGAATGCATCGCCATATAAATTCTGCAGACCACCACCTTATTATAAATATTCATTGTTTAGGATTTAAAGCAGAAAATAAAAATGTTTATACTGTTGCATGATATCTAATAAAAAAGACTAACAAATAGGTAGCTAAAAAGCATGGAGATTGCTTGAGTGTGGCAATGTCAGACACGTCCATACTGCTGTTCAATTTGGAATATAAACTATTTATGTTCATTTAAAAAAAAATGGATGTACAAGGGATGCATTTCAGAGGTCAGGCAAAACAAAGAAGAAAACCCACAAAACAAAATGGAAATATATTTAAGAATTACAAGAGCTCACCACTTAGAAGAAACTCTAAGCAGTAAGAATCATATGAACTCTGAGTGTCCCACTCACTCCCATTAGCTACCAAATACAACATATTGCTTCCTGCATCTCTTTTATTTACATCTCAGATCTATATAATTAACCCCACCCTTGTAGATCCACCCCCATAATGTTACATACAACAACTCACTGGTTAAAAGCCAGTGAGTTGATTGAGATGCTCTGCACAGGACATAATAATTTTTTGGTTCGACAAGCAATTCCCATATTAGAGTTAAGATGCCGGGAAAGTGGTCTTCCTTCCATCGCAGAGCCATAAGTCAATTTTAGTAGGACATCAGATCATGGATTAAGAAACCACGATCCCTTAGCTCCCACTAAGAAAGGGCCATAAAAACAAGGCACAAATTTCTAATTTGAACGTTGTATAAGGAAACATTATTGATAGGATTGCAACTTCAAGAACAACAAGTCCACTACCTCAAGATTTGATTCACTTCCTTTTATCAGCCAATTTCATTTGACATTAAAACAGCAAATATCAAGTTCCTCCATAATATAATTCTGCTCCCTTGTCAGCTGATCAACTATGCCAATAGGTGTTACTGATCTTTCCCAACATATAAACACTGACGAATCACATCCATAAATTGCCGTGAAAAGGAATCGTTTCAGTAGAAGACAAGTACTACTACTAAGTTTGGTACCAAAGTCCGTCTTAATAAATCCAATGTGTCTGCTATATTGGTCTATTGGCAGTGATGCATTTTAGATATACTTCCAAATAGCAGTTCATAACCTCAAACTTACAGTCTCACGGGAGGTGCTCCTCTTCAAAAATGTCCCATGTATTTTGAGGAGTTCTTACCAAAACAAACTTAATAAGATGCCACTATGGTATAATGGAAGACGAAAACCAACGGAACTGCACTCCTCTGTTAAAAAATCTTAACTACCAACTTTAGCGGTGAGAAAATGTCACTGAGGTAAGGAAGGGCATAACCTATCACTCACCGCTACAACAGCATCCTCAGCTTCAAGACAAGGCAACCTTCAACAAACTCAATGTTCTCTTTTCCCACCTAGTGGAGTAAAGGAATAAGGAGCAAGCAGTCAATCATTTATCCACAGGTAGATCGCACATGGTTGCACAAATGCAGTGATCTCTTTACATTTCATTTAAAAAATAATCCATCACTAGCTGTTTGCAAATCTTGAGTATCCGCTCCTGGTTGCCCATGGGGCTGGAATGGTAAGCATCCAGGAGCTTAGACACACAAGATTCCTTTCTAGGTATTACACCACCCACACCAAGCATCCTTTCTAAGTAATAATCATTCCATCCCATTTGGAATCCAGATAGGCTGAAGGTTGAGTTTCTATATTGGAATTAATATTAGATAAACATGTGTCTTGGAGGACCATCCAAACGAGAAAGGCCACCATATTCTCAATCCAAGATTTGTATTGAATCTTAAATTCATAGCCAAGGAGCTTGAAGATCCATTTAATTGCATCCTACCCCAACAATTTCAAATCAAGCAAAAAATTTAGACTGTGTGCAAACCCCTGCCCTACCATTTCTGAAAGGAAAGTACCGTTGCCATAAGTTTCCTTCCATACAGCAAGACTGACCTTGCTGATTGACTGAACCTTCATACATACAGTGGTACATTACGCCTAATACCACTCTGATTTCCACTCCAGAGATTTCTCAGGCACCACAACAAATGGTTGCTCAAAATAGGCAAAGCACGAAGTGGACCTCTCACCACACCGTGATTTATTTGCTATAAGGCTACCTCAATCTTAGGTGTCCAATGAAACTGGTTTTTTTTTTAACCATTCTGAGTGGCCACACTATTCCCCATTGGATGTGACATCCAACGGTATGATACACCTATTCAAAGTAAGAAATCTCTCCAACTCCTTCAAGGTTCTTAAAGTAAGTTAACCTGTCAGCGACCTTCAAAATGGAGCTCTTGACTAATCACCATGGGCTGGCGTAGTGGTCAATAAGGACCAATGTAAATAATAAAAGGCATAAAAGGAAATGGGTTCAAGTCATGGTGGCCACTTACCTACAATTTAATATCCTACGAGTTTCCTAGACAAGCCCAAATGTAGTAGAGTTAGACAGTTGTTTTGTGAGATTAGTCAAGATCTACAAAAGCTAGTCCAACCACTGACAGATATCCCAACAAGAAAAAAGGAACTCTTGATTGCAACAAACAAGAATAGGGTGTTCATCTTATTTGTGATCAAGGCCAATACTAACCTACTAGAAGTAGAAAGAGTGTAAAATCAACCTTTAAATATGTTCCATAATTCTGAAAAGATGACATCCAAAACCATTTTGCCATAGCATCCCTATCCCATGTGTGATAGGAAACACCAGAGAAAAAAAGAAGTTGATGAATTTTATGCTTACCAAGCGTATCGAAGATAGACCCCAACTTCCCACTTCGAGCATGCCTGAGGGTTGAAACATATTTCCTGACAAAATAACATGGCCATTCTGGAGGTTAAGATCTAAATTCCGTGTTGAAAGGCAGACAGGCTAAAATAAAAACACCTAAGTTATTAATTAGGGGCAAACCATCCAGTTGATGAGCGTCGTTCATAATTCTTTATAGTGTCCTCAAGTTCAAGGGCCTTCATAACGTAGGTCATATATTGGCTACAGAAAACAAATAAGACCATGAAATCTTTAAAATTAATTGGTGATATCTATCAAGCAGCAAACAAGAATCCAAAGTACATTAGACAAGCAGAATCACTGTCACAATAAGCATACCAATAATTATCAAACTAGAAATTAAACCATCATGGAATATCCAAAATCAACACTTCATGCTTATACAGCATATAGAAATTAACAAAAGGAGACTCAATTCTAAAGGTGGTTGAGAGCAAGATTTATTTCATTGCCAAGATATCCCACACGTAAAGTAGTAAAATGGTAGGAACCAAACTGATATTTGTTCTGAAACGACGAGCATATTATAAAAAAAATGGGAAATATATTTTAAAGCCTCTCCTAACTCTGTCAATTCCAAGCTACTTGAACTACTCGTCCAACCTCTTATCCTCTAACACACTATCTATTTCTAATAACTATATTCTAACCATCTCCAGCTAATAACTAATATGCCCCCTAGTAATTTAGTATATTCTTACATTACCCCTAAATACACATCATCCTCAAGGTGCAGGTCAAGTAATGGCACTCAATAGATGCCAACTCCGACCAATACATTGCCACCAAATAGGACTTGCAAAGCTGCTGACATTTTGTTTCAAGAGGTTAAATTGACGTGCAAAGATGATATTTCTAGAATATACTTTATATGATGACATGGAAAAGCTGTTCTAATGTAACATTAAAGGACCATGGAACTATACACTTTTCGATAAGACATCTAAAACTTCAAACAGCAATGTGATGAAGTGTTGACCTAAAGATTGAATGGCTAGAGATAGAGCCCAAGATGTCATCTTAGAGATATTATCATTCTCAAAATGTTCAGATTTAGAAGTTTATATAGCAATAGCTAAAAAGATATCAAAAGAGAATATTGAGCATTTAGAGCAGGCTCATTTGATAAAAGATGCAGCAAGAATGCAAGATGACTAAAAACAGCTTCCAAGCACCAACACCCTTTCACAATTCCCAATTTACTTTCCAAGTAACCATCACCATTGCCTATGCATTCTACCCTTGCCAATATGTGATCTTTGCTTCCTTGCAAATGTGTTGAACTCAAGCAAAATGGTTAGTGAAGACAATAAAAAGAGAAAAGCTTTGTAATTTGTTTGTCTAGTTGGTACCCCTATGCACTTGGAAGCAAAGTGGCTATAGCTTGGGCAACTACACATGCAAGAAAAGTGATTACCTGAGTTGTAAGTACTTTTCTTAACTAGGCCTTATTTCATGTCGTTCACTTTAGCCCTCCAACATTTTTGGTTCCAAAAGCAAAAAAGTACACGTTCTTCCTATCTAATAAAAAAGATCCTAGGATCTTGAACCAATCTTTTAGACCTACAGAAGCAAAGCCCAATCATCATGCACATTCATCTTATCACCCCCCCCCCCCCAAACAGGAAAAAAAAAAAAAAAAAACCTTGTGTGCACCTTTTTTTATTTCTCTCAGTTGCCACAACACTTCAACTCCAAACACGTGCTCTTCCATTTCGAGCAATCTCCTTGTCTAAGTTCCTTCTTTTTCTTCACAAGGACTCTACCTTCATCAATCATGTTCTTCTCACACATTCTTCGAGATCCTTGAAAAGGTTTATTTCAAATTTTCTCCCACGGCTCTTTGTCAGTTGCTAGTTTTCAACTTATGTTGTCATGCAACTGTTTTCCAATGAAGTTAATGTGATCTTGATTGAAAGGTTGGGTCTTAGATAGTTAGGTGCTCCATTAGCTAGTATCTTCCAATGAAGTTCGTCTGATTTTGGTTGAAAAGATACAAGTTCGAATTAGCCTAACTTGAATTCATTGTTGGCAAAAAAGTGCAAACTCTCCTTCCTCAAAATCCTTGCCCGACCATGTTGTGGATTCAGTCCAACCTAAACTGCAGCATTACTACAACTCATCTCACTTTTTTTCTTCACCGTGATTTGACCTTAGGATCATGTGAAATCTCCAATGAAATTGATTGCCTTCATTATTTCAATGGTTGCTTCCTTTTTCATAAATTAATAATCATCTATTTTCAATGTTTCAAGTTGTTGCCTCCAAATTCATTTTGTCTATCTTCGCCAACTTTATTGATGCAAAATCAGATATACAACAATCATTTCCTGAATTAACAATTGATTCCCAAGAACGAAGCACTGATACAACTCCAAGCTATTTGGAATATTCACCCAACATTTTTCTAACCTCCAATTCTCCTACCTCACTCTCACTCTATCAATAACCATATTCACTCTAACAAACTCCCTAGTCCACCAATCTGCCTCTTAACTATATTGCTGACAAAAATCATAAACTCAATCAATCATCAATTTAACCATCTTCCTAATGAATAATATACCATAAATTCAAAGCAAAAATTCATGCAGAGGTGTTTTAAGTTTAACAAATATATTAACTATCCTGACCAAATAACCATATTGACTTCTTGCATTTTGTAGGTTGTGGGAAAGATGGAATTAATTACGCTTCATCTATTTTCTTGCAACCATAACCCATTCTATATGAAAATGGAAGTCCTTTTACCTATATAAGGATAAAAGGCACTGACTAAGCAATGTGAGATACAATAAAGCTTCGCTTGTGTGTGTGTGTGTGTTATTTATTTGTGTGTGTGCGTGTGTTTGGGGGGAACAAAGACAGAACAGAAATTTTTATGAATAAATTGGAAAGTTGGAGAAAGCTTCAAAATACCAAAACAACTCAAAAACCTCATAATTTCCCAAAATACAAGTTTCACACCCACCCAGAAGAATACAAGAAACCTTCCGAATCTGAAATGACCAAAAAGGAATAAGTAGTCCATATATACCTTTTATACCGGTAATACTCCTCTCTTGTTCGGCGAAGATGACGCCTAAGTGTTGCCATTGATTTCTCATCTGTATCGTAGTCCATATCATTTTCTCCCAATCGTCCACCTTGTGGTTTGAAAGATGGATCTTCCCTAAACTGAGAATAGACAATTGCAGGAAAATGATGCAATCAAAACACTGATTAAGATCCCGACGTCTTTTAAGTGAATAAAATAATGAAATAGATTTACCATTTGAGTTAACATGTTGTCAATGACATTCATGTAAGGTCTCAGGGGATCACGTTTAGACATCTGCTTAGATGTTGCTTGAGCAACCTATTACATAAATTATCAAATATCGGAAAAAAAAAAATTAGGTTGTTCCTTCTTCCATGCATATTCACCAATCAATAAAATAATACAATCTTGTTGCAAGTTGCTATTTATGAGAATTGCATCTCTATTTACATAGGTAGCCGATACCCCACCCACTAAAAGTCTCCAAGAAAGATGTTACCTTTTCCGAATTACTCACCATGAAGTAATATCAACCAATTGATATATGGATCACTCATTTTACATTATTTTCTTGCAAACACAAGATAGATAAGAGGAAAATATGCTCTCTTTTTTTAACAAGAAACAAAACTTTTCATTGATGTAATGAAACAAAACATACGCTTCTGTAGATCTACAACTCAGTTAACTACAAACCTAATAAAAGATAGACGAGTTGTATAGGAATGACTTTGAAAATTAAATCATAAAGTCAGAATTCAAGAGAGGAAGCAAAAGTCAAACTTTTTAAAAGCACATTAACAAGTAAGGCATGACCACGTATATGTGGAATAAAGAGGGTAAATCAGAAACAATCATGGAACAGAATGACAACAAAACCTCAAATCTAATAGATAATAGACATATTGGTGTGTGTCTCTATGGGTGCCTCTGCATGCATATGTGTGTGCACGTGTGAAAGAGAAAGGAGCTGCCTGATTTGGAAGATTTCATTCAGTTAATTTTTTCTTTCTGTCCATCCGCGAGTATCATGGAGCGTGGGGGAGGCTAACACTTACAACGATAGCATTCGAGAGTTCTTGATGAGCATCATCAAGTTTAACAGCCATCTTGGAAATTTGATGGGAAAGAACTTTTTGGCGAGTAGTCCAATCAGCATTTCTCCAAATACTCTTGGGAATTTCACTCAGACCAAAGCCGAGAAGAAATGCACCTGTTACCAATCCAAATGTATTTGAGCAGGCCATAGCGAAACCCAGAACACCGCCATGCCTATTAACAAAGAAGCAAAAGAATTTTATCCCAACCACTAAGGTTTTCATTAATAAAATAATTCACAAATATGCAAGGGAACAAACGATACCCACTTGTAAAACCAAAACACATAATATACCAAGAGGATTTGAAAATTAGGGGGAGTACATAAAAGCAAAAATTATAAAGCAATAACTAACCAAATCTTGTGCATTGCGATGAGGAGAATTAGTCCAAAAAGACCTATGGATCCAACAACCAAATAAAAGACCAAGTTAACATGGATGCTGGTCTTCAGTCTTTCTTTCACAGTAAAGTCTCCTGCATCTTCAAAACCCTGGATAAGTGGCACCACAGCCCTGGTTGAAGATGTGCATTTGAAAATATGAGGATTACTCTACAACTTTTAAGCTAGATAAGTGTATATGTACTATGAGTGTACCAGGTAAGTAAGAATGTACTCCAATAGGACCAGCTCCAAAAGAAAGAAATTACTCCAGTCTCTGGCAGATGACTTATGGTCTGTACATAAATTAGTTATATCAATAGCAAGAACATGATTATTGTTTGAATCAGCTATAACTTCCTGAGAGAACAAAACTTGGCTAACAAGAGGATGCAAATTGCAAAATGATCTTGAGTTATCTTTTTGCATAAATAATTGGCAGTGCTTTCAAAGCAGGAAAGGGGAACCGGTTTCTAGATTGCAACTGAGGATCACAACCAGCTAACTGGAAGTACGACTGCCAAAAACTAATAATATCAAATGGTTGATCGAATGCACTATATATGTTTCTTATCTGGCTGTCTCTATAATCTATATATATCTAGATAGATAATATTGATAGCGTTATCAATGACCATGAAGTAGAGATCTGGAGCTATGAACAATATCCAAGATTTTGAAAAGAACTATCAGTCTATCATGATCAATTAAAATACAAGAAACTGATCCCTATAAAACCATGTCATGAATTCTGTTCGAATAGATGCCAATCTGTAGACAATAAATCCAAACCTACAATCCGAACCTCCATCAAGGAAAGTAATTAAGATAATTACACAAAACCTAATCACTTCAGCTAATTCCCAAATATCCTCTCCAAGGCAAATTAAAATCTCACCAAACCAATTGTCAGATTCATATCAAACGCATCGACATGCCCCTTAACCAAATTGCGGCCAATTCAACAAAAATAACAGCAACAGATTAATCCAATCAACAGGAAACGATAGGAAGCATACCATCCAGATGTCCGCAGGGACGAGGATAATGATGGAGAGGGAACAGAACCATGTATATCCGACGGTAAGAAAGACGTAACGAGGCACCCATGGACCAGCGAAGTACTTGAGCGTGACGATCACCATGCCCAAAGTTAAAGGCAAGGAGATCAAATAGAACACCCACATGTTTCCGTCCCGAAAAATCTCCCCTCCCCGATGAGTTTTTTGTCAAATGAAACGGAAGGGAGAAGACGGGGCGAGACGATGCGAATGCCTGAACCAACAATTCACAACAACATTGTATTGTAACACGAAAGAGCGAATGGCTGCAGCAGTTGGCGCTTGGCGTTGAGTTTCGGGCGCGCGAAAATGGAAGAGTTGAGCTCTCGTTTGATACGGACGGAATCAAAAGAAAAAATGGTGGTCAAGGGATCCGATGACACGCTTCCTTCCGATTTTAAAAATAAAAATAAAAAAACAAAAGCCAGAAGAATTGGACCGAGTTTTGTCCCACCTGATAAATCAACAACAAAAAATGTGCATCAAAACGGAAAGAATATAGTCATATGCCATTTATATATTCCATATTGTCAATTACATGTTTTGAACAAATTTAAAAACTAATTTTTCACCTTACCAAATACCAATACCAATACCAACCCAGATTATTGTTTTTCTTTGGTTTTCTCTCACGCCTTTCAAAAACGGCGTTCATTTACGTAGCAGCAACAGTAACCGCCTTCGAACCCGTAATTGTTCATTTAAGGCTCTCCGATATGGGTTGGGCCGGCCCTTGTTTGTTTCGCAGCCCATTTATGGCCCGGCCCAGGTTCGTTTTCATAACCCGTTGACCTGAAATTAGATGTGGGGGATTTTAATGAGAACGTTATGAATGTGTGAGATTTATGTCCTCGACCTATAAAATAGGTTACTGCTATTCTCAAATTTATTTGCGAGGTTATTGGTAATTTGGTACAACATATTTATGTAATTCGTAAATAATTATTAATAGACTTTGGTTAATGTTAGGATTTTTTCTTTTCTTTTATTTTTTTTCGGGTTTCTCTTTCATTGATAGAAACTATTTATATTTAAAATACACGAGAAAGTAGTGTCAACTTTGTTTGTCGTAAATAAATATCTATCAGATTGTAATTTTTTATATTTCATGCACTTTTCGTTGACTTTCCATTTCATGGCAGCACCAGCATATCATTATTGACCCAAAAAAAAAAAGTTCATCTACTTGATGCTTAAAATAAAATGTTAAATTTTACTATAATAAAAAGGTGAAATGGTCAATGGTTGAGAATCATTTCTCCATGTATTTTTCTTCCCTGTGACTCAAAAATTCAAAACTTACTTCTAATAATGATACCTTTTACTTTGTTTGTTCCATCACATTTCATTTTAGCTATGTTTCATTATGTTCGTTGAAACTAAAATAACATATATGCTTTAAAATAAAAACTAGTTTAAAAAATCTTCGTTTTATTTTTAAGCTGTCGAAAATTTGAAACAACATTTTTTAAAACAAAACATGAAACTGTTGTCAGGTAAACTCGCGGAGTTTAAAAGTATTTGTTTGTTTTTAATTAAAAAAAAATATACGTGTGTGTGTTTTTTTTAAGGAGAAATGTTAAATTAGGTTCATTTTGACAAATTTTTATTTTCATATGAATAACATTATGTGAATATATACCTTTTTTGCCAACATGAGCATATTCGATTGACATAAAGTTTGTACTAATGATTAAGAAGTTTGTGATTCAAATCTCTCCATCCTACATGTTGTCAAAAAAATATATATAGATATACATACATTATTGTGTTTCAATGTGTACTTTTGCGGTCGGTCCAAAGAGTTATGTTCATATAATTTAAGTCACATTCGTACTTGAGTGGACACATGCATGATTTGAGAGTGGCATCCACGACATTTTATCAAATTTTGCCCACTAGTTTATGACTTTATTATATATCTTACATTATTATTGTTCATACCTAAACGTTTTTTTTTAGTTCAAATAATATAAGATACAATAATTTGAATATTTGATTCCTCAAACAAATGCATATTATTTATTTTATTTTATTATGATTTTTTTTTTTACGACAAGTGTTTTGAGATATTAAACAGAAAATAAAGGAAGAAAAGGAATGCAAGATTAACAAATAAATAATTATGAGAGTACTGATTAGAGGTAGTCTTTTGGGAATCAGAACCAGCAGGCTTAGAATTAACCGTTAAATTAACAGAAGGACGAGCACTTTCAGAAGTAGTTAATTTACTCTCAATATGATTCTCGAGTAAGAAGTAAAGACATAACCTCATGAACGGATTGCAGACCGACCTTAGCAGAAATAACAGAGACCATCGACTCATACTCGGACCCAAGACCAGCCAAGATGTAGAGGATATGGTCCTCAACATCGACAGGCTTACCAACCGCAGCTAGGGCATCAATATACTGCTATATTTTCGAAATGTACTCCTTAAGAGACATACCTCCCTTCTGGATAGTCTGAAGCTTGGTTTTGATTTTCATCACTTGGACGAGATTACGGGTGGTGGAGATTTGGTTCAGACAAGTCCAAATTTCTTTTGCCGTGGAACAATGGATCATTTGATGAGAAGGATATCTTCCGACATCGAACCGACCAGCCATGAGGATATAATTTTATCATGTCGCTTCCAGAGAGTGTAAGCCAGATTGGGGGTTTTGGTCTACATTGCGGATTTGGTCGATGATTTAGAAGAAGCTGGGTCAACAGGAGTCGTGACCAGAAACTTCGACGGAGGGTTATCTTCCAGGTGAGTCTCCAAATCGTAACCCTCAAGAGTAAAGAGGATCTGAAATTTCCATAATAAAAAATTGTCATCAGTTAATTTGACAAACGAAATTTTATTACCAGGGCTAAACACTTGATTCGCTGAGGTATAGGATGAATCCTCCACAACCGTGTTTGAATAACCTTGAGACATCATTCCAGAAGCAGAGAAGCAAAAAAAAAATTATGAGAAACACGATGTAGTCGTTAGATAAAATGGCTATGATACCATTTTGAGATATTAAACAGAAAATAAAGGAAGAGAAGGAATGCTGGAGAAAACTCTTTGCTTTTATATATGGAATAGCACCAAATACAATCCATATATAAAGGCCATATGAGAAAAACTCCTACAAAAATCAATGAAAGAATTTCCTCACACACACTCTCTGAAATGTTCTCTCTAAAAACCCTAAAATGAAAGGGATGAGCACGATACAGGAAAAAGAGAGAACAGACAGTGGGCCTGAACACTGGGCCTTTAACCAACATAAAATAAAAATACACACAGCCCATTTACAAATGATATTCAGTGGACTATCTTAACAAAGTGGTAGTGGAGGATTAGAACCACCAACATTTCTGTCATTAGTACAAGCACAAGCCTTATGTCAGTTTATATATATATATAGTTTGAGAAAGATGAATTATATCTTTTGCTCTTATCATGAAAAGTAGAGTGATTGATTCTTATACAATGGATAAGATGTTTGCATCACCCAAATTTGTTTTTACATTTTTTAATCACTCTCTATATATTTTGCGAACTAGTGGCCAATTTTCACTCATTTTTCAATCTCGCATGACTCTAAATATTATATGAAAAGTCCACTTGTAGTTTAGGTTAATAGATTGTGGATTAAACAAATCAAGCCTCATTGAATTTGGTATTCTCTGTCCCATAAGAAAGATTGTTCACTTTTTTCAAAAAAAAAAAAAAGAAAGATTGTTCACGAAATTGCCAAGATTGAGACCTGCATTGCTTGCCAATGCGCCATGTTCATAAAGCAACAAGCGCATTCTCGTCGTCTCCAGTGATTTTCCTCCGCAAGTGGTACTAAATTGCAATCCCTACCCTAAACTTGGTAAGTTATATCAATTTTAACCTTAAATTTCAATTTCATCAAATTGAACCTCAAACTTATCAGGTCGTATCGATTTTAACTCCAAACTTGTATAAGTGTTTGTATACTTTTGATTAATTTTCCGTTTGAACCACCGTATGTAATTGACGATTTCCTTTTTTTTTTCCCTTTAATTCACATTGCACCTGAAAATTAGTTTCTTATAAATAAAATATTGGATAATTTTTATTTTAGATGACTTTTTGTTGAGAATGTTGTGAGTGTTTTTTTTTTTTTTTTTTTTGCTATATGATATTACGAAAACAAAGAAACTTTGGAGGTTTTTTATCTTCAAATATTTGCTGATTTTTTCTTGTTGCTAAGAACATTTGTTGGCTTTTTTTTATTCTTCTGTTTTTTTTCTTGCTAATTAGAAGAATGTACAAATGTAGGAAACGAAAACAAATAAATTTTGAGTTTTTTATTTCTCATATTTGCTAGATTTTTCTTGTTGCCAATAACTTTATGGTTTTTTTTTTTTTTTTTTTTTTTGATAACGAGAAGAATAGGCTGGGATATTTGATTTCTCCTGATAAAGAGTTTTTCCAACAAATTTCTTACAAAACACCAACTCAGGTGCAATGTGATTTAAAAAAAAAAACGAAAAATTGTAAATTACATGCTTTAATAGCATTTCAAATGAAAAGTTGACCAAAGGCCTGCATTACAACACTTGTGCAAGTTTGAGGTTCAAATTAATACAGTTTGTTAAGTTTGGGGCTCAACTTGATGAAATTGAAAGTTTATGGTTAAAATTGATACAACATGCTTAAGTTCAGGGGTCAAAATTGATTTTTTTTCCTAGTTTTTATCTTGGGTCAATATTTGTTTCAACGTTCCTGATTTTAATTTTTTTTTTTTTTTAGAGATCTAAATTTTAAATATTTGATTATATAAGTGAGGGTAAAATATTTTTTTTGGGCCTTAATACTTTAGAACTTGTTCTACTCTAGTCCTTCAAATTTAGTCCATATAAATTTCAAAACAAATCGGTATTACTAACTTATTATTAATAGTTAAAAAAAATCCGTCTATATTAGTCCTTTTTTTCCTATCAATTTTGAAAAAAAAAACGTTGACATTCTATCTTTTTAAGATAAAAATACTATTTCAATGCTTGTACCATGAAAGTTGTTATATTTTAGTCATTATATTCTCAAATGTTCAAATTTAGATTGAAATACTATTTCAAAATGTCCACGTTCTATCTTTTCTTGAATGTAAATTGTTATTACTACTTTACGAACTTTGATAAAAATTGACTTCAAATTAATAATAAAAACTAACTTGAAAATTTGCTAAAATACGAGAACTAAATTTGAACATTTGAAAATATAATGACTAAAATATAACAATTTTCATGGCATAAGCATTGAACTAGTATTTTAATCCATAAATAATTAGTCATCAAAACAAATTAACAGGATATATTGAGGGGAAATTTTCTATTAATTTTCTATTTACCGCATACAATTATGAGAAAACACTTTTTGAGAAAATACGTTGGGAATACTTTCAAGAGTCCTAAAAACTCCACAAACTCTCTCTTCTAAATTTATGCTTCCAAGAAAGCGAAAGCACCACGGGACACGCATATGTTGGTAAATCTTACACGCATACATACATTTAGATAAGAATAAATATCTTTTATCATATGGATTACCATTTTCCATTTTAGTATATGATTATTTTTAATGTGTATTATTTGTTATATGTGCGTTGGTATTAATTAATTCAATTATAATACGGCAATTGTTACATGCAGCCTGTTGTAAACTAAAGACCAAAGACCGAGTGTTACGTGTCTAGTTGTTGTCACTTCCAAGAGCGTGGTGAAGGGATAAGATTTTGCTTCATACTTGTCGACTAATAATATTTTTGTAAAATTTGATGTGAGATAATATTCAACCGCGACCTATATCCTTTACACATCGGTGCTGTATTAAATTTTATTCATGTCGGAGATGCAGTTTATAATGTACAAAAATTTGAGAATCTTGTTTTAAAATCCCATTTGCAATAATGGACCTTTGTGGGAAATTTTATCGTTTCTGATCCAGTCTCATCACTTGTGGATTTTGCGGTTGATGAAATTTCGGCCTAAAATAACTTCTTTTTTTTTTTTTTCTTTTTTTAATTTTAATGTGGTATGTTTCTTTCTTTATTATTTTTATTATTATTTTCTTCTTAATCTTAAAATCCGAGATAGGCTGGTTGTAAAAAAATGTTTAGAAGTAATAGCTTAACTCGTGAATAGATATATTTATTTCCCAACATTTCAATAAAAATATAAAAAATAGAGAGAAACACATAATGGAAAAACCCCTATATTTTTATATATTTGAATGAATAAATCCATAGTCATATATATAGGTTTGGATAGAAAAACTCTTAAAAAAAACCACTCAAAATAAATTTATTTGGATCTTTCTAGAACCCTAATCAACTAGGTACTCTGCCTAGATATATAACAAAAAAGAAAAAGACCAAAAATAAAATCACATAAATAGCTTGGCACTGTTTTTAATACAATAATAAATCAAGAATTAGTGAACTATTTTACATTATTGACCAAATTTAAATATTATAAATTCAAATTATCATCCTATGTGTTGATGGAGAAATTTTGATCAATCACAAATTGCCACGTCATTATCTAAAATTAATGACGAAATTACAAATAATTAAATTCGGGACCAATTATAAATTGACATGTGTCCCAAATTTAATTTGAAAACAAAGTTGGCCGATTAGCCAAATTTCTATTTGATCAATTAATTAAAATTAAATTGTTTTGATCAAATTGATTAATTTGACCAATTAATTAAAAAAATAATAATTAATTGGATCAAATTTTGGTCTTTTAAATATTTGGGTCATATGGTTTTGGGTCAAATAAACAAAACACAAGACTAAATAGTCGAGCCCAAGACCAATAAAGCCCAAGTCCAAGTTGTTAGGCCCAAAAGTCATCAGGGCCCATCCAACGAGAACTCTATAAATAAAGGGGTTCTCCTCCATTTGGGGGGTCAGAATTTGGAAGCTCCAAGCCAGAGTCAGAGAATTCAGAGAAAACTTCATCAAGATTGAAGACTGAAGACTCCTTGAAATCCACAAGTTTCAAAGTGTTGAACACTTCTTGAAGATTGAAGACTCCTTCAAGATCGGAAGACTTCAAGATCCAAGAATCCATTAAAGCTTCAGACTCGAGATCAAGCGTTCCAGCCCTCGAGTGAGACACTTCCACACACAAGAGAGAGAATCAGAGGACAAACATTAGAGATTGTACATCCACACGCATACAAATATTAATACAAGCATATTGTTTATTCCACGTGTCTCCATCTCCAAAGTTACGTGTGAACACTATGCTTTATTGATAATTCATAGAAAAATTAAACAAAAATTTGATATTTCATAAACTTTGACCACTCAAAAAAATCTGACGAGACTCATTCCAATTCAAATAGGGCAGTTGGGTTTTACAAACTCCCTTTTTCTTATTTGGGATAAGGTATATTGAATTTAGTTAATTGGGTTGTTAGGTTAGTTCATGGAATATTTGAAGATTTGTTTGGATCAAAGTGAATCAACCTAAATTTATTATTAATTAAAATATGCATATTTTACTTGCAATAAGATGACATAAATATGATATGTCTATATATGTCGAATATTGTTTGCAATCTCCACTTCTATATTTAAGAGCTTGTTATAGGTCATTCTAGACCACTCCGATGTACAAGGAGCTAACGAGGACAACCGGACAGAAATAAGGCAGGAAGATGGACTCCAGAGGCGAAACGGACCAATGGGTCGAGCCAAGCCCGACCCCTGCTCGGCCTCGGCCGAGCTCATCCGACTCCGCTTGGTCTCTGCTGTCTCTAGCCGCCCCGCGTCCGCCTGGTTCGTCCCAACCAAATTTGACCATCAACATTTATAATATGTATGTATAAAGCACTATACCTAGGTAAAATATTCAAATTCTCTTCTCTATACATTAGTCGTACTAAAAAAAATCTACATGATAAACTTCTTTGATTTTTATCTATGATTTATTTTGTTTACCATCCAATAACTTCTTAGAAATAAATTATAGACTATTTGGAGCAAACTTAGTACAAATAAGAAGTAAGTTTTGTAATAATAATCGGCCCAATTTAAAATAATAACAAACTTGTCACATTTAAAACGTTTTACTCAGATTAAATAACATATATGTAAAAAATAAATAAATAAATAAATAAAACCATATAACAATAATTATATACTTCATATATGTAGTAATATTAATGATATATTTTATTAATAATTGAAAAGCTAGTATGGGAGTGAAATACATTTTTTATCAAAACATAAAAAGTATACGTTATGGATGATATAAAAATGGTCCATGTTGTTTTGTATCACATAAATGCTATATCAATAATTAGATGCAGTTCAATGCAAATTTAAAACAACTAAAATGAGTTCACTAAAATACTTGGTCGACACAATTATTGTTTGAAATTCGGAATTGGACAAATTTATAATCCTAACAATTGGGTCACACCATCCATGATGCACATAAGTCAATATCCAACATTTTCCACAATCAATGAATCACGATGACTCAACAAACAGTAGAAGAGAAAGAGACTAGAGACTCAAGCATTATAGTTCATTTCGTCTTTCCTTCCAACGATTGTCTTTTCTTATTAACTTATTGGGAAACAGTGGAAACCGAAAGAACCACAATATATTCTTTTCGTATCATTCCTCAACTAAAAATCAAACCACAGTACAAAAAGAAAAAGATTCACCACGATGGATAAGTACTTGCAACAGAAGTAATCCAAAATGGCCAGTTCCCTTTCCTTTTGAGGCCAAAAGTTTCGTTGGTGTCTTGTGAATCGTGCGAGGCCATGGGGGCATGGCGCTGTGGGAGAGTATGGGCAGAGCAGGTGGGCTGGCCAATTAAAATATTGCAGAAATTAAAACCGGTGTGGTGTCGCGCGAAGAAAACGCCACCTTGCCTTTTGTGATCGTTGTTGGTTTCCCGATGTTTTTTTTTCTTTTTCTTTTTCTTTTTTGGATTTCTTCCTATCTCTCTCTTTTTTTTTTTTTTTTTTTTTTTAAAAATCTTCTGATCTCTATTTAAGAAAAAGGGAGCCACCACTCACCCTAATTAGATGGGCCCCACTTCCCGCCTTCTCTCCTCTGCCCCCCACGTCACCATTTATTTCGGTTGCAGCTCTCATCATCTCTTCTGTAAGTTTAGGACAACCACATGCATTAAATGCTTGGCTCCTTCCCATGTTATTTCCTCAATAATTCCTAATGATTTTAATCAATTTAAATATATTATTTTCCAAAAAAAAAAAAAAAATCAATTTAAATATACTTGTCTGGAAAAAGAAAAATTAAAAATTTTGATTTTAATCTCTAATTTATTTATTTATTTGAAGAAACCTCTAATTTATTTATTTGTACATAATTTTTTGGTTGCATTTTGTTTTGATCCTTCCATGTGTATATATACTTACAGTATTTTCATGTTATTGTCTTCCAACTTAGGGTAGTTTGTTTCAAGGTAATCCAAGATTCTCATAAAATGACCATCTGGATTACCACGTTTGTTTTGTGGTATGGTAAGATGTGCAGGTATCTCGGAATGCTCGAGCATCTTAGGATGCCCACACGAGAGGCATCTAAGAAGATTTGGATGCCCTTCTGATATATGAGTTTCTAAGATTCCCATGCTAAATGAATCAACCATTGACGTTTTGGTCTTTTGTTTTTATATTTTCTTTCATCAATTTTCTTTTTTTTTTTTTTAAATTTTTTTTTAGGATTTTAAAAAATTAGTGTATTCATTCACTAATAAACAATTATATGAAATTAATTATATTTATATGTTTCATTTACATATAAAATAAACTCCATTTAATTCATATAACATATAGTTAGAATCTATTTTCAATTAAAATTTAAAGTGAATTTTTTTTATTTATTTTCCAATAATGATCATCCAATATTTTTTTATTAAAGAAAAAAAAAAAGAAAAATACAATCACAAATTGATATGATTTCTCTAAAAAATTTCTCTATTTTGATAATTTATAAATATAATCAACTAAAAAATGTCATCAACTATATAATTGTCTTCTTTTAAAATAAGTTCAAGCAATTCAAGTTTAAATTGAAATTAATATTTAATTCTAATTTTTTCACACAAATTTCAAGACAATAGAAATTATTATTTTTTTTTACAAAATAACATATAAAATTAATACAAATTGAATTGGTAACAACATTAAATTATTAAAGTAAAAAATTTTATACAAATTAAATTATATTAAATTAATATATGAATGATTTGAAGATAGGAAATGGTATTGTTGGAATAATATATCATTTTAAGACATTCACGTCCAGAAATCCTACAAAACAAACATGGTTATCTAAATATTCTTGAACATCAATATAATTTTTCCTGCAAAACAACCATGGTTGTCTAAAGATGCCAAACATCTATATTTCCGGACATATATAATTCCAAGCATCTGAAAATTCCGATCATCTTGATTACCAAAAAACAAACGGCCCCTAAAGGTATATTTTAATTCTTAGACTATTAAAAGGCAATCCTTTTAGTATAAGCCGTTTATTTTAACTTATAAATTTAAAATAAAATGACAATTTCAGTATTTGTTTTTATTTTATAGTACAATAATAGTCCATTTTGACAAAGTGAGCATAACTCAGCAATAATTTGCATGTATCATTGATCAAAAGGTCAGAGGTTCAATTCTCCATTATCCGATTGTTGTTGAACTAAAAGGAGAAAAAAAAAAAGTAGATTTGATAAGTATTCTAAATATACATGTTCAAAGTTTACATCATCAATTTGTTGAAACAAAATCAATGATGATAATTAATTTTGTTGTCTTTTTTTTTTTTATTTTAGAGACAAAAATAAACATTTTGGGGTAAGGAAAATGATATTTAAACTTTTTTTTTTCCTACCAAGTATCACATATCACTTTCATCCTTTAATTTACTTTTTGTTCCCATTTTCATCTCTTTTTATCTTTTTTGCGAAAATTAAGGGAGGCTATTTCATTGAGTTTGCAAAATTAACTTTATAAGTTGAGTGTGGTGCCACCAAAATCACTGTATAAATCTTTTTTTCTTGTCCATATATTTTGCTTTCATCAATTATTGAATGAAAACCTAATTCCAAGTCACGTTCCTATCCAAATGGGATGAGAGAATTTTTTCCCTCAAAAATATTAAATGCCTTTATATGCGTCCAAATTATTATAAGGTGGCTTGATTACAATATTACATTGTAATATTTCAAAATTTTAAATGAATTTTCACAATTTAAAAAAAAAAATGTTTTTTCACAAAATTAAAAACTACATTATCACATAAACAATCAAACATGCTCTAGTTAATATTTTTAGCAATATTACCAAACAGTTATG
Organism: Luffa aegyptiaca; assembly: GCA_017139565.1. Taxonomy (NCBI): domain Eukaryota; kingdom Viridiplantae; phylum Streptophyta; class Magnoliopsida; order Cucurbitales; family Cucurbitaceae; genus Luffa; species Luffa aegyptiaca. The sequence continues at coordinate 48,827,277 of CM029398.1, forward strand.
CACGCTCTATTTTAGCAATATTCGGCTACAGAAATCTATGGTCTTGTTTTTTAAGGAAAAAAAAAAATTTTAATAATAAAATACTTTACGTATGACTACAGATACAGGGATATTTCCTGCAGCAGCGCAAAATTTCCGGGCTAACAAAAACTCACGCGCTCGAGTATGGAATATTTGTACTCGCCCAAATATGGATCATATGTTTGATTAATATCTCGGCCTTCCAATTCCACGACCACGTTCGGGCAGAGGTGGCTCCGGTTCGCTCAAACTTTTTACGTATAGAAAAGCGCCACGTGTTGTTCCTTAATCGACTTGTCGTCTTCTCTCTCTCCCTCGTGGTCTTGGGGACCTTAAAGACTTTTGGATATTGGCATTGATCTGAGTGCTGAGTGCTAACCCCAACCCGCCGTGCCAACCAATATTCCTCCATACACGCCCACCTCGCCTCCTGCTTTCCATGTCTTTAAACTTGCACGCCACATGCTTGATAAATTGCCCAACTGAAAAACGAGAACCCAACCAATTTGAAACTGAACAACTCTGCTGCTGCTGCTGTGAGATTGGCAAATTTGTTTACTCTGCTGCTGGTATTCGAAACTGAACTGAAACCCAAATGGAACGCTATGAGATACTCAAGGATATTGGGTCTGGGAATTTTGGTGTTGCCAAACTCGTGAGAGATAAGTGGACTGGTGAGCTTTATGCCGTCAAGTATATTGAGAGGGGCCAAAAGGTACTGTTCTATCATCTTCATGACTTCATTTCCAGTTCATCCCGCTCCCCTTCCCAATCGATACAATACATCAGCTCGAGTGATTTATGCTTTATGCTGGGTAATATGTCGGTAAAGTTTATATTGACTCTGCGGAGGATTTTGGTTTGATGGTTGTTCGTTTTTTTTTTCGCTTTTGCAGATCGATGAGCATGTTCAGAGGGAGATAATGAATCACATGTCTTTGAAGCATCCCAATATCATAAGATTTAAGGAGGTACATGATTTAAAGTTGTGAAATTAATTTTTGATGGATGTTCAATTTCTCCACAGTGGTCAATTTTTTTTGGGTTCAATCGGAGCGTGTTCATTACCATTTGACTACCTACCTCCACATTAAATATTCACGAATTCTTTGATGGGTCAGATGCAGTTGTGTGTTTTGTTGTGATTTGAAAAATATGAAAGGATCAGAGTATTTATGTACATTTCGTTTTTCTTTTAATTTTTGTGAAATCTTATACTATTTAAACTGCTTAACAAGAAGCATTTTTTTTTTTTTTTTTTTATTCTTTGTGGATGAAAAACATACCTGGTTTATACACCAAATATTTTCAGCTTACTTGTTTTCTAGCCATTTTTCTATTTCGTATGACGACTGTCTATGGATCTTTTATTTCTTCTAACCTTCCTTTTTTGGCTAAGACATCTTGTAGTTGCGAATTGAATGTAGTATTTACTGGTTGTCTTCCTTTTTCTTTATAAAGCACATTTTCTTGTTAAATTTTTGTTCAAAGGGCTTCTTTAATGCAGGTCCTACTCACTCCCACCCATCTGGCCATAGTCATGGAATATGCAGCTGGGGGAGAACTTTTTGAAAGAATATGCAACGCTGGAAGATTCAGTGAAGATGAGGTAAACTAGGTGACAATTATCGCTTTTATTTTTTGTATTTGGTAAAAGAAATTTCTTAAATAAATCATTTTTTGGTATTTTAAACTTGTTATGATTTGGTAAATTGATGAGAAACGACTGAACTGCTATGAGTTAAACAGTTTACTTTTAGATGACTTTGCAGACAAAAGTCTGTTGGTAGGTTAATCTGTCCCTGACTTACATAAAACTGGATTCTTACCTAAATGTTCTGTTTGTTCTTCTTCTCTTTCGTGAATTTGTACAGGCAAGATATTTCTTTCAGCAACTGATTTCAGGAGTCAGTTACTGCCATTCAATGGTACTGGGCTCTTCTTGTCTCATTGGTTTGTTTTCTGATATATAAGTGGTCAGCCAAAGTCACATTTCAGGCTAATTTTCCATTATTTCTTCTCTTCCTCTTGATTTGCAGCAAATTTGCCACAGGGATCTTAAGCTAGAGAACACACTTTTAGATGGAAGCTCGGCCCCGCGTCTTAAAATTTGTGACTTCGGCTATTCTAAGGTACGAATTTCAAAACAGTCTAATTTGTCCAGATTTAGATTTATTAGATAGTTACTGTATCTAACAGATTGGTTTCACTTTATAGTCATCAGTGTTGCATTCCCAACCAAAATCTACTGTTGGAACCCCAGCCTACATTGCACCAGAAGTTTTGTCTAGAAGAGAATATGATGGGAAGGTAGTGCCAATATATTTTCCGCCCCTCGTCTTCTTCTCCTATCCATATATATTGCTTTACCACCACCAACTGTGGTCTCCAGCAATTAACGATCTCCTTTTTTATTTTGTGAGTTCCAGATTGCAGATGTTTGGTCTTGTGCGGTTACTTTATATGTGATGCTGGTTGGAGCTTATCCTTTTGAAGATCCCGAAGATCCGAAGAACTTCAGAAAGACACTCCAAGTTAGTCATTGCCTTTTTTTAATCTGTTAAGTTCTAGTAGCTCTGCCTTACAATGTCTTAACAACCAATATATCATTTATTTGCATTACAAGCAGAGGATTATTAATGTCCACTACTCAATACCACACTATGTTAGAATTTCACTGGAATGCAAACATCTTCTATCTCGAATATTCGTAGCAGATCCAGAAACGGTATTCGAACTCGTCCACTGTTCTTTCTCTACATACAGTTACATCTTAAAAGCGTTTCCAACTTAAGCATTGCAACTGAATCTGCATTGTTTACAGAGAATAACAATCCCAGAAATCAAGAAGCACCCATGGTTCTTGAAGAACTTGCCTGTAGAGTTCACAGATGAAGGGTTGGGAGGCATGCAATGCAATGGAGGAGATGATGCATCACAGAGCATTGAAGAGATTCTGTCCATAGTTCAAGAGGCTAGAAAGCCAGGAGAGGGGCTCATAGTTGGAGGGCAAGGGCAGTTTGTTGGAGGCAGCTTGGACATGGATGACTTGGACACAGATCTTGACATTGATGATTTGGAGGCAAGTGGAGATTTTGTTTGTGCCTTGGAGTGCTAGTCCTTGTCAAGAAGCCCAGGCCAAGTTTGGCCAACACAAATAAAAAAATGGAATTTATGGTTGGGTTGGGGAATCAAATTCTCATATTTAGTGGGATCATGATGTGTATTGCTGTTCGTGGAAGGTTTCTATCTTTGTCTCTTTAAGATTGTGCAGAGTCCATTAGAAACACTGTAAATTCATGTAGCAGCTTTAATAATGCAGTTGTTTTACCTGTCTTAATTTTACCTTTCTGTACGAGAAACTATAGAGAAATTGTGGTAAGTTCATAAAGTCCAAGCTGATCATGTTTCAGTAGGTTTTGTTTTTTAACCATAAAGTCCAATTTCCCTTCAAGATAAGCATTAAACAGTGTCATGCGATGGAGTATAAATAATCGGAATAGTCATAAATTTATTTTGATTCTTAAACTTGTACTCCTAATTCATGTTTGCTTGAAAAGGAATTGGAAATTAGTGGTTGAGAATCACTCTCTCGTTTTCAAATATTCTATTTAAAGTGAAGAGTCAATAATGTCATTGTCATTCTCTTATTTTGATGGTTACAATTTTAAGTCGATAATAATTCTAAACAAAAATAGACAATACCAACGATCCTCTTTATTCCAATTTGGATTCTAGTATAATTAAACCCATTATCTAGAATTTTATTATCATTAAACAATTTGTCTTCCTTGTTGTTTTTCCATTTTAAATTTATCGGGTTCTCAATCCTATCAAAAATTTGACTTTATCTCCTCATACAACATATGGAATCCAACACCTTAGAGTTAATTTAATAAATATTTTTGCTTCTAATTTCTCCTTTATAGTCTTTTACAAACATAAGTGTTTAGTAACGGTTTATTTCTCATTTATCGTTTTTAACCAATGTTATCAAAGTTTTGTATAAATTTTGAAAATAATAATATCTTTCAATTTCTTTCCTTTTTTTTTTCAAAACATAAATTTAAAAAAAAAAAAACAAAAAAACAAAATATATTCGGTTAAATTACAAATTCAGTATGTTTGGTCCTTGAGTTTTAAAAAGGTGTCCAATAATTCTAAATCCTCAATTTCGTCTCACAATTTTCAAATTTGTGTCTGATTGGTCCTTGACCTTTTCAACATTTTAAAAAAATTCATCAACCCACTTACACAAAATTGAAAAATTAGAGTCCCGTTAGATATAAAATATCAATAAGTTGGTTAATTTTTTTTTTAAAAAAAATCGAATATGTCAGGGATCTAATTGAGAATGAATTGAAAAATTCAAAAACCTATTTATCACTTTTTAAGTTCATAGACCGATTACATAATCAAATAGACACATACCTGAAGGTCTAGAAGCTAAACTTGTAATTTAACCAGCATTATTTGTTATTCATACTTATGATAGTGTTTAATTGTTAGGTGCAATATGAAAATTTAATAACAATAACCAAAATTAGTAAAATTTCTCTAGTCTCAATAAAGAATATAGATTACTAGAAACAAATAAAACATGAAAGTTTATTAACCAAGACATACAATATATTATTTTAATAGGATATCCACCCACTTAAATTATACGAGTATAATGCATTATACAACTGCCAGTTTAATGTGTGGTTAAAATAAGTGACACATTGATTTAACAAATTAAACAAATAAGAAGAGACCTTTTCAATCAAAGAGATAAGCTTCATGCTTATAAATTGAAAGAAAAAGGGGAAAAAAAACCCATTTCTTTGTTGCAAAGTTTCATTAATTAATAATTAATTGTAGTGGCCCCAATCTCCAAAGCCTTTGACTGATCTCAAGATCAAAAAGAATCAACAGGATTCCCAACTGCACAAACTCCATGAAGCAAGTATACCTAAAAAACTATAATTAATTAAGCATAAAGTGAAATAAATAAAGTTGAAAAGATCTTTAAAGCTTAGATCAGCTGGTTAGTGGACATGAAAATGTGGATTTGAGTTCCAATACCTTTCTTCCTCATTGGGGAATGATGAATTGAAAATGCAGAAACAAATCAATGCAAATTTCTGTTGTTTTGTCTGTTGTTGAGATTTCGATCTTATCTCAAATTAAAAGAAGAGTTATTGAAGTAGGGTTCTGATGAACCACCTATGATTTTCTTTTTAAATAATACGGTATATTATATTAATTTGATGATCGTGATGTTTTTTAAAATAATCTTTCTGATTGGTATGACTATTAAGATTAATTATGTAGCTTGACAATTATTTTGTTTTAAATTTATATTCTTTTAGGATAAGTTTTTTTTTTTTTTTTTCTTCTCATGAGAATGAATGCCTTTTTTATTTTTATTTTTCAGAATGTATATGTTGATGCCAAAATCCGGACAGAGGACTCACCTGACCTTCACGTGACACCAACAGTGAATTTGTAGAAACTGGGGAAGATGTGACCTGCAAGACCAGCAAAACTGCACACCGGCGTGGTGTAGGCCACACCGCCTCCGATGCCTAAGTCAGAAAACCGAAGAGAAGCTATAGATAGTAAAGGGAGCAGTCGGGAGAAGAGTTTTCGGAACCCCCCTTCCGTGATGAAGAGGGGTTTTTATACCTGTTTGTCCTCCTAGGGTTTTTAGGAATCCGGAGGTGTTTCGGGACGAACCAGGGCGATTCGGGGCGTCAGGGACCGAAAAGAGGCCACCGGGCTCGGCCCGCGCAAGCGGGCCAAATGGTCGGCCTAGGCAAAAGGCCGAGGCCGACCATATGGGTCGGGCCATGTCGGCCCGACCCTTTGGCCCGGTCTTCCTTTGGGTCGGTCTTTTGGTCCTACCTCTGTCCGATTGTCCTCGTCAGCTCCTTGTGCGTCTGTATGGTCCAAAATTACCTATAACATTAAGCCCCCACTCTTGAATTGGGATTCAGGTGCGACTTAATGCTATAGGCCGAGCTCCTTAAGCCCAATTTAAGAGTACAACTCTTGTCTCGTGCTGATTTTTGTATGACTTCTTTTTTATCCTGCAAGATAGGACAAACTACACAAAGTAGAAACTTCCTGAATAGGGGTTAGGCGAAATGGAAATGAGAAGAGTGAGAGGTTACAAAAGTGGCTGGAGGGCCTCTCTGGTCGGCCTCGGCCTCGGGAGGTGGCCGAGCATAGCATACCGGTCAGCGAGACCCCCGTACTTGGTCATTCGGAGTGCTTTATACCAGATCCAGGGCTTCTCCATAATTGAAAAACAGAAGACTTCACAATCCTGCATTGAAAAATTAATTTCTGCAAAAGAAAAATGAAGGAGGGGGCTAGGGTCGGCCTCGGCCTTGGGCCCCTGTTAGCTCAATACTTAGCCCCCCTGGCCATTTGAAGGTGGATGGTCGGCCTTGGCCTTGACATGAGGGGGATCCATGTTCTTACATCGCATGCTCGTTCGCTTCATGGTTGTACTTATGTGTAAATTTGCTCCATGGTCGGACATTTCCTTACTGCTTTGAATGCGTGCCTGAGGGTTGGCTTCGGAACTGTGACGCTCGGCCTCGGCCTTGGCATGAGGTCGAGCATTTCCTCTGCTTTGCTTGCTAATTTGCTCTTTTGTATCCATCCCGAGGGGGCGTACACTCAATCGGGGAAAAGCTTGGGAAGGCCAAGGAAATACCCCAGCCTCTCGTCAAGCGCTGCATTCATCCCAGGGGTGCGTACACTCTTCTGGGGAAAAGGCTTGGGGAGGCCTAGGAAGTTCCCGGGCCTCTCTTCAAGCTGCATGGTCATCTCAAGGGTGCGTACACTCTTCTGGGGAAAAGGCTTGGGGAGGCCTAGGAAGTTCCCGAGCCTCTCTTCAAGCTGCTGTGTTCATCCCAGGGGTGCGTACACTCTTCTGGGGAAAAGGCTTGGGGAGGCCTACGAAGTTCCCGAGCCTCTCTTCAAGCTGCTGTGTTCATCCCAGGGGTGCGTACACTCTTTTGGGGAAAGTACAGAAGTCTGGCCTCTACAAGGATCATTCATGTTTGGCCACACGCGTTACATCCTGGGCCTCTAAGGGTGGAGCTCGGCCTTGGCCTCTGGATGGTCAGCCTCGGCCTCGGGAAGAGGCCGAGCACAGCAATCTCCCATTTTAGCTTATCTGGTCGGCCTCGGCCTCGGGAAGAGGCCGAGCACAACAGTTTCCCATTGTAAAAAATAGGAGAAGCAGAAGGTTTCACAATCCTGCATCGAAAGGTTAACTTCTGCAAAAGAATAATGGGGAAGAGGCTAGGATTGGCCTTGGCCTCAGACCCCTGTTAGCTCAAAATTTAGCTCCCTGAGTTCATACGTTAGTCATTGTAGGAAAATGATGAAAGAATAGGCTAGAACATGTAATCTTTAGTAAAACATGATAAGCCAGTGTGCCTTTTGTTTAATAGGGAGTGCATATCCCCTTTGTAGCCCCCAATCTCAAGTGAAACTTTTTAAAACATAAAGCATAGTTGAGTAAAGTGGAGATTACCTTAAAATTTGGGGTCGGCCTTGGCAAGAGGTGCTCGGCCTCGGCCTTTTAAGGGTCGGCCTCGGTCCCATTTTCTGGTATCCTTGGTTCGCTCCTCCGAACTATTGAATTCTTGCCTCCAGATTTGCTTTTTATTTGATAGGGAGGCATATCTCCTCTTGCTTTTTGTTTGATAGGGATCATATCCCCTCTTTCTTTCTGTTTGATAGGGAGGCATATCCCCTCTTGCCTTTTGTTTGATAGGGAGGCATATCCCCTCTTTCTTTTTGTTTGATAGGGAGACATATCCCCTCTTGCTTTTTGTTTGATAGGGAGGCATATCCCCTCTTGCCTTTTGTTTGATAGGGAGGCATATCCCCTCTTGCTTTTTGTTTGATAGGGAGGCATATCCCCTCTTGCCTTTTGTTTGATAGGGAGGCATATCCCCTCTTGCTTTTTGTTTGATAGGGAGGCATATCCCCTCTTGCTTTTTGTTTGATAGGGAGGCATATCCCCTCTTGCCTTTTGTTTGCCTTTTAGGATAAGGTTTTTTTTTTTTTTTTTCTTCTCATGAGAATGAATGCCTTTTTTATTTTTATTTTTCAGAATGTATATATATATATAATTGTAATCAAATTAGGGGAAAAACTACACACATATAGAGCTTGTTCAAAATTTATTGTATCCAATAGCACCTCACTTGCACGCCAGTGCCATGTCTTGTAGAGTTAGTGGACGTGGAAGAGGAGATGCATTTTTTGTATTGGTCATTGAACAATTTCATAGGGAATAATGTCAACTAGAAACAGATAAATCAATCTTTTTAATTTAATACACCATTTATGTATGTCATATCTCTCACCGATTCTTATCCAAAAGAAGGTATGTATTCTTACCATGTACTCGACTCTAAATCACCTTGAGTCTAATATCGACTTAAAGCTTCAAAGTAGACAAGACATGACACCAAATCAATGTGTGTTCTCCCCTCAGTCAGGCCATGAAGACCAAGGACTACATCACGCATACAACTGGTCTGACCATGTCACCTGAGGTCCAGCCCGCATGCTAGATTCTTGCATCAAGAGAGTTTATAACATGAAGTATTATATTTACTTCTAATATAATTCATTATTATTTTTAAATTTCAAATTTAAAATACTGTTTTCAAAATTTTCACTATTTAAACCACTAAGAAAGAAAAGAAAACATATCTTTTATATGCTGAAACTGGTAAATAAAAAAACTATATATAAAAAAAAAAAAGAAACAATTTGGTTGACCACCATTAAGGTGTGTTTGGTTTAACTTTTCAAGTGTTTAATTTTGAAAATAAATAATTTTGATAAAATTTATAGTGTTTGACAACACCTTAAAAATGACTTATTAGAAAATGAGATTAATAAATAAATTATTTTGAGAGAAACACTTGAAACCAACTTTTTTAAAAAAACTTTCTAAATAAACAATAACTTGTGTAGAAAAGCATTTGTGAGGGAATGCATGAGTGTTTAAATTTTAAACAATTTTTATACAAAATGTTTTTTAAGAAATGCATTTTTGAAAAACATTTAAATTAAAATGTATTCCAAACCGACCCTAAAATCTTGACGAGAGAAAAAATTTATATTTTTCTCGATTCCTCTTTTTTAGTTGTCAAAATACAAGAACCTTCAAAATTAGTAAGAAAGAAGGAAGAAGAAGAAGAAAAAAAAAAAACCAAATTGCATGTCAAAGAGTTAATACCCTGCCAAAGCCCTAATCCGCCGCAAAAAGAGCCGGAGCAGGAGCGCCATTCTTCGGTCGCAGAGAAGATGAAGGTTTGTATGAACCTCTATTCTTCTCATACGACGCTGTCGAAGCGTGTCGATTTTTTATGATATCGATTTTGACTTGTGTTTTCTACTTCTTCGTTTTCAGTTCAACATTGCAAATCCCACTACTGGGTGCCAGAAAAAGCTCGAAATCGACGACGATGTCAAACTGTACGGAATTATATTTATCTGTCGTAATACTATCTTCTCATTCTTCTTTCATTCTGTTGCTGGAAGTGTCAATTTCATGGGTCCAATAGATTACGTTGAAAGCTAACTTTTATCCTGTTAGCCAATCCAAATATCCCTTCATTGTTTAGGACATTACATTTATTTAATTTCTTTACATTAGTCAGTAATTGTTTTATTGTTATGATTTTTCTCGTAGGGAACTTCTTGTTATCTGCGGAGTTGGCCTGCAAACTGGAGGCATTTCCTTTTGAATTTCATTCTGACCTTGAACATTTTGTTTTCACATTATTACAAATCCCCAAGCATGCTAGGACTTTTCCTGTATTTACAAATGGGGGTTTCTTCTTATTTTCCAAAATCAAAGGGTTATTATTGGATGTAATTACTTTTATTAGAAAACAAATGAAAATTCTTTCTTCTCAATCCAAACAAAGCTGGACCGTGATATCTGGTTTCACTGTATTGCTTTCTCCCATCAAGCCTTTTGCCTCTCTTGGTGTCTAGTTTCTCAAGTAGCATCGCTCTGTGGATGTGACTTGACTAGTCATACTGGGACAATAGGATCTCTCATTTAGAATTCTCTCTGCCAAAATATCTATTATAGTTCAAAAGAACTTGTAGTCTCACTCTTGTATTCTTTCATGCAGCCGGCCATTTTGGGATAAGAGAATCTCCCAAGAAGTTAATGGAGATGCACTTGGTGAAGTGAGTTTTCCGTTGGTGCCCTTTTTCATTAAATTATAATGAAGTATTTTTCCTTTCACTGTGTCATGTTATTAACTTGGAGGGTCTTTTGGCAGGAGTTTAAGGGTTATGTTTTTAAAATAATGGGGGTTGTGACAAGCAAGGTTTTCCAATGAAGCAAGGTGTTTTGACCTCTGGTTGTGTTCGCCTCTTGCTCCACAGAGGTATAATTTTTTCTTACTGGTTCTAGTTTCCGTAGAGTGGACTGTATTTTTTTTTTATATATGGAAAATGAAATGGAAGTTTTGAGTCCTCCGAACAGGCACTCCTTGTTTCCGTGGTTATGGTCGGAGGAATGGTGAGAGAAGAAGGAAGTCTGTCCGGGGTTGCATTCTCAGTCCAGACCTCTCTGTTTTGAATTTGGTGATTGTGAAGAAGGGTGAGAACGATCTACCTGGGCTAACAGATATTGAGAAGCCGAGAATGCGAGGTCCGAAAAGGGCATCCAAGATCCGGAAGCTCTTCAACCTCTCCAAGGACGATGATGTTCGAAAGTATGTCAACACATATCGCGGAACCTTCACAACTAAATCTGGTGGGTTTGCTTACTAATGTCCAAATACGCAACTATTAACAGGAGAATATGTAGAAACTATGTGATTGATTAGGTTATACTCTGTGAATTCATTTTTGTTGTTATCTGGTTGGCAGGCCAAAATCCAGAGACTGATAACTCCCTTGACTCTCCAAAGGAAGCGAGGAAGGATTGCTGAAAAGAAAAAGAGAATTGCCAAAGCTAAGTCCGAAGCAGCCGAGTATCAGAAGCTTCTAGCATCACGTTTGAAGGAACAACGCGAACGCCGAAGTGAGAGCTTAGCAAAGAGAAGATCCAAGCTCTCTGGTGCCTCTAAACCTTCTATTGCAGCTTAGAGATTTAGTTCTCTGGAATTTTGTCCGAGTTAGTTGAGCATGGACCATTCTTTGATATGATGAGTTCATGGATTAGGGAAATTTTGATTGTTGCTATTGTGGAGAGTTGAGTTGATCATTTACTTCAATTTTGGGTTTGGTTGGACATCTTGTAACATGAATTGGGTTAAGATTTGCTACAAAATTTCCCTGCTGAAATACAATGTTACTAGAAATTCGAAGATCATCTGTGTGTTTAAATGATGTTATTAGACTCCTCAATTGCTTTTCAAATTTTGTTTATAAAAATGATAAGTAATGTGGTCTTAACCTCCATACCATTGATGTGAGTTTTCTACTATGGACTTATACATAGAATGTTTAATTGCAGACTAATAAAGTACAAAATTCATTCATTATTTCATTGGATCAGTGAGACGTATTTCGAAAAGAGGAAAAAGAAAAGATTTGCAGTTCCAGAATTTCATATTTTAGTAGTGTATGATTTTCCTTTTCTATTCGTTATTATTTAACATGGCAAGCAGTTATGCACCGTATGTGGTTTTAATATTTATGTAATGTTCCAATTTATGTTTTGTTGTTTTATTTCTTTCTTATACACGAACAATAATAAGAAAGAATGATATTTAATCCTCCCACTCCAAATGCTGTGGAACTCAAAAAAAAAAAAAAAAAAGTCATTTTTTTTTTACTGCATGACAGCTATTGTAAAATTTTGTTATATTCTTAGGATATTGTTTACGCCACAAAACACAAGGATTACTCTCCTAATTCTCGTCTTCTTCTAAGCTGCTAAGGAAGACTTCTACATTTTTTCAAAAAAAAAAAAAAAAAAAATGGAAGACTTCTATATTTATTTATTTACCTCTTATCAAATACAAAAGCTGTTTATGTGTTTTTTAAAAAAAAAACAAACAAAAGTTGTTCTAATGAAGTGATTCCAGTGTCATTTTGTTAGCGTTCGTAGTGTGACATTGTACTCTTAAAGACTCTGTCTTTTTTCTTATCCTTCATCTTCATCTTCTCCTCCTCCTTCTTTCAAGCAAGGATGGACACTTACTAAACCAATAGTCTATAAGTGACCTTCTAATAACTCATACTTTGTTTGGTAACCATTTAGTTTTTGAAAACTTAGCTTATAAATACTACCACTTATGAGACTTTTGTTTTGTTGTCTACCTTCTTTCCATGTTTTAAAAAATCAAATCAAAGTTTTGAAAACTAAAAAAGTAGTTTTCAAAAACTTGTTTGTGTTTTGAAATATGACTAAGAATTCAAATGTGTACTTAACAAAGATGAAAACTGCTTTTAAAAAAAAAAATAAACAAAGATGAAAACTATTGTAAGGATATTGAGAGAAAACAAGCAAAATTTATAGAAACCAAAATCCAAATTGTTATCAAATAGAGTATTAATTAATTGTGTTATATTCAAGTTGGACAACTGATATGGTAACTTAGAGTTTTTTTTTTTTTTTTTTTTTTTTTTTTTTTTTTTTTTTTGGAGTAGAACAACACGTGGGAGTGAGGACTCAAACATCCAACCTTTTGGTCGAAGATACAATGCACTAATTAGTTGAGTGTTATGCTTAAATTGACATATGATACCTTAGAGTTGAGTGCAATATTTAATCACATACTCTGGATAAAAAGATATATATAGATTCACAGAAAAAAAAAGAAGGAAAGAACAAGAAAAAGAAAATGAAAAGACATATATGGTCACAAAGTTTGATAGATATCTCTCTGTCTCGTTGTAGGCCCATATCATTAGGAAGAAGAGCGCGTGGGCCAATGACTAGGTTAAGCCCACTGAACCGCTGTTTACCAAGGCCCATTCATGTTGCGGACAGTTAGAAATCTAAAACCCACTGAAAACTACCAGGCGAAGTGGGTAGAAAACATCGGAATCGGGACCAAAACCCCAAAATCGCAGCCTCCCCGCCGGTTTGATGTTCATGAACGTGTAGGCTTGCTTGCAGCTGCATTGAGAGAGCGCAACACAGCGAGGTTCATCGAACATGGGTGGTAAGGGCAGGGGCGGCAGAGCTCGCACTCAGAGAAAACATTTTCGAGAGAGCAGAGAGAACGTTTGGAAGCGTCCAAAACCCGATCCTAACTCTGTCAATGACAATAAGGATGGCAATGGCAATCCCTGGGAGCCTTTCGAATCTCAAAGTCCCGCGTTCAATGAGTACTACAAGGTTTGTGTTTATTGAATTATATATTGAGGTGTTTTTGTCAAGAAAGCAGTGTTTTTTGAGTTCGATGGTGAGCTTTGTTTACTGATCTGGGTCTGGAGTTTCTGTCACTTTTATGCCCATACTTTTGTGACAGCGTGTGTTTTTCTGAGGTTTCTACTTATGGTTTTGGAAATTGTAGGGGCAAGGTGTCGTTTCTGCGGAAGAATGGGATACGTTTATTGAGGTTCTTCGGAAGCCATTGCCCGCCGCCTTTAGGATCAATTCTAGGTAACATATAAGAGTTTTTGTTTCCATTATTAATTACCCCCTCCCAACCTTCTTCCATTCATAAACGGAAAAGAAATGAAAAATGAAAAGGAGAATACCGCTCCGCCTGAATGCCACCATCTTCGTGGTGTACCTTATGCACATGATACTCTTTTATGTAACCCATGCGTGTGTTTTCTTTATAAAAAAAACCATTTATATATGTTTCAAATAACACGAACTCCATTAGATTAGGTCTTCCAGTCACCTGCTTTGTACGTTGCGTCTTTGTATTATAGTTATTGTTAGTATTAACCTATGAATTCGACAGTGGACAGTTCTGTGGGGAAATACGAGCCCAGTTACAAAATGACTTCATGAAATCTCTTCAAGCTGAGGTAGGCACTGTGAATATTCTTGCTTTTCAATAATATTATGATAAAAAAAAAATCCTGCTCCATAGGTTGTGTCCTTGAGTTCTAAGAATGTGATAAAAAATTTACTATTGGTCCATGATTGTTTCTTTTCCTTATACATCCTGTTCAGGTTGCCGATGGTGATGAAGCTGAGGCTATTAGACCATTGCCTTGGTACCCTGACAATCTTGCGTGGCATTCAAATTTCTCAAGAATGCAACTGCGGAAGAATCAAGCTCTTGAGAGGTAATATTGTATTTTTATGGTCATTATTATTATTTTCTTGATTAGCAATGTAACTTAGGGCAGTATAATGAATGCATGAATGTTCCAACCTAGATTTCTAAATTGTTAGGAATTGTCTGTTGCATTATTTTGATATTGGATTATGTTCAGCAATCTGTTCATGAAAAAGTGTGTTTGGCATTGAGAAGCAAGTTTGTCTTTACAAACTATACCTCTAATTTTGTGAAGATCTTTCAGTGTAGTGCTAAATAAATGCACCCAACCCCAAACAACATACATTTAAATTAAGTCATTGTTTTGGCATGTGCCTGGTGGAATGTTTTGTATAAAAAGACATACATCAGTTTTGTTTTTTTAAATTATTTTATTTATTTAAATAATACATGCATACTTCAACTAATGTCACTGCACAACTATGTGTCGATATGTCAGTTGCTGTTGAAAATATTTTATCTTGGTTAATATCCTAGAAAAGTGGTTGCCATGATTTGAATCCATAACATCAGTATTTGAATAAATCATTCATTAATAGTTACAAACAACCCCCACACCCCAGTTGAAGACCACTGATTTTGTATACGGTGTCATAAAATTGTTTTTGACCCAATGGAGCTGGGACCGTTTTTTGTAATTGTGCAAATTGTTTGTCTTCGGCTTCCCCCCCTCCTCTCTCTCATTTTCTTTTTTGGGCACTGTCCTGGTGTTTTCTTAGTTTTATCTCAATAAAAGTTGGGTTTTTTTTTTTTTTTTAAATTATTATTATTATTATTGTTTTTAAAAAAGGACTGATCTTTGATATAATAAAACTCTCTTTTATTAAGCTCTGGGAATGTGCAGGAAACTTCATATGAAAAATTTGTTGTGTTTAAAATTTGGTGCTGCACTTTCATATAGTTGCCATTTGTGCAAATCTACAAAATTTTCCTATTGTAACTACAGATCAATTTAAATCACAACTACATATGCTGTTGTGTCGTCAAATTGCTACATGTTTTTGACCGCTTCAGCTTACAGGTTTCATGAGTTCTTGAAGTTGGAAAATGAAATTGGGAACATTACAAGGCAGGAGGCTGTCAGCATGGTACGCAAGACATCTACACATCTATAAGACACCTACTGATTACTTGATATATCAATTGAGAATATTATTAACAACTTAATTGGGGCTTATGGCATAGGTACCTCCTCTTTTTCTGGATGTACATCCAAATCACTATGTACTCGACAGTAAGCAATTTATGCTGATTTAAGTGGCCATCTTTTTTTTTTATTTATTTATTGTATTATCTCAACTTTATACTGTTCATGCATATTATCTCTAACTGTTTCTTTGCTTTTTACTCAGTGTGTGCTGCTCCAGGCTCCAAAACATTTCAATTGCTTGAGATCATACACCAGTCCAGCAAACCTGGAGATCTACCTCACGGATTGGTTTGTGCCCTCTTTTAATTTTATACTCCTCTCCATAAGTTTCTATATTGATGGCTCCCCCCCCCCCCCCCCCCCCATTAGGTAGTAGAGTGCTTCCAATTTTTTTCATTTGTTTAGTTGCTTGTCCTTTGTAGTATTCATATTTATGCTACTTTCTGGTGCTGCTGATTCTTTATGTAAAATTGATTCGATAGCCATCTTGATTAGGTAGTGGCAAATGATTTAGATGTCCAAAGATGTAATCTTCTCATCCACCAAACTAAAAGAATGTGCACTGCCAACCTCATTGTTACAAATCACGAAGCACAACATTTTCCTGGATGTCGGGCAAATATCAATTTCTTCAATGCTTCTGCAGCAGGGAATGAATTAAAACCTCATAACACTCAACTTACCTTTGATCGTGTTCTATGTGATGTTCCCTGTAGTGGAGATGGTACTCTTCGCAAGGCTCCAGATATATGGAGGAAATGGTATCCTTTAGAATTTCTTGTCCTGGGATTTCTTATCATGCGTTCTTATTGGTATTTCTAGATGGTGGTTAAATCTTTTTATTGCTTTCAGGAATTCTGGGATGGGCAATGGTTTACATGGCTTGCAAGTGCAGATAGGCATGCGAGGTACTCAACTGTAACTTTGAATTGAAAAATTCATGATACTGATTATAGCTGCCATGGATTTCTATCTTATCTCCTCTAGGCCACCACTATGTTTATTAGTTTGCTTCAGATTCATGGAAAGTCTAAATGTTTTGATCAATTCTTGCAGGTGCCTCTTTACTTAAAGTTGGTGGAAGAATGGTTTACTCAACCTGCTCAATGAATCCTGTTGAAAATGAGGCTGTTGTTGCGGAGGTAATGTATAAGCATTCTGGACCATAGGACACAAAAAGGAAAGCAAAAGAAAAACAGCCAAAAATTAAACTAGCTATGCTAAAAAGGGCTCAATCCAAGAGGACAGGGCCTCAAAGATAGTTGCAAAATTCCTAAATAAAAGATGCCCAAGGAAGTTCATTAAAGATAATATGGCACAAGATCAAACCTCCTCCCAAGAACTCTCAATCTTATAAATTTTTTTACCTATTACTCTTCTTGAGCTTGATACCCCATAAAATGACAGAAAACAAATGCCAAAGGACATGCCCCTTATCACGAAACAGAGGATGGTAGAGCACATCTGCCATTATTAAAGAACAACCTCTTAGATATCTTTACTACTCAGATGAGCCAGATTAGCAAGCTTTTATTTTATTTTATTTATTTATATTTTTTTTAATGTAATCTAATATTTGAGTTGGCAAAATATATATTATTATATGTGATATGGTACATAGTTGTATAAGTGCCTCAGGTATTTGTAATGTAACACCATAAAATTATGACACTTGGGATTCAAGCGATTATTACTATCTGTCACTGTACGAAGTAAAACATTAACGTGTTGGCCTTCTCTCTTATGGTATATTAGTGCTAGGTCCAGGACAATAAGAAAATTTCCTATATTCACAAGATTTATTGCACTACTTGTTAATTTTCATATTAAATATTGTTTTTCAATGAACGAAGCTTATTCTTCAAAAAGTTGATTGTACTCTTTCTACTGCTTGTCTCCTGTCGCCAAGCATGTACATACGTATCAACTTATGAAAGCCTTTCCTTCGTTTTATCGATTTATCTTGTTACAGCTTTTGCGAAAATCTGGAGGCTCACTTGAACTCGTTGATGTCTCAAATGAACTTCCACAACTTGTTTGCCGGCCTGGTCTTAAGAAATGGAGGGTGAGATCTTATTATCTTTGTACCTCTTTTTCAATTGAAACTGTGGATAAATTGTAACATGTGGATGTAGTTTTCCTTGTTTTGTAGTTTACATTTTGAATTAAGTAATTTTTAATCTGTCATTTTGGGTACTTGGGTATATTCTTAGAAATTGTTTTAAAAAACTGTTTTGCATACTTGTCTATTTATTTGCCCTAGAGTTTTTTTGTTTGTTTGTTTATTTAGTTATTTATTTTGGTTAAGAAAATAGCACATCTTAATCAAGTTATACTTGAAAAAGTTAATAATTATTATAAGTATCTATGTCTTGAACTCTTATTCAAAATGAAGAAGGATTACAAACAAAAACGATTTTTTTTTTGGTGGATTCAGAGATGGCTTAATCATGCTTCAAATTGTCCATTTCCTGAAATCTACTCTAAAGTGAGTTTCTGGTAGGGATTGACTGATCCCTCGTGGGCAATTGGAGTGGGACCTCTTGTCCTTTCATTCTTTAGGTTGTTTTGTTGGTTGAATTCTTCCTTGAATGAAAAGTCCGGATTTGTTTCTTATCAATAATAATAATAATAATTTCAAATTTTCTGTCCCTGGTGTACTTTAGTCTATATATGTTCTTTTGCTTGTATAGGTGCGTGATAAGGGTGTATGGTTAGCGTCCTACAAACAAGTTACTGAATGTCGCCAGAGTGTGGCAATACCCAGCATGTTTCCTTCTGGCAGAGGCCGTAAGAACCAAGCAGACGATAATCATAACTCAGAATTGGGGGCAAACCATCTGGACGATTCCAAAGGAAGTTCTGTTGATGTATCTGAGCCCACCACGGTTCCTGTACATGAGTTTGATGAGGAGGTTTGTGAATTTCCAATTGAGCGTTGCATGAGGATAGTGCCTCATGATCAAAATAGTGGAGCCTTCTTCATTGCAGTATTACGCAAAGTCGCCCCTTTGCCAGGTATGTTGACCCATCCAATATTTGGTTGAGGGCCTTAAGGCCAGTTTAAACATACCTGTCCTGAACCTGTTGAAAAATGTTAATTTAGTGTGTATTGTTTAATATTGTTAACTAATTAGTAATTGCTGCATGCAAATCTTGTTTTTCTTATTTGACTCTGTGCAATATACTTTTTATCCACACTTAGTTACTTATGATAATACTCGTGGTATAATTTTAACTCTTTCTGTTTAAATTTGAATTTGAAGTATAATTTTTTTTCCCTATGAATTTACATTTTTCATATCTTTTTTTTTTCCTTTCCTTTTTCTCGGTGGTGGGTTTGCTTCAGCTGCTACTGAAAAGCCAAGTAATCAAAATTCGAAGTCCGCAAATGACCGATCTCGTTGCAAGCTTCCACAGCCTACTACAGATGCAGAGTGTGTGGACAATGCAACAGATGATATGGACGAAAGCCCCTCAGAAATTGAAATTGATTCAAATAATCAAGGGGATTCCAGTTCTGCAGACAACAAACCAGCTTGCAAACTTCCAGTTCAGGATATTAACGCTGCAGATGGTTTGGACAGTAATGCAGCAGATGGGATAGATAAGCAGCTTTCAGAAGCTGATTTGGAGGTCAATTTAGTTGATAATGAAGTGAGTGAAAATAATTTGGAAATTACTGCTATAAAAGATTACTCAGAGGAGTCTAAGCAGCCTGGTGATGGTGAAATGGATCCAAAGAAGAACACTGTGAAGAGAAAGCTGCAGATTCAGGGCAAGTGGAGGGGTGTTGACCCTGTTGTATTGTTTAAAGATGAAGCCGTTATTGACAGCATAAAGACATTTTATGGTATCAATGAGTCTTTCCCATTGATTGGCCACCTTGTGACTCGAAATAGTGACACTAACCATGTGAAAAGAATCTATTACATTTCTAAGTCCGTTAAGGATGTTCTTGAGCTGAATTTTTCAGTCGGGCAGCAACTTAAGATAACATCCATTGGTCTGAAGATGTTTGTAAGTATCCCTTTCTACAGTTCCATTTTTTTCATTATATTTTGGGATCATTACTGTTTTCAAATTGATAGCAGACACCAGCAGCTAATCAAATTTTGTACGCTGAGGCTTACCAAAAAGCTGAACCATTTTGAAAATAAGCTTGTTTACTTGCTAGAGCTCATCTTAGGATTGGCCCGTTGCCAAAATTATATATATATATTTTTTATTTAAAATAATTTGATGAACTGCCATATCTCATGTAATTGCAATAAATAGGAGAGGCAATCATCAAGAGAAGGTAGCTCTGCGCCCTGTTCATTCCGTATATCGTCAGAAGGATTGCCTGTGATACTCCCGTACATCACCAAGCAAATCCTAACTATATCTCCAGTGGACTTCAAGCATCTATTGCAATATAAAAGTATCAAATATGCGGATTTTGTTGATGCTGCGTTTGGTGAGAAGGCATCAAACCTAATGCTTGGCTGCTGTGTGATAGTTTTGGGTACAGGTATGTAGCGTCTATGCTGTGTAGATTATCTCTATGTTAACCCGCATCTGGGTCCTTGCTAAGCTCATCTTTCTCTATTCAGGAAGCAACACCTCTTCGGATATTATCAAAGTTGACGAGTCGACTATAGCCATTGGATGCTGGAAAGGGAGGGCCAGTCTGAGTGTTATGGTCACAGCCGTTGATTGCCAGGAACTACTTGGAAGGCTTTCAAATCGGCTTGGAAATGATTTGTAATGCAGGAAAGGCAGGTTTTCTGATGTTGAAGCTAATCTAGATCTTGGATGAAAATCAAGGGAGCTGATAGTAATACGTGAGATTAGTTTAGCAACTTCAGTTCAACTGTATAATCTAGAAAAGTTAAGCCTTACCATTGCTACCAGTGTATCCAATATTTATAGGGGCAGCATGTTGTTGATTTCTTCAAACTACTGTGGTATTTTTTTAGGAGGATTTATATTGAAAGAAAGAGAATGTAGTATGCAGGAAATTTCCAAAAAAATTTGGTGTAATTTTTAGCTCAGGTTCTTTATACTATTTTTGAAGGATATACTGCTGAATCCGTCTAGGATTATTGGCTTTCAGGCTGCACCTTCATTCCCAATTCTATTATGAAATGGAATCATTACCCAATTTTCATGAAGAAATGAAAAGAAGTAAATAAGAATGATTTCGAATGAATGGAGACCTTCCATATAAGTTCGGAACACTCGAAGGTAGGAAAATGATCTCATTACTTGGAGTTATTCGATGTTATTTTAGGAAATAATTATTGGGAAAATTAGTTTATTAACAGCAAAACTTAAAATATATCAAATAATTTTTGCATATTCTGAAAAGTTCTAAATCATTTCAATGTTTTGAAAGATCCTATATATATCAACACGTGTTAAAATGTGTTTTTCTTTTCTGGTTTCCTTTTCAGAAAATAATTTTGGAGTAGCTATTTGGATAATACCGATGTCTTTGAAATTACCATTTAAAATCGTTAAAATAGTTTTCAGTAAACTTAAATTGTTTTTAAAAAAAGAAATAAAAAATTAATGGACAAAACAGATCAATTTTTTTACGACAAATGTAGGGTGATGATTTAAACACTTTAAATAGACAAAGTACTTTCTAAGTAATCAATGATTGTTAATAAGATTTTAGCTAAAAATTAAATACGAAAACTCATTTCATGATTCTTATTTATATACGTACGTATTATTACAAGATGGGAAAATAAAATTTTTCTTCATTTACTAAACGTACTTACTACTTTTCAAAAAAAAAAAAAAAGTACTTACTACTTAGTATCATTAATAATTCTTTTGAACAAGAAACCATGAAGATTATTTTAATAAAATATAGCAGAACACAGAAAGATGGGGCAATGTCACGGGCCAATCAAATGTTCCAACCACTCTAGTCTTATATAGATATTGCAATCAACCATGGCGGAACCTATTTGATGAAAGACAACAGGTAGTAAATTTTTATGGTGCCCACATGATGTTAACTTCAGATTTTCTCACATTTCCTTAAATAAAAATAAAGACAGCTTCTATTTTAAAAAAGGTAAATGACAACCTCATTTGTCGTCCTTCAAGTATATAAACTTCAGCTGCTAGCTCTAGCAGACTAAAGCATACAATAAAATATACAAATGACCTCAGAAAAACATCACACCAGTCAAAAAAAATTGCTATAATCAAGGAATGCACCAACCTAGATCGCACCATTTCAGCCTACTTCCAAATAAATCATGTTGAAGTGCAGCACATCTTGCTCTTAGCTGGGATTTCTTGCGCCGGTCCCGGGATAATGATCTTCTTACCACTGGCGAGGGATGCAGAGTTTCCATTGCCTTGATTTTCACCGGCGGCTAAGTTCTTTTTGTTCATGATGTTGAAGATCTCAGTTAGGACAGTCATGAAGGCACTCTCCACGTTGGTTGATTCCAGTGCCGAGGTCTCCAAGAAAAACAAACCTTCTTTCTCAGCGAATTCCTTGGCGTCCTCTGTGGGGACTGCACGCTGGTCTTCAAGATCACTTTTGTTTCCTATTAAGATGATCACAATGTTCTTGTCCGCATGGCTCCGCAACTCCTCGAGCCAACGGGGTATGTGATCAAAGGTCTGGCGTTTCGTGATATCGTACACAAGCATTGCCCCAAGAGCTCCTCTGTAATATGCACTTGTAACTGCTCTGTATCTGTTCAAATACAGATTGTGTTTAAATATATAGCTGTTCTATGGCCTTCAATGGCGCATTGTCTGCTATTCGTACAAAAACAGAATAAAAGATGCAACCATGCAATATATAACAAAGAAATCAACATTACCCCCCACCCCCCAAAAAGGAGAACTTATAAAACTTTGAACCTCGATTCAGCCGTATGTAATCGTTTAACTTAAACTTGAATAACCAGCTATGAGAATTTCATTCTGAGGATCAGATCAAATCCAACATAGTTAAGCTTCAAGAAAACATAAAGGAAGAATCCCAAGACCAAATAAGAATATGCACAAAAAAACAGATCCACAGGACAATCATTCAACAAACCAATCTTGGGGCTCCTCTGAAAACAACATGAAAGATGCTACTCAAGCACATTCTCTTTCGAATACAGACGATTCTGAATGATCAATATCTCACGAAACAAGTAATCTGATTCCATGCAAATAGTGGGAAAAGCCAAAACATCTTTCCCGAGCACCTAAAGAGAGAATAATCCGCCTTTTATCCCACTCCAAACTACTAGACAAACGAAATTCAAAAGTACAGAGGAAGAGCATCATCATCCATGACTCTGCCCTAAATCCAACCCAATAAAGATCCACCAAAACCCTAAAACACTAACAAGAGGGCAACACAAGAGAAAAGTAACAAAATGGAGGAAAAAGTACCTCTCCTGGCCCGCAGTATCCCAGATCTGAGCTTTAACACTCTTATGCTGAATAACTAGCGTCCTGGTCTGAAACTCGACACCGATTGTGGCCTT
Source organism: Luffa aegyptiaca (assembly GCA_017139565.1). Classification (NCBI taxonomy): domain Eukaryota; kingdom Viridiplantae; phylum Streptophyta; class Magnoliopsida; order Cucurbitales; family Cucurbitaceae; genus Luffa; species Luffa aegyptiaca. The sequence continues at coordinate 48,850,187 of CM029398.1, forward strand.
GGAATCCAAGCTGAACTCGTTTCGGGCAAACCGGGCAAGAATCTGAGATTTCCCCACCGCAGAATCCCCGATCAACACCACTTTGAACACATAATCAATCTTCTGATTGGCATCCCCATACCCACCGCCGCTCGCCATTTTTCCAGCTCCCAGCTCACTGAACCCTTCTCTCACAGAACTGAAGAAGAAGCTCGAAATCGATCCAGCAAGAAGAAAGAGAGATCTCACGAGCCCCTTTAATAATCCCACAGATTGAAGTACAGCAGATCCCCAGTAGCAGCAGAGTTATGTGAAAGCTAAGGCATCTACATTACAATAATTGCAAATTTATCTTCCATTTCAGGATTTGCAAGAACTCCAAGCCAATTACTGTGTTGTGTCAGATCGCTCGTTAAAGAACTCGGTCGTCTGATGGCTGCCACGTTAGATGGTGACGTGTTTGTTTGACACGTGGGTTAAATGCATTGGAGAATGGAGGAGAGTAGTGTGAGCTTGCATGCACCTGATTTGAGCTCCCAAATATAAAAAGCGAGGGAAGTAAAAGAACAGCTTTTGTAATGATCAAAACCGCAGTCGGCGCGTATGTCTCGCGAAAATTGTCTTCATTGTTTCTTTATTTGACCATTGAGTCTCTTATAATTACACTTCCACGAAGATTAAATATGTTTCTTTTTTGGAATTTTACATTTTTCTATTGTTGCTGTAATTATACCATTTTCATTTAAATATTGTTTTCATCCCCTCTCAAAATGTCTAGTTGTTTTTTCTATAAAAAAAAAAAAAAAAAAAAAATTCATCGCCATGAGTTTTATCATTTATGTCATAAATGGATAAAGTGATGGTGTTGGAAACATATATAAGAAATCACCTATATCGCAATCCATTCAACTAAAAGAAAGACTATATTGTGACATATCATCTTAAGTCATAATGTTTAATTGAGATTTAACATTAATATTAAGATTAAATATATAATTATATCTAAAAATGTACCCATGTACTTGACAAAAAAGCATGATTGATACCAACTTGAAAATAATACAATTGGTTAAAGTATGTATCTTTGACTATGAATTTATATGTTCGAATTTCTACTTTCACGTCTTGTTGAACTTAGAAAAAAAATGATTGAAGCTTATATTAATTACAATTAGGAAGATAACAACATTACCAATGTTTTTGTTTTTAAGAAAGATAAAGGAAAAATTATATTTTGAAAGTTTGGGACACTGAAATGTTTTTCTTTTTCCTCTAAAAAATCAAATACTAAAATAAAAATTTAAAAGTCTAATGACCGTGATGTATTTATAATTTTATCAAATTAAGTTTTGAATTTAAATAAATCCAGAAATTAATATATTTTCAATTAAATTTTATTTTTTTTGATGTGGGAATCTAATCACCTAACTAAGAAGGCTCTTGTCTGATGGGCTGAGATGACTTGCAAATTACACTGGTCCAAGTAGGCTCTTGTTCGAGGTGTCGAGTTGACTTGTAAAGAAGATATTCATATAGACATAGTGATATGTCCAACATGCTCTTATGTTTTAGTCCGTATTTAGATCAAAGTGGTATTGAGTTGAGTTAAGGTAGTATTAATTCACCATCATCTCATGGTAAGTCCATGCCTGACATGGCAACTAGGATTTTGCCATTGGCGACAAGTGCGCCTTAGCTTGGTTTCAATCGAACTGGTAAGCTTCTATTGTATTTTTGGTTGTTGAGTCGTGTCTTCTTGGCACGGTCAACCTTTTGAGCCCCCTCTTATGGACATTTTCCATTGTGGGATCATGTGGCTTCTGGGTGCCTACGTGGCTTGTTTGACTGGTGGGATGTTAGTCTTATCTCTAACAAAAATGTATATAGTTTTTTACGAGTGACTTTATTAAAAAGGTTATTGTAATGGATAGCAATTTAAGATTTGTTATTTATAAATAAAACAATTGTTTAAAAAAAATGCAAAAATGACAAATCTATCAATGATAGACTTCTATCATCTCGTTAGGTTTCAATCACAATGCATGTAGAGTCTATCGGTTATAGATTATTATCGTAGAATAGTTTATCAACAATAATTGCAATTGTGATTGAAGTCTATCATTGATAGACTTCTATCACAATTTTAAATATTTAGTTAATAGAATTTAAAATATTAATTAATGACCTCTACATCCATCCATACATACATACATCCAGTCTTAATGAATCGTTGTTATTCATAGGTGGAAAAAGAAATTAGTGTATCGATTCGAGTATAGTTCGGTGGATAAGATACCAATTACCATTCTAAAAGTTAATAATTCGATCCTCCACATTTGCAAATGTTAACCTCAAAAAAGAAAAAAAAAATATTGCCTTCAATCAAATAGCAAAGTTTATTCAAATTGATATTGATATTTGAAGCAAAAATTTCTCAATATCAATATTCTAAAGGTCAATGATTCAATCCTCCACTTTTTCATCGTGGTCCAAGTCGTAAAACTTGATATATTTCTTTCTAAAATTTAACAAATTTACAAATTTCAAATTGGATCTCTAGACAAACTCTCTTTCCATATAATCTAAACACACTATAAATTGAACTAAAAAATGGCACTATAAATTTTATCCCTATTTACTAAAGTACGTTATTAGCTACGTGTTATAGGTGAAATTTACTAGTATTAGAAATAGTTCAAGATACAATTTGCAAAAAACTAGCCTATCTAATGGGGTGGATTGAACCAACTTGAGCACGCCCAAGCTGCTCAAGCGTAGGCGCAAATCTAGCGGACTATGTGATTATACATAGATCAACCACAAGTGAGCAGACTTGTACCTCAACGTGTCATATTGAATACATAGTGTGACTATGCGAAGGAATGAGTTGTGTGTGGTCACTAACTAACTAATGTCTAATCTGACGGCTTGCAACACACCAACCTTTTCTTAGTTCAACAAAAAATAATAGTTCAAATCTCTAACATTTGAGAAAATGGAAAAAAAGATGTTTTTTTTTTTACAACATGTGGAGTGGGGGGATTGAACCACAAACCTTATGGTTATCAGTAAAACATTATGCCAGTCGAGCTATGCTCTTGTTGGTAAAAAGAGATGTTCTTTCCTGTTAAGATTCAAGATTCTTATCTGACTTGAGTGTTGGAGTAGATAGAGCTCCAGCCTCCAACCGTTGGATCAACCCAAGGTCAAGTATTTGGGCTGAGAGTCCTCTCCTGGACTTGGGTTGGACTTGGATTGACTCGCACGTTGGGTAAGCAACTCCCTGTGAAGTGAGTCCTTGTCTGAATCACTGTTCATTGCAAATCAGTCCACGGTTCCTGTTGTGGATTACCCTATATTGTGTTGCAGACGCCGGTTCAGACACAGGCTGAGGTTGGTTACAAGGAAGAACGGAAATGGACGAAGAGGAGCACGAGGTTTACGGCGGAGAGATCCCGGTCGAGGAGGGCGACGTTGACATGTCTGCCGCCGATGACGACGCCATCAAGGTTCCCCCTGCCCCCTCTCTCACAATCTTATAGATCGATGATCAATATGGTTGTGTAATAAATGGTTGATTCCCGTGGTATGCGATTTTATTGTGCTCTGTGGTTACTGCAGGAGCTCGACGAGATGAAGAAGCGATTGAAGGAGATGGAGGAGGAAGCAGCTGCTCTTCGCGAAATGCAAGCCAAGGTAGAAAAGGAAATGGGCGCTGTTCAAGGTTTTCCCCCCATCTCTAACTACCTCAATACTATATGCCTTATTAATTTTCGTATGAAGCTATTGTAGCATTGTCAGTCTGCCTGATTAAAGTATCTTACTACAGATCCAGCCGGTGCGGCTGTAAGTCAAGAAAGCAAGGAGGAGGCAGATTCGCGATCCGTGTTTGTTGGCAACGTGAGATGAGAACTATGGTCTTGATATAAGTTTTTTACCCTACTCCTCATGTAGTACACTTCTCGGTTGATCAAATGCTATTTCACAAGCATGTTGATCTTGATAATATTTGTTTTGCGACCTTACAATTGCAGCTTACACCACTAGCTAAGTTGTTTTGTAGTTAATTTCTTTAGAGGATCATATCCTAGGCGAAGATTAGGTATATGTAGATGCAATCCATTTAGGGTTTGATAAAATGATTTAAAATTTCCTTTCCTTTCTATTGGTATTGGGATTTGGGAGTTCTACTTGAACTCAAGTCAAAGATATTGGAAACACGTAATATTTAAGGCTTATTAGTGAAAAATTTTAGGTATATTGGGAGGTCTCTGTCTTGTGTGTGTTATCGGGTTCTTTTTTTTTTTTTTTGAAATAGTGTTATCGGGTTCTTTTTTGCTGCCTTTAGTTTTAGCTTAAAGTCTAAACTGCTGATGTATCTATTTTACTATAAATCTTGCCCTATATTTGTCTTTTTTTCTTTATTCCTTTGTTATGTTGTGGATGTGCGTCTTCACAATGTCAGAGTAGATGTTTAACTTGTTTGTCTCACTATGATCGCAGGGTCATTCATTTTACCTGAAGTTCTCAGTATTTGCGCTGGGATGATTGCGATTTAATTCTGTTAGGAAACATTACTTATTGTGTCATTAGGATTGTATTCAAGCAGTAAAAGAAAGAAAATCTCATGTATGTTTGAAACAAATTGAAGGAAAAAAGTTCAAAAAGAAAGAAAAAAAGTTTCTCAAATGTTGACAAAAAAGAAAGAAAGGAAAATTCGAAAAAGAGAAAACAAGATGGAAAATAAACCTTTGTATTTGATAGAGGGAAACTGAGTGACTGAAAAAAAAAAGAAAAAGAAAAGAGGAAAAGGAATGTGAAGACTGGGAAAATATCATGGGTTGATTTAGTTCATCTGATCCAAAGAAGTAAATGCTAAGTGTGAACTTGGGTAGGGATGGATGGGAATGTGGATTAAAGAAGCTTCAACTTCAATACATGAGGGCATGATCACATCTATGGAGGCAGATCATTTGCATGCAATGTTAGTTGCAGAGCATTGTTGCTGCTGGGAATGATGGTAACTTATGCTTCAGAAATAAAGGCTATTTCACTGACCTTTTGCTTTTCTTGTGGCTTTGATATCAATATCTTGGTTTTATTTATCGCCCTCGCGGATATTGCTTACTGAAAACTTGTCACTGGCTCTATTCTCAACGGATCAGTTTCTTCCCCTTGGATAGCTTTAACATCGTTTACTTTGTCCCTTCCTTTGATTTTTATTTTGTGAGGTTTGGTTACTGAGTGCCTTGTAATGTCAGAGTTGTGCATTTCTAGTTTCTGTCTATGCTTCAAATAAGTAGCCTATCTATGAGAAGAGATATTGAGTTTCCATTTATGGAAGTATCCCTTCACGTGAAATGGGACGTTTGGCAATTACCAACAAATGTTTTACTTGAAGTTAGTGCCAGTTAAATTACAACGAGGTGTCAGAGAGTTGTAGTAGTTAGAACATATTTAGGATTTATGGAGATGGGGGATGAGAATAACTCATGTAGTTTATCCTGTCTGAACTCGATATACTTGGTGCACATGAACTGTGTACTTTTAAGAGTGACAATGCTTGAGGTTAGGTGAAAAGTACTAGAACGTACACTAAAATTAACTCTCATAATAGTACTACGGGTTTATAGATGAGAAACAAGTCCCCAACAGATGTCCGATTGTTGCTTGCTTAAGTTGTCTCAGTTGCCCTTCTTTTGACTGGTTAAATAATAGAGTTGAGCTTATATTCATTTGATCATTGTCATGTCTGGGACTAAGTATATGAAGTTAAAAGAGCCTTCTGTGGTTGGCACATGCCATGATGCATTCAGAAATTAACTAAATATAGATTTCTTTTAAGACGTATGGTCACTGATTGATGATGTCGGAGTAAATATCATAGACCAATTCACTAATTTTTCAGTCACTCTAGGAGCAGTTATGCATGAAGATTGGTTCATCTCCTTTTCCAGTTTTAACTTAAGGCTAAGGATCACATGATCCTTAAGTCAGGTTGAAGGAGAATTAATCAACATGTTTGAGCTATTTATTACTTGAGTGTAAGGAAATATGCATAATTTTTGGGATGGTGCTCTTTGGTATTATACTGTATACAAGTTTCCATGCTTCTCTTAGGATGTACTTTGTGTTTTGTAGAAAATTCCATCTTCGATTAAGTAATTTTTGATGTGGAATTGGAATTGCAGGTTGATTATGCATGTACACCTGAAGAAGTGCAGCAGCATTTCCAATCTTGTGGTACTGTCAACAGGGTGACTATTCTTACAGATAAATTTGGTCATCCGAAGGGCTTCGCTTATGTGGAGTTCCTTGAAGCCGAAGCTGTTCAGGAGGCACTCCTTTTAAACGAGTCAGAATTGCATGGAAGACAATTGAAGGTAGCTCCTTGGAGAAGGATGATTTATGCTTCTGTTCTGTCAAATGTTGGACATTGGCATACTCGTTATACATTATACAATACTAGTTCAATTTCTAATAACTATTGACAAATGGTTTTAATATCATTCTATTCATCTCAGGTTCAACAAAAGCGGACTAATGTTCCTGGGATGAAGCAGTATTTTCCTCAGCGTTACAATCCTTATATGGGTTATAGGTCCAGGAGGCCTTACGCATCCCCCTTTTTTTACTCACCATATGGATATGGGTACGTTTCCTGCATGACATATATTTTCACATTTCTCGCAGTTTGATACTCAAATCATTTTCCTCACCCCGTGCTGCAGGAAGACGCCCCGTTTCCGAAGGCCCATGCGATACATGCCATACTACTAGGAGGGCTTTTTGCCCAAATTTAGACTACCATGTGAAACTTTATATATGACTTTACTCTGATTTAGAGCCAATAGAACTATGGATTTTATTATCTTCAACCTTATTGCAATTACATCAAGGATCTAATGTATGAGATATGATAATAGTTCGTCAGGAACCTATTTCTTTGCATGCTTCTGATGTATGATGATTTGACAGTGATATTCAAACTTTTTAGCAATTGTTCAAAGCCTTATAGATTACAGTTGGTTTTCTGAAATTTGTATTTGTTATACGCATACAGGTCTAGAGAGAGAGTGAATATATCTCCTTGGATATTTCTACCTCTCTACTATCTTCTCAAGTAATTTTACTTGAGGGACTTTCAAGGAGGAATGGTACTGTTTTATCATGTTAAATTTAATTTTAGGTTTGTTGACGACTCTATGAGTTCCATCCCTACGAGTTGACTTGATTTAACTTTGATCCAATGATTTTAAAGTTGTGGTTTGTGCTTAATTTTAATTTTTTTTTATAGCATCCAAATTTCAATTTGATGTCTATAGTGTAATAAGTTTTTATTTAGATCTTATTTGATAACCCTTTGGTTTTCTCTTAAAAAAAAAAGTTTTTAGAAACATGTTTTACTTTTGGAATTTGGTTAAGAATTCAAATAATTATTTAAGAATTATGAAAATCATAGAAATATAAGGTAAATTCTATATGTCAAAGTAAGTATATGTATGTTTGATCCTCCTAAATGTTGTTGAACTCAAAAAAGATAAATTATTAATCTTAAATCTCTTTTTTTTTTTTATCAATTAATTACATACATTTAAAAACCAAGAAACTTTACACCTAAACCCATCAAATCATCTTATCAGAAAAATAAATAAACCCATACAAATCATGTGCCTTAAAAATAAACGTAGCTATCGAGAATTTTAAATAATGAAGAATAATTGTCAAAATTTTGAAAAAAATTATAACCACCCACTACCGTTCAAACTGTTCCCACCCAGGTTCAAATTAAAAATCCCTAGGAAAAGGTTCAAATTAAAATAAGGGTCAAAATCGAAATAAAAAATTTAGACCAATTCAAATTAAAAATCCCTAGGAAAAGGTTCAAATCAAAATAAGGGTCAAAATCGACATAAAAAATTTAGACCAATCAACGTAACTACCAAATATGTCAAAATTGAAAGGAAAAAGTAGTGCATGACATATTTGAAGGTGTAGAGACATTTTTTTAGTTCAACAATGGAGAGATGAAAAATAACTTTCCGCTCTAGTGAAGGTATTGTGTGTATGTAGAGATTAATTACTTAATGTAGTGAAAGCTACTTTATATTCAAAATTAACTCTTTATCCAATAACCTACTTATTAGGATATTTTTACAACTTTTTAGATTTAATTGAATTGATGTGAGATATTTTAAGGGTTAAAAATATGTTTGATCAATGTCATACTTTGTTGCCAATTGGAATTGAATTCCTCTGTGAAGATTAGACACATGCAACACGTGACAACAAACTTTTTTTTTTTTTTTTGAAAATAACAACAATCTTTTTTTAACACATCATATAACATGTGGAGTAATAGAATTCAAATCTCTAATCTCTTAGCCGATCATATATGCATTAACATATCATATAGTCAATCGGGTAATTAATAAATATTCAAGTTTCATTTGAATGCTTAATTAGGTATGTTTACATTGAACTCTTCAAAATCCAAATCCGACCCCACAACTGGAGAAATTAAATTTCAAGAGTACATAAATGAATGAAACTCAAATCACAAACTAGTCAAAAACATATTCTAAACTTGTGATCCTCCAGCTCCTTGGTTGGAGCTCACTTATTCTCCACAGAAAAGTACTCCAATCCTTCAAAACTAAATATAATCCTCAACATTACCCCCTAGCATATATATATTGGTAGAATGAGGTTACTGAATATTAAGTTCTGGCAAATACCAACTCCATACTCATTCACAACTGAACACACTGTTTAGAAGAAGCTTGAGGGAAGAGGGTTCTGCTTTCCAATCCTCTTCTTCCTAAGCCTTTCTGCAACGATGAAGGCGAGTTCAAGAGACTGAGAAGCATTCAGCCTTGGGTCGCAGTGTGTGTGGTATCTTGAGGACAAGTCATCGAAGGTTACGGTTCGGGATCCACCAATGCATTCTGTCACATTCTGTCCAGTCATTTCCAAATGAATTCCTCCAGCATGGCTGCCTTCTTGCTCGTGCACATCAAAGAAAGCTCGGACCTCGGCCTATAAGAAAACGGTAGGACACTTGGTTTAGAGGACAGATCATGTCATAGTGATAGTAGGGACAGTAAACTACAGCGGAATTGTAATGCAGAAGGGATATAGCAGGTTAGCTAGGATGATGAACAGGTCATGGTTCTACCTCTTTGTGATGAAACTATCATCAGTTTAAAGACTAAATGTCCATACACTAATCTCTCTGCATTTGAAAAATGATAGCTTAACAATCTTATATCTACTTCAACACTTTAGTTCTTAAATTTGCACACTTCTGGTCCTCTGATTTCCCATAAAAGACAAATATTTTTCCCTTCGTTTATATGATTTATTAAAGACTAAGCTTTCTATGAGCTAATCCCCCAGAAGATGTAGAACTCTAGCTACCACAATCTCTATATGTTCAAGCGTCTCACGTTTAATAATTAGGAAATATTCAAGAAATGAAGGAATCAAAGATAGCCAATAGGATAGAAATTTACCAGAATAGCATCAAATGGACGAGTCTTGAGGCCACAAGGTGCCTTAATGGTGTTTCCATGCATTGGATCACAGACCCATGTCACAACTTGCCCTGCCCTTCGTACGGCTCTAATCAAATGGGGAAGCTTTACTCTCTGATTCTCAGCACCCATTCTTACAATGACGGTTATCCTTCCTGGTTTGTTCTCAGGATTGAGGATTTCAATAAGTTTAACCAACTCATTTGGATCCATTTTGTTGCTCACCTGCATTAAAAAAATCACATTAATCATTGTTTGTTATGCATAATGTTTAATTTATCGAGAAACATTAGATCATCATGCCAAAGTAATAAGCTTTAAGAAGCTACCTTAATTCCAAGAGGGTTAGCAACCCCTCTAAGGAACTCTACGTGGGCACCATCGAGTTGTCGGGTACGTTCCCCAACCCAGAGCATGTGAGCTGAGCAGTCGTAGTGAAGGCCAGATGTTGAGTCGAGTCTGGTAAGTGATTGTTCATAAGGCAAGAGCAAACACTCGTGAGAAGTCCAGAACTCAGTTGTTGTCATAATAGGATGGTCGACAGTAAGTCCTGCAGCAGCCATGAATCCAAGGGTCTCATCGACACGACGAGCAAGTTCATGATACCTGTTGATCAATTTAAGCAAAAAAACTTTATTCTCTGGTGACTAGAAACCTCTGAACTGAAGACTCAGCAAGTTTAACAGTTTATTCGGAGCTTGCAAGATCTAGAGCTACTACAATGGGCTGATTCCAATTTGATCATGGTTCAAGCATAATTGAAGCTGCTAAATTCGTTTCAGTTAAAAACAACTCATGCTGCTTCCAAGGCTGGTTAGATAGAATTAAAAGCTGTAAAGAGGAACTTGGCTTACCTATCTCCCTGCTCACTGTTTTCAGCGAAATCAAGATTCCATTGGGTGACCCTCTGCATTGCAGCATATCCTCCAGTGGCGAAGGACCTGAGAAGGTTGAGAGTTGCAGCAGATTGTGTGTAAGCTCTAATCATCCTCTCAGGGTCTGGAATCCTTGACTTCTCAGTGAAATCATCACCATTGATGTTGTCCCCCTTGTAGCTTGGCAGACTTACTCCATCCTTCACCTCAAGAGGGTCTGATCTCGGCTTAGCAAATTGACCAGCCATTCTTCCCACCTAAATCAAAATTGAAGTTACACAACAAACACTAGGATTAGACAACCAGTAATCTTCAGAAATCAAAAGATTCACAAAGAGCGGAGATGGATGTACCTTAATGACAGGCATTTGCCCACCAAACATAAGAACGACACCCATCTGAAGAAGAATCCTGAAAGTGTCCCTAATGTTATTAGCGCTGAACTCCTTGAAACTCTCAGCGCAATCCCCTCCTTGCAAGAGGAAAGCATTGCCCATGGCGGCCTCAGCAAGCCTCTCCTCCAAGCTCCTAGCCTCACCAGCGAACACAATGGGAGGAAACGACTCGATGGTTTTAAGAACAGATTCGAGAGCAGCCTGATCCGGGTACTCAGGAAGCTGCAGAGCCTTCTTCGATTTCCAGCTCTCCAAACTCCATTTCTCGGTGCTAGACGGCGCCGTCACCGGCTTCTTGCGGGGGTTCTCAGCAACAGCCTTGTCATTGGCCGGCTCTGCAGCGTGGACGGCGGAGATTCGCCGGCGGAGCCTGAGGTGGGTCTTGGACGGAACAAAAACCGAGGTGGGTTGGTGAGATTTAGGCTCAACAAGGGGATTGAAGATCAATTTGGATGAAGAGAGAGCGGCGGCGTTGGAAAGAGCCATTGTAAAGTTGAAGTAAAGAGTTTTTTTGGATCTCTTTCGAAATGGAGAGAGATCAAAGAGCTGGAAGACTGCGAGATGGGAACCGAATGAGGTGGGGAAGGAGTTTATAAAGAGGAAGGGTTCGGTAAGACGAAAATGGTGAAGAAGGTAGGTAGAATGAGAGGAGGAAGTGGAGATGGGAGGCAATTTTCAAAGGGCTACCAAACGCAAGGCGGCATTAATTAACAAATAACTTCACCAAACACACTAAAAAATTTGAGAGTAGTGACAACAAAATTAAAATAAAAAAAGAAACTTTGGTCATGTTTGACCAAGTTGCAAGGGTTCCAACCCAATCCAACAACCCTCCTTCCTACCAATTTCCATGGGACTTTGCTTTGAGCCTTTGAAAAGTCTGCTTTAATGTTCTGACTCAGAAAATTAGAAAATGTGGGAGTAGGTGGGTGAGCCGAGAAGAGAGATTAAAAAAAAAAAAAAAAAAATCTAACAGAGAAAAAGTTAATGGAGGAAATGGCGGCTAGGCTGCTCTCGCCAGCATCGTCTTCTTCGGCTAGCGTTCGTTTGTTCATCCACTTGATGATTGATTATCTACCGATGACTTTTTTTTTTTTTTTTTTTTTTTTTTCTCTCTTTCAAAATTCCTTCTGTTTGGAGTTTGGGAGTAAGACAATTTGAGCTTGTTCGCAATTTTATTTATCGTTATGATACACTGAATATCTTGTAATCTGATTTTTTTAATCGGGTAAATTATATATATATATGTAATTCGGCAGTTTGATAATATCTTTTAGTTTTAAAAAATATTTGGTAGAGTGGATATTGGAGGAAAAAAAAAAAGAGAAAAAGATCAAACGGGAACGTTCAATATTGTAACCTTAAAGAGATAGAACATGAATTGAATGTAGTTTAGGTTAGATATGTACTCATTTTCTCAGGATCAAATGTTATTATTATTTTTTTTACCACATGTGAGTAAGGGGATTCGAACCATAGATCTTGTGGTTATTAGTAATAATTTATGCCAGTTGAGCTATGCTCTTGTTGGCATCAAATGTTTTAATTCTTTTTTTTTTTGACAATCATCTAATGTTGAAATTTACATTCTAATTGTTGTGTTAAAAAATGAGATCTAATCTATTTCCAAAAAAAAAAAAAAAAAAAAAAAAAAAAATCTAATCGGTTCTTGTATCTTATACTTTGAAATATAGTTCCAAAATTTGATTGAAATAACGGGTTTGGTCAAATAAAAAAAAATAATTGTGTGCTTTTTATATATTTATATATATATATATATAGAAACAATCATTTTGAGAGGCCAAAATGAAAAATGAATTACCATTTGAGAGAGAGAGTAAGAGATTGGAGGGAGAAATTGGAGAGAGAGAGTAAGAGATTGGAGGGAGAAATTGGAGAGAGAGAGCGAGAAGCTAGAGCGACGTTTTAGGGTAGAGAGTAAAATTGTAATTTTACTAGGGGATTTGAATCTCTGACCCGTTGATCAATAATACATGCCAATTACCTGAGCTAAGTTCACCTTGGCCTCATTTTCTATCTTTTTCTTTCTTAGCTATTAAGATTTTAATGGAATATGCAAAGAAATCCATCACGCATATGCAGATAAGTTAAAAAATAAAAAAAAAATCTTAGATTTTCTAAAGTTTTATTTTTTTCGATGACCATATTAAAATAATAAAATTTAGGGTATGTATCACTTTTTATGCCTAAATTTCGTCAAGTCCTATAAATTCTTACCATTACATTTAATTTATCAAATTAAGTCTAAATTGAAACATATGGTACTCGTATCTCATATTTAATTTGAGCTAAATTACACCAATTTCTTTTTACAAAATTGAAGTAAAAATCTTTGAAATCCCACTAATTTTAACAAAAATCAAAATTTACACAAAATCTCGACCGCTGAATAAATGGTTTAAAACTCACAAATTTAAATAAAGGTCCAGTTTCGGTGTCAATTTTCTTTAAAGTTTCATTCATTTTAGGGTAAATACATGTTTTATGTTTATTAAATGCATATGAGAATATATACATATATATGAAATTTTATTGGAGAGTAAGAATATTAAGATTATAAAATTTGTAAGTTTAAAGTGCATTTCATCATATTGAAAGTTTATAATAAAAAATCAGGTTACAATTGTTATTTTCCTAAAGACTTATTTCATCTTACCTCTAATTTGCTATTTTTTTTCCTTTTTCATTTATAAAATTATAATTTGAGATAACGACTAAACCATTTGTTATTTAAATTAAGTCAAATTCATAATATTAAATAATTATTGATATAGATGGATGAATATTATATTATTATGATTGAACAAAGGATTGATAATTTGCATCAATGATTAATTTTGGTTTGACAGTAAACTTAATCTCTTATATTTTGAACTCTTATATATATTTTAATCTCTTTTATATATATATATATATATATATATATTTTGAACTAAAAAAAACTCTTATATTTTAATATTTTTCAGTTATACTTTCATTATTTGAAAATATTCAAATTGACTTGTGATAAGCATATGTAACATGATACAAATTGAGTTGGTATAAATTTCAAGAAAAATTTTGGTCGCTTAAGCAGGATTTTTTTTTTTTTTTTTTGGAAAGATAATTATTTCTCCAAATTTCTAATAGTTCATTCAGTATTATGTCATGCATGTTTATCACAAACCAATTTTAGCATTTCCTAACGGTGAGGATCTAATTAAAAAATGCTAAACATCGAGACTAAATTGAAACTTTTTAAACTTTAGAGACCAAATTGAAAAACACATAAATATTAGGGACCAAAAGAGCTTTAAACTTCTTACTAATTAATTTTCCTCGTACTACATCCTCAAGGTCGTTTTGTTTACGGTTCCAATGCTCGGAACGGATAAAGCAAAAGGAAAAGTAATAAGTAAAAAATTAAAAAGGAAATTAGAAGTTTAGTCCATGAAATTTTAAGTTTGTGTTTATTCGATTCTTGAACTTTATTAGAAGTGTTTGATAGGACTATGGACTTTTAATTTTGTTTTCAATAGGTCCATGAACTTCTTAAGGTCTAAACTTTCAACTTATGTCCAATATGTCTCTGAATTTTCAATTTTTTGTTTTAAAATTCAAAGACCTACTAGACACAAATTTAAAAGTTCATGAATTAAAATTTATATCTAATAAACCAGTTTATTTTAAAAAAATTCAAATATATTTAGAACCTATTAAACACAACATTAAAAATTCAAGATTTTATTAGACATCTATAAATATAAGATCAAGAATTGAACTAGTAATTTAAGCTAAATTAAAAACACTTTTTTTTTTGACAATATGTGGAGTGAGGGATTCGAACCACAGACCTCGTGGTCATTAATACAACTCTTATGCCGTTGAGCTAAGCTCTTGTTGGCTAAATTAAAAACACTTACCACCATGGTATGTGTGCCTCGGCATCAGGGTCCCCCTGCAGCCATAGCGTTGTTGGTAAGTTATGTCCTATCTTTTATACTTCATTAACAATGTAAAACATTTAATTTTGGAAAAAATACACTTTTGGTCCATGAGGTTTGAGTTAAGTTACACTTTGGTCTCTGAGTTTTAAAACTCAACGAAATTACCTCTGAGGTTTGGATTTCGTTACACATTTGGTCCCTCCGTCCAATTTTCTGTTAGATCCTAACAGTTTGCTGACGTGTCACTATTATATTTTTATTTTTTTTTTAATAAAAATTATTAAAATAATAAAAATATTATTATTTAAATATTTTTTTAATTCTTTCTCTCTCCCTTTCTTTTCCTTTTTCTCTTTCTTCTACTTCTCCTCCTTCTTCATCTCCTTCTTCTTCAACTCCGGTGGCCAGCCGCCGTCGGAAATTTTTTTTTTTTCTTTCTTTCTCTCTTTTCTTCTCCCTTTCCTTCCTTTCTCTACCTTTTCTTTTTTTTTTTTTTTTTTTTTTTTTTTTTTTTTTAATAAAAAAGAAGGGAGAGGGAGGAGAAGGCTCCTCCTCCCTTTCCGGAGCCGGCAATGGGAGGAGGGAGGGCCTTCCCTCCTAACATTTCGCGCCTGAAACCGTGAGGGAGAAGGGTCCTCCCTCCTCCCGTCGTCGCCGCCAGAAAGGGAGGAGGAGTCTCCTCCTCGCTCTCCCTTCTTTTTATTAAAAAAAAAAAAGAAAAAGGTAGAGAAAGGAAGGAAAGAGAGAAAAAAAAAGAGAGAAAGAAAGAAAGAAAAAAAACTTTCTGGCGGCCGCCACCGCCGTTCGCTGGCAGCAGGCGACGGCCAGCCACCGGAGTTGAAGAAGAAGGAGATGAAGAAGGAGAAGTATAAGGAAAAGAAAGGGAGAGAGAAATAATTAAAAAAAATATTTAAAGAAAAATATTTTTATTATTTTAATATATATTTTTATTTTAAAAAAGAGTAAAAAAATAATTTTTTTATTAAAATAATAGTGTCATGTCAACAAACTGTTAGGATTTAAAAGAAAATTAGGACCAAATGTGTAACGAAATCCAAACCTCAAGGGTAATTTTGTTGAGTTTTAAAACTCAGAGACCAAAGTGTAACTTAACCCAAACCTCAGAGACCAAAACTGTATTTTTTTCCTTTGATTTTTATATTTAATTTGGAGTGACTAATACGATCAGAGACAGTGAGACTGATTGTTTTAATATTTTTTATATATATTTTTCATGTAACAAGTAATCACGATCTATCAATCTGATTATAGTTCACTTGATTAAGACATTACATCTTTGATCAAAAGGTAAAAAATCCGAATTTCACTTCACATGTTATTGAACTAAAGAAAAAGTAATCATGATCTTGAAAAAAGAGTATTAACCAATTGATCATTTAAAAATAAAAAATTTAAGTTCAACAACATGTAGAATGATATGCTTTAATCTGTTGAGATGTTTATAAAACTATTTCTAGACACCACTTTTATTAGGTGTTATAGTCTTGTAGATATATATATAAGGTATTTAAATGAGTACCCCACATTCCCTAGTTAAGGCCTAAATGGTCTTTTACATACTTAAATAAATAGATGTAGATGACAGTTAAATAGCTAACAAGAGCATAGTTAAACTTGTATTATCGATCAAAAGGTCCGATCAAATCTCCTACTTCATGTGTTGTAGAAAAAACTAAAAAAGAAAAAAGAAAAGATGGCCAAAGCGAGCATAACTCAACGTAATTGGCATGTATCCTCGACCAAGAGTTCAGAGGTTCAAATCCCCCCACCAAATGTTGATACACTAAAAAAAAAAGAAAAAAGAAAAAAGAAAAAAGATGGCAACCAAATAGAGTTGATTAATTAATTTAGTTTTTAAGTAAATTATCATGAGATTGTACTAATGACCATGAGGTCTATGGTTCGAACCATCTATCCCACATATTTCAAAAAAAAAAAAAAAACACTTTTAGTCCCTGAGGTTTGAGTTAGGTTTCATTTTGGTCCCATAGTTTTCAAATTCAACAATTTAGTCCCTGAGATTTGGATTTCGTTACATTTTTAGTCCCTACGTCTAATTTTCTGTTAAACTCTAACAGTTTGCTGACGTGGCACTATTATTTTAATAAAAAAATATATTTTTTAATTTTTTAAATAAAATAATAATAAATCAATTAAAAAATAATTTTTTTTATTATTATTTCTTTCTCACTCTTCCCTCCTTCTCCTTCTTCAACCACCATGTCCTTATTCTTCAATCACCAAAACCAGCCACAACCACCACCAACCTAGTTTCCGACAGCCGCCGGTCGCTGCGGCATTTTTTTTCCTTTTTTCTTTTTCCTTATTCTTCCTCTTCTTCTCTCGCGCGGACCCACGCTTCATCTCCCTCTCCCGCGTGTTTTCGCGTTGTCCAACGGCAAACCAATCTTGTTTGCTTCAATCCACGATACCCACGCGTCTCCGGCAGTTTCGACCCATTCTTCGCCTTCGTTTCAAAGGTTATCGCCAGATCTGGAACGAGCCCATTCCAGCCTTTTTTTTTTTTTTTTTTTTTTAAGTTTTTAATAGCGAAACAGAGCAAGAGAAAAGGCAAACGAGAACGTCCGGCGATGGGTGTTGGCGGTCGGTGAAGAGAAAAGGCAAACGAAAACGAGGTTGGTGGCCGGCAAAAAGAAAAAGCAAACGGGAATGGGGAGGCAGCGCAACGGAAGAGAGTTTAAGGGTTTTTTTCCTTTCCCTTTCCCTTTTCCTTTTTTGTTTAGAAAAAAAAAAAAAGAAGAAGAAGAAGAAGATGTTGTAGAGAAAGGGGAAGAAAAGAAGGAAAAAAAAAAAGAAAGAAAAAAATGCAGCAAAAAAAAAGAGGAAAAAAAAATGCTGCCGACAGCTGTCGGAAACTGGGTTGCTGGTGGCTGTGGCTGGTTTGGTGATTGAAGAATAAGGACATGGTGGTTGAAGAAGAAGAAGGAAAGAGGGAGAAAGAAATAATAATAAAAAAATTATTTTAGACGGAGGAACAAAAAATGTAACGAAATCCAAACCTCAGGGACTAAATTGTTGAATTTGAAAACTAAGGACCAAAATAAAACCTAACTCAAACCTCATGGACTAAAAATGTATTTTTCCCAAAAAAAAAAAAGAAATAGTTTTTAAGTAAATTAATTAATTACTGATAAAAAAAAAGTAATTACTAATTCCATCTTACCTGACTTTGATGATAAGTGGCTGATGTTTTAGTCTTAATTAATAAATTGATTGATACCAACTAAATAACCAATACATTACTTAGTAATAATTACCAAAGTTAACAAACTTAAGAAGTTGGTTCTGTTAGTTAGAGTTCATTGCAGTTTATTTGTTATTCCTTCTCTCTAACTACATCTGCTGTTCTTCTTCTATTTATACTCTTGCATTCATTAATAAAATGATCGAGCAAGATTTATTTACTTTCTGGAAGCTTAATATGGTATCAGTTGTTTCTTAGTCTTGACAGAAAGTAATTCTTGTTCATCATGGCTGAGAATCCTCCTTTCGATCCCAGCTCTTCTTCCACAAATCAATCCACTGCCCAGTCGGTCATTGATCAATACGTCAACCCCTACTTCCTTCATCATTCAGATGGAACGAATCTTGTTCTCGTTTCCGAGCCTCTCACGGAGTTGAATTACATCTCCTGGAATCAAGCTATGCTGATTGGGCTCACAGTGAAGAACAAGGTAGGGTTTATTGATGGATCTCTCCCTCGACCAACTGGTGCTTTGCTTCATTCTTGGACGATTTGTAACAGTGTCGTCAAAGCCTGGATACTCAATGCTCTTTCGAAGGATATCTCTGTTAGCATTAACTTCGGGGACACCGCTCGAGAGATGTGGCTCGATTTACAAAATCGATATCAACGCAAGAATCGTCGGCTAATTTTTCAGCTCCGACGAGAAATTGCGAATCTGCGGCAAGATCAGTTGTCTGTAACAGCCTATTTTGCAAAATTAAAGACTCTGTGGAATGAATTAATGTCTTACCGACCTTCTTGCACTTGCGGAGGTTGTTCTTGCGATGGAGTAAAGAAACTCGTTCAGTACTTTCAGACTGAACATGTAATGACCTTCCTGATGGGTCTAAACGACTCTTTTAGTCAAATTCGCACGCAGCTCTTGCTAATGGAACCGGAGCCGGATCTTGTTCGTGTCTTCTCCCTCATTGCTCAAGAAGTTGAGCAGAGAGCCTCCATCTCAGCAGCAGAATCTAATTCCACAACCGCCACAGCTCTTCTAGCGAAGAATTCCCAATCTAGCACACCAGGCTCAAATTCTCGCTCTCAGCCCAATAGGAAGAAGGAGCGACCTCAATGCACTCATTGTCATGGTCTTGGCCATACAGTTGACCGCTGCTACAAGTTACATGGGTATCCGCCTGGTTATAATCAGAGGAACAATTCGGCCACAACCACGAAGACTGAATCTTCCAATCCTACCGGAGTTTCCAGTTTTACTCCTGAGCAGTGTCAGAGTCTCCTCACAATGCTACAGACTCACCTTGCTGCAGCTAAAACTGATGTTACTCCTCAGGCCTCATCTTCCTCGTCTGGTGGTTCCCACATTGCAGGTACTTGCTCATCTATACTTCCTGCCATGAGTGATTGGGTTATTGATTCAGGAGCATCTGCTCACATTTGCTATTCAAAAGAATTATTTTCTTCCTTAACTCCCGTATCAGGACACTCGGTCACGTTCCCTAATCAGAACCGTATTTCTGTGGATTTTATTGGAGTAGTTCGTATTTCTCCCTTACTCACTCTGCATAATGTGTTATTCGTGCCACAGTTTAACTTCAACCTCATCTCTATCAGTGCTTTAGTCGCAAGATTACCTGTTTTAGTGTCTTTTAATGGAGATACTTGCATCATTCAGGACAAGTACTCTTTGAGGATGATTGAGAAGGCTAAAACCTGGCAAGGGCTCTATATACTGCAGCATGATGATTCTCTGTTACATAAGAATTCTCTGTTACATTCTGATGTTGATAAATCTGTTGTTTGTAATACAGTTTTGAAATGTACTTCTTCGCTGTGGCATGACCGCCTTGGTCATCCATCCATTAAACATCTGAATGCATTAAGAAGTATTTTACCTTGTCAGTCTTTTTCTACACTGCCTTGTTTCATCTGCCCCCTAGCTAAACAACGACGACTTTCCTTCCCTTCCAGTAAGCATACTGCTGCCAAAGTCTTCGATCTAATCCACTGTGATACATGGGGGCCCTTCTCAACCCCTACACATTCTGGCTATCGTTATTTTTTGACCATTGTCGATGACTTCTCCCGATACACCTGGGTGTTTCTCATGAGAAGGAAGTCAGAAGTCTCAACTATTGTACCAAATTTTTTTAAGTATGTTGACACTCAATTTGGTACTCCTATAAAGTGTTTTAGATCCGACAATGCACCTGAGTTATCATTTGGTGAGTTCTTTCAGTCTAGGGGTGTAGTTCACCAATATTCTTGTGTTGAATGTCCTGAACAGAACTCCATTGTTGAGCGGAAGCATCAGCACTTACTTAATGTAGCTCGGGCGCTTTTGTTCCAGTCTCGAGTACCACTCAGTTTCTGGGGTGAGTGTGTTCTGACCGCTTGCTTCCTAATCAATCGCATTCCATCACCTGTTGTTTCATGGCAAACACCATTTTATCGGCTGAACAAGCAAGCTGCTGATTATTCAAGGCTGCGCGTGTTCGGTTCTTTGTGTTTTGCCTCAACACTTGCTTCAGGTAGAACAAAGTTTCATCCCAGATCCATCCCATCTGTTTTTGTAGGATATCCTCAAGGCATCAAGGGCTACAAACTGTACGACATTCAGCATAAACGATTTTTCGTATCCAGGGATGTCGTTTTCCACGAAGATACCTTTCCATTTCACAGTATCACTGTTCAAAGTGATATTGTTGATTTGTTCCCAAATTTTGTATTACCGAAATCCTACAATTATGATGGAATGCCACCTCTCAATCCTCCAGCTGATAGTAGTGCCACTGCAGTAGATGTTTCAGCTCGTTGTGATTCCCCAGTCTTATCTGGTCATGACACAACCCAAAGTACTGATGCTCTACCACTTAGTACTGGTTCCAACGGTAACATTGGTGCTACTGCTGAGATAAGTGTTGCTCAATCTCAGCCACCCCCAGCTGCTCCAAGACGATCATCTAGGCAGATCAAACAGCCATCTTACCTACAAGACTTCCATTGCAGCTTGTTGAAGTCTCAGCCTATTTCCTCTCCAACGACTAAGTATCCTTTGGAGAAATTTCTCACATATGAAAAGTTGTCACCTGCCTACAAAAACTTTGTCTTGAACATATCATCCTCTTATGAGCCGCAGTTTTATCATCAAGCGGTTCCTTTTCAACATTGGAGAGATGCCATGGCACTTGAACTAAAGGCAATGGAAACGAATAAAACTTGGTCCATTGTCCCTTTACCCAAAGACAAACACTCCATTGGCTGCAAATGGATATACAAGATCAAATATAAAGCAGATGGCTCTGTTGAGCGTTTCAAGGCTCGTCTAGTTGCCAAAGGGTACACCCAACAAGAGGGACTTGATTATATTGAGACGTTTTCCCCGGTTGCCAAGCTAGTAACTATCAAGGTCCTCCTCACTGTTGCATCGTCTCTAAAGTGGCCTTTAGTGCAGTTAGATGTTAACAACGCCTTCCTCCATGGTGACTTATTTGAGGAGGTGTATATGGACCTACCATTGGGATATAAGCACGATGTTGTACAGTCTCAGGGGGAGAAATTGGTTTGTCGTCTTCATAAGTCCATATACGGACTCAAACAAGCCTCTCGGCAGTGGTTCGATAAGTTCTCATGCTCGTTGTTGTCCCTAGGTTTTAGTCAGTCAAAATCTGACTACTCTCTTTTCACACGTGGTTCAGGGTTGTCATTTGTTGCCCTTCTTGTGTACGTAGATGATATTATCATCACTGGTGCATCCATGGCTATCATTGAAAAGCTCAAAAGGATCCTTCATGACACCTTCAAATTAAAGGACTTGGGAGATTTACGATACTTTCTTGGTCTGGAAATTGCTCGTTCGTCCAGGGGCATTTTCCTCTCTCAAAGAAAATACACCTTACAGATTATAGAGGATGCTGGTTTATTAGCCTCCAAACCCGCCTCCTTACCAATGGATCCTAATTGTAAGATCACGGCTGAAGCTGGTTCTTTATTAGAAGACCCCTCAGTCTATAGGCAACTTGTTGGACGTTTGCTCTATTTGACAATTTCTCAGCCAGATATTTCTTTTGCCATCGCAGGGTGTCTTTCTCTCTGCATCTCCATCTTTTCAGTTGAAAGCATTCTCTGATGCTGATTGGGCCTCCTGCCCTGACTCCAGAAGATCTACAACAGGTTTTTGTGTCTTTCTAGGAGAGGCTCTCATCTCTTGGAAAGCAAAGAAACAGAACACTGTCTCTCGGTCCTCAGCAGAGGCAGAATATCGGGCTCTAGCCGCTACTACTTGTGAGCTTGTCTGGTTAAATCAGCTTCTAAAAGATCTTCAAGTTGTATCATCGTCTCCATCACTTTTGTTCTGTGATAATACAGCAGCCATTCACATAGCTAATAACCCGATGTTTCATGAAAGAACGAAGCACATCGAGCTTGATTGTCATTTTGTCAGAGAGAAAATTATTGCTGGAACAATCAAGCTTCTGCCCATTCGTTCAGAACTTCAACTTGCAGATGTATTCACTAAGGCGTTGCCAACCTCTTCATTTAGATTTCTACTGTCCAAGATGGGTGTAATGAACATCATGAGTCCATCTTGAGGGGGAGTAACAAACTTAAGAAGTTGGTTCTGTTAGTTAGAGTTCATTGCAGTTTATTTGTTATTCCTTCTCTCTAACTACATCTGCTGTTCTTCTTCTATTTATACTCTTGCATTCATTAATAAAATGATCGAGCAAGATTTATTTACTTTCTGGAAGCTTAATAGTAACATTTTCAAAATTTATGTTTAATTTTTTTGGAGAATAAATTTATGGTTAAATCATACAAAAATGTCCATGAACTTTTATGGGTGGTTTTCATCGACTATAACTAAATTTATTATTTCTTTTTTAAAAAAAACTAAATTTATTTTCTTTTTATTGGTCTAAAAGGTGAGATTTCAAACCTCATATGAATATTAATTATAAATTATGCAAATATATTATAAAAATGTATTACATAAATTAAGTTAAAATCTGAATACAAATGTATTTCAAGTTAATCTACATTGAAATGATAAATAGAATTTACCTTAAAAAAAAGAAAGATAAACTTTAAGTTCGAACATATCTCTACATCGTCAATTTTTAAAGATAGGTAACTTTAGTTCAAAGTTCGTGAACTTTTTATTGGAATGGATTAAAATATTCATAAATTTTTTTTTGAAATATTAAAATATTCATAAATTATTTTATTATGAACTTCTTTTTAATGACATAACAATTCCTATCAATAAGTTTATTTAATAAAAGATGGGATAAGTTATTAATTAATATAATTTATATGAATAAAGTTAAAATAATAATTAAAAATATTAAAACAAAAAGACGTCATATTCTAAAAAAACTACCCTTCTTCAGAAACAAGCATTAGCATTATTTTTATATTATTTTATTTTTTTTATTATTATTTTTTTCTAGCATTCATGAGCATTTGAAGGAAGAGGATTCAAATCTAACCTCTTGATTCATGATACATGCCAATTATGCGGAACTATGTTCACTTTGTCTGTGACTATTATTACTTATTAGTATCATCAAACCTTATCTCTAAAAAGAAAATATTATTGTCAAAGTCCCAGGGACATCCGATCGAATATTATTGTCAAACAGTGGAAAAAGGACTAATTACCAATAGGTTCATCCCTAATTTTGCAATGGTCCAACTAAACAAAATAATAATAGTTTTTAAAAATCACACATGAAAGGCCGTCATTCCCCCTCAGGCCTCAATCATCCAACCCCCTCCCTCCCTTTATTTAAAAAAAAAAAAAGTGAATTTGAAAAAGAAAATCATTTTTAAAACCCAAAATTTGTTGTTTGTAGTTTTTCTTTATAAATTTGAAAAATTTTATTCAGATTTTAAAAACAGAAAAAATGAATAGGTTATCAAGTAAAGCTAACTTAAAAAAAAAAAAAACAAAAACAAAAACATAAAATAAAAATCTAATCGGTTATCAAACATACCTAAAGTGTTTCATTATAGTCGTAAACTATCACTTCATATGTCAAATTGAAGATATATATATTTTTTAGTTCAAATATTGTTGTTCTAAAGAATGCAACATTTTCATTTGTTAAATACTTTTGTAGAATTTGTGTAACATTCGTTTTAAATTAATAAAAACAATTTTAATTATTAAAAAAAACAATTTTAATTTGATTAAACTGAAAAGAAAACAATTTTTTAGTTCAAATATTGTTGTTCTAAAGAATGCAACATTTTCATAGAAGGCTTGGGCCCAAAGTAGAGGACCAAGAAGCCCTATACCTGGACGCTGGTGGTTATCCCGTTTAACGGTTACAGTTATAAACGAATAGATCGGATAAAACTCGCGCGTAAATCATTGAATTAATCGCGGTTTTCCCTCTCAGTTCGTAGTCCGTCTCTTTCTTTCCCCTCTCCTTCCAAAGTCAAATCTGTCTTCATTTCCATTTTCTATTCTGAAGGAGGGACCTATGTCCCGTTTCCCATGTCTGAAAAAACCCTAGATTCTTGAATCAGACGCTCTGAAGTCTACACTCCAAAACGATGTCGCTTGCTTTCCAATGCCTTTCACTGAGTTCGCCTTCGCCTTCGCCTTCGCCTTCTCCTCCCCCTTCAACCTTTTACTTCTCCAGCCTCTTTTCCAGGAATCCGTGCTTGTCTCTTCGATTCGTCCCTGCCCGTTTCCCAAACACCCTGCATTTTCGAATTCTCGATCAAAAGCTTCGAAGCCCTTTTATTTTTGGTTCCATTAATGCCCATCAGTTCTGTCCTCGAGTTTCTACATCTGGAGGAGTTGGCCGGAGAGACAGTGGTGATGGTGATTTCGACATCGATTCTTTACTTTCAGCTGCCGAGTTGTTTTGCCTCGTTACGTCGTTGATCGCTTCTGTTGCTTTTGCCCTGAATTCTGTGAAAGCGAGCTCTAAGAGTGTGTTCTTGGCAGTCTTCGGTGATAGGATTTTCGTTGGCGCATTTTTGTTTCTGGTGGCTGGAGTTGCAATTGGTGCTTGGATTCGTAGGCGGCAGTGGAATCGGATTTATCGAGAGACGGCGAAGGGCGTATTAGAGGTGAATTTGGTGGAAAGGACTAACAAACTGGAGGAGGATTTGAGGAGCTCGGCAACGCTAATTCGAGTCTTGTCGAGGCAGCTGGAGAAGCTTGGGATTAGGTTTAGAGTTACCCGAAAGGCTCTGAAGAAGCCCGTTGAGGAGGTAATTCTAGTTCTCAGAAATTTGGAGGCTGTTTCTTTATTTCGATATCTCAAGATGATATTTAACCAAGTAGATGATGGTCCCTTGCAGACACTAACATGACAAAGAAATCGAATCACTATGGACGATCAAGATCAAAATATTTGGAAACTTTAGAAATTTGTTAAAATAAATGAATGATTACTGTAATTTTGCAAAAAAAGAAAAAAAAAAGGTGAATATATTTCTGTAAATAGGTTAGATAACATTGAATTTAAAGATAGATAACGAGAAAACAGTGTCTCAAAGAAAGATGGTATCTGAATGGCAATTCCGGTTATGGTTATTGATGTCTCCAACAAAACCGAAAGAGAAATGATCCTGTACTGAAATTTTGAAAATTGAACGCTCTAAATATGGAAAAAGAAAAGAGGTGGACCCTGTACTGAAATTTTTGGCATTGCACTCCAACAAAACCGAAAGAGAAATGATCCTGAAATATATATATATATATATTAGCCGTATTTTCATACCTGGCAAACACACTCCACAAAACATAAGAATTTGTGACCGAGTAAAATAATTGCATTGGAATTACATGGATGTATGGAGGTGAATATAATTTATGTGCTGTAGGGGTTCAGCTAGAATTTGAAAAACCATGTTGAGAAGGTGAAAATGGACGTTAAGATGTGATAAAAGCATACTTCTAACCTTTATAACAAGGCTTGATAACTTTATTGCTTACATTTTGCTAAGATGAGATGCTGTTTTCCGTAGCCTCTAAGTTTTGATCAATTTCTGAAGACTGCAGCTTTAGCTCAAAAAACTTCTGAGGCCACCCGAGCATTGGCAATTCGGGGAGATATTCTGGAGAAGGAGCTTGCTGAAATCCAGAAGGTCTTACTAGCTATGCAGGTGCATTAAATCTTCCATTCAATGTAAATTCAATGGTTTAAAGTTTTTTGAGGAGTGAATTAAGTGATTACAGATAAAGCATCGTGTACTGGTGTTCAAGAAGGTAGAACTCTGATTCAAGAAGAAAGTCAAAAGAATACAATAGATGCAAGATAGACTAATGCCAACTACTACATTACTATGGTCGTATGGCCTGATTATTGCATATTCTACAAGATTTATTTCTTCATATAAGAGTTCTCATCATCTAGTCTGATTCAGATTTCTTGTTTGAGTGGCGTTTGTAGGAACAACAACAAAAGCAACTTGAGTTGATTCTAGCAATAGGGAAGTCAGGAAAAATATGGGAAAGCAGACAGGAGCATAGTGGAGGACAAAGTCCTATTGGGAGGCATGATCTGTTCGATGAACGCTTAAATCAAAAGGAAGTCCGCGACATTTGAGCCCTTCAGAGAAGAGAATGGAGATAGCTTAGGATTCTTTTTTGATACAAATTAGGATGATAGTTGTTGCACAATGACAGAATAGGATCATGGGATGTAACTTTTGTGGCAATTGACTCTGGCATTGATCAGTCGATACTTCTTGCCAGAAAAGATTTTGGGTTTCCATAATGTGCGATTTAATGGGAATTGGAAATTTGCACTCAAGAGAGAGTGTGAAGCGGTAGGGGAAGTGTAATAAGAGAAATTTATTTGTTATGGTCATTGTGTTAATGGGATAAACATTCTGCTTAACCATTGTAAATTTGATTCTTCTTTGTATTATGGTGGTTCATATTCACTTCCATCTTCTAAAGCCGTTTGCAACTGAACTTCCCCTCCCTTCCCCCGCGCCCGTAGCATCCATTCTGCTCAACCGCTATAATTTTAATTTCTCATTCTCGTCCATGTCGTCTGCAGGCCTACAGTAATTGCAGAGTCGAAGCCTGAGCGAGCACTATTCTTCCTGGATACCTGACGATCTTTTAACTTCAGTCCCTTATATGCAGTACTTCATTCGACTTTAGCCTCTCTAATCTTTTCTGAATAAGAACAAGTCAACAGGTTAAGTCGTAGCTGAGCTTCTGTGGAGTCAGTTCCAGGGAACTTTTACACGGGCAACGAGGACTACAATTCAAATGGAGAGACGTCAGGCTTGGAACCTGCAACTTGCTTTTTACATGTCATGGAAGCTACGAGATGCGACATTTACCCTATCAAAACCATACAATTTGGTGGCTACGGAAGGGAAGCCGGTGCTGAGACAGAGGCATGTAACAGCCAAGTTCGTCAGGTTCGGTTTATTGCTTTCTCTTTCCGCCTGGAAAATTTAAAAGCATTGAAACACGATTAAAGAAAAAGAAGATCATTAAAATCGTAATATTGCTAGAAATAGAATAGGGTTTGTACGTTGGAGGGTTCTGTTCTGTTCATAAGGATGCAGTTTTATCAGTCTGGTCAATAGTCTGGAAAGTACATTGTGATTTTTACCGATGACTTAACATTTAACAACTCTATGACCCCGGAACCAAGCAGTCTCAGCTACACTTTTCACTATACATGTTTTTGTATTTTCGTTGATTTATGGGAACAAGATACTGGTTAGGCTAAAAGAGTGCAGATGCAGAGAAAGTTTCCTTTTTTCTGCTGAGTGCTGACTGATTCACTGTTGAATCCCAAAAGAACTCAGAAAGAAGTAATCATATTTATGTTGATTAGATTATAAAAAGTTAAAGCTAAAAGGTATTTCATTTGGGTCTTCTGCAAAAATAATAAATGTGAGGAAGAAATTTAAAAAGAAAACCCGAAAAAGAAATGGAGAAGAACAGAAGGAAAATTTAATTATAGAAATGCAGAAAAGAGAATTAAAAAAATAAGGTCAGCTTAGACGCCACTCAGCATAGTACGTGATTAAGTAAAACCTCGTTTGGACATAAGAGCATGCCTCAAGCCTTCTTAGGAGTAGGACTAACCGACTTACTCAATTTGACGCCACAATGATGGACTCACCATTTTTGTTATAAAAGTCCTTTCCAACTAAAAAAGAACTTTACAAGTCCTACTTCAACCCAACTCAACTTTCTCTCTGAGTTTATCCTTATTAATCTATGGGCGAAACTCAATATGTTTATCACGAGGTGAAACTAATTTATCAAGATAATATTAAGTTCTAGTTGCAACTCAAGTTAGCTCGGAATAACTAGATTTAGACAGATTACTAAATACACCTCTGCATAGTCATGTCTGGTTCATAAAATCCCTTGGTCCTCTACGTAGGGGCACATTTTTGCCTCTTGTAAGTTGCTCAGTTCAACTTATGCCGATAGTTGATGCTGGACCCATATCTACTGTTGTTGCTCCCTCTTTAATCAGAGTATCGGTATTTCATGTAGAAATTGTACTGTAGCTCGATTCTTCAGTTTATAGATAAGACTTTCCTCACTCATTCAAGATGCACACTCTTTACAAGATATAGAGGCTTGTGTTCTCTACACTTTGTCATCACTTATTGACTTGATCAACGAGATTGTTTCAATAAACATCTCAAGGATATTAATTGAGCTGTTTGAATGAACTTTATTGCTTTGCGATAGTTGAATTTAACATCTATGAATATTACTTGATGAGTAAAATTCAATAATTATTTACTGTCCTATTCATAAAAATTTAAAACCAAATATTATTCTTGTAATTCAAGACTGAAGTATTGAACTTCAAATCATTAGTTACGAACGCAAGAAAAGGACATCCTCATTTTAAGCACATATTCGTGCCACTATGAAAAATAGTTCGAGAGTCCTGATTTCCAGTTTATTTTCTGATTTAAGAAAATCTTTATTCCTCCTTCTCCGTGAGAATAAGGGTTCAAGAGCAAAGAGTCAAAATTCATTTTGGCATGGGTCCTCTTCCCCCAATTTTTTCCCACACCGTGAAAGAGTCTTCTGAAGTTGTAAAGCCAAAAGTACTTTTGTGTTTTCTTTTTCTTTGGCCGTCAGACTCAGACTAAGGGGTTCTAGAGTTGAGTTTGCTCACTGCATCTCAGGCTTTTGTTCTTGGAGTTTGGTAATATTTCGGAATGATCTGATGCATGGTTGATAACTTAGTTGACTAATTGCCCTGTAAAAATAAATCAACAGATCTGGAGAGACAGTCGAGGAATGTGGCAGATTATTTGCAGCATTCTTTTCACCTTTAACTAGCAAACACTACATATTCCCCAGGTTACATCACAAATTTTAACTTTTGAAAGCATGCCAACTAAATTTTAACTTTCTCCCAATCACATGAACCAATTTTGTAATTTAACCTACTTTTTATTACACAACATTATATTATATTTAGCTCGACAGTTTTTATTCATCTTGGACCAACTATGGTCCCTTCAGTTCTTTAGAATTTTCAATATGTGATAAATTTTTGTCCAGTTGGAACTTTGATGTTGGTAGATTTCAATAGGTCTTCTTAGTTCCCCCCCCCCCCCCCCCCATTTTTTAGGTAGGTAGTTAAATTTTTTGATATTTGACATTGATTTAGGCTAAGATTTGAATCAAACCAAACTAATTCACGGAACCTGAGAAAATTTTTCTCAATTGTTCAAGGCAAATATTTTCAACCATGAGGTTAGAGAGTTACTTACCCCTTATCCATTGAACTAAAAACAAGGATTATAGTTTCATTTTTGAACCGTATGTAATTGTTACATTGATATGATAAAATGTTACTTCCAAGTTCAACACTGAAAATTAAGATTATGAGAGATTGCAGCATAACCAGTTCTCTTAGGAATATTTAGAATTGGATGACAAGCTAACTTTGTAATCACAAAACCAGTTGCGGATGCATATTCGAATGCTTCGTGAAGTTGTAGACTAGAGATTAAATATATCTCCTTTATGAACAACTTTGGTGCAATGAAGCATTTAAGGAAGGGCAATTGAATAAATGCTAGTTTGGAGTTAGTGATTCAAATCTGTGCTCAATATTCTAAAACATTGACGTACCTTGGTAGATGAAGAGAATGGTTTTATTAACTAGAATAAGGAAAAAAATTGGTCCACAGTCAAAGGACGGAGAGAGAAAAGCAAGGCAGTAGAAATGAAAATCTAAATGGTCCAATCCATCTGCTATTATTGCTTGCTTGCGAGATGAGCTGAGGTAGTCGCTGCATGCCCATCAACGCAGAGTTGAAATGTAAAATCAATGGCAGCGAAGATTGAAGAAGAGTGAAACAAATGCAAAGGGGAGAGTGGGTGAGTAAATGCGGTCCCTTTGCAGCGGCCAGGCTACTGATGGACAGCCTAAAGCTGTAGAATGGAAGAATAGGGCGTCCTTTGTATGTGATGTGGATACTCCAAATTTGTTTTCCCCCACTGTATTGTTCCTTTCACTGTTCTGCTGCACTCTGTCCTCTTACTCAGAACCTCTCTGCTCTCTCCTCTCTCGTTCTTGTCGGATAACTTATGACTCACCCACCCTTTCCTACACCAATTTATTCATCTCTCTCTCTCTCTCTCTCTCCCCCTCTCTCCTTCCTTTGCACTTGCCTCTATTAAATGTTTCTCTCTTTCTCTCTCTCTCTTAGTTACTTGTGGTGCGGTGGGTGGAAGTGGAACGAAGTAACAGAAAAATCTGGCAACTGGGTCTTTATTGCGTATGATTTTTACTCCTCTGCTGCGTTGGATCCTTGAGTTTTAGGTATCAATGACTTGATGACTACCATGAATTTGCCTGCTGTTTGGGCCACCTCATTACTTATTGTGCTTCTGCATCTTCTTCTTCTTCTCTCCGCCTCTTCCCCTCCCAGAGTATGCCCTCTTTCTCTCTTCCATGTCTTTCTTAATCTGTCCATTTTGTGATATTGCTGGTAACTTTGTTCCTGAGTTTTATTTGCTTGCTGGTTTTATCAGGGTATATTTTTCGAAGACAAAACCAGGCTCGGATCCACCCCACCAAGCTGCCATAACAAGTGCAACGAGTGCCACCCATGCATGGCGGTGCAAGTGCCTAGTATGCCCGGCCGCGCCGGCCGCTTGGATACGCCCTCGGCTTTGCCAATGGGATTTTTTGACTCATCTCCACAAGGGAACAGATACTCATTTTACAAGCCATTGGGTTGGAAATGCCGCTGTGGGAACCACTTCTTCAATCCTTAGACCAAATTTGCATGTCCAAAGTATAGAGGGTTGGTCTTCCATTCTTCTGGTCTTGTAAATGACATTGAATTGTTTCTTCTTTTATTATAAGGATGGAATTCTTTGTTCAGAGGGAAGCAGGATGTTTGGTTTTTGCATTTATTGTACATATACTCCAACTATATACTATCTATCACCTAGAGAGATCAACATTTACCCTACTTCTACTTCTAGTTTTACTTGGTTCCTTTTTTTTTCTTATTGTTTTTTCTTTTTGAGGAAAAAACATCTAAACTAGATGATAGGAAACTCCTTTGTTTTGGTTTTCTTTTTTTTTTTGAAAATTTATTTTGGGTATGGGACATCGCTTCGCTTGGCCTTTTCTTACCTTCTTGGGATTTACATAAAGTCTGACAGAACAAGCCTTAGCCACAGATCAAATCAGAGCTGCATTTTTTCAAACTCTTTTTGATGTGTGAGTTTATATCTTTTTGCCTCTCTGATTGCTGCAACTATCCCATCTGATTGGACTCCAAAATGCCTTGCATTATAATATTCAACTAGAGCAAGATTTTGTCTTCAATTTTTTTGTTTTTTGTCATAAGACCTTTCCTTAAAAAATTTTATCTTTATTTGTATTTTTTAAGATAATTTTAATTAAAAGAAATATTTCATTCTAGAAAAAAAATATTTTTTGAAAATTGCTTTTTTAAGAAAATTTGATTACAAAAAAATGCAGTGGCTAAATAAACTTAAATCTTAAAAATAATATGGTTATTAGATAATCAAGTTTTTATTTGTCCACTTGTATGTATCTCTGAAAAAGAAAAAAAATATATTGTTATTATTATTATTTTTTATTATTTATCTGAGCTTTTAGTGTTTTTAGAGGGAAAAAAAATTAGGTCTTTCTTCTTCCTTTTTCTGATGAAAAAAAAATCGTGTTTGATTACTTATTCTCAAGATTTTATTCTCTGTGATTTGATTTTTTTTTTTTAGAAATATTCTCTGTGATTTGATAGTTAATAAAAAATCAATTGATAAATAGCATTCTAAATGAAGACTAAAGTTAATTATATAAATTTCGTTTTATGATAATTAACATGTAACATAAAAAATTATTCTATTAACATTTTATGAATTTTTTTAGTAAACATTTTATGATTTTTTTTTTTTGAAAAGACACATTTTATGAATTTTAAATCATTATTATTGTGGAAAATTTGAATAAAATTAAAAAAAAAAAAAAAAAAAACGTATGGTGTGTGTGTACTTACACATTCGGTTTTCAAAAAATTGTACCATCTTGAGGGATATTACTATTTACTAATGTAATAAATAAGAAATGAAAAATATAATATAAAATGTTGTCAAATCCATCAAGTCACTGGGAACTTGAAATTGTCTAGAAGCTGTTTTTGAAATTCTTTTTTTTTCTTCCAAACACAAAAATTCAATCCAACCAAATTTGATTAATTGATTTTTTTAAAACTAATTGTATTTTCTTAAGTTCTTTTAACCCTTGTTGTCACACACTCACAAGTAGTTTATATTTTGAAGGAATTAAAATTTCTACTCTCTAATATTTACATCATTTAAAAAAAATGATATTAATTATATAAAAATCTTAATATTTACAAGTCATTCAAATATTTAATTTTTAATATAGTAAAAGGGACTTAGAAAATATATTTGGAGTGAATTCCAAATTTATGAATCATTTATTTAATATGCCATACCAGTATCTTGATGATGATTAAACATTATTATAAATATACAAAATCTAAATCTAAAGTTGAATGACACATGGTTAAAAATTTTGAAGGTTTAAATATTAAATAAAAAATAAATTTATATTTAACCAATAATTTAATATGGTTAGTAAAATGTAGCTATAAATGCATTACACTGAAAAAAAAAAAAAAGTTAAATCATCATCTACTGATTTGAACTTCATTTCAAATTGGCTTCATATTGTTTAACAAATCATTATGTGGTTGAACGACTCTTAAAATATCATGGAGCAATGCAATGAGTTTAGGAGGAGCTGGATGGGTGGTTCGTGACTCGACAGAATCTCTGATTGCTGCAGTTGCAAAATTATTAAAAGAGGTTGGTCGATTTTGACATTGGAAGCTCTAGCTATCAAGGAAGGCTTGAGGAATTATTTGAATTTCAGAAGAAACTTCATGCATTTCATAGTCAAATCGGACTCGAAAGAGTTAATCCAAGCCCTAAATTCCCATGCATGCAACCTCTCTGAAACAAACAATATATGGGAAGAAATTGGGGAGATTGCGAGAGAGTTGGGAGAAATTTCTTTTGTCTAGTGTCCAAGATCCAGTAATTCAGTAGCAGATTTTTTTTTTTTGGCATGAGAGGCCATCAGCCTCTGCTCGACGCTATCTTAGTCGGGTGAGATTGGTCCAATGTTTTATTCCCTAATTGTTTTAAGCATGTCTCATCTTCTACTGTAAAAGATCTTATTTTTTTGTGGGGATTCTGCTATCCCTTCGTCGCTATCATCGATTATTAATAAGAAATTTTGTTGCATCTAATTTGGTTGGTTTTTTAACCAAGGCTTTATTTCAAAAAGGGAAAAAAAAAAAATTCATTGCATTACTACGTGCTAATTCTTTTATGACATGGTGGAGATTGGAGAGAGGTGGTGAGCTAACATAGGAGGTTGACTGCATTAGGGGTTTGAAATGGATTAAAGGAAAAAAGGGGAACAATCAAATAGGTTTTGGGTAGAAAAAGAAACAGGGTGTATAGACAAATAGGAGGGGTCTTGTTGAACATGTTACAAAATCCCATCCTAAAAAATCTACCCCATTCTTCCCAACCTATTTCCTCTTTCCCAAAACAACTATATAATTTTCTTTATTTAATACTCTAACTAGAATTCTATATTAGAGCCAAACAATTTAAGTTTCATATATACTCAATACTTGATATCAAACATTCATCACTGTTGCTAACTCGAACATAACTCAGTGGATAAGACATCAGTTACCATCCCAAAATTTGATGGTTCAATCTTTTACCTGGATGATTGTTGAACTAAGGAAAAAAATTCTTTTGAAAGATTCAACCAAATCACGGAGAACATGAATTATATTAAATTCGTAAAGTTGTAAAGGTCAAATTGATAAAGACAAATGCTTATTACCTCCTATGAGGTCAAAGTTTATTCTATTTCCCACTTATTGTTGTACTAAAAAAGATTTTGAAAATATGCTCAATTATAAGGACTAAAATAATAATTTAATTAAAAAAGCTATCATCTATCCCCACTAATAATTATGAGAGGAAAGATTTATCACTCACAGTCAAAGCGAGTATTGCTAAGTGGTAATTGAAATGTACTCTCTTCTTTGAAGTGGTAGTTCAAAAATGATCATTCTCAAGAGGGAAGTTGTGACCAAGGGATAAGTGGAAGAGGAATAGAGTCTATAATTGAGGTCAATAACGGTTGCAAAATCCGTTAAGTTGCCGGGAGCTTTCCGCGCCACAGAAACTCGGAGCTGGTCTCGTTCTCCTTCTCACAGCCATGGCGAGCATCACTACGATGCTCGTTCGTCCCAATCTCATACCCTCTTCTTCCGATCTCGTTTCCCCTTCTCTCCGTCGATCTCTTCCTCCCACAGCCATCCGCTTCCGGACCTCCAGAAAATCCACCACTCACAAACCTTTCTCTCTTTCAGTTTCGGCTTCTTTACAAGCTCTAATATTCGACTGCGACGGCGTGATCCTTGAGTCCGAGCACTTGCACCGCCAAGCATATAACGATGCGTTTGCTCATTTCGACGTCCGTTGCCCTAATTCGACGTCGCAGCCTCTCAATTGGAGCATCGAGTTCTACGACGAGCTCCAGAACCGCATTGGTGGCGGTAAACCCAAAATGCGGTGGTATTGTTCCTTTTCTTATCATTTTCACCGTGACTGTTAGTAATTTGTGTTACGTGTGTTCTCGGTGGTTAATTGGTGTTTTTTTTTTTTGCATCCCTTAGGTACTTCAAGGAGTTTGGATGGCCATCTTCAACGATCCTCGAGAAGGCTCCTGAAGATGACGAGAACCGAGCAAAGTTGATTGATATTCTTCAGGCATATATATTTAATTTCCTTACTTATATCGATATTGTTATAGTGATGTGATGCTGATGTTATTATCCTTTGGCTACTGAGAAGAGAATGTAGGCTATGAGCGCTTTCATACTTTGTGTTAATTTATTATATATAAATTGGATGTCTTGTATTTGATTCTTTTATGCTGGATTAGTATTGTGCATATGTACTGTTTTGGCGTCCTTGTGCATTCATAGGAAAATTTTAGTGTTTGCATAGGCATATATGTCTTAACTAATCTTGGTTCTAAAGCTGTGATACATATGTTTTGTGTTAATAAGCAACATTCATTATACACACGTACTCTGATTCTCTAAGATTCTATTAATGCCCTTTCTTTGATTTTGTAGGATTGGAAAACGGAAAGGTACAAAGAAATAATTAAATCTGGAACGGTAAGGAAATAATTAGGCTTCATCGGTCTTGTTTATGCAACTTTTATAAATCGTGTCGCTTGAGTGGCTTGTAACACAGATTACTTTCACCCACCAGGTGAAGCCCAGACCTGGAGTTTTAAGATTGATGGATGAGGCAAAGTCTGCTGTAAGTAATACAAGTTAGCTATCTTTATGCTTTTTCTTTGGATAAAGTTTCCTTTGCCAACTTGTGCCTGATTCAACTAGTTAAGACATGATTCTTTGACCAAAAGGTTAAAAGTTCAAATTTCTACCCGCATATCATTGAATTATCATATCCTTTTGGGACAGATATCATCTCATAATTACCTACTACTGTTTTAGCCTTATATCATTTGTGGTGGTTCCATCCATGTACCTTTTGGTCCTTCTCTAAAGCATATGCCACTGAGTTGGGCGTATTTCTCTGTTCATTTTATCATGAACTTATTTTATAACCCTTCTTTGCGTCAATTCTGTCATTTAATTTTCTACTTCTTCAGTCATTATTTCATTTTCTTCAAGTTGCTTTTGATATTAAAGCTAAATATTATATCGTTTTGTAGGGCAGGAAACTTGCCGTATGCTCTGCAGCCACCAAAAGTTCAGTTATTCTTTGCCTTGAAAACCTCATTGGAATTGTAAGCCTTTAGACTTGGTTTTAATAGATTTAGAATCAAATTGTCCTATTCTCGAGGTAATTATTTAATGTGCTTCTCCAATTTTAGGATCGGTTTCAAAATCTTGATTGCTTCCTTGCTGGTAAGCATACTGCTTTTCCTTTGTAATACTTATTTCTGGTATGTATGTCTACTATATATTATTCTCGTCCATTATTAGATATTTGGCTATTCAACAATAAGGACAAAACTGAATGCATGGGTGAGGGTGATATGCTTGAAAGAATATCTCAGAGCCTTTGCTGTAGGATAATTGAATGTCCACCCATGCAGTGGGTGAATTACAAACGGTTTCCTTTGTCCTGTCTAATAACTGATAGGTTTACTTTAAATCATTCAATAATGATATCCATTTGTTTCAGTTCAGTTGGTCCTGCTTGTCAATTGATTTTTAGGTTCCTGTTTTCTTTAATGTAGGTGATGATGTGAAGGAAAAGAAACCTGATCCATCCATTTATATAGCAGCTTCAAAAGTAACTAATACGTAGTTTATGACTTTGAAACCTTCCTCTCTTGACATACTGCGGGCATGCATTGTTATTTTAACTGTAACGTATGCCTTGCAGAAGCTAGGCGTGTTAGAAAAGGATTGCCTGGTGGTTGAGGACAGTGTTATTGGCTTGCAGGTATGTCGATTGTTCTTGAGCTTTTATTTTATAAATTGAGAACTTGGAGAATGAAAATCAAAATGCATATATATAAATCATCTCAAATCTTCATTTGCATGTTTAGGCTGCAACAAAAGCTGGAATGCAATGTGTCATAACCTACACAACTTCCACAGCTAACCAGGTAAGAATGTGCACCGAAGTTTGTGTCATGTTCCCAGACTCACAAATAGATAGAAAGCAGTATGTTTTCCCTTATCTGAAAATTTAGCCAATTATATCCCTGATGGTGACGCTGTCTGGATTTATTGAAACTAGGATTTTAAAGAAGCGATAGCAACCTACCCAGACTTGAGTGATATAAGGTATGTAAGCTGCTTAAGTTTCTCTATTTTGTTTTCTCCTCCATTTAATCCCTTGGCATTATTCTAAATTTTACTTTTGGCACCATAAATGCAGATTGAAGGACTTAGACTCTCTACTACAAAATGTTGCCACTGCAAGATAAAAAATTTCTCTCAACATTGAATTGATGATAACCAAGGAGGTTACAGGAAGTTTTTTTGCTGCTGATATTGTTTTGGCATTTCCACAATGTACAGGTGTATGTATATTTGAATGGCGAGATTTAATGATATTATTTTTCCAATCCTCTTCCTTACTCGAAAAATTATATATTTTGAATTCACTACCAGAAGAGGCATCATAAGATGCCGCTGTTTAGACAATGTCTGTTGATCCGATGGTGTAGGTTAGTTGATACAAGAGGAGCTGGACTGATTCTTTCTCAGGTGCCCAACTAATTCTCCCTTCTCATACACTTATCAGTTATCAGGCATTGACTCATTGCTTCCAATTTTATTGCTTTAAGATCTCAAGTGAACGCGTGGTGTCTATAGTGGGTAATTGTACAGGCCCTATCGTGTTCTGGAGAGTAGTAAGTCTGGATAAGGTCGTCACGTTTTTATTTTCCCCCTGTTCCTGTTTTTTCCCATCATTTTCTTTCCTTTTTTGGTGAGGACTGGGGATGGGGATTGATTGGTGGTGGTATATCAAGAACAGACAGCCGTTCAACTAAATTAACAAAGAAGGAAGCCAGGAACTTTATGGCAGAGGGCTGGAAACGAGCAAAATATACTCAAATTTTCTCCCGTGAATAGCCTCGGCCACCGTAACAGTAAATTTTATTGACTCACACCCAATCAAAGAATTAGCCCAACATGGCCCAAATACTGTTCATATCCACCTCTGGTGCAGGGTAAAACCGCATGCCACTCTACCTCTTTTTCTTTCTTTTCCTTGAATAAATCTTAATATTATATCACCAAATTTGAATGTAAAATAAGATGACGAATTCTAAGTTCCACGTAAACTCTCTCAAGGCCGAGACGATTTGTTCAGCCTCGAGTCGATTCGTGATAGTTGAATTGATAAAATTCCGTTCTAGCTTTCAAATCTATTAATCTCAGGTCTTTGTGAAAGAAAGGAAGAACTTGAGCTGATTATCATCAAGACTTTTGGTACGAAGGTAGATAATATATCACAACAAAGACAAAAGTATCTGGACCTTAATTTTGGGTTCTTTATGCCTTTTGCCGCACACGTGTTGTCTTGAGAATATGGGAGAGACAACAATGGACTGGACTTATTCGGTGTTGGAGATGACAATAGTGGACGAAGACCTTGTTTATTCTTATACATATATATGTTGAAAGATTTTTTATTTTTATATAATCCATTCAATCCTGGTCGTCAAATTGACACATGAATTAGTACTATGATAACCCAAATCATATTCTTCAAAATTGAAGTCTTGAAGTCTGTTATCTTTGTCGATCGAGATGAGCAAGTCAGCGGCCAATAAACCTCATGCAGTGTGCATCCCATATCCAGAGCAAGGGCACACGTTGCCCCTTCTGCAGTTAGCCAAGCTTCTCCATTCATCTGGTTTCCACATAACCTTTGTCATCCCTGAGTTCTATCATGACCATATAAGACAGTCCCAGGGTCCTGATGTCGTGAAGGACTCGTCCGATTTCCAGTTCCGGACCATACCAGACGGGTTGCCTCCATCTGAACGCAAAGCCTCCCCAGATGTTCCAACGCTCTGTGATTCAACTAGGAGGAACTTTTTGAACCCATTCAAACAGTTGGTGGCTGAGCTAAATTCTTCGGTAGAGGTGCCTGCAGTAACCTGTATAATTGGTGATGGGGTCTTGAGCTTTGCTATAAAGGCTGCTGAGCAGTTGGGGATTCCAGAGGTTCAGTTTTGGACTGCTTCTGCTTGTAGCTTCATGGGGTATCTGCAGTTTGATGAGCTTATCCGAAGAGGAATTTTGCCATTCAAAGGTATGAGCTTTCCTCGAGCTTTTGCAGTTCTGTCATGTATTGCTATTCCCATGATTTTATAGTGGTAATAAACTAGTTGTTAAAAATTTATTTATGATAATATTTTTGGTATACGTTAGAGAAGTCCGGATAATGATATAACCATGGACATATTGCGTTTGAATTTTACTAGGGAAAAGAAAAATAATCATCATCTTGTCTGTAAAACCTGCTTTAAACTTTCGTCCCTGATAATGACCATTTTTTCACCAGATGAAACATTCTTGAGCGATGGTACACTTGACACACCCATCAATTGGATCCCGGGAATGAAAAACATTCGCCTCAGGGACCTCCCAAGCTTCATCAGAACTACCCACATAGATGACACAATGTTTGATTTCATGGGATCAGAAGCTCGAAATTGCTTGAGATCTTCTGCTATCATCTTCAACTCGTTTGACGAGCTTGAACATGATGTGCTAGAAGCAATTTCAGCAAAGTTTCCCCAAATGTACACAGTTGGTCCCTTATCCTTACTAAGCAGACAAGTAACTGAAAGCCATTTGAAGCCATTAAGGTTGAGTGTGTGGAAGGAAGACCAAAAATGCCTCGAGTGGCTCGATACACAGTCCCCCAAGTCTGTTGTGTATGTAAGTTTTGGCTGCATTACCACGATGACAGACCAATCCTTAAAAGAATTTGCATGGGGACTGGCAGAGAGTAAGCAGCCATTTTTGTGGGTATTGAGGCCTGATATGGTACTGGGTGATTCTGCTATTTTCCCTGAAGATTTCTTAGAAGAGACGAAGGGCAGGGGATTTCTAACAAGTTGGTGTCCGCAAGAGCAAGTTCTAGCACACCCATCAGTTGGGGCGTTTCTGACTCACTGTGGTTGGAATTCTACTTTGGAAAGCTTGTGTGGGGGTGTGCCATTGATATCCTGGCCGTTCTTTGCAGATCAACAAGCAAATACTCGATATGCTTGCGTCAATTGGGGCATTGGCATGGAATTGAATGTCGACGTTAAGCGCACAGACATTATAGCAATTCTGAAGGAAATGATGGAAGGAGACAAAGGGAAGGAGTTGCGGCAAAATGCTTTAGAGTGGAAAAAGAAAGCAGAAGAGGCCACTGCTATTGGGGGTTCATCGTACAGTAATTTCAATAGGTTGATTAAGGAACAGTTTCTTGCTTGTTAGTGCTTAAGCAAATTAGTCGTGAAGAGAGAAATAATGCAGAGCTCAGTTTATAGTTGCTCTTGGATAAACTAAATATTGAGAATTTTCAAGCCCTCCACACAATCAGATGATTTATAGCAAATGGAGAGTGTTCATCTAATTGCTCTTACGCTCATCTGGAACCCTTCACTGGCTGCCACAGTCCAAACCAGAATTGAATTACCATTGCAAGGGGTGGAAGTGGATGGATGGTTATCTCTCTAGTTGAGTTGCACAACATGAAATCAAGTCCTTATCTCTCCTTTATCTGTTCTACGCCTTTTTACGTCATAAACATTACTCATTTTCTACAACTTTTGTCTTTTGCCAAGCTCCTGATTCTCCCTGTAGTATTAACAAGAGTATTTTTAGAAAAAAAATAATAAAAGAAAAGATTGAACTAAAATCCTGAAGAAATAAATTAAGGATTTTTTTTTTTTGAAAATATAAATTAAGGATTCTTAAAGGTTAGGTCGTCAGATGACAAATGGCGTTGCATCATGTGTTTCATGACGTAGCATAAGAATTTGAAAGTTAAAAAATCGAAGTAGAAAGTGGATAATAGTTGTTAAAGTAAGCATAGCTCAATAATAATTGGACATGACATCGTGAATGATTGTGGTTTGTGCGAGCTGGCTGACCTTTACTTTTAAAGACTACAATCATGTCTGTTTTTATTATATATTTTGTTTACAATATGTGGGGTGAAAAAATTCGAATCCACATACCTCTTGGTCATTAGTGCAAGCTTATACCAGCTGAACTATGTTCATGTTGGCCAGTTTTATTATACTTTTTAGTTTTTCTTTTAAAAGAATATACCATATTTTTTAGTATCACAATATCAACAAGTCATCTTTTGATTCCATAATCTTTTTAAAAATTAAATAATAAAAAACAATGGTTAACATTTTTTCAAAAAAAAAAAACAATGGTTAACATTATATTTATTTAATACATCAATTGATCAACAAACCGACCTTAGCTCAGTTGGTAGAGCGGAGGACTGTAGTTGGTTAACAGATAATCCTTAGGTCGCTGGTTCGAATCCGGCAGGTTGGATTTCTTTTTCCTTTTTTTACTTTCTTCTGCGCACGGAATTTATCTCCTTAGTTTTTCTTTTCTTCTCTTACTTTCTTTCGCGCAGTTTTTCTTTTTTTCTTTTTTCTTTTATTTCTTTTGCGCATGGAATTTATCTCAAGTTTTTTTTCCTACCTTCTTTTTGGCTGTAATCAATTATCTCCAAGTTATTCGATTTAAATTTCATTTGTCTTTTTATTTCTATTTTCAGGAGGTTGTTTGATTTTGGATGGAGAAACAAATTTATAATATATGTTAGTTGAGGTACGTTCAAGTTAATTGTTTGATTTTGGTGATAAACTTGAAAGAAAAAATTGGCTCATTAAATGTCACATGATATTAATTTATTCTCTGATTTATTTAATACTCACCATCACTCAATATGATTTGAATATATATTCACATTATACACATTAGGGATGTTCATCCTTAGATCGAAAATCGACACGACCGACCGAACCGACAGCGGTTGGTCGGTGTCGGTTTTTACATTGGGGAGACCGGTCGGTCGGTCGGCCAAACAATTTTACACATAACCGACCGATCGACCGATATATTTATATATTAAAAAAAACCATTTTTTTTTAAAAAACACATAACCGACCGACCGACCGCCGTTCTTCATCTCAGTTCTCGTGACCTTAAAAAAAACCGACCGATCGTTCGGTCGGTCGGCTGGCAGCACCCATCGAAAGTCATCGGTTTCCAAATTTCTAGAAAACCGACCGATGAACATCTCTAATACACATGCGGGAAAACGTATTATCAATTTTTTATTAAATTATTAAGGAAATTATTGAAATGATTGTTTTTAAGGTCTACGTACTAATAGATATTTGTTTAAAAAGTACAATCCAACGTTTTGAAAATTTAGGGGCTGAAGTAAATATGAACAATCACATTTTCTATCTGTTAACCATCGTCCACTATCCATTACTTTTCTTTGCTCCAAATCAAATTCCACAAATAATTATGTCAAACAAAACAATACTAATAAAATAAAGAGGCATTTTCATAATATTTTCAATATTTCTTTAACACGATTTTGATGCCTGAAAATTATTAATATTTCCGTCAACAACATTAAAGAGTTGTATTGTCGTCTCCCTGGGATCTTGACACAGCTCCTCACATTTTCCCTATAATAGAAGTTTATCACATAAATTACAAGTTGGAAATATACACTAATTTTATAACATAAAAGCAGCAGCAGTTGAACGCCACCATGAAGTTGGGTGTGAAGCAGAGAAACTGAAAGATCTGGGGAAGATCCATTTTCAATTTCGGTAAAGTTTTACTCAGATTTGAGGCCATTTTGGTGGGTTTTTTTGCCTTGAATGAAGGGAGAGCATCAACAAGGAAACAATGG
The DNA here is from genome assembly GCA_017139565.1 of Luffa aegyptiaca. Taxonomy (NCBI): domain Eukaryota; kingdom Viridiplantae; phylum Streptophyta; class Magnoliopsida; order Cucurbitales; family Cucurbitaceae; genus Luffa; species Luffa aegyptiaca. The sequence continues at coordinate 48,893,202 of CM029398.1, forward strand.
ATGGGCTTGTTCATTTCCTTAGGCTTCTCTACGTTTAAAGCATGCCCTGTGTCACAACCATACTAGAAAGAGAGTAGGTTGTGACCCTTACTGAGCAGACAGTGAAGTGGTGGCACGTCGAGTGTCGCCCATCGGGCCATGTCAGAGGGCCGAGAGAGAGAAGTGCCATGATGCGATCGAGGAGGACGATGCATCATCCAACACACCAAGATGAGTGGACATTGATGTCACAAGAAGGCATGAGCATATTGAGAAGCAACAGTGTCGTCAGACGCGTCAGTGGTATGCTTAATGGGGGTCAGATGGGGCCCCGAGCCATGACCTCGGAAGTCGGGGTTCCGTCGTGAGTTTTGACGAGCGGCTCTGGAGTTAAGTGCATATGAGTGAAGTATGCAAGCCCGCAAAGTTTCGTGTCAATCGGACACCAGACGGGCTCTCCACGTTGGCGTATGACTCCTCGTGAATATGACGTGCAAGGGTGTCAGACCAAATATGCCTCAGAATGTACTATAGGGGGAGGCATGGTGTCAGCTCTCCACCACCCCTGGGCCCTGTGGCCTAAGTGAGCTACCCCATGGCACATGCGTGTGTCATGGCGTGGGCGAGCGTTGCAAGACGAGTGTCTTGGGCGTCTTCCTTTGGGAATGGGTTTCCAAGGACAGTGTCGGGCGGCACGGGTGTGCCGACATTGCGCCCCCGCCCATGGGCTAGAGGTTGCACCATATGGCCGGGTTGCGGCACGCTATACGAAAATGACTCGGCATGACACGGAAGGGTTCATGCCTCGATATGCCCGGATGGATGGATGTCCGGGAGGCCCCGATCATAAGTAAAGCCCATGGGCTCGTTCTCGAGAAGCAGGTCCGAGCGAGCGGTTAAGTCAGATGACATCCCGAGGCTCGGGGTGGCATCGTGAAGCATCAGTGGAACCCGATAGTTCCCGGTTGGCACAGTATTTGCCCGAAATGTCCCGGTAAGCATTATAATGGCCCGATAAGCCCCGGTAGGCATCGAAAAGCCCCGGTAAGCGTTATAATGCCCCGGTAGGTCCCGGTAAGTGCTGAAATCACCCGGTAAGCTCCGGTTGAGCGTTTTAAGGCCGTTTTGACCCGTTGAAGGGTCCGAACACATCCTGGAGAAGTTCCAGATCGATGTAGAAGCGTGTGGGCCTTGTTCTCGAGATAGAAGAAGATGAAATGAGATGCGACGTTGCGTTCAGATGACCTTGGCCTGATGTAGAGGCAAGGTTGAGCCTTAGGACTTGGCCTAGAGTAGAGGCAAGTCGGCTAGAGTCGCATGTGAGTGAAAATACACGTACGGGTGACGTGTATGACCGAATGTATTCCGCTGCAAGATGATTTGAGTTCGGTTGAGGATGAAGAACCTCGCCTAAGGTCCGATGAAGCACCAAAGTCCCGCGAAAAAGTATTATGGGTTAGAGATGACCCTTAAGGCTGGCCATGGTCGCGTGTAAGATCATGGCGCCGCACGGTTAAAAAGGTACGACCGTGACAGTTGGTATCAGAGCCTAGTTTAGGCTTTGGGCTACGATCAGAGCCCCACTTTGTGTGCGTAGTCAAACAAGAAAAAGAAACCCGATGGTCAGATTGAAGACTTCACGATTGTGTCAAGAGTGCCAGTTTCGGCAGGGCAGTTGTGTTGTCAGTATCAGAGACAGAGAAGGGTATTGAAGCCGGACTCTTTGAGAGAGTCCAACCCGTCAGAAAGCAAGAACCAAGTCCATTTGCCAAGGGCTTGGGTATCAGTTGAGCAAGAGAAATCAGAAGGTGTACCAGGTAGGGTGCCTTCGAAAGAGCCATTACCACCAGAGGGATAGTGTTGATGGTTGCAAGCAGAGAAAGCCGGGGGTCGAGTTTGACATCGCCGGTCAAGTGCCAGAATTGAGCATCAAGAAAGCCTATATGGGTGGGCGATTTGGGCTGCGTAGAGCCAGTGATTGGGAAAGAGCCTGAGAGAATGGGTTGCTTGTCCCGTGAAGACGCTCGTGTGTCGAGCGAGTGTGTCCCTTAAGTCACTTCACATGCCTAAGTGGGTGGCTTCACAGTTGTCAAGACCAGCAATTTGCTCGAGATGGAGCACCAGGCTGGAGACAGAGCAGAAAGAAGAAGGAGCTGCTGCAAGTCCCGACAGAAGCATCGGTGCAGCGATTGCCACATGAAGGTGGCCAGTTGTTAGTTGGCCGAAGGGGAGTGCCAACAGAGAGAATGGGCTGTGTCATGCTTTCCGACGTCCGCACCAGAAGGGATGGTGCCACGATGAGACCATTCCGTGGTAGGCTTGCGAGCCTCACCCCGCGGGGTGCACCTTGCTATGTGCCGCTCAGAGAATATGTGAGTAAAGTGGCCAGTAGTGCCAAAGAAAAATCGGGGCGCGCTCCCCGTAAGCGGAGGCGAAGAGAATGCCGAAGCTTAGCCGTGTTCTGTTAGAAGATCCTCGGGCCGAGTCCTAAAGTTGGGCGTTAGTTAGGTCCACAGAGAAGGGGGTAGTCTGCAGGCAGTGTGCTTTTTGCCGTGTCTACGTTGCGAATCTCGGGGCCGAGTCCTAAAGTTGGGCGTGAGTTAGGTCCGTTGGTGGGATAGCCCGTAGATAGTGTGCAGTTGTTTTGCCTTGCCGATGTTGCGAGTCTCGGGGCCGAGTCCTAAAGTTGGGCGTTAATTAGGTCCGTGAGTGGGATAGCTCATAGGTAGTGCGCAGTTTCCGTATTCGTTCTGATGCACAATATTTCAGCGGGTCCGTCAGCAGCCAGTCCGAAGTCGGATCGTCATCGGGACGATGCCGAGATTAAGTGGGGGAGAATGTCACAATCCATCGTGCAGTGATGTGGATTGTGCCCCCAAGTATGTCATCGAGGACGATGACAGTTTAAGTGGGGGAGAATGTCACAACCATACTAGAAGAGAGTAGGTTGTGACCCTTACTGAGCAGACAGTGAAGTGGTGGCACGTCGAGTGTCGCCCATCGGGCCATGTCAGAGGGCCGAGAGAGAGAAGTGCCATGATGCGATCGAGGAGGACGATGCATCATCCAACACACCAAGATGAGTGGACATTGATGTCACAAGAAGGCATGAGCATATTGAGAAGCAACAGTGTCGTCAGACGCGTCAGTGGTATGCTTAATGGGGGTCAGATGGGGCCCCGAGCCATGACCTCGGAAGTCGGGGTTCCGTCGTGAGTTTTGACGAGCGGCTCTGGAGTTAAGTGCATATGAGTGAAGTATGCAAGCCCGCAAAGTTTCGTGTCAATCGGACACCAGACGGGCTCTCCACGTTGGCGTATGACTCCTCGTGAATATGACGTGCAAGGGTGTCAGACCAAATATGCCTCAGAATGTACTATAGGGGGAGGCATGGTGTCAGCTCTCCACCACTCCTGGGCCCTGTGGCCTAAGTGAGCTACCCCATGGCACATGCGTGTGTCATGGCGTGGGCGAGCGTTGCAAGACGAGTGTCTTGGGCGTCTTCCTTTGGGAATGGGTTTCCAAGGACAGTGTCGGGCGGCACGGGTGTGCCGACATTGCGCCCCCGCCCATGGGCTAGAGGTTGCACCATATGGCCGGGCTGCGGCACGCTATACGAAAATGACTCGGCATGACACGGAAGGGTTCATGCCTCGATATGCCCGGATGGATGGATGTCCGGGAGGCCCCGATCATAAGTAAAGCCCATGGGCTCGTTCTCGAGAAGCAGGTCCGAGCGAGCGGTTAAGTCAGATGACATCCCGAGGCTCGGGGTGGCATCGTGAAGCATCAGTGGAACCCGATAGTTCCCGGTTGGCACGGTATTTGCCCGAAATGTCCCGGTAAGCATTATAATGGCCCGATAAGCCCCGGTAGGCATCGAAAAGCCCCGGTAAGCGTTATAATGCCCCGGTAGGTCCCGGTAAGTGCTGAAATCACCCGGTAAGCTCTGGTTGAGCGTTTTAAGGCCGTTTTGACCCGTTGAAAGGTCCGAACACATCCTGGAGAAGTTCCAGATCGATGTAGAAGCGTGTGGGCCTTGTTCTCGAGATAGAAGAAGATGAAATGAGATGCGACGTTGTGTTCAGATGACCTTGGCCTGATGTAGAGGCAAGGTTGAGCCTTAGGACTTGGCCTAGAGTAGAGGCAAGTCGGCTAGAGTCGCATGTGAGTGAAAATACACGTACGGGCGACGTGTATGACCGAATGTATTCCGCTGCAAGATGATTTGAGTTCGGTTGAGGATGAAGAACCTCGCCTAAGGTCCGATGAAGCACCAAAGTCCCGCGAAAAAGTATTATGGGTTAGAGATGACCCTTAAGGCTGGCCATGGTCGCGTGTAAGATCATGGCGCCGCACGGTTAAAAAGGTACGACCGTGACACCCTGCTTTCGTTATAACCACTAGTTCCGCACCATCTCCTATGTGGCTCTGTAAATCAATTGCAAAATTGAAGAGATTATCCAAAAGGCACAAAGTAGAAAGGAAAACCAACTAAATTTCTAGTTCTTAACTTGAAAGACGTTGGGATAGAGAGATGATGACAGCAACTATGACTATAAGGCGATTGCAGAAGAGACATTTTTGTAAAATTATTCTTAACGAGCCCAAATGAAAATAAGATAACTAAACAATGGTATGAAACTGGCTTAAGTTCTTCGGATGCACCTTTTTAGTCTGTGTGCCAATTCCATGGGGAATACCAAGTCTTCACATTATAAGTGTAGGCTGCGTCAATGGTTGATCATCCAATCAGAAGAATGTAGCAGAAGTTTAAAAGGAAATCCAAACTCTGAAATCTTCTATAATCATACAAACCTGATTAATCTTGGGAAGATTTGACATTTTTCTTTCCTTGTGTAATGCTTCAATCAATTCCTACTCTTGTTCACGGTACTCAGTACACAATTCCTACATTACAACCAAATGACATTTGAGGTAAGCTATTTGCAAGAGTCAAAGTCTTACATGGTTCTAGAAATCCTTATAAGAAAAGGTGGTAAGACAACCAAGAAAGACATGCGTTTGGTGGGAACTCATTCACAAGATGGTAAGACAGAGCAATATGTAGAAATATAACAGAAGCATATCCAAATGCTGGTCAAGGAATCAGAGAAATTTCAGGTTATGTCAACTCTATATCCTTGTAATAATAGGATATATCTAGGTATGCTTCTAGGCAAGGAACTGAACCTCATGCCATAAATAGGATCCCTATCCTTCGCTTTACCGGGCGCATGAGAGAACGAAGGAGAGTATTAAGCCAATAAGCTGGTCCATCAACAGTTTCTGTGACGGAAAAAGCGGCATCGTTGACTCCAGAGAAGTAAGCGAAGGACCCTCAACGGAAGAGGTAGTAGTAGATCCAGTTGACTATCAAAGCTATTGAACATTAAATGGTATTAGACTTGTGAGTATTCTAACTATAATAGTTCGGATGAACAGTCAATACCTTCTGCATCTAAGTGAGAAGTTCGTATTTTTATCACCTAATCTTATCTTTTATTATTTGACTAGGTAAAGTTTTTTTTTTTTTTTTGATGCCAAACATATGACTAGGTAAAGATTAGATAGAAAGAAAACATCTTTATGTGTATGGTGGGTGATTTTTTCATCCAAATAAAAGAGCAAGGGCTTCACATGCCAACACTATGTGTCAAGTGGTCGTACTTTTGAGTTATTCCTTCCGTGACATACACATTATATCTCAATAGGAAAATAAGACCCCTCATCACATAAATTAACAGTAGATGGGACAAACATCAACCTTTGTCAGGGGGTGAAACCAAAAAGAAACAAAGGTCAAGGGAGAACATGAAAATAATACAATAGGACAATAACAGAGAAATCAGAAGATTTTCAGTGGGATCAAACAAATTAAATGTTGACTTATTCCTCTATCGTTCTATATGATTTCCTGCCTATATACAGTATATATTTGACTTTAACATTAGTAACTAAAATCGAAATCGTAATAAGCTTTTGGAATTTTGCTTAATTACTCATTACTTCAATTCCAATCAACAATCTATATTTTCTACCAAAATAACAACAGATTTTCATTGGAAGTCTTATTGCAGTTAGAAAACCGCAGAGGAGGATGATTTTCCAAAGCTGAGCGAACTATAGCACTGAATTTCATCATTTTTTATTTTGACCTCGCACAAGGTAAAAAGATAAATAAACGTAACAAACTGAAATAGTGAAATGAATAATTACGTACATTGATAAGTTCGTTGACCAAGCAAGAGAGCCCAATTGTAATAGGCTTGAAAAACGCATCAGAACATGTGTAAAGCTTCAGGGAAAAAAAAAAACAATGTCAGTATTTTCTTTTAACTTAATGGTTTCATGAAGGTAAATTGCAGAAAGTAATGTAATATGACCAAAAAATATGTACCTGAAGACCAATTATTTTTCAATGGATGTGGAAACATTACCAAAGGCAAAAGGTAGGACGAGTGAGGATTGCACCTTTTACCATTTTGACTGTCAAATTTGGCCCTCGAAATTGAAATAATCCTCGAGATTCCTATGAAGTTGTATAGTCCGAGGTATGAAATAATAGTTTCAAGCAATACTGAACGCAATTACTCCATTCACAGTGCACTCCAGCCAGCTGTCTTCTCCACCCCTCTTTCCTTCATCATGCCACGCACTTTTTCTACTTCCTCCCACCTTCCCAAGCAACCATACAAATCGGACAGTGTTATATAGTACCCATCATTTTCCGGATCAGACTCAATTGCATGCCTGGCAATCCTTACACCCATTTCAAATTCATTGTGAAGTTTACAAGCACTTAACAAGGAGCCCCACACAGTGCCATCAGGAGCGATGGGCATTGATACAACCAGAGTCTCCGCCTCTTGAAGACTACCTGACCTGCCAAGAAGATCTACCATAGAAGCATAGTGCTTCAGACTGGGTTTGACACCATATTTCTGCATTCTATCAAAGAGATATCTTCCTTCTACCACATGCCCTGTATGATTACAAGCTGAGAGAAGAGAAAGAAAGGTAAGCTCATTCGGTTTAACATTTGACTCCTCCATTAGTTGGAAGATCTCAATTGCAGATTCCACATCTCCATGCATCCCGTAATTTGATATCATGACATTCCACAAAATAACATCCCTCTCTTCCATTGAATTGAATAGTTTTCTTGATGTCTGGAGCTCTCCACATTTTGCATACATATCAATCAATGCAGTTCTAACAGTGATATCGGTCTCAAATCCACTTTCCTTTATGTATTGATGGATCCTTTCGCCTTTGTCTAAGGATGCAAGATGAGCACATGCTGAAAGAACTATTACACATGTAACTGGGTTGGGATTAAAGTTTTCTTTAACCATTTTATCAAATAAGATAATTGCTTCAGCAGGATGCCCCCTTTGCCTGTAGGATGAAATCAACGTATTCCATGAGATAACATCCCGTTGCTGTGTGCTATGAAATATCCTCCATGCGGTGGCTAAATTACCAATTTTCCCGTACATGTCCAAGAGTGAGTTAGCTATTGATACATTTCCAATTATTGAATTTTTTATCGCATAGCAGTGAATGGACCGACCAATATTGACTGCTCCAACTTGTGAACATGAAGAAATGACAGAAACTAAACTGATCAAATCAGGTTCTATGCCTAAAAGTTGCATCTCCCTGAAAAAGTCTATACACTTTTCTTTCTGCCCCATATTGCTATATCCTAATATCATAGTGTTCCAATCTTCGCTACTTTTACGGAAACTATGGAAGATCTTCTCTGCAGTACTTAAGAGTCCAAACTTACAGTACATGGAGAGCAATGCATTCTGAGTAGTTATTTGACTCACGGCGCAACATTGTCTCAGAATCCAACCATGAAAGGCTTTTCCTTCAGAGATTCTATCAGAATTACCAAAACCCAAAAGCATGCAACTGATCGCAATTTCATCTGGGATTATTTCACCGGCCAGCATTTCCCAAAATAAATGTAGACATTCAGTCATTAACCCAAATTTAGCGTGAACAGAAATAATTGATGTCCAAGAGATAAGGTCTTTTTGGTTTAATTTACAAAAGCAACTGTAAGCTTCTTCAGGTGACCCACACCTTGAGTACATAGAGAGAATGGAAGATCTAACGACTTCAAAACACAGAATTCCACTTTTTAAAGCCAAACCATGTAAGCACCTGCCCTCTACTAAAGCATCCATATCAACACAAGCTTGAAACCCGCCTCCTAATGTTCTATAATTCGGGGTCTCTCCATTCCTATGCATCTGATGCAGACATTTCAAACCCTTCTCACTCTCATTATTCTGGACGTGGCCAACTATAAGGGCAGTCCAAGCAACCACATCTTTAACAGTAATTTCATCGAACAGAAGAGATGCACTTTCTGTGCGACCACATTTGGAATACATGTACACCAAAGAAGAACCAACAGCAGAATTACCGGCAAACAGCCCAAGTTTCAGAGCCAACCCATGAATGTTCATGCCATGGTTGAGCATCATTAGTTCCGCGCAAGTGGAAACCACCATGGGAGCTGTAAATTGGTTTGGCAAGCTACTCGAGGCTCGCATCTGAAGGTAGAAATCAAATGCCTGCACGTAATCACCATTGGAAAAGTGGGATTGGATGATGGAATTCCAAAGAAATCCGTCCTTAGGATGAATCGAACGAAACAATTGCGTGGAGAATGCGGGTTGCCTATGAGAGGCATAAAAGGACATGAGCTTGGTAGCAAAGAAGACATTGTTCGAGTTGCCAGTGGTGATAATGAGGGAATGAAATTGAAGAAGAGATTGAAGCGTTAAATTTTGTTCTGAAAGAAAAAAGTGAAGACAAGTGTTAGGGTTGTAAGGATTTGGAAGTGAGCTGAACGGGAAAGAGCAAGAAAAGCGTATGTGAAATTGGCTCAGCCGGAGTCTAAGCATTGTAACTCCTCATGCGCGCCAACTCCAAACAACCGGGGTTTCTCTAATATTTGATGGATTTGTTTCAGTGTCTTGTCTGTGATAAAGTGACAGACATGCAAAAAATAAAAACATTGTGCGGTATATCCACGTCCGAATCGGATCAACCAAACACAAACTACGCCCCAATTTGCCGCTTTTTTTCGTTGCTATTCGACTATTGTTATTATTAAAAAAAAAAAATCAAACAACTCTTCCATTCTTTCATTCGAAGAGTCTTAATTTGTGTTTTTCAAGTGAGAAGAAGGACATAGATGGAGATTGGAAGAATACCCGTAACAAGAAGAGAGAGTAGAAAATCAGTCCAAAACCGCCGGGAGGGAGGCTGCGGCTGTACGAACGGAGGAAAGACGGCGCCGGCGGCAGCACTGACCAAGAGAGAGGCGGCGGTGACACTGAGCTGCTGGAACGGAGGAGGAGGCGGCGTGAAGTAGAAGAAGAAGGCGTTTCTTTTATTTATTTTTATTTTTTTTAAGAGAAAAGTGGGCTGACTTCTTCTTCAAAAAAAAAAAATTATTTTTAATATCGTTTCAAAAAAAAAATTACTTCTTAATACGAATTTTGTTTTTTACAAGATGTGGATGGGAGGATTCAAACTATTAGTATAAGTTTGATGTCAGTTGTACTATGTTCATGTTGATCTTAATAAGGTGTTTTAATTTCATTAGGTTTTAAATTTTAATTTTGCTGTCCCTCATTTTTTATTCTTTTTTAGTTCATAAAAGAAAAAATAAAACAAAACAGGACAATAAGAGATATAGTGATCCCTAAGAACATAACCATTCACCACGATTGGATTATCTTGAAGTCATATTTCAATCATCAATCATGTTAGGTCAAAACTTTGTATTTTGTTCATAAAATGATTCCTTTACTGCCACCGGCCTCCAAAGGAGAAGAGAGTCCATTTCCATCCAAAACTGAATATAAATTTTATATTTTCATTTTGTATTTTAATTTTAGATCAATATACTAAATGAACTTAAGGCAAGCAAAAGATGGATGGCCCCATCGTCTATGTTGAGTAACGGGGGATTTACATACTCGTGTTGTAAAGGCTAAATGTGTAGAACTATCAAAGTCTTTAGGTATGTAAAACATTATTAAAAAAAAAATAAAAGGTATGTAAAACAGGCAAAGTCACTCTACATAATCAATCTTGTCAATTTTTTTCTTCCATAGTAATTTGTCATGAACACAACTAGAATCCCCAAGAAAGTTGACAAGATATCGCTCATTCTTGACTCTTGAGTGAAGCACTAATGGATAACAAATTCAAAATGAACTATTGAAGAATGCAAGACCAATTTGTCAGATAACTTGACATCCCCAACATGATCAAATAGCAAAACGAGTTTGAGTGGGTAATGTGACAAAAGTATTATGTGGTGATCACATGTAAATAAAAAGTGCTTGTCATGACACATGTAAATAGATGCCCTTTTCATGTAAAGGGGAAGATATAAAGAAACAGGTACTTGTTATATGATTTGTTATATGGACAAATTTAACTTTCTTAGAATTCAGGATAGTGAGATGAGTCTGAAGCAAACTCGTCAATTGTTAATATTGGCCAATGTTAAGACTAGCAAAGAATGTTGGTTGGTTGCCTTTGGAACCTCATGCAATGTCGCCTTCAACATTCTTTTCATTATTATGGTTGGTGGCAAATCTATTCGAGTGATTAGGACGTTTGTAGCTAGGGGATAACCCACATGGCCCTTGATTCCATGGTGAGAGTAATTAGGTCTTTGTCCATTCTTTTTGTGCAAAGAATCTTTTGTTCCTTCATTCGAATTATTAGACTGTCTCCAAAAGAGTTATTGATTTAATGGAAATAGGAAGTCCACTGACAAAGCGTTGAAGTTCTTATTGAATTAAAATAGAAACTACCTCATTCATTGGCAACAAATGATTAATCAAAAGAATTTGTGCTCAAAATGTCACACATAATTCATTCAATCCCATGAGAAACATCATGACATATTCAAAAGGAAGATAATTAATCACTGGCTGCAATCTGTCGTACTAACACTCTCTGATTGGCTTAAATTCTATAAACTCCTACTAGATCGTCCTAATTTTAGTATAATAGTCTTCAATTGACATTGATCCTTGAATTGTAGTAATCAATTGTTTATGAAGTTGGAAAATCTGTGGTCCACTCGTTTGACAATACCACTGGTATCCTTCAATTCACCTAAGATCTTTGGGACAACCATTATAAACAAGAGTGACCGCAATGTGCTTTGTGCTTTGAAATGGAATTAATAATCCAGGTACCAAAATTGTTGTTACATTGCCAGACTTCGCTTTTTGGTGGTTCCATTGACCAACAATTTTGTCATGGGAGCAGTAGTTGAAGTAGTCAAATGGTGTTGGAGATAGGGATTTATTAGTGCTTCGATTGTAGTAGAACAAGAGAAGAAGTTGCAAAAGTTTCAGCCGTGGTACGAGAAATAGAGGTTGCAAAAAATTACGTCACGATCTTCGTAAATGAGAGCATCATTATTCCCCTTGAATACCCTCAATTGAACACGCAAAGAAACCAAGCATCGTGCGATTATTTTTTTCTCTGATACCATATCACACATAACACGAGTCAACTAGAGGATAATATTTTAGAATTCTATTAAGCTAAGCTCATCAATATTACAGAGATCTCCTTATGTATAAATAGGAGAAGGGTAAAACTAATTACAACTGGAACAACTAATTACAAGTTTCAACTAACTGAAAAGTAATTGATTTGTTACATTTACAACAAACAATATACTTGATAAACGCCCAAATGAAATTGGGTGTGAAGCAGAGAAATTGAAAGCTCCGGGGAAGATCCATTTCAATTTCGGTAAACTTTTACTCCGATTTGAGGCCATTTAGGTGGGTTTTCTTTTCTTTGCCTTGGATGAAGGGAGAGCATCAACAAGGAAAAACTGGATGAGCTTGTTCATTTCCTTAGGCTTCTCTACGTTTAAAGCATGCCCTGCTTTCTTTATAACCACTAGTTCCGCACCATCTCCTATGTGGCTGTAAATCAATTGCAAAATTGAAGAGATTATCCAAAAGGCACAAAGTAGAAAGGAAAACCAACTAAATTTCTAGTTCTTGACTTGAAAGACATTGGGATGGAGAGACGATGACAACAACTATTAGATCGAAAAAGACATTTTTGTAAAATTATTCTTGACGAGCCCAAATGAAAATAAGATATAACTAGACAATGGTATGGAACTGGATTAAGTTCACCGGATGCACCTTTTTAGTCTGTGTGCCAATTCCATGGGGAATACCAAGTCTTTCTCTCCCCACACTATAAGTGTAGGCTGCGTCAATGGTTGATCATCCAATCAGAAGAATCTAGTAGAAGTTTAAAAGGAAATCCAAACTCTGAAATCTTGTATAATCATACAAACCTGAGTAATCTTGGGAAGATTTGACATTTTTCTTTCCTTGTGTAATGCTTCAATCAATTCCTTCTTTTGTTCACGGTACTCAGTACACAATTCCTACAGTATAACCAAATGACATTTGAGGTAAGCTAATCGCATGAGTCGACATGGTTCTAGACATCCTTAAAAGAAAAGGGTGACTCATTTTTGCTCATTGTTGTGTTTCATAAGGTATATTCCAAAAAATTCAAACTCATTTCAGATCAATGCACAACTCACAAAGAGACAACCAAGAAAGACGTGTGTTTCGTAGGAACTCGTTCACAATACGGTAAGACACAGCAATATGTAGAAATAAAACAGAAACAAATGTAAATGCAGAAGAAGTTATGATTTATGAATACTCTCAGACAGAGCAATGAGGTTATGTTTTTTTTAGAGAGGAAACGAATAATTTCATTCACAAAAGCCATAGCCAAAACAACAGCCTACGAACAGAGGGATAAGGCATCCCACCTCCAAGAGAAGCTACAAAAAAGCCTCTCATTGAAGGTAGCAATGAGGTTATGTCAAACCTACATCCTTGTAATACTTTCTGCATCTCAGTCAGAGGAGGTTCATATTCTTTTATCACCTAATCCTATCTTTTATTATTTGCCTAGGTAACGATTAGATATAAAGAAAAGGTCTTCATGTCTATGGTGATAGCTTCCTCGAATTAAAGGAAGCAAGGGCTGCACACAACGCAAATTGTCAAATGATCCTACTTTTGAATTGTTGATTCGATGACATACACAATATATCTCAATAGGAAAACTAAAAGACCCCTCATCACATAAACTAACAGCATATGGGACAAACACCAACCTTCATTGGTGGGTGAAACCAAAGAGAAACAAAGGTCAAGGCAGAACATGAAAATAAAACTACAGGACAACAGGGAAATCCGAAGATTTTCAGTGGGATCAAGCAAATTAAATGTTGACTAATATTCCTCTATCGTTCTATATGATTTCCTGCATACACAGTATATATTTGACTTCAACATCAATAACAATAATTGAAATCGTAATAAGCTTTTGGGAATTTTGCTTAATTACTCATTACTTCAATTCCAATCACCAATCCAATCTGTATGTTCTACCAAAATGTTGATCATTACCAAAGTAACAACAGATTTTCATGGGAAGTCCTATTGCAGTTAGTAAACCGCAGAGGAGGATAATTTCTCAAAGCTGAACGAACTATAGCACTCAATTTCATCAATTTATATATATGTGTGTGTGTGTGTGTGTGTGTGTGTGTGTGTGTGTGTAACAAACTGAAATGAATAATTACTTACATCGATAAGATCGTTGACCAAGCAAGAGGGCCCAAGCCTAATAGGCTTGAAAAACGCAATACGTAACATTTCCTTCAACTTCTCCGGCGTTTGAGGAAGCAAGATACTCACAGCCTCCTCAACAGACTTCACCTGGAACATCCCATCTTCCATATCTTTATCTTCCAAGCAAACCCCAGTACAACAAAGCACCAATTTCTCCATTCTATCAGGAAACTGTGCCCCCATGCTATATGCCACAAACCCACCATAGCTTATTCCCACCGCGTTTGTACTCCGTACTCCATGCGCATCCAAAACACCCATCACGCACCGAGCTTGAAATGCCTCGGATCGATCAGAAAGGGCTGTGTACGATTCCCCAAAGAAGACCAAGTCCGGGACATAGATGTTGAAGTGGCTGATGAGTGGGCGGACGAATTTGTTCCACTGCCACATTGCATTTCCACCCATGCCATGGATGAGAACCAAATTGGGCTTAGATTCTTTGTGGGTTTTGGGAATCCAGCAGTGCATGACAGTGCCGTTGCCGAGATCGGTAGTGGCCGATTTAAGACCCACTCTGGAGAAACAGGAACGGTACCACGCCTCCATGATAGATCCGTAGCTGAAACAACGGGCCATTGGGATCTTGTTTTTCTCTTTTGAGCGGCTTTAGGATCAATATAACCCAATTGAGGAACAGGAACAAGTTGAAATCCTGAAAATCTTCTGGGAAATGAAGGTAAATGGTGTTAGATATAAACTGAGAACCCGAGAAAGGTACTCTGTGTTAACAAAAGACGTAAACTGATATGGAAATTTGGGTTGACACTCAGAGATGAGTATTGAGTGGGAATCGGCAGCAACTTTAGTGCTTTTTTTTTTTTTTTTTTTTTTTTTTTTTTGAAAAAACTTTAGTGCTTATATCATGACAAAAGGCACACCGATAATATTTTAAAATTTTTATTAAAACATCAACTAGACTCGTTAAAAACCTACAACAATTTTTTTAATTTGGTATTTCAAAAAAAAGAAAAACATTTTTTAATTTGGTTAAAAACCTATAAATAAGTTAAAATATTAGGTCAAATGAGCCGCCCGAATTTTTTGTCTTTGACCCCTGATTTTTATTTATTTTTTTAAAAAATAAACACTTAGAGGTATAAAAAAAAACACTATAACCCGATCTAACTATAATACTCATCCATCTTCATATGTTTGTTCAAATAATTTATTTTTATATACCAATGATGTCGAATAAATATGCATCTTGCCAACAAGATATAACTCTACTGGTACAAAGTTGTACCGATGATCACAAAGTCTTTGGTTTGAATCATCACACCCCACATATTCTCAAAAATATATATATATATATACATGCATCTTATTTTGATTTTATTTCATATTAACTAATGTCAATAGTTCAAAATTTTAGTGGATAGTCATCAATGTTACTAGGAGATATTTTATCGTTTTAATAAATATGCATCCGTCAATTCTATGGCTGAGAAATGTTTGTGACCCATTTTATATATATATATATATATATATATTTTGCATAAGAATGAGTTAGAAAAATCTAAACTAATTTGTTATTTCCAAAAGTAATTGTTTAGTCTGCCCTTAAAGTTTATATAGCCTAAAAGAGTATCAAACCTACCGAATATGATAACTAATGCCCCATTTGATAATCATTTGGTTTTTTGTTTTTGGTTTTTGAAAATTATGTTTGTTTTCTCCAAAATTCCCTACCATGGCTTTATCCTAGTTAAGGTTGCATTTGAATTCCTAACCAAATTTTAAAAACAAAAACAAGTTTTTGAAAACTATTTTTTTTTTTTCTAAAATTGAACTTGGTTTTTGAAAACAAGGTAGAGGATTGATACTAAAACCAATAAACTTATAAGTGAAAAATATGTGTGTATAAACTTAATTTAAAAAAACCAAATGGTTATCAAACGGGGCCTAAAAATTCTACTTCCCGTTTGATTGTTTTAGACTAATGCAAACCAACATGTGATAGTGTCATCCATTCAGTATTCATAATAAAAAAGAAACCAAACTGTTAAAATTGAAGAGAATCCAGTTTCCAGGTCAAATGTTTGATTCTGACTAATTATTTCCAAATATTTGCAATAAAATAAGCAACCACTGGTCTGATCATATAAATATTAGTCCTTTCTGTTCATTTTCTATTGTTTTTTACACATCAAAAATAAATTGTTTAATTATAGTGTTTTTAAACGGAAAAACACCATAAAAAGAAAAAGAAAAAGAAAGAAAGAAAAAAAATAATAATAATAACAGAAGTGTACAAACTTGAAAATTGACTGACTTCAACGAAGTTCTAGATTGAAGAATTGAAATTCTGCACAGCAAGATTTCTTCTGCATTTTAGTTGTTCAACTTCATGAATTATGTTTTCCTGTTTATCAGTCTAAAGTAGATATTCATCACAGTGATCACTTTGCAATATGGAATAACATCTAAAATAAGCCAAAGTTTTTTTAAAAGAAAAAATGCCCCTGTTCTAACACCAAAACAGTAAATATTATACTAACAGGAATCGAGAGAAGTTAAATTCAGGCTAATAACTTCGGAGCTTTTACCAAAATGAATGATTATGATTGTTGCTGCTAATTTATTTTGTGAGAGATACAATGCAATCAAGAAGGAAATTAAATTTACAAACAGCTGACCTTTTCTTAGCCGTCTAACTTTCAGACTTCTTCAGTCCACATTGGGAATCCGCATCACATCCCTTGGCATTTTTGATAGCTGTGTGCAATGAACACAGTAAGAACACCTTGATCGTCTATTGCCATGTCGCAGTTTGCTAAATAATGAAATACATACCCAAATAGATTCCTGCCAACGTTTGAAACAAGTTCCAAAAGATGACGCCGTCTACATGGAAAAGGAATCTAATTTTTTGTTAGTTCCTTGTTACATTCTTCCATCTGATGCAAAGAATTGGAAGTAGATATCAGAACATGTGTAAAGCTTCAGAAGGAAAAAAATGTTCAGTACTTTCTTTTAACTTAAGGGCTTCATAAGAGAAGGTAAACCACAGAAAGTAATGTAATATGATCCAAACAAATAAAAGTACCTGAAAGCCAGCTAACTTTCAATATATGAGCCTATAAGGAAACATTATCAAAGGCGAAACGTTCAGGACGAGTGAGGATCAGACTTTTTTCCATTTTGACTGTCAAATTTGGCCCTTTAGATAATCCTCGAGATTCCTATGAAGTTGTATAGTCCGAGGTATGAGATATTTTCAAATTTCAAGCAATTACTTCATTCACAGGGAACCCCAGCCAGCTCTCTTCTCCACCCCTCTTTCCTTCATCATGTCACGCACTTTTTCTACTTCCTCCCACCTTCCTAAGCAACCATACAAGTCTTACAGTATTATATAGTACCCATCATTTTCTGGATCAGACTCAATTGCATGCCTAGCAATCCGTACCCCCGTCTCAAATTCATTCTGAAGTTTACAAGCACTTAACAAGGAGCCCCACACAGTGCCATCAGGAGCGATGGGCATTGATGAAACCAGAGTCTCCGCCTCTTGAAGACTACCTGACCTGCCAAGAAGATCTACCATAGAAGCATAGTGCTTCAGACTGGGTTCGACACCATATTTCTGCATTCTATCAAAGAGACGCCTTCCTTCTACCACATGCCCTGTATGATTACAAGCAGAGAGAAGAGAAAGAAAGGTAAGTGCATTCGGTTTAACATTTGACTCCTCCATTAGTTGGAAGATCTCAATCGCAGATTCCAAATTCCCATGCATCCCATAACTTGATATCATGACATTCCACAAAATCACATCTCTCTCTTTCATTGAGTTGAACGATTTTCTTGATGTCTCGAGCTCCCCACATTTTGCATACATATCAATCAATGCAGTCCTAACAGTGATATCAGCAGTGAACGGACCGACCAATATTGATAGCTCCAACTTGTGAACATGAAGAAATGACAGAAACTAAACTGATCAAATCAGGTTCTATGCCTAAGAGTTGCATCTCCCTGAAAAAGTCTATACACTTTTCTTTCTGCCCCGTATTGCTATATCCTAACATCATAGTGTTCCAATCTTCTTTGCTGCTCTTATGTAAACTATGAAAGATCTTCTCTGCAGTGCTTAAGAGTCCCAACTTACAGTACATGGAGAGTATTGCATTCTGAGTTACTCCACTCCCTGCACAACATTGTCTCAGAATCCAACCATGAAAGGCTTTTCCTTCAGAGATTCTATCAGAATTACCAAAACCCAAAAGCATGCAACTGATCGCAATTTCATCTGGGATTATTTCACCGGCCAGCATTTCCCAAAATAAATGTAGACATTCGGTCATTAACCCAAATTTAGCGTGAACAGAAATAATTGATGTCCAAGAGATAAGGTCTTTTTGGTTTAATTTACAAAAGCAACAGTAAGCTTCTTCGGTGACCCACACCTTGAGTACATAGAGAAAATGGAAGATCTAACGACTTCAAAACACAGAATTCCACTTTTTAAAGCCAAACCATGTAAGCACCTGCCCTCTACTAAAGCATCCAGATCGACACAAGCTTGAAACCCGCTTCCTTATGTTCTATAATTTGGGGTCCCTCCATTCCTATGCATCTGATACAGACATTTCAAACCCTTCTCACTCTCATTATTCTGGACGTGCCCAACTACAAGGGCAGTCCAAGCAACCACATCTTTAACAGTAATTTCATCGAACAGAAGAGATGCACTTTCTGGGTGACCACATTTAGAATACATGTAAACCAAAGAAGAACCAACAGCAGAATTACCAGCAAAAAGCCCAAGTTTCAAAGCCAACCCGTAAATGTTCATGTCATGGTTGAGCATCATTAGTTCCGCGCAAGTGGAAACCACCAAGGGAACTGTAAATTGGTTCGGCAAACTACCCGAGGCTCGCATCTGGAGATAGAAATCAAATGCCTGCAGGTAATCACCATTGGAGAAGTGGGATTGGATAATGGAATTCCAAATAAATCCGTCCTTGGAATGAATCAAACGAAACAGTTGCATGGACAATGCGGGTTGCCTATGAGAGGCATAAAATGACATGAGCTTGGTAGCAAAGAAGACATTGTTCGAGTTACCAGTGGTGATAATGAGGGAATGAAATTGAAGAAGAGATTGAAGCGCTAAATTTGGTCTAGAAAGAAAAAAGTGAAGACAGCCGTTAGGGTAATAAGGATCTGCAAATAAGCCGAATGGAAAAGAGGAAGGAAGGTAACCAATATTTGATCGTTTTGTAGTAAGCGATTTGTTTCGTCCCGCCCGCCTATGATAAGGTAGCATTGATTCAAGTAGAAAATAGTTCCTAATACAAACAATTCGAAAGTACAATAAAAATATACATGTTCCCGATAACAAGAAAATATAATAGAAAAAAGAAAAAAAACAATGTTTATTCCTTTCAGAATGAAGATAATATGATTTTTTTTAGAATATTTTTAAGTTTCGTACTAGGGTTTGGGTAGGGGCCGCGCGAACGCAGGCCCCCACTGCCACAAATTATGACGTAGGCTCTGCCACGTTGGACAGACCTTAGGCGGGCACCCCTCCTAAGTGCAATGGAGGTCACCAACCTAGGCTATGGGCCTTCTTGATCACCCAAAAGCCCCGTCCAGGTAAGTATGTTTTAACGAAGCCCGTTGATTTCATTTTATACCTGATCTGCGCTTCATTTCTTCTTGACTTCATCGATGTGGGACAAACGGTTAACTGCATCATAGAATCAATCCGTTCCCTTCTTTTTCTGAGTAAACTCTCCATTTCTTTTCTCTTTTCTTAAATTTTTTTTTTTTTTTTTTTTTTTACAACATGTGGGGTGGGGAGACTCGAACCACAGTACAAGAGTTATGCCAGTTGAGCTATGCTCATGTTGGCTCTTTTCTTAAATTCATTGAACAGTCATAGATTATATTTTTAAGATGGATTTGCAATATATTTTAAAATTCGTCCCACATTATATAAATCAATTTCTACATATTGTATATTCTTATTCTATTGATATGCAGTTTTTTTTTAAATATAAAAAGAAATTATTATGCCAATTGTTCGACTCAAGTGTACTGTTATTCGGGGGGAAAAAACTCAAGTGTACTGAACATTTTGTAACTTTGATATTTCTCATAAAATGGTTTTGATGGATTTTAGTAAAGAAACTACTTTGGATAGAAAATGAAGGCATGAGAGCGAAATTATCTTAAAACTTTACATCATACTTAACCAATACTCAAATTTAATCTCAAAGACAACTATAAAGCCAATCATCAAAACAACATTTGAAATAAGAAACTTGGCTCTTCAATATTTGAAGAGGCACTCTCTGTACTTTTTGAGAGGTGTATTCTTATTTGGTTTGTTATTTTGTAATACATTTAGGGGGAAACCAAAATTGTACCTCTAATAAAATCATACACTTTCAATTTCATCATATTGGACCTAGAATTGGATAGGTATTGCAATAGTTATTTAAATAAGTGTTATCAACCTAAACATAACTAATTAACTGGTTAAGATTGTATATTCTCGATCAAAAGGTTAGAAGTAGTAGTTTAACATGAGGCAAAAAAGTATAGTGCTTGTATGAGTTTAGAGCTTAATTTGATAAAATTGGAAGCTTTGAGTTGAAAAGGACATAGCTTGACAAATGACAAGTTTAAGGTGAGACTTAATTTTCTTTTCCTCTTATATTTAATAGGCTAAATACACATTTTAATCCCTAACGTTTGGGTTTTTATTTTTAATTTGGTTTCTATTGTATAAAATGTTTCTATGTCATCCTTTATGTTTTAACATTTTTTTATTTTACTTTTACCGCTGAAAAATGTTAAAATTGGCTTGTGTGATAAATGTAACTGGCATGATATTTAGTGACTTAGAAATTTGGATGAGGTATTAGGCTTTGGAAACAGAGAAAGAGGAAAAGGGAGCCTAAAATGAAAAATAGAAAGAGGAGAAAAAAATAATAAATTTTTTTGCCAACTTAAAAATTTGGAGGCATTAAAAATTTCCTCGCTTAGGTTACCTAATATAATTTCTTATCAATATTCTTGCCAACTCACTGAGTATTTTATATATATCTATCATAAACAATATTTATCAAAGCCAATTTGAAATTCCTTTAACTCTAATGTGATATATATAATTGAAAAATCTTAAACAATAAAAAATTAAATTAACACTTTTTAAATAATAGGGACTAATTTTTTTTTTAAAAAAAAAAAACATTAGTCGTTTCCTTATGTTTTAATGTTTTTTAATTATGTTTTCATGAGAAATTTCAGAATTGGATTGTGATAAATGTACATGACGTGATATTTAGTAATTAGAAATTTGGAGAAATCAGATTTTCTAAAAAAGTATAAAGTTGAAAATTTTGCCAACTTCAAATTTTGGAGGAATATATAGAAAATTAAATTTCCTCATTATTTAGTTTTATGAAATTTCTTGTTGAAAATTTCAACAACTCACTAAAGTATCATGTGATGTATATTCATCACCAGCCAATTTTAAAATTTATCAATTGTGTGAGGGTATATAATTAAAAATTGTTAAATTATGAAGCTTAAATTGAAACACATAGTTAAAATACTTTTTAAACAATAACAACAAAATTGAAAAAATATTCAAACACATCAAATAGATTATTGTACTAATATTTTTTGGGTCGGTTGCAAGGATAGCAATATGGGCCAAAGTAATTGCAAATCTAGCGGCCCACAAAAAAAATTGCAAAAATGGCAAAATCTGATGGTCTGTGTGTTGCATTTACTAAAATACCAAACTTTCTATCACGGATAGATTCTATCAGTGATGGAAAGATTTTCTATCACTAATAGACATCTATCAGTGATAGAAGATTTTCTATCATTGATAGAAATCTTCTATCACCATTGAAAATTATAAGTGATAGAAGATTTCTATCACGGTTAGATATTTTTCTATTAATGATAGAAAATGTTTCTACTACTGATAGATTATATCAGCGATAGATATTTTTCTATCAATGATAGAAAGATTTTCTATCACTTCTATCCGTGTTCGGTGTTCTATCAGGGTTTGGTTGTTGTTATTTGGTTTTCTATCAGTGTTTGGTTTTTGCTTTTCAGTGTTTGATTTCTATAACTATTCGTTTTTGCTTTATTTTTCAATGCTCGATTTCACCATGTATCACCATCACTGATAGAAACAAAAGATCTTCTATCACTAAAAGAAATCTATCAGTGACAAAGGATTTCTGATAGAAAACTATCAGTGATAGAGAAATCTTCTATCATTGATAGATTCTATCAGTGATAGAAAGATTTTCTATCACTCACGGAAAGTTTTTCTATCAGTCATAGAAACATTTTATACCAGCCAGTGACAGAGATAGAAAGTTTTTCTATCACTCATAGAAAGATTTTGTGATAGAAATTTTTTCTATCACTCATAGAAAAACTTTCTATCTTAGAAAAAATTTCTATCAGTGATAGAAGATTCTATCACTGATAGAAAGTTTTTCTATCACTGATAGATTCTATCAGGGATTGAAAGATTTTCTATCAAAAGTTTTTCTATCACTGATAGAAAAAGTTTCTATCCGTGATAGAAAGCTTATTCTATCAGTGATAGAAAATTTTTCTATTGAAAGTTTTTCTATTCGTGATAGAAACTTTATTCTATCAGGGATAGAAAGATTTTCTATCAGTGATAGAAGAATTCTATCACTGATAGAAATCTTTATCACTGATAGAAACTTTTTTCTATCAGTGATAGAAACTTTCTAGCACTGATAGAAAATTTTTCTACCACTGATAGAATCTATGAGTGATAGAAGATTTCTATCAATATATGTATTAAAAAAAAAAACTGACGAGGATGAAGAAGATGTGCGCGCCAATCAGGGACAGGGGCAATTCAGGAATATAAAAAATTCATTTAAAAATTTTGCCATATTTGCAAATATTTTTAAAACTTGCTATATTTGCCATTATTTACCATAATTTTGCCACCCATTACAATTATCCATATTTTTATCTCCAAATAAATACATTTAATTAATTAGAAAGTAAAGAGGAACTCCACTGTCATATATGAAGATTTTTGGCGTTATACTTAGTATACAAATTTTCTATGTTACTCTCATCTATTGTCGGATGTTAACAACATTTCAATAAACATATGGATTTACGAGATCAAATAATATATCATAAATTGATGCATGGGAAATGCCTGCATCTTGCTGCAAGGTTGGTTTTGAGTTGCGTGGGTCATATACTCATAGCTCATTAGGCAGTTTATCTTATCAAAGGGTTGAGACACAAGGGTTCGGATACTATCCAAGTGCAACTTCAAGGGTGACGGGAAATCTAATCCCTGTCTAGGTTCTGTAGGAATCGATCGGGAAGGTCAATAATTTTGCACCGTTTGATGTAAGAGAGAGAAATAATAAAGTACCTCGATTTTGTATATAACGATTATTAGGATCAGACAAATTTAAAGATTAACATTCCACGGTTTTAAAAAGAGGGATTCATTGCATCGAAAACACCTAATAATTTTCAATCGAGAAGGCAGATTCAATCGCAAGCTTTCCCGATTCAGTATCTATCTCCTCTCTTGAATCTTTCCTGATTCAGTCTCTCTCTCCTCTCTTGCTTTCTGTATCCTCTCTGGTTATTAAAATCTTATAACAGTGTTTAGTAGGAATTAACGTGAGGAGTTCCCTCCATTCATGCGCTACACAAAACTTTTTTGCCCGTGAGCCAATTAAATACGGAGAGATATTGTCAAAATTAATTTCCAAAGATAACAAATTGATCCGAAATTAAAGGGAAGCTAGTAAAATTATATTGATTTATATATTCAAATTACGTACACACCACCTTCAAAGGGGGTTCCTCGTTGCATACAGAGATTTCCTTTTCCTTCTCCAGCACACAATATATGAACTAATCATGACAACAAAACTAATTAAAATGTAAACAAAAAAATTAATATTGATTTATGCACACATCGTAATCCAGCAGTGAAGTGAATTAGCCTCTCCATCTTCACCATCTGCTCGTAATCTCTAAAATAATTCCCCTAACTTCAGTATAATTCGGTACCCTTATCTCCTCAGATGACTCGGAACCGGCACCGGTGATATCTTTAAAACTGTCATCATCCTCGCCGTGGCCGCCGGCTTTGCGACGGTGGCTCAGGACGACTTGGTTGGTGTAAAGGAAGCCAAAATTATGGACCCAGGTCGGTTGTTCATCAGGTTCATCGGCGAGTAGATAGGGCGGAGGGTATTGGTCCGAGTCTTGGCTTTCCCATTCGTCAACATCTATGCCCCACTGGCCGGAGTCCATCCCAGCCATCGCCAGAGCTTCCAATGAGACTGACATCTAATTAGAAAGATATAAAAAAAAATGCTGTTTTGGTGTGTGAGTTTGGTGATTCTCGAAGGCAGCCGGAATGGGCATTTTTATATTTAGTTTTGGGGAGTTGAGCTTCACGGTTTTCACAAAAATCACAAGTTGTAAAAGATCTGTGAATCTATATGTTTAACCATATGACATCATGTGACGATTGATGCGAGGGATGGCGCTCTATCTTGTTCGCTTTTTTAGGTTTTGAATTGAATTGTTCAATGGAAGATACACTAATTAGAAACTATATGTTGCTGGGGCGTTGCTTGCTTGTGATTCTCGTGAAGCTCGTTCAACCTCACACTCATTTAGTTGCTAACGTCGACCAAATTAAATGTCCTTTTGTAGTTTAAGATATTTCTTTTCAAGAACCTACCTTTTACAAATATCTTTCTTTTTTTTTCTTAATATATGAATATATACTTCTGTTTTTTTTTTCCTTCTTCTTGAACGATGTGTGGATTTGTTCTTAGTTTTTGCCTTCAAGTCGATTTGATTTTTTACTTTTCTATTTTAAAAATTTTGATGTTTGAATGACAAGTTGAATCATTAAATAATTTTTTTTAACTCTAATGCTTAACAGAGTTATTAAACTTTTAATTTGGTGCCTAACTAAAGGAAATTTAGACAACTAATTAGGAAAGGGGAAATAGTGTCATTGGCTTGTTCAGCCAAACAAGCTAAAACATTTCAAACTCTTTTTTTTTTTTTTTTTTTTTCTAACTTTAATTAGATCACATCCATGAAGGCGATCATTTGAAAAATGTTAATGATAGATTAAATGTCTTAGATTAGAGTGATTGCTTCCGTTCCAAACAATCAAATGGTTGATCATTATATCAATCATTTGGATCACCTTATAGACAATCCAAACTCCACTAAAAGGTTTTTTATGTTTCTAATTATAAACACAGTTATTCTAGTTCGTTTTCTAATTGGCTTACACACATCATTAGCGTCTAATGTGTACTGAAAACATCATCTTTGAGGAGGTCGTTGAGAAAAATTGAAATCACAAAGTCTTATAGGCTAATTGAAAGCCTTGAAGTTGGACGAAGTTCGATCCTAATACAACGTGACTCTCTCAAAGGGAAGACATGATCCCAAATGTTCTTTGTATGAATAAATGTCATCTATATATCATTTTCCATAAAGTTTAATTGGCAATGCACATTTAATTCAAAATTTTTAACAGAAAGGACATTCTTCAAATATATCTAGAGTGGTCTGTGACACTATTAAAATTCTTCTTATTTAAGATATAAAGTAATAATAATTTCTATGGATATATCCTTCAGGGTTTTTTTGAAATGATTTTCCAAGTATTTAAAAAATAAACCATTCTAAACAGGTCCTAATTGGAAGACAACATTCATTATTTCAACATCTAACCCTTTATTTACTAAATTTACGATTGGAGATAAGCAATTGTTGAACGTTGATTCAGTTTCTTTGCTACAATTTCTACGTATAAAACCACCCTTTACTAATCTCATAATTGTTTGCTACAACTCAGTTGCACTTAGATAAAGCATGTATAGCTTGAAGTCACTTTTGACACCATAGATGTCTCTTTTATCATGGTGCCAATGTCATATCTATGTGTCCAACCGTCAACTTGGAGATAGTTCAATTGATTAAGATATATATACTCTTAACCAAGAGGGGAAAAACACTAAAAAAAAAAAAAAAATACCGCTACTAGTATTTGGAATTTTGAGAATATGTTCCAAAATCCTTCTTATATATATATCACTGTCGTTTTGAGTTTTGATACATTCCACTAGTACCCAGTTTGATCAATAAACTGATCAACTACAAAATATGTTTGTTGAAAACTCCATTTTGTGTGTGGTTGAAAATAGGGTCGTAAAGAAGTGGTTTTCTAACCGTCCTAAGCAAATCGAGCAGATCTTTCATCGGCCACTCTCATCCTCGGTCCCATTTTTAGAAGGTCACGGCCACACACACACAGCGCCTTTCAAGAAATATGAGGAATTCGAACACTTCACCTTAGTTGTAATTGCACAACATCTTTTTTTAAGGATCTTGGAAACCAAAAGACTTAGCTTTCTTTAACATTCTCCACACTCATTTTGCTAAAACGCGCTTGCTTGAATCCAATGAGATCTCCCAATTCTTTAGATGTACACATCTACCCTCATTTGTTGTCCACAAGTATCGTCTAATAATCCTAGAGTTATTAGATATACTTTTAAATTTGTGGACTTTTTTTTTTTTTTTTGAAAAATAGAAACACATATTATTACGCCACTTGGACTAAATTCAAATGGTCTAACTCGACCCAACAACAAATCTATCTTGGGATCCTTTCAACCCAAGTCTCACATGTCTTAGATAACAAAGCAAATCTAGCTACTTCATGTGCAACTCTATTACACTGCTTTGGGATAAAATGAAAGATGATTTCTCTAAATCCAGCTAACAAGTTCCAAATAGACTCCACCAAAGCTTCCACCCCCTTCCAAACTCTTGTTTTCTTAATTAAAAAATTGGTGGCCATATGACAATCTTATTCCACTAATAATTTTGTGCATCCCAAGGCCTTAGACATCTCAATACCTTCGTAAATTGTATTCAATTCAGCTAAAAGTGCTACCAACTGAAGTTTCATGAATATCGAAGAAGAAAACATGATTTCTCCGTTTGAGTTTCTACAAATCAACCCAAGTCCTGTCGATGGAGAAGAAGGGTCGCATGTCGCGTCCGTGTTTAGCATCCAGACTCCCATCGGAGGAAAAAGCCAACATGCAGCACCTCTAGATGAAGAAGGATCCACTCTCTGATCAGCTAGAACCAACCAATATTCCTTTCGATTTGCTTTCCGAAAGGAATCAAGGTATCTCAAAATACATTGACTCTTTAGATTAATTGGAGGAATTTCTTCCCCGTGAACGAATTTGTTTCTATCTCCCCAGATTGCCCAACATGTGACTGCTACAAGGCCAAGATCCTCCATGGATGATTTCGAATCAATCTTGAACCATCTGTCCATAAAGCTGCCATTGAACTCCTCCTCCAAAAAAACACGATTGTGAGTAATTTTCCAAATCTCTTTAGCACGGTTACAACCAAATATGATATGAATGGTTATTAGACACAAATTTACAAGGTCGTGGTCTTATTAAACACAACATCAATTTTTTTTTTTTTTTTGCTAATAAATTCGTATTTTAAAAAAAAAAATCGAGTAGACACTTTTAAAGTAAAATTTAAATATTTTTTGAAAACTATTTTTGGATTCTGGGATCCAAATAGTGGAAATTATGAAAACAATTTTTTTTTTGTTTTCAATGTATCCAGATTTTGAATTTGAAAATTTTAAATGCAGAATTAAATTTTTTAAAAAAAGGTAAAAACCTTAATAAATATAATATTTCATGTTATAAACTCAATTCATTTTTATGAAATTAAAATTTGTATACTATAATATATTATAAGTCATTTTTAATGGTTGCCAAACACTAGAAATATTTTCAAAATGACTTTTTTCCAAAATTAAACACTTAAAAAGTTAAACCAAACACAGGAAAAACATCCATACTCAATCAATGGAATAATGCTTAAATCTAACCATTATATATATATATATATATATATATATATATATATATATATATATATATATATATATATTAGTTCTTAGTTGGATTGAAAGAAATTAGAACTTTGGTCAAATAACTCCCTCAATCATGTACACAAAGGTTTAGGAAACAATTCCTTAAATTTGGCACCTAAATCATTTGGGTAGACTTTCCCCCCGTTAATATGGCCACAGGATTTATAGGAAAATTGAAATCCTCACCGAGTGAACTATCTAAAAAGGAGATGCACTTTCTCAAAAAAATAAATAAAAAGAAGATGCACTTGTTTGATATAAGCCTGAAAACATATTCTTAAACTCTCTCCATCCAAAGAATATGAACCCCTCAAAATTCATCAGTAATAAATTGCAATAAATCGCTCGTTTATCGATGAAAAGAAAATTAAAAAAAAAAAATCTAGGGAAGGAAGCCAAAAGCCCAAAACTATGGAATACCGAATGTGCTTCCTAATAATTGAGTTTTCTACCCATTTTTCTCCATCGTCCGCTCTTGGTTAAGCTCTAAACTCTAGAGATTTCGTGTATAGTTTCGGCATTAAAAACAAATTGGCTTGGCCAGAGGAAACTTCTTCTCAACTACGCGTTTTATTGCCAGTTCATCTCAACCCAATCATTTTAATGCTTCAACGACTATAACTATTTTTCCTAAAATCATTTCTACTTTTCCATTATTTTTTAATTTATTATAACCATTTTCCTCTTTAGGATTTACGACCCTCTGTTATGAAGTTCTTTAAGTTGACACAGAATAATAATTCTAACAATCAAGTTTCTTTCAATATAGACAAATCTAATAATCAGGGTCAAGAACTAAAAGCAAATGAATCAAACTCACACTGATAAAGTTCCAAATCTGTGCAAAGAATTTCATATCTACAGATCTCTAAACAGACAAACACTAACCCCAAACCTCAAAAACCACAAAATTTCCATTCGGATTCCGAATCCAAATTATACGGGAATCCCAGCACCTCTTGCAAACAGTGATTCTCAATCGAACCAAACCCATCAAGAAACGATTCGAAAGATCCATCATCCGATCCATTTGAAGCGTTTGGGATACTAACGTCCTTCGATATCCGATTACAGTCCCCATCTTCATCCATCTCCGGCGTCGCCGCCGTAACTTTCCCCTTCCCATCGTCGTCGTCCGCCACCGCCGGCATGTGGCCTTCGAACAGCGCCATATGACCAAACAACTTGTCCTTGCGGGAAAAGGTCGTCCCACACGAACACCGCCACTTCGACTCGCCGCAGTGCTTCAAGTGGCTCTTCAAGTCCGCCATTACAGAGAAGCTCTTCTTGTTGCACCGATTGCAGGAGAACATCTTGGGGCAGTGGCTCCGCTTGAAGTGATTCTTGACGCAAATCAACGATTTCAGAGGCCTGAACTTCTTGTGCGTTTTGTTCCTTACACAGCCGTCGTAAGGGCACGAAAACCGCGTGCGCTTCGCCCTTTGGTCCGCAGCAACGACATCCAACGGCTTCGCCAACGCCTCTGGAGTCTTGAATTGATTCCCATGGGCCCGCATATGCATCCGCAAATTCGCATCGCGCTTGAACCCTTTCCCGCAGATTTCGCAGAAATGGATGTGCTCCGCTAGCAACTCCATCGCATCCAGCTCCACGATTTCACAATCCGGGTCAAATTCCTCGGATTCGGCTCTCGTAATCTCATCTGCAGCCTCTACCTTCAGCTCCGCAATTGATTTCTCTGCCACAGGACTCGGATGAGTTCGAGTCGTCGAGGCCGTCAAATCCGGCGTATTCGGGGATTTCACTTGGGCGCAGGCTAGAAGAGCGGCGCCGTTGACGATGATCTGTTGGATTGCAGAGGCGATTTCAGACGAAACCGCATCCATCTGCTGATTGCTGATGCGAGTTTCTCTGTCGATGTTGTCGGATAGGAAGATTTGGACGGCGTCCATTCGGGAACGGATCGTCGAGAGGTTTTGCAACGGAATCCGCGGGTCGGCGTTTCCGGTGAAAGTGGTCGGAATTGGGTCGCCGGAAAATTCCATGGGGAAAGTGGGAGGATTCATGGGGAGTCAGAGTCGTATATGAGGAAGTTGCGAGGAGAGAAGTGAAGAAGGAGGTGAATTTAATGTTGGATCGTAGCGGCATTTGACTTGAATGTTGGACTCACTCGACTCATGAGATGCTCAAAGATAAGGAACTGCCCCACAAGCCCCAAAAGGAACTGGCTTCAAAATGACGTCGTTTTTGGTGGTACGTAGATCGATGATTTGGGCTGCTGTTGATTGGAAACTGGGTCTGGGACGGTGTCCCATGTGGAACTGGACTTTGGATCAACAGATACGAATTAACGTGCGTTTACTTGTCAACGCAAAACGAAGGAATGGAAATTATTTCCTCCATTTCATTATTTATATTTATTGCAAACTAATAAATCATTTTAATTTACCAAGTTAAGAATTCAAATGTTTATCTTAAGCTGTGAAATCATCTTTAAAGGTTTTTTCTTTTTCTTTTTCTTTCCAGAATATAATGTTTTATTTTGTTGAACTATCAAAGATAAAAGGTACTTCCATTTCAAAATTTGTGTATGTGTGTATGATTGATCTAATGATATATTTGAAACCTGAGGAAGAATTCAGAAATTTTTTTTTTAAATGTAAATTAAAAATTATTTTTTAGTTCAACATGTAAAGGTAAGGATTCAAATGTTTACATAACTAAGTGGGATAAGGCACCAATTACTATCCTAGAGATAAATGGTTCAATCTCCTATCCTTGCATATTGTTGTACTAATAAGAATATTTGAATTTAAACCTCTCAAAATTTTATTAAAAAAAATTCTATCATTTTGGTCCCAGTATTTTAGTCTTATTCCAATTCAGTTTCTATGTTTTTTTAGGCATAGCTCTATACCTTCAAATGTCTAAACTAAACTTAAAATTGGTCTATTATTAGTTCAATGTCAATTTTTTACAAAAATTAGTCTCTATTAGCATTCTTTTAATAAATTTTGAAAATATGTGTTCATTGTCTTCTTTTTATGAAAATTATTTTTACTATTTAATCAATTTTAGATAGGATCAGATTCATATATATATATATATATATATATATATATTCAAAGAAATATATATAATTTTTTAAAGCATAGAATTAAAAGCGGAATGGTGTTAATGTGGAGTCTCGGATGGGGTCTAATGTATTATTTATTTAATCAGCAAATTTAATAATAAATGGGTATTTCTCGAAAAAGTTAATAAATAATAAATGGGTATTCAATAATTTAATTGATGTAATTGGAAAAGGCGACCGCAACGTGGCAACGGCGATGACTTCGGACTTCTTTTCACGATTTTTCCCGTCCAATGGTGCTCGTCAGAGTTGTTTAGAAGCCAGGTCAAACTAGCGCACGTGCCCTCGGAAGCTTTTCTTAGAAATAATTTTCGCCTTCATGACTATTTTCTTTTTTGAAAATATTTAAACTCAATCATTTCATATTTTATACATTAAAAAAAACATTTATGAGATGTTTAACCATGTCAAATTTTGCTAAAGCAAGCATAATTCAACTGTAATTGGCATGTACTCGAGATGTTAGAGATTTGAATCCCCCACTTCAAATGTTGTTAAACTAAAAAAAAGTCAAATTTTAAAATAGTGATTTAGTATTACTAAAATTAGTTTTATTTTATCAAAAAAAAAAAAAAGTAGTTTTATTTTATATTTTTTTCAAAGGAAAAGTACATGTATTTTTAAAAAAATAAAAAATAAACCAATTTTTTTTTAGTTTCAACAACATGTGAGAGTGGGGAGTTCAAAACTCTAACCTCTTGCTCAAGGATATATTATGTGCTCACTAGTAAGTGAAAATGGACAAAATTTTACTTTCTACATTCTAAACGTTTCTTATATATGATCTTTTTCATTTTAAAAGTTTAGAATGATAAATTAGAGAGAAAAACTTAAAATCTTAATTTGTTAATAAATTTTCTTAATCAAAGACAAATTAAGAGGGTCAACTTTGTCCTTGATTGTCATTCACTCCTTCCTCTATCCACACCCTTGGTTTCATGCATACCAAAATCGAATGATTTTTTTCATTTTTTTTTTAGTTCAACAACATTGGGGGTGAGAGATTCAAACATCTAACCTCTTGGTCGATAGTACATGTCAATTAGTTCACTTTGACGTCATTTTATTTTTAACTAATATTATGATTTTGTTTAGAATCCCATGAGATTTTTTTTTTTGTAAAAAGAAACAAAAAAAGAAAAAAAAAAAAAAACTACAACATTCAGTCCA
The DNA here is from genome assembly GCA_017139565.1 of Luffa aegyptiaca. Classification (NCBI taxonomy): domain Eukaryota; kingdom Viridiplantae; phylum Streptophyta; class Magnoliopsida; order Cucurbitales; family Cucurbitaceae; genus Luffa; species Luffa aegyptiaca. The sequence goes on from CM029398.1 coordinate 48,925,216, forward strand.
TAGACCTCTATATGAAGAAAAATAAGTTTTTTTATACAAAAAGAAAAAATGAACTTCTTTTTCTTCACACAGAGAGTATATAGCAACAACCAACATGAATAGCTCAATTGATTAGTACAAGCTTGTCAGTTGAGCTATATGTTCATGTTGGTTGTTGCTATATACTCTATGTATGGAGAAAAATAAGTTGTTTATATCAAAAGAAAAACATAAATTGTTGTTAAAAAAAATCAATTTGGTCACTACTTTATCTTTCTTGTTTACTATTGATCTAGAGTATAAAAAAAGGATAAAAAAAATCCTTTTGTGCTTTGAAAATGTCTTTCCAGAGAAATGAAATATTAAAAACCATCACATGTAAGATATTTTAATACTACATTACGTATGATATTTTAGACAAAAAGGAAAATAAAAATCGATGGAAAAAAGAACAGTACACAAAATAAATAATCCCTATCCTCAACCTCGTTTACATCTCCAAAACATATGAAACAAACGATTCAACGCACTTATTCCCCAAAAGAGAGAAATTGAAAAACAAATAAACAAGTTGTAATGTTTATATTTAAAATATCGACCAAACAGCAACCAAGAAGAGTTAAAAAGAATAATGAATCTCCAAATCTCCACCATTTAGAATACAAAAAAAAAAAAAAAAAAAAAAAAAAAAAAAAAAAAAAAAAATGTAATAATTATAATAATTAAAGTTAAAAGACTCCCAAGAAGCTGACAAACCAAACCAGATCTGTCGTGCTTGTCCCCCTTATTAATATTATTGAGGCTTAAGCTTTCCATTGGCATTTATTATAAAGTCGTTGTATATTATTGTTATTTTATTTTTTTTCAAAGTAATAATAATATTTGAAAAAATTGTTAAACTACCCCGTTAATCATTTAGGCCTTGTTTGATAACCATTTGGTTTTTGAAAATTAAACTTTATTTTTTCCTAATTTCCTCATGATGGTTTCCATCTTTGTTTTGAACACATTTGAATTCCTAGCCAAATTCCAAAAACAAAAACAAATTTTTGAAAACTACTTTTTTTTAAAAAATTTTTAAAAATTTACTTTTTTTAGTTTTCAAAACTTGATTTGGTTTTTGAAAACATGAGACGAAGGTAAATAACAAAGCCAAGAAAAACTTATAGGTGAAACTCGCGTTTTCAAGCCTAATTTTCAAAAACAAAAAACCAATTGGTTATCAAACGGGACCTTAATTTTTAAATTTTGTTATTCTTTCAACTTTAAAAAGCATTTTATAAGTTTTCAACTTTCAATTTTGTGTATAACAAATTTATTCACTTTGAAAAGCGTTTTATGTCTTTAAACTCTAAACTTCTAATTTATTGAAAAGATCTAAATATTTAATAAGCATCTAAACTCTAAATTTTCCATTAATGAGTCAAGATTAAAAGTCTATAAGTAATTTTCAAAAACTTTTCTTTCACTTCTTTTCCAAAAAAAACTTTTCTTTCACTTTTTCTCTAGAGTCCAAATCCCAAATTCAATTAAAATATCTTTCATTCAAAGTGAGATTAAAAAAAAAATTAAAATCAATTATTAAATAAATTATAGGATTTAAAACTATATTTTAAACTTTTTTTTTTTTTTTTAATTTCAAATGAAGATGATAGATATTAGATGTACTTTTTAAATCTAGATACTTATTAAACATATAATTAAAAGTTAAAAGAACTTTATTTGAGAAATTTTAAATTTAGAAACCTATTAATCACACATTTAAAAATAAAGGAATTACATTTATAATTTAAAAAAACCTCACTAACAACTAATTTTTGAAATGGGGAGTTGCTGAAATCGAAAGATAATTGAGAGTTAAGGGATGGGGCCTGTGGGGGAAGAAGGCAGAAATGGGGAGACGGCGGCGGCGGGGTCGACGGCGTCGGGTGGCGGAAGGAGAGTGGACCACCGTCTTGTTGGCTGCGTAGTTGGTAGGAAGTGGGAATGACGTAAGCGATGACGAACAAAAAGATAATAACAAAAAAGCAGAAAGGGGACAGCAGGAGGAAAATACAGTGTTGGCCATTTTTGAACCCTTTTTTTTTTTTTTTTTTTTTGTGGCACGTGCTCTCCTTTGTCCACCAAGGTGAATTCCTGTGTGCGCCACACGCCTCTCTACTTTTTCGCACTCAGTCAATCATGTTAAGACAAAATCCTCTCTTCCAACTGCTTTTATTTATAATTTTTTAACTTTTCAAAGCTTAAGTTCATCAATTAAGATGATAAAAAATTCCACAACCTTTAATTTTATATCCCTAAACTTAAAAAGAAAAACTGAGATGATTCTCCCTTCTACTTTATTCCCTGCAATTTGTTCATGTCCAACATCACTCATATTTGTCCATTTGTTGGAGATGCGAAAATCATCTAATATAGAGAAAAAGTCTATAGTGTTATGTAAGGATAATATATTCATATAAACTTCGGTTAGAAGTAAAAAAAAAAAAAAAATCATTTAATTGTAGTAATATGAAAAAATATATGAAATGACCATACTTTAAGTATGTGTTTAAAGTTCAAATCTTTTCATCTATATATTTATTAAAGTTGGGATGTATCAGATATTTAAATTTTCAAGAAAAAAGAAAATCTTTCAACTATTTCATGGTTATTTTTAAAATTTGTTTTCTTATTTTTTTTCGGGTAAAAGAAATATATTTGACTATTTTTTTTTTTTTTAATAAATATCTTGTCCTAATTTATATTCGTGATGGTATCTTTTTTTAAAAACAATAAAGTTGGATTTTCAAAATAAAATAAAATAAAGTTGTCATTATTTGACAAGTCGAGTATTTAGATACTATTTTACAAAACAATTTTTTTTTTCCTATCAAACAATTTCCTTGTAAAAAGAAAAGTTCGCTCGACCAAAGAGGCAAAGCATATGTTTATATTATTTTATTAAAATAACCAATTAAATTCATTAACAAAGCTTCAGTGGTGTGGGCTGATGTGGAAGCTGAGGTAGCACGAATATGGGATATGTGTGCTCTGTTCAGGGAAATAGACTTTTCTTTCATTCCCAGACAATGCAATAAAGTTGCTGACGCCTTGGCTAAATATGGCAAATCAGCCTGTGTTAGTGCTTCTTGGGTGGATCAATACCCAAGTTCGCTATGTAATGAGGTCGGTTTAGACAATCTTCTTTCTGCCCTTGTGGCCTAAATAATAGATCTTTGTTTCAAAAATAAAATAAAATAATCAATTTATACTCTTAATTACCTAAAGTGAGCATAACTTATCAATTATTGACATATAACCTTAACCAAGAGGTCAAAAGTTTGAATAGTTTAAATTGATTCATGTACAAAAGTTTATAATTTTAATTGATACAACTCCTAAAGCGTATAAATTGTTTTTTTTTTCCTTATTTTATTTTACAAAAGAATTTGCTTTTTTTTTTTTTTTTAAAAGTTGGGCTTGACCATAGCATACCTTTATATTCTAGAAATAAAACCAATGTTTAAAAATAATAATTAAAAATTACTTATTCATAAATGATTATTATTATTTGTTGATGGTCGATTTTGGTCAGAGGAAACTCACCTGACCTTCACGTGCCACCAACGGTAAATTTGTAGATGAGGGGGAAAACGTGGCCTGCGAAAGAGAAAACCTGCACACCGTTTTGGTGCTAGTCACACCGCCTCCGATGCTTAAGTCAGAAAACGGAAGGGAGAGCTAGAGAGCAAGAGAAAGAGAGTAGAGAATGGAGTTCGGGTCCCCTTCTTCAGTGGCGAAGTGGGGTATAAATACCTGCTCGTGCTCCTAGGGTTTTTAGGAATTCGGAGGCGTTTCGGGACAAACCAGGCGAAACCGGAGCGGCTAGAGGCATCAGGGACCGAGAGGAGGTGATCGAGCTCGGCCTGCGCAAGTGGCCGAATGGTCGGCCTCGGCCTAGGGTTCAGGTTGGCCCGACCCTTTGGTCGGCTCTTCCTCTGGGTCGGTCTCCCAGCCCTATTTTCGCCCGGACGTCCTCGTCAGCCCCTTGTGCGTCGGGTGGTCCAAAATTGCCTATAACATTATTTATCTCAACAAAGATAGAAAGTAAAATAAATGAGATTCTTTTTGTTTGTAAGTTTGTCAACATTTTGATGATAGTTGGTAGAAAAAAACCTATACACCAATATACAACTAAATATTGATGTCACTTTTCTTGTATATATATATATATATATATATTTGGACAATATGTGGGGAGAGAGATTTGAACCACAGATCTTGTAGTGTGGTTATCAGTACAAATTTATGCTTGTTGAGCTAAGCTTTTGTTGGCGTAGTGAAAGACGTTTGATGGTAGGATAATATTAGCAAATGCTATCATGAAAGGGTAGCTGTGAAAATTTTCCAATATCTAATGGGGCGATCTTACATGGACCATTGCCTAGGATTTTCAGGGTGGAGTCCATCTGAGCTCACGCTCACTCAGGGCTCCGAAGCTTTAGGTTTGCGATCCAATTTTCTCAACGGCCCATTTCAGAAAAATAGAATCTTATTTGGATTTTCTTTTATATACTTAAATAAAATAGGGCTGAAGGCAGGAATGGCCAAATTAAATTGGCAATTTTGAAAAATGTCCAAAAACGTTTTAAATTGTAAAAATGACAAAGGGCAAAATTGACAATTTGCGAAAAAAAATGAAATATACCAAAATACCCTTGAGCCCCAATAAACTGAATGCTCCGGGGAAATTGATTGTTTAGATACTGGGAAGATTTGCAAACTGAATTACTTAATTTCAAACACGCACAACGCACGACCCTCCTAAAAACTTAGATACTACTTGATAATTAAAAAAAAAAAAAAACTACAATCTTAAAGATTCAGAAGAATAGTTTTTCAAAAAAAAAAAATAAAAATAAAGATTCAGAAGAATAAAAATGATTGCAAACCGTATTGCTTTTGTAGTTTAAACCAAAAAGAATTGGTTCTGACTGGCAAATTTCTGGAATGAAATTACTTGGTATGTCAAACAATTAAAAGAATTGATGTTAGTTTCAAAAAAAAAAAAAAAAAAAAAAAAGAAGAATTGATGTTGAATTGATTGCAGCCGTCAAATCAATTTAAATGAGGAAGTTTAAAGGATTCAACGAAAAAATGTGGGATTTTAAACCTTGCAGAAGAACAGAAAGAATAGATATTTAACCCACTACCCAATCGTTCAAGCTTTTCACCTCCCTCTTCTTGAAACCCTCATTTTCCATACAAGTGTTTTTAACCCCCCCCCCCCCACCTCTTACCTTGCTATCTGCCGTCTTTTCCTTCCTTTCGACTTCTCACTGGTGCCTTCGATCTCACAATTGCCGTTTCCATTTAGCTTCGCCAGTACCACAACTTAAGGTATGCATATTCCTTCTTGGAGTTTTTGGCGTTCTCTTCTAGATAAAGCTTTTCCGACCACTGACAGTGTGTTTGATAGTGGTGATGGGTTTTACAATATGAATTTAAAGCATATAGAGGTACCTTCCCCCGTGTGTTGGGGGTTGTTGTATGGAGCAAGATGCCGTAAATTTTGGCATTTTCCGGGTGGAGAAGTTAAATAGGATTTAGATTTCAAACTTTCAAAATTTTGACCCTATTATATCTTTTTTACCGTATTTTAAAAACGATTTACTGTTGAAATCAACTACAAGGCCGAGATTTACGGACCATACTACTCTCCCAAAGATTGTGATTATAGTTGAACTCCGTTCTGTATATTCCTTGTGCTGTAGTCATGATAAAGGGGGGTGGGACCTCGAAAACAAGCCTGAGTCCACGCCTACAGGCTGCTGGTGTATCACCCGGAAAAACAATACAGACCAAACCACAATCGAATTGAAAAGCAATCAGGAAGTAAAGATTGTCTATTGCTTTGTGAAGTTTTATCTTTTAATTCGCAAAATAACTTTCGTTGATTATGTGAAAACAGTAAAGCACGGACAAAATGGTTGATGTTGTTGAGTCTCGAAGACCGAAATCAGGGTTGAAAAAGCACAAAAAAAGGGTAGTAGAAAATCGAAAATCGGAGAAGAGCCCTAAGAAGGTAAAGACAGAAAAGGTATCGAAAATTGCCAATATTTACTTAAGTACATATCCTGTCTACTGCATACCACAACTATTGACTTGTTTTCACAAATGAATGGGTTGCAGACAGAAAGGACAAAGGATAAGGAACCGGAAAAAGAGGCTTCGAAGGAAGGATCATATGAAACTGAGGTAAGTGTTGTATGTGTATTTGTGCTTGTAATTTATATTTGGGTACTATGTATTTGTTGATATGTGTATTTGTATTTGTCAATTTTTTTTCCTATAATATGTATTGGTTGAAATGTGTTAATAATACCAATGTCTTGGACCTTCAAAAATAGGGAGCTGATAGTTCAGACAATGAAAACCAGAGCAATGACGAAGAATCAAGTACCCATTCTGCAACTGAATCGGAAAAAACATCAACAAATGAATCCGAGTCAAGGACAGAATCTGTATTTGTAAATAAGCATACAAGACCACTTACAAGGAAGAGACTAGAGGAAAACAGCCCAAGAAAGAAGGTTCGTTGTGTTTCACACATACTAGATAGTAATTAGTAATCAGAGATGGACTTGGTTTGTAATTCAATCCATATGTGTAGGATTCGGGGAAGAACAAGAAAATCGTTGTTAAAAGTGATGCACCAACTCGAGCTAAAGCAGGACAACATTCGAGGGACCCAACAGAGGTACTAGTGTACTATGTGAACTTCCTTAAATGTTTTTTTTAATCGAATTGCAAATATTAATTGTATCCTCTTTTGCATGGGATAAATAGGATAATCTCTACTTAATGCCAAGGGCAAAAAGAACACAAGCCCTCAAGATTAACTTGCAAACAAGAACTGATGTGATAGATAAGATCAAAACAATCCTACCAGAGAGGGTTTTAGAGAGATTTAGGCAAAGTTGCTTTGGCAACTACTTGGATTTTGCAATAACAATACAATCTTCACAATTACTGTTGCATTTAATCCAAAGACAATGTAAACCCAAAAATACTTCCAAGCTAAATTTTTTGATAGGGGGGAGGGTATTGAGGTTCAGCCTTCGAGAATTTGCTTTGATAACGGGGTTAAACTGTGGACCAATCCCCGACGTAGGTAGAAAGAGTATAAAGGGGGGCCAAAACATTAAATCAACATACTTTGAGGGTGATAAAACCTTTAGTCGGAAATATCTGAATTTGGCTTTCAACGTAAGCAAAAATGGTACTGATGATGATATGCTAAAGATGGCCCTTTTGTATTTTTTGGAAAGCTTCCTTTTACCCAAACAACATACTGTGAATGTAAACATGGAACACATTGAGATGGTGGATGATGAGGAACTGTTTAACAATTACCCATGGGGTAGGTTAGCTTTTGAATTGCTTGTAGACTACATGCAAAAGGCCTTGGTAAGTAAGGGAGCCACAGGTATATCAATGGGCGGCTTCATATTCCCATTGCTTGTATGGGCATACGAGGTCATCCCAACACTCAGCTCCCCAGATAATTTCTTCGCTCGAAAGGTGTCCAATCGCATACCAAGGATAATAAATTGGGCTGCAGACACTCAACCCAAATGGCAAGGTTTTTGAGTCTTCAAAGGTAACAATTGTTTAAATTTGTAGTTTATGCTAATATAAAATATACTTGCTAAATGGCTTCGCTTAATATTATTTTTATATCACAGTTGGAGATTTGGCCACTGCTAGCGACAGATGACGAGATGAATATGCAGTTTTTTGAACCATTTGTCAGTGAAGAGGAAAGTTTAAGGCGTGAACTCCAAACCCAGCTTGCTACGGAGCATCCTGCCCAAACTATACCCCAGTTGCCATTTACAGGGAGTGTTGGTTCATTGATTGATATTAAACACATAAGGGAAGCTTTGGAGCTAATGACGGGGAAATTAGAAGTGATGGAAAAAAATCAACTAATTATGACTCAGAGGTTAGATGAGCTCGTTGGGAGTGTTAACCTAATGGTTGACTACATGAAAAATAGGCAGGAAACACAACAAGATGATTCAGAGGATGAGGATGTCGATGGTTACAGGGTATGTATTTGTGTTTGTGTGAATATAACTGTGTTTGTGTTTTGTTCCTCTGCTATTGAGTTGTATTTCTATTCTGAATGGTGTTACACATGATTTGCACCAAAAATAGATTATGTTTGATCATTTGGATTTATGGTTTAGGGTGGTTGTATAAATTATATATTTCTCTTATACCATATTTTAGTTATTTTGATATGTGGTTACATTTAAAGCATATTTTCTGTTTGGACGAATTCCTGTTGGGATAAATCTAATATATTCACACAGGGAGCACATGAATTTGTTCAGGAGCTAGATACTTTGGAGAAGGACCATGATGAAGAGGACGATGAAGTCGACCTAAAAGATACTAATGACAACCCATTGCTCAACACTTGGAAAGATGATGATGATGATCCCCCTTCGGGCCAAGCACAACAAAAAAGGGTCGGTGGGGTGGCTGGTGTTACAGGAATCCAAGTTTTAGGGGGGGCTGACGCGAAAACTGACTGCAAGGGAAAGCCAAAGGAAGGAAAAAATGAGGTACATGCCATTAATTTAACGATTTTTATTTGTTGTGTTAAACCTCATACAAATAATATAATTGTTGCAGACAACAAACAAGTTCGATGATGCCGATGACGTTATGAATGAAGTAATCCGCTCAATAGATGAAACCGTGGTTTATGAAAAATACAAGCATGATATAAAGGGAAAGAAAATTGTGAAGGTACAAAGCATGATATAATAAAGTAATCCGTTCAATAGACGAAAACGTGGTTTATTTTGTTAATTGTATGCAGTAGTGACTTCTTTTTTTCTTCCTTTTTTGATGTTATAGTATGATAATTCATCTTCCAAAACAAACGGCCAATTGGTGGTGCAAAATCCGTCCATTTCAGTCCGTGTACCGATGCAAAATGAGGTATGCATATGTGGTATGGTACCTATGCATACATTATGGTATTTTGGATATATGAACTAAATCATCACCTTTTTTTTCACGATATGATAATCTGAAGAGAAAAATAGATGACCCAAAAGCGAATCAATTCCAGAGACAAGAACAGAGGGTCCTCACGGAGGTATGTACCCTGTATACAATCTTTTATTTTTGTTTTTTGCACCATATAAACATTCTCCCATTCACATGTACTAATACTCTAACTGCTCCCAGGTAAATACAAATACCCGCATAAAAAAAACATTTAGGGAGCCAAGGCCTATTGCATTTATCCCCAGCGTGCCAGTGAAAAGAGGGGCTTCGAAGGAGGACCACGCATATATAGATGCTCTTAGGGGGACATATGTTGCAAAAACGCAGTCCAATACCCAGTTCGTCACATATGGACCCTCTTTCGATCTCCATCTAAGCCAAGCAGAAGACTAAATTGTCTATAGTTATAATCAATTTTTTTTTTTTTTTTTTTTTTGTAATCAGTTCATAAATCTCTTATTTTGGACCTTTTGTTGGTACTTTTAAATGTTTGTTCCCCCAACTTCTTTTGATTTTAGTTAGGACCAAACAGGTTTTTGGGGTTGCAAAAAAAAACTTAGCACCCAAGAATGAACTTGTTTTTATGTTAAATTTGGATTCCTATTGTTTTCAACCCAAAAAGGGTTAAGTCTTGCCTTCATATAAAAATCTACATTTTATTCGTCACATTAGGACGGTTTTCATGTTACCTAATGTTGTATGACTTATTGAGTAAGCTTGTAAATTTGATAGATAGTTGTGAATACGAGACTTGACTCGTATGGTATTTGTGTTATGGAAGTTCTATTGAGTTGCAATAAGGTGGGATAGGTTGGAAATGTTATAGAAGTGTTTATATTGTGATTAACAGGTGCTAAAAATCTAGGATGTCAACGATGAAAGATCATTGTGCCATAGAGTCTCACCCCCCACAATCAAATACATCGTCGATATATTATTGCATCAAATTTTTTTCGTCATGGGAAAAATACAATGTAGTTGTCGAATTATGTGCTTATTAACTGCTTTTCATAACTAACTTATATAAGTACAAGTACACAGTATTTTGGTGTGTGGTTCTATTAAATACATATTTTACTACTGACCCCCAACACTCAAATAAATCATCGATATATTATGCGTCACAGATTTTCCGTTGTTTGCTGCGAGAAAATACTCTGTATTTGTCAGATTATGTGCTTAGAAACTACTTTCCATAACTACCTTACATAAATACAGGAACACAGTATTTTGGGTTATCGAATGTTAAATACGTATTTTACTACTGACAGTAAATGCATAATATCATTTGAAAAAACAACTAAATGAGATTTAATCGAGTACAACCAAACAACCTAAATGTATAGAAAACGACTAAATAAACACACATATACCTACTGCCACCTAATACGAAACCTACACAACCTAACTGAGAACTACCACATTGGGGTACAAAACACCCATAGAAAAATGACTTCGCCAAAAACAAAAGATTAAATAAAAGAAAATGGTAAGTCACCTCGATATGGGGTTCTTACATGACCTGCGATTATGTCCAGTCTTACCACACCGACCACACTTCACGGATTTCCTCTTCTCTATGCAAGACATGATTCTCTTTTTCCTTGGTCTGCCAGCTGGTCGTTTGACATTGGGCGGCAATATTGGATCATCATCAATGATAGTGTATCTGGAAAATTGTTGAACATTACCAATAGGACGTATATCTTTACTATATAGTTGAACAAGGTTTGAAATCCGATAAAACTCATGAGAATATGAGTGAAATTCCAAGTTCCTACGAGCCAAGGCAAGACATGCATGAGGGCACGGTATCAAGTCTAAATCCCATCGTCTACAAGAGCATGTACGATTAAAGATGTCGACCTCAAATTGTTTGGTGTGGTCATGTACTTCAAACTGGTACTGATTGATATGATATAACTAGAACAAACAATATTTAAAAATGTTAAAAAAAACGACAAGAAAGGGAAAGGGTAAAAATAAATTGGATTTAATAAATACACAACTCACATCCATTGTCCGACTTTCGTTTAAAGATAATCGAAGCATGTTCTCTGCCCATGGAGATAAGTCTGTATGTTGAAAACTTGAATGACTTCGACGATCATAGAACCACTGTTGCATTAGATTTCGTATGGATTCAAGAAGAGGAATAACAGGAAGTTCGCGTGCATCCTTCAAAACTGCATTCATGCTCTCACATATGTTGGTTGTCATCATCGAATATCTCTTCCTAGCAAAAAAATGCCCTTGCCCACTTGGCCCTCCCAAGACTTTCTAGCTCTGTTCTAATTGAGGGAACTATGTCTTCTAACTGCCTCATATAATATTCATATTCCACCCTTGTATATGCCCTAGCACACATGTGGAATGGGTTGTCAATTAAATTCGACTTGTGACTTTTTTTTATGTTTTTCAATAAATGGTAAGCACATAGACCATGCTCTGCAGTATCGTAGCTACTGTTGACACCCTTTGGTATACTAAGATGCCCATCAGAAACAATTACTAGTTCATTATGCTCCCCTAAGGCAGATTTCAAGTTGCGAAAAAACCATGCCCAAGAATCGTCATTCTCTGAATCTACAATGGAAAAAGCTAGTGGAACAATTTGAGAGTTCCCATCCAAAGTGCAAGCAGATAGAAGTGTACCAAAGAATTTGTTCGTCAAGGTTGTACCATCTACTGATATGATAGGAAAACAATACCTCCATGCATGTATGGCAGCAGAAAGACACATGAAAAAATATTTGAACCTGCCTTCATTGTCGACGTCATACGCTGTATATGTACCTACAAGGCAATCAGGTTATCAAATGTTAAACAAATACATTGTCATTGTGACTATGAGAATGTGAGTGCAAATAAAGTTGAGACATTATACCTGGATTCTTCTCAATTAATGCAGCAGAGAATGCTGGGATGAGACCGTAAGAGGCATCTGGAGATCCCCTAATAGAAATAAGTGCAAGTTCAAGGCCCCTTCGCGCTTTATCGTAGCTGATGTTAACCCCATGCTTTCTTCTCATGTAGTCAATTACATCACGAGGGCGGCACTGAATCCTATTATTCACCCTTAATAGTGCTTTGACACACTCACCAACAATCCAAGCTGTGGCTTGTCTATGGTCATTCTTTACAATATCAATGCAACACTCATGTCTATCGATGAATTTACGAATCATCCACAACTCACCATCTAAATATCGGGATGACCGGAGGTACCAACTACATGAATGTTCCTTGCAGCCGAACACTAGTGATTTTTGGTTTGATTTAATAGTACGTAGTTGAAAGCTGTTTTTTAAAGCAAGTAAGTATACGGCTTTTTTCAATTCATCCTTGTTCTGAAATACTGAACCTTCACTGAGCGTTGGAACTAATGACAATGAGTCAACATCCACGCGATCAATAATGCCACCCCCATATGCTACTTCCATCTTGGATGGTCAAATTGTGGTTGATAGATTGGGGAGACACTGTATTTGTAGATGAAGCATTGGTTTCGCAATGGTCAACAACAACGCATATACCGCTTGACACATAGTCTGAGCTATTGGACATAAACCATATAACATCCCTATCATCAGTGATCCTGATTATATTTGATTTGTTGACCTCATTCCTATACATGGTTAAACGAGTGATGATCTGGTTGTCCAATGAAAAAATCTTACTCTGAATGCTTTCAATGAAATTTTGGAATGTGCATTCGGTTGGAATTTTGATGATAATCGATCTGAAGTCATGGTACCGATTGCTTCCATCCCATCTTCCATCATACAGCACAGTTACCGCTTGAGCAGACATGGAGACTGGAAAACCGATTAACGATTATTGATGATTAACTACTGGATTAATTGAAACGTGGGAACTGTTAAAAATAAAAGACGATTAAGTTTAAATGTGATATTCATTCAGTTGGATAAAAATGTTTTTTAAATAAGAGATTTGAAACTAAAAAACGTTTTGAAAATTAATAGGAGATTTGAAATCAAATATTCATTCAGATTAGAAACTAAAAAAAAAAGAGTTTTGAAATTAAATAATTAGTTTTGAATAAATAAATTTTAAAATACAAAGATTTGATAACAAATCAGTATATTCAGGTGGATAAAATTCTAGTTTTTAATCCGAATATAATTTAAAAACTAGAATATTTGATATGAAATAATTAGATCCAAGATATAATAACAATTTTGGATATTGAGCTGGATAAAAAAAACAATTTTCAATCCGAATATAAGTTAAAAACTAGAATATTTGAAACCATTTAATTATACTTGAGTTTACAACAGAATAAAAGATAGTCTCCTTGAAAATCGAGGATGGTAATAGATTTGAAATACAGACTCCTAGTCCAAAATCAGGGTGGCCCACAAATTCGGTGTCCATAGAATTCCGGAAGGTCACAACCTGTTACTGAATCTTAAGGGCAATCTTGGAATTCAAAAAAAGCCGGAGCCATGTGCCTGTCACGTGTGGCCAAATATCTACTGATTTTATTTTTTGGCTTTTTTTCGAAACCACCCTTTTTAAATAGCCATCCAGAACCATTTCCCAATAAAATATATATAGGGCATAGTAGATATTTTCTTATCTACCCCTTTATATTTGACTCCTCAAATCCGTAGGAAGCAAATGTGATTTATAGACCTCTTGGTTATTGATATGAACTTTATATCAATTGAATTATGCTCATGTGTTGGGCCTGTTGGCTATCTTTTACCTCATGGTCAAGGGTACATGTATATGTCAATTACCGTTGAGCTATGCTCACTTTGGCGCCCTGTTGACTATCAAAACAACTCTTACACAATTGTGAGATTTATTTTTCCTTTAAGAATACCATTTTAAAAAGTATGAGAATTAAAATATACAATCTAGTTATTATACAAGTTATTAATGTTTTTAGTTAGTTGAATTAACTCAAGTTAGTATATTATGAAAATTGTTAAGAAAAGTTAAAAGTTAATAAGTTTTGAATGAGAAAATAAGCAAGGATTGCATGCAACTATAAAAATCAAAACCAACTACAATGCTTGGTCTAAAAGGGAAATGATAGTGAAAATTTTGAGTTTATAATCAAATCAATTTTTTATGAATATAGTCGTTCTTTATGATGTAGAATTCTTTAATCTTAATGAATTATAAAAGAATCAAGGGGAAACTTCTCAAAAAAAAAAAAAAAAAAAAAAAAAAAAAAAAAAAAAAAAAATCAAGGGGAAAAAATCAATTTTAACCTTAAAACAAGTATTAATTTTAGTTCTAAACTTTCAATTTCATCCCATTGCAAGTCTTTTTTTTCTCTCTCTAAGATTTTGGTTTAGAATCATTGAAAAACGTACTCTTAGATACCTCTAATGAATTATAAAACATACATTATATTTCATATAAAATTAATAGTATCCAAACAAAAGTGACATTATAGTTTTTTTTTTATTATTATTATTTTTTTATTTGTAAATTTTGACAGAATTGTTTAATATAGTTGATTTTGTATATTAATCAAATTTAATTTTGAGGAAAAATTTGTTTTATTAAATTAGTAAGTTTATGGAGTTTTTTCTTTTTACACTATTTTTGTTGAAATTAGTGGATGACTTAGGCACAAAAAATTAAACTGAAAGTAAAAATTATTGCAACATCTATCTAAGTTTAGAGTCCAATTTGATGAAATTGAAAGTTTAGAGTGAAAATGGATATAACTTTTCAATTTAAGAGTAAAATGATTTTTCCCAATAATTAAAGTAGCTATTATTTTAATAATTGTAGTATCATTTTTTTAAAAGTTCAATAATTACGAGTTCGGAGATATCATTTAAACTAAAGAACCCATATCCCAAATAATCAAATTTCCATGAAATATTTGTTGGGTAATAATTAATAATATAATGTAGAATAGGTAGTATTTGTATATAACATAGAATTATGTTTATTTTATCATTGGCCTATTATTATTATTATTATTATTTTTTTGCGTACATCAACATTTGGAGACGGGGGATTCGAACCTTTGACTTTTTGGTCGAGGGTACATGCCAATTACCGTTGAGCTATGCTCGCTATAGCTATCATTGGCCTACTTGATTTTTAGCCAAAAGTCAATATATTGGGCCACTTTTACTAAGCATTATGCGTCCCCATGTATTGTTTCATGAGGATGAGTGAGAAGTGGATTAGGTTTTAAAATTTTGGCTTTATATAATAAGTCGTTGGAGAAAATATTCATTTTTACTTGGACTTGAATTGTTCCCATGGACCATAATGTTTTGTTTTCAATTTAATATATGGAAAACTTGATTAATTTCAAACTTTATTTTAAGGGCATTTAATTATCTAATCAGTCAATCTGAACTTATTTCAATTAGACATCACGTACTATTCTAAAGGTTGATAGTTTGTTCTCCATCCTAGAGTTGTTGAAGTAAAAAAAACATCTAACCTTTTTTTTTATCAAAGGAATGAAGAATGATTTTCTTTATTCACTACAAGTTAGATATTGTCTTTTTTACCTTTGGTAAAACAACACAAATTAAACTTAGCCATGTATCAAAATAAGCAATGAGATTATTAATTTTAGGGGAATGAAAAATAATTATTCTTAACTCTGCTGGTTATACTTAAAGCGTGTGATCACTCATCACTATCTCATAAAAGGCATCGAGATCATAACATGTTACATGAAAGTGTGCACTACATTCTCTTTATAGTGTTGTCATGTAGTAGTTATGTTCAATCACCAATCAACCCAAAAGTTTAATCAGTGATTTTAACATGGTCTGTGTTTATTTCACAGTCCGAGACTCAAACACAATAAGCAGATACAATTCAACAGTAATCTAACACAACTCAGACAATGCAAAATACTCGCATATCAATGGTAGATCTATCGCAGAAGAATATGGAAGAATAACAAAAACAGAACAAACAAATTTTATAGTGGTTCGACCCCAAAAAAGATGGTCTACATCCACTTAGCCATTCTTATTACTTTGATTAGTAGAGAAATCACAAATACACATATAACTCAGAGTTAAAACTCTTAAACCTGGAAATCCAGCAAACAGTGCTTCACAAGAGCTTGTTTCGAAATTTAGGAGCTCAATAACACGGCACCGGAGGAGAATATCAAAGCTTCCAGAGACTTCAAGCTCATTCAATCAAGCCACACTGAATTCTCCATCTTCCCTACCTTCTTCTTGTCACCCTCAAGAAAACCTCACAGAGTAATAAACACTCGTTTGAAGAAGAAAGGAAATTGTGCACTCCCTCCGCCGTCAAAGAATTGCCCACATGAATATATTCTTCATTTCCCTAAATTCAGTTATAAAGTGACGTCACCCATGTGCCACTAAATAACATATTCACAGTTAGAGGAAATTCTTATGCTGAATGTATTTCACAATCACATCTGATTCACCGAACACATCAGCTCCCTTTTCAAAACAGGTCAGCAACTATTAACAGCTCAGCTCCTTGACTTTTGTTGCCAAAATCCAACAGTATGAGAATAGGAAATCCAGTGTTCAAACTTTTGTATTGTCATTTCCTCTTAAACTAATATTGATTTACACTTGTTTGGACCTTCTATACAAATTTCCATACTCATAAGTGAGTTAGAGTATTGAAGTATACCAATATATATAATGAAATTTACCATAATTTATCATATTAAACTTTTGGATTAATATTGATTTAACATGGTATTAGATTTGGAAGACACGCCACCTAGTGGAACCACTTAATGGTTTGCAATTATATTATTAATTAATTTAATCCTCAATTTTACTTTTATTATTATTTAGGGATACTTAGTTTTTTTTTTAGTTTTTTTTTTTTTTTTGTTAGATATTTAAAAGATTTTGTATTAATATATATATATATATAGAATGAAATAAAGTTGAAAATAAATAAACAATTAAAATCGTTATTCCTAATTTGATTAGGTTAAAGTAGAAAGTAGCTCATTACAAATACACGTCTATTTCTTCCATTGGAAGTAGTTTTCTTTTTTTTAGACAACATGTAGGGATGAGGAATTGAACTTCTAATTTTTTGATCAAAATATCAAACTTTATGTCAGTTGAACCATGTTCTTGTTGATATTTTAACATAGGGGCTTATCCGCCAAGTCGAGAGGCCTCCAAATTCCTATAAATTAAAACACATCAAAATTTTTTATTAATTGTATATTGAGAAACTTCGATTCATTTTTTTATAGAAAAAGGGACGATGGGTGTTGACTGGTGGAAGAAAATTAGAGGGGAATTAAGGGCTGCTAATATAATTAAGTTTGTAACAACTCCATGAGAAAGGCATAGGCTTTAACTTCATAGTCTCCCATGTAATTGAATGCTAATGTTGGATTCCAAATTAAATTGACAATCTTCTACCTCTCACCCTTACACACATCATTACCCTCAAACTTCCAACTGCCCAATTCAAACACTTTAGGTTAGTTTTAGAATAGATTCAACATTTGCAATAAAAAAAGTATGTGCTCTCAATAGTGGGAGGGAAGAAAAAGAAATTCTATAATCATTAATGGCCTATTTTCTATGGTTAGTTTGACTAGGGAAATATATTATATTTTTAGGGTTTCTTTTTTAGTTCAACATATTTTTGGGGTTTTGTAAATTAAATGGAGGGGATTTTTTTATGCAAGGAAGCCAAATATATAATTGACTATATATACAAATAAATAATATCTGATAATTAAATTATAAGATAGAAGTCAACAAGGGTCATAACTCAATTGACATAAATCTTATACTAATAACTAAGAGGTCTAAGGTATGAATCCCCCACCCCACATGTTGTCAAAATATACATATATATATAAAAAAAGATAGAAATTGATTAGTACAAATAAAGATAAGTTAATTAATATTAATATATATAGTAACGATTAAAAGTCATCAAACCAAAATAATTTATGATTTTAAGCTAGAGTAAATTTAGCCAAAGCGAACATAGTTCAGCGGTAATTGACATGTACCTTTGACCAAGATTCGAATCCTCCACTCCAAATGTTGTTGAATTAAAAAAAAAAAAAAAAAAAAAAAAAAAAAAAAAAAAAAAAAAACTAGAGTAAATTTTAATATATATCTTCCATACTAACACAAAAACATAACCTAAATAATTTGTAATAGGACACTCGAAGAAAATTGACAAGTTTAAATTTGAAATAATGGTACCAAATGACTAGACTAAAATAATTTGAAAATTAGAATACCTAAAAGTTAATCGAATATGAAATGAATTATTAAAAATATCATTTGGACTTCACCATTGAACTTTCTACCCATGTCGATGACTAGCTAGACTCATGACTTTCCCTTTTAAGAATTATTAAAATGTTGTATGCTTAATTATAATCCAAGTTGCCCATAAATCACACATTTTTACTTTTACCCATCATATATTATAATAATAATTTTTCCTGATTAACCTATAATCAATCAAGGAAGAAGGTAAAACAAGTATCCATATCAATGAATTAATTTATTATAGATGATTGTACTGTAATACCTATTTAACCATAGCCAAAGCGAGCTTAACTCAGCGGTAATTGACATATATCATTGACCAAGAGGTCAGAGGTTCGAATCTCTCCACTCTTAAATGTTGATGTACTAAAAAAAACCTAAAACCTATTTAACCATAGAATCTAAATAATTTGAGGCAGTAGTAGCTAGATACGTGGGGTTGAAATCGGATCTCATTATGATCAATTCTAAATCAATCAGTACAAATTGAGTATATTAAGTCAATAAATCGATCAATTATATCTAGGACTTGATTATAATTATTTGTTTTGAGTTTTTTCCTTTAACTTTATATGGACTAGCTATCAACCTATTAGAGTTTGTCTTCAAAATTAACACATATATACAAAAGAGATGACCAACATAAACATACATAGCTAATATATGAATATAAATTAATTAAAGATTGGAATAATAACCTTCAAAAGAGTCGTTTAACCTTAGGCTTGATAAAAAAAATTTAAATTTTGCTTACAACTTAAAACAACTAACAGCTGAACTCCCTCCTATTCACAATAATTTTTTTTTTTTTTTTTTAAAAGCTTTTATAATCCCTTTGCTAATTAATCTTTAAATATGGGAAAAGGTAGTTGACAATGAAAGAAGCAAAGTGTATATAGGAATGATAATGAGAACGGAATCTTCCCTGTATGAGAACACTAGCAAAAGCCAAAAAGTTGTTCGATAATATAATTTTGTTTTCTTTTTATAATTTTTAAAATTCAATTTATTTACTTTTTTTTTTCTTGTTTTTCATTCGAAGTTTAGATTTTTTTTTTTTTTAAAAAAAAAAAAACTAACCAAAGTTTAGAATGATCTTAAATTAAGGCCAAACCACATATTAATATCGATAATCTGAAGAAAATACCATTAGTTAAAAAGAAAATTGTTTTAGATAAAATTAATTGAAAGAAAGTTTTCTTCTTCAGGAATTTATATAAAAGTCAAATAGTAGGCTGGCCACCTCAATGTTCTTTGACTCCATGCTCCATCCCAGTTTCCAATTATTTACTCCACCTGAAGGAAAAAAAAAAAAAAAAAAAGAAGAGAGAGAGAGACTCCGATCATTTTTTTTTTTTAAAAGTAATATTGAAGAATAAGACATATTGGTAATTAATCAATTAAAAGTAGTGTTTGGACGTTGTTAGTAGACTTGAATTAACTCTGAATTTAAGAAACTGAATCCTAAATTTAATAGATGAATAATAGTTGATGAAGATAAAATTAGGTTTTATCCGTAAAACCTTAGATTTTCTGGAACAAATGAATGAGCGCAATGTGTCGAAGGAAACGGTTGTTTTCTTGTGGGGAAAAAATTCCAAAATGTTTGTCATCCATGTTTCTTAACTACATGGGGTCCCTCTTATCATTGCAAATCCTGGTTACGTCAGAGGTTAAGAAACTCGATACATTTGTCAACTCTCTCAAAGAAAATTAAAGTTCCGACCAATATTATATATTTATACTAATCATATCTTATATTATTCATTTTAAAAAGCTCTTGAGAATAATTTTCAGCCAAGAAACAATACAAGGGCCAGTTCCTCTCTCCTTCTCCACGTCTCTGCAATATAACTGGTTCTTTGGTTTTCTTTGTCAAAAAGCTCTCACTCACTCTACCGGAAAAACCAGTTGCATGCAGCTCACATCCTTATCTCCGATTGGTTCTTATGTTACGTACTTTTCTTCTCTGCATATAGGAATTACGTTTTTCGATCAACACTCGTTCAAACTTTCAACATAGCTGGCTACTAATTTTTGTTCTTTCTTTGATTTAATCAAATATTAAATTATAAGTTTAGTCTCCAAATTTATATTATATATTGTGTAACTATCTTCTTATACACCATTATTAAAATTTTGACAATTAAGATTGAGAAAATAAAAAAAGTTCCAATGGCTCATTTTATGTCTTTCTTTCATAATTGTGAAAATTTTAATGGTATGTGTATAGAAAAATACCTATAAACCAATGTATAGTCAAGTAATGTTGGTTGTCTATTTAGTATATTTATTTATATACTCTAAGAAGATTTAAAAAGTCCCTCAACTTAATTTCATTCTTTTTTTTGTGTAATCAAGCACTCACTTGGAATACCTTTTAGTTTAAGTGTTTCTCAAGAATGCATTTTCCTTTTAAACGTTTTTGTATCAAAATTATTTAGAATTTAAACATTCATGTATGTTTGGTTACATTTTCTCATAAGTGTTTTTAAACACTTAGAAGGTCATTCCAAACAGCCACTTAGTGGTCAACAAAGGGCCAATGTAAATAATGAAGAACTTAGAAGAAATGAGTTCAGACCATGGTGACTTACCTATCAAGAATTTAATACCAGTTACCTTGACAACTAAATATAGAAAATAATGGAGGAGCGACTTTGACACTTAATGTTAATTTTTTTTTTTTTAAAAAAAAGCCCAAGTAATTTAACATTTAATTAAAAGAGTAGGTCAGCTGCTGCAGGTTAAGTTTGGTGAATGATTAGAAAAGATTAAATACTGATTAATGGGACTTTGAAACTATGAGACAAAGAATTTAAAAGAAAATCTAATAATTTGATCAACATGATAAAAAAATAATGGAAAACTTTAGTTTTGATCAGAGAAACGTGGGAGCTCGATCAATTCAAATCTGTAATTTGATGAACTGAAAATCTTTCCACAGAGATTTTTTTTTTTTTTTTTTTTTTTTTTGAAAAGCCACAGAGAAAATTATACATAATAAGAACACATAAAGCTGCGTATTTATATGCATGTAAAATAAATCCCTCAGGAGTTGTGTAGTGTTGTATAAAATATACGCACCACGGTGTTTAAAAAATATATATCTAAGCCTTTTTCACATTCTAAAGCGAAGGAATATCATGAAACAAAGCGTCTTCGAGGAGGAGGTGGTCGGGCCAAATGGAAGCGGAGGATCCGGCAAAGCTTGATGTGCTACATGCATCTCCGTAATTGCTGTTTGAAGAAGGGACGTCGTGAGTAATATTCAGGTGCTGCGGTGGAGGAGGAGCCACGGACGGCGGCGACGGGGCGGCAGAAGAAGAAGGCAGCTGCCATGGAAAATTAGGATCAGAAGCTTCATTATTATTTTGGCCACACATCTCCTTGGCAATGAACGGCACTGTTTCGTAACTGTTTGTAGGAATTATTTCCAAGCTTGGCAAATGGGAAAATGGGAGACCAATTAAGTCAGTACTTTGTGGTTGTTGGAGAGTATTATTATTTTGAGTGATTTGGTTTTCAAAGACAGGAGAAGAGAGAGAGTTGATTAGATTCATGATTTCAATTTCGTTGGGATTATTGTTGTTTAAGGAAGTTGTAGGAGGTGGTTGAAGGAGATATTGAAGGTACTGAAACTTCGCCATTTGAACGGCTTCTGCTTGCAATCTGAGTGCCTGTTCTTCCCACAAGGGATTCTCTATGAGCTCCTTAAGACTGGCCAAGGCTATGATGTGTGGCAAACTGGAAAATATGTCAGTTCGAGGACGGTGAGTCATTGGATCAAACCCCATCTGAATTAGCTTCTTCTTCAAATGGGTGTTCCAAAAATTCTTGATTTCATTATCTGTTCTTCCTGGTAGGTGGCTTGCAATTGCTGACCACCTTCATTATTTAAGAACACAAAGCAAAGATGATCAAGTTATGCATCCAGCTGGTAAATACATGTATAATTTAGTTGTAACAACAATATTATATATATTTACTTGTTTCCAAGGACGGAATGGAGATTGAGAATGGTTTGCTCTTCTTCTTGAGAGAATTTGCCTCTCTTTATATCTGGCCTTAGATAGTTTGTCCACCTCAATCTGCAACTTTTCCCACATCTGTTCAGTCCTGTCCAAAAATAAAAAGATGAGAAGAAATTATTTCAAGAGACTTAGAACAAAACATAGTTAGTAGTATTATATTGTTTGAGATAGCTAGGCATACCAGCGAGTTTGGGAAGGGCTCTCCAGCTGCCATGGCCATGTTTTTGGATATGTTTGATGAGCTTTTGGTCTTCCTCAGGGGTCCAAGGGCCCTTTTTGAGGCCACTCTCGTCACAGCAAGGGCTCCTTCCCATTTCCTATGCTTCACTCTCTTCTTCTTCTTAATTCAAGTTTTGGGCTAAGTTGCCTTGCCTCCTCCATTCCAACCTATTAACCATATCTTTCTATTTATACACAGCATATCTTTGTTGTCCACATGGAAGGCGGCTGACGTGCTGCGCTACTACCCCATTTGCCACCAAAAACTATTCAATACTTTTTCCTCTTGTCTGAAATCCCAATAATGTCCTTCTCTCCACCTAAACTATTCAATAAGAACATTTTTGGAGAAATTATTATTTCCAAAAGTTGGGATAATAATGTAGTTGACAGTTTTACATCATTATTGGATTAAACGGAGAGAAACTCCGAAAATAATTCGAACTTGCATCAAATGATTATTAGGGAGAAGGTAGATTTTCGATTCTATATCAAATTTTTATTAAGAATTTGTCATGTTGTATAAGCAGCTTCATATAATTAGTTTTTCAGTTTTGAATTTAAATGGATTATTTTATTAATTAATGTAAGAAATCAATGGAGTGGAAGTCAGTAGCTGAGTGGGACAGATGGCACGTCATGATTGATGGGAGTGGAAGCATTCCATGCACGCAAACGAGAGGGGGCCAGTCATTGTCGTCACCTCTTTGCATGGCTATAGCAAAAGTTTTGCCCTTTAAACTTTACGTAAATAATCTTTCTCCATGGGCCAAGTACTTACGATTTCTTTTTCAAGTTTATATTAAACAGAGTCCCACTAAAATTTGGGCATATAGCCTAGAGAATGAAAACAAAAAAAAAAAAAGATTAAATAACTGAGTTGAAGTACCTAATATGTGTTTCAAAATGTTGACGACAAAAACGAAGTTAATATAATGATTTATGAGAGAAAGTTGATCTCCCATGTATGTTGGTATTTTCTGGGCTTTTTTAATGTACTTGAAAATTAGTATTTTAATATATACTTTTTTGGTCTCAATTCGGCTCAGAAAGTCTAATAAAGTAGCTAGGTATATTGTGAAAATATCGGGCTCCCCGTAGTTACAAGTTTGAATTCTTTAGTTTCTTGTAAGAATGGTAAGTTCAATAATATTAAAGATGAATGTAAATCCAGGAAGAAAATATTATTTTTATATTTTGTACGAGTTTTTGTAGATCAGAAGTCAGAACTAACTCCTAGAAACACGCAGTAAGAAAGAGTTACTAATTATTTTTTAAAAAAATTAAAGGGCTACATTTTGCTTGAGTTTAATAATCAATTACCAATCCAGCTACTAGTAGTTTATTTGAAGGATGATTTCTCAGGTCAACTCTCTCTAGAATCTTCCTTAACTATTACGCTTTTTCGCTTTACTCTATTTGATCTCTCTCAAACAAGTTCAAATGGAAATTAAAGTGTAGGGCTATACTCAATATTGATCTCGGACAGGAAAATATTTGAATACATACCGGTGCGTAAGTATCTTCTTACACACAATTATTAAAATGTTAACAATTAGGGGAGATAAAAGAAAATTTTCTCTCCTAATTGTCAAGATTTTAATAAGATATATTGGGAGACCTCTACCCACCTTCTACAGCAAAAAATAACCAAAGGACTGGTTGGTCTGTGCGCGTACGTGGGTGTGCGTGGCAATATTTCAAAATAATAAATGCAAGTTTGAGTTATTTTAATCTCCATATTGCCAATGATTTCAACCCACTGCGTGCTTGATTAGTATAGGGCATCTAATCTCTCAACATACTGTTAATTATTACTTTAATTTTTTATATAATTGGTTGCAACTAGCTTTGGTTATGGAAGATGATTAAGGGGCCCATTACTTCAAATTTGACTATAGTTTTTCAAAAGGTTACGTTAAAAACGATAATAACTAGGTCTAAAGACTCTAAACCCATGATTTAGATCATGGTTAGTGTCGGTTGTGGTTTATATATTATTAGCAATATAAGATCAGTACAGGAACACACGATTTTCTACTCTTATGTCATAATAAATCATTATTATACCTTTTTTTTTTGAGGAATAAATCATTATTATACTTAAAAGCTTAAGTTAACAAATATGTCATACGCGTGAAGTGTATGTGCTAAGACAAAAATATCCAATATTCTTTTTTTTGAAAAAAAAAATTAACCATGCCACGTATTGTATTCTTTGTGGTTTAGTCTATTTGATTAAGCCACAAATCATCCACCACGTGTCATCACATTATTTGTCAACTCACCCAAATCATCTGGCACATCATCCATCATGCCATCATTTTTACTGTTTAAGGTGCCACGTTATAACTCATTTGACCATTGAGCTGCCACCTGCGTTACGTCATAATTTGTTGCCACCCGCGTTATAATTTGTATCGTTGAGCTTGTAGGGGTTTGGAGTGAAGAGATTGGGTTGAGGAAAAGCTTGAGGTTAAGGAGGTTGAAAAAGGGATCGCGGGTAAAACTGTTGGGATTGTATCGAGGATTGGGATGGATAATGTTGCGATTGAGGAAAAAATGCTTGTTGGGTATAAGGATAAGACCCAATCGGAGGTGGGGGGAAATACTATGGTTGAGTATTTTGAGTTATGGGGGAGTGACGATAGGATTTTTGTTTCAATTTTGAGTAACCAAAGGACGAACAGGGGTGGGATTAGTAGATATTTTGGTTGGATTGTGAATGTGAGTAATGACGAGAGTGGGTGATGGGGGTACTAGTGGTTACAATCAGAGGACTTTGTTGATTGGAGGAGGGTAGAAGATGAACCTTCTACAAAACGATCATTTTTGGAAGAAAAAAGATGAGCACAAGGGCTCTGATACCATATAAAGGTACATAAAAGAGAAGCAAATCTGTACATGATTTATTACCGAATGATTGTCTGAGAAAATACAGAGAACAACATACAAAATATATAACAAGAAGAAGCTACAACTGGAGAACTATGATAGGCTGAGCAAATAACAAACTTTACATATATAAATCAGAGAAATAACACAAATAATACTAAAGATAAATAACATTCTATCACCACATGGTATATTTTTCTTTTCAATTTTGTTTTAGCTATAAGTTTGAATCCAATATTTTTTGAGTGATTAAAAAAATGTTAGAATCATCATTTCGAGCTCTATGCTATAATCATTTCAAGAGACTAAAACGTTCAGTAAAAAAAAATTAAGTTTATTGAATCATCATTTCGAGCTCTATGCTATAATCATTTCAAGAGACTAAAACGTTCAGTAAAAAAAAAATTAAGTTTATTAACATCTGAATATTTATTAATTAATTAAAATTAGTTAATTTGAGATTAAAGAATATATATATATATATATATAGTGTTGATATGCCTTGAATTTGTTATCTAGCATTCTGAATGATCAAGTATGGGAGACTTGTTATTCACTAGACATAAATATATATAGCGTTGATATGTCTTGGAGGGTGTTACAATTTGGAAAAACAACTTTTAAAATGAAACTCATAAAGTTTTCAACCCATTCTAAAAACCATATTTTCTTTAAAATAAAATATTTCTTAAATTTTACCGATATTTCAAATAACATGAAATACTTCTAAATTCTCAAATAATCCTAAAATATCTAAAAATAATATAAAATGGTAATTTTAGATAAAAGCATAAAATTACTGAAAATTTTGTAACAATTACCCTAAAATCACACATAATTTGTAGTTTTAGGTTGAAACGATAGTGCGAATTAAATAATGAAAGTATTTTCATAAAATAAATCACATGCAGAAGTATTATCGATGACACTTCAAATCATACCTACTCTAGTTTCTATTTAACCTGAAATTTCAACAACCATATCATAATTAATGAATTATTTCTAAAAAGACAATAAACTTCTTCACTAAAATATGTGGGAGGATTCAAATAATCTCTTACCTTTTGGTCGAACGTAAATGTTGTTTTTGGCTTCACTTTAATATCATTTAAATGAATTCCCAATTTTCTTACTTTTTTGCTACGTAGTGCTTGTTCCAAATTCCCAATTTCACTTTTTCTCTCTCATATAATTAATACTAATTGTACTTTTCTTCAATTAAATAATAATTTTATTTTCTTTCTACATTTTTTCTTCGTCACGTTAGCCTCTGTTTTTGAAAGCTTCTTTTTTCTGTCTCCTTCATTAAACATTCCTACCATATTTCTTCACTTTTCCGTATCTTATTACCTCATTTTTCCTATAACATCTTCTTTAATTTGTCTTCCTTCCATCGTTCTTCCCTTCCCTTCTTCTTCCTCCCTCGAGACGAGAGTCTCCATCTCGATCTTCTTCTTCTTTTTTTTTCAACTAACATTACCAAATTTTTGTTTCTAAAATAGCTCTCACCCCCTCTCTCTTCTCCAATTCTTTTAGCTCGTAAAAACCCACAAACCAATTTTTTAGCTTTCATTTTCCATGGTTTCTATTACAAATTAGCTTACCTAATCTGAAATCTTCATCCATAAGCCTCTAACCACTTCCTTTCCTAGCAAATGATGTTTGGCCTCCCAAATTCAGTTCTTCTCTTCTCTCCCTCTCCTTTTGGGTCTGTTTGGGTGAGTGATGGGCAATTGGCTTGCTAAGCTTACCTCTCCATGAAGTGCTTTCTTAACCCCAAACCCATGAAAATGAATAGAAAAAGGGACCCACTAGATATATGTATTAAGGATCCCACGTTGAAAAGATAAGTGGAGATCTCACGATTTATAAGATACATGGATTACACTATTTATTGTCAATTGGTTTTGAGATGGAACCTCATATTTATCTAATATGGTATCAAATAAATTGGATTCCATTCAAAAATGTTGAATTTAGAGATATGTCATCTTGAGAGGACATATTGAAGATCCAGATGGGTTACTCCACATTGAAAAGAATCATGCCTAGATCAACGTATAGAACTTCATGTGCTAACTTCACAAATTAAATAGAAATTTTCCCCCTATTATTCCGTTGTAATTGAAACCCCGTGAAAACCCATGCAAGCATAGATTCGGAAGATCGAGGGCATTTAATAAAAAATCTTTCATCTTTCACGTTTCCTCCTTTCTCTTCATCTTCCCAAGCTTCCTATCCTTCTTTTTCACAAAAACAGGGAACGAATTGCCCCTTCCATATACCCTCCTTCAAGCTATTTTCAACCATTCTCTTCATCTTCCCAAGCTTCTGACCTCCATTCAACCATGGTTGGTTAATCGTGTTGTGGATCTCACATTGAAAAGATAAATGAAGACTTCACAATTTTTAAGATATATGGATGTTCTCTTATTGCAAATTGATTTTGAGATGAAACCTTATGTTATTTAATATATGGTTTCAAGGCCATATAACCTAAACGAATATTCGGTCCAAGAAAAAAACATGGATCTTATTCATCCTAAGATTACGTTGACCTTTTGGTAAAATGCTTTTAATTAACAAGTTGGAACTTGCTCATGAATTTAGTTGAACAATAAAAGGATATTTGAATCTAAAATGTAACGATTTATTTAATACAATTAAATATTTCATAAATCCAAGATTTTCAAAGTAGCACCCCAAATCTAATTAGGTTCCCAAACTTACATCCTTAAATTTACACAAAGTTGCTAAACCTCTAGACTTTTTAAATTTACACAGCTAGCTTTTCTAAACCCTGGCTAGCTACTCAATCCTTTAGTTTAACTCCCACACTTTACATTTCCAAACTTAGATGTCCATGGGTTTCCCGACCACGGTTGAAAATAAAGAAACATAAACTTTGTTATGTTTTATTTTTTACTGTCATTTGCCACACTGTTTTTTTTTTTTTTTTTTCCTCCTTTCTTTTTCACAACCATTCAATTTTTTTTAATTAAAAATTCCAAAAGACAATGAGGGTCCTTACAATTTTCAACTAGTCCTTCTCCTTCTCCACGTCTCTGCACTTTAACTGGTTCTCAGAGAAATTATCTCACTAGTACTAGTACATGTATTTATACAAGTTTCTAACTTTTTTGTATTTTTTTAGTCTATATATATTTTAGGAAGATTTAAGAAGTCCCTGAACTTAATTTCAACTTTTTACCTATTTAAAATTTTTGGTGTTAATTCTGCTAGTTTAATACTTACGTTACCAAACATATCTAAGCCTACTTCAAACTAGCTCACCATTCAATCCTGAATATAAGCATTTAATGTTGTTAACCACATACATCTACTAAACACAACATTACAAAAAAGGTATACTAACTACATAGTCACAATCTTAAAAATTAAGTGATCCGTTAATTTTTTGTAAAAATAATATTAAAAAAATCACTATGAATTGGCTTGGTGGTCCTAATTCTAGAGGACTTAAAAGGAATGAGTTCAAGTCATGGTGACGAGAAATTTTTAGGTGCTCCCAATGTAATGAGGCCGGTAGTTTTATACCGTTGGATATAAAAGAGAAAAATGGAAAAAGTACACCTTGATTGTGTATCCGACGGTTATTAGGAGCAAATAAATTTGAAAATTTACTTCCGACGATTTAAAAAAGGGAGTCTCATTGCACTGGAAACACCTAATAATTTTCCTATGACGACTCACTTTCCTTAGTTTTATTATTTTATAGTTGAGGTGCGTAAGTGCAAGTTGGTCCGAACACTCGTGAATCTAAGAGTGAAAAAAAAAAAACCACCATGAAAGACCATGAAATTCAACATTTAATTAATTAAAAGAGTAGGTCAGCTGCTGCAGGTTAAGTTTGGTGAATGATTAGTATATAGATTAAATACTGATTAATGGGACTTTGGAAACTAAGAGACAAAGAACGAAAAGAAAGTTTAATTTGATCAACATGATAAAAAAAAAATGTCAACATTAGTTTTGATCAGAGAAACATGGGAGCTCAATTCAAATCTGCAACTTTATGAACTGAAAATCTTTTAATTTCCACGGAGAAAATTGTACATAATATGAACACATAAGCTGCGTATATATATATGAATATAAAATAAATCCTCAGGTGTTGTGTAATGTAAAATATACGTCCCAAGATGGTTAAAAAAAAACATTAATTATATAATATTCTAAAGCGAAGGGATATCATGAAACAAAGCGTCTTCAAGGAGAAGGTGGTCGGGCCAAATGGAAGCGGAGGATCCGGCAAAGCTTGAACTGCTACATGCATCTCCATAATTGCTGTTTGAAGAAGGGACGTCGTGAGTAATATTCAGGTGCTGCGGCGGAGGAGGAGCCACGGACAGCGGGGATGGGGCGGCGGAAGAAGAAGGTAGCTGCCATGGGGGATTAGGACCAGAACCCTCATTTTGGCCGCACATCTCCTTGGCAATGAACGGCAGCGTTTCGTAACTGTTTGTAGGAATTATTTCCAAGCTTGGCAAATGGGAAAATGGGAGACCAATTAAGTCAGTACTTTGTGGTTGTTGGAGAGTATTATTATTTTGAGTGATTTGGTTTTCGAAGAGAGGAGAAGAGAGAGAGTTGATTAGATTCATGATTTCAATTTCGTTGGGATTATTGTTGTTTAAGGAAGTTGTAGGAGGTGGTTGAAGGAGATATTGAAGGTACTGAAACTTCGCCATTTGAACGGCTTCTGCTTGTAATCTGAGTGCCTGTTCTTCCCACGAGGGATTCTCTATGAGCTCCTTAAGACTGGCCAAGGCTATGATGTGTGGCAAACTGGAAAATATGTCAGTTCGAGGACGGTGAGTCATTGGATCAAACCCCATCTGAATTAGCTTCTTCTTCAAGTGGGTGTTCCAAAAATTCTTGATTTCATTATCTGTTCTTCCTGGTAGGTGGCTTGCAATTGCTGACCACCTTCATTATTTAAGAACACAAAGCAAAGATGATCAGATATAAGTTATATAACTTATAATATATATAAAATTAGTTGTAAAAACAATATATTTACTTGTTTCCAAGGACGGAATGGAGATTGAGAATGGTTTGCTCTTCTTCTTGAGAGAATTTGCCTCTCTTTATATCTGGCCTTAGATAGTTTGTCCACCTCAATCTGCAACTTTTCCCACATCTGTTCAGTCCTGTCCAAAAATAAAAAGATGAGAAGAAATTATTTCAAGAGACTTAGAAGTTAGAACACATAGTTAAGTAGTATTATATTGTTTGAGATAGGCAAACCAGCGAGTTTGGGGAGGGCTCTCCAGCTTCCATGGCCATGTTTTTGGATATGTTTGATGAGCTTCTGGTCTTCCTCAGGGGTCCAAGGTCCCTTTTTGAGGCCACTCTCGTCACAGCAAGGGCTCCTTCCCATTTCCTATGTTTCACTCTCTTTCTTCTTCTTAATTCAAGTTTTGGCTATGTTGCCTCCATTTCTGCTTATTAACTATCTTTCTATTTATACACAACAATGCACTCCTCTCACCACCAAAAACTATTCAGTACTTCTCCATCCCACGTGAATTTCCAACAATGCCCTTCTCTCTCCACCAAAACTATCCAATGATAATGAGGCCAACACTTTAAAACTGTCAATGTAAATCTTAAAATTTATTTGTTCCTTAATATTGGATAAAAAATTGTCTTTTTTTACAATTTTTTTCTCTTATATCTAATGGTCTAAAGTTGATCGACATATTGTGATGACCTTGTTAAATAATTTCTCAATTTTTGGATTTAAATCTCTTTATGTAAGGATTATATTGAGTGAAAGTCAACATCAGTGGACAGATGGCAAGTTATGATTGGTGGGAGTGGAAGCATTCCATGCACGCAAACGAGAGGGGGCCAGTCGTCGTCACCACTTTGCATGGCTGTAGCAAAAGTTTTGGCCTTTAAACTTTACGTAAATAATATCTCTCCATGGGCCAACTTACGAATTTTTTTCAGGTTTATATTAAACAGAGCCCCACTAAAATTTGAACAGAAATAATAATAATTATGTGTTTTAAATTATGATTTATGAGAGAAAGTTCATTCTCATGTATATGTTATTTTCTGGGCTCTTTGAATTAATGATTCCATCCTTATGCTCTCAATTTTGTGACACTATTGCGAAAATTATTATTAAGATTTAATTAAATTTCTTATATAGATAGATCAATAAACTAATTAGAAACTTAATATGCTCATACGGTAACTATAAAGTTAGATCATTAAATAATCGAAATTGATATTTAATTCTGATAGGGTATTTTTACGGGAGGGACCAAATTGTTATAAATTTGAAAGTGTAACAACCAAATTATTACAAATTTTAGAGTATGGAGACTAAATTGTTACAAATTAAAGTTCATGACGAGCTCTCGAGTTCAAAAAGTCTAACAAAGTAGCTAGGCATATTGAAATATCGGTCTTCTCGTCATTACTCATCACTAAGTTTGAAGTCTTGGTTTCTTGTAAGAATGGTAAGTTCAATAATATTAAAGAAGGTAAAACCATGAAGAAAATATGCAATAAGAAAACATTATCTTTATATTTTATACGAGCTTTTGTGGATCAGAACTAACTACTACTGATACGGTGTAAGAATTACTAATTATTTTTTCCTCGTTTCGTTGGTGTAGATGAAACGCGGTTGCTTATTGCTTTATATAGGAAATTAAACAGCTACCTGTTGCTTGAGTTTAAAAATCAATTACCAACCCAACAACTAGTAGTTTATATTAGGATTATATCTCAGGTCAACTCTCTCTAGAATCTTCCTTTAACTATTACTTTCCTCTATTTCTCTCTCTAACGTCTAAATAATGACACATTCAGTTGTGTAATAATAAATTACCGAAGGTTGTTTGTTTGTTTTTTAAATTCAACGATCTGGGGAGAATTTTGAACCTCTAACCATTAGGTCGATAGTACAAAATGAGGTAGTGATTTGTAGCATTAACCACTAAATCAATGGTATACAACGTCTTAATCAGTGTTGAGTTGTCCTCGACTCCTCAGGTTGGCCTAAAAGCTGGTTTTGAGTGTGTCACATGTGTTTCAAATATGAATAATTTTGATCTCCAAGCTGCCCATGATTCAACCTACTATGGACATCTAATATAAATTTCTCTAGCGTACTATTAATTATTACGTTAATTCTTGATATATAATTGGATGCAACTAGCTTGGTTATGGGAGAAGGGCCCATTACTTCAAATTATTTGAGTATAGCTTAAAAAGAATTATGGTTAAAATATAGGTGGTAATAACTAGGTCTAACCATGATCTATTGATATAGATAATGGTTTGTGTCGGTCAAGGTTTATATTATAAACTATATTATGTCAAATTAGACCACCTCACTCACTTATAGAATTGAGAATAATAGCACAAAGGACACAAGATTTTTGGGTCATATTTAACTCAAAAAACTTAATATAATAGATTAGAGAATATTTTAACGAGTTTTAATTTATTTTTTAATGAAGGAGCATAAAGAAGTGATGTTGACAGTCATTGACGAATGAGGGTAGTGCTGGTTAGAGAAAAAGTTGGTGAAGCAAACAATCTAAAGTTTTGCATATCTATTTTGATAACCTAAAGACAAATAGATTTATAAATTAAAACACCAAGTGTGAATTATTCATGCGTCAATGACATTTGTTGATCCTTCAATTTCGTCCTTTTCTTCCCTGTCCTCGATCACTGCGGAATATGGATAGAGGCTCAGATGATCCTCTCTTCTTCCTCATGATTTAATGATCATATTTCAAACATTACAAAAGTTGAACTAATTTATATGATTTAACAATATTCCAAAGCTTTGTCGATGGAGACACGCATAGATTCTTTCTGCATCGAGTTCCTTTTGAAAAGCTCTCTCAAGCAAAAGTCGCTCCTTCGCATTTCTAACGTCCTAGGTCCAGAATTCGGATCAGAATCCGAAATCTAGATTCGACATTTGACGACCTTTGGCATTCCTCTGCATCTTTACATAGAATTTCACCAAATCAAGTGCACTTGATTTTGAAGTTTCTATGATTTAGCCACGAAAAAGAGAGGTGCGTCTTGTTAGTATAGATAGTAACTAGCAATTCTTTTGAACTTATCTTGACTATACTTTCATATTCTCAGTTTCAAAGATTGAAATGGAAGAAAATAGAGAGAAAACACACAGAGAAAAGCAAGAGAAAACCCTTTGCTTCTATATATATTTTGATCAATACAATCAACCATATATAGAGACTTGGGAAGAAAAACTCTTGCAAAAAATACCAAGAAGAAAATCACCATTCAAGAACCTTCTTAGTTGCCCTAATAACCGAATGCAAGCAGAAGACAAAATATTGAAGATTAGGGCAACACCAAAGATGGGCCTAAAACATAATGGGCCAACATAATACGGTGGGCTATCTTAACACTCTCTCATTTAGATGTGATTTCGGTTCATTCATGTACCCCTATTCAAATGTCAAAATATTCATATTCTATTTGCTGGTTTAATTTGTGGAATATTTAGAATAATGAAAGAAATGACAGAATCTTTAGCAAGAAGGACTCATTCTTCCATATAGTCATCTTTGGGAGGATATTATTTCAAATCCAATTTTTTTCTACATATGAGGCCTCTTCTATAGCTCTAAACTATTCTTCTATATATTTAACATGTATGTTTCTCAGTTCTCATCTACTTAAATAAAAGTATCATCTTTAATGTACATTTTTTCAAGGTTTAAACTATTTGCATCTTAAAATAACAAATAACAGTAAAATGACAATGCAATTTAAGATAAATTTTTCCTATTAATTTACATTTACAGTTTTATAAGGAAGATCATACTCAGTTTTAAATTAATAATATTTTAGCTGGAGTCCAACTCTCTGACCTCATTTTCCTGTCGGCACGGGATTTTACTTTTGGAAGAAAACCTTAAAAAGCAAGAAAAACGATGACCCAGTTGATTAATCATTCCCTTAAATTGTTATCAATGGAAATAAATAGGAGATGTTAGGGTGAAAGAAGACTGATCTTATAATGACCTCAAATTTATAAAATCAAAACTAGGTAATTAAGCACTAATGAATTAGTTGATTAATCTCACAAACTGCATAAAATGTATATAAATCCAATCTACAAAATTAAATTTAAAAAACCATCTCAGTTGCGTTTGTCCTCGTACAGTAACAAGACGATGAGAGAAAGCTTGCTTGTTGAAGTAGGGTTTCTTGTCGGGTGGACCATGAAAATGAAACATAAAAAAAAATGAAGTTGGTCATGTCAGCTGAGCAGTGTAGAGTTTAACAGTCAAGAGAGAGAGAGGAAAGTCGTAGTGTCAGCTAAACAACTGATTTGCTTGCTGGGATAAGTTTCTACCCAATACATCTAAATTTGGACTTTCCTTGTCTCTCCATCCACGTGTATCGTTTTTACCTTTCCATTTCCATGCAAAACCAATACCAAAATTATTATAATATCCCATGCCCATCGTCGTTTTCAATAATTTAATTTATTGTAATCAGCAAATTTGCCTGATTATAAATATATTTTTTTTAATTCTTTTTTCCTTTTGGTTTCGTGTTAGGAAGGTTAAATCAAAGTAGTTTTTTAAGTGTTAATTTGATTCACTTTTTCATAAGACTATGGTTGTATGCAGCCCTTCTTCATTATAATATATTTTAGTTAATTTCTTTTAGGGGAGGGACGAACTCTGAAAGAGTCCAGTGGAAAAAAAACATCAAATTTTATTATACATTGGTGTGTTGATTTTTACTATCAACTTTCAATTTCATTCAAAGATTTTTATAAGTGAAAATTTATTCAATGTCAATCTTGTACATTAACCGAGTTTAATTTTGTGTCAAACATATTGAAATTAATGAATATTACGGACACTTTGCTTTTTGCTAAAACTAGAGGTGAGTTTAGGAGTGAAGTTGAATACAGTGAAAATAAAAATAAAAATTAAAACATTTATCCAAATCGATGGTTCAATTTGTTGAAATTAAAAGTTAAAAGAGTGAAAATTGATACACATATTCTCAAGTGTTTAAATGTAAGAATAGATATTTTTTCTAGTTAATCCAGAAGATTTTGTATTTACAAATATGCAACTATGAGTTGATCATGATTTTATTTATTGATTCTAAAAAGAATGAAATTCATCATTCTTTAAGGACTTAATTAAATCATTTTCAAAGATAAATTTGAATTTTTTTTTAATGAACTTTTATTCTGAGGAAAAAACATCTTTAGAACATTATTGTGATCAACCAAGTGGGAGAGACAGCATATAATTAGCTAAAATAATGACACAAGTCTAGATTTCTTGTATTAGGTTTAGGATGAAGGGAAAAACACAGCCATTGTCGTTGATTTTGATTTTAAATTCTAAATGATATAACTAAAACAAGTGGGAAATAATTTTCTTACTTTTTTATATTATATCCAAATTCCCTTTTCTAAAAAAAAAATATTATTATCCTAATTTAATCATAATGACAGTCAATTGGACTGTGTAGAAGTCGTCGTTGTAGGCTGCTGATCAAAAGCAAGCATCAAATTAAAGATGCATTTGTGTTATTAATACTTTTCCCTACACAAATCCCTAATTCTACAACACCAAACTTTCAACTCTATTAAATAACCAATATATAATTGTTCAAATGTTTTTAGTCCAACAACCCTAAGATTTTTATTCTTTTTATAATAAAAAGAAAACCCTACTGGGATTCCCCTCATAATAATAATAATACGCTTTAATCTATGTTTCAGATTAAATATAAATGAGTATTCTTATTTTAATGTTGTTCCAAATGGTCCCAACATGTCTGTCTAACAAAAAGTTCAAGAAAAATGTTGAATTATATATTTCCCTAAAAATTTTCTTTGTTAAATGAATCTTGACACATACTGTGAAGATATCAAATTTATACTAATTTATTAGCATAATTTTGTAATAAAAAGATCATTGTGTTATACATATAATAGTTTAAAATGGATAAAAGATTTTAACCTCTGACCTCTAAGGATGTTTTGATCTTGTACTATTTACACGTTGGTCATTTCATACTAATAGTTTATCTCTTGACTATATTATTATTGTTATTATTTCTTCAACAATATATAGGGGTGAGAATATGCAAACAAAAAATGTACTCCAATTCATTGGTAAACTTTTAAATTACTATATGTGTGTGTGTTGATGGTCAAATGTGGTCAGAGGGAACTCACCTGACCTTCACGTGCCACCAACGGTAAATTTGTATGAGAGCTAGGGGGAAGACGTGTGGCCTTTAAAACAGTAAACCTGCACACCGGTGTGGTGCTTGCCACATCGCCTCCGATGCTTAAGTCAGAAAGCTGAAGGTGGAGAGCAAAAGAGCAAAGTAAGAGGAAATAGTCCAGGGAATGAGTTTCGGGATTTCTTCTTCACTGACGAAGAAGGGTTTAAATACTTGCTCCTGCTCTAGGTTTTCCAGCGTTTGGAGGCGATCCTAGGCTGAATCACGTGGAATCGGGGCACCTCGGGCCAAACGGAGACAGTGGCCGAGGCCGAGGCCGAGCAGGGGTCGGGCCAAAGCCCGGTCCCTCCAACCTTGGCCCAAACTTTTTGCCCGTTTCGCCTTTGGAGTCCATTTTTCGATCCTATTTTTGGACTCGTGTCGGGTTGTCCTCGTCAGCTCCTTGTACATCAGAGTGGTCCAAAATCACTCATAACAAAATATATATATATATATATATATATATATATATATATATATATATATATATATATATATATATATATATCTTTTGGTCGAGGATACCGGTTCAGCTATGTTTTTGTTGACAATAATTTAAGCGTTAATATATTATTTTAATAAGTTGTTGGGAATGAATGGTAAAGGTAATGCCAAAATATAAAAATAAGTCGTAAAAGGTTTGAAAAAATGAGAGAGAGTGGGGAGTTTATTAAAAAAGCTTCCTTTTTACACCTCAGATTTGTTAGCAAAAAAGAGAGAGTGAAGTTTTTTCTCAACCGTTATGCCCAACACAATGAGATTAGGAATAGAAATCATCACTGAATAAGAATTGATGGAGAAGTAAACTTCCACAAATAAAAAAGAAGGGCGATTTAATTTTTTTAATCAGGGGGAAATTAGATTTTGTTCAATTCTTCTAGATTTAATTGTTTTAAGCCAACAACTGCCATCGAAAATGACATCACCTAAACTTGAGGAATTTGACAATTTTGACCCCCTTAACTTTTTGTTTTTTAAATTTAACCCCCTCAGTTTTTATTTGGTTTTTTAGGTTATTTTATTTTTTATTTGGATGTGAAATTACGGAAATGCCCCTCTCAGATTTTTAAACTTTTCTTCTCCCTCAGTTTCCCTCTCGTTCTCCCTCAGATTTTTTGCTTCTCCTTGGTTAAGGCTTCATCGATTTCTTGCTTCTATTCGGTGTAAAAACAACTTAGGAGAACGATTTCTAGCTGTAAGGTATGTTTTTTTCGTTTTATTTTACTGTTTTCTAGGGTTTAGAAACGTTTGATGTAGTCTAGGATCGTTTGCCCAAATTTCTTGTAGTTTAGCATGATTTTATTGTTCAAAACGTGTTTTCGGCGCTTTCTGAATGTGTTGTGATGTGAAATGGGGCCGGATTTCGTACGGGTTTTCTGGGTTTTTGAGTTGCAGGCGATGAATCCCGGCCGAGATGCATGTTGGGGTACCGGGAAATGGGCCGGGAATGGATATTTTGAATCCGAAAAAACGCGATCTCGGCCGGTCGGTTCGGCCGGAAGCCAGGAGAGTTCGGGCGGGCGACCCGAACGAGAAGGACCGAACCGGACCGAGATCCAATTTTTTTTTTTATTTTTTTTTTGAAATTTTGATTTTTTTTAATTTTTTTTTAAATTATTATTTTTGTTTTGTTTGTACTTTTTTGATTTACTCAAAAACAACATGGTGGTGCTGAGGAAGTAACTGAAATAGGAGAACATGTAAGTGCAATTTAATAGGAACTTTGTTAATTTATGTTATTAGTGATTATTGGTTATTTTATTGTTTTTTTTTTCTTTACCCATTAATAGGAAGTAATTGAAATAGGCGAACATGTAGAGGCCCCGATAGAGGGCGTGGGAAAGGATATTCCTGTTGTCGAAAGTCAACATTCTCTGGTAAGCATTCATTAGGGTTTAGTATATTTATGGTTAGGGTTGATAGTGGTATCTAGGGTTAGGGTTAATGACTTTATTATCACTTTCCTTATTGTACAGGGTGTCCAGTCCATTTCTGAACAGAACGAGCCGATAGAAAGACGGGGGACTCGTAAGAGGAAGACTGCATGGAAGTTGAGAAGTCCATGGAAAGACACACGGGAAGAACGTAAGAAACGCAAGGCTGTGAAGTACGATCCTATGTGTAACGGTACGTACCATTGGAACATTTTGGTAATAGAGCTCACTGTGTATAATCCCGGTGTGGGGAGAAGGACCAGATTTATGCCGCAAGAAGTTCACCATTGGTGACCTATGTGTAACGGTACGTACCATTGGAACATTTTGTTAATATGTTTGTTTGATAGTGTTCTATAGGGTTCTTATGTTTGGTATCTTCTTTTCATCAGAATTTTTTCAGACGCGAAGATGGCCTATACAAGGAAATGAGTAGCGGCATACATCCCCGAGACTTGACGTACGATTGGAGCAGCGCAGGCAATATCTTGAAGTACGGAAAGGGTGAGCTTGCAGACCATAACATACCATGGAGCACGATTGATTTGGTGTACATGCCGTATAACATCGGTGGGCTGCATTGGGTCCTCATATGCATTGACCTCGAGGTGGGGGAGGTCGTTGTATCCGATTCCATGGTGGTGTTGAATAAGGACGAGGTGATTGAGAAGGAGTTAAGGATCCTTTGCCAAGTCCTGCCAGCTCTGCTTTGGAAGATCGGGGTCATGGATGTGAGGAAGAATCTTCCCGTTCAAAGATGGCCTCTGCGTCGGGAATTGTCTAGGCCGCAGCAGGATAGTAGTGGCGACTGCGGTATGTTTGTATGTAAATTTTTTGAATATGATGTAACTGGGTTGCCGTATGACACCCTAAGTCAGGATAATATGATTTATTTTCGATGGCAATATGCTGTACAAATATGGGCGAATAGACCCTTCTTCTAGTGGATTATATTGATTCAAGTGTTGTTGTGTGATAAATTATTAAGTTTTTATGGTTTATCATACTTCCATGCAAACCATGCAAATTCTCATGCAAACCATGCAAATTCTCATGCAAACGCTCAACAATTGTCACAAACCAAATACTCATGTAAAAAAAATATCTAATCACTTATTACGAAAGAATGAACGTGGAATTTGTAAAGGAAACCAACCAAAAACAATTATTTAAGATGTTATTTAAGACTGTTAATTTTCCCGGGGGAGGGTCTCGGTCGAGCCACACCGGGATTATACACAGTGAGCTCTATTACATGCTAAACAACCCAACAGTCTCGTTTGAGGCTCTCGGTTCGTCATCCCGGCCGAGCCACGACCGAGAAAAATAACAGTGAACTAACTTCCCCTTATAGTCTCTCAAATGTCTCGTTTGGTAATCTCGGGCCGCGGTTCGGCCGGGATCGGGCCGGGAAGACACACAGTGACTGATAAAGCTCCCCTTATGACTCTATCAACTGTCTCGTTTGAGAATCTCGGTCCTCGGGTCGGCCGAGATCGGGCCGGGAAAAAACACAGTGGCTGATAACCTCTAGTTAAAGTGGGGAATTCATGTCTCGTTTTGGATCTCGGTGAGTAATTTCGGCCGGGAAGTTAGCGGGAAAAAAATCAGAGATTTATTGGTACATGCATTTCAACACAAACCTGCACGCAGAAAATAACAACATGCATCTGAATATTGAACAACTATTCTAAACAAACATTAGAATATTAAAATTACATTATATAAAATACGTTCATAGATACATTATATAAAATTACATAAAGAAAAAAAAAACTGAATACTATGCGGTGTTGAGTGGTTGGCGGCATGTTTTCCTGTTATGACCTCTCCCTCCACAGCGAGTACATTTGTGAACTTGTCTAACCTCTCCCGTCGATGGTATCCTCAAGGTTTGTCGTCGACCAACTCTTGGAACCCTCTTCGGCGGCAACACTTCAAAATCCACAAAATTTTCGGATGTTTTCCACTCCGACACATGACCTACTGGATATATGGGTTCTGCGTACGCAGCAAGGACTGCCTCAACGCGGTAGCATGGAGAACAAAGATCTAAGTACGATCGGTTCCGGTAGATGCAGGCAGCGATTGCATGGGAGCACGGAAGTTGGAAGACGTCAAATTCACGACAAGTACACGTCCTCGTGTGGATGTTGACGCGACCACCCAAGTGTCCATCGTCGACTTGGAATTCGTACCTGGCAATTGGCGTAACCACATGCCTTCTTGCATTATTCTCCGCTGCTAGAACAATCTCTTCACCATATTTTGATATCGGTGCATCCCATTTCGCTGCATCGGTACGACGGTCGTAGTAAGTGGCTTGCAACCATCCCCTAATGTAATCAAGAAGACCTGTTATTGGTAACTCTCGCGCATCTTTCAGGAGGGAGTTAAAACTTTCCGCAATATTCGAGGTCATTTGATTGTATCTTATCCCACACTGATAAACACGTGACCAATGTTCAAGTCCAACTTCTTCCAAGTATTTTTGGACACGTATTGGAATATGGTTCCAAAATTCCTGAAACTCAGTATCACGAAATGCCTTCGCTGCTTTAAGGTAGAGTTGAATAAAGCCGTGATCCTTGAACTTTGTTTTCAAGTTTTCTTGTAGATGGTGGATACAGTAAACGTGGGATGCATCGGGAAACACAGTGTGTATTGCCTTCAATATGCTCTTGTGTCTGTCAGAAACAATCACTAGGGGATTAATGTGACCAATAGCACGCTCGATTTGTCGGAAAAAGTAGGTCCATGATTCATCGGTTTCCCCCCTCCCAATGCCAAACCCTACGGGGTATATTTGGTTGTTTCCATCGATGTCTACTGCAGTTAGGAGCTTACCACTGAACTTTCCTCTCATGTGGGTCCCATCTACAACCAAAATCGGGCGAATAGAGTTCAAGAACCCTCTAATTGTGGACCCAATTGCCATGAACACATGCTTGAAGTAACCACCATCTTCCACTTCCAAGTCGAAAAATGAACCAGGATTTTCAATTTTCAACGCTTCTCCAAACCGTGGTAACTGTCTGTAGGACTCTTCAGGCGAGCCTCTGGCAAGGACCAATGCATGTTCTCTAGCCCTCCATGCCTTGTCATAACTCAGATTGACCCCGAACTTTTGCCGGATATCACTTATGATGTCCTTTGGTCTGTAGGAACGACCAACCTCCAGAAACGTTGTCTTCACAATATTGCCAACAACCCAACTTTTGGCCTGACTATGTTTGTGGGTTAGCATCAAGTGTTTGCACGTGTGATTGTTAGAATACTTGGTAACTGTAAGGACATCGGAGCCTTTCAGTACCGTAGCTCGGACCTTCCATTCACATTCCTCAACAACACACCGAACCTTGAATATTTTCTTGTCAGACTTCTTAACCCTAAACTCAAAGTTCTCTCTCATCCCTAAAACAGACAGTCTCATCTGCAAGTCCTTCTTAGACAAGAATATCTCTCCCACTTCTATATCCTTGTAATTAGAGTACTGACCTGGCATTACTGCTGAATTAGATGCACGAGTTGTCGTAGAAGGGCCAGGTGCCATATTAACGGCCATAGTAGGAGTATCGATATTTTCTGCAGTTCCAAGTACCTCCCGATGAACCCCAATATTCTCCTGGGCAGTTACATCAACTTCGTACAGATCTTCCTCGCCACTCTCAAGTACCTCTTCTCCGTAATCTCCCCAATCCTGAAAATCACTGTCCGGGTTCACATCCTCTCCATAGTCTCCCCAGTCATGGAAATCATTCTGTGATGTAACGTAGTCAACATCATCCCCAAGGTTATATGCCCTCTCGTCGTCACGTATTGGACTCAGTGACATCGGGTCATTATACATGGGTGTAAATGGCATGTGTGTGGAAACGGGGGGGATGTGTTGCTCTTGCTCTTGCTCTTCTTTGTATGGGAAAGATGTGGAGGTCGAGGGATTGTGATGATCTTCATTGTGTGGAAAGGGTGTGGCTCGGGATGGTATTTCTTGACTCATGTAATGTGGAGTATATGGTGGGACAGACGTGTAATGGTATGGTTGATGATTTGGATCCATATACGAAAAGTACTGCACTCCCATATATGGAGTATTTGGTACAGTATATGGAATGGGATATGGACGAAACCCTTGGTGACTGGACTGGGGGGATGGTTTCGGCACGGTGGATACATAAAGGGGACTTGCAGACACTAACTCCCAAGTCAAAAAACTATGCAAATCTACCTCGTTCCTAATCACAAAAGCGGGAGATTTAGACCTCAGTTCAAGCAGACACCTCAAAACAATGTCGTTATCATTCGGACTTATACTACTTATTTCATACACTTGACCTAAGAACTCGTTATAAGAAATTCCCACATCCACGTCTAAGGCCCTCACCTCTCCACCATCATACTCCTTTTCACTCTCCTTCCACACACCACCAAAACATACCCAAACACGAGGCATCTGCACAAATACAAAAGAATATATAAACAAATGTATGCAACCACCAGAAATTCAAAAAACTTAAAAAAATTTAAAAACCAAACAAAAAAACAAAAAA
The DNA here is from genome assembly GCA_017139565.1 of Luffa aegyptiaca. NCBI lineage: Eukaryota > Viridiplantae > Streptophyta > Magnoliopsida > Cucurbitales > Cucurbitaceae > Luffa > Luffa aegyptiaca. The sequence continues at coordinate 48,968,472 of CM029398.1, forward strand.
AAAATCACTGTTCTCGGCCAAATCTCGGTGACGGTTCGGCCGGGAAAAACGTGGTCCGGTCGGGAAAATATCGGTTCGGCCGGTCTTCAAAATGTATGAATCCCGGCCGGAAAAAAGGGTGGTTCGGCCGGGATTTTCAACCTGTCCGGCCGAGATTGGACCGGGTTCGACTCAGGATTGACGAAAAACCATTTCAACACATTCTATTGGATATTTTTTAAACAAATACGATAGAATAATCAAAAGTAACGTACCTTCTTTAAAAAATGAGCACTTGTTGTGGATCAAATGCACTTTAGTGAACAACTTGTTGTGGATTCAAGAGAGAAGATGAGAGGTTGGGTGATTGAAAGATGTTTTTTTTTTTCAAAATGAGTTTAATGGAGGGTTAAGAGTAATGTATGGTAATTATGGTATTGGAAGTTGGTGAAGGTGGGTGAAAAGTTGGTGAAATAATTAATTTTAGTGGGTTTTAATGACTTGAGGGTATAAAAGTAAATTGCTATGCATGCTTACATCATATTCATCATCAAGGGGGTCAAAAAAAACTTTTTTCTTATAGGGGGTTAAAATTTTAAACAAAAAACTTGGAGGGGGCAATTTTGTAATTACCCCCCTAAACTTGTAGTGCAACGACCATTAAAACAGTATGAATTTGACACTATTTTTGTTCACTATATGTCATTGGTATTTATTTGACTTTCTTGCAAGTTCTTTTATATATATATATATAATCACGAGGTCTGTGGTTCGAATCCCCCACCACCCATATTGTCAAATATATATATATATATATATATATAGACACACTTACATTTAAAGTGTGTTCGGTTTAACTTTTCAAGTGTTTTAACTTTGAAAAAAAATCATTTAAAAAAAAGTTCTAGTGTTTGGCTTCTTACAAAGAGTTTTTAAGTGTACAATAACTTGTGTATAAAAACACTTAGGGGCTGTTTGGGGCACTGAATAAGTTATAATAACCCCCTTTATTATAACTTATTCAGTGTTTGGGGCATCAACAAAAATAATTGGTGAGGTGGGTTATTTTTACTCCCGATTATTTTATTCATTCTCTACAGTAACCATCATTCAACCCACCCGATTATTCTATCCATTTTCTACAGTAACTCTCTCCTCTCTTCTTCCATGCGACTCCTTGACTTTTCCAACGACCGCCGGTCGCCGTCGGCCGGCGACTTTTCCGACGGTCGCCGACCACTTTTCCGGCGATCGCCGACGACTTTTCCGTCAACCTTTTTTTTTTCCCCTTTTTTCATATTTCTTCTCATTTTCATTTTGAAAAATATAAAAAATGAAAATAAAGAAAAAAAAAAGAAAGAAAACGAGGAAAAAAATTTTGGTCGTCGAAAAATTTGTAGGCAACCGCCGGAAAAGTCATTGAAAACGTTGCCAGAATTAGGGTTAGAGGAAGAAGAAAACGATGAAGATGGAGTTTGAGGTTGAGGAAGAAGATGGAGACGATGATGGAAATGGAGGAAGAAGATGATGAAGATGAAGATGGAAATGGAGGAATAAGATGAAGTGATGGAGATGGAGGAAGAAGATAAAGGTGGAGGAAGAAAATGAAAAAGAAGAAAAAAAGAAATAGAAAAAAGCGATTTTTGGTCATTCCATGTTAGAAACACTTACCAGTTTCTCAGTTGGTCATTCCATGTTAAAAACACTTACCAGTTTCTCAGTTGTCTTTCTACATATATAAATATGGAGTTTTATTAAATATGAAGTTTTATTATATAATTTCTTTGTACATAAGCATTTACCATTTTTACGTTGAAAATACATAAATGAAACAAATATGGTTTTTCAATATGAAATCATAAAATGACTTCTTTTGTGAAAAAATTATGACCCTAAAACAAAGAAAATCAACTCTTACCTAATTAGGTTATTTTTGTTTCCTTTTAAGTTAAACACATCATTTAACCCATATACCCAATACTTTATTTTTTTTACAACTGAATCCAAACAATTTTTTATTGATATTTGCAAAATATAATATTTGACATACAAAGTTGTATGAGGAAAATAAACAAAAAAAAAAAAAAAAAGTCAGGAAAAAAAACAGTCAACTTGAACATTTGATTCAGAATCTCATGTTAATCATATTAGCAATCCAAACACAGACTATTTTAACCCAGACTAAAATAATCTGCATCCCAAACACAAATTATTTTATCCCAGACTAAAATAATCTGCACCCCAAACACAGATTATTATAACCCCCAGACTATTATAATCCCCAGATTATTATAACCACTAGATATTATAACCAATTCAGCGCCCCAAACAGTCCCTTATGAGGAAATATAACCAAATATATGAGTGTTTAAATTCTAAACAATTTTTATACAAAATGTTTCAAATAAAATACTATTAGAAATATGAGAGGAGTAATCCATTTATCTTATAAATTGTGAGGTCTCCACTTATCTTTTCAATGTGGGATCCTCAACAAATACATTTTTGAAAAACATTTAAATTAAAATGTATTCCAAACGGACTATAGTTTTTTTTTAGTTCTTAAATTTTAACAAATTTCATTTATGTCTTGAATTTTGAATTATGCTTATTTTTATTTGTTATCCTTAACATGATGTCGAAGCAGCATACTTAACAACTTGTCTAGCTATTTCTCAAAATCAACCAATATAGTTGAATCTTAAACCCTAAACTTAAATTCATTAGAGTAAAAAATTGATTATTAAATTTATAGAATAATAAAATTTTCTATTGGAATTTGAAAAGAAACTAAAATAACTAATTATATTCAAATACAAAAAAACATAGAATTCATTAGGACAAATGAAAATGAAAATTGTTAAATATTTACAAGTGGAGTAAGTATAATGTATCATTAATAGATAGTTTTGCTCACAAAGGTGCCTTATAGGATGTTGGTCAAGTTTGACTCCTGATTTTACCGTATAATAATTACGTGAACTTAACAAGTTTGTATTTCATAAATGCTTTTATATATATATATATATATATATATATATATATATATATATATATTTAAATGTTTACCATATAATTATATGAACTCAGCAAGTTTCTACTCCATAAATGTTTGTCATTTTAAATATTTAGAAAACTTATTCCAATTATTTTAATTTTGTTGATTGATAAATCTTGTCACTTATGAACATTATATCAAAAGATAAATCCTATGTCATTAATCAATATTGGCAAGTGTGTGATCCACATTAAAACATCTTATAAGATGAATATAAAAATCACTTTTTTCTTAAAAAAAAAATGGACTATTCGCTTCATTGGACTGGTCAAATATCAATTAAAAAAAATGCAGCAAAAAGTAATTAGGGGGTAAAAAAATCACAGATTACAGAGTAATTTCAAAAGTAAAAGAGAGGAGAAAAGGAAAACAAACAGACAAACAAAAGGCGGCTGTGTGTGGCGGCAGGATAGTATAGGTAATAACATAATAAAATGGACTGATGCTTCTTTTTTTGCTGCCCTTGAATTCTACCTCTTTTGGATCAACTGAACATTATAGTACGATATAGACTCATTTCTTGTCTTTATACTAAATTAAATTTTACCTGAGACGAATCAAAGTGACAGTATTAGCAGTGTTTCTTTTCCCTGTTGAGATATTTTAAGTGAAATCAATGAGTAATGCAATGCAAATAATTCTAATTCCACAGACCATGTTCCTGTTAACTGCTATCCTAATTAGCATTATGTGACTCCATTCGAACTTGGAGCTCTTTACGTGGGCACTGTGTTGAAAAATATCACCAGTGCCTCAGTCGCCCCAAACTGGAAAGGAATAAAAAGAAATAAATTGAAATGCTACTTTGATGGCCATAGAAAACTTTGCTTAGAGACACTGCCAAGGCCACTGACATGATCATAGCTCTTCCTGAACCTCTTCCCCAACCTTGGCCTGAGAGCTGCAGAAGCCATCGGCAACGTTGAACTTTACACACGCTCAAATCTTCATGATGATTCTACTTTCAGGACTATCTTCATAAACTCATACACAAGATAGCTTATTGCAGCTGATGGTAAAACCTAAATTAAGGGAAAACGTTAGATTATGATAAGACAGATATGATTATGATTATGCAAATCAATGAGCTACCAACGTACTAATGGCAAAGTGAACTAGTAGGAGATGGGACCAAAGGAGTATGATTGAAGATTTCTATTTCTTTAAATATCTTGTTCAAGCCAACTTACGTACATCTTAACTATTCACACAGGACAACTGATTGGCCTTACTACATTTGGTTGCCTAAGATATTAAGTCCTACATAGGTAAACTAGGACATGAATCCGTTCCCTCCAAGCCCTTTGCATCAACCTTATTGACCACCAGATCAATTCATGAGGTTTCATTATAGAAGAGTATGGCTTAAGCCATATTCTATCCTGGGAAATTTTTATTCTCAAGCCGAAAACAAAAAGATTAGAAGTGGTCCCAAAGAAAAGAACTGAAAGACATTCTAATATTTGTGAGAGGCAGGTTGTTGCAGGTTTCAATAGCATTTCTGTAGATACAAGGATACCATAGAAATACCTCCTCAAAAGAGAAAGAAAAGGGGAAAAAGGAAAAAGAGGGAAGTCGAGCCTTAGGTTCGCAGATGGGCCTTGAAGGACAAACCGGATGCCCTCAAATACAGATACTCACACTAGTGCAAACCCGAATGGAGGGAACAGAAATCAACGCCAAATTCATATATAATCTACCAGGGCTATTTATCAATGTTACTCACCCCGAGACAAGGCTCTAACTTTCAGTGTTGAGACCCATTCCTTCTATGGAACATTAGAGGCTTACGCCTCTCATAAAAAAGGATTAAAACCTCTATAAAAATGCACTAAGGCTTAAAGTTTCTATGCCTCGTGTAACGATTAGAAGAATAATATTAATTTGCCTCATTCTTAAAAAATATAGAGGTTTGAGTTGTGACAATTTGAACATTACTATTTTTACTAGTTTGCCTTTTAAAAACATTGAATATCAAAATTTATAGTACAAGTCAATCCTATTAAACATATCCTTTAAGAATTTTTGTTTAAGTAGCAATTGGTAGTGGTGTTTTATTTTTTAATACTTTTATATAACTATTAGGTTAACCAATACTCAGTCACACATTTGTATAATGTTTTTAAGCAAAAACTGAGGTTCATGTCTCAAACCACATCCTCTTCGAGAGGGAAAGCCTCAACACTGCCTTTAGCCTTTTAAAACATTTGCTATTATTACATCTAATGTTATTGACTTCTAAGTGCATAAAAATATTTTAATAAACAAAAAAAGCGGTTTGTGAGAGATCAGTGGTGCACCTGTAATAAGCTAGGAATTACGCCTGCATAAAGAGCAGGGACACCCCCTTGATTAACAATCTTGACACAAGTTGCAACAGCACTCAGCTTTGTTTCCCTAACTTGCATTTGGAGCTGCCTCCTCACAACTTCAAATGGATATGTAGCAGCTTCAGCACATGCCCCTGCTATGGCACCATACAGTAGCGTTCTAATCGTACCTAATTCTAATTGTTCCAAAGCATTCAACTCCTGACCACCTTCTTTCATATTTTGGATTCTTTTCCTTCCTTCTGGTGAATGTAGGTAAGCTGATTTTAGTATATCATAAACACCATAAAAAACTGCACCTGATGGTGCCATGCTTATAATTGAGGGTACTAAACCCTTATAAAGGGAAAAGAAGCCTTCGGTTTGAATCATGTGGTGAAAGGCACCAATGACACCACCCAAGGCTTCCCCACCTGGTGCCACCATCTTAGTCCGGATCTGCAAGTACAAACGCCATAAAGATCTTAGGCCTCTTATGGTAAAGTATACGAGTATACACTGGAAAGGGTAAAAAGAAAAATACTACCCCCACAGGTTAGTTATGTAGGGGGTGGTTGTATGCACTGTAAATAGAAAGTAAGGTGTTTGTTTCGGGTATCTTGCGATTCGTGTTAGTTTTGTAGTGAAAGGGAGAATAGTTACCCCTCCCATTTGCTAACATGTATTGTGTTGTTTGAATTCTCATAACTATCCTTTGGGGTTAATATCAATCTAGATACCTAACAATTTGATACCAGAGCATGAAACTATCAAAACAATAGGCATGCATAGCATTAGCATAACTTACAAAGCTCTGTTATAAATATATAAAAACTTCAATCTATGAAATAAAAGGATCTGCAGATTGGGGAACTAAGGTCAAAATACTTAGTCACCTATAAAAGCAATCGCCACTTACAGTGTCCATAGGAATGCATAGCACGGTTGCAGTAATACCGGCAGCAGCACCGGCGACAAACCGCTCAAAATTAGTGGTTTCCTCATTTCCAGACCACCTCAACAACTGATTTCTGTATGTGTCATAAGCATAGAAATTGATAGCCTTAAAAGGAGCAGTGCGAAGAATGTTGACAAAATTTCCTTTCCAAAAACCTTTCAGACCTTGAGAAGCTGCTATGGTCTTGATCAGTTCAATAAGGTTTTTCTGCTCACCGCGAACTATGTACTCCAGCTTCAATCTCTCAAGAGGGGCAACGAAAGTTCTATCACAAAGCAAAACCATCATGAATAAACATGCCGTCCGACCAAGTCAAATGATGTTATAACCAGACGACAATTTTTATACAGGGCAGAGTGTCTTGCATTTATATTCATAGACATGCCTAGCGTTGGAGAAATAAAAGAAGTTATGGGGAAGCTCCCCATGAATGAAGCCTTTTACCCTATGAAGACCGAATAGAAAGCCGATCTAATCAAAGGCTTTTTGGTTTCCAGCAACTGGCATTTTGCCTGATTAGTTCCATTATGGAAAATATTGATTCATCCTATTAAACCATTGAATTTGAATGTTGAAACTTGTTCTGGATTTCATTCCATAAAAATCAAATTACTAAAGAATGGAAAATTGGACAGCAAACCTTGAGACCATAGCAGCAACAGCTCCACACCACAGATGCTTGGTCATATTCATAGCACCAGATCCTCGCAATACGGCTTTCTGATCCCTCTCTTCTTCTTCCTCCTCATGCTGAATAGCCTTCTCCATCGAACCTTTATTCCCATTTTGTACCAAATAATCTTCCGAATCCTGAATGTATTCTCCATTATCTCCACTCCCATTTGCAGACAAGCTCACTGATAAAAATCCGCACCCACTTCCATCGGAGATTCCCCTTTCTCGCCGACCCAAAATTCGAAAGCTGAGAGTCTTGTGACGACTGTGAGAAGGAGAAAATGAAGCTGACCCAGAATAGCTTTTAGAAGAAATTAGCGAAATGAAAGATGGAGGAAGATTGTCCTCAAGAAACAACCCTCCGAGGAAGATCGAATCAGATGGGTCGGATTTGATCAAGTGGGCGAACCAACATGGGTTCTTTCCGTGCATTGCAGAGGGTTAGGTGAGATCGAAAAGGGGGTTTATTGGGATTGATCAACAGTAACAAGGAGCTGAGCCTCGATGGGTTCAAGAACATCGAGTTGGGATTTTAAGAAGAGAGATGAAGTGAAGCGGAGAAAGAAAAGCTTGAACAAGACGAGGGAATGGAATAGAAAACAAAGAAATTGAGGGGACGATAGCGACATTAGAAATTTATAGCTGCTGATGCTGATGCCATTTCTTGTGATGTGGAAAACCACACTTAGCTTTCATCGGTGGTTTCTGTGTTGGCGTCTGTGTGTTGGCCGCTTATTGTTATAGTTATGGCCATTTGCTCCACAAATACCCTAGTGGAAGCACAGGGAAACTTTCTCAAGAAAGGTAGTTTGAGGGGGTGGTTTTAAATTACTTCATTCATTCTTTGCTCCAATTAATCAAAGATTAGTCTTCATAAGATGAAAGGTTTCGCTGTTATGGAACAATAATTTGACAGTTTGCTAGTAGAAACTTTTTTTTTTTTTTTTTTTGAGGAAAAATGAACTTGTATTATCAATGAGCAATTGCTCCCGAGTGGCTACCAGTCATGGGACAGGGTCCCCCATAACTGATGAACATATTACCAATATCTAAGTTGTTGAGATTTAATAACCATAAAGGAAAAGTATTGGTCCAACTCTCTGAATTTTCTGTGGCCCAGGCCTTCCTAGCCAACTGATGGGCCATATGGTTGAATCGCCTATCAACATGACATATCTCGTGGATGTTTAGGGTGGATATACTCCTTTTGGCTTCATCAATGAAAACTGATAGTTCAGTGAGATCCTCCTCTTCCCCCTTCAGTAAGTTTACCACCTGAATAGAGTCAAGCTCGATAACCACTGGTGGGGAGTTTTGGGGGATCGATTTCAGTCCTTCCGACACCGCAAGCGCTTCAAGCCATGAGATCGGCCACTTTCGATGGATGGTGCGATATCCAGCAGTAATCGGTCGCCCATCTGAATTTCTGAGAATCCAGCCCACGCCTCCAATCGTCCTCGCCGTGTTCCATGAGGCGTCTCCATTCAGAATCCAGCATCCCGTCGGCGGCGGCCGCCAGGTAAACCTTTGGCTCTTTGTTTGCAGGTCCGCGAAGGTTGCAAAATGAAGAGTCTCTGTTCTCATGACTATCGTCGGGAAGGTTCATCTCCTTCTTCCCTCCTGATTTGTCTTCGTTCGCCGCATCAGTGGTAAACATTTCCAAAGCCTTCATTATTTGTTGTCTGAGTTGGTTCTGATTGGGTTTTTTATTCCCATGATAGATTTCATTTCGATACTGCCAAATTTGCCAGCAAATTGTTGTGCTCCTCTTAATTTTGTTTTCGTCTAGAGCTTCTTTCCCGTCTCCTCTCCACATCAACTCACAGTGGTCAGCCGCATTCCAGCCATCCCTGTCAAGAAACGGAAATCCATTAGGAAGAGTAAAGAAATAGTCCCACATACCTTTTGTTAGTTTGCAGTCCCATAAGAGATGAGTAATTGTTTCTGGCTTTGAATTGCATAACATACATAACGGACTTATCCCCATTCCCTTCTGAATTAAGTTTGTGCGAGTTGGAAGTATGTCATGGAAAATCCTCCAACCGCAGACCTTAATCTTTGGAGGCATTGGAGTTTTCCAGAATGTTTTCCATAGGTCCTCCTTTCTGCCGTTACTCGAGCTAGACGCCTCTAATGAGTGATAAACTTGACTCCCCAATCTATAGGCACTTTTTACTGAAAAAACCCCTTTTGGGTCTAAATGCCAAATAACTTCATCGTCTTTATTCAGCGAACTAAGAGGAATGTTTAGAATGGCATCCACATCACTGGCCACAAACAACTCCTTTACCAATAGCTCATTCCATACACCCATAGGCGATATGAGTTGAGCTACTGTATAGTTATGAGTGCTGTTATTAACACTAATAGGAGTACAAAAGCCTTCTTTTGGGATCCAGGGATCAAGCTTGGCATCTACTTGGATTCCATTCCCTATGCGCCACCTATAACCTTTCATAAACAGGTCTCTACCCCACACAATACTCCTCCATGTGTAAGATGGATTACTTCCTAATCCCGCCTTTAGAAATCCCCCTGTTTTAAAATATCTTCCTCGAAGCACTCTTGCCAACAGACTGTCTGGGTTTCGAATAATCCTCCAGCTCTGCTTGGCCTACAAGGCCTGGTTGAAAATCGTGAGGTCACGGAAACCCATTCCCCCTAGCCTTTTGTTTCTACACAGTTTCTCCCAGCTCCTCCAGTGAATCTTGTTTCTTGTGTCATCTGCTCCCCACCAGAACCTAGCACACATGGAATTCAGCTCATTACATAAAGTAACAGGAAATTTGAAACAGCTCATTGCATAGTTAGGAATGGCTTGAGCCACAGATTTAATAAGAATCTCCCTTCCAGCAGCTGAGAAGAATCTCCCTTTCCATCCTTGAAGAGCTTTCCAAACCCGTTCTTTGATGTGATTAAGAATCTCCTTTTTGCTACGCGCGTTTTGTGATGGGAGGCCCAAGTATTGACCCAAGCTATCAGTGTGCTTTACCTGCAAAATATCCTCAATCTTTGTGGCCAGATCAACGTTAGTGTTTGGACTAATCATAAAATTAGATTTATCATAGTTAATAGTTTGCTAGTAGAAACTTTCTATGTCATACTTACCTCTAATCACATTCATGTTAGAATGATGTGATTTCATTATATTTAAAGCGAAACATTGAAATCAAGAAATGGAAAGTAATTCATCGACATACAATCAAGCTGGACAACATTTTTAATGTCTAAAAGCTAGCTCATGTTTAGCCTATTTTTGTTTTCTTCAAATATGCTGATTGTGATTGGATAATTTGTTGTCTTTATGTGTGAAAATGAAATTTATTGAGCATAAAGAAATGTTATTTGGACGTTCCTTGTATAAAAGTGGACCTCTATCTTAGGCCAAGCTCCATTGTTTAATAGTGTTAGACGATCATGATTAATCACATCTATTTCAAAGTAAAGGATATTCCCAAAAGATGGAAAATGCTTCATACCCATGAGTACCCATGAATCATGAGTGAGATTGATATGGTCGAGATGAGATGGTGGTTTTCTGAATTGGAGTACCAATTCAATTTTTAATAAATGTCACTTTCAAGCACATGGAGCTCATACTCCATTCCACATAATGTTACAAAGAACAAAATTTCGGATCTTCATGTGAATATGGTTTTAGCCTCCTACCTACATCATTTTTGTCCATAAGCTTAGCTAGTGACGTTGAGAGCATCTGTGGATTGAGATTGGTTGTGGGGCTGTGACAACAACATCTATGTCCATCAACTTTACCTATTCATTCTCATTTTCATAAAATTAATTTTCTCTGATCAAACATCCTATGAACCAAGACTTCATCTAGGTGATATCTCGACTGGATATAAGTTGCATGACTATGTTCATCCTCATTTTTTTTCATAAATTAAAAGGTTAAATACTATATCAATATCAATAGTATCCATAGATATTTCGTAATGTTATAGAAGAAACATTTAAAAATCCAATGTATATGAAAATTTTCTAAGTATTTCAATATGAATAACGTAATTAAAAATATCATATCATTCCTTATCAATTCAAAAAGAAAAATTATTGACTTCTATAATTATTTTAAAATATTTACCCCATTGAAATTGATATATATGTTATCAATATATCTACCGAAATCTTAAAAATAAAAAACTAAATCTCAACAATTCGATCAACATCGTCATCCTTATTTAATTATTTAGGTGGGATAACTATCCTCCCTAGGGAGAAGCAACTTGATGGAATAAGATACCTTCAATTCTACAAGCCTCCCATTATCATCAATATTTATAATGTTTCTTTGACCCCCTCTTTTATTCCACTTTTAAGCATTTACTATGCTATTATTATAGAATTTGTTCTGTATGGAAAAAATACACAAATTCTATTTGGACTAAAGATGGGGGTGGTTCACAATGGGTTGTTGCCACAAGGGCTGACCGTTTGTAACATGAACAGCCTAGCCAAAGAGAGAATTTTCTATGAAAGAACACTAAATATTTTGATATAATTATAAACAATGGAACAGTTTCAAGTGCTCTGCAATTAGATATAGTTGGTCAACTTGTAGAAAGCCATCACAAACCCAAAATGAAAATCTCAACATATGAGAGGACAAAATGATGATTTGTTCTTTGGGAACCCAAAAAGAATCTAATGGCATACAATATTACAAAACATCTCGTCAATTTGTTGGACTAACTCGCCGTGAATGATTTCGTTTACTATTTCAATTCTGCAGCATTTTTTAATGTATTGAACTTACATATCCTCTAGCATGCACAACCTCCTCCTTGCTGTTCCGTCTGGGATGAATTCACTGAAGGCTTCAAATTTACGTCAACCATGTCCTCCTGCCTTGTAGAAGACAGAGTTTCCATCCCAGGCAGTGCTGCAGCAATCTTACGAAAGAGAGGCTGCAAAATTTGTTTCGATAAAAATGTAAGCAAGCCTACATCTACAGACCAACCAAAGAGGAGAAACTAATGCAAATTTAGCGAGGATGCGTAATTTCGTGATTTCAGAGCAAAAGGGTATAATGTGGACTTTGGACTTTTAATCTTTTGTAATTTTACGTTTCAAAAAACCTAGAATAACGTTACCTTGATGTTGAATCCAGCTTTGGCACTAGTTTCTATAAACATGACTCCAAACTCACGAGATTTGGCATCACCTTCCTCGATTGAAACTTGCCTGATTTTTTCACCAAGCAAACAGAATTTAGAGAACTTCTGAAAAATGGACAAGGGTTTCACTAGACACTAGCAAAGTCTATAAGTCAGTTAACAAACATGAATTAGCAACTAAGCCCAAAATTTTCAGACAATTTCATAGAATTTGAAGAATTATCAGCTTAGATCTTGAGAACATGCAACCAAAGGCCAATAACAACTAAGCTCAGCTCAAATCCCATCTCATCATTGCATACAAAGTATACACAGAACTCGCGCCCCTAATGCTGCCTCCAAACTTCTCAAAGAAATTTAGACTTAACCACCCTGCAGTTTACTAAGATCTTCAAGTACAATACTGATCCTAATATATAGCAAAAAATAACAGGAACAGTTCATTCCTCACTTTTTTCTCGACAATATCAAAATTGTTCATAATAAAAATTCATTCCTCACCTTTTCTCAACAAGATCAGTTTTGTTCCCAACAAGAACAATTATCACATCACTACCCCTTTCTGTTCGTACCTCCTCAATCCACTTGGTAGTGTTCAAGAATGATTGTCTATCTGCATAATATCATTTTCACACCAAAGTTATTAGCACATCAACTACAACTAACCAGAATGCATCTCACAACAAACGGAAAGACAACAGAGAGAGAGTACTAACTAGATACATCATAGACTACTACTGCGACAGAGGAATCTCTTATGTAACTTGGAATGAGACTCCTAAATCTTTCTTGTCCAGCAGTATCCCTGTGGAATGAGGCATTAAAATTTTAGGAAAAGTCATATCAATCATCACACAGATGTCATGTTCGAATATTCAAATTGACAAATAATGTGTAAAGTCAAATCAACATGTTCTATCAGCTTTCTCTTGGCGATTTAATGCAATAAACGTCACGTTCTATAGTAACTGCAAACTCTCTCCAAGCCAGTGCATCAAAAAAGGGGGAAAAGAAAGTTTAGGTTGCCCCATCTGTGTTTCCCACAATTCAGTAGGATTTATTTCAATGAATGTTTATATCGGACGGAAAAGAATCAGAAATCTACATTATATTAAAAAGAACCAGAATTGTAACTTCAGAGTCTGGATGCCGAAACAAAGACTGATAGGTAATAAATCTTCATTAAATGCCCGGAAAGAAATATACACATCATACCAAAGCTGCAACCGAATTGTTCGATCTTCAAGGTACATTGTTTTGGACAAAAAGTCAATTCCAATTGTAGCCTGCATTGAAATTAATGTCAGCATGAAGAAAGGAGGTCCCCAAGCAGAGTAAGGATGAAATATACTGAACGCTAGATAATCTGATAGTGCGTAAAGTCAACCCTATTAGAAGCAATTTCCCCTTCTTTTCCCCTGTTCTACGTAGTTTTTTATACAGAAACACAATGAAACGTTTCCATTGACGAAGAAAGAATGTTCTGCGCCACCAGATGTGGCTGAATCAAAAAAGTAGTCTAAATCATTCGGTAATTCTGATCGATCGAAAAAAAATTAATCAATATTAAGAAACGCGAATCGTCAAAGGTTGATGAAATTCATAAACATAACCGGCTACGTTTTCCATGGATTGGAAACAACGCCACATAACTCAGATCCACATGAATTCGCAGGAATTTCTATCCGGATTGAGATACATACATAAACAGAGAGGCGACAAAAACAAATCATTACCATTTCTATCAGATTTCCGTATCAAATTAGGAGAGAAAAAGAAAACGGTTAAATAAAATATGAAGAAAAGAAGATGCAAGGGAACCAGAAGGACGACCTGATAGGTGGTATCAAACTTGTCGTACATGAAGCGGGTAATAATGCTGGTTTTGCCAACGGATTGATCGCCGAGGAAGACGAGCTTGTACTTGGCGAGAGGAGAAACCGTCGCCATGGAGGCAATATGGCAATAGCGAAGAAAAATCAAAGGAAGGTGGCGGAAGAAGATAGGATAGATCTAAAGCCGGGAAAAGAAAATTCTGGAGGAAAGAAAAATCAGGATCGAGTATCGCTTAGAGGTTTTTAAAAGTTCGTTTCTCTCCGGGTGCCGCACCTGCACGCAGGAGAAACCGCCAACGATGACGAAGACGCAAAAGTCAAATGTTTAAAAGTTCAACTAACTTACGTTTTTATCCCCCCAACTCCTTGCACTGCGTGGACGCGCCAAACTTAGGCCTCATCCTTTACTTTTGGCCTCGCTTTCTTGCCCATTCTTTGCCATGCAATTTCCCTAACCAATCACAATTTTAACTCATAGCCTTTTTTTTCTTCTTCTCTACTTTTAAAACGTATTCTATTCTATTATTTATTTATTACCTGAAATTTAATGGTTATTTTTACTTTTTATGGAAAATAATGGTTATTGGTATTTAATTGAATGGTTATTAATGTTATTTTTATTATTATTTGTAACCCATGATTTATAATGTTGGTCACTTTTGTTAATTAAATGCAAAACCCACGTTGCATTTGCTCAGATGGCGTTGCCGCACTCTTTGCTCTCACGTCCATTTTAAGAGTTTCAAATCCAAATGCCTTGCGTGTTTATTACATGTCCACCTGTAACGTTTCTAATTTTTTTTCTCCCAAAATGTATAGATATAGAGTTCACAGAGCATAAGCATAACATCCAATTTTTCCTCGTTTCTTTAAATTACTAAATACATTTTCCAAATTACACATTTCTTGTTTCTTCTTTTTTGTTTCGAAATTATCAAAAACATGAAGAAAATATGTACTTTATATTATAAATATTAGAAAAATTAAAATGCTGTTGTTTCTTTAAATTCCTTTTTCTCTACTGTTTGTATATTGTTAAAGCCTAATGGCAATCTTCACTTCTCCAATCCTCATCGGGACTGAAGAATGAAATGTTCATATACATCATGATTTCAGATCGTTGCAAGTCCAGATACAAAAATCTATGAATTTGATGAAATCGAATATTGTACTTGCAGATACAAAAATCTATGAATTTGATGAAATCGAATATTGTACCCTTATAAAGTACAATTATCAATCAGACGCTTAAAATACGAATTATGTAGCTTTAATTATGTGATCCATCTTCGAATTCCATCCATGAGACGAACTAATAAAATCTCATGCTCAGGTAACTAGCGATCAGAGCCTACACTTCCTTCTTTTTAACTCGGTAGGGATACTTTTGGTACATAGAAATACTACTGACCACGAGGGGAAGAGCCACAATGCAATATACTGACGGTGGTTTCCCTTCGAATATGAACTGCAGCAATGCGGTCACAATAAGTGCTGAGACAATGACAAATCCCTGCAGCCATGATGAAATTTCCGAAGATAAGTGTTCATAAAATTTGTACTAGCCCTCACCCCTCACCGTCAAGTTAGTATATAACACAAACAGAATTAATGAAATCCAACCTACCTGTCAGAGTGCTGGTGATACGCACAAACAAGGAGTGAAAGGGGAAAAAAAAAATTGTTCTTTGCTTGTAGCAGTGGCATGTAACCGTAAAGGAAGTTTATTTTAAACTTTTTAAACTTGAAGGAAAAGAAAAAATTAGCAGCATAAATTTAGAGCATGCTCATGGTGGGTATGAAACTCAGTTAACGAGGTTCATATACTTGGAGATTATGTTCAGGAACAATCTTACGGGTTAAAAAGACCAATGTAAAACTTGCCTTTCGAACACCGCCGGCCCTACTTGTGACTAGACCAACAAGGATTCCACCAAGAGCATTGAATAAGACTGGAATCTGAAACAAAATGACAAAAAAGAAAAATGCATTTACTAAAAACGAAAATGGATATCTCCAGCTATTGCAAGTAATTAGTGTCCTCTCATCCAAAAGAAAAATGCAAGGAAGAAAGTTATCTACTTTTTGCTGAAGATGATTAATCAGGAAACTGTAAACTATAAAAAGTAAATCAAAATGATTCATTGAAATAAACCAATCAGAATTGTCTCCAACTCAAAGATGACCTCGTATATGACAGTGTGACAGTGAGATATAATTACCATAGTCAGAGGAGTCCAACCGTAGAAAAAACCATGCTGTCTGATAGCTTCTCCATCAGGAGATTTATATGTACTAGCAAATAGGAACAGACTTCCAACTAAAGACATTTCTACAGTCATCAAGTATGATGAGTGTTTCTTAACCTGTAATAGAAGGAAAACACTTCATCAGAAAGGAGCAAACACATAATTACTAGATTGTTTCTTGAAGGTTAATAATATATAAGTAAACTAAAAGATCTCCACAAACCTGCGAAGCCCATTGACACAATGCAGAAGCCAGACCGGAGAGTACAGAAGCAACCAAGACAGGAATAATCCCATGAAACAAAATTTGATCAGGACTGCCATCACTGGAACCTTTACTAGATCCTTCACCTATACTTAAAAGAACCGCAGCAACAATCAACAAGAAAAGAGCCCCAATTTGCTGAATGGACTGCCTCTGCCTATACATAAAACCCAAATACTATGCCAAGTAAGTTGTAAGAAATTGTTTCAGATCTTGTGCTTTAATAAAAATGAGTACAGTACATCACTAGATGCACTGTACCTAGTCACAGATGGAGATAAAATCTGAGGCATGCATTGCCTTCTAGTTATAACTCATTGGCCACTGTCATCCCAAATCTATGGAGCATATTGTTGTTCTGATATTGCTTTTCACCGAAGTTCTAGATTTCCATGCAACCCCCCAAGGGTAAAAGGGAAAGATGGCTAGAGCTTGTGCGTGTCAATTAAACAAACTAAGTACAGGTCTTGGTCCTCTCTATGACAAGAATGATGGAGATAGACTATAAAGGAATAAAGCCGAAAGCTATGCATGCAATTACATATTACAATTGCAATACAAGAAAGTTCTTAGGATAGCAAAGAAGTATTTCATAGTACAGCATGAAAATTCATCATCTGTCAATTGAAAAATTACGTAAATTTTCAACTAGGATAATGAAAGCCTATAAAAACATGATGTTCTATCATGATATTTAAAAGACAGAAGAAGCATTGGAACATACCTGAGTAATAAATAAGTACATACAGCAGTGAAGAGTATTTTTGTTTGATTCAGCATTGAGAATGTCAGAGAATCAAGATTCTTGTAAGCTATCTGCAGCAGACTATTTTGTAATGCATAAATAATTGCAGGAAGTCCTGAAGCAGTCAACGCACCAGTGACAGTCCACTCACTAAAAGTTTTCTTTAAACTACCTTCTTTTGTCATGATAACCAGGGCACATACGACCTGCAAAGCATACAAAAATTCTTTAACATATTAGTGAGTAGACCTTTTTCAAATAGTCAATAATAAAATTAAAGAAATGGAAAAAATATGTTATGCAGTTATACCTTCACTATCTCACAAGTTAAGACAGATGAAGTTACAATAACTTCTCGTCTGCAGGGAGAATCATATCAGTTAACATGATGCACACACCAGAAAGCAGTTACTATTATGCGACAAAAAAAAATCCTAAGATAAATTAAATCCATACACAAAAAAATAGATGCAAGTTGCATACAACAGTGAAAACAAAGGCCATATGATTTCATGAAAAGAAGTCAAGATTTGAAATGCTGCTATGGAAATGAAGGGCTAAGATGTTGCACCGTAGGAACGGGATCCTAAGCATCAGAGAGAAGAGACTGATATCAAAGTAATGAAGGGGAACATAGATAACACAGTGCACGGCTTGAAAGAGAAGTATAAATGTATAATTTGGTCAGAAATACACACATGTACACCAAAAGAGAGGCAGAGCTACAAGATCAGATTCAATTGGAATTCCAAATAAGTTTCACGAGGCAAGGACATGATGCATCCTTCCTGGACCCTATACGCCTACCAAACACGTGAAATATTTTAACATAATCCCAACGCTTTCCCAATCAACAGAAATGTGGGCATGCGATAGTTTGCTCCCGGAGCTGGGTGAACTTCAAAAACACACGCAGAAAAAACAGATAATTTGAACCACCCAATCCGTAGACGTCAAAAGGTCCCAATTCGTTTAACAGGAATCTGATTATAGATTATTTTGGCTGTACACCTTGGCAACAGATTTCATAGTGAAAATGCCAGCAACAAAAAACTAGCAAAAACTACAATTAAAATAGTGAGTCACCAATTCAACACGTGACCCGTGTCTGAGGAGCGATAAAGCAAAAATTACATAGACACGCGAATTTCAAATCCTAAGAACCATTAAGGGCTTGTAAATACATAGGTATACTTAAAAATCCAGACAGAAGGTGCAAAACCCAGATAATTTTTTTGTCATGCAGAAAGATTGAAAGGACAGAAAAATGAGAGGGTACCTCGTAAATCGCTTGGAGATTAGGGGTTGAGCTCCGTACTGTATAGCGAGTAAAATGGAGTAAAGCAAAATTCTCCTGCCCATTTGATCGGCACTAGTGGTCGTGGCGGCATCTTTGGGCCTTTTCTTTGCAGCTATCGACGCCATGACCGCAACCTATCGGAGTTCTCTTCCAAGTTCAAAACTCCGATGCGGATGCGTCGATGAGTTGCAAAGAGACGCAGTTCCTGATTTTCAACCAAACTTGCAGTTGATACGACGTCGTCTCACCAAGAGACCTATTCCGCGAAAACGCAACCCCTCGGGCTCCAAATAAAGAGGAAGTTTCTGTGCGTTTACCTCGTGCTCAAGGTTTTTTACGACTTGTTAAAGTACAATTTGGGACAATTGGAATTTATGGGCTCATTTCATTGTTGATTTGTAAAAATGGACCCATTTTTCAAAATCTCTTATTTGGGACTCTTTGCTGACTTTAATAATATCAGCAAAGGTATAAAAAGTCCATTATAACCTTTCTTCAATTTTCGATATGAGGCAAAACAATTCAAAACATTAAAAAAAAAAAAAACAACATCTGCGGCTTGATTTAAAAAAAAAAAAAAAAAGAAGAGAAGAAAACAATATGCCGCTAGATTTATAAAAAAAAAAAAAAAAAAGAATCAATCGCAATCTGCCGCTTGATTTAAAAAGAAGAAGAAAGCAGCTTGATTTAAAAAAAAAATAAAATAGAATCAATTGCAATCTGCCGCTTGGTTTAAAAAAAAAAAAAGGTTCCATGCATTCACGGCCGAATTTTGGCCGGGAATGCATGAATCTCGGCCGGGATTCATTATTTTGGCCGGATTTTCATGATTTCCGGCCAAAATTCGACCGGAAATGCATGAATCCTGGCCATTTTCGACCGGGATCTACTAAATTCGGATTCATTAATTTTGGGCAAATTTAGTCCGTGGTTGCATGATTATTTGTCAAAATTCGATCAGGATTCATTAAATTGAATCAAATTTTGTCGTATTGCACGAATTTTATCCCAATTTCGGTTGGGGTTTTTAAGAAGATATCTTGGACAAATGGCAATGGCTAAATTTGTCTTTTCACAGTCACAGGGGTCCCCAAATAAAAGATTTTTAAATTGGGTCCATTTTTATAAACCAAAATTCAAATGGGCCCATAAGTTCTAATTGTCCTACAATTTGGGATCGCAGCTCACAGGAAAAGTATTATATTGTCCCACCCAAAAAAAAAAACATAAAAGCAAAATATCATATAGAAATTTAAGACGAATAATCTAAGATAGCTTCTATTTTTCTATTAATCTATTTATAATTTGATCCTATTGGTTACAAATTATAATTGGTGCATATTTTAATTGATTATAAATATTCGACCCGATCACGAAATTAAAACGTTTCTACAGTCTACACAACAAAAATAAATGATGACAAGCGGGCTTTGTAGCATGATGTTTATTCATTTGATATTGGTGATTTTATTTTTGTCTAAGTTATAATATCAAAATCATCTCGTTGGTTTATATATACATACACATACTACAAATACATAAAACCATTAACGTGGAAAAACATGTTTAAATAGATATGACATTTGAGTAAATGGAGTCAGAGATTGTCTTCTCCGCCTTTTACCTTAGTAAAAAATCTTATATTCAGTTTCCTTTTCATTCTTGAGTTAGATGGGTTAGATTAGGTTTAAAAGTTCCTTCTTAGGAAATTGGATTCCCTATATAAAATAAATTGTCCAATTTTTCCATTTTTTTGTTGTTCTTTTATAATTAAGCACTGATTTAATACGAATAAATATTTTTTAAAATGTATGGTTGATTTTAGAGAACTTTACATTTTATTTTATTATTATTATTTATTTATTTTTTTTTTTTTAGAATAAGAACATCATAACGAAAGAGGAAAAGCTCCCTATCGGTGCGCCCCCAACGACCCTTGAAAATCCTCAATGGCCCTTCATAACATTTTTTAAAATGTTGGTCTGATAGTTTTCCTAAGTGGCTTTTTTAGATGTAAACGAGATAGATACAAGATGTATTCAAAAACACTAGTGGGGGATCCTGTTCCACGAGTGAGAACTTTACATTTTAAATATTAATAGCATAAAAATATTGAATACATTTTAGTTTTTAATACATTTCATTAAGCCTGGAGTAAAAACGTTAGTAAATATATTTTTAAGAAATAGGGATAGGTACAAGATAGGAATATAGCTGAAAATACATCTTTATCCCCGATCTCTTTTGATTGAATGGAATAACCTCTTTCTAAAAGGAAGGAAGGAAGGAGAAAAAAAAAACTTTCGATCTCTCTCTCTCTCTTTTTTTTTTTTTTTTTTTTTTGACAATATGTGGGGTGACGATCTTTTGGTCATTAATACAACTTTTACGCCACTTGAGCTATGATTCTGTTGGCAACCTTTCGATCTTGTTGGAGGTGGGTTTTCGTGGAGAGAATTGTGGTGGTTGACCTAAATGAATATTTGTGATATTTTGAACTTGATTATACTTTTATATCATTCTTGTTTGATTGTTTTAGTGACATTTTTTTTTTTTTTTTTTAAAGATGAGAGTGTGTTAGCAATTCAATTGTTTTTGTTTTTTCTTGAAAAAATCAAATATTTATCCAAACAATTTAGATTTATGAACACCCCTAAAATTAAGTGGTTCATACAAATAGTACTATGATATAAACTTTCTTTCCATAAATTATACATTATGGCAAACTTATATTAAAGTCACACCAAAATATAACTTTTATGAGAAAATGTATTTGTAAGTAAAAATTGAACAATCAAAAGTGCATTTGAAGATTTCATACCAAAGGCAGCTCCACTTTCTCCAAACAATGTGCCTTGCCTATCATATCATTATCCCCATTATTAGATTCCTCGTAAAGGAATAAATTATTCATATCCCAACTTCAAAGCTATAAGCTTTTTAAAAAATAAAAATAAAAATAGAAATAAAAATAAAAATAAATTCCTAACCCCATTCCCAATTTAAAATGAAAAATGTTGTTGTCCCCACCTCGTTAATTCGTCTTTTAATAATACATATATATTATTAATTCAAAATGTGACATTGGAAGATTTAAACATTTTGATCTTTTGAAAGGAATATGTCATAATCATTTTTTTTAAATGTCATAATTAGTTGAGTTATAGTCATGTTAGTTACTCCTAAATTTAGTTGTGTGGTGATTTGTTTTGAATAATAACCTTTAAAAATCAATTAATGACTGAGTGTTAATTAGTTCTCACACCTCTTATAAGAATAATTGTTTTATTTTTTTCAAAAGAAACAAATTAATGAAAAGGACTAAATTTAAAAACAGTTTATTCAATTTTTTTTGTTGTATTATATTAATGGATGATGACTCTTTTTCTAGGATACTTAGTAATGAAATCACAATATTTCTAGTATAGAATTGGAATAAGATTCTAAATACCCTATATCCTGTGACATACCTTAAAGATAACATAGCAAATGTGTTGGTCTACATCTAAAAAATGTTTTATTCCACGTTGTAAAAATCAAATCCATGTGCATTATCATTTTATTACACGTAAGTTCATACTAAAAGACTATAGAGATAACTAGCTAGTGTTGTCTCAAATTGCACCACCTTGTAGCTAATAGTCACCAAATTCAATCATTGAATATGTCAAACATTATTTATGTTTATAAGACTGTTAGCTTCTATATTAAAATGAATAATATTTTAAATATACGATGACAATTATAATAATTACTTCATAAATACGTTGCTTTTTTTGAAAAGAAGACTATATGAACCAAAGACTAGGTACCAACAAGGTCGAAAGTACATAAGTATCACAACGAAACTCACATTGTAAAAAGGTCTCCACTTTAAAGAGAATCGAGGAATATATATATATTTCTTTATTTTTGACAAACAGAGAATCAAGAAATATTGTTCGTCAAACTTACCGATTTCCTTTCCTTTTTTTTTTTTTTTTTTTTGAGTTATTGTCATACTTACCGTTTATACCCAAAAAAAAATCGTCAAAACCAAATCTCTTGATACAATACAATCACACCTAACCAAACTATTAAAAAAAAAAGGAAAAATGATCCATCACTGATAAATAAAAAAATCCATCTTAAATAATTTTGGATTTTTGTATAATTCTTAATATTAGAAACAAATAGTCATCATATGAAACAACTTTCTGTCTTTAAAAGATGTATATATATAAAAAAAAAAAAATCTGTCTTTAGAAGGGAAAATAGAGGCAGTTAATATTCTTAAAAACCGAAAAATAAAAATAAAAAATCAAATGGCCATTTATTTTTTTTGAAAAAGAAAAATTAAATGGCCATTTAATCGATTTCTATTTCTATTTTACATATTCGTTACAACTGTTAAAGTCGGATACCAGTTGCAAGACTGTTGACTGGTTTAGGTCCCGTGACTGTGGCCTAACTATTTATTTAAAATTCCGACTGCAGGTCTTATCAACGGCCGAAACCCTAAGCATTGAATAAATTACAGTAATTGGAAAGAGAATCTTGTGGGAATTGGGGTCAGAATCAACGGCCGCGATTGAAAGCTTTCTATAAAGCCGACCACTGCATTTGCGCAGCCTTACCTTTGATTCTCCATCCCCTTCTGCAGATTTGAGCTTCTGAGTGGACAAGGGAGCTTTCGTCATGTGTGGAATCCTCGCAGTTTTAGGCTGCGTCGACAGCTCTCAGGCCAAGCGCTCCCGTATCATCGAATTATCCCGGAGGTCTCTTCTCTTTACATTTCTTTCATTGTAATCACCTTGGTATCTGGACATTGATGCCAATGGCAAATAAAACTAATCAATGTCTTGACAATATAAAGAACTGCATTTGTTTTGTGAGATACTTTACCTAGTTTTTTGGCTGCTGCGTTGTTTGGAGATTTTATGCTTTGTATTGTTATTTGTTTCGAAACAGGGGATTATTTTATAGTGATTTGTGGTTTTCTAAAACTGTTTGGAACTGCAGGCTGCGCCATAGAGGTCCTGACTGGAGTGGTTTGCATTGTTTTGAAAACTGTTATCTTGCTCACCAACGATTAGCTATTGTAGACCCCACTTCCGGGGATCAGCCCCTTTACAACGAAGACAAGACCGTCATTGTTACGGTAATGAAGAAATGGATGCCATTTCTGCACATATACTTGCTCATATTATCATCAAGTCGTCATGTTGTATAGGTTCCATTTCGTTTCTGGTTTCTGAAGAAAAAACTAAGCTTGTTTCAAACATTTGACAGAAAGACCTGATATTCAGGACATAAAGTTTGATCAAAACGTGTGATAGTTGATTAAGAATATTATTTTCTTTCGGCAATCTCTAGAACTTTTTACTGCATGTATAATTGATTATATGGTGCTCGCCTTGTTTCTAAATGAAGGAACTATCAAGTTTTCCTTTTCCTTAATCCTGAGATATGTCATGCAATCTTAAACTAGTACCACTAGTTTTTAAAAACGTTTTCTGTCTGAGGTCTTTGGTCGAAGCATTCTTTGGTCTCTAGATGGCATACTCCGTCTAAAAGATTGAGTTGTTTGTATTTACTCTACGTCAGTAACTAATAACGTTATTAAAATTGAATTTTGGATCATGTACTAGGTTAATGGGGAGATTTACAACCATAAGGAATTGAGAGAGAAGCTCAAGGGTCATCAGTTCCGAACTGGCAGTGACTGTGAAGTGATTGCACACCTTGTAAGTAACGAAGAACATACTGAGATAGTTTGTCCATGCACTTATACTTTCCTGTTATTAGTTTTTCTATTCATAACGCCTACATATTTTCCAGTATGAAGAATATGGAGAAGAGTTTGTGGACATGTTGGATGGCATGTTTTCCTTCGTCCTTCTTGATACTCGTAGCAAAACCTTTATTGCAGCTAGGGATGCTATTGGGATCACCCCACTATATATGGGATGGGGTCTTGATGGTATGTAGTTTCATATTATATATGTGATTCACGACCTCAAGTTGCAGTGAGGAAATTCTCCTATTGATAATTGATGTTCCTTTATATACATATTACTGCATCCAATTTTACTGATTGATCTTTGAAAATATATGGCTGCTACCTTCTTCGCAGGATCAATCTGGTTTGCTTCTGAAATGAAAGCTCTAAGTGATGATTGTGAGAGATTCGTTTCTTTTCTGCCCGGTCATATATATTCTAGCAAACAAGGTATGCATCCTTTTTCCCAAATATGGTAACTCTACATTTTTTCAGTTTTCATAACGAGGAATGTTATAATCCATGAAATTCATTACTAAATGGTGGATTTTAAATGTTTTTAGGAGGATTAAGAAGATGGTATAACCCTCCGTGGTACACAGAGATGGTACCATCAGGTCAATATGATCCTTTGGTTCTACGTAAAGCATTTGAGAAGGCATGTTCTGGGCTTACTCATTATTAGTTTAACATACTATGTCATCTTCTTCTAGGAGTTCTGCTTAACACGGTAGTTTTCCAGTTTTAGTATGATCAGATTTCTACCTTTGTTAGTGTTTGATGTTGAAAACCTTCCGCCTTTTAGTCTTTTCATGTATCAATCTTGGTTGATGAGTCATTGGAATGTCTCATATGCTGAGCTTTTTCGATTTTAAGCTTTCCTACTATATTTTTGTTGTGTAGGCTGTTACTAAGAGACTTATGACAGACGTGCCATTTGGAGTCCTTTTATCTGGAGGATTGGATTCATCACTGGTTGCCGCTGTTGCCTGCCGCCATTTGGCTGATTCTGAAGCAGCTCGTCAGTGGGGGTCACAATTACACACCTTTTGTGTTGGCTTGAAGGTAAGATAATGAGGGACGTAAGCATATCGTTTACTTGAAATCATAAAACATCTTTATTGAAGGGCAATCACCTCAATAGCTTTTTTCTCTCATATTGTATATAATGTTGTGGTTACTTTCTTTGCAAAAGTAATTCTTTGGTTACAATTATGTTGTGTAATGAGTGAATTAAGTATTCTACCATTGACATATAAGTTCAGTAACAAAATTTTTACGTGTAAGCATTGAAAGATGCAATTACTTTAAGTTGGTGGTTTCAAGCTGTTTAAAAAGGATGGCCTTATATCTGGATTATTTTTATTATCTTAATTTAAGACATGCCTTCATTAAATAATAATTTCTTTTTCTCTACCGGCATAATATTATTTGGATATGGGGACAATTGAACTTTAAGCTGAGTACTGTTGCTCTCTCCTTCATATCTGTTTGCTTTTGGAGATTCCGATGTGTTCCTATTCATTATCATCCAAAAACTTATTTTCGGTTTTATTGCCCAACTATTACTTTTTAATTGGAAGAATTGATTGAGTTGGGGTTTTGACATATCCATGCAAGGCAATCTCGCCCTTGTGTTTTTAAAATCTAATAAGGCTCCATGGCATTATATTTTTTTTTTTCTTCTGCATGGCCTAAATTTGAAAATCTTGAAGAAATTTTTTCTAGAATGCGTTGTTTATTTATTGCCTTGGTAAATGTTGTAAAGCTAGACCCCGATTGAGTCAAGTCATATCTGTTCACGTATGTTTTGTTACTTTTATTATATTCAGGGTTCTCCTGACCTTGGTGCTGCTAGAGAGGTAGCTGATTACCTTGGAACTCGTCATCACGAGTTTCATTTTACAGTGCAGGTAATTGCTTTTTATGTGATCAGTTGAAAATCCATTTTCAATGTTCACTACCAAATAATGTGTTTGTGCTTTATTGCTTCTTCCGTATCAGGAAGGTATAGATGCGCTTGAAGAAGTGATTTACCACATTGAGACATACGATGTGACCACTATTAGAGCTAGCACACCCATGTTCCTTATGTCCCGGAAAATCAAATCTTTGGGAGTGAAAATGGTTCTTTCTGGAGAAGGTTCAGATGAAATTTTTGGAGGTTACTTGTACTTTCACAAGGCACCAAACAAAAAAGAGTTTCATGAAGAAACATGCAGAAAGGTATCCTTTTCCCCCTTTTTCAACACATTGGGATAATTGGTGGGGACAGTTATTCATGCTGTAATTTCTTTTTTTTCTTGTTCTAACTTATTTTCTTTTGATGTAATCAGATTAAAGCGCTTCATTTATATGACTGTTTGAGGGCCAATAAATCAACCTCAGCATGGGGTGTCGAGGCTCGTGTCCCTTTTCTTGACAAAGAATTCATAAGCCTAGCCATGAGCATGGATCCTGAGTTCAAAATGGTACACTCTGTTTATATTGTCATTCCTTAATGAAAAATTGCGGTGGTTTGTAGGCATGTTGTATGAGAGGCCCCCACAGTTACCAATTTGACTTGAACGTGCCTTATCTGTGGACAAAGCAAAGTAGTTTTCGTTTGCTATTTATAGCATAGAAAAGAAGATAGTGCTAGTGGTCAATATTAGCAGACTTAAATGAGATATATTCTGGTGATAAGATAGATGTAAAATATGTAACTTTGCAAGTTTTCTGTTTTTGGGTATTCAATGTTTTAGCTCATTTCATTTAACTGTTGTTATCTAATTGGAGGAATTGCCTTTGCTTAAATTTGAGCTCTTTAGTGATTGAATTATTATTTTTACAATGCCTGATCAATAAAAAAAAGTTGTACTGCTCTGAGTACATATCTATCAAAAAGCTTTCTTATACAAGTCTTATTGAAACTATTATCACCAATGAAGAAAATTTGTGACACTTGTTACTTGCTATAAATTTTTAACCGCAGATCAGGCGTGATCTTGGGAGAATAGAGAAGTGGGTCTTGCGCAATGCATTTGATGATGATAAGGAACCATATTTGCCCAAGGTCAGCTTCTGTCTTTGCAATGTGTCCACTGAATCTGCATGAAGTCTATGCTTTGCATATTCCATTTCTTTCTTCTTTCTTTCTTTATTTTTTAAATCAAGGCATCGGATCATGTGTACTTTATCCAAGGAAGAATATTGAATATGCCCAACCCCTCCCTGCTTTATAGCACATATTGTACAGGCAAAAGGAACAGTTCAGTGACGGGGTTGGATACAGTTGGATTGACGGTTTGAAGGACCACGCAGAGAAACAAGTAAGCTTTATCTCAAACTGTCTCACTAATGTAGCTGTAGTCGACATATTCAATTTGTCTTTGCTCAAGGAATCAAGGTTAAATAATGATGCTTTGCCCTCATCAGGTGACTGATGCGATGTTGGCGAATGCGAACTTTATCTACCCAGAAAACACTCCAGCTACAAAAGAAGCATATTACTACCGGACGATATTTGAGAAATTCTTCCCCAAGGTGCTGTTTTGTTTTGTTTTTATGATACGAATGGAGTGTGGATTTCCCTAGCCTCCGATACACTTCACTCACTAATTTAACAAAATATTGATGTATTAATTTCTTAATTTACAACAGAATGCTGCTAGATCAACGGTCCCAGGAGGTCCAAGCGTGGCATGCAGTACTGCAAAAGCAGTGGAATGGGATGCGGCATGGTCCAAAAATCTGGATCCCTCTGGTCGTGCTGCACTGGGTGTTCATGTAGCTTCATATGAGGAAACGCTGAAAGCTAAAATTGCTAATGCACCGAATGACTCTCCCCAAGAAATTCAAGTAACCGTCGAGAAAGCTGCGGCCGTAGTATAGTGCAAGCCCTAGTTTGTGGCATCCTTCTATCAAGAATGGAGTTCATTCTCCAAGGCAAGGTAATTCACATCACTGTCCGTTTCAGTTAACATATTTTTCTCCTGGGTGATTACTTCTTGCTTTTAGGCCATTTTCAAATCACTCTCAAACATGTCGGAGTATTATATCATTATTAGCAAACCAAAAGTGGATGAATTATTGCCTTTTGAAGTTCTAATTCGTTTTTCTAACTGTGTTTCGACAGATGCTGTTATGAAGACCAGTTGTGAAAATTTCCAGGAAGGCAACAGTGGGAATCTGGTTTTTACTGTTAAAATTTAGCCTTAGTTCCCCTCCTCTCTTGTGTTTTGAAGGTTTGGTTTTTGTTTCCTTGTTTGTAACTGAATGTTACTACAGTGACATGATAATAAGGGTAATAGTCCTGTTTAATGTAGTTTCCTTCATCAAAGGTTCTCTTTTCTAATGATTGGTGTGATTCAGACATTAGTTGCTGTCTGGTGGGGCCTAGCCACTTAAATCATTCTATGATAATAATTGTAAATATGGAAGAAGTTGCTTCAAAACTTGAGATTATTTTCAATCAATTGGATGTGTGGGTGCTCAAATGGTCCAAAATTGAGCTGTGGATTAATTTTAGGCTTTTTATTTGTATTTATTTTGTTATTTTTACCAAAACACAACATTGAACGATTATGATTAGTCAGGAATCTTCAAGGATCTATTTCTATTAAATTAAATTAGAGTTTTAAAATTAAAGTTGTGAAACTTGAACAAAACTGGGTTCAAGGATAAAAACAATTTCTGTTCTAATAGAGGGATCTAAGGTATTTCAGTGAAAAGTAAAATAATAGTTTTGTTCTAATAAACTTTTCATAAAGCAATAGTTAATAGAAATATATAACAATCAGTCAACGGCTGGATTTCCCTCTGCGATCAAAACCAGCGATTTCAAACAAAGCACACAGCAACCTTTCGCTGCCCAAGTCTACTCATCATAATAGGCTATTAATGCAATTGATCAGTAAAAACAACATTATAAGTTCAAGTAGAAACACAGCATGACAAGAATGTCCAACAATTCAAATTAAGTTAGGAACTGAAATTAAACCAAGGCAATGGTGCTTTCTCCACCGGGCGGTTTACGAACACCCCCAAAGTAGTCCCTCGATTCTGCCTTCCCGTCAGCAAAGATGTCGTTGCCACTCATCTCCCTTAGCTTGGCCGAGCTCAGCGATTTCTCGGATGAACCCGGTGGTGCATCTCCTTTAAATATATCGTTACCAGTCAACTCCTGAAACTTCTGGTTGTGTAGTTTCTTAGCTGTCTTGACCACTGGTTCTTCCCCAAACAGGATGTTACTCTGGCCTCCAGCAGGCTGTAAAGATGGACAAACCAATTTTATTTTGAGTTTTATGGCGCAGAACCAAGCGTGTGAAACATCAAGTCAAGGAATCGGATGATCAGATTGGAGAAGAACCAGTTTAAATTCTTTGCCGAAGGCGAACAAGATCGAAAACAAAGACAATCATAGAGTAAGAAATGAATTCAAGACAATCATAGAGTAAGAAATGAATTCAAAATCATGGTAAGAAGTAAATTCACATTTGAAACTTTAACGGATGTTCTGACAGTCCGAGGTGCTGGTTCTCCCATGTCTTTGCTTTCTTTGGACTCCAAGCTCCGTGCAGCTGCCAACGATCGTGGGGTTATTTCGGGAGGAGCTCCGAAGATGTCGTGTCCACTAAGCTCCTTGTTCTTAGCATCTGATATCTGCTTCTTACTCCTGGCATCAGATTCACTCTGCAATGTCCCACTTAACTCACGTTGCTTGGCCACTTCTGGAATTGAAGTAGGCTTTTTGGGAGACAATCCATCTTCAGTAGCGAAGGATATCTGACTTACTCCACTCAAAGCTTGCTGAACCATCCAACAATTACGAAAAATAAACAAGGGTTCTTGTCAATTTGATGCATTTTCTAAATTGACTTGATTGTCTTGCTTACCTGATACATGCGCAGCCCTGTTTTGTTATCAGATTCCGATGCTTCCCCTTCACCATTAGATGCAAAAATTCCACTTCCGGTCATCTCCTTCATTTTATACCCTGAGCAGTTCTTCCTGAAAATGGTGGAGAATAATTCTAATTCTTAACACAAGTAGAAGAAGACCGGCCATTAGCGATGCGTATGAACTGTTGACTGTTTGAGGAACAGGATTCCAGCCCATCAATTGAACATTACATCAGGAAAAAAAAAAACCCAGAACAGAGGTGGGAAATATTAAAACATAGATTCAACCAATCATATGACGTTAGAGCATTAAATGTAAATTGATTTTATTCTTCTCTTTTCTAAAGATCCTAGAACATGAAATAGTGCGGAAATTAGCCAAAGAACAGATAGAGAAAGAAAAAGATAAAGATCATAGCTGGGAGATCTGATGACCTTTTGGTTCGTTTCTATTTCAAACATACATTAACATTCGAAGAGGAAAACAGAAAATCAGCTCAGACATTGTAATCGTTTCATCACAACGATCAAATCCCAGATTTTTTTGGGGGGAAATTTTAGGGAAGAGGGAATGGATCTTACTTTTTCATCAAGCTCTCAGCTTCTTCATCTGTGAGCTGACCCCCTTGGAGCACTTTACTGATTCTATCGGACGGCTGAGAATGTAGACCAAAAACCTCAAAACCAAGCTGCCCCAAAACCGAAGAACCCAAAAGAATGCGCATGGCAAAGAGGGTAAAATACCTGGTGGGAGCGAGCGGCGGAACCGGAGACGGCAGGGGAAGATTCCGGCGGAGGAGCCTCCGACCAGGTGAGCAGATCGGCGGTGGATGGGCGAGATTTTGTGGACGATTTGGTTCTATCCATTTTCTGTGAGTGAGTTTTGTGGGTTTGATTTTGAAATGGGGGAATTTGAAAATAAGAAGCGATAAAAGAGAAGATCTTGGATTTTGAAATGCAACAACCTTCGGGAAATTAGTTAGCTTTAATAATATATGGCGCTGGTACTCCACTGGCTGTCACGTTTGACAGACACGTGCTCCTTTTCCCTATGTTGGACCCTGATTTCACTCCAACAATACCAAACCAATACAATATTAAACAAACTATTTAGGTTGTCAAAAAAAAAAAAAAAAAAACAAACAAACAAACAAACCAACTATTTAGAATTTGTTTTTTTAATTTCAACCATATTTGAAGTGCGAAGATCTCTGAATTCTTAGTTGGAAATACATGTCAACTATCATATAATTAAGTTATACTCACTCCGACTTTAGAATTATAATTAGTAGAATCCTGAGACTACATAACAATGGAGTATAGTTAGGTGGTAATTGACATATATCTTTAATCAAGGGTATAGAAGTTCTATTTTCTACAAACAAGGTAATGTTAATGACAACATGAAAGAATAAATCTATGACCATGGTTTTTCATTATATTTCTCTTTCGTGAAGACATTTACATCAAGAATGACTATATGTTTTTGTACAAATATGAATTGTAGTGTTAGTTGTAGTGAATATGATTATATTTCTGAATTTGAACCTTGATCTTTTAACATTTTCAATTTGTACTCTAATCTTTTAAAGTTCTCAATTAATTTTAACATATTAAAAAAATATCAATTAAGTCTTTTTGTATAAAGATTATTAAAATTTGTTAACAATAATTTAATTATCAATACATTTATTTGGACATATGGACATGGTACTCTGATGCTAATTGACATGTGAAACCCAACTCGTCCATCCACAAATATGTACATGTATGTGTGTATATATGATTTGCCTATCAACAAAGTCCATTCCTTCTAAGTGGCATGTTCAAAATATATATGTTAGTAAAATAATAATTGTGTGGGTATATAATTATTCCCATCCAAAATTTCACAACATAGATAGTTTATTCTCTAAGGCCTCTTTGCAATAAATAAAAGAGAAATTATGGTGGATGAGCTTCTTTAATCAATTAATTTCAAATTTGTCTAAATATTTTAAATTTATCAATGGTAAGATTTCATGTACATGTCAATTACCGTTGAGCTATGCTCGCTTTGGCTTCCTAAATACCCTTATTTAATTTGGTAACTCTTATTTTATTAATTTATTTTAGTATTATATTTTTTTCCTGTCAACCTATAAGGGCAAATACGTAAAAGAGCTTCTTAAACTCTTTTAATATCTGGTTGCGAGCTCACAAAAATATAAAATTATAACAAAATAGACACTTTTGAAATAAATGAACTACTATTGGCCCATTTACCCCCGAAACATAAATAGGAACTTGATTTAATTTTGTTCCAAACAATTTCAAGTAAACAAAATATATTATATATTATGTCAATATCATTATATGAAATAGAATATTATTTTGAGTCTTCTTTGTCAGGACTCAAATAAAAGGTACACAGTGACTAAAATTAAAGTTGATAAGTATATAGTAATATGGAAGGTAGCAACAGAGCCTGACAGGGAAGTTGCTTCTGTTTTCAATCCAAAATTCAGCTTCACTACCATATCTCTATATATATTCAAATGCTCAAAAACTTGTACCAACAGAAAACTTTCCTTTTTCAGCTTGATTTTTCAGTTACAAACAAAACACCCTTCTTCTTCTGGATAAATCTTCAATGTCGATTTTTTTAAAAACTATTTATGAAAAATTCAAAGAAAATATTGACGTTTTAAATTGATGTTTTTTTTTTCTTGAGTTCTTAAATCAATGGTTTGAGTGTAAGTTATCTTCACCCAATGGGATTAATTATGGTGGGGATGAATATCAATGCCTTGCTCAGTTTCAATTATTATTATTATTTTACTCCAAACAAATGACAGAGATTTGAATATTTTAACTTTAAAAGATAAATAATATGTGTTGACCTAATTGAATTTTATTCATGAGGATAATTACAACTATATCCTAGTTAAGTGCAATACTTAGCACATTTAAAGATCTTGCAACTCACTAACTTGAATTGACTTAATTAAGATATCAATAATTCTTCTAAGTTTAATTCAAAAAATTTTGCAACTCAAGACTGCTCAACTGAAACAATGTCTAATGGACATCACTCATCCAAACAATTTAAGATGCTACCAATTTGTTCACGAGATCAATACAAATTTTAGAAAAAATCTTGGACAAAATCATTTACGCCTTCAATATTTCACATCATGGATATACAAAAGCTATCTTCGTTTTATAAAATCTCTCTCTTGTTTAGGACTCACACCCAATAATTCACTTGTGCATTATCATGTCAAATTATTTTTACTCCATTGACTTGACGGTATAATGAATCGAAGATTTAAGACAGAGAATAAACAGTAAACTTGGCTCTAATATATCACATGTATTCTCCTTCCATCTCATCAATACACATTTATACGACATTTTCAAATTTTTCACAAAGTAATTAGAAAACTCAACTATCCAAAAGAAAAAAATTGCAAGCACCACTAATTTAATTTGCATGCATGGGCGGGCTACAAGAATTCCATGGCGGCAGCAATAGCG
This sequence comes from Luffa aegyptiaca, assembly GCA_017139565.1. Classification (NCBI taxonomy): domain Eukaryota; kingdom Viridiplantae; phylum Streptophyta; class Magnoliopsida; order Cucurbitales; family Cucurbitaceae; genus Luffa; species Luffa aegyptiaca. The sequence goes on from CM029398.1 coordinate 49,002,145, forward strand.
AAGGCTTCATAATCTGCACAATGGCCCATCTCAGATTTGCACCCACATCTCCTTCTCTTCTTCTCCATCTCCATTATTTCATGAACTTTCACGCTCATCCCCACCTTCAATTTCGCTTTCTTCAACAACCCTTCACGATCCAAACAGACCCATTTGTCAATTTCCATCTTTGGCGATCCAAAAACTTGGTCCCATGGGATCTCAGCCCTGCCAAGGAGTTGAGACCCCGAAATTCTGCCGAGAAAAGGCAGTGTCTTGGCCCGCCGCAGCTCGAAGACGACGGTCGACTGCTTGAGGCTGTGGATGGAATCTTGTGAACCCAAACATTCCAATGAGAAAGACTCATTCCAAATGAAGTCGGATTTGGAGGAGATTTGTTTGGTGTTGAGGCGAATCCTCTTGTTGTTTCCTGCAGAGAGGTAGTATCTAACGAAGAGATTATTCTTTGGAGATGTGATGAACTCTACGTTTTTGGCTTGTAGGATTCTGATTTCGCAGCTGAAGGAAGAGAATTTTTTAGTGGCATCCATTGAGAGAGAGAGAATAATGGGTGTGAGGGATTGAGCACAACTTCGTCTGCATTTATAATAAAGAGAGGAATTAATTGGCATTTTATATTTTAATAGAGAAATTAGCATCATTGCTTTAGGATGGCAATAAACAAGATTTGCTTTTTAAGTGAAGAAACCCTTGGGATTCATGAAAGGCTGGATTTTAGAAAACGGCCCACTCGATCTGCAGCAGTGGACATGGTGGCCGGTCGGTGGGTTACTCGTGTCGAATACAAAAATTATATGATCATATCATAATCCAATGAAAACCATGCGATCCTTTTTTTGTTTTTTAAGAACTTTAGTATGATTCTTCAAAAAAAAAAAAAAAAAAAAAAAAAAAAAAAAAAAAAAAAAAAAAAACTTTAGTATGAGAATCATGGGAATTATATTGGATGTTCCATTTATACATTATTTTTATATATATTTATTTGATTAGATGTTTTTTTAATGATAAACTGTGGATGAGACCACAGACATATATTTTTTTTTCTTAAAGCAGAAACCAATGGTTGTTTTGTTTTAATTATGTGTAATTGAAATTTTTTATTGGTAAATCTTTCAAAAGAATAATATGCTGACATGTTATTAATTAATTAGAATGTCATGTGGAGTAGGGCAATTCTAGTACTTTGCATAGGATGATAACGGTTGATTCTTGTAATGCCCCCAAAAATTTAAGATTTGGAATAGGATTCAAATTTTGTATTCAACATATAACCCAACATTCCTATGCATATTCTATGACTTAACTACGTCATGAAGAGTGAAGCTGTCTGTACAAACCTACATTGGTCTTTTTGACACATGTTTTAATTTGTCCTCATTTTACATGTCAAGTGGGGGAAATTTCTAAAAGGTCACCTGACATAGAATTGATACAAGCCAAGTATGCTTGACTTTAGAGTTCCTATGATTGAGAGCCACAAAAAAGGAAGAGATACCTTATTGGTATAGGTAGCAATTATCTATTCTTTTCAACATTTCTCAATCATACTGTAATATACATGCTCTATATACCTCTCATTTTCGAATGTGGTCTTACTTCATTCATGTATCTTTCTTGTACTTGGACATAATAATTTTACTTTCATTTATGTTCAACCACATGGTTCTAAAGGGAAAATAGATAAGCTAATAAAGAGTTACCCACATCAACTGTAAACCAAAGAAGAAAGAATCTTTAAAGAAGAGCAAATGACAGATCAAGATCAGGCTGTCATCAAAGGGCATGGTCTCTTCTTGATCAGTCAGGGAAGTATTTAGAGAAAGGGTGACTTCAAGGTGCATATAAAAAGGTCAAGTCTTAAGGATATGAACTAATCCTAATCAAGAATTAATGGTATGAAGCTCATCGTGCTAAGCAATTTGCAAATACAGTACTCGCAATTGAAGATGCCATGGACGACAAAATAAAACAGGTCTAATATGGTCCATATTTGATGTCTTTGATTAATCATAAGACCAAGAGTTAACACCTCCATTAGTCTATTTAGTCGTCTATTACATCCTGTCAAAACTAGGACTAAAATTTATCTAATTGACATGTGAAAGTTAGCCTTTTGTTAGTCTTAGTGATACCCAATAACAGGGACTAAATCAGCATTGGTTTCAACAACTAGTCTAATTAATTCTTTTCCATTTCTCAATCACTCTATCAAAGTTTATGATATGAATATCAAAAAATTTAGAACACATAAAACATACCAAAAGAGTCCCAACATACTCTAGATATAGCAACAATAACTAATTAATAATTTGACATAAGATAATGGTTGGAAATTACACAATAATATTGTTAGAAAATTTCATGCCCTAAACTATAGCCTTCCAAATCCTCTTAGTATATTTAGATCCTTTTCTTTCCTCAACCTAACTAGCATAACAAGTAACATATCTCCAAAACTTGACAAAGTTAGAGACACTCCCATTTCATAATCCTCAAAGGGAAAAGTAACAAAAACAAAAGAATGGATATCTCTTCAGTAACAACAACAATTTGTGGCTACAAGAATTCCATGGCAGCAGCAAGAGCAAAGACCTCATGATCAGCACAAAAATGTCCCACTTTGGATTCACATCCACACTCATCATTATTCCACTTTCTAAATCTCCTTTTTTTCTCCCTCTCCATTTCTGCTGGAACTCTCACTCTCATCCCCACGTTCAATTTCGGTGGCTTAAACCCTTCACGAACAGACCCATTAGCAGAAACCAAAGAGACCCATCTGTCAATTTCCATGTTTGGCGATTCAAAAACCTGATTCCAAGGGATCTCAGCCCTACCCAGAAGCTGAGACCCCAAGACTCTGCCAAAAACAGGTTGGGTTTTGGCCCGCCGGAGCTCGAACACGACGGTGGCTTGTTTGAGGCTATGGATGGAGTCTTCCGAACCCAAACACTCCAAAGAGAAAGACTCGTTCCAAATGAAATCGGAAGTGGATGAGATTTGTCTTGTGTTGAGGCGAACCCTATTGTTGTTACCTGCAGATAGATAGTATCTGACGAAGAGATTCTTTGGAGATAAGAACTCTATGTTTTTGGCTTGAAGGATTCTGATTTCGCAGCTGAAGGAAGAGAGTTTTTGAGCGGTATCCATTGAGATAGAGCAAGGTTTTTTTTTTTGTTGGTGGTGAAGAAGGATTGTGGACTCCTAAAATATTTATAGAGAAGAAAAAGTTAGTGCTTGTTTTGGAGGAAGCTTCTTCCAAATCCATTTATATGTGTAAAAATATGTCCACTGAATCTTCTTGTAATCTTCAAGTGATAGCAGAAGAGATTTCTTTTGATTATTATAAGCCCTTTTGGATCGTTGAACATAGCTTGATTATCCTTGAAAATGACACTTAGCCGACCTCTTTTCCTCTTCCAATTACAGAAGAGGGTTCTGGTACCTTTCTTAACTGAGATTCTTGAAATTGTTTTTTTTTTTCCCTTCTAATTTTTCATTTTTCTAGTGGGTTGTGGCAATTTTCTAAGGCTTTTTTCTTTTTGCTCTTGGATTCAATTTGTATAACTACAGAGCACATAGGTTTTGTTTAGGGCCGGTTGCAAAAGTAGCAAAATGGTCCAAACTAATTGCAAAAGTAGCAAAATGGCCCAAACTAATTGCAAAAGTAGCCGCTCGCAGAAATTTTTGCAAAAATAGCCCAAACTAATTGCAAAAGTAGCAAAATGGCCCAAACTAATTGCAAAAGTAGCCGCTCGCAGAAATTTTTGCAAAAATAGCAAAATCTCACCATCAGAAAAGTAAAATTACTAAAATGCCCATCACTGATAGAAAATTTTTCTATCACTGATAGATTCTATCAGTGATAGAAAGACTTTCTATCATAGAAGATTTCTATCAATATATACATAAAAATTGACGAGGAAAAAGAAGATGCGCGCACCAATCAGTTTTTCTATCACTGATAGATTCTACCAGTGATAGAAAAAGTTTCTATTAGTGATAGAAATCTCCTATCATTGATAGAAACTTTATTCTATTAGTGATAGAAACTTTCTATCACTGATAGAAAATGTTTCTACCACTGATATAATCTACAGTGATAGAAATATCAGTGATAGAAACTTTCTATCATTGATAGAAAAATTTTCTACCACTGATAGAATCTATCAGTGATAGAAAGACTTTCTATCATAGAAGATTTCTATCATTTTTCTACCACTGATAGAAGATAGAAAGACTTTCTATCATAGAAGATTTCTATCAAAATATATATATATATATATATGTAAAATTGACGAGGAAGAAGAAGATGCGCGCGCCAATTAGTTTTTCTATCATTGATAGATTCTATCAGTGATAGAAATCTTCTATCACTGATAGAAAATGTTTCTACCACTGATAGAATCTATTAGTGATAGAAATATCAGTGATAGAAACTTTATTCTATCAGTGATAGAAAATTTTCCTACCACCGATAGAATCTATCAATGATAGGCTTTCTATCAGTGATAGAAGATTTCTATCAATAAAAAAAAAAAAAAAACTGACGAGGAAGAAGAAAATGCGCTCGCCAATCAGGGGCAGGGACAATTTAGGAATATAAAAAATTAATTAAAAAATTTTGCCATATTTGCAAATATTTTTTAAAATTGCTATATTTGTTATTATTTACCCTCATGTTGCCACCCATTACAATTATCCTTATCATCCTAAAAAGTACAAAAATATTATTTTTTTTACAACATTTGAGGTGGAGAGATTTAAATCATAGACCGATCTTAATCATTAGTACAAAGTTTTATGTCAATCGAGTTATGCGAATTGGTTGATGATGACATTATTTAGGTTTATGAAATTGAAATATTTGTATAATTTATGATTATACTATTAGATCGGAATACTATGGTTCTCTATTCGATTTTTTTTCGAAGAAAATGATTTGAAAGCAATTGGAATATGGAGTTATTTGTTATATAGAAAGTAATATAATTAGAACCAATTGATGTGTAAGATATAAGAAATCAAACGAGTTACTAACACGTCCACCAAAAAGTTTTATTTGATTAATTAGAGGGCAAATCACAACGAATAAACGATCAAGTTAAAAATACCAAATTGCAACAAAGAAGAATCCTTATCAAGATCTTCAACGGATTGAAAATTACAAAGCATCCATGAAAATCCCACTTAACAAAACCTTAAACAAAGCATTTCAAGTGCACAATTGCTGGTTTGAGATGGTCTGGCCTCTTCCCTCTCGAAGCTTTATAGATTAATTATACGTTAATGAGATTGCCAAAGATTTGATTTTAGAGTCAAGAATTGATAAGAGATAGAACTAAAGAAGACCGATTGGTGGGCAACACGTCGGCAATTAAGAAAAAATTGAGGGTTTTGAACCTTATCAACAATGCTTAGAAGATCTCTCCTTATCTAACTCTTTCCCTACGATATTGATTATACGAAACTTTACAGCTAAAGCTTCTCATAAAGTACCACTTTTTCTTTGAAATATTCATTCTTTTATAAGAGTTTGTACTGTATTCTATATATATAGATTGAGATGAAGTTAAATCTGCCTTAAGCTACTTGTAAAAGTGTGCATATATATTAGAATATGGGATAGTGGTGACTTTTCCATGGCAAAGGAGGTACCTTTCCAAGGTTTTGATGCTTTTTTGCGACTTCTTTATGCATCAAATTGTTCAAAAGTTATTTTTGAAGTAAATTAAAGTAACTAGAAAACTTATTCTAAGTTTTGTGAGAGTTGTAGGTAGAACCAAGTGGTGAATTAAAATTTTTGAAATAAGAAATAAACTAAATAATAGCTTGGCACATATGGTGTGCGCATTTAAAATCAATGACTCTATGAACTATTTAAAATCATTTCTCAAATATCAGGACTAAAAATGACACTTTTAAAATCTCAAGAACCAATTAGACCCCAAACTCAAATCTCGAAGACTAAAAGTGTATTTTGTACTGTTCTTTTTTAAGTTCAATAAATTTGAGTAAGATATTCAAATATTTGACATCTTGGTTGATGACATAACGATTGAGTTATGCTCAAATTAGCACAAGGTGGTACCTAAACAAATGGAGGGTGAGTTTGAGAGGTCCAATAAAATACAAGCACACGACCTATTTTCAACATGGCGCTCTATATAAGTAAATTAGTATCCATTATTAGTTAGTGTTAGTGGTCCATATATATATGTTGTCACCCATCGATTTTATGTGGCAGTTGAGGAGAGGTATTCCCACTTAATGTAGAATCATTTCTAGGCCTTGTTGGCTCTCTCTACTCTACCTAGTCATCCACCACAACTAACTACGATCGATCAACTATATCTCCTTTAATCTATAAATATAAAGAAATCAAATTACAAGGACGTGAAATATTCAAAATAAAATTTACCCAAATTTTGTTACTTGAGAAGCTTAAATTGGGTTGATTTAGGAGAATTTTGCATATGCCACTTGTTATGGGTGATTTTGGTTTAGCAGATATTCCGGAGGATAGAGACTTTGGGCCCAATCCAAGTCCGTCCACGAGAAGAAATCCACCCAAGGAGGCAAAGCCTCCACCTCGGCCCCGACGTTGGGCCGAGGCCGACCAGGCAGTTGAGCCCAATGGCCACCTGGGTCGTTTGGGGAAGCTTTCTTGGGCCCAATGGAGGCAGAGTTCGTGAGACAAGAGGCAACTAGCGACGAGGGGGAAAAAACCCTAATTGAAGAGGAGATATAAAAGGTCCTTGGAGGACCCAAGTAAGGGGATGGAAAATCTGAATTCACAACCCTAGTCTTTACAGTTTCACTATTATTCTTGTCGGATTCTCTCCGATCACTGACTTAGAGGCATCGGAGCGTGTGTGGCAAGCACCACACCGGTGTGCAGTGCTCACTTCCTTTTTTGCAGGTCACGTCTTCCCCAAATTCAAACAAATTCACTGTTGGTGTCACGTGAAGGTCAGGTGAGCGTTTGGCCAGATTTTGCCATCAACACCCCTCTCTTGATAGTTTGTGTAATCTATAGCAGAACATGATTATTGATTATTCATGAATGTTATTAAGAAATATCATAAAAGTACACATTTCTGATTTTCTCGTTTTTTAATGTGCTCTGTTGACAAATTTGGATGTAGGGTATTAAAAGAGGCTATATAATACAAAATTTTTCAAGAGGTACAAATGTGGTCTTTTTTTTTTTTTTTTTTTTTTTTTTTTTTAATATCATTCTAATATCTATCATCCTTCTGGATAACCAACAATTAATTTTGTAACTCTATTGTCTTAGTATAAACTAATAAAAGAAGCATATTTATATCATTAATTAAGAAGCCAACATTTTATATTCAAGAAACTCAAAAAAAAAAAAAAAAAAAACATTTTATATTCAAGGATACCTTAGCGTGGATAAAACACATAATACCTTTCATGAAGGTTGAAGATTTATTCCCACCTCACATTGATAAAATTTTGTTTAAAATATAAAATTAGATTTAACCATATAGATAATCATAATCTTTAGATTTTTTTATGTAATTCTAGAATTGAATTGATGATATTCCTAATACAATTCCAAATTCTAGAAATAGATGGATTAAAAAAACCAACTCAGATTCATATCTAGAAGTAGAATGCATGATTAGAAAATTTATCTCAATTCAAAACTATGTCAATCATAAATTATGAAAATTAAACTAGTTATTTATAAAAAAAAAATATTTAAGAAATGTTAAATTTTTTCTAGTTCAACAAACATTGGGGTGGAGGATTTGAAACTCTGTGATGGTACATGTCAATTACTTCAGTTATGCTATTATTAAAGTTAATAGGTAGCTAATTAGTTTTTCTAAATGATATATTTTGAATTAATTTTTTTAAAATATTATATTTGTAAAAATTTAAGAATTAAGTGTACCTAAGGAAATTTTAGTTGGTTTTTATTGTTGTGTTCGACATTCTACGTTGGATAGTGTTCGAGTATTCTATGGTGTTGGACTTGAGTTTCTTTTTCCTTGTTTTTTTTCAGTTAATAGTTGTTGGTTTTGACATTTCCAAGGCTTGATTTTAGAGAGTTGTAATAGGTAGATCAAATATGCTATACATTTTTTTTTTCTGGTTTTAGAATTGATCCAGTATATTACCTTTATTCAAATAATTTTTCTTTCTGTTTATACTAAATTAAATTATGGGTATTTGTTTATTTCAATAAAAAAAAAAATTATGGGTGTTTGTTGAAGCGAAAAAAAGAAAAAAAGAAAAAGGTATTTGTAGGTTTGTGGGCTGAGTCGGCTGACAGACATTCTGATCGAGCCCAAATACTAAGATCCCGTTTGGTTCATGATCCGTTTTCGTTTTTATGTTTTCGAAAATAAAAAATACAAGGAAAACAATGAAAACGTGTTTGGTATACCTATTTTCAAAAACAATTTTCGAAAACAACTCAAAAAATGACCTGTTTTCAAAAACGATAAAATGATGTTTTCATTGTTTTCCAATTTTGTTTTCAAAATAATGGAAACACGAGATACAACTTTAGAAACACATGATACATCATTCTTTTCATCAAACAAATGTTAATTATCTACAAACAACATTTTCTATTTTTGATATCCAAATTCTCTCCAACTCTAAAGGAAAAAAATACAAAATTACTAGATATTGTGTATGATTGATATTGATGCTTTGGTTGTTATTTTTTTTTTACATGACCCTATCTATTTTTATATACTCCTCCACTTTACAAATCAAAAGCTTCCTACAGTACAACTATCTGGTATATCTTTTTTTTCCTTATAATTTCAATTCCAACAATTTTTTTTTTGAAGAATCATCTCCAACAGCATTGATTTCTAATATCTCTCTAAAAATGAATAAAAATCAAATCAAGTACAAAAATAATTATATTAAATTAAATTTTTCTTAAAAAAATGAATTTTAGCAAACAGATATTAATCTTTTCCAGCATTTTCGAATTCATAACCAAACACAGTTTTTTGAATTCAAATTTAAGGTTTTTAAATTGAACAAAACTTGTTTTCGGATATAATGGAAATAAGAAATTTGTTTTCGTTTTCTGTTAAATTCTTTATTTTCGAAAACAATTTTCAAATCACGAACCAAACGAGGCCTAAATTTGCAAACATGTCCCATGAAAATCACTCTATTCTAGAGTTGAACTAAACCCAATTAAAGAATGTAATAGCTAAGTCATATTAATGTTAAACTAACAGAGAGAAATTAAACAATATAACTAACAGCCTTTCTTCAAAAATAATAATAATAATAATAAACAATATAACTAACATAAGCTCAACGTATTCTTATTTCAAAAGAAAAAAGAAAAAAAAAAACTCAACGTATTTTTAGTATAAAAGTTCGACATATTTAAATTCAAACTAAGACGATTTGGACTATTATTTAAAGTTGTTCTTTTCTTAGTTAAATAGCATGTGGAGTGGACAATTCGAAATTTTAACATTTTGGTCAAAAAGATATATCTTAATTAATTAGTTGAGCTATACTCGAGTTCCTCCTTAAACTTTTTTTTTTAATCCTTGGACTTTTTAAGTTATGTTAATTGAATTATTTGGATTATCTCGATTTTTTTAGCACCCCAAATTAAAATCGATCGATCATTGCATGTGAGGCTTTTAGCTGTTTTTTTTTAAAAAAAAAAAAAATTATAACGTCAATCGCCCATAATTAACAACATAACTTAGGTCAATTACAATAACAAAAGTAACAGAGAGGAGAAGAATGCTTCAGAGAATTTCTTATTACTCAGCCTGAATTATTACACCACATAACCAAATAATAAATAGGGAAGGAAATATAACACAATAAGATTCCTTACCTATTGGATAGCTACCACGTATACATAAGAATAACAAACCAAATAATACAGGGGAAAAGAATACGACACCGTTTACAATCAGCTAATATTCTCCACTAAAGTGACGTCGTATCTGCTATATGGGCCTCTGTCCCAACAATTACAGATAAAAATAATATATAATAATTGAATTTGAAGTTTTAGACATTTTTTTTTTCGATGCATACATAAAGAAAAATATTAACTAACTCCACTAATATGAATTTAGAGATGCCTGGTGATATAAAATTAGAAAAAATGTAGAGTGATATATACGATGTTATAGAAAAAATACCAGTGATATAAAATCACGAAGACTCGAAGGCATTGAGTGAGATAGTAAATTGACTTGAAGCGATAAATGGAAGTTAAAGTGATATAGTCTTGCAATAAATTTATATAAAATTGTAATATAATTCAGAGAAAAATACACTTTTAGTTGAAGTTTGAGTTAGGTTTCATTTTGGTTCCTCAGATTTCAAATTCAACCCTTTAGTCTCTGAGATGTGAGATAAGTAGAAATTTGGTCTCTGCCATCCATTTATTTTAATTAAAAAAAATTAATTTTTATTTTTAAAATTAAAAATATATTAAAATAATAAAAATTTATTTTTTTATTAGTTTTTTTAATTCTTTCTCTCTCCCTCCCTCTTCTCCTTTTTCTTCCCCATCCCCATCACCTTCTCCCTTCTTCCCCATCTTCTTCTTCTTCACCTCTTCTTCTTCCAACCACCGCCGACAGCCGCCGTTTGTGTGTTTTCCGACCGCCGGCGAGTCTTTTTTTTTCCTTTTCTTTTTCTCCTTCTTTTCTTCCCCCTCGTCTGTGTGTTTTCCGACCGCCGGCAAACCCACTTCTCTCCCTCGTCTGTGTGTTTTCCGGCGACCATACCCACGCCGCAACACCTCCCTCCCTCTCGTTCTTCGTTCTTTCCGGTCACGAAACCCATCGCCCCTCTTCCAGCCTGTCACTCCCACTGTTGCAATGTAAAAAAAAAAAAAAACGAAAGGGGGGTTTCCCCCTTCGAATCCAGTTGGAACGAAGGGGAACAGATCTGGAACCTTTCGTTTTTTTTTTAAGAACCAGTGAAACCAAGGCAGCGGCGGCGATTCGAAGTGGGAAACCCCTGTCTCCGATCGTCTTACTCAGCAACGGCAAGGCAGCGACGGCGTCCATGGCAGCTCCACGTCTTCTTCCGTTTTTTTTTTAAACCAGATCTGGGCAGGACGTCTTCTTTGTTCGTTTTTTTTAATAAGAAAATTAGGAGAAGAAGAAGAAACGAGAAAAAAAAAGTGTCGCTGGCGGCCGTAGCTCCGGCCGGCGAGCGGCGGCGCCGTCTTGCTGAAGAAGAAGAAGTGGGAGAAGGAGAGTAAGAAGTAGAAGGGGAGAGAGAAAAGAAATAAAGATTTAAAAAAAATTATATTTTTATTATTTTAATATATTTATATTTTAAAAATAAAAAAATATTTTTTTTAATAAAAAAACAATGCCACGTCAGCTCACCGTGAGTTTTTAACCGAAAAAATTGATTGAGAGACTAAAATGAAACTAAAACCAAACCTCAGGACTAAATTGTTGAATTTGAAACTTTAAACATCAAAATAAAACTTAACTCAAGCCTCGAGGACTAAAAATGTATTTTTTCCTATAATTTATTAAATACACTCGAAGGCATTACCGTTCACGTCGTACAGCTGATCTAATTTAATTAATTTCTCTCACTAAGAACTAAGAAGTAGGTATAGAAGTTAAATTATTGGCGAGCATGAAAAGAAAATAATGTCGGCAGGGATCTTCAACTTCAACTAACCTCTCCGACTCTGAGTCTGACTTAACCTTAATTATCTAAGCTGCTTAAAAAATAACCCTTGCGGGGCTTGCTATTTTCTTTGACTTTTTACTCCAGCTTCTTCTGTCCAAATGCCAGATCATCTCTCCACATGGCACCGTTGAACATATATATTATGTAATAATTGCAAAATTATTTTAATTAATTTATTATTATCATTAGAAAGTTCGAACAAGCTAAGGTCGACGTAAGACCAAACTCTCTTACATTTTATTAAACGCAAATGGAGGGAGAGTGCATGTGAGGTTCCTTCGCCCATTATTTCTCTCATTATATTCAAGCTGTCTTCAAATATATCAATATGGTTTTTGTAAATTCCCTCGTGTCTTATATGCCTTATGCAAGGTAGCTGCCCCCAATTAATTTAAAATAAGGTAGGTATCGTGATTCATTACAAAAAACATTACATTAATATTACTTAATGTACATAAAATTACATTTTCATACTAGTCATCCATTTTGTCTTTGTTTGGGATGTGTCCTTTCCTTTTCTTTTTCTTTTTCTTTTTGCATGAAATCCTTTTCTCTCTTAAATATATTCATTGCTTCCTCCTTTTCTTCTTTGTGAGCTTCAATCAAACTCCTCTTAATTGCTTCGCTTTAGTTCTCCACCTCTAATTCATTTTTCCTCTCTCTTTAATATAATTAAACCCAAATTGAATTATTCCACATCGTCGGTGTTCTTGATCGTCTTCTCCCATGTTTCCAGAATTCTTTTCCATGTTTCTCAAGAGACAAACGGCTCCCATTCCTTCATTTGAGAGAGAAAGAAACTCCAAAAACAAAAAACCCCACGTTTCTTCGTTCATCAAGCCTTATATTTCTTACAATTCATTCCTTCTTCTTTCCCTCGCTCTTTGGTTTCTCGTGCTCTACATTTGTTTCCCGACCTCAACAGTGACGAAATCCAACAATCTTCCTCGTGAAACTCGAAATTCCCACAACCAAACAAACCATTTGGTCCCCACTTGCGACGGAGGTCCATATGTCTACGTTTACGACTTGCCGGCCGAGTTTAACGTCGGCCTTCTCGAAGACTGCCGCCACCTCAACGTCTACACCGACATGTGTCCCCACGTGGCAAATCGCGGCCTCGGCCGCCAAGTCCCCGCCGTCTCCACCGCCACCAACAGTTGGTTCGCCACCCATCAGTTCATAGCCGAGATGATCTTCCACGCGCGTATGGAGAGTCATCCGTGTCGCACACGCGATCCCAACATTGCCAATTTGTTCTACATCCCATTCTACGGTGGGCTCCACGCCTCCAGCAAGTTCCGTGAACCGAACATCACGGAGCGCGACGCGCTCGCCGTCCGATTGATTGACTACATTCAAACGCAGCCCACGTGGCGGAAGAACAACGGACGTGATCATTTCCTGGCACTCGGTAGAACCGCTTGGGACTTCATGAGGAACAATGCCAACGGGCCGGACTTCGGGGCGAATTGTTTGCTGAATCTCAACGCTGTCCAGAACATGTCGGTGCTGACCGTGGAGCGAAACCCATGGACCGGGTCGAACCAATTTGGCATCCCCTACGCCTCTTATTTTCACCCGTACACGTCGGCGGAGATGGTGACGTGGCAGAACAAAATGAGGCAATCGAACCGGACCCACTTGTTTACATTCATCGGGGCCCCACGTAAGGGGTTGGAGAAAGCGGCCGTACGGGACGACATCATACATCAATGCGACATGTCGTCCAAATGCAGACTCGTCAACTGCCGGGGGGAGCAGGCCGACGAGTGTTACGACCCGGCCCAGGTTTTGAGAATAATGAGCGAATCGGAATTTTGCCTGCAGGCGCCGGGGGACTCGTTCACTCGAAGGTCCACGTTCGATTCGATATTGGCGGGTTGTATTCCGGTGTTCTTTTCGCCGCACACGGCGTACACGCAGTATTTGTGGTATTTGCCGGCGAAGGCGGCGGATTATTCAGTGTACATCGATGAAAAAGGAGATGGAAGGAAGACGATTGAAGAAGAGCTTTTGAAGATACCGAGAGAGAAAGTGAAGAGAATGAGGGAAAGGGTGGTGAAATTGATTCCGAAAGTGACGTATAAGCATCCGAATGCCACTGATTTTGTGTTGAAGGATGCTGTTGATGTTGCGCTTGCCGCACTTTCCAAGCGCGTTTCGTCGTCTCCTGTGAGCGTGCACGGCGGTGCTGACATGTCGTTATAGATTATGGTTTTCCTTGTATGTGCGTGATATTATTTGCTTGTAGAGATTTTTTATTCCTTTTTTTAGAGTGAATTCACAGATGGAGATACTTAACGACAATAATTTTCTTACGGTTTTGGTATAGATTTATTTTAGTAAATTCGTAAATATGGATTTTTATTTTCCTTTTTTAGAATCGCGACGCTTTACAAAGAAAGAAATCGTAAATGTGGGATTTCCTTTTCTGAAGTACCATATTCGTTGCATTTTAGTTTTTTAGTATTCTTGCTTTCTAGTTTTTAGGTTAAATTATAAATTTAGTATTTTGAATTTCAATAGACACTTTTGAAATGATTAATTATGTTGTAATTTCAATAGTGTTAACTAAATGATTACATGATCTCTTATTATATATATATCAACTTGGACTAATTTGTATACTAAAAAAAAGACATGGACAAATTGAACATGACATGATGTGACAAACAAGTTGTAGAAGATTAAATTGGACCTTTCTCTCAATTTGCAATTCTTAAACTACAAAATAAATTTCAAATAATTAAATTGCAATTATATTAGTAATTGAAGTGAGGACTTGACAAGTTACCTAATTCTGAGACTTGGGTCATCCAAAGAAGCATTATCAAGAATCTGAAATCAGCGTTCGCTTAAGAAAATAAATGATAAGATTGGAATTTGCAGTTTAGAAATATAAAGAACACTTGGGAATTCTCTATGTACACAAGCCTCTTACATCACTCTGAGGAAAAAAGAGAGAAATCTTCTAGACATTCCTAATTCATTTTCTACAGTTGGGGATTCGATTGAAAATTAAATTTGGGGGAAACAAAACCATGAAAGAAAGAGAAAGAAAATCAAGTTTTAAATTTTGAACAATGCTGACTTCTTCAGATCCTGCTTAAAACAATTACTCACTGCAACTCACTTTGTGTAAAGTCAGCTGCTTTGTGATTCCTCTAATTTACGCTTCATTCTCAGCAAGCTGCACATCGTATCCATGCTACATCTCTGTATCAAATCAACATCCCATTCAGAATTCCTATGCAAGAACCCCATTAAAAACACTACTGGCAAACATCTAATGGAATTGAACTTCAGTTACCGAGAGTAGATCAGTTCAAAGGTACCTTTGATTGAAGACTTATCATATTTATCTTCATCCTTCCATTCGCAATCTTCGTCGTCCTCTTCTTCGTCCCCCATTTCGTCCCTTCCATCATTTCCGATATCGCTTTCACTGGCTGTCTCCCATTCAGAATCATCAGTCTCTCTACCATAGACATCGCCAGCACCATCTTCACATTGGACATTTCCATGTTTGATAGCTGCCTCCCTGAATAACCAAGCTGCACGCATCTGCTTCTTAACGAGCCGCTCGGCGTAGTCAGGAACCTTGTTTTGCCTTAATGAAAGATCAGGGTCATTGGATTGAGAGCACTCGTTTATGAACAAAATGGCATCCAACAGGCTTTCTTTAGCCAAGCCAAGCATATCGTATGCCTGAGCTCTTCTCCAAAGACTTTTAGCATGACGGTTTACGGGATTGTGAAGACAGAGAGCACGTGTGGCATCGCCAATGGCAGCCAAGGGCTGCTGCAACAGAAGATAACACTGGGCACGGTTACTATATAGAACGACTCGTTCCTTTTTGGATCTCATAGGACATAATGCTAGTGCTTCCGAGTATTTGGATGCAGCTGCAGATATGTTTCCTGAAGAAAACATGGAATTTCCTTCAAGTTTGATTACTAGTGCTGCAGCCTGTTTGATTCGGAGGTCCTCTTTTGGCATGTTCTTTTCCCACTTGAGTCTCTGCCTTGATTTTAATAGTTCTTCAATCTGCTCCTTTGTACGACTGCTGATAGCGTTGCGTCCAGCCCCTTGTGATTGGACACATTCCTGAAGAACATTAATTATGGATTCCCCCAATTTCCGGTGATCACCCAGAGATGATATCTCTGCAAGATCAAGAAGGGCAGGTGCAGCTTTGTCGATCACCTGGGAATATAATGACACGGTTAACAACGCTCGATGTAAAAATTCCAAGATATTGGGCTTAATATGTTCAATGCAATCTATATTCGAAGATCTTAAAGAGATCTTGGATCACAGTCCAAATTTCCAAGATAGCATCACTACAACAGATAGGACATTATGATAACCAGTATCACTGACAACAGTGGACCATGGAGTTTTATGATATAGTTAAGTAGCCAAACACTTTTTTGGAATTAATTAGCAATTTAACTCTTTTAATATCTGCTGAAGCAATTCAACTTGGGTCACAAATAATCACATGAAACATTGAAAAACAAAATACATTGTTTTCAACAAGGTGATTGCTTTACTATGAAAGGCAAAGAGAGAAGGATATCAACCTTATGACTTGTATTTGGATCCTGAAGTAACCACATGAGACAATCAATAGCCATAGACTGCCAATCGTCTGAAGACCGGGCAATGTTACATAATGCCTCAGTAATACTGGGACAGCTAGCAACAGGTCCCCTACCAAGTTTATGATGGCAGATTGTTCTTAATAAACCAATACCAGCCGGTGAATTTTCATTAACGAGACCTCCCCACATGCCAGGTAGCTTTACTAGGAATTCGGGCTTGCATATAGTCGGAAGAAACTCGGGTTTGAATGCAAAGCAATTGATGAGTTGTAAGGACCAACACTGTAACTGACTGGCCCATTCCTCTGCCTTCCTGGATTCCATTTCGACCCCGCCCATTCCACGAGTAAGCAGATCACAGTGATAACTAAGCCTTCTGTCCACATACTGGTAAAAGTGAGTATAAACAATTTCAAGCGAACTCATTGCTAGTTGAATTGAGAGCTCAAGTATCTCGGCATGACTAGCCACGGCAGGAAAAGTACTCGCATATGTAGCCAGATGTCCAAGGGCACGAACAGCTACCCTCTGCTCAACCCAAGTTAATCTTCCCCTCAGAAGTTCAACTAGTGGTGGAATTACCCCAGCATGCACAGCACTTTCAGCAAACTCCTCCATGTTCATCGTGTAGGATCCAATGATATGCGCAGCGTAATATGGAATGTAAATGTTTTGGTCATGAGAAAGCCAGCGGCGATTTTTCAGTCCCTTCCATATAAGTGCAGCCATACATTCAAATATCCCCAATTCAATAAATTCAGGATCGTTAGGATGTGCCATTGCTGTGTTCCAAAGGCCACTAATGGGGAGAACTTGACCGTCATCATCCTGAGAAGGAAGTTCTCTAAAGAATTTCAAGATGCTCGCTCTGCGCTTACTAGGATTTCCTTCTTTCATGACACAAAAGAAACATCCCGGATAAGGACAGTCTGTAGATACTTTTTCCATAATCACGACTGATTAAATATCCAAAGGGCAAAAACTAAAGTCTCATTACTGAGCTGGATCAAATGAAATCTCCAAAACTGCAAATAAACCACACAGAGTATCAGACAGACAACAATACACCTAAACCAGAAAAATAGTATTAGCAAGAAAAATTCAAATTTTTTCTACCCTTACACAAAATCACATCTTTCGTCCAAAGCATCCATTTTTTTTTTTTTTTACAATAATCTCGATTCTCTGTCTCATTCATTAGGCAGGACCTCATCTTATCGAGAAACTACATGATATTTGAGATTCATATGCATTCCCAAAATGGGATTAAGTTTTCAGAACACAAAATTACATTCTAGAGCACATACCGTACAATTAGAAGACTACGCCGCTTTCTGCTATATTTGCACAAACTCAATGATATAAATTCCAAAAAATTTGCAACGCCGTATCAATCTAAAGCTAATCATGTAAAATCATATCGAGTTAAACTTAAAACACACTGGGTATTCAAAAAGTAAAAATATTTTGAAATGGATTAACCCGGAAATTAGAAATCCACATTCAATCAAAACCCCAACTTCTCAAAACGAGCCATCAAGATATAAGACATCATCATCACAGGTGACAACGAAATTATGTAAATCCGGCAGCTTTCCAGATCAATGAAGAATTGGGTCATTTTACTTTCTAACAACAAAAGAAAATCAATTGTAGTAAATAGAAGAGTGAAATTGACCCAAAAATTTAGAAAAGAAGTTGAAAAAGCAACTGACTTGATTCTAGCATATCCCTATAGTTGCGCTTGTATTGAGTACACAGATCTGAAGGCGACAGCTTTAAGCAATAAAAACGTCAAAATTAAAACCCACGACCAAAAGACCAAGCCCAGACAAAACACACCAAACGAAAATTGGATATTTGAAAGAGAAGAAAAATTCTCAAAAACGAAAATAAAGAAGCAACCAGGATTCAAACATACTGTATCTTTTCCAGACATTGAGGAAGCATAATTAGAAAACAAAGAAAGAGCAGGTTCAAAGGAGATACCTCGAAGCAAAAAAAAGCTGCCTGTAATAAGCTGAGTGACAAGCTAGTAATCCTCAGCGACAACGAGGAAAGGCAAAGGGGAAAGAAAAAGGAAATTCAAAATTTCGTTTGGGTATACAGGAAAGTGTTTTGGTTTGATTCAATTCAGAGCTCTCTGCTACAAAAATGAAGACTGGAGAGAGATGGAAGACGGTGGTGGGCGAAACGACGACGTTTTGGCGTTTAGATTCCGACAATCAAGAAGATCTCGCAATGTAATAGCGAAGCGCTGTCAAGGCTAAAATTTTTAATTTCCACAAACAACAAAAAAAAGGCCCACGCGCACCCCAGTGGAATCTGACGTACAATTGTGATGTCATACGTGAGAGTGTGTTACAGCCTCGCACTATAAGTGGGTGTACGGGACTAACGCGAGCCAGGGCGCGTGAGAATATTATTGCAGAAGCGTTGTGTTTTGAGAAAATAAGATTGGGCCCAGTGGGCCAGCCTTATTTTTCCCATTATTATTACGGTTTTCCTTTTAGTTTCCGAGGCTGGCCCATCTCCTTACACGCCTGTCATTTTACCGTTTTGAATTGTGGAGGGCAAAATTACATGAATGTCCCTCTAATGTTCCAAGACTTTGAATACGGAAAAGAAGTAAAATAAGTAACTGGCAGAGGAAGTACTTTTTGTAAGCTGTTCTTGTCACGGCAGTGCCTCGGTGGCCATTATTTTTACCACTTATTTACTGAGCTTATTATTAGTATTAGTATTACCGAATAAAATAAATGAGAGTGCTAATGAATTGAATTATTTCTTCCAACTTAAATGACCAAATTTACATTTAATGAGATGCTGCTTATGGTTGTGACGATGAAAATAAAATTTGGGAAGTCGAGAAAGGAAACAGAAATGGAAAGTTTTATAATTTGAGAGGGGATACTTCCAAGATGGAAGGCCCAAAAATCTTGGACTTTTAGAATTCAATTCTTTGCCAAATCGAGCGGTTTGGGTTGGATGGACAACCGAGGGTTTGCATGTTTGTAAATGGAAATCGTGACATGATTATGGATGGTCCTGGAAGGAACATGAAAAATTTCTCTGTCTGTATTTAACAAGTTTAAATGAATTATAAAAATTTGTCTCTTTGAGTAATAGATCACATAGGAATAGGATACATGAAAAAGTTGGTGTTTTATTTGAGTGGCTGTGTGGCTGTTGGCAGTTGCATTTAGAATAAGGTAGTTGGAGTTGAAGCAGTCCTATTGATTAGGCAAGAAAGTATAGGATGATCACATGTAAACAAATAATGTCCAAATATAAAACAAGCTAGCATGTGGAATAGCTGAAAATTTTAAGATAAAGTAAGAGAGGATGGTTTTGAGATATATAAGCGTGGGATATTGGGGTATGGATTTATAGCCAGGAGAAGAAGTGAGACGAAGTAATTAGAAAAAAAGAAAGAAAGAAAGTTGGTGAAAAATAGAAATGAAAGTGGGGGAGAAAAATGGATGGGAGCGTTGAAGAAGGTAAATAAAGGGAGGATAGACGATCCGACAGAGGAAGGTGGAAGGTGGAAGGTGGAAGGTGGGGACAGGTAGCGCACTATGTATAAGTATATTATAAAAGGAAGAAGACAAAGTCCTACGTTGTGACATGGACATCTGTAATGTCCCTGTTGGATTGGGTTTTTTTCAAAATTGTAAGAAGATTATTGGAAAATAGAATAAAAAAGATAAAAGGGTTTTAGGGTTTTAGAGTTTGAATTTGAAAGAGTGGAATGGAAGGGGCAATGTTTCAGGTGATAGAGAGAATCTTGAAGCGATGTCCCTTTCATTCAATCTCAAAATGCGAAGCAAATCGTGGAAGTAATAGAGCGCCAGAGTTGGCAGTAGTGGCTGGCTTCGTTTTTTGTTCTTGGGGAAGGGGGAAGGGGGAGGGGGACCAGTTGTTTCTCTTTCAGCAGCACCAAAACCAACCAAAACATTAAGCAAAGCCCCTCATCGACCCATTTGGGCCTCCAGCACCTCCCCTCCCTTTATATCGCCCTCTTTCACCCATCCAACTCATTTCGGCCTTCAAATTTTACCCATTTCCCTTTCTTCTTTCTATTCTAACATGTTAAATTATTATGTTTTAATCCCTACCATTTTTTAAAAGATTTTAATTTAATTCCTCATGCTCACGTCACTTATGAATGCCATAATACTTAATAGATTGACAGAAATTTAGAGAAGATTATATGAGGAATTAAATTGAACAACTGTTAAATCATAATAGACTAGTTAAGACATCACTACTTTTTCTATGAAGTCGGTAGTTCAAATATTTACTTTCATATATGTGTGTTCTTTATACCATAGTAATTTTGTGTCAATATTCTTAATGTTGTTTTACAATAATTATGTAAATGAATGAAAGTTTTATTTGGTAACTCGATGTGTCTGTTAAATATTTACAATTCAATATATCAATGTTATTAATTATAATCTACACTTTTAAAACAATGATCGTTTAGTCGAGCAAATTCTAGAGATCCCGTGAACACGATGAACAATCATAGATCTGGAAATATCGCCTCAAGCTCTACTGCATGTTGGTCTCCTCAATCGGGCTTTTGGAAATTGGACGCCAATGCAGCATGTTTGACCTCTCCCCCCGGCGAAAGGTGTTGGTTCGATTTGTAGGGATACAAATGGGGGGTGCTGTGATGATAGCCTCAACAAAGTACTTGGACTTTTACATGGAGGCCCATATGGCTGAGTTATGGGCTATAACATGATGGAATAAAGCAGGCTATATCCCTGGGATGCACGAAATTAGTGGTGGAGTCGGATAGTAAATTGGCATGAAGAAATCAATAGTCTCGAAGGATGTGGAAGATTTGGTTGAGTCTATTTAGAGTTTGATGCTCTGCTTCCTTGAAATTAATTTCAAATTTTGTCCTAGATAGTATAATAAAGTAGGGGTGAAAACGGGTCGGGTCTCCACAAAAACGGACCCAACCCAACATAGTTTGGTTGTTAGAATCGGGTCGGGTCAGGTCGGTTTGAAGCGCAGGCCAAAAAATCAAAGTGGAAAAAAATCGAATTAGTCGACGGACTCGACATGGAGGATTACCAATTCATCTCAGAAGGTTCGCGAATCAATCTCTTGTTCAATCAAATCATCACACCGCCGAACAAGATTCCAATCACCGTGAAACTCTCTAGCCGACAGATAGACATGGAGATCGATGAAACAGAGACGGTTCACAGCAGAAAATCTAGATAATCGACGGCACACCGATTAAAAAAATGGTCGTTTTACTTTAAAACGATTACTGGGATTTGAGCGAATTTGGAATCGGTGAATAAAAAATGAACCCCAAATGCAAAAAATTAGAAGAAGAGAAGAAACAAAAGTAAAGAAAATCAACCCATTAAACTCATAGAGACATGCAAATTGCAAACCCAAATCAGATCAAAGAGAAAAAAAAAAAATGAACCCCAAATGCAAAAAACTAGAAGAAGAAGAAGAAACAAAAGTAAAGAAAATCACAACCCATTAAACTCACAGACTTAAGAAGGAACAAAACCCATCTAATTGCAAACCCATTAAACCCGCCGTTCGTTTCGTGGTGGAGAAGACGGCAGTGGAAGGAGTCGACGGCGATGTCATTGGTTTCGTGGTGGAGGAGACAGCGGTGGAAGGTAAAGAATCGATTCTCCTTGGCCCGCGATGGTGTCGTTTCGTGCTTGAAAGAGAGAGGGAGAAAGGAAAAGTTGAGAGAGAGAAGGGGGAAGGAAAAAGGCGGAGGCAAGGCAAGTTACTGAAAGTGAAACAAACCCTAAAATTGCAATTTAAGTAAAAACCGAGAACCGAACCGGTCGGTTCGGTTCGGTTCAGACTGGATAGATTTAAAAACCGACCTGACCTGACCCGAACCAACTCGGTTCGGTTCGGTTTGACGGTCCGGTTCAGGTTTTTTCACCCCTATAATAAAGTATCACACGGAATAGTTAGATATGCGAGAATATCAAAATGTAATGAAACTTGGATTGATATTTACTCACGTGGTGCAATAATATTTTTCTTTCTTTCAAAAAAAAAAAAAAAAATGATTGTTACTCTAATCTATTAGAATATATGATCATATATATCTTGAACACATGACAGTATTTTATTGTCAACTTCATATGTTTTAATTTAATTTAGAAGCGTTTATATTAGTTTGACTACCTTTGGTATTAAGTTAATATTCCTCTACAAGATGGCTCATTTGCAATAAGATAAGATCCTAACTTTTAGTGGTAGCTGTCAAATATGAATCTACGATTCTGCATAAGAAAATGACAGAGAAAAGAGTAAAATGAAAATTGAATGGCTAAGACATGTTCAATAACAAAATATCAACATGACATTAAAAATAATAGTAAAGAATAAATAATGGAGAGAATATTAATAGATCTTGCGGCTCGAGAGATTTTTTTTCTTTTTAGCAATAATACCATCTTAATTTATTCCAAATTTCCGAATAAGGACAGGAGAAATGTGAGTAAACCAAACCTAATCCTCCATTAAAACATTATTCCTTAGTATTGATCGGACGCGTTTCTGTTTTTGACTCATTGACTTCACCATCATATTTTGACATTTTTTTTTTATTATTTTTTAAAACAACTTTTGACCTTAAATTAATTTATAAATTAAAGAGAATTCAATGTTTTTCTCTTTTCTTTTCACAAATACATTAGAGATTGGAGAAATTCTAACTTTAAATATAACAATATTGCATGATCTGCTAAATATTGTCGGCTAAGAAAAATAGTTAGGAAGGTTTTGAAATATATTATGGGATAATTTGGGAACGGATACTTGTGTGCTTTTACAAAGATGTACATGTGAATATCTTTGTGTCTTTAATGTAGACTTAAATCGAACTTATTCCATTATTAGGTCTACAATCACAACATGGAGATAATGTTGATGCATTTTTTTTCCATTTACTTCAGAAAAACAAATAAAAAAAATTACATTGGTGTAGAGCATGAACTTGATTAAACATTCAAACAATTTATCCTTTAGCCATGGCAAACAACCAACCATAATAAATTTTTCAATACTAATATTTGTTAATCAAGTGATGACATGTTTCTTTTGGCATCTACTACAATTCTTAACATGTAGGTAGATGGAAAATGTAGAAAAGTCACTACAAGAAATAAACGATTTAGCGACGAAAACACAGCGTCGAAAATAAAAAAGTCGCAATCTTGCGTCGAAAATATAATATAGTCGCAGTTTTTGCGTCGAAAATTTACATTTCGACGCAACTTGCGACGAAAGAATTCATTTCGCCGCAAGTTTGCGACGAAAATGACCATTTCGACGCAAATGTTGAGGGAATGGGCGCGAACGAAAATTTCATTAGGCGCAGTTTTTGCGTCGAAAATTTACATTTCGACGCAACTTGCGACGAAAGAATTCATTTCGCCGCAACCTTGCGACGAAAATGACCATTTCGACGCAAATGTTGAGGGAATGGGCGCGAACGAAAATTTCATTAGGCGCCCAACAGATTGATGTGAGCGACGAAAATAGGTATTTAGTCGCAAGCGAGCGTCGAAATGGACTTTTGCGTCGCAAGGCTTGGAAAGGACAACATCTCGTGCAGCGCAAAGCTTCGTGCAGGGAGCCAGTCAAATCAAGTCTGCGTCGAAACCACCATGTTCGTCGCACGGTTGCGACGAAAATCACATTTTCGTCGCAACCTTTGCGTCGAAAATCACATTTTCGTCGCAAACCTTTTAAAAGAAAACAGAACCCTTCATTTTCGCCAAGCAGCCTCTGTTCCCTTCGAGTTCTTTCTTTCTTCTCTCTTCCAACCGAGAGTGCTGGGACGTGGCAGCTGTGTTTTTCATCTTCTTCCTTCGAGTTCTTTCTTCTTCTCTCTTCCAACTGAGAGTGCTAGGACCGTTTGGAGGGATTGAAACCACTGTAGCCGTCGGAGAGCGTCGGAAAACGCCATAATCGCCGTGGTAACTTCTCTCCCATTTTTTTGTTTCTTCCCATTTCCGTTTCTTCCCTTCCCATTTTCGTTTTTTACCATATTTCCCTAGATTTCGTTCATAAAAGAGTGTGATATATATTTTTGGATTCAATTTCTAGTTTTTTTTTTCTCCATTTCTAGTTTATTTAGTGTTAAGTTTTGTTTTGAAAGTTTTTTTTGTCACTTTTGTTGTGTAGAAATTTTGTTGATAGATAAAGTTCTTGGGACAAGCTTTAAGAGGTATGTAAAATACTTCCATTATGTTTTTTCTATACTTGTTTAAGATATAAATTGTTGGTTCTAATATTTGGTTGTTTTTGTTAATTGAAATTTATTAATAAGAACTTATATTATAGATTTGTTATGTAGTTTTGGATGGGGGACATTGTATTTGTTGAATGAATGTATTTGTGTACGTAGTTTTCTTCTAGTGAATGTGGATTTGAGGGTTGGTTCTAATAGTTGGTTATTATATTTCCTATGGTTGGTTCTAATAGTTGGTTTATTTGTTGAAGTTTGAGCTATTTTTAGTGAATGTGGATTGGGGGGGGGGGGGGTTGTGTACTTTTTTAGCTTCGGTTGTACATGTGGTTTGAGGTTCATTGAAATTGTGTTGTTTCGTGAGGTCTATTGAATATTTGTTTTGTTGGCGAAACATTATGGAGAAAACAAATATTGTGCCTATTGAATTTTGTTGAAATGTGTTAAAGTACCTATTATGTCTTCTGAAAGTGGGTTGTTTTAATTGTTGAAGCTTGAGAATTGTCTTTTGAAAGTGAGTTCTTCATTTAGATGTAAATTATGATTTGAAAGCTAAGGTAAATATTGTGCCTATGGAACATATTATAATGTTTATTTCTTACACTTTGAGATTATTGAACATTGTTTAAGTTTTAAAGTTAAGAAGTATTACAGAGATAGAAAAAATTGCACATGCAAGAATTATAGTGGTTCAACATATAGGTATAGCCTGCATCCACATTAACAATTCTATATAGAAAACTTTTTATTATTAAGGGTTTTCCAAAGAATACTAGCTTTCCTTATTTTCCACACTTGATCTCTATATGTATAGTTGGATTCAAGTCAATAGGAGGCCAACAACTCATCTTGTATATTCAAATGTACATAATAACGACTAATATAGTTTATAAATGGATAAATTTTTTTTTTTTTTTGAGAAGATTTATAAATGGATAAATTGTTGATATTGTTGCCAAAATGAGTATGGATTTTGATTATATGGCAATTGGCATGTACCCTCGACCTATCAAGACCAAGAGCTTAAATGTTCAAATTTCTCCCCTCTAAAAAAAATCATTATTTAATTTGGTCAAAGCTACATTAGTATTTGATCATCTCTTACACTAAGGGGTATGCCATATTGTTTGTTATTATTATTATTATTTATTTATTTTTTAGTACATCAATCAACATTTGGATGTGAGGAGATTCGAACTTTTGACATTTTGGTTGAGGATATATGTTAATTGCCACTGAGCTAAGTTCACTCTGACTTATTATTATTCAAATTCAGGGAAAGATGAAATTGAACTTCAATCTTTTTTGTTGTTGGCATTTTGGAAGTATCTAAGTTGTTGGGTCTTCATTTATGGCCCATAGTCGACATTGATGTTATGGAATTACTCTCATTTGCTTTCATTTTGCATTACCCACCGCAACTGAAAACATTATTCCCTTCCTCCCTCCATCTAGAAAAAAATAATTAAATTTTTTATCCATCAGTAAAATTCTCCTACAAACCACCGTCATGTTTATGACAACCATGAGAGAAAAATACAGAAAAGAAAAACACTTTTTAAAAACACAGCTGTCAAATTTTTAAGATGATCAGTCAAAAGAATCTAGTAGGTAAGTATTATCCATTTAAGATTTCTACCCATAAATTTTCCGAGCCCCAAAGATTATTTTTATAAGCAAACAGCCAGAAGTTAATTGAAAAAAAAAATATGAAATAGAAAATATAAAGTCCATAGAGAATAGAAATTTGAATTTTGAAGAACGTAACGTATGTGTATTTGTAAGAAAGGCAAGTGGGTATTGTAAATAAATGCGTATTGGAGCCAATTTCGAGAAAGAAACAAGCTGCCCAAGTAGCATTTAAGTCGCGCACAAGGACCCTCCTGCTGCTGCTGGCTGCTGACTCTGCTGTGTTCATGAAACAAATACCCGCATTTCAACACTCAAAAGTCGGTGCTCTATAAATTTTTTTTTAAAAAAATAAGCCCCAATCCCCATTGCATTGCAGCCACCGACACACAAGACTTTCCCATCTTCTGAAACAGACAAAATCCCCTCCGAATTTACCCTTTCCAAACCAAATTCCTTTTATTTCTATCTGCATTTACTGCGCTTTTATTAACCGTATCACAGGTTCAGACTTCCAATCTTTCACTACCAAAAACCAAACAAATAACTATTCTTCATTTTCATTTTCCGTTTCATCTTTTTTGCAACAATGTAATAGTGTAATACAATAAGCCTACCCCAATGGCACCCAGCTTTTCTTTTGGCCATTTGGTGCTACAATGCCCAACAATAAAGAGTAAGAGATTCAAAAACAAAATAAAGAAGATTATTATTGGTCGTCACAGCTCACAGCCAATAAAAATTATAAAAAAGAAAAACTAAAATCCACATTTGATCGAGATCAACTTTTCTTGCCCTCTGTTCCGTCTTCTTCCAAGTAAGCCTTCTTCCTCCTCTCCGCCCCGGCGAACACACAAATCACCAGAAAACACGTGGCGTAAATCCCATGAATTTTCCAGTTCGTCCGCGGCGGCTGGTGTAGAACCATCCGGTGGAACACCGATACATAGTAATGCAACCCGACTGCATACCCGACGAAGGTCTGGGCCAGGCCCAACATCCTCGAGCCCAGCCCACAATCGGTGGAGAACACCAGCACCAGGTACATCACCAGGAGCAGCAGATACAAGATGTATCCAAGGGTTTGCATCACCTGTAAACAAATGTAGGTCGATTGCGAAGTGGAGTAGAAAAATTTCAGGGGTTCCAGCCCAGTCACCAGCGACGATAGGCACAGGATGCCGAAGTAGATAGACAGGTAGACTTGGATGAATATCAGCAGCTTTTGGAGCGAGAAATAAGCCTTGATTCGATTGAATAAAAGACTCACCAAGATTAACGGAATCAATATGAACGCGAAGGAGATCAACGAAGCGATCGTGGAGGCGTACTTGTTGCCGACGATGGGTTTGAATCCCATTGTCATTTGTTTGTTGGCTTTGGTAATGTAGGCCTTGGAAGTGGTGGAGATTCTCGCCAGGTCTGGGATCAAAGTTTTCTGGAATTTCGTCGGTAGATCTCTGAATTCGGACACCAAATCGTCGTCTTCATCATCGTCGACCCAACTGGGTTTGGCCTGAGCTTGTTTCTTGGGCTTCTCCTGACTCGGTTTCTTCTCTGATTTCTGGTCCTTGCTTGGTTTGTCGAGATGGGTTTGGGATTGTTTTGAGGAATTGGGGGTTGTCGTTTTGTTCTTGGGTGTGCTTAACTTGAGTAGATCTGAGGATTTCTTGGCAGAGAATGAAGTGGATTTGGTAGAATTTAAGGATTTCGATGTGGAATTGAGCTTTGGGACCTTGGCGGTGGAATTGAGCTTCTTGAGCTCAACCTTCGAAAGGATGCCGCTGGATGCCAGTTTTGTGGAATTCGTAGCTTTACCAAGCGTGGTCTTGTTCTTCGTGGACAAACTGTTCTTAATGAGCTTGGTCTGGTTTTTGGAGGATTGGTTGGGAGTTTTAATGAGCTTGTCCTGGGTTTTTGTGGGCAAAGCATCGCCGGACTTCTTCTTCTTCGGCTGCTCCTCTTCCACCGACTCCAAAATTCTTCTTCCTCTTCGAAACAAATCTCCATTTCGAGATTCAGAGTCGGCGCACACACATAACAGAGAAGCCGCAGCAAAAAGGGCCAAAACAAGAAAGAGTAGAAATACCTTTCTGGCTCTGAAATCCACAACCGGAGCCATATGTGAAATCTGGATTCTCCTCTGCAAGATTCAATTGGGCTTCAAACATAAATTAGAGAGAGTTTTTGCATTGAATTGGGATGGAGAATTTGAAGAGCGAGTGAGGGTGAGTGAAGTGGAAGAAAGAGGGATATTTCAATGCAAAAGTTGGGGAGGAGGAATAGATTTTTAAATAGGTCAGCGTCACATGGAACGGAGCAAAGCAAAGCAAAGGAAAGCAGGATCTACACTACAAGAAGCGCTTTTAGTCTACGCGTTTTCACTTGTCTCGTGGCTGGCTGCTCCCCATCTTTTTCCGTGATCAATTATTTTGAAAACATTAGCATCTTTGCTCATCTCTTTTTCACAAATTATACTAATAATTTTACAATATTCTTTCTGATTTGTTCTTCTTTAAACGAGTATACAAACACTGGATTCGTTTCTAGTGTTGCAATTATAATATGGCTCATAATTCAAACTACAATCTATCTGCCGTTTCTTTTTATCAATATTAATATCATTTTCAACTTAACTATATTAAGTGAGCACTAAACAAAAAAAAAAAAAAGACTACTAAAGAATCAAATAGTGTCTCTCTAGGATTTGAATCTTTCTATCTTCTATAATATAACAAAATATTTTTTATAAAAATAATATGCAAAAATTATGAAAAAGATTAATCTACGAATTACAATTTCTTGTCTTATCTAATTTCATCCAAAAAAAATAAAAAAAAAAAATCAAATAATTTTTTAAAATTTATGTAATAGGATTAAAATTCACATTCTGTCGGTTCACATTGTCATAGTTTTTAGGTCTAATTTGAAAGAAAAGGAATCCTCGAGTGACAAAGAATAGTGACCATCGTAATTCATTAGATTGAAAATGATGGCTTATACATGAAATAATTGACTTCCACCTTTTTTTTTGGTAAAAGAGATTTCCATCTCATTGTTTAAAGACTGTGATGACAAAAAAATTTGATGTTGAATATTTTGGTTAATATTGTCTAATTATAGTATTTCCATCTCATAATGTTTTAGATAGCGAAAACGAGCATAGTTTAATATGTACCCTCGACTAAGATATCAGAGGTTCAAATCCTCCTAACCCAAACGTTATTATACTTAAAAAAAATGTTTTAGACAAAATGATGAACGTAATAAATTTAAGTATTATCATCCGATTCCAAATTGCGTTGGGTTTTTGTTTAGGTGACCATGACGGTTAAGTAAAAAATATTTATTGGTATTTGTAGAGATGTAGATGTGGGAATAATTTTGACGTTTGACTGGAAGTTTGACTATGTGAATAAGGACGAACATGTTAGGCGTCGTAATGGCGAGCTGCCACCCATTTAAGGTGTGGATCGGAGACCATTTCGTTGAAATGCTCGACTTCCAATCCTCTTAACTCTACTCTCCCACCAACCACTCTCTTCCTCTCTTCACTATCACAATTAACTAATTTATATCTTTACATTTCTAAATATTTCATTCACCGTTAACAATATTTACATGAATTACAAACATTTCTTCCCATTAATTCATTGCCAATTGACCTTCACAATCTATATTTAATATCTTTTATTTTTATGAAACTAATATAGAAGTCAACTAGTGTATATCATTGACAAAAAAAAAAAAAAAAAAAAAAAGTAAAAGAAGTTCAAGTCCTCAATCTTACCTATAGTTGAACTACTTAGAAAAGCCTATATAATTATAAGCTATTGAAGTGAAGATTAAGAGATTTATTAGACAGAAAATTGAAAGTTCAATAATCTATTGGATTTTTAACCTCAAATATCAATTAAACACAAATTAAACATACAATTCAAATAACAAAATAAACACATATATACAAATTAATAGACTAGATTCATAATTTAACCAAATGGAAAATATGATTTCTTTTTTTATTTTTTAAGAAAAAGAAAATATGATTTCTATAGTATTATCTTATAATATTTAATCTTAATCAATATTAGATTCCCCGCCATTCCGGTCCATTGATTTTGCCTTGCGTACCCTTAATAACTAGGACTGGGAGTACATATTTCAGGGCAGAGTATATAATATCTGTTTTTTGTTTTGGGGCGGGCCCACCAAGGCTTACCGGTCACCTGTAAATCCGGGACCCAAACGAGGATCCTAAGTTATGGGCCCCGCCCCATCACTGGAACTGTGGTACTCTGCGGACGCTCATTCCTTTACTACGATATTCTGTAACTAATAAGTAAACATTTTTCCAAAAAAAAAAAAGAGTAAAAAGTTTCGACCGTCTGATTAGTGTGGGACCCGGCTATATTGGTATAGATAATTAAAAAAATGGGGAGTTCACACTTGACAGAAAGCTACCCATATGGACGGATGCAATGAAGAGATCTGATAAGCGATTATGACTCCATTGATTAGATTTCCAAAACGACAAAGCCAAGGACAAAACTCAAACCACCACATCCAAATTTACCCCAAGGATTTTTCTAACCTAACAGCTCTATTATTTAATCATCATTCTCTCTATCAAACTCAATTAATTCAAACTCTCTCTACATATAACATTATACTTTCTCTCGTATTCTATTGTCATTTTATAACCTCTTTGAAAGTTTGAGATTTCAATATCAATTTTTACTTTACATATTATTATTTATTTTTTTTTTTTTAAAAAAAATGAGATTTCAATACTAATATTAGCTAGTGATAAGTTCATTTCTCTCATCATTCTATTTTAGAATGGGGGAGAAAAAGAAAGCTAGTATCAAGTATGAGGAGGAGGCATTTGAATGTGAAAGGGGGCAAAAAGTGGAAAGGGAAAGGAGGGTTACCTTTTCGGGGCACTTTAATTGTGGATCATAAATATGATTGAAGGTGGGTTCTCTTTTCCATGTGCACCAGTAAATGAAGAGATTGCCTATTATTGGATATTTTACTTCAAAATGTAAGAGATACTGCAAAGCTATTTCATAATAGAGCCCTTTACATAACAATCCCCATACCATAGCTATTATCATTACTCTTTTAATAATAATAAAAAAACACATTTCCATTCGTAACTAACTAATACTAATATTAATTGTCAATAAAACAATAATTGGAGATGGAAAATTTAAACCACTGATCTCTTGATCGAGGATACATGTTAATTACCACTAAATTATGCTCACTTTGGCTATTATTAACTAATATTATTATTATTATTTTGACATGTAGGGAGGGTGATTCAAATCACAGACCTTGTAATTATCAGTACAAGGTTATGTCAATTGAGCTAAGCTCTTGTTAACTATAAACTAATATTAATTGTGTCAACATAAGCGTGATTAAAACATCTACTTTGTTTTCTAAAGTTGAAGGTTCATATTCTCACTTCAACATTTGATTAAAAAAAAAACCTAATATTAATTATTGAAATTATGGTAGATCTACATTTCTGTGAGAACTCAAAGATCATGAAAGGAAATAGTAAACCAAATTTAGAATGTTTCCTTAACATAAACCAATCAAATGGCAAGAAAAAAATTGCAGTTGTAGTAATAATTACTCATATAGGCTTAAAACTAAACGAAATTGTGAGCAACACACTGGTTGTACCGATACGTGAAATAAGTGTAACAAACAAGTAGGTTTGATAAAGACAATTCATTTGATAAAGATTAGTCAATGTCATAATTAAAAAGGTTAAAACAACAACATATGGAAAAAGGCTATTGCAATAATCGAATGACTTATAACCTAAAAAAATATAAATGTTTGTTTCAAAATCATCTTATTTTGTATTTTGTATTTCTAAGAGTCATGTTTATTATTAAATGTTTAAAACCCAAAAACCAGAAAAAAAAGGGCGTGATTCTACCTTCTAGGAGGTCAAGGTTTTTCCCACGGGTAAGTTCACAGCCCAAATGTTTCAATGCCCTATTTGAGAACTTTCATGAACATTTACATCTTTTCTAAATAATTTTTCGTACATAATATGTCTATTTGAATATATATATATATATATATATATATATATATATATATATATATACTTCTTTCTCATAAATCTCCTTTTTATATTTATTAAGAATGAAATTGGATCTGTGTTGAAGATCCCACGTTGAAAAGATAAGTGGAGAACTCACAATTTATAAGATGTATAGGTTACTCCACTCATTGTCAATTGATTTTGAGATAGAAGCCTCATCTTATCTAATATATGGCACAATTTGTGCTATTTATCGGTAGGCAAAATAAATAGGAAGCACTAAGCAGACATAATAGAAAGTGACTGGCGGTTTTGGTTGTATTAGGGGAAAAAGGAAGAAGTTGGAGCAACACAAGTGGCTAGCATATGATATGATTGGAGTTGGAAGTCCCCATCGCCGTCAGTATATTCACCATGGAGTGGGGTTTCGGATCAGATGCACTTCTTCTTTTCCATTTTCCATTTTCCATTTTCCATTTACTAACAATGTTTACCTTCGTCTTCATTCTTATTTTTCTGAAAACCATGTATTCTCCCTTCAACTTGCAAAAATATAGGTTCCTAGAGATTCTCTAGTAAGGTAAGTGTTGATGCCTACATACATCTGGTCGAGCAGGTGAAAGTCGGATCCCTTTATTTATAGGTTCTCTTTTCGACATTGATGTCAGGGTGAAACTCCGCATGTTCAAACGATCTAAATCTTGAAGGACGAGCAGGTGAAACTCCGCATATTCCTACTCGGTCATTATAAGACTCAACTTCCCTACCTCTAATTTGTTATCACTAAAAATAAAATTGCTAAACATACTCTAAAACTTGATGATTCAAGTATTTGAGTTTAATAGAAACTCAATATAACCTGAATAAAGCATGAAGGAAACATGGCTATGGCTGAACAGAACCCAGGGCAAACAAGACGACCCGACCCAATCATAGAACGACAGCAGCAACTGCCCAACAGCACATCCACAGACATTTGAACCAATGAGCTTGAACTCAACTCCGACATCACATAAATTTTGTTCCCAAGTCTCTGGAGAGCTCACCAAGTATGTCAACCTACCATCCTCCAAATGGACCCCCCAATTCCATACTATTATAGTTCAATTAATTCCTTGGATGGCCTTTGATTTGAGACACGACAGCCAAATAATAAGCAAGAATATCATTCAATCCAAACAAAATCAGCCACCATATACACCCTTTTTTTTCTATTAGAAACTGCATTATGCTACTTGATGATGGAGAAGTTGTTTTTCATCACAGTCAATAAAATCGAGGCTCTCATCCACTTCATAGCTTATATGAATCTCATCAATTCCTTCAATTTCTTTAATAAAATCATTTGCCTCTGCTTGTAGCATTTCAGACTCGATCAGCGCATGCATCCGCGCTCGCTCTCGGTCTCTTGGGTAGGAGCAGTAAAGAAAAGAGTAAATGAAGCAGCACAGTGAAATTGGTACACCAATGGCTGTGTACAGCGCCTTGGCCAGTGATTTTGCATTGTCTCTGTCTGTTTTAATCTGGGCAGAGTCCGATGATCCCTCTGTTATTGGTTTGTAACCGTAAACATGCTGTGCCAAAACCCCAACAACAGGAGGAGCAAACGATGCCAATATGGACTCGAATGAACGATCCAAAGCATAGATGCTCGTGCGAGACTTCTCCGGGACTATCTCTGCAAATATTGGACTGAAAAAACAATTCTACGTAAGAAAAGCGGAAATTTTCTCGTCTTATACTAAAAAAAATTTAAATTTTCTCTCTAATTTTTTATTTTTTCTTCTTATGAAAAAATGCATACTTGTTAGTTGCTGAAGCATTCCAAGAGATGCTCAACCCCATTATGAACAAGGCCAGGCCATGAAGCATTGAGGTGGATGGATCATCAGGCAAGCCCAACAGCAAGATTGCAGCAAGGGGAACGGCAGAGGCAGAGCTTATCTGAGATAGGACTATTCGTCCAGAATTTGGCCAGTGTTTAGCCAGGGTATCTCCCATTTTTCCACCCAAAAGAGCGCCAATCGAACAGGAGACAGTGAAGATTGTCCAAAGAAAGGCAGTCTTTTCATGAGAGAAGCCTATGAGTTCAAGCCACATGGGAGCAAAAGACAGGGCAGACCAAGGAAAAGATCCGGCAACCCCTTGAGCGACAATTATCTGGAAGGATTTAATGCCTAAAATGGACTTCGATTCTTTGATTAGATTCTTCAACTCTGACCAAAACGGCTGATTTGGAATTTGATGATCTTCGATCTTGGAAAAACGGGGGTCATTGGCGAAAATTCGGACGAGTATGCCGACTATGACACTTATGAGTCCGACAAGATGGAAAGCAAGTCTCCATCCTGGAATACCCATGAATGATTTTGAAGCCATTAATACAGAACAAAGCCCACCGATTATGGAACCGAGACTTGACGTCAGTGACAGCCATCCAAAGGCTAGGCCGCGGTTGCTATCATCAGTTGAATCCGCAACGAGGGACTGAATGGCAGGTATCACTATGGCCAGACCGATTCCATTTAAGCCTCTTGAAATCGCCACCTGAATTAATACGAATATCACATTGCTGCTAAGTTTTTAATGATTGATTTGGTATTTTGTTCATGTAAGATCAATTTTCTTCAATTTTATTTCCAATGTATTTTTTTTTTCCATTACCGAAATGAGATTGAAATTCAACCACTACCATTTATAAAAACCTTCCTTCATGAATTTCACTTCATCCCATATTTAAAACATCTGCATTTAATTTTTTTCCCCTTCAAAACCCCATAAGAACTCGTGCAGAATCTCCCCAGCTCTACATATTTTCACTCCAATCACATGAATGGACCACTTGAGTGGATCTTCACGTTTCAAAACAAGCCAGCAGAGAGTGAAAAGAAAAGGATAAACGTAAAACTAAACAGAGAAGTCAAAGGATGGAACAGGGAAGATTGAAAAGAACCTGGAGGAAAGTGGAGGAAAGGGCGACGAGGAAAGTGGCGGCGGCCCAGAGAAAAGCACCAAGGGCAATGACATGGGCTCGGTTATGGTGCACAGCTAAGTAAGCGGCCAATGGATAACAGGAAGACTGAACCATAGATCTGAAGAGAGTGAGGGAACCCAATCCGGTTGGATCGGTGTGAAGAGCGGCTCCAACTTCCTTATAGACTCCGGGCAACAAGGACTCGTCTGCCCGCTCCATAATACCAGCAAAGTTGACCAATATCAGCGTTAATGTTTCAGATTTCATCTTCTTCGGCTGTTTGTTTGTTTTGGTTCGGACAGACAGGAGCTTGAACCCCACTTTTCAGATCAGAGTATCTCCCACTTCCAGTCCCAGATGTGTATCTGGGGAGTTGGGCTCAGGACTAAGGACGAGGTTTTCGAAGTTGACTAAGTCTGTTGGCATATAGTACTCCACCAATCACATCTTGCTCTAGAACGTGGGACCTCACGAACTTGTGAGAGGTTGCCACGTGCTTTCACAGGGAATGATGAAATTATTGTTTTAAAATTAAAATGTTAAAATACTATTTTGCTCTCTTTTACCTTAGATTTTGTTTGATGTAGTTTCAAACATTCAAATTCACTTTTTGCAATTTCAATAAAACTTAAAATCAATTCATATTATTAGTCTATTGTTAATTTTTCTAAAAAAAAAATAGTATCTATTAATATTCATTCTATAAATTTTGGAAATATGTTCACACGGTGTCTTTTCTAATAAGAAAATGACTATTGTTATTATTTTAACTAATTTTGATCAAAATCAAAATAGACGGATTCTTAAGTTTTATCGAAAGTATGGAGACTAAATTTGAACATTTGAAAGTAGAGGGGCTAAATAGAATGAGACCCAAAATAAACGAATCAAAATGATATTTTAACCAAATTAAAATTATGCCAATATAACATATGTTTAGTGGTTGAGACATCTATATCTTTTAAGATTGAACCTTACACTTGTTGTACCCACATAACAAAGTTGTAGAAATAGGGGTATATAAATGTGTATCAATGATTTGTAGCGAAAAAAAAAAAATTGCCTAACTCATTTTAAAAATACACATCAACACATAAGTTAATTGTAAGGTCATCATTTAGTTAGGTCAATTAAGAGTCTAACTCAACTCAATGACCAATTAAAAATTAATTTCTAAAGACCAATTAGAAATCAAATTCAAATCTTAGGAACTAACATCACTTTGAGAACTTTGAGAACCAAATAAAAACTAAATTCAAATTTCAATGACAAAAAATGTATTTTACTTCAGAATAATCACCCTATTATATCTAATAGAAACTCTCTAAAATTTCAAGGAGCTAAGACTGTTTTGTAGTTCAACTAGATTTTATTATTATTATTATTTTTTTTTTGTGGTATACAATGGACTATTAAAATTTGAAGTTCAATATTGAATAAAATGATTCCATTCTTAATGTCAAAAATAAATAAATAAATAAATAATATTTGGATTCCATTTTTATTTTTAGAAATTAGACATTGAAATTACTAGACCGGAGTATACCAGTTTTAAGTTACCCGCCAAGATCCGAAGGCTGTGCGGTGGTTGCCATTGCCAATGGACTCAGTCGACGATGAGAAATTGAAACGACACGGCGGCTGTGGCAATTCTGGTCACTTCCGTCGCGCTTTGCAAACAGCAAATTTCACTCTTCTCGTCGCCATCTGCTCCACATGCAAGTTATAGGCTATAATTCTATCTCTTAGCCGTACGAATCAGATTCAGAAGTTAACAAGAACTGTTTCAGGTCGAAGAATACTGTGAACGGTTGTTAAGCGCTACGAACTGATGCCGTACGCCGTACGGTACTATTGATCCAACAGAGTTCGTCAAGATTCTTCATCGCCCGACTCTCCCCTCCTACTTTCACTGCCAACCCTTGTTATCATGCCCGATTCTTGGGTTGTAAAGTTTCTTTTTATGCTAGGGAGACTTGGGGTGAGCGGTTTGACCGGGTAAAAAGAGAGATAAAAATAATAAATAATAATAAAATTCAAAGCTTGAGATGATGTTAGGATTTAAAAGATCATAATTTTCATTGTATGTTTTCCACTCAAGTATACTAACTTTGTTCTTTGTAACAACCTCAATCCTTGGATGGTCTTGATTTCAATGATCTACAAGGCAAAATAATGAACATAATTACATAAAAACCGTATTCTGTATCAAGTTTCAAAGAATATGAACTCAAGAAATCTGCATCAAACGCTGCTTCGGATCATGTTGATCTACATTTCCCCAAGTCCCCGACAATCTCGAAAGTTATTTCCTGTAGGTTATCATTTCGAATCAGAAACTGTTAGCTGGTGATTAAGAAGATGCTTTTCATCATTGTCATTGAAATCAAGACTGTCTTCAATTCCATAGATTAGCTCAATCTCTGTTTGATCCTCATCGTCAAGATCTTTTGCCACTGAGATCTGAAACTGACCGTCCCGTTCATATAGAGGTGAACTGCTTGACTCCAGATGCAGCATTTCAGACTCTATGAGGGCGTGCATTCTTGCTCGCTCTCGGTCTCTTGGATATGACCAATACAGGAAAGAGTAGATGAAGCAGCACAGTGACATTGGAATACCAATGGCTGTGTAGAGTGCTCTGGCTAGCGATTTTGCATTCTCTCTATCAGTTTCAATCTGGACAGAGTCTGAGGATCCTCTTGCAACTGGTTTGTATCCATAGACATGCTGAGCCAGAACTCCAACAACAGGAGGAGCAAAGGATGACAGAACCGACTCAAATGATCGATCCAATGCATAAATGCTTGTGCGGGACTTCTCTGGGACTATCTCTGCAAATATTGGACTGTATACACCAATTAAAAGTGCTGGTAAAATTGTGCATCGCATAACAAGTATGTGATGAAATTGCTTTGATTTATCTAACCTTGGCTTCAAATAATCCAAAAGGATTTTTCAAGTATTGCTTTCTAAACGAGCTAATTCGTTTTACTTAAGCATCCATCACTATCACTACAGCATTAAAGTCATTGCGGGACAAAATTCAACAGAGCTAGTTATGGAACCAAACTAATCCAAGTTTACTAGTTGCGATTTGGTATGTTATCTTCTTTATTATTATAATTTACTTTGAAAGTCTTCATTAGTTGATTAGTAAAATTCCCAGAGTGGGATGAAAATTGAGATTTCATATCATATAGACTATAGAGCTGTAAAGTATGTTAAATTTTTGTTATAGTTGATGAAGACACATACTTGTTAGTTGCTGGCGCATTCCATGACATGCTCAAACCCATTATGAACAAAACCAGTCCGTGCACGAATGCTGTGGATGGATCGTCCGGCAAAACCAGCAGCAAAATTGCAGCAAGAGGAATGGCAGAACCTGAGCTTATCTGAGATAGAACTATTCTTCCTGAGTTAGGAAAGCGTTTTGATAAGATATCCCCCATTCTTCCTCCAAAAAGACCACCCAATGAACCAGCAATTATAAAGAGAGTCCATAGAAATCCTGTCTTCTCGTGAGAAAAGCCTATGAGTTCAAGCCACATTGGAGCAAATGACAAAGCCGACCATGGAAATGATCCTGCAACCCCCTGAGCTACAATTATCTGGAAAGATTGGATCCCTAAAACTGACTTTGATTCTTTAACTAGATCCTTCAACTCTGACCAGAATGGCTTGCGTGATCGATCCTTAACTCCTGCATCAATCTCAGAATAGCGTGGATCATTTGCAAAAAGCCATACTAATATACCAACTATGACACTTATCAGTCCAACAAGATGGAAAGCAATTCTCCATCCTGGGATCCCCATGAAAGACGTCGAGGCCATTAATACAGAACAAAGCCCACCAATGATAGAACCAAGATTTCCTGTTAGTTGCAGCCATCCAAAGGCCAAGCCACGGTTACTATCATCAGTCGAGTCAGCAACGAGGGACTGGATGGCAGGTATCACTATGGCAAGACCAATACCATTTAAACCTCTGGAAATTGCCACCTAAATATGATTATCAAATCAGTACTGTTTTAGTGACTATTTGGCATGTGTAGAATTAACAATGGTAGCAGCAGTTAAGAGTATGGGATTTACTTCCATTTTAGTGAGCTATGTCAAATTAAAGTATTCATAAACAGATTATGCCTTAAAGATCCGAAATTGTTATTAAATGAGGGAGAAATAAGATTACTGAAATTGGAGGCTAGCATCTACGACTCCAATACTACTTTAAATCATCGGTAATGATTATCAAATCAGTACTGTTTTAGTGACTATTTGGCATGTGTAGAATTAACAATGGTAGCAGCAGTTAAGAGTATGGGATTTACTTCCATTTTAGTGAGCTATGTCAAATTAAAGTATTCATAAACAGATTATGCCTTAAAGATCCGAAATTGTTATTAAATGAGGGAGAAATAAGATTACTGAAATTGGAGGCTAGCATCTACGACTCCAATACTACTTTAAATCATCGGTAATGAAAAGCTTAATCTTCTAAATTTAGCAACCTACAAATTTTACTCAATGAACTAACTAAACTCATATTCATGAACACCAACACCATGAATCTTCCAATTCCAGAATAACAAGATACCAATTCAATCCTAATCATCTTCGAGGAATCTTAAAACAAGGAGGATCTATTCTATATGTGTGTGTGTGTGTGTGTGTGACTTTAATTGGAGATGAACCGAGAGAGATGAGAAAGAGGAACCTGGAAAAATGAGGAGGAAAGGGCAACGAGGAAAGTGGCGGCGGCCCAGAGAAAAGCACCAAGAGCAATGACATGGGCGCGGTTGTGATGCACAGCTAAGTAAGCAGCTAAAGGGTAACAAGAAGACTGAACTATAGATCTGAAGAGAGTGAGCGAACCCAACCCAGTGGGATCGGTGTGCAGAGCCGCGCCGACCTCCTTGTAGACTCCAGGCAACAAGGACTCATCGGCCCTCTCCATAATAGCAGCCAAATTGACCAATATCAAAGTCACTGCTTCAGATTTCATATTCGAAACGTTGTTTTAGAGCCTTTCCCGCGAGGAATTTTGAACCCCCTGTGTCCTGAGGCCGGACCAGATGCGTAGGCAATCGGCACTGCAGGCAGGGGTTGGGGGAGCGGCGCGGGAGAGGTGGGTTGACTCCCCACAGCTGAATTGTACGTATAAGTTATAACAGACAACAAGAGGCTACTAAATCTATATGGGTGCGTTTGACATGGAAACTGCGAGTGCTTGCCACGTGACTTATGTTGGGAGTGCGCCCAAAGTCCCACATCGGCTAGATGAGGGGAAGATCATGGGTATATAAGGGAGGACAAGTATCTCCATTGGTATGAGGCCTTTTGGGGTGAACCAAAAGCAAAGCCATGAGGGCTTATGCCCAAAGTGGACAATATCATACCATTGTGGAGATATGTGTTGTGTCCATAGTCCCTTAACAATTGGTATCAGAGCCATGCCCCAGGCGTAGCCGTGTCGGGTGGAATCCTCGGGTGCCGAACAAAGAAGTTGTGAGCCTTGATAGTCATGGTGGAGATCCGTGGTTGAGCTCTGGGCAGGCGGGTATACTCTGGAGAAGAGGAGTCATCCTAGATAAGAGCAAGAACTCTCGGTAAAGCGGTGAAGCCTAGAGAGTTGGACGGATAGATGACTATTTGAGGGGAGGCTCGGTGGTACTTTGTTCGAGTGGAGGATTGTTGGGAGTGCGACCAAAGTCCCACATTGGCTAGATAATGGGATGATCATGGGTATATAAGGGAGGACTAGTATCTCCATTGGTATGAGGCCTTTTGGGGTGATCCAAAAGCAAAGCCATGAGGGCTTATGCCCAAAGTGGACAATATCATACCATTGTGGAGATATGTGTAGTGTCCCGTAATCCCTAACAAGTGGTATCAGAGCCATGCCCTGGGAGTAGCCGTGTCGGGTGGAATCCTCGGGTGCCGAATAAAGGAGTTGTGAGCCTTGAAGTAGTCATGGGGAGATCCGTGGTTGAGCTCTGGGTAGGCGGGTATACTCCGGAGAAGAGGAGTCGTCCTGGATAAGAGCAAGAACTCTCGGTAAAGTGCTGAAGGCTAGAGAGTTGGACGGATAGATGACTATTTGAAGGGAGGCTCGGTGGTACTTTGTTCGAGGGGAGGATTGTTGGGAGTGCGCCCAAAGTCCCACATCGGCTAGATGAGGGGAAGATCATGGGTATATAAGGGAGGACAAGTATCTCCATTGGTATGAGGCCTTTTGGGGTGAACCAAAAGCAAAGCCATGAGGGCTTATGCCCAAAGTGGACAATATCATACCATTGTGGAGATATGTGTTGTGTCCATAGTCCCTTAACAATCACCCGAGGATTCCACCCGACACGGCTACTCCCAGGGCATGGCTCTGATACCACTTGTTAGGGATTACGGGACACTACACATATCTCCACAATGGTATGATATTGTCCACTTTGGGCATAAGCCCTCATGGCTTTGCTTTTGGATCACCCCAAAAGGCCTCATACCAATGGAGATACTAGTCCTCCCTTATATACCCATGATCATCCCATTATCTAGCCAATGTGGGACTTTGGTCGCACTCCCAACAATTTAAATGGGAAGTATGAATTTAAGATGCTAATGGTGAAGGAGAAGCTTGAATTTAATGTGAGTGATGTTTGTTGTCAGGTCTGCTTTTCGACAATTTCTAAATCTTAAGAGCCACCCTTTTGTAGAATTTTCAATTATGTTTATATAAATAGTTTTAATTTTTATATAATAATATATTTTTTTCATGTCCTCTTCTTTTAATTTTTTCCATAATTAAAAGAATAATATTTACCGGTTCATTAGATAAAAGAAATTTTTTGTTAAACCACTAAATTTGAAAAAGATAAGAGAAGGAAGAGAGAACTTTTTCTTTTTAAAAAAAAAAAATATAAACACGTGTAAAAAATCTAAGTGGTGAGAAATGTTTTGTTGTCCAATTATTCTGTAATTGGGATGTTTTGAGAATATTGACAGTACCACGTTGATTTTTAAAAAATAATAAAAATAAAAATTCCAACAAGAGTGGAATATTGACGGTACAGTGTTTTGGGACCTTATTCCCCCTTTATTCCTTCTTTTTATTTTAAGAAAAAAAAAAAGTTGCTTGGAATAAAGGGTTTTTTTTTTTTTTTTTTTTTTTTTTTTTTTTTTTTTTTTTTTGAGGATTACAAAAATAGAAGGTTTATTTAAGCAAGAGAAGGAATGGTTAGTGTTTTGAATGGGTCTCATTAATTGGCAAAATATATATCAAATATAATAAATGCATTTGTTGACCCTAACTTAAGACCAAACTCTTTTTTTTTTTTAGTTCTAAGACCAAACTCTTCTTTTTACTGTCAGTTGAAGACTGTCAGTTGAAGAAATTAGCATAAAGGGAAGAGATAAACTTTTTGGAAGAAATAAACTTTTATTAAGAAAG
Organism: Luffa aegyptiaca; assembly: GCA_017139565.1. Classification (NCBI taxonomy): domain Eukaryota; kingdom Viridiplantae; phylum Streptophyta; class Magnoliopsida; order Cucurbitales; family Cucurbitaceae; genus Luffa; species Luffa aegyptiaca. The sequence goes on from CM029398.1 coordinate 49,044,843, forward strand.
TATAAAGATAGATACATTTAGGAGAACACTGTCTCATTTACTCATTTTACTTGATGCTTTCTCCAATTTGTAATAAGAAAATATTTGGCTGCATACTAATATGTATGGATCTTCCTACATACCACCATTAAAAATGTTAACAATTATGAGAGATAAAAAAAAATTTCTCGTTCTCAAAAAAAGAATCTCATTTTCTATTTTTTTTCGAATGATATTTTCTACCTTTCTCTTTCTTAAATGTCATTCTCTAGCCTAAAGACAAGATAATTCTAGACTTTTTTTTTTTTTTTTTGAAAATAAACCTCTTATTATGCCACGAGGGCAACAGAATAACGATCATTACAGACCAACTCATTCAGCCACTCTGGAAAGAAGTGGATCCATACATCATTCTTCCTTTCATTTTTAACCCATTTTGCAATGGCATCAGCTACAATATTACAATTTCTAGAAATATATGAAAAGGAAATCTCAGAGAAGAACAAGGCACGATTTCGAATTTCTTCCACCACTGTTCCCATTTCGTTCTTCACTTCCCCTTCCCTTGACATTAGATTAATCGCTTGGAGGCAATCAGATTCCATCTTCATGTTCTTACACCCTACAGATTCATCCAATTTTAAGCCTTTCAGGATCACTTTCAATCAACCACTGGGGAAGGAAAATCCATATCAATGCAGACAGCAGAGGCTCCCTTCAGTAAGCCAGTTGAGTCCCTACAAACAACTCTGATTCCAATGCAAGGTAAGCCAGCTTTCCATGTCGCATCGACGTTCATCTTCCAGCTCCCTACCGGTGAAGGAAGCCAATTTACTGGATGGCCTCTATTAACAGGACACCAGTTCGAATTGGTTGGAGGATTTTCTTTCGCTTGGAGGTATTCTAATATATACTTTTTAATCCACCTGCTTCGGATCATTTGAGGGGGAATTGGATTTTCATATACTAAGTTGTTTCCTTAGTATGAGAAAATGAGAAATTCAAATCCTTTGTCAATCCTTTGACCTCGTCTTCCAACTCACGCACACGAGCTTCTGCTTCCTTGGCGCGATTGACGACGGATTTCCCTCTGTTGGCGATGGCTTTCATTTTCTTGCATTGCTCCACCAAACCCGAATTCTCTTCCCTCAATTGTTCGTTTTTCTCGATGACTTTCTTCAGGCTCTGCGCACTCAACTTTGCTTCCGCCTGAACCAGAACAACGTAATGAATCTCTGAAACATATCAAGATCAATGGAGATAAAAAGAAAGGTAGCAAAATACAGACTGTGGCAGTTTTAGTGGAGACAATTTGTTGGTTTAATTTAGACTGCAAAGAGAGGCATCGGGCTTCGAGGCGTTGGGCGGGGCTTCGGAGGCGAAGAGTTTCAATTCCAGAGTCTCCGTGCAGAAAGGGAGGCCCATAGTCTGGTCTATTGATTCTTTGATGTAATCGATTTCTTGGGGAAGGGGAAGGGGAAGGGGAAGACTCATTATATAATTTTGTTGGGATTGGATTTTCATATACTAAGTTGGATTTTCATACACTGATGATGGCAAAATCTGAACAGAAGGAACTCATCTTACCTTCACGTGTCACCAACGGTGAATTTGTATGAGAGAGGAGAAGGCGTGGCCTTCAAGACAGTAAAACCTGCACACCGGTGTGGTGGTTGCCACACCGCCTCTGATGCTTAAGTCAGCAAGCAGAACGATGGGAAGCAAAAGAGTAAGAGCAAGAGGAGAATCAGATAATAGAGTTCGGAGATCCCTTTCTTCAATGATGAAAAAAGGTTTAAATACTTGTTCCTCATCTAGGGTTTTTAGGCGTTCGAAGGCGCTTCGGACTAAATCAGGTGGGACTGGGGTGGCCAGAGGCACCAGGGACCAAACGGGGGTGAGGGAACTCGGCCCACATGAGTGGGCCGAGGCCGTCTCGGCCCAAACCCTTCGACTCGCTCTCCTCCGAAGTCCGCTTCCTAGTCAAGCTTTCGTGTTAGTGCTGCGTTGTCCTGCTTAGTCCTTGGATTCTAGAGTTTTAGAATCACCCACAACACATACATTGCGATCAACAATTTGATATATGAATGTAACACATAAAGACATGGCTATGGAGAAAAGGATAGCAATAGAACGACTTTGCTGTTCGCAGGCTAGCATCCTCGTCGTAGTGGAGAAGAAGAAATAGCAAAGCACTATTCAGAAAATCTACTGGGCCAAAGCCCAGCCTGATAGTCAGACAATACTGGGCCGTTCGTAAGGTTGAGGCCCAGCCCAATAGTTAGCCCAAACAGCAAGTTGTAGGGAGATGCAGAATGACAATTGAGCAGGGGTTGGGGGGAGAGAGGTGAGCTGAATGGTGATGATTGGATTGGCAGATCCACGTGGGGGACCGAGAGCATGTGATCGTATCTCTCGGCTTTATCAGTAACTATACTCTTACGTGGATTTTCCCGCTCGATCTTTGGTGGGTGCGATTTGGGCCCCATCTCACGCAATCATGACGTCAAGCTGATATGTATATCCATCGTCCCCAAAACGACGTCGAAGCCAAAACAATGGGATCCTCTGTCTTGTCGGTGTGGGATTGGCTAGATTTGGAGGTTGTGAAGAATAGATAGAAATATTTACTTGGCCTGCAATGTAAATTGTAATGTTTGGAAGGAAATAAATGATATAAAATAAAATATTGAAATAAATATTGGGGGATGAGTCACCGAAAGCAGTCATTTCCACGGCATCCAATCAGATCCTACTCCTCAAATATTCGAATCTTTATTTCTGTAGCTCCTCCCTTTTCTCCCCCTAAATTACCACCTTTAATTTTTCCTTCCTAACCACCTTAACTTGTCTCTCAATCATACTTTCCATTTAATCTTACCCTTCTAAATTATCTACAAACCAAAAACAAAAAAGATTTATTTGGAAATCTACATGGTCAAAGCATTTTCCCTTTTGGAAAGGGTTGTGCTCATGCGCCTAAATCCATCAAGAATTAAACACAATTAACGCTTCATTATGATCAAATGAAAACTTTAGAGCCTAAATTTTGGAGTTAGAGAAGACCGTTCAATGCATTCCTCATCATTGGTAATTAGCGTATGGACGACACAAAAGCCTTAATTATTCACCTCTTTAATAATAATAATAATCATAATCTAATATTCTCCCCAAGCAACCACTTTGCCACGTGATCCTGTATTGCTTTCCATTTTCGTAAACCTCAATTTAAAATCATACTCAATTCACGGTCATTTTTCTCGTAAGTATACTGTTTCTTTTTCTCTGCTGCTTTTAATTTTCATAAACTTTTTTTTATTAATGATTTCTTTGTGTGCGTTGTTTAACTATAAAATTTAGACAAGGTTCTTTCCAAAAATAAAAAATAAAAAATAAAAAATACAAGGTGTTGAATCAGGCCACATCCGAGAGGGAAATACATGCATTATTGTTGATATGCTTTTGAATATGTTATCCAGTGTTCTGGTGGGGATCGGGGGCAACACCCTATAAGCTAAATTATGTATAGAGATTAGATATGTAATTTTTGTTTTGGGCTTTATTACGGTGCCTATTCTGTTAGGGTTAAAGAGTGGTGTCATATATAAACTCTCTCAACCTAATATGCCCTAATTTTTGTAATCTACATATATTTTTTCTTCACGGATAAAATTACTCTCTACCCCTGTCCGTGGATGTAACTAACACACCGTTAGTGAACCACGTAAATCTATGTTGTTCTTCTCTCTTGCATTCTTGCTTTGTTGAATTTTCGATGACTATCCTAACATGTATGATATAAAAGTTGTGAATAAATAAACTTGTGTTAATTTTAAAATGTAAAATAAAATATAAATTATTTATCAAATGAGACTTTAAATGTGGAATTGTTTAAAAGTCAATTCATTATCTGCCCCAACTCTTTAGTTTACTATTTCAAAAAAATACTTTTTTTCTATGCTTCGTTTATTTTCCACTCCTAACTTTTCTTTATGAAATTATGTGCCATGGACGTTTTATAGCAGTCAAATCAAGATTCAAAGTCCAAAATCCTTTTATAACCATGAATACGAGGCATCTTGAATTTTCTAATTTTTAAAAATCAGTTTATCTAGTTTTACTTTTTCTTTTCCCAACATCAACTAGATTCCAAGTGTCTCCGTGTTAATATATAAGACAAACTACAAAAGTAATTTTCAGTCATACATGGTTATAAAATGGATATATTCTTTCAAAAAAGAAGTTTTCAATTCAATTATATCCATCTTGAAACGAATTTGTTAGAATATGTATGCAAGGAAGTCCCCACCATTCCATAGAATTAACAAAAATCACAACTTTTTTAAAGACATCTTCAAGAATATGAAGTAATTTGGTAAAGTTAATTATACTGATTTATATCCCAAAATAAATTATTTATATATTTTAGTTGAGTTTTAAGATAAATAAAATTTGTAACGTGTGGTGTTAGTTTGAAGTGTAAGGTGGGAGGGAAATGAAATGAAATGAAATGGTGGTGGCAGACAACGCGGTTCTTGTGAAGATGTTCACTTGCCATTCGCAATTAACACAATATCTATTTAATCAAATTATTGGATTGGACCCATTTTCATGTCCTCCTTTTGGATCACCCTATTCTTCTCCAATTCTATAAAATTATTAATAATTCTTATCTTATAACACCTTTACTTTAGTGCCACTAAATAATCACAACTTTTTAGAACTTAATTAAAGTCAAATTTAATTTCTTTCTTGTTTGTTCATATTAATATAATTCAATAGTTAAAATGTTTTTATTTTCTTTAAATGGTCATATGTTCGAATCTCCAACTCCACATATATGATTTATTATTTTTTTAACCACTAAAGACATGTATTGGTTTTGTTGTTTAAAAAAAAAAAATCCTACCAAACAAAGTCGAAAAAAAAAATGATTTTCATCAAAACTAGTTTCTTTGCATACCTGTTAACTCAAATTATTGTATATTTGAATAAGAAAAGTGAAAGCTAAATAAAATAGATAATAAAAAGTAAAAGAGAAAGTAGTGTTTTTCATAAACATTATATATATATATATATTAAAGAAAAGAAACGATAGAGTTTGAGCCTTTCCAAAACATAAATCTAACTTTCTTTCCCCTTTCTCTTTTTCCTTTTTTTTGGAAATTGAACAAAAAACTATTGCAGATATCGATTTAGTAACAACTTGGATGAATTCTGAACATATTATTATCTTGGGAATTCAAATTCTGTGAGATTTGTTATTGTTCGGATGGTAATGTAGTTATAAAACATAAAATCAACCAGGAGCTTAATCAAAATTATGAAAGTAAGCTTAATCATATGGAAATTTAACAGATCCGGCCTCGTGCTCACGAGAGTGGTCTCCACCTTGGAGAGGTAGGATTAGTTGGATTAAATGCATTGATTAGACAAATGGCTTCTTCCAATCCAATCAACAATTTCCGCCAAAACCTTGCAAATAACCATCGCCCAAATTGAAACGGTGAACAACATTTATGATTGTATTAAACGAGGAACAACGCACAAAATAAAGAGACAGTGATAGTCCAATCAAAAAAAAAAAAAAAAAACCCATTTCCTGCGGACACACCAACTTCGAAATTGGTGCTTCTGCGTCACGAATTTCCATGTCCTAGATCCCAAGGCCACTTTCTTTTTTTTTTTTTTTTTTCATTTAAATACTTGCATGGATAACGAAAGTACCATAAACATGTTTCCATATTAACAATTAACACTAGGTTTCCATTTTTCTTTTAATTTTACTGGGGTGACTGAATTTCATATCCCTTAGTTATGTAATGTAAACATGATTTCAAATACTAATGCAGTTGTTGGTAAATTTATTTTTTGAATAGGAAATGAGATTATTTATTTAGGCGAAGAAATGGGATTCTCTCATATTTTGTGCGAAGTCTGTAGTGGTTGCCAGAAAAGGTTAGACAGCTAAAAAGCAGTACTTTCTGTCTTAAAACCAGAGGCATCAGGCAAAAATTGGGCACCACATCCACGTCCGGTTTCCAATCCTGACTGCAGACTCACTTTCTTATATATATTTTTTTAATTTTAAAATTAAAAAAAAAAAAAATACAATACAACTAATTAAGTTGCATGAATTCATGTACTTTTCAATAGTCATTAATTAGGGAGAAAAAAAACATGATAACACTGATACAACACACATGAATGCAATATCCAAAATAAAAATCTACTCGTTTTAAAGATCCCTGACAGATTATGGCGGCTTCACACATTCCTCAAATCTCGCCTCCAATCGCTCCTAAATTATGGAAACTGTTCCTTTAATTTATTTATTTATTTATTTTCGTAAAAAAATTATTTCGTTTGATGAGAGAGAAATGGAAGAAGACAAACGTGAGAGGCGATGCCATGCTGCTGCTTGCTAGGCTACTGAAAACAACTAAAGAAGACATGGTTTAAATGACTTGAAATTGAGATTAGGTGCATGCAACTTTCAGAATGTAGCGATGGTACGAGGATGGTTTACCCATACTGTTTCACGGATTTATCTACTCTACCAGAAACCAACCTAATTGACCGGCCTGTTCCCTCTATTTCAATATATTGGGACACCCCCACCGAAAAGACAAAAAACATTGCCACATTTTGAATATTAATTAATTAATTAATTAATTATATGAATGTCTAAGAAGAATAGAAGCGTATGGGAAATTGGAAACAAAAAAAACGAAATCCCAAAATGGAAGTGTAATGTTATGTACATAAAATTGGGGTCGGGGAGGGGAGAGACATAAGATGACTGATTTCGTTAATTATACCTCTAATTTGATGTGGGTTTGTGATTCTCATAGCTCACAAGCAGCTTGGTATGGTTGGGGATATAACTTCTGATGATTTATATATTTATAGAGAACAGCTACTAATTAATCTGAAGAACAAATCCAAGATTCTATCATACCTTCACTCCTATTGTTCACATTCTCCGACCCTTTATCTCCATGAAAATCCGAAGAAGAAGAAGCCGAATAGTTGTTGTTGTTAAGTTTAGTACCGGTACAGTACTTCCCATTCATAGACCTAAAAAGAGCCTGATCGGACGCTCCTGCTCCTCCGCCGCCGCCACTGCCCCAACTCGCCGGGAGAATATTCCCACCGCCGTCCCTAACATTCCCAGAAAGCAACTCTTCTGGGAGAGGGGTTTGATGAAGATGGTGCGGATTACGATCGGTCTCGGGTGTGGTTTGTGCAGTGTCGAGGGAAACGTGAAGGTCGGAGCCGAGGAGGTTAATGTTGGGCTGTTGGAGAGGGGGAGGGTGCTGGAGATTGAAAAGAGAGGTCATGGTGGGTAGATGAGGATTCTGTTTGGGGAGAAGAAAATCGGCGGATGGAGAGAGAAGGGAATTAGTTGTAGTGGTTGTGGTAGGGGAATTCGAAGGAAAGGGGGATAGCTTTTGGGGAAATGGACGGAGTAGGTAAGGTGGGGAAGAGGTGGAGGTGCCACCGAAAAGATCGAGTCGGGCTCTGGGGAAAGAGGAGGCCGGCGTGAAGGGAGGTGCAGGAATCCCAGTGAATTCCTGGACCATGGCTCGGAAATTGGAAGTGTCTGTAGTCAGGACGGTGGTTGGGGCTCGCCTCGAGGCTCGGGTTCGCTTCCTCGGGTTACGAACGGGGGCGTTGGCGTTGCTGTTGGCGGCAGTATTATTATTATGGTTGTGAACGACGTCGCTTCGATCAGTGGTCAGAGTTAAACCCCGTGGGGCTTGGACATTGCTTTCCGTGGCTTGATTAGCGACTTGCAATTGACTATTGGACGTCATAAAGGATTGGGATTGGGATTGGGAGGAAGAAGGGGGGATGGAGCAGGGAATAAGCTGAATCGGGTTGTGGTCGGATCTCGGGTTTCTGGGCCAGGGGGCGTCGAGATTGAGAAGGGAATTTTGGTGTGATCGAGTGGGTAAAGGATCGAAGAAGTTGGAGAAAGGGTCGAAGAGGGAAGAGGAGGAATGAGGGTGGTGCGTCGCTGAGGGATGTACGGATGGTGGTAATGGTGGTGGGACTGGAGATGGGTTAGGCTTGGCCATGGGGCCGACATGCCCTGGCGGATTGTTTAAGAAACCAGAGAACCCCCCCGGGCGTGAATCGTACTCTTCTTCGCCACCGCTCGAGCTTTGTAAACTTCCACTACTCCCAGAATCCATCATTAAACACAGAAACAGCTAACAAAAAAACGCCAAACACGTACGGAAGCACACAAAAATAAATCACGGGTGCAGAACACGATCTGCTCCTGCTGCTGGTGATGATGATGGCGCTGCTGCTGCTGCTGCTGGCACTCACAATCCCAAAAAACCCATTTGAGAAACGGAGAGATCGCCACCGGAAGCACCCTTCAACAAGCCACGAAATCGGTGGTTGCAGAGGTCGAGTCGTAAAGTGGAAACTCCAGTCCTGAGGCTGAAATTTGTAAAGGGGGGGGGGGGGGGGGGGGTTAGGGTTTTTGGAGAGAGAAGAAAGGGGAAAAGGGAGAGAGAAAGAGAGAGTGTTGAGTTGATTTTTAATTGGGGGAGAGAGGTTTCATCTCAAAAAGAGAGGTTGCTTCTGGTTGTGGTTTTACTCCACGAAAAACGATCGATGTGGGGCAGCCATGTGAGAACAGGGGGACTCAACCATGCTACAACCAGAGTCAAAGTAAATGCAACTTGCCTCTTTTTCATCCGCCCTATGTAATAATATACCACCAAAAAGTTAAAATCATTTTAAACCAATTCTCTTCAAAAAAAAAAAAAAAAAAAAATATAAAGTCAAATTATTAATTAAAAACTTTATGATATTTTCTTTTTTACTTTTTTAATATTTATTTATTTATTTATTTATTTATATAGAAAGGAATCATGAGGTTGGCTAGCAGTAGCAACCAAACTAGAGAAAATGCAAAGGGTTGTTGAGTATTACAAAAAGTCAAGAAAATCACCACCATCATCATACTTTTCCACACTTATCCCAAGCCCAATTTTGTACTTTCACATTATTCTGACATATACCCCTGCGTGTGCCTTCTGCTCTATAATATCAATTTCTTTTTCTTTTTCTTTTTCTTGATTATCATTAATTATTAAATTATTAACCCCCGTAAAATGATTTACGACAATCTATCTACATGTAAAAAATGAAAGAATTCTTTATTCTTTTAAACATCTGAAAATTCTTCTCCAATTCTTCCAGTCTCACACGCAATCATGTGAGTCATTAACTTTTAATTCGGGATCAGATCCATTGTCTTGCAACTGCAGTCCTCGTGACCGCATATATTATACAAAATTTATTTTCTATTCTATTTATACGTATCCGATACTTTTTTAGTCACACCAAATATTTTATACACGTCACAATTATTGCTGTCTACTCGTTTACTCCATGCTTCGCCCATATATTTTCTACTTTACTTCTTCATACAGGGGTTTTATTTTCTCCCTTCATTTTTGCCAAATTTCTCGTTTTCTATGTTTCAACATTTAAATTTTCTATATCAGTTATTGACTTTTATCTACTTGCTTCTTTTACTAGTTAAAGTTACAACTTTTGTCCATGCAAAGATTCTGACTTCACAAAACTAGAAATTAAGGGGCTAACATTTCATAGACTACTTTCAAACTTCTAAACGTTAAACTTAGAATGAAAATTTTAATTTACTTTGAAATTTAATTTCAAGCAGATTTTCGAATTACTATTCCATTAATTTTAAACCTTAATAAAGAAAGTGCAACTCGATGGCTAATGCGGTGTCGGTGCGTTCTTGAATTTGATTTTATTGATTTATTTTGTTGTCAACGTATTTATTAATAATTTATAGTTTTAATAGGCAATTTATTTAAATGGGCCAATGAAAGTGATTTTTGTTATTAAGGGTCCGTATACTTGTGTTGTGTTGAGTATAGGTTTTGAAGCAGATATCAAATTTCCTTCTCCTATTGGTGTCCTAGCAGAAGCCAAATTGAATATTAATGGTAATTATGATGATTTTGGTCCCCAAAATAATAAAGACAACTCCATCTCTATCCATACCTATTATCTCTATTTTGTAGGCATACTTTTCACTCTAACGTATAAGAATTCCTCTAGTTGGAGAAGATGCCACTCGCCCCTTCGTTGTTATTATATTGTTTTCGCAAGAGTAACAAGTTGAAGAATCTAGGTTTCTACTTTGTGTAGTAATTGATCATTGATGTTGAGGATTCCATGCATTGTGCAAAGTCCTAAAATCTTTGTTCGTGTTTTGAATTAATGAAAATTTTATGCTTACGATAAGATTATTGTGGAACAAAATCTGATTAAGCTTTTAATCCCAACATTGTGTTTCGTTACAATTTTATATCTATAGACGTTGAATCACCCTTAGAGAGATGGAATGACAAATGAAATTTGAGGAGTTTATATACGGTAGGTTCGAACTTAAAAGTAAATCAATAATTTTATATCTTAGGTTCGGACTTAAAGTTATTTTGAAACTGATGAGTTTCAATACAAATCAAGTCTCAAATCAAATTAAACTCAATCCATGCACAATTTCTACTGGGGAATAAAATTCCTAAAACTCACCAATTTAAAAATGAAAAAATGAAACTTTAATGTGGTTTAGTCTTCAATTTTGTACCTAATATATGTTGGGCATGTAAACAATTTTTTTTTTTAAATAAATTTTCAGATGAAAGTATATTAGAATGTAAAAATTACAACATGAAGGTATATATAAGTGTTTAAAGTGCAATTAAATGAAATTAAAAATTTTAGAATACAAAGTTATATGCATTGTTTAGTTTTGTTTATATAAGGGTAAATTAAAAATCTATTTATCTACACTGAAGGTTTGTTTAAGTCACCAGATATTATAAGAATTTCTAGGAATAAGGTTATGTAGTGTTATAATGATTTGAATTTTGATCCCGAGGTAAGATTTAGAAAGCAATATAATAAAAAAGGAGAAATTGAAAGGTAGAACAATAATTTGGTTATGAAAGAAACAAAAGGGGAATGATGAGACGTTGGCGTCATTTTCAGTGAAACTGTGGGTTGGATTGGTGAGCAGAACGGCCATTAATGAGAGCCATCGGATTGCCCTCAGTTAACATGGTCATCATTTGGATCCGATTATTGTAAAATAAAATCCACCTCTTTTCAGTTTTCCCCCCAAAAAGTTTATGGTACGACTTCAGATCAGATGGATATCCACACCCTCGGCCCCATCATCCACTATCCTCATAATCTCCATTTTTTATTTTTTAATAATACTTCACTGTATTGTATTGCATATCGGTACCTACAAATGTCTCTACATATTCTATTAAAATCTTGACTACTGTCTTTGTAAGTCACAAGTCACAACAACGTGATTATTACTCTTGTCTTTGGTATTTCTGTAATTTACTTACAACTATCCTCATGATCATAATAGGGATTCAGCCAATATGGAAAGGAGAAAAAGAAAGTTTGGTTACGGGTCGTTTTTCTAAAATTGATGGACACAGATTGCTCTTTCAATGCTTCAAATTTTTGTTCTTTTCATTGTTACTTGTACACACATATATTATTTGATCGAATTTAAAGTAATTCGTTATAGATTTTTAAAACGACCGGGGGGTATTTTATGCATTATACTGTACTGGTTTATTATAGTTAATGTATGAATTTATTCCTTAAAATGTGTGGTGTTGTTGATTAGGTGCTTAATTTTGAGTGGGCGGTGAAAAAGAAAAAATAGAACAAGAGGGGATGATTAGACATTGAATGGATGGCTCTCTATTTCCTTACACGTTTAAAGCTGATAACGAAAACTACCAACTCTCTCTCTCTCTTTCTCTCTTCAAAGTCCAAACAGTATTGTAAATTTCTAATTAGATGGGTATAAATTTTTATTTAACGAGGACATGGGCCCTAAAATCAAATCAAATACAAAATCCTAATTCCCATTTATGATTATTCATTTTCAAGTTATATTCACGAGTTAGCTGTTTAGAGATATTCATCCTTTAATATTTTACATTGGAATGCAAGTTCTTTTAATGAAGACCTTTTAAGAAATAATGAGTAGCTGCGGATTTGAGAATCTAATTCAACATAAACTTATCTTTTCACAAATTGAAAAGTTTGTGCTACTCTACACGTTTATAATGTTATATCAATATATTTTTTTTCAAGAAAAACAACCATGACCATAAATTTAACAATTATGGTATCTCCACTAATGTGTTTAAATATCCTATCAATGGAAGTAAGATTCCTAAAAAAAAAATAACACTACTAATTTAGTAAGACTTTTAAATATGCTTAATCACTTAAGCCATGTTTTTAGTGTATTATAATTTCATAACTTATGTTTTATGGACATTCTTGTATTTTGATTGATATAAAATTGCTGGTGTTTTCTCAATAATATTACATACACATAATAGGCAGTACTCAAGTTATGTTTAAGTTGTTTTTCCTTATAAAAGAAACATTGATAAGTAAATAAGTAGAGTTCAGTTTTTACTTTTATTGTTTTTGTTTAGGATTTACATATGGTACTCGAAATTGCTTGTTGTTTTTGAAAATATAATGGACCAATTAGCATGTTGATATGTTTTATTTTACGACATGTGAGGTGGTAGATTTGAATCTCTAACCTCTTGGTCAGGAGTACAAATTTTATGTCAATCGAACTATGTTCTTGTGTTGGCAACATGTTGATATGTTGATTGTTGATAAACATATAAAAGTTTCCCTTTTTAAATTTATGGTTTGTTTGGAATACCTTTTAGTTTAAATGTTTTTCAATAATGCATTTTCTTTTGAACATTTTGCATAAAAATTGTTTTTTTGTTTTTTTTTTTGTTAATGAAACATTGTATAAAAATTGTGTAGAATTTAAACATTCATATATTTGTTTACATTTCTTCATAAGTGTTTTTATACACAATTTTTTTTTTTTTTTTTTTTGAAAAGTATACACAAGTTATTATATGCTTAAAAACTCTTTTTAAAAAAATTTATTTCAAATGTTTCTCTCAAAATGTTTTATTTCTCAATCTCGTTTTTTAATAAGTCATTTTTAGTGGTTGTCAAACACTAGAAATATTCAAAATGATTTTTTTTTCAAACTTAAACACCTGAAAAGTTAAACCAAACACACCCTTATATATCACGTCGTTTTTTTTTATAGTAAGTAATTTTTACAACTTAATTGAAAAAAAAAATCAGTAAATAAAGGATGAAATTTAAACTTTTCAAATATTAAACACCAAATTAAAAACACTTTCAAACATAAGAACTAAAATTGTATTTAGCATGTGAAAGTGAATATGTGATAATTTGACACGTACTATTTATAAGAAGTTACAGGAATCTCTCACCCCTAATTATTATTGGATAAAAAATGGTAGTTAGCTTATTTTATTTTATTAATTTTTTTTTTTTTTTGAAAAAGAACCTCATATTATTGCACCACTTGGACTAAAATTGATGGTGTGATGAATTTACATATCTTGCTATCTCATGAACAACTCTATTACACTCTCTGGAGATGAAATGAAAGGATGTTTCCTAAAAACAGGTAATAGACTCCAAATCAATTCGGCAAGAGCTTCTACGTCCTTCCAAACAGGCAATTCCTTTATTATAAAATTAAACATAGCATGACAAGTTCACGAGCCTTTTGAAGGCTTTCTCAACCGTTCTTTTTGTATACATAAATATTTAAAGCTGCTCAACTTCCTTTTTTTTTTTTTTTTCCTTTCATTTTCAGGTATATTTCGTTACTTTATTGTGGGGGCCTATCATTACTTCAAGTTCAAGATAGAGCCATATCGAGTAGTAAATATGATTATTTTTCATTTTGATTCCCCTTCCTTTCCACCTTCAAAATAATAATAATAATAATAAATAAATAAATAATAAAAATTTAAACTAAATATACTTTATCAATAGAATCATCACCCAATAAATAAACTTCCCAAATGGTTAGCAGTACAAATATTGAGATATGGACCTAACTAATGATTTATTTAAAGTTTCTTTTTAAGTATCTCACATGTTTGAAGAATATTTTATTGGTAAAAAATTGTTGTATGTTAAATGTATTATTGTTGTATTCTAAAACAATTGGTGCAAATAAAATATGGCTTTGCGTGAAAATTTGTTTTTCAACACTACTTCTATAAAGTCGTAAGCTTAAAAATATATATTTATATATTTACGATCATTTTTTCCTATTATTAATATTTGCCCTTTTTTTTTTTTTTTTTTTTTTTTTTAAATGACAGGAATATTCAAACTTTTGACGAGTAACAAAGGCTATAATTACATCTCAACCGTTGAATTATAATCAGACTGGTATTTTATTCACCCAATTTGAATGGAAGGTCTAGAACTCAATTATAAGTAATGCTAGCTAAACTTAACCCTAGAAACCAGGGAGCAAACCTAGAGTAATATATACTATATGATTCAACATCTCGAAACATTTCTATTTTTCCTAATATATTTGATTTGAGTTTGAAATTAATTAATATTTTCTACAATACAAGACATCATTCATTTTAATTATATATATCCATCTAGGAATGAATAGTAAATAATATGATCAATAAATTAATCTTTTACAATGATTATGATACAATCGCAATTTCAAATAATCCTGACGGAAAAAATGTTAGTTTCATTCCAATATTCAACTTTTTATTGGCAAAAACAAGGTTTTCAATTCCATTGACATTCGTTAATGTTCAAAGTATAGAAGGAAGATCAGAGTTCTCCTCCATAGTCCACAGTCCTCGGGGTTTAATATTTCTCTTACTGAATTTTCTAATTTTGAAGATTACATCCAGACTTCTCCCCCGCCAAAGGTTGAACTTCTTTGCGAAGAAATTTTTGCGAAGTCCATTAACTCCCAGAAGGATATTCTTATTCGACATATTCAAGTGGCTATTACTTGGATTATCTGGAAGGAGCGCAACAATCGAATTTTTCAAAACAAAGATCGTAGCTTGCCAATTCTCTGGGAAGATTCTCTCTCTTTAGCGGCTCTTTGGTCTTTTAAATGTACTCTTTTTGCTAACCATGATGCTTCTTCCATAGCTCTTAATTGGAAGGCTTTTTTGTAATCTCTCTGTATGTTTCTCACATACTTTGCCGCTAATATAAGTATCTCTTTTCCAAAAAAAAATTTCTAATTTTGGGGTAGAGCCAATGGGAAAAGAAAAAAAAAATCCGTTATCTTTTAATCCAGTATTAAAAAGAAAAAAAGAATGGTTCAATATACATGAAAAGTTACCTAAAGTTCAAAACTCCAGCCTTGTCTACCTTTTTTTTATTTTATTTTATTTTTTAAAAAAAGTAAATTATACCTTCTTTTTTTTTTTTTTTTTTTTTTGAAAAAAGTAAATTATACCTTCTTAGAAGTACATTACTATTTTTGTTTAAATTATACCTTTCCGTTGAATTACTATCCTTAAAAGAGTAGGAACTGATATCTTAAGCTGAATTCACATTCACACACTATTGTTATTATTATGTTAGAGTTTGTAATATTTTAAAATATATTTTGTTTACCAATGGTTGTTGTATTTTACATTAGTTAGTTAGCTTACAATTTTTTTTTAGTACATCAACATGTGGGGGTGGGGAGATTTGAACCTCTAACCTCATGGTCGAGGGTACATGTCAATTACTGCTGAGCTATGCTCACTTTGGCGTTACCTTACACTATCTCATACATTACCTAAGAACTATGAAATCCTTTTTCGCTCTAAAAA
This sequence comes from Luffa aegyptiaca, assembly GCA_017139565.1. Classification (NCBI taxonomy): domain Eukaryota; kingdom Viridiplantae; phylum Streptophyta; class Magnoliopsida; order Cucurbitales; family Cucurbitaceae; genus Luffa; species Luffa aegyptiaca. The sequence goes on from CM029398.1 coordinate 49,060,610, forward strand.
AACAGAGTGAAATATTTTTAATCCAACTCCTTTTTTAATATCCTAATATGGTCATAACAAATCTTGTTATATTTCTTTCTAGATTTGAGCTTTTGTTGACATGGACTAATATTTTTAAATTGACTCTCACAAATCCGCCGTCTATAGCTAATTTTTGGACGACTCTCTTATATTCTAAAACGCCTAAGAAACAAACTACCTAAATCTCATTCCCCTACCAAGGCTGAGTACAAGCTTTGTCAACAATGCACGAAAATCATTAGGCTTTCTCATCTTTTACCTGACTTTCACATCTCCTTTACTCATTTGGCTCTTTTCTTTTTTCAATAACCAAGTTGTAATCCACATGCTACCAACACAATATTTCATGAACATACCTAATACACAGAGCTTGATTATCACTTTGTGCATGATAATATCGTCAAATGATTAATTTCTTAGATTGCTATCTTTTTTTCCGTCTTTAGTTAGAATATATTTTCACTAAGTTTCTTTTTTCCTCTCTTGTCCAAAATGGGTTTGCTAAACATCGCGTTTCATGAGGGAGGGGGAGTACTAGAGCTTGTTATATATATTTGTAGTTTTTTTTTTTTTTTTCCTTTTAAATATTGTTGTATTTCAGACTAGTCAATTTCCTATATTATTATCTAGGGGTTTTACAAAATCTTTTTTTGTACATGTTATAAAATTCATGGAGTGAAATATTGATCACCCAGCTGTCCCTCTGACATCCTAGTAGTATTTGAAAAATCAATGGAGGCATGATCTTCATATAATTTGGCAGTAAGAGGATTCATGAACGTGAGAAAGTTCAAATAGCTAGCTAGGGGGAATATATAAAAAAGAATAAAAGACAATAGAAAAGTTTGAAATGAAAAATGAAAGAAATGGGCGGCATGAGTGATTGTGATTATTCCAAGATGCGTAGGAATCCATCGCCATCGTGCAAAAGCCATCATCTAAAATGCTTAGGTTGCATGTAAAAATCAATTTTAATATATTTAGACATATAAAAATTGGTAGAAAATTAATGTAAATTAAAACCAGAAGAAACATTTATTTGTCTTTGAACATGCATTAAAATTACAAATTACTTAAAATTTTAAAAATTATACAGCTAAACAATTCCGACAACCCAAGGTCAGGTGGGTTTTCTTTGATCCTTATTAATTCCGACAGGTCGTATTATTTTTGCAACCACTTGTTCAGAGAAAAGTTTACCTGCTCCGAGGACCACCACTAATTCTTTGGCGTCTCTGATCTGATCAGTTGAATTAATAACATTGAGTTGATGTGTCAGGTCAAAAGCAGATGCCAATTGGAGTCTTTGATTTTCAGTTGGGTCAAACTTTGACTGGATTAGGTGGCTTAAGCCCATATATGATAGTACGGTCAAAATTTTCTTTTGCAGGCATTTACATAGGTGGTAAAAATTTTATTTTTTATTTTCCCCTCCTATTACTTCTCTAAAATTTCATATTTCTGTAGAAAAAAATCTCAAACTTCCGAAATTGCCCCTTAACTTCAATCTTGTATCCAACAAATCTTTAACTAATTTGACAATTCTTCAAAATTCTTCCATTATTAAAATTTTGTGTCTGATAAGATCATAATTTTTCTTTCACGACGAATAGTTTCATGAAGTTTAAAAATGTTAAATGAACCAATGATCAATTAAAAATGAAATTGAAATTTATTAGACATTTTTAAGGTTTAAACACAAAATTGAAAGTTTAAAACATATCAAACAATTTAAAAATTTTAAACAACAGTCAGACATGATTATAAAATTTAAAGACTAAACTTGTAATTTAACTTGTATAGTAAAATATTATTTTGAATTATAGTATAGAATTTGAAACTTTATAAAAATAGCACCATTCAAATGAAATTCAAACTCAAGTGTAATATAAAACACAATAAATTAAGAGCAAGATTCAATTTGTTAAGACGTGGGTCTCATTATGCTATTGAATTAAAAAAAAAAAAATTAAAAAAAGTCACATTTACACCACACACACATATATATAACATGCAGTATAACTTCTCTCATTTCTTCCTTTTTTTTCTTCTTGTCATTTTGGCGTCTTAGGGCATGTTTGAGAGTAATTTTAAAATGATTAAAATCACTTTTATCATATTTAAAATCGTTCCGAAACATGTCTTTGATAATTTAAAGGCAATTTGTTGGTATGAAAATCACGTTTAAAAGTATAAAATAATATCTGAAGTTGATTTTTAATAATTAAAGGTATGTTTCAGGATAATTTTGAACATGACAAAAGTGATTTTGGCTGTTTTAAAATCATTCGCAACACACACTTAATCTCTTAAAAGATTTTGCAATTTGAAGAAAAAAAGTGTTAATTTAAGGCATGTTTGGAAATGATTTTAAAATGGCTAAAATCACTTTTGTTATGTTTGGAATCACCCTGAATATACTTTAATTATTCAAAATTAATTTCATGTTTGATTTTACACTTTTAAATGTGATTTTCATTCCATCAAAATTAATTTTGAATTATTAAAAACACGTTTCGAAGTGACTTTGAATATGACAAAAGTGATTTGGGTTATTTTAAAATCACTCCCAAACATGCTCTTAGTTAATTTACCAATAGTTACTGGAAATTACGAATAAAGAAGGTGAAAAATGAGATTCGAACCTTTGACCTCTTGGTTAGAGTTACATGCTATTATTTTCAAAACTCATATAAAAATGGAGAATATGCATGTCACCAAGGCGTTTCATTAAGTGTCAAAGTGAGCATAGTTCAACAGTAATTAGCATGTACCATCGACCAAAAGGTTAGAACTTGGAATTCTCCACCCCAATATTTATTGAACTAAAAAAAACGTCTTAGTATAAATTTTACAGAGTAATTGCAGTGGATGGCAAATTAATTATATATAATAGCAAATTTAGCACAAGGTAAAAAGAATTGCAAATATAGCAAAAAAATTAGAATATTCCCATTTTACCCTTCTCTTTCTCTCCCTTTCCATTTACCTTTTCTTCCCCTCATTTCTTGTGTGTTACGATTTCTTTTTTTTTTTTTTTTTCTTTTTACCCTTTCTTCCCCTCATTTCTTGTGTTTTACGATTTCTTGTTTTTTTTATACTGACGAGCTGTTACGATTTCTTCTTTTTTTTTTTCTTTTTTTTTTGTGCATTTATGAGGGTGGAGTTCTTGTGTGATAAATATGTTTTTTTTCCCTCTGTTTTGTTCTGTGCAATTTATTAGGTTGTGCATCTTCTTCTTCTTTTTTTATTTGATTTGCTTTTTATTTTTCTTCCCACAAGGTAGTGTTATGATTGTTTAATTGAGCTAAGCTCTTGTTGGCCTTCTTTTTAATTCAAGAATGCAAAAAATACAAAAATAACAATTTTGGTGAGTGTTTGTATAGGTATATCAAAGTATATCACTGATATACTCCGGTTAATCTTAGTCTATCACTGACTATCACTGGTCGAAGTTTATCAGGACTATAATTGATAGATAATGAAATACAAAGAATACAAGAATAGCAATTTTATGATGGTGGTCACGGAGCTTGTGTGCTAGGCTTTAAAAATTATATTGTTGATTGAGAGTCGCTTGTTCGTAATGGTTATTTTTGGATTTTATGTTCTAATTACCCCAAGAGACTTAAATTTTTTGTTCAATTTATGATTGTAGTATAATAATTTTGGATGAGTTTCTAATTACCGAGATGATTGCAATGCAAAGTACTTTACTGATAGATTTCAATTAAATTGATTTCTATCAGTAACAATCATTGGTAGACTTCAATTAATTGATAATTAATTGATTTCTATCCGAGATAGAAACCGATAGACTTCAATTAACTGATTTCTATTTCTCGATAGAAAATGATAGATTTGAATTAAACTAATTTCCATCAGTGATACAAGTCAATAGACTTTAATTAAATTGATTTCTGATAGAAATTGATAAACTTCAATTAAATTGGTTTCTATCAGTAATAGAAACTAATAGTCTTGAATTAAATTGATTTCTATCAGTGATAGAAACTGATAACCTTGAATTAAACGGTTTTCTATTAGTGATTATCACTGATAGACTTAAATCAAACTGATGGATAGAAACTGATAGCCTTGAATTAAATTGTTTTCTATCAGCGTCTATCACTGATAGACTTGAATTAAACACGATAAAAACTTATAGATTATGATCATCAAAGTCTATCAGTGATACACACTGATAGACTTCGATTAATCAAAGTCTATTAGTGTCTATCACTAATAGACTCCGATTAATTGAAACTTATTATCAAAGTCTATCAGTATTTATCATTGATAGACTCTGATTAATCGAAGTCTATCAGTGACTATCAATAATAGGGACTGATAGACTATATTGGAGATACTAAGGGTATTTTCGTAATTTAACGTGATTTTTGTTATTTCCGCAAATAATTTTATTTTTTTGCTATTTTTGCAATACTTTTGCCGGTTTTTGCTATCTGTGCAAAGCCCCCAATTTTATATTAATAAGACAATGAAGGCCATCTTTCAAAAAAAAAAAAAAAGACAATGAAGGCCAAGTTTCAAATTGGTTTCTCTCATATTTCTGAGAAATCTAATGGGCTTAGAGCAGCTGACTATTATTATATTTTAAAAATCTTTCTTATACGGCTTGGGAAGTTCTTGTTTCGGAATTTTGATTGGGCCTTATTGTCTAGGGTAGAAGCCCTCTAGTTATGGGCTCTTTTGGAGGCCATAGAACTGGACCAAAATCCTGGTCTAGGCATCGGGGTATATGCACTCGGCAAATAAATATATATATATATATATATATATATATATATATATATTTGGTTAAGTTATGATTTATTTACTTATTTATTTATTTTAAGTTCAATAACATGTGGGAGGGAAGAATTCAAACCTCAAACCCTTTGGTTGAGAATATATACCCTAACTAATTGACCTATATTTAGATTGACATTAAATTATAATTTAATCTCATAAATCTACATGTTTGTGTATTAAAGGTCATTAAACTTAAAAAAATGTCTCATAGATCTTTAAACATTTAATTTCGTGTCTATTGAAGTCTTGAAATTTTAATTTTGTGTTTAATAAATTCTTGACCGACATTTTCTTAAAAAAAAAAATCATGGACCTATACGATATTTATGTAAATTTTACTAAAATATCTTTCCTTGATTTTTGCTATTTATATATACATATATTGCTATTCAGATTCTGTATTGGTCAAGTTTTTAAATCTTTATATATATATAATTTTGACCCCTATTGAAGTGATGTGCCACACATGTAAGCATGCATGTGCACTATTAATCTTATTAATAATTGACTTTACCATTGATAATTAGAGTCTTATCGATTGAGGAACACATACCATTGCTTTTACTATTGATAATTATTGGTGCTTTAAGCACTGACATTTGGATAGTAATTAGTGCCTCATCCATTAAACCCGTACATACACACAAATCATTTACTTTTGGATTATAATTGATGTTTTACCCACTTAGCACATATACACACACAAATCATTATCCATGACTTTCGGATGATAATTAGTATCTTATCCACTGAACACACATATGTACAAATCATTGACCTTTAAATGGTAATTGATGCTTTATCTACTGATTGACCACTTTTATTATCAACGATACATTCTTAATAATACACATCATTCTTATATGCATAGCAAACTTTTAATATTTATATGCATCATTAGTATTCTTAATACTTTCCTCCTGCCCAGTAAACTTCCAATTCCCACAATATTAGATGTAATCCTTAATCTTATAATTCCTATTCTCATGTATACCCTCCATTTTCACATATTTATGAAAATGTAAAATACCTTGAAGTTAGCTAACCCATCAATAAACTTCAATCTCAAATAAGGCAATATTAATCCCATAGTAAAAAACATGGAAAATATATCAGATAAATATACATCTCTAAATCATTTTGCCTCAAATTTCTATGCCAAAACAACAATATAAGAAAAACGAAAAAGATCTTACCGAAATCTCAAGCATAATTAAGGAGATTGAAGATTTGGTGCTTGATTTGAATGTTATTTTGTTCTCCAAGTGTCCCCGATTGAGCAATGCAGCAGTGCACTGTCTTGTCCAAGTTTTTTTTTTTTTTTTCTCCTCCTCCTCTGCGTGTGTGTGAATTTTTTATAATAGATTAAGACTTATTCATATATTTTCATTTGGTTAGATTGACGAGGATTTGGATTACCAAGGTAGAAATTAAGAAATAATATCTTGATGGGAAAATGGCATACGAGGAGAAAGAAATTTAAGTTATAAAAGCATGTTTGGTTTACCTTTTCAAGTGTTTAAATTTGGAAAAAAAAAAGTCATTTTAATAAACTTGTAGTATTTGGCAATTACTTCGAATGACTTTTTAAAAGATATCCTCACACTACTTTCATCACTTCCACCATGGTCGTCACCGTCCATTGTCAGTCATTGCTTTACCTCCGACAACCAGAGCTTATCACCAGTAACACTCTGCCGATCATCCCCACTTCCCACAACAATCTGATGGCACCGCCACTGCTGACAACCAACATCAATTGTCACTCTGACTACTCCCTTCTCGATAGATTGCTCATAGTGTTTCAAATACAAATTTGAACTTATTAGTTCATAATGTTTAACAAATGTCCTTTATAGTAATTTGCCATCAGTATAAGCATTTTAAGTGTAGAGCAAACCAAATAAACTTGTATATAAAAATAGTTTTGAGAAAACGTAATCAAACGTATGAGTGTTTTTATAGTAAACCATATATATATATATATATATTTTAAAAAACCAGTTAAATTAAAAGGCAATCTAAACCCGCCCTCATTAAGAGTTAAAAATGAGCTCAGAAAGAAGAAGAAATAAAAAACAAAAAAATCAAAAGAAAATATGGTAAAAGGAAAAAAAAAAGAAAAGGAAACATACATCCGGAATATTCCACTCAAGCAAATGAAGTTATGCTTGAAATTACTTTCCAAGAAAAAAAAAACATTTTAAATACATCGTTTAGTATTTTTTTTTTAAAAAATCGTCTAATATATTAAAGATGCGTTGATCTCTCTCAAATATATATATATATATATATATATATATATATATATATATATATATATATATATATATGTGGAGTTAGAAGTTTGAACCGCTGACATCTTGATCAATAATACAATCTTTATGTTAGTTGAACTATGATTGACTTCTAAGTCGTCTGCTCTTAAAGATGGAAGCCAACCAATATGGACAAATCTCTAAAAATTTTCATGAGTATAAGATTCATATATATATATATATATTTGACAAGATGGATGTATATTTTTTTAATATGAGATTCCACTGTTCTTGAATTTTTGCATTAAAATGTTATATTTTCTTTTAAAATCAGTTACAGATTTTATACTATCATGGAGGATTTTCTCTCTTTTCAAATGTTAAAATGGATTAATAATAACATACCTAATCTAATTCTTAGTAAAAATTTAGAATAGAAAAAAAAAAAAAAAAATCACCAACTATTCTATTATAGGTAGTAAAAAAAGAAAAAAACTATTACTATAGGTGCGGCGTGGCGGGGAAGAGGGAGGGAGGCGCAGTCCGGCATCGAACTCGTTTTAATTCAATTTAAGGGAAGCAGAGCAATCTGGGGGTGGGGGTGCCAGATTGAATTGCAGTTTCAGACAGAAATTTGGTAAAACCCTAAAAAGTCAAAATCTATGACGATTGGGATTCTTTCCGGAGCTAAACGACCTTGGGGAGCAAGGCAACTCTCAATATTAGAGAGAGAAGATGACTTGCAGTCACTTTGATTAACAATTACATGGCTATTTGGTTGCAGCCACGATTCTTGAGAAGCTAATGATAAAGTCTCTCCACCGAAGAAATATGCTCACTTTCCGTTCTATTTTCTTTTCCTCCAAACACCGCTCCCCACAGGCTCGCTGTCTACTTCAGAGGTTTTTCCCTTAAACCCTTCGGAACCAATTCATTTCCTTCGATTGCCGCTCTTCTGTTTTACCTTTACAGCCTTTTTTGTTGTTTTTATGGCTGCCTGCCTATTATCTGTCTTCGAATCCATATGCCCGAATGTGCAAATTCTTATCCTGCTGAGTCGATTTGTCATTTGTATCAATTGATTCGATGTTTTGGTTTATCAAGAAGTTACTTTAAAATGTTAAGCGGATACATAGGCTTTTTGTCAATGTTCCCCGAGTTTAGCTTGTGGAGTTGTGTTTGGGATTGGTAGTCGAAATCTCTTCATCATTGGTGGGGTGGTGTTTCCAAACTTTTGCATTGCGATTGTATGGAGTTCAGTAATCATGATTATGAATGCCATTTCTTCTCATGTCAAACCACGGAATGTAACTAATATTCGAGTTACTTCCAATACAGTTGTGTGCTAGATTGTCATTGCTTACTAAGAGAACTTTTCTCTCATCCTGGTTAATTTTGATGCAGGTTTCATCCATCAAATAGCGTTCGGTCCTGCAAATATTCCAAATCATCAAAATACAGTACGGAAAGACCAGAAGGCCATCCTGTCATTTCTGTAGATGCACATACTTCTCGTTCATGGGCTACTTATATTGTTGTATGACCTGACTCTCATCTCTTATATTCAAGTTTCTCCTTGGGTAAATACATCTTTGTGAAAACATTCAAATTGGCCATGGTTTTATGTTACTTGATATATATTAATCATCATAATGCCTTTTCAATTCCTTTACTGTTATCGTTATTATTTTTGTGCAGCCAGCTGCGGTGATGGGTTTTGTTGGGTTAGCAGCCTTTGTTCATTATAACGATGAGAGGAGAGCTGTCATGAAAGGTTTTTATCTTTGTGCTCTTCTATTTAGTTCTGGCTACCTCTGTTAATTAGTTGCTGCAAATTAGTTTCAGTAATTTATTGTCTATATTAAGATTTAAGAAAGAAAATATGGCACTAACAGCCCTTTTAGGACTTGGGACGAGCATTAAATGAGGCCTTCTACAGCTATGATTTGTTCCCTTTGTTTTAGCTTTACTTTTTCTTGGAAGTCTCTTTAGAGTTCCAATACCTCAAGAAACCGAGGAAGCTGTGCAATCATCCAATAGCTGTTATGGATTTCCTTGACTCCTCTATGCATAGGGTAGAGAGATGAGGAAGTGGAAGATGGAAATAAAGCTTGGCCGGAATAAAAACCTTTTAAAATATGGATTATGAAAAAGTTTAGATCTGTTCATATAAGCAGGCTATGCATATCCTATTTGCATTGTCTCTAAGTTATACTAGGAATTTATGGGCTTTTACAACTCATGGTATGGATGGCTGTACTGTTTAATATTAAACCTTCTTGAGATTGTGATGCATGATAGGTGTTAACATATCAAAATTAACATTGGAATACTATATAATCAAGTTTATGCTCTGAAGATTTTGGCATGCGAATGACTTTTAATAAGCCTTAAGCAGGGGGTAGAATAATTTTCGGACTGATTTCGAGGCCATATTTTATTGCTTCAGATTTAAAGACAACTAAAGTGCCTTCTTTGATACAGGACAGGGAAGCACATCTGGAAACGTAGTTAAAGGACCAGTTATTGGGGGTCCTTTCACTCTTATTGATACAGAGAAAAGAATAGTAACAGAGAAAAATCTTCGGGGGAATTGGACTCTCCTCTACTTCGGCTACACTTCATCTCCTGATGTTGTGCCAGAGCAACTCCAGATTATGTCCAAGGCTATAGACATATTAGGTATTTGACTACTTCAAACGATGCAACCTTACATTATCCTGCCTTATATGGTGTTGCCATTTATTTCGTCTCTTATTTTATATGTCTGTTTATTGTTCCGTGGATAAGAGTCGAGACATAACCTCAAGGTTATACCGGTATTTGTCACAATTGATCCACAACGGGATAACCCATTGCACCTTCGTGCTTACCTTAAAGGTCAGTCTTTTCCTGTTCATGAACATGATACATATTGTCTGGATAATCTATTTTGGTGTATGTTTCTCTTAACTTTCCCATTATCTATGGACTGCAGAGTTTGATCCAAGAATTGTAGGACTGGCTGGATCAGTTGCAGCAGTAAGGCAAATGGCACAGGAATACCGTGTTTACTTTAAGAAGGTTGAAGAGGAAGGCAATGATTATCTTATCGATTCTTCACACAAAATGTAAGCCACCTGACTGTGCCTTCCCATTTACTTTTCATCTCTGACTTGAATAATAATGTATATATGATGCGGAAAAAACAAGCAGGTACATGTTGTGTCCAAACCTGGAGGTTATGAGATGCTTTGGAATAGAGTACAATGCTGAAGAGCTATCACAAGCCATACTGAATATACTTCAGAAAGCTCCTCAATAACGACCTACAGGCCTTCAAGTTCTCTCCTTTGCGTTCCTATTTGTTTTAAGTTTCTTTCTAGTCATCCAGCGAAATCATTCGAAATGTCTGCTTGACTTTATTACTTCAATTTCAACCTTCAGAAGTCCATTAGTAGTATAATACTGTACACAGAAAAGGCAATTTTTTTGGTTCAATAATTGTTTCAACTTTGCAAGTCAGGGTGTATAACATAACATCACTATAATCTGTTGAACTCACTGGCTGCTTCAACTATCATTTCAGAGAAAGATGGAAACAAAGCTTTCATCTTCCATGTCCCCTTACATAAATGTGCACACCATATCATGAACTTGAAGGGGGCGGCATCACACAGTAAGTTGATTCTGACTCTATGATTTAGAGATGGTGGTTGACCTCGGTCTTGAACCTCTTCTTCTCTCAGACCTTGTATCTCAACCTGCTGAGTTCTTCATTGGCCGCTGTAAACTTAAACAAGTGTTACCCTCTATTCAATTTTTGTTAATTCACTCATTGATTTTTGTTAATTTCAATAAAATCATCTTCTTTACAAAATTAAGTTTAACTAATTTTAACAAAAATCAATGTAAAAATCTCCATAAATTTAATAATTTCAGTAAAATCAACTTCTTTACAAAATTAAGTTTGATCCATGCATAAATTAACTATGGAATAACTTTGTCAAAACTAACAAATTTCAATTAAAAAAAAATAACTTCAATGTCGTTTTTTAAAAATCTTATCAATTTTATACCGCATGTATGTAATATAATTCATTGAACGAATGTGAAAATTACTGTTTTTTATCAATATTTTAAACAAAAATTTAAGTTTTAAGTTAAGATTCGAAACTTAGATTAAGTTTGAGGAGGTAAAATCTGAAGAATAGAATAAGGGTCCGTTTGGAATATATTTTAATTTAAATGTTTTTCAAGAATGCATTTAAAAAAAATAATTTTGTATAAAAATTGTTTAGAATTTAAACACTCATATGTTTGGTTGCATTTCTCACAAATGTTTTTATACACAAGTTATTGTTTACTTAAGAATCTTTTTTAAAAAGTTGGTTTCAAGTGTTTCTCTCAAAATGGTTTATTTATCAATCTCATTTTCTAATAAGTCATTTTTAGTGGTTGCCAAACACTAGAAATTTTTTCAAAATGATTTATTTTCAAAATTAAACACTTGAAAAGTTAAACCAAACACACCCTAAAGCCAGCTCTGCTCTCTCTCAGGAGGTGACGGCCCAAGAACAATGGAGATTCGGTTGTGGAAAAATAGGAAGAAATTAGAGAAAACTGCTAAAAAAAAGAGTAATATGAAGAACTAGCTGTGGTCTCCTTTTTGCCTTTTCTTATTCTGTTTGTTATTTCTTGTATTAATTCGTTGATTGTATCGAGTACTCTTTAAGTATGCTGAAACACTAAACTCATTAGGCAAAGGTTATGGAGTACTGATGTAAACTGAAGTGTTGTTGGAGTAAATATGTTCTGATTTTTGTTTGTTCATTGTGTTTAGATTTCTAATTTCTTATTAACATTCGGCCAACTTTAGTAAGTATAAGTTGTTCTTGTATTTGAAAAAATAGGAGGGAATGGATCTCATTGAACAATGTTAGTAGTATCATGTATTTTCTCCTTTCATGCTCTAGGGCTCATTTTCTATCTTTCAAGGGAAAATCCAAATTCTGCATTTGCCCACAACAAATCAAGTTCCCATTTTGTCCATTTTAAATTTCTTTAAACATCACATTTAAAAGCATAATTTGGTCAAATTCACAATTCTTAGTGTGTCAGCACAAAAAGTTGTTAAATGTGGTTAGCCATTAATTGATTGGTACTGGGGGCATTTAAATTATAATCCTCCTAGTCCTGGTCCAACCAGATCTTGATGCTAAAAGAAAAAGAAAAAAGAAAAAAGAAAAGCCTGACCAGCTCATATCAGAGTAAGTTATTGGCCTGATGGCCTCAATTAAAATATGACTTGTCAATGCGAAGACGAAGAGCTGCCGGACACCCTCCACGTCCCTCTTGCCGACACCCACTTTGTGAACTACTCCTCTCGTCTACTTCTCACTTATTTATTAAAATTGAAATTAAATGCTCTATTTTCATTATTAGTCCTTTTCATATTGTAAAGCCATTCCTGATTCGTGAGCCACATGTACCAACCAAAGCCATAATCGATCGGGTCGAAAAGTAAAGCCAAAAAAAAAAAAAAGGCACCGCTCTCGATTAAAGTATTATACACGAACACAACACATCGTCTGGCAGAGCAACAACATATCCCAATAAACAAGAACAAGATCAAATCAGAGAGCTGCTCATTGCCGTCCGTCCGTTTTCCAAAAAAGCGCCCATTTTAATTCGCTACAAATCCAGCAAAATCATGCTTAATCATCAATTAAGCACTCTTTCGCTTTCCTTATTCAACAACATTATTACATCATCACATGACGTGCTTCAGAGTGAGGGGACCCGATTGGATTTCATCACGGTCGCTTCCAGTCGATCCATTGGGGCAGTAATTCCGGATGGCGGTCAGTTCATAGGGCGACGTATCCAGGGCCAACCACTGCTCCACCGTGAACTGGGTTTGGTCGCAGGCCCTGTGGACACCCGTTGTGCTCACTTCCACGTAGTTGCAGTACCAGCCATGGTGCGGACCCGATCCGTCGGAGGTCAGATTTAAGGAACACACGGGTCCGCTCAGGCATGGACCTCTTCCACTGAAAATGTCCAGATTGCCCCTCTCGAAGTAGTTGTAATCGGGTCCCATCAACCCGCCCCATTTCTCCAGATCCCTAATCCGAATCCCGTCGCCCTCCGCCGTGTACAGCGTGACGCTGATCACCGAGTCCGTCCCTGCTTTGATGATCGACCCGGTTCTGATATACACTGAGTACACGCAATCTGGATCCTGCATCAACCAAATCGAAAATGTTCATCAAATAAATCAGACTGAAGATACGAGACAGAGAGAGAGGGAGAGAGAAATACATCGGAGAGAGCGATGAGTGAGAAGGAAAGGAGAAGGGAGAGGGAGAGCAGGAGGGCAGATTTGGACGCCATGGTTGTTGGACAATTTACCTTTTCTCATTAATCCCAATTGCAGATGTTATATAGAAAATATAATAGCTAAAACCACGCCAGCTCAGGGGTGATCGATTGTGGTATTTGGTATCTGTCTGATCGGACGGCTGTAATCATTTGCTGCCCCACTTTACACGGTCAAATGTCAACCATTGGCCAAATCTTTCAAATATATGTCCAATAATCTATCTCCACCTATATTACAAAATCATCCTCTCGATTGTTCCCATCTGTCGCTCTGGTTCACTGTTATTTATTTCCAGAAAATAAATAAATGACAATACTAATAAATACAAACTTCTGAATCTTAAAAAGAGCTTTTTTTTTTTTTTTTTTTCTTTCTTTTTTTTAAGGAAGGATCAGAATACAAACTTGGGAGCGCACCGAATATTCCAAAGGTCACGTGATACACGAAGTCTTTGAAAAAAAAAAAAGAAAAAGAAAAATTATTGGAAGGGGCTGGATTTAGGCTCGATGAGTATAAGCGGCCCAACATAAAAGATTACCATCAGAAATTTCTTGCTGCAAATTTTGGGAAAAGGGTCTTATACTCAAAAAAACTTACCTACGAATTCTTATTACAAGAATGCTTCTATTACAAGTTTAGTCCCTTAATCCTAAACTTTAAGAAGTTTCTAAGAAGTCATTCAACTCTCAATTTTGTTTTTAATAGGTTCCTAAATTTTAAAAATATTTAATAGGTTCCTAAACTTTCAATTTTGTGTCTAATAAGTCTTTGATATATTTGATATTATTAAAATAAACCAATCTACCATATAAAAAAATTGAATTTTGTGTCTATTGAGACTTTAAACTTCCAATTTTGTATTTAGTAAGTTTGTGAATTTTAAAAAATGTTGAATAGGTCAAAGACTTATTAGACATAAAATTAAAACTTGAGGGACCTAATGGACACAAAAGTAAAAGTTTAATGACCTATTGAATACTTCTTAAAATTTAGAAATCTATTGGAAACAAAGTTGAAAGTTTAAGAATTTATTTGAAAGTTTTTAAATTTCATGATATAACATTAGGTTGAAGAATTTGATACTGTGTGGATCGATCTTCCATTTATTGCCTTGAAATCCCATCAGAGATTTTCTTCTACTTGTAGCTTCTTAAGTGGCAATTTGCTTTTGCATTGTTGTTGGCTTTCTTAATACAAAAATAAAGTTCTATTTCTAATTAAAAGAGTTACGGGACTTTTTCAATATTGATTAATTTATACAAAACATTTTCGAACTTTGGCTAGATTTCGATTATGTCTCTAGATTAACAAGAAATACATTAGTGTATTGTGAATTTTAATTTTAAACATAAAAAAAAAGTAGGTTTTGCTATTTTGAGTCTCCACGTGATGTTGAATGAACTCAATGAAATAGATAAAACAAACAAATATATATATATATATATATATATATATATATATATACATACATACTAACATTAGCTTTAATTAATGTTTGCCAGAATAGTTGAAGCCATTGAAGATTAAGACTTGATTTTAAATTGCTTTAAAACAATTGATGTCAGTTATGGTTTCAGAAAAAATAATTGTAATATAAAATAAATTAATGTTTGGTAAATTTATTTTGAAACACAAAAAATTAGGCATAATATTGTTTTGAATAAATAAATACTAAATTGTTGTGATTTAATTATAATAAAGTACTAAAAAAGACTCTTTCAAAAAAAAAAAAAGTACTAATACTATCATAATTTGCATAACACTTTGCTGATAATTTATACATCTTCTGAGATAATTATATAAAATATTATATATCTTCACTTTTAATTAGGAGAAACAATTGATAGAAACAAATTATATTAAAAAGATCATTATAGTATTAATTTTTTTATTTAAAAAATGGTTAAATACAACCAATCAGTTTGAAAAATAAGGATATAAAATTTGGTTGTATAAGAAAGATATAATATATGTGAAGGCATAAATTTTTTGAAGGAAAAATTGAAATTTGAATTTGAATTTCTTTTAGATAAAAGTTTGAAAAATTGTTAGCAAGAAGTGTTCGATGATATATGAATCCACTCTTTAAACCTGTTGGAGAATGGATGAAAATATGTTTTAAAAAGTAATTCTGAATAAATTTATTTGCAAACAATTTTATCGAAGAAGAAAATGGTTAAAATTATCTCTTAACCAAAATGTGGTGGATTTTTAGGAAATTGAATTTTACTAACTGATTCAAACATTTGGTCTCTTAATTGAGAGTGTATGTCTTAACTAGTTGAGTTGAGGTAGACTATTCAACTTTTCTAATTAACACATTCAATTTTGACAAAATTTGATTTTAACTGAATTAATATCTAATTAAAAAAAATTCTCACAATTACTTTGTGGATGCTAGAGGAGATAAGAATCCTTCAAAACAAGCAAGATGGAATGTTTATTAAAACAATTAGACATTATTGAATGAAATTTGTGGTGTAGTTATTTCATATTTTTTTTTTAGAAGAATACTTGGTTGTATAAGAGGACTCTTTATCTATTCTATTAAAATCTTGACAATAAAGAGAGAAGAAAGTAGGATTTTTTTTTTTTTTTTTTTTTTTTTTTACCTCTCTATATTATCAACATTTTATTGATGGTGTGTAGGGAGCTACCTACACACCAATGTGCAACTAAGTACTATCCTTCTTGTTTCAAAAAAAAAAAAAAAGTACTATCCTTCTTAAAATTGTCACCTAAGAGTTCATATGAACAAAAGTTTAATTTGAAGATTAAGCCATCTCTACTCATTGATTTTTAGAATGAAATTTAAATCTCTACCTCTATTTTCTGAGTTTAAGATGTAGGACAAATTATTCTTTTTTTTTTTTTTTTTTGAAATTGTGGGACATATGATTTAAACTTCTTAACTTTGATTAATGATGTATGTGATTGTGGAATTGAGTTATATTTTGAATAGCTAAATCTGTAGCCTATAATTATTGTATGGGAAAAAATTGTCACGTGGAATATAGATGGATGGATGTAAATATGACATATAGATTTCCTTATCCTTGGGAAAAGAATGAGATAGACGTGATTGGACCTCACAATGCCACCTCTTTACAGTTACTGCTCAAGATAACACCAACATGGCGCCACTTTAGAATTTCAACTGCAATCCAGCGTGACAGGGAGCTTTAATTTTCTACAAAGCTGAATTATTTTTAAAACTAATTATAATTAAATCGATTATAGAAATTAAATATTATAATCTTCATTTTTCAAAAAAAAAAAAAAAATTATAATCTTCAAATACTATTCAAAAGTTTTTTTTTAAAAAAAAAAAAAAACAGTGGATGTAATAAACAAAAATAAAAGAAAAATAACTTCTCAAACCAATATTAAAAATTGTACTTATTTTCTTACTGGATGGGTCCAGAAGACAATTATAATTGGCACATGGGTAATTCAATAGCTGGCAACCATTTCTGGTAATTCTCAATAAAAGAAAAAGTAAAAAGTAAAAAAAAAAAAAAAACCGGTGTGTAATTTCTATATATAGGTAGAGAGTAGAGAGGCACGTGGAAAAGAAGAGAAGGTTAGCAAGAGCAGAAAATGGCGTCCAAATGTGCAGTCCCTTTTCTTATCCTCTCGGTCCTAGTCGTACTCTTCACCTTCACCACCTCTGTTTCTGAAGATGTAATAATAGTATTTCTGTCTCTCTTCAGCATTAATTTCTTGTTATGGAAAAGAAACTCTCAACTGTTTTTGGTTTTGAATGGGTGCAGGGCGGGGAGTGCGGTTACTTGATCTACGTCCAAACAGGGACAGTGAAAAGGGCGGGCACTCACTCAACCATCAGCCTCGAGGCCAAGACGGCGGATGGGGATGGCATTTCGGTGCCCAATTTGGAGGAATGGGGCGGAATTATGGGCCCCAATTACAACTTCTTCGAGACCGGAAGATTGGATACCTTCACTGGAAGAGGCCCTTGCCTCCACTCTCCTCTTTGCTCTCTCAATTTGACCTCCAACGGCTCCGGTCCCTACCACGCTTGGTACTGTGAGTACGTCGAGGTCTCCACCTCTGCCCCAGGCCGACCTTGCCAGAAGCAGCGTTTCTCGGTGGACCAGTGGCTTGCCAGTGACCAGGAGCCCTACACCCTCACCGCTCTTGTCGAGTATTGTGGGGCTGATGGGAATCAGCGCCGTCGGCGATTCAAGTCCGCTTGGGCTTCCGTCGCCTGATTACGATATGTGGTCCTCTAATCAAATCTCTGGTCATCTCATAAATAAATAAGTGCTATACCCGTTGGGTTCTTCTTATGAACTTATTTGGGCCGTCATCCGGCTACCGTTATGTATGGTTATGGTTCAATTGTTGAAGTTGAGTGTTGCTCTTTTTAAGCTCATTCTTCACCAGTGTAAATGGATAAGAATGCTTTTTTCTTTTATTTTATTTTGGGTTGAGACGAGTCGAGATTTTAGCCGAGCTTTATGTATTAATTTTTGTGCGGTGGTCAGTGAATATATCTCATCGATCAAAGGATAATGAACACAAATACAACACTCTAGAATTTTAGTGGAATAACCCTAATTTAAAGAGGTAAGAGAATGGTCATGAAAGAATATACAAACATTTTTCCACAACAGCTTTTAAGCGTCGACGGATGAGTTCTAGAAAAATGTAGAATAGTCTCATCGATATAGACAATGAGAAAACGACTTCTTTGTCTAACATGGATGGTAAATTTTCATATATCAAAGAAAAAAATCTGATTTTTTTTTTTTTTTTTTTAATTTGGTAAGATAAACGGTCGATGATTTCACTTTGAAAAAATGAGGAGACTTTACGATCTTTATGAGATACATTAACTTTTCTCATAGTCAATTGGTTTTTTAAATGAAATTCTTATTTATCTAATATATAAGCCAATTTTTATTGAATTTGAACCTTGGTATGAATGTTGCAATTTTTGTTTGATGTTAGCCTTCCATTTGATGACAATTTTTAAAATATATATTTCTCATGTGAGTTTTATAAGTTATAGAGAAAAGCGTAGTATGAAATTGATAGATATGTGAAAAATACTGGGTTGGATATCGGTGGGTAAGAACTTTCCTACACACCACCATTAAAACATCAACAATTAAGAGAGGTAAAATAAAATCCACATTTTCTACCTTTTTCTCTCAGTTGTCAAAATTTTAATGAGTTTTGTAGTGAGCAGTATGCAGTTTAGTATTGTTTGATATATATTACGTATCAAGAGGAGGTAACTCAAGGTTATTATTGAACTAAAAAAAAAAAACCAAACCTCAAGGTTATTATTATTATTTTTGGGAATTAGTGAATTCCTTTTTATTATCAAAAGAAAAGATCTTCAAGCCCTAATGGGCATTAGAAATGGATTTTCCATGTTGGAGGCTAAATCCAACAAATTCCATTATGAAAGATACATCTGTTCTGGACCCATCTGCTTATACATTTAGGGCTTGGAGCTCTAATATTGGACCTTAGTCCATTTTCCTAAGCACAAAGACATTGGGTTGGACAAGGAACAGCCCATCATCATTTGGACACTTCTCGAAGCCCGTATCCACGAGAAAAATAGATATTCCATCTAGGACAAAAACAAAATAGAAATTATAGCTGATGGGATCAATTAACATATTAATTACATATTTGTCATAATCTTGTGTTTTTCTCATTTGTAGGATTTCATTATTTCAATTTTTTTCTTCCATAATTGCCCTTATTTAATTATATTATTATAATAAATATTAATTTTTTTTTACATTACAACCGGCAATTATATGGAATTGATATGGAATGTTTTTTTTTTTTTCCATTGCCGCCTGATTATTATTTTGAAATAAAACCCAATTGCCGCTGCTTATTCCTTTTTTTTGGAATTATGAATTTCTTTTTTTTTCATTGTCGCTGCTTATGTATTTGGTAATATTCAAATTCGATTTTCATGTTTATTGTTATAATATTTTTCATTATTTGAAATTTCGTGCAGTCCCAAAATGAGATTTATTTCCAATTTTCAGTATTTGCCCGTATGCTTCCATTTTTCAACCAAATATTTGAAATTTCTAATTTTCCCTTTGGTATCATTTTGCTACCATTTTCGGTCGGTTACCATTTTCAACCTATTTTTCATTCAAAACTTACCATTGTCTCTATATTTGTCTAACAACGGTTGCCCTGTTTTGCCGGATTTCTTTTGCACTCTTCATTTTTTCCATTTTTCAACCAAAAATTTGAAATTTCTAATTTTCCCTTTGGCATCATTTTGCTACCATTTTCAACCTATTTTTCATTCAAAACTTACCATTTTCAACCTATTTTTCATTCAAAACTTACCATTTTCAACCTATTTTTCATTCAAAACTACTATTTTTCTTAGCAATATTATATTTTTCTTTCGATAATATATAAGTTGTTCCAACCAATATTTGTATTTTTTTTTTCTTTTGGATATGAACGAATTTCATATATTATTTGTAAGTGGTATATATAATCGACTTATGAAAAAACGAATTTCATACCCATTTGTAAGTGGTATATATTGGTTCAGAATTATCATGTATGTGTTATAATTATGAATAAATGAATTTCATACGTGCTTGTAAGTGGTATATATCGGTACAATATTATAATGTATGTGTTAGAATTATGAATAAACGAATTTCATACCCCATATGAAATAACTATGCTAGTGAGAATTTATCTAAAATACTAAAATTTTAGGCAGACAAAACTAATTACGGAGAAGTTTCAAAATTCATACCGGGTATTTAAAAATTCATACCCGGTATTTAGAAATCCATACTGGGTATTTAAAAATTCATACCCGGTATTTAGCAAAATATCAGTAACATAAGAGCAACAAATCCATATAAAAATCGGGGAAGATGAAAATCAAGGAACAAAATTCCAGTAGTAAAACGACAAAAAGCAAAAACACAGGAGACGGAAGGGGGAAGACGCTTGCGTTCCTTGAATACCCAAACTAAAAAACACTATTTTCCAGTAGCCCAAAAAAAAAAAACGCAGAAGCAAAAAATGGTTATTTACAAAATAAAAACCATTTTTTGTAAATAAATGGAGGCGGCAATGGTAAAAAAACCAGAAGCAAAAACCACTTCATGAAGGACAAAACCACTTTCATGAAGAACCTTGAAGCAAAAACTCAAAAGATTGGAGGCGGCAATGGTAAAAAATCTGTGAAGAACAAATGGCAGAGGAGAGAAAATGGGAAAAAAAATAGGAAAGATAAGCACTTTTCATGCACGATTTTTGGAAGAAATTTCAAATCCTTTCTCTTTCCTTTTTTGTTTTATATTATTTTATATATTTCAAATGCAATATACTAACCGTTTTTTCCTTTTCTATTTTTTTTTATTTTGAATATCAGAGGATCAAATTGGTAAATGGGCTACAATTAATTAAAACAGGTTGGACTGAAAAGATATTTTCAAGGTTTTTGCAGAAAAGTGAAATATATGGGCTGATTTCAGCCTTTAGACTATATTGTGTTGAAAATTTCAATTTATAGCTAGTTTTCTCATGCATTGCCACCGGATTAAGGGGCTATCTGAGAATGTTCTGAAAAATAAAATAAATATGTTTAAGTACCTATATTATACAAAATATTTCACTTTTCTCAAATTTTTTCATAGATGGTCCATTATAAACACAAAATTTTAAAACTTAGACTTTACCATCCATCAAAAACTTATTCTTAAAAGTAGTTAACTGGAAACTAAAAATATAAAATCTTTTTGAGAATAAACCTTTGATTTCAACAGGTAGAGGTAATTACAAAGAGCATGTCACATTGGATGATCTCTTGACCTATCTTTGACCAAATTTGATTGGGGGCATCATGAGTTCTTCACAAACATTTATATTAGTAACTGTAGAGAGAGAGAGAGAAAGGTTGCAGTATCAATAAAGCTCAAAATATGGATTGAAGCTATAATTTTTATAGAGTTTGTAGATTGTCTTTTTCTCGAAATCCATGGTCGAATACATTATATATTATTTGTTAAAAAAAAATAAGTTATCTCATGTTAATGGTAAAGCCTAGTTGAAGGAAAAGGAGGGAAAAAAATAAAAAAAGTAATGGAATAATAATCCATATAATATTGAAAAGGGCATTGTTCTAACCTAATAATTGTCATTGTTTTAGAGAGAGAGAGAGAGAGAGAGAGAGAGAGAGAGAGTAAAGTGGGGAGGGATGATATTACAATACAATATATAGTTTTTTTAAAAAAAAAAAGGCGAAACTTTAAAAAGGGATGTTACAGAAAGGAGGGGAACTTTACAAGTGTTAGAATTTAGAACACCGATGGGTGGACGTTTCAGAACTGAAAACTTTCGCTTTTGCTTTACAACAAAACTTTATAACTTGGCTAATTTAGAAATTCAAATCAAAACCCCTTTTACAATTCAACATCCCCACATGGTTAGTTGGAAACCCTGCCTCTCCATTTTTATAAAAACCCATTCTTTTTCTTTCTTTCCTTTTTTTTTTTTTTTTTCACTTCATCAAGAATCCAACCCCAACCCTTGTGCATTCTTTTTTATTTTAATTAAATAAATATGCATGGGATGGGCGACAATAAAATGAAAGATGACATTTGAGGGATTTACCAATACCATGGCAATGAATATTGAGATCAGAGAAGAGAGAAGAAAGAAAGTAGCTAGGTAGGGATAAAGCAGCAGGGTGTGTGCATCCCATTGAGGCAATCGAGGCAATGGCAAAAGATGGTTAGGAATCAATGCATTGAGGGAGTCCTTTTGGTTCAGTCAGTCTACTCATTTATGGCAATTCATTGCATGGTTCCCCCATGGCAAATAAACCAAACCCATTTCAAAAGGAAAAACACTTTTATTTTTCTCTCTTTCTCTCTCTCTCTCTCAAGTTGCATTCAAGTCACTCTCTGATATACATATACTTAACTTATAGGGCCTTTTTCTTTTTTATCTTCTTTAGGTAGACTGCAACTGCAACATTCCCTTTCCACTGAAGAGGAAGAGACAAACCCAAAGTAAATGATGATATATAATTAATGGAGCTAGCTAGCTGGGGATATCAATATCATGATGATGATGATCGTTCATCCATGCATATGGTGAATAAATAATATTAATTAGTGTTGATGAGTTGGGTTGTGTTTTGTTGTGTGTCACAGATTCTGGCGAAAGGAAGTGTAGAAGTTGGTTCCCCATTAGAAAGGCATCTGGGGCACATGGGATTCCATGTGAGTCTTGGCAGTCTCCACTCATCATCTCCAGTCTCCACCATCCAATTCAAATTCTAATTCCAAACTAACCCACCACTCCACTCCCCCGGGCTCGACCCTCAATGCCGGGACCAACTTCCGATGACAAATATAATGCACTTGCACACACACGTGTAACAAATCTATTTCTCGGGTCAAAAAATTGCATGCCCGACCCGAAGAAAGAAGATTTTCATTCCTACCAATAATTGAAGTGAAGGGGAAGGGGAAGGGTTCACAAACATAAATTAAAGACTTAATTAGTTTATTTTGAGTTAAGGCACCAATGATGGGGGGGTTTGAAAATTATATATGTAGCTTTGTAGTGGACTCCATCTTTCCACGTCTTAAAGAGCCGAGGTTTTGTTAAAAGTTTACATTTTATGGATTCATGTCAGTGTCTCTATTCTAAACTCCCCATGTGTTTTTCTCTCCCTTCCCATCAAAAGCAACCCTTCTTTTTAGTGGATTCCAACTCCTTCTTCAACCATCCATCCCAATTTACTTCTCTCTACTTTTGCCCTTTCCCCTTTCCCCTTTCCCTTTCACTTACTTAACCTAACAAATCAAAACCCATTGCTTTATTATCATTATTATTAAATACTTCTATCCCCACCATCTCAACCCTGGTGGGGTTCTTTCAAATCTAAACACCCAATCCAATACCAGCCCTTTTTTCCTTTTCTTTTCTGTTTCTGATATTCATGCTTCTGCCCTCCTGCTTTGGACCCAACCCAACCCAACCCAACAATTAAACACACCAAACTTACACTCTTAATATGTATATGTTACTTGGATATTACCATTTATGACATCAATATTGGCTTGCATTTATTCTTCTCCCAAAAAAAAAAAAAAAAAAAATCCAATTGGGTTTAATTTCTTGATTGCACCTTCCCGTGGGAACATTACTGCAGATTCTCTCTGCTGCATAAAATTTATATATATATATGTATAAAGGTAAAGTTGATGCTATTTAATTATATGGGGCTCTCTGTTAATCCAAATCATAGCTAGCTAGCCTGCTCCCTGGGAAAGAAAATCTGCATATAATAAAAGCCATTAGCTTAACTCCATATAATTGAGGCATTTCATGTTAATTAAACCAAATTTATTAAATATATACTTTAAGCAACAGACTGGGATGGGCGGTTTTAAAAGAAGGAAAAAAAAAGTGTTTAAAGTAGGTAGAATGTGGATGCGAAGTGGGTTGCGTGGTTCATGCCGGCTTAGACGCCAGCCATGATGTAAAACACAATGACGAAATGTTGAAAAATAAGAGAGCTTCCACATATTAGTTAGGCTCTAAGCCCCATGGCCAGCCCACACATTCTTTTTTCTCTATCTAACAACTTGTAATTAAAAGTTTGTATCTGTACGTAGAAATGTTAGATGCGAGCTCGTGTTACTTGTTATTTGACGTCTGTTCTTTTTTGTTCATTGTTACTTGCAATTAATATTAGTTCTAGAACTGAAATTAAGCATTGAATGATTTGGATTCACACATGGGTCTTCGAGAAATATTTAATTGTGTATTTAGTACGACCAACACAACCTAAGTGATGGGACAAAAAAAATTATTTTATACAAAATGGGACATGTAGTTTAAATATTAATTTCTTTCAAGGCAATTTTAAATGATGGCTATTATAATTTGAAAGTTATATGAAATATATATATACTATGTTAATTACTAGGTATATATAGTGACAAATAGAGTATATATGTTATGAAATCTCTACTCTGTATTTAGTAAAAAAAAACACTTCATACTAGTAATTACAATTTCTATCTTATGATCACAATTTCAATCGTTAAGGCAGGTCTTTAAGCTATGCAAGTTTCTCACATCATATACCACTCCCAAAGATTTGGGGAGATTTGGAAATTTCAACTTTAAGTAGAAGAGATTTAGATTAAAATCATTGTTAAACGGATAGAGTTGTTATCACAAAGATTTGATTCTCTCAGTAGATTAAATAAACTAAAACACAATGCAATGCATGGTCAATTGGTTATTTCTTTATGAGGCAATCTTGTACTCTAAGTGTGAACTTATAAGAAATGAAAAGTCTTCCTCCTTTATTTAGTTGTAATATAGAATGGTAAAAAAAAAGGAGTTTTCCCATATCTCGTTTACTACTCTCGTGGACGCCGTCACTCCTTGCAATATGTTTTTGTTGGTATTTGTATTGTATGATACAGACAACAAGCTCAAGACCAAAACACTTTGCTAAGGTTGCACGTTAGACAAGGAAATTGCGTGGATTAATTCGTGTCGTTTATATCAAATGAAAATTTGATTGACCAACCTAATATTTCTCTCACTATTGCACATGCTATATTCTTTTTACTTTTCCATAAAACGTCAAAGGAAAATCACTGTATTGATCTCTGAAGATTATCAAAAGCAAATGTTACAAAAAATAGTTTGGATAAAATAATAACATGCGCTACCTATGTTAAATTAGTAGAGACGCTCAACCAACAATTATGAATAAATCATTTTATCTATATTATTAACCGTTGCAAGTAAATTATAAAAAAGAGAGAGTATGAGGATAATTAGATAAGTATTTAGTTTAATTTGTTGATTAAGTTGCAGAGATCGAGTTACAAATTTGGTTGTCTTCCCTTCCCCTGTACACAGAGTTACAAGATGTACAAGGCCACGAAGCCAAAAAACCAAGCTTCCCCATTTAACAAAGTCCCACCCACCTAGCCTTTTTCTTCTATTTCCATATATATATCTAACTAACATATTCTGAACAATTATAAGTTACATATATATATAGACCGACCAATCCCAACCAACCCCTCCTCTTTAATATTTTTGTTTTTTTTTTTTTTCTTTTTCTTTTGGGAAAAGGTCTTTTCTTTTGTAGTTTTCCCCCATCCCATACCCATTCCCAACGCCGGCCGTCCTGATCTTGTTTCACATCTCGCACTGCCCTGGCAATGGAGGTCTCTTCTTCCACTCGGCCAAGCGTTGCAAAAAGTACATGACCTGTATTGAAAAATAAATTCACTTAATAATAATAAGAAACTATGTAATATACTGTAATAAAGACAGAATTTTCGAACAAGACAAAAACATATAGTACAGGTTTAAGTATCTTATGAGGTATAAAATAAATATTTGTACTTGCCTCAGAAGGTTCCCGTAGGGAATAAGAAGCACTCGTCTCCTTTGGAAATTTTGAGACAAGAATGCCAAACCCTTGTCCTCTCTCTCTAATGATCTGGCAAAATTGCAATTTTTGAATCATAAGGGGTATGCAAAAGAAATACAAGAAGTTTTTTTTTTCTTTGTTTTTTTTTTTAAAAAAAAAGACAAGAAGCCTCTCATGATATATACCTTAAATGCATCTTCATCAGTTCGATCATCACCGATATATACGGGAAAAACATCAGAACAATTGCTGAATCCTGTTAATTAATTAATAAATTAACAAAAAAAAAAGTGGTTATTATGTGTATTATTATATGAGTTCATTATGCATATTTGTCTTTTTTTAATGGAATCTTGAGATGGAAATTAATTTATGGAGAGAAAAAAAAGCTAAAACTCACCAAGTGATTCCAATAAAAATTCCAAGGCCTTCCCTTTGTCCCACTTAATGGTTGGACGGATCTCTAATACCTGTATTAAAATTAAAGATCATAAGGATTTGGGAAATGGTAATTAATTTATGTATTGTATGGTGATATTCCTAATAAAGAATATCACAAAACATAAGACGATGCTAAATTTTTTTTTTCCTTGTATACCTTTCTTCCTTGGGTTAGTCGAAGCTTTGGGAAATTCTTCAAGACAGATTTAACTTGTTGGGCCAATTCACTCCATTTCTGTATTTTTCATAGAAGACAAACACATGAATCACTTTACTTTAGTAGTGAATTAGGGGGAAACAGTATAAAGAGGTTAGGGATCGTGACAATTAAAACGAGTACTTAATTATATAAAGACGAATTTACCTTTTCTTCAACACAGCGAAAGTGCACAGAGAGACAGAACTTGTTGTTCTCCACCTTTGCTCCAGGAGTTGATTTGGTTTTCTCAACCAGCTGTTTGTAAACCTAATTAAAAAGGAAAAAAAGGAAAAAGAAATGAGAGTTGTGAGTATTTTGGAAGTTGGACTTGAAAAAAGGAGAAGAAGAGAAATTAAAATGATTGTTTATATTACCTCGTCGATCATTGGAAGAAACTCACTGGCGGGTTGGAAGAGAACAGATTGGGTGCACTGAAAAAAAAAAGAAAAAAAGAAAAGGAAATAGTGAGAAAATTATTGGGAGGAGCAGTAGTAAAAAGAGAATATGTCAGGTGGAGGGGGTAAAAATAAAGCAGAGGCACACTCACTTTCTTGTAATTGGAATCTTTTGTCGGTCCTTTAATATCCATCCCATGGCTTCCGGCGTAATACAGTTCTCCTAATCTTACAAACCCATAAACCTGCAACACAAAACCATACACATTAATTTACCTTATCATCATTCAATTTTTCTCTCCCCAAAAATTTAAATTTACCTTGTCTCTTTGCCTCCCGCTCACTATTGCGGTTGGGAAGCTTCTCGCTACTTTTTTCACCGTTTTTCTCATCTGTTTTTTGTTTTTTTTTTTTAAACCCACATGCAAGGAAAGTTAATTAAGAGATAATAATAATAATAAACGTTATGTGTATAATGTCATGAATAATAATAATAGAAAACTGACCGCATCAGACATGAAGGCCCGATCTGGGTCGTCGACAATTGGCGAAAGTGTGCCATCATAATCCAGAAACATCACTATTTGCTTTCCTTTGGAAGCATCAATTATTTGCTCAAACATGTCCAAGGCCGAAGGATGGTGGAGCTGTTCCATTCGAAAAAGTCAAAGTTATTATTAGAACATAAAATAAAGAAATAATGATGATATTGAAAATGAGATTATTGGAGGGGTGACAGACCATCCAAGAGGTTTGGTCGTCGGAGAGAGACGAATTGGGTTTAATACGACTGGGAGATGAGGCCCGCATTGAGTCAACCCAAGTGTTGATTCTGGCACTACCATCGGGCTGCAGGAACTTGGTGGAGCGGGAAATGGAGATGTAGCCGCCGGTGCTCGGCCCGGCCGGTGGCTTTTGGGCCGTCGCTTGGAAAATGGAGGACTTCGATACTGTCACGGTTATCGCCATGTTGATGCTCGATTTACTGTCCGATATTACCACATTCGGGTTCGTCATTTTCTAACTGATCTTGTTCTTAATTTTATTATTGCCTGTTTTCCCACTGCAACCGCACCCATCATAAAACGCATAATGAATAGCCAAAATTATATGATACATATCAATAATCCATAAAAGAAAAACCCCACTGGATTAAAGAGAGAAAAAAAAAGAAAAAAAAAACTTACAATAGTTTGAAAGAATGAGATGAGAGGAATATGGGGAGAAGAGAAGCACACAGAAAAGGAAAAGGAAAAGAAAATAGAGAGAGAGTGGGAGTGGGAGGATTGAGTGAGAGGAAGGAGAAGGGGATTGGTGGGATTTATAGTTGAGTAGGGGAGTAAAGAATGGGACCCACTTGAAAAATCCAGCGGGCCCCACACCCACAATTTCTAACACTTTGAGAGACGCCGTGTGTAGCCGCCGTCGCTTCGCTTCGCTGGGGCTGGATGACACGGCTTGAGCTTCCCACTTCCAAGTTCCACCCCTTTCTTTCTCCCCTCTTTCCAAACCGCTACTTATGGGTTGTCTCCACGTGGCCAACATTCCTCTTCCAAGTCAAACCAAGCTGGTTTCTGCCACGTCGCTATTTCTTTCATTTTTTTTTCTTTCTCTTATGCTACAAACACAACATCTACAATAATGCTCCACTCCATTGCTTTCCCTTTTTCCCTGCTCATCGAGACTGTCTACTTTCTTCTTATATATTCATTCTTCATCTTTTTTATATATATTCGTAGGAACTTCTTCAACAAAATTCCATGATTACAAAGAAAACACAAAAACCCTCTAACCCGTTGATTCTCAATTCATCATCAACTTATTTACACTAGTTTTCCTTTTCATTCAAATAAGTTGGGTTTATCATTCATGAATTGAATTAAACTATAATTATTTGTCAACGTAGACTCATAGCTCTATTATTTGAGTTAGGTTTATTATCTAGCTAGTGTACTACAATTGTTGATATTGACTCTGAAAAGGAAATAATAGGTATGACTAATAAATCTACAACTGGTCAATTATTTGTATTATAAAAAATATGATAAATTTTATCTGCAATCACTTGATCCTCATAAAATAATCTACTAAGTTTATTGAGTTATACTAGAGTATTCAAATGTTTAGTTTTTAATGACATTTCTTGTCTATTTTGTGGTAGAGACTCATTTAGGCAAAGACTTTTAAAAGCTTCCCAAGCTATTAATGGTGATAATATCAGTTTCACCTACGCATTTATAGACGGGTGAAGAAGCTAGCTCCATATATTCTTAATATGAGAAAGTTGATATATTTCTTTCAAGAATCAAATCGTTGGAGTGTTAGTTTTCCAAAAAGAAAATATATGAAATTTAACTACTAAAATTGTAAAATTGGACCTAACACACAACCTACAAACACCCTGAATAAACAAGCATCAATATCAAATTTTAATATATTTGAAAATTTTCAGTGAGAATAATTTAAATGTGGTTAGTTTTTTTTTTGTTCTAGAATAATAAGAGAAAAAAAAATAAAAACAAACCGACCCACATTCACTTTGATAGGTTGGACCATTCAAAGTGGTGAAAAACAAAACCCGGCGGTTTGTTAAGGAAGAGCTGTTTTGCCATAAATAGTCACAGTTGATGTTATGGGCGGTTGGTAAGTTATCTAAAATTAGAGATTATAAAGGACACAAGGTCAGAAACGCCCCTTGTAAAATCAGACCAAAACAAGCGGCTTCAATAGCCTGCAAAACCGTTGGAACAAAAAAAACACATATGTATGTATATATTTCCAAAACAAAAAAACAGTTTCCTTATATCTTCTTGTTACACGTAGCCTAGCCACAGGTACATGCACTGCATCCCATCAAATTAATACATGACCATTATTATTATTGACCAATTGTGCTCTTATATTTATTAAACATCGGCTCAATAATTGAGCTTGTCCTGACCCTTTGTATCAAATCTAGCTCTTTATTAGAATATTAACCTTTTTAAGTCAAATTAATATTTAGAAATAAAAGGTAAACACTTACACACCTGTCTCGAATCCACCAATCAGCTTCACTTTTCACTGGATGTTTTTATTCAGAGACTAGGGGGCAGCCACAGCCACAGGGTACCTACCTATAGCTAGCCTCTACCTCTTTTTATTTTATTTTTCCTTCTAAGCTCACAATTAATGTTAATTAAGTAGTTAATTAAACTAGTTTTATTATTATTATTATAATGTAATAGTTTGGGGAGGAATCCGAAAAGTCTTTTTGGTGTTAGAGAACAGAGAAAGTAGAAGAAGGACAAATTACAAAAATTAAAGGAAAATTCGTGTATGTGTATGGCTTTTGGCTTGAATTCCCCTTGTGTGTATTGTATTAGAGTAGAAGCACCAAAATCATCCATTTTTTCTCATCTTTTTCCTCTTCTGTCCCACGCCAGGGAGGGCATATTCCAAATACTGTTTACAGTAGAAATTAGAATATTACTCACTTTTGGATATTTAATTTATTATTTTCTGTTTTTTGTCTGAATTTTCAATTCAAATACGACTTCTGAGCTCTGACTCTATTATTCCCCACTAAAATTTTACTCAAGAATTTAAAATACGTGTTTGGCAAAATTTTTATTCTAGACACTCTTTTGTGAAAACACGTGGACACGCAGACAAACTCATTTGTCAAGAACACAGTACTGAAGAAAACAAGAAACTACTTTGAGATTATATGTATACATGTTGAATGGATAGTTAAAAAGGCATAAAAATCAAATCATTTGTTTCGCAAACATGAAAGTAGACTCACAATTATTGATCATTTGATATGAGCAAAAGTAACAAATTTCTAAAAAAAATAAATAAATAAATAAACAAATATATAAATATTATTTTTTGAATTATTTTTATTATTTTACTGAAAAAAAATGATAGATAAACTCACATAAAACCATACTTTAGACTTTAACAAAAGTAAAAGTAAAAAAAAAAAAGTTGAAAACAGGAATAAAAATGGTGAAATGACTAGGCATTTTCTCTTCTTTTATGTATTATAAGTGATGAGACTTTGATAATCTTTAAAGAAAGAGAAAAAGAAAAAGAGAGAGTTTGTTTGATAGTTGTGAAAAATAGTCCCTTTTGTTCTGTTCTTAAATTTGTTTTTAACAACAATGTTTGAGTGACTAATAAAGATAAAGTTTTTTGTATTATTGAAATCATTTACCACAACTTCTTGAGTTTGGAAAAGATAAAAACCTCAATTATTGTATAAACAATCATGCATGACCATAGGATGAGTATATTAACTTTTTCTAGACAGATATCCAAATAATTTTATTAACATTTTCATATCCATTTAGGTTTGACATTAATACAAAGTGTAAATCAACACTTTTATTTTATATCTTAAAAGAAATGTGCAAAATATTGAAAATTACATATAGCAAAACATCACTAATATATGCTATCCAAAAAAAAAAAAAAATCACCAATATATTATGGGCATATTAATCATAAAAATTTTAATTTATTTAAGAAGGATGAAATGCTTATTTATTATTTAAAATTTTCAATGATTTATTTTATTTTATTTTTATAATTTTTTTCAGAAATATATGTCTGTATCTATATTTTCTCTCTCTCTCTCTCTCTCTTTTTTTTTTTTAATATTTCCATTTATAATTTTATAAAATTTAGAATTCAACATTTTCATCCGCGGTCATATTTAAAACATTGAATGAAATCTAATAAAAAAAATAAAATAGTTTCTCAAATATGTTTTTACTATATTTAAAATAAATAATTATTTTTAAAATGCTCCTAAATTGCCTTAGAAGAGGCTACACATTTGAATTTAAATATTCTTAATTAGAATAAAAAGAAGACATGTGAAACTAATAATCGTGTTTGAATTCGAAATAAGAAAATTATGGAAGCCCTCCTACTCCATTGGTGCCTTTATCGGAGAAAAGAAATAAAAGAAAAGAAAAGATTCTAAAGAGACCATATGAATAACATTAGTCAGAATGTCTCACATGGATAGCTCTAATTTAATGAGTTCAATTGTGTGACCCAAAGTCATGATACGTTTGGTAGCATTGGGTATATATTTATTTTATTAAAGTTCACATTAGCTTTATAGGGATTAGAGAAGTTATTTTAACTCAAAAACAACAAATACCTAAAAAAGACTTGGAACTTTGAACCTTCAACTTTGACTATTAAAACTTGAAGAGAAAGCTAGGCCAGCATAAAAAAACAAACAAAAAAAGAAGACAATTAATTAAAATTGAAGCATATTAAAAGTACAAATTAGGCTTAAATAATAAGAATATATTCCATTTAAGACGCCTGGATGAACGCTTAAGATTTCCAAAAATCAA
Source organism: Luffa aegyptiaca (assembly GCA_017139565.1). Lineage (NCBI taxonomy): Eukaryota > Viridiplantae > Streptophyta > Magnoliopsida > Cucurbitales > Cucurbitaceae > Luffa > Luffa aegyptiaca. Next base: position 49,092,923 of record CM029398.1, read on the forward strand.
CGTAGCAGTCACAGTCAGAAGTGTGGTATTATTTAAATTCGGGCACGAGACCCGAACCCGAACCATGGGCCAATCAAATGTTGGCAATCCACCCAACAAGAAACATCCAAAAGGTTGCAATGGCTGGGGCTACGTGTCCGAATGAGGAACTTAGGCTGTGAAAATGAAGTGAATTAGGTGATAGAAAAGTTATAGGAAAAGCAGATCGAGGAGGAACAATAGGGATGCATATGGTGTAGCATCCGACGTTGGACACCACACGTGTGTCGGCTGCCGGGGCAGTCTCTAGTGTAAACACGTTGCAGATTAGAGAAATATAAATGCATGGTTTTGTTTTGTTTGGGGTTATATGAAGTTGGCCAAAAATCCACTACTTTGGTCGGCGGGATTCTGGGAACATAAACTCACAGTCTCACAGCCTTCTCACGTGTAGGACAGCTACGTTGGTGTTCTATTTTTGCGTAACGTGTTCATTTTCTTTGTTGGACTCGACCAAACTTCTTCTTCAACAACTTTAATTTTCCAATATTGTTTTTCCATGCAATTCCAGTTTTCTCAGATTAAACAAACTGAACCTGGACACCTTTCTCCTACCATTTTCCTTTTAATTATGCCTTCCGCCTACATTATATTCTCTGCCCTTCACCTTCAAATCCATTTATTTTATCTTAATTCTGTATTCTATATTTCTATTTCATTAATTAATTCTTAATCATCACCCATTTCCAGCACGATTTAATATAATGCTCCTCATTACTGAATTAATGTGTCTATTATATGATCCTTATTAGCTTAGCTTCCTGGAGTATTTCTGAAACTATATTTATTTTAATGTATCACATGTGTAAGGCATGATGTCAAAATAATACGTACAGATGTCATGATTTGAATTAATTCAACGTTTTGAATTCTCCGGGAATGCATTATATTGTTGTTGGTCTGCGGATCTAAATCAATATGATCTCCATATAATCACTAATTTGTTTGAAGGCAATTATATATATATATATATATATATATAAGTGTAAAGTTATATGTAGAAATAATTCCAACTCTAGCCTAATTTCAGTAATTGATGTCAAGTAGTATATAAGTTAGACTAATATTTACCAAATTAATAGTCTGCTTTTCAAAATAAAGGTTAATGGTTAACCAAATTAATTATTAAATATTTAAAGTTAATCAATAGTGACCAACATGAGCATAGTCGTTAAACTAATAAAGACGTTATTATAAAAAAAAAAAATCAATTTTATGTCTGATATATTCGTTAATTTTAGAAATTGTTAATTATGTATTAGATGCGAAGTTGAAAGTTTAAGAAGATATTTGACATTTTTAAATTAAGAAACTTACTATAGTACTAAACTTGTAATTTAACTTAACTGATCTAATTGTGATCAAGTAATATATATATATATAATTGGTACCCATCAATCTTTTTGCATTCATATGCTATAATGTATTTAATTACTTCATAAGCACATAAATTGGACCTTTGGTACAATATTTTGTATTGGACATCTTTAATTGACATCGATTGGCCACTTGGCAACTGGAGGTGTGTCACCAAAAATCAAAATAAGTTTGATCCTATACCCAACTTATTTAGAGAAAAATTGATAATCTTTTTAAGACTTACCTAATTTATATTAAGATCTAAACATTATATATAATACTTTAAAATTTTATTCTTCTTGGTTAAGATTATATAAAAAGTTGTACTACTTATAGAATATTCCATAAAACTCTCGATAAAAATGCCCCTTTCATATTATTGGGTCGGTTTGTGGACCCTATTTTAGAGGTATAGAAATAATTTATTTTCCTTCGGGGTTTTTAAATTATTACTCTATTTATCATGCAGCTTTTAATTGAGTTGGTTAGGTTACATTTATTCATATCTAATTATTTGTGTCTCAATGGGAAATTCCACTATTCTATCATAATATTTAGATTTTTATTGACAAAAGTGGTCAAATGATTTTTTTAAAATCTTAAAATATTAACTAAGAGGCTTCAACTTCTAAGACAGTTTTAATTCACTTATTTATATTGAATTTTTTATACAACTTATTTTATATTGTTGCTCGATAGAGATTATTAAATTATGAAATGAGGTACAATTAACAGTAGAAAATTCTATTTAGAAACCGTTGTGTTTTATTCGTTACTTTTATTTCACAAAATAAGCCTATTTTGTAGAAATCCCTTTACCATGCAGTCTAAAATTTGAAAACATAGTCAAATTCCAAGATATAAACAAGTAGTATTAATTTAGAAAATTATCTCATAACTTTCAAGTTTGGTAACACTTTTAAGATCTTCAGTAGTATTATAGTAATAAATGAAATTAAGAAAGCATTAGTGAGCAACTTTATGTTTCAGAAATATGTAGCCTCGAAAAACAAATAATTTTTTAAAATGACTCGTAGGTATTTTTATATGACAACTAGATTTCACTGATATAATTAGTTTTCGGAGGAGAATAACTTAATCATTTAAATTATTAACTAACCTTTTCTGAACATTTTTTATATGAAAGAGGAGGAGGACAATGGAAGTCTCTATCTCCATATTTGTCTATTATACATTATTCTCCACATTAAGCTTTAAGCCCACATAATTAGTTTATCTTTAAACTCTGTTTAAAAAGATTATACATATATAATACAATATCTATAATCATATAAATATAAAACTCTTTTTATAACTTGTAATATTTCTAAGACTTTGTTCATGTCTTTGGGCTAGATATGGTGATTAAAAAACCTATATATATAAGACTTGATGCCAAAGTTCAAAGTCTAAGTACAATTTTGGATTTGGTAATTAAAGTGATGGGAATAATGAGTTGGGTAACATGACAGATTATGATTTGCCAAAGTCAGAAAACTATATGACCAAAGGGTTTGAAGGAATGATTAATAGACCCCAAATTAAACTTAAGCAAAATTTTCAATGGGAGACTTTGACCTATACATCTGTTACCATACATATAAATGATAATTAGAATGAATGTTTATTTATACATTTTCCAGAAAGTTGAAAAGAAACCCTTTTTAAAGCAGATAGAGTCAGAGAGAGAGAGAGAGACACTGCCACTTATGTACTTACTATTTGTGGTCGGCAGGTGCATCCAATTAGGTCTTGTTTTCGTGTCAAAACAAAAGCCAACCTTGTGGTTTTTCTCTCTGTGCCCCTCCTTTCAAAATTGTCTCTTCCTCTTAAATCATTCTCATTCTTTTTTTTTTTTTCTTTTCATTTCATTAATTCTCTCCATTCTCTTTACATACAACAAACATATCCACATATTATAATTTATAATAAACCAACTTGGCTTTCACCCATTTTTACCCGGTAAAAGAGACCTCATTTGAACCTACCCTTAGTTACTTTTTAATCGATTATTTTGTACAACATGACACGACACGACACGTCTATTTGAAAGATACTGAATAGTCCATTTTTTTAAATCTTAGAACCTCGACTCGATATCATTGTGCTTGGCTGCTTTTCTCTTTACCTTCATGAGTTCCTTAGGCTGAGAGAGAGAGGGTGAAAGAAGAAAGCCAAAAATTTGGATAAAAGTGGTAGGGCTTATCCCTTGTGTGCGCTTTAGAAATTGGTGAAGGAGAGGCATAATTTTTTCCGATGGGAACTGGTGGTTAAATGATGCATAAGTGGGACCTTCCTAGTAATGTCCAGGTCGGTTTGATGGATTTCCAAGTAATCAGAATCTTTGTCGGGATTCATCCATTAAAATATCTTCCATTCCAACCCTTTCATTTCCTTCAATTCTTCTCCTTACTATTACTACAATAATTTCCCTTTAATTTATTCCTAAATCACTTCTCTTCCACATTTATGACGTTAATACACCAAAGCTTTGATGCTCTCTCTCAATTTCTTAAAGAGCGAATATTAGTATTTGATCTTGCATTCTAGATCAAAAGCAGCATTAATTCTTATTCCCACTTTTTTTTTTTTTTTGGCCTCTCTCTCTCTCTCTCTCTCTCTCTCTCTCTCTCTCTCTCTCCCCGAATATAATCCTAACCCAATTTAATTAATTTCTCTTATCATGTTTTGTGTCAATTTCGACGGCCAATGTTACCGGACAGCATGTTCACAATAATATTTTTGTAACACTCACCTTAGGCATGCATCCGAATCAAGATTGAAATCTTTTGACATAAAGTAAAACAGTTTAGTTTAGTTTACAATATAAAAATTAAAAAAAAAGTGTCATTTGCCACGGGGAGTATATTTATTTATATAAATAATCCCACCATTATCTGGGTCTAAAGATCACGATTTACTATATATTAAAGATGTTTTTGTGTATAAAAATGATTACTTTATAGTGAAACTCCTCCATATGCGCATGCCACAAAATAAAGTTAAAGTAGCTAGGGAAACTAGATGGCTAAAGATTTAATTATATTCACATGCAACAAACCCATTTTTTTTTTTTTTTTTTTTTTTTGGGATGTGACTAATCTGTGTTGGTTAGAAGTGAGACGAATATTGGAGATTGAAATGAAGTTTGTAAAAATGATGGTGGAGTCCTCAAGGTACAACATTTCATTTCAAAACCCTTCAATGGTTGTAATTCATTTGGCATTTTTAATTCCATAAGAAATAGCATATGGAATTTTTGAAAATATGTCTAAATGATTCACGTTGGAGTGTCCTTTACAAAACCATTTTGGGGGGCCTTCGATTGGGGAATTGGTTGAAAATGTTCTCTTCTTCCGTTCCGTTGACAATTTTGAAATTGGAGTCTTTGCCTATATTAGTATTTATATTATTGAAACCCTAGACTTCCATTGCTATGTTTTTCTCTCAGCCATGGCTTTTTGATGCCTTTCATTTCAGCCATTGGTAGAGGTAACTTGTCAATTTTGATTGTGAGAATATAACTTTATTTTGACAAATTAAAGTCTGAATATCAAATGGCTTTTATAAGATAATGATTTAATTAGTGGGCTCAAAGCACGTAGTTACCTCACACTTTCTGTTGTGTTCCATTATTCTCTGAATATATATGTTTATTTTTCCGAAAGAATGATTTAAAAGGATGCACAAACAAGACAAATGATAAGATGTCTTCTCACTCCCATTTTCTCATAAATGGAAAAATTAAAACATCAATTGTTCATTTCTTTTTCTTGCAAAAAATCAAATAAACAAATCCTATTCTTGTATTTTGGTGTTCAAGCATATGTTACAACACCAATTTGAACATAATTTAATTGACTAAGACATTATAACTTTGACCAAAAAGTCAAAGGTTCGATTTTCTACCCCACATATTGTTGAATTTTAAAAAAAGAATCATCATCTCCCAAAAGCTTTGGTTTATATCTTTAAACTTTTGAGTTAGGCATATTTTCAGTCTTTTTCATTTAATATTAAATTATAAAATTGTCAATTTGAACATAACTTAGTAGATCAAGTACGTATTATTTTGTTTAGATCAAGTACGTATTATTTGCAACTCATTACTTGCATTCTATATCCATGACAAAGACTAAAGACAAGCCTATAATTCAAAATGTAAAAGACGTAATTGAATACTTTTTTATCTTGAAGGACTAAATGGATAGATAGCAAAGTGATTAATTGAGGCAGCTGAAACGCATTAAGGTAAAATTGTGATGTGTAGACTTAAAATTTCAATCCATGGCTGTCCCATGTGCGCATGCCCTCAGGCTCGAAAGTTATCCTTAAAAATCAGGATCGTTAATATCAACTATTTGATAGTTTGTAGAATCGAAAGTGGGAACTGATCCCTTGCAATTGTTGGAGGTGAAAGAGACAGGGTCGAACCAAAACAGCAGTGCAGAGTGAAAATGGAAAAAGATGATATAAGTCCAAAGAGAGGGGTTAGGTTTAATATGGAATTATAACCCAATTTGAAAGACAGAGATTTGATCCCTTTGAGAATGGAAAAAGGTGAATTGTAGAGCGACCATGGGGCATTTGTTTGAATGCTTCACGCAATACTAAACAAGGAAATTAAAGGAAGATAAAGTCCAAGTCCAACCACGTTACTGTTTACTGTTTAGACCCGGTCGGCCCGGCTGCCTATAACCTAATCATTCAGTTCAGGGATTTGTTTGTTTGTTTGTTTGTTTGTTTGTTTAGGTGAGATAATGATTGATTTCTTTTTGTTGTAATAATTGTGGATGCTGCCAAAGTAGAAGTCCATCAATACAGAAACTCCACTACATCATCAATATATGCTTTTGCTTGATTATGTCTTATTGGGAGTCTGCTTCATGGAAATGGACGTGATCTCTGAATACTTTTTGGGCTTAGTTTCTCGGACTTGTTCGGCCCATCATTTCTTTACTGGCCCAATTATGTTTATAGTCCATGAGATCCACGTTGCGGCCTCTTATCTCTCTTGCTTTCTATTCCCCCACCCCTTTTTCAAACTTAATTCCCTCTCTTCTTTTTGCCCGTTCCCTTGTTTAAAGTTTAAACTCCTCATGTCAACCTTCTTGCACGCCGCCCTCCCTTCTTAGTCCAAAACTATATATGCTCGCCAATCAGCAATATAATTGTTTAACCCCTTTGTTATAGTCAGAAATAGAGGCTAGAGCATTATTCTAATTGCAAAAGCAAAAATGTAATATTACCAAACTTTGCAACGAAATAAAAACCTATTTCAAATTTTGTTTTCTTTTCTCAACATCGATCAAAGCTGAGAAACTACCCTTAAAATTTTACATCCATTATTTGCAAAGGTAAAACAGTATCGAGGCAGTGCTGGGAGGTTTATCCACCTTTTCAACTAAAGTTGAGCAACAAAAGAATATGTAAAGAAAAAAAAAAATGAAATTAATAATCAAAATTGAGATTTTATTAAAATGAAACGATTAAAGCATAAAACTGATAAAAAAAAATTGAAAAGGACAAGAAGAATTTTGAACCATCTAAAATTTTCCCAATCCCTATCCTTTCCCCGGGTTTGTTTGTTCGTCGAGAATCTTGTGTGTTGACCTAGCCTAGAACTAGAAGCTTCCTTTATATATTAGTTTATGGGCTGAAAGAAAATGCCACATCACTTGAACCTGTAAAGTAAAAGTAGGATGCCCTCCAACTCCAACTTGGATTTGGAATTATAATCAGTAATCACCCTTTTTCTAGCCTTAAACCCACCCTCCAAATAACTTTACAATTCCAAGTTTCACACTACTTTTTTCTTTGTGTTTGTTTGGAGGAATGGTTTTAGGTAAGTTTTTAATTCGGAATATGATCAAAATTGGAGATATTATTCACAATGTATCCAAACAAACAAAACAAGTGAAAAGGAATGGCCAGGATTCAGTCTTGTAAACAACTTTTTTAAGTTTCAACTTTCAGGGGATTCCCATTCCCCAGATTAATAATAAAACCGGGTGTCGAGACGAGAGCCCACTGGTTTTGTTTGGGACTCTCAATTTTGTCTTTGGCGTCACCTGAAGAATAAGAATATTTCATTTCAAAACAAACACAATGGATGCATCCAAATCCAACTGGACTGGATGCACCTCTTCCTTTCCTTTAGCATGCCTCCCACTCCATAATTCCCTTGTCTCTTCTTTTTCTTCTCTCTTTTTTTGTCTTTCTACTTTACAATTTCTACTCTTAATTTTACAGATTTAGCTTCATGCATCGTACAACTTAATAAGTAGTGATACCCTAAAATACATTCAAGGACATTTCTAGCATTCTATATTTATATTTAAAATAGTGCTGCAAAAATCAATTTCAAGCCTATTATTATTTGTGAATGTGTATCTTGAAATTTCGTTTCAACATGTCATTCTTTATTATATTAACAAAACAATTTTGAATCAGTTACCTTACAACAACTCTTTCAAATGTTATTTTCAAATTGCTATTTTTAATGGTTACATCAACTCTTATTTTCCAATTTCAAAATGTGCTACTGGTGGTAAACACTCCAAGGATGAGTTAAGAATTGTTCATCAATCTCCAGAACAAGAAAAATATCTCTGAAGCAATGAGATTAGAAGAGACAACAAGACACCTTCATATTGTATTAAAAACACAAAGTGCTTAATTACATTAACTTACAAAAACTACCCAAAAGAAGAAAGAAAAGAGACCCATAACCAAAATGGCCATGCAAGAGAAGAAAAAAGAACCTGCAGACCACAATGGAATTACAACCATCACAGACAACTGCATATCCCTTAAAAGAGACTCTTTCATTGACTGACCCCTAAAAGCTTTCACTAACACAAGACCTCTGCAAATGCCTAAAATTTCATTGCAGAATCCTGCCAACAAACTAGACACCATCAAAACATACACACATTATTCATTAACACTCTGATTCGGCCAGCTGATTCAGAGCTGCCCAATCAATTTCAACAGATGGATACTTTTCCAAACAAAATGCTTCTCCTTCACCCCACTGCGAATCCGAGAAATCCAAGAAGCTAATAATACTTGACTCAGGGGAAGATCCGGTGGAGAAATCTTCAGACCGCGAAGGAGATGAGGATGAAGATGAAGATGAGGTCTCCAATTCGCTTTTCAATGCTGGTTCCCAAAAACTGTCAACCACTAAGTTTGATTCGGATGGAGGTGGAGTGGTCGTTGGCTTTTCATCCTCAGCAGAACAGAGCTTCTCTGTTTTCCCCTGTTTCAAGCTCTGACAAATTGCTTGAAGCTTCGCGTCCACAGAAGGGTGAAGAGGTTTGAAGTCTCCGAATTGGTGTTTGAGATGTGGGAAATTGAGCCTGGCAAAGTCGCCACGGAGCTTGTAAGCAGCTTTATCATAGGCTAAAGCAGCCTCCTCGGCCGTGTCGAAAGTGCCAAGCCATAGTCTGGTTCTGTTCTTTGGAAGTCTGATTTCGGCCACCCATTTTCCCCAGTGACGCTGCCGGACTCCCCTGTACAGTTTGGTGGATTTAGGTGGAGAGCCGATGTGCTTCATTGAGATGGATTTGGGGGCGATGAAGTTATGGTATTGGGACGACTGGAAAGAAGAAGAAGCAGAGAAAGAAGACATAGTTTGTGGGGGTAGCTGGATTTGAGCTTGAATTTGGAGAATTTGGGAAGGGGTGAGATTGTTTAGCCCGATTGGACCTGATTGCTCAAGACCCATTTGTTCAATTCCCGAGAACCCTTGAGAAAACAACCGGGTGCTCGACGGGGAGCAAAAATCAGGGCTCAAATTAGGCTGAGAAGAAACAGAAGGAGAAGGAGGAAATGATAGAGTAGAAGACGAAGAAGAAGAAGAAGAAGAAGAGGTTGAAATAGCACTTTTCATAAAAGGTTGAAGTGCTTTCATTAATTCTTCGCTAAAAGGGTCCGAAGAGTAAACCGGCGTAGAAATTCCACTGTAAAAATCTATAGCTGCTGCCATGTCTTGTCAAGAAACTTCAAGACTTACACAAAAAAGAAAAAGGCGATAACAGATCCCAAAGTAACAAAGTTCTACTTCAAACAAAAAGAGAAGAAAACCAGAGCGAGAAAACAAGTTTCTTTCTGCAACCAACCTGAGGGACTTAAAAAACACCCTCGAAGTCGATCAAAACAGAAGGGAGGGAAAAAAAAAAACAAAAACTGAAAATATTTACCAAGGAAGAAGAGAAATCTGAAGCTCTATTCTGAATCACCGGACTTTCAAGGACCAGCCTTCTGGGTCTACACCGGAAAACGAAAGATTAAATTCCAAGAAGAAAAAGAAAAAACCCAAAAATTCAAATCTTTGAAAGAGAGACGATGATGACAGAAAGGGAAGTCAGAGAAGCGGGGAGAAAAGAGAAGGGGGGAAAATGGATGTTGTTAAGCAGAAGATGATAATTGCAGAAAAAAGAAGACGAGAGAAATTAGTTCCCTCTTTTGGGTGTTGTGCGCAATTTCAAGTTCGCCTTGCAAAAACTGAAGGGGTTTCTCTTTGTTTATATAACCCCGAAACTGGCCGTTTCTCTCTCATAGAGCCACCATTTTTCTCTCTCCAACCGCATTTTCTCCGGTAAAGTAAATCCCCCGATTTCTCGTCAACTTCAAGATAACACAATTCGAGGTGAGATTCCCAATGGATTTCAGCCACGTAAGCACCTAGTGACACGTGGCCGACGTCTGGCAATGGCCCACTTGTGAAATTTCAGTTAATTGCATTTGCCTGGGTTTATCATGTACAGTGGTTTTTGTCCTATACAAATCGCACGCGCAGCCACGTCATTTTCTCATTCCTTATCCCATCGCTTATCGCATCAATATTTTCATCATCGACGATAACATGACCGTCTGATTCGATTAAATTTACGTGATACACCACAAACTCTCAAAAAAAAAAAAAGGAAAAACAAAAACTTATAGTGAGTGATTAATCGAAAATGATGCTCAACTAGTATTTAATTAAGGATGACATGTTGTTTTTAACTAAACCAACTAGTTTACGCGTGAGATTATTCATTATTATTAAAATAACAATGACTTAGAAGCTAAGATGAATTTGGAATCCCTTTCACAAAAAAAAAAAAAAAAAAATGGAGATGAATTTGGAATCCAAATTATTATCAAATAAAAAACTAAGTAGGATCTCAATGGTAGTTAGATGATAACTAGGGGAAAAAATAGATTTTTTTATCTTTATATTTGGTTGAAACCATTGATTTTAGTTTTATTATTATTATTATTTTACTTTGTCAAGTTTAGTTTTAGTCTCAATAAAATTAAAAAAAAAAATAATATAATTTTTTTAAAAAAATGTCAATCTGAATATAGTTTGACTGGTTAAGGTATAAGCTCTTGATTAAGGCATATATTATCAATCAAAATGTCAGAAGTTCAAATCCCCTCATTTCACATGTTGAACTAAAAAAAATTGAAAAATCATGTCGAATTCAACTATAGACTGAAGAGAGAATATATTAAATATCTAATTTCTTTTTAGAATATAATTTTATGAATATAAAAAAAAGAATGAAACGTTGAAACTAAAAAAATTAATAAATTGTTTTCTTAGTTCAATAATTGTAGAAGTAGGAAATTAAACCATGATATTTGAGATGGTAGTAGATAGCTTATGGATGAGGTTGATATTTGATTCATCCAACCACAGTCATTAATACAATATTGAATAAGATGAATGGGATTGGTGGAAGGATGGGGATGTGGGAAATAAAAGACAAATGCGAATGGGACACAAGGGTCAATTGCGGCGCGGAGAGTCAGAATTAGAATTGGGGGATGGATGAATGCTTTTTTTTTTTTTTTTTAATTTTTGAAAATTAATGCAATTTTGAATTTCAGAATTGAGAAGCTGAAATCTGAATTTGAAGAGAGAGTGAAAGAGAAAGGGGCCGGGGACGTGGGCTTCTACTTCTACGCAGTCGCCAAGAGCCATTTTGGCTTCATCACGCAATTCAATGACCTTTCTAAACCCTCTTAGTTTATTTTTTTTATTGGTTTAAGTCAAAGACGAAGCCGCAACGCGTGGGGGCCATGCAGTCACTTCGGAGCGTGGGCCTTCCTCTCAACTGTCTGCGTAGAATCCAAGCGAATGCCAAACGCTAATGCAAACTAACACATCACAAAATGGTACGTGGACCCGACCCCCACGCGCTCCCTTCCTACAAACGCGCTTCCATTTTCTTTTTCTTTTTTAATTTCTATTTTTTCTTAAAGAGAAAGTGAAGAGTGCTTGGTAATTGGTTCTCTTTTTTTGATTAAAGTTAATTGGTATTTTTGTAGCCTCATATGTCCAAATAATAAGGTTGATTTGACCCATCAAATCATAAATTCTTCCCCATCCCATCTCTCCATACTACACCTTCTCCAATTTGCATTACACATTTTTCAAATATACCATTCCCACTAATTCACTAACTAAATTTTTGGTCCATGATATTTGGACATTCTTGACCATTTTCAATTTAGCTCCCACAGTTTTTTTTTTTTTTTTTTTTTTGACAACATGTAGGAGTGGGGATTCAAACCACAATCCTCTTGGTCATTAATACAAAGCTTATGGTAGTTGAACTATGCTCATGTTGGCAATTTAGCTCCCACAATTAACATTAGTTAATGATAACCTTTCATATCACAATACTAAATAAATTGACAAAAATTAGAGAAAAGAAAAAGATTATCTAAGAAACGAAATGTTCTTAAAAGTTTGTAGAAATTTTGAATTTTCTTCTCTTAAATGATGTTATTTCTTGTCTAAATTTTCACTAATTCACTAAGTATTATATCATGTAAGTTTATCATTAATCAATTTTAACATTCACCAACTGTGAGGATGAATAAACTAATAGACGTTAAAATATAAGTGATTAAATTGAAACTTTTTGAACAACAATGACTAAATTGAAAAATATCTCAAACATTAGGTATTAAAACATATATTTAGCTTAAAATAAATGAAATTCTAGTATTTTTAGTTACATTATAGCATTCTTCACATATATATATGGAATTACAAATTATTTTGAAAATAAACAATAGCGTTCAAAACAAATTACAGATTCATAGAGAGATGTTAATTCAGATGCAATGCTTTGATTATAAGGGAGCAACTGTTGTTTGAAAATATGATTTTAATAGTTTTTTTTTTTCTTTATATTAAAGCCTATGCCTAACATTATCTCCAATAATAAGAGATAGTTTGACCTCTCCAAATAAAAGAATGAAGAAATTGTCAACCTAGTTGTAGGGGTCCAACTATTGCAAACCCACTACCAAAGCTTCTCTTTTTCCTCTTTTTTATTATTTATTATTATTTTTTTTTTGGGGGGTCTAAATTACAAATAAAGACATTACAAAATCCATTCTATGGGAAGGCATTTAAAGAAAGAAAAAAAAATGAAACCTTTCGATCCAACTTGAAAGAGATCAAATTCACTTCATGCTCAAATATTGTCATAATACAATCCGAAAATATAGAGAGATTTCTAAATCAAAGGAGTCAACTTCGCTATTGGAGTTATTCTTTAAATATATACTATTTTTAAATCAATTTTTTTTAGTTCATATTATTTTTAAATCAATTTGAAGATGAAAGGAAACTTCCTCTTCTCTCACATTAATACATGACATTGACTTTCTTTATTATAATATGAACAATTTCTTCCGAGCAACCTTTGAGAAAATTTCTTCTTTTATTACTTTCCCACCAAGACAATTGAGAATGGAGAACTAAGCTCTGTACACTAATTAATTGGATCATCTATTAAAAAAAATTAAAAAAAAAAATAATCCTCAAATTTCTTCTTAATATGGATGTTATAACTTATAAGTAGGTTAAAGAAAAAACCAAAGTTATCAAACAGTTAAGTTTGTTAAAGAAGCAACATTGTCATTTAAAAAGGATAAAATATAAACAAACACTCATCACAAAAATAACAAATAATAAATAATAATGCAACCCACCAAACACATTAAATAACTTTGAACTTACTCCTAAAAATTAAAGTTTTTGGTTGAAAAGGATGCACACCATGGATTTTATTTTTTACAAAATAAATTTAAAACTAATTACCAAAATAATTAAAGACAGTTATTTTATGTTTAGATGAAGAAACTCAAGGTATTAAAAGAAGTCTTAAAATATTGCTACTGATTGCAAATAAACAAATTGGAAAAAATGGTCAATTTCAAGTCTCAAACTTAAAAATGTACATGTTTGATAAGGCTTTATTCAAATAGCTGGATTTCTCGAAGAGAAAAGTAATTAAAGAGTAAACGACAAAAATGAACCTTAAAAAATAACGAGTACTTGAAATAGTCTAAATGTTGCCATTAGGATTTAGTCAAATTAAAGAGATTAAAGAAAAGGAAATGACCAAAAACAATAGAATAGCCAATAACAAAATGCGGTAATACCTGAACAATATGAGCAGCACTGCACCACAGCGCACTAGGCTGCAATTAAAATATAAACAAAAGACAATGATTGTGCTAAATAAGTCATGGAATTGGAGAAGAAAATGGAGGATAATATTAAGAATTTGTAAGTTGACTTTGAGAAAAAGGTCAACTTCTGAATTGCAAAAAAAAAAAAAAAAAAAAAAAAAAAAGGCATCAACCCCCACTATGTGATGATAATGGTGAATGTGGCGCACATAGAAGAAGATGCAAATGCCGGCTTACTCTGCTTTGCATCTTTTATACTTTGTTGATGTAAAATAATAACATAAACTTTGTAAAATTACTACAAGAAGAATCGGAAGTTGAATGAATTATTGTGGAAAGTGGAGGAGGAAGATAACTTTGATAATCTATGTATCTTCCACCCATTTCTCTTTCTAATGTCTTTGGAGACGAAGAAGACAATGGTGGTGAGCTCAAAGACGCATCCATGGAAGGTAAAGAACATTCATTCCATCGGGGAGGCAAAGAATATTCTATTCATCAACAACAAAGAAAAAACCAAAACCAGCTCATTAGAAAAGACTATCATTTTGTTCGGGACAAAGTCATTCAAGTGCAATATATATGCTCCTTCTTCATCACAGCTCGCTGACTTGTTTACTAAGTCCCTGTCTACTGCTGTGTTTCATCAACTATTAGACAAACTTCTGAAGAAATCTTCATCAGTTTGAGGGTATTAGTGTGTATTAGTGTTAATTAAGTATTGGTTAGTTATGTTGTAGTTTATTAATAAAGTGGGCTGAGTAGCAGAGAGTATCATCTCTGATTGCAAATCATTCTGAAATTCTTCAGTTTCAATTTCAATTGGGTTCCTTCTAAAAAGCAAAAAAGAAATGGTATGAAAGCTTTATGTTGTTTGCCTCGTCACAAAGAAAACGAATATGATAGCCAAGAAATTGAGGAAAGTAGCAGTTCCTTACTTGATTCCAAATGCAAGGAATTTAAACAATCCATTTTAAAGACGAACGAAACAGAAATCAAGAATTAATCACACAAAATTGAACATTGACAATGGCCGGACTTCTCGACAGTGTGGCTGGAATTCTGATCGGAAGGATAACCGAAGCCACCGACCGACCAGAGTTTCGGCATATCCAAAGCGAACTAAGAAATCTCGAAACGACTGTGTCGAATCTCAAGGCTGCACTAAGAGACGCCGAGGAGAAGCAGGCAAGTGATTCCCAACTCCGTGATCTGCTTAAAAAACTCAAACATGAGTTTTCAATGGCTGACGATCTAATTGAGGAATTGGAGTGCAAATATTTAGAGTGGAGAGTGCAGAATCGGAAGAAGGATGTTAACGAAAAGGTATGCCAGTTATCTTCTTGTTTTTCATCCAATTCCCTTGTTTCTGCATCAGAAACCGTCGCTAAAATCAACCAAATCAAAAAGAATTTAGATATGATTGAGGAAACCATGGATGGATTCCCTCTGGTTGAAGATGGAAATGAAGATATCAAGCATTTGAAAGGTGAAATGACTCTGCGGACCTCCATTACTGGTTCGCAAATTTTCGCCAGGCTTCTGCACTTGAAGAAAGAGGCAGTTCTCTCCAATAATGTCGACTCCATTATTGTTAGAGTAGAAGCAAAGCAGAGTATCATTAATGAACTTGTAGTAAAGGATGAAGATGATAAACGAAAATCTCCAGCTATTCTTTCAATCCATGGAGATGGAGGGATGGGAAAGACCACTCTGGCCAAGTTAGTCTACAATGCCGACAAAGTGTTTGATCATTTTGACAAGAGAATGTGGGTGTGTGTTTCTGAAGATTTTAATGTTCAGAGAATCAGAAGGGATATTCTCAGTTCTGCAACAGGAGAAAAGGTTACTGATGTCTTAACCGACCACCGTGTACAAATCAGGCTCCAACGGAACTTTGTTGGCAGAAGATTCTTGCTTGTTTTGGATGATTTTGGGGCATTCGATCCCAATAGAGTACTAGAACTGGAAAATATAGTAAAGATGGGTGCTAATGGCAGCAAGATCCTTATCACCACTCGCAGTGAGCAAACTCTAAATGATGCTACAACACACAAGATTGAAAGACTCGACGAGGAGAAATCCATGGCTTTATTTGAACATATATTTAGAAACGAAAATCCTACTCGAATTCAAAGGGAAGTGAAAGAAAAACTTGTGCCTAAATGTGGAGCTCCTTGGGCAATCAAATGCTTGGCGAGTCTGCTTTCTTCAGAAGCGAGTGATGGTGTCAAGTGGCCGAATGTCAAGGATTTGAGTGAGAACTGGGAAAAAGAAGAGGTGAAGGGTAGTTGTGTTTTACCTGCGCTGAGACTGAGTTATGATCTAATGCCATCTTATTTGAAACCTTGTTTTCTTTGCTTTTCATTGTTGCCAAAAGATTATGTGTTCTACTCATTTGAGCTAATCCAGTTATGGATGGCACAAGGAATCCTTCATTCAGATAGCGAAGATCCTGAAGCTGTTGGGGAGAAATATATCGATGAATTGTGCTCTCGTGGTTTACTCGAAGATGTTGAGGAGCATGCTCTTGGATATTGGTTCAAAATCCATAGCCTTGTCCATGATTTTGCAGTCAAACAGGCTAATAAGGAACAAGAGAACCTTGAAAGTTTGCATCAGCTCTCATTTTTTGACTGCAACAACAAGGATTTGCCTCCATCGAAAAGCGATAAAATTCGCTTTCTTTCCATTCCAGTGGGAGTTGTGGAGCCAAAGATCAATGGAGTCCCTCTTGTCAAATGCATCAGCAAGTTCAGGCAGCTAAGGTTTTTGTACTTGTGCAACTCTTCCTTGGAAGAAATCCCAACCTCCATTGACACGCTAAAACATTTGAGGTATTTAGATCTACGAGGGAATCGAAGACTCAGGAGGTTGCCAGAATCAATTTGCAAGCTACAGAGCATGCAAACCCTGATACTTGCATTCTGCTCAGAGTTTGAAGAGCTTCCCAGAAACATAAAGAACATGATCAGCCTCAGATTCTTATGGATACAGACAAAGCAAGCCAGCCTGGAAAAAGATGGCATAGGAAGCTTAGCATTGCTCCGTTTCCTAGCGATCGGTGGGAGCAAAAACTTGACTCACTTGTTTGAAGATATTGACAAACTCAATTTCCTTCAGACACTGATGATTTATGATTGCAAATCACTAGTAACACTGCCAGAAGGCTTGAAAAGCTTGAGCACCTTATGTAATATGGCAATATGGGGATGTGAGCAGCTGAGATTCGCGTTCTCACCAACATTTCCTTGCCTTAAGAAATTGATACTCAGAGGACTTCCAACATTGGTCTCTCTTCCATTGTGGATAAATAATTCAGACTTAACTTTAGAAGTGCTAGAAGTGGGAGAGTTTCCAAGGCTAAGAGTATTACCTGACTGGCTTTCAAACTTGTGGGAACTTCGAATTCTTGGGATCTCCAACTGCCCTAGGTTGGGGGATAGTATGCCTGATAATCTAGACTATTGTGATAAGATGGAAGAGTTGAGGATCACATTCTGTGGGCCGTTGAGCAAAAAAAGCATGGAGGAAAGCAATCATGAAGATTTGAATATCTCTCACATCTCTACCATTTATGTGGACTCGAAAAAAATAAAGCCAGCAGTAAAAGACGAGCATGAGGCAGCAGATGGAGTAAAACAAATTGAACAAGTAGAGCATAAGACGAATGGTGATCAAAATGGATTAAGTCACGATGATGATGCTGGAGTTGGATCAAAACATGAGGGTGACACTCATGGACTAATAGGGGGAAAACATGATGGAGCGGTTGAAGTTGG
Source organism: Luffa aegyptiaca (assembly GCA_017139565.1). NCBI lineage: Eukaryota > Viridiplantae > Streptophyta > Magnoliopsida > Cucurbitales > Cucurbitaceae > Luffa > Luffa aegyptiaca. The sequence continues at coordinate 49,110,595 of CM029398.1, forward strand.
AGAAACTTTAAGAGCTATTCAGGATAGTCGAGTTGGGCCCGGACAAACTGGAGTAGTAAAACAAGATGGAGCTGTTGATGTTGGACGAACTGGAGGAGTAAAACAAGATGGAGCTGTTGATGTTGGACAAACTGGAAGAGTAAAACAAGATGAAGTTGTTGATGATGGACCAACCGCCAACAAGCATGTTCAAGTGCCAAAAATTGAAGGAGGGAATGCCAATGACCACGCTTGGGTTTGCTTGGGTGACAATGACCATGCTGGAGCTCAAGAAGCTACGGTCATTACATTTGAGGGTTTCTAATTTCTAATCATGTATTTAATTCCATCTATTACTTGTGTGTATGACTTTCTTTGGCTATTGCTCTCTTTATCATCTAAATTTGTATGTATTTTTATGATTAAATACAACTGTATTCTTTCAACTTAATAAGGGTGCAAGCCAACATCAAGAAATTAATTAAACTTATCGAAACCACCGCCAATTCAAGTTGAAATTGATTTGACTTGATGTATAAATCAAATACTTTCAACCGACCAAAGTTTGCACATCTCACATCTCATGGATTCACAAAATCAGCCAAAGTGCTTTCACTCGAGCCGATGAAGTTTGAGTACAAATTTGTTTATCCATAGTCCACCAAGATATAAAATGTTATAATTTTTTTTTTAATTCAACAAGATGTGGAGTTGGAAATTTAAACATCTAACGTAATAAAAATCATTTTATATGACCTATTTAATAGTATGTTTTCATAGATTTATGATGACTGCAATAATTGAAAAATCTAACATCTTTTTAACTACATTCAATAAGCTTTTTTCCTTTTTCCTCTCCATCACATGCAACACGGCAGTAATTTCAAGAGAAAGAAAAAGAAGAGTCTTATTTTACTGCCAATATATAGATAAAATTCTAATTCTGTTAAAGAATTGAATATGGCCATCAGTATTCAAAGTAAATTTGTGATTACCTTGAAATTTTTACTTTCAATCAAAACTTTCAGATAAAGTTAGAAATGCACAAGCTGTACTTTCTAGAGAGAAAAAAAAAATATCTAACCCAATCAAAATCACTATGTAGTTACAAAGTTATTCATGGATTGAATTGAATTAGGCCGAATGATTTTTAACAATGAGACGCACATCGTTTGCCGATTCAAACTTTATCCAATCCAAACAATATTGATTAGACGATGAACAAATATTTGGATTCAAAGTCAATTTGATTGATTCAAAACTTTTATTAAATAAATAATAAATAGTAAAAAGAATGATTCCTTAAGCATCTATTTATGAATTAAAACTAGTAACTCAAAATCAAACTTTATTTTATGAAAAAGTTATATTTCAAAGGATTAAAGAATGTTGTAATAAACTCTAGATAGTTTGATTTGACCTAAACTACTTTTAAAACCTAATACACCAATCTGCAAAGTTCAACTGGTTGTTCCCATCCAATGAAACACCCCTAATACCTAAAATGCAGACTCAATTTGCCTACGACAAGAATAGCAATCTTATATTAATAATAATAATTATTATAAAAAAAAAAAAAAAAAAAAAAAAAAAAAAAAAAAAAAAAAAAAGGGTTCAAACAAGTTACCTGTCATTATAGCAGATGTATCAAATCTCTATCTAATTCAAGGCTGTCATGTATTCTGTAAATAAAAGAAATAACGTTTATTGACAAATATTAGTTCGAGTAATTTTATAGTAAAAAGTTTAAAAGAACTTGCCATGGCTTATCAAGTTAAATGATATGATAATATGAGATATTCATTCTATATTGAAAATGTCAATCCAAAAACATTTATCATATCACCATCACCTAATCCAACAAGATTTGATAAGCTACTAACCTGCCTAAAATCATTCAAAGTAGTTAAGAATATACAGGAAAGCCGAGTAGCAAGGATGAAGATAGAGTTATTCAAAAATAGAATGGATGATTTTACATGTATTCCAAATTTATAATACAGCTACCCTATTCATAACGAGAAGTTCAAAAGTACAAATATGGACAGCATAAGTGACTAACCACACGGCCCACAACTACCAGAATGGCAGGAAAAAAAACAGCATGCTAATGCTTCTCCATAGGCATGCCATTAAGCATCTCCAAATTCATCTTGCATTCCTCTCTCAGATCTTTTAGGGTAACAAAACTGGTTTGCTGTAGAGCAAAAAAACAAGATTTACCACAGCTGAGTCCATCTAAGGTTGAAGTAAACAGAAGTGGAGAAGTAAACATCCAAGAATTTAAAAGGGTATACTTTCAAGCCTGTGCTAGTGAATCCCTCCATACCAACAATGCTAGAAAATTGTAATTACTTTTCATTAATTAAACTGTTTAGACTTCCTGACACAGTCCCTCTTCCTTAATTGGTTATTTCAAGGGAAGTATGATAATTTCATTTCTTCATAGACAGGTTACTTGAAAAGATCAAAGTTTTGGGTAGGCGCACATTTCTAATGGGAAAGAGATTTCGTATAAATATAAAAAATTCACACTTACAAGTTGGCTGCCTTCTTGAGCAAACATATCTTCCATATGACGAAACAGTGACATCCACTGACCACAAAGATCAAATTCTAGCTTTGATCTGGAAGAATTTCCTTGATCATGACAAGTCTCTTTCTCTTTGCTGCTTTTCTGAGCCAATATGCTTGCGTCTTTCTGGCTTTTCTTAAGTGCTAAATGAATGAAAATACCATGGTTATCAATAAGAGGTAATATCCCAAGAAACATGGTATTATTACCATACAGGGAAGAACAAGTTTACCTGAAATCCGTCCTTTAATGTCCTGGTAATGGAGGTCTGACCAAATGTATGATGCTGATTTGTAAGGCAAACCAAATTAGCTTTTATGAACACAAATTTTCAAGAACCCCTAATTATGTACATAACAAAATAACTTGCATTCTAATTACCTTTCAAGCAAAATGAACAAGAACACGTTTTAAGCAAGTCGCCATACATGTCTAAATTAGCACAATTATCAGTTTTAAGTCCTGAGCACCTCTCCAATGCCAGAGACTTGGAACCCTCTGATATAGGTAACCTTGACCACTCAGTCGGATCATAGTTGCTTGAGCCAATTTTACCAATGCCAAATTCCTTTTCGTCATTTTTTAAACCAAGATCAACTGCTTCTTCATTGTCGGCATTGTTTTGCATAATACCAGAACAATATTTCTCGTTATCCTCAGGGCAAGGAGGGACTACAGAAATGGGCAAGCAAGGAACTCCTAGCATTTCACTATTCACAATTTTTTGTTTTTCATCTTGCACAGGATGTCCTTCATCATTCGATAAATCACACTGCACAGTTTCTTTGGGTACATCAGACAAAGCAGTTTCAGCTTCGCTGGAAGGAGGAGAGCAATCAGATTCCTGCCCCTTACTAAACTTAGAAAGAGCCAGTGTGTAACAGGATGTTCCAGACGAACGTTTACAATTCTCCTTGACATATTCTGCTGCTTGTAGACGAACATGCTTCGGGAATCTGGAATCTCCGTCTTTCCCGTCCACAGCTTTGCCGCAACCATCCCTAGATTTAACCCCCGAATCACTCAAAATTGACGACAGCTTTCGTTTAAGTGGACGATTGGTCAGGTTCCCAAGAATCAGACGCTGGTGGCCTAACTCATCATCAATGTTATCTTCGCGCATTATCGCACAGAGGCGGGGGGACGCTAATCTGGTCGACCAATCTATCTTCTTAAACTTTTGCAACCAAAAAACCTAATCACTCGGACGAAAAAAAAAAATTAAAAATCCTAAATCATCCGGTTGAAATCCTACTGGTGCAGAGCGGAAATACAGAAACCCCAATTTTACAAGATTCTGAAAGAAAAAGAAAAAAAGAATTAAAGACGAGCAAGTATAGTGACGTAAACAAACAGACGCGGTGAAAATATAGCGAAAGAAATTTAATAAAACCAGAAGAAACACAGTAACCCTAGAACAATCGACATTCATAAAACCATTGTAATGCAAGACTGAGGGAGGTGGAGACTCAGATACTAACCTTGCAAATGAGCAGAAGGGCGATGAAGTCCAATTTAGATTTGGTTTGAGTGTAGAGAGGGAAAATAAACCCGAATTAGAAGAATGAAGAGCGGCTCTCGCAAAGGAGCTTCGCCTAAGGAAAACGGAGGAACGGAGGAAATGATAATCCCTTTTTTTTTCCCCTTTGATTTATATTTATATAGAGAGAGAGAGATAGAGATAGCTTAAGCGCGAATGGAGTAAATGGGAAAGGCAGGGCCCGCGTTTCCGATTCAAAATGTTGCCGCATTCTCGGTGGCGCGCTTTCCCGGCATGTGTTAATCTCTCCTCCCGCTCGCTCCAAACTATTTTCCTCTTTCACAACCAAGTTCAATTTTGTTTCTCTTTTTTTCTTTTAAAAAAAATTCTTTTTTAATGATGATTGCAAATTCAACTATACAATTCTAAAATTTGTAGATCATGTTATGAAAAATAATAGTATAGGTCTAAACTTTTATATTCTTTTTTCTAATAGGTTTATGAATTTTATATACTATCCCATGGATCTATAAATTTTCAATTTTGTGTCTAATGGGTCTCATATATATCTATGTCTTTAAATTTCAAATTTTTGCCTAATAAGCTTTTGAATTAATTTTTTTTTTTTTAAGTTACCGAATCAATAAAACATAAAATTGAATTTTGTGTATAACATTCAAAATATTGAATAGACCAAAGATCTACGTAAACTACAAAATTGAGAATATAATGACTTATCATACATAAAATTAAAGGTTTGAAAATTTTGTAGATGTTTCTTAATTAAATCTCTTGTACACATTTTTTAAAGTCTATAAATCTAACTAACATGACTTTAAAAGTTCAAGGATTGAACTTGGTAGTTTAACCAAACGAAATATCAATTGTAAGGAAATAAAGATCAATATTGGATTAAAACTGGGACACCCAATGTGGGCTACGTCCAATTTTCTACTATCGATGCAAAGCAAGTTCTATTAATTATCAATGTCCAAGAGAATAGTACAATAGATTACAAGCTTTCCTGAATGATGTCTCTCATTTTCTTCTCGATAAAAAAAATGATTTCAAACTCAAAGTGAAACACTCTCAAATGTGAACAATGGAGTACATTGTTGAAACTTTTAAAATAATCGCCAACAACTTTGTTTTTAGAAAAAAACAACAATAACCTGAACTAATTAGTGTTGGGTACGTAAATTTTAATTTTATTTTAACCCTGAAAAGGAAGATTATAGCGTGGTAAAATAATATAAAATTGTTGTGATGGAACTATAATGACAAAAGTAGGTTGTATTATTTCAATTACTCGATATTTAACATCTATTTTGTTATAAATTAATTGTTTAAACATTTTATATGATAAGTTGTTTTGTTTAGTCTACTATTTGATAAAATTCTAGGAAAATCAATTGTTATAAAAAAAATTGAATAAATCACAATTTTATTGATATAAGATGAGGGTGAGAGGTGTTTTTAGATAAATTATTGACATAAGAAGAGAATGAGGAGTGATTTTAGATAAATTATACGCATGTCTATGACTCACTAGGAATGATTTAAAAATTGTTAAAATCAGTCGTTATTGCGTATTCAAAATCACCCTAAAACCATGTCTATTAATTAAATATATGTTTTGAGCTGATTTCGAATATGACAAAAGTGACTTTAACCTTTTCCAAATCACTCTTAAACACACGTACTAAATAATAAGTTTTACTAAATAATAAGTTTTACCAAGTATAGAATGGTTAAGATTCTCCTATAATTGCTTTTAACCCCCAAAAGCAATCCAAACATACCTTAAGCAAGCTAAGTGAGGATGATTATCCAACCTTGTTTTTTTCTTCTCTCTCCCCGACGTTGCGAACTCAACCTCTACCATTTTTCATTTGTGTTAGCGTTGCGATTGCGACACCCTCTTGTTCTGGTTCCATATCCTCAATAATCACACCAGTAAGAAAATAGATTTAGATACTTTTACAATCTTAAAAATTCTACAAATTATTATACTTTTTTGTTTTTTGAGGAATCTACAAATTATACTTTTGTATACTCATTATCGTAATACTAATTTTGTTAACAATCAGTACATGTGACCGTGCAGGAGACAAACATATATATAGCTTAACAGGTTTCAATATCAGTAACATGTCTTCTAAATCCTTAAAGTTGTTTCTTATAAACATATCAATACAATTAGCATCTTTTTTTTTGTCGGTGAAACGAAAATCTTACAAAAAAAAAAAAAAAAAAAAACATTTAACTTTTCATTCTTACGAAACAAAATGCAAGTATGAGTGAGAGTAAATAGGATACACACAGAGAGATTGGCAATTACCAAAAAAAACCAATCTAAACAGCGGTCTGTACGGCTAAAAGTTCTATGTGTTTTCTTTTTTGGTCTTATAACTGCAGATTACGAGGACTCCATAAGTGTTAGTTCGATTGCTGAAAACGACGTATGAATAGCTTAGCCTTTTCATCTAAAAAGGGGAAAAAAAAGGAAATATACAAAAGCTATAAAATATGGATTTAGAATTCGTAGAAGCTATGCCTTTTGGGTATTACACAGTCTTCAAATTGTAGCCTGGGAGCCGCACACGAGTAGCCTTTTCTGAATTTACTGCTCCTGTTTCTCATCTCCACCGCCACCGAAAACATTGCAAAAACTGGCCTGTGATCTGAAAATCTCGATTCCCCTCGAACGTAACACAGTTGCTCTATCCCATTCCCACGCCACAGTATTCGATCACACCTGATCAAACCAAAACAAACAAAAGTTACAAAAATTAAAGCTAGCTCCAACAACAACACCCAGTTAAATTCTATATACTGATCATGATGAATTCGATTCCAACCATGCCGGAGTTCGGCGTTTCTTCTTCGATTTGACTGTCTCTCCGGCATACGAATCTGAGTTCTGAGTGTACTTGTAAGTGGGTGCAAATTGTATACGCCCTTCACTGAACCCACCGAATACTCTTCCCGCTTCTCTTTCTACGTTCAACTGCATTATTCATATTTATTTTACCTTCCATTAGCAAACTTAATTCTGGTTTCCGGTTTTTTCATAATTAAACACAAACAAAAAAAAAAAAACATGTTAATTATTAATTTACCTGATCCTTTTCTAGGAGTTTGTCCCAATCGCTGTCCTCTACTAAGATTCTGGTGTCCTCGTAGCTCAGTGACACCCGGTAATTCAAGTCTCCAAGCCATATGATCCGGCTACATGCAACCAAATTGATGAATGAAGAAACGAGATGAGCAATAAAAAGGGATTTGATTTTGATTTTGATGTGAAGTAATTAATTAATTACGTACTCATGGTCCAGTATTCTCTCCGGGGCTCGTTTGTTGGGCTTCTTGCAAATCTTGTTGAACTGCGAGTTTTTGAGGATCTCAGCTGCGTCCGCGTTTCGTTTCAATTCGTCCCCTTCCTTCTCACCAGATGCCAAGTGACTGCAAACGAAGCAAAAGCTTGTCTCATGCACTGACATGCTAATTGATATGCATCCCTGAAAAATTAAATATACTCCCTTCGTTAACTTCTAACTTCACCATTTTAATTTCCTCTAAAATTTAAAGATTTCTAGTACTACACTACGACACACAATATAAAATACGTACGCAAGAATAAACGTTACGTTCTTGCTCATCAAACAACTGAGATTTCCTACCACTCACCCTTAAAAGCTTCGTTTGATAACCATTTGGTTTTTTTAAATTAAGTTTATGAACATTACTTCTACGTTTTTATCTTTGTTTTGTTATCTACTTTTCACAAATGTTTTCAAAGTTTAAGCAAACTAAAAACTAAAAAAAATAAACTTCGTAGGATAACCATTTGGTTTTGAAAATTAAACTTATAAACATTACTTGTACTTATAAGTTTTTTTTTGTTTTGTTATCTACCTTCTTTTCATATTTTCAAAACCAAGTCAAGTTTTGATTTTTTTTTTTTTTTTAGAATTTGGCTAAGAATTCAAATGTTTCATTAACAAAGATGAAAACCATGGTCAACAAATTGAGAGAAAACAAACATAGTTTTAAAAAACAAAAAACTAATAATTATCAAACAAGATCATAGTTTTAAAATTTTGTTTTTGTTTTTGAAATTTAGCTAAGAAAAGATGATAAGCGAGGACAAAACAAACACAATTTTCAAAAATAAAAAACAAAAAATGAAATTTGAATGTATATGGAGTAGAGATTGGTATAACCTTGTTTCCGAGGCGACCCATTATCCCTCTTCCAACAGTGGAGACTCTAAGATGACCAATATGAGGGATCAACTCCTGTCGAGCCCAAACCGAAAGGAACAAACCCACCATTTGCTTGCTTGATATGAGCTTGTACTTCATTTCCCCATCCCCCGACTTAGATGAAGCAAGCTCCGATATTGAAATGAACTGATCCATCATCAAGCTCCCATGTTCATTCCGCAGCTCCGGCGAGATCATGGAGTCCAAATCAGCCGTTGGGTCGTCGTTCAGCTTCCTCAGCCTTCTCTCTCTCGATCCCAATTCAATCGGGCAGTTGCAGGCCTTCAGCAGACGACTATCAATCGGCCTCAGGTTCCTGCTCAGCACTTTCAGAGATGGCTTTTGGAAAAAAGGAAGCGTCTTTGAATCCTTCGATGCCTTCGACCCATGAGACGAATGATTATCAGCACCACCAAAAGCTGAGTCACTGTTGTTCTTGGGTTTGTTTATAGCTTGGTTTATCAAAGCTAGCCACTTTGCTGCGGGCTCGTTGTCTTCTATAACGAGCACATTTCCAGCATTTAGAGGAACGATTTCCTGAAACCTAAAGTTCCCCACATTACCAAAAATTGTGTTAATTATATTTAATTTAACCAACCATATGATGAAAGTGACAAGAGAGAGAGAAAAAAAAAACAAAATCATTTCAAATTTTACGAACCCAATTACATAAATGTCTGCAGAGTCTTCCACTTGTAAGAAATTTTCGAGATTGATGCTATTGTTCGGAGTTTTCCCTCCGACATTCCACGTCGCTACGAAAATCCTGCACTCCAAACACAGTACTATTAATGTTTCGAAAAATTGATGTATGAGATCAATTTAACACTAGTATACTTGCGCACGTACCGGAAATTCTTTGTCTCATTTGGTAGAGTCATAGATGACTCAAAGTTGGAGAGGTTTAAGCTTTGGATATCTGCACTGGTCTGTCTTTCTGAGATTAAAAAGGTGGTTTAATTTAATACCAAATGAACTGTAATCAAATCAGACCAAATGTACTGTTAATTTGTAGTTAGGTGAAGACTTAGACTTTCCTTCCTCACAAAATTTCATCACATTAATTCTTTCACATTTAGAAAAAGTCAAAGAAACATTTGAAATTTTTTGTATGTTGAATTATGAAGAAGCTAGCCAAGTCCTGAAGGTCCAGTTACAAGGGATGAAAAATATCGTTTTCCACAATTAATTGTACAACCCTATCAGCTTGCATGCAAATTTCTTCACCTTAATCAAATAATGATCGTTGTTAGGTAAACTACCAAAATAATAAATATAAATATGAAGAAGGGAGATTAATCTCTATTAACTCATGGCCACGTGTCGTGTACAATATCACACAAATATTCTTCAAATATATACCTGAGAAGCTTTTTTTGATAAAGGGGGATGACTCCATGAAAGCTTTTCTTCTCGTTGCAATTCCTTTCCCTTTAAAACAAAGATAACGTGTAAATTATGTAATGAATCAAAATTGTTGTGCTTTTCAAGCTGAAAAACTTTCAAAACAATAGAAGAGAAGATTTTTTTTTTTTTTTTTTATTTTTAACAAAAAAAATTACCAATATTATCAACAGCGCCATCCCCGTATTCTATTTTAAACAATCCATCGTCTGTATTTAACTTTTCGCTTTTCTTTGAACTGAAGATCTTTGGAATGATAGACTAACGTAGGAAAGAAAAAACGCATACAATCAGAAAATATATAAAGGGAAAAAAAAATAAAAATAAAGAAAAATAAAAAAATAAATACCCGTTTTTTCTTTTCGTTCTTGACGGAGTTGTCGGGGGAGGCGATGGGGGATAGGGCGTCGAAGGCGGCGGCGTTATTGGGCTTTCCCATATCGACCTTCGAACTAGTGGCATAGTTCGACATTCATTCGTTGAACATCAAATTCCCAATGCATTCAAATCGCGAACAGAATCGCGAAAGAAGGCACCAGAAATAATAATGCTCGATCGGCAAACAGCCGGAAAATTTTGAACGAATCCGGTCCAATGCAAATGTTCGATCGAGGTGGATTCTTTTATCTGGGCTTGTTTTCTTTCTCCAATTTTTATTTTTATTTTCTGATTTGGGAAAGAAAAAAAACATAAAAAACGAGAATAATTTTGGAAGGTCGTGTTTCGATTTCCAAAGTGATGATTGTTTTTGGGCTCTTTGGTTTCAGTTTTTCGTGGGGTGAGATATTGGCGCCAAAGCTTTCGGAGATTATTAGGATTCAAAGGATGAAAACGGTTACAAGTTACAGTTCATAGCACGACTCCTTATCATCCGCTAATCTCAATTCTCTTCTCCCAACATTATATTACACCTAAAATTACATATATATATTTCATTAGAAACAACAAACCAATTACGAAATTGCCTATAGTCTTTTAGGCTAAATACTTTTAAATTGTCCTTCTCTACTTCTTCAATGTAGTATAATGTGGAACTCTCATAAATAGACAATCCGGACGTGAAGGCTCAATTAATAAAATTAAATTCAGTTGCATCTTTGTCAAGACAAAAATGAAGACGACCAAGAAGAAAAAGGAAATTGACATACCACGTGGAACAAAGTGTACACTTTTCTTTGAATCACAGATTCAAAAGGACCTACTTTTCTACCTCCATTTTCCAATTATTGTTAAATCATCATCATCATCATCATTATTTGAGTTTGGATAGATTTTTAAACCCCCTTCAAATCTAAGAAAATAACTTGTTTTTAATCTGTAATACATTTGACAAAATTGACTAATTTTTTTTAAAAAAACGTGTGATATTGATAAAAGAGTTTGCTTGCCAAGATTTTCCTTCATAAGTGTATAGACAGGGAGTAAGAAGTTTTTTTTTTTTTTTTTTTTTTTTTTAATTGAACTAATGTAGGAGTGGAAGATCAAACGTTTACTTTAGATATGCTAATAAATGTCTTACCTACTAAATTTTACTCATGGTAAGATATCTAAATGTGGATGAAAATCTTAAATCAATTGCTTTTTGTCAATTGTGTTATCATTAATAAGTTGCACACAGTGTGTGTATATATATCATAATAGAATCATTGTCTGAGTAGGTAGTACAATTTTAAATGGTTGAACAAGTATTAGCTAACTAAGATTGAACAAAAATTAAAACATATAGGTTAATGAGTCAACTTAGAATTTTGGAGAAATTATTTTGAGTGCAACGAATGTAGGAGTGAGAATTTTGACTTACAACTTTCAAGAAATGAGTAGATATATTATTCATTGAGCTATACTCATGTCGGCAAATTTTGGGTATAAGTAACCATTAATAATCATACTTTGATTATTCTACAACAAAATAGAAGTGAATAGCCAACAAGAGCATAGCTCAACTGGCATAAAGATAGACTAATAACCACGAGGTATGTGGTTCAAATCCCTCACCCCCATATTGTCAAAAAAAAAAAAAAAAAAAAACGAAAACAAAATAGAAGTGAATAATTACAATATGTACATGAGGCTCGAGATGAATTATGATCTTCCATTCTCAAAGACGGAGATTTGTATCTGTGGCTTTTGTGAAGTACGTCTCTTTTTCCTCTTCAAACTCTCCTTGTCTTTTCAGGAAGTGGTTGACCCAAGCTGCAGATAACCTTCAACAATAACACTGAGGAAACAGAGATCGCTATTCCATAGAAACGTATACAAGCAACAAACAAACCGTAATTAGTATAAACCGTCTAGTTTTAGAATAAGAAGAAGCAAGTGCCTGTAAATCGACCGGTCTCCTAGTTCATTTGCAACATCAAATAAGCAGTAATCGTGTTTATTTTTAGCATTGGAAAACCATACTCTGGGTAGTTATAATCTAACAAGCCGAAATATTCTTACCTGAATTTCAGGGATTCAGCATGACATTTCGTCCAACTTTTGCCTGTAAAGTGCTAAACTCTCCATAAACTGTAGCAAGTGGCAAAGATGCTTATCAATCAAGTTATTGCATAGAGCAAAAGAGACAGAAAACGTAGCAGTTCTCTGCTTATTCCTTTTAATTGATTGGAGTTGACACCTAAGATCAAGATGGTTAGAGACAAACTTTTTGATCAGCAAAGAACTCAATAGGATACAGGAATGCAGGTTTCCTACTAGAATCAAATACATTGTTATCGTGTGGCAATCTTCCAGAGTTTGTGAACAGAAACGACAGCTAAGTTCAGATAAACACTTGTGTTGCAGATTAATGGTCAAATTTTGTTTTAATCTATGCACTAGTCACCAAACGTCTTTGGTACCTGAAGAACAACCAATATCAAAGTCAACATTTGATCTAGGACCCTAGATAGTTTCCCTCTCGTAGACCTCAGTAGACCACAGCAGCAACTATTTTGTTATTTCCTCCATTTTCATTACTTATAAGTTTTAATCAATGAGCAACAAAGCAATCATTGAAAATGAATCTTGAATTTTTACAAGAAAATACCAAGACACCAGTGATTATAAACATGAGGTCATTTGCATTCCCTCCTTGTATATGTAAAGTAATGGTACCCAGTTGATAATTCCAAGTCAATTACTTGTCCCCAGCATATAATCACTCATCAATAAGCTATACTAGAAGGTAACGACATAAACACCTAAGAGAAACATGTAAGATAAGGTCTCTTTACCTGAGAAGTCATTTTTTCTCGATACATAATAATAGACAGCGAGTTAGCATGGGCTGCAACCATAACATGTTTCCCAGATTGCAGCTGTGGTTCAATCTACAACTCCTTATTGCCTTGTAAGAATCATTACCGTTTCAAATAATCAAAACAAGAATCTGAGAGTGCTTGCATGTTCTTTAAAATATCCAATTGCTCTTTGTGAGCACATCTGCAAACTCTCACCCTCAGGTGGAGGAATATCATAACTCTGGCGCCATTCATGCATTTGCTCTTTACCATATCTTTCGGCAATCTACTGTTTATTCAGTCCTTGTAGCTCACCATACCTGCATCATATATTTGTGCATCAAAATAACTAATCTAGTCTTCAGATAGAAGGAAAGTATAAATCCCCATGAAAAGAGAAAGTACATTCTTTCATTCAATTGCCAAGCTCTAATAACCGGAACTGATTGCTTTTTAGCTTCATCACTGTAAATTTGACTCCATGCCTCTGCCTGTTTATCACAATTATGCATAATGATAGGCACCTGAAAGCATAAGATGGTCTAAATTTGAAAAATCTCTTTCCTGTTAATTGTGGAATGTTTAAAAAATAATAATCAAAACTTCAATCTAGCTCGGAAGGTTAAGTTTATTATTCTTATACTATTTCTTTTGATTTAAAGAAAGAAAAGTTTTTACCCACCATATGCTTCAACTCAAACTTGTCTTGACTCTTGATCTTCACAGAGGCATTATATAGTTTTCTTCCTGTAAATATTGGTTTGAACTCTGTATTCTAAACAGCAAAGTCTTCTCATCCAATGATAAGAATGCCTTTTGGGGAAGGAAAGGAATTTTCAGATGCTTTCTTCTCTATTATAAACATACTACCATCTTGAGCAACTAGTATGGAGGTCTGAATTCATCAAAGTCAGGACTAGAAGCTAATCAAACCCTATCCACTCTTACAAGATAGATACCTTTTTGCAGCAATGTCGAGTCAAAGGCAAGCACACCTGTCATTTGCAAGTGAATCAGTGCAGAAGTGTAAACGAGGTCTATCAGTACGTTGCTAATCCTCTTACCAGCTTCAACTACTTCCTCTACACCTCTCCTTGTTAAAGGTACATCAACAGAGCCAGTGAATAAATTCTTCTCATTCCTCATTGACTTGCCGTGTCGAAATTATATCAGAGCTGTTTCAACTTTAAAGTGTAAAGTTTATGGACATTACAAACAAAAATTCAATCTCCTAGGCGACTAATAAAAGATTAGAAGCCATTGTTCCTGATTGGTGATCAGACTTAGAATTCTCACTATTCAAATGTGAAATAGGTGCAATATGGTCCATAATTGAAGCTTGCGGAGTCGCACTAGCAACAGAAAGCCTGTAATTTCTGATATTACAAATCCCTCTTCTAAACAGCGGACATCATAATCAAGACCCCTCCGAATAAGCGGTAGAGCGATCGCATAGACCTTATGACAATATGAATCACTGCCATGATTATAAAGTTGCAGAGCTCCATTGAACTCGTGAAATCCTGAAGAAATCATGCTGATTGCTGATAACCCAGAGCATACCAATAACCAAATATTAGATTGACATTAGAGAAATTTTATAATTCGTGAACAGTCAACACATTTCAACTGGGAAGTATAATGACACGCCACAAACAGCTGAAAAACTGACGAGTAGGAAGAAAAACATTTGAAATTGATAGAAGAAGACAAAGAATACGCATAACAATGTAGTAGTAGAAAACTAATCCAGGAGAACGAAGAGGAAATAGCCATTTTGCATACGAAAAAAAAAGAGTAGGCGATCCGATTTACCCGAAGCAGAGAAGCAAAAAGAGCCCTGGAAAAGAGATGGTAAATTGAAGAAGTGAGATTGATCCCAAACGCAAGGGCACCAAGTTTTGCAGATTCTTGAGAACGTTCAATGGCAAAGTTTATTATTTTACAAACTAAATTTTATTAATTTACTTTTTTTTTTTTTGTTGGAAACTTATTATGTACATTTGAGTTAGAGTAATAATAATTTCAATTTTTTCTATTTCTCAAAAAAATTGATTTTTTAATTAATTGTAATGGGTGGCAACATCAGGGTAAATAATGGCAAATATGGCAATTTTTAAAAATATTTGCAAATATGGCAAAATTTTTTAATTAATTTTTATATCCCTGTTTTGCCCCTGAGTTGCGTGTGCAGATCTTCATGCTCTAGCTTTCTTCTTTCCGTTTTGCTTGCTTCTCTCGTTTTCTTTCGTGATCAGGGCCTTCAACCAACAGCGTAAGAGCCTCGCCCACCGACCGGAAACTGCCGGATCGTGCAATGAACTGTTGCGGAATCCCGCCATGGGCGCCGTACTGATTCTTCTTCATGTGGCCGTACTGATTCTTCTTCCTGCGCAGCAGAATGGAAAACGACGACCCAGTTCTCGCCGGAAGTCCAGCGCGAGAATGCGAGGGCGGGAGCCCACGAATGACCTCCTCTTTCAGAGTAGAGAAGAAGCTGGGTTTCTTCTCCATTGGAGAGAAGAGGAATGAAATGGAAAAGAATCAGAAGAACCCAGAACTTAAAAAGGAAAAATTGGGTTCGGATTAGAGGAATTCTTTGAAGAAGATGAAGCCCAAAAGAGCGAAAAAGAAACAGAATGCAAAGAAGAAAACTGATGGGTAACTGGAGAATTACCCAAAATGCAAAGTAGAAAGAGAGAAAGAGAGAAAAGTGAGAGGTTTAGAGTCTTTCTATCACTGATAGAAAGTTTTTCTATCACTAATATAATCTAGCAGTGATAGAAATTTTTTCTATCAGTGATAGAAAATTTCTATCACTGATAGAATCTGTGATAGAAAGTTTTTCTATCACAAATAGATTCTATCAGTGATAAAAATCTTTTATCACTAATAGAATCTATTTGTGATAGAAAAACTTTCTATCACAGATAGATTCTATCAGTGATAGAAATCTTCTATCAAAGTGATAGAAAGTTTTTTCTATCACTATAGAAGCTTTCTATCACTGATAGATTCTATCAGTGACAGAAAGTCTTTCTATCACTGATAGAAGCTTTCTATCACAGATAGAAAAACTTTCTATCAGATAGAAATAGAATATAACAACCAAACACTGATATAAATAGGATAGAATCTATCCCTATTAGTGATAGAAAGACTTTCTATCACTGATAGAAAGAGATTCTATCTGATAGAAAGACTTTATATCACTGATAGAAAGACTTTCTATCACTGATAGATTCTATCAGTGATAGAAAACTTTCTATCAATGATATAAAATATCAGAAACAAAACAACACCAACCAAACACCTACCAAACAACAACAACCAAACACCTCATAGAAAAGAACACAAATAGGATTAATAGGATAGAAGTGATAGAAATGATAGAAAGCAAACACCTACCAAACACCGATAGAAAGTCTTTCTATTTGATAGAATCTATCTCTATTAGTGATAGAAAGCTTCTATCATTGATAGAAAGTTTATATCACTGATAGAAGTTCTTTCTATCAGATAGAAAGTCTTTCTATTAGATAGAATCTCTTTCTATCACTGATAGATTCTATCAGTGATAGAAAAACTTTCTATCAGATAGAAAGGGCATTTTAGTAAATACACATTCCAGAACTTAAAATTTTGCCATTTTTGCAAAATTTTTCGCGGGCCGCTAAATCTGCAAATATTTTGGGCCTGTTTGCTATATTTGCAACCGGCCCTATTTATAATAATTAAAAAAAAAAAGTTAATACGCCAAATAAGTCAAATAAATTAATTTATTGAAAAAATGTATTTTTTTTTATTATCTCATTTCTCTAATTGACATATGAAAGAACTATTCCTTGAAGATGTTTTAGAAGTTATCCTTCTAAAATCATCCTCAAGGAATAGTTTTTTTTTTTTTAAAGAAAATGTGAAGTATATTTTTTCTTTACGATTCAAGATCAATTTTCTACCTCGCTGCATATTCACTTTTTGTCTAATTTTATATGAATCTACTTTAGTTTCTAATCGATAAGTTTTAAGTTTAATATTTTAAGATCAAAATAATTTTTAATCTTAGAATAGCTATTTAAAATTGGAAATATATTCCAAAAAGTAGAAATAAAGTTTGCATTGCAAGTGATGACTAGATGTGGGGGATTTTTTTTTTTTTTTTTTTTTTTTATTATTATTATTTTTGACAATGATGTGGGGGATTTTCACTCCAGGTTTTTCCACATGGGAATTGAATTATTTTGTTCGTTTTCTTGTTTTATCTATAGGAGTGGACTTGGAATGACCCGGACATCTATTTTTATTCCTTCACGTGGGAGAGTTTATAGTATCTTATTCCTCACTCTTCCAAGTACCCCTTTTTCAAATTTTGTTATTATTTTTTATTTTAACGATGCATAGGTATCTTTTATTCTCTGGTTTGTGTGTATTTCATTCTTTTGTCTTTTTCAAAACCATAAATTATATAGCTATATGATTTATTGAAAAATTGCCAAAATCTTGTAGATCAATGTAGAGAAAAATGATTAATTTGAAATGGAAAAAGTTCCAAGAACATCCCGCAACATTCTTTTGTAACAATACGTGCAACTACTATTTTTAATACTTGTATAATCTTATCCCTGGATATTTAATTAATTCTCCAATAATTTTAGGAAAACTTTGAATTAAATTGTATTTTAGGCTACTTACAGAACCGTAGACTCAAATACTAATGCACTTATCTAAAATGGCGCCAAGAATGCCTTGGTTTCTTTTATCTAATATTTCTTTTCTGTTGGCTTAATTTTTTAACAAATGTTATAAAAAGAAACAGGCGCACACAATTTAAGCTTATCTGATATATATACACCAAAATGAGAAAAAAGGGGAGAGAAGCGAAAGGCAAAAAAAAAAAAAAAAAAAAAACGAAAAAAGACATTTGTGCCCCAGTTTTATATCAAAATTTATTTTATTTCAGTCTTTTTTTTTTTTTTTTCCTAAAATAAATTTATTTTCAATAGTTTGTTTGTATTGGTTTCAAACATTTTTAAGGGGGGGGAAATTGAAAAGTTTTAGTTATTTATTTATTTATAAAAATGGTTTGGAACATGAAGTGGAGGAGTGAAAAGTAAGTGGGGAGAATTGAAATGAAAAAGTGGAGGGGAGGGGCAATAATTAGTGGGTAAAGTCCTTTTTCAGCTCCCCAATGAGGCAGCAGATGAGTGCACTGCAGTTTGCCCAACTTCCCTTCCATTTTGTTGTGGGCACATACGTACCCTAAACCTGGGGATGGGGTCCCTAAACCCAAACCCTACAATAAATAAAAGTGATCGAAGTCATTATGCTTAGCGTTCTTTTAAAATATTTTTTATTTTTCACAAAAAGTATTATATTGCTTGATTGCTTCCTAATTAATGGATTTAAAATTAACTATATATTTTTTTTATTATATCGTAAGATCCACAAATAAAACAATCCGACCTCCTTTATGCTGTCGTCACCCCCCCCCCCTCTCCTTTGCTCCACTTTTGAGTTGGTAGGAAAAACATGACATCCATTATTATTACTACTACTTTTTATAAAACTGTATGGATATATATAAAATTCTTACGCCTACTTAACAACATCTTAGTCTTTAAAGATAAGGACAACAAGAAGAAAAAAAAAAAACATCAAGACTTACTCAACTTTACCAATAAGAATGGAAATAAAAAGTTAAGCTCTTGTTTAATAATTTATTAGTTTTTTATTTTTTATTATTAAAAATCAAGCTTATAAATACTACTTTCACTATATATATATATATATATATATATTAAATAGTGTTTTCAAAGTTCGAGCCTAAGAATTTTGAAAAAAAAAAGTAATTTAAATCTCAATATCAAACAAGACCTAAATAATCATAACTTATCCATCCATTTAAGTTTTTGAGTTTAGTGGTACTTAATGTTGTATCAATGTAATATAGGTTTCATATTCAAACTCTTATAATATCATCTTTAATATCTACCCCTTTTATATAAGAGCCTAAATGTATTTTGGTTTAATTTTCAAGCATGAAGGGAAGGAAGCATTAAAAACATGAATAAAATATTAAACCTTTCATTTAAAAAAAATGTAATATTTCATCTTGTTATGGGCAGGAATTTATGTGTTGATGATGTGGGTTAAACTTGAATGATTCGGAGCATTATATTATTCGAAAGGAAGTTCTTTTTCTGTATTATTAAAACTAAAGTAGTTGCAACTTTGGTGGTGTGCTTTGTCCAACAGGGGATTTAAATAATAGGTTAGTGATAACTGATATCATTAGCGATTGTGATGCAATCCTATGTGAAAATCTATCGTTTTATAAAGGCTGTAATGAAAAGGAAATCTTATCTTCGGCCAAATCAATATTTGCCACGTGGGATCTCTTGATATTTTATTAAGATGATGTGTCTCGTGGGGTCCAATTTAAATTCATAAAAAAATCTCCCACCTCGATTCGTCTGTTTATGTCATTCCATGCTTTTGTTCTTTCCTGTCCACTTTTCTTTTCTTTAATTAATATTAATATTAATGGCAGCTTTTAATTTTATTCAATTAATTCCCTCTCTAAATCTCAACAGGCCAAAACGACGCCGTCTTCGGTAACTCACACATCCTCATCGTCCTACCGTATATATCCCTGGGGTATATATATGGGAATTAGATGACGAGTCATGGTAATTGTCGTTTCAAATCAAAACGACAAGTAGTGGTCCATTTTTTTTTTTAAATATTTGAATGAATAAAAATGAATGGTGGAAAATAACGAAGGCCTCTCATTTCGAAGAAAAAAAAGAAAAGAAAAGAAAAAAAAAGTGTTGTTTGTAAATAGGACATATCGTGGAGAAGATGATTTGCAGTGTGTTTTAGGCAACAAAAGCAGAGAAAAATAGGGGACTAAAAAAGGTAAGGGTTGCTGTGTCCTCATTTCCTTCCATTCAAAGTGGAGAATTTAAGAAATCTTTTAATTTCGACTGCGTGGCGTTGTGCAGTAATTAAAAGGAATTTTATTTGTTTATTTATTTTATTAATTTTTATGTGTGCTAGTGTCTAGTGAGTGAGAAGGGTAGATGTGATACAAGGAAAAAGAATGGGATGAATGGATGGAAAGCCAAGCAATGGCTCAAAAGGGGGCGAACGAAAAGATGGAGATGTGCCATTGCTGTCCCATTGTCTCTTTAGTATTAGTAAGTGGGAACGTGACGTTTTTGTCCATGCCTTTTCTTTTTTCTTTTTTCCTTTTTTTTTTTCTTTTCATTTAATTTCACTCTTCTCATTATGATGTTTCCCTCTCATTGCCTAATCCTTCTTCCACTATCCCCATTCATTTTTTCTCTTATTCTAATACAAACAAATCCCTTCATTTCTATTTTATACACACCTAAATTTCATTCATATATCACTATATAGAGTATTTATCCTATCCTACCACATGCAGTCAGCCTAGCGCCAATATCTAATACAGCTTTTCGAGAAAAGAGTTGTGCATTTCTTGCTTCTCAAGAATAAGGGATATTTAATTTATTTATATATATCTCACACTCGATCACTCAATCACTCAATCGAGATTTTATAAATAAATATCTAGATAGATATTCGCAGTCTAGTCTGGCTCTGGGCACGTAAATATATACTTTTGCTTGTGTTTGTAAAAATAGTAATGGAAATAATAAATGACACAACATGCACCTGATTCATAACATATGCAGTCTCTCATTAATTAAGCATGATTTATGATGAATTAGACCCCAACCCACTTTACATCCTTTTCAGTAAACGTCAAATAATTGAATAACATTTTTACTTTACAGTTATTGGAGGAAAGGGAGAGAGAAAAAAGCGTGACGTGGGCTCTCTGGTACGTGCTGCCCGCAAGCAACGGCCAAGATTCGCTCTCAGTAATCAACATTATTCATGATCCTCATTCTCTCTTTCTCTCTCATCTCCCAACTTCCATATATTTCCCACAGCCTACTCCCAGAGTCCACCTCCCCACTCTCCCTCTTCTTCCTCCCACTTTCAGAAATTTGTATTTCCGATTCATCTCTTAGGATGCTGCTGGGGAAGCGCCCTCGCCTTCCGATCAAGAGAACCACCAGCATGACCGGAATCAGGGGGGATCTCGCCGACGTCGAATTAGAAGAACCGTCCGATCAGAACGCCCACGATCCGCCTCACACTACCACGACGATCAATTACTCGGGTTTGGTTTCTCCTAGAAATTTAAGAAGTCAGTCGGCACCTACCGATCACTTCCTCCGCACGTGCGGCCTCTGCAAACGCCGCCTCGCTCCCGGCCGTGACATCTACATGTACAGGTAGTTATAGTTGTAGTTGTAGTACAATACTTGTACTCGATTTCTTTCTGAATATATTATATATATATTGTTAAAAATGTTTTATATATTATATGGACGTGACGTGTATGTGCAGAGGGGACACGGCGTTTTGCAGTTCGGAGTGCAGAGAGAAGCAAATAAAAGAAGACGAGAGAAAAGAGGAGTACGGATCAGGGAAGAAAAAGGATGAACGGCAAGCGGCGGCGTCGACGGCGGGGGGCAGGGGGTCGAGGAAGAACCAGACGGTGGCGGCCACTAAATATTAGACAGATGAAAATTGGTACACACAGTTGGATATTATATATATATATATATATTTTATATATAGTTGTAGATGAAGCTTTTATATATTACATAATTAATATTAATATAATATATAAGTCCACCACCAGTGATTCCAGTTCCGCCTCCGCCGGTGTGCCTGCACTTGCCACTTGCCAGCTGTCTGGCTGTTGGAGTTGGAGGTTACTATATAACGATGAAATGGTTCTTTCGGTAACTTGTACAAACGGAATATTTAGAAGATCCCCAAAAAAAGGATATTGGAAATGCTGTGGGCGGAAGTGGTGTTTGATGTAGTTTTTTATATTCGAGATATTGTAATTTCATAATTTGGAACGACTGAAGAGTCTAACTACTATACTTTTAAAAAATTATTTTTTATTAGTAAAAGTAAAGTATTCCGAAATAAATTAATATATATATATTTTTTTACTCTCTCCTTCGTAAGTCACTAATGATACAAAGTCTAAACAAGAATGAAGTTTTTTTTTTTAGAACATCAACATTTGGGATAGGAGATTCGAACCTCTGATCTCATGATTGAGCGTACACTCCAATTACCGCTAAGCTATGCTCGTTTTAGCAGAAATAGAAGTTTATTTCAAACATTAGTATTAAAAATAAAATTCCATGTGCTAATGCTAAATATTTAAGTAAACTTTTGGTTGGTTGGAAAGAGATAGGATTGTTTATTTGTATGAATATAATTTTCGAATTAAGAGTTGAATTTCTTTTGACAATTTTAGTAGTAATACGTGAACAAGTAATGTTGACGGTATGGAAATATTTTTTAAAATATCAATACGAAGCGAATGAATTTGGATTCAATACCAAATTATAATGAATATTTTAGATTCTTTCAAAAAAAAAAAAAAAAAAAAAATGAATATTTTAGATTTATTTACTTTCTGGTATATGGTTTAATTCATTTACTATAATTAAAAAGTTAGATGGTTTGCGATAACAAATCTAGAAACGATGAATAATTTAAGAAGTCAACAATCCTAGTTTTTAAAAAAAAAATTCTTCTAGTTATTCCTAACAATTGCAAGTATAGCTTGACCATCGATAGGTGAGATGTTAGTAGATGTCCGTAGAACTAGTTGCATTTTACATGATGCTATAAAATTTATCCCAGGTCAAAATTTAGAATTTTGTAAATCAATCAAAACAAAGGGACAGTTGCATAGATGACAAATTGGACCAAATTAATAGCAAATACAGCACAGTTCAAACTAATTGCAAATATAGCAAAATTAATTGTACAAGACCAAAAAGCTGTTGTCGGATTCTATCCGTGTCTATCACTGATAGACTTTGATTATTCAATGTATATTAGTTTTTATCGCTAATAGACTTCGATTAATCAAAGTGTCTAAATAGAGAGTCAAAATAACAACACTTATCTAAGTGTAGTGTCTAAATTGATCAAATCAAAAGTTTAGAGTGAAAATCGATATTTAAGACTTTTATTTTCAAACATCACCTGGTCTATTTGAAATTGTCTACTTCTGGTGCTCGAAGTTTGAATTTGGAATCTTTTGATCATTGGAGATTTTAAAATTGATAATTTTAGTCCTAAACTTTGGAAAATGATTCTAAAGGTAGTTTAATGTGAATTTGTGCATCCTCTGGAATTTATGCACCCCTTGCCCATTCTATAATGAAACTATTATTAGAAACGCAACATCA
Source organism: Luffa aegyptiaca (assembly GCA_017139565.1). Lineage (NCBI taxonomy): Eukaryota > Viridiplantae > Streptophyta > Magnoliopsida > Cucurbitales > Cucurbitaceae > Luffa > Luffa aegyptiaca. The sequence goes on from CM029398.1 coordinate 49,133,850, forward strand.
ATTTATGATATTTAAAAAGAAGTTATATATTTAAGGCCCGTTTGGTACGTTTTGTTTCCGTTTCTTTATTTTTAATAAAGAAAAATAGAATTTCATGACTCTAACACCTATACATTCAATAATAATAAACCTATATTCTTATTCATGTTTGGAAAAAATTGGAAACAAGAACAAAAAAGGAGAAACTAGTTTTAGTTGTTCCCAAAAGTTCTATACAAATTTTGGGAGTGTTTCTAAAAAATGAGAAACTAAGAAACATACATAGTTATTAAATGCTTAGATTTCTTAATAAAATTGGAAACAAGAAACAAGAAACGAGGTTACCAAACGGGCCTTAAATAATTATTCACTTTTCAAGAAGAAAATGATCAAACAAAGAAAATCGAAGACCATAATCAAATTCTGAATTTATATTTACATGTTTCTTTGTACAAAACCAGAGTAATCAAATTACTAATTCAATGAACTGAAAAGAAAAGGAAGAAATAACCAATTCTGTATATTCTTCACAATCAGATTCTATTTCATATTTACCCTATTTGTCATCTAAAATTTTGAAAGCTTTGATAGTGCCTGAAAATAAAAATAAGCCCAAATTGGGCATGAGCCCATGCTCTCTAACACAAGGCCCACAATGACAAACTCTCCAAACCCTTACTTTGGGCTACAGCTAGACTGACTTTTGCCAGGGTCAGCTTGAACATCATCCAAGTGGCAGTTTGGCAGAACAAATGATTATTAATCACACCACTATAACATGACTACCTCGTAATAACCATCAGATGTGGATTAAAAAATGTACAATTTTTCTAATAATCACTAGATACAAATTTGAAATACATTTACAAGTTCTTTCTTATATATCTAACGATGTATAATTGTCAATCACATTGTGACGGCCTTCTCGAATAATTTATTGTTTGACAGAATACTTAAAAAACGATTATTAATATTTTTAATAGAATTTTTAGGATTTTAGCCAATAATCATTTTTGTGTTAATTCAACCATTGTGGAATAAGAGATTGAAATGTTGAACTTTAGGACGATAATTCATCCACTAAACTATGCTTTGATTGCCTAGTAGACGATCAATTTTGAGACTATGTTTAAAAAAAAAAGGAAGAAAATCAATTTTGACCCTTGAACTTAGTAGGTTGTATCAATTTTAACCATAAACTTTCAATTTCATCAATTTGAACCATAAACTTAACAAATTGTATCAATTTGAACCTCAAACTTGCATAAATGTTGCAATGTAGACCTTTAGTCAACTTCTCATTTGTATTGCTATTAAAACATGTAATTGACAATTTTTTTTTCTTATTCGCCTTGCACTTGAGTTAGTGTTTTGTAAAAAAATTATTGGAAAAACTCTTTATCAAAAGAAATCAAATATCTCATACCATTCTTCTCATTATTATCCAAAAAAAATCACTAAGTTATTGGCAACAAGAAAAATCCAGCAAATATGAGAAATAAAAAACTCGAAATTTCTTTATTTTCGTTTCCTACATTTGTACATTATTCTAATTAGCAAGGAAAAAAAAAAGTAAAACAATAAAAATAATCACACAAAGTTCTTGGTTATAAGAAAAAAACTAGCAAATATTTAAAGATAAAAAAACCTCCAAAGTTTCTTTGTTTTCATAATCTTAGATAGCAACAAAAAAAACTCTCACAAGTTCTCAACAACAAGAAAAAGTCATCTAAAATCAAGTTTCGCGAGTATTTTATTTACAAGAAACTAATTCAGGTGCAATGTGAATTAAGAAAAAAAAAGGAAGAAATAATCAAATTACGTACGGTGATTCAAACGGAAAATTAACCAAAGGTATACATTGTAACACTTATGCAAGTTTGGGGTTAAAATCGATACAATCTGATAAGTTTGAGGTTCAATTTGATGAAATTAAAAGTTCAGGGTTAAAATTGATATAACTTGGAAAGTTTAGAGTTCAATTTGATGAAATTAAAAGTTCAGGTTAAAATTGATACAACCCCAGAGTTTAGGGTTAAAAATGATTTTTTCCCAAAAAAATATTAGATACTCATATTTATTATGAATAATTCTTATATTTATTACGAATGACTACTTTTATTTTATTTTATTTTATTATTTTTTTTTGAGACAATGGCTACTCCTGTCATATCATCAAAATTGTCTACCATGTTGGTCCTCCTCAGTCCTCACATCATTGCTTAATCTTATATACTAATACTAATTTCAATATCAAATCTCACCAATATTGAGGTTTGGAAAAATATTTGAAAATAATTTCAATTCACTTTTATATTTTATTAATTACTCGTACTAATTGACTTGTTCTATATTATTTTTCACTATTTGTAGTCCTCACATAACATACGACCTACGAGACAATACTTTTTTTTTTTATTTTTTGGATAAAAACACAATCATATTAGATTATGAATAATTAGGCTCCTGGCCTATAACAGAACATGAACTGGAGTTCACTAGAGAGACAATCCTACCCCGCTTAGCTAATAAGTCTGCTAATTGATTTGCCTCGCGATTGGTATAGACAAAGGTAGCCTTTTGAAAAGTATCCTTCATGGCCAAAATATCATGTATCAGCGCTGTAGCTCCAATGTCCACTGGTCTTACTTCATTGATCATCTTACGAGACAATACTTGAACTGTAGCATTAGATTGAATTTTAGGTACATTTTTTAAGCCTTCGCAGCATTAGATTGAATTTTAGGTACATTTTTTAAGCCTTCGAATTTATAATATATCATTACGTTCTTTATATGCATGAGTATTATATTTCCATACATTGGCATTTATACTTGTGCTATTCCCTTTTATCTCCGTTGATTGCAATTTGATAATCTTGAAAACAACCTTTTTTGTATTACTTTCTGTAATGCGTCAATTATTGAAAAATTATTTAAAGAAAATGGACTTTGCACTCCACATATCTCTACAATAGTATATTATTTTTCATTTTAGACATAAGTCCTTAATGCTTTACTTTTAGTTTTACTCAAAAGACTTCATAACGATAAAAATAATTATTCTCATTTATATACCCATGATCATCCCCTTCCCCTAGTTAATATGAGACTTTGTTAGCCCTCTTAACAATCTTCCCTTCCCTTCATCCCGAGACAATTTTCACATAAGGCACAAAGCACGGAACACACTGGTAGGATATTCATGTTGAATAATTTATTGGGTTCGTTTTAGATTTATCAAGTTAAAATCTAATATTTATATAACAGAATATACTGGGATATACTGTTTATCAAAGATTATGGTTTCTGTGAAAGTTTACCACCATTCTACTCATAATGACTTTGGTATTGAAATATTCAGAAGTTCAGATTGAAAATTTACCATTACTTTGCAAACTGGACAGTTGTTTAATCCACTAATTATCTACTCCCATTAAGGGATGCTGTTGAATCAGCCAAGACAACAGCCTTCACAGAAACTTCCTTCTCTAGAAATACACCCCAAAAGAAAAGAGAAAAAAAAAAAAAAAAAAAAAACAATTACATCAAACTCAAACTTGGAAAGCAGAGAAGAGTCACAATCTCTCAAGAGTCTCCTCCTTCATCACTTATATTCCAATATCATATTATTCTCAGGAGCCAGCCCAACGCACGCTCTCAGAATGTTCTCCAGCATTGCCCTTTGCTTTGATAGCGCATTCACCACTGGTGTGCCTGGAGGAACCTGTTTTCCACAAACACTCTCAATTGTTATGAATTCCACTGCAGGTTGAGCCAGAGTTCACAACCAAAAACAGAGAATTTTTTTTACTTACAAGAGGAGCCTTGGTCAAGTAGCTGAGTATTGTAGCCACTGGATGGAAAGAATGAAACTTCCCCTGCAAAAAACAACCAACTCTTCAATCTTCATCTTTTAAATTTCAAAAGATGCAAAATTAACATGGCCTCCCAAGTCTTGAACTTAAACCCACCTCTCCTTCAGCCTTGAGCTGGATACGAGAACTGAGCTCAGCAAGCAGAACCAAATCAAGGATAATGGGAGCAGCCAAGAGAGAGTCCTCGCATGTGTTGTGTAACACTATGGTGCTCTTTCCACCCATGAATATCTCTGATGTGTACTCATCCATGGCTCTCTTGCTGTCTCCAACGTATGGCACATACTAAAAGAGCCAAACACTTTCAAATCAGGCAAAACCATGAACAAATTAAAGAGGAGAGACTTCAACAAAGCAGAGGCAAAAGAAGAAGCACCTTGATCACTACAACATGGTCTGGATGCTCCCCAGGTTCGTACAAGATGCCATTGCTCGAGACCATGTCGTCCACTACATTGCTCTTTGATATTTCTTTGGAGCGGAAGGTTTGTGGGGCAGAGAGATTCATTCCATCATTGTTTCCAAGATGGTTGTAGCTCACAATTGAAGTTGGCTGTAATCAGATCATCATCATCATCCACCAACAGATCAGAATAAGACAGATTTCACCAGTTTCATGGCTAAGATGAATACCAAATTAAACAGGTTTTGTGTCAAATTTTTACCTTGATACCAGCACCAACTAGAAAATCCACCAGGACTGATTTCATCTTGGTTTGACCACTCTTAAAGTCATCTCCTCCAATCAAACTGTTTCTCCTAATTGCCAAATCAATCAACCCTGAAAGATTATATCCCAAAGAACTCGTCAGAATAACGTTTGGTGCCTGAGATCATAAAGTAAGAGAGCTGAATGTTAAACTTAGATCCTACCTGGGACGAAGGTGTTCTGAGGGCTTCCATTGATGAAAGGAATATTCTCAAGAACACAGGCTATTGCATACAAGGTAGAAGGAGATATTTCAGCCTCGTTCTTGTCCAATGAAGCTAAGAGACTCTCCATGGTGTCATTCAGCCCCACGACTACATCGCTGTACCTCTCTGTGTTGGCAGTCCAAAGCACAACAACTTTATCCACTTTACTCTTCTCCTTAAACTCCCTAATCAGCACATTATGATTCAGAAGATTAGATTTAAAAAAAAAAAAAAAAAACTTCACTTCTTTTCCTTTTTCCTGCAAATTAGAGTACAAAAGTTTTTAAAACAATTACATTTACCAAAACAGAACTAAAGTAGCATATTACTTGATATCATTAATGACTTGTTGGACTTGTTCTCTCTTGGTTCCTTTAATGACATTGTTGGCTCGTGAATCTTGATTAGCAGCAATGAAATCAGGGTCGTAGATCCCAGGGAGTGGGACCATGGATTCCATGTAGGGCCTCAGCTGCTTTTGCAGGTCAATATCAAACACCTTGGCCCTCGCCATGGCATCTGCCAAGTTCATGTCACTAATGTCCCACCCTCCAAACACAATCTCATCCGGATTAACCTGTAGTGTAGATTAACAATTAAAATGAGGATTAACAAAACAAATTTGATTAATAGGACCCTCCCCTCCACTTAAACTAAAAGTCACTACCATAGGCAGCAGGCTTTTGAATGGGGCATAGATCTCCTCGCCATTGTAAGAGCCCACGCGGATGGACGAAGCCTGAGTCAATGAGCCAAAATAGTTGGCTTGTTGAACTTTATCCTTAGTTGCCCAGGAGATCCCTCTGAGAATATTTAATAAATCCACCTCCAAAAGGTGAAACTTTTATACAGAAGAAACTCAAGTACAAACAAAGAGAAAAGGTGGGTGGGGGAGAAAACATAGCTTGAGCACAAAATTACATTTGTTGATCACATTTAAAAACAAAAGAAAACTTACTCTCGATTGGCAATAACACCGGCAGTAAGAGTGGAACCATTATTTCCACCCCATCCAACAAGCATAACCCTGCACAATGACAACACATATCGAACGAGGCCAAAAGAAAAAGGTAAATCGTAACTAATTTTAACAATCAAAAACAACAAATAATTCTTCTAGAAATAATCCAAAAGGGTGCATATAAAATTAAAAACGAAGGGATGAAGAAACAAACCCTAATTTTGGGACGCGGTTTTGAGTCTTGAATTCGTATTTGACAGTCTTGGGCTTGACCGTCCATTGATAGTTACCATTCTTATTCTCATGGACAAGTTCTGTGGTTTCATAGTTATACACCGAATGAATTTCACTCTCAGTGTACTTGACATTCGGACTCTCAACCTTAAAGCTCTCAATGAACATTTTTTTTTCTCTCTCTCTCAGAAATTCAAGAAGAAAATGAAACTGGGAAATGTTCCACTCAACCTCAGGCTGCTGTAAGCTGTATGATCGATGGATTTCATTTATAGACGAAAATGCAAAAGAACAAGTGTACACGTGGCATGCATAAATGGGCGCTATGGCCCACCAAAGCTTAAAACTTTATACCCCTTCGCCTTCCTTGGGGAAGCTCCTCAGCCATACTAGAGATTTGAGAATTTATTATCCATAAAAAAAACAAATGCTGAGAAATTAGTTTAATATGAAAATGTGTGATTTTGATGAAAAAGGAGCAAGAGGACGGCGTAATATTCTGACACGTGGTCAAAACTGAGAGCTTAGGACGTTCCGTGGACCATCGTCGGAAATATATGGGGGAGTTGTGTTTTTTCTTTTTATTTAATGTTATTTTATTTTTTAGTTAAATAAATTAATTTAAATTTTCAATAGCAGTATTTATTTTAATTAGTTTTTTTTTAGTAAAACTTTGACATCTTGGTCGAGATATATGTCAATTATGGTTGAGTTACGTATTTATTTTAATTAATTGAATTACATACTTGTTGTCTTTTATCACCTTCTATTATCATACGTGACTTATTTTCTTAATTAATAAGATATAGTTATAACTATAATTCTAAAAGAATAATACAGAACCATCTTTAATCTCTGATCTTGTTATTTCGTCGAACAAAATCTATCTCCCTCTTTCTAGAGACGTCGAAAAAACAGGATTAATTATGGACAAAAAAAAAAAAAAAATAGTAGACGACAAAAGCTTTATAGTAAAATAAAGGTGGAGGTGAGTACAAAAAGTGGACATTATTTAATTTAAAAGAAATAATGAAATGTATGGCGGTGAAAGAAAAGATGGGATTCCTGTTCCTGTTCCTGTTCATGCCATGCAGAGGCCGCCTTCTGACCTTGTATTGGGTTTGTGGCTCTTAGCCTGCTTTCGCCTTCATTCTTAATTATCGCCCTAAACAATGTGCATTATTTTTGTGGTAATTGTAAATAGTCATTCTAGCTCTCTGTGAATGATTTGCTCCTAAAGAGCTATAGGTACAATGGATAATACTTTAGCTAGAGGATTTGAAGTAGTTACTTTGATAAAATTGTTGTTCTTAGATTGATTTTGTTGATTTGATTAAGTGAATGAGACTTTATATCACATCTTTTCTACTTTGCAACTTACCTTCAACTGAATTTTCATGTCTAAAAAAAATCATGTAACAATCAAAGAGACTGTATATTGACGTGGTCGATTTGAATGAGACATTTCATATGGTACTTTTTCTACTTTGTAAGTTACCTTAAATAATTGAATTTCCATGTTGTAGAAGATAACTGCATTTTTTTTTATCATAAATTACTTGTAGGAGAACAAATCGCTCCACATCTTTCCACAATGGTACGATAATGTTCACTTTGAACATAATAGAACCTTCATGACTTTGCTTTTTAGATTCACTCAAAAAACTTCAAAGCAAATCTCTCATTTATATACTCACAAATTACGATATTCTCATTTTCTAAAAACTAATATAAGACTTTGATCGCATCTTCAAAAATTACATTTGTATAAGAATTTAACCCAATACAGAAGTATGGTTATTAAATTTCAACTGAGAAACAAATTCAAATAATTTGATGAGATTAGTTTTATTGTTGGGTACAAGAATGTTTTACTTTATGAAAATTCTAAAGGGTAATCCAGAATGTTCTTTTTTTATCCAATAGGAGGGGATGGAGGCCCCATCCTCATTAATATGTTTGTGTAAGAGGACCCATTATTCACATGATGCATTCCTTTCATTTTATGTACCATTCTCACACAGTTTATTTTCATCATTTGGGCCAATTTTGTGATTGAAAATTGAAACACGCACACAAAACCAACAATATAACACTATGAAATGTTTCAATTAATGAACTTGAAACGATCTTTCATTTACATCAAAAATTCACCATCACTCCCTGTATTGTTAAGAAACACCAAAGTAAATAAATTCATATACATCAGCACAATACAATGAACGGTGGGTGCCATAAAATCCAAAATGAAGTAAAAGGAGTCACATGGGTTTGTTTAACTTTAAACAGAAATGGTAAAAAAAAAAAAAAAAAAAACAAACAAACAGAGGCAAGAACAGTGGAGTTTTATAAAATATGGAATTGGTTGAAACTTGTCAATTCAATTCTTTGCAAATTCCAACTCCCAAACCAGACCCAAGCCAATGCATTTCTGAAATTTGATCCACTTTTAGTTTGTGACCATTTTAATTATTGTTTTCTTTTTCTTTACCTTTTTTCGCAAAAAGTCTTTCTTTTCCAAAAAGTTTTTATCTCACTTCTCCGAAGAGTCTGGTGGTTGAGAAGGTGAGGGGAGGAGATCTCGTGAATTGGCCATTGTCTTCTTTTGCTCAATAAAATTTGATTTACGTTTTTGGTTAAAGGCGAAAAAAAAAAAAAAAAAAACTCTCTATACGCTGTAAATTAATAAAAGAATTTCTACGTTATCTTGAGGCAGTTCAATTATTACAATTAAAGAGAGAAGAATGGCATGAAAATAACGAGGTTGTAAATTAAAGTGGGGCTACCGAAAGAAACAGCATCCTTTTGGTTTTTTCCAATCAAACTTTAGGGGGCCGTTTGGTGCGTCGGAATTGGATGGGTTTGGAATGGAATGGAATGGAATCCGATGCCCATGGAAATATTTTGCTGGAATCATGATTCCCATGCCTATGTTTGGTGCATTGGATTTGGGTTGGAATGAATGGAGAGAGAAATAGTGGGACCCACCAAAATTATAAGGAAAATAGAAAAAGAAATGGTGGGTCCCATCAAAATTATGAAGAAAAATGGAAAGAGAAACAGTGGGACCCACCAAAATATGATTAAAATATAAAAAGAAATGGTGGGTCCCATCAAAATTATGAAGAAAAATGGAGAGAGAAATAGTGGGACCCACAAAAATGTGGGAATGGGTTGGAATCACATGCCCACCATTTCATTCCAAACCCACACCATTCCCGAGCAACCAAACATGGGCATCCCTTTCCAATCCATTCCAAACCCGTGGGCCAAACGGCCCTTAGTTGAAATGGAATTGGAGCTTCAGGATTTGACGTGTGTTTGTTGGCTTGGCCTGACGTACCCTAATTTTTCCAAATCAATAGAATTGACATAAAGTATGTACTGTCATTGACTAAGAGATTAGAAAGTTCAAATTCACCATCCCATTATTGTTGTAAAAATTCATAGACATTTTTCTTCTTTTTTTTTTTTTCTATTTTTCATGTGGAAGAATTTAGTATAACTCGTGTAAAGAAAGAAATACTTTATTGCTATCTATAAGATAGAAAATTAAATTCTTATGGAAAAGACATATCCATAAGAGGATTGATCCTAACTAAATAAAGACCTATCTTTCTAGTTGTTAATTCATCTAAATTGTGTTGAAGGAACTTTGTCAATTGTGGACAAATAGTATCATTTAAAATGTTAGTTATACTTTGATTATACAGAAATATGTCATTTTGAAGTATCAATCTTTGTTTCTTTTTGAAAATAATGCAATTTTAACTTAAATAAGAGAGATGACACTAGCGTGCAAGTTGTTTTCCTCTTCTTAAACCTTAAAATTTTGAAGTTTCGTTTATATCTCTGTTTAGGTCATTTTAGTTATATTACAAATTTATATCACAAATGTGTAGAAAGTCTTCTCTCACAATTTCTTTACCATGATTTTCATTTCCTAAGTAAACATTTGAATTTTAGTTGAAAAACAAAAACAAATTTTTAAAAACTACTTTTTTTTAGTTTTAAAAAATTTAGTTTAGATTTTGAAAACACTCGTAGTAATAGATAACAAAATAAAAAAACTCATGAATATGGGACTGGGAGTAGTAATTTTAAGTTTAGTTTTCAAAAAAAAAATAAATAAATAAATGAATAAGAATCAAGACCCTGTTAGACAACTATTTGGTTTTTGAAATTTAAGCATTTAATCACTACTTCTGTCCATAAGTTTTTTTTTTTGGGGTGCATTAGGTATCTTCTTTCCATGTTTTCAAAAGCGAACATAAATTTTGAAAACTAAAAAAAAAAGTAGTTTTCAAAAATTTGTTTTTGTTTTTGGAATTTGGCTAAGAAGGTAAATGTTTCATTAACAAACATGAAAACCATGGTAAGAAAATTGAGAGAAAACAAGAAAAACAAAGGAACTTGGAAGTAAGTTCATAAGCTTCATTTTCAAAAATCAAATGATTATCAAACAGAGTCCAAATGATTATGAAACGGGACCTTAACTATCGAATTTAAAAATCATATTTGTTTAGGTTGTGGTTCTCTTCTTGATATTCTCTCCAATCACACAGCTGTGTTCATAAATCCTTGTTCTAACTTTTCTTATGTCTGTTTCTTTTGATATATATGTATATCTGCATCAAATTTCAGGTTAGGATTTCTTCTGAAATTTCTTTCCCAATCTGCTGTTATCGGGTTCACTGTAGGTGCAGCCATTATAATTGGTCTTCAACAACCTGAAGGAACTATTGGGAATTGTCAACTTCACTACAAATACCAATCAGTTTCTTTCGTTCTTCCTGCTTTACTACTTGCAGTGGAACCATCTCAATTTGATCCTTGGATGTTCATTTCTCCTTTTCATCCTTATCCTTGGCTTTGCTTTGCAAATGCCAACTCTGTCAACTAACTTACAAAATGTAGCTAATATCTAACATGGCTGGATGGCAGGTTTAATGGACATTGACTCTGCTGGAGTTGCATCTTTGAAAGAGTTCCATAATAGCCTCACTTTACATGGGATACTTGCAAGTGAAAGCTCATTTGCATTGTGTTAGATTCTAAAATCTCCAGCTTTCTCAAAACATAATCATTTTCCTTTTCCTATAACAGTCATCCATTGCCAACCTCAAATGGCAAGTAATTAACAAGCTAAGATCAGGTAACTTCCTTAACACTACAGAAGGAAGGGCCTTCTTGACTGTTGCAAAAGCTGTAGCTGCAAATCTTGGTGATAAAATGATTTCATCACACGAAAAGAAAAGGAAGGAAAAGACTACTTGAAATGGAAGTTGTTCTTTATAATTTGGATTCTCATTATTTCATTGTCTTCATTTACTCATAATATGGATCTACGTCCATATGTTGTTTTTGTTTTCCTTTTCAAGAAACTCTCTGTTACTTTTGATTCATTCATGAAGCTTATGCACAATATCAGAATCTCAATTGCTCCCAAACTACTTTGGTTGTTGATGAAGAACGGCAAGAACATAATTTGGGAGTATGCATTTATCCATCGTGCCTCTATCCCAAACTTCCCATTTTAGGAGAATTGAGTGAGTTTAGAGAATTTCCTAACGAGAGCGAGCTCTCCACAAGCTTATTATTTATTTGCTTGTTTATATAACTCTTTTTATGCACTTTACTTGTTTGTTTGTCCCCTTCTCTGAAATAAATTGGATAGATCAAGTGCTGGCAGAAAGAAGGGATGAAGCAATGAAAGAATGAACTTGTTTGATTACTGGTTATATTTTCACATCTGTACATCAAAGAATCTCTCCCAAGAAGAATCACTCTCCAAATGACAAGGTACTTCATCAAGAAGATGATACATCACTCTTTTACATGCAAAGTTTCTGTCTTTCATGATCAGTAGGTTGTTTATCTTTCATTCAAATAATCTCTCTCTCAAAGATGTTTGTTTATGCTCTTCACTGCTATGCATCAACTTCCAGCTTCTTACAAAACAATGACATTTTGGAGTGGAAAGGACAGCCATTTTGTTTCAAGTCACCGCAGTAGCGATCGAGAATGTTTGAGTAAGACCTCAAGATGCTGTTTTCCCTGAGCTCTGCAGAGTACATTCTTCACCTTTGCTGTCATCTGTTTCAAATTAGCAGATTTTCGTAAGTTGTTTGGGGAAAAGGTTTCACCATCTAAATATGAAGCATCATTGACATATAAAGAAAGACCTGTAACTAAACCTTTCCAATTCCCAATCTTTCCCTTGCATAAGGAACTGATCTCAGTTGATATCCCGGTGACGAAGGAGGAGATTTTCGGCTACTTTCTTCTCTGCAATGTAGCTTCCCATTGGCTCTGTTTCGGGTTGTTATGGTGGATGAAGTCTTCCACTTCCCGGGCAATATGCTTGGGAGGGTTGATTCCTGGTTGAGAAATTACCAAAATCAGAGGTGACCCACAAAGAGAAATTTCATTTAGATAACTCAAGCGTGCAAGAAGAACTGCATAAGCGGTCGAAAGTCTTGCGCGCATACCAGAAATAGTACGGTGGCACAATGCTTGAGGACCTCCAAGTTCATACGAACATCATCAAGGCTCCTGCACAAGGCACATTTGTAAACCAAGGAGATATAACACAAAAAAGGAGAGGGAGTTGATCGATTATATACCTGTGCTTTTGTTGCCCCAGCTGAAAGTAAGAAGCCAATGATGCCATCTAAACATGAAACAGTTCAAAATATCAGAACTATTCTGAATGTAATGATTCTACGTGCTTCTGATTTTGCCAACTGCTGTATGTTATGATTTTCAAGGTTCTGAAGTTGTTATCTTACCTTCATGTTTCCAGCTCTCTTGCCAAACTTCTCAGTTAAGACTCCTAAAGAATCAACCATCCCTACTGGCTTAGGAGCAGGCCTGCCGATGTCCGCAAACGCTTCCCTAATACGAACACAGTCGAATCTTTGAATGTTATGGCCTGCCCATATCCTTCCATCCAAGATGCTGAATATCTTGTCTGCAACTTCCTCAAACAATGGTGCAGTTGCAACGACATCTCTTGTTATACCGTCACGTCGGCTGGACCTCAATGCAACAGCTGACAAATCTGTTGGCCTGATGAGGGTGGTAAAGCTCTCAAGCTCCACAAGCTTCAGGGGGCAAACGACAATGGCACCAAATTCCAATACTCGAAACCGCTGCCCGACTCTATTCGGCACTGTGGTTTCCAAGTCGAAGAAGACAATCTCAGCTGCGCCTTCCTTGAATGAACTTGAAGCCTCCATTGGTATTGTAACAAATAGTTACAGGCTCAAGTTTTGTTTGTTTTCTTAATCTTCAATGGCATGGGAATGGAGTGGTTATAAATGGGTGAAGAAAAGAGAGGATTCTTGGTGTTGAGGGTTTGATTGTCTTGAAGTTAAAGTCAAGAGCTTGGTCCTTGGATGAAGAAGTCCTTAGCTTCTGGAGGCTGTCCTTTGCAAAACCAACTCCAATTGAACGGAAAATTGACCATAAAGAAACGCTAAGAATGACTTTTGTTGTCTCTTTGCTGTTGCTTTTTGCCAGCAAAATCCGTTCATGCAGCATTGTTTTGGAATATTGATGGAACCTTTGAAGCCAGGTCTTCTTATCCAAAATGATTCTGTCCCTCTTATTTTGCTTTTCATATTTTATTACTCTTAATTCATCGACCAAAAGATAAAATAAAACTTCATTTATTTGGTTCAATACGTCGGATCGAAAATTCTTCGTCCGATTTTTTTCTTAATAGCGAGAAAACTAAAATAAAAAATACATGGATATTTTCCACTCGCCTTCGAGCAAAAACTCATGCCACAAATTTGGAAAATTGAATTAACAACAATTAATTAATTATTTAAGTCTTAATGATCCAAATCACCTAATAACACATGTAACTAGCTACCAATGAACAACAAATCATATTTGCATCATCCACGCTCGATAAATTCTATTCATCAAACCGACCGGCAATTACTCGAGGAACAACATCTAGATGGATCCTTTTTCTTAATCAATTTTTCCCTACTAGCTTTTTTTTAAAAAAAAAATTATGAAACGAGAACAAATTCACCTTTTTTTTTTGGGGAAGAAGAGAACAAATTCACTTTTTATTAAGGAAGACATGGATAATTAATAGTGGAAAATTATAGTTAAAATATCGAGTGCAGATTCAACATGAATGAAATGGAGTTTAGGCGGGTGAGAATAATCGCTATTCTAGCCTCCCTTTAATTAACTCGAACTCCATGAAATCTAACTAATTCAGTAAGAAGGCAAATAATAAATACATCAGAAAAATAAACAAATAGCCTTCTACTGCCCAGCTGATAAAATTTAATTGAAGAAAAGGTCAAGGAATTGCCAATAGCAGCAAATTCAGGATGGAAAAGGAGTAACATCAGAGAAGTTGAACCAGTTTTTTTATCAGTAAGCATGAAAGATATAAGATAAGCTTTAAGACCAAAGAAAAAGGATTTGAATTTGATTGGCTGGGATGCATTTATTGGTAAAGCATTTGTGGATATTGAATTTAGCTAATCCACACAGACCAGAGAGAACCAGTAGAAATGCAGACAAATTCAATCTCTTGAGGCTTAAGACAACAAGAACCATCAACCGCCAATTTGGTAAAAGGTAAGGGAGCAAAGTTCTGCATTTATTTCAGCATAATAGTTAACAAATCAATATACCATTTCAAGACACTAACAAATAATTAGCAGACCATTCTAAAAGGCATCTCATAGGCTACAACTTACATAACACAGTAGACAAGGAGGCAGATGAATGACCAACTGTATATGATATAAGTTTCAGGTAACACCCAAAAAAGAGAAGAACAGATTTTCATACAAGGAATAAACTTAAAACCCACAGAGTTAAAAATGTGGGGGACACAGAAGCGTAAGCTATGTAACATCAAAAACTACCTTAGATTCGAGTACTCGAAGAATCAAAATCATCAGGAGCAACACGGGCAATCCAGTTATTGAGCGTTCTCTTAATCTCAGAGTGATTAACGTAAGCCAATTCATACATGCTACACAGATTCACGATCACTGTTTCATTGAGAGCCACAGTAGGAACTCTTTCCAGTGCATTTTCCAGCACCTTAATCGAATCTGCTAAATCCCTCAAGTACATCAAGCAAAGAGCTTTGTTGTTAATGGCAACCACATCCGTATGGTCCCTCTCGATACACTCCTCGTATTCCCTCACAGCCGATAGATAGTCCTTACCCACCAAAAACACCAACGCCTTGTTCCTGTTCACAAGGTTCTTAATCTCTACCTCGCTCAATGACCCGCTTCTCTTCCCCTCTTTAACCATCTCCTCAATCCGATTGAACGAACGCTTTGCACCTTCAATATCACCAACGTGCATTTGGATATACCCAAGTTTCGAAATCAGAGCAGGGTCTGAAAAATCCCGACTAAGCAAATTGTTAATCAGACTTAAACAAACCCCGAACTCTTTGTTGCTTAAATGATGACCCATAATACAGTTAATCACAAACACTTCCCTTTTCTTCCACAAATTCACAGAGACATCGAGGTTTTTCACCTCTTTATCCTTCAGTTTTGACTGTACAAAATCCAGAAGTTCGTAGAACCGGTCCAACCCATCTTGACGCTCACCCATCTTGATAGGGATCAGGGCGTGCAGCCACCGGAGTGAAAAGGGGACCATCGAGCCGGTCCGATTAGGGTACACACTTGGATAAGATTCGTACCTGTATTGCGAGCTATCGAGATCTTCGAGAGAATCGAGTTCCACCAAGGCTTCGGCGAAACGACGCAGTTTGACGAGGGCAAGGACATTGTAGGAGAGATAAGTGAGGTGGTCATGGGGCTTCTGGAGAAGGGAGAGAGCTCGAGCCCTAGCAACCTTATCTAAAATTGAACGCCATGAGCCGCGAGTGGCGAGATCTTGAAGAGAGGAAAGCTCGTGGGCAAGATCGTTGAGGGAACTGAAATGACTGGTTAAGGGGTCCGAGGAAATTGTCAATCCCTCGATTCCTGATGTTAGTGTTTCGGGATCGGAAGTTCTGTGAGAGTGAGAATCGGGTGACGGTGACTCGCTTTCCATCTCGAGCGGGGATGACTCGGAAGATTGAGCAGTCGCCGGGATCTCATACACCGGCGCAAGCAGATCAGAGATGGATAGCAAAGCATGTGGGCTTCTAATTTATGTTGGACCGAAAGGATCCAGGCCCACTAGCCCAAAACCAATGAGCTTCTAACTGGGCCCATCTATTCACCATGGTCTAATCTATGAAATTTTCATAGAAACCGTAACATGATAGGTGTTATAAAAATGTTGTTTCTGTATTTTTCTTTTGTAAAGATCTTTTGTAAAGATTTTTTGGTTAGCGCCAAAGTGAGCTTAGCTCAGTGGTAATTGGCATGTATCCTCGACCATGAGGTCAGAGGTTCGAATCTCCTCACCCCTAAATGTTGATGTACTCAAAAAAAAAAAAAAAAAGATTTTTTGGTTAGCATTAGCATAACTCCTCCCGTCAATGCATTATAATTTTGACCAAAAGATTAGAGATTCAAATCCATACTTTGATTGTTAAAAAAAAAATCACACTTTCATTTATCTTTTAACTACAGAAATAAATCTTAAAAAACTTAAAATAAAATTATATTTATTGATTCAATCCTCAAATTAAACCATTTGTCTCAAATGAAAATTTTCATTTTAGAATTAAACTACATTAGTTTCTGTAGTTTGAGTCTTGCAACTCACATCTTCCAACCATTTGGTTTTTCCATTTTTCTTCACTCTAACCTCTCATTTTTTCACATTAAAAAAAATTTCAAATTTCTACACGTCTTAAAATAAAACATTAAAACCTCTTACTTCTATTAATTTCACATACAACAACAATATTTATCAAAGAAAAATAGTACATACAAATGTTTTTCATTAATTTTTTTTTTCAAATTTCAAACAAATGAATGATTAATGATCTAAAAATTAAACTAAATTTTTTTTTTTTTTTGAAACAAAAAAAAAAAATTAAACTAAATTAATATCAAAGAAAAATAGTACATACGAAATGTTTTTCATTGATAACAAAATAAAAATCTATTTAAAAAAGGTAATATATATATATATATATATATATATATATATATATATATATATATATATATATATTTTTTTTTTTTTTTTTTTTTGACAACATGTGGGGTGGGGATTTGAACCACTGACTTCTTTGGTCAATAATACAAGTGTGATGTCATTGGCTTAAAAATGTATATCATTGATATATATATAAGATACACATGTGAATTATATCCACACATTCTTCATAAATCTTGTACCTATATCTTTTGATTTCCGAATGACGATATACAACAAAGTGAGTATAAGAATAACAAAGCATTCACAAAATTTTCAAAAAAAATTTGCATCAAGCACAAACAATTCCAATTTTTTTTAAGTCAAATATAACAAAATTATTCTACCAATTGTGTGTTTGGTTTAACTTTTCAAGTGTTTAGTTTTGAAAAAAAAATATAGTGTTTGACAACCACTAAAAATGATTTAACAGACGAAGATTAAACAATTTATTTGAAAAGCTCGGAATGAAATTCTACCAAACAGATATAATAAATCAGTTGGGGTGAGAGTGAATAAATTTTCTTTTTTAAATAAAAAGTGAGTGCATGAGTTGAGGGTTTTTTTTTTTTTTTTTTTTTTTTTTTTTTTTTTTTTTTACAACATGTGGAGTGAGGGCATAAGTTACTACTAGAATAAAATAACATTAAATTAAATACTTGGCATACTCTCAATCATGTTAGAAGTTCAAATCTCTCACTTCATACTTGTTGTAAAAAAAAAAACTTTAATATAATAACCACACACTAAAAGTAGTTCTCACCTTTATTTATTTTCTTTCTTTGTTATTTATTTATTTATGTTTTTTTTACATGTTGTCTTCTTCTTGAGTTCAATAGTTCTTACCTCTTTCATTTGACGGACAACTATCCAAGGTCAAAAGTCTTTTGACTTTTATCTTTGATCAATAGGTCAGAGGATTGAATATCCCACTATAAATGTTTGATGTTCTAAAAAAAAAACTACCCAAAGTCAAAATGAATTAAAGTGTTAGTATCATAAAAGAAACAAATCCTCTCGGATATGTGAGAAAGTCAAATTATTTAATGCCCTTTCAAATTTTTTTTTGGGTTGGGGAGATGTAGAGTATACAAATTCTTGTCAAAGCAAGCTTAGCTCAGCGATAATTGACATGTACCATCGACCATGAGGTTAGAGGTTCGAATCTCCCACCTCAAATATTGATAAACTAAAAAAAAAAAAAAAACGTATACAAATTCTTAACTGTTAAAACGTTCAGATTGAAGAAAAAAAAATGATGTCTGGCGTTGATTAAGTAATTACCACACTAAATTGCGTTAGATTAAAATCTTACCGATCAGAATCCTCTCAAATGGAAACGGAAATGAACCAGAATTAATGAAATATATTTATTTATTACGGATTTCCATATTTATAATTCACAAAATCCCCTTAAATAGGACAGTCCCCAAATTCATTTTCTCTCGAACACAAAACCTTAAGATTTTTCTCTCGACAATGACAATGGCTATTTTTTTCAAGCTTTTCACTGCACTTATCTTCCTCTCTCTCCTTTACAAAGGTATACATATAATAAAATTTAAGTTCATTTTGTCTTTTTCTTCAATTATCATATCATAAGATTTTTCTCTTCCAAGCCATTGGTTTGTCTAAATTTTTTAAGAGTATTTTTTTATGGGTAGCTCTAGCTCATAGATGTGAATGTTTTTCTTTTTTCTTCCTTCTTTTTAATGGTCCTATTATTTTCTTTTTAGTACGTCAATATTTTGGGTGGGAGATTTGAACCTCTCACCTCTTGGTCGAGGATACATGTCATAGTTATTACTAATAAACTTTAGGTTAAATAAACATGTTTTAGTATTTCTTTTTTCAATCTAGTATGTATTTTTTTTTTAAAAAAAAAGTCAATTTAATCCCTGTTTGAATATTTTTTAAAACCGATTCCCACTATTTGTAAACATTACAATTTGTTCATAATTAACTTTCATGCCATGGGATTCAGTGGATTGACCGGGATCTTGAAAAGAGATTTCGAGAAGGAATGGGAAAATTTCCTTCAAGAGTGATATGCTTTTTTTTTTTTCCTTCAAAATTTCTGTGAAGTTTGCTAACTTAATTTCCTTTCCTAAGTGATGTAATATTTTCAAGATATTTCCTCACTCATGCTAAATAGTAAGTTTATTATGGAGAAATTTTGACTCTCTCTCACACAGTGTTGCTGATGTTTGAGTGGTTTTTCTTTCAGGAAATTGCCAGTGTTTTTTGAACAACATAGCAATCAGCCAACGGATGAGTGGATTCCAGATCCATGGAATGAGAGAATGGAAAGTGACCATAAGCAACAACTGCCAGTGTTCTCAGTCAGAAGTGAAGCTAGATTGCAGAGGATTTCAAACTACAAAAAGCATCGATCCCTCCATCTTAGCCATTTCTGACACTGAGTGTTTGGTCAACAATGGCCTCCCCATTTTCAACTCCAAACCCATCACTTTCACTTATGCAAGAGATCCTAAATTCAACTTCAACCCAATCTCTTCCCAAATTGCTTGTTCTTAAATCTCTCCCTCCTTAAATCACGCCTCATCTTTTGAGTTATTGTTCTTAACTCATTTGATTTTTTTTTTTTTTTTTTTTTGAAAAGAATTGTCTTTCCTTGTGATAAAGAATAAATAAAATACAATTTGTCTTGATTTATCCGTTACAATTATTTTAATATTCGCAATTTGGGGTATTTACTGTTGCTTTTATGACGCTGCTTCAGTGACGTACGTTATCTTTGGTGAGATGACTTAGAGCACCTTTGAACATTCAAAGGAAAGAATAATCTAAATGCAAAAAAATTTCAACTTGTTTTTGTCAAAATAACGTAATGCATGAAAATTCCGAGGATGTTCTTGGACATTTCCAGAGAAATAGGGGGTTGAATAACTCTAATAACAAGCTTCAAAGCTAAGCATAGTTTTCTTTTTCTTTTTCTTTTTTTTTTTTTTTTTGAGAGAGAGAGAGAGAGCGAGAGCAACTTTTTTAAAGTTTGATTTTATCTGAATGTGTTCACGCGGATTGGAGAAATTAGAAAAGAGCCAAAGAGGAAAACGATAATCATTCATTCTTTCCTATCCCTTAAAATATCTGAAAGGGCCAAAGTGGGCGGACTGTTAAAAAAAAAATACACGAGCCGTCGACTTTGACCAGGATTTGATTAGGTCCACTCATGGAGGATATTTATAAAGACTAGAAGTTCTTCTCTGCAATCCATCAATCTCGATTATTTTCAAACCTGTTGGGTTTTGGAGGAAGAACTAAAAAACAATTCAACAAATGGCTTTGCTCTTTCAGAGCAGAGAATACCTCTTAATTCTTCTCTGTTTCTTCGTGTTTTTATTGGAATCTCAAACTGCAGAATCCAAAACTCTGTACTACAAATGGGAAGTCAAGTCCGAATTGAAGTCCCCCGACTGCTTTAAAAAGCTTACCATGACCATTAATGGCAGATCTCCAGGTCCCACAATCTACGCCCACCAAGGCGACACCGTCATCGTCGAGCTCAAAAACGGATTCAGTACCGAAAACGTCGCTATCCACTGGCATGGAATCCGACAGGTACCCCAACTTTCATATGTCTGCAAATACTAACATATTGGCTCCTTTTTTATGTTTTTGTATTTGTATTAGATTGGTCTTTTTCCCTCTATCTAACGTGTTTGGATTTTTGTGTAATAATTGAAGATCGGAACACCTTGGAGCGATGGAACAGAAGGTGTCACTCAATGTCCTATTTTGCCTGGTGAAACTTTCAAATACCAGTTCGTTGTGGATAGAGTAAGAACTGGACCCACTTATTTTTTTCTTTTTGAGGGGGGCCTCTGAAAATAGTTTTGGCCTTATGGGCTATAAAAAGAAATCTTTTTAACGAATAATTTGTCATTGATCTTGTCAATTTTGAAATCTGCAGCCAGGGACATACCTATACCATGCTCATTACGGTATGCAAAGAGAAGATGGTCTCTATGGATCCATCGTGGTTTGGCTTCCAGAAGGACAATCAGAGCCCTTCTCCTACGATCATGATCGGAATCTCATCCTCACCGATTGGTATCATAAAAGCAGCCATGAACACGCCGCCGGATTGGCTACTCCCAACTCTGGCTTCCAATGGGTCGGAGAACCTGATGTAAATTCAAACTCCCATCATTAACTTTCCACTATTTAACTGAAATTGATTCGTTTACTAATGGGTTTCTTCTTATTTGTTGCTCTCTCAGTCACTTTTGATACAAGGAAGGGGAAGATTCAATTGCTCTCTGTTGGGTTCTTCCAGTTTAGCTTCTGGTACTTGCAACTCATCCAGTCCAGATTGTGTTCCTTATCCACTAACAGTCGTACCAGGAAAAACCTACCGATTGAGGGTCTCAAGTCTCACTTCTCTTTCAGCCCTCAGTTTCCAAATTGAGGTAACCATATAGTTAATTTCACTCGCCTCGCTCTAATTTCTCGAAATTCATCAGAAATGACTCAAACTCTCTGTTTCGGAAACAGGGTCACACCATGACTGTGGTTGAAGCAGATGGACACTACGTCGAGCCATTCCAAGTAAACACCTTGTTCATATACTCAGGAGAAACATATTCCGTGTTGATTAAAGCCGACCAAGACCCTTCTAGAAACTACTGGATCACAACCAATGTGGTTGGCCGGAACAGAACCACACCCCCTGGTTTAGCCATTTTCAATTACTACCCAAATCACCAACGTAAATTGCCTCCGACAACTCCTCCCGCGGGACCTGCCTGGAACGACGTTGCACCCCGTTTGGCTCAAAGCCACGCCATCAAAGCCCGACAAGGCTTCATCCACGCGCCGCCCAAAGCCGCCGACAAAGTGATCGTGTTACTCAACACACAAAACACCGTCAATGGACGCCGGCGGTGGTCGTTAAACAATGTGTCGTTCAACATGCCCCACACCCCTTACCTTATTGCCCTGAAGAACAATCTTCTCCACACCTTCAGCCAGGCCAAACCACCCACTGGATACGACTTCAAGACTTACGACATTTTCAATCCACCGCCAAACCCTGAAGCGACGGTGAGCGACGCCATTTACCGATTGGATTTCAATTCAACGGTGGACATCATTCTGCAGAACGCCAACATGATGAGCCCAGGCAACAGCGAAACACATCCTTGGCACTTGCACGGCCACGATTTCTGGGTGTTGGGATACGGCGAAGGGAAATTCGATATGTATAAAGATCCAAGTAAGTACAATTTGGAGAATCCGATAATGAAGAACACTGTGCCGTTGCACCCTTACGGATGGACGGCTTTGAGATTTGTGGCTGATAATCCTGGGGTTTGGGCCTTCCATTGCCATATTGACGCCCATTTCTTTATGGGAATGGGAATTGTTTTTGAAGAAGGGATTGAGATGGTCGGAAAATTGCCTACTTCGATTATGGGGTGCGGCGAGAGCAAGAGGTTCATAAGGCCTTAAGTCATTTCCACGAGGATCGGATCAAGTCCCCATTATTCTTTAATATCAGGATTAATTGCTGATATTACCCAATAAGTTGCAGAAAAATCTTTCTTTAGCCATATTCTTTACTATTAAGTCACTTATATATAGGTAAATAATATATTGTTCAATTCTTTGTTATCATAATTGTAAATGTTATTTATCTTTTATTTTTATTTCTTTTACAACACATGGGATTGGGGATGCAAACCACAAACCTCCGATTATTAATACAATATTTATGTCACTTGAACTATGCTCGTGTTGACAAGAATTATTGAAAACATTATTTCATACAAAAGAAATTGTAATAAATATTGAAATAAGAATAACTTTTTTTCTTTTCTTTTCTTTTATGAGAGTTAGGAGATTTGAACTATGCTTTTTGTTGGCTAAACAATAATAGTTTTTTTTTTTTTTAAATGAATTAAGAATAAACTTAGTTTGTTGTTTATTTCAGTAATAATGCTAACTAGATAATTAATGTATATGTGTGCTCATCTTATATCTACTAGCTAAAAAGCGTCAATTCGATCTATTGTTCATGTCCTTTTTTTGGCAAAGAGCTAGATTCATCCTAAAATTTGATTTGACAAAATGTAATATAGAATTTTGAAATTGTTGGTTTGGTAATTGTATAAATTTTGACTAGAGTGACGATGACAAGATAGCTAACTTTTGAAGCCATATGATACATACATTTGAAATGATCAGAAAAATGGCCTTCTGGTTTTCAATTCCAAGCCCATCACCTTCACTTATGCACGAGACCCTAAATTCGATTTCAAGCCAATCTCTTCCCAGATTGCTTGTCGCTCATCTCGCTATTCACGCATTGTCATTTGAATTATTATAAAATGCAATCGTCTTGCCATATTATAAAGAATAAATAAACTGCATTTTGTCTTGATTTATTCTTTACAAATATTTAATATTCGCAATTTTCGCCAAGTATTGCTATTGTCGATTTTATGACGTTATATTTGGTGATGACTTGCAGCACCTTTGACCATGGCAAGAAGAGAATAATCTAAACGCAGGAACTTTTCCAATATGTTTTTGTCAAAAAAAAAAAAAAAAAAAAAAAAAAAAAAAAAATCGAAAATTCTAAGGATGTTTCTTCAAACCTTTGATTTAAGGTTTCTCAGATGCTTCAGAATAATAAAGGCTAAATTATAAAAAAATACCCTTGAATTATGGGGTTTGTTTCAAAAATGTCCCTGAACTTTCAAAAGTTTCAAAAATACTCCTAACTTTGAAAAATGTTTCAAAAATACCCTTGCCGTTAATTTTGGGTGGAAACCGTTAAAGTTTGAGTTTCAAAAATACCCTTGAACTTTAAAAAAAAAAAAAAAAATTCAAAAATACCCTTATTGAAAAATGCTTCTTTTTGTTTTTCCTTCTCCCGTAAATTAACTCTTCTTCCAAAAATTAATGAGAAACTTTACTTATTTGTCATGTTTTCATAATCTAGGAACTTTCTTTCTCTTTCAACACATCCAAAACACTTGTCTAGATTTTCGTATCGAATCTTCGAGATGACTTTTGTTTTGTTCTTGAAATTCTACATGTATTGGTAGTCTTTTCAATATTATTTCCTAGCTTTCTCTATATTCCTATTACGAAAAATAAATGAAACTATTGTTGTATAAGGATTCTAACAATTCTTAAATATCAATAAGAACAAAATCATATATAAAACTTTTGATTGATTAATCTTATAAATTGGACCAAACTCACCGTCTTATAAACATTTCTTCTTCTTATCATTAAGATACACAAACAAAGAGAGAACAAAAAATGAAATAATATATATACATATATATGTTGTTTTCTCACACTTATCTTCTTTACGCTTTTTAAAAGAGAAAACTTGATTTCAAAGCCTTTTTTTATTTGGTATTGAGTTGCACACAACCTTTATAAGCAAAATTTTGCATTAATTTTCATGGAGAAAGAATTTACGGTGAGAGAGGAGGAAAAAAGAAGAATCATTTTTCAATAAGGGTATTTTTGAAATTTTTTTGAAAGTTCAAGGGTATTTTTGAAACTCAAACTTTAACGGTTTCCATCCAAAATTAACAGCAAGGGTATTTTTGAAACATTCTTCAAAGTTCAGGGGTATTTTTGAAACTTTTGAAAGTTCAGGAGCATTTTTGAAACAAACCCCACAATTCAGGGGCATTTTTTATAATTTAGCCGAATAATAAATGTCTGATAATAAGATATATATG
Source organism: Luffa aegyptiaca (assembly GCA_017139565.1). Taxonomy (NCBI): domain Eukaryota; kingdom Viridiplantae; phylum Streptophyta; class Magnoliopsida; order Cucurbitales; family Cucurbitaceae; genus Luffa; species Luffa aegyptiaca. Next base: position 49,158,652 of record CM029398.1, read on the forward strand.
AGAATTCCAAGAATACGTTTTTTGTTTCTAGAAACCTTTGATTTAAGATTGCTGAAAATTATAGAGGGTTGTGTTTGGGTGTACATCTTGTAAAATCATTATTTTTATGAGATTAATTCTATAAATTTGATGATATTATTATGATAGCTTTATGTGAGTCCAACTATGTCATGAATTGAATAAATAATCATAAAGAATAAATTTTTTATATAAAGATTATTTTCATAATTAAATATATTTATTTAGTACAATTAATTAAATATATTTAATAGCCAAAGTGAGCTTAGCTCAACGGACAATTGACATGTACTCTCGACTATGAGGTCAGAGGTTCAAATTCCCCACCCCAAATATCGATGAACTAAAAAAAATTACAAGTCTAGAGTCTACAAAGAAGCATGTGAATGATTAATTTTCGTGTCTACTCGTTCCTATCCTCATGTCCTCAGTCCAAGACAAGAAGTCCCTTACACATTTCCAAACCTTTTCTTTTTTTTCTTTTTCTTTTCTGAAAGTCTTCATCACAGAGGACTTTAAGTTAATTGACTTTTTCCAAAGCTTGATTCTATCTAATTGGGTTACGCGGATGGGAGAAAAGAGGGTTTTGAACAAATAATAAATAAACCTTTTTTTTTTTTTTGAAAGAAATAATAAATAAACCTTTTATTAGATGATAATAATAAACCTTCTATTAAGATATATGTATTTTTTAAAAAAATGATAATCATTAACTTATTCCCTACTTTAATTATATTTCAATAAATCTTAAAATTAATTTTGATTATTAGTTGACTTTTTTTTTAAGAAGAAAATGAATTTATTAACAAAAAACCAACCAGGGTGGATATCCTTTTAGCCAAAGAAATAAGCCAATTGGGAAAATCAAACCACCGACTCACAAAGGCAGAACAGGAAAAAAAAAGAACCAAACAAAAAAAAAAAAGACTGATAAAACTTTTTTTTTTCTTTTTATCAAATTTAAATATAATAATAATAAGAATACTAAATTTTCATTCATGAAAATAAACAATTTTAATATATTTTCAAAATTTATAGAGAAAAAACTAACAAAAACTATTTTTTTTTCTTTTAGGAAAGTTAATAACAAATAGATAGTAGTCTTTAATTTAAACTTTTTTTTTCATGAAAATAAAGTATGGGTATGTATGAAAACTAAATTTTGATATTTAGAAGTAGGTAGACTAAAATATAACAGAGGTTAAAATGATATTTTAATATGTTTTACTTTTAGTTTGTTAAACCTTGACTTTGATTTGGTTAATCTTGTCTGTTAACTGTGGACTTTTTTTAATCGTTACTTTCTAGGGGCTGTTGCAGCCCCTGCTGGGCGGCTTTGTATTTTGTGTTGAATCAAATACCAGAAGGAAAGGAACATTCTTCTTTTGTATTTTTCTCCCCGTTAGGCTTTTTTAATTATATAGTTGATCATTTCTAAGAAAATAGTCTTATTTTTGTTTGAATTCAACATCATTTTATTTTATTTTATTTTCTCAAATACACTCGTTTATTGCGAATTTCATTGTTTCTGTCATTTTGCATTAAGTATTGTTTTTTAAAGTCCCAACAAAATTTATAGACTACAAAATTGTTTTCATTTTTCATTTTTTAATTACCTAAAATTTGAGTAGTTCTTAAAAATAAAAATAAAACAAATAAATTGTTAATGGACAACTTTATACTTTTTGAATTATTAAAAAAAAAAACTTTATTCTTTTTAATCAAGCTGGACCTAAACTTTGATGTTTTGCTTTTCCATTTTAATTATTTAGACGTAGATTTAAGAAAAAATATATCAATAGCTACTTTTTGAAATTAGTCCGCCATTTGAAATTTTTTTCTTTTTTCTTTTCTTCTTTTAACTTGGAAATTGTCCAAGAACCATTGTATATATTCATATTTCTCCTTCATTCCTTTTCGTTATCCAGCAACTTCTTACCATCTTCTTTAAAATATCACGAGATTATTTTTCTTTTTAATTTGTGCTTTTTAACTATTATTATCTATACTTTACGTGTTTTTTTTTCCAAAAAAATTCTTTTTGCATTTTGATTCTTGCGGAAAAAGACAACATTTTTTTTCAATAAAAATTTCAAAGTTACAGAACAATTTTGATCCTTGAAAGTAAGGATTAAGTCTATGAGTTTTTTTTTTGGAACTACTAGGAACTTTAATTTATAATGATTTGATCTCTATATTTTCAAATGGTGACAAAAAACTCCAAAACTCTAATATGTAACAATTTAATTCATATAGTTTAGATTTTGTAATAATTTAGTTCCTACCATGAAAATCCTTTACCAAAATAAGTTTATAAACACATTTGATCTCTTGTCATTTTATTAATCAATCTATATATATATATATATATATATATATATATATATAAACTCTTTAATCTTAACAACATTTTTTACGATATACTTAATTGTTACAGATTTTAAACTATAGAGACTAAATTGTTACATATTTGAAAAAAAGAGATTAAATTGTGTCAAACTAAAGTTCTAGAGCTAAATTGTTAAAAAAAAAATATATTTTTTTAGATAAATTTGAAATATGAAACCTCCTAACTTGAATGAAAATGGTCAAATTAGAACTACCACATGACATGACCAAGGGATCAAAAAGAGTATACATATTTTATTATGTTTAAAAGCATATGGTGTAAATGTTAATTTTTTATTTATAAAGTCCGACCTTGGACCAGGATTTGATTAGGTGAACTCAGGTAGGATATTTATATAGACCCCAAGTTCTTTTGCAAACCATCAATCTTAATGATTTTCAGCCTTTTGGGTTTCGAAACAAGTACTAAAACGATTCAACAAATGGCTTCTCTCTTACAGGGGAGACAAATCCTATTAATTTTTCTCTGTTTCTTCGTGTTCTTATTGGAATCTCAAACTGCAGAATCTAGAACTCTGCATTATAAATGGGAAGTAAAGTCCGAGTTGAAGTCCCCAGACTGCTTCAAAAAGCTCACCATGACCATTAATGGCCGATCTCCAGGTCCCACAATCTACGCCCACCAAGGCGACACCGTCATCGTCGAGCTCAAGAACAGCTTCGGTACCGAAAATGTCGCTATCCACTGGCATGGAATCCGACAGGTACTCCAAGTTTCATATGTCTTCAAATACTAACACATCAGCTCATTTTGTATGTTTTTGTATTGGGTTGATTTTTTTTTTTTTTTTTTTTTTTTGGTTCTAATGTGTTTGGATTTTTGTGTAATAATTGAAGATCGGAACACCTTGGAGCGATGGAACAGAAGGTGTCACTCAATGTCCTATTTTGCCTGGTGAAACTTTCAAATACCAGTTCGTTGTGGATAGAGTAAGAACTGGACCCACTTATTTTTTTCTTTTTGAGGGGGGCCTCTGAAAATAGTTTTGGCCTTATGGGCTATAAAAAGAAATCTTTTTAACGAATAATTTGTCATTGATCTTGTCAATTTTGAAATCTGCAGCCAGGGACATACCTATACCATGCTCATTACGGTATGCAAAGAGAAGATGGTCTCTATGGATCCATCGTGGTTTGGCTTCCAGAAGGACAATCAGAGCCCTTCTCCTACGATCATGATCGGAATCTCATCCTCACCGATTGGTATCATAAAAGCAGCCATGAACACGCCGCCGGATTGGCTACTCCCAACTCTGGCTTCCAATGGGTCGGAGAACCTGATGTAAATTCAAACTCCCATCATTAACTTTCCACTATTTAACTGAAATTGATTCGTTTACTAATGGGTTTCTTCTTATTTGTTGCTCTCTCAGTCACTTTTGATACAAGGAAGGGGAAGATTCAATTGCTCTCTGTTGGGTTCTTCCAGTTTAGCTTCTGGTACTTGCAACTCATCCAGTCCAGATTGTGTTCCTTATCCACTAACAGTCGTACCAGGAAAAACCTACCGATTGAGGGTCTCAAGTCTCACTTCTCTTTCAGCCCTCAGTTTCCAAATTGAGGTAACCATATAGTTAATTTCACTCGCCTCGCTCTAATTTCTCGAAATTCATCAGAAATGACTCAAACTCTCTGTTTCGGAAACAGGGTCACACCATGACTGTGGTTGAAGCAGATGGACACTACGTCGAGCCATTCCAAGTAAACACCTTGTTCATATACTCAGGAGAAACATATTCCGTGTTGATTAAAGCCGACCAAGACCCTTCTAGAAACTACTGGATCACAACCAATGTGGTTGGCCGGAACAGAACCACACCCCCTGGTTTAGCCATTTTCAATTACTACCCAAATCACCAACGTAAATTGCCTCCGACAACTCCTCCCGCGGGACCTGCCTGGAACGACGTTGCACCCCGTTTGGCTCAAAGCCACGCCATCAAAGCCCGACAAGGCTTCATCCACGCGCCACCCAAATCTGCTGACAAAGTGATCGTGTTACTCAACACACAAAACACCGTCAATGGACGTCGCCGGTGGTCGTTAAACAATGTGTCGTTCAACATGCCCCACACACCTTACCTTATTGCCCTGAAGAACAATCTTCTGCACACCTTCAGCCAGGCCAAACCACCCACTGGATACGACTTCAAGACTTACGACATTTTCAATCCACCGCCCAACCCTGAAGCGACTGTGAGCGACGCCATTTATCGATTGGATTTCAATTCAACGGTGGATATAATTCTGCAGAACGCCAACATGATGCGGCCAAACAACAGCGAAACGCATCCTTGGCATTTGCACGGCCACGATTTCTGGGTGTTGGGATACGGTGAAGGGAAGTTCGATATGTATAAAGATCCAAGCAAGTACAATTTGGAGAATCCGATCATGAAGAACACCGTGCCATTGCACCCTTTCGGATGGACGGCTTTGAGATTTGTGGCTGACAATCCTGGAGTTTGGGCCTTCCATTGCCATATCGACGCCCATTTCTTTATGGGAATGGGTGTTGTTTTTGAAGAAGGGATTGAAAAGGTTGGGAAATTGCCTACTTCGATTATGGGGTGCGGCGAGAGCAAGAGGTTCATAAGGCCTTAAGTCACTTCAATGAGGATCTGTTTAAGTCCCCATTATTCTTTGATATCAGGATTGATGGCTGATATTACCCAACAAGTTGCAGAAAAGTCTATTCTATATGTTTAGCCATATTCTTTACAACAATAAAGTCAATATGAGGGTATACGTAAATGTTATTCTATTCTTTATTATAATAATTGTTTTTTTTTTAGTTTTTTATTATAATAATTGTAATCGTTTTTCCCTACAATCGAAATTGTAAAATTTATTGAAGTACGAATAAAATTAGTGTGTTGTTTAATTTACTATTAACTAGAGGACATAAATTGGATCTATTATTTGTGTCTACCTTCATCCTAAAATTTGATTTTTCAAAATGTAATATAAGATTTTGAAATAGTTGGTGGTTTGGTAATGGTATAGATTTTGACCATTGTGACAATGATGAAATAGCTAATTTTTCAAGCAAAATAGAAATAATAATAATTATTATAGGTTCTATGGTTTTAGTTTAGTTATCATTTGGTCCAATTTAGGTCTTATGACAACTGGTATAAAGCTTATATCTTGACCAAGAGGTTAAGGTTCAATCCTCCACCCTTACATGTTGTCAAAAAAAAAAAAAAAAAGTTTGACCAAATTATAGAAATTAAATTAAAAATAAAGTCAAATGATGAATACCAAATCGAACTAAACTCAAATTATATGGATCAAATTTGTAATTTATCTTTAAAGAAATATAGTTAATAAACTTTCAGAATTTTGTATCATAGGTTTTTGAATTTTAAAGATATCTAATAGGTTATTCAATGTTCAATTTTAGGTCCACTATGAAATTTTAAGGAGAAAACTTGTAATTTAATTTATCTTTAAATATCGTTTGTTATTTAAATATGTAAAAATTTCGTTTTTTGTAATAATGACTCGGCTCTCAGGCCCAAGAGCCCAACTCAGGCTCTTATCCAAATCCAATGGCCCATATTTCCAGTGTGGGGCCCTACAACTTCCCCATATCCATGTCCGCATTCATTCAAGCCACTGCCTCAAAGCGTCGCAGTTGCCACCTTCACTTCCACCTCAAAGGCCGAAGCATCAGATAGAGCACAATCTGATCACACTAGAATGGCACTCTCCTCACTGACCTTCACAACCCCAAGAGCCCAAGCTTGCCAAATTTTCAGCCCCAAATTATCTTCCACTGTCAAACCCACTCCGTCTTCTTGTTCTTCAGTTTTTGCTTCTAAGAAAGCAATATCTAACGTGGGCATTGGGCTTCTTGCTGCTTCGGTTCTGGCTCTGTCGCCCTTGGATGCCAACGCTACCAGAATTGAATACTATGCCACTGTTGGAGAACCCCTTTGCGAGTTCAATTACGTGCCTTCCGGCCTTGGCTACTGCGACATCTCCGTCGGATCCGGTGAGGAAGTTCCTTATGGTGAGCTTATCAATGTCAGTTCCAATCTTCAATTATCCAGTATGTTTCTCATTTTACTTTTCTTCACACCACCAAATTCGACTCGTTTTATTTGACTGGTTGTTCCGTCGAAGTTCTCTTGCATTGCTTCGCCGCAATAGTCGAATACGTAGTTTTGTCAAATATATGAATTATTATCTGATCGTTTAGCTTTTGGGGGTTCGGAATTAGTTTTATATGCTAGTGTGTAAGGAGTAGAAATTGAGTTCAAAATTACGTGTCTATCTTTTTCCTGAGTCCGCATGTGGGTAAGTCTTAGTATGTTATGTGATGAGTTGCAATCTGCTAATGAAATGTTCTGCAATTGACGATTGTTTCAATCGTTTAATTTTTTTCCCCTTCACGCATAAAGGGTTTTATGAATTGTTTTTGGCTTATTTTTCCTTCCAAATGCAGGTTCATTACACTGCAAGGTTTGCTGATGGGATAGTGTTTGACAGCAGCTATAAGCGTGCTAGACCTCTCACCATGCGTATTGGTGTTGGCAAGGTATTGATTAAATGTTCTGTACAGTCTCTTAAGGTGCATGTGAGCTTGAAAAGTTTGTCTAATTTATTTAAGAGTGTAGCTACAGCCTTAGGAGCAATGGTATTGATTGAGAGAACAGAGTGATGAAAAAATATATATTTGAGGTTATTATTAACTGAATCAATTTATGCACTGTTCAGCTTTAAGTAATTTTTTTTGGGAAAATATAATTGAGCAGAATTCTGTAACACATAATTATGACAAACAACCAAAAAAAAAAAGAAAAAATAAACTTAATCAGAGTAAAAAGAGTCAACAGAATACTCTGTCTAGGATTCTGGATTGAGGCACGTCTCTCTATGTGCCATCTTAACAAAATATGCGCCTTGCTGCATCAAGTTGGTTGACATTCATCTCCCAAGATACAACTATATCTTCTAAGTGACCTTATGTGCAGTTGATTCTCCCACAAATCCCAATTGCTTGTACGCCCAAACATGTAGAAAGGAAATGATGGGTGTTTCTCTAATGATTTGACAAGAAAAGAGCTGAATGAAAGTGGAAGAAAGGTCTCTGTTATCAAGATGGGAGGGTACTGAAGTTTTTCCTTCTTCCATACGTAGATTAGGAGGAAGATACTATTTGTAAAACTAACTTCTAATTTACTTGCAACCAATCATAAAAATAGACTGGATAAATAATTCATTGACTAAGTCACTAACTGCAGTCATTTCCCCTTGTTGAGGAGTGTGGGTAACTGAGTGGGTGTAGTTACTCGCCACATTGACTCATTGGAAAAGGACTAAAATTGATTAGTTTGTTACCAGGTAATAAGAGGATTGGATCAAGGAATATTAGGGGGTGAAGGAGTACCTCCAATGCTAGTAGGTATGTCTACTGACAAAATGAGTAGGATTTTGTGGTTTTCTTTTCTTGCTGATTGGTTTCTAAGAATTATTGCCCCGCTGATTTTGCCTAGGTGGCAAACGTAAGCTTCAGATTCCTCCACATTTAGCATATGGACCAGAACCAGCAGGCTGCTTTTCAGGTCGAGTTCTTTAAACCAAACAACTTTTGTTTTGAGCCTTGGCTATCTAAATTTTCATGACAATGTTGCGAATTGTCGGTGTTTGCTTCTTGTTGGGATGTTTTCTGTAGTTTATTTTGTGGAAATGCATTATTTGTTAGTCTAGTTGCTTTGCCTCCAGATTTCTTTTATGCTGCACAGAAACGTAGGTATCAAGCAACTTATGGACACTGTTAATGCCATCTGTATTGCTTTTACAGGTGACTGCAATATACCTGGAAATGCAACTCTTGTCTATGATATAAATTTCGTTGGAGTCTACTCCGGAAATAGGAAGTGAGGGAAACGATATCCATTTTCCTACGAATTTCTTGTAGATAGACAACACAGAGTAAGTGAGTTTCAGACTTTTCTAAATATGCAGTCATATAAACCCTCCCTTTGTTGGTTTCTCTTTGAAGTTATACTCACGACACAGCTATTTTAGTGCATCCCATCTTGTTTTTCGCCCATCTCAAAAAGTAGAATCGCAATGGTTATCTTGGAAGTGTATCTCAGATAATAAATTACCATTACATGCTTCCTGCTTCATCTTATATTCATGTCATTTTTTGCTCTTCAGTTAGCCAGAACTTAAGCCGAAGCTAAACGACGAGGCAAAAGAAGTGTATGGATTTTCTAAGGATGTGGAACTCAAGCTGAATCTTAAGGCAGAATACTTGGTTTTCTCTAATCACCCCCCAGAAGGATTGGCAGTCCCTTTTAGTTGAAAATCCCAGCCAGGCATGGGATGAAATTGCTCAAACAAAAAATCATTGATCAAACTCATGTATTTGGTGTTTTTATAAGCTAATGAGTAGTGACTGTATTTCCATGCCCGGATACTATTATACTTTGTAAAAGTAAGTCTCATTTCTGAGTAGTTTCCTGTGAGTAACTTTCTTCAAATGGAATCTAACGGGCACATTTTGTTTGAACATATTCCCTTTTAATATGATTGAAATGTCAATGAACACGAATTAGTACACACAAATCACCCTTATTTTTTTCTCACTGCTATATCTCTTTATACTACCTTTGGATCTGAGAAAAAGGTTAACGGAAAAAAAAAGTTCCGAAAGCCAAAAGCAAAGAAAGCAGGATTCTTTCCTCACGTTTGGTGAAGAGAGAGAAAAGAAAAGGCAGGCTTGGTTTGGTAATTTTGTTCTCTGCACTTACCTTTTTCTTCGTTTGCTGGGACCAAATTCGGTTTGAAATAATTTGAATTTTGTGTTCAAATTTTTTAGGCTCTTTTTCCAAACCGAAAGTAGAAGCAAATGCATTGGCATACTGGTACTTCACAAGTCAATAGCTCAATGGTTTCCAGTCTTTTAAAATAAAGTGAGTTCCTCCTCTCTCTCTCTCTCTCTCTCTCTCTCTCTCTTACAGTTACTAACCAGGTTGGAATCTTGTTGTTTAGGTGAAAGAACAGCTGTGGATAAGCCAAAGTCGTCTCATAAATATGAAATTACAGCATCGTGCATCCTTTTAAACCAACAGCAAAAATAAAGTAATCTCTTACATCACTATTAACAACTAACAACCCCAAATATTCCAATCAATCATCCCAAGTTGACCCTTTCTTCTTCATAAAATGATTGTACTACACAGTAATCTATATCATTACCAGAATTATTGAGCTGATGACAAAAATTTAGCAGAAGAAAGACAGAGTTGTACAAAACATGAACTTGTTGTACTAGAATTACATGATAGAGCATGCATTTGGGTTGTCATCACTGAACATGTTGATGTAAGGGTCTTCATATTTGGTAACAGAAGCAGTAGTGACAGTGTGCTCCACATTTCTGACATAGCCCGGTGGTGCCTTCTTGTCATAAGCCTGAGCAATGTAAGGCTGCGACACTAAGCTGTAGGGAACATACGGCCATATCTCCGCCTTCTTCCCTGTGGACTTTGCCTTCTTCAGCACCTTGCTTGCTTCAACATATCCTGTAACTGTCACCTTCTGCTGCTTCCTGTTGATCTCCACAGATTTCACCCCTTCAAACACGCCACATTTTGTTAGCAATTTCTCTCTTGAAATGGACAAGTAAGTTTAGATAGAGAAAACAACAGTAGAAGTTGAAAAAGAAAGGGAATTTCTTGATACATACCACTGAGTGAAGAAAGGGCATTCTTGACCTTGAGTTCACAGCCATCACAGTCCATTCTGACCTTCAGCTCCACAGTTTGAAGCTGTTTCTTCTTCTTGTGCTTATGGCTACTTCCCACCAAATCTGACAAGTACTCCAAAGTCCCACCAACACCCATTTCGCACTTTACTCGATGTAGTTGAAAAAGGAATGGTACAGAAGCTCACAGGAGCAAAACCCAGAGAAACTTTCAGAAGAGAAAAAAGGAAGAAGAAGACAGTGTTTGGACAGGGGGAAAACGCAAAATGATCTGAAAGGTTAAATGGCAAGGTGAATTTGGCTAGAAATGATGAATCTTTTTACCTTCCCTTCAAGCAAGAAGAGAAAAGGGCATTAAAAACAAAGGCTACTTTCTCTGTTTCTCGCTCTGGTTTTTTTTTGAGATGGTTTCATGAAACAGGGCTTCCTTATTATATAGGCATTTGGGTGAGATTGAAAAACCAAGGAAAAGGGTTGTGTTGTGGTTGTGGCCCCCCAATCACCAAAAACAATTTGGCTAAGGAAGCTTGGTTTTTGTTGCATTTACTTTAAAAAGGCAAGATTTTTTAAGATGATGAAGACATTAAAACAAATGTATATGCTTTTCTTAATGAAGAGGTACTTTTGCCTCCATCATTTGCAAGATTATTGCCCTTTATTCAAGTATAAAAATTCAAACTCTTTGTGCTGTCATTGACGGAGCCAGGGGTCGATTCTTCTTTAACAAGTTTTAAAATCCAACGTTATGTATATGTTTGCCAAATACACCACAGTTGTATAATTGATATGACAACAATTTTCTCAATTTAGAATAAACGTAAAGAAAATGCTCCTATGTAATTATATGTATACTATTTCATCTCAAATTCTATGGGAAGTTTCAAGGTAGGTGATGAAACTATAAAATTGGTGATTAAATCAATTAATAATTCAATTGAAACAATATCAAATTAATTTAATTTAAATGGGGTTGGATGGCTTAAATAACAAGTAACAACAGACCAATCTTGTTAGGAAGAGAAGTATAATAGTGAAAGAAAAAGTAGTCGTCATGTCTTTTTCTGAGTAACACAACACAATTTAAAAGAAAATATATAAAATTAGATATTAATAAAAGATTAAGCATTATTTTAATTTTATTCTAAAAATAAAAAAGCATTATTTTATTTTGTGGATTTTTTTTGTTGGAAGACTGCTCTGTTCAGCTGGAGAGGACCCGAAGGAAAGTGGCCGCCCTCCTTCCTTGTGTCATGTGCATAACCATCTCGCCACTTCTCTGATTTACAAAAAAAATAACCAAATAAAAAAACTTTCTTTTTATTTGTATTATTATGAAGTTTTGTAATAATCTTTCCCTTCTCTTTATCCTTTATATTTTATTAGATTAAATTTCTATTTGATTTCAAATTTTATTGGAAATTTTATACCGATTAAAAAAAATGAGTTAATATTGTTTAAAAAGTTTGGTTTAGTTCCTTATATATTAACATTTTTCAATTTTTGTTAGTTAATCTTAAAATTAGTTGATAATAAAATTACATTATCTAAGAGAAGAAAACTCAAAATTTCTATAAATTTCTTCAAGGGGTTTAAGTTGGAAAATATTAAAACAAAAGGTATTAAATTGAAAAAAAAAAAAACCAAATATTAGGAACCAAAACATATATTTAGCCAACTACAATTACAGGTTGAAAAATACATGAAAAGGTAAATGGTGATAAAAATATGGTTTAAATTCCATTAGGATTTTTGAACCTTCAAAGTATTTATTTTAGTCCTCAAACTTTGGTCATTTCCATCGGTTTCTTTTTTAGTTCATCATTTCTATGGATTTTTCTTCAATGGTTTATATAGATTGATAACTTTATTAACATACACATATATTTGAGCTACATAGATTGATTGAAACAAATAGGTGGACAAATATTAAGAGGTAGAATAATAAGCAAGCACGAGAATATTTTTATAAAAAAAAATTAAGAACTAAATAAATATTTTTAAAATTCAAAGAGTAATATAGATATTTTAAAAAGTTCCAGAACTAAATAGACATTATAAAACATAAGAAACTAAAATGATATTTTGACCCAAAAATACATTTTGAAAAAATCTCAAGGTCTATTTTATTATTATTATTTTTTAATAAGACAATTACAATTCAATCAATTGGCAGAGGTTCCAACTAAACAATTTACTATTTGACTTTCTTATAAATATATGTACACTATTTAACTAATGATTTAAATAGCTCAGACTATTTAATCTCTCTAATAGCTTAAAAGGCTACTTTTACTCCTAAACTCATGTGATCTTCAATTGACTCCATTTGATAACTAATTGATTTTTGAAAATTATGTTTATTTTCTCTCAATTTCCTTACAATAATTTTCATCTTTGTCAAGGACATATTTGAAGTCCTAGCCAAATTTCAAAAACATAAACAAGGAAAGAAGTAGTGTTGTTAAACTTAATTTTCAAAAGCTAAAAATAAAAAACAAAATGGAGACTTTAATTTTTTAAATCTTTCATTATTTTTCTTTTGCTTTGTTAGATGTGATATTGAAGTATGTATGTATATATATATATTTGTGTACATATATAAAAGCCTTGAAGGAGGATTTTTGTATATATGGACATCATGAATGATGGGTGGGTTTGGCGTGTGTGTAAAAAGATTATAAAGCTGATTCTTTTTCTAATTAGGGGAACTGAGTAAATGCGTGTGCCTAATTTCCACTTTTTCTTTCTTCACTTTCTATTTTGTCTTCACATTTCTTCTCCATATAAACACAAATTTAATAAAGTCACTCTATGAAACTAGTCACTTTTTGGCAAGAAATATTTTTTTTATCCTCATTATGCAACTTCTTTTTAATAATTATGGCTAGATTAATACCTTTATTTGGGACCCACTTATTTAATGAGGTTGGCTCCCAATGAAATAAAAATGAGAAAAAAGAATAATGGTTACATTATTTCATTTTAATTGTTAGATTTAAGTTTTTAATTCCATCGAATTAAACCATAAATTCAAGTTGTCAAAGTGAGTATAGCTTAGCGGTAATTGACATGTACCTATGACATAGAGTATGTGCTTAATGTTTATGACCAAGAGGTCATGAGTTCAAATCCTTTTACTTCCAAATGTCGTTGAACAAAAAAAAAAAGTTAAGAAACTCTTAAAAAGAAAAAAGAATTCAATTAATAAATCGCTCAAAATTTAATAAGCACTTAAAATCCATCCATGAATATCCTCAAACTCAACTACAACTACAAGAATATTCACTCATAACCACAAAATCAAATAATAAAAAAGATACCGAATTCAATACTAAAATGTTCAAATTCAACCAAAACAAACAATCTACGATAGTTAACCTTCACAAAAGCAATATCACCTAGCTAACAACAATGCTCAAACTTACCCACAATTCCTAAAAAAGCAATAGAATTCAACTAAAAGAGTTTTCTTTTTCCTTCTAAAGTTCATATTAGTTTCAAACTTATTCAAATTTAAAGTTATATCAAACTCGAGATAAATTTTATTAAAAATAATCAAAATGAGATTGGAATATGATGTGTAATAAACCTATTGAAATAATTATTTGCAAGATGATGATCATTTATTTATATTATTTACCAGCATATCAATAAGGAAAAAAGAATCAATTGGTGTGGAATTAATTTAGAATAATATTTCCTCCAAAAGTTAGACATCAAATGGGATAGGACAAGGCCTCTGCAAAGAAAAAACTCTGCCACCCCACCCTCATAGATAGTGGGACCTTCAATGTGAAGATAAGAATATTATTTCTTATTATATACTTAGGAATGTTATTCTTCAAAATTTCTAATTCCCAAAGAGGGAGGGAGAGAGAGTGAGATTTATATTGGAAAATTTAAAATATTTCAACCAAACAAAAATTGAAAATAAGAATTAGAGAAAAGATTTTTAGGCTTGTCAAGCAAACAATTTTTTTTTTTTTAGTACATCAACATTTGGAGATAGAGGGATTCGAACCTCTGATTTCATGGTCGAAGGTACATGCCAATTACCGTTGAGCTAAGCTCGCTTTGGCAAACAAACAAATTCTTGAAAACCAACAAGTTTCTTGCAATTCATGATCTTAAAAGCTTCAACAATGCAAAATGATGAAATCCTTCTTCCACAATTGAAATAAATGGTTCAAATTTAATTTTTTCAAAAAATAAAAAAAGGTTCCAATTTAATGAGGAAAAGAAGGAAGAAAAAGTGGGTTCACAAACAATCCGTCTTGTTGTACTTTAAAATTTGGGGGGTTTTGGTTTGGTTAGACAAAGGGCTCTTTCTTTTTGATTTATTCTTTTAGAAATGGAAAAGGCAACTTTCTTCACCTCCACCACCACCACCCCATTACAATTATTGCTTTACATTTTACCCTTCAAACATTCCCCACCTCTACCCTCTACCCCATTTTTCAATCTCTTTTATTTTTCTCACTCACGAATAATGGAAAAGGTACCCGAGACTTTAACTTTTACATCCAACAATATAAACTGTCTACTACATTGTGTTAGTTTCTTTGAATAATTTTTCATTGGGATGATATCATGCTTTAAATAGATCAATATTCATGAAGTTCGAACTTGAGAAATCATGATATAATCTAATTTGTATAATTTTTAATTAGATTGTACATGAGAATAGATCATACAAAGGTGAGTTTGTATAATCTACCTTTGATTTGTGAGTATATATTATAAATAGGTTTCATACAAAGGTGAGTTGATTGAAAGTAGGTTTCATAATATGAATTCATATAGGATGTATAATCAATATTTTCATAATTTACCAACAAGAACATAACTGGCATAAAGCTTACACTCTCGACCAAGAGGTCAAATGTTCAAATTCCCCCACTTATTGTAAAAAAAAAAAACTAATAGTTTGGAAGGAATATATTTATAATGGAAACGAAATTTAAGCTCAACTTAGCAATTGAGTTATACAAATTTTACTAATGACTCGAACATAAACTAAATGGCTTTGGACGTTTACCGACTCGCAAAGGTTTTGTTTCTAATGTTTGTTTTTACCCATTGAATAGCCGCACTCCTTTTTAGTTTTCATAATGATTTGGTTTTTAACTTTTTGTTTTTAGGAATTGGACTTTTTTGCTCTTAGATTTCTTGATTTTATGTTTTACTTTTTCAAAAAGATTTGAATTCTTTACAAAATTTAAAAATAAAATGAAAGTTACTCTTTTTAGTCTTGAAGTTTTGCTAGATGCTTTTTTTTTTTTTTTTTTTTCTCTAAAAAAAAAAGAAAGAAAGATTATATATAAAGAGAATTTATGACTAAATATATTTATTTTGGAAAAAACACGATGCCTGTAAAACATGCTTTCAATTATTGTATTGTGAACAGTTGACTATTCATCATGAATAGTTATAATCTGTAATGAATAGTCTTTAAAAAGATTCTAAAATGCCTTACTGTTCTTTCTTACTTTATCTTCATTTGTCCGTTGGTGCCACTAAAATTTTTTAGGGAAAACTAAAAGTACTTTTACTCCTAAACTTGTTCAATTATATTAAATTTCACACTGAACTTTAAATTTAACAAATTGAACTTCAAACTTAAACATGCATTGTAAATTTTTTTCCCATGTTCGATTTTGTTAAATTCACCTCAAATTTTAACAAAAAGTACATTAAAAATCTTTGAATAATCACTAGTTTCAACAAAGATCCAACGCCACACACAAAATTAAGTTAATTAATACACAAAATCAATAACTAAATAAGTCTCTCAAAACTCAAAAATTTCAACAAAAACCCAACTCTAATTCATTAAATACACATGAAAATATTTTTTAAACAATTTTTCAAATGAAGGCCAATTAAAGGGTAAAATTTGCCACGCTTATTCAATGTTGAGGTCTAAGATTGTGACATTTAACTAAGTTTAAATTTATATTTTTCCCACAAATTTAGTTAATTTAAAGAATCAATTGTGAGTTTAAATCCAACATCTTCACTTATATAGTCCTTTTATGTATAAATAAATGTTTATATTATGTATGAACAAACTTTCTCAGAATGCTGTTTCAAAAAAAAAAAAAAAAAAAAAAACTTTCTCAGAATAATAATAATTTGAAATATTTATTTATAAATTTAATATTTTAGTTGATATATAACTTGTAAAGTTGATGTAGAATTCCAATAATATGGCGTCGGATTGGTCAATGGAAAAGGAATTTTTGTATGAACCAAATAATTTGTGGTACTTTATTTCAAAATAATAATAATAATAATAATTTGTGGTACTTTGCTGTACGCGGTGGCAGGTATGAAATTGATTCAGATTATATTATATGAGCCCCTTAGTCCTTGAAGCTGGATTCTCAATTATAATAATTATTCTATTCCTGTATTGGAATTTGAAACCGGGGTTGGCTTCACGCATAGGGAACATGTAGGAACAACAAAAAAAAAATAAAAAAAAAATATTGATTAGTTCTAAAATTATTTCTGATGAGCATGTTTATAGAAGGATGTGATATTGAAACATTCCATTACCAAAGTAATTTCAATAATCTATTAAGCATATTTAAAAATCTATTACACTCTCAAAAACCTATTAAATACAAATCTGAAAATTTAAAATTTTTTAAATTAAACACCCCTCCCCCAACGTCACCCCATATGTTTTTTATGATAATAGATGTCTTATTAATTGAATTATAGAATCTAAAATACAAAGACTTCCGTATTATCACAAGCTAACTGCATGAATTAGTGAATAAACACAGCAGGGTTATTATGAATTTGATCATGTTAATCTTGCTACTAAAAATGCTTAATTTTTTTATAAAACAAAAATAAAAAAATAAAAAATGAACTCATTTGCTCCTAAATTATATAGAAAACCATTGAATATGTCGAATATTACAAAAGAACATTCTCTGATGAGAAAATTATGGGATTTGATCTTGAGAATCTCATGACTACAGTCAATTTTAGTTTGGACAAATAAATAATAAAGATTAACATAGCAGTAAAACTAACGGTAACATATATTAGAAAAGAAAAACATATAGATGGAAGAATGTATAGCTACATAACCAAAAATGCAACTTACTATCATCAACCCCCACTGGATGGCCCATATAATGCCCAAAAAAAATACCAAAAAAAGAAAGAAAAGAAAAAGAAAAATGCCATTGATGCAACTTGCAAGGACACAATAGATCTACATGTCCTTGCCGGGGGGAAGGCAGATGTAAAGAGACGACCTTCATTTACATGTAAAACTTAGATAAGCTCAGAATCTACATCACACACAAGTAGAAACAAGGTAGAGTACCAGAAGAAGCAGGTGCGGCAATCTGATCGAATAAAAGCTGGATGGGATGAAGCAAGGGGCGGCAGCTGATGGTTTAGAAGGGGCCCTTCCAGCTACGGCAGGAGCCACCGCATGGCCCCCTGGAACGCTCTGCTGCTCATTGGCAGGTAATGGGTTTGGCGGCGTATCCTTCGCAGGAGCAAGGGGCATTTTCTTTTCGTTACTGAGATCTTCACCTGTGACATGGAAATGGTCGAGATAAGAATGGAACTTTGCAATGATAAAGTGGGGAAGAGGGTTGATAGTCGTAAAACCAAATAAAGAAGACTGGTCTAGAGATGAGGTCAGTAAGTCACGTGTGAACTCTAATATGTTCAAGAAACGAGTTCACAATTCTTCTTTTTTAATGAGAAAACTGTACTTTCATAGACCAAATGGAAAGATATGCAATGGACAATACAAGTAACCAACCCATATCATGCACAAGATGTAAACGTCTGCTAAGAGGCTGCAAATTCATGACAAGTAATAGGAGTCAGAAATCTTACAATTTGCACGAGACCAACTCAACTTCAAGTTTTCCCTATCAAATACCATCCGGTATCCAGTCATGTAATTTTCTGCACGAGACAGTTTTTTCAAGATTACAATTTTCATTAAATGTACAACTTACTATGCATATGGCACATATCATATATAAGCAATCTTTATTTGAGAAGGAGATATTGTGAGCTTACGTCCCAGTATTCCGATATCTCCATCAGCAGGTTGTACGGCAAAACAAAATCCAAGTAACCCCTGTATCCATAGTACTATTTTAGTATCGTCACAGGTATTATTTTCTCGTACTAGTTATTCAACACATCCAAGTAATGAAATTTCCAAAAAAAAAAAAAAAAAAGAAAAAAAACTGAAAAACTTAAGCGATGCATTAACATGCGACTTTAATAGGATAGTAAAAACAATTATATCATTTATTTGATGGTTTAAACTTTAAACACATTATTTTCTTCTTTTATCGTTTCAGTTGTTCTTATTCTTCATTTCCTTGGGGATTAAGAAGGTATCAACTTCACTCCTATGATTCCAAATTTGATGTTTAAGGGTGCTTTTATGCCCACTAAAAGTGGAAGCTGTTTAATTAATGGCTAATTATGACAAATGTCAAAAATCAAGTCTAAACCTTTACCCACGTTAACTAAATCAAATCATGTACACTTGAGAATTCTCAGAAGAAAACTTCATCTACCTGATCGCCATAGATAGGAAAAACAGGATCATGAACCACAAAGCTATTGTTTAGTGGGAACAACAACGTCAAAGATGGAACCTTTGGCATTACGTCTGCACTGTTGGAAGAAACCATAATATTAACATTAAACATGCACAAAGTAGGGAGATATAAGGGGAAAAGGCTTTTGAAAGTTTTCCATCTCATTGATGTTACCTGAGCTTATAGCAATACTTCCAAGGATAACCTTTAAAGGTGACGGTGCTTGTAATGTTTAACCTTTTACCAAACTATCAAAAGGAGAACTAGTTAAAGAACAAAACGAACTATAAATTAAGTACAAGGATCAACAACAAAAAGAATATACCTCCATCACAATATTTTCATATACTTCCTCTGGAAGATATGTAAACGACGTTCCACTATCAATCAATATTTTAAAACTAGTCTGCTTGAGGCACGAATTCCCAATACAACATGCTTCCACCCCAACGATGTAGGCTTCACTGAGAGATTCGGGTATGACAAAGACTTCAGTCAGCAGACAGCAAATATAACAAACCATGATCATAAAGATGAAGATAATTTAGTATGGTAACTACTATTTCCCATCTAACGGCACAAATGAAGTCATTTGTTGACTTGCTGGTCCCTCGTCCCCAAAAAAGATTCTGCCAGATCCATCCTGATTAAAACACAGTGAGAAAGAGTTCTGCACTAATCCTTCTTTAGCAAGGGAACTAAGAACAGAAATTTCTCCAAGCCCCAATCCAAAAAGACCGTCTGGAGCGACTCCACTTAGATAACCACCACTTTGTTTCATACCACATCTATATCAGAGAGAAAGAAAGACAATATAAATACAGCATCCTTCCTCATTACTGAAGTTGGCATACAGAGCAAACAATTAGAGCTACAAATATAAGGTCACAATGGGCCATACCCTAGAATGACTGGAGCCTGAATCGTACAATTAGATGAATTCTCACAACCAGATGAAAGATGCAATACATCCTGCATTAGTAATCCTGAACTTGAAGTATTTTCAGTTGTGTAGTCAATAACATAAGGACATGACTGCTTCGGACTTTGGCAGCTTTGGCCTGACTCGCACAAATTATGGCTGCAAGATATATGCTTGCTCGTGCTTGAACTGGATGGACGGTATTCATTGAGATCTTTATCCTGCATTATAAATGCCCCAAACATGAGGGAGCAGGAGCACCTGCCAATCAATCATCGGAAATAAGTGCTAAACTTGCTGTCTCATTAAAAAGACTTCACAATCCACAAATATTTAAGCCAACAATGATTTAGCCAATCGTTTCTCTTTAGGTGCAGAATACATAGTCTTCCATGTCCATCTCCCTGTTGAGGATTTTTTTTTCGTTGGAACCGACCACGTCTTTCTTTTCCGCAAAAAAAAACACTACAAAACTTTGAATTCCAGAACACAATTTGTCCAAGCATGACCCTCACTCTAACGGAAACGAAAAGGCAATATGCTTGGTGATAAAGCATAAGTCGTGGGTTAGAAGTAATTAATGACTATGTTGAAAGAACAGATTCTGAAAAGCAGGCCTACCAGACTGCCATAATAACTTGCAGACAAGGGAGCACATTGTATGCAATCACAAGGTACCCAAAGAAGATCACTCCCAGCATCCAATGCAACCAGAAATGGAACACTTGGTGTCCCGATATCGATCCAGGTGTAATGCAACCTATAAGAAATAAATAACAAATTGATCATCAGGATCAGGTGCATAAAATTACATTTCATAACCCAACACAAATTTTCTTATAAAGGTGCCACTATGCAAAAGGCTACTAGTGAGGTGAGGATTTTTTTTTTTTTTTTTTTTTTTTAGGGGGGATGGGAATTACTCCAAAGAAAAGGGTTTGCAGAGAAATCACGGGGGGGGGGAAAAAGAAAAACATACAGAAAAGTAGATGCAAAACGGAAGAACAAAAAATAGCAAGAACAGGGAAGGCCAAAAAGAAAAAGGAGATGGTAGAGTAGTGGTGACCAGCCAAAGTCATTCCCCAGCGCAATGGCTTTGCTGCCTTCAGACGGGAAAAGCAACTGAAACCGAGAGCCAAGCTTCATCTTCTGCCTCTGGAAGTCACCGCTCACAAGGTCCTGATAGTACTCCATGCTCCCCTTATCAGGCCACGAGACTCGTACACTCGTATTCGTACTCCTTGAAACCCTAAGCGCCTTCATCTCCTCAGAGAACCGGTGAAGTATCCTCGATGTGAACGTAATCGACATCGCCTGGTGAACGGCAATCATCATCATCAGCAACAAAATCAGATTCCGAAGCGACATTGCAACTCAGTCCTCAAAAGGACGAACGAAGTATCTCGAAGACGAGATCTGAAGCTTCAGAAGAAACTTCCAGCAATTCGGACTCGTAGCCTCAATTTCCCGGGGACCAAAATGAGAAACAGAAACAGAATGGTTTCGAGTTTACGAGCTAAAACCAAAACTATGGAAGAGAGATGGATCACAGAAAAAGGCCGACGAGTTCAGCCGGAAGTTGTAAAGAAGAAGTGAAGTGAAATGTAAAGAAGCAGACAGAGAGAGTGTGAGATAAATAGAAGAGGGCGAAAGAAAGAAAAAAGGAAGGCGACGAGGAAGACAGAGCGCGACTGTAATGTACGCGCTCTACGGCGCGTGTTTTGTACTAATTCCTTTTCCCTGTGTGCGCGCCCGTAAGAGAGGTTGTCGTTTTCTTTAGCACCGTTGGATACATTTCTTCTGGCTCTTTATTTTATTTTTTTATTTACTTTTGAAATTCGGCTATTAATTTTTCTTTTTCGTAATTATTATTATTTTCTTTCATAATATATATACGAAAATATGCTTGGAATTGTTTTTCATATTTTATAAGATTAAATGGACACTACTATTCTTTTCAAAAAAAATGGAACACTACCATTTTTAGTTTCAGATATTTGGTGTTTTAAAACGAAATAAATTACTTGGAGTTTTTTGAGAATAAAATATTCAAATTTATTTGCCATCGTATTCAATTTTGTGACATCTCAACTACAATAGAAGTTTCTAACTCATCAAACACATTTTTGAATTTCAATCTTCATATTTTTTTTATTAAAAGAAACAACTGTTTAATAGTGTAATGTGCAAACAATGTACTTCACATATTCAAATTAGTTATAATAAAATATTATAGTTATAGTCCTTATATTGTGCCAATTAAAGTATAAGTGGATAAAAACACCTATCATCATCCTAAAGATTAATGTTCAATCTTCCACTGGTATAGTTATTGAACAACAATAATTCTTACCACCTTCTAGGTGTAAAATGTTCAAGAAAAAAATCATTCAAAAATTTCCTTAATATTATTAGGAACCTAGGATGTTTATTGAAATCTCCTACAATTGAGTTAAATCATTGACAAAGAAAATACAGAGATTGAAGGATGTGTAACTCAATTATTAAACAAAATAACGTTTTTATGTAGGCGTCCTCATCAAATTTGAATTCCTTGGCTGATTATTGGTCATCTTGATAAGACTTGTAGTTGGGATGAAAAAGTCCTCTTGAAGATTAGACTCTTAGGTAGAGATATTAATACTTACTAAGATCATCTTTAGTGAAAATGTATACTTTTGGTAGGTATGAAATCTCCAAAAGTTTGGCCAAATAGTCGTTTTTAAATTAGAAAATATAGTTGTGGTCTGAACAAGATTGAGTGAAGAGTATAAATTCATCTATCTAGATAATAATCAACTTTTCTATAAAGGTAATGAGCCTCAATTCAAAATATCTATCTTTGAAATTACATTCACCAATAGTGAAACCTAAAGGCCATGAGATTAATAAAGGACTTAGAGGGTATGGATTCAATCCATGGTGGCTTTAATATCCTATAAGTTTTCTTGGCAACCAAATATAATAGGAATAAGTAGTTGTCTCGTGAGATTAGTTGATATGATCGCAAGCTGTCATGATTTTTTTTTTTTAACATGTAGGGTAGGAGATTCGAACCACAAACCTCTTGGTCATTAGTACAAGACTTATGTCAATTGAGCTATGGTCTTATTGACACAAGCTTACATGGATGCTTATGAATATACAAAAAAAAAAAAAAAAAAAAAAAAAAGTGAAAGCTAAGTAATAATAATGTTCCAATACTTCAATTCATATGTCAATTAATATGGATCTTCTACTATATTGCCTTTTGATAAGTCTAACTAATTCATAAACCAAAAAGCTCATAATGGGAGCTAGTTAGTATTGTTTTTAGACAAGTAAAATTAAGTCATAATTTTTTTAAAAGAAACATCATAATAAAGAACTAACCCTAACACATAATACTAAAAAAAGCATAATGGAATATATATATATATATGCTCCAACTGTCCCTAATTAACTAATCGCAATTCATAGGTTACTATTGGGAGAGGGAAAAGCTTTCAAAGATGAATTTCTCGAGGCACCACCATGGTGGTCCAAGAATATTTACGTGTCGGTTAAAACTTAAAACTACTGCGCACTCATTGTCATCGTGCTGCAGGCACTTGCCTTCTGAATATAAATGATCAATTTTTTTTAATTAATTCATAACAAGAATAAAGGATGGATTCATTTTTTTAAATATATGCGCTAAACAGTAGCACAAATCACATCGAAACCATTTCGAAAAGAAATTATAATTTCTGTGAGAGGATTCTAATAATTCAAAAGATAACGTCGAGATTAGAACATGTTTATCAGAGTTCCTATGCATACATTTTTATAATCAATTCACACTGAAAGTTACATAATTACATTATACATTACTTTTCCTCAAAATTGACAAGCACTTGAAATCAATGAAATACAAACAAGAGCAAATTTTCTGTCCATTTTTTCAACCCAGAAAACTAGAGAAAGGAGATTTCCAGAGAGATTTCTTTTGACAAATTGCTATTATAAACTAAGAGAAAAATCTGGAGAGTATACTATATACACTATCATGATAAATACTCAAAATTGAAAATAAATTGAAAAAATCATTCCGCAAGGGAAGGGCTGGTCTCCTACTTGAACAATGGTTGCTTACTTGTTAGACCACTGAAATTCTATTTCCAAATTTCGAGGAGGACCACTTTTGCTTTCAGGCAACAGGGTGTACTCGCCGGCAACCGCTCCCAACATTACAACTTTATCGATTTGAATTGTTACTTTTCCGAAAGAACTCTGTTTTATTACACAAAGAGAAAACTAGTTGTTAGAGCCTTCATAAGATAAGAAAAGAAAAGAAAAGAAAAAAGAAAAACTTAAGGAAATTTACCTTCCCCATTTTGCTCTTGTTCTTGCAAGAAATATGAAGCTTTTGGCCTTTTGGTGGACTCTCAAAAGACCATGCAAAACTCTCATCCCACTCTGGATTAGGACCAGTCGATACAACCTGACCAAGTTTTGAAGGGAGGTAGCAGTTTAGCAATATGAGACAAAATGGGGAAATGATGCAAGAGAGGAAGAAGAGATGACAATACTGGTTATAATGGAATAAAATTAGGAGATGGCACTATGCTTATAATGGAGCATAGTCTATATTGACAATAAGAAGATAGTGTGGAAGGTTTTTCTCCTAAAGCTGTAACACGAGAATGTAGAAACTATGTGGTCTTTGAATTGCAGAGACAGCGTTTAAGGAACACTCTTAAGCACTACAAATATTCTCCTGAGACCGTTCTGCTCACAAAATTTTAGAAGTGAGACATTGTGGCATTTCCTCTACGGCTATAAGAAATGTACAAAAGAATTATTCATATATGGAAGATACGATGGTATAGATGATAAATGAGGGCTCCACATGCAACAAGAGAAGAAACCACATTATTCCAACAGAAGATGGATTATAGTTGAGCAATATTTATAAGAAAAGTGCAAGAAGTATGAATGAAAATAATACACAG
Source organism: Luffa aegyptiaca (assembly GCA_017139565.1). NCBI lineage: Eukaryota > Viridiplantae > Streptophyta > Magnoliopsida > Cucurbitales > Cucurbitaceae > Luffa > Luffa aegyptiaca. Next base: position 49,183,300 of record CM029398.1, read on the forward strand.
AGATGGAGCACATTACCTTCGTTTGCCTGGGTGGAGTGTTGCCAAGGGTGAGCTTGCAAAATACGCTGGGGTTTCCTACTGACTGCTTCATATTGTTGCCACGTTTGATTATAACTAACAATGTTCCAGGCAAACACTGTAACAAAAACTCTGCCTTCTCCTGGAAACGAGGAGGGCCTGACTGAATTAAATACTGAAGCAAAGGGATGGCATCTGCAGCAGCAACAGACTGAGCTCTTGAAACCTCAGCTGGACAGGCTGACCAGGCTTGCCTCAAAAGAAATAGGGCGTCTAATGCAGCTTCTTGAGTTGCCTCAGTACCAGTTTTTAGGGATGTTACTAGATGAGGAATGCTGAGTGTAGCAGGCTCAGTAGCTCTCAATCGTGGGAAGTTGCTAAAAAGAGAATTTAGGGCTTTCAGGTATTCCTCATTCACAGTTCCAGTGGCCCACAAATCCTTTTCAATAGCAGCTGCAAGACCAAATTGTTATGAGTATTTCTTCCGAGGCAGGCAAGTTAAGTTTCTTAGTCAAGCGTCTAAGTCAACAAGGCAACTCTATTAAGGCTAAGAAATTGTTCTAAAAGCTGATGATTGATTCTAGAATGCAATCTTTTTCTACAAGAATTCTGGAATGCAATCTAGCAAACATAAAAAAAGGGGAAAACATCCAAAAATATCTTCAAGCATGTAGTAGACATGAGGAGATGATATAACAAAACAAATCCAACTCCATCAATGTCTATATGTATGTACGTGCGTGTGGGAGATTGAGGGAAATTACCAGTGATAGCCCTAACTGTCTCACTGGATGCGTATTCCTGGATGGTATGATTTGAGAAAAGGAGTTTAATAAACATTGCAGCCTGAACAGATGTTTCTGGATCGCTGGACCCAATTAGGTCCAATACCACCTGAACTCCACCAGCCTCTGCAACTGCTCTTTTGTTTGATCGACTGTACATAACAAGATTTTGCAAGGCACATATTGCTACCACTTTCATTTCTTCTGTTGGTTGATCTTCAAGAACATTAACCAGAGCACGGCAAGCTGAAACAGCATCTGTGCTTCTAGCAAGACCTTCATTCTGGAACAAATCACCAAGTGCTAAAGTTGCCAGCAACCTTGGCTGTTGAGCTTGAGTTTGAGGATCCAAGAGATACTGGGATAATGGTACAATTGCAGATTTAGTAACCTTGGTTTCTCTGATCTTCACATTATTAAGCAGTACTTCCAGTAGTCTAGCTGCAGTTTCCTCGCATTGATGGCTCCTCAGAAGTTCCAACAGTGCCTCGATTGCACCACTTTCTGCCATTGCTTCAGCACTTGTTGCATCATCACTTTCAAGCACAAGTAAAGCATTCAGTGCACCAACCACCGTGCTTTCTAATCCAGAACGAAGCAACCTAACCAACACAGCAACTGGGACTTCCAGATAAAATTCAGAACTGAACTGTAGAATACTGGCTAAAACAGTGGCAGCAGATTCCCACAATGAATGAGGAAGTGAAGGATCAGCTTGCAGAATGACTTTGGATAACTCACTGACACCACCTTCTTTTGCAATTTCGTTTGGCCACGTTAGTGCAATACTAACAAGAGCCTTGACAGCTCTCTGCTGCAATATTTGTATACCAGAACCAAGTACTCGTATTAGGGGACCAATTACTTGCTGCGTAACTGAATCCTTTTGCAAATGTTCTTCCACAAGTAAATGTGATAGAAGCTCAGCTGCCAATTGTTGCACAGCTGGAGCTGGGGAATCAAGTAAAGGAATAAGGGGTTCAATAGCTTGGTGACAGGTCAATGTATAGTCAGCACGACATTGAGGATGCTCTAAGATATTAACAAGAACCTGCAGTGCACTATGCTGTCCATCAGGTCCAAATTCTGGTCTTGTGAGCAATAGGAAAAGAGGTTCAACCACTTTTGCAGCAGATGGTCCCTTGGCAATGCTAGCATTATTAGTCAGTATACGAAGCAGTTCCGCAAAGGCTGAACAAAGAAAATCAGGCGCTTCAAGGAGGATATCTAAAATGCTTTCAATTACTCCAGCTTTTACCATTTCCATCTTACAAGCAGGTCTATCTTTACCTAACTTTACAAGTGCTCTAGACACTGCTTCATGAAGCATGTAATTTTTACCATAGAGGAGCCCTACAAGAGGAATAACAGCTCCATGTGCAGCAACTAGTTCTGCAAGTTGTTCATCATCAACAAGTTTATCCAACGCTCGGACAACTGATTGCTGAGCAGGACTAAACTCGGTCACAAGAAGCGAAACCAAAGGCTCAACACATCTTGCTGCAGCCATCGTAGATCTGATTCTTGTATTTCCAAAAAGTACACAGCACAACTCAGCAGCATCACCCTTCAAGTCCATTGTACAATTTGATGACAGAATCCTGCAAAGGACATCGACTGCATTCATTTCAACATCTGCAACTGCAAGGGCTCTTGATGGATTTTCACTTAATAAACGGACTAAAGCAGCAATGGCAGCATGTTGCTCCTTCTCCAAGCCAGTACTGAGAATCTCAACTAAGGGCTGCACAGCTTGTCTGGAACTTTCAGCATTCCTAATATGGTCAGCAGAAAAGAGGCTCTCCAATGCTTTAGCAGCACTATACCTTGCACCCCTTCCACCCAAACGCAGAACTGCTACAAGCTGACTGACAGCACCAAATGCAGATTCATGTCTACGTATCTCAGAACTGCTGAATAGAATTCCTAACAAATCAGTAGCAGCTTCCTCAGTTGCATCTTGTGGTCCAAGTGAAAGATATTTGGTCAATGCTTCCAAAGCCCCTGATTCTACCATTACAATCTTATTTGATGGGCAGTCTTTTGAAAGCTGGGTCAAAATTCCAAGGGCTAGAAAAGGTGCTCCTGGACGATCAGGAATTGGTTTGAGCAAATCAACAAGAGCTGGAATTGCTTTCCGAGAAGTAGCACCAGTCCTTATGTCATCTACCCGAAACAACCTCTCTAGAGCAACTTGCTCGGGATAGCGAACCAGCATGAATTCCTCTGACAATTCAAGAAGATCATATATATCAGCATCTGCACAGCCAAGTAAGGATATTAATCCACCTGCTGCACCAGAGTTTGCAACCGACAGCAGGGTACCCCTGCTGCCATTACAGACTAGACTTGCTATTGCCTGGGCTGCAAAATATCTATTTGCCGGTTCCTCTGATTTTAGTAAATTCGCAATCACTGGTATAGATTTCATGGTTGCATGTGCTCGTATTATATCCCTGTCCTGAAATAGAATTGCAAGCAGTAGAGAAGATATCCATATGCTGCTGTCTTCTTTAAAATCAATCTGTGTAAAAATTCAATAAGCAAAAGAAAATTAACAGTAATATTAGATATGAATCCACGATGAGTAAACTACCAAACAAAGAACCATGAATCATGGAAAAACTACAGGTGTTATCCACTTCAGCAATATCTAAAACCATCACAAGTTTAAATTCCATTGAATTGCAACAAGGAAAGATATTTGATGATGATCACCTGAGCATACTGTGAATAATAATTGGATATTCCATCTGTGAGAACTTCAACTGCTCCAGCCTCCATGATCACAGTCTTACTTCTTCCATCGTGACAGGCAAGAAGACAGAGTAGCCATATTGCCAGGTTGACACCATAAATAACAGCAGTGGCTTTATTGGATTCGGTACCTTCTGCATCTTCTTTAGCAAGTCTATATATGCTAATAAATTCCTTATCAGAATCGTTCTGATTACCCAAAGTAGAAGACTGTGAGGAGCTTAGCATTGCAACAAGAGATTGAATGAGTAGACTACATGAATTTGATGCATTAAGATCTTCCAACAGTCTGTGGTGATTAACCTTAGCTGCACACACAAGAAGGGCGGTTCCTCCAATCTTGACCTTTATGTTTGTGGAATTGATCACCCTCCTAGAAACAGAAGCTATGCATCCAGATGAAGTAACTACTTCTTCTCCTATAACACCAGGTTGATCCCGGCAAAGTCGTGCTAATACCTCAATAGCCTTGTCCTGTAGTATAGGAGTTGCATCAGCGATGGATGCAACAATTGGGGAAATGCTTTGGGGGAATTCAGCTAAAACTGCCCATGCAGGCTTCATATGCCCGCTAACCCCTTCAGACCTAGATAAAATAGCAAGGGCATCTAATGCTTCTGATGTGGAAACAGTCCTGGTGGCTGCAGACCCTAGAAATGAAACTAATGCAAGGACAGTTCCTGCACCATTCACACAGTCAGTGATGCTATGGTCAATTTTGCGAGAACGAAGCAGGCGAGCAATTCCTGCTGCTGCATGTGCCTTTCCAGACATTGTGCCTTCACGCAAAACCCTAGTAGCAGGCAAAATAATTTCTTCAGTAACAGCCTTCTCTGAAACTTCATTATCAAGTAGAAGATTTGCCAGAGCACATGTCGAAAGTTCTGCAACTTCCAGAACTTCAGAGTTTGCAAGCGCAACTAAGGGAGACAATACATCTCTAGCAGCAGCAGCCACGTCTTTGTTCTCCTTGATTGAGAGAAATATTGCAGCAAGGCAACGGGATGCCTCTACTAGAATATTGTCAGATTCAACTTTAAGTAGCCTTATTACTGATAAGAGAGTCTTAATAGCAATGCCACTTTCACGCAAGTCTTTCCGTATTTCAAAAATTCCTGCCAGAGCTGATGCAGATTTGGCTTGCGTCTCTTCTCTAGTAGAACTCAATATTTTAATCATTGTCTCAATCGCATCATTTGCAGCAGTACCTTCACGCACTATATCATTGAGGGGGACCACAGAAAGCATACTTCTGAGAGCATCCAAAACATAGACTTTAGATTCTGGTAAATCACTGGTTAATAATGCAGTGAGCTGACTGATAGTTGCTGTGTCAGATTTATGAATCAAATGATTCAAAGTCTTTGCTGCAATTTCTTTCCCGTTGGAGCTTCCATTCTTAAGCAACCACAGCAAAGCAGGAACAGCATCAGCACTTTCAACACATGCACGGATGTCTTCGCTGTGATTGCATAAGTTTCTAAGAATTGTTGCAGAATCTTCTTTTGCCTTTGCAGAACCAGTCTCTAGAATTTGAACTAGTGGAGGTATACCACCAGCAGCAGTTATAGCCCATTTACTCTCATCATTTTCGTTGGATAAAAGACAAAGCAATGCAACTGCACATTCCTGTTGCTGCTCTGATGAGAGTCCAAGGAGTGAAATCAACAGCTGAACCCCCTCACGGCCTTGAAGGGCACGCCATAGACTACCTTCATTGTTGCAAAGAGTAAGAAGGGCTCTTACAAGCTCTTCTTGAACTTCATTAGTCGCCATTGTGATCAAACCAACTAGTAAACGTTTTGCATCGGAATTTGCAAGTTTGACTGCAAGTATGGCATTCCCATACAAACTAGCTAATGCTTCTATGGTCCGTTCCTGCACAAGAAAGTTTACCCGAGATTTGAACTGCTTTACTAGAGTCTGTTCAACAATTATTGGATCTGATGCTCTAGTGGATTCTTCTTTGCTATCATATATCATAAGAGCTGATGCTAAAGCCCCTAATGTGTCGGCAGTTTGAGCAGCTGATGTGCATGCCTCAAGACTTTGTCCAAGGCTTGAGATGACATAAGACAAACCACCTGAAATGTTTGCTAAAGCACACATAGCATTTTCCTGCAATGCCTGAGCATATTCACCCTGCATGAATTCTTTTGAGGGAGCTATTGTTGCATTTATCAAGGCAGGAATGCCATTTGAACTTGCTACCTCACGGCGTGCTTCTTTGCACTGAGCAGAAAGAGATTTAAGAGCACCTGCTGCTTCTGCTCTAACAGAAGCTTCATTGCCAGGTCCTATTAATTTGAGGAGTTTTTTTGTAGCCTCTGCAGCCAAAACCTTGGAACAAAAAGATGCATCTTCCATCATCACATGTGCCAGGAGAAAGCACACATTTGCTTGTGTGTTTGGCTCTCCTGTCGCCAATAAATTCACTAGTATGTCTACACCTCCAGAATTAATAGTTGCAGACCAAAATCCCTCAGTGCTGCTTGAGAGGTTCCTTAAAGCTCCAGTCAGTAAGCTAACAACATTTCCAGATTTGAGCCCATTGTGTAGCTGCTCCCAGAGCACCGGAACAACTCCTTCAGTAGAAAATATTTTGGATCCAACATGATCCCTGGCACCACCTTGGGAAACAGCATAAATGGTCTTTGCAGCAGCAACTTGACCCTCTGACGAGCTTGATTTAAGGAGACCAAGCAATGGGGGGATGCATCCTCCAAGTAGAACTTTTACCCTTAATTCATTTTCCTTGCACAAGGAACCTAAAACAGTAGCAGCTTGTATTTTCACCCCAAGGGATCCTGAACGGAGAAGAGAAACTAGTACTGGAACGGCTTGAGAGTGTGATCCAACAGCACTGAATGCACTCTCACGTGTATCTATAAGTTCCAGTAATTGTTTTAAAGAAAATTCTTTCTCCTGCACAGAGGAGGAACTCTGCCGTAGCTGCTCAATGCATTGAGCAACACTTGCCAGTGTCCCATCTGGATCTTCCATGCTATTGCGATCTCTGCAAGACATATGATCAAAGTACGTCATCTGGGTATTATTGTTCAGAGCTACACAAATTGAACAATAATACTTGTATTTCACTAACTTGGATTGACCTCGACACAATACAAGACTAACTCTATATAAAATTATATGCTACAATCATTTACTGTGGGACTTATTCATGGTTTGGGCTTTGGAGAGTTCAGAAAAAAGAAATTTAAAAGAAAATTGGATGCCGCCGACTAAAAGTTGTAAGGTGCTCAGTTCCATGCTCTCAAAATATGACAATATTAAAAATATGATTATCATTATTTATTTTTAAAAAAAAACCAATGTCTACAAATTCAATGAATAAAGGCGGACAATGTGTGGTGAAACCTCTAAAATAAATGATGCGTGCAAATGCAGTGTAAGCAAAAGCATATTGGTTACCACAGGAAAATGAGCCTTTAAAAAATGCCATGAAATTGCAAAAGGAGCAAAAATGATGCATACAAGGACAGCCTATAAATAAAAGCATATTGGTTATCCTCAGAATGTGCATCTTTCAAGCATACCATGAACTTGTTTTAAAAAAATTAAATAAATAAATAAGTAAACATGCAACTTTGATTTTACCTGGAGCCCATCTTCATAATAGAATGCGGAGTTGGAGGCTCTGAATCTTGAATTTTGCCATCCATATTTTTCTCCTACAGCAGTTGAACATAGAACTGATTACTAGATAACGGGACATGTCCCACAAAAGAGAGGGGTAGACTACTTATAAGCAAAAACAGAACTTTCTTCAGCAGCTTATTGTGTTTCCCCCAATACATAAACGGAAGTAAATGGTAAACCACTGGTATCAAATAGAAGATGAGATCCCCAAGAAAACTGCATATACTGAGGTTAACTTTGAAATTCAATAAACCAGTACAGCCATCCGTTGCCCCTTCTACCTCATATAATTTTAAGCTCAGGTAGCCAAATAACTAAATAAGTGTAATCGTGAATCCAGAATCCAAGTTTCTAGATATGCATCACTATCACACAGGCTAACATTCAAAACAATAAAATTACCGTTGTCATAAGTACTCCATGCAAGAATTGGTAAAGGAACAAACAATTAGTTTACGAATCTACCTTCAGTTCATACTAGTGAAACTGAGTTATATAATTGACTTGAAGAAAGATTAATGACAAAATTTAAAATGGAGGCCACAAAATACCAGATCATTAGGAGGATGACTGCTGCCGTTGCTGGCAGCTAGTCTCCAAGTCAGTGTCGCCGCCAGTTTCCCTTCCCTTTAAGATTCAATGAAGATGAAACAGAACGTCGGAAATCTTCAGATCTAAGAAAGAAAGACGATTAATAGCATAGCAGCCTCCTGCAAAACAATCATGAAAAATCCAGATCAGAGACCATGATTTGATTACAATGTCGTGAATCCAAACATTTGATAACACTTCAACCATTTCCGTAAAACCAACATATAGATAACAAAACCAGACCAACAGCGATGCTTGAAGTAGCGGTTCTAAGACTAACTGAACCAATTAAAGGTACGCAAGATTAATGTACAATTATTTCCATATCACGCTCCGACATATATAAACAATCTGTACTCCACGGGCCACACGACTCCTCTATTCTCCAGTAAATCAAATTCCATTAGCAATTAAAGACATAAAATGAAATCAAATCCAAGCAACTAGAGCCCACAGGATATCGATTTACATAAACGCCAACCAATTCGAATAAAAATGAAGCAGATCCAGCAACAAGGAATCAAAGTCCAACTAATTTACTATTCAGTCAAACCAGTTTCTAATGCACAACACACATGAACCAGATTACAATAGCATTCGCCTAATCAAGAAAAATCCGCAAATCGGAAACAGAGATTTCACTGAATTTACATCGCCGGCAATGCAACCAGCTCAAATCCATTACCATGCACCAGAGAGAGAATGAGAGAGAAAGGACCAACCTAAGATGAAGAGACTGGAATGGAGAAGCTCTTTGATACATCCACCAGTTTCTTACAAGAGAAGCGAGCATAAAGAGAGAGTGAGAGAGATTAGCCTGTGATTTTTTTTCTCCTTTCTGCTCTTTTTTTTCTCTCTCTCTCTCTCTCTTCTCTCTTCTCTCTCTCTCTTCTTTTTTGCGCTAAAAATGAGAATTACGTCTTCGAATATACAGAGATTGGAATGGAACCAAGCAGGAGACAGCGATGAAGCTTTATGAGCTTTTTCCACAACCACACTCTCACTAATACACCACCGACAAGCTAAGCCGCCGGCTTCCCGGCTCCGCTCGGCTCACCTCCGTCTTTTTATGTTTAATTATTATTATTATTTTACAATTTGTAAACTTTGTCAACGGTTAATTTAACTCTCTCTCTATATTGTTCTCCCTTTTATAACTAATTTAGTGGGAACAAAAAAAGAATGGCTTGAATTATTAAAAAGTACAAAAAAATCAAAATCAAGAGCTTGGATTGAAAAGATACCCCATCTCTCTCTCTCTCTCTCTCTCTCTCTCTCTAGAATATTATTTAATCATATAAAAGACAGGTATTGTGGACAGTGAGATACACCTAATAAAGCTAAAATATATCATATAAAAAATGCTTAATAATCCCTATCGAAATGCATTACTCATGCAAAAATAGAGCTTCAGAAAAAAGTATATATAAATTTTCCCTTTGTAATGAAAGGTTAGTCTGAAATCTTTCATCAATAATATTTTTATCATAATATACCAAAAAAAAAAAAAAAAAAAGCAATCTCCCATATAACTTTGAAGTATATGTGGAACAAGTCAACTTTCATTTTTACATATATCTGTAACATTAGATTTCTAGATCTAAAACTTATACCACATGAGTTTAATGAAATTATGAGTCAACATGTGGACATTATTGGTGAATAATGAGAAAATTGGGAGGGAGATTAAAAACTGAGGGAAGAGTTTGTTGGTAGTGTCATTCATCAGAATGGAATGATTGGGACTGTGCAGCAGCCGCTATGATCATGTTATGAACAATATTCTTTGGTAATTTATAGTGCCATTATATGCAGTTTTGTATTTAGCTGAGCTGTCACCTCCCATGTTCCTTCCTTCTGTTCATTCTCCAAAAGTCTCTCTCTATCTCTCTAGCCATGCCCATTGCCCCATGTTCCATCATCTAATTTATCTGTCTAATATATTATAGATTAGGCACCAATCGTGATTAAGACCGTAAAACTTCCACTATATGATAATAATTGATGAAGACTGTAATTGGGCATTTTTCTTTTGCACATCCACTTGAGCAAACCCAACGGTTCCGGCAATCTTAATTTAAAAACATAATAATAATCAAACAAACAAACCAACCAAAGGCAGCCATGAATTGATACCCGGAATTTCATGATTATTTGCAATCACGTTTTATCTACAAAAAAAGTATTAATCTTCAATCCTTCAAGCTTGGTTTTGAAGAATTCGAAAAACCATTTGATTAATTGGTCATCTTCTATTGGTTCAAATATGGATCAATTGTCAGCAAAAGGGGACCGGTTTTGGTTGGTATGGATAAAAACTTTGCAGTATTTTTAAAGCAATATCAAAATTTTAAACAATGAGAACTTCAACTTCACCTTACCCAATCCCATCGTTTCCTTTTTCCCGGGTTGGGTTCACCATCCGAATTAGAGACACAGAGCTCATCATGCAAAACTGGAGAGAGAGAGAGATAGATACGATCATTAATTAATATATCGTACCGATTAGATACAATAAAAACTAGGATTAAGGGACTTTAAAAACTTGATTATCCAACCATAATTTTACAGAAGATGTTTCTAATACCGCTCTCAGAAGATGGCTAGGGAAAGGATTTAGGTTTAGGGTAGATTTGACCAAAGATGTCGAACCTATATTTGCCCTGTGGATTTGTCAAGCTTGAATTAGTAGGTTTCATAGTACTCAAAACTCACTCCAAACAGTTTCCCTAAACTTGTACTTCAAGCTAAGTTTCTTAAACCGAAGCTTTCTAAATCTCACAGATATCAGCCTCCGTGTGCAAACCTGTGCCCCAAAGAGCCCCTCAAAGAATTCCTATATTCAGAATACTTTCCTATCTCTGAAAAAAGAAAAGGGTCCGACAAGAATCTTCTATTTCTAAATAAGCCGATTTCTTAAACATTTTTAAATAGTGGATCTCAGACATGAATATCGTTTGAAAATAATCAATCGCGAGTACCGAAAGCAAAATAATACAACCAAGGTCTCATTCGGTCGCCCCCAATCAGATCTGGGTTAACCACCAAACATGCTTATAATCAAACACATCAAGCAAAAGCCATTTCGAAACTAAGCAATAAACGGAATCAGTATAATGAAAATTATGAGCTTCTCAGTGAAAATAAGAACCAGGTATTTCCAATTAACCCACTTTGACAGAACGTTGCAATATGAGTTTGGCCTTCTCAAAAGTGCCCGAATGGCTGCAACTGCTTCTCTTTGCGCTGCAGCAGAAACTCTCAAGTAAAATCTGTTCTTACAACATTTTATTACGGTCAATACAGAAAGAATGGCAATATCCAAGAATTGTGCATTTCCGTCGCTAGAAAATTCATGTTCTTTCCCTGGGTAAACACAGAATTTCAGATGCTCTATAGATTGAACCTTCAACTAAGATCGACATGCAGCTAACAAATATATATATGTAGTACCAAAAAAAGCACAAACAGTGCCTAGATACCAAAGACAGAGATGGCAAATTACTTCGAGGTATTAAGTAAGGCTTATTGATGAGGCATATAGTTGAAGCAGGGTAAGCGCTTGCTCCGTGATGGCTCGATTTCTTGCTTGCCTAACCCAATCATGAGCTATCTCTTCTGCTTTTGTGCCTTTCACACCTTCTTCTAGAGCATGTGCTGCTTCAGCCAAGTTTCCTTCAGCCAAGTAGGACTCCACTCGGTTGATAATAGATTCAATCCCACTACCAGATTGGTCGACCTCCCTCACCTAAAGGAGAAATTTCAGAAACTACAGCAATAGAGGAGAGTAAATGGGAGATATAAAGAAGGCAGGCATTTTTCCTTTTAATGTACCTTAATCCAGGATGCTACACGGGCTAAAGAATGCACCAAAATGCCGCCACCACCAGGTGGGATCAAGCTCCAGTGCCGTAATGATGCTTTTAACGCATCAAACTGCATGCAGGGTGGTGGATTAGCAGATACTTTCATAAGAAGATGAACTTGACTTTATAATCAAATAGCCAATATTTGTAAATGTAAACAGCATTGGACAATATTCCACAACCTGTTGATTCCATAAATCATAGAATTCCAATGGCTTAATGCAATATATTTTTAGGGGAAAAAAAGAACAAAGGTAAAAAATAATAATTATCTGATTTGCGCTGCCCGCAAGGGCAAATCCATGTTGACAGACATGGTTGAAAGTAGTAAAAATTTCTCCAAAACCGAAAATGTTGCTCTTCAATAACTTCTATACCACGCTAATGTTTACTTTAGTTGCCTTATTCTCCGCATTTCCAACTGACCAACACCAAACTTTCAAAACACTGATATTCAAGGCTCAAGCACGTTTTCACTAAATTTTTGTTTTTAAAAACAAAGAATAACTCTGAAGCCCAAAACCAAACAGCCCCAAAGCTTTCCGGTAAAAAAAATGCACTGATTATAATAGGTAATATATTGAGAGAGAAGCATGCTAAAATTCGTCTTCAAACCGGAGAGAAATTAGTGTACCTTTTGTGTCATTTGCAACAAAGTATCTGAGCCATGATTCAATATTTCTTTAGGAACGGATGAAAGGACCAGGTCTAAGTTCGAATCTTTGTCAATGCCTTGAAGATCAACACGTAATGCCTCTATTTCAGCCTGGATTGGTAAACCTCTTGAAAGAGCATCTTCAAGTGCCAATGCCCCCTGTGAGATTGATAACTTATAGTTGATTAAACACTTTGAGGCCAATTAGGTTGGAAGTGCGCTAGTAAAATACATAAAATGAATTACAACCATTATAACTCCAGAGACAACTTGCATTGCTAAAATATTACGTTATATATATATATATATATATACTATTGTATATGTGATATAATTTGTTGTCTTGTAGTATATAATTTTAGCTTTCATGCTAAAAATTTCCGTAAATGTAAATCTCATACATAGGCTTGGTAATTGCTTGAGTACCTACTTTTGCTTTGTTTCTGTTTGACTGTTTAGTATATATAGGTTTGGTAATGGGTGAACTTCAACTGTTTATTAAAATGTCTCGAAAGGGCAACAGCCATAATACTAAACAGTCAAACAGAAACAAGGCAAAAGTAGGCACTCAAGCAATTACCAAACCTATATACGAGATTTACATTTAAGGAAATTTTTAGCATAAAATCTAAAATTATACACTACAAGACAACAAATTATATCACATATACCATAGTGTGTGTGTGTACATATTTTTTTTTTTTAAAAAAAAGGGTAATATTTTAGCAATAAGTAGGTGATGCTTTGAGCATCATAATGCTCCTTGATGGTTTTATAGATAAATATATATCAGGAACAACGTTCTTAAGAAATGAAATACAAAAGAGAGGATTGAGAAATCCTCATAGAATGCCAAGAAGTTTATAGAAAATACTCCAGTCAGCACAAATAACCAAAAGGGGATAATCACAGAAATCTCGACAAAGGAATCTCCAATTGGAAGCTTACAGCTTATTAGCACATTCACCCATGAAGCAACAAAAGGGGAGAACATGAAAGTGTTGTAGCATGAAAACCAAGACAAGCAATTTTGAGTCAAAACCTTGCCTTCATTTTTAGACAAACTCAGACCTTAATTTCAAAAGGAGCTCCACCAAACATATTTTTTGCATACCTTTTTAATGTCTTCGAAAATAAATATTGTTTTCAAATTTTCTAGTACCCCCTTTTTTTATGTGTTTGAAAACACATTGTTTTCAAATTTTCTGGAATACATACATACATGCATATAATTGTGGAGAGACCTGACTACATCTATTTTAACCTAGAAATTTTTATACCTGGTTTAATCTCAATGTTTATTAGTACCTCTTCGCATGCAAATGATGTAAATCTGATGGAACAATGATCACCTTCAATGGTACCCAAACTAATAATATAGACGTACAAACGAGCACCAGTAAGTAAGGAAACAAAATTTTCTCCAAAAGTTTAGACTTCAGTTTCTTCTACTACAAGTAGGAAATGCACACAGTATGAATAAGTAGAGTACGACTATACCAATGCAAGCTTCTGAGCAGAGTGACTCTGACGAGCTTCTTCAGACCTTGCATAGAATGCCATGCACAGGGCATTTATCTGCAAAACGAAGTTCCATACATAAACAAACTCCCGGTGGTAGATTGGTTGCCTAACTTCAGCCCAATAGAGTTCATTCAAAAAAATGAAAAACAAAATACAGACGGTAAACAGCAATTACAACATGACCAAAGACATGGAGCAATATTGGAATGTTCACATCATTGACAAGAAAATAAACTATTTTAGCAACGCAATATGAAAGATGAAGATTGTGATTAGACTAGTTCTTGACTCTGATCAGAACGACATTCAAACAATATTTCAATAGTGAGGACAAAAAAACTGTTTCACTTTCCACAATCATTTAGGGACAAAAAAAAAAAAAAGAAACCTGGCATTAGCCGCAGCTCTTGAACAGAGTTTCTCCTTATATATACAATAATAGATTTATTTCCAAAGTTGACCTTGCTTTTAGCCAGGCCTCCTCTTACACTTAGACTGGAAAAGATGAGAAAATAAGTTGTCACACTAATGTACAGTACAGCTGACATGTGTTTTCGTTATTGTGCAAAACTCTCATCGAGCAATTTCCATAAAAATCACTATGAGCATCTTTCATCTTTTGAAGAAAATTTCCCCTCAACTGTGAGATCGTACATGTTGAACATTTTTTTATGAATGTTATCTTTCAAATGAGGTAAGTTAGATCCTAATAATATCTATAACTTCCACTTCCTGGATAGAGCTCAGATAAATCAATAACTTGTGCAAGATTGCTTACGTGAAGATTTGCTTCAGCCATCTTTTCTATCTGGGCAGCCTTCTCACTCGCAATTGACGCAGCTAACTCTGCTTTTGCCATGTCTTGAAGTTTTCTCAACTTCGATTCTTCCTCATTTTCCTGCAATGAAATTATTTTTACAATTTTTTTCTAAAAGGATCAGAAACTTGAACTTGCTTGTTATTTAAGAAATATTCCCACCTTCTGTTCAAGTTCCTTCTGAAATTTTTCTTCCAATTTCTCTTGAAGTGACTTCAGAGCAGCAGCTGCTTTTGTTCTTTCTCGTTTCAACTCCTGAGAATGATTAAAATCCCAAGAAGCCACTCATGAGAATGAGAGGAACACAATAACAGGGTGTATATGTAAGTTCTACGTGCACTTGATATATCTACAAGAGAGTCCACGTGTGTAATTTGTAAATTGGGAATTCAACCTTGTCCAATATTGCGGCCTCTTCTGCATGCATAAGTTCCTTAGCCCGAGCATCCCTCAATTCCTTTTCCAACTTCTCCTGTATAGAACAAAAAATACATCACAGTCAATAGACGTAGATGGCCGCATTCCACTAATGAATATAACAATTATGAACATTGCAAAAGACGCACGATATTCAATAGTGTACTGATCCATACCTTCAGTGCTCTTTTTTCATCAGCAAAAACACGGGAATCCAGCTCAGCTTGCCTCTTTTCAGCAGCATGAATAGCTTGTAAGAAATCAATAACCAATTTCCCATCCTTGGATATGTAGCCATCATTTAACTCCTCAATTTCAGCAATTAAAGCCTGGCATCTCAGACCCAATAATTTAGATCTTGACTAAGTAAGATTGCTTTACTTAATTCCAGCAAAACGTACATCCATTGAAAAGAAGGAAAAAGTAAACCACCTCTGTTTCTTTGTAAACCTTGTTAGTTTCATCTTTGCCACCAGCACCCAAGGAAGTCACGCCAGCCTCATTCTTCAAATGGTATGCCTCAAGAAGAGAACTTGGCTGCCCTATAGCTTCACCTGAATCATTCAACACCTGAATAGAATACCAGCAAAGACAAATTCAAATTAAATTGCACATCTTACACAAGAAGTGAATATATTTTAAGAAACAAAAAGGTCAGACACGATATCCTGTGAACCTAGAATGCTTAATACCAATGAACCGATCATCGTCATCAACCTTCATTTCTGGCCAAAATACATTCAGGCATAAGCTGCTTGCTACTTGGTATTCTGATAGACCCCGGATAACTAAGGTGTATGAAAGGAGGCGCGTGAAGAAGAAAGAAGAGAGAGAGAGTGGAGAATAGCAAGTTTGTTAGGAATAGGGGGGCCCACGTGATTTCTGTACGTTGGGTAGGGGAGAGTATAAGGGAATGTTTTGCTTGAGGGTAGGTATCTTTTTGCTAATTGTGAATTGTATTTCTCTGGTTGAGAAACTTGGGAGAGAGGGGAGCTCTCGAATCTTCCCCAGTTGATGTTAGTAAATAAAATTGGAGGCTAAGGCCTATCAATTTTGGTATCAGAGCACTTTCCTGGGGAATGGTGGGAAAGATGGAAGGAAGAATTGTGGCGTTGGAGGAGAAGCTTTCAGAGCTAGCTGTGAAGCAAGTGGATATGGAAGTGAGCTTGGGTACGCAGATTGCAGAGGTAGGAGAAGCTCAAGCAAACGTTGATGCGAAATTAGACCTTCAGTTCACAATGGTGAGGGAGGAGATGAAAGCAATGTTCGCTCGGATAGAAGGAATGGTACGTACCGAGAGAGGGTCCCCGACTTCGGAAAGGACCATAACTGACAAGGGTAAGCGAGTGATGGAGGAGGAATCGAGCCAGAAACGTGAGGAAAGCAGGGAGAGCGGTGAAGCGCTTTCGAAAGGAAATGAGGGTATTCAGGCGCCGACTAATAGAGAAATTCCGTTGTTCGATATGCGTCTGAGGAAACTGGAAGTGCCGGTTTTCAAAGGGGAAGAAAAGGAGGACCCGGATGGATGGTTGCATCGGGTGGAAAGGTACTTTGTGGTGAATCGATTATCGGAGAAGGACAAGCTCGAGGCGGCGGTCATGTGTTTGGAAGGGGAAGCCTTGTCGTGGCATCAATATGAAGAAGATCGGACGCCGATAAGGAACTGGCAGGAGTTTCGGTCGCTGCTGTTAGAGAGATTCCGACCATCTTCTCAAGGGGATCGGTATGCCCGTTTGATGCGATTGCAGCAGGAGACCACCGTGAGGGAGTACCGCCGGCGGTTTGAACAGTACGCCGCAGCCCTAAAAGACGTGTGTGAAGGGGTGCTGGAGAGCAAGTTTGAATGTGGGCTGAAGGAAGAGATCCAAAGTGAGCTGCGAAAATTTCAACCCGTGGGCCTGAAGGCCAAAATGATTAAGGCCCAATTAATCGAAGATGATAACAAGGTGCAACAAAAGAAACGAATGGGCTCTGCGCCAATCACAAGCCCAAAGACCAATACGGGGCCGAGTGGGACAAGTGGAGGGTCAAGCAATTCGAATGGGACAAATGCTTCAGCTGCTCGGACGATTTCCTTGAATTATAACCGAGGGGCCACAGGGTCATCGACTACGGTGACACCGGTTCGTGAGTCGGCGGCGAAAGGGGGTGGGACGCCGGCTTTCAAGCGGTTGACAGATAAGGAGATACAGAACAAGAGGGAAAGGGGGCTCTGTTATAGGTGTGATGAGAAATTTTTCCCTGGGCATAGATGCAAAAAAAAAGAGTTACAAGTCTTGGTTGTGCAGGAAGGTGAGGATGAAATCGCTGAGGACGTAGGACTGGAGGAAGAAACAGAAACGGCTGAGTTGCCGATGAACGACGGGAATTTGGGGGAAAAGCCAGAGGTAGCTGCTCTGTCCTTAAATTCCATGGTAGGGTTGAACTCGCCAAAAACTATGAAGGTCAGAGGAACAATCCGAGAACATGGAGTGGTTGTATTGATCGACAGTGGAGCCTCCCATAATTTTATCTCCTCTGAAGTGGTGCACAGGTTAGGGTTATCTATTTCACCGTCTTCCAATTACGGAATCGTATTGGACACTGGGGGACCGATACTGAGCACGGGAATCTGCGAAGGTGTGGTTCTTACTATTTCTGATTTAACAATTATTAATGACTTTCTTCCGTTGCCGTTGGGAAGTGCAGATGTTATCTTAGGCATTTCGTGGCTGGAGATGTTGGGCAAAATACAATTTGACTATCGACTATCTATAATGGATTTCCAAATTGGGAAGTGGCTGGTTCAACTACGAGGAGACCGTAGTTTGGTAAAATCCCAGGTCTCTCTCAAGTCTATGATGAAAACGTTCGGAGTAGAGGATCAAGGGATTTTGGTGGAGCTAAGTTCCATGGAAGCGCCAGAGGTAAGTGAAGGAGTGGTAGTTCCGTCAGCCAAATTTGGGGGCGTACCACCGGAGTTACAAGGATTATTACAGCAGTATAAAGCTGTTTTTGAACCTCAGATGTCTCTACCTCCAGTTCGAAGCAAGGATCACAGGATTGAGCTTGAAGATGGGGTTGGATCCGTTAATGTGAGACCATATCGTTACCCTCAGTTTCAGAAAGATGAGATTGAACGTTTGGTGCAAGAAATGTTGCTAGCAGGAATTATTCAACCGAGTAGAAGCTCATTCTCAAGTCCGGTGTTATTGGTTAAAAAGAAAGATGGTAGTTGGCGATTTTGTGTGGACTACCGAGCGTTGAATAGGGTTACGGTTCCGGACAAGTACCCCATTCCAGTCGTGGATGAGCTTCTTGACGAATTATTCGGTGCTACGATTTTTTCCAAAATTGACCTTAAATCCGAATACCACCAAATCCGAGTGCAACCATCTGACATTCATAAAACGGCATTTCGGACACACGAAGGGCACTATGAATTCTTAGTAATGCCGTTCGGGTTACGTAATGCACCGTCCACATTCCAGTCAGTTATGAACGACATCCTTCGACCCTTCTTACGGAAATTCGTGCTGGTCTTCTTTGATGATATTCTAATTTACAGCCGCAATACTCATGACCACACTGCTCACTTGTCTCAAGTACTACAAATCCTATTGGCAAACCAGTTTATTGCTAACTTCAAGAAATGCCAGTTTGGGGCCGAGAGGATCGAATACTTGGGGCATTTGGTGTCAGCAAATGGTGTGGCTGCTGACCCGAAGAAGATAGAAGCAATGCAACAGTGGCCGTCTCCCCGAAATGTTAAGGAATTGCGCGGGTTTCTCGGACTCACGGGTTATTACCGCAAATTTGTGGAAAGGTATGGAATGATTGCTTTTCCTCTCACTCAGCTCTTAAAAAAAGATAAGTTTGGATGGAATCAAGCCGCCGAGGAAGCTTTCCACCAATTGAAGGCTGCAATGATATCAATTCCGGTGTTAGCACTGCCGGATTTCTCCAAGACATTTGTAATAGAGTCAGATGCTTCGGGAGTTGGGGTCGGGGCGGTTTTGATGCAGGAGCAGCGACCGTTGGCTTTCTTCAGTCAAGCGTTACCTCCTTTACATCGCCATAAGGCGGTTTATGAACGTGAATTGATGGCAATTGTGTTTGCGGTTCAGAAATGGCGACCATATTTATTGGGTCGGAGATTTATTGTGCGAACGGATCAGAAGAGCTTGAAGTTTTTGTTAGAACAGCGTGTGATTGCCGGCGACTATCAACGCTGGATAGCAAAGTTGCTCGGGTACGATTTTTGTATTGAATATAAAAGAGGATTGGACAATAAGGCAGCGGATGCATTATCACGTTTACCACCAGCCATGGAACTGGGATTATTGAGCGTCGTTGAGGGTATCAACCCAGCGGTGTTCGAGGAGCAAATTCAGAGGGATAATACGCTGGCTAGCATTTGCCAAGCTCTCCAATCTAGAACAGCGGCACCAGCGGGATATACTTTGCGTGGGAAGTTGTTGTTCTATCAGGGAAGGTTAGTGCTACCATCCGATTCTCCCACGATCCCTCTTCTCTTACGTGAGTTCCATAATAGTCCTGTTGGAGGCCATCATGGAGCGTTGAAGACTTATCAACGTTTATCTAAAGAGGTCTATTGGCGGGGAATGAAAGCCACGGTTCATACCTTCGTTGCGAATTGTTCAGTGTGTCAGCAAGCTAAGTATTTAACATTAGCTCCAGCGAGGCTGCTCCAAGCTCTACCAATTCCGGACAAAATATGGGAAGACATTTCAATGGATTTCATCAAGGGGCTGCCAAAATCTAACGGGTATGATACTATACTAGTGGTTGTGGATCGGTTGTCAAAATATGGACATTTCATATTGCTCAAACACCCGTTTACTGCTGTTTCTGTGGCTGCTATTTTCATTAAAGAAGTAGTCCGTTTACATGGATGTCCACGTAGTATTATATCAGACCGTGATAAAATCTTTACAAGTTTATTTTGGGAAGAATTGTTCCGCTCTTTAGGCACGCAACTTCGAAGGAGCACCACTTATCACCCTCAAACTGATGGTCAAACGGAAGTGGTAAATAGAGGGGTGGAGTCCTATCTACGGTGTTTCACCATGTCAAACCCCACACAATGGGCGAAGTGGGTTGCTTGGACCGAGTTTAGCTACAATACGTCATTCCATGTGTCGACAGTGACAACTCCCTTTGAAATTGTTTATGGGCGGCCACCTCCGCCGATTTTACCGTATGTGGCTGATTCATCGGCGGTAGCAGCGGTAGACACACAACTACAAGATCGGGATCAAATGCTTGCCCAGTTAAAAGAGTCCTTGAGAAAGGCACAACAGCGAATGACTAAGGGTGCGAACGAAAAACGACGCGATGTCCAGTTGAACGTGGATGACTGGGTTTATATCAAGTTGCGACCTTATCGGCTGTCCTCTTTGGGAAAGTTCAAACATCCGAAGCTTGCACCCCGATTCATTGGGCCTTATCAAGTACTGGAGCGGATCGGCGCAGTGGCATACCGAGTAGCTCTTCCCGAAGGCTCAGGGATTCACCCCGTGTTTCATGTGTCGGTGCTAAGGAAAGCGGTAGGCCAAAATTTACCGGTGTGCCCACTTCCCCCTCATCTGAGAAGCGATCTCACTGTGCAAACTCAGCCCATGGAGTTACTGGGGCTTCGGAAGTCCGTAGTGGGAGATGATACGCTGGAGGTGCTCATTCGATGGGAAAATGCCTTGAAGGATGATGAAACGTGGGAGTCAGCTACTGACATTAGTACTCAATTCCCATCTTTTCACCTTGAGGACAAGGTGGCTTCTTGGGGGGGCGGTATTGATAGACCCCGGATAACTAAGGTGTATGAAAGGAGGCGCGTGAAGAAGAAAGAAGAGAGAGAGAGTGGAGAATAGCAAGTTTGTTAGGAATAGGGGGGCCCACGTGATTTCTGTACGTTGGGTAGGGGAGAGTATAAGGGAATGTTTTGCTTGAGGGTAGGTATCTTTTTGCTAATTGTGAATTGTATTTCTCTGGTTGAGAAACTTGGGAGAGAGGGGAGCTCTCGAATCTTCCCCAGTTGATGTTAGTAAATAAAATTGGAGGCTAAGGCCTATCATATTCTTTCCAACTTGCCTTCTATAACGAACGTTAGTACAGTAATCCTTTGTCCACATTGGAGTGGATGAATACGAAGATGGAATAGACCAAATGTATCGGCTGCAAAATGATGAGAGGCTATTCAGCCCCCTTCCAACACCCCCATGCAATATTTTCAACTTGTACCCTTCCATTTAATCCATAGGGATCATAGACCTATATTCTATTCTCTCTTTCTGCGAAGTTTTCATCACACGTTAGAAGAGCTTTAAATGATGGAAGACGATGACTTGGTTTATGTGTGGGCCCTCATTAGATTTCATGCTTCTCTTTGGACTTCAGTTTCGAAGACCTTTTGTAACTATTCGATAGGTGCTATTATCCTTGATTGGAGCCACTTCCTTTAGTAGGGTTCCCTTTTGTGGGCTAGTTTTTTTTTTGTATGCCCTTGTATTCTTTCATTTTTTTTCTCAATGAAAGTTGGTCTTTTGTCCCAAAAAAAAAAAACGATGACTTGATTTTGCCTCTATCTTTCTAACAGAGGTTCCAATTTCACCCATGCATAAGAGATAAGGGGGTTTGGATGTTTAATTGTTCCAGTGTCTCTCTTATAAGGTGCTCTATGGGAAGTCGAAGTTCTGAAGAAAATAATTTTTTTGCATGCTTGGTGCTAGATTTTTAATAGCAGGATTAACACCATAGATTTCGTTCAGAGGTGTTCCTCTTTTACCATCCATCCTCGGTGGTACATTCTTTAATGGGGGATTAAGGGGATCATCACATTTTTTGGCTCTGCCCTTTTGCCATAAGGATTTGGTTTAGGTTTTGCAATTGTTTGGCATTATTTTGGCCCCTTGTGATTTTCATTCTATGATTGAAGAGGTTTTAGTCCATCCTTCAATTCGGGAGACAGAGAGAGACTATTGTGGCAGGCAGGTTTTTAATCATCTTAAGATAGATGTTGTTGAGAGAAACATAAGCTGTTTCAAGACTGGGAAAGGTCCTAGGATGAAGTATGGTCAGACTCTAAATTAAATGCCTCCTTTTGGATTTCTTGTTGTAACATTTTTTAGTGATTTTCCTCTCATTTCGATTACCAAGAATTAGACTAAATTTTTTCTAACAATTTTCCTTTTCATGGCCATTTTAAGTAGGTGTGGAGTAGGCGTGGCCTTTTTTTTTCTATATAGCATCTATTTATTTTCCTTCCTGCCTCTTAATAAAAGTTGGCTAACTATTAAAAAGAATTAGCATTGTGCACGTGCATCATAACTTTAACCTTCGAAGCTACAATTATGTCAACATTTGATCTGAATGGATGAATTTCAGTTACCTTCAGTTTGTCTTCTGCACTTGGATCTTCTAGTGGTGGTATTATGATATCAATTTGTTGAGGTGCTGCATCCGTCTTGCTAGACATTGGTGTAGTTTGAACTTCCTCATGAGGCCCATCCTTAGTACTAGAATCCGTGCTTTGCATGTCAAAATTTACATCTGTGGATGTTTTAGATTCTAGATTCTTATCCTCTACTTCACTGATGCTTTGTCTAAATTCCGGCAAGTCTTTCTCCTTGGTGTTTTCATGTGGCACCGTGCTGGAACTGTCTTGAAACTGACTTCCATCTCGCTCTTCACCCAAAGCTTCAAGGCAAGGAAGGTGGGCATCTGTCTCAACCGTCTGCTCAGTGGACTCCAAAATGGGATTTAAGCTCTCAGTTTCTTCTCTAATACTATTTGATTTTTCAGTTTCTTCTCTACTGGGTGAATCCAACTTCTGCACCACCAAAGGTTGGACATTGTCTGAATCACTTTTCTGAAAAACTGTCTTAGTTGACTCTATAGAACTATTCTGCTCTATACCACCAGTTAGTTGGTCCAGATAGCCAGTTTGGTAAGCTGCAAAAACAGCAGCACCAATAACAACACTGCCAAAGAGAACTTTTGGGAAGGAATTTCCAGACTTAGGTGGCACGTTTGTAGGTTGTGGTCTTAGATTTTGTTTGGGTGCAAATGAAAATTCCCTTCTAGTAGAAATACACGGTGATATCTGCCAACATTGCACCTGCAACAAAAACCTGCCAAAGAATCAGAAAATATTTATAAAAGTACACCATTATACCAAAAAAAATTCAAGATTATATAGTTTGGTTTCATGCCAATCTATTATACTATAGACTAATTTTGGCAGTTCATTCTCCCATTTGATTTGTCATACTGCTCTTGGGCAAACTAAAACTTTTCATGAGAATAGAAACGTATTAATGGCTTCAACATTTTTAACAATGTAAACTAATTACAATAGCAGAAGAAAGAATAGTACAAATAGTAAGTTCGTGCATATTAAATAAGAAGGCTTCATGTTGTAAGTTAATAAAGTTCGCACAACTGCATCCACAAGCACGCTGCACGCAGATGAAAAACCATATTCATGTGTCTGCTTGCAAATCGAAAACGAACTTTCCAAACATCAGTTTTCCAAATTCTCGTAGTACCAAGAAAGAATAGCATAAGTAGCAAGTTTGTGTATGTTAAAAGATCTCCATGCTGTAAGCTTCAGCCTAACTGCGTCCACAAGCACATAAATGAAGAACCATGTGGATGTGTATACTTATAAGTCGAATACGCACTTTCCAAATATCTGTTCGTAAATTCTCCATAGCGTCTGAATTGTACTAAAAGAATTCTGATCGTAAAAATGAATTCGAGAAAGCCTTAGATGCGAAATTCTACTTGCCTGGGGTGAAATCTGCCTCGGAGTCCTTCCAATTGATTGCCGAGATGATAATTCCAGAATTGACCTGCAGAAATTTATGCGATAAAAATGTCATCTATAAGCATCAGCCGATGTAAGTGAACCTAAGGAAATCCAAAATCAGACACAACGTGGTCATTGAAAGTAGTTAACATTTATCACCTATCAAATTCCTATTGGCATAATCGCTAAGAATGCCAATTAACCCTTGGGAGATAAAAGCATAAGAAAATGTCAATTTTCAACCAAACAAGAAACACTGCGCCTGGAGGAAAACCGAAATGATAAATTAACAAAGAACATTAACATCATAAGAAAAATAGAACAGAACTGATACGTAGTTCAGGAGCATTTCCGTACCTCCGCCACATAGCGTCTAGGTATTCAGTGAGAACGGCGAGTGACGAATATGTTTGAGCCAATAACCAAGCAAGCGATAGAATGTAACTTTGGACAGCTGGTGGTGGAAAGCCCGGGCTGGCAGGAGTGTTGATATTCGGGTTCGAAGAATCAAATTACCGATCGCTTGGCCGGAGAGAGATCACCGGAGACGACAGAAACATCCGATGACAACGGAATTTTACCGCCTAATTAGATGTGTCCGTGTAGTTACAAGGAATTCTCCTGCGAGTTGTAATGGCTTCTGCTAGGCCCATTAATAGACGTGGGCCTTGGGCCCAATAGATTTGGGTTTTTGAATCTAGGAGGTTGATGGGCTGGGCTGAGTTTGGTGGGTGAATTTGAAAAGATTGCCCTAATTCCGATTGCCCTCTACAACTTGGTGGTCTTGCGTTTTCGATTTGGATTGTGAATTTGTTTCATTCAAAGAATCTTTGGTCAGTTATGATTTTAGTATAATTGATGTTAGGGTAAAAATGTCCTCCAATTGCGAGGCTAACAAGAAACCACATGGCATAGCTAACGCAGAATTAACCATTGAACGAACTAAAACTCACGAGTCACGAGATACTCAAAATCTCAAGGTCGAGGATATTGACCTACGAGATGTTACATAGTAAAATGCTTATAGAAGATCATGGCACGAGTGGATCTAACTATCTAACATATTTATTCCAATTCCATTATTATTGTAGTATTTGAAGTAAAGCAAGTTTTTATATATATCAATAGAAATAACATAAATTAAGTATTTCCCCAAAAAAATTATTCAAATTTTTTTAAAAAAATGTTCAAAAAAATTAAAAAGATAACTTTTGATCATGAATCCAAATATCTTTCTACATTTAGAAAAAATATCTTTCTACATTTAAAACATACTGAGAATAATATATATCTTCTACTATTCTTGAAAGTATCCTAGGTAACTAGACACGTCCAACTAGTGAGGTGGTAGGGACCTTGTCACATGGCCAGAGGAAGAGGCATCCCAACTTGAAAGAGTAGGGTTTAACCTGTCACATCGCATATAAAGTAACACATTAGTTTTCCATATCACTTTAAAAAAGAAAATTATATATATATATATATATATTATTTTGTTTTGTTTTTTGTTTGAGTGAAGAGATGCTTGGATAAAAACCCCTCAAAAGTCATCTATAA
Organism: Luffa aegyptiaca; assembly: GCA_017139565.1. Lineage (NCBI taxonomy): Eukaryota > Viridiplantae > Streptophyta > Magnoliopsida > Cucurbitales > Cucurbitaceae > Luffa > Luffa aegyptiaca. The sequence goes on from CM029398.1 coordinate 49,208,756, forward strand.
TTAATTTCACATTATCTTCAAAATAACATTATTGAAACGTTTTCTAAATAAATAGATTCCAATCTTTCACTCATCAAGTCACTTTTCTAGAGAGGGAAGGATAAGTGGATGTCATTCAAAAAAAAAAAAAAAAAAATCTCTTCATGGGAACAACAAAAATGACCATCTTGCCCTTCCCTTTTGTACTACCAAGGGACGGGTAGGACAGATATTTTTTAATAAATAAAAGAAAAGATTTAAAAAAATAAAAAATTAAAAAAAAAATTAAAAAAAAAAAAAAAAAAAAAAAAAAAAACCTGCTAGTATGAGTATTTTGATTTTTTTTTTTTTTTTTTTTTTTAAAAGTATGAGTATTTTGATTGTATCAAATAGGTTATGAACTTTAAATTCTTTTAGTTGAGTCTTGCAGGATTGTGAATTTAAAAGTGTGACTTACATAATATTTTTAAAATAATTTTAAATCAATTAGATACAAATTGAAATCCCAAAGACCTATTAAACATTTTACAAAGCTTAAAGATCTTTCAGGCATATCGTTGCAAGGTTAAAAAATAAATATATAATTTTCTCACTCTTTATTACAGATAACTACATTTTTCACCAGACACAAAATCTATCTATCTAAATCAAATCCACATCCCTCACAACTATTTTTTGCTATTCAAAATTCGTTTAGAGAGAGCTTCCACAATAAGGTCCTTGATGGAGAGCGGCAAATGGTACATAATTGCCATGATGGTGGAATAGCCTCCATAAGAGAACCAAGGCGATGGCTTCTTTTTGAGAACGGCGGCCACCGTCCTCTCCGCAAACTCGGCGGTGGGGGTGGCGTTGGGGCCTTGCGAGGCATTGGCTCTGACTATTATTGCAGCTTCAAAGGGTTTGAATAGCTTCAACTCAGGCATTTTATTAAAGCCGGCTATGGCAGAGCTTCCAATGTTTGATTTAATGGCTCCAGGGACAACATTGATAACGTCGATTCCAAAGGGCTTCAGCTCCATCCTTTAATGTTGGAAATATCGATCAAGAAAGTCAACTAAACATCACCATGTGAAATAAATGTGCAAATTAAATGAAATGTGTCAGCAAATTAAATTGGATATTGATTAGGTTTGGCTTTATTGTTCAAGTTTCTATCCTGACATGGGGAATGAGGATATCGTGGGTTTGTACTAGAGGTTTGGTTTAAGTTAACTTAACCCATGAACTTTTCCCCTATTTAGAGTTGGTTTAAGGTTAAACTTTTAATGCATTTTGAAAATTGATTCCAAAAATTGTCTTGAATCAACCAATAAGTTACATATACAAATCAAGCCAACAAGAAGAAGATACTTGCGTACACAGCGGTTAGGATTTAGGAACTCCTATGAACTTGTGTGGGTTGTTTTTATAGATCTATTTTTAGCCAAGAGTACACTCAATAAATATCTTCGAGCTACTAAAAATAGCTCACATTAGACAGTTAATAGGACCCGCTGTATAGATAAGTATTTTTCCAACCAGAATACAAGTTTCAAACCCACAACATAATCAAACAAACAAAAAAAAGATCAAAGTGTTCAAATCCAACTAAAAATTATTCAGCAGAGAGGGAAAACTTGGAATGAAAATAGATCACAGTAGTGACTACAACTAACCACAAATCTCCCAGAATCGAAATCTGACTTTGTTTTTGGAAACATGGAAAGAAGTTAAGATTACAAAACAAATAAACTTAAGAGGAAGTCAGGTTTATAAGTTTAATTATCAAAAACCAAAAACCATTAAGACCATCATCCAAGCCAGGGAAAAACATTCTGGGGAAGCTCATGAACACAAAACAAACAGGCATATACGAACCTCAGACAGTCAGAGATGGAATGAATGGCAGCTTTAGTTGCAGTATAAGCACCAGCCCATGGAAGAGGTGCCAATACAGTGACACTTCCCAAATTCACAATCTTCCCCTTTCTTCGTGATGCCATGTGAGGAACCACCGCTTGAATCAATCTCATAGTCCCTACAAATTCAATTCTCCAATTCAAAAATATTAAATTAACATAATAGAACAATCCACACCTTTCTATATCCGGAGTGTTTTCTTTTCCCACACCTCTACTCTGCTTCATATATTTTGCACAACATACATACAGCCTTCCTTTTAACGAAAACAGCACCAAAAGCTGACCGACACAGTAGAACAGAAGATGATATGATAGGCATCAGTGTTTGTTTCTTACAACCAATGGATCAAATGTTAATCTCAAAATAACGTGTATCAATTCTAAACCTAAATTGGGGGCTCAGACAATTCACAATTTCGAATCCCTAGTTTCGACATCATTTGATTTTTCTGGGATGAAAATTGAAATAAGGCAAGAACGAATTCCAGAATGAATGAATCAGAATTTAATGAAATTAACTTCACTAATTGATATACCAGGAACTTGTAAGAGAGAGAGAGAGAGCATCTCACCGAAAACATTGGTATTGAAGGCGTTCTGCATAGAGGAAAGAGGGACTTCGGCAATGGGGCCAATACATTGAACTCCAGCGTTGTTCACCAAAATATCGATTCGGCCGAATTTTTCGAGGACAAGAGAGGTTAATCGCTCCACACTTTCGTCGGAGAGGACATCCAGTTCTTGTAAGAAAAACCTGGGATCGTGCTCCAGGTCCGCCATGGAGGTCCGGGACCTGGCCGTTGCAACCACCAAACAGCCCTGATCGGCAAATGATCGGGCGAGGGCATGACCTATGCCTCCGTCAGAACAGCCGGAGATGACAACCACTTCTTTTCCGGCGAACTCCATATCCCTTTCTCTATGTGGAAAATGAAGTGTCGGCCTCGGCCAGCACTTGATGAACGAACCTCGTGTCCTTCCTTCCCCACGTTAATACGGGAGATTTGAGAGTAGTACAATATTGTTTGCATTGCTTTCAAATGTGTTTTTTTTTTAATTATCAAAAATACTAGGTTTGTTTCCATTATTATTTTCTACTTTTAAGAGTTTCATTTTATTCTTTCAAATTTGAATTTTGTCTCTGGCATTTAAAGAATTTTCAATTATACATTTTCCTATGTGAAAGTTAAAATTGATTAATAAAAAAATTAACTGACTTTTTTTTTTGTTTGACAACACGTGTTTGGGAGGATTCAAACCACAAACTTCTTGATCATTAGTACAAATTTTATGTCAGTTGAGTTATACTCATGTTTTGTTTGCAAAAAACTTTAATTGACATTATTCTTTATGAAATTACTAGTTTTTTAATGCACGTGATATTCTATTTTTTGCCATTATAGATTAAAATGAATTTAATAAAAAAAATTGAATAATAATGTGATTGTTTTATGAAATAAAAAAATGAATATTATAAAGGTAAGATATATGAATAAATCAATATTTTTTTAAATAAAATTAAGAAATAAATATAAAAGTAAAAAACTTTAAATAAGAGTAGACAATAACAACATGAACTAAAACAATAGTAGTAAAGAGAGAAAGGTGAAACTCTTTTAATCACACACAATTTCTTTAAATTATAATTCTTCTCATGCTGTTTTGCCACTTTGATTAAAAAAAAAAATCATGTTCTAAGAACATATTTTACAACTCTAAAAACACAGTTAGAATGAGATGAGTAAAACAAAGAAAATAAATCTATATTTACACATGAAATGAATGTCAAATGGTGTATATATTGACTTTCATATTACAAATAACATATTTAATTTGATAAAACTAATACGTCTAAAAAAACATAAAATATAAAACAACAATATATATTTATTTTTTTTTTGAGTACATCAACATTTGGGGATGGGGGGATTCGAAACTCTGACCTTTTGGTCGAGAGTACATGTCAATTACCGTTGAGCTAAGCTCGTTTTGGCAACAATATATATTTATATTTATTTTGTTATAGTTGTAGTTGTTTTTAGAATAGAAAGAAAAAATATTAACTAAAATACTATGTTATATTTGAATAAACGTTAAAAAAATAGCATGAAAAAAAAATAATACTAATTAGAAAAGAATTAAAAAGCAATTACATGTAAGGAAGATGAAACCTTTAATTTCTTTAAAGTAAAACACTTCTAGTACCACTTTGTCACTTTGATGAATCAAAACTATGTTCTATCTATCATGTGAAACATATAAGAACTTGAAGATTAATAAATGGTCTAAGAAAGAAAGATAGAACTATGTTTTTTTTTTTTTTTAATAAAATAGATAGAAGAGACGTCATTTTTATAGTTGTGAGAAAGGGAGAAGTTCCAAAACTTTTAATATTCCCAAACCCTTTTTAAATGTAATGAAGTCTAATGATTTTTTTTTTTTTTTAATCACAGCATAATCTTCTTTCGTTCACTACCAAGAAGACTGCATCAGCGACATTACATAAGGATTCAAAATAGCAAAACTCAAAAAAAACCACCACACGCTAAGAGGACAGCCTCATTTCAACCCGCAATTCATCATCAATCGGAGCCAACACTCGCCAACCAGGTGCCCAACTCTAATCCTCCACCAAAAAACTATATCCTCGATCATCTCAACACTAAGCTAGCTACAAAAATTGCTCCAGCCTCGCTCATTCCCAGCTCGTCTTTGCCCCCGTGCTCATACCCTAAGCCTGCAACAATATTACCATCATAATAAAGCATCTTGCATATTGAAATCACCACTAGTAAGCAAGTAAGGAGGAGATAAAACTAAACAAAATTTGTTCCACCAAAACACCCCCTACCTAAACTTGCTACCTCACGAAACACTCCTAAACCTATGCAATATAGATGCCAGAGATTCAGATGTTGAAAATTGTCATGCCCAAGTCCCTGCACAACATATGCTAAGCCTTGTGCCTAAGAGAAGTTACAACAAACTAACAAATTATGAGACCACTCAAAAAAATTCCCAAGAACAAATCTCGTGTGTGTGTGTGTTTAGCCTCAACTAGAGCAGTCCCTAAAAGCCCGGAGAAGATTTATAATACCCTTCACCTATCTTCCCCCTACACTGGCACTAAGGCCTTGCAAGAAAGGCTAAAAACTCTCAGTTATGATGCCAACTCAATACCTACGAGCCTGTATAGGTAATTCTTTTTCTTTTTCTATTAGCATTCTTATAAGGCGGGGCACTAGCTTTCACACCACAATGCAGGGACCCCATAACCCGAGTTTAACTCTTGGTTGGCCTAACTAATCAAACTGCAGGCAACTCTTTTTATCCCTTCTCCTTCATGACTATTGCACGCAAATGTACTAAGAAGAAATTTTCATCAATAACATATGCAAAAATATGCAAAAATAAAATTTAAAAAAAAAAACATATATATCCATTCATAAAAGCCAAGTCTTTATGTGTGGGAGATTTTGTAATAATTAGTTTGTTAATTCAAAATTTATTTCTACTGTAATAAATTAAGAATGATATTTTTTTTTTGGTTCAATAACATGTGGGGTGGATATTCAAATCTCTATCATTTTGACGATGATATACATTTTAACCAATCAAACTATGTATAGGACAGTAGGAACATGTATCTATTAAAATAAAAGTTGAACTTTTTTTGCAATTCACCCCTGCATACCTCACAAATGTGAAAAATTAAAAAAAAAAAATTAAAAACAAACAATATTTTTTAATTAAGTTGCAAAAAAAAAAAAATCAATAATTTCTCTTAACACAAGAAAAAAGTAAAACATATCTAACCCCTCAAAACAAACTCTTAATGTTGAAAATGTCTTAATTTTTAAAATTTTCAATTTTACTATTAGGAGCGGTTTGTTTTTTTGGGAATTAGATACTCGAAAATGTAGTTGCCCGATATTTTAGATAACCGTGTTTGTTTTGAAGGAATAATTTATAAGAATACATGGAAATATTCAAATAACTATGTTTGTTTTGCAGGATTTTTGTACGGAAAAGTTCTTAGATTATGTATAATACCAAAAATGTCTTTACTAATTTTTAACTAGTTTACCTATTAAGTCAATATAATTTAAATTTATATAATGTTTTGGTCTTTGTTAATCTAATGTTTTATTTTTTATATCAATTTAATTTATACTAATTTAATTGGTTATTTTTTAGAACAAATTCATTTATATTAGTTTAATTTTAAAAATTAATTTCAACTTTAACTTTTTTTAAAAAAACATGACAATTAATATAATTCACGGTTAGTGGACTAAATTGATCACATTATCAAATTAGATTTTTTTAGAGAACTATATATTTTTTTTGTAATGGATTTTATGTGTGTGCAATTATTATTATTGTTAAGAGAATAAATAAAAAATAAATTAAAAATATTATTCAAAATAGCTATTATTTATTTTACATGTAAATGTAAAATTTAAAAAATAAATGGTTATTTCTTAGTATATGAATAAATTAATTCATTTTTAAATAAAAATACAAATTGTAAAATAGAGGGGTAAAAGTGTCATTCGAGAAGATGCCCTCAACATGGGAATCTTTGAAACTCATCTCTCATGAGGGCATCAAAAGCTCCTTGGATGTCTCCTGTATGGGCAACCTAGGATGCCCGGGCATCTCGAATTTTCTAGGTATCCAACATTACCACAAAACAAACGAGGTAATCCAAGATTCCCATTCCATCAAACAAACGGCTCCTTAATGTATTCTAATTTTTTAATTAGGTTGTATTTCACCACAAAAAGAAAGGTAGAAATTTGTTTTAAAAGTTTTTTTTTAGGAAAAATGATTTCATTAATTAAGAGCTAACATGGCTTCCAAAAGAGTAACACCTGTGGAGAGAGTCCCCCACAAGTGTGATAAGCACATCCACTAAAAAAAAAAAAGTTAATAACAATTTAACATATTGTTTTCTTGGACATGCAAATATGCTGCTTGACACATAAAATCCAATCCAACTCTTAGTAAAATTTGACTCATCCCTCAAGAAAATTAGTTTCTTCAAAGATCATACATCTAAGTACTAAAACAGTATGTCCTTCAAATATGTTAACAAAACAATAATTTAATCACACATTAACTTTCTATTAAAAAAATTATAACAATCTTTTTTATCCAATGATTTAATTGAGAATCAAAAAAGGAAAAAAAAAGTACCAAAGGAAGAATTACTTAAAATATTAGAGACATTTTTATATATTTTTTTTTATTTAAAAATGAAAAAACACCCAAAGCGAGAAGTCAAGAAGAGATCATTTAAATATAAAAAGATTATACCGTAACAAATGGAGCAATCCATCCCTCATACGAATAGGATTACTCTTCACAATCAAATTCCTTCTAGGAATTGCAACTCCAAACTTCCATGGATTTCCTCATCCCTTCACCTTTCTCCCTCTCCCATAAATTAACTGCCTCAATTCACAGATCCAACAAGCCCTCCAGATTCGATCAAATTCTTCTTAGAGTATAAATTTACTCATCAATAATGTTCCTCAAAATCAAATTTAGTGTGTGTCCCGATAAGTGCTCTAAATTTGATCAAAATGAACCTTCTTGTAAACAATACGATGTTGATCAACATAGCAAGAAATTATCTTTGAAGAATACAAAAACCTCACAACAGAAAAGTAACTCCGCCAACACTGCCACAAACCTCCGACGTGAGAAGCGTTGTCGCAATCGCAATGATGTTAAAAAGACCGAAAACGCAGCCAACATGGAGCTCCAATTGCCATTGAAAAAGCGTAAGGCTATGCGAATGTACTACTGCGAGATGTAAAACACTGAGATTCTTTTGTTTCTTAAGCACTAATTCGTGAATAAGAATTTGATTGAATGAATTTTTTAGTAATGATTTTAAGTTAATTATTGGTCATATTTTTTTTAGTTCAACAACATTTGGGGTGGAGGATTCGAACCTCTAACCTTTTGTCAAGGATACATTCCAATCACCGCTATTGATGATACTGGTATCGACATTATATTGTGATTGATAACTTATTTTGAATATGTCAATTCCAACCTAGCTAGTTACTTACGAATCCCATTTTCATTTAAAAAGTCTCATGTGATTGATAATTAATATTTTCTTGATTCTCTTTCTTGCCAGAAACTAGCCATATATATAATCGATATCTTGAAGTAGAAACTAATTTTAAGATTTATTCAAAGTATTTAGACTAAATCTAGACATTTTAAGATAACATTTTGTCCTAGAATTTGCAAGGAATGTTTTTGAAAACTAAAATAAATAAAAATAAAAATCCTCCACAAGGAGACAAAACTGACCTCCCTGACCCTGGCTAAAAAGGAATAGATGGTTTTCTTTTTTTTTTTTTTTTCCCTTGGAGGGAAGGCTTCTTTTTTGCTTTTGCAAGTAAAGGGGAATCTGCCATATCTTTGCATTTACTTCTTTGAATTTGAATGATGGACAAGGGGACCATAAACTACCAAATTTTATGATAAACTCTATATAACTTTGCTTAATAAGCTTGAAATTATCCAAAACATATTCTTCCATGTTTGTTGGCCTTATCAAAAAGTATGATTTTTTTTTTTTTTTTTTTTAAGGACAGCATCTAAACTAACAACTAAATTTATCGGTTGCGTTGTCACTAATTGAGTAACATATCACTGTTGATAACATCGAACAAAGCCCTACATGTTGAATGAAACAATATTTTAAAGCTAAAATTTTCCCAACAAACAAAGACATTGAAGATAAAATGAAGAAATCCAAAATCCATCTCAATTCTCTCAAGAGTTTGTGAAATGACAATGTTATCCCCGCCATAGTTGACCTTTCCCATCAATCTATTTAAATCTAATCCCTCATCATTTTTCTTTTCATTTCTAAAGCCAACACCTGTACGAACGAAAATGTTTGTCTAAAATCTTCCCTAATTGTGAATTTGAGATAAAAGTGTTGTCAAAAGTAACGCTAAACAATCATTAATTAAATTAAACCCTTCTGGCTTCTTCCATGTTCGGAATTTTCAAAAACCAATTTGATTTCTTTTCTTCTATAACGTAACCGTTTTTCAACTTTCCAAAATTAAAACTTAAATTCACCATTCAGAAAAGAACTGGATATGGGAGCAAAAAAGAAGCCATAATTTCTACTTTCTTTGTTTCATTTCTGGCCAGATACACCATCAAAGAAAGTTCAAAAATTTACACAAGCCTACAAGCCAAGGCAGAGAGTTTAAAAAAAAAAAACCAAAAAAAAAAAAAAAAAGCTAATAAAGACTGCGACTCTGGCTTGGATTTTCAATTCAGAAAGTGAAAGCCAGAGAGCCCTGTTTCACGAATTAGAGCTCGCCGGAACCCCAAATATGGTACCGGGATGGACTTTTTTACTGGTTTTTCCGGCAACGGCGGCGCCGTGATGGGCGGTTTTTGGAGGTTTGACCGAGTCTTCCCTTCTGCCAGCTCTCTCCTGCTCCATCCTCTGAAGTTTCTCCTCGGCCTTCTTTTTCATAACATAAACCCTAGCGCAGCTAGCTCCCATGGACGACATGGTTTTTACGGAACAGATCAACAAATGGAAATTATTATCAGAATTCTTTCTGTGGGCTTTTTCTTTTTCGGTGGGTTTCGATGCCTTAAACCCTCCTGGTATTTATAGTGGAAACTTGCTTCGTAGGGACCTAGGAGCTTCGTTGGCCCCTACCGTAGGGGTCAGCTTAACCCCCAATCTGTGTACCTCATTTGGATTGGACAAAAATAAAATTGTATATTTCTTAATTTATAAAATTTAATTGATTTAATATACAGTTCAGAAGTTAGAGATTGGCAGATCAATTCTTTGTTTAATTATAAACTCAATCCCTATAATTTCAACTTAATTTTAATTCATCCTTGTAAGAGTTTTAATGTAGTCTTCATAGTTTGAGTTTGGTTTCAGTTTGGTCTTTATGCTTCTAAAATCTGTAATTTAATCCCTAATCATAGTTTGAGTTTGGTTTTAATATGATTATCTTGGTGGCAGTATAGATAGTTTATAAAGTTTAATCAAGTCACAAGAATTAAGTACAAATTTTATACCAATTGAACTATGCTTATGTAGGCATGACTCAATTTGTAATTGATCTTTTATTACTCGAGTCTAAAAACATATAGTTGACACATATCTACAACTTTTCAACTAGGATCACTGCAAGTTGTTTCCTATCCCTCAAGGAGTTTAAATCAATTCCTATCACTCCAAATGAGTTTAAATCAATTTTTGAAATAGTTGAGAATATGAATGTAAATAATTTACCGAGTAACATTTCAAACTAGTTAAGCCATTAATATATCTATTCTAAAATATAGGTTTAAATTCTATCATCTTTATTTATGATATCTTCTAAAAAGAAACTCAAGTACGATCATGTTTTTTTTTTTAAATCTCAAATCTAATTACAGCGAATAAATAAATAAATCAATCAAAATGAGTATAGTTCGGTAATTGACATGTATTACCGATTAAGAGGTTGAAATCCTCGCCACCTAAATATTTTTAAACTAAACAAAAAATAAATAAAGAAACTAATCAATCCCGATGATACAAATCAATACATATTAAATTTAAAACTAGAAAGAAAGAAAAAAAAAAACATAAAGTAGATATAAATTTAATCAATTATTAGATGCGTAATAATGGAAGTCAGTGAATTCTTAATTCCAAGGCGGAGTAAACGGTTGAGAGACGGCGACTACCGTTTTATCGTTTACCAGAACGGTTTTGAAAGTACACAGAATGACGGAGAAAAACGGTGGGGAAACCCAAGGTCTTGGGACATTTGGAAAAATTGAAAACCATACAAGGTGGGTTTCCGTTTGGTGCGGCACTCACAGCACGCGTATTATGAGGACGCCACGTCAGCAAAAGATATTATTGATGGAGGCGGCCAAAGATGCGCTTACGTGTCGGCTGATTATTGGCCCGTACGTTCACACATACGAAAAAAGTGCTCTACTTTATTTTAATCACGGAATTGGATCTGGGGGAGATAAGTCTCCGAGGTCACAATCTGAATTGTGGACTGTGGACTGTGGAGACACCTTTTTTTTAATTTTCTTAAAATTATTTGATTTGTCATTATTACATTGCACTTAGAAAAGCTTTAAAGTCCTTTTTTTCTTTTTTGACAGAAAAATGAAAGAGTTTTTTTTTTAAAGTCTATTTCTTCATTATGCACCCACTCAATTCATGCCGACGGTTTTAATTAAATCACGATTATAGAAACCAACTACAACTTTTTAAAAGATTTTCATATTATTCAAATAGAAGAAAATTGAAGTAAGGAGCTCCTTTTTTTTTTTTTTTCCCAATCACATGTGACACGTTTGACTATACTTTATTAATTCAGTTATTGTAGTTAAATTTTAAATTTTATCTTTTTTTAATATAGTTAAACCTCATCAATCGTCTCTAATTAACCATACAATGATCGCAACAGAAATTACTATGTTAAATTATGAGTGTCACAATTTTAGACAAAAGTCAAATTGAAGCTGAGTTGGAATGATAATGACCAAATTAATGATTTAATTTTTTTATTTGAAATAATTAGAAAGGGATTAAAGTAATTGGGATTATGTGTGTTTTAAAGAGATGGAGGAGATGAAGTACGCCAGTTACGGAGTACGGAATTTCCATTAAGGTGAGACGAATCGGGAATTAGATTTAGGTTGTCTGCCTTTTTCTTCTTTTTCGTCGCTTTATTTATTTATTTATTTTTTTGGGTGTGTTGTCGTTACCTTTGATTTTTGGAAGAAAAATCCTAATGGTTAGGTTTAAAGGCATCCTTTTCCTTTCTGTTTACGTTCCTTTCGAACCAAAACCGTATTCGGCCGAAAGGCCCATTGGTTTTGTCTTCTGTACTTGGCCCGGAAACAATTTCCAACTCCACCAAATTATCTCTTTAATCTCCGGTTTTTTTTTCCCTCCTTTTAACAACATGAAGATGGAAATTCGAACCACTCTAGTCATTAATCAAATGTCAGTTTAACTATATGCTCATATTGGTCTTTAATCTCCATTTATAACCTTTCATTTTTTCGGAATTTAGACTGATGACTACAATAACACCATTTTTTCCCTCGTCCGTAAATTTTACGAAAAAAATGTCTTTTTTTTAAAAAAAAAAATCAAATTTCAAAGATTAAAATGAAACTTTTGAAAGTCAGGAGTATAATTGAAATCAACCCTATAGTTTAGGGGTACTTTTTATAATTTAACTTTGATTTAACAAATAATGAACAATATTTGACTGCATACAGAAATCTCCCTATCTATTCCATTAAAATCTTGACAACTAAAAAATAGAAAGGTATAAAATGATATAAAAAAAAAAAAAAAAAAACTTATCTCTCGTGGCTGTCAACATTTTAATGGTGATATGTAAGAAAATCTCTACATATTAGTATGCAGCAAGGTATTATCTATAAATAACTGTGGGGTCATCCACTTGAAAGTTGGAAGATCCAAAATATCTTGTTCAACAAAGTAATGGTCATTTTCAACAACACCTTTACATGCATCCCTAAAGTTCACATTTTTCTATAATAATGAATATTTGCTAAATGCATCATTGTCATATCCTATTCTAATAATCTTGCATCAAATTTAAATCTCAAGATGAATTAATAACATATAATTTTCAATTTATGGTAAACTCCTCAGTCAATTACTTTTTAAGTATATATACACACACACTTTTTAAACTCCACACGGGTCCGTTTGAAATAAGTTTAGTGTTTTTCAATAATATATTTTTTTACAAACAAAATTGTTTAGAATTTAAACACTCGGGTTACATTTTCTCATAAGTGTTTTTATACACAAGTTATTATGTACTTAAAAAACTCTTTTAAAAAAATTTGTTTTCAAATGTTTTTCTCGAAATGGTTTATTTCACAATCTCAATTTTTAATAAATCATTTTTAGTGGTTGCCAAACACTAGAATTTTTTTCAAATTTTTTTTTTTTCAAAATTAAACATTTGAAAAGTTAAACCCAACACAATGATAAAAGACAAGATTATTTACTACACTTAACCATGTTCATATAATATGGTACAATAATTAAAAGATTTAATTGTATTAGAAGTTGTGAGGAGACCTCCTTCAAAAAATAAACCATAATAAAAAAGCTCCCAAACAACAGATAAATGGCCAAAGCGAGCATAACTCAGTGGTAATTGACATATATCTTCGACCAAGAAGTCAGAGGTTCGAAAAAAAAAGGCGGACGAATGGTTAATGTCTGGATTGAGAAAGCTCCTCTAGGAGACTCTTTTTTTTTTTAAAAAAAAAAAAAGCATCTAGGAGGTCCCTTATTACAAGTTATAAATAAACATTTAATGTTGATATATATATTTTTTTAAAGTCAAGAAAAAGTAAAAGTTCATTAGAAATAGAGGAGACTATCAATCTTATTATGGAAAAAAAAAAAGATTTTTTTTTATAAAAAAATTAATGGAAAAGAATAACCACAACACAACAATTTGACAACCTTTGAATGATATTCCTTGTTATCTCTAGAGTGTGAGCTTTTTCATTATAATTTAATAGAATCAATCTCACAAATCTGAATATAGCTCAATTGATTAAGGTATATATATTATTCATAAACCCTAAACTCTATATATTATCGACTATAAACTTTCGAACTCCAACTCCACGTTGTTACTTTTTTAATATATGTATATGTAGATGGAAATCCAATTTCTTCTTCTTTTTCTTTTTAAATTTATTGCATTTTCAAGTACTTCCTATAATATTCCAACCAAACACCTTTCTTAATTTTAAATTAATTTGAAATACAACTTCAAATTTTCTTGTAGTTGAACAAAAAGACCATTTTTGGATCAAGAATCAAAGGAGGCTAGCTGAATTATCAAACGTAATGTTAAAAACTAAAAGTATCAAATCATCTTCAAATCAAAATTGTGAAACATAATCCACATGACATTAGAAGGGTCAAATTTTCAAATTCAGATTTTTTTTTTTCTCGGAGAATGGTCAAAATGAATGCTTTACTATGATAGTTACTGAAATTTCTGAATCTCCAAAAAATAGTAATAATAATAAATAAATAAATAATAATAGAAAACTGAATTTTCCTGACATTTTTGTTCTCCCTGGAGGCCTTTGGAATTATTTATGGAAAGTTGGAACGATATTTCTGTAAATTACAAATTTTAGGACGGAAAGATGGGCCGACGGATCCAGTCTTGGTCAACTCTGTCGGCCCACGATAACGATAATATTAAGGATAATTGTAATGGGTGGCAAAATTATAGTAAATAATGACAAATTTAGCAATTTTTTAAAATATTTGCAAATATGGCAAAAATTTTTAATTAATTTTTTATATCCCCGTTTTGCCCTCGCGCGCTTTCTTCTTTCCGACCGTGGATTTCTCCGTGGATTTATCTCTCCTCTCTTTGATTTCTATCAATGATAGAAACTTCTATCACTGATAGAAAGTTTTTCTATCACTGATAGAACTTTTTCTATCATTTTCTATCAGTGATAGAAACCTTCTATCACTGATAGAAAAATTTTCTATCACCGATTCGTTTTCCTCTCGTATAATTGGACCGAATCTCTCCGAGAAAACCAGTAAATCGAAAACAACAACATTTATAGAAACTTTCTATCGGTGATAGAAAGTTTTCTATCACTGGAAGAAAAACTTTCTATCAGTGATAGAAAGTTTTATATGGCGGCCAACAGATCTGAAGAAATGTCCTTACCTTCTTTGATCTCATCTTCATCTCTGAATGTGAAGATTCCTTTACGTACTAAGGCTTTGTACAGATGGTCTGTGAAGCCGTCACGTGTATCTTCTCCTCTGAAGCTCAAAAACACATCGTATTTCCATTTACCACTTGAAGAAGAAGAAGAAGAAGAAGAAGAAGAAACCACCATGGACGACACAGGGTTTGGGCGTTTGATTTTGTCGGATCTGCAGCACAACCTTCAACACGATTTTTTCGAGCGGCGAAATCCGACAGTTTAGGAAGGAAGGGTATTTTAGTAAATGCGCATTTCATATCTTCAATTTTTGCTATTTTTGCAAATTCTTTTGTGGGTTGCCATATTTGCAATTAGTTTGGCCCAGTTTGCCATCCTTGCAACCGGCCCTAATATTAATAATAATAAGGGGAAAAATCAATTTTGACCCCTAAACTTTACCCATTGTATCAATTTTAACCCTGAACTTTCAATTTCAGCAAATTGAACCCTAAACTTACATAAGTGTTGCAATGTACACCCTCCGTTAAGTTTCTGTTAGAATTTCCGTTAAAGCACGTGAGAGGGAAAAATCTACAAAGAAGGGAAATAAAACCAAAACCAAAAAATTGATTTAGCATGCTTTCACCTCATCCGAAGATACTGACGGGAAATGAAGCATAAACAGAACCATTTTATTTCAATAATTTTTTTTTCTTAAGACAGCACATGCAATCATGTAATGGAAGGAGAAATAATTTCATCATCCCATTAATATGTTCCTGACTAACTAAAAAAAGCAACAAAACCCACAAACACAATGGGGAAAAAATGAGAGGAAAATCATGTATAACTTCTCACCAACAACAAAATCTTAACAAAAATGAAATACTAGATGAAACCCCAAAAAATGAGAGGAAAAATCCCCAAATTTTCGTATTCTTTGATATTCTTCTTCTTAGGAGTAAAAGAAAACTTGGTTCTCACCTTTTGCACAAACGAGGCTTTCCTCCCACACTAATTGAAACAACTTTTTGCCTCCTCCTTAATCGATTGAATTTCTTCTCTTTGTCCCTCTTCTTAGACTGATTGAAGAAAACTCATTGTGCCTCTTCAAGTCCCTTCCAAAGAAAAAGCTTCTCCAACAAGTTTTCTTTCATGCAAACTCAATCCACACATGTAAATGAAAAAAATGAAGAATAAAAAAAGAAAAGAAATGGACAAGCACGTGATTCTAACGGTGGTTGGAAGGGGGGATAACAGAAGGTTAAAATTGCAACACTCATATAAGGTTGGGGTCTAATTTGCTGAAATTGAAAGTTCAGGGTTAAAATTGATACAATGGGTAAAGTTTAGGGGTCAAAACTGATTTTTGCCCTAATAATAATCAATTAAGTAATTAATTATTTCAATTATTTTAAACAGCAATAGCAAATAGACAATTATGGTTGTTTATCCAACACCCAACCCAACGAACGGTAGGACAAAATAATAATAATTATAATAATAATAAATAATTTCTTGTACTATGAATTTAATTCGTTTCTAAAATACTTTTTAAAATAATAATAATAATAATAATTCGTTTCTAAAATAATTGAAATAAAACCTGAAACTTTAAGACCGACTTGGTGTTGATTTACCATATACGATATGTCCTTCATTATCCAATTCTGATTCATTCCCTCTATCTCTCTCTGAAACTTCCATTAAGATTAGTTATAAGTATTATTTAAAAAAAAAAAAAGAAAAAAAGAAAAAAAGAAGATTAGTTATAAGTAATTTTCGAATTAATGACATTAATTTCCAATTTTATTATTTTAGACACTGATATACACACGTTTTTAATTTTTAGCAGTTTTTGTCATCACTTAAATGATCTATAATTCTTTTAGAAAAAACAAACACTTTTTTTACTTCTTTAAAAGATGGTAGACTTGACATGTTTTAAAACTTATATTAAACTTTTTTTTTGGGACAAAAATTGAGTATAAGCCAATTGCTAAGATATTTATTAGGTTAAATAAGAAGTTTAGTTATGAAGTTTGGAGCTATGTCAATTTAGTCCATGAATTTTAAAAAGTGTCAAATACCTCTTTAAACTTTCACTTTTATGTTAAATATGTCTCTCAACTTTGAATTTTGTGTTTAATAAGTGCTTGACCTATTCGACATTTTTAAAAATTCACAAGCTTACTATATATAAAATTAAAAGTTTAAGGACCTAATAGGTATAAAGTTCAATTTTATATCTACTAGATTGATTTTTTTTTTTAATCTCGAATATACCAAGGACATGTTAAACACAAATTGAAAACTCATAGATTTATTAGAAACTTTTTAAAGTTTAGGGACCAAATTGACACAATTTAAAAAATTCAGGGATTAAATTGCAATTTAACCTATTTATTAGTATCTTAAAGGTGGATAGTTTTTTTTTTTTTTGTTTTTTTGTTTTTGTTTTTTTTTTTGGGTAAGAAATTTGTTAAAGAAACTCATTATTTGAAAAAAAAAAATCAAACACTACTAATTCTTCTCATTGTTATTAGCCTCCCTAAAAAAATCACAAAGTTAGCAATAAGTAAAATCCAGCAAATATGAGGGAAAAAAACCTGAAATTGCTTTGCTTTCATTTCCTACGCTTGCATGTTCTAGTTAGTAGGGGATTAACAAAAAGAAAAAACCACGAAACATTTGAAGAAAAATAAATTAATTCAAAATTGCTTTGCTTGTTGCAGGTTCTTCTAAGTAGCTAAAAAAGGCAACAAAACCCACAAACTCAATAAGAAAATGAGAGGAAACTCATGTACAACTTTTCAACAGCAAAAAATCTATTCAAATAAAATGTTTCTTCGCTAAATTTCTTACGAGAAACCAACTCAGGTGCAATGTGAATAAGGAAAAAGAAAAATGAGAAAATATTCAATTATGTGTTTTAACGGTGGTTTAAACAGAAAGTAATTGAAGGTCTACATTGCAATACTTATTCAAGTTTGATGTTAAAATTGATACAACCTGTTAAGGTTGGGACTGAATTTGATGAAATTAAAAGTTTATGGTTAAAATTGATTTAACTTGCTAAGTTTGAGGTTCAAAATGATAAAATTGGGAGTTTAGGGTTAAAATTGATGTAACTGACTAAGTTTATGGTAAAAAAGGATTTTTTTTCAATTTTTTTTTTTATTAGTATTATCAGATAAGTTAGTTATATATATATATATATATATATATATCAAAAAGTAAAGAAAAAAACATCAACGGGAGGATGTTTTTGACTTGACTAATTCAACAAGGATTTATAAAATAAACAATGAGAGTGGAGGAAAGTTCCAGGAAATTGGAAAAATTTTCAAACCCAACAACTCTTTTAGCCAATGTATAAGTTTTTAACATTCCAATTCCCAAGTTGGTCCAAACAACAACAATAACAATAATTTTTTTTTTTAAAAAAAAATCAAAATAATAATAACTCGAACTTGATCAAAAGTATGCTTGACTTTTCCCTTTGTTTTTTTTTTTTTTTTTTTGAAAAAAAATTTAATATTAATTTGTTTTAAATCATTAATTCATTTTAAATTTGCAACAAAAAACTTTGTTTTCTTTGTCAAGTAGATAAAGTTTAATCACAAAGAAAACATACAACACAAGATGAATCTGAATATAAATTTTAATTTTTATGATAAAATTTCAATTAAATTGGCCGCATGTTAAAAATTTTGAGTGAAGTTTTTTTTTTTTTTTTTTTTTTTTTTTTTTTTTTTTTTTTTTTTTTTTTTTTTTCGAATTTGAGTATTTGACCCTTTGGTTGATAGTACAAACTTTATGTCAATTGAGTTATACTCATGTTGACAATTTTGACAAAAATCTCACAAATGAGTGAAAAGAGAAAATAAAGGGATAAATGTTGTTTTTTTTTTTTTTTTTTTAAATCCATGTATTCTGTTTAATAAATCAATTTTAACATTTGACTTTTAATTTATTCACAAAAATTAAATAAAAAATCACCTCAATAATTAAAACTTATAACCACCTCAATAATCAAATCTTATCATATTTAATCGTCAATTTAAATATAATTCAATTTGTTTTTGTTTTTGTTTTTTTTTTTTTTTTGTTGAGAAAGATAATTCAATTGGTTAAAACATTGTATTCTCAATTACAAAGTCAAAGTAATGAAGTTATATTTCGTTAAAAAAAAAATTACAAAGTCAAATGTTCAAGAAAAATCCCCTACTTATTATTGAACCAAAAAAGAAAATTCTAAAAAAAAAGTCATTGCATCTAATTGTAATTAATGAAAACTTTAAAATTAAATATTAAATATTTGAATTTTCCCCTCAACACGTTGAAGTAAAAAAATTAAAGAAAATATAGGTTTTTTTTTTCTTTGAGACTAAGAAAATATAGGTTAAAGAGCATAGATGGAAATTTATTTAATGTGGTTAAAGAACATAAAATATAAATGATGTTTTTGGAAGCAAACACGTCAGAAATTGTAACGTTACAATTGGATTTATTTCTCCCATCACACTTAAATTAGTGACCACAACATTCTAAAGAGGCTTTTACTAGGAAAGGGATTTTTTTTTTAAGTACATCCACATTTGGGTGAGAAGATTTGAACTGTTGACCTCATGGTCGAGGATACATGTCAATTACCGCTGAGCTAAACTCGACAGGAAAGAGAATCCTTAACTACAATTCTTTTCAATTTTACGCACTCTAGTATCATACATGTATTAATTTTTTTTTTTGGATAAGTGCATATAGTTTTTAATATTAATTTAGAGACAACTAAACGTTTTAAAAGTATATAAAATAAAATAGATTAATTTTGAAAGTTGAGAAACAAAATAAAAGTAAAAGGAGATACTAATTTAGAGATTGATTTTATATATAAAAAATACTTAGAAAGATAATTATCCAAAAAAGGGACTATAAAATGATAGATAAAAATCACTCCAAAATATGTACTAAGAAAAAAAAATTGTGATTTGATTTGTTAAATTGCTTTTGAATAACCAACCAGAGCATAACTCAATTGGCACAAAATTGTAAGATAATCCCCCACCCCACATATTGTCAAAAAAAAAAAAAAATTAAATCACTTTTGAATATAAAACAACCCAATAAATTTGTTAAAGAAAGTTTTTTTTTTTTTTTTTTTTTTGACAACGCTTAGAGAAAAGTATTTAAACTAAAAAAATTGTAAGAATTAAAATATTTTAAGAAAATGTACTTAATAAATGTCAAACCCACCCTTAACCTTTTTTTTATTATTTTCTTGAAAAAACCCTTAACCTATTAAAATAATTAAAGCAACATTAGGGAAAGAAAATTATAATTTAATCGTTTGCAGTTTATCCAATAAAACACGGTTTTAACAATTCCACGTGTACCAAACTGAGGTTGGTTGCACAGAAATTCTATAAATCCACGAGTCTGAATTTCGTTTTAAAAAGAGAGGAAAAAAAGAAAAGAAAACAGAGCATATAGCGTAGGCTGAAACTTTGAGATAAGAGTATAAAATTAAAAGAATTGAATAATTGGAATCGATCCGTCCATCTCTATCCGGCAGCCATGGGAGCTCTCTCCGAGTTCTTCTCCCACCTTCATACAATGACCGCCGTCTTCTTCACGCTTTTACTTCTCGAATTCGTTATTCTCATTCGCACGATCTTCGGATTGAGGCCTAACGCCGACAAGCGCGTAATCACGACGGCGCAGTTTTTGAAACTGATAGAGGAGAAGAATCCGACGATTCGATTCTCCAATAAGATCACCTCAAGTCCCGCCGATCAGTGCGCCGTTTGCCTCTCGGAATTCGAGGAAGGGGAAAAGGTACGGAAATTGCAATGCAACCACACTTTTCACAAGGATTGCCTCGATAATTGGTTGAAACTCTGTTTCGCTACCTGTCCGCTTTGCCGGAGTAAGGTCTTGCCGGACGATATCGTCGCCGGTTACCACAGGCTGCGGGACCGTGTAGAGTACGACGGCAGCGACGAGGAGCTCATCTTTTTGTTATCGGCATTACATGGTAACAGTATATATAGATTTTTCTAGGGCGAAAGGCAATTTCATTTTGTCCATCACAGAATAGAATCAAATAACATAGAGAATGTTGATTTTCTGTAGATTAACTAGGGAATATTGTTTTCTCCCTTCAATTGACGAGCAATAGCGTTAGGGAACAGCTCGTTTCTGGTTCGATTGATCTGTAGCTAGATCGAGTAAAATCGTGTATGTTTCTGTTTACCTGCAAGGCTGCAATTACGCACGCCAACTGTTTGATGCTTTCTTTGCATGATTGCTTCCTACTTTTCCTGGTTCTGGTTCTTCGTCAACGAAATATTAATTCTGGGGACAACCAAATTTACATCATGACGGGGACCTTTGCTCCCAAACACACTGAAATCTACTCTAAAATCTTTCAAATCACAACAACCTTTCTCCACCAGGAAGTTTACTTGGGCTAATCCAAAAGATCTTTCAAAAAATTTAAGATGTTAGTTAGATGATCCATTAGTCTCTTGTGATAGGGCTTCTTGTCTCCTCAGGGCCAGGAGTAATCCAACTTATAATTATAGTAGATGTAAGTTGGTGACCTAATTTATGGTGTTCTTACAAGGTAACTAAATTGGTATGTGATGGCATTTATTAAGAACAAAGGGTGAAAGATGAAGCAATCAATCTCAAGTTTACAGATTTTCCCTTGATATTTCCATGGGGTTTTAGGTGGAGATGGTAGGAGGAGGACTAAATGCTCTGTTTGTGGGCTGTAACTAAATGCAGGAACAAACTCATTGGCACATCTTCTCTGTATTTAAGCCCCAATAGCGATAGTGGAACCAACCAATCCAGTTGAACTTCAAGACCTCTGATTACAACGTACGAACCAGTGTCTTTTTTGTTGACCATTCTGTTCAATCTTATCTCTAACTTTTGAACACCCATCAAAAGATGAGGGAAACTGAGAACATGCTTAGCAGCCAGGCCTGTTAAACAATTGTTAAGAACTGTGATTAGGTGACTTGTAATGTTAGGGTTATTGTGTAGTTCTTTACATTTTCAAGGAATAAAAACTTTTCACATTCTCAGAATCAGGTCGTCGTTGAGAACAAGCAAAAACAGCTTTTAGATGGTTAAGCCAAATGCCATTTCACTGTTATTAGAACTGTTCCTGAGAATAAGTTTGAAACAATTCCTATCCCAAATGTTTGTGGAGCTACAGTACTTCGAATGATGAATTGAATTGTTCTGTATGTCGGACGCTTGCAATAAGTTGGCAGGGTATAGGCAAAATCCGGTGGTGGAGCAGCCAGGGCTAATTGTAAAAGATTTGACATTTAATGTCAGATTCAAAGAAGTAGATAAACGACTTCAATGGTAATAGTACCAAAACAGAAGAACACATACGGGGGAGATGAATCCTTATCTATTTGGGAAGTGGGGTGGTTGAATTCTTCTTTTGGAATTTGTTGCACAGTGTGGTTCTCCCTTCCTAATCATTGAATACAAAGTCGAAATATTGTTTAAATTTTTTCTCCAGTACATCAAACGATATAAAACTTTGAACCACATTGTTAAGTATTTGAACAATTTCTCCAAAAGAAGGTTCTGTTTGGTATTTTCTTTGAGTTTGGTAAGATGCAACTGAACCCATTGGAAAATTGACCAAAACGAGGGCTGCTGGATTAATTGGCATTCTGTTATTGGTGCTTTGAATTCTACTCGTTTATTATGAGGTTAATTAGTCTTAGATTTGTCGTTGAAGATGGAGACGATTTGATGATTTGACTGAAAAATGTTACTGTTATACGATGGTATATAAAATAAAATAAAAAGGGAATCTTCTAAAACGTGGCTATCAATTCTAAACAGCCGGCAACGTTATCTGTAAGTTTGGTTTGGGGCTGAAAGTAAGGGACATTCTGTATGGTCTAACATCAGCTCAATATGGAATAATTATAAGTAACAAGTTAATTATTAATTTATATAATTATATAGATAATGAATATCAAGATTAATCATTGTTTTATGTACATCAAATCAACCGCTATCACATTAATTAATTATTTAGTTTTAAAGAAAAGTCATTTGCACCTCAACTTAAAAAACAAAATCTTCTTTATGTTATATGTGTAATTATTTATAGACTATATAATAGAAAAATTATTGTTATATGTTTTGCTCTCATCAAACTTGTATGCTATAATGTATATTGGAACCTCTAATTCTTGAATGTAAAAATAATTGTTGTCAGTGTAAAGAAAATCATGAATCTTGACGTTTTCTCTCGAATTTGCTTCAAGTTCAGTGATATTGAAATTGTTTAGAAGGTTTGATATGTGACAAGCTATGAGAAATTGAAAAAAAAAAGTATGATAGAAGGTTCGATATGTTAAAGATCAGAGTAGTATATTCTATAATTTAATCTTATTTATATGAAAATACATATTTTCAAATAAGTTTTTTAATTTGGACAATATATGTGGGGGTGAGGGATTCGAACCACAAATCTTTTGTTCATTAGTACAAACTTTATGCTAATTGAATTATGCTCTTTTACTTGTTTGAATTATTTTAAAATAATTTGTTACTTTTTTAATAAAGAATATGTCTTAAATTATTAAGATTTTAAATATTGATGTCAAAAAAATGTTATTAAATTTCTCGTTAATATTTAACGATATTTTAAATATGTATACTTTTTTCTAATATTTTGGTGGATATACCAAGTTATAATGAAAATACAGATAAACTTTCCATGTCATCTTTGGGTCCTTGAAGATATGAGAATATCATCAAAATATCAATATATGTTGGCATTTAATACTCTTTTTTGTTTGTTTGTAAGTTTTAAAGAATATGCTCGTTTATTGGTATGAATATTCAACCATAAAGTCAGAAGTTCGAATCCCCTTGGAAAGATTGATGTACTCAATTTTATTCTAAAAATGAAAAAAAATGCTCGTTTATTAATATTTTTTTTTAGTCATATTTCTAAATCTCCATTAGTTTCTACTTCTTAAAACTTATCTGTAAAAAGTCTAAGGGAGTTCAATGGTAATAACGTTAGAGGTTGGAATCCTTCCGACCCCTATATTTAGGGATATATATTTTTTTAAAAGTACCAGTAACTCCCAAACTTAATAATTTACATTCACAATTTTGAAAGTATATACCATAACAAAAACTGTTCAAGAAACAAGATTTCTAAAAGCAAAAAGAAATAAATATGACCATACTGAGCAGGTTCTAAATTAACAAACAAACAATAAGACTCCGTTTGATAACCATTTGGTTTTTTGTTTTTTGTTTTTGGTTTTTAAACTTATAAACATCACCTCCAACTCTTAAGTTTATTTGTTTTCTTACCTACCTTCTTCCCATGTTTTAAAAAACTAAGCCAATTTTTGAAAACTAAAAAAAATAGTTTTCAAAAACTTGTTTTTGTTTTTAGAATTTGGTTAGGAATTCAAGTGTGTCTTCAACAAAAATGAAAATCATGGCGAGGAAATTTAAAGAAAATAAACCTAATTTTCAAAAACCAAAAACCAAAAACCAAAAACCAAATAGTTATCAAACGGACCCTAAATTAAGTACAATTTAAAAAACAAAGTGCCTCCCCATCCCAATAGGACACAAATGTCATAATTAGAAACTTTAGAACGATTTGATTTACACTGTTAATTAAAAAACGATTGGAGAGTTGAAAATGGAATTGTTAGTGCATAATTCAATCAAAATGATCATCAATTCCACAATCCACAAAAAAGAAAGCGACTCGTCAATCCACCAAAGCAGAATCAAAAGCACCCAACCAAATAAACAAAATCGATTTCTTAAAACCCAAATCATCTTTTTCCAACATTCAAATGGTCAATTCAAATCCATTCCATTTCCAACTCCATAACAATACCCAAATCAAAACAACCCACCATTCTTCTTCCGAATCCAAAAGCAATTCCAGAGGTATAAGATTACAAACAATGTACAAATTTTACAGACAGATCAGAAAGATTTACATAAAGAAGAGAGAAAGAGAAACTCAGGCCGAGAAGAATCCAGTGGAAGCCGCTCGCCCAATTTGGGATTTGGGCTCAAAAACCCATTTGAATTCAGACATCTCTGCATTTCCTTTTGCCAATTCCATCATCTTCTTCATCCGACTCGCAGTAGCAGAGATGGAAACCCCAGAACCCAAACCTTCAAGCTCTTGCTTCTCATCCTGCCGTGGATTCTTCATCCTCCTCTCGTATTCCTCTGCAACAAGAATTGCAATATCCGCCATGGCTGTTGATTTTCGAAGCTCGTAGATGATTTTGAGGAGACCCTTTTGGGAGGAGATAAATATATGTTGAGATTGGGGGAAGATGATTGTGGATAAGGCTGACAAGTCGGTGTAGAGTGTATAAAAAAAGTGGACTGATGACTCAGTCTGGTTTTTTAGGGATTTCGGTTTACTTTTTTCTATGGGTGGACCCTTGGAGAAAGTGATTGTATTGAATTTGTTTGTATTGAATCTATAATTTTATTGAAGGGGTTTTGTTAGTATTACAAAATAAAGGGATTTCTTGATGAGAAAGTTGGGATTTTGGGAAAAAGTGGGTTGTTTGTGCTTTTTGAGACTTGGGAGCCAAGCAAGGAAATTGCAATGGGTGCCCATTACTTTGAAGAAATTGAATAGTGGTGTGGTGAAGTTTTTTTTCTTTTGGGAAATTTATTGTGTAACTCTAGTGATAGTGGGAGTCTAGTGGGTTTGATTTGGTGGGGGGGAGCTAATAGGATTTAGGCCTCGTAAAACCCACTTCACAAAATTTAATTATGTAAACACCTTTGTGCAAAGAATAAAGGATTCTAAATAAGTGCTTTTCCTTTTGAACCCCATCCATGCTCCATAGATTGGGAGAAATGAGAGAGCAATTATTGTTAGTTGTTCTTAAATAAAATAAGGAGAAAAAAGACTTAGAGGGAATGGGTTCAATCCATGGTGGTCACCTACCTAGGATTTAATATCATACGAGTTCCCATGGCAACCAAATGTAGTAGGGTCAGACGGTTGTCCCTTGAGATTAGTTGGTTTTAGTTTCATTTTGGTCATTCGATGACGTGACACAATTTTTTTTATTTAAAAAAATTGTTTTTTTCATTTTTTTTATTAAAAATTTTTTTCGGTATCCCAGTCAAATTTTGAATCCCTAACCTACAAACTACTAATGTATTATATATATTCAAAATTATGTGCCTAACAACTTCTTGAATTTTAAAAGTATTTAATAAGTCTAGTTTTTTAGTTCAACAACATGGGGGAGATTCAAATCTCCAAATTCTTGGTCATTGATATTTGTCTTAATTAGTTGAGCTATGTGACAAGCAAACAATATTTAATAAGTCAGCAAACTTTCAATTTTTTATTTAAAAGATCCTCAATACATTTGACATTCTTTAAAAATTAATAGATCTATTAAACATAAAATTGAATTTTGTATCTAATAGGTCTCTAAACTTTCAATTTGATGTTTAATAAGTTCATAAATTTAAAAAAAAATATTGATTAGATCAAGAATCTATTAAACATAAAATTGAAATTTTAGTAACCCATAAAACATGAAATTGAAAATTTAGAGATTTATTTGATACGTTTTAAATTTTTCGAACTTATTATAAATACAAATATCTAAACTCATAAATTAAATTTGTGATTTAACCATATAACATAAATAACATCTTATCATTGCCTTTATTATTAATGGATGACGTGATGATCTTATTATAAGAGGTAAGATACAGAAGTTAACAAAGCAATCAATATTAGCCACTCTTTTAAAAGTTAAATTCTAGAAGCATGCAGTTATTCCCTCCTGTTTTGGTAATGGGAAGAAATTTAAGGCAAGTATCCAATTCTTTGTTTAGTCTCTTGAGGACCCATTTTCTTTTTGTTATTATTATTATTATTATTATTTTTTTGTCTGGGAATTAATGGCAAATAAAAAGTGGTTTCTGAAAATCAAAACAGCCAAACGCAGCAAATGGTTTTGAACCAAAACCACAACACCGACAAAGCCTAAGCCTAACACATCAGATATATGTAAGTAATACGTGTCTAATTAATATTTGCCCTTCACATTAATTTAATATTTCACCTACAATTTTCTGTCCAGACAACGTGGCACCGTATTATTGGTTGTCTTCATGCAACTGGCGGTGGCAGTCCACGGATTTTATTTTGCTATTTTTAGACTTTCATGAAAATAACAAATTGGTCCCTGAACTTTGATTTTTAACGATTTAGTCCATGTACTTTTAATTTTGTAACAATTTTGTCTCTAAACTTTAATAAGTAACAATTTAGTCTCTATGTTTTTAAATTTGTAACAGTTTAGTTCTTATGTTTTAAATTTTGTAACAATTTAATTATTGTCGCAAAAAAATTCATCAAAATTAAACGTCGTAAACTTTGTAGCTTATTAACATATTGGGTCCCAAATTAGTTTACGAATCTATATAGGTAAGAAATTTCATTAAATCTTTACATTAATTTTTCACGATAAGGACTAAATCGTTACAAATTTTAAAGTACATGGACTAAATTATTATTTATTAAAGTTCAGGGACTAAATTGTTACAAAATTGAAAGTATAGGAACTAAATCGTTTCTTAAAAAAAAAAAAAAAAAAAGAACTAAATTGTTACAAAATTGAAAGGATATGGACTAAATCATTACAAATCAAAGTTCAGGGACTAAACTGTTACTTTCATGAAGGTTCAGGGACCAAAAGTGATTTTTAACCTTATTTTTAATAAATATAAAATCAAAAACTAGTTTTACACTTTTAGTTTTAGATTCAAATAAATATTATAAATCTATATTCATAAATTAAATATATTTTAAAATATGTTATAACTTTTAGTTTGATATTAGAATTAAATTTGACTTTTTTTTTTTTTTAATTATATTTTTTCGATTTAAATATTTTATATTATATTTGAATGTCTTCAATTTTGATTAAGATATTTTTATAAAAATTTTAACTTCTGACTATATTTAAAAATGGAAAATACTTGACTACATATCGATATGTTCATCACCATTAAAATGTTGACAACTAAGAGAGATAAAAAAAAGTTTTCTCATTTTTTACCTTTCGCTTTCTTAGTTGTCAAGATTTTAATGGGGTATGTAAGGAGAAGACGAAAAATTTCTAGTACATGGTAGTACCTACTCCCTCCATTCAACATTTGACACGTCATTTAATGATATAATATTTTATTATATGGGTCCCACACCATTCTTAAATATTTCTTACATGGCAAACAATGAATGGAGGTAGTATAAATTTTTTTTCATACTACCGTAGTACTAGAAATTTCCCCGAAGGGAACCGCTACATACCTTCCTCATGAAAAATCAACCATTGTAGTAATTAACACAACTTCCTTTGTATTCTGTTTAACAAATTAAGTTTTTTTTTTTAAAAAAAAAAAATCTATTTTTATTTTTAAAATTTGCTTAAAATTACAAAGGAGTTTTTTCTAAAGAAAAACCTTACTAACCAGTCAATAGAAGTCTCCTGCCGACCAGTAGGGGAGGAAAAAAAAAAAAGTTAAAAATGTAGAGGAGAAGATTCTAGTTGATCGGAGGGGAATTTTGTTCTTTTCTGTAAAATTGAAAAACCAAACAAGAAAAATATGTCTAAATTTTTAGAGGTCTTTCAATCAAAGAGGAAGACGAAAGTAAAGGAGTAGTCAATTCACAAAACACTTTATACTCGTAAGAAACGTTGGTACATATAGTTTTAGTAATTTCTCATTGTGGGTATTAAAATTCGTTCCCATTTTCTCACATGGATAAGACAAAAACTAGCCAATCTACCAAACAGAAGTAGCGCAAAGCCTCTGATATATTGTGAGTAGTATATGCGTAGGACTTTCTTGGTCCAAAGTAAAGAACTGCAACTGAGCAGCAAAAGCATATTTGGTCAGTTCACGCTTGAACAGGCCAGGCGCTCTTCCATGGAAAATGAAAACTCATCCATTTCCTTTCATTTCATAGAAGGCCAAGAGTTTTCAGCTGTTGAACGTGCTCTGCCGGAAGTGGTGGAGGTAGCCAGTCAGATCCTGTCATCTCGCCATCTACATCTTCCACAACATATTCCTGAGAAAGCAAAAACGTTTCCATTAAAGATACTAATCAAATCAAAAACCAACATATTCAGAAGTGACATTTTGTGGTCCTAAACACTACACAGCTGATTAATAATCAAACCCACCATCAGAATATAGTATTATTCGATTTTGAACCATTATTGTCCCCCAAAGATGGAGGTCATGTCCCAACATTTTCCTACCCACTGACCAATAAGACAGACCTCGTGAATGAATGTGCTTGGCCAGCTGAAGGGCATCCACCTTCACCCATGATGCACTTCGTTTTCCAAGTGTGTGTTTGGTATGCATTCAGAGGATTGAAGGATATCTTCTTTAAATTTGGTAGGATTTGGTTTAAAGTTTTGAATGGTACTTTTAACCAATTAAAAATATAAATTCTAATAGTAGATAAAAAGCACTTAAAGTGCTTTTAGATGAACCAATTAGTTAATTTTGGTAACAAAATAAAATTTTCACTTCAGAACTCACCCAAATTTAGTTGGTTCTGTTTATTTCAACAGCTTGTCTAGGGTACAGAAAAAAGCCACATTCAAGTATTTACCCTCCTAGCTCAGTGCTTCATTGAAAGTTTAGCGCAGCTTGAAAGAGATCAATCAACTCACCTTTGTTAACATTCTTTTTGCAAGTATGTGATAGTGTCGTTGCCATATTCGTTGTCCAACCATGGTGGCCACCAAGACACTGTAGAATATCCCAATCACTGTAAACAAACCAAGAACGATCAACGCCATTATAAATAATAATGGCAATCCTGCTTCACCAGCACCTCCTAGGCATCCACATTCGGTTGCTATGCTTCCACAACTTTCGAAGCAAGTGGTACAGTCAGTCCACATGCAAAGAGTACCAGGTAAATGACAGTCTGCACATAGTCTGAACATGAAACACATAAATAACCTGAGGCTGTTGAACAAACTAAAAATACTTGTTTGCAAAATATTTCCAACATTTAAATCTGATAGGAAAAGATATAAAGAGCTTGGACAAGGATTTTTGCAATCAATCTAACATAGCTTGAACGAAGTCCTAGCTTGGCTAAGTTTCAGATATTTTAAATTCTGATCCAGCAATTTCAATTACTAGGCAGATTAAAGAAAACTCAGTTGAGTTAGAGAAACATTCACTGCATGAAAGCAGTGATGCCTCAACGAATGAGCCTAAACTCCTAAGAAAGCATTGCTAAGATATGAAAATCATGCCAAAAGAAACTGAAAAACGGATTTATACCCAGGGTGGCAGCAACATAGACACAATTCTCTACATGGTTGAGCCAAATCATTCCTAACTCTCCGATCATAACAAGTGATGAAGCATCCAGATAAGCCGAGCAAAGCAAAAAATAATAAAGCTCCTGCATAGAAAATAACACAAACTAATTCCTTGACAGTAAAAACAAAACTGAAAGATTACTGTTAGTGGTGAAAGTTGAAATGAAATATATATTTCAATTCTGTAGTACACAATTGCATCCTGACATCATGAAACAAGATGTATAGGCTTATTTCAAGTTGATATAATATATAACTCTCACTATGATCACAGTAGAGGGCCACAAATCCATTTAGTACCTCCTTATGAGGTTCAACAACCATGTGAATTAAATCTCTTGATTATACAACAAGCATATTTTTTTCAGTTGTCTTTCTATACACTGACTCTCATTAATTTCTATGTCTACCCACGAACAATTTCACTTCTCTCTACACAGTACACACTTTATCTCACTAGCCCGTTTCCATACATAGTCTCTCTACAATCCTCCAGCTCACACTTTCTCTCTTAACTTCTTTCTACAGACAACTTCTCTCAACATTTCTTTTCACTTTTATCATACTTTCTACAATTTTAGAAACATCCCTTTTTAGTAGCTCATCATTTCTTTAAATACTTCATAAATAAACATTAAAGAGCACTTCTTTCTAACTAAAGCAAGAGTACTTAAAATGTTAGAATCTATCAATTAAATGATATATTATTACTCGTCATCAAAGTACTTGTGATAAAAGTCCTTTTGATGAAAGCACTTAAAAGTCAGAAGCACTCTAAACAGACCGGCAAACAAGGTCATTAAGACGAACTACGAAGTGCCTGAACCTATGTATGCTCACCAATCTTCAAGGAGAAAAGGGAAAGAAAAAGTTTATAAAAATATTGTGCATGCAAAGCTTGAACCAGCTTATTGAGATTTTACCACATATGTAATAAAAACTAATTTTGTTATCGAAACCCCAAGTAAGACGAAGCCAGTAATGTTGACAACCATCTATAAAATACATCAAATATCCCAGAGAAGCAATTACCTGCACGCAGATAAAAAAAGGAATAGAAATTATTACGTATAAATATAATCTACTACTATAACATACATTGATTTGGTAACAAATTGAATAGAAAACATAAAACTTACAAGCTGAACCGCCAAAAATATAAATATAATGTCTCTAGTCACAAAAAATCGAAATTTCAGGGTTCGCCATTTCCTATCTGCGACAGCATGCACTCTCAAATGATAAGGGGCCTTGCAGGTGGTACAATGAGCAAAAGCAAACCCTTCCTGGAATTTTATTTATATGAGCATAGGACCAATCTAAGAAGGCAAAAAATGCAAGATAGTAGATACTAATAATATCTTTTTTATATGATGAGGTTATGGGTGTGATAAAAATTGAAATTTCAATCATGCTGCTTTAAGGAGTATGGAGCTAAAAATTAAAAAATACAAGGTGATCTCTTAAACGAAGAAAGGCAGATTAAGAGTCACTCACTAGACAAGGCTGGATTTTGTCATTAAGGCGAGCAAAATATAATCATGCAAATTTAGGTATGTATCGCAAGCAACTTTATTTGAAAATTATATCACAACAATTAAAATTACATGGAAATCACCGGTATCCAAGTTAAAGCTGGGGGCCTTAAGGGAGAAGAGTAATCTATCACATTTCAAATTGCAAGGCATAGGGAAAATGTCTGCCAACTTTTTCCTCTTCACCAACAATCAGAGGTAACAAGGGGATGGGGTAGTAGTTAGGGGAGGCAGGGAGTAACACTTAATAGCAAACGCAATTGACAATCATCTCGAAGGTATGACTCTAATTAATAGAAGATGGGTACAGTACAGATGATTGCTAAAACCAGGAATATGGTAATTCACTATCACCATATTTAGACAGTATTTACACTACAGTTAAGAATATTGGAAATTACATTAGAACATTAGCAAGCCAGAGTTAAATTTACAGAAGTCCAAAGTCCAAATAGCATTCGTACCTTCACAGCTCGCCAATGATCCAGACATTCTCGATGAACATACTTCGATGTCCCTTTGCATTTGCAAGGAGCAATAAAATCCCTACCTGATCAGGTAGCAAAACACACACATTGGTGAACTTAAAATACTCCCTTGATCAAGCACCTACAGAATGATCGATACGTGATAGCACCCTCTCATAAGCCATACCGCTATGCAAGACTTTAAATGACCAGTCAACTCCAAAAAATTCTAAAGCACGAATGCCAAGTGGGGGAGAGGGGCGGGGACTGCAATAGTTAACAGAGCCCGTTAGAGCCCTACAAACGGTCAATTTAACAAGTTTTTTCACATCGAAGGACCTGATTCGACTTCAAGTTTCACGTTATTGAAAGAAATCTTCGATGATTAGAAATAAACACCATAAATTTGGAATATTGTTATTCTAGGGTCCAAAGAACCGTGCCCAAAACTAAAACAATGCGTTGAGCCATTGACTAGGTGATCATTCTAATTAATGTCAGTAGAAAGAAAGCAGAACCAATTAGCTTCTTCCATGAATTTCCCGGAAGAATAATGTCGAACATGGCCAAACGAAAACAAGCCCACCAACACCAACCGTCGGAAAAGAATCGAAACCTAACAAAAATTGAAAAAGAAAGGAATGGGAAATTACCATCGGTCTCGAGACAGATTCTACACTGAATTTGCTCCCCTTGGCCGGCTTCGAGGTCGATCTCACTGGGGTCGCTGATCGGAGCCGGAGGAATAAGAGGGGAAGAATCTGACGGTTGACCCGCCATTGGGAATTAGGAAACGAAAAAAACAGAGAAAAAGGGCGGAAAAAGAGGAGGAGAATTACAGCAACATGAAGAAGAGATGGGGCATCTCCATGTATATGCCGCCTCCCCCTTCGTGCGGGTGCGCCAGGGGATTTAGAAGCTCTGAGAGGAGAATTATTGTGGAGCAACAAGAAAGCAAGAGGCTCTAGAAGTGGAGACCAGAAAGTGGTTGAATGTCGTTCTTCCCAAAATGGCCACAGAGTTCTTCATTTTGACTAACATATCCTCCAATTCTTTCTTTTCGTTCAATTTCACACAAGTCTGAAAATCCACTTTCTTTGATGTAATAACTAGTTTTCGTAATTTGAGATTTGTGACGATTAATCGATATGGTTAAAAATCTCATAAGTTGAAGTATGAACTTACAAATCAGTTTCTACAGTTTTATAAACACATACGAACTTACAAATACCGATTAAAAATTAGGTTAAATTATAGATTTAGTCTATGAACTTTTAAGTTTGTGTTTATTTGATCACCGAACTATAAAAAAAGGTATCAATAGGTTTATGAACTTTCGATTTTGTATCTAATAGGTCCCTAAATTTTAAAAATGTCAGAGATGGTTAAATGGCTTATTTATTAGATATAGAATTGAATTTTATGTCTAATAGGAATCTAAACTTTTAATTTTGTGTCTATTAGTTTCATAAATTGAAAAAAACGTCTGGACCTATTGTTACTTCAATAAAAGTACAGGGACCAAAAGTGCTTTTAACATTTTTTGTCCACACTTCAAAGTTTACTATGACTTTGTCGAGATTCTTTCCTTGGTGACTCCACAAAGATATCGCTCATTCTTTTTATTAGGATGTGTTTATTGAATGATAGAAATTGACAAGGTGTGGATCTAACAATGTCTCACACAATGCTTGTTAAATGGGAAAAAAAGCTCTTTTATATTTTGTTTGGTCATCTTTTTTTGACATTAACTATAGTTTGAGCACCCTAATGTTCTAATTTACATGCTAGAGTTGGAAGTTGATATTTTTATCAACATTTTTATGTATTTAAGGATTTGATATTGATATGAGGTTAATTGGTATAAAAAAAACATTCAACAATATATAACTGTGCCAATTTTTTAGGAATATCATTTTATTGTTGACATTTTCATGGAGAGATATTTCTATCGACATTGATATTTAAACATCGTATATAGTTCATTTTTGTTTTTATAAATTAATATACATTTTTCAACCAGGTTCATTTTTACAACTTGTAATAAACTACCACTTCTTTTTTCTTGGAATGATTTGAAATCAAGTTAATTTATGTCGAAAGGACAACATAATAAATAACTTCATCCGAACTAGTTGTATAAAAATTTTTATTTTGTTTTAATAAAATAAAGCTACATTGCATGAAAATTTCAACTAAAATTTTGTCATGACATAACAACATGCTAGAAGTATGATTTAGAACTTTTTAAACTGCAAAAATTGAAAGGTAAAACAAAAGAGGTTACTTATATTTTGAAAGTTTGAGATGAAAGATTTTGTTTTTCATCTATGTTATAACAAAAGAGGTTACTTATGTTTTAACCATTGAGTTGTATTTATATTGACGAGGCAAGTCATGTTTACATCGTATCTTTACTATCCAATAGTAAAGTAGTTAGTATGGGTCCATATATATAATATTATATTATTTATTATCTACCAGGAATCTACGTCCAATTAATTAATAGTAGACTGATTTTGCATACGATTTCAATACTTCAAAACCTGAGCTCTTTTCAAATTTAATTTTTAAAATTTAATTTATTATTTATTTAATTTTTTTTTTTTTAAAGATCGGATAGCTAAATTAATTAAAGCATTGAAACTAATTGGCATTTATCACGGCTGCAGCAAAAAAAAGTTCAAAAGTACTCTAAAATCATGCAGCGGAAACATAATTACTAATTTGGAACACATCCTAACAAACGTCCTCAAGAAGCTAAAATAAAAAACCCAAAAGTCAGGGGAACAAAGCTACATATGAAAAGTGTCTAAGTTGGCTCTTTCATCTCCCTAATTTTACTTCTTCCTCTTCTTGGGAGGCTGGAGAGCTTCCTCATCTTCATCCTCCTCTTCCTCTTCTTCATCTTCATCCTCGTCCGCTACTTCGTCCTCGTCCTCTCCACCATCATCCTCATCATCACCGTCATCTTCATCATCATCGTCATCACCATCATCGTCGTCATCGTCGCCATCATCATCTTGATCCTCCTCCCCATCAAACTCTTCTTCTTCCTCCCCATTCTCTTCTGCCCCACCAGCTCCACCCTCTGGATTCTTCTTCGAATTACTTTTATTATTGTCGTTGAGGTTGTTGGCATAGTCATCTCCATCTTCGGATGATAAATCCTCTTCACCTTCACCTTCACTTAAGTCTCCATCCCCATCACCATCATCGTCGTCGTCACCATCTTCTTCAGCATCAAGTGGTGCGGATGACGGGCACGGGGTGGGACTATCCCCTTTAATTCCTGGTTTGATCAGAAGTACCCCAAGGGGATCCTGCAGCAACATTCCCAAGAGTACAGTAGTCCATGAGGTGAAGTTAAGCATACCGAAAACCAACAATCAACATCACTTGCAAATAATTGTTACATCAAGCGAAACAGACCACACAAGAAGGGGCAGCATCAATTTCTAAGTTCCTTATATTTTTAAACCCAACATGTCAAGCAGGAGATTTTAGAATGAGTCTGGTTTTTTGTTTTACAATTTTAAACTTGGTGATTAGTAATGGTAAGATTTTATGCTAATTTCTAACAGAATATGCCACTAAAGGAGTGACATGTTAACAGGAATGAATAGTACGGCGTGCGTACGTGTTGCTGACCATGCCCTCGCATCTTGTTGGCTTACCTTGTGTGTCAGTCCTCCAATTTGGCAATCTCTGTTTTTTACTTTTACCTTCTCCACTTTTTATTTTTACTTTTCCCCTTGTCTTTTCTTGTCGGGATCTGTTCACCGACCATCGTGATAAGAACCCGCTTTAACGTCTAAATTACCCACTAAGCTTATACAGCAATTGGATTTCAGAAATGGCATCCATTAAGGACGACTAGAATGGCTCAGGTGGATGGTGGGAAGGGAATACATTTCCCAATCACAACTTGCCAGGTACTATCAAGGTAATAATAGATATGAGAAGATGCGAAAAGATGATTCTTTTGGCACTTGAAACCACGTATTGAGATTATTGATTCCTGATCCAACTATTCTCATAAAAGTCACAAATATTCGAAGAAAAAACTCTAGTCCAAAGCTTAA
Organism: Luffa aegyptiaca; assembly: GCA_017139565.1. Lineage (NCBI taxonomy): Eukaryota > Viridiplantae > Streptophyta > Magnoliopsida > Cucurbitales > Cucurbitaceae > Luffa > Luffa aegyptiaca. The sequence continues at coordinate 49,244,946 of CM029398.1, forward strand.
TATTCTAACAAAAAGGTGACATCTCCTTATCTTTTAATTGTTTACTGAAATTTCCCATCAAACGAATAGATTTTGTAGCATAGCTTTATTTATTCCATTCTTAAATTCAAGCTGAAATCCCGTGCCAATCAATAGTAGACTCAACAACCGACTGAAATGAAATGAATTGAAGGAGGGACATGGCGTGCTATTCAAGTCGTCGGTGTGAGGGCATTTCCGTAAATTTCGCATCGCACCTCACCCAAATAAGCTCCATCAAGTGGGGTCAATGGAATGATGGCCCAATAGGAAAAAAGAAGGAGAGAGATAAATACAAAAGAATCCCACGACGCGTGATTACAGTGATTTTTGAGAACAACTCCCAACTTTTCTTTTTAAAAAAAAAAATAATAAAGTTTTCAACTTTCTATTTTATAATATTTGTAAAAAAAAATATTTTTTTTAAATAACGAAAATAATCTAATCAAAGCCGTACGATATGGATCAGTTAGCCAAATGGAAGAAGTGGCAGTGGGTGGATCTGTCGGATATTTTCTCACCTATCCTACGCAGGCTACAGCTTTTACTTTAGCGACTAAAGCTCAGCCAAAATCGGCAACATCAAACACTTGGCCAAAGCCGGCGGGTTTATAGAGAAAGCAAACCAAACCAAACCATTCAGTAAAATCCGATAGAAATATAATTTTCCCCTTTTGTGAAAAAGCACAGCCCGCATACTCTAGCACATAGCTCGGCCAGAAATACGTTTAGTAAGAAAAAAAGAATGTATTAACTGGGCAGATCGAACTTAAAATTGAGAGGGTAATTTTGAAAGAAAAAAAAAATACCAAGGAGAAAGCTAGAGAGTGGCTTGCCTGAGCCAGGAGCTGGGTGTTGACCAGAGCCGAAGCCAGTAAAGCAGCTAAACCATTACTGGCGCGAGCGAGTGAGCCATCACCGAGCGTGACACCTGCTGAAGCATTTGTTATCTCCATTCGCGCGGCGACTGTTCCCTGCGAATGCATCAAAAGAAAAAAACCCTGATAAGAGAACTGGTCGCCGTCAGATCTGTCCCCAAAAATTTCAACAGCCGTTAAAAAACTAAAATTATAACAAAACACCAACTCCACCGGAAATTCTCTGTCTCTCAGTCTCTCAGCCACAGCCCCCTACCGTGTTGATTTGGTAGTTTCTACCGTCTACCCCCGGGGTTTGACCTCGGACTATAAATCCAAAAAGGCTCATTCTAGGAAATATTCAAATACCTTTTTGTCTTAAAAAGAAAAATAAGATAGCAGAGGAAGTTTCCTGACGCATCCTCTTGAAAGAAAAGAGGCGTCGACTTCCAGTGAAGCAAAAATTCCAGTGTTCATAAAGTCAACGGTGAATACAGCACAAAAGTGACAAAAACCACAGGCATACGAGAAATTAAACTCCATAGTCATAGTAAAACAGCCATAAACCCGAGAAAATTCAGTTAAATCATCAACAAACGACCTGAAAACACTAGCAGACTGAAGAACAGGCAAGTAAAGTGAGGCAAAAAGCAGAAAACAAGAAAAGATGGAGCTGAAACGGAGGAAATCAAGCAGAAACAGATAGAGGAAGAAAACAACAAAGAATTGAGAGGAAAATCATACCGAGAAGACAGATCAGAGCAGGGAGATGGTAGATCTGGACGTATCGGGATCTAAAACCACAGAAAAGAAGCACGAGAAGCAACGTTCATTCTGGACCGTCCGATCGAGATCGAAAAGACACAGAGAAACGAAGATATAGAATTATCGGCGGCTCTCAGAGAGGGATGAGAGGGAAGGGGGTAGGGTGAGGTGAGAGGTGAGGGGGAAGTGAGAGAAACGAGAGCGATTACTGGAGACCGACTGCCCGTAATTTTCCAGTCCGGTATCGGGCAGATCGGGCAGCGTCGTAATCTTGTAAAAAAGACCGCGTTTTAAGCTGCCCAATGAGCCTCGATGGACAGGTGTGGGTTCGGATAACTTTTCTCACCAATTTTCCCTTTGGTCCTTTCATTTTTTCCTTTTTACCTTTCCAGCAACGGGTTTTTCCATTTATTACACAACCTCGCTCCAACGAAAACTGTCTTTTTCACATAGTCTTCGTCGCTTTTTTTTTTTTTAAATAGTTTTTCCTTTAAATCATTATTTAAATTTAATATGCCTTCAACTTTAAGCATCTGAACAACTCTATCATCAGACGAAAAAAAATAAATAAAATTAACAAAAGAAAAGAACAGTATCATCAGATCAGACTCGGTCCACGAGGAGCTCGAAGTCGTTGATAATAATTTAATATTAATGAAAAATATTTAATTAATTAAGCAAAAACCGATGAGTTTAGATTTTCAGCAAGAGATTGGTATGGGCCTTACCTACCCAGGCCCATTCTTGGCCCATTTATCCCTCTTCTTGTGGAAGGATGAAACTCCATTGATGATTTGTAATGAACCTGAACCTAACAACATAAAGAAGGAACTTCCATGTATTGTCCTCATTGAATGATGACATAAATGGCTTAGATTTAAAATTCAAACAGATAATTACCTTTGAAATAAGTAAATACCTCAAAGTTATACTCTACAAAAATAGAAAATTAAATTATTAGCAAATAAAAAGGAAAATAGTAGGGTTTAGGTAAGGTTGGGTCTTGTGAAATTTAGTATTTAAACTTGTTAATATCATTTTTAATTCAAATTTATAAAACTATTTAGTCCTCATTGTAAAATTTAAGCCAATTGGTTTTTTTGTTTTTGAAAATTATGTTTGTTTTATTCCTAATTTTCTTACCATGTTTTTCATCTTTGTCAATGTCACATTTGAGTTCCTAACCAAATTATCCCAAAAACAAAAACGAGTTTTTGAAATGTGCTTTTTTAAGTTTTCAAAAATCAAGTTAGACTTGGTTTTTGAAAATATGGGAGGAATGTATATAACAAAACAAATAAACTCAGGGTAGAAGTACTGTTTATAAGCTATTTTAAAAAAAAGTATTGTCTATAAACTCTAGGTGTTTGGGACAATGAGTTGTGAAGTTGGAGTTCGATGGAGTTAATAACTCCACCCAACTCCTTGTTTGGCCCAAGGATATACAACATCCAATTGTGGGACCCACAAATTTATCCACCAATCACAACCCTCTGGTGTGAGTCCCACAAACTTTTTAACTCTTATTCTCACACTTTATTGTGGATCTCACAAACTTATTAACTCTTACTCCAACTTCTAAGACAAAACAATTCCAGATTTCATAACTCTAACTCCTTATCTTAAACACTTAGCCCCGTTTGATAACCAGAAACAAAAAACCAAATGATTATCAAACGGAGCCTTAAATTTCAAAAACTAAAAACAAAAAACCAAATAGTTATCAAATGCACCTTAGTATTTGAATCAATGAAAACATGGCACAACACTATTCACCTTCCATATCAGGTGGATGGTCATTTTTATGGTTGGGAGTAGAAACTCACAGTTGAATATAAATGTATAATAAATGTTGGCGGGCTATGATTCAAATTTTAAAAGTTAAAAAGGACAAACATGTAAGGTAGTTAAAAATTCAGATACCACAAATTAAAGAAATTTAAAATTGGAGGATAAAAGTTCCACAAAAAGGTTGGATTTTTATGTTGTTGCGTATGCGTATGGATTGAGGGGTATCTTTTGAAATGAACCCACTACTGGTTTCTAGCTAATGGACGTTTTGCAGTCACAAATAGTATGATATCAGAAAAGACGAAATGTTCTTCTTGTTTGATTAGTGGAACAAACAATCTCTCTCTCTTTTTTCCCTTCTTTGCTGAAAGCTCAATGAATCACCCATTTCACCAAATTAAATAATTAATGACGAATGTAGTAATTTTGAAGGTCGATTCAGGCAGAATTCTGTATTAAAACCAAACTTTGAAAAGAGGAAGAATAACGCACTTGGTTTCTCATGTTTGGTGTGTGGTTTCTTCTTTTGTAGACGAAATTTCCAAGCTTACGTCTACCCATAATCTCAATAAGAACAGGAACCATAATTTAAAATGATGGAGCCAAGAAGCATTTCTAACAATGATTTCCCTTCCTGTAAGCCTGGAGATAAACTTTATAGCAACATCACAATCATTACAAGGTTCATACTATTGGTTTATTTGGAGTACTTAAAAACCATCTTTTTTTAAGGTCCATACTTGGTTTATTATTAACTTTTCTTAAAATTAAAAACTATTTTCTATCTATCTTCCCTCTATGAATTTTGAAAATAGGTTTACAATTTGTCTTTTATTCCATAAAAAACTATTATAATTATTTAATTAATTTTAAGAAAAATTAACTTTGAACTAGAGAACTAAAATTGAACATTTGAAAGTATATGTATTCAAATGGAATGAAACCTGAAGTACTCGAGATGATATTTTAAAATCTTTTTATAGATTAAGGGGCAAGTAGTAACTGAACCAAGAGGATAAAGGTTTGAATGAAACCTAAAGTACAAGAACAAATGATATTTTAAAATATTTTTACAGATTAAGGGGTCAAGTAGTAACTGAATCAAGAGGATAAAGATTTGAATCTCTTTATCTCTAATGTCGTTGAATTAAAAAAAAAATAAAAAAAAGTTGGAGGAGGATTCAATTCGAGATTTTAAAGTCCCATTTCATTACTATCTGATTTTTTAAAATTATGCTTGTTTTCTCTCAATTTCTTTACTGTGATTTTTATCTTTATCAAGGATACACTTTTTTTTTTTATCTCAAATTTATTAAGGATACACTTGAATCCTGAGAAAAATTAAAAAAAACAAGAATAATTTTTTGAAAACTAAGGGCCCGTTTGGTAACGTTCTCGTTTCTTGTTTTCGTTTTTTCATTTTTAATAAAGAAAAATAGAATTTCATGACCCTAACACCTATACATTCAATAATAATAAACCTATATTCTTATTTATGTTTGGAAAAAATTGGAAACAAGAACAAAAAAGGAGAAACTAGTTTTAGTTGTTCCCAAAAGTTTTATACAAATTTTGGGAGTGTTTCTAAAAAATGAGAAACAAGAAACATACATAGTTATTAAATGTTTAGATTTCTTAATAAAATTGGAAACAAGAAACATACATAGTTATTAAATGTTTAGATTTCTTAATAAAATTGGAAATAAGAAACAAGAAACGAGAACGTTACCAAATGAGCCCTATTTTTTTTTTTCTTTTGAAATTTGACTTGTTTTTTTAATCAAATGGTTATCAAAAGGCGCCTAAGTTTGAACCAAACCGAACTGATAGGCTTAGGTTCAGTTATCGGTTTTAAACGAACCGACTCAAATGGTAAGCTTTAGTTTGGTTTTAGGGTTTCTCCAGTTTAGGAATTTCCTTGGACAAACACCATCGTTCGATCTCTCTGTCTCTTTCTCATTCGCCATCGACAGAAACGGGTGATTTTTTTCTTTGGTGGGTTGGTTCGGTTTTGAAAAGTCGACCCGACACTGGCCCACCATATATAAACATTGGGGAAAAAAACGAGCTTTCGAGCATTTCAAAACTACTTACATGCCAACATAAATAAAACCCATCTAAATTATTATCGTATTTATAAATGAAATTTCAGATTTCACCTCAAAATACGGTTAAATTACAAGTCTAGTCTCTAAACTTTAAGGTTTGTATATATTTGGTGGTTATAATTTTTAAAAGTGTCTAAGAGATCTCTAAATTTTCAACTCTCTGTCTAGATAGATACTTGAACTTTCAATTTTATATTTAATATGTCCAATTTTATTTTTAATTGTCTTAAAATTTTAATTTTGTGTTTAGTAAATTGTTTTAATTTTAAAAAATTAAAAATTCAAGAAGTAAATTTATAATTTGAAAAATTCAAGAATCAAATAGACATAAATCTCAACTTATAACCTAAATGTATCACTAACTACATTATCATTTGTAGGCTTGAATATCCTGTTTTAATAATTTATTATTTTCTAAAATTTGTGGCTTTCTTTTTAATAGTCTAGCTAATTCATAATACTACATGTTAATATTCCAAAATTAAGAAAATAACACATTGACGGCTGAATTTCATTTGGGCTTATCACTTTCTGGGCTTGAGGCGGCCCAGTTTGGGCCCATCTGTAATATCCCACTCACGTTCTATTTGCATTCAGTCACCAGTATTATTCAATTCAAACTAATCTCTTTTCCCCCGCCCAATCTTTCACACATCTGAACATTGCTCCTCCGCCGGAGCTGAAAAGGAGGACGACGACGAATTCGCGGCAGTTCACCGGCGTAGTTTAATTCATATATTCCCGTCTCTGGTGGTTAGGTTTCGTCAAGTTTTGGAAATCAATAGGTAGAAATTCAGGTTGTTGACTTTAATTTGTGTTTATTTATGCCCATTACCACTGCGAACTTCAATTAATGTCACTATGCACTATATCTAGGGTTTTGAAAGTCTCTATATTGTTTTCATTTATGAAAATCCCGCGACAGAGTGCAGATTTGTTTCAGAATGCTTCAACGTTGAGTAGTCCAGTAGAGTCAAGAGAGACTTGTTGCTGAACATGGCAAGGCGAAAGGCGAAGAAAACTGTTAAGAAGTCAAGCCCTTCACCTGGGGAAAAAGCGAAGGATGAAGCAGAAAATAAGTTAAAAAATGAGGAGCAAGCACCTTTGGTGTCCGACGAGGATGGTATGGTGACATTCGTATTGGTTTGGATCCTTTTTCTGGAATCTGGAACTTAATTTTAGGATTGAAAACCATTTCGTTTCTCTTCCAGTGATCAATTGTCCAAGGATTTAACATAATTGTTCGGCTGCTTTTGCCTTCATTTGTATAGTTGAACGGCATGCTGCTGCAATTCGTGCCATTCGGGATGTGGAGATCGAGCGTTTGATTACTGAACTGCGGTTGCTTCGTTCGTATTTCAACAAAGAGCAATTGCAAACTCCTCTATTGCAATTTTTCGAGGAAAATCTTCCAAACTTGTCCATTTTGAGAGGTGAACAGGGAGAAATTGAAGTACAATGGAAGGATACAGAGGGTGAATTACACAACAATCTAGCTGATGGAATAGATATACATGCTTCTCTGCTGCATCGCCTGTCCATAGCTTATCCTAACTGCTCTGCCGGAATGCGATCTTTAAATGGATTTGAATTTTCCAGTAAATCAGGTAACTGCAGATTCAGGATTCTGTTGCATAAAACTATTTGGTAAGTGCTCGTTTATGTGATGTTTGTTTGCTGAATTCAGCATATTTTCTCTCTATTGGTGGCAGTGAAAACAAATCCTTTCAATGTTGAGAACCTGCAAATTCCGAGTTTAGTAAGTAACTTTAAATTTGATATCTTATATTGTTAACTACAAATTCTTATCTTTAGAACAATAGAAAGAATGATACATAGCGAGCTCAAAAAATATGTCTTAGTTGGTCTGTATCTCGTGTTGTTGATTTGGTGAAGAATGCCTTCATTGTCTTCACGAGAAATAGAAGCGTGTACTGAATCTTTATTCATGAGAAGATGCTTTGGTATTGACTGTTATATTTACCGACAATTCTTAGGTTTTGGAGGAGCCCTCAGATAGTATGATGCTCGGAATGCCAGACATTCTTCAAACTCCTGGGGTTAGTACCTTCGTGGTTGTTGCTCGCAGCTCATTGCATTAGCCTTTTCTTGTTAATAACTTAGTTGTCTATTATTGGCAATTTCCAGTATTTGGTATATAGTGTTGTTGACTCAAATTTTTAGGTACATAGTGGTGGTTGGGGTCAAAGGCACAAAATTACTGTAGTGGTAGCGCGTGTTATCCATTATTGATCTTTCTTTCAAATAATTGTGGGTGTCTATGGTAACTTATGTGTATATAAATCCATCCAGTAGACAACTATCTAGATTTTATTAGCTCCATATTGAGCTTCACTAAGATTGGGTATTTAATGTCCTGGTCATAAGTTGGAATGCAGTTTAGGGAAATGAAGTTTGATAGATACTATTTGAAAATACTAGTTCATGGAAGGTTGCTTTTTTTTTTTGGGGGGGGGGGGGGGGGGTCCTCTCTCTCTTCTTCTTCTTTTAGTGGTTCATTTTGGCTTTGATTCTTTTCTAATCTGACTCCTTAGTGGAAGTGTTTCAATGGATGTCAATACCATTATAAATTGGTAAACATTGTCCATATTTGTACGTGTGCTATTGATCAAAGTACTAGAAGTGAACAGTTATTGAAGGCTAAGTTGCACAATTTTTTTGACAACGATGGTTGTTTTTTTGTTTTACGTGGATGATGATTTGAACCTTTGACTTTTTGGTCGATGATAATACCTTAACAAGTTTAGATATATTCAAGTTAACATTGATTATTTCTCATTAAAAGTATTTTGGCACGTATTAAATAATGAGTGATGATCTCATTTCAAGTTATTATTAATATTTTTAGATAAGAAACAATTCTATTCATGGAATGAAAATAGAAAAAATGAGGGAAAATCTTGACCCATGGAAGGAAGGTGCAAAAATGAATTTCAATGAGTTTAAAGATTAGCAAGGCCATGACTAGAAAACAATTGTGAAGTTTACACTTAGTAAGGTCTCAGGCTTGTTTGAGGAATTGTTTCAAACAAAGTTCGCTATCTTTTCAGAAAAAGATCGAGTAACATGAGTAACCTGTTTACATAATTGTTTATTGAGTCTATTTTTGCTTTTATTTAATGTATTCTACAATAAGCTAACTATTTATTGTTCCATAGGTAAGTAACCAAAGATTGTCAATTGGGATGACACCGAAAACCCGACGGCTGCCGAAGCCCGGCGAGATGCTTGTGTCTATCCACGGATCCCCCCTTGGTGTTTACAAGGAAGACAACATGGAAGCAATACATGGTAGGCACATTTAGTTCATATGCAGACAATGGAGTGTTTTGATGCTTTAAATTTGGAAAAGTGAATATGTAGGCCAAATAAGTTGGTGGGTATACATATTTTTCATGCTTCTACATGTTTCTCATAGATAAATTAATGTGCAGAATCAGAAGAGGGTTGATTAGCTGTCTCAAGGCCACTTGACACTTCGTCAAATGTAAAACTTCAAATGGGATGATCATGACCATCGTACCTGTTCTATCAACCTTCTTGTATTGTATCTAACATTTTGATTACTACTTATTAAGAGCTACTCTTACATGTGTATAACTAAGAAATAGTGTAACTTTACTCGAAGAAACGAGTATGTACAAACGCACAATAGTTCCACTCAATTATTGTGCATGATAATTTGTTTTCAAAGTTGATGTTGATGTTTATCAAAGGCCAGTCACAAGCTGCATCAATTTTTTTTTTAGATTGATTTCCCTCCAGAACTCTCTCGACTCAAGTTTGGGGAATTTTACTTCGAGAATCTCGCATAACAAATTCCTCATCATTCTTGATTGATCTTTATTTTCAAACATTTCCTGTGATGACTGAAAATTTACACAATTCCACACTGCCAGCGAGGGCAAAAATGGTTCAAATGGTTGAGCCGATAACGGAATTAATCTATATATCCCACAAATCCAAAGCTCTTACACAGATTCCATGTATCCCAACTTTGTGATAAACGTAATCTAATCAAATTGTTGAATTTTCATAAGAATAGAAACGAGCATATAAACAAAATTTTGGCTTCTCGTTAACACTCCACAACCCTGTAATTTTGTTAGAGCTGCCGCAGCTTTCTCCAGTAGGAGAAGAAGATCCTTAAGAATGAAGACTGACTACAAAAATTCTTACACGAAGCCTAACTATGCAGCATGTTTTTTCATACTACTTTCTAAGTTTCTTGAACCTGTTCTAGTTCTTGCAGAAGCAGATGCTGGTTTTTCCACACTACTTTCTGAGTTTCTTGAACCTGTTCTAGTTCTTGCAGAAGAAGATGCTGGTTTTTCCACACTACTTTCTGAGTTTCTTGAACCTGTTCTAGTTCTTGCAGAAGCAGATGCTGGTTTTTCCACACTACTTTCTGAGTTTCTTGAACCTGTTCTATTTCTCGCAGATGCTGGTTTTTCAGGTGAAGACCCAACAGTTCCCAAAGCATCGAGGAAGAACCTCTTATTTGGAATGATGCCAGCTTTGTCCATGTTCTTCAAGAGCTTCTCCAGAAGTTCCTTCATATCAGCTTTGGTGTAAGCTTTATACAGAAGCTTGTATGTTGTTGCATCTGGAAACACCTTCATACTACTCACGCTCTCGAAAAGCAAATCGGCTTCCATGGGCAAACCATTCATGCAGTAAACATCAAGCATGGAATTGAGGGTTGAGACTCTGACCTCCTTCCCAGAAGTAACCATTCCATCGAAGATTTCTCTAGCCTTGGAAACACAGTCACAGTGACCATACATCATGATTAGACTCTCACAGGTGATATAACTTGGGTCAAATCCCATACCCTTCATCTTCCTAAAAACTTCTTCAGCTTTCTCTCTAAGTCGTGCCTTGCCGTAGTTCGTGATCATCGAATTGAAAGTAGGCAGAGTCGGCCTCTCCTTTGATCGTAATAAGCTCTTGAACACCTGTTCCATCTTGTCAAATAGCTGTTTCTTCCCATATGAATCGATCAACAAGTTAAAGGTTATGATATCTGGTTTAATTTCATTGCTTTTCATGCGAGAAAGCATCAATTCCATTTCTTTGATCATCCCAATCTTCCCATATGCATCCATGACTCCATTATATGTATATATATCAGCTGAAACAATGCTCTCATCAAGATCTTTAAACAATGCATCAACTTGTTCCACTTTTCCAGCTTGAGCAAACGCTCTGGTAAGAATGTTGTAAGTAACAATGTTTGGCTTACATCGTTCCATTCCCTTCATCTTCTCAAAGTACCAAAGAACTTTAACCAAAGCCTTTGCTTTGTCCTTAGAATGAAGATGCGCTGTGATAAGTGCATTGTAAACAGAAGTATCAGGACGACACCCACTATTTCGCATCTCAGAGAAGAGCCACATAGCCATCCGAATTTGGCCCTTCTTTCCCATAATAGATATTAGTTTAGAATAAACCCCATTGTCAGCTATATACCATCGTTGTTTCTGCATCCATCTGAAGACCTGAAAATGAAATACATCATCAAAACATTCAAGATCTCTCTCACATTTCTGCACAGTTAAAAGCAGAAATTCAATTTCTTTGCTTGTTTAGCCCCACCCAGAAAAGTTTTGACCCTCCATTCTTCATCCATGCTAAATAGAACGTGAACCACAGTGCAAAGTCCATCCATTTCACCAGGAAGTGTATAGTTTACGAATTGCAAATTCGATCAACTCTGCCTGTGAATGTTTTCATCATTACCCATCTATTGACACTTAACAGGCAGCTAAAGAAGTTAAAAAATCAACACCCAGAGCCCAAATTCAGAGTTCAAATGAAGAAAAACGAACCTCGAGGCACTGAAGCCATTTATCCCTTTTCCCCAATTCCTCAAATAGAAGAAAGCAATGCTCAGTTCTCATAACACGGACGTACTTGTCCAATGTCTTGAGCAATGGTTCTTTGTCGCTGAACTTTCTGACTACACTGCGAACCAGTTCTTCAGCCTCCGACCTGTTGGTTTTCGCCCCAGATTTCCTCTTGGGTCGAGTCGAAATGCAAACCACTCGGGTCGCAGCGTCCCTCCTCAGAGACGAAGGGAGTGGAAGCCATGGCCGAGAGAGTTGGGAATTTGGGGAAGAAGAAGATAGAGTGAATGTGGAAGCAAATTGCAGGGAAAATGAAAGGGGCATTGTATGTTAGTGGGAGAAGAATTGGGGAACTGGGCATTAGCATCCTGAGGTTACCTTCGACGGGGAGGGGATAGCAAAATCCGATGAAGAAAGGGGTGGGTTTTGTAAATTTATGGAAGATCAAGGATGAACGAGAAAAAATAAAATGAATATGGGTTGGGAAAAAATGGAAGAAAAAAAAAGGAAATTGAACCCGACGTGAATCGAACACGCAACCTTCTGATCTGGAGTCAGACGCGCTACCATTGCGCCACGGATCCACTTGTTGGTCAATAAGGTAATTAAATTAATAAACTAATAAGAATATGCCAGAAAAAAAAAAAGAAAAATTGAAAACGAGAATTGAACCCGACGTGAATCGAACACGCAACCTTCTGATCTGGAGTCAGACGCGCTACCATTGCGCCACGGATCCACTTGTTGAAACAAAAAACTTTTATAATAATAATAATAATAACAACATTTCTCAAAAATCCTAATTGGTTTTAAAATTTTCTAAGCTAATCTCTATAATTTAAAAAGTTTCAATATATCTATGGTCTAAAATTAAATAAATTTTTTTTTCAAAAAAAAAAAGTTAAATAAAAATTTAATTTGTTTCCTATGCTTTAAAAAGTTAAATACTGGACCATCTTTTTTCCTCATGTGAAAGATTTATATTTGGGTAATTATGTTGGTTGAATATATTATGGTTTAGGGTCGAGTGAGAAGTAAAAAAAATGATTCTTTTAGCATGGGAGAGAAGAGATGATTTCTAGGAGTTTAACAAAATTATAAGCACCAACTTGAAACTAAGCTTAAATTATAGAAACTATAACTTATAACTTTAAGGGAAAAAATCAATTTTTACCCCTGTACTTAGCAGGTTCTATCAATTTTAACCCTAAACTTTCAATTTCATCAAATTGAACCCTAAACTTAACAAATTGTATCAATTTGAACCTCAAACTTGCATAAATGTTGCAATGTAGACCTTTGGTCAACTTTTCATTTGAATTGCTATTAAAACATGTAATTGACAATTTCCTTTTCTTTTGTTAGTTCACATTGCACCTAAGTTAGTGTTTTGTAAGATTTTTTTTGGAAAAACCAGAAGAAATCAGATATCCTAGACTATTCTTCTCATTATTATCCAAAAAAGAATCACAAATTTATTTGCAACAAGAAAAATCTAACAAATATGAGAAATAAAAAATCAAAATTTCTTTATTTTCGTTTCCTACATTTGTACATTCTTCTGATTAGCAAGAAAAAAACCCGTAAAAGAAGACAAAAATCTCACAAAATTCTTAGCAACAATAAAAAAAAACCAGCAAATATTTGAAGATAAAAAACCTCAAAAGTTTCTTTGCTTTCGTAATCTTAAATAGCAGCGAAAAAACCCTCACAATTAAAGTTCTCAACAATAAGAAAAAATCATATAAAATAAAGTTTCTCCGATATTTTATTTATAAGAAGCCAATTCAGGTGCAATGTGAATTAAGAAGAAAAAAAAAGAAGAAATAATCAATTACGTATGGTGGTTCAAATGGAAATTAACCAAAGGTATATATTGTAACACTTACGCAAGTTTGAGGTTAAAATCGATACAATCTCATAAGTTTGAGGTTCAATTTGATGAAATTTAAAGTTTAGGGTTAAAATTGATAGAACTTGTTAAGTTTAGGGTCCAATTTGATGAAATTGAAAGTTCAGGGTTAAAATTGATACAACCCCCAAAGTTTAAGGGATAAAAATGTTTTTTTCCCTAACTTTAAAAACCATAAAATTAAAATTGAGTCGAAATTATATGAACTAAATTGGAACTTTCTCTATGGGGACTAAAATTTCAATTTAACCTATATACAAATAATTTGCAAATATTTATGAAATATTAATGTATCAACTAATTATCTTTTGATAAGTCAACCTAAGCATAGTTCAATTAGGCAAAACATCAAAGATTCAAATCCTCATCGTTCCATATATATAGTTAAACTCAAATTTTTGCATCAATGTTTTGTGTATAATAGGTCTCTCAATTTTCAATTTTGTTTCTAATAGATCTTTGACATAGTTGAGATTTTTAAAAACTAACCAATCTATTAGATATAAAATTGAATTTTATGTCTAATAAGATTTAAAATAATAATAAAAAAAAACTTTCAATTGTGTGTCTAATAGACTTATTAATTTAAAAAAAATGTCAAATAGGTCAATGACCTAATAGACACAAAATTCAAAATTGAGGGACCTATTAGACATAAAAGTGAAATTTTAAGGACTTATTGAATACTTCTTAAAATAATACAGGGACCTATTGAACATAAAATTGAAAATTCGATGATCTATTTGACAATTTTTAAACGTTTAGGAACCAAATTGACATAGTCCAAAAAATTTAGGGACTAAACTTGTAATTTAGCCTTAATATTAATAGTGGTGGCATTTAAGAAATGCTAAGCTCTATTTATTAATTTATTAATATCTATTATATTAATACATTTGAATTCTCCACATTATGAAAGCAATAAACTACACTTAAAGAAGGCAATAAATGTTTATTTTTCAAAAAAAGAAGGCAATAAATGTTTTAACTTCTTGCCTTTGAATTATAGACTTATATAGCATACACATATGCAATAAAGCTTGATTAATTCTCAAATAATTTATATTTAGATCAAAATTAATTAATAGAGTTGCCAAAGCGAGCATAACTCGGTATGTACTCTTGACCAAGAGGTCCGAGGTTCGAATCCCCCACCCCCAAATGTTGAAAAAAAAAAAACATTAGAAAGCTCTCTATACCAAAAATTAGATGAAAATTCTAATCAAAGTTGTGATTGTGACAATTAGCAAATACATTTACGTAAATTTGAGGATGGTTCATAAACAAGAAGAGCCTTTTTCAAAACTTGAGAAAAATTTTGAGGGAGAAAGTCGTTAAACCTAACATCCCATGCATGCATGGTCCTAAAGTTAATAAACCAAAACCATCATAGATATCTAAACAACCTGTAAGTAAATACTAAATAGAGATGATTTCAAGCCCCTTTGATCATTTACCATGCATTTAAGATAAAAGGTCATTCATGCATAAACTAGTTAAACTTAATGCTCAAATTAGTGAAGGTTCCAAATTTAACGAACTCTCACTTTTGGAAAATGCCCAACTTCTAAACTCTTTCAAAAAGTTGGAGAAACTAAACCTAAATAGGGAGATTTTGTGTTTATTTATATATATAGTGTTGATGCCAAAATTTGGCCAAGTGACTCACCTGACCCTCACGTGACATCAACAGTAAATTTGTTGAAGGGGAAGACGTGGCCTGCAAAACAAGAGAAAACTAAACACCGGTGTGGTGTTTGCCACACCGACTCCGATGCTTAAGTCAGTTAAGTCAGTTAGGAGTTCATGAGTGTAGCAAGTAAATTAGGAGGAAGAGAACAAATACCTAGTTGACCCCTTACCTTGGGGTGAACCTCTTTTATTTATAGCTGAAATTAGGGTTTTCCCCTTCCTTTTAGGAGAGGGAGTAGCCCTAGAGATTGATTCAGGCCCATTGGACCTCCGTGGGCTTGTTTCTCCTCTGGGCTTCTATCATTCTGACTTTCTTAGAGCTAGGTCCAAATTCACCCATAACATTAAGCCCCCACTCTTGAATTGGGATTCAGGGGTGACCTGTCAATATAAGTCAAAACACCTTAAACCCAATTTAAGAGTATAATTCTCCCTTGTGCCAATTTGTTATCTTGCCAAAAGACCCTTCTGGCTTTTTATCATTCGCTTTGCTTGTATGAAATATCTTAGGTCTTGGCCTCAACTACAAGTTTGGTTTACTGTTTTAAAGCCCCCTGTGTAGGTGTTGCTTTTCCACTAATCATTTATGTGGCACACGTGGTAAGACCATCGGGTCGGCCCCGACCACTCTCCATGCTATTGAAAATATTGAGTTCCTCGAAGCCTTAATGTCTCCGCCCCTTCTTCTATCCGTGCGGCTCTGACCAGAGTCTTGGCTCCATCCCCGAGGGTCCTCAAGTTGTCGTAAGTCGATTACCTCGGGGAGTATAGGCGTTGCCACTCCAACGAGGACCTTGGGAGTTGTAACACCCGAGTTAGGAGGGGTACATGAATGAACCGAGGCCACATCCGAATGAGAGGGATCCTGAGGACATGAAAGTATGATCAAGATAAGCTTAAAAGAATTGATAGATACTACCTATACCAACAAGGTGCACCTTCCTTTTCGGTGGCTCAATCATAGGAACTTTGAAGTTAAGCGTGCTTAGCTTGGAGAAGTTCTATGTTGGGTGACCTCCTGGGAATTTTCCTAGGAAGCATGTGAGTGAGGACAAAACATGCTAAAAGGATCCCGTGTTGGTTTGTGGGGACAGTCTTCAATCTTGGAAGCAGTTTAAGACGAGTATGGTGGCGTGGCCAGGTCGCAGGGGAATGCCGGGGCCGTTAAGGGCCGAATCCAGATTCCGAATCCTGGGCCTGGGGCGTTACAGATGGTATCAGAGCAGAACCTCTCCCAGTAGGATGTGGTTCGGGGACGAACCAAGACGGAAGCTGGTGGGCATGTAACACCCGAGTTAGGAGGGGTACATGAATGAACCGAGGCCACATCCGAATGAGAGGGATCCTGAGGACATGAAAGTATGATTGGGGCGTTACAGGAGTATAGGCGTTGCCACTCCTACAAGGACATTATAAGTCGATAGGCGTTGCCACTCCTACAAGGACATTATAAGAAGATTACCTCGGGGAGTATAGACGTTGCCACTCCAACGAGGGCCTTGGGAGTATAGGCGTTGCCACTCCTGCAAGGACATTATAAGAAGATTACCTCGGGGAGTATAGACGTTGCCACTCCAACGAGGGCCTTGGGAGTATAGGCGTTGCCACTCCTACAAGGACATTATAAGAAGATTACCTCGGGGAGTATAGGCGTTGCCACTCCAACGAGGGCCTTGGGAGTATAGGCGTTGCCACTCCTACAAGGACATTATAAGAAGATTACCTCGGGGAGTATAGGCGTTGCCACTCCAACGAGGTGAAGGAATTGAATCCTCAGCGGAAGCGAAATTAATCGAGCGTGATTTAATTTCAATTATTTCGAATACCGATACGTTGGGCAAAACAGAAAACTATTTTCTAACGCTAAGCATGTTGTACAGATCTAAAATAATTTTAGATACATGAAACTTACATGTTGAAGACTGTTCTTCACAGCACTATGCTCCTCAACGAACACTTCGTCACGATCTATTGAACACAACCATCAAAGAGCACCCGCTATCCTCTGAATTCATGAGGCTTGGATTGTGGGATCCAAAACCATCTTAGAAGGGAATCACAGCAAGGAAGATTGCTGTGTTTGTGGTTGAGAGAGTGAGAGAGTTGAGAGAGAATTTTCTCTCTGTCTTTTGCGTGAGAAGGGAGAGAATGAACATCCATTGGGGAACTCCCTCTCCCCTGTACGATAAGTGGGGAGGGAGTTATTACCCTACTAGATCTCAATCGTTGGATCTAATCCAAACGATCTTGGCCGTCTATTAATTAAATAATAATAATCATTTAATTAATTAATTAATTATAATTAATTTAATTAAAACAATATTAATTAAATCAATTATAACATAAGGTATTTAATTCAATTTGAATCATATTAAATTGAATTAAATTGACCATTCAATTAATCTCATTAATTGAATCCACATTAATTAAATATCCAATATTTAATTAATATTACAATTGAATCATATTCAATTTTAATCTCTCTCATTTCACCTATAGTTTTAATGTGCATCATAATGTACATTAATATTAACTATAGAATTAATTTAATTAAATCGCATTTAATTAAATTAAATTAATTAATTCTCCAATTAATTAATTCATTAATTAAATATCATATATTTAATTAATTTACTATTTGAATCATTATTCAAATAATTCTCTCATATACTATAGTTTTAATATGAATCTCATTCACATTAAATTTAACCTATAGTTTCAATATGAATCTAATTCATATTTAATATTTGAACTCTTTCAAATATTTAATTCTCTCATTAATTAATTTTGAATCACATCCAAAATTAATTTTATAATATAAAGTTTAATTCATCAATTAAACTTATATTATAATGTATCTTTATACATTATTTTAATTGTATCAAACACAATAAAATTCCCTTAACGAATTTGAACATACTTCAAATTCTACTCAAGACTATTTAACCTCAGAACCCTTTACGAGCTAGCAGGTGGACCTAATGGACCTACAGATCAGAAGCTCCAACGATACGAGACTAATTGGCTAAACTCATTAACTAAATTAGTCAACATTCGTTAACTGTGGGTCACTCCACTAAAGACCCACAACTGCACTCTTCTCACTGTAGAATATTTCTGTGTCCACGGATATTGACCAATAACAGTAAGTCAATCCTTTACGAGTGTTCGTAACGCCAGCTGGGTCAAATTACCGTTTTACCCCTGGGTTACCTCTGGATCCTTAAGTACCACTGATTCCTCTAATGAACAATCTATTTATGATCCAATCAATAAACAGCAGTTCCTCTCGGGCCAGGAGAGGATGGGCGCCCTTGTTCAAGACCTGAAATTAGCCCTTAAGGGAACACACATCTGCTTACCCCAATAGGGGAAGGAGTGAATTCCATCTTGTAATGTTATGTTCCTAGCCCCCACTCGGTCTTGCCCCTGAAATGGTAGGCTTATTGAGTCGGCGAACTGGCCACTCTCACCCATACAAATCTAAGGACAATCCCTCCTGAAAAGGGATTCATAACATACTCAGGATTGAGATTGAGTTACCTAGGTCATCCTATTGAAATAGAAACCTAAACTAGTTAACGGTGTTACATCTAGTGGTTACTATTTCGCGGTCCGGTCTTATGCAAACTCATTGCACAGGATACCCCCACTCGCATGTCTCCTACATGGATGCTTTGGATCATTGCATCTGTATCGAATACAAAGTGGGCCGTATCACATAGTGTCACCAGGATAAGGTACCCAGCCTTATCCCTATACTATAGACCATTTAGGTTGTTACTTGAACATTGATCCCCGTATGTCCTCACATACTAGTCCAAGTTTCATCTAAACAACCTAGGATCTTAGTTTATTGGATTTGGGTCAAATTGTGCAATTTTAATGAAAATAACTCTTTATTGTACAAACCTCAATAACAACGTATTGAGACAAGTGAACAATTTGTCACCATTCACAATCTACGAGTTTTAGGGCATAAAACCCAACACGAGGACCTTGGGAGTATAAGTGTTGCCACTCTTGCAAGGACATTATAAGAAGATTACCTCGGGGAGTATAGGCGTTGCCACTCCAACGAGGGCCTTGGGAGTATAGGCGTTGCCACTCCTACAAGGACATTTTGTTGGCTCAGCTACTTGGGATCTCTGCACGTTATGTTGCCTCGTGAAATAACGTTAGTAGATAGCATTATGTTGATATGGGAAAAAGACTAATCATTGATTGAAACATAAATATGTCATGAGTAGCTTGCAAATTATGAATAGTTTGCATTCAATAAATCAATAGATACACATAAAGTAATAAGAATGTATCAGAACTCGCAATTACGAATTGAGTAATAGACATTTAGTAAATACGGGTAGGTAGAGAACATACCCAGAATGTTGAGCCCATGAAATAGTAAAGACCCTTTGTTGGGCTAACATGAGCTATATCTTCAAACCACTTGAATTTCTCACCCAATATTGTTGAACTCAGAATTGGAAATAAATAACAAACTTTGTAATATGAAGGTGCCATAGAACAATTTATGAAGTAAATAGATAACTTATTTATATATTCCACTTAATTTCGACTTTTAATTTAGTCCAAGTAACTTTATAGGATAGGACTGAACAAATTTAATTGTGATCATGTTTAAAATATGACCAGTTGGTCTATTTATTTATTGAATAAATGACCAAAATGATAGGTACGTCAAATCTATAATTTTAGTCCATTAAATCAGACAAAGTCAATCTAAAGTATGAATTATCAATTGATAAAGATATCATCAACGAAATATCTAATTAAAATTCTAAATTAGAGAGCAAATCAAATCTATATCCAAATCACCAATCAAATCCACTTTAAAGCAAGGTGGGTAACAAGCAACAAAATACATAATAATTAGAATAGTATTTTTTTTTTTTATTTATTTATTTATTTTTTTTTTTTTAAATTTGAAGGTTAACTTGATCAAAAGCCATACACCTACACATAAGATAATATAAACTGGAGGTTTAAACAAATATATCAAATTCTTTTTTAAATCCAGGTTAGCGTATCAATCAATGCCGACTCAACTGGCAGTGAAATTGTTTTAGTTGTGCTTCCGGCAACTCGTAATCGAGTTCTAAAAAGATTTGGAAAAGATTCCCCTAAAAAAAACTAGTAGTTTATGCATCTGGTTTATGCCATACAAAAAATATGCTAGACTGGAGGCATTCATCTTGAGAATTGCAGATTGTTGAAAGCATACTTTTTTTCTATTTTAAATTATCACAATAATTATGATGTGATAAAAGAAAGATATAATTTTTTATTACCAATGGTTGAGTGGGTGAGTGCCATGGGCTGTGCACAGTCGGTGCAATTGGTGCGAAGGAAGATGCATGTTATGGCTCGCATTTAGGATTGATCCCAATTTGTTTCTTTCTTTAAGAAATTGTCTTCTCCACAGACGGTGCCAACTGTTGATGCCAAAATTTGGCCGATGCCAAAATTTGGCCAAGTGACTCACCTTGTTTGCCACACCGACTCCGATGCTTAAGTCAGTTAGGAGTTCATGAGTATAGCAAGTAAATTAGGAGGAAGAGAACAAATACCGACCCCTTACCTTGGGGTGAACCTCTTCTATTTATAGTTGAAATTAGGGTTTTCCCCTTCCTTTTAGGAGAGGGAGTAGCCTTAGAGATTGATTCAGGCTCATTGGACCTCCGTGGGCTTGTTTCTCCTCTGGACTTCTATCATTCTGACTTTCTTAGAGCTAGGTCCAAATTCACCCATAACATATAGCATAGACATTCTCTTTTGATTTTTCTAGCTGATTGGGAAGATTATGTTTAGATTTTATTTTTGGTTGAAATTATTATAATGTCTTAACCAGTTAATATAAAGAATATAAACTATTTTGCATTTGATATATATATAGTTTTTTTTTCTTGAGTTTAACAATTGTGGGGTGAAGATCAAACTATCAATGATATATTAATTTGTAGTGACATTGTGTATGTCACTGTTTCATGATCAAGTAGTCAAGAGGGAAAGAATCCGATCCATTTTCTATCTATTAATTTATTTTTATTATTGGATAAACATCGGGTTCCATCTCACAACCAATTGACTAGAAGAAAAGTAACTCATTTATCTTATAAAGCTTGTGAGGTCTTCTATCTTAACGTGAGATTCTCAACCATTATTACTATTATTTTGTTCAATTATATATGAATTGGAATTTAAACTTTTGTGTCTTAGTCAAGGACCGCATATTATTAAATTATTATTAAACTATATTTTCATTACTAACTTCACTTTTCTTTGTATTGTTTTCGTGAACTTTTTTTTTTTTTTTAAACAGTATTGTTTTCGTGAACTTGAAAGTACTTTTATTTAAGAGTTTGGGAGTGATTTTGAAAGGGCTAAAATCACTTTTGTCATGTTCGAAATCACCCCGAAACATACATTTAATTACTCAAAATCAATTTCAGGTTTGATTTTGCACTTTTAAACGTGATTTTCATATCATCAAAATTGATTTTGAATGATTAAAGACATGTTTTGAAGTGATTTTGAATAAGACAAAAGTGATTTTCACCATTTCAAAATCACTCCCAAACATGGGCTGAATTTCCATGTCTATTTGTGACGGTAATTTATTTTCTTGAAAAATTCAACCGTGTTTCAAAGTTAAAATAATAAGCAAAGAATACAAAATTTATTTTAATATATAATAGGATTAAACAAATTTTATTTCGTTATGTCTTCATGCTAATTTGTTTTGAAAATATTATAAATTTGTAATCCTAAAAGATATTAACTTTATATAATCTTTCCTTTAGCAATTTAATTTTGTATGATCTCTCTCTCTTTCTCTCCCTTTATATATAGAGTAATTGCGGTGGGTGACAAATTAATTATCTATAATAGCAAATTTAGCACCAAGTAAAAAGAATTGCAAATATAGCAAAAAAAATTAGAATATTCCCATTTTACCCTTATTTTTCTCTCCCTTCTCATTTACCCTTTCTTCCCTCATTTCTAGTGTATACGATTTTTTTTTTATTTTTTATTTTTTTTTTGCATTTATGAGCCTTTCTTCCCTCATTTCTTGTGTATACGATTTCTTCTTCTTCTTTTTTCTTTTTTTTTTTGCTTTCTTTTTCTTTTTTTTTTGTGCATTTATGAGCTGTTATGATTTCTTTTTTTTTTTTTTCTTTTTTTATAATGAGCTATTACGATTTCTTTTTTCCCTCTGTTTTTCGAACCACAGACCTTGTGGTTATCAGTACAACCTTATGCCAATTGAGCTAAGCTCTTGTTGGCCTTCTTTTTAATTCAAGAATGTCAAGAATACAAAAATAGCAATTTTGGTAAGTGTTTGTATAGGTATATCAAAGTATATCACTGATATACTCCGGTTAATCATAGTCTATCACTGACTATCACTGGTCGAAGTCTATCAGGACTATAATTGATAGATAATGAAATACAAAGAATACAAGAATAGCAATTTTATGGTGGTGGTCACGGAGCTTGTGTGCTAGTCTTTAAAATTAAATTATATTGTTGATTGAGAGTCGCTTGTTCGTAATGGTTATTTTTGGATTTTATGTTCTAATTACCACAAGACTTAAATTTTTTGTTCAATTTATGACTGTAGTATAATAATTTTGGATGAGTTTCTAATTACCGAGATGATTGCAATGCAAAGTACTTTACTGATAGATTTCAATTAAATTGATTTCTATCAGTAACAATCATTAGTAGACTTCAATTAATTGATAATTAACTGATTTCTATCCGAGATAGAAACTGATAGACTTCAATTAACTGATTTCTATCCTCGATAGAAAACGATAGATTTGAATTAAACTAATTTCCATCAGTGATACAAGTCAATAGACTTTAATTAAATTGATTTCTGATAGAAACTGATAAACTTCAATTAAATTGGTTTTTATCAGTGATAGAAACTAATAGTCTTGAATTAAATTGATTTCTATCAGTGACAGAAACTGATAATCTTGAATTAAACGGTTTTCTATTAGTGATTATCACTGATAGACTTAAATTAAACTGATGGATAGAAACTGATAGCCTTGAATTAAACTGAACTAATAGCCTTGAATTAAATTATTTTCTATCAGCGGCTATATCACTGATAGGCTTGAATTAAACACGATAAAAACTTATAGATTATGATCATCAAAGTCTATCAGTGATACACTGTGATAGACTTCGATTAATCAAAGTATATCAGTGTCTATCACTAATAGACTCCGATTAATTGAAACTTATCATCAAAGTCTATCAGTATTTATCATTGATAGACTCTGATTAATCGAAGTCTATCAGTGACTATCAATAATAGGGACTGATAGACTATTGGAGATACTAAGGGTATTTTCATAATTTAACGTATTTTTTGCTATTTCCACAAATAATTTTATTTTTTTGCTATTTTTGCAATTCTTTTGCCTGTTTTTGCTATATGTGCAAAGCCCCCTTATATATATCTCTCACAGTTCCTAGAATATCAATTTGAGTTAAATATATAATTTAAATTTTCACTTCCATCTTTGTGTGATTTTATTTTCAAGATACAAATAGCGAGGAATCCAAAATTGATCTAAATATATAATAAGACTAGACAATTAATAACAAAGAAAAAAATTGTTTTGAGTATATATTTCATAAGTTTGTAATTAAGCGGGCACTTAATAACAAAGTAAAACAGAAACGGTAAAAAAAATCATACTTCAACATAGTTATGCATAAATTGGTATAGCTTAATCGGAGTATAGCTCAACTGGTTAAAACATCTACTTTCGACTAAAAAGTCACAGATTCAAATTCCTACTCCACACTTTGTTGAACTAAAAAAAAAAGTCATCATTTAATACCAACTTTATAAATTAAAAAGTCCGATAAAGTAATCCAAGTTAGACTTAATCCACACCACAAATATTTGAACGTGAATAATAAAATGAATGGTCAAGTATGAGATGTTTGACAACGTTCCAATAAAATCGTTTACTAATATATATCCAATTTCTGGATTGTTTTTATGTATGTTTCAAAGCATCTATAGAATTGTAATCTAGAGAAGAAATGGTGGTTTCATACACCGGCGGCTTTCCTTGCATACAAATCAACATAGTCACAATTACGCATACGAACGAAAATGAACTTTTTTGAGATGGTAACACTTAGCATACCTAGCGGTTACCATATTTCTTCCTTTATTTGAGGTTGGAGGTTTGAAATTTCAACATCTACATTTGTTGTAATTAAAAATATTAATAATAAAAATTTAGAAAAAATACACTTTTAGTTCCAGAGAGTTTCATTTTAGTCCTTGAGTTTTCAAACTCAACAATTTAGCCCCTGAGGTTTGGTTTTAGTACCATTTTGGTCCCTCCATCCATTTTTCCGTTAAAAATTAACAATTTGCTGACATCATACTGTTTTTTTTATTAAAAAACTATTTTTTAAAAATAAAATATTATTAATTTTATTTTTATTTCGGAAAAAATACACTTTGTCTCTGAGGTTTGGGTTAGGTTTCATTTTGGTCCTTAAGTTTTCAACCTCGAAAATTTAATCCCTGAGGTTTGGATTTCGTTTCACTTTAGTCCCTCCATCCATTTTTCCTTAGATTTTAACAGACGCTGATGTGACACCTATATTTTTTTTATTAAAAAGTTTATTTTTTTATTTTTTAAAATAAAAATAAATAAAAATATATATATATATATTTTTATTTTTTCTTTCTTCTTCATCAACACTCTCACCCACCACCAACCTCCTCCTTCTTCTTCAATACTCTCACAACCAACCTATCGTCAGCAATCGCCAACAACATTTTTTTTTTTTTTTAATTTTCTTATCCTTTTTTCTTCCTTCTTTCTCTCTCCCTCACCATCTCATTCTCTCTTGCTGCCCGAAAGTTTTAGTGGTTTAAAAAAAAAAAACAACGTTTTCCAACAGATCGTGTGTGTCTTGACGTTTTCCAGATCTGGAGCAGATCGCGTGGGTCTCGACGTTTTCGAGCAATCTGAGAGATGGAGAGAGAAAGAAAGGGAAAGAGAGATGAGATGAAGAACCGCCGGAAAGAGGGGAGAGAGAAGACATGTGGGTCTTGACGTTTTCAAACCTAGATCTGAGAGAGGGAGAGATGAGATGAAGACCTGTCGAAAAACCCAGATCTAAGAGGGGGAGAGAGAAAGAAAATAAACAGAAAAGAGACGGTGGTGGGTTTGAATTAGGAGCGGCGACGGCGACGGGTTCAAAGGGGCAACGACGGCGACGGGTGCGAGTTCGAAGGAACGACGACAGGTTCAAATGGGGAAGAAAGGAAGATTATTTGGGGAGAACCTAGAAGAGAAAAAAAAGAAAATAAACAGAAAAGAGAAGGGAAGAAGAAAGAAAGGAAGGAAAAAAAAAGTCACCGGAGAGCGATGGTCGCCGGCGACCGGCGGCTGTTGTAGGTTGGTGGTGGTGGTGATGGTGGGGAGGAAGAAGAAGAGATGAGAGAGAAATAAATATATTTAAAAATAATAATATTTTTATTATTTTGATATAATTTTATTTTAAAAATTAAAAAAAAAACAATTTTTTTAATAAAAAATAGAGTCCACGTTAGTACTTAACGGAAATTTGGATGGAGGGACCAATAGTGTAACGAAATGCAAACCTCATGGGTAAAAATGTTAGAGTTTGAAAACTCATGTATCAAAATGAAACCTAATCCAAACTTTAGGGACTAAAAGTGTATTTTTTTCTTTTATTTCTTTCTCTCTCCTTATCCTCCTCCTTCTTCCTCTACTTCTTCCAGTCGCTGGTGACTGCCTCTCGGCGACAGCGTTCTTGTTCGCCATAGAATCATAATCGAACAAGAAGAAAGCGCACGAAGTTTGAATAAGGGCGCGAAGAAAATTTATTTAACAACTTATAACAAATCAACAAACTGATACAGTAAAACTAATTAACAACAATAATTCAGTAACTTAGGAGGATATCTGTTATAATATAATTAATAATTCCAATTCAATAATAATTCTAGGGAAAAAAAAAAAAAAAAAACTCACGAGAATCTCTTAATTAATTTCACATCTCCGATATTTCTGAAAACCATCCTAGCTTCACTAGTTGACATCTCTAGAGCATGGGCAAGTTGAGTTCTAAATACTTTTTCAAATTTCTTGATGGCTTTAAAATATAAAATAACAAGCAAACAACAACGTCATAATTGCATCATTTGAAAAAACCACCATCAATAAAAAAACAGGTCAATAATTAATTTAAGCTCATCAAAATCCCATATTTAATATCATCAGCTGAGAAGAACTACACACACCATGGCTTGGATTTGGGCCACAATTTCACTTCTTCTTCTTCTTCATCTTCTTGCTTACCTATTTCAAACATGGCCATTCAATTCCAAGAACAAGGGCAGGAAATTGCCTCCTGGTCCTAAAGGGTTTCCTATTTTTGGCAGCCTCAATTTGTTAAAACAGTTTCCTCACAGAGATCTTCATCAATTGTCTCAAAAATTTGGTCCCATCATGCACATGCGGTTGGGACTTGTAAACGCCATTGTTGTCTCTTCCCCTCAAGCTGCAGAGCTCTTTCTCAAAACCCATGACCTTGTTTTTGCAAGTAGGCCACTTACAATGGTCTCTAAGTTCTTGTCTTATGGGCAAAAGAACTTGGTTTTTGCTCAATATGGATCTTATTGGCGCAATGTTCGAAAAATGTGCACTCTTGAATTGCTCAGCAACCTCAAGATCAACTCTTTCAAATCCATGAGAAAGGAAGAGCTTGGATTGTTGATTGACTACGTTCGAGAGGCTGCAAAGGATGGTGTTGCTATTGATATTAGCTCAAAAGTGTCGTCTCTTAGCACAGACATGACTTGTTTGATGGTTTTTGGGAGGAAATTTGCTGATCAAGAACTTGATGATAGAGGTTTCAAGGCTATGATGCAAGAGGTGATGCAATTAGTGGCTGCTCCAAATTTGGGAGATTATATTCCTTTTATATCCATCTTTGATCTTCAAGGGTTGACTCAGCGGATGAAAAATGTTAGCAAAGTGTTCGATGACTTCTTTGAAATGATTATTGATGAACATCTCAAATCAAAGGGTGAAGAAAAGACTAAGGATTTTTTAGATGTCATGTTGGATCTGATGAATTCTAAAGATACCGAATATCGGGTCGATCGATCCAGTATCAAAGCAATAATATTGGTAAGTTACTTTAATACAATTTGTGGATAAAAAAAAAGTGATTTTTTAAAACTATAGAATATAGGTGTGTGTGATATGTGTTTATGAATGTGGACTTTATTATATGCTTTTACATTTTATAGGATATACTTGGTGCTGCAATGGACACTTCAGCCACTGTAATTGGATGGGCACTACCTGAGCTCATCAGACATCCACATGTAATGAAGAAAGTGCAGGATGAACTAGAGAATGTGGTAGGCTTGGATAGGATGGTGGAAGAATCAGACTTGATTCACTTGGAATATTTGGACATGGTGATTAAGGAGGTTCTTAGGTTGTATCCGCCTGTTCCATTGTTAGTTCCACACGAGTCTCTTGAAGATTGCATTGTTGATGATTTTTTTATCCCAAAGAAATCACGTATAATAGTGAATGCATGGACAATTGGACGAAACCCAAGTGCTTGGATTGATCCAGAGAAGTTCTGTCCTGAGAGATTCATTGGTAGCCAAGTGGATGTGAGGGGGAGAGATTTTCAATTAATCCCATTTGGAGCTGGTCGAAGAGGTTGTCCTGGAATGCAATTGGGTTTGATTGTGATTCATTTGGTGCTAGCTCAACTTGTGCATTGTTTTGATTGGAAGCTTCCAAATGACATGTTAGCCGAAGAATTGGACATGACAGAAGAATTTGGTTTAACTTGTCCTAGAGCTCAAGATCTTATAGTCATTCCTATTTATCGACTCCACAATTGAATTTACCATTTGAGTTTTAATTTAGATGAATAAAAGAGATTAGAAAGCAACCATAGATGCAAATTCTCATCGAAACTTTCTTCTTATCTACATTGTTGGGAGTGCGCCCAAAGTCCCACATCGACTAGATAAGGGGATGATCATGGGTATATAAGGGAGGACTACCATCTCCATTGGTATGAGACCTTTTGGAGTGGATCCAAAAGTAAAGCCCAAAAAATTAAACTGTAATCATTAAATCCAAAAAACTCACACTAGATAGGGTCCAACCTAATATATAAGAATCCAAAGTCTGACATCAATTTTGTAGATGTTACAAGCTTTCTGATGGGCAGTGAAACAAAGTCATCTACGGTTGGCTAACTTGGAAAATTTATTTTTGATAACTTTGAAAATGAGAACTATTATTGCTAGGGAATCAATTCAATCTATTATTGGCCTCCTACCTAAGATTATTTATAAATATCATGCACGTCATAAATGTTGTTTTTTTTAAAGATACATAAATGTTGAAAGTTAAAATTTATGAAAATATTAAGAATATCATTGTTCTAAAAAAAAAATCAACATCATTTGTTCTAAAAACAAGACCAACATTATTTCAAAAAGAAAAAAAATATATCAACATCAATGAATATTTCTAAAAAAAATCTTAAAAAATAAAATTTAATAAATTTACACATAGGATTTAAATTAATAAATAAACATTTTACATTTTTCAAATAAGTTTAGAAAAGTATTATTAAAAAAAAAAGTATATGTTGGATCTATATGTTGGTCAATAATAACCCATTGTTTCTGTCCTTGTGGCGTAATACATTTTTTCTCTTCTAAAAAAATTATTATTAAAAATTTCAATATTTACTGGAAGTTGGACTCTTGAATACGTAAAATTACTGAATAAATGTGGAATTGACGTGCGATATTTGTTAACTTTTGATTGTGATATGCCGGGTCGTACTTTTGCATAAAACCATCAAATTAGACGTTGAAATTTTATCTACGGCCAGTCGCCGGCAACAGTGAGAAATAGTTGGGAAAAGCCAAGATTTTTTTTTAATATCTTTGTCATATTTGTATTATGGAATTATGTATTCAATCCAATACCCAAACCCAACGAAAAGATTCCCCATCGATGTCTGTATTAACAGAGAGGAAAAGACACAAATCCCAAAAATACCCTCATCACTCATCACTTCACTCGTCAATTATTGTTTCCATCGAAGAACAAGACAGCCACCCAATTTATTATCAACATCTCCAAAAGCCAGCATCCGACCCTCTCATTTCAAACCAAAGTCCAACATTAGCCATGCCTTGGATTCTGGTCGTCACTATTGCAGCGCTCGTTCTTGCTCTTCTTTTCCACTCATGGCTGTTCAAAAGCCATATCAAAGGCAAGAAATTGCCTCCAGGGCCAAAAGGGTTTCCCATTTTTGGCAGCCTTCATTTGCTAGGAAAGCTTCCTCACAGAAACCTTCACCAATTATCCCAAAAATATGGACCCATAATGCGCATGAAACTCGGCCTCGTGCCCACCATCATTGTCTCGTCTCCTCACGCCGCCGAGCTCTTCCTCAAAACCCACGACCTCGTTTTCGCAAGCCGCCCACCTTCCGAGGCCTCAAAGCACATCTCTTACCGCCAAAAGAATTTGGTTTTTTCTCCTTATGGCTCTTATTGGCGCACCATGCGCAAAATGTGCACTCTCGAACTGCTCAGCAACCTCAAAATAAACTCCTTCAAGCTCATGAGAAAAGAGGAGCTCGGCTTGTTGGTTGAGTATCTTCGAGAGGCTGCTTCCAAGAAAGCTGTGGTGAATCTTTGTTCTAAAGTCACTTCTCTTACTACGGACATGACTTGTTTGATGGCGTTTGGGAAGAAATATGAAGACAAGGAGTTCGATGAGAGAGGCTTCAAGGCTGTGATTCAAGAAGGCATGCAATTGGGAGCTGCGCCTAATTTGGGTGATTTTATTCCTTGCATTGCATGGCTCGATCTTCAAGGATTGACTCGTCAGATGAGAGCTGTTCATAAGGTGTACGATGGATTTCTTGAGAAGATTATTAATGAACATCTTGAGGCTAGGGATGACAAGAAGACCAAGGATTTTGTTGATGTCATGTTGGATCTTATAGACTCCCAACAAACCGAGTATCAAGTTGATCGTCCTGCCATTAAAGCTATAATGCTGGTAAGGTTTTATTTATTTATTTATTGAACTTAACACAATTGATGTCTTATCCACGTAGTGTTAGGATTGATATGTTTAATGCTTGGTAAAGTTTTAAATTCTCAAAGTGGAGAGATTCGAAACTCTAATCAAAGGTTGAGAACATATGTCTTAATCAGTTAAGTTATGCTTAGGGTGATAGTTCAGATCACTTGTTATGTTGAATTATATTTTGCTACACATTTAATTTTTCGAACCGTAGTTACTTTAGTAATTATTTTGTAATTTATTTCTCAACGATTAGTTAATTATGTTGCAAGTATACTACTCACCAACTTAGGCTTGGTTTTAAGACATTTTATATCAAATAATTTAAAGAACTGTATGATGAAAGGAATTGTGTGGCAAGATATTATTAGTCGATAATTTTATTATTTAATTTTGTCTGTTCTACCAACAAAAACATACATGGTCCTCACCTCTTGTTTGGTGAGAATTGTGAACATCAATTGTGATTCTTGCTCATTTTATAATTAGAAAGAAATCCTGTTTATATACGAAAAACATCATTTTCCAATCCATTTCTTTTTCTTGGGGTTTTGTAGGATATCCTTGCAGCAGCTATGGACACTTCAGCTACTACAGTTGGATGGGGAATGTCAGAGCTTATTAGACATCCTCATATAATGAAGAAAATGCAAGATGAATTAGAAAAAGTGGTGGGTTTAGACAGGCTTGTCGAAGAATCAGACTTGGAAAACTTAGAGTACTTGGAAATGGTCGTCAAGGAGATTCTTAGACTGTATCCTCCAGCTCCATTACTGATTCCACACGAGTCCCTTGAAGATTGCATAGTTGACGACTTCTATATTCCTAAGAAATCACGAGTGATAGTAAATGCATGGGCTATTGGACGAGATCCAAGTGCTTGGATTGACTCAGAGAAGTTCTTTCCTGAAAGGTTTATTGATAGCCAACTAGATGTGAAGGGAAAAGATTTTCAACTGATTCCATTTGGAGCTGGTCGTAGAGGTTGCCCTGGAATGCAATTGGGATTAACCATGGTTCGATTGGTGCTAGCTCAACTTGTGCATTGTTTTGAATGGGAGCTTCCAAATAGCATGCTGCCATCCGAATTGGATATGACAGAGGAGTTTGGTTTAACCTGTCCTAGAGTCAAAGATCTTATGGTTATTCCTTCCTATCGTCTTCCCAATTAAAAAATTGGGATTGCTATTATCAACTTATCATACTCTAGGTAGGAAAATAGTATGGTAAAAAATAAAGAAACTTTTATTTGATTTTGTCTTTGTGGTAGATGATTTCCACATGCTTAAATAATATGAGATATAGTATACGATTTATTAAATTAGATTAGATAAAGTATAATACATGTTATGACGGAAAACAGTAACAACGTAACAAGAATGAAAGGGCGAAGAGAAACAACACACAGATATACGTGGTTCACTAACGGTGTGTTAGCTACATCCACGGGCAGAGGGAGAGAACGATCTTATTATGAGAGGAGTATTCAGAATACAGAGATTAGGGCAAAAAATAGGTTAAGAGGGTTTATATATGGCACCACTCTTAACTCTAACATAATAAGCCCAAAATAAAAGCCCAAAACGAAAATCATATCTAATCTCTATACAAAATTTAGCTTAGGGTTAAGAGTGGTGCCATATAGAGCTTAGGGCTCGGTGGTACTTTGTTCGAGGGGAGGATTGTTGGGAGTGCGACCAAAGTCCCACATTGGCTAGATAAGGGGATGATCATGGGTATATAAGGGAGGACAAGTATCTCCATTGGTATGAGGCCTTTTGGGGTGAACCCAAAAGCAAAGCCATGAGGGCTTATGCCCAAAGTGGACAATATCATACCATTGTGGAGATATGTGGATGTCCGGTAGTCTCCTACAAAAACATTAGCCAAACCTAATGGGTATTCATCCAAACTACATTAATCAACCAAAAATTGGTTTTTCTCACTTATCCATTGCTGAAACTTTCTGAAAACGCTAAAAATCGCCCCAAACAGCATTCAGTGGTGTTTTTCTGCGTTTCTCGATGTTTTTAAGTGAGTTTTGGTAAGTTGGATTGAGGCTTGTATTAGTTGGTTGTTATGTTTAATTGAATACCCACTCATTTTTATGTCCGTTCAGCAGTGTTTTCCGGCCAGTTCAATGTATGTATTAGTTGGTTGTTATGTTTAATTGAATACCCACTCATTTTTATGTCCGTTCAGCAGTGTTTTCCGGTCAGTTCAATGTAGACGCGCGAGCAGCAGCTGTTTGGGGCGTTACAAAAAGCTTATGATTATACCTATATATCGTCTTTATAATTGAATTAATTAAGGTTAAAAAAAAAATACATATGGTCCCTAAACTTTCATAAAATTGTAACAATTTAATCCTTGGACTCTCAATTTGGTAACAATTTAGTCGTTAAACTTTAATATGTACCAATTTATAATTAGTCCTTTGAACTATAAAAATTCGTAACGATTTAATCATTGTCGTGAAAATTATTATTGAGATTTAATGGAATTTCTTACTAACTTGATTGAGCTCTCCTCAATCTAGTCAAGTTGGACCAAGCTCAGTCAAATAGTACATGTACTTAAAGTTGATACAAAATAGTCAAATTTCAATTAATGAATTGGATTCATTGTACCAAAGGAGAGAGAGAGAGGAGCTATGGTACTTAGTCCTCCTTCAATTATTGACAATATGAAACTTTGTTGAACTAAAAAAAACCCACTTTATCATTATCTTCTTCCCAATGCACACCAATCCCCGAGACTAATAATTTCTGCAAATTCCCCCACACCCTCAGCTCTAAAAAGTAAAAATCCTTCTCATTCATATAATTTCCTTCCTTGTGTAATCCAATATAATAGCAGCAACATGGCTTGGATTTGGGCCATTTCTGCACTACTTGTTGCTCTTTCTCTTGCTCTTCTCCTTAAGCCATACCCCTCTAAAAGCAAGAAATTGCCTCCTGGTCCAACAGGCTTTCCCATTTTGGGCAGCCTCCATTTACTAGGAAAGCTTCCTCACAGAGACTTTCACCACTTATCCCAAAAACATGGCCCCATCATGCACATCAAACTAGGCCTTGTACCCTGCATCGTTATCTCTTCTCCCCACGCCGCCGAGCTCTTTCTCAAAACCCATGACCTCGTTTTTGCAAGCAGGCCACTTTCAGAAGCCTCCAACCAAATGAATTATGGCCAAAAGGACTTGGTCTTCGCCCCATACGGCTCTTACTGGCGCAACATGCGTAAAATGTGCACTCTCGAATTGCTCAGCAACCTCAAAATCAACTCTTTCAAATCCATGAGAAGGAACGAGCTTCAACTGCTGAATAATCGTCTTCGAGAGGCTGCACATGATCAAGCTGTGGTGAATCTTAGTTCCAAAGTCACTTCTCTTACCACGGATATGACTTGTTTGATGGTGTTTGGGAAGAAATATGGAGACAGAGAGTTTGATGAGAGGGGCTTCAAAGCTGTGGTTCAAGAAGGTTCACAATTAGCTGCCACTCCTAATTTGGCTGATTTTTTCCCTTTTGTTGCTCGGTTTGATCTTCAAAGATTGACCAATCGAATGAAAGCTGTTCATAAAGTCTTGGATGGTTTCCTCGACAGGATTATTAATGAACATCTCGAGTCTAAGGATGAAAAGAAGACTAAAGATTTTGTGGATGTCATGTTGGAGCTTATGAATTTTGAAGAAACTGAGTATCAGATTGATCGGTCTGCAATTAAAGCTATATTGCTGGTATGATTGTGTTTAATTAAAAAATGGGTCTTTTTTTAGTTTGATAAATGTTTTAGAAAAACAGAGTAAAAGCTCACTTTTTTAGTCTATCATTGTATTGAATCTTTGTGTATAGGATATGTTAACTGCAGCAATGGATACTTCAGCAACTGTAATTGGATGGGCAATGGCAGAGCTTATTAGGCATCCACATGTAATGAAGAAATTGCAAGATGAACTAGAAAATGCAATTGGTTTGGATAGGATTGTGGAAGAATCAGATCTGGAAAGCTTGGAATATTTGAAAATGGTCGTTAAAGAGATTTTTAGGCTATATCCGCCAGCCCCTTTGTTGTTACCACACGAGTCTGTTGAAGATTGCACTGTTGATGGCTTTCATATTCCTAAAAAATCACGCATAATAATCAATGCATGGGCAATTGGACGAGACCCAAAAGTTTGGATGGATCCCGAAAAGTTCTTTCCAGAGAGGTTTATCGATAGTCAAGTGGATGTGAAGGGAAGGGACTTTCAACTGATTCCATTTGGATCTGGTCGAAGAGGTTGTCCTGGAATGCAATTGGGATTAACGGTGGTTCAACTAGTGCTAGCTCAACTTGTGCATTGTTTTGACTGGAAGCTTCCAAACGGGATGTTATCGTCTGAATTGGATATGACCCAAGAGTTTGGTTTAACTTGTCCAAGATTCCAAGACCTTATGGTTATTCCTATCTATCGTCTTTGAAATTAATAGGTATATATTCGATTGATTAGAATTTGACTTATTTTTATACATATCAATTACCGTTGAACTATTTTGACGTGAATATAAGGTAACTATCAAGCAATATCCTTTAAAAGTAAATGAAAAAGTTGGCCAGAGAAAGATGCCTTTCTATTTTCTTTTATGGGAGCTGCTGATATTTGGTTATTTTCATTCAATTATTTAGGTCTTAATAATTTCTGTCGTGTTAATGGGCCTCTTATCCATGTAGCTATTGGGCCTTCTGCTGTTGTTTAGCCTCTTTGTCTGATTGTATTGGGTTCTTTGTACTATTCTGTTTTGGTTTGTTATTTCGTGCTGTGTGTCCAAACCTTCCTTTATATAGTGCACTGTGCACTGTTTTTAATGGCATTGAGCAAATTCTGTTATTCATCAAGTGTGAGTTTTTCTCTCTCTATACAGTGCTTCATGTCGGTATAAGTTTCAGTCTCAAT
The DNA here is from genome assembly GCA_017139565.1 of Luffa aegyptiaca. Lineage (NCBI taxonomy): Eukaryota > Viridiplantae > Streptophyta > Magnoliopsida > Cucurbitales > Cucurbitaceae > Luffa > Luffa aegyptiaca. The sequence goes on from CM029398.1 coordinate 49,280,089, forward strand.
TACATCTCTGGTCTCACATTTTTCAATTTTAACTTTAATACTTCCCTTCACTTGTGGACTTGAAAAAATTAATTATATCAATGCCTTAAAACTTCCCTTCACTTGTGGACTTGAAAATTTGTATGAAGCCTAATAAGTGGAAATCAATTATCGATATCAATTGAGGAAGAAATGATTAGAACCTAATTTACAAACTCAATCCAAAAGCTTTTTATGATAAATTTAATAAGCTGTCGATGGTTGGCCCCTTTTGCTATTTCATCTCCCTTTTCCCAATCGTGGAAGGATTCCTTTCCCTCTTGGCTTTTAAATTTGGCCAAAGTGGGACACCATTCTTTTAGCCCATTATTACATGTACAAAATTATCATATCAGGACGACAACCACACGATTTAAATGTGATCCCATTTTTCTCTGTTCTTTTCCTATCTCTATGACAACCACAAACCTAATCTATGGCTCTCCACACAACACAGTTTCGAACTATTTAGGATAACAATTTACACGCGACATAAAATAAATTAATGATATTAACTTAAAGTAGTAAAAGATTTAAACTTTTAACCTCTTAGTTGATGATATATGTTTTAACCAATTGAATTATGCTTAAAATTGGTAATTGAGTGAGGTTCAATTTGAAACCACTTTTTCTCTTAAAGGAAATAAATATTATGGTACAGAAAATACTCATTTAAGTATAACTCAACTAGTTAAAGTATTGTATTTTCGATCAAAACGTCAGAAATTCAAATCCTCACTCTGTCTCTTAAGAAAAACTTGACAAGTAGGATACATTTTTCCCATCCATATATAATTCCCACATCATTAGAGCTCATTCTAGACACAAAAAGAAAAAAAGAGAGCATCTTAAAATTATTTCATAGCTGTTATATAATGGCTTGGATTTGGGTCGTCACCATTGCAGTGCTTGTTCTTGCTCTTCTCTTACACTCATGGGCGTTGAAAAACCACACCAGAGCGAAGAATTTGCCTCCTGGGCCAAGAGGGTTTCCCATTTTTGGCAGCCTTCATTTGCTAGGAAAGCTTCCTCACAGAGACCTTCATCGTTTATCTCAAAAATATGGACCCATCATGCACATGCGATTGGGCCTCGTGCCAACCATCATAGTCTCATCCCCTCACGCCGCCGAGCTCTTCCTCAAAACCCACGACCACGTTTTTGCAAGCAGGCCATTGATTCATACCGTCAGAGTGATCTCATACGACCAAAAGGATTTGGTGTTCGCTCCCTATGGTTCTTACTGGCGCAAGATGCGCAGAATGTGCACACTCGAATTGTTCAGCCCCCTCAAGATCAGCTCTTTCAAGTCCATGAGAAAGAATGAGCTCGGCTTGTTGATCGACCATCTTCGTGAGGCTTCGAGAGCTCGCGTGGCTGTGGGTTTGAGTTCTAAAATCTCGTCTCTCAGCGCCGACATGACTTGTCTGATGGTGTTTGGGAAGAAATACACGGATGAAGAATTTGGGCGGAGGGGGTTCAAGGCTGTGGTGAAAGAGGCCATGCAGTTAGCGATAGCTCCAAATTTGGCAGATTATGTTCCTTGTATTGCAGCGCTTGATCTTCAAGGGTTGAACCGTCGAGCTAAATTTGTTGGAAAGGAGTTTGATGGGTTCTTAGAGAGGATTATTGAAGAGCATCTTGAGTCCAAAGATGAAGATAGAACCAAAGATTTTGTGGACGCTATGCTGGAGCTGATGGGCTCCCAAGAAACTGAGTATCAAATCGAACGGTCTAACATCAAAGCTATGGCTCTTGTGAGTAGATTTCTTCCCATTAATAGACTTGTTCCGAAATATACTCTTGCGTGTATCAATATATTTGAGATCATTAAAATTTAATTAGTGAACTTTGGGCTTAGAGTTTATTCATGGAAAATCTATTTACCTAACCTGATTTTGATAAAATATCACGAGAATGGGAAGAAAAAAATAATTGTAAATATGACAATAATTAATTTAGGAAAAAGTACATTTTTTGTCCCTGAGTTTTCAAAATAAACTTTTTTAGTTCCTAAGTTTTGAGAAATAGGTCTTAAAGGTTCCTAAATTTTCAAAATTGATCTTTTTAGTCATTGAATTTAAGAAATAGGTTTAAAAGATCACTCGTCTTATTTTTTCAACTTTTTTAAATTAATATTTTTTAATATAGAATGATTTTTTAAATTAAAAAAATTAAAAAGTATTAATTTAAAATTTTAAAAAAAATAATATGAGGGACCTTTTAAGCTTATATATTTCTCAAAACTCAAGGACTAAGGAGGTCTATTTTGAAAATTTAGGAACCTTTTAAACCTATTTCTCAAAAGATTAAAAATGTCTATTTTAAAAACTCAAGGACCAAATGCACCCATTCCTCAAAATTGAGGGACCAAAAAGGTATTTTTCCCATTAATTTATTGTGTTTTAGTCAGTTAATTATCATGTCTTTCTCTTTATTATTAGTTAGTTATTACATGTTCTTTTTTCTCCTATGTTTAGATGCCACGTGCCCATTTATGTTTTAGGGTTTTGTTCCTTTCCCTTCCTTGATTTCACCACAATATATGGAATTTTTCTAGACTCTTCTCTTCTCATTCTCCCGCTTAGGATTTCTAATCTTCGAGCATCTTCTTACCCACCATTAAAAATAAAAAAAAAGTTCTTATTTCTTATTTTCTACCTTCTTTCTCTCTTTTGTAAAAATCTAATAATGGTGTGTGGGGAAAATTCCTTCTCAAGGGTGTGCAATTAAGTATTATTCATTGTATATATAGTGAATCAATATGTAGTTTAATAGTGTGGTTATGATTATATATGGTTAATCAATGTCCTAAGTCAATTTTTTTTATTTATGTTAATTTTATAAAAATTATATACTCATTCAAATTTCTTTTTCTTTTGTAAAAGTACCAAAATTTGAAAATATGAAAAATTCTTTTTGAATCCAATAGAAAGTCCCAACATTAAATAAAGCTAATGCTGAAACGTATTTAATTGAAAAAGAATTATTGACAAAAAATAAAATCAACTCTCTCTCTTTTTTCTTTTTTTCTTTTTTTTTTTGAGAAAAAAAAAATCAACTCTCTGTTTGTCTGATATATTCGTGTGGATTTATGAATTTTCCTCATTTTAGACCAGAGAGAAATGTAATGTGTATACAAAGTTTAAAATATCATTTTGGTCTCTATACTTTGAATTTTTTTCTATTTTAGTCTATATGTATTTTTTCAAATGTCCTATTTTAGTCCATATACTTTTAATAAAGTTTAAATTAGTCCATACAGTTAATTAATTTATGGTTAAATTTTCCAAAAAAAAAATGTAGTCTCTATTATTTTTTCTTTTATGAATTTTTGAAACATATTGCACTAATTTTAAGATTTATTAGAAGTAGAAAGATTAACATACTAAAATGAATGAAACTTAGAGTACACCAACAAAAATAGTATTTTAAGATATAAAAATCTCACTGGTGATTGTTGATTTTGAAATGTTTTAGGATATGCTCGCTGCAGCAATGGACACTTCGGCCACGGCAATTGATTGGGCAGTAGCTGAGCTCATCAAGCACCCACAAGCAATGAGGAAATTACAAGTTGAATTAGAAAAAGTGGTGGGCTTAAATAGAAGGGTTGAAGAATCAGATTTGAGCCACTTGGAATACTTGAACATGGTCATTAAAGAGGTTTTGAGGCTGCATCCACCTGCTCCATTGTTAGTTCCACACGAGTCTCTTGAAGAATGTATTGTCGATGGTTTCCACATTCCTAATAAATCCCGCATACTAGTGAACGCTTGGTCAATTGGACAAGACCCAAATACATGGATGGACCCGGAAAAATTCTTTCCTGAAAGATTCATCGACAACCAAGTAGATGTGAAAGGGAGGGATTTTCATTTGATTCCATTTGGATCTGGTCGTAGAGCTTGTCCAGGATTACAATTGGGATTAATAATAGTTCCGCTCGTGGTCGCCCAACTTATACATTGTTTTGATTGGGAGCTTCTAAATAATATGTTACCAACTGAATTAGATATGGCAGAAGACTTTGGTTTAACGTGTCCTCGAGCTCAAGAACTTACAGCAATTCCCATCTACCGACTTTACAACTAACAAGATAGAGTGAAGGAGTTCAATTTTTTTTTTTTTTCCATTAAGAAAGCACATTATTGATCTATTATGTGTTAGTTAGTAGTTACAACTATATATCAGTGTGTGTATTCTGTGGCTTTGATATCATCATAGACTTTTAATAAAGTATACAGATGAATGAGAATGATTACTCAAAAATTTCTTTTCTCATTAACATGATCAAATGTAGAGACTCGATATATAAGTACTTTGTGAATACAAAGATAAATAAAGTTACAACTAAATTTAATAGAATATACTAATATATATATAATTGTAGCTATTTAACTAACACATATCAAAATGAGCAGCTCAGTGAGAATTTATTAACTAACACATATCAGACTAATGTGCTCTCTTAACATTTTTTAATTTTTATGGTAACGGGGGACATGTGCCAGCCAACTTTTAGCTGGGGTGAGAGGAATCCAAGACACTTGTTGGGCGAACAAGGACAAAAATGACCACCACGTAAAATAGAGTCCATTAATAATAAATAATGGTTTAAAAACAGTTTAGTTATAATTATTTTTCAAAAAAATATGTATTTATAAATTTTTAAAAATAGATATTCATAATACTAAAAATATATACCTATTCAAATATCTCTGATTGAAACCCCATCTTTCAGTATTGTTTTGGTTTTTATTTATACTAGAAAATTAAATATATTGAATCGGTTAAGAGTATGAAATTCTGATTTTTTTTTTTAAGTACATCAACAATTTGAGAATGAGGGGATTCGAACATTTGACCTCTAGGTCGAAGGCACATGTTAATTACCGCTGAGCTATGCTCGCTTTGACATGAAATTCTAAACTTATTCAGGAAAAATACATATTTATAATTGCATATTGTTTTTTCTTGTTTATCTCTTTAAAGTAATATATGTATAGAAAATTGTCAAAAAAGAAAATTAAGAAAAGTGTCGTATTGTACAGTTAGTGACGACGTCGTATTTTGTTCCTGTTGACATTCCATATTTTAGCGGTTAAAGGAAAGGTAGACAACAGTATATTGAGCATAGATAAATGTGAGTTATCGTTTATCTACTTAGTACTTACCTAAAAATTTGTAGAGAAAAAAATGGGCAATTGGTACTTATAGGCCCCTTTCATTGTTGTTTTGTAAAAAATGGCCCCTTTTTTTAAATCTATTATTTGGAGACCCTTTGTTGATTTTAATGAGGTCAGCAATGGTATAAATGACTATTATAACCTTTCTTCAATTTTCAAAAAAGGAAATTAATTTTCTACACCACCAAAATAGATTTCCCACCAATTTTCCATTATTTTCCTTAATGAATAAGGAATTTGGAATGAAAAAAAAGTTTCCTATTCTCATTCCCATTCCTATTCGCATTTTCATTCTTAATTCTTCTAGTCCTTTGGTCCCCATACAATATTCTTTGGTCTCAACCCGATTTCAGCACATCATCACGTTTTGGATTGGCCAATCACACTCAAAACACTTCCGACATTCGAGTTTCTGAAGGAGGTACGTGATTACTACACTTTCAAGTTTTGATTGTTCAATTTTTTACGTTTAAGAGTACGTTCGTGGGTTGGGACTTATTTTTGCGTCGCGCTGCTCGATTTCTCGGTCGAAACTCGTTGTTACCGGCCGGGAATCTTAAGCCACCGAGACCGGGAAAATCTACCGAGACCGGGAAAAGCTACCGAGACCGAGAAAACTCGATTTCGACCGGGAATTTTGACAGTTTCATTATTTATTTATTTTTTTTCATTTTTTTTCCTGTTCGTGCAGATAATGCCTCGTGTGTGGGTTTGTTATGGTGGCCTGTGGAATGAGAAGGAAAATGAATATGAGGGTGGAGAGTTGACGGGTTTCGACATCGACATTGGTACTGCATACAGTGACTTCTTAAGTCGATTATATAGATTAACCAGTATAAGTTCAGAGGAATTTGACCTTAGAATAAGATGTGTAGTCCAATTGATGTCTAGGGCCCCTGCGTTTGTTATTAGGAACGATGAAGGCCTTAACACCTTTTTGACGTGGAATAAGGTCTCTGATGTACCCATATACATATCCACAATCCCAAAGTGTCCTAGTAACCAAGACTCACGACCATTTCCCATCCCATGCGTCATGCCAAATAAGGTGGAGCCGAATTTATCATCAACATCAGTCCCAAACAATATACCATCGACATCTACATCCTTCCCATGCGATGAATCCAAAAATATTCCTTCGTATAACTTGGGGGATGATGAAGACTATGGTAGTGAACTTTATGGTGGCCAAGATTGGGGGGACTACGGAGATTATGAGGAGTACGCAGATGATGAGGACATGGACACAGAGGTTGATGTAGCTGTGGGTGACGATGAGGAAGAGATTCACGTACAGTACAATGAGGATCCTTCTGCGCCTGAACAAGTGGCGACATGCTCTTCCGTTCCGAGTACTTCATCCAAGGCAATCATCATGACAACTCAGTCTTCCTCTTCTGAAGATGTAGAAGTTGGAGAAGTATTCATGTGTAAGAGAGACTTGTACATGAGGATGTCTGTGATTGCAATGAGAAGGAACTTCCAGTTTAGGGTTAAAAAGTCAAAGAAGAACATATGGGTAGCTGAGTGTGTAATTGAAGAATGCAAATGGAGGGTTCGAGCTATGACTGTTACTAAGGGGTGTGAAATATTTAAGATCACGAAGTACTGTAATATCCACACCTGTGTACGTGAAATGTTAACCCATGATCATAGGCAAGAGAAGAGTTGGGTTATTGGAAATTTGATCAAGTCGAGGTTCCAAGACGTCGGTCGTACTTATAGGCCAAAGGATATTGTGAACGATATTAGACAAGATTTTGGTGTGAATTTAAGCTACGACAAGGCTTGGCGGGCTAGAGAAGAAGCTTTTATTCTTACTAGAGGATCTCCAGAAGAATCTTACAGATTGTTACCAAGATTTGGTGAAGCATTGAAAATTGAAAACCCCGGTACAGTGTTCGACTTAGAACTTGAAGACGATGGACACTTTAAGCATGTGTTTATGGCACTAGGTGCTTCTATTGGAGGGTTCAAAAGCTCTATTCGTCCAGTTTTGGTGGTTGATGGAACACACTTACGAGGAAAATTCTGTGGGAAGCTCCTTATTGCGACCGGTGTAGATGGTAACAACCAGTTATATCCTGTAGGGTGGGCCTTGGCTGTGGGAGAAACTGATCAGTCATGGACGTACTTTTTCGACAGATGGAACGTGCAGTTGGACAAGTTCCTAGTCTGGTCATCGTGTCTGACAGACATGCCAGCATTGGTAAGGCAGTCAAAACTGTATTTCCTAATGCATTTCACTGCGTGTGTATCCAACACTTAGGGGAGAACCTGAAGACGCATTTCAAGACCGGGAACTTTATGAAACTATTTGACGGAGCTGCAAGGGCATTTCGCGTGGTTGAATTCAATGAGTATTGGCAGCAACTCCCAGAAAATGTCAGGACATACCTACAAGGGGTCGGAGTTGAGAGGTGGGCTTGAGCATACCAGTGTGGTCGTCGGTATAACCAAATGACCACCAATCTTGCGGAGTGCACTAACTCAGTGTTGAAAGAAGCACGAGAGCTCCCAATCACCGCATTCATGAATCATATCAGAGGGTGGCTCCAAGCAAAATACTACAAACGCAGGAATAAGCACTCCAGTAACCCGAGTCAGTGGTCGAAGTTTGCAATGGAAGTTTTGGAAACAGCAGAGGAGAAGTCACGGAGGCACGTTGTCAAACCTATTGCTCGATATGAGTTTGATGTCGAGGACGAACATTTGGGTGGACGTGTAAACCTTCACGCTAGAACATGCACATGTCGTGAATTTGAGTATTACGAACTTCCATGCTCCCATGCGATCGCTGCATGCACTTATCGACATATAGACCATCATACACTTTGTTCCAGAGTCTACCATGTGGACTCTTTGATAGATGCATATGCACAACCCATACAACCTCTTGGGCATGAGTCGGAGTGGAAGAGGTCACCTCAATTTGTCGATGTGGAAGTCTTGCCTCCTCGAAGAGTGCCTAGAGTTGGTCGTCGTCAGACGTTGAGAATACCGTCTACGGGAGAAGTGCGGCATGTCCGCAAATGCAGCCGGTGCAGGAATAGGGGGCATAACAGAAAAACATGCAGACAACCATTGAATAATTCTTGATGTTTTAGACAATTTTAGTACATTTCTCTATTTTGACATGAATATTTGTATCATGGAGATGTTTTAGACATGAATTTTATTACATTTCTATATTTTGAAGTATCTATTTTCTCCGTTCATCATTTACTTTATATAGCGTAAATTTTACGTTGCATGGCTTGAAATGCATATCGATCTTACGTTGCATGGCTTGAAATTTTACGTTGCATGGCTTGAAATTACGTTGCATAGTCTGTTTATTAACGTATACGATAAGTATATAAGTGACATTTTAACTACAAGGGTATTGAAATATAACGAAATCATGTTTTACTAAAAGAACGGCCTATTGGCCCAAAGTTGTACAGCAAATTGACGCCTACAAAACTCCATTTTCTCTTGACTAAGGCTACCTAAACCTGATTTAGTTGCATCATATTCTAAAAACTTTACAGTGAAAACCCCACAATCTCCACTATCTTGTTGTTGTGGCACTTGGGTCTTCCTTCTGAATCGCCATGGATGTCTTGGAAGAGACGGCTTCTCCTTCATAACGTCGCACCTCAGTAGCAGCCTAGGGAAAATGGTGCATACCGTATTCATTTGCGTCGCTATGTCTGCATCTGAATTCAGTGCCGTTAGGGAGTCTGTCAACACAAATTCGCCCATTTCCAAGTCAGCGCACAGTAGAACCCAATGGTTTCTACCTAAGTTGAAGGGCATGTAGACAGCATCAACCGAACTCCAATGAACATTATAGTCTGTGTGTTCTCCCTTTACGTATTTAGTGACCGTCTTGAATCTACTCCAATCGAACGTGTCGTTCCAATGGTCACTATGAAGGAGTTCTTCGTACACATCCTCGCGCCTCAAAAATTCCTGCACAACATCCAATATTAGTACAATTCAGATTAATTGTCATTCTATAAAGATGAAAATACGTACTGTTACAAATACATCAGCCGTGACGAACTTTCGATGGCATAAGTCAGGACGGGTATCCATCTTCTTTCGAACAAAGAGGAAGAGAGAGTCAATCACCTATAGAATTAGAAGAATAGTGAATTGTAGAATCATAAACCATAACATTTACAAATCAACAGCAGTGATAAAATGGGTTGTACCTCATCACCCATCCAATGAGACGATGTGAGTAACGTCTTGAACCATTGTTTACTTCTGTATGCATAGACTGTCTTGCGCTCCGATCCATCAGACAATGGGTCATCCAACCATTTCTGGAACTTGGTCTCGTACTCCTCAGGAATGGCACGCATGGGATCGTATCGCTTAACTTTCCTCCTTTTGCCGTCCGATCTGGTGTCAGCCCATGGAGACCGAAGCTTCCAAGAAATTTGTCGGGTCCGCTTTCCCCGTCTTTTTACCAATTCATGCGGCCCAATAACTTTAACCTCCTCAACCTCCTCATCACTTAACTCAACAGGCTACAAACATACATTTAATACATTAGTGAGATTTATATAATATTGTTTACATTAAGACAAATAATTACCTCAGTCTTAGGTACAATGAACTCGACTGGGTATGTACTTGGTTGAGACTCCACGTCAGTAATGGAGTGAGACGATACGTCAATGGTTGGTTGAGACTCCAACTCCTGTAAATCCCGGTACATTTATTTATGGAAATGTTAAATTTAAAATATGTTAGGGTAAGAAATATTATTACCGTAATATGCTCTATGTCGTGCGCATCATCAACGTCCTTCTCCTTCCCGTCCTCTCCTCTGCCGCTTCCTCCTCCTTCATGTCCTTCCTTATCGTCATCTGGTATACACTTGTCATCCGGTCCTTTCGATAGACCACCCTTGTCATCGAGTCCTTTCGATGGACCACCGACGTCATCTGGTCCTTTTGATGGACCACCCTCATCATCCGGACCATCTTTAGGTCCAAAATACTTCTCAAGGTCCACGAATTTACCCTGAAAGTTTACAAATGTTAGAAGAAATAAAACCAACCAATACAATAACAATGATCAACTACCAAAATACCTTAGATAGACGACGCAAGAACTTGGTAATAGACTTGAGGCATGTCTCCATATCAGACATGCGAGCATCCATTCTCTCCATCCGGCTATCCATAAGTTGTAGCCACTGGCTACATTCACAAGTCTGCTTTGTTTTTTTCTTTTTTTTCTTTTTCCTCTCCTTCGTGCTCTCATCCTATTTTTCTACTTCATTCTCTTTCTCTTTCCCTTTGTTTTTGTCATCTTGTTCCCTTCCTCTTTTATTTGAAACTTCTGGAGAAACTTCAGTGACATCCAACATCTCAGTATCGGCTACAGTAGCCTCCTCTACAACAGGGAGTATAGCCTCAGATACAGTAGGTTGTCTCTCTGTTTCTTGATCTGGTTCTTGCTCTGGCTCTAGTATTGGCTCAGGCACTGGCTCCGGTGCACGTGGAGGCTCCATCACTCGATTCATGAATTGACTCTCCTCTGCAGAAGAAACAAGACTCAACCTAACTCTTGCCTGAAAAAAATGACTTAGTTACCATCAAAAGTTTACAAATAATAATGAAGACAAAACATTTAAAAAAATAAAATAACTAACCGCTCGGGATCCAAAAACCTCATCAGCAATGATTGTGTATGATGGGGAGTGGGAGCAAGACCATCGACGAATGCGTGGGATGGCCGTCTCACTTATACGATTGGCAACACGTCCAGTGAGAGATGAAACAGTCTCGTAAGCCCATATCTGTGTAAATAAACAATAAAAGAAAAAAATGGGAAACCGTACCAAACTATATGAAGATTACATTTCAAAAGTTTAATTATCTACTAACCTGAAAAGCAAACGGGAAACCGTACAGACTGTATGTCTCCTGTTTCTTTGGACCACCGCCCTTGCGCTTGTACGACTCAACCTTCCCCTTCAGTGCCTTTTTTAGACTTTTTATTGTCTTGTCAAACACGATGGTACTCCAGTCCTCGTTGCAGAATGCAACCCAATCATCCATCAAGTTTAGAGTGCTGGCATCTACTTGTTGTTTGCGTTCCCTCCCCATCAAAGCCAACTCAAAAAAATAAAACGATGCGATCTTAACTGCATTTTCGTCGTTCTCAAACTGAAGGGTTGGAAACGACTTATCTAACTCCTCCACCTTCATACCTACGTTCTCCCTAAAATATAATCTTAGGAGCCTATTTGGAGGACCCTCTATATCTCTCCTCATTGGTCTAAAGAAATGACGAAGGCCAGTTATGAGGTCAAATTCCCTCTTACCAAACGAAACCTTCTGACCCAATAATTTAAAACTCATCACATCTGCCCTATTGTCCTCTACTTCCCTAAGGAGGATGTAATGTACTAATTGGCCGTTAAAAATAACATTTACATCTATCAAGGGCCCGAAACATGTTTGCCTAAAAAGGTTTAATTGAGTTGGACTTAGGGTTGACTTAATATTGCTAATGGTTTTGTTCAAGTGTGAGCAACATGTCAACGCAGCGGGAAAATGGTCAGCGAGGGGGATTTTCTCGGTGATTTCCATAATAGACCTAGCAAATTACAGCAATTATAATCAACATTTTAAAAATATATATATACATTGCTTACAATTAAAAACAAGTCACTGCCCAATTTCCCAGTCGAAATCGTGACTGGGAAGTGTCCACTGAAAATCTCGGTTAACCGAGAAAAATTTAACGTTTACTGTCTATTTTCTCGGTTGACCGAGACTTCCCAGTCACATTTCCCAGTCAAATTCCCGGTCAAAATCGGGGGGGGGGGGTGAAAAGCATCTTTTGCAAAACAAAAAAATATAAGGTTCACTGTCTCTTGTCTCGGTTGACCGAGACTTCTCGGTCAGATTCTCGGTCGAAATCGTGACTGGGAAAAGCATCGTTCACAAAACTCGGTTAACCGAGAAAAATATCAACTTACTGCCATTTTTCTCGGTCGACCGAGAATTTGCAGATGATGCATCCCGGCCGAGATTCTTCCCTTTTCCAGAAAAATTACATCCTAAAATCAACCAAAAGCCACGATTTCGTTCCCAAATTCAATACAGAACCCAACGAAACAGTCAAACAATCACTCACAACATATAATGGCCAAGTAAAAAAGCAAGAAACCCTAGATTTCTAAGAAACCCACATTTAGACGAGATAATTTCAAAAAACGATTAAAACAATAAGAAATACCCAAAAATGGAAGTCAATCCTCACCTCGTGTATTTGCAACTTCGTTGTCGTCGGAAGAATTTCAAAGAAACGGCAGCAGTGTACAGTTTTGGCAATCGGAACGTTCGAGCTTGAGAGGGAGAAGAGGGAAAGCCGTTGTCGTTGGGAAGAAGAAGAAGAAAACGTTTGAAATTAAAAAGGGTAAAATGGTAACTTCACCCCTTAAGGAGCCCCCAAATAAAAGATTCTAAAATTGGGCCCCTTTTTACAAATGACAAATGGAAGGGGCCCATAAAGCCCAATTGCCCGAAAAAAATCGCATAATAGTAAATTAGAAATAATATATTTTCTTAAAATATATATATATATCTCGTTTACCTTGATTTATACAAAATTATTTTTTTAAAAAGAAAATAATAAAAATAAAATGATTTTTAAATTACATTATTTTTTGGGAAAAATACACTTTTGGTCCCTGAGGTTTGGGTTAAGTTACACTTTGGTCCCTGAGTTTTCAAACTCAACAAAAATACTCCTAAAGTTTGAGATAAGGAGCAATTTGGTCCAACAAAAATACTCCTAAAGTTTGAGATAAGGAGCAATTTGGTCCCTGCCATCCTCAGAAAAATGGACGGCAGGGACCAAATTGCTCCTTATCTCAAACCTGAGGAGTATTTTTGTTGAGTTTGAAAACTCGAGGACCAAAGTGTAATTTAACCCGAACCTCAGGAACCAAAAGTATATTTTTCCAATATTTTTTCTTGTTTTAGAAAGCACATGTCGGAGCGTGGCACGTTATCTCTCACTTATCAGATCTCTTCGAACCTACCCTCTCCGGTAAAGGCAGGAGTCGCTTTCAACACCCACAACTTTCTAATATCAATCCCTATGATCTTCTTCCTTATCAATATCTTCAAGATTCATCAACTACACAACAAATCTCCAAACTCCAACCCCAAATTTTCCCTCTCTACAAGCTCCACAAATCTCAACCCACCAAAAATTCCACATCTTTACAGCTCTACATGGCCTCGATCTGGATTTGGATTCTCATCATTCCACTCCCTCTTGCTCTTCTCTTTCGGCCATGGCTCAGCAAACACAAGAAGAAATTTCCTCCTGGTCCAAAAGGGTTTCCCATTTTTGGCAGCCTTCATTTATTAGGAAAGCTTCCTCATAGAAATCTTCAAAGCCTCTCTCAAAAATACGGCCCCATCATGCATATGAAATTCGGCCTTGTAAACGCCATCGTCGTTTCTTCCCCAGATGCAGCCGAGCTGTTTCTCAAAACTCACGACCATGTCTTTGCAAGTCGCCCGCCCACCGAGGCTACCAAGCACTTGTTCTACGGTTCAAAGAATTTCGGCTTTTCCGAGTACGGCCCTTATTGGCGCAATATGCGAAAAATGTGCACACACGAGCTGCTCAGCAGTCAAAAAGTCAGCTCTTTCAAGTCCATGAGAAGGGAAGAGCTTGGATTGTTGATTGACTTTCTCAAAGAGGCTGCAAATAGTCAACTTGTTGTGAATCTCAGTTCTAAAGTCTCGTCTCTTGTCAGGGACATGACATGTCTGATGGTGTTCGGGGAGAAATATGTAGACAATGAGCTGGATGAGAGGAGTTTTCACGCTGCTGTACAAGAGGTTGTGAAATTAGTTGTGGCTCCTAATTTGGGGAATTTTATTCCTTGTGTTGCGAGGCTTGATCTTCAAGGATTGAACCGTCGTGCAAAATCTCTTCGTAAGACTTTTGATGGGTTCTTAGAGAGGATTGTTGACCAACATCTTGAGTCTAAGAATGAAAAAAAGACTCAGGATTTTGTTGATGTTATGTTGGATCTCATGGGCTCTCAAGATAATGAATATCAGATTGATCGATCCAACATCAAAGCCTTAATCCTGGTAAGTACTCATTTTTACAATCTGCTAAGTAAAATTTAAAATTTTTATGAAGTCCCTCCTGTATTTTACATCAATTAATTTGTATATGCTTTAGACAGAAGATAATATTAAATTTTGTGCTATAATTTGCTTGACCCATTTTTAGGAAATGCTCATCGCGGCGATGGATACTTCAGCCACTAATATTGTGTGGGCAATCCCTGAGCTCATCAAGCACCCGCAGGTAATGAAGAAAATGCAAGAAGAATTAGAAAGAGTGGTGGGTTTAGATAGAATGGTGGAAGAATCAGACTTGGACCATTTGGAATATTTGGACATGGTTGTTAAAGAGATTCTTCGATTGCATCCACCTGTTCCATTATTAGTTCCACACGAGTCTCTTGAAGATTGCACTATCAATGGCTTTTATATTCCTAAAAGATCACGCATAATAGTGAATGCATGGGCAATTGGACAAGATCCAAGTGTTTGGATTGACCATCAAAAGTTCTATCCTGAAAGGTTCATTGGTAGCCAAGTGGATGTGAAAGGAAAAGATTTTCAATTGATTCCATTTGGATCAGGTCGAAGAGGTTGCCCTGGAATGCAATTGGGTTTAACTGTGGTACGTTTAGTGTTGGCTCAACTTGTGCATTGTTTTGGTTGGAAGCTTCCAAATAATATGTTGCCAGTTGAATTAGATATGACAGAAGAATTTGGTTTAACTTGTCCTAGAGCTCAAGATCTTATGGTTATTCCTATTTATCGCCTTTGTAACTAGTCATATGAATGGCAAATAATTTGCTCACGATGGTAGGTGGGGGTCTTATTAAGTATGTATTATATGTTTTGTGATCCTTTTGGGGGCGTTTTTTTTTTGTTTTTTTTCTTAAGTTCAAAATATATATCCCCTGTTATGAGCAGTTGATAGTTTTATCTCTATATGTAAACGAGATTTCGATAGAGTAATATATAGATCAAGAGTGATTCTCTTTTCAAACTCTTATTATAATTAAAGATTATGTTTCGTCTAAATGGTTTGAATTCCTCGCTTAATAAAGTGGAGCTAATTTAATTAATGTTAAATTAAATTTCAAGTACATACTCAATTTCATGTCGTGTTAACAACCAACAATTAATTACTTTTAATATCTCGAAAAGTTGAAAAAAAATTAATTTGAAAGTAAAAATTTTACATCATACGCATTATGATAACTAGAATCAAAATAATAAAGGAAAACACACTAATTTATTGTATTAATGTTAGATTAAAGTTTCAAGTACATGCTCAAAGCTTACGTCCACTATAGAAGAGGGAGCTCACTGGATTTTTATTCAACAATTTCAGAGGAATTACAAGAATGAAGGTACAATATCTCTCTAACTCTCGACCTAGTTTTTTTTTTCTTTTACAAATGAAGTTGTATTTATGGCTTCAGAGAGTAGTAAAATAACTGATCAGCTTGTTGGTTTCAATCCAAACGGTTAAACCATTTCCAACAAGAGAAATTGTACAAGTACCTCAATTTCGTATTCAACGATTATTAGGAACATGTAGATTTTCAAATTCACATCCAACTGTTATTATGTGATTGTGCAGTCACATTGTACCAGCCTAATTGAATAAATTTTTCCATAACATATAATATTTTCAAATATTATTTTGAGATTATAATCTCTATTTTCAATACATGAAACCAGCCCCCTTGCCTTTTCAAGGAAACAAAAGTAATGACATAGACATGCTTCTTTTCCTTAACTCTACACATCTTGTGGGAAACAAAGAAAACAAAAAACTAGTTGAGATATTTATTACATGATTAAATAAGAAACGTGTAAAAAAAGAAGAAAAAAAAAAAAACTTAAAGAACAAAACAAATCTAGTTTCGTAAAAAACTAGAAAATGAAAAACAAAATAGCACTCTATATAATAATTTGTGTATGGAAAGACTTATGAGAGTGTTAGCCAAACATATGAGTTTGTTTAAAGGCCCATTTGGAATCCCTTTTAACTAGTTTAAATGTTTTTCAACCATGCATGTTCTTTTAAACGTGTTTCATAAAAATTGTTTAGAATTTAAACACTTATATGTTTGGTTGTATTTCTTTGTAAGTGCTTTTATACACAAATTATTGTATACTTAAAAACTCTTTTTAAAAAAATTTCTTTTAAGTGTTTCTCTCAAAATGGTTTATTTCTCAACCTCATTTTTTAATAAGATATTTTTAGTGGTTGCCAAACACTTGAATTTTTGTCAAAATGATTTTTTTTTTCAAAATTAAACACTTGAAAAGTTAAACCAAACATACCCTTACTTTTAAGAATTAAGGAGTGAAATCAGTGGCGGATCCAGTATTTTATGTCAGAGCGAGGGAGCACAACTTCATACGAATGTAATTTTTTATGCTTTGATGCAATATGCAAATTAAGTAATATCAATTAGGTTAAACTATAAGTTTAGTCTTTAAATTTCTAGGTTTGTGTCTATTTTATCCCTAAACTTAAATTTAAGAAAAACAGAATAAGTCGATGACCTATTAGACATTTTTAGAATTCAGGGATTTTTTTTTTTTTTTTTTGAGAGAAGAATTCAGGGATTTATTACACACAAAATTGAAATTTTTTAAAATTTAGAGACCAAATAGACACAGACATAACATTAAAGTTTAGGGACTACACTTATAATTTAACCCACCTATTGATTACTAAATTATAATAAATCACTGTGCTTTTTCCAAAAAAAGAAAAAAAATCACGGTACATGGTATCATTTTTTTAATATAAAAACAACAAAAATAAAATTTGTTTGCACATAATTTTATATTGATTTTTAAAAAGAAAGTATAATTTAATTATCAAAATAAATATACCGAAAACAAATTTTTTTATGTGAAATTAATTTTCGAAAAACAATTTACCAAAACTTTAAAAATGTTTACTATAAAAAATATAAATTATTTAACTTTTAAAATGTTTAGCATAAAAATATAAATTATTTACTTTGTAAACATAAATATATACTATTTACCAATATTAAATATAAAAACCATGAGATTTATCATCAAGAAAGAAAAATGGAGTAGTTTTCAGAAAAAACAAAAATGCAACCAACTGACTTCGAATACGAGACCAATTGGGGGGCAACTTCGCATGAATGGAGGAAGAAACCAACAAAGCAAAGTCATGATTTGGTTATATAGAGGTTAAATTTTATATATATTATATACTATTTGAAATTGAGGGGGCACGTGCCCCTCTGGCCCCTTCTTAAATCCGCCCTTGGGTGAAATTGACTAAAAGGGTTTTGCCATATAGCTTTCGAGATAGTCATGGAATGGAAATGCCTAGAACATCTTTGGGTCTAAAATCAGTATATATTTCAGCTACCCCAAATAAATAAATAAAATAAAATAACTTAATTTACAAGAGAATTATCAAATTTGTGTCCATAAATTTAATTATATATTTGGCACCTTTCGTATTCATTCAATTTTTTAAAAATCTGTTGAAAGAAATAAATAATTGGAATTTTATAAAGAAAAAGCAAAAACAGCCAAAATAATTTGTTGGTTGAATACAAAAACATCTAGAGATTAGACAAATAAATTGCAGAAAAGAGAACAAAAAAGACAAAGTCAATTTTAAATTTGTAATAATTTATTAAAATTTCAACCTTCATGTATATTTATATAGAAAAATCAATTTTATATGTAATTGAATAAAATGATAGCAATATAGCAATATACATTCATGTATATTTAATCTTTTTTTAGTACAAATATCTATAAAGCTATCTTTGTGCCCTCCTAATATAGATTTTTGAATTCGCAACTAAAGACTATATATTGTGATGTATTAAATTAATGATTCAATTTTATTTATGATTTTTCTCGAAAAGAAACAACCGTATTTTTCAGAAAAATTGTCATCTTCATCTCATCTTTGGAGAGATATTTTGGCTAATATCGCTCTTTGGGCCTCTAACTCTATGCTCTTTGCAAACTATGAGGTAGCATCCATTGCTTTGAATTGGATAGCTTTCATGTAATTCGCTTTTTTGTATGTTGGTCTCTTCTGCTTTCGTATATTGTTCACATACGCTTCAATAAAGTTTCCTTTTCTAAAAAAAATTTATTTACTTGTAAATTACTTTTACGAATTTTTAAACAAAGTCTCCATTGAACCAAAATCCTAGATTGGTTACTGCCTCTCAATCTTGTTATCTTATAGAAAAATAAATGGTTATTAGATGTAATTTGTAATTTGTACAATATAATGCGTCCTAGAAAATTGACACTTTGACAGAGGGGTAGATCCATCCCATGCTAGCATATTAGTTAAATAGATATTGAATCAGACCAGTCATGATCCAACATTAATATCTATTATTGTATTCACCACGCGGACCGCAATTCTGTTTATTAAAACAAGTCAGATCTCAAAAACCCTCGGGGATCATGTGCTTTGCTTAGAGATAAACTAGATTTTATATCAAAACCTAACTTACATAGTTATATATATATATATATATTATTTTTTTTTCTTCAACCGACTCTCCATTATTTATGCTCCTGAATTTTATTATTTTATTTTTATTAATTTATGTTATTATAAAATTATTTATTACAAACCAGGGGTATTTTAAATTATCACATTTAGATAGTAATTCATTTATGGTAATTAAGAACTCATAATTATTTTAAATTATTTCCATAACCAATATCGAAAATGGTTTCATTTGCAATTTATAGGAACTTTAAGTTCAATAATCTTTTGAAATTAAGTTGGAATTTTCATGTTTAAAGTAATATTATAACTTGAATTTTGAAAGTTAATTTTGTTGTGAATAAAAATTGAGAAAAATAAAAGTAGGGTAAACAAGGAAAAAAAATAAAACATAGTCAATATGGGATGAGAAACGACTTTTTTTTTTTTTTTTTGAAGAGAAGAAACGACTTAATGGAAGGGTAAATTTATAAGGAAAAATAAGACCAAAAATCCAACAAAGCTGAAGCTAAAAAAATCTTAATAATGATGGAACTTTCAACTCATCAACGAGTATAATTTAAGAAAAATAAAAGATTTGGGGGCAAATTGGAAAAACATACAGATCATAATATGTATATTTAGCCTTTCTATATAATTAAGCCAAGTTATGTGTAGCCTGACAAATTTTAACCGACCACAAAATGGCTTGGTTTTGAATCATTATCCAACCGCTTGCTCTTGCATTTGTGTTTTGGGCATGGCTGCAGATCAGAAACTACGGCCTGGTCCAAAAGGGTTTCCAATTTTCGGAAGCCTTCATTTGTTGGGAAAGCTTCCCCACAGAGATCTTCATCGCTTGTCTCAAAAATATGGAGCCATCATGCACATCAAACTCGGCCTTGTAAACACCATCGTTGTCTCTTCCCCTGAAGCTACTGAGCTCTTTCTCAAAACCCATGACCTTGTTTTCGCAAGTCGCCCACCTAACGAGAGGTTTTCAAGCACCTGTTTAATGGTCAAAAGGACTTGTTGTTTGCTGAATATGGCCCTTATTGGCGCAACATGCGCAAAATGTGCACACTCGAGTTGCTTACCAGTCACAAAGTCAATTCTTTCCAATCAATGAGAAGGGAAGAGCTTGGCTTGTTCATTGACGATCTTCGAGAGGCGGCAAAGAATGGAGTCGTTGTCGATCTTAGTTCCAAAATCTCTTCTCTCAGTTCAAACATGACCTGTCTGATGATCTTCGGGAAGAAATATGTCGACCAAGAACTTGATGAGAGGGGTTTTAAATGGATGATACAAGAGGCCATGAAATTAGGAGGAATTCCTAACTTGGGTGATTTCATTCCTTATGTTGGAGCACTTGATCTTCAAGGATTGAACCGCCGCGCAAAATCTATTAGTAAAGTATTTGACAGATTTTTCGAAAAGATTATAGATGAACATCTTGAATCCAAAAGAGAAACCAAGGATTTTGTAGATGTCATGTTGTAGATCTTGGACTCAGAAGAAAATAAGTATCAGGTCAATCGATCTAGCATTAAAGCCATAATTCTTGTAAGTAAACATTTTGCATTCATATTTGATAGGCTTCTCAATTTTGAGGATTTTATAAATCGATCAAGCATGAAAACCAGAATTTAAGGATGTTATTACCTAATGAAAGGGTTTATTTAAGAGAGTGAGATGGTTTGCTAGAATTACTATTTAATACTATATATGCTTTTATAACTATGTTCTGATAAGCATATACTTCATTGGTAGGATATGCTTTTGGCAGCAACTGACACTTCAGGCACCACCATCGAATGGGCACTATCTGAGCTCATTAAACATCCACAGGTTATGAAGAAATTACAAGAAGAAATAGAAAAAGTTGTTGGTTTGAATAGGATGGTGGAAGAATCAGACTTGGTTCACTTGGAATATTTAAACATAGATAGTGAAAGAGATTCTCAGGTTGCATCCTTCCGGTCCATTACTAGCTCCACATGAATCTCGTGAAGATTGCACAATCAATGACTTCTATATCCCCAAAAGATCACGTATAATAGTGAACACATGGGCAATTGGACGAGACCCAAGTGTTTGGATTGACGCGGAAAAGTTCTTTCCTGAAAGGTTTGTTGGTAGTCAAGTGGACATGAAAGGAAGTAGTTTTCAAATGATTCCATTTGCATCTGGTCGAAGAAGTTGTCCTGGAATGCTAATGGGTCTAACTGTGGTTCATCTAGTAATAGCCCAACTTGTGCATTGTTTTGATTTGAAACTTCCAAATGATATATTGTCGACTCAGTTGGATATGACAGAAGAATTTGGTTTAACATGTCGAAGAGCTCAAAATCTTATGGCTACTTTTGTTTATCGTCTTCCTAACTAATAAGCACTTGAGTTTCAAATTGGGGCCGGGACCAATCACATTTAAACAATATTGTGATTGGTGTCAATAATGATGTAGCGTGTAATTGGTTGGTTTTGTAATTTTCATTTGAATGTGATAATAACTTTAAGTAGTTTCTTTATCTTTCGTTTACTTGGATTAATTGGCTTAAATTCTCTATAAAGAGGAGGTTAATTAATCTCTTATATTAGCATATTTTGAATCATAATATGAACTCCTTCAAATGTTATTGGAGAATTCTCCTATATTCTTTATGCAAACACCACTATGTCATTACTCTTTTTAATTTAAAAATTCACCTGTTCAATTAGACATGATCATTCAACATCCATTACAACCCTTCTAGATGTAGGGATTTTTTTTTTTGGGGAAAAAAATACACTTTTGGTCCCCGAGGTTTAGGTTAGGTTTCATTTTGGTCCCTGAGTTTTCAAACGCGACAATTTAGTCCCTGAGATTTGAATTTCGTTTCATTTTAGTCTCTCAATCCAATTTTCCGTTAATATTTAACAGATTGCTGACGTGGCATTGGTTTTTTATTAACAAAATTATTTTAAAATTTTTTAAAAATAAAATAATAATAAATCACCACCACTTTTTTCTTCTTCTTCTTCCTCCCATTTTCCCTCCCATTTTCCCTCCCTTCTTTCTTCTTCTTCCTCCTTACCATCACCATCACCTTGCTTCTTCCTCACCATCATCACCACTTTCAACTGCTGCCGGTGACCGACGCCACCGACTTTTTATTTTCTTTCTTTTTTTCTCTCCTCCTCACCATCTCCTTCTTTCTCACACTCCCTCTCTCTCACGCCCGTCGGAACTCTCACTATCTGGAACTCGAAACCCACTGCCGCAGGAACTTAGAACTCTCACCGTCCCTCTCTCTCTCATGCCCCCTCAGATCTGTCGTATCTACCGTCTTTGTAAAATCGAGTTCCATCGCTGCCCCTTCAGATCTGGTTGAATCTGGTGTCGTCGCCTTCAGATCTGGTTGAATCTGGAACGAACACCGTTGTTGTCGCCTTCAGATCTGGCCTCGCCGTTCTTCTGGACAATGGCGTGTACGAAACCGTGGACGAGCGGCCCTCCTCTGCCTCCCTCATCCGGTGAGCGGCGTCGGAAACCCTCTTTTCTGTTATAAAAAAAAGAAAATGGAGTAAGGAGAGAAGAAAAGAAGAAGAAAGAAAGAAAAACAGAAGAAAATAAGAAGAAGAAGAAGGAAAAAAAAAAAAAAGTTTGTCATCGGCCGGTGTGGAGCAGTCACCGGAGACCAGTTGAAAAAGAAGGAGTTAGGGTTAGAAGTTGGTGAAGGTGAAGAAGAAGAAAAAGGAGGGAGAGGGGAGAAAAAAATAAAAAAAATCAATTTATAATAATATATTTATTATTTTATTATATTTATATTTTAAAAATCTTAAAAATTAATTTTTTAATAAAAAAATTTGCCACGTCAGCAATCTGTTAACTTTTAATGGAAAATTGGATGGAGGGACCAAAATGAAACTAAAAACCAAACCTCAGGGGCTAAATTGTTGAATTTGAAAACTCAGGGACCAAAATGAAACCTAACCCAAACCTCAGGGACTAAAAGTGTATTTTTTTTCCTTTTTTTTTTCAAATATATATATTTTTTTAGTTCAACAACAACATTTGGGAGGAGGATTTGAACCTCTCTGACCTCTCGATCGAGGGTACATGTCAATTACCGCTGAGTTATGCTCGTTTTGACTTTTTTTTTTTCTTTCAAATCTATGGTGTTAAATTCAATATAGAGTTCATTAAATCGTTAGATTAAATTAATTTTGATTATGTTTTATCATTGGAAGTATTCTAAATGTATGTGATTTCATCTATTTGTATGCTTTATCATTGGAAGTATTCTAAGATTCTCATGCCACATGTCAAGGGCATTATTTTTACCTTCCATTTTTCTTTATTTTAACAACTTTTATTTTTTATTTAAAAAATAAATTAATGTATTCATACACTAATAACAACTATATGTAATTAACTTTTTTTTTTAATTTTATATTTAGATTTAAAATAAACGACAACGAAATTAATAATATTTCGATTTATTTACAAATGGAATTTAAAATACAATAGTCACTTTATTTACTTTTTAAAAAGTTTTCAATCAAGTGAGTTTTTTCTTTTGTGCATCTACTAAAATGATTTCTTTTAGTTATTTATTTGTAATTTCTTTGAAAATTAATACTAATTATACATTCGAAAACACACCTAAAAAATCCATCACTAAACAAATATTATTTCTCTAAAAAATTCTAATTTGATTAATTTTTAATATTAAATATTTTATAAAAAAACTTAGGCCCCGTTTGATAACCATTTCGTTTTTTGTTTTTGGTTTTTGAAAATTAAGCTTATACACACCTACTTTCACTTATAAGTTTCTTTATTTTAGTATCAACCTTCTTCCTTGTTTTCAAAAACCAAGTCCAATTTTGAAAACAAAAAAAAAGTAGTTTTCAAAAACTTGTTTTTGTTTTTAGATTTTGGCTAGGAATTCAAATGGATCCTTAACAAGGTTGGGAGTCATAGTAGGAAATTGAGGAGAAAACAAGCATAATTTTCAAAAACCAAAAACAAAAAACGAAATGGTTATCAAACGGGGCCTTAATAATTACTTTTCTAACTGCATATCCAAAAACCATATTCTAATTTCACTTTTTTTTTAAAAAAAAAAAACATATTCTAATTTCGTCCTAAAAAAAGGGTTCTAAGTTTTTGTGTAAGAATATAAGAATATGGGAAATTGCCTCATGTGGCAATTATGGTTTTTCTAATTGCAAATATAGCACAATCTAAAAATAATAACAACTATGACAATTTATTAGAATAAAATTTCATAATTTCCGTTTTACCCCTATTTAATTTTGAATTGTGTGCAAATTCTACCAATTTTCGTACATTCTTTCTATTAGTGTATATCACTGATAAACTTTGATAATAGAAGTCTATCAATTTCTATCTTTTTTTTTTTAGTTCAGCAACATTTGGGGTCGGAGGATTTGAACCTTTGACCTGGTGGTCGAGGGTATGTGCCAATTACCGCTGAGCTATGTTCGCTTTGACAGTCTATCAGTGTCTATCACTAATAGACTCTAATTAATCAAAGTCTATCAGTGACTATTGGTAATAGACACTGATAGACTATCATGCTGATAGACTCTGTATAATCCTTTCTATCAGTGACTATCAGTGATAGACATTGATAAACTATCGATAGACTCTGTATAATCCTAATTTCTATCAGTGTCAATCACTGATAGACTCTGATTAATTCGACGTATTAGTGACTATTAGTGATAGACACTGATAGACTATCATGCTAATGGACTTTATATAATTCTTTCTATCAGTGTCTATCACTGATAGACTCCGATTAATCGAAGTATATCAATGACTATCAGTGATAGACACTGATAATCCTTTCCATCAGATAACTGCTGATAAAAAAGGGTATTTTTGTAACTTAACGTTACTTTGTGCTATTTCTGCAAATAATTTTACTTTTTGCTATTTTTGCAATATGTTTAGTACTTTTTGGTATCTGTGCAAATACCCCTAAAAATATGTATTCTTACATTTTGGGCTGTTTAGAGTGCAGAAGGCAGGCCCCACCACTTTGTAATATTTATTTTTATTTTTATCCATTTTTTGCAATTCTAATTTTAATATTCATAATGTGCTCAATTATTAATTGTACTTTTTTTTTTTTAATTCTTACCTATTCTATATTTTTTCCAAATCAAGAGAGGGCAACTTGATCTCTGGTTATTGTTTAAAATAAACTTACACAAAAGCTATCTAGTTGTCGTTCTAAAAAATATTAAATTATTGTTATTATAATTTTGTCTTTTGAATAAATTATTTGCACGGTGGAACTCTAATTAAAATGTAATTTTCAAAATGTCATAAGTTGTATTTTAAATTATCTACTCCTTTAAATATATTTAAAGAGTGATTAACCTTAAAATACGTTCAAATACTTGTACTGGTTTTGCGAACATGCTATAGTATTAATTCAAGCCGTTTTCTAGAATTAAAACACAAATAGGTTATGAAATAGATATTTGATCAGACATAAATTTGATATTTGACCTTGCTCAAGTGAGAAAAGGACTCAGATTTTACTGAATATCCTACTTAACCTAGAAACATTTATAACCACTTTTTATTATTATTTAAAAAAACAAAAGAGTGATCTTCAAAGTTTGTTGAAATTTAGACAATAATATATTAATTAAAAAAGGTATATGCATCATTTATATACAATATTCTAAAAAAAAAAGTATATACAATTTTTTTTTTTTTGAAAAGAAGTATATACAAATTGCAAATATAGGCTGCATAAAAGAAAATGATATGAATTATTGACTCGAGCACAATCAACTTATTAGGCACAAAATCCGTGTCAATTTCTTATTTGAATTTACTAAACCAAAACTCGATTAGTGATGCTTGGTTTGGTGTAATTTTATGTGTAAAAACAATATTCTAAAATTTTGAAAATAACGATTACATATTATTCAATGTTTTATGTAATTATATATTCTATTGCCCATCCAAGCATAACTAGTAAATGAAAAATTATTATTGAATGAGATTGGTACAATGAGGCTGATAGTTTTGAACCGTTAGATGTAAGAGAGGCAAAATTGTAAAAATACTTTGATTTTGTATATGTTACTAAAGACTGATAAATTTGAAGATCTACATCCGACTATTTTAAAGAGGCTGCCAAAATGGAATAATTTTCCCTTAGTAAATAAATATCCCTGTAATCTAAGGTCCAGGATCTGATCTCCTAGTCAACATGGTTATACTTGAAAATTTTCTTTTACAAAATAACAAATTAAGTTAGTACATATTAAATTGAAAACATGGAAGGAAGATATTAGAAAAACAAAGAAGCTTGTAGGTGTGGAAGTAGTATTTATAAGATTAATTTTCAAAAACCAAATGGTTATCAACCGGAGCCTTAATTATTGACAATATAAAATAGGCAAATACATTCGTTAAATAAGCACAATTTACAAATCTTCATGTTAAGCGATTCTCAAAATACATTACTATATAGATTGTTCCCATTAGATTAAGTTCAAGGACTTGATGATGAGAGAGAGGTTTTAAATGGGTCATCCAGATAGATCCATATCATACCAATATGATCTCATTTGGATCTATATCTATATCTATATAACAAATTCTTAGGTTTTTTTTACCATTTTTCTTGGAGTTTTTCACCATTTTCTCGATCTAGATCTATATCAAACATTCGTAGTTTTCACAGTTTTTTCAAAGTTTTTCAATGTTTTCTGTTGTAGATCTAGATCTATATCTATATCTAAATAAATTATTAATTTTAGGTTTTAAGTTAAAATACATTTTATTTTTTAAAATACTTCAAGTTCAGTTTTGTGTATAATTTTTCAATTTCAAAATATGTATATCAATATTAAGTATTTTGGAAAAAAAAAAAAAAAAACTCTATAAACAAATTGAAATTTGAATTAGATGAGTTAAATTTATGATAATTAATGTTTTATTTTTAAAATATTAATGATGGTATATTTTACTTTAGGTATTAATTTTTTTTTCAAATATAAAAATTTAAGTTAAATAAATAAAAATAAAAGGAGTATCTTCAAACCGAGAGGGAAGATGGAACGAAACTACATTGAAGTAACCTATCATATTATCATTTCTCAATTACATCACAAATGACTTCATATTGAGATATTTATTATCATTGTCAAAAAAAAAATTATTGAGATATTTATCACATGATTAAATAAGAAACGTGTAAATACAAAAAAAACATTAAGAACAAAACAAATCTAATAGATGTATTGATAACCACGAGGTCCGTGGTTCGAACCCCCCACCCCTATATTGTCAAAAAAAAAATCCTATGAAATTAACTAATAGATGTATTGATAACCACGAGGTCCGTGGTTCGAACCCCCCACCCCTATATTGTCAAAAAAAAAAAAAATCCTATGAAATTAACTAATAGATGTATTGATAACCACGAGGTCCGTGGTTCGAACCCCCCACCCCTATATTGTCAAAAAAAAACAAAACAAATCTAGTTTAGTAAAAAACTAGAAAATGAAAAAGAAAATATGACTAAAGTGAAATGGATCCCACATTCCATGCTAGCATATTAGTTAATTAATAGATATGGAATCAATCATGAACCACGACAAGAAAACCCTCCACATTAGAGTTTTCCATCCAACATCAATATCTGTTTATTATATTCACCACGCCGATGACAATTCTATTTTTTTAAACAAGTCTCATCTCAACAAAACCATTATCATATCAAACTCAAAAAAAAAAAATCATAAATTATTTCCATGACCAATTACGAATAACAAGCCCTTTATAAATGGTTTCATTTGCAATTTATAGGAATTTTAAGTTAAATAATCTTTTGAAATTAAGTTACATTTTTCATGTTTAAAGTAATATTATAACTTGAATTGAAAGTCAATCTTGATGTGAATAAAAAGAACTTATTGTCAAAAAAAAAAAAAGAATAAAAAGAACTTTGAGAAAAAAAAAAAAAAAAACTAAGGCAAACAAGGAAAAAAATAAAACAATATAATCAATATGGGATGACAAACTTAGTGGAAGGGTAAATTTGTAAGAAAAATTATAAGATAAAAAAATCCAACAAAGTTATAAAGCTCAAAAAAATCTAATAATGATGGACTTCCAACTCATCATCCAGTATAATTTATGAAAAATAAAAGATGAACAAAATTTGGCTGCATAGGGATCTCCCTACATACCCCATTAAAATCTTGACAACTAAGAGAGAGGAAGGGAGAAAATGAGATTTTTTTTAATCTCTCCTAGTTGTCAACATTTTAATGGTGGTATACAGTGAGATCTTACATACCAGTATGCAGCCAAGCTTTTTCCATAAAAGATTAGGTATCAAATGGGAAACATACTAACATGGAGATGATAATATATATATATATAGCCTTTCTATATAATTAATTTCCAGTACTTGTTCTTTTCAAAAAAAAAAAAAAAAAAAAAAAAATCGGTAGTTTCAGTTCATAAGTCAAATTGTGTAGCTTTAGAATCTCAACTTCACAGCACAAAATGGCTTGGTTTTGGATCCTTATCCAACCGCTTGCTCTTGCAGTTGTCTTTTGGGCATGGCTGCTGAGGAACAAAAACAAGAAACTACCTCCTGGTCCAAAAGGGTTTCCAATTTTTGGTAGCCTTCATTTGTTGGGAAAGCTTCCCCACAGAGATCTTCATCGCTTGTCTCAAAAATATGGAGCCATCATGCACATCAAACTCGGCCTTGTAAACACCATCGTTGTCTCTTCCTCTGAAGCTGCTGAGCTCTTTCTCAAAACCCACGACCATGTTTTTGCAAGTCGCCCACCTAACGAGGTTTTCAAGCACTTGTCTAATGGTCAAAAGGACTTGTTGTTTGCTGAATATGGCCCTTATTGGCGCAACATGCGCAAAATGTGCACACTCGAGTTGCTTACCAGCCACAAAGTCAATTCTTTCCAGTCAATGAGAAGGGAAGAGCTTGGCTTGTTCATTGACGATCTTCGAAAGGCGGCAAAGAATGGTGTAGCTGAAAATCTTAGTTCTAAAATCTCTTCTCTCAGTTCAAATATGACCTGTCTGATGATCTTCGGGAAGAAATATGTCGACCAAGAACTTGACGAGAGGGGTTTCAAATGGATGGTTCAAGAGGTCATGAAATTAGGAGCTATTCCTAACTTGAGTGATTTCATCCCTTATGTTGGAGCACTGGATCTTCAAGGATTCAACCGCCGTGCAAAATCTATTAGTAAAGTATTTGACAAATTTTTGGAAAGGATTATAGATGAACATCTTCAATCCAAAAGAGATACCAAGGATTTTGTAGATGTCATGTTGGAGATCTTAGGTTCCGAAGAAAATCAGTATCAGATCAATCGATCTAGCATCAAAGCCATAATTCTTGTAAGTAAACATTTCCTATTTCATGTTTGATGGGCTTCTTAATTTAAGAGGATATTTTATGGATCGATGGTTGAGGATGTTCTTATTGTCAATTAGTTTTAAGATAGAACCCCATGTTATCTAATATAGTATCAGAGTCGATAAAAAATCCAAAGGGTATTTGGCCCCCCCAAAAAAAAATCCGATCAGAGAATTAATAATGAACCCAAAGAGACACCATCTTGAAGGGACATGTTGGGATTCCAGATTGGATAAAGGTAAGGAGACCTCATAGTCTTTATAAAATTCATG
Source organism: Luffa aegyptiaca (assembly GCA_017139565.1). Taxonomy (NCBI): domain Eukaryota; kingdom Viridiplantae; phylum Streptophyta; class Magnoliopsida; order Cucurbitales; family Cucurbitaceae; genus Luffa; species Luffa aegyptiaca. The sequence continues at coordinate 49,309,603 of CM029398.1, forward strand.
TGTTACTTCTTCTCATTGTCAATTAGTTAGTTTTAAGATAGAACCCTACGTTAAATAACATTGATCTTGTATGAAAGCCTGAATACGTATGCTATTACCTAATGAAAGGGTTTATTTAAGAGAGTAGGATGGCTTGCTAACATTATTATATAATACTATGCTTTTTTATATATATAAAATTATAGTGAACTGCGTTTATTTTTCGCTTTTTTTTATATAAAAAAAATTATGTTCTGATAAGCATATACTTCATTGGTAGGATATGCTTTTGGCAGCAACTGACACTTCACCCACCATCATCGAATGGACACTATCTGAGCTCATTAAACATCCACAAGTCATGAAGAAATTACAAGAAGAAATAGAAAAAGTTGTTGGTTTGAATAGGATGGTGGAAGAATCAGACTTGGTTCACTTGGAATATTTGGACATGATAGTGAAAGAGACTCTCAGGTTGCATTCTCCAGCTCCGTTACTAGCTCCACATGAATCTCATGAAGATTGCACAATCAATGACTTTTATATTCCCAAAAGATCACGTATAATAGTGAACGCATGGGCAATTGGACGTGACCCAAGTGTTTGGATTGATGCTGAAAAATTCTTTCCTGAGAGGTTCGATGGTAGTCAAGTGGATATTAAAGGAAGTAGTTTTCAAATGATTCCATTTGGATCTGGTCGAAGAAGTTGTCCTGGAATGCTAATGGGTTTAACTGTGGTTCGTCTAGTAATTGCCCAACTTGTGCATTGTTTTGATTTGAAACTTCCAAATGATATGTTACCAGCTCAATTGGATATGACAGAAGAATTTGGTTTAACATGTCCAAGAGCTCAAAATCTTATGGTTACTTTGGTTTATCGTTTTCCTAACTAATAACTACTTGAGTTTCAAATTGGGGTACCAATCACATTCAAACAATATTGTGATTGGTGTCAATAATGATGTGGTGTGTAATTGGTTAAGAGTTTTGTAATTTTCATTGGAATGTGTTAATAATTTTAGAGGTAGTTTGTTTGTCCTTCGTTTACTTGTATTAATTGGCTTTAAATCCTCTATCTGAGGAGGTTAATCTCTTATATATTTTGAATCATAATAAACTACTTTAGATGTTTTTGGAGAATTTTCTCCAATAACGTACACCACAATGTCACTACTCTTTTTAATCTAAAAGTTCACCTTTTCAATTAGACATGGTCATTCAACACATCCATTACAACACTTCTAGATTTTTTTTTTTTCCTTCTTTTTCTTCAAATCTATTATGTTAACTTCAATACAAAGTTCATTAAATCATTAGATAAAATTTAAAAAAAAAAAAAAATTTGATTATTACTTTACCGTTGGAAATATTCTAAATGCAGGTAATTTCATCTTTCTTGTATTTATAGATATCTAAGTTTCACATACAAAATAATGTCTTTATGGCTAATAACTTGCACCTGATTGAGCAGCATAGCTCAACTAACATAAAACTTGTATTAATGACCAAGAGGTCTCTTGTAAAAAAAATTATTAAAAAAAAAAAACTTGCACCTTGACCTATACCTCCGACCAACATATGCAAGCATTTTTTTTTTTTTTAGAAAAAGGATACTTCATCTAGGATGCCCTTAGTTCAATTAGACTAATTTTTTAAACATATGGGTACATACATGAAAGATAGAAAAAGATAACATAAACAAAATTGAGAAACTACTTTTTATAGTTTCTCAAGTTTTGCCTCTTTTCTAGAAACGTTTCTAAAAATTTAGAAACAAGAAATATGATAAGTTACCAAACATGTTTGTTTCTTAAAAAGTGAGAAACAGAAACAAGAAACAAGAAATGAGAACATTATCAAATGAACCCTAAGATTCCCATGTGAGGGCATCTTCCAATGAAGGTTCAAATCTCAAATCTCCTAATCCATATGTTGTTGAACTTTTTCTTAAAAAAAAATCCATACATTCTTATAAAATTTTTCCTTCAAAACAAACATGGTTATTAAAAATGGTTGGACATCTATATTTTTTGGTATCTACAATTCTAGGCATCTGAAGAATTTCAACTATATCTAGATTACCAAAAAAAAAAAAAAAAAAACAGCCCTTTTAATTTGATAATATAATCAATATATATGTGGAAAGAAATAATAGATGTAATTTGTACAATGTGTTATGTGTCCTAGAAAAATTTATAGAGGGGTACGGTAGTTTTTAACTGAATTTTCCATTTCTTTTGTTTGTCAATACCAATCACACCCTATTATGATCAAGTGAAAATTAATCAAACGCTAAAGACCTATTTGAAATGAATTTTAACTCCAAAATCTCTCCTCTCAATGCAAACATATATGGTCTGTCTAATGATCTTTGGGAAGAAATATTTAGGCATGAGCTGAGGCTTCATATCCCACCGACCCTTAGAAAAAGTCAGGTTGTCTTCCTCCTTCATTCGTCAACTATTGAGTATTGCCAACGAGAGCATATAGCTCAATTGGCATAAAAGTTGTACTAATGATTGAGGGGTTTGTGGTTCGAATCTTTCCACCTCCATTTTGTCAAAAAAAAAATCGAGTATTGAAGACCCCTCATTATCAATTTAATTGACCATTTTCTAAATACTATCACTTTTTTACCATTAAACAGTTGTCTGGAGTAAGACGGCGGGGTCCTCGTTTTTCTCTCTGGAGAAGCGGTGGACATAGGCAGCCTTGGTGCTGAAAGGAGCAGTTCTTCTGCTAGGGGGGCGTTCGGTTTCTTTTGTTGTGTTTCTGTCAATCCTCACTGGTCTCATGGAGATGAACGAGGAGGCTACAGAGGCAATCACGAAGCAATTGGGAGATCTCAAAGTCACGGCGGCTGAAAAGGCATGCGTATATCGGCTGCAGGAAGGAGAAATTGATAAATCAAGTCAAAAACTAGAGGATGTTATTTTATGCAAGATATACACGAGCAAGAAGATCAATCTTGATATATTTAGTTCAAAAATGCCAAAGATATGGAATCAGGAGCAGACTTTGATTGCTTGTGTGGGATTCAATATTTTCTTATGTAAGTTTCGAAATGCTCGGATCAAAAGTACAATACTTGAAGGGGGACCATGGTTTTTTGATAAAGCGATGATTCTGATGGAAGAACCAAAAGGGGATTGTTGTGTAGAAGATATGGTTTTCAGGTATGCTTCTTTCTGGATCCATTTCCATAAACTTCCTTTTGCTTGTTTCAACAGGAATGCGACGTGGGAAATTGGAAGCCTCCTAGGGAAGGTCGAAAAAATCGATTTAGAGGACGACAAGGAGCAATTCTGGAGGAAAACCCTTCGGGTGAAAATCCAGATTGAGGTAAATGCGCCATTAAAGCGTGGTATATTCTTGACAGCGGGAGGAGGAGGAATAGATAGATGGATCAAAGTTACGTATGAAAAATTGCCAGATTTCTGTTATGGCTGCGGGCTTTTGGGTCACACAATCAAGGAGTGCGAGGGAGATTGTGGATCAAGTGAGGAAGAGATGCAATATGGTCCGGGACTCAGGGAACCGATCAAGCTATTCACCTCTGAACATTTTTCTACTGATAGATTTGAAACAAATGGTCGTGGAAGGGGTAGAGGATGGGCTGGCGGTAGAGGCAGTTGGAGACGAACTGAAGCAATGGGAGAGGATGTTGAAAATCATAGTGCAGAAACGGAGATTCAGGGAGAGTCAAATGGAGAACAACCAGAGATGAGGAAGAAAACGATCGAAATCCACCGGAAACTGGAGGAGGAGACATCGCCGGCGAGAAAGGTAACGGAAACAATAGAGAATAAGGAAAGTGCGGAAAATCAGGGATTAACTTTTAATGAGGGTGATAATTCTGGAAAGGATATTAAGAATATTCCCAACGGTAATAAAGAATCCAGCCCACGGCTGAATAATGAGTCTGATTTACCTTTTTTGGATGTTGACCAAAATCATGAAGTGGATTTGAAGGAAAATGATACAGCATTGATTTCTGGAATTAGCCCAATAAATGGCAAGGCCCAAAATAGTCAAAAGGGCCATATGGATGTGATGGGGACTTGTTCATTTAGTAATGGCCTTGAAGGTTCAACAATTCAACAACAAGAGACCAACGAAGATCAGACAAGGAAACATACTGGAAGGCAAGAGGGAAGTGGAAATGGTGGAACATGGAAGAGATTAGCAAGAATGAAGGAGACTGAGGGAAACAGGAAGATAGAAGGTATTTTACCAAGTGAAGTAGTTGGGAAAAACACAAAACAGATTTCGACGAGGAGGGTTCGGGCAAAAAGAAAGTGTTCGTTATGGAGGATCAAAAAATTGCGCTATCGGTGGAGGCTGCTGAGCAACCCCGCCGAGCACAATGAAAATCCTCAGTTGGAATGTCCAGGGGTTGGGGAATCCTCGGACATTCAGAATGCTACGACATCTAATACGTAGCCACAATCCCCAATTGGTTTTCCTGATGGAAACCAAATTAAAAGGAAGTAAATGTGATAAGCTTAGAAGGGATCTGTAGTTTGAGTGTGGATTAGTAGTCCCAAGTGAGGGACAGAGTGGAGGTTTGGTGCTTCTCTGGCAAAATGAGACAGATGTTTCCATCAGATCTTACTCGAAAGGACACATCGATGCAACTGTGAAGGAAAGGAATTCGCAGTGGAGATTTTCTGGGATTTATGGCAATCCGAATAGGGAGCTTCATCACACTACATGGACTTTCATGAAGCGTCTGAAAGTAAACGGTAACATGCCTTGGATTATCGGAGGGGATTTTAACGAGATCACATGCCTTGGATTATCGGAGGGGATTTTAACGAGATCACCAGCCAATCGGAAAAGGAGGGGGTCGTGTTCGATCTGAGGCAGATATGCAAGAGTTTAGAGATACTATTGACCATTGTGAGCTCTATGATCCTGGCTAAATTGGCACTGACTTCACATGGTGTAATAATCATGTAAGTAGCGAGGTGGTCTGGGAGCGTTTAGATCGTTTTTTGATTAACTGTGATATGCAGAACAAGTGTAGTATTCTAAAAGTCCATCACCTCCCCTTCATTGCTTCGGATCATAGACCAATAACGGTTGAATGGCATGAGGATAGTAGGGGGCCAAGGTTGTCAGTAGCTAGGACGCCGAAGAGATTTGAAGAGATTTGGGTTAAATACGATCAATATTAGGATTTTTTTTATTTATTTATTAATATTATAATTTTTTAAACTTATTAGAAGAATAAGTTTATTTGCAAACTTATTATTCTAATATTGTTGTTTTTTTTTTCATCTGGATAGGTCGAGCTCATATCCTGAAGAGACGACCTATCGACGTGTTAGTCGTCTATTCAATTCTTAAAAAAAGACGTTTTTTATTGTAGATCGTCTCTTGATCAAGAGACAACCTACAAACGCAAATTTAAAAAAAAAAAAAAACATTTTTTTTTAAGAAATGAATAGAGGACTGACACGTGGATAGGTCATATCTTGAAGAGACGACCTATCCAGCTGAAAAAAAAAAAACAACAATATTAGAATAATAAGTTTGCAAATAAACTTATTCTTCTAATAAGTTTTAAAAAGGGAAAAATATACTTTTGGTCCCTGAGGTTTGGGTTAGGTTTCATTTTGGTCCCTGAGTTTTCAAACTCGACAATTTAGTCCTTGAGGTTTGGATTTTGTTTCATTTTGGTCCCTCAATCCACTTTTCCGTTAACTTTAACAGTTTGCTAACGTGGCACTTATTTTTTTATTAAAAAAATATTTTTTATTAAATTTTTTTTTTTTAATTTTAAAAATAAAATAATTTAGGAAAAAATACACTTTTAGTCCCTGAGGTTTGAGTTAGGTTTCAGTTTGGTCCCTGAGATTTCAAACTCGATAATTTAGCCCCTGAGGTTTGAATTTTGTTTCATTTTGGTCACTCCGTCAAATTTTCTGTTAAAAACTAACCGAATGCTGACTGACACTGCTTTTTTATATTAAAAAAATACTTTTAAATTTTTTTAAATAAGAATATATTAAAATAATGAAAAAAATATATATTTCTTCTTCCTCCTTCAAATATATATTTCCAAACATTTTTGTCAAATTGAACATAACTTAGTGATAGTTAACATGTACTCTCGATTGAGAGCTTATCTAAAATGTTGGACATCTACATTTTCGAGTATCTACAATTCTAGACATCTGGATTTTTTTTTTGCTATCTAGATTACCAGAAAACAAAGTGCGCTTTTAGCTCCAAAATCTCTTCTCAATGCAAACACGACCTGTCTAATGATCTTTGGAAAGAAATATTTAGGCATCTTGGAAAAAGTCAGGTTGTCTCTTTCTTTGAAGGCCCCTCATTATCAATTTAATGGACCACTTTCTAAATACCTCATGTCAATAAACTCCCGTCATTATTTCTCTCTTTTCTTCATCAAAAGTAATCATGGATGGCTATACCTGACGGATTCGTTTCAATTATATGCAACTTACTCTCTCATCTAAACATTTTCATTTTAACTCTCACCTAATTTCTGGGTCAGTTTCAGAAAGATCTTTTGTTTTTATGTGAGGTCTCCCATATTTAGTATTCCTCAACAATAGAGTTGTTATTATTATTATTTAAATCATTAATAGACTTGAAAATTTGTACCAATATTTCAATATTCCTCCCTCGTGGACTTGAATATTTGTCACCAAATATTCCCTCACGTAAAAAACAATTTTAGACATTTACTTTTATTTTGTCACCAAATATTTCCTCATCTAATGCTTGCATCTATCAATATATTACTATAAAAATACTTGGTCTCTTATGACTACATTGACGACTAAAATGGTTAGTTTTGAAAGTTTTAAAGTTAAAATACATTTTTGATCTCTTTGTCTTTGGAAAAAAAAAAACTGAAATAGGACTAAATGCTAGGACCCAAATAAGATAAACCAAAACTTATTTACCACGGGGCAATTTCAATAAGAAAGAAGAAGCTTAGATAAGTTTTAACAGTCGACATTCACGGGCCGTCTGTTACGTTTCACTTTTTACAGTTCGATCGAGTTTTTCATGTCCACGTCTTTCAGATAAGTAGATAGCAAACTCCATCTTTTAAGAACCGCAGATTTTCAATTGCCAAACCATCTTTGTCTACTTTCCTCCTCCACATTTCTAGTTCATCAGCTAAATTTGGTAGCTTTAGAAACCTCAACTCAGCATAGAAATGGCTTGGATTTGGATCGTTATTCATCTGCTTGCTCTTGCACTCGTCTTTGGGCCATGGCTGTTGAGAAACAAAAAAAACAAGAAACTTCCTCCTGGTCCAAAAGGGTTTCCAATTTTCGGTAGCCTTCATCTGTTTGGAAAGCTTCCTCACAGAGATCTCCATCGCTTGTCTCAAAAATATGGAGACATCATGCACATCAAGCTCGGCCTTGTGAACACCATCGTTGTCTCTTCCCCTGAAGCTGCAGAGCTCTTTCTCAAAACCCACGACCTTGTTTTTGCAAGCCGCCCACGAAGTGAGGCTTTCAAGCACATGTCATACGGTCAAAAGAGCATGGCGTTCGCAAAATATGGCCCTTATTGGCGCAACATGCGCAAAATGTGCACCCTCGAGTTGCTCAGCAGCCACAAAGTCAATTCTTTCAAATCAGTGAGAAGGGAAGAGCTTGGGTCGTTGGTTGACGATCTTCGTGAGGCTGCAAAGAGTGGCGCGGTTGTGGATCTTACTTCCAAAGTCTATTCTCTCAGTGCAAACATAACGTGTCTGATGATCTTTGGGAGAAAATTTGAAGATGAAGAACTCGATGAGAGGGGCTTCAAGTGGATGATACAAGAGGCCTTGAAATTGGGAGGAGCTTTTAACTTGTGGGATTTCGTTCCTTTTATTGCACTTCTTGACGTTGGAGGATTGAACCGCCGCGCAAAATCTGTTGGTAAAGTATTTGATAGGTTTTTTGAAAGGATTATAGATGAACATCTTGATTCTTCTAAGAATGATGATGCCAAAGATTTTGTAGATGTCATGTTGGACATTATGGGTTCTAAAGAAACTGAGTATCAAATTGATCGATCTAACATCAAAGCCATAATGCTCGTAAGTAAACTTTTCTTCATTCATACCTTTTTTTTTTCTCTTTCTCTTTTTGAGTTTAACAAGTAGAGTGGAGGAGTCCAATCTTTAGCTTTTTAGTCCATTATATATGTGTTAATCAGTTAAACTATACTTAAGTAGTTAAGTTGACCATTTTGTATTCATATTTTAATGATGTTAATACCTCGTCCAGAAGCATGTTGAAGAGGACTATATATGGCTTTAATTTTACAATATTAATACGATTTTATTTTTATAATTTTATAATAAATTATGAATATTTTCTCCTTTAGGATTTGCTAGTTGGAGCAATGGACACTTCAGCCACCAGCATCGGATGGGCAGTAGCTGAGCTCATTAGACATCCACGGGTAATGAAGAAAGTGCAAGAAGAATTAGAAAAATTTGTGGGTTTGAATCGAATGGTTCAAGAAACAGACTTGGGTCACTTGGAATACTTGAAAATGGTAGTTAAAGAGGTTTTCAGACTGCACCCTCCAGGTCCATTACTCGCTCCGCATGAGTCCCTTGAAGATTGTATAGTCAATGATTTCTATATTCCTAAAAAATCACGTATATTAGTGAATGGATGGGCAATTGGACGAAATCTAAGTGCTTGGACTGATGCAGAAAAGTTCTTTCCTGAGAGATTTATTGATAACCAAGTTGAACTAAAAGGAAGAGATTTTCAACTAATTCCATTTGGATCGGGTCGAAGAGGTTGTCCTGGAATGCAAATGGGTCTAGTCATAGTTCATTTAGTAATAGCTCAACTTGCGCATTGTTTTGATTGGAAACTTCCAAATGGTATGTCGCCAGTTGAATTGGATATGACTGAAGAATTTGGTTTAACTTGTTTTATCGCTCAAAATATTATGGTTACTCCTATTTACCGTCTTCCAGAGACCTGAAAAGTTCTCTGAGAGCTTGCTCAAGAGGGGTTAATAATAATGTTATGGGCTTTGTCCTCTGTGGACCCTAGTGAAATTTATGAGAAAATCCACATGTTTTTATGTAATCATGGAAAATATTTAGAGGCAGTTGCATAGATGGGAAATTAGACCAAATTAATAGCAAATATAGCACAGTTGCAAACTAATTGCATATATAGCAAAATTAATTGTACAAGACCAAAAAGTTGTCGTCAGATTCTATCTGTGTCTATCACTGATAGACTCTGATTATTCAAAGTCTATCAGTGTCTATCGCTGATAGACTCCGATTAATCGAAATCTATCAGTGATAGTCATCGATAGATTTTGATAGTCATTAATAGAATTTGATTAATCGGAGTCTATCAGCGATAGACACTGATAGACTCTGAATAATCAGAGTCTATCAGTACACGAATAGATTTTGATTAATCAGAGTCTATCGTTGATAAACTCTTATAATCGAAGTCTATCAGATAGATTCTAATTAACCAGAGTTTATCAGTGTCTATCAGTAATATACTCTGATAGATTTTGCTATATTTACAAATTTTTTTACATTGTGCTATATTTGCAATTATAAAATTCTTATTTGCCACCCACTGCAAATTCTCATTTAAGTTTATTAAGATAGGCCATTAAGTTGTTTTCTGAAGCCCATTTGTCATATTCTTTTGTATTTATTTTTCTGTATTTCGACCCATCTCTGTAGCTCTCTCCTCTTTTATATTGTCTGAGTGTATTAGGGCAAAGCTTGAAGGTTCTGGAATGTTGTTCTTCTTCATTATTTTTGCAAGAGTTTTTCTTCCCAGGTCTTTATATATGTGTGGCATGTATAGTGCTCAATGATATATGAAAGCAAAGGGTTTTCTCTTGCAATTATGGCTTCTTCCTCTCTATTTTCTTTTTTCCATTTCTTTTGAAATGTTGTGATGGTATCAGAGTTTAAGTCTAACGACTAAGCTTCTGCCCTAATTTACAATGGAGGATTCGGCTGCTTCCTCTCAGATGTTTAGCCCAGGTAATAAGGTCTCTATTGTTAAACTTACTGATGATAATTTCTTATTATGGAAGTTTCAGATCCAAATCGTCCTGGAGGGGTATGATCTTGAGTCGCATTTGCATGATGATCCTCCGCCCCAATTTCTTCCGTCCCCAACTGCGCCTGCTTCGGCGGATGGTACTACTGGTACCGCCACCGCCACAAAAACTCACAATCCTGCCTATACACAGTGGAAACGCCAAGATAAAATTATTTCTTCTTGGCTTGTTGGCTCGATGACTGAAGAGATACTCCATCAAATGATTTACTGTGGTACGACTAAGGAAATCTGGGACTGTCTTCATCAAATTTTCACTACCCGTAACCTTGCCCAGATGATGAAGATTAAAACAAAATTACAGACCATTCAAAAGGGAGGTATGTTGTTGAAAGAATATTTTTCAAAGATTCAGCAGTATGTCGATGCTCTCTCAGCTGTTAGAATATTTTTTCATTTGCATGATTTAATATATTGCAAAAGGTTTTCTCTTGCAATTATGGCTTCTTCCTCTCTATTTTCTTTTGTCCATTTCTTTTGAAATGCTGTGAAACTTTTTATCTTTTTTTAGCGAGGTAGACTTCATTAAAATTTTATGTAGAAAGCCACGTTAGGCTACAATTTAACTACTGCAATAAACGTGTTGGAGATGCATAAAAATATGAAAAATTTGTTTTTGGGAAAATTTTGTTTGGTTTACAAAATCTTTTTTGAAAATTTTGATCGAATCATATGTAAAATTTAATGTGGTTGTGTATATTAGAAACTAAAATTACATATGAAATGATTGTTTCCTTTTTATATTAATTATTAGGAGCAAATATCAAGACCCGATATTTTAGGGCCCGTTTGGTAACGTTCTCGTTTCTTGTTTCCGTTTCTTCATTTTTAATAAAGAAAAATAGAATTTCATGACCTTAACACCTATACATTCAATAATAATAAACCTATTTTCTTATTTATGTTTGGAAAAAATTGGAAACAAGAACAAAAAATGAGAAACTAGTTTTAGTTGTTCCCAAAAATTCTATACAAATTTTGGGAGTGTTTCTAAAAAATGAGAAACAAGAAATATACCTAGTTATTAAATGCCTAGATTTCTTAATAAAATTGGAAACAAGAAACAAGAAACGGGAACGTTACCATATATCGATGCAAATTCAACGTCTATTGATGTAGGACTAAAATATCACAAAAGAAGTCGGAAGATATTTTTCATTTTGAATTGGTATGGATTCATTCATCAATTATTGATAGCATTGAAGACCCTTCAATGTCATCAATCCAATTGTCCACTCCAAAACAAATTCTACATCAACCATCAAAATTTCAAGTACCATCTTCTCATTCATTTCATTTGCAGTTCGTGATTCACTGAGCACATGGTGTGTATAGACTTTCGTTTTTCCTTAATCTATTAATGATAGTCTTGATAACAAAGAAGCACGCAAACAATTGTGAATAAAAACGTCAAATACCACTAATAAACATGAATCAATAACTGATGTAAATCACTATATGCAGTCAATTATTAATCAATGTCATCCAAATCACTATGTAGTCAATTACTAATGGAGTCAATCAAACGTTGAGATATGCTAATGAGTTTTTTCGACTTTTTCATATGTTTTTATATGTATCAGACTTCAACTTGTGCATACTTCTTTTCAAATCTTAAAATTGTATCTCTTCTCATATAAAAGAACTATTTCAAAAAGAGTTGGTAATTCTTAAAATACTTATTAAATAATTTTATTCACAATTAGAAAAAAAAAATCAATATCAAATTCTCAAATACTATTTTCTCATTTATATATCACTTTAAGCACATACACTATATATGCACATGTCGTGTATAGACCTTGTTCCCACTGTTATTGTCTCTTTTCTTGACCTTTTGGTCGATATATCAACTAGTTGAGTGATCCGTCTTATTGTCTCTTCTCATTCTATCGTTCTCAAAATTAGAAATTTTCATGACTCTCCTTTTGACAAATTCAAATTTTTCTTTTTTTGAAAAAAAGAAATATAATGTTCTTTGAGGATAACATGGGTATTAGCTTATTAATTTTATATTTCTGATTATATTTTTATGCCAGAATAATTTATTAAGTTAAACATTAAACAAATGTTATTAATTTAAACATAAATAATCTATTAAGTTTAAACCTTAAGCAAATGCATTTGCTTAATTTAAGCATAAACCTATCTTCCCTCTTCCCTATCATTGGATTCCCCATCCTTTTTCCCTTCTCTTTCCAAACTGTCAGAAAAAGAAGAAGGCGTCAAGAGGAAGGAATAAATGTTATTAATTTAGGCCTGTTTGATTACCATTTGGTTTTTGGTTTTTGGTTAGCTTATAAATCATACTTCCACCTACAAGTTTCTTTGTTTTTCTAATACATTTCTTTCCTTGTTTTTAAAAACCAAGCAAATTTTGAAAACTAAAAAAAGTAGTTTTCAAAAACTTGTTTTTGTTTTTAGAATTTGGCTAGGAATTCAAATGTGTCATTAACAAGTATGAAAACCATGGTAGGGAAATTGGTAGAAAACAAGCCTAATTTTCAAAAACCAAAAACAAAAAACCAAATGGTTATCAAACGCGGCCTTAAAAATTGATCGAGGTTTTTTTCTTGGGGGGAGAAATGCACTTTTGATCTCTGAGGTTTTGAATAAGTTGCATTTAGGTTTTTGAGTTTTCAAAACTCAACAATTTTAACTTTTGAGATTTGGATTTTTTCCCATTTTGGTTCATCCATCCAATTTTATTTTTTTTTTTAAATTCGAATGATGATGTGGCACCATTTTTATTTAAAATATTTTTTAAAAAAATTAAAATAAAAAATACTTTTAATCTTTTTTCTTTTTCTTTTTTCGATTTTCTTCTTATGATCTTCTTCTTCTGCCCTCTTCTTCCTCCTCCCTTCCCACTTCACCTAAACTCTAATATGGACCGCTATTGTTGTTGTTGCCCTATTCTTTTTCTTTTCCTTTCTCTTTTCTTCTTCTCTTCTTCTTTCCTCTCTTTCTTTTCCTCTTATCTTTTCCCTTCTCCTAATTTCTCCCCCTTCTTCCATCGCCACGGTGGAAGAAGGGGGAGAGGAGACAATAATATACCACCAACATAATTGTTCAACTAGTTAATATATCTATACTATATTAAAAAGTGAGGATGTTGGAAAAACATTTTTGGACACATTTGTCCTTCATTATAAATAGTATATTAATTAATAAATAAATAATTATCAATAATAAATTTGTAGTATCTTAAAGTTGGAATGCTAAAGGTCTTTCCTACTACTTAAATGAGTTTAATTTAGAATTCAAAAGGTTGGAATGTCAAAGGTTTTCCCTACCACTTAAATGAGTTTTAGAATTCAAAAGGTTTTATAACTCTCACATCCTACTACTATAAAAATTAGTTTTCTTCACCATTCTTTCATCACACACCTACAACTTTGTTCTTTCTTTATTTTTGTTCTCTCATTGTCTTACTCTCAAAAGCTCTCCAAGCTTCAACAAAACATCTCAAGATGTTGGTGTTACATCCAAGATGCAAATGATGCATGTGTCGTTATCTATATCTTATACTCTTGGAGTTGCAACATTACAACTCAAGTTTGATGAACTTGATCAATAGTGTATGTCTATAAATTGTGATCAAGTTAGCAAATCTATTTGAAGAAATGAATGTATAGCTAAGATCTTGATTTTTTTTATTGTTTATTTTGTTATTTCTCTCTTATAATCCATGTACCTTTTTTTTTGTATTTGAAATGTTGGTTGAAAAAATAAGAACTTAATTGATTCAATTACAGAGTATGTTTCTTTTGTTGAGAAAATAGTCATGTACCTAATGTCACACTAATTTTCTAATTAATTATCAATAATAAATTATGAATTATTTATCCACAATAATTTATATGAAATATAAAGAATTGGAATATAAAAAGTGTCTATTCTCAAAAAAATTAAATGATTTTTCTTTGATTATAATTATAATATGAAATCAAATTAGTAAATTAATTTTATCTTTATTAAGGTTGAAAAAAAAAACAGTACATAACAAAAAGTTAGCATTGAAATATTTAGAATTTTTAATAAAAAAAAAGGTAATTAAAAAAAATAGTCCAAATTAGGTAAAACAGCTTTTTTAAAATAAAAAAAAATAAAAATACCTATATATTTTTTTAATTCATACATTAAAAACAATAAAATGTAACCTAAAGTTGACTAAGATTGTTGTATATGAGATAATGCAATTTAAATGCACCTATAGAAAATAAATGCACGTATGGAATGTGAAAAGGTAGAATGTAAAAAGTTTCCTCTATAATTAAATTTAATTAGATAAAAATATTAATTTTAGAATTAATTCATCTACATGGAGGAATTTTTTTTAGATAAATTAAATTCTAAAATTAATATTTTTATCTAATTATATTTAATTATAGAATATAAAATTTTTGGAAGATCAAAAGTTATAATTATTTCATTTCTTTCAACTCTAAAGTTGTCTCTCCTACTCATTTTTCACAACATCTTGAAAGTTCAAATTTAAGAAAATTAAGAATACAATTAAGAAACATTAAAATATATATATTGGTAATAATTAATAATAATTGTAAAAAAATAATAATAATTATGAATATCATTAATATTTTGATGGAGTGAATATTAAAATATTGACGAATAGGAAATATATAAGTTAATTTTGATATCATTTTATCATTGTAAAAGAAAAATCATAACTATTTGTATAAAAACCACCATTAATTTGATTTTATTGTTAATAATAATTTATTTTAATCTTTATTATTTTTTCAATTATACTAACATTCAATAATGAAATAAATTTATCTATTTGTAAAATAGAAGGAACTTATGACAACTCATAAAAATTTAAAATTAAAACACATGCTAATTTTGTTAGATATTTTTTTTTACTTCATATAATTAATTTTTTTTATATAAAATGAAGCGTGTTAAAAAAACATTTTTGGATTAATTTGAATGTTATTTTTCTTAACTATTGTTTTCTAATTTTATTTTATACATACTACAATTTTTTTAAAATTTTTTTTTATATTTTTTATTATTGTACTTTTTTTTTTATTTAAAATGTTTGAATATGCTTTAATTTGTTTATTTAATGTGAAGGTGGGAGTTTAAACCTCTAACCTTTAATTCAACGATATATATCTTACAAAATGCCTTAACACCTTTGGTTTTAATGATTTTTTTAAAAAATTGTTTCTAATTCTAAATAAAACTTATTATACATATAAATAAAAAAATTATAAAATATACGTGTTATTGTTAAATAAAAATGTGATAGGTATTAACAAGTTTATGAAACGAAAATTACATAAATTAATTTAAAGAATTTATAAAATTATAAATTATATCATATTATATTAGTAATTTATCATTCCTATTTTCCATAGAATTATTTGATTGTTATAAGAAGAAATAAGAATAATTTGATATACAAACGTGCATCGCACGTGCTAAAAAACTAGTTAACCAAAAGGTCATGAAAAGAGACGATCACAGTGGGGACAAGGTCTATACAAGTACATGTGCATAGTGTATGTGCTGAAAATCTATACTATCTAAAATGAGCTTGAAAGGATAAACTTTTGATTTTTTTTTTTTTTTTTTTTTGTCCATTCTTAAATTAAGATTTTCATTTTTTGTTCTTTTTATTTAAATATATATTTATTTATTTATTATCTTAAACAATATTTGAATAAATGTTTTACAATTTCTACTAATCTATCTATATCTATATCTATATCTATTCTATATAGGGTTTAAGGAGATAACTTTTTTATTTCTTCTTTTGCTCCTTCCTAATTAAAGATTTTTCGTTTTGTCCTTTTTAATTGAAATATATGTTTATTTATTTATTATTTTAAACAATATTTGAATAGATGTTCTAAAATCTTTCCGCATATCTCTAGCCTTCCAATTGAATTTTGATTAACGAAATAATAAAATGATAAAATATATAAAACATTTGAATAAATATGATATTAAACAATATTTGAATAAATGTTCTAAAATCCCTATCAATCTATCTAATATCTAAATATATCTATTCTATATTCTATACTAACTCAAGAGGTTTAAGGAGAGAATTTTTATTTTTCTTTTTGTCACTTCTTAATTTAAATATTTCTCTTTTTGTCTAAAATATTCGTAAAATAAAAAATTAATTTATAATTAATCTATATAAACCATAATAAGAAGTTAAACCAACGATTTATATTTATTAAATTAAATAATATAGTTTTTTCCTTTTTACTATTTTATCCATGTTTACATTTTTTTAGTTTAAAAATAAACTATAAATTTTACGTGCACAGCACGTGTTCATTACTAGTGATATATAAATGATATAACAATGTGTATGTTGAAAATGATATACCAGTCGTTCTATTTTCTTCTCTTCTTTCCTCTCTTTCTTTTCCACTTGATCTCTTCTTTTTTATAATATTTTTTTAATTTAAAAAAATGGTGCCACAACATTTTCTTCAATAATTAATGAAAAATTGGACAAAGACCAAATGGAACCAAATCCAAACCTGAAAAATTGTTGAGCTTGAAAACTTTGAGACCTAAAATGTAGATACTCATCTACACACAATTGGAAAAGCAAACGGTTACGATCTATTACACAAATTGCTGAATGGATGAAGGAGACGCAATTTGACCACAACAAAATTGAAGGTGGGAACGATAAAAGAAAATTGTGAAAAGCTAGTTCAAACTATGAAAATTGACCATGGCAAATTGAAAATGAAACATAATTTTGAAAAGAAAAAAAAAACCCTATTGTGTCAACAGGCTGAAAATGGAAAAGGAAACCTAGGAATAAAAAATCTATAATAACAAATTGCAAATTTGGTTTTGGACTATGCATAAAATTGTCCACGATTCAATATAAAATTTTCGCTAATTCTTAGGGAAATCTTTGTCAGGGACATGATTCAAGGAAAAAAACCACGATTATATTTTATTCACTAAATTATATATTTGAATATATTATTAAATTAAATTTATTTCATTTTGGTAACAAAATTTACTCGATTATGATGTAAAAACCTACCCATAATAATTTTGATAATTAAGGACATTTGTGAAATTTAGTGATCAATTTCACCCATCCACCATAATTTCTGTAATGAAAAATTTGACAACGAGACCAAAATAGAACTAAATGCAACTTAATCCAAATCTGGTAAAAAATGTAATTTTTCATGTTTTATAATACAATTTTTTTTCCTTTTGTTTGTTGGACTCAGAACCAATCACACTCTATCGAACTATTATGATAAATTTAAAATTTGTTTTAAAAAAATTGATGATTTTGAAGTTTCCAACGGTACGCTTGCATAATTGAAGTGGCCTATCATTATCATTTCTTAATTACATGAAATGACTTCAAAAGAAACGACATACATGAAAGACATGCTCCTTTGTCGCTCACTCTTCATCAGGTACCAAACAAACAAACCAAAAACTAGGTGACACATTATATTGATTAAATAAGAAACGTAAAAAAAAATGTCAATTTGATAAGTGTTTGATTTTTGTTCTTAGTTTTTGAAAATTATGTTTGTTTTCTCCCAATTTCTCTATGATGATTTTCATTAAGAACACATCTGTATTATTAACCACATCTCAAAAAGAAAAAGTTTTTGAAAACTAATTTCTTTTAGTTTTCAAAATTTGACTTCATTTAGTTTTTTAAAATAAGAAAAGAAGGTAGATAAGAAAACCAAAAAAAAAAACAAAAAAAAACTTATAAGTGGACTGGACAAAGTAGTATTTATAAGCTTAATTTTCAAAAGCTAAAAAACAAAAACAAAAAACCAAATAGTTATCCAACGGGACCAAAATTAAGGGTTAATTGTAACGGGTAGAAATTTAAGGTTTGTTATTTGCAAATACAACTTAAAAAAAAAACCTGACAATATGACAAATCTATAAAGGATAGACATAGATCTGTTAGACTTCCATCACAATAATGCATATTAGTCAACATCACTGATAGAATAATTATCAGCAACAATTTCAATTGTGGTCAAAGTCTATCGTTGATAGACTTCTATCATTTATAGACTTTAATTTTGTTATATTTACAAATAGTTTTAAAGTTTGCTTTATTTACCATTAAATATTCAGCATCCCAAGAACAGAACCCTCCAGATAAGAGTTTCCCATCTAACTTAAGCTATCAGATCTGATATCATAATTTTGAAGATGTGACAACCTTATCTTGTATTCATCAAGCAGACGGCAATTCTGTTTCTTTCTTAAAGAAGCCAGAGCTCTAAAAGCCTCACCATTTCCATACAAGATTATGTGCTAACTTTTTGGTCTCCAAATGGCTTGGATCTTGCTCGCTGTTGCACTGCTCGGCATTGCTCTTCTCTTGAGACCATGGCTGTCCACAGGTCAAAACAAATTGCCTCCTGGTCCTAGAGGCTTCCCTGTTTTGGGGAGTCTTCATTTGTTAGGCAAGCTTCCTCATAGAGATCTTCGAAGCTTATCTCAAAAATATGGGTCCATCATGTACATGAAGCTCGGCCTTGTACCCACCATCATTGTCTCTTCTCCTCAAGCTGCGGAGCTCTTCCTCAAAACCCATGATCTTGTTTTTGCCAGTCGCCCATTCATTCAGGCTTCCAAGTACATGTCGTACGGTCAAAAGAACTTGGGATTTGCTCAGTACGGCTCTTATTGGCGTAATATGCGTAAGATGTGCACACTTGAATTGCTCAGTAATGTCAAAGTCAAATCTTTCGGATCAATGAGAAGGCAAGAGCTTGGACTGTTGATTGACTATCTTCGAGATGCTGCAAAAAATCATGTCGTTGTGAATCTTAGCTCCAAAATCTCTTCTCTCAACACTGACATGACTTGTTTGATGGTGTTTGGAAAGAAATATGAAGACCAAGAGTTCGACAAGAGGGGTTTCAAGTCTGTGATACAAGAGGCCATGCACTTAGCAGCCACTCCAAACTTGGGAGATTTTATTCCTCAAATTGCAGCGCTTGATCTCCAGGGGTTGGACCGTCGTTCAAAAGCTGTTAGTAAGATATTTGATGGGTTCTTTGAGAGGATTATCGACGAACATCTTGAATCCAAGAATGAAAATAAGACCAAAGATTTTGTGGATGTTATGTTGGACATCATGGGCTCCCAAGAAACTGAGTACCAGATTGAACGGTCTAACATCAAAGCTATAATCCTTGTAAGTAACTTTTCACGCATTCATAACTTCATACTTTACAGATGTTAATTTCATCAAAACTTGTCTGCTTAAGCACAAGGATTTTCAGTTCTGGGCTCTAATTAGCTTGACCCCATTTTTAGGATATGCTAGTTGCGGCAATGGACACTTCAGCCACCACTATCGAGTGGGCAATACCTGAGCTCATCAAGCATCCTCATGTGATGAAGAAAATGCAAGATGAACTAGAAAAAGTGGTGGGTTTGGATAGGATGGTGGAAGAATCCGACTTGGATCACTTGGAATACTTGGACATGGTGGTCAAGGAAATTCTCAGGCTACATCCAGCAGCTCCATTATTAGTTCCACATGAATCTCTGGAAGATTGTACAGTTAACGACTTTCATATTCCTAAAAAGTCACGCATAATAGTGAATGCATGGGCAATTGGAAGAGACCCTGGTTCCTGGATTGACCCAGAAAAATTCTTTCCTGAAAGGTTTATTGGTAGTCAAGTGGATGTGAAAGGGAGAGATTTTCAATTGATTCCCTTTGGATCTGGTCGAAGAGGTTGTCCAGGAATGCTGATGGGTCTCACTGTAGTTCGTCTAGTGATAGCTCAACTTGTGCATTGCTTTGATTGGGAGCTTCCAAATGGCATGTTGCCTGTTGAATTAGATATGACAGAAGAATTTGGTTTAACTTGTCCTAGAGCTCAAGATCTTATGGTTACTCCAATTTATCGCCTTTATAACTAACTCGCCGAATAATTTAAGATATTATTAGCTTGTGGGTGTGAATTTTTTTTTTTTTTTTTTTTTTTTTTTTTTTGAGAAAGTGTGTGTGAAATTTAGTCAAGAGTAATTGCGGTGGGTGGAAAATTAATTATCTATAATAGCAAATTTAACACCAAGTAAAAAGAATTGCAAATATGGCAAAAAAAATTAGAATATTCTCATTTTACCCTTCTCTTTCTCTCCCTTCCCATTTACCCTTTCTTCCCTCATTTCTAGTGTATACCATTTCTTCTTCTTCTTTTTTTTTTTTTTTTTTTGCATTTATGAGCCTTTCTTCCCTCATTTCTTGTGTATACGATTTCTTCTTCTTCTTCTTTTTTTTTTTTTTTTTGCTTTCTTTTTTTTTTGTGCATTTATGAGCTGTTATGATTTCTTTTTTTTTTTTTTGTTTTTTATAATGAGCTATTACGATTTCTTTTTTTCCCTCTGTTTTTCGAACTAGAGACCTTGTGGTTATTAGTACAACTTTATGCCAAATGAGCTAAGCTCTTGTTGGCCTTCTTTTTAATTCAAGAATGTCAAGAATACAAAAATAGAAATTTTGGTGAGTGTTTGTATAGGTATATCAAAGTATATCACTGATATACTCCGATTAATCGTAGTCTATCACTGACTATCACTGGTCGAAGTCTATCAGGGCTATAATTGATAGATAATGAAATACAAAGAATACAAGAATAGCAATTTTATGGTGGTGGTCACGGAGCTTGTGTGCTAGTGTTTAAAAATTATATTGTTGATTGAGAGTCACTTGTTCGTAATGGTTATTTTTGGATTTTATGTTCTAATTACCACAAGAGACTTAAATTTTTTGTTCAATTTATGACTGTAGTATAATAATTTTGGATGAGTTTCTAATTACCGAGATGATTGCAATGCAAAATACTTTACTGATAGATTTCAATTAAATTGATTTCTATCATGTTACTTGGTAGACTTCAATTAATTGATAATTAACTGATTTATATCCGAGATAGAAAGTGATAGACTTCAATTAACTGATTTCTATCCTCGATAGAAAATGATAGATTTGAATTAAACTAATTTCCATCAGTGATACAAGTCAATAGACTTTAATTAAATTGATTTCTGATAGAAACTGATGAACTTCAATTAAATTAGTTTTTATCAGTGATAGAAACTAATAGTCTTGAATTAAATTGATTTCTATCAATGACAGAAACTGATAACCTTGAATTAAACGGTTTTCTATTAGTGATTACACTGATAGACTTAAATTAAACTGATGGATAGAAACTGATAGCCTTGAATTAAACTGAACTAATAACCTTGAATTAAATTGTTTTCTATCAGCGGCTATCACTGATAGGCTTGAATTAAACACGATAAAAACTTATAGATTATGATCATCAAAGTCTACACACTGATAGACTTCGACTAATCAAAGTATATCAGTGTCTATCACTGATAGACTCCGATTAATTGAAACTTATCATCAAAGTCTATCAGTATTTATCATTGATAGACTCCGATAGACTCCGATTAATCGAAGTCTATCAGTGACTATCAATAATAGGGACTGATAGACTATTGGAGATACTAAGGGTATTTTCGTAATTTAACGTATTTTTTGCTATTTCCGCAAATAATTTTATTTTTTTGCTATTTTTGCAATTATTTTGCCAGTTTTTGCTATCTGTGCAAAGCCCCCTTTAGTCAAAGATATATGTATGGTTTGGAAGATTTAGAATGCCTAGGATAACAAGTCATATACAAAGCAATTAGGCACCCCTTTCTTTTGGTCATAAGTCATGATTGTATAAAAGACATGTTCCATGTGTCAATAAACAACTTGGGCAAATCAATACAATGTCTAGTGACATTCTACAGTAATCCACGCCACATGATATTGTTTGGCTTCATTCCCGAGTCGAACATTAGAAAGAAGAGATTTAAAACTTCTCTAAATTCCCCATTTAGAGATTTAATGCTTTTTAATCCCATGGAACACCATCTTTGCAAGTTGCAGTTCACCGCATTTGGAATAAGCAGCAACCCAAGTGTTCGCAACTGAGAAGAAGTCAGCATCTAATCCTGTTTTAATCCCAACAGCATGAACAGCTAGCTTTCAAGACTCAAACTTTTGACAGATAAAACTGCTCGAATCAATCCAATGAGAGTAGCTACATCTGGCCGAATTTCCCACTAGTTTCATCCCCACAAATTCATGAGTTTTGGGAGATTGCTATCTTCTTTTTGTTAAAATTAGTATATGAATGTAAGGAAATTGAACCTAAATAAAAAATTACAACACTGGTTTAAGTAAATTAAGTTTAAGGTTCCATGTAATGAAAATGGAATTTTAAATGTAGAAACGTCTACATTTTACTAAGGTTAAGGGTACATTTTGATTTATTACCTTAATTTTATCCAATAATTTAGGTTTCAATTTTATTTTATCCCCCAAGTTTTATATTTATTTCATTTTCATCCTCCACCTTTTAATTGTTCTATTTGATTTTTAATTGAATAATTCAAGTAAAAATAGTAATAATATGGCAACCCAAAAATGGCTGCCTTATGTTCATGTGCAATCTACAACCACACCTCTATTCGCAGTCTCATTTCCCTCAATTATTTCAAATCAATGGGAAGGGAAGAACTTGGCTCGTTGATCTTAGAATACTTGAGCAAGACGAGTTTTAAACTGCCACAAAAAGAGTAAATCTGACAGACCAAATACCATCGAATTAAGTGTTGGAAAATGAACTGATTGATCCAACTTTTTAATGATGAAAAAAAAAAGGGTGAAGGCATCTGGTAAAGTCAAATGCTGGCACTGCCACCAGATGAAATGAAAATGAGAGAGAGGGCAGGAGACATTGAAAGTGAGCAACATTTTTTTTCCACTAACATCAAACTGAAACTCTTGTAGGGAAAAAGAAGAAATCAATGGATGGGTTGTCCATTTACAAGAAAATTTCACGGAGAAAAAATGGTGACAATTAGCCCAAAATCAGTAGGCTGAAACCAATACGAAGTGAAAAATAGGAAGCAAAAACAATTGGGTCGAGGAACGCGGAAAAAACTAATTCCAAGACGCATGTACACAAGGGGGAGGAAGGATGGGGGTGGAAATCAAACAGATATAGCACATAAATCATCGAAGACTTGTCTGATGTTAGGCCTCTCATTTACAGGGAGGATGCACCTGAGGGATACAGCCAACAGTTCATCCATAGCTTTCGAAGGCTCTTCTCCAACGACGATATCTCTGTCTATGCAGTCCATTCTCCGTCCTTCTTGATCGCATAGACGCACCCAATCTGTGAGATCGACAGCCCCAGACTGGCCTGATATTATGTCGCCTGCACTTCTTTTGGTTAAAAGCTCCATTAAAATCACCCCAAATGAATAAACGTCGGCCTTGAAAGATGGACCAGGTTTCGCTGCACAAGCCAATTCTGGAGCACAATATCCAAGTGCTCCCAGATTTAGTATCTGCTCCGCAATGCCTGCTGGTGTCATCAAGCGGTGAAGTCCATAGTCAGTGAGTCGGGCATCAAAATCATGGCCTGCCAAGATAATATTTGTTGGCTTTAAGTTTCCATGGGGGAGGCCCCTATCGTGAAGGTACAACAGACAGCGAGCAACTTCCACTGCAATTTTTAGTCTTTGGCTGAACGACAACCGAGAGTACCTTCGAGGTGTAGTTTCTGCCAAAAAAGAAACAATACAATGAATCACTAGAACATACAGTAGTAGTCTTAGATTGTCTGATTGCAAGTGAAAGTACTTCTGCAAGAAGTATACAAGCATGGGAAGGATGGAGATATTCTGGTGTTTATGCAAAATAAATTTCCACGAACGTTCAGGTTTCTGGCCTGGTGATTTCCTTCAAATAAATGATGCAAACTTGGCAGGAACCCATGTTGCCAAGCATAGACTGTGTTCCCAATACAAATCGACATTCCAGAGAGATCTTTGGACGTGGTAGTAATAAACAAGATAACAAGTATAATAAGAACACAGACAGCAACACTGCAAAACAGGCCATCTTCCATTGTTGTGCGGCCACCCATTCCAAGACAAAGCTAAAAATCTTAAATAGCAATGCCATTAAAGCTCTTTTGTACGAGATTTGGGTGAAAAGAAATGGAAATGCCTTCATAGATAAGTTTAGAAGTTTTAGTAGTTTACGGTTACATAGTTTCCTACTACTAGTTAGTGTTTTCTTTCAAAACACTACCTTCACTATAGTGTTTTTTTTTTTTTTTTTTTTTTGCCAAGTGGTTTCCATTTTGGACCAAGGAAGATTTCTCACCTTCCTCATTGCATAAAAAATGTTAAATAAAATCATTCTAATTCCAAATTTTACTACCAACTAAAGTCTAAAATTTTAGAAGCCTATCAGCTTTCCTGACGTCAATTATTTAATTACATCATAACGAATTTGATGGGACATAACATGAAAACTAAAAGGTGCTACTTCAACTTTCCATGTATATGCAGTTAACCTACAAAAGTACCATATCAACTGAGCATGTGATCTCACCTTGACTTCAGGTTTACAATTTAATTATAGATAATTAACCACGGAAACTAAATTAATTCTTTAGCAAAAGTACCAAAACTAAAATGAAAAAGTACAAGGGCTAAAATGCTAAAATTAGTAAATAATAGAATCTAGAATCATAGACCCCGTTTGGTAACGTTCTTGTTTCTTGTATCCGTTTCTTCATTTTTAATAAAGAAAAATAGAATTTTGTGACCCTAACACCTATACATTCAATAATAATAAACCTATATTCTTACTTATGTTTGGAAAAAATTGGAAACAAGAACAAAAAAGGAGAAACTAGTTTTAGTTGTTCCCAAAAGTTCTATACAAATTTTGGGAGTGTTTCTAAAAAATGAGAAACAAGAAACATACATAGTTATTAAATGCTTAGATTTCTTAATAAAATTGGAAACAAGAAACAAGAAACGAGAACGTTACCAAACGAGCCCATAATGTATCCAAAAAACTGAACAAAATCATGTCAAATACACAATAAAAATATTGAAATTTAAAATTTAAGATGGCAATGGCAATTTAAGGGCACAGACTACGTGATGTAATTTTGAGGATAAGACAAGCAGCTACATGAGGCCTAAAACTACAGCACTAATCATAAGACCTAATTGACAATCAAGTGTCCATGGTAAAATGGACAAATAAATTTTTCCACAAATCCTAAAAAAAATTTGGGGAAGATCCTAAAACTCTGATGAAGGCAAAAGACTTGTATCTCTTCGAACTTCTCTGAATTTTGTAAAAATCTCCTGAATCAAAATTTTTGCCGGTAGAGGGAGGATGGCATGCAACCTACTCTAAGTGTTTGGTACAAGTGTAAAAGAATGATCTTTTATGGTATGTAGGTTTACAGATCGTTTAAAGTTTTAAAGTTTAATCCACTTTCCTGCTTCTCTCAAGCTTATTTTACTTTTAAATTTTGCATTTTTTTCATTACTTTGTAATTTGTATAAACAATAGCAATACGCAGGATTTACTATTTTGGAGGCCGCCTTATGCATAGCTTTATAGAGCAGGCTTCTTCTGTGGCTGTTTCTTACGCTGCTGGATTCTATAGCAGACTTGCTTGTACATCTATGCTTCATGGAAGTACTGTTTTCTACAGTAAGCATAGACCGCAAGATTTGTGGGTTTTGTCTAGGACTTCAAACTCCAAATCATCAATATGATGATCATGTATTGCCAAATAAAGGTTGATCATGTATAGTAAAACCAAGAATCTGAATAGAATGAGCAAAACTAGCATACACAATTCAAAAACCTTCGGATGAAACAAAATTTTGGATAAGAATAATTATGTCAAAGTTATAGATCAGAAACGAGTGTCATGGAAGAAATGAGTGTTTAAATTTTTTTTTATATAAAGAACCAAACTTTCATCGAGAAAAAATGAAAGAATACAAGAACATACAAAAAATCCAAGCCCCCAAAAGGAAACCCCCTTAGATAAAGGGATTCCAATCCAACAAAATAAGACCTAAAGGATAATTACAAAACAAAAGCGTCACAAACGCCCACAAAGAAACAGAATATTTTATTAGGACCCATGCATCCTCAGAATTCATCTGCTTCCCTCTAAACATTCTGTTATTTCTCTCACCCCACAGCCCCCAAATAATAGCACAAATCCCAATCTGCCATAAGAAGTTTCCCTGATCCCAAAAAGGTGGATGGGGAAGGAACTCCTCGATCATCTCCCTAAAATCTTTGATGATATCTTGATGATAGAGGATCTCAAAAGTATTTTGAAAAAGGGCACATTCTAGGCTTCAACGATATAAAACAGAAAATAAGAGTTTTAGCTTCAGTTTATCAAGAAAAAAAACTATTTGCCAAATATTTTTATTTCATTTGCCGACCATTTATTTTTATGCATGAATAATGCAAGAGCATGTCCTTAGGCTTAGATTCCCCTCATAAGCTGTTAGCATCAGCATGCCTTAGATGTGCTGTGACAAAAAAGGGTAATGCCATAACTTTTCTCTATGATGTTTTCCAATGTGTCAGCTACACAGGACGGATGGAAGTATTGATACTTACTCAAAAAGGCAAGATCGTGCAAACTCCAATTTTTTTTTTTAATGAAAAACCGAGCTTTCATTGAGAATAAATGAAAGAATACAAGGGCATCCAAAAAACCAAGCCCCAAAAAAGAAACCCAACTACAGGAAGGGTTTCCAATCGATCAAAATAATATCTAATGTATAATTACAAAAAGCCTTAGAAACTGATGCCCATAACGAAACAGATAATCTAATATTAGCCCATTAAAGATCGTGCAAACTCCATTTGGACCATTAAAATTCAGCAGCTTAATTTGAAAGAAAAAACTATCCTTGGCATGTACATTCGAGCACTAACAAACCAATGTCAAAATCCCAAATTACTTTTCAAAGCGATTACTTGAATGATTAAAAATCCGGGAAAAGAATGATCAATGATAGGACACCTAAAAGGCTATGTGCAGTTCCATAAAGTTAGCAACAGTAAAATATAAGCAAAGAAATATCTAAACATGAAAAGAAAGTTTCCAACACTCTTACCGTAAAGATGTAGAGCTAAGCTATCTCCCAACATATAGTCAGCTAAAAGAAGCCGCTCTTGTTCTCTGGGACCCCAATAATATGCTCGTAAAGGAATAATGCTTTTATGCCTCATTGATCCAATTCTTTTAACTTCCTTGGCAAATTCCTTCTTATGCTTGACCAGTCCCACACGTAACCACTTAACAGCCAGCATATGTCCACTATCCAGAGTAGCTTTATATAGTGTTCCATGGCTGCTTCTACCAAGAACTTCAGCTGGAGCTCTGGATAATTCCTCAGCAGTGAATAGCAGTGAATTGTCCAGAAAAAACAATTCTCCAGCTAACCGATCTGGTGAATACACGTCTAGTGTCACAGGTTGTTCACGCCCTTCAACAAACTGGTGTGAGGAAGATAATGGGGAACCTGGAGAGGAATTTTTCCCAGAAGTAACAGGATGATCATCGATCAAATTAGGAATAATCATCGATGAACTTGTTGCAGCACCTCCAGGTAAAACATGTTCCGAAATCTCAGAAGAGAATTCTGCCTGCCCAGATAATGATCTTGAAGTCGAGGTTAGCAAATGGTCATTTGAAAAACTTGAAGAGGTTGGTGGAGGCTGATTGTTTGGTTGGAATTTGAAAAGAGAAGGCCTGAAACGTTCTATCTTAATGTCCCTCTGAGTACTGTGGCCGCTAAATATACTTCTTCCATGGAACTCTTTAAGTTGTGCTCTATGATAAGCCAGTAAAAGAAAAACAATCATCACAACTGCTCCAACTGAGGCAAGAATAATAGCTATTTGGATATTAGCTTTAGAAGAACGACGTCTTCCCTGCTCAGGGAAATTATTTGGAATTGAGTTCTGTGAACCTATATCTTTTGGTAAGCTAAGCTTATCATTTCCGGGATGAAATGATGAGATGGGGAAGTTTCTTAAATTTTCTGGAACGTCGCCTGAGAGATCGTTGGAGGACACATTAAAAACATGTAGGTTGGGAAGCATTTTGGGAATTTCACCTGTAAATTTGTTGTTTGATAAATCAAGATACTCCAAGTTACTCAATCTGTTCAATTGATCTGGAAGTGATCCTGATAATTCATTCTTTGCAAGATTAAGCAATTTGAGCCTCGCCAACTTATCTATTTCAGAAGGCAACCCACCAATCAAGGAATTACTGGATAGATCAAGATATTCCATTGGCAGATCTGATGGTTTAACTAATAACTCACTAACACTTGAGCCTTGAAGAGGAATGGGACCAGTAAACCGGTTTCCTGAAAGATTGAGGCTGATCAAGGTAATAGATGAAAAGAAACTAGCAGGGATAGCACCGCTAAGAGCATTCAAACTGAAGTCAACTGCAGACATACTAGGATAGTTTCCCAATGTAAACGGCAAAGGGCCTACTAAGAAATTATTTCTGACATTAAGCACCTTCAATCCCTCAAAGAAGGAAGTTGAGTTTGGGAAGCTTCCTGAAAAATTGTTTGAACTTAAATCAAGAACCTCAAAATTGGCTTCCCAGGTCTGCACAACTGATATGTCGCCAGATAGAGCATTTGATGAAAGGTCCAAAAATTTCAATGTAGGAGAGTCAATGCGAAGAATTGAACCTGCAAGGTAAATAATGAATCGTGTTCAGCAAAGAGTAACATACGCAGAATCATGGATGACAGTATTGGTTCAGAAAAACAAAGTTCATTTACATAAGTAGTAGATATATCATCTTAAAGTTCATAACAAACTATAAAAATGGTCACAAGTCTTCATTTAGTACAGAATGATACGATAAACGGACCTTTCTTGAAACCAGTTTAACTGAATTAGATTATCGGTCAATGAACACAACGACATCGTACATGTGACTTGGTGATTTCAAGTATAGACGAGCACATAATGGTCTTGTAAACATACCAACCAAAGAAATTCTTAATTTTTCAACCATCAATTACATTGCTAAACCTCCACACACACACACACACACACACAAAATAAAAAATAAAAAATAAAAACAATTATGTGCATGGCTTGAGCAAATTCCATAGAGTAGAGATCTAAGTTGGGAGATCACAAATTTGAACTCAAATGCACCTTCTCACAGTCAATCAATCTCCAGTAAACCATAAATAGTGGGATAATAAGACAAGTGGTTATTTACCTGTAAATGCATTACCACTAAGATCCAATTCCTCCAATTGCAAAGACCTGTTTAACAGTTCCCCCGGCAGCAAGCCCGATAAAAGATTATTGCCAAGCCTCAAAATCCGCAAATTAGGCAAGGACCCAAATGAAGGCAATTCCCCTATAATCTGGTTATGACCCATATCCAAAACTACCAAGTTTCTAAATAACACGAGAGAGTCAGCGTCAAAAAATCCACCATTCAATCTATTGTAACTCAAGTTGAAACTTCTCAATGTATTAGCCAGACTAGAAACATTATCGGAACCAATTGAAAGTCCTCCGAAGAACTCATTGTGGCTTAAATCAACATATTCCACATTCCGCAGCTGGGAAATTAACAGGCCAATGTTCCCATAAAGTCGATTAGAGTGCAAATCCAATACCTTGAGCTGATTAAGATTCAATCTACCAACTGGAAAGCCACCACTGAAGTCATTCGCTGAGAAATTTAGATAGTTCAGACTGTAAAGATCATTGATCCGCTCCGGGATCGGCCCGTAAAATCTATTCGAAGACAGATCCAAATGCTGCAGGCTATATAACGTCCCAAGAGCAGGAACAAGCCGTCCAGTGAAATCATTTCCAGAAAGACTCAAATTCTTAAGGCTCTTAAGGCCAATCAGAGTCTGGAACTTCAACTCCCCGCTCAAGCCTAGCCGGTCCAGCACAATTGCAGACACATTACCGTTTTCATCACAAGACACCCCAGTCCAGGACGAAGGACAACCATCAGAGTTGGAAACCGAGACTAAATCCCACTTCCCATTGACCGAGTTGTGCGGATCTTTCTGAATCCCCTTCTTGAATTCAAGCAGACAGTTGAGTTCAGAATCAGAGGCTGAGGAAACCAAGACGATAAGCAGATAAACGAAGTTAACAGAGAGAGCTGCGTGATATAAATAAGAAACGAGATTCATTGGTGACAATGTGGGAAATTTAAAACAAAACCCTAATAATTCATGGACGGAGTATGCCCAAGCTAGAAGAGAAGAGTACTCGAAACCCTAGAACCAGACTGAATGTCAAGAAAAGCAGAGAGTTGAGATAGAGAGACGGAGTATATGTACATCAGAATCCAGACAAAGAATAGAGAGATAGAGAGAGAAGGCGTTAAAAATGGCGGTTTTGGTCAGGTTGAGAGTGTGAAAGCCAAGTAAACCACAGTCAAATAAAAGGACAATGCTCCAAAACAACTCTCCGGCTCCGAGGCCATCTCCATTTCTCTCTCTCTCTCTCCTCTCGCTCATACTCTCCTCCCTCGCCCCACATGCTCTCTCTTCCACAATAACGCCCAATTGACGCCGTCAAAGCAAACAAGATTTTAGGTCAAAAATGTACAGAGAAACACAGAGACGCCTTCTTCTTCTTCTTCTTCTTCTTCTTCTTGTTTCTTGTTAGGGTTGATGGATTGAGAAGACGAAGGCCGCTGAAGGAGGAGGAATCAGCTGGCGTTGAGCTGCTCTTTGAGTTTGAGTATTCTTTTTTTCTTTCTCTATCCTTCCTTCAGTTACGCAGATAATAATGGAGGTTTTGATCGTAATGGGGGTGGATAACAGCTAAGCAATTTTTTCAACAATATATTCTTCTTTTTTTCTTTTTCTTTTTTTTTTTTTTTTTTCTTCTTATCTAAAATAGTATTTTATTTTCTTCCAATAACTACAAACAAATTCCTCTACTTTCTGTATTCTCGTTTCTACTTTTTCCCATTGAAGTTAGAAATATACCATAATAAGTAAATTGTAAATTTATTTTGAATCTCTTTTAAATTGATGCTACCTAGATGTCTTTCTTTTCTTTTCTTTTTTCTTTTTTTTTTTTTTTGGGAAAAATTAAACTTGATAATTGAGCTACTAGCCTCATTTTGACTGCCACCAAAAATGTCTTCATTATTTTTTTTTAGCAAAAAATGTCTTGATAATTAGTATCAGTGTCAATTTTTTTAAATATAGAATTATTACAAACATCCATGTAAAAGTTTGAACCTTCCATATGTAATAGATTTAAAAGTTATTAATACTTTAATGGTAAAATCATGTTCAAATTGGTTGGATAGGATTTTAGTTTGGAATTTCCTACTTTTTTTTTTTTTTAAATCATACTGTTTTTTTTTTAAATAAATATAGAACGAAAGGTTGAATCTTCGACTTTAGAAAAAAGAAATAGATGTCTTATGGTAAAATATTGTCTTATCAACTAAATTATGCTTGAATTGACTCTTATTTTGTAGTGTGGTTTAAAAAATATATATAATGTCTTAAATTTTTTTTTTTTTAAATAAATAATTTCTTAAATTTTTATAATACTGTTTTAGTTTTTAAAGTATATATATTTTTTTAATATTATGGATAAATACATTAATCGGCTACTTCTCAATGTTCTCACTCCTCATTCCTAATTTTCAAAACTTTCACTTTCATTGTTGATTATTTCAGACAAATCTTTTTCTTTTACCGGAAAAAAAATGCTGAAGTGGTGACACGTGGAACTAAACTAAATTTAGTGTTTTCATCAAAAACAAAATAATAATAAATTTAGTGAGGTATCTATGATTGTCCAGTAATCCCTCCCATGTCCAAAAAGGACAGTGTTTTCTTTTGTTTTGGGTATTTGAGAAAAATGTAGATTTTTTTTTAAAGTGAAGAAATTTGAATTTATGGCCTGTTGAAATCGAAGATATATGTCTTAATCAATTAAGTTATGTTTATGTTGACAAAAATGTAGGATCATTAATGAATTTAATTTTATTCTTATAATATTTTTAGTGTATAAAATACATATAATCTTCATTTAGCAGAGAACTTGTTGACGATGTGTTACAAGAATATGTTTGTTCATTGGTAATCTATGTTTTCTAGCATTATCCTTACACAAAATACGTTTAAAACAAACAAAATTATTGTTCCCTATGGTTTCAAGTCAATGAAGGAGCCCAACACAATCATCTATTGTTCTATTCGATTTAGAAATGTGTTTAGATATCTTCATGATTAATTTTAGATGTGTTTTTTTTTTTTTTTTGACAACATGTGGAGATGGGACATTCGAACCACAGATCTCTTGGTCATTTGTACAAGTTTTATGTCAGTTAAGCTATGCTCACATAATTAGTTGGATTTGCAGTGTTCTATTATTTGATTTTTGTGTCATTTATTAGTTGACTCATGCGCAATTTTACCACTTATTCAAAATTTATATTTAATTTAATAAAGTTAACTTTATTTTTTAAGTTCAAATTTTCAAATTAAAAGTGACTCATTAAATTAATTTAAAGAGACATAAAAAAAATACTTTATTCTGAAAACAGTAAGCTAAAAGACTAAAGAAAAATTATGAGAGCCACCTATTCTTAGATTTAGTGTTTTTTTTTAAGAGTAAAAATCAACACGCATAAAGTTTTACCAATTGAATCAATTAAACCTCTGTATCAATCAAAACCTTTAATATTCAAAAGTAAATGAATCTATACTCTCTATCAAGATTTTGTTTTAAAATTGTTTATGCATAATTGTAATACACTAATACTTCTTTAAATGTAGGGATTAACGCAATAATGATCAAGTGAATGGTTTTTTGTTTTTTCTTTTTTAATCTTCTCTTCTTCCTCTATTTATTTATTCTACTTTTTTAGGAAAAATTACAACTACTTTGATAAAATCCTAGGAGGAGAATTGTGTGATTTAGATCATTTCAATTTGTTTTTATATGGAATCAAGTGAAAATAATTATACATCCCCAATAGATGGTTTAAATTGATTCACTCGTGAAAATTTAGGATTTTAATTGATGTAATTATTAGTTTAGGACTTTTATTGAAATAACCAGCCAAGTTTAAAGATACAAATTTATAGTCCTCTTTTTTCTTAATCAAGATCAAGTTATTTCAAATTGAAATAAAATTTATACCAAATCATAGCCTACCAATTTATCCTCAACAAGCCAAAGCGAGCATAGCTCAGCGATAATTGACAT
Source organism: Luffa aegyptiaca (assembly GCA_017139565.1). Taxonomy (NCBI): domain Eukaryota; kingdom Viridiplantae; phylum Streptophyta; class Magnoliopsida; order Cucurbitales; family Cucurbitaceae; genus Luffa; species Luffa aegyptiaca. Next base: position 49,342,893 of record CM029398.1, read on the forward strand.
TTACCCTCGATCAAGAGGTCAGAAGTTCGAATCTCACCACCCCAAATGTTGTTAAACTCAAAATATATATATATATCCTCAACAAATAACATTAGTTAAGTGATATTCAATTCAAATCAACAATCAACTACGTCATAACAAATAAGTTTGTTGTCAACATGAACATAATTTCAACTAATAAATAAAGTTTTTTTTTTTCTTTTTGTGTTTGCATCTTAAAAAGTCATTTAAAATAAATAGTACTACCTTCCCAATTCTAACGGCGTTCAACTATAAATTTAAAAAATATATTTTTCTTAAAAAAAAGCACTTTCTAGTACTTTTCCCACAAACATTTAAACATATATTTCCTCAAAATACCAATAACTTTTTAAAAAAACGTCCATATGAAAACACTAAAAATTTATCTCATTTGCATTTCCAGTTTGGCCTTTGTGAAAATGTAACAGCTAGAGTACCTGACAGTCTTGGCCTTATCGCTGGCCACATTCTCACTTGAACACACACACAACCATCCACCAGAGCCCTGCAAGTGGCAACTCTGTGGCTTTTTTAGGGGAAAAAAAGGTGCCCCCCCCCCCCACCTCTTCTTCTCATTGGCTTGGCTTCATCTAAACCTGCTTACCTTAACAACACAATAAGCCTGACTGAAACATTCAACAAATACACAAATTAATCTATCTCATAAACTCTTGATATTGACAGGGGAAAAAAGTGATTGGGTAAGGGAGGAGAAATCAGCCCTCCAGAAATGATATAAAATTTCCAAGAATATTTTTTGGTTCCACAATAAGTATGATACAAGCCAACTATCAAAAGTCTGGTTTCTAAAGCAATGTATAATTAATGTTAAAAGTTTGATTCCTTCCTTATAGGCCTATAGCATATCTATCTCAAATTAAAAGCAAAGAAAATCATGGTTTTTTTCAAGACATTTCATATTGTGAACTTTTTTTTTTGGCAGTTCAAACAAAAATGAAGGTTTCTGCACTCTACCAAAAAGTCATTTCTAATTAATAATGAACAGGTAGACCAAAGTTTGGAGAATTGGAAAAGCTCTATCCGAGGTCTAATAGAATTCCGAGAACGTGTAACTAAATGCCTTTAAGCAAAAACATCAATAATTTAAAGCAGTGGGAATTTCAATGTCATGTCAGAATATATAAACAAGCTCCGGAATAACTAATAAGCCAAAGTAAATACATTTTCATAATTTAGTTTACAAATCCATCCATTATTTAAATACTATTTATAACACAATTTTAGTGCAGGCACAAACAACTTGCAATATTTTATGGATTTAAGACTCTTTCACTTTAAAAAAACCATGGCAGCACATTACCTAACACGCACACACACATAAAAAAATAATTCTTTTCAAAGCATAGAAATTATAAATAGAAATGATCACATTGTGACTCTCCTAATATATTGACCAAATCAATCTGTTGTATTGTTCATGATTTTCTACATAAGATCTGCACTACGTGATTTTAATGACAGAAAATGGCATCTTATGTGACTGTCCTAATATATTGACCAAATTATTATGTTATATTGTTCATAATTTTCTACATAAGATCTGCACTATCTGATTTGAATGACAGAAAATGGCATCTTAATAAGCAGCAGCCACTGCCTGTTCACAATCTGACGATCTTAGATGGTTCATTTGAGTTCCCTATTCAGTCAATAAGATTGCAAAATAATTAACAAAATAAAGGTCGAACCTGTAGGCTGGCGGTGGGGGGCGGGTGAGTGGCTAGCAACGTGAGCTTGGATCAGCAAACAGACCAAGAGAGAAGTGACAGCTCGGAGAATCTTGAAGATAAAACCAAATTAATGACAACTTTCCACGCACCTCAGCTCCTTTCATTTTGTTTATGGATGCATGCGACAGAGGCACCAAGAAAGCCAACCCATTCCCTTGAGGGTCGAGCTTCGCTGCCAAGGAATCAGGCGACAGGTCAAAAGCAAGCTCAATTTCACAAAAGCACATCTATCAATGAGATTAGAAATTAGTTGTACCAGTATAATATTTTTGTCTGACGAAGCTTTCAAGATCTTGTCTTGTCGGTGCCTGTCTAGTTCCTGAATTCCATGATCTGGAGTTTCATCTTATAAAACGCTACTTACTCCCTCCTAGTTGACAGCTAAACTTTCTCCACTCCATGAGGTCCCTAAGATTTTCCATCTTTCTGATTTTCTTCTTCTGCTTTGCTCTGGTTGGGCATGGACGTGCAAAATCTAATGAACTAGTGGTGGGTTCCATTAAATCCTTCAATTTGGTAAGTCTCTCTATCTGGCTCTCTCTTTTCTCTTTTTCTCTCTTTCTCTGAGTTCATACTGTGTATTGAATGACGGTTCTTACATTTGGGACAAAACAGGGAAGATCCGGGTGTCAAAAAGTTAATGTTGAATGCAAAGAGGGGGAAGGCAGAAAAGAGAATGTTTTTGAACATGAAGACTATGTCTACACTCAATCTCTTCCTTAGTTTATGCAAAGTCCATGCAATCTAAATTTCATACTTCAATGACTGAGATAATAACTGGGGAATCGCTACCTATGTCTATAGCTAATTTGTCAAGTAGCTGCAGCAATTCACAAGTCAATTTGAAGTTTCAAACTTCTTTCCTTTGTGGAAACTGCAACTCCTCTAGAGATGACGTTTCTGGCTGCTAATAAATAGTGCCTTTGTATTTGCAAAATAAAGGGTCTGGGTGTGAAAATGGTAGATGTTAAAGTGCAAAGGAGATGTGATAAAATAAAATGTTTCAAACATGATGAAGGCTGTCAACAATCAGCAACTCTCTTCGATTGTGCAATGTCTATTAACTCATGCTATGTAGATTATCTACTTTAATGAGAAAAATTACAGTGCAGACTGAAGTTGTTCTAATGAGGTTGAGATGTATCTTTCTATAAGTAACTGTAGTTCACAACGAGAACTAAAGTTTCAATCTTAGTGATACCTTTTTGTGGTCCACTTAATTCTGGCGCGAAAGGGAGGAGATAATGAAACACGCAAAAAAATACGACCCCAGAAATGGGAGTTGGAATTGAGTTATCTCTTGCATCTACATATATACATTGACGAGGGGAGGAAATAACTCTATGCTGCAGCATTCTGCATAATATATTGGCATTTTCCAATGTCTAATGAAAATGGTACATACATCATTCCAATTTCGAAGACTAATTGTTTTTAACTACAACTGCTGCCAGACTTGACGACATGCCTGGGGAGTGAATATGAGGCGAGCTCAAAATACTCAGAAAACGGAGCTGGTTAACCAACTATATAGTGAAAATGAATTCGTATGATATAATTTCAGCAAGCTCGGAAGAAGTGCTCACGTTTCCAACCCATATCATCTCTAATGTAATCTTTAGATGATGTATACCTCAGGCTACAGACTAGTGTTTTCTATCAACTATGTGCTGATGAATTGAAAGCCGATTCATTTGCAGTGATTCATAACTCTGAAACCTGAAACATGTCCATTTAGAAGGTCGTGATGCTCGGGGTCACTTGAAATTCAACATATAATTTTCAAGGAATTGGATCCACGTGCGAGGGCAATGCCATGTCACGAGGGGCTGGGGGGAGGGGATAGGGAATTACTTACCATTTTTCAAGCGGTTCCTGTTATCAACCTCTCCCGCTCATCTAATCTTTTGACTTTGATAAGACCGAAGAGAACTTGAAAACCAAAAAAGGCACAAAAGATGTAGGCAAAAGTGGCAGGCATCTGAAAAAAGAATAGCAACTATTCAATAATCACAAGGCAATAGCGGTAGCAGCAAGGTCAGAGATAACAAGAGCAAATCTTACCCGAATGGAATTGATATATAATATTGTTGCAAGGTTGATTAGGCTTCCAGCAGCTATTGCCTGTTAATGGTCAAAAGGTGGGATATTGAACTTGCCAGAATATAATCATTCCAACATATGCAGAAAGTTGTCTAAAACTCTCGAAAAATTTCATCTTTAACTTCCACAAAAATTTTCTATTTGGATCGTGATAGAACTCCCATCCTTCATACGTACAAGGATGGGAGGCCTATAAGATCTCTATGGATCCCAACTGATAATGTGATCGAAATTTGTTAACATGCAAACAAGGCCACCAGGCAAGCATGTGAACCAACTGAAAAACTCACATTTCCTAGCGTCTTCTGAACTGCTGCAACACGTTGGAATGCTCTTTCAGATTCCAAAGCCCGAACTCTAAGCTTCAGATCACCTTGCTCCTGTTGATGAAATAAAATTCAGGCTCAATATTCAAAACTTGAAAAGGTAAAACTGAGATTGGACATGCCCATTCATTGCAGGAAAGGTTTGTAAACATTACCAGTCTTTGGATAATTTCAGCAAGTTTTTCAACTCTTTCGGCCTGTCTAAATAAGTTATAGAATGCACGAGACTGCCTATCCCATCTATTTCTGAAATCCTGAACATTTGTAGGATTGACAATCAAGATCGCAACAAGAAAATTATATGAAATACGACAAAGTGTAGAAAGACAATCATGCTTACCTTCAAGACAACCTCAACTCCCGCTTCGCGAAACTTCAGTAATTCCAGAGCATATCTAAAAGATGAACATAAAGCCATGTAAGATGAACAGAAAACCTTTTACATCCTAAAATGTCAAGATGAAAGGAGTTTAAATTAATTGTAAGCTCTGAAAAAACTCACGGCTTGGCAATTTCAGTAATATCAAATCTTGGGTCAAGGCCTTTCCCAATGCCATCTAACACTGCAAAGAATAGTCTATTTTTCAGCGTTTAACGTCATTCAAAAGATTTTGTAACAGTTCCTTCATATTTATTGTAAAGTACCTGAAAATGCTCTAACAACAAATGTGAATGTGGCAGGAAACCGAAATGGTTGATCAGCTGCAATGGCTAATAAATCTTCCCCTGTTACGAGACGGCAACAACTATGAGCGGGACTCTTTACACAAGTTCACTATAGGTATTGTAGCATCAAATATTAAAAAACATTGTTTGATCATATAAGTTGAAGGGAGAAATTTTGTAATCCCACTTTGCCAAAGCTAGCATAGCTTAGAGATAATTGGCATACCTCCTCGACATGAGGTCAGAGGTTCAAATCCCCCCACCCCCAAATGTTGTTGAACTCAAAAAAAAAAAAAGAAAAAAAAAGTCTCTTGTATTTCACTGTGTGAGGCATAATGGGAGTTTTTTTATTATAAGAATAATAAAAGAAAAAATAATTAAAGCGTAATGGGACGCTGGGACTGCTCAACAGTCAACAGGATTACATACCAATTGCAGCTAGACGTTCCTTTTTTTTCATTAACTTTTCCTCCTTAGTCAATGGTTTCTTAAAACCAAGTTCTGCGGTTGCCATCTCTCTTTCCCTTCTCTGTGCAGCCAGACGTTCTTCAAAACTGTGAATTTGAATTCAAAGTTCCATGGTCAGAAAATTAGTGCAGAATAGATTTACGAGATGATTTTAATTTGATCAGAGTTGCTTGCTCAGTTCAAACAAGTCACAATTGAACATACGGTTGTTTTAGAAAAGAATATTCTAATTTATTAATACAAATCTACGCATACTGCCCATGATAACCGAAATAATCAAGCATTCAGGTTAAGCGCAACAAAAGTTAGAATACAGCAGTTCACATCTAACTGTGAGCTTCAATCATAAGGAGCAGTGTCAATCTCCCAAATAAGTGAATGCAACCTGCTTATCTCATTTCTCTCAAATTGATTCCTAATTTGGTCTGAAAGAAAAGGCCTTTTGAAGGATTTCTTGAATCTTTTTTTTTTTTTTTTTTTGTCTCTCAGTTGGTGTATAAATGTTTCTCCCTTTCACAATTATAGTATGGATAACTTTTGACCTATTGGATTTTTTTGTAACCCCTTAGTTTGGAGATTTTCTATTAAGAAAGAAAGAAAAAAGAAAGAGAAAAAGATGTTCCGCATCTAATAAGTACCAAACAAAAAGATTTTTCCACATCTAACAATTACCAAAAACAAAAGACAGGAGGAAGAAAGAATGAAGGAAATGAATATTTGATCAGTGGGGGTATCTTCTAAGTTTATTCAAGTTTTTCTTCAATAAACCTGTTGAGGAAGAATTGAGCTGTCCGTCTAACAGCCGTCATATCTCCAGTAGGCACAAGAACTCCCATTTGAATCATTGCTTGAAGAACCTGCACTAATGAAAATCTTTTTTTGTAAACAATTGAACGTTATCAGGCATGTTATGGGTAAAAACAGATTTATGCAACAAGGCATAAATGATGGTGGTACATCACCTTAAGGTGGCAGAAACAGGAATAAACTTCATATAGTGAAATGAAAGCCAATAGTGGATTTTTAAGAAATCAGTACCTTGTCTGGATCTTTCTCATACACTCCATAGAACGTTTCCAGCAAACCCTCTCTGATATTTGAACTGATACTGCAGGGCACCAATACAGCAACATGTTAGCAAAATATCATGGCCATTTAAGATTGACTTTCTTTTCTTTCTTTCTGATGGAGGGCAGGCAAGCACAGTCCAGTACCTTCCCATCATTCCAAAATCATAAAAGATCAACCTTCCTCCATTGACATCATCAACAGCAATATTCCCAGGATGCTGAAAAAAGGTACATTTGAAGTTAAAAAATCTCTGTCGACAAATCTAAAAGGAAAGAATGAGGCAAGGAGTACACCTCATTCCAATAACCCACATTCACAAACGTCTAGAGACTGTTGCAAGGAAGGCAGAAATTTGGAAGGTTTACCATATAAATATTTTATCTTCCAATTCAAAATGATTTTTTCAGAGAAGATAGATTGAAAACTTGAGGATTCCATCTTGTTAAAAATATTGCTACGAAAAGTTTTTCTTTTCTTTCTAATTGAAAAAACAGCAATTCCTCTGACTGGTGTCTCCATTCCTGTGTGAATTTATAAGATTTCAGCTGATTACCAAATAACATAATCTGAAGCCTTGTTCTTTAAAATAGTGTTATATATAATCACAACAGATAAGCGGAGAGGTTGTCTATGCTTACTAAAATATATATAATTATATATCGAAAGCAATGATTCCATGTGTAGCTACATACAAGAGTATGATGTCTATGAACTGCCAGTAATGTAGGTTCTCTCAATGTACGACAGCAGTAAAAGGAGGCAGGGTCAGTGAGAAGCTCATGATAGATTTTAGGTTTTTCATGCATCATATATTACATTTCACATTATTCAAATTTGTACATTTAACATACAAAATACTTTGTATGAAGTTCAATGAACTTTCTTAGGCACCTGCAACAACTTTATCCATAATCAAGTACACAAGGAAATCCTTGATATTCTAAGACTTGGATAACATAAATGAGAAGTAGTAATCGGAGCTCACAGGATCTGCATGGAAGAATCCATGAGATAGAATTTGCTCCAGGTAAGATTCAACTGCATAACGACCTAGCCTATATAACATAAGACCAATGGTAACAGTGAGTTCACTTCCTGCAATTATCATAAATGAAATAACAAATTGAAGATGATATTAACCGTTTTCTATCAATGCCTAGTTGATCCAGAGCTTTAATCTTATTTATTTTGATTCCAGGGACATACTCCATAGTCAGAACCTGCAGTCATTTCAAAATGATAAACAAAAGAGGTAAGAACAATGTTCCAAACGCAATAATTGTTTAATTGTACAAACTAATTTATAACACCTGTGGGGTAGTATAGTCCCAGAATATTGATGGGACTTTCACGTAGTCCAAGTTTTTAAAGTTGTTCGCAAACTGCTCAGCATTAGCTGCTTCCTTGGTGTAATCTATCTCCTGAAATTAACATAATATTTGGTATAATGAGAATTTAAACACACTGGCATAGAATTTGAGAGAAATAAGCAAAGGAATTATACTTCTGAATCAAAATGAAACTGCAGGTTAGTAATAAATTTTATAACATATCACCAGTTGTATCTCAAAGTACTAGTTGAGGGAATGTTAATACCTGATAGAGGACGTTAGCACACTCGTCATATATAGCAACCCAATCTCTCTTGGCACCATCTGACTTTGGATCAATTTTTTGAAGGTATTCTGATATGACCTGTAATTGAATTAAAATATTAAAGGTTTTGATGCATAATTTCTCTACAATACAAGTTCAAAAGTCTTAAAGCAATTTTATCTTGGACGTGATAAATATATAGTTCAGTGTTTTAAATGTCGCAGGCATGCACTTTGCACAACTCAGAGAGATCCATAATTTTGCTTAACACTTCAATACCTTTTTCTTCATTTTCTCACACAAAACTCGAAAGTTTCATTTTCTCTTCTTCTTTTTTCTTTTTTTTTTTCTCTCCCTCTTCTATAGCTCCTTTTTCACCTTTTATTTTGTCAACAATCCTTTTCTTTATCTTCATTTGTATTCTAAGCAACTTTCCAATATTCATAATTTAATATCACTGAAATACTTTATAATAATTTGACATAATAATTATTAAAAAAAAAAAAAAAAAAAAAAAAAAGGAAAGGAGCACAGCAACAACTACTTGAAAAAGGAATTCCAGCCTGTTCAAGATGGATCACCCAATGAATTTCGAAACCCCTAGGAACCTTTGCATTTTAAAAAACCACTGACATAGTTTAATGCCAAATAAATTAATATATTTACCACAATTCATTAAAAAAGAAAATAGAAGATACAAGAAAATTAGTTTAGCCAGAAAAGTATCGAGGCAATACATCCAACTAGAGCAGGAAATGCAGGCATGAAAAAAATTAAGGCACTACAATTCTGATTTCTGAGCAGCCACAGAGAAACAAGAGTACAAATTTGAGCCAATGTTGAAACTAACCCTTAGGTTCTTAAGATCAATATCAAAGAGCTCCTTCAGACTTGGCCTTTGTACTTTCACCACAACTTCCTGTCCCTTCAATCTTGCACGATGAACCTGACCTGAACAAAGAGAATTTCAAAATGCTTTAGCTCAATTGAATTATATCACGGTAAGCCACAGAAAATGTTAATCAAGTTTACCAAGACTAGCAGCAGCTATTGGTTCACGATCAAACCGATCAAATATATTGTCCAAAGGACCTCCAAGCTCTTCTTCAACTATTGATATTGCTGTCTCAGATGGGAACGGAGGAACTTGATCCTGAATTGAAAATGAGAATACATCAGCCTAAGCAAGATCAATTGAAACATTTCGTCCTTCCAATTGAAAACATATATATTTCATATGCAAGAGGCCTACGCACAGAATAGTACAAGCATGGATGAGTGAAATTTTAACCTGAAGCTCTGATAACTGGTCAACATATTCTTGTGGTAGAATATCCACTCTTGTGGAAAATTGCTGGCCAATTTTAATAAACGTCGGACCTAATCTTAAAATGTTTTCTTTCAACCATTTGGCTAGGATCTTTCTTCTGGCAACCTTCTTCTCCTCTGTCATTCCTCCTAAAAGCAAATAAAAGACCATGAAATCAGGCGAAAATTCCTATCATCCAATAGCATCATGAAATCCAAAGGGCAAATTTTTGGATTGTGTTTGGCATTGATGTTGCAAAAGGGCTCACCTCGATAAGTAAACTTCTGATTGTTAAGCCAAGCCTTAATGATAAAAGTAAACACAAATCCCCATATCTCCAAGGTTCTCTGAATTGTTGAATATGTTTTAAATCTATTCCAGCGTCCACCAGGTGCCACAGAAACCTGAAAGCCCCATTTATCTGTACTATTACTGTATCTTGATTGAAATGAACATAAAAATGAAATATAGCTAGACCTTAAGAATGACCAAATGTATGGAATCAAATGCAAACTGAAATAAAAGGAGAGATAAAAATGACCAAAAGTATGGAGGAAAGTACAAGCATTATTGATGCTTCATACCAACACTACCAGGTTTTCTATAATTTCATAATGAAAAAACACATCCCAGAAGCTGCAGCTTTTCATGAAGAAGCAATTAGATTCAAATCATAATGCTTACTCTAAGATTTCCCACTCCAGAATTTAAGATTTCATTTGACTATTACAGTGAAACACTTTTATTTTCCAAGGAGCGACGTGAGATTACACACTGCTACAAAGAGCAGGTAAGAGAAGGTACTATGATTTTTTAAGGTTTAATAAATCACAAATAGACCTAAAATTTTAAGACTGGTCCAATACATTCATTACCACCCCTACTTGTGGGGGGTTCAGATAGTAATTTTGATTTACCACGCCCAAAACTTGGATTATCAAAATTAATGGAGAGCTTAAAATGGATATGGTTGAAATCATTATCTCCTAGTTCGGCATCTTGTAAAACCACCGCTACACCCAAATGAATCTCTGATCTAGGACTTGAGACCTCCCGATTAGTTCAAGCAATTCCTAATCAGAAATTGCACGTGCACATAAAGTAGCTATATGGCTATTGAACATAAAAACCTCCAGATTACGTAGAATCCCATCGCCAATCGAATCAAATACTAAAAACGAGAAACGAGGAGAAATCGAGCAAAGAATTAGAAAACATCAATTTAACACAGAATCAAACCTCGATCTGTTGCGGGTCACTCCGCTTGAACCACGCCTCTTCTTTACCAATCTCCTCTATCCTTTTCTTCCTCCCCTCCTCCGTCGACTCCGAAGCTTGAATTTCCCCCGCCACCGTCGCAGCAACACCATTTCCATTTACATACTTCACCAAGCTCCCATTACTAACACCACTCTCACTCTCCACAACCGTAACACCGCCATTAACCCAACCATTATACCTGTAATCACCATTCCCATTGTAAGCAGCTCCATTGCCACCAAGTCCATAACCATTAACTTCCTTGATCAACTCACTCTCTCTCTCGTCAACAACCACGCCGTCTTCTCTAACAGCCCTGACCTTAGTGCTAAGAAGAACACGAAACCTACAACTTCTAGAGCGAGGAATCCTATAGAGTGAACATCTGAGACTGGAAGGAGACAGAAGGCGCCTCGGCGAGACGAAAATGAGTTCGGGTAAAGGAAATGAAGTAGCCATGAAGAAGAAGAAGAAGAAGAATAAAATTCTTCCACTCGGAACTGAAATTGAAGGTCAGTGAATCATATGCTGGAACCCTAGCTCTGAATCGCGGGAGAAAGACAGAGACGGCAATGGTGGAAGGAGCGAAGAAGTGGAAGGGAGAAGGAGAAGTGGAGAAGTGGACAGAGAACCAGAAGATTTACAAATTTTAGTTAAGGAAAAAAAAAATAAAAAAGGGAAATTGAAAATTGAAGGGGTGGAGGTGAGAATGACACGTGGCATGGGAAAGATGGGTGTTGGAGATTCTTATTGGATGCGAGAGTTCGTGTGGGGGCCACCAAAAATGTGTCGCTCGCTGCGTGTTGGAAATTTGGACGCTTTTCGGCTGACGTGTCGGCGTTGGACCCCTAATAATCCTGTGGTTGGCAGTCTAGATCTTTTTTCTCTGCTCTCCAGTTGCGTGAACTGCACGCGCCATTTTGGGGTTCGCGTTTCTCATGCTTGGATCGTGCGTTGCACGCGCATGAAATCTTGGCAGGTTGGATTGTCACCAATCAGAATGAAGCCATAGGGATCAGGTTCGTTCTTATTATTTTTTTGGGGAAAATAATATCTGATTGCTTCATTCCATTTTATGCTAAGTATAGCATGGTATTTGATATTTAAACTTTTTCTTAATTTATTCTTTAGCCTTCTAAAATTCTTAAATTTATTTTAAGTGTATTAAAAATTCCCAATCAAGTTCAATTTGTAAAACAAGTTTGTTAAAATTTACTCAAGATAAAACTAATACATTGCTAAGGCCCCGTTTGATAACCATTTGATTTTTGGTTTTTGGTTTTTAAAATTATGCTTGTTTTCATCTAATTTCCTTACTATCGTTTTCATCCCTATTAAAGACACACTTGAGTTCCTAGCCAAATTCCAAAAACAAAAACAAGTTTTTGAAAACTATTTTTTCTAGTTTTCAAAATTTGACTTGGTTTTTGAAAACATAGGAATGAGGTAGATAGAAAAATAAAGAAACTTGTAGGTGCATGTAGTGTTTTTAAGCTTAATTTTCAAATACCAAAAACCAAAAACCAAATGGTTATCAAACGGGGCCTAAATTATTGTTTTATTAACGTATTTACATCATTGGAAGAAAAACATATTTAGATGTGTAGATATGAATATCATTTGAAAAAATATGGATTTTGCTAATGATTTCATTTTCTAACATATGGATTGAGTTTCATGTATTAAATAGCATCAAGTGTCATGTCATGTATTTGAAAATGTTAATAAAACAAGATTTTAATGATACATTTGTTGATAAATTTCAACAAATGCTTTATGGGTGATCTAATTTGAGATTTTCAATACACTAAGGTTGCATTTACTTATCCGTAATCGGAACAGATTAGAATCTGAATGAAAATTAATCGGAACAGGAATGATATTCCTTTAATGTTGTTTACTAGAAGTTTGTCTTGAACCGTAATTACAAACTCATTGATGTTGTTTACATCCATCTAGAATAGGAATGAAGTACGTATGGTTACCATAACGTCCTTGCTCTCCCTCTCGATTGCAAAAAGTTAATTACACCACTCAACTCTGCTCTCGCTATAGTTCTCAATTTATTAGTATCTCTCCTGCTCTTTTTGTATCTCTCGCTCTCACTCTCAATTACTAAGATTGACGTTTTCACTCTCGGTTTCACTATCACCACAAAAATAGCACTTTGAAATCTGCAAAATGTCATCCTATATGACTAGCTGGAATTAACGGTACCTTCCTCTGTTTAATCCTCATCAATGGCCAAAATGTATGTATGTTTATTGCTCATCCTCTAAAATTTTCTCTGGTGATTCGCCTTATCCTTCATAAAAAATGTCATCTAGTGGTGTTTTTTATGCTTTTCCAAAGAGTAATTCAAATATTAACTCCAAATCGTCCAATGCGTCAAGAGAAATTTGTACCAAAAGAGAAATTTGAAGAAAAAAAATGGCGTGAAGGAGAGAGAAATGACAAGTGGTGTAAAGTAAACTAAAATAATGGTGTGGATTCCATTTAATAAGAAATGAGAATGAGACTTTCACCAACTTTTTAATAATATAAATAGTAATCAAGAATGGGTTTCATGTTTAATCCTCATTCATAGCTTATCATAATCAAATAAGTCCCACGATTTTCACTCTCATTCTTTAATTGCGATTGCATGTTGGTAACACAAAGTCTAAATGTAAATTCGAGAATTTTAAAAGATTGATGACCAAATTGATAATTTACTAAAGATTAGAGATTAATTTGTGTATTTAGCTAAATTTTATCTGTAACCATTGTCAAATTAACTTTTAAACCTAAGAACTTGAATTGTGAAACTAACATCACCTCAACTTAGATAAAATATTTGACTATATACCAAGTTTAACTTAGGCCTCGTATGATAATCATTTGGTTTCTGAAAATTATGTTCGTTTTCTCTCAATTTCCTTACCATAGTTTTCATGTTTGTCAACGACAACACATTTGAATTCCAAGTGAAATTCCAAAAACAAAAACAAGTTTTTGAAAACTATTTTTTTCCCCAAAACTTGGCTTGGTTTTTTAAAACATGGGAAGAAGGTATTAGAAAAAACAAAGAAACTTGTTTATATATAGACTTAATTTTCAAGACAAGAAACCAAAAACCAAATGGTTATCAAACGAGTCTTAACAATTACAAAATTTGTATTCCCTCTAATGGTTCGTAAGTTTAAATTTCTCATCCCACACAATATCATCGTAAATAGTTGACAATGAACACTTAACTAAAAAATCATTAACTTGAGCATAAATTTATTTTTATGTATTAATTTGTTAAGTTCAACCAAGGCAGGGAGATTTGAACCTCCAACCTTTAGTAAGGTAAATAGTGCATTAATTAGTTATATTTATGTCGATGAAAATAATTTTGTCTTTTTTTTTACAACATGTGGGGTGGGAATTTTGAATATCTGACATTTTGGTCGATGATATAATGTTTAATTATGTCAATTGAGTTATGTTTTTGTTGACATGCTCAAGTTGACTTTTATAAGATTAAATTTTGAGAAAATAAAACCGAACTAGTAAATCAAATAAAATTCAATCAGTGTTCAATCTCACACTATGGTCAAATTTAAATATTTAAATAGGGTATTTCCAATCATAAATCTCTACTACAAGTTCAAGTCGCTGGTAATTCAAAAAAAACAAAAATTGATTAACACGTAAAACGTTATTATCTAATTTAACTAGTTAAAGACATGATATGTCTACACAAAATTAAGTTTGAATTCAACTTAAAAATAATAAATAATGATCATAATATAGATGAATAAATAACTCAATCAATCAACAACTTTTTAGAGGGAAACAATAAAAATTCTTAAGTTTATGGCTTATTTGAATTCAACGTTTAAATAAGATGAGATTAAATTACTAACAAAAAAAATGAGATTAAAAATTTTAATTTGATTTTCACACTTATTTTTATTGTCGTTTATCATACTTAATTTCTAAGGAAAAAATCAATTGTTAACTCTTTAACTCGATAAGATGTATTAGTTATTACCTTAAACTTTGGTTAGTGTTACAATTTTCACTTTAACTAAAAAAAAAAAGTGTTGTAATTTATACTTTTTTTTTTTTTTTTTTTTTTTTTTTTTTTTTTTTGAGAACATCAACATTTGGGATGGGGGATTCAAACCTCTGACTTCATGGTCGAGAGTACATGTCAATTACCGCTGAGCTAAACTTGCTTTGGAAGTAGGTTTTTATTCCATACATCATTGAAAAGTACATTCTCATATATGTTTAGTGAATCATAAAACATATATTTGGTATGCAATGGATACAATTTAAACATAAACGACATTAGAGCTGATTTTTTTAATTAAATTTTGTAAGTTTTCTTTCATTATTATGGGTTAAGATTAGTGGGTAAATTAACATAATTTAAATATATGGTAAACATTACAACAATTATCTAAGTTTTTTTTTTTTTTTTTTTTAAGAAACAATTATATAAGTTTAGGGATCCAAATGGATGAAATTGAAAGTTTATGGTAAAAATTGATGTTACTCGTAAGTTTACGGTAAAAGTTGGTTTTTTTTTTTCCTTATTTAAATCAATTTATATCCCTAAACTTCGGATTACCTTTGAGTTTGCATTAATTAAAGTCTCAAACTTTATCAATTTAAACCATAAACTTTCACAATCGAATCAATTTAGACTTTCTGTTAGTGATATATAACTTTCTTCACATTCCATTTTAAATCAATTCAAAATCATCTAAAAAAATTATTATTCTCCAAAAATCCTACCAAATTAGCTAGACAAATCATCACGTAATTCTTCCATGATAAGTTAAGAAAGATAGGGGAATATGGAAAGATAAAAAAACCGGTGAGTACATCAACGTTTGGGGTGGAGAGATTCGAACCTTTGACATCTTGGTCGATGAGTGGGGAGATTCGAACCTTTGACATTTTGGTCGATGATATATGCCAATTTCAGCTGAGCTATGCCCGCTTTGACAAAACGACTATTGGTTTGATTTCAACATTTATCTCGTATATTAGGTTAGTTTTTGTATTTTTTTTTTTTTTTTTTTTTTTAGAAGATGTTAGTTTTTGTATTTAAAAAAGTCGTGAAAATCATATATTAAAGATTTTAAAACCAAATCAGAACAAAATCTTATCAAAGTTTGGAATTTAAATTGATCCAATTAATGGGGATTAGTCTGGTAAAACATTTAAATAATTTATAATAGAAAAAAGGAAAAAAAAGGAATGTTCAAATCATACGCTTTTCTCCTCGTCGGTTTGGTATCGACGAGAAGTTCCAGTCTATGGTTTTAGTTACGGCGCCCTTCATTCGGCCATGGACGAAGTCCCCATTTGTGCACCCAGTTGCAGCGCCTTCGTTGACGAAACCACCGACAACGACCGCGAAGAAATCATGGCGGTTGATTCGTATCCGGGGAGCTCGACCCGGACGCTTTACGACCCTCCGCCGTGCTTAAATCGCAATAGGAAAAAGAAGAAGAAGAAAAGGGTTATTATCGATAACCATGCCCAAGAACTTCCTTCTTCGTCTTCTTCTTGTTCTTCGCCCGCGAGATTGTTGCAGAGAGGCGTCAATTGCAAACGCCGACGCCCCAAGGTTCTAATTGCTCAATCGCGGCGTGGCGATGGCGATTTTGAAAATGTGGCGCTCTTACTGGGAATGTCGTTCGCAGCTTTTGTTGCTCAGGTTCCGTCTTCTTCTTCTGTTTTATGGGATTTCTCTGGCTAGGGAAAGTTTGCGTTTTGGTGGGTTTGTTTGGGTTTTCGTGCTTCTAAACAGTTATCATTCTCTTAATTCAATGTCCTGTGCATCATTTATGGTTTCTTTTTTTCAAATTGTTAGGAAAAAAAGTTTGAATGTTGACATTTAATACGATGGAAAATTTGAATGCCGCCTAAATTACAAAGTGCTGGGTGCCTTTGACCTATTTTATAAGAGAGATTCTGAAAATCCTTGTCCAATGTTCTTCTTATTGATCATACATTTAGGACTGATGAAAGGTGAAATTTCTACAGTTTTAGTAGTAACTGAAGAAAGGAGCATTCTTTTTTTGGGTTCCTAAGTCTATTTAATTATCCTTATTAGTGTTAGAAGTCTAGACGGAAAGTTGAAACTAATATGGCAGTTTTTGCTTTGAGCTTTATCTCTGAATATGGACTTTGTTTCAAGTGGGAAGGCGAATCTAGTAGCTCCTAACTACTTTGGTTGAAAATGTAGAACTTTGCTGATCACAGAGCTGTAAATGAAAAACATTTTTTGGATATGAATGGAATTGTCTGTAAATGAGTTAGAGCTATTCATTTCATGGACTGTTGCATGCCATATTATGATGTTATATTTATTTTTTGGGGTTAACCCTACTGTTTGTATGTTTCTGAGGACTGCCTTAAGTTTTAATTGTTTGTTGACCTTTGAGAGGTTTCTCTTTTTAACATTCTGATTCTAGGTGCTTGAGAGGCAGGACATGTCTGGTGAAAGGATGTCTGTTGATCATCTCTCAGTGGTATGCTACTGTTCTCTAGAATATGAATGTCTGAAGAAGCTTTTAAAATAACTTAACTTAATAGTTACTATTGTTTTCTGTATGTGAAGCAATATTCGTTGATGTATATTAAGAATAATACTTGCAAGGTAAGGAGGGCTCAACGTTCAATGTTGCCATGTTTATGAAGTGAATTGCAAAATGTTCCTCGACTTGTTGAAATGAGAAAAATAAAAACAAAAATTAATTGATATTCATGTAACTCTTTGGAATCATTTTGAATAAGAAGCTGTATGGTGAATCCTAATCTCTTGTTATTCAAATTATAATATTTATTATGGATATTTTTTCTACTGCTTTTATTCTTCTTCTTTTTTTTTTTTTTTTTTTTTTTTTTTTTTGATAATAAACCATGCTTTCATTGAGAAAAAATGAAAGAATTTGAGCGAACAAAAAAAACCAACCCACAAAAAACAAGAGGGAGGCCCCCTTAGAAGAAGGGTCTCCAATCCAAAAGGATGAGACCTATGGAATAATTACAAAACAAGCGTGTCACCGACGTCCAAAGGAAAACATTATATTTAACAAGGGACCAAACCTCAACTGAATCCCTCTCCAACCCTCTTAAAGTCTTGTTGTTTCTCTTGCCCTAAAGTCCCCATATAATAGCACAAATCCCAGCTTGCCTAAGAACTTTCCCTGATCCCGAAAAGGAGGATGGAGAAGGAACTCCTCGATCATCTCTCTAAGACCTCTGTGTCTAGCAAACTGCAAGCCGAAAAGACCAAAGAACTCGTCTCAAACAGCCGCAGCAAAGTCTTTATTTTCTTCTTAATTCCCATCGATGAAATTGTACCACTGAGTCTTTATTTTTTTAATTTGGTTTTGTTCAATGCTTGGTATTGGTGTAAATGTCTTTAAGTGACTATAATCTTTCATCTTTACTATCCAATCAGAATTCTTTCTTGTAATGCTTTTTGTTTTTTGTGAGTTTTTACCTCCCTTTATTTCATTTATCAATTAAATTTGCTTCTCATCTTAAAAGAAATATACCACCAAGTCATTCTATTCTTGCATATTTCCTAAGATTTGACTTCATTTTTCTTTGAAATTATCGTATGCATTGAGTCATATGATGCAAGATTGTCTTGTCTACCTGCAGATTTGCACTTCGGCTATAAGGGAATCTTTGGTCAATGTAAGTTTGATCTCTAAGTACAGCTATTGCCAAGTACTTCATTTTTACATGTTCACTGTTATTCATTCAGCATTGCCCCAGAGTCCAAGATGCTGAGGCCCCTTCAACTTGCCTGTTCTTTGACCAGTTATATGGAAACAGGTTTTTGGTGACAAGCTTGATTGGTTTTTGAAGAAGTTTGAGGGATCATTTGGCAGCACATTGAGAACTCTGAGAACAATAAGTGAATCTTCTGCAAGAACTGGAGTGTATTTCTCCAGCAAACGCGAGGAAGAAAAAATCACAGTAGATTTGACCCTTGGTAGGAAAAGAGATGTGAAAAGTTGCTCTAGTTTGGAAGAATGTTGCTCGGAAGAATCTTCTAGGACAGATGTCCCTGTTGACCAATTAAGTTCAATTGAAGAGGCAAAGGAAAGTGTTTCTGATGCATTGACTCGTGAGTTAGCTTTGTGTAGACTGACAAGTGATGTGGCTTCTGTTGCCCCGAGGGCAGCTGGTTCCCGTACAAATGAGATAGTACTTGGCACTTTCGAAAGATCTGTTGTCGAACAGGCTCGTTCCAACGAGCTTAAGACATTAGAGCTTGGCCTTGCAATGAGGAAATTGAAGTTGAAAGAGACACAAATCGCTCTCAATTGTGACTTAAACAATCTCGAGAGATCAAAATTGGCAATGGGCATATCAAAAGCCTCTTTTAAGGCAGAGAAGTTCAAGAATCAGTTAGAAGACACGAGACATTCGGAACTGCTTAAAAAGTGCATAGACTGTCTTGTTGCTGGTTTGCTTATAATGTCGATGGCCCTCACTTATGGAGCATATGTTTATTCATATCAAAGAATTTCTGAAGCTACCGCAATCTGTACACCTTCAACCCAGGCAAGTGTTGCCCCTTCTTCCTGTTATGGTTTGTTTAACGCACTCTTAGATCTGTAACTTGAAAACTGCATACATTATGATGATTTCGACCAAAAACTTTGGAGAACTATCCTGTGTGATTTACTGTAGATGATTTTTTCCCTCACATATTGCTCGAATTAAAAGCAATCATTCAACAAACTCATTTGAGGTTCCGTGCTCATTACAGGACTCAAAGTCGTGGTGGATTCCAAATCCTATGGCATCTTTGAATTCCGGGCTGCATATATTAAGGTGTCAAGTTCAAGTTATGAGCCGGATGGCGTTCGGTGTGATTATGATTCTTGCAATTGCTTACTTGCTTCTCCAACGCTCAGCAACTTCAAACCAGGCAATGCCAGTTACTTTCATTGTCTTGCTGCTCGGATGTGCCTGCGGTTTAGCTGGGAAGTTGTGCATAGACACATTGGGAGGAAGCGGATTGCATTGGCTCATGTTCTGGGAAACTTTGTGCTTATTGCACTTATTTGCAAACATTTTTACATCTGCACTGTTTCTGATCCTACACGGCCCTGTCGAGGTTTCTCAAGGGAAAAATCGCTGCACAATCTTGCCATATTGGATTCGCCGTGCTGCATTCTACACCATTCTGCTTTTGTTTCTGCCATTGTTGTGTGGGCTGATTCCATTTGCAGGTGTTGGTGAATGGAAAGATCATTTTTCTCTTCTGGTAACTGATATGATTGCAACGGACGGCTACTGAAGCAAGGATGTGGCTGCCAAATGTTGCTGCTATGGTTTCGAGCCGAGTTGCATTTTGTTCAGTAGAAGAATCCAATTTATTGGATTATTTATTTTGTATTTTTTTGAGAGGGGAGTATTTATTTTGTATTAGTTCTTATAGGAGCCCTTTTGAAAGTTTTTTGAGATAGCTTTGGAGTTAAAATTGCTAACTTATTGTTATTATTATTAATGTATCAATATATTATATCGATTCTCAGAAAAGAAACAACGTTATATTGTCTCACTACTGTGCTTCATCCTTTCCTCTGAGATATGCACACGTTGGATATCAAAAAGGATGAATATTACTTTGCTTTGATCCTAGAAAATGAAGCTGGTTCAGTTTCTTTAATTATTGTAGAAACCATAACCATTAGAATGCATCTATTCCACTGAGTCATGTTTGAATTGAATCACTTCCTTTAATCTGCCATTTAAAAGATTCTCAAAATTTTGTAATTAAATAAAGTAGTTGTCAATAAGATTGTAGTCAAATATTCAAAAGTATCCTATGAGTATAAGGAAGTGATTATTAGAACTATCAGAAGGCTGAAAACAGTACTTAACATATTGAATCTTGAAGGGCCGGCAAATAGAATGCAGATGCTACAATTGAATTCAACTGTTTCTATAAATTAAGTGAGATCCAATTGTCAAAGACAGGTAAATTTTTAGGAGGTTCCCCTAAAACTTAGAGCAGCAGGAAGCACCCATCTCTATAGCTAATGAGAAAAGTTAAAAATTGGGGCGTACAGATTCAGTTTCACATTCCTTGTGACTGGCAATAACGGTGGCTGGACCCAATCTTAAAGTTCTGAGGCAACAGCCTGATTTAACATCCTCGATCGAGGAATGTGCAAGTTGGGCGAGTGTGGGACTTCCCTCCAAGAGTTCTTAGTAAGAACTAAGTACTCCTTGAACATTTCGACTGCTGGTTGGATGACCATTGAACAAGGTTAGAAATATCTTTCCTTCTAGTCCGCGAATCACAAAACCTCATGAGCCTTTCCATAATACCTGTTTATGAATGGAGCCTGAAGGCAACACCAGAGGAAAAGAAGAATTAACACAAAGGATTAAGAGCAATTTTTAGCCAGCGTCAACATTTCAGATAAAGATTATCTCACTGAGTGTGCTAAACATGTAGAGGAATGATTGTGTATTGTAGATATTGTACTTGACACTTTTTTGCACTAACGATATTATATAGGACCATCACTAGTAGTAGTAGCTTTAGTTTATCTCTCAAGTCAGAACCCCTTTTCAAGCAATCTCTCAAGTTAAAACCCCTTTTTCAAGTATTTGTTTAAGGTTAAATCTTCTTCGACAAATTATGGGCCAATGAACTCAATATGAGACAACACAGAGTAAATGATCAACAGTCACGCCCAACAGTCAGTCATCAATTCCTTCTGGCAAGTATTTAAGCATGTATAAGCATTTTCAATTTAAACACAAGATATGGTGTCCCAAGGAACCGATTAACAGTATTGAAGATTTGTCTATAGATCTCATCAGATTTCCTTAGGAGACTGGACCATCCAAAACCAACGGTACAAATGTGAAGTCTTACCTTAACGTCAGATATATCAGGGCTATCTTGTGTTTGAACTGGGTAAAACTTATAGAACCTCATTTTCTCAAATGCTGCTTTTGTTTCCTCGCTCATTTCTTGGAGCACTTTTTTACGTGCTTCCCTTGCCTGTAAGATGTACAACCACCAAAACTCCATTAAAGACTCGTAAAAAAAATGAAATAAATAAAAGAGAAAGAGAAAAGAATATTGATTATAACTTGCCTCTCGATTAGCTTTTTTTGCTTCTCTAACTTTCTCCTTTACAAACTCCTAAGGAAGACAAGCTCAAATATTATCATTTAGTCATAGGGTCCAAAACTTAAGCTAGTGAGTGTGTTTTCTTTTCCCACCATACTACCTTGAAGGCATCCTTCTGATCTTCAGATAATTCCTCCTCTTCAATCAGCTTATCTGTGAACTCCTACAAAAGATTTTGAAAAGTTTCATGGCAAAATTTTAACACCTATACTCAAATTATGTATTTGAAACAGAACTGAAAGAGCTGAGAATAAGTCCAGAAAGCTCAAAAACTAAACCAGAAGACCAATTCTAGTACCTGAAGTTCATCTAGTTCCCAATCGAATTCACAGAAAATCTGCAGTACTCGACAGAAAAGTTTGAATTAGCAAAGGACATCTTATATTAATATATATAGATAGATTATACAAAGGAGGAACCTCTCTCTCGATTATCTGAATCAAGTCATTACTGAGTGGGTAAAGACATCAAAAAGAACAGCGCACAAGCTAAAGTTTGCGTTCAGTCATTTTCCTAAAAAATCAGTCATTATTTTTCTCCGCATAATATCACGAGCTAAAATCTTACTGGCTTCGGTTCGGCTGGAAATATTATTTGAACCTCAGTGCTTTGCTCCAGCTCATCTTCCTTGAAGGGCTGGTAGAAATCTGTCCCCAAAAAAAAAAGGTATTTGTCCATCTTGACAAGCCTTATTCTAATCTAGAGTGAACTGAAGAACCAGAAAAGATCCACGATTCAAGTCTTGAGCTAGCTGCTAGCCCAGTACTCCTCGGGATCAAACAGGTACTAATTGGTATGCAAACTCAGGACATAAGAAAGAAGTACTGAATAACTCACAAGGCAAACAGTATTCATATTTCTTGACACGATCTATCTTCAAATGCTTCAGAGCAGCCCTATAAAATCATCAATTGTCATAAGTTTGGAAACAAAATTAAAAGTCAATATTACTCCAGCAAATAAAAGAAACAAATGTAGTTTGGTAGTTTGGCAACTTGTATCTGCAATATTAACTAGGGGCATCAGTCAATACAGGTCCAACATATTATTGGGAATTAGCATTGGCATACTATTAGTCTCAATAAATATTGGCCTTTTCTTTTCTTTCTAGTTATAATTTTTTCTTCTTTCGAGAGGGCCTGCAATGAGATGGAAGAGGATAGTCTGCAGTACAGTCATTTACCTCCTTTGAGTGCAACTTAATATAAATATTTGAAATTTCAGCTTATCGACTCGGCTATCCCTGTAGAAGAATTGCATTAAGCCATTCAACAAAAATTATGGAAGGAATCCCAAAGGTGTCCAATCACAAACAACACAAGAAATTCATAGGCAGTTGAGTACCTATCCTCGAGAGGAATGTAAGGAACCCAACCCATTTTCATCTGTTTCATGGGTATGATCTCTTCAGCCTCTCGTTGAACAGAATTAATCCCAATTTTATCAGAAGGTGGGAAAGGTGAGACAACCTATAGAACATAAAATCAATTAACTACAGACAACTACTGGAACATAAAAATTAACGATTTAAAATCTTATAATAGCAGTAACCCAAGGAAAAGAAATACACCAGGTAATACAGAAAAGTAATCACATGTTAATTTACAATAAGACCAAAAACTTACAGCCACCACTACAGGAATGCAGATAACTTTACTTTCTCCCTTGAAAGAAACAAGTTGTGCTGCAACGATAGAAAATCGTATAAAAAAAGGAATCGTCGAGTTTTTCAGACCCTCTTAAGGATGAAAAATAAAAGGGAAGCTCAAGTTTTAAGTTGCTTACGCTCTGTAGAACCAAATAGATAAACTTTCTCCCCGTATAGTTTTCCCCCTTCTTCAAATGCATCCTGAACATTATATGAACTTTACTTTACATCGTTGTAATAACTTGGAAAGGAATATAATATCCAACATCACAGTTAGAGAAAATAGGGGGATGAAATTGCAAAGACAACAGAATTATAACTCACCTCAAGATTTGAGAAATCCCAGTTGTACTGATAAACAGAATCCAGTTGGTCCCACTGATATTATAAAATCATTAAGCGTTAGAGACAAAATTCAATTGCGCACCCAAAAGAGAACAAATATACCATATTTGGAATCAAATGCAAACCTCTGTTCCCACGGGGAATGCCGCCTTCCACAGGTCTTCCTGAATAAGACAATTATGCTCGATCAGACATTAACACTGGAAATAACATACCGAAGCACAAAAGTCAAAAAAGCCAATGAGGGCATCCCCTTCTCTTTACTCTTTCGCCTAGCGCACACATCTACCGCATTTATAATGAGGTAAAATCCTCATAGGCCATAACATTTAACTATCATTATCAACAGCACTCTTCCACTGGTTGGAAAAATACGTGGTTATCAGTTACCACAAAGAAACAAAATGCAGAATTTTAAACACGGGCAAATTCCGGACGAGTTGCTAAACTGTTCTATTAGCTTAACGAAGTTGTGCTCCAAAGTTATACTGCAGCACCGAGCATGAAGCAGTCCAAGATTCATTTATTTCCCAATCTTCTATACTTCTCAGTAACCCCCAAAAAAACCTCCAGATTGGGATAAAACACCAAAGACTTGAAATGCAAAATGCAAAATGCAGAACGAAACCAATGCAGGTGAATGCGATGAATGTGGAGGTTAATTGGATACCAAATTGCGCTTATCCTCGAAGTACTCCGGCACGGAATCAGGTTTGGAAGCCTTGACTCGCTTGGCTCGAGTGGGTGCAGCGGCGGTGGTGGAATCTTTACGGTTCTCCTTCTCCATGGACTCGGCCTCTTCCTTCTTAGTAGCTTTCCTCTTAGTTCCCTTCCTCATGGTGTTGGAAGGAAGCTGAGGAAAAGATACAGAGAGAGTGTAAAGAGAAGAGAGAGAGAGAGATGAAGTGGAAAGCAGCAGATCCGGATTCGAAAGAGGAACAATGAAAGAGACGGAGGGGATTGCTTCAATTTCGGGGTCAATGAGCGTAAAATTAACGCAGACGGTCCCAATTTGAAACACAAGGCGGGCGCCGGGCGCTGAGCTGACGAACGATCAAATTTTGAAATCTTGATGGTTGGGCCATTGGGCTAGGCTCACATGACGATTGGGCCTTTGTCATCTCTGTTCCAGACCCATGGGCTCAGCCCTATTAGAGATCCAAGAAAAAAGCCCTTGTGTAACTATTTCAGATGGAAAGACTTTAGATCCCTATTGGAATTTTTTTAGGTAAAATTACAAGTTTGGAGGTTTGTATTATTTATTCTATAATTATATATTCAAAAAAATTTCTAATGAATTCTAAAATTTCAAATGAGTTTATTAAAAAAAAAAAAAAAACAAATTAGTTCTTCTAAAAAAAAGAAAAAACAACACAAACAAAGTTAGGTCTAAAAATAAGTAAACTTCAAAAGCCATTTTATAGATCATAACATTAACTTTTACTACTTATTTGGCAAGTTAGTTTCATTATTGAGAATTACATAGCATGCTAATTTTAGGAAAGTTTAGGTTTTTAATGGCGTGGATTTTTAATTTATAGAGTTAACAACAAGTATACAAATTGAAAGTTTAGATACCCATCAAAACATTCTTAATCTACATAAATTAAATAATTAAAACTTTAAAATTTTGTAAAAAAACAAAATTCTTAACAACTTTATAAATAGGTACAACTGTAAAAGTTTAGAGACTAAATAGATAAATACTAAAAATTTAGAGACATTTTTAAGAAATTATGCGAACACAACACCAACAAAAAGTTTATCAGTCATAAAGTAAGTATAGAAACTAGATTTAGAAATTAATTGAAAATACATTAATTAAATTTAAACATTCTAGGGAGGTATAGAAATCAAAATAACATTTTAATTTATATATAGAGAGAGAGAGAGAGAGAGGAAATTTATTTTTTTGAAATAATTTGTTTTTCTTAAGTATTGTTGGTGGTGGAGCAATGAATGTTGATACTGATAGAGGGATGTAAATAAAGGTCCCCCACGTGGTTAGCGTCGACCAAGGAGAGGGCTGGACTCATGGAGGATTAGAAGAAAAAAATAAAATAATAATAAAGAGAGAGAGAGAAGACATTAGACAAGACGCGGAGATGTGGTCCCAGGAGGATAAGAAAAGCACGCTTGCCTGTCTGTCTGCTGCACGTGCGGCTACTTCTTGTGACTTGTGACCTCATAACTCCCCTACCCCTCCTATCCCTGTCGCCTTCTCCACCCGCACGTGCCCCATCCCTCTCCCTACACGCTTCTACTTCTCCCCCAATTATTCTATTCTATTCTATTCCCTATTCCAACCCCTTTTTTTTCTCCACCTAAAGCCATCAATTTTGATCCCAAATTTCCCATCTTATTTTATATATTTATTATCTTAGTCTAATGCCACAAATTTATGGTCATGTGTACTAAAATTTTCATGTGTGTTTTTTAGACTGAAGTTTTTGATATATTACAGTCGACGATTATTATTGTCTCTCCTCTTCTATTTATTCTCTTGGCTTTCCAGCTTTGAAGTTGTATTTTTAATCAACAATTAGTTGTATTGTAATATAATTTATAAGGTGTTTAGGCATATATGTTAGATTATAATACATTTTCTAATTTGAATTTGTTGCAATTCAATATAAGGTGATTGTGAGGATATGCAAGTGTGCTTCATCACAATATAAAATAATTGATAGTTAATTACTACTTAATATTGACAATTTAAAATATGTCCTTTTTACTGGCATGACAATAAAGGAATTTTAAAAGATAAGCATGTTTAAATGTTGATGTCTCCCATGTAATTTTTTATTTTTTATTTTATTTAATGCTACACTCATTGAATGAAGATTCTACTTTGTGAGTACATATATACATCATCTATGCCAACAAAAGCATAGCTCAACTGGCATAAAGTTGTACTAATAACTACGAGGTTTGTGATTCAAATCTCCACCCCACATATTGTCAAAATATATATATATAGATCATCTATTTCTGTTTGTTGGTTTTTAGTTTTCTATTTTTGAAAGGTATGTTTTTAATTCACATTTTCTTTCTATGGTTTTCACAATTTTTTTTAAGAAAGAACATTTGAATTCTTAGTCAAAATAAATAAATAAATAAAAGATTTTAAAAGCTACATTTTTGTAAGTTTCAAAACTTCGTTTGGATTTTATAAACATTTTTAAAAAGTAGATAACAAAAAAAAAAAAAAAAAATCCACAAATAGTTATAAGCTTAATTTTCAAAACTTAAAAAAACTGTTTATTCAAGTTGAACTAATCTCCATGAGTTGAGTAGGCTTGTAAGCGTAAATGGTTGACATGCTACAATATTTGAATATATATCTTCTAATCTTATATCAAGAGTACATGCACATTTTTAGTGAGAACTAATATCATAATGGGTCGTGAATAGTTAGCTTAAAACATCACAAAATAGTAGCAAATGAATATCTTCTAATGACGAAGAGATTTTAGTCGTAAACTGTGTCATACAAATAAATGGTTTAGATATTGTCCACTTTAGAGAACAAATGCGCTCATGACTTTGTTTTTTGAATCACCCAAAAGACTTCGTACCAACAGAGATATTGTCTCTCACTTGTATATCCACAACCTGCCTCTTATTTAATTAATGTGAAATTTTATTTGCACTGTCAACAATTTCTTATCCACATAGTTTTATTGACCCTATCACGAGAGATTAATCGTGAAATTAGTATTTATCATAGGATTTAGGCACCTTATCATCTTATATATTTATATAAATATTTTAATGTAAAGTATCAACTAGCAAATCTTCAATGTTCCCATTGAGATTGCACCACATGTGCAAGCATCCATGATAAATATTTGTAAATCATACTATATACATAATTAATAAATAATTTTACTTTGTTGCGAGAATATACATAATTAATCTTCTCAAAAAAAAAAAAAAAAAGAATATACATAATTAATAAATAATTTTACTTTGTTGCGAGAATCGAAACTTTATGAATTTTTTTATGCAATAGGATATTTACACTTCAATGGAATATAAATAACTTTATCATTATTTTTGTTCAAATTGAGCATCGGCTAACTGATAAAAATATCAGTAGTAAAGTTAGTTTAAATTGTACTCTATAAAAATAACTCGAGTTTCAAGCCATAACATTTTTTTTTTCCAACATGGATTGTTAAGGTCCCGTTTGATAACCATTTGGTTTTTTGTTTTTGAAAATTAAGTCTATAAACACTACTTCCACCTACAAATTTCTTTGTTTTCCTAATACATTCTTTCAACGTTTTCAAAAACCAAGCCAAAATTTTGAAAACTAAAAAAAGTAGTTTTCAAAAACTTGTTTTTGTTTTAGGAATTTGGCTAGAAATCCAAATGTGTCATTGACAAAGATGAAACCCTTGGTAGGAAAATTGAGAGAAAACAAGCATAATTTTCAAAAACCAAAAACCAAAAACCAAATGGTTATTAAACGGAACCTAATTAATTGACACAACCACATATTTTTAAGCAAACCAACAGTAGTTTCTATTCTATTCAATAATATCATTGAGAATTAATGAATTCATCCATTAATTACATTTGACAAATAATATAAGATGTTGATTTTTTATTTATTTATTTTTATTATTATTATTATTATTTTTTGAAAATAGGACTATTTCATTCAAGAAGACGAAAAATTCTCCGAGGGGTACAAACAAAGAACGCTCTTTTAGCGCCAAATTAATTATTCAATCCGGATAATTTCCAACCCACTCTTGTGGATGAGAATGTAGACCCGCTTGGGCCAACTTATGGGCTATACTAGTGAAACGTCTACGAACAAAAGAAAAAGATACACTATGAAATGACTCTCGCATGCCCCTGATATCCCGAAGTACAGTAGTAATCGAGGAATCAGAAAATTCATCGTTCTGAATGGCATTAACCAGCACGAGAGAGTCAATCAATACCTTGACACTCCTCATATTCATCTCTTTAGCGAAACGAAGCCCTTCGAACACTAGAACCGCTTCCGCACAAAGCATATAGTGGTACAAAGTTGGGAGGATTTAGATAGTTTCCATTCAAGTTACAATTATTAAGTGCAAAACTAAATTCACACGATTTCTATATAATGTGATTTTTCTTGTATTATTACATCATTAAACATTTCATCGAAAAATAAATATTGAGAATTGAAAGGACCACACATAACCACGCGTGTAACAAAAACATATGACACCATGGATGATAATGGTCCCTAATAGCACACATGGGTATATTAATCATGAAAATATATTTAGAATTATTTGAATTATTATAAAGTTCTTCCACTCTACTATTTGATGTGAATTATTTTAGTCATCACTATATAGCATTTAAAACGGTAAACACTCGTTAAATAAGGCGATGAAACAAATGGTAACATGACTAAACAATATTTGAAACAGTGTGTAACTATATGATATACTATTATTACAATATATTATTAGTTTCCTCTATTAATCATGTGGAGTTTTGTAGCACATATTGGTCAACATGAACATAGTTCAACTAGCTAGCATAAAATTTGTACTAATTACCAAGAGGTTTGTGATTCAAATCCCCCACCCCACATGTTGTTAGAAAAAAAAAAGGTCAAACTAACATCTGTCTATAGTAGAAGCCAAAGTGAGCATAGCTCCGCTATAGTTGACACATACCCTACATCCAACTGTGTAAAAATATATAGGAATAAATGTATAGATGACCCAAATGAAAATTGCCCTACATTTTCAATTTAAGGTTATATACCATTATCCTAGCAAAATTACCATTATTTTCTCTCTCTATGAAAACACACATTTTTTACTCTTTTCTGGTTTCTCTATCACTTTTTTTCTTCAAACTTTTATCTCTCTTTATTTTATTTCTCCAAATAGCACACGACGAGAGCAAGAGTTAGAGTAGAGAGAGTGAAATTGAAGAGAGAAATTAGAGAGAGCGAGATTGGAGATGGAGAGATGGGAGAGAGAGCGTGAGATTGGAGATAGAAAATAGAGGGAGTGCGAGAGAGTGCGAGATTGAAGAGTGAGAGATTGGAGAGGGAGCGAGAGGTAGAGAGCGAGAGTAGCGAAGTTAGGGGAGAGAATAAAATGATAATCTTTTTTTTTTTTGACACAGTAAAATGATAATCTTACTAAGATACTGATCCAAGCAAAATGACATATAACCTTCAATTGAAAATATATAACATTTATCATTTTCGTCTATTTAAATGGGTCATCCATAAAAAAAAAAACCTAAATATATAAGGTATTTTTATCTCCCAAACTATGCTCGGATTGAAAGTAGAGGCTAAATTAATGACGAATTGGCAATTGGCATATTGAATTATGGTTAAATACAAATAGTAGGTGTCCAGAATGGAAATTGGAGGGAAGCAATGAATAATGATGGAAATTTTGTGGGACCAGAGAGGCGGTGGCGCCTGATCCTCTACAGCCTACACCTTCGGTTGGCTTCTTCTTTTGATTGAAACCTTTGGTCAATCATTCATCTCTCCACCTCCCACCACTCCCAATTCATGATTCAACACCCTAAAAACAATTATAATTTTTTTTTTCATTTTCATCCCTAAACCTTCTAAATATTTAATTTTAGTCCTTTTGAATATAAACTACTATTTTAATATCTAGCATCACTTTTCATTGTACATTTGATCATATTATAGTCTAAAATATCTTTTGCTTAGTTATAATATTGACAAATGTTTGAAATCATATCTGTAGATTTGATGCTTTTTTTTTTTTTTTTTTGTGAAATAATTAAGGAAAATGTACTTTTTAATTTATAAGGTTTGTAATTTTAAGAATTTAGATAGAATATTTAAAAATATAGGGGTTGAAATGAAATAAGAATAAAATTTCAAGGATGAGAAGGAAATTTAAACAATGAATGAGCAAAAATCCAAAAAATTAAACAGAATGCCTTTGACCGGTCTAATTGTTATTTTCTTACGTGAACTCCAAAAAGGAAAAAAACGAAAACTTCAATGTCAGCTTTGCCTCGAAATTTCTCACGCTGCAATTTTAAGAAAAATATTCCCATTTATTTTATTGACCTCACTAAACTAAGATCATGGAGGCCAATTTTTTCTTTTCCTATTTGTTTAAATTATAAATTTTTTCCTATTTAATTTATATATTTTAAAAGTTTCAAATAAATTTCTAAGTAAGGTTGTGTCTATTTTTTTTCTTCAAAATTTTCAATAGGCTCCTATGTTTATTTTGTCCCAAATTCAAAATTGTGTTTAATGTTTTTTGATAAAAGATTTTGTTTACTTCATCCGTGTGCATACAACTTTTAAAGTTAAAATAAATTTACTCGATAATTTTTTAAAGATAAATTAAATAGAAAAATATTAATGATCAAACGTGTAATTTAAATTTTTTAATTTTAATTTTTCAGGAACAAAATTCAATTAACTAAAGCACTACGTCCCAAAAAGTTAGAAGTTTGAATCTACCCTTTAATACACCTTGTTGAATTAAAAAAAATGTTAATACAGAGTAAGGATTTTAGGATAAATAATTGAATTTAAAAGCAATAATTAAATACATTCATGTTTATTTAAATGAAAAGGAAGATTAGCTGGGTTATTATTATTTTTCAAAAATGGATTTTAAGTTTTCTCTCTTATTGCAAAATTGCAAATGATTATTTAGAACTAAAAAAAAAATAAAACAATAAATAAATAAAAAAAAATAAAAGTAAAAATATGTGAATAAGGGGAGGGGAGGTATTATGACATAGAGCCAACCGATCCACGTGACTTGACAAGTGTTTTTACAGGGACCCACCAATGCGACAACTTTTTTAATTTTTTAATAATCAAAATCAAAACATATACTGAAAAAATAATTAAAAAAAATTTCGGCTGTCCCAATTCGCTAAAATACCCCTGAACATTGGTTGTAATACCCAAATTACCCCAACCAAAGGAGGAATCTAAAAGTGCGGTTCCTTGTGATGAAGTTCAACAAAGAACGCGCTCTTCTCGTGAAGAAGTTAGCTTGGTGGCGTGGTGCACTCTACTTTTTTCACACGCTCTGTTTCTCTCTCTCTCTCTTTTTCCCTCGAAAATTCTCTCTCCCATCGAGAATAAACCCTAGGAGGCGATAGAGAATGAGAAGGGATTGCCGGTGCTGAAGAATCGGGAGGTGTTGCTGAGGGATTTGTCGTTGCCGGAAGAAGCCATGACGGGCAGAGGGTCATCGGGAAGGACGCCGACGTGGAAGGAAAGGGAGAACAATAAGAGGAGGGAGAGACGGCGGAGGGCCATTGCTGCTAAGATCTACACTGGCCTCAGAGCTCAGGGGAACTATAAGCTCCCCAAGCACTGTGACAACAACGAGGTCTTGAAGGCGCTCTGTAATGAAGCTGGTTGGGTGGTTGAAGAAGATGGCACCACTTATCGCAAGGTTCTGCGATTCCTTTCTCTTTTGATATTTCGTACTTATTGTTCGATTTTTGAATGTGGTGATTGTGGTCTGTTCTCCAGATCTGTGTTTATTTTAGGCCTTTTGTTACTTCTTGCGCGTTTCTTTCAATTTATCTTCGTGGTTTTATTTTCTTAGATCTGGATATTTGGGGAACCGAGAATTTTAGAATCTATTATTTTTATGAAATGAGTAAGTGACGGAGGCCTAACTGAGAAAGTAGTGTTGTAGTTTCCTCTTTTAGATCCAGGATTCTTAAGCAGTTGATATGTCTAAATCTGCGTGGTTCTGTAGTACGTAAGGAGCGTGGCAGTTTATTCATCTCTCTCCCCAATTTATTGAGCTTTAATTAGGTTTCTACCCTGTGCCGTTCACTTTTTGATGTTTTAGATGTAGCTTGTAAGCTGCTAAAGGATGTTGCTTGCGCCAATTTTGGGTGCTTCTCCATTAACTCTTAGAGTGAACGAAATGTTTATGATTTATGCAATCTGCTTGATGTCCTGTCTATGTTTCTTACCTTTTATGTTGTTTCCTTGTACAGGGATGTAAGCCACCTCCGATTGATATTGGCACTTCTGCAAACATGAGTGCCTGTTCCTCTCTTCAACCAAGCCCACAATCTTCATGCTTCCCAAGTCCTGTACCATCCTACCATGCCAGCCCTTCTTCATCCTCTTTTCCGAGCCCAACTCGATTTGATGGAAATCCATCTTCTTATCTTTTGCCATTCCTTCAAAATATAACCTCTATACCTGCTAATCTCCCTCCTCTCAGAATATCAAACAGTGCACCTGTTACACCACCTCTTTCTTCCCCAACATCAAGAGGTTCGAAGCGAAAGCCCGACTGGGAGTCCATTCCGAATAGCTATGTAACGTCTTTCCGCCATCCCCTCTTTGCTGTCTCTGCTCCTTCAAGTCCTACAAGATGCCACCATCTTACACCAGCAACAATTCCAGAATGTGATGAGTCTGATGCTTCAACTGTGGACTCTGGCCGCTGGGTCAGTTTCCAGACTGTAGCACCTTCTGTGGCTCCTCCTTCCCCTACATTTAATCTGATGAAACCAGTGAGTCAGCAGAACTCTCTCCAGGATGCAGTTGACAGACATGGAGCAATGGGCTGGAGTGCTGCATCTGATAGGGGACGAGGCACTGAGTTTGAATTTGAGAAATTTGAGAGTGGAAAAGTGAAGCCATGGGAGGGTGAGAGAATTCATGAAGTTGGGGTGGATGATTTGGAGCTTACACTTGGGAGTGGAAAGGCCCGTGGTTAGGCATCCACTTGAAGATATTTATTTCAAGAAATTAAGTGCCTGCTCTTTAAAGGTTGTTGGTTCATGTTCACAAAATATGTTTACTTTCTTAGCTTGGACTTGCACTTCTGCTACCATTAGACCGATCCTGGTTCCACATCTTTCACCTTCATTTGAACAGTTCCTTTCTCTTGGAGCCTTTGCAAAAATCTGAACTTGTTACATCCTGTAGTGGAAGAGCATTCAATATTTGAGTCAAGGCCCATGAAAGGACAACATTCAGTGCTGGAAAATGAGAAGAACAATGCAATTATGATGGTTATATATTTTTCCTTCCCTTGGAGCGCTTTCCATTTTTTCAGGATCTTATGATCCTTAGAATTTGCCCACCTGTATCAGAAATTTCTTGTACATAGAATCTCTAATTCATCTTGCTTGGCATTATTGATAAAAATTTCTATCTTTGCAGAAGGTGAAAGAAATGAACAACAAACTGTGGGAAAGTTGTCACGAACACTACCCATTTTCCTGGTCAGTTGTGGTTCATTCCAATTTCTGTCAGTCCAAAGGTCAATCATATACCATATTTTAGGAGCCTATCTATATGTAGAGATATCCCGTGCCAAACATATACTTCTAGTTCTAGCCTATTTACAGATCTCAGATCTGCTTGTCTGTTTGATGTTGGCTCCATCCTTTATACTTCACAAACTGAATTTTGAACTGCAAAACGATCTATAATTAAGTGAAATGTTAGATTGCAAGAGGATGTGCAAAGGGTGGACGGTGGAGAAGTCTCCGATGAATTTAGCTGAGAGGGTGGCAATTCTGGAGGGCATCAGAGGGTTAAATCTTGAAATACAATGTACCTATGCGACTGAGCTTTTTCTGCTGTGTGGTGCCCTTCTGTTGTGTTGTGGGTCAGATGAGCAAAGAATCCAAGGGCAGAATGGGGGGGCCTCATAAAAAGGCCGCGAGACTATGAGAAGTCTGTCTTTTAGGCCAGTGAACCTTTGCGTGCTCCTTTGTTTTTTTAGCAGATTGCTTACCGCCGACCAATTAATTCAATGGCTTCCTCAGAATTATTAATAATCTGCTTTGTCAAACTCGACCAGAGCTGTTTCTGCCAATGAACACGATACTTCTTCATTGATAAGTGATATGCCGATCTCCTTCATTGCCTCGTAATTGATACCTCCTATGTGAATAGGCACCCCTTCTTCTCGAGTCAAGTGTCTCGACCTCGACATGCCCCTCCTATGCCTGACATCATTCAGAGATGGAGATAGCATCGGAACAGTGAGATAGAAATAAGAACTGGATAAAAAAGTACATTTAGGTTATAAGGTATACATGAATTTTTTCTTATTTTTGCAAATGTAGTTATAGGTAGAGGAAAAAAATTATCATCATCAAAATTTGGTACAAGAACTCTTTTTTACGAGTTACGAGTGTGCTTGGCGCACAACTCCGGGATGTTAAAGACGTCTTTGGGATGATCCTATAGTTCTTTTGGGGTGGAGACGATAGTGGTGATTTGTGAATCTTCCTTTCTTTGACCACATCTGCTTAAAAGGAAGAAAAGGTTCTCATGTTCACGTGGATTACCTTAATCCATTACCCCAAGGATTTTTCAGATGAGGGGTCTCTGAGTCTTTCAATCTATGGACAATTTTCACTCGGGTGGCATTCCAGACGCTTGGAGTTGGACTAGAAAATTATGGGTCACATTATATAATATTGGCTTTGAAAGCTGAAGCTCGTTTTGGATGTTGCAATTTGCCAATCTATATTCTTAAATGATCGTACACATCCGTCAGAAATTTGAAGCCTTCACTTTTGAACATGCTTGTGTCTAATCACCTTGACAAATATTTTTTCTTTAATATATATACGTTACATACGATGTCGCAATGAGGAAGAATTTAACTTAAAAATCACAAGTGAAAGTATTAATATAGTTTGAATTATGTTCAGATTGATATCATCGATGGCATCTTCATAAAGGAGGGGATAAGAAAACTAAGATTTCTAAAAAATTTGCCAACATGTCATTTTATTGATCTATCTATTCTACGTAAGTGCAATTTTTGTTTTGTTTTTTATATGCTTCATGCTTTAACAAATCTCTAGATTAGTATCAATATCTCAATTTCAAAGCATTAACTATGATTGTACCAAATGAAAAAAATATATTAAATGTTTATTTAAATTAGAGTTTCTTATTTCACCTACTTTAGAATTTAGTATAGATACTTTATTCACTTTAAAATTGAAATTGATTAAATGGAGTACATAAACCTTAGGAATCAAAGTGTAAAATTTAAAACCGAGGACTAAATAGATCTATTACCCAAACTTATTACCCAAACTTCAAGGACAAAAAAAAAAAGTTTCCCTATAATTTATTATTACTAAATATCATAACACTAAAATTTAATATTTTATATCAATAATTTTATTGTTGAACTAAAATCTTTTTTTTTTTTTGAATAAAAAATCTTGCTATTTCGATTTGAATAGACTCGTTGCTTAATATTGTTGGCCCCTGGTCAAATGCTAAGAATGATCTTAAAATAAATTGAATACTATATGAATTTTATCTATACTATATCCCTTAATTTTTAATTATATAATTAGCATCTATACTAGCATAATATGATTAATATGTTAGTATTAAAATTCATCTCATCGAGTATTTTAGATCTATTCTAGTCGAGTTATGTTCAGATATACAATACTCTTAAGACTTTATCATTCAACGTTCCCTTTGTTACTTGTATGATACAAATCAATACTTCAAATAACTTAATTTTCTTTTTGAAAACACAGAAAAAAAAAAAAAACATAAGAAAGTTAGATGAGGGGAAGATTCTTAAAACAACTTCATAAACTCCTAGAGGGTCCTCTTCTATATATAATTTAATTTCAATTAAACCTTCTTGGAAGCATTTTACGTTTGCATTCATAATGACAATTAAATGCGTGATCAACAACAACAACAAAAAAAAAAAAGTATTGTCAATGAAAGAAATTTATGAATTATGAGTGAAGTATTGACATTTTTGTTTTCAGAAAAATAAAGAGAGTTGAAATTGAAACATTATTAAATGGGGCATTTATGTATGTGACCTGCTCTAATATCCAAAATAAAAGTCCAAATTTCAAACCGACTCTCCATCTAGCTAGAAGATTACTCTCATAAATGACCATTTAAACTCAATTTAATCCTTTACTATTGTTTTTTGTTTTTTTAATCTTTGAAGAGGGCATAAGAAAGTTTTCTAATTGCACGTTCAGTAATTGCATCTTTTTTACTTTTTTTTTTTTTTTTTAAAAAAGTTTAATGACACACGGAGAAATTGAACATTTAATCTCTTGGTCAAAGATACATGTATTAATAGTTAAGTTATATTCGCCAAAACGAGCTTAGCTTAGTGGTAATTGACATGTTATCCCACTCCCAAATGTTGATGTACTCAAAAAAAAAAAAAAAAAAAAATTGAGTTATATTCAAATTGGCAATATCAAAATGTTTCTTTACCTTAAAAAAGTTAACAACTTATTAGATTTTTTTTAGTTCAACAATACTTGGAGTGGGAAATACGAACCTATGAATTTTTAGTCGAGATTACATGCTTAGATAACACCGAGCTATACTCACTTTGATAACAACTTACTAGATCTATGAGTCTGTAATTGAATTAAAAACTTAAAACTATAGGACCCAAACCATACGAAAAAGGATTTGGATACGCAACATGAGATAAACATGCAATAACTTTTTTAACACATTGTTTACATTAATTAACTTTTTTTTTTTTTGACAATTACATTAATTAAATTTAAAAAGATGTTTTATGTAAAAAAAGTTATATTAATAGAATATAATCATGTTAGAAGTTAACATGAGCATAACTCTGCGTAATTGACATGTATCATTCACAGATTAAAGAGTCAAATTCTTCTACCTCAAATGTAGTTGAACTAAAAAAAAATCACACGAGGAAAGTTCATAGACAATTATTTAATTTTTATAACGATTTTCTAAACCTAATGACTTAAATCTTAATATCAATATATTTAAAGAAAATGTTACTCGTGATTCGTGAATGATCCGAGGCTGCTGCCTATATTAATTAAAGTTATAAATTTAAATAAAAAAGACAAAAAGTTGCATGTAGCACACATGCATCAATGAACCAATGAAAAACCAACGAGAATCGACAGAAAGCCAAAAACATTAAAATAAATGTTAAAATGACATTAGGACTTTGTCATTTATCTACAAATGATGCCAATAGAGGTGTCTACGGGACAGGGTGGGGACGGAAATGACTTCTCTATCTTCGTCTTCACCTCCTATTTCAATCTCCATTCCTACGAATATCTCCCATTAAATTTTGTGAGAAATGGAACAGGGATTTCCGATAGCAAATTTGCAGAGAATAAGATGGAATTTCTTGTCCCATAAAATATAGGAGTTAAAATGAGTAGGGGTTAGAAATGCACTTCACAAATAATAATTTAATTTATGGAGGTAAAAGGAAAAAGGAAGAAGAAAGTATCCAGGCACTTTAGGTACATGAATATGCAAATTATTGTCATAACGTATAACATATTTATTTTGATTAAATACAAATCTAAAAAGATAAATGAAGACGCAAAAAAAGAAAAGCAAGAAGGAAACATAAAATATTAGAAAAAAAAAAGGGTAAATTGATGAGTTCTGATTTATTTTGTGTTTTAAACTTTCGAATATACTTAGTCTTAAAATTAAATATATAAAAATATATTTTAGATTTCTATTTGAAAGATTGTATACAACATCTAATCGGAAACTGTGTTATATCGACCATATATATATAGATTTGTATTTTAGGCCATAGATATATGGAGTGTTTAAAACTAGACTGAAAATTGATCCGGTCGGTTTTCCTCCATATTTGATTGGAGTTGGTTGGTCAATTCACTAAGAATAGCAAAAATCGACCGACCGACCGACTTTGACCAGTATAAAAGAAACAATAATTAATTAAGAAGCAACTAATATTATTGGCAATGCACAATCTTCTCCACTTTGACGTTTTTTAAAAAATATTAGGGGTTAAATTACAACCTTAGTTCTTGAACTTTCATGGTTGTGTCAATTTAGTCCTTGAACTTTAAAAGGTGTTAAATAAGTTCTTTGAATTTTCAATTTTGTTTCTGATAGATCCAATTTTAAAAAGTATTCTGTAGGTCTTTAAACTTTCAATTTTGTATCTAATAGGTCCTTCAATTTTCAATTTTGTGTCTAATAAGTTCTTGACTTATTCGATATTTTTCTTTTAAATTTATAGGCTTACTAGATGTAAGATTGGAAGTTTAGGGTTGCAATAGACATAAACTCTCCACTCTTCCTCACGGATCTCTTTCTTTTCCTCCCTCTCTTCTCCTTCCCTCTTTTTTCATCTATTTCATCTTTCTTTTCTTTCTCTTTTTCACTCTCCCTTTCTCCTTTTATCTCCTCTTTTTCTCTCTCTCTTCTCCTTCCCTCTTCCTCACATGTTTAATTTCTCTCTCTATTCTCTTCTCTTTCCCTCCCACTCTCCACTCTTCCTCACCAAGCTTCTTCCATTTTTTTTATTTTATTTTTTTCCCTCATCAAACTTCTACTTTTTCTTAAATTAAATTAAATAAATAAGGTCAATAATTTTTTAAAAATGTTCAACTATAAGTTTGGTTATTAAACTATTTTAAGATTGTATATGATATTTCTCTATACATTAAAAACCTAGCCTAATTTTCAAAACTTTTTCTAATTAGTATTTTTAATTGTAAAAGTTCTTAATGGATCGGATCTGAAATCACTGTCAAGTGTTATCAACTCTATAAATTTCACTACACGTCAAACTTGCTCGAAATCAACTCATCACGTAACTTTTAAATAATACTACGCATAGTATTAAAGTAACACACACACACATATATATATATATATATATATATATATATATATATATATAGAGTTTAACTACAAGTGGAGTGAGGGGGTTCGAAGCTTTGATCTCTTGATTGATGATACATGTTTTATGTCACTTGAACTATGCTTAGTTTGGCTTAAAACAACATTTTTTTTTAAGTACAAAGATAAGTGTCAATCTCAAAGAATCTTATAAGTCTACAACTACAAAGTTGACTAAGTCGACTTTGGAGTTTTCGTTTTGTTTTTTCGTTTTCGTTTCTTTCTTTCTTTTTCTTTTTGGAAATAGTAAACTCAAAAACTTAAAGAAAAAAAGAATTCCATAGTTGACAATTTTTTTTTTTTTTTTTTGTCAACTTTGTTGCATGTGCGTGCGTGGGTTCAAGTAGTAGTTTTTTACTAAAGAAATTAATGGATGAGACTATTACGACGAAACTGACTGTTTTGCATCATTGAAAGTATGAAACGAGAAATTGTATAAGTATCTCGAATTTATATCTAAGGATCATCAAGGAACGTATAGAGTTTCGAAGTCACATTCAACCATCATTATGAGATGTGGCATGCAATTCTTGAAAAATTGCCACCAAATGTGATGACTAATTCAAGGCAAAGTGGTTTATTCTCCTCATATATAAGCCTGCTTCTTCTTCCTGAGATGGTTGGGTGCTATTTGCTGGAAAAACCATGCAACATTAGCTGAATTTTTTTTATGAAGAACACAAACTAAGAAAATTCTCTCACACCCAAATTTCATCTCCAAAATTCATCACAATTATGCTTCCACAAGTCCGTTCTAAGGTCGGAGAATGATCTCGGTGGTGGTCCACGATGTGTTCGTGATGGAAAACAAGCAAAAGAATCGTCAGATTTGAGCTCCAAGAGGTAAGTTTCGAGTACTCTGTTTTTGGACTAAAAAATAACATGCTTTGTAGGAGAAATTAATGTAATTAAACGCCTAAGATCTTGAAACGCTTCCGCTGAGTGATTCACACTCCTTCATTACCCTCATATAGATTGAACTAAAAAAAAGTAATACTTTGTTGCATATCGATGTAGTGCCCATTAAATTCTTGACAACTAATCAAAAGAGAGAAATGCATAAATTTATTTTCTCTCCTAATTATAAAAAAATCTTTTCTGGTCCTAGTTTTCAAAATAAACCTTGTCTCTAAGTTTTTAAAATGGATTTTTTCAGTTTTGAGTTTTAAGAATTAGGTTTAAAAAAATCTCTCGTATTAATTTTTAACTTTTTGTAAATTAATATCTTTTTATTGAATGGTTTTTAAATTAAAATTAAAAAAATATTAATTTAAAAAAATTGAAAAATAATACAAGGGACTTTTTAAGTTCATTTCTCAAAACTCAGGGACTAAAAGAGTTAATTTTGAAAACCTAAGGACTTTTTAACTTTGAAAACTTAAAGACCAAAGACCAAAAATATATTTTTTCCTTTAAAAATGATAATAGAAAGCAAAGTGTAAATTAACCTTGAATATTGGAAAAAACATTTTAGAAGTTTATAAATATATCAAAGCAAAAAGCAATAGAGAAAGCAAAGGTTTCATCCCATTCAAACACACAGATTCGACACTCACCTTTTCAACGAACTTCATCCTCGACCTCCATCTTCTTCTTCTTCTTCCTTTCATACCCATCGCCAATTTCGCCATCGCCATGCCAATCCACGAATCCAAAACCCACGTCGCTTTGCTGGTCAGCCCCGGAATAGGCCACCTCATTCCCTTCCTCGAACTAGCCAACCGCCTCCTCCTCCACCACAACCTCCAACCCACCCTCTTCGTCGTCGGCACCGGCTCCTCCGCCGCCGACTCCATCCTCCTCCAAAATTCCTCCGCCGTCAACATCGTCCCTCTTCGTCCCTCCTCCTCCAGCCTCGATCCAGCCGCCTCTTACGTCGACAATATCAAAGCCATGATGTCCGCCTCTTACCCCCTCCTCCACTCCTCCATCTCCGCCGCCAAGCCCCGCCCGGCCGCCTTGATCGTCGACCTCTTCGGAACCCAAGCTCTAGCCACGGCCCACGAACTCGGCATGTTGGGCTTCGTTTTCATGACCACTAGTGCCTGGTTCCTCTCGCTCGCCTTCTTTTTCCCGAGCATGGACAGGCAAATGATCGATGCCCACGCCTGCGACCACCAACCGCTGATAATCCCGGGTTGCAGCCCGGTCCGGTTCGAGGACACCGTCGAGATATTCGAGCTGAACCAGGAGGAAATCTACGAGGACTTCGGACATCTCGCGCGTGAGCTTGGAACGGCCCATGGGATCTTGTCGAACACGTGGCAGGATCTGGAGCCCACAACATTAAAAGCGCTCATGGAAGCTGGGCCCTTCACTGACCGAGTTCCTATTTATCCAATTGGGCCGTTGACAAGACGTGGTGAGCCCAATTTGGAGAGCGAGGTGCTGAAGTGGCTTGACCGGCAAGCGGACGAGTCGGTGATATACGTGTCGTTTGGGAGCGGGGGGACGTTGTGTGAAGAGCAAATCAGGGAATTGGCGTGGGGGTTGGAGCTGAGTCAGCAGCGGTTCCTTTGGGTGGTACGGCCGCCGATGGGGACCAATTCCATGGGAACATTTTTCACGGTGGGGACTGGATCAGCAGACGAGTCGCCGCCGGAATACCTGCCGGAAGGGTTTATAAAGAGGACGAAGGAGGTGGGTTTGCTCGTTCCGATGTGGGGACCGCAGGCGGAGATTTTGAGGCACCGATCGGTGAGGGGATTTTTGACGCACTGCGGGTGGAACTCGTCGTTGGAGAGCATAGTGAACGGAGTGGCGATGGTGACGTGGCCGCTGTACGCGGAGCAGAAGATGAACGCGGTGGTGCTGAGAGAGGAGGCCGGGGTGGGGGTGAGGGTGAAGGCAGCGGCGGAGGGGGTGGTGGGAAGAGAGGAGATAGCGAGAAAGGTGAGGAGGATAATGGAGGAGGAGGATGAAGAAGGGAGGGGAATCAGGGAGAGGGTTAAGGGGCTTCAAAAAAGTGGGGAAAATGCTGTTTCTAAAGGTGGATCGTCATACAATTCGTTGGCTGAGGTGGCAACAGAATGCGAGATTTTCTGGCGGCGGAGAGAGATCAGGTGAGTCGTCGGAGATGGAGTCATAAATGTCTTATATGATGGGGTATGAATGTTTTTCTTTTTGCTTTCTAAAATAAGGCAAAGGACAAATTGCATAACCATATATCTATGGAATATGGTAATCCTTCTAGTTACACTACTAAATTTTTAATTACACTTTTAAACGTAGAAAATTAAACTGCTAAATAGTACTAGTTCCATTTTGATTTTTGGAAATCAAACACTGAAAAAAATAA
The DNA here is from genome assembly GCA_017139565.1 of Luffa aegyptiaca. Taxonomy (NCBI): domain Eukaryota; kingdom Viridiplantae; phylum Streptophyta; class Magnoliopsida; order Cucurbitales; family Cucurbitaceae; genus Luffa; species Luffa aegyptiaca. Next base: position 49,385,655 of record CM029398.1, read on the forward strand.
AAATAATAAAAAAAAGAAGTCAATTGAAAGTATATCGGTATGTGAAAGCTTGGAAAGCGACAAAGAAAAAGATTAACTAATGAAGAAAGCAGTTTTCATCATGTAAGAAATCTATTGAGACAGTTTCAAAAAAAACAAAAAAAAAAAAAAAAGAAATCTATTGAGATACAATGGTATTTAATTTTCATTGTCTTTAATTTATTTGTTGGTCTCTTTCTCTTTTCCATTTTACTCCAACATTAATTTTCGTCAATTGATCGTGAGTTATAGATTCTAAATTTTATTCTTCCTTACGGAATCCTAACGGAGAATCTAAGTTAAGTTTATGCTTTTAAAAGTTTAGGATAAGGAATTAAACCTTCAAATTTGTAGATATAAATTGATTTTTTTTTTTTTAATCATTGACAAACAATGTGCAAAATTGCCCTTTATACTTCCTTCTTGACTTTATACCCTTCTATTCTCAAATTGGGCATGGAAAAGGAGTGATTATTGAAAAAAATAATATAGTTATCTAACAACTTGAACAATAATAGTACTCTATTATAACTTTTAGTGAGGTATAATTAGTGCCTTTCCAAGTTGATCAATTTTAGCATATTGATCTTGCAAATATATGGTTATGAAAATTTCTAATTTATATATTTTAGGAAGATGACAGTCCTTATTTTTGCAAATATGGTTATAGCCTTATATGACGAGGAAAAAGAAAAAGAATTATCATCAAAATTTGGTACAAGAACTCTTTTTGACAATTAATGTATACATACAATTGTACTTGGTTTACAACTCCAGGATGTTAAAAGGCATCGTTGAAGATGATCTCGTAGTTCTTATAAAGGGAAAACAATGGTGTCAATTCATGCATTTTCCTTTCTGTTTATTGACAATTGTTACTCATGTGGTATTCCAAACTCTTGGAGTTGAGCTATAAATTTTTAAGTCAATATATATACTTTAGCATAACTCAACGGTAATTGACATGTATCATCGACCAAGAGATTAGAGATTCAAATTCTCCACGCACCTCCTAATATTGTTGATATAAAAAAAATATATCGAATATTAGGTGGTGAATATTTTTTTAAAAAAAAAAATTCTCAAACCTGTTATTACTATCAATATATCAATTTCAAAGGATGAAATATTATTGTATAAAATAAATAGAGAAATAAAATAAATTTCTATTAAATATTTATTTAATAAAAGCTTCTTATTTCACACACTTTAAAAGTTAGTATAGATACTTTATTCACTTTAAATTTGAAGTTGATTAAAACTCACGTGATTGAAATAGACTTTTAGAATTTTGGTGACCATATAGTTGACAAAGTAGACAAAATATGAAATTGTAATTGTACACCTTATAAGGTAAAGGCTAAAATGTTACCAATTTGAAATTGTATAGAGCGAATGTTACTTCTATGAAAATATGTAGACAAAATATGACTTTTAACCTAAAAAAAAGAATCTATTAATATTCAAAAGATTACAAAAAGTCAAAATTTAGGATATGTTTAGAAGTAATTTTAAAAATATATTTATTTTAGTAAAAATGATTTGTTTATAAACGATTTATTAAAATTAATTTTAAAATAACCATTTTAATGTTTAGTTCTATACTTTTAAAAGTGATTTGTTTAATTGCTCCTTTGGCTCTGATATCATATTGCAATTAGAGAGGAATAATTTCCATCTTATTTTATTAATTAACCAAACCTCTCATCTATACTGGCATATATAACTAAATGTGTCGAGAGGTTATAAAAAACAATTCAGGTTTGAGGAGCTGTGGACCAAATATGAAGAGTGTAAAGACCATATCTCAAATAATGGAAATTGGGAAGGTAACCTATCCTCTTCTACTCCTCTTATTTCTGATCTACATAATTGTTCTACTGTTTTAGGAAAATGGGTTAAAGATATTAATATTTTTAGGAAAAATAGAATATCATATTGTAAAAAAAGGCTAAAAGATGCTTACAATAACAACCCATTTGTAGATTTTAATTCGATTCACGGTACTGAAATAAAACTAGATAAACTTCTTGAAGAAGAAGAAATTTATTGGAAACAGAAATCTAGGGAGGATTGGCTTAAACATGGTGATAAAAACTCAAAATGGTTCCACAAAAAGGCAACTATGAGAAAAAGGAAAAACGAAATTAAAGGCATAAATGACCAATATGGCTGCTGGACAGAGGATCCTAATGAGATTGAAAATATTTTCACTTCCTACTTTGAGAATCTTTTTCACTCCTCCAATCCTTCTCAGGACCATATTAATAGAGCCTTAGATGGAATTCCTTCTAAAATTAACCATAATATGAATAATATCCTGATGGCCCCTTTCACAAGAAAAGATATTGAGGTAGCTATTCACCAAATGTTCCCTACAAAAGCCCCGGGCCCCGATGGTTTCCCAACCCTATTTTACCAAAGATGGAATATAGTAGGTAATAAGACTGTGAATGAATGCCTAGACTTCCTAAATGGGGATAAAGATATTGGGAGCTGGAACAGTACAAACCTTGTATTAATTCCAAAAGTTTTAAGCCCAAAATCAGTAGGGGACTATAGACCAATCAACCTTTGCAATGTTAGTTATAAGATCATTACAAAAACCCTAGCTAATAGAATGAATTCTATCTTAAATGATGTAATCTCAGAATCTCAAACAGCTTTCCTTAAAGGAAAGTTGATTACTGATAATATCATTATAGGTACAGAATGCATCAATGCAATTAAAAAAAAGCAAATTTGGAGCTAGGAATATGGCTGCAATTAAGCTAGACATTAGCAAAGCCTACAACCGGGTCGAATGGTCCTACTTAAAAGCAATCATGCTTAGATTGGGTTTCAATGAAAGATGGGTTTCTCTAATAATGAAATGTATTTCCTCTGCTGAATTCTCAATTTTAATTAATGGAGAAAAAAAGGGTAGTTTCAAAGCAAACCGAGGGTTAAGGCAAGGAGACCCGCTTTCTCCCTATTTGTTTCTTTTGGTGGCCGAAGGATTATCCTATCTAATCTCACAAGGTAATAATTTAGGTCACATCTCAGGTTTTGTTCCAATGGTCCAATTATATCTCATCTTCTATTTGCAGATGATAGCCTTATTATATGTAAAGCAAAAGAAAGTGAACTCTTAGCCTTAAAAAATATTCTGGAAATTTATGAGACAGCTTCAGGTGAATCAATAAAATTTTCAAAATCAGCCATTTTGTTCTCTTCTAAAATTAACAAAGATAGATGTGAGTACTTGAGTAACATTTTAGGAGTGAAACAAGTGGAAGATTTTGGTAAATATCTAGGGGTCCCCTCTGTTTTCTCAAAGAATAAGTCTAAGATTTTAGGTATATCATAGAAAAAGTATGGAACTCAGTTCACGGCTGGAAAATGAACTTCTTCTCTACCGCTGGAAAGGAAATTTTAATAAAAAGTATAGGGCAAGCCATCCCAACATATGTCATGAGTGTTTTTAAACTTCCTAAACAAGTTTGTGATGAGATAACTAAATGTTTCTCTAGATTTTGGTGGGGTTCTAATGATTCTAAAAGGAAAATACACTGGATGAAATGAGATAAGCTTTGTCTTCCTAAAAGTTTGAGTGGGCTAAATTTTAGAGACCTAGAAGGTTTTAATAAGGCCCTTATTGCTAAACAAGTATGGCGTATTTTTAAAAACCCTGATTCCCTAACCTCTAGATTCCTTAAGAGCATCTATTTTAAAGACACTAACATTCTTGAGGTTGAGGCTGATATTGGTAAAAATTCTTCTCCTCTGTGGAAAAGCCTATTGTGGGGCAGAGACCTTTTATCTAAGGGCATTAGATTTAGGATTGGCAATGGTAATTCTGTTAAAATGTTTCATGACCCTTGGACCCCAAAAGAAATTTCTTTTAAACGTACATGTATTAACCCAGAATCCCTTGATATGAAGGTGTCTGATTTCATTTTGCCTTCAGGATGTTGGAATTCCATAAAGCTTAAAGAAAATGTCCTTAGCTCTGACCTTGATCTTATTCAAAGCATCCCTATTAACTTGAATTTAGAGGATAAACCTATTTGGCACTATGATAAAACAGGGAATTACTCAGTAAAAAGTGGCTATAAACTTTTTTCTTCCATAAAACGAGAAGGTATTTCTTCTAGCTCTAATAATATGGCTAAAATATGGAACAACCTATGGAAGTTAAACATTCCTACTAAAATCAAACATTTTTGCTGGAGATTTCTGAATAATATCATTCCTAATAATGTTAATCTTAGCAAGAAAGGTTTAAATGTGCAAAATGTTTGTCCTATGTGTAATGCCTTTCCGGAATCCTCTGATCACTGTCTTTTTTCATGTTCAAGAGCAAAAGAAATTTGGAATTTGACTTACAAGTATGTTTTTCTGGATAAGGATTTCGGGGATAGCGTTGCAGACAGATGGTTCCTCATCAACTCTAATTCTTCTATGGAGTTCCTCGGCTTAGTTGCAGTGACATGTTGGGCTATCTGGAACGATAGAAACAAAAAGATACATGGTGAAAGCATCCCATCAAGCCAAACCAAAAGCAAATTGGATTATTGATTACCTTGATTCTTTCCGGAAAGCAAATGACAGGAACCGAAGAGATCATCTTGCTAACGAACTGAGGCCTTCGTCGAATTCAAAGAGAATCTGGAGTCCGCCTAACAGAAGGGTTTGGAAATTGAACTCGGATGTCGCATGCAATCCTTCTTCTTCCAAAACGAGCATCAGAATGATATGTCGCCACTTCAAAGGGGATATTATGGTGGCATCTGGCGAAAGTGTTGATATTGATATGAAAGCCCATGTAGGAGAACTCTGGGCTATTTTTGAAGGCCTTAAAATGGCAAATCTGTTGGGCTGTTCAAGGATCATAGTGGAGTCCGATTGTAAGATGGCCATCCAATTCCTTAAAAAAGAGATCCAGGTATGGTGGGATTCAGAGGCCTTTGTTGAATCTATCTGGAGTTTAGGCCCAGCTTTTAGAGAAATCTCATTCAAATACATTCCTAGAAATTGTAATAAGGATAATTGTAATGGGTGGCAACATGAGGGTAAATAATGGCAAATATAGCAATTTTTAAAAATATTTGCAAATATGGCAAAATTTTTTAATTACTTTTTTATATTCCTAAATTGCCCCTACCCCTGATTGGCGAGCGCATCTTCTTCTTCCTCGTCATTTTTTTTTTTTTTTTTTTGATAGAAATTCTTTCTATCACTGATAGATTCTATCAATGGTAGAAAAATTTTCTATCAGTGATAGAAAGTTTCTATCACTGATAGAATAAAGTTTCTATCAATGATAGAAGATTTCTATCACTGATAGAAACTTTTTCTATCACTGATAGAATCTATCAGTGATAGAAAAACTGATTGGCGCCCACATCTTCTTCTTCCTCGTCAATTTTATATATATATATATATATTTTGATAGAAATCTTCTATGATAGAAAGTCTTTCTATCTTCTATCAGTAGTAGAAAAATGATAGAAATCTTCTATGATAGAAAGTCTTTCTATCACTAATAGATTCTATCAGTGTAGAAAAATTTTCTATCAGTGATAGAAAGTTTCTATCACTGATATTTCTATCACTGATAGATTATATCAATGGTAGAAACATTTTCTATCAGTGATAGAAAGTTTCTATCACTAATAGAATAAAGTTTCTATCAGTGATAGGAGATTTTTATCACTGATAGAAACTTTTTCTATCACTGATAGAATCTATCAGTGATAGAAAAACTGATTGGCGCGCGCATATTCTTCTTCCTCGTCAATTTTTATATATATATTGATAGAAATCTTCTATGATAGAAAGTCTTTCTATCACTAATAGATTCTATCAGTGGTAGAAAAATTTTCTATCAGTGATAGAAAGTTTCTATTAGAAAATATTAATGATAGAAACTTCTATCACTGATAGAAAGTTTTTCTATCACTGATAGAATAATAGAAAACTTTCTATTAGTGATGGGCATTTTAGTAATTTTACTTTTCTGATGGTGAGATTTTGCCATTTTTGCAAATATTTCTGCAGGCTGCTACTTTTGTAATTAGTTTTGGCAGGATGCCCTCTTGTAATAATGTAGCTCATATGATTGCTCAATTTGGTAAATCTAGCTGTTACCATTAAACTTGGGTTAGAAATTTCTCGAGTTGGCTTTGTAATTGGGTCGAGTTGGACCAATCTCATTTTGCCTAAGTGGCGCAACAAATTTTTTGTGGTATTTTTCAAAAAAGAAAGCCTTGAAAAATGCAATATAATTCTTTAAAGTTGTCCATGTGGTTTTGTCCCTTATGTCATCCATTTAAAAAAAAAGAAAAAAAGGAAAAAAAATCGTCATAGATATGAATCAGTTTTTTTTTTTTTTTGGAGAAGATATGAATCAGTTGAACCAATATTCAATTACTTACATATATTAAAGGATATTTGTAATGGGTGGCAATATCACCCTAAATAATAGCAAATATAGCATTTTTCAAAAATATTTGCAAATATGGCAAAATTTTTGAATTAGTTTTTTATATTCCCGATTCTGCCCTTCAATTACGCGCGCAACTCTGAGCTTCTTCTTCTTTCTTCTTTCTTCGAGCTTCTTCTTCTTTCTTCTTTCTTCCGTTCTGGTTGATCACGGTTTTCACTTGGTATCGACGGATTGACGACGCCTCTTCCGTTCCGAAATCGATCGCCTCTTCCAATCGTCGACGCTTCTTCCGAAATCGATCGCCTCTTCCAATCGTCGACGCTTCTTCCGAAATCGGTTGCCTCTATCAGTGATCGTCGCCGGATTTCAGGATCTCTTCCGGTCGCCTCTTTCGTTTTTGTTTTTGAAAAATAACGCATCTCAGGTTTCCGAAATCGGTCGTCTCTTCCGGTCGCATCTCAGGTTTCGGTTGAAAGTAAATTTGCAAGTCATGATTTTCGAAAGCTTCTATCACTATAGAAGCGATTTCTATCAGTGATAGAAGCTTTTCTATCACTGATAGAAATCGCTTCTATCAGTGATAGAAAAGCTTCTATCAGTGATAGAAAAGCTTCTATCAGTGATAGAAACTTTTCTATCACTGATAGAAGCGATTTCTATCATTGATAGAAAAGCTTCTATCACTGATAGAAGCTTTCTATCACTGATAGAAGCGATTTCTATCAGTGATAGAAAACACTGATAGAAATCGCTTCTATCAGTGATAGAAAAGCTTCTATCAGTGATAGAAACTTTTCTATCACTGATAGAAGCGATTTCTATCATTGATAGAAAAGCTTCTATCACTGATAGAAGCTTTTTATCAGTGATAGAAAAGCTTCTATCAGTGATAGAAGCTTTTCTATCACTGATAGAAGCGATTTCTATCACTGATAGAAATCGCTTCTATCAGTGATAGAAAAGCTTCTATCACTGATAGAAATCGCTTCTATCAGTGATAGAAAAGCTTCTATCACTGATAGAAGCTTTCTATCAGTGATAGAAACTTTTCTATCACTGATAGAAGCGATTTCTATCACTGATAGAAATCTTCTATCACTGATAGAAAGCTTTTCTCTTTGTGATAGAATCTATCTAGTATGTATTGTCAATGTTCTAATGTAGTGATAGATTCATTTATTTTCTTTTGTCTTTTTGTTTTGCAGTAATTCAAAATTATGGGAAAGCTTCCAATAGTTGTTTTTCATAGTGGACAATGGAATGATAAACGTTCTTATGAGAATTATAAGATTACAGGAGTTTTAGTTGATGAAGTGATGGTGTTTGAGACCTTTGTGAATTTAATTTTGAAAGAAATCAAATTGGATGCATCTATTTCTTCTGTAAGATTTTCAATATTACTTAATTTTGGTATGAATGAGAGTCAAAATGTAATTCAGATTCATGAAGATAAAGATGTAGCTTGGTTTTTGACTTTAGTGAAGGATCAAAGTACAAAACACCCTTTGGTTGCTCATGTTGATATGTTTTTGGGAGGGTCATCTAGTGCTATTGTTGGATATGAGATTTTGTCGTCTGTTGATTCTTCCTCCAGTAATGTTGATTTTCAAGTTATTACTGATGTGCATTTTGATGGGGATTTAAAGGAGAATGATGTTTTTGGGAGTAAGGAAGTTGTGTCAAAGTGTTTTTACTTTATGGCTGTCAAGAAAAATTTTGAATTTAAGACTTTAAGATCAAATTCAAAATCACTTGAGTTTCAGTGTGTTCAAGATGGTTGCCAATGGTTTGTTAGGGCATCTCGATATAAAGAGAGTGAATTGTGGATGCTTAGGAAGTATGTATCTAATCACGATTGCTCTATGAATAGTATCCAAACTTGTCATAGGCAAGCCTCTTCATCTCTTATTAGTGATTGTTTGAAAGAAGAATTTAGATTTAGTTCTTTGGACCATTCGACTCCGAAAGATATTGTGCATAAGATGCGTTCAAAACTTGGAGTCAATGTTAGTTATTACAAAGCTTGGAGAGCAAAAGAACAGATTATAAAGTCGTTGAAAGGTGATGCAGCTGAATCGTACAACTTGATTCCAAACTTTTTTGCAAAGTTAAAAGAGACAAATCCAGGTTTGCTTTCTATCAATTTTTGGTGTTATTATTGATAGATTCTATCAATGATATAAACTATTCTATCACTGTCTTATATATGTCAATTTTTCAGGTACATACACATCATTTGAAACTGATGGAGATGGACATTTTAAGTACTGTTTTATGGCTGTTGGTTCATCTATTGAGGGTTGGAAGTATTGTAGGCCTAACATATCTGTGGATGGTACATTCTTGAAGGGTAAATTTGTTGGGACTCTTTTGACAGCCTCAACTCTTGATGGTAACAATCAAATTTTCCCTCTTGCTTTCGGTATTGTAGATTCTGAAAATGATGCATCATGGAAATGGTTTTTTGAGAATATAAAGAATAGTTTAGGAGATCGAGAAGGTTTAGTTATTGTCTCTGATAGACATTTGAGTATTCCCAAGGGTGCTTTGGCTGTTTTTCCAACTGTTGAGTATTGTGTTTGCATTCAACATTTATTGAGAAATATGAAGTCATCATATAAAGATCCTTTGTTAGATAAGATTTTTTTCCTCTGTGCAAAAGCTTATACAGTGGATGATTTTGAGTTAAATATGAGGTGGATGGAGTCGATACATCCTACTATTCGAGAATATCTCAATAATGTCGGGTTTGAAAAGTGGGCTCGTGCATATTCTAGGAAAAGGAGATATCGGATGATGACAACCAATGTTTCAGAATCTTTAAATTCAATTTTATTAGAGTCTAGAGATTTTCCTGTTGCAACACTACTTGATGCTATCAGAGGTTTATTGCAAAGATGGTTTTATGAGCGAGGTAATGTAGCATTTTGTATGAAGTCTACTTTGACCACTTGGGCAGAGAGTGAGTTACGAAAAGAACATGATAAGTCCAGAAGTTTTGTGGTAAGACTTCACTCTCTATCATAAAAGATGATGGAATCTATCACATTTCTATCACTGATAGAAAGAGTTTATATTACTGATAGATTCTATCAGTGATATGAAAACTTTCTATCACTGATAGATTTTTATCAGTGATAGAATCTATCAGCCAGCATAATGTTTGAAATTCTATATATGAAACCTTACTCTAATATTTTTCAAATAACTTTTTTTTAAATGTTTTTCAGGTTGATCCTATTAGTAATGAACAATCCAAAGTAATTGATGGAGATAACTATTTCATTGTGAACTTGGAATTGGGATCATGTAGTTGTCGTGTTTGGGATCTTGATGAAATTCCATGCGCTCATGCACTTGCTGTTCTTCGTGGGCGGAATTTGAGAACTTATTCTTTTGTATCAAATTATTACTTTTCAAGAACGTTGTCATCAACTTATAAAGGTTTTGTTCATCCCGCCGGTAATCATTCTGAATGGAGCTCTATAGGTGGAAACATGAATGCGTTGCCTCCAGTTGTTAAACGTCAGGCAGGAAGACCAAGAAAACAGAGGATGCTATCAATTGGTGAAGTAAGAAATCATACAAAATGTAGTCGTTGTCATCGTGTTGGTCACAATTGTAGGACATGTAAATTTCCACCATTCATACAATGATGTACTTGACTTTTACATTTGATTTGAGTTGCTCAATGTTAATTCTTTCTTTATCTATTTCCTTTACTGTTTTCTTTTTTTTTTCTTGTTTTTTGCTTGTGAATCCTTGTACCGATATATTTATATAAGTGATAGATATCTTGTATCACTATCAGTGGTAGAAAACCGATAGATTCTATCAGTGGTACAAAAAAATTCTATCAACTGATTGAAAACTTTCTATCATATTATTAAGTTCCAAACTCGGAGACTAAGAACCAAATTGATAGAAAATAAATAAAGAAAATTAAAAAGTAGGAGAGCCAAACTCGGAGACTAAGGCTATCAGTGAAGATAAAAATCTATGAGTGATATATTATATCACTGATTCTATCAGTGATACATTGATAGAATTTATCATGAATTTCATCACTGATAGAATCTATCAGTGGTAGAATTCTATCACTGATAGAATCTATCACTGATAGAAGTGATTGATAGAGTTTATCATGAATTTCATCACTGATAGAATCTATCAGTGGTAGAATTCTATCACTGATAGAATCTATCACTTCCAAATTCATAGATAGAAAGTTTTTTCTATCACCAAAAAAGTTTTTTCTATCATATTATTAAGTTCCCCTATGAGTGATAGATTATATCACTGATTCTATCAGTGATACATTGATAGAATTTATCATGAATTTCATCACTGATAGAATCTATAAGTGGTAGAATTCTATCACTGATCTATCACTGATAGAAGTGATTGATAGAATTTATCATGAATTTCATCACTGATAGAATCTATCAGTGGTAGAATTCTATCACTGATAGAAGTGATAAAATTCTATCACTGATAGATTTTCATCAGTGGTAGAAAGTGGTAGAATTCTTTCTGATAGAATCTATCAGTAGTACAATTTTATCACTGATAGAATCTATCAGTGTAGGGAAAATTTTCTATTAGTGATAAAAAGTTTCTATCGCTGATAGAAAGTTTTTCTATGACTGATAGAATCTATCAGTGGTAGAAGAACATTCTATCAGCAATAGAACTTTCTATCACTTAGATTGTCTATCGTAGATTGTTTTTTTCTTAATTCGAGTGATAGAATCTATCAATGGTAGAATTCTATCACTGATAGAAGACTTTCTATCATATTATTAAGTCCACAAAGAAAGAACCAAATTCATAGATAGAAAGTTTTTTCTATCACCAAAAAAGTTTTTTCTATCATATTATTAAGTCCACAAGGAAAAGGAATTGATAAAATCTATCCTGATAATAGAATTCTATTAGTGGTAGATAGAGTTTATTACGAATTCTATCACTGATAGAATCTATCAGTGCTAGAATTTTATCACTGATAGAATCTATCAGTGTAGGTTATTTTCTATCAGATAGAAAGTTTCTATCGCTGATATAAATTTTTCTATCCTGAATCTATCAGTTGTAGAAAAATAGAACTTTCTATCACTGTACCAATTTCAGCAACAACAACAAACAGCTTTGTAAGAATTTCATTATATGTAACAGGAATGATGTCAATACACAACTCAATACACAAGAATAACTTGCCATTAAATGGTAGTACAGACATTAGACATTCAACTGTATCATAAAGCACTATAATTAACTTGTCAACAAAAAACCAACCAAATATCAGAAAACACTATAATTAAATCAAAATGGACTACTATTAAATTGTATCTTTGTACATTCATAATAGACTACAATTAAATTGTATTTACATTCACTGAGAAATTTTTAAATCAAAACTAGGTGCATCAATCTTTGAGCAGTTTCTCTTCGCTTTGCCTGGAGATCCCTTTTTCTTGCCTTTCCTTTTTTGTTCTTCTTCGGGAGTGAATTTTTTTGTGGGCTTTGACTTTCGTTTTGGTCGGCCTTCTTCTGGTTCTTGTGGTTGCTTTCCAAAATCAACTTTAGGCCTATATTTTTTTGGATCAACAACCTAGATGACAAATAAAATAAAATAACAAATAAAATAAAATATATTAATATCAGACTCCAAAAAAAAAAAACCAAATATATTAATATCAGACTCCCAACCAAATTCACTGATAGAAAGTAGTGATAGAAAGGTTTTTTATCAGTGATAGAAAACCTTTCTATCACTGATAGAAAAGTCTTTCTATCACAATACAAAGGATTTCTATCAGAAAACCTTTCTATCACAATAGAAAGGTGATAGGATTTCTATCGGCTTTCTATCACAATAGAAAGGATTTCTATCAGTGATAGAAAACCTTTCTATCACTGATAGAAAGGATTTCTATTGTGATAGAAAGCCTTTTCTATCAGTGATAGACTTGATAGAAAAGGCTTTCTATCACTGATAGAAAAGGCTTTCTATCACTGATAGAAAAGGCTTTCTATCACTGATAGAAAACCTTTCTATTGTGATAGAAAGCCTTTCTATCACTGATAGAAATCAGATAGAAAAGGCTTTCTATCACTGATAGAAAAGGCTTTCTATCACTGATAGAAAAGGCTTTCTATCACTGATAGAAAACCTTTCTATCACTGATAGAAAGGATTTCTATCAGTGATAGGAAGGCTTTCTATCAGTGAAAGTAGAAAACCTTTCTATCACTGATAGAAAGGATTTCTATCAGTGATAGGAAGGATTTCTATCAGTGATAGGAAGGCTTTCTATCAGTGAAAGAAATGATCACTGATAGAAAGCCTTTCTATCACTGATAGAAAGCTTTCTATTAGAAAAAAGGAACCGATAGAAAGGAAAAAAAAATGAAATTCACCTTCTTATCATGAATTTTCTTGGATCTTTGTTCTGCTCCGTCCTCGTCCTCGTTATTCTTTCCCTGCTCCAATATTGATGATAAACACAAAGAATAAACACAAAATAAAAAAATAAAAAAAAAGTGAAGATAAGTATCTATGAGTGATAGGATCTATCACTAGTGATAGATTCTATCACTGATAGAAACTTTTTCTATCAGTCATAGAATTTACTTTTTTTCTTATTATTATTTTACCTGTTCCTCTTCTTCTTCTTTTTCTTCTTCATCCATATCTTCTTCATTTTCATTTTCCTTCTCTTCTTCCTTTTCTCTTTCTTCTTCTTCTTCATCATCCTCCTCATCTTCTATCACATCTTCTATCTGAAATGAGAACAAAAATTAATGAGAATTTGATAGGAAAAAAACTGGTTTTTAAAACTTGGTAATTTACCTCAGGAGCAGCATATGAGGTTGCATAATGAACAATCCTGTCAATGTTGTCAATTGGGTCTTTATTGGCAACTTGTTCAGCAGCTTCAGCAACTTGTATAAATTGATCAGTAGCATGCATAAATTCTAGTTTTTCAAGACTAGAAGTTGGAGGACAATTTTTGTGAAGAGATTCTTGAGATTGTTTTTCAGAAAAATCTTTTGGTGTGACAATTTCCAGCAAATTCTTTAGCAATCTTAAAATCTCTTTTTGTCCATTTTTTAATTCTTTTTGTCCTTCCTTCAAATTTTTGATATCATGTTCCAACAATGATATCCTTTCTTTTTCTTTTTCATTCTTTCCTTGTTCTCTTTTTTCTTCTTCTTCCTTTTCTTCTCTTTTTCTTTTTTCTTTTTCTTCATTTTCTTCTCTTTTTCTTTTTTCTTCTTCTTCCTCGTGTCTTTTCTTTTCCATTTCATTCTTTTCTCTTTCCATCCTTTCCTCCTTCTCCTTCTCCATTTCTTTGATGAAGTGTTCCATATTTTTTGATGCCATTTCTTCATCAGTTGGCACTAATGGAACAACAGAGAACTGAAATGAAAAAAAAATATAAAAAAAATTAGAATGTTACTAAGCAGTGATAGAATCTATCACTCTTAAAATCTATCACTGATAGATTCTATCGATGACAGTGATAGATTTTATGAGTGACAGAATACTATCACTAATAGGTTCTATCAAGTGATAGAATTCTATCACACTGATAGATTCTACCAGTCAGTGATACAATTCTATCACACTGATAGATTCTATCAGTGAGTGATACAATTCTATCACACTGATAGATTCTATCAAGTGATAGAATTCTATCACACTGATAGATTCTATCAGTCAGTGATACAATTCTATCACACTGATAGATTCTATCAAGTGATAGAATTCTATCACACTGATAGATTCTATCAGTCAGTGATACAATTCTATCACACTGATAGAATTCTATCAGACTGATAGATTCTATCAAGTGATAGAATTCTATCACACTGATAGATTCTATCAGTCAGTGATACAATTCTATCACACTGATAGATTCTATCAGTGGTAGAATTTTATTACAGATAGAATCTATCACTGATAGAATTCTATCTGTGATAGATTCTATCAGTGATAGAAAACTTTTCTATCAAAGATAAAAAGTTTTCTATCAGTGATAACAACTTTTCTATCACTGATAGAAAGCCTTCTATCAGTGATAGAGAACTTTTCTACCACTGATAGAAAGCTAGCCCTGATAAGATAGAAAGCTAAACAAAGAATAAGAGTTATAGAGTTATAGAGTTACACTTACATCTTCAGCGGAGAAGACCTTTTCATCGAATTGGCTCCAATCTGGCGTGTCCAATATCTCCCAATGAGTCATCCTTGGGGTAGAGGTGGGGCTTTGGATTTTCCTAGCAAATCCTAAGGTTTCCTCAGATAATTTCGGAATGATTTCCAATGCCCAATATATTAGGACTATTGGAAATCCTTGGAGATATATGGCTCCTGAGGTATTTGTGGAGGCTTTTTTTTATATATTCTATGGTTAAATCATATGACAACCTCCCCCATGGATAATTTAGGATTGACTCTTCATTGTCAAAGATTTTTACATGCCTCCAGCTAACCCTATTGTGATGCTGTTTGGGTACTATAAGACATTCCAATAGATATAAGGATGAAAATTTAACAATTAAAGGATCATCATCCTCATCTAACAAAGGGCTTTGACAAATACTGAATGCAGTACCTAAATCCTTCCTATCAATTGTGTCTTTATGTTTGAAGAAGGATTGTTTAATTTCTGAGTCCAACTCATCCCCATCATCAATATTTTCAACTGGAAATGGGTTGCAATTTAATCCAGTAATGATTGAAAATTCTTTTAATCCAAATTGTATTACATTGCCCTCAAGATTGAAAGCAATGGTATCATCATTAGGGGAAACACACAACCTCCTAATGAGGTGTGTGATGAGTTGTAAAGGAATTTTTTTCATTTTTAAATCTAAAAATTGTCCAAAAGGGCCACTTTTGAACATATGAACACATGACTCCTTTAAACATTTTATATGGTCAATAACAGGAAGTTGTATATAGAGACTAATCTTATGGATTGGGACCCAATCCTTTTTTGGTATAATTAAACTATTAACCTGTTAAATAAAAACAAAAAACAAAGGCAAAAAAAAGTTAAAAGCTAATAATTGTATATAATCTATGAATGATAGAATAGAATCTATAGTGATGAATGTATAAAATCTAATAGCTAACCTTCTGTCTCTTCTTGGAGCCCTCTCCTTTATTTTTTAATTTCCTTTTTGTTTTTTTTTCTCTTCTTCATAATCTACTTTTTCTGCTTTTTCGTTCTTCATCTAAAAAACAGGATAAAAAAAAAATCAAACACTTATACAACCGAAAGTGATAAAATCAAAACAAAAATCAAACCAAAGTTTTCTATCACCGATAGAAAGCTTTTCTATCAGTGATAGAAAGCTTTTCTATCAGTGATAGAAAGCTTTCTATCACTGATAGAAAAGCCTTTCTATCAGTGATAGAAAGCCTTCTGATAGAAAGGCTTTGTATCAGTGATAGAAAGGCTTTCTATCACTGATAGAAAGCTGATAGAAAACTTTGTATCATTGATAGAAAAGCCTTTCTACTTCTGATAGAAAGACTTTCTATCAGTGATAGAAAGACTTTCTATCACTGATAGAAAGACTTTCTATCACTGATAGAAAGCTTTTCTATCATTGATAGAAAAGCCTTTCTATCATTGATAGAAAGCCTTCTGATAGAAAGACTTTCTATCAGTGATAGAAAGACTTTCTATCACTGATAGAAAGCTTTTCTATCATTGATAGCTTTTCTATCGCCTTCTGATAGAAAGGCTTTCTATCATTGATAGAAAAGTTTTCTATCACTGATAGAATCTATCAGTGATAGAAAGCTTTTCTATCAGAAAGGCTTTCTATACTGATAGAAAGGCTTTTCTACTGATAGGAAGCTAAATGCTGATAGAAACACCACTAGCACTATAGAAACAGACCAAAAAGACCAGACCAAAAAGACCCCAAAACTTATAGAGAATCGAAAGTGACATATACAAAACAAAAATCAAATAAACAACCATAGAAAATCCAGTAAATACAAAACAAGAACATTTATAAAAACTGATAGAACTTCTATCATCGAATGTATATTAGTACTATCATACATTATTATCTAACATTGACTATGTGATGTAAAATGTCTTGAATTTGATATGATATTTTTTATGGTTTGAAGTAATGGCAATGCAACTTACATATTAATTTTGTTTTTGAGGAAAAAAGGTGAAATTAAGGAGCCAAACCATCAATCTCAATCAAAAATCACCATCTTGATTCTTATACAAAGTTAATGGTCAAACATCAAAAGAAATAGACTGAAATTTCTATCAATATATGTCCCCTTTAATTCATGTACTTCATTTCCTTACCCTCTCTTCAATTCACACTTCTAATAATGTCAATTCCTTTGACTAATTAGAAATAAAAGAATTCTAGGTAATTAAATTCAACCAGAATATATATCCCTAAGCTAGCTCTAATGATCTTCATGTAGAAAATCAAAGTTTATTTTTTAAGTCTCTCACCCTCTTTTAACTTTTTTTTTTTTTTTTGGGACCTCAAACTTAGAGCTTTAAGATAACATGTTAGATGATGTTAGATGATTCTAAGGTACTGTCAATCATAATAAAAAGTTGTTTGGATATATGATAGAAAGGCTTTCTATCACTGATAGAAAGCTTTCTATCAATGATAGAAAAGCTTTCTATCTCTATCACTGATAGAAAGCTTTCTATCACTGATAGAATCTATCAGTGATAGAAAGCTTTTCTGATAGTGATAGAAAGCCTTCCTATCACTGATAGAAAGCCTTTCTATCAGTGATAGAAAGCTTTTCTATCAGAAAGGCTTTCTATCACTTTCTATCAGTGATAGAAAGCTTTCTATCACTTTCTATCAGTGATAGAAAGCTTTCTATCTCTATCACTGATAGAAAGCTTTCTATCACTGATAGAATCTATCAGTGATAGAAAGCTTTTCTATCAGAAAGGCTTTTTATCACTGATAGATTCTATCAGTGATAGAAAGCCTTCCTATAACTGATAGAAAGTGATAGAAAGGCTTTCTATCACTGATAGATTCTATCAGTGATAGAAAGCCTTTCTATCACTTTCTATCAGTGATAGAAAACCTTTCTATCAGTGATAGAAAGGTTTTCTATGCCTTTCTATCACAAAGGCTTTTCTACTAATAGGAAGCTAAATGCTATAGAAACATCAATAGCACTGATAGAAACAGACCAAAAAGACCCCAAAACTTATAGAGAACCGAAAGTAACATATACAAAACAAAAATCAAATAAACAACCATAGAAAATCCAGTAAATAAAAAACAAGAACATTTATAAAAACTTATAGGACTTGTATCACTGATATTTCAGCTTTCTATCAGTGATAGAAAGCTTTCTATCAGTGATAGAAAGCTTTCTATCAGTGATAGAAAGCTTTCTATCACTGATAGAAAGCTGAAATATCAGTGATAGAAAGCTTTAGAGAAACCGATAGAAAACCTAACAGATAGAAATCGAAGAAAAAAAAAAAAAAGACGGATAGAAACGATAGAAAACAAACCTGAAGACTGATAGAAATCGGAGAAGACGCTGATAGAATGTGGAGAAGACGCTGATAGAATGTGGAGAAGAGGATGGGAGAAGATGAATGTCGGAGAAGACGAAGGCGAGAAAACGAAGGCGAGTGATAGAAATCGGACCGAAGAGTGATAGAAATCGAAGAAGACGCTGATAGAAACGGTAGGCGAGTGATAGAAAAAACGGAAGAGAATTTCAGCGCGCAGAAGGGCATTTTGGTAAATTCACATTCCAAAAGTTAAAATTTTGCCATTTTCGCAAATAGTTTCAACCGTTGCTAGGTTTGCAATTATTTTGGGCCGGTTTGCTACTTTTGCAACCGGCCCTATATTAAATACTAATGGTTCTTCCACCTAAAATACCTTGTATAAAAACTTGTGTTTTTTTTTTATTTATTTATTATTTTTTATAAGTCTACGATATTCTCTAGACTTTTTGTCATTCAGTGTTCTTTTGCTACTTTTACAACACGAAGCAATACCTTCAATATCATTTAATTTTAATTAAATCTTCTTCAAAACATTTTACGTTTGCATTAATAATGACAATTAATTGCGTGATCAACTCAGAAAATAAGATATTAAAAAAAAAAACTCAGATAAGAAATTCATGAGTGAAGTAGTATTGATTATTTTTTTTTTTAAATGCATGTTTTCTTTTTTCAAAGGTAATATATTACAAAACAACAAGAAACATCTCACATTCCTCAAAAAAAAAAATAAATAAATAAAAAATAAAAAATAAAAAAATAAAAAATCACAGCAAACAAGGACCAAAATAGACAACAATCAAAAGCCAAATCAATAAATCAAGGACTCAATAGAAAAGGTACTAGAGAGGAAGGAATACAATTGCCACACTAGAATTTAGCGCAAATTAGTTGAAATACCATTTTATTCATGTACTTTGAAACTTTGTTTCATTTTAGTCTCAATACTTTCAAATATTGGTCTCTGTTCTTTCAACAAATCTTAAATTTAATCCATATTGCAAGTTTATGCTCAACTTTTTAAAAAACAAATGAGTGTATATTAGCTTTCCTTCTATAAATTTTGGAAACATATTCACATTAATTATGTCTTTTCTTAAATGAAAACCCTTGAGTCCAAAGTGGGGTGATCTCCATCTTGAAATGCTCTAGAGTGGGCAATCGAATCGCGCACTCCCTCTCGCAATCTGCTGTTGGATTTCCGCCGATGACCCTGCTGTCGTCCAGTGTTGACGGCAGAGCTTCTGGTTCTTCTGTTTTGCCTGCGTTTTGTGCATCTTCCACGCCGGAAGATAGTTTTTTTTTTTTTTTTTTTTTTTTTTTTTTTTTTTTTGTAGGGATGTGAATATCCCGTGGTGGTTGTCATCTTTAATTGAGGAAGAGGCTATTGTAACTAATCCCTCTTCTTTTTTTTTTTTTAATGAAATTTCAGTTTAAAATATATATATATTACTATTATTATTTTGTCAAATTTGAAAAAAATAACTTCAAACTAATAATGAGGACTAAATTTAAGACTTATTGAAAATAGGAACCAAAATTGAACATTTTAGAGTATATATATTAAAATAGGACAAGTTTCAAAATAGTATTTCTTTTTTTTTTTCCCTCCAAGAGTTGAAATTGAAACATTAATAAATAGGACATTTAATGATGGCTTGATTTGGTATATTGATTGGCCGTCAATTGCTCTTATCAAAAGTAAGAGTCCAAATTTCAAACCGCTCTTGATCTAGCTAGAACTAGAAGAGTAGTATCATAAATGACTATTTAAACTCAATTTAATCCTTACTGTTGTTTTTCCTTTTTCAACCTTTGAAAAGGAAAAAGAAATTTTTTCTAACTGCAACATTCAATTGGTTTTAAATATGAGCAGATTCTCCATTAATTGCATCTTTTTACTTTTTGAGATTAACTGCATACAGATATTCATGTTTTTTTGACATTTTTTATTAAGTTCAAGGGAAGATTCCAACGGTTGGATATGCAAACCAAATTCCATATTGACTCAGTAATGAAAAGATCGTGGATAT
This sequence comes from Luffa aegyptiaca, assembly GCA_017139565.1. Taxonomy (NCBI): domain Eukaryota; kingdom Viridiplantae; phylum Streptophyta; class Magnoliopsida; order Cucurbitales; family Cucurbitaceae; genus Luffa; species Luffa aegyptiaca. Next base: position 49,405,693 of record CM029398.1, read on the forward strand.
ATAAGTGAGTGATAACAATTCTATTGATATTAAACCTTTTGGGTGGAACCAAAAGCAAAGTCATGTGGAAGTTTCGTTGTTCTTAACAATTGGTATCAAAACGATGTCCCATACTTAACTGGGTTGGTGCAATCTTGAATGATGAACAAAAGTGGTATACTCCAAATGATTCATAGTCATAGCGTGATCCGTGCTTAAGCTTTAGACAAGTAGTATACCCCAAAGAAGAAAAGCTAACCTTGATAAGAACAAACTCTCGTGGTATACTTTGTTCGAGGGGATCGAAGGTATAGACCTCGATAGTGGGATATGTTTTTTTTTTTCTTTTTTGTTGACAATGTTAATAAAACAAAATGATGATAATGCAAATATATAAAAAGAAAATATTTCTGGTGATAGAAAATTTTTTAGGTGAAATTCAAAAGCAAACATACAGGTAGATTAAACCTAAAATGAACAAATAGTCATACACAAAAATGGTCATTGATAGTCTTAAAAAAGGAAAAAGAAAAGGTCATTGATTCCTTTAATTACAAAAAATATTTACAACTATCTGGTAATTTTTTTTAAAAAAATTATGGGTCAGATCTCTTTTAATTAACTACACATCCAATTTAATTGAGAGTGTTTTATTTTACATTTTTCTATGAAAATAAATCCAACCATAATTTTCTAATTTTTTTTTTCTATGTTCTTATATTATAAATAAAGCAAAGAATGAATAAATTCTGACCAGTTTTATAATTTTTTTTTCTCAGACTAGGGTTATATATAAAAAAAACATTTAAATAAAGGTTAAAGTGACATTAGAATTGCATTATCTCTCTATTTCGAAAAATAAAAGTTTTTTATTTCTCTACTGACTGCCTATGATTTCAACTTAAGACATCATTTTGCTATTACCAAGCCTAATATAATATTATTTCTCAATTTGTGATCCAAGTCATTTTTATGAAAGCTGTTTGGTTTATTTCTTTCTTTTGTTTTTTTTTTTATTTATTTTTTTCTATTTCTACTTGCATTTCTAACTTGAGCAATTTAATTGTATTCTTGAAAGATATGAGACATAAATCACTTTTCCCATAAAGTACAATGGTTAATTGACTAATGTTAGAACTTAGAATTGCATGCAATAGGAATTGTGGATGTAAAAAGACAAAATAATAATAATAAATAAAATTTAAAAGAATAGCACTTTTGGTAGCTGCATGAATGCAAAGTTAACTCGAGAAAGGATTTCTTTTTCCATAATTGTTATTGTGTGTGTATTACATATTTATTCCGATAAATACATATCTATGAATAATGGAGAGAATGAGAGGATAATTTTATTAATGATTCAACTCTCTTTAAATACAAGCTAATGTGGAAGTTACAACTCTAACAACTGATAATTGTAAACTAATGGAAATAACCCATTTGTAAAACAGAAAATACATTTACAAATGATATATGTGATAATATCCAAAAGGATTGAATGAAAAAACAAAAAGGAAAATCTAGAAGGAAATATAGAAAAAGACATCAGTAACTTGATAGGTTCCGATTTAAAATAAACAGAAACGGTTTTAAATTAGATTATGTGTTTTAATCTTTAAAATATTTTATTCTTGAAAATATATAAAAATATATTTTAGATTTTTGTCTGAAAGATTTTATATAACATTTAATAATAGAAACTTCGCGTTATATTGAGTAGACTATATAGATTTGCATTTTTTTTATTTATTTTTTTACCACATATAGATTTGTATTCTACGCCGCATTAGTCTAATAAATGTTATTAAAATAAAATAAATAAACAATGTAAAAGATTTATAATAATTCTCAAAAAAGAAAAACGATTTATAATAAATATAGATTAACTTATAAGTTTGGTTTTTTTTTAATTAAATTATAAGGTTTTTTTTTTAGAGGTTGGTTCTTAAACTTTCATAATTGTATCTAATAATTCTCCATACATTAAAAAATTTAGCTTTTAGTGGACGTTTTTTTTTTTTTTTTTTTTTTTTTGAGTACATCAACATTTGGGGGTGGGGGATTCGAACCTCTGACCTCATGGTCGAGGGTACATGCCAATTACCGCTGAGCTAAGCTCGTTTTGGCGCTTTTAGTGGACGTTTGATATGTACGTTTATCTTCATCTAATCGTTGTATTTTTATTAGTTCTTAATAGGTCTCTTAAATCATTGTTGTCAACTCTCATGCCAACAAGAGCATGACTTAACTGACATAAAGTTGATATACCTAACCAAAAGGTCAAAGCTTCAATCCCCTACTCCTACTATATGTTGTCAAAAAAAAAAAAATTGTCGTCAACTCCATCAAAGTATCTTTTTATTTTATTTTTTAGTTTAACAAGATTTACATGGTAGAATTCGAATATTTCTAATCTTTTGATTAAAGATACAGATCAGTTATGGTTAAACAACGTTAACTTTGCAAAAGCTAGCCTAACTCAGCGGTAATTGAAGAGATTCAAATCTCCCTTAAAATGTTGATGTACTTCAAAAAAAAAAAAAAAAAAAAAAGCGATAACTTGGACATATAATATAAAAGGTTTTTTTTTTTTTTTTTTTTTTTGGAATAACATATAATATAAAAGTTGAATTAAAGGGTAAGTGTCAATTTCCAAGCCAACAAGAGCATAGCTCAACTGGCATAAAGTTGTGTCGATAATCACGAGGTCTGTGGTTCGAATCCTCCACTCCCACATATTGTCAAAAAAAAAAAAAAAAAAAGTGTCAATTTCCAAGAGACATATTAAGTTTGTAACTCCAAAGTTGAAATCTTTTTGTCAACTTTGATGCATGCGCTGTGCGTGGTGTCAGTTGCGAATTTCTCGCTGGGTTATTCTGAAAACTCGCCTAAATTTTATTGTCTCTCTGTGTAGAGTGTACAACACGTGGCTGTAAGAAAATGTACATGATCGCTCCCCCAAGTATTCGCTATTAAGTCTTAACCAACAAAACACAGCCAATTAATTCAAAAAAATTATTAACCTAATTTAATTATTACGATAGGATTATTTATTATATATGGTTTGGCGTTGCGATATCCTAGAAGCTATAGATGAAGGTCAATGTGTTTTTTTTTTTTTTTAATTATAATATAATTCCATTAATTTCACCCCAGGTATTATTCTACGTCAGAACAACCTTCTTTCAGTGTAAGCTTTGGTCTCATATAAGATAGTTTTGGGAGTAGGATTAAAATATTAAATACATATATTATATTTAGCGTAGCTTCAATTTTTAGTTAATGGTAATTTAATGACTGAATATTATTTTCTTACTTTTTTAAACATGAATAGAATATTAAATATATCACTCAAATCATCTATTTTCGTGGTTGAATATTTTTATTTTCTCATCAAATAGATTAATACATGTTAAATTCCAAGCTAATTTTCTCTCCAGTATGTTATATTTCACAATCATTTTGTTTGGTTGATTTTCAGTTTTTTTTTTTTTAAATTATATATGTTTCTTCACAATTTTTAAACTTAAAATTCTAAGTCAAATTTTAAAAACAATAAAGTGTTTATCTAATTATTATACTTCTTTTAGGATCATTTCTTGGACCATAAAATATTTCTTAGTAAATCTTTAAATCTACTAAATTTTTATACTTCAAATAGTTTTCAGTAAGTAATCAAACTTTCATTTTATTTTCTAATAAATCTTAACATAATATCATACCTTACAAATACTATGAGAAGCTAATTTGAAGTACTATATTTAAATATACATATTTCCATTATAAATAGAGTGGAGTACACACAAGCTTCCATCCCATTCAAACACAGCTTCATCTCCTCTTCTTCTTTTTCTTCCCATCGCCATGCCAGTTCAGGAATCCAAAACCCACGTAGCTTTACTGGTCAGCCCGGGAATGGGCCACCTCATTCCCTTCCTCGAGCTGGCCAACCGCCTCGTCCTCCACCACAACCTCCAAGCCACTCTCTTCGTCGTCCGCACCGGCACCTCCGCCGCTGAGTCCCTCCTCCTCCAAAAATCCTCCGCCGTCAACATCGTCCCTCTTCCTCCCTCCTCCTCCAGCCTCGACCCAGCCGCCTCTTACATCGACAAAATCAAGGCCATGATGACCGCCTCTTTCCCCCTCCTCCGCTCCTCCATCGCCACCGCCCAGCCTCGACCGACGGCGCTGATCGTCGACCTCTTCGGAACCCAAGCTCTAGCCATGGCTCGCGAACTTGGCATGTTGGGCTACGTTTTCATGACCACCAGTGCCTGGTTCCTTTCAGTAGCCTTGTTTTTCCCGGCCATGGACAGGGAAATGATTTACGACCATGCGTACAACCACGAGCCGCTGAGAATCCCGGGTTGCAGCCCTGTCCGGTTCGAGAGCACGACTGAGGTATTCGAGGTGAACCGGGAGGATGACTACGAGGACTTCGGACGTTTCGCACGGGAGCTTGGAACAGCTGATGGGATCTTGTCGAACTCGTGGCAGGATCTGGAGCCCACAACGCTAAAAGCGGTAACAGAAGCTGGGACCCTCACCGAAGGGAAAGTCAACCAGGTTCCAATTTATCCAATTGGGCCGTTGACCAGACTTGGCGAGCCGAATTTGGAGAGCGAGGTGCTGAAGTGGCTCGACCGGCAACCGGATGAGTCGGTGATATACGTGTCGTTTGGGAGCGGGGGGACGTTGTGTGAAGAGCAAATCAGGGAATTGGCGTGGGGGTTGGAGCTGAGTCAGCAGCGGTTCGTTTGGGTGGTACGGCCGCCGGTGGGGACGAATTCCGTGGGGACATTTTTCACGGCTGGGACGGAGTCGGGGGATGAGTCGCCGTCGGAATACCTGCCGGAAGGGTTTATAAAGAGGACAAAAGAAGTGGGTTTGATCGTTCCGATGTGGGGACCGCAGGCGGAGATTTTGAGGCACCGATCGGTGAGGGGATTTTTGACGCACTGTGGGTGGAACTCGTCGATAGAGAGCATGGTGAACGGAGTAGCGATGGTGACGTGGCCGCTGTACGCGGAGCAGAAGATGAACGCGGCAGTGCTGACGGAGGAGATTGGGGTGGCGGTGAGGGTGAGGGCGGCGGCGAAGGGAGAGGGAGTGGTGGGGAGAGAGGAGATAGAGAGAAAGGTTAGGAGGATAATGGAAGAAGAAGGGAATAAGGGAATTAGAGAGAGGGTTAAGGGGCTTAAAATTAGTGGGGAAAAGGCCATTTCTGAAGGTGGGTCGTCCTACAATTCCTTGGCTCAGGTCGCATTACAATGCCACATTTTCCGACGGAGGAAATTTCCGTCATGCTAATACTTCCCTCCACTGCACTGCTGTGCTTGCATGTTTGCCCAAACTCAACTTTAAATCTCTTTCAAAATAACCCTTTTGCCCTATATATATATATTTTTTTAATCTTAGATCAAATCTGAAATTGCCCCTATCACTCTACCCTTCTATTGTCAAATTTGGGCATTTATTGCCCAAGTTGGAACAAGTGATTTATATGGAAAATATTAATAAAGGTGTGTCTAATAAGTTGAGTTATCCAACCGTAATCTATTATATTATAACCTTTAGTGAGACATAATTTGATGGACACCTACGTTTAATTGATTTTAGACAAACTTATAGATAACTCTCGTGCCATCATATTAGATAACATGAGATTCCACCTCAAAATCAATTGACGATGAGTAGAGTAACTCATCTATCTTATAAATTGTGAAATCTCAACTTATTTTTTCAATGTGGGATTCTCAACAAATTTTAACTCGTTTCTTTTTAATAATAAATGTTTAAGGAATGAAATACAATGTATTAAGTTTGTTCAATTGTAAAAGACAGAGTCTCACTTTTCACCTTCTAAGGTTTCTACTACAAGAATCAAAACTCTCCACGTTCTGCAATCAATTGAACATTTATGTTATAATAATTAGTTGGTGAACTTTCATATTGTGAGAGTTAAAAAGTCAAGTTATAACATTATATAATGGAGAGTTTATTGAAAAAAAACTATAGTGTGAGAGATTTTAGCATATTTGACAACGACTTAAAGCTAACAGTGGAAGTTTCAGAGTTTGAAGATTGAAGAAGAATAATTGAATGAAATAAGTTGCAATTCCGATCAAAGCAAAAGCTCGATCTTTGAAGGAGGTTTTTTTCTCTCTTCTCTTTCTATTGTTTACTTGATTTTTAATGTTGAATTGTGGAGTTAAAACAAATTAGAGGAACAATGGGATTTTATTTGAATGGAGAATAAGAGAATAGGGGAAAAGAACACATTCTCTAAGTTCCCAAAACGGGATGGTTTTGGGATATTTGGTTTGTTCTCTTATGACATTTAAATTCTTTTTCTATTTTTTTTATTCTAAATTATTTGAAAAAACCGAAGGGAGGGAGGAAGGAAGAAGGACTTTCAGAGTTGCCATTGATATTGCTGGAAATTAACAATTAACATCTCTTACAAACAAAACAAGGAGGCTTTAAATTAAATTCTAAAAGTAAAACCAAAAAATGGAGAATCTGAAAACTTCCCAGAACAATTTGAAAAAAAGAAAAGAAAGAAAGAAATTTGAACATCCCAAATTATATATAAACAGAAAAGAATCTGGATCACTCGCAAAAACATCCCAAATTATTCATATCCAACAAGTCTGAGAGAGAGAGATGTTAACCAAATTTTCAATATAGCAAACAAGCGTTTTGAATGAAATCACGTGTAGGTTGTCTCTTACGTTACCAAACTTTTTTTTAACCGTGTCTATTAGCACGTTATTGAAATTTAAAAATGTGGACGACCTACTGATTTTTCATTTAAAAAAAAAAAAACTGTCATGTAGCTTGCCACGTCAGCAGATACAACTTGCTAACGTGGATTAAAAACTACAATATAGAAATAATAAGTTTCCAACCAACTTTATTTTACTAATTAGTTTTAAAAACTATAATATTAATAAAAAAAATTGTCTTATAATCTCCTTATTGTAAAAATTCAGGAGAGGGAAAAACTATAAAGAAAACTTTTTAAGAAAATGATATATTATAGTTGTTTTAATCTAATTCGTAAGCATTAAGTGGACATTCTCTCTTTACTCTATAGGCTCAAATTTGCTCCAATAACTTTTTTCTTAGCAAGAATATAACATTACACTTCAACGTTATTGAAAATAATAAAGTTGTCGTCAGCATAAGCATAACTCAACTGGCATAAAATTTGTACCGATGACAAGGGTCTTTGATTCGATACTTATTTTCATAGGATATTTTCTTGCTTTTAGAAAAAGCTACGTAGGTTTATTTTTAATTTACCACAGGATCAGATCAATATATTTATAATAGATTTTTTTTTTGAGACATATAATAGAATTGGATTATATAACATCCCCAAGAATACAAATGTATATATTTCAAATAAAAAAATACAAATCTACATTTTGATGGAAGGACGAATAAATTCTTTTTCTAAAAAAGGTAAATTGGATTATGATACATTATATATAAAAAAAAACATATTTTTGAAGAGAATAATTTGTTTTTTCGAGGGCCAGTTGCAAGGATTGCAATATGGGCCATAGTAATTGCAAATCTAGCAGCCCACGAAAAAAATTGCAAAAATAGCAAAATCTGATGGTCTGAGTGTTGCATTTACTAAAATACCCTCCTTAAGATTTTCTATCACTGATAGATTCTATCAATAATAGAAATATTTTCTATTAGTGATAGAAATTTTCTATTACTAATAGAAGATTTCTATCAGTGATATATATTTTTCTATTAATGATAGAAAGATTTTCTATCACTTCTATCAATGTTCAGTATTCTATCATTGTTTGGTTGTTGTTGTTTGGTTTTCTATCAGTGTTTAGTTTTTGCTTTCCAGTGTTTGATTTTTATAATTGTTCGTTTTTGCTTTATTTTTACCATCATTGATAGAAACAAAAGATCTTCAATCACTGAAAGATAAAATCTATCAATGATTGAAAACTATAGTGATAGAAGATTTCTATCACTGATAGACTCTATCAGTGATAGAAAAAGTTTTTCTATCACTGATAGAAAGTTTTTCTATCATTGATAGATTCTATCAGTGATTAAAAAAATTTCTATCACTCATAGAAAGTTTTTCTATCAGTTATAGAAGATTTCTATCACTGATAGAAATTTTTTCTATCAGTGATTGAAAGATTTTCTATCACTCATAGAAAGTTTTTTTTATCACTGATAGAAGATTTTTATAACTGATGGAAATTTTTTCTATCACTGATAGAAAGTTTTTCAATCAATGATAGAATATTTGATAGAAAGTTTTTCTATGATAATTGGAAGATTTTCTATCAGTGATAGAAAGTTTTTCTATCGGTGATAGAAGATTTCTATCACCGATAGATTCTATCAATGATAGAAAGATTTTCTATCCGTCTTGGTTTTCTATTTAGTGTTCTATTTGGTTGTTTTTTTTGTTTGGTTTTCTACAAGGTGTTTGGTTATTGTGTCTCTATCACTGATTGATAGATTCTATTAGTGATAGAAATTTCTATGACTGATAGAAACTTTATATCAATCATAGAAAGTTTTTATCTATCACTGATAGATTCTATCCGTGAAAAAAATCTTCTATCACTCATAGAAAGAATATACAAATACACGGGCCAATTCGTTCAGGGGCAAATCCAAAGTTGATTTAAAACCTTTGTCATATTTGCAATTATTTTAAAAAGTTGCTATATTTGTCATTATGCACCATAATTTTGCCACCCATTACAATTATCCTTTTTTCAATTAAAAAAAAAAAACTGTATTATTACATAAATACATGTGAAAATAGGTTTCCCTGAGAGTTTATATATTTATATGTTTATGGAAAAGATAATTGAGTATTGATTATTACAGTGCAGTGTGGGAGTGTAAGAAGGTGAGCACAGCAACTGAGAGTAGAGAAATAAACAAGTTAGCAACATTTGTTACAGCGGTTGATGGGGTGGCGGCGGCGGCAGGCCCGCCGGCGGTGGAATTGGGGGTGGACGACCCTTCGGACAACGGTGGGAGCGGCGGGTCAGCAATATCTTTGCTCTCCAATGGTGGCAATGGAGGATCGGTTTGTGGTCTAACCCTTGGAGGCGCTATTTGCAACAATGCACCAACTTCTGCTGGTAAGATTACATATAAATTTGGATCCAGGTCCGCTTGGACAGGTCGACATGGACACGCTTGAATCGTCAAAAAAAAAGAAAAAAAGAAATTAGTATCGATGTCTTAACTAGTTGAGTTTAAGCAGCAACAACAACACAACTTACTCAGGTATCGTTTTGCAGTATTGGGGAATTCGGTGATAATGCCATCGACGTGGAAGTAGTCGGCGTAGGTAGAGACCTCCATGGAGGCTTCGGAGTAGAAATCAAAGGCCAAGGAGACGTATTCGTTCCTCATGACATAAACAAAGACGGAGAGATTGGCAGCCTTCATTTGAGCGACGACTTCAGTGAGGCCAGTGGTGAAATAGTTGGTTATTTCAATGACAGAGGCACGAGGAATGGCGACAGTTTGAGCATAGCGTTTGATCTCTTCAAGGACATTTTTAGGGACACTTCCAAACTTGGTCTCAAAATTCAAAACTCTTGTGAAATTTGGGAAGTTGGTTTTGAAGACGGACAGCACAGAAGTGTCATCTGATTTAATGAAAACTCTTTGTGTTGATTGCTTGTCGAAAGTGGCGTTGACCAGGGCCGTGGATACGATTCCCACCATGTCCAAGCCTTTCTTCGAAGCCAAGTAGGCTGCGTTCTGACACAAGACAGAAGAATCACTTCATTTAGCTAAGCTAACACAAGAGCCTTTTGAATGATATCATATCATATAATGGAAAGGAGATTGGAAAAAGTGAAGGGTTTGTTTTACTTGGATGCTGATCATAATCCCAGTAACAGCTTTGGCTTTAGCGAACTCGAGAAACTCAGAAAGGCTCAGAAGCTTGCCCTTGTTCTTAAAGGCAGGATTTCTGGTCAGCCCAGAAGCTATGAAAGGGCTTATGATTTGAGCTGAAACACACAGAAGAAATAAGAATTAAAAAGAGTCCCAAGTCCAAAGCTAGAATGAGAAAAAAAAAACAAAAAAACAAAAGTGGCTTACGCTTGAGAGTTAGAATCTCAGCCCAAGTAAGATCAAAAGAGAAGATTCCAGGTTCTCGTTGAATTTCAGGAACGGCTGTAGTTCGAGCAGAGAAATCAGTGATGACAGTGGTACTTGTCAAAAGATCAGCTACTTCCGTGCAGAAAGCAACTCCATCTTTTGTTAATTGAACTGTACAATCAATAATATCAGCCCCAGCATCAATTGCTCCTTGATATGCAAGGTCTGTTGAGCCTGGATAATCCCCACTTGCTCCGTTGCTGCTTATCACCAATGTTTCCGGTATTCCTGTTGGTTAGCCAGAGTTTAAGTTTATGCTTGATGCGAAAATGGTTATCAAACAACTAGAGATATTAGCACAGGATATCGTTTACCGGGCAGAGGCTTGCCTTTGTTCCGAATGCTGGAATAGCAGGCTGCAAGAACAACACAAGAAATTCAGCATAATTCTGTACACAATGCCAGTAGAGATGAAAGAAAGAAAGAGAAAAAGCTAAGCTGACCAATGGCTTGAGAAGCAGAGGGAGGGAAATCAGAAAGCACCCCATCAACAGCAAATTGGCCATTGTCAATAAACTGAAGGTACTCCCTGATTGGATCATAGCTATAATTGTAACCAACCATGGCATCGTTTGCAAAGCCAGAGGCATAAACTTCCAAGCCAAGCTTGTGGGCATCCTTGACAAGGGTTGTTGCAGGCTGCAGATAACCGTCTTTACCGATTGGCCAAATGAATTCTTTGCGGATGAGAATGCCAGCGGCAAATGTCTTTATCATGGCCAGTTCTTGAGCCAATGCACCGTATGTTTTACTTGTTGTTGGCTCTATTTCATTGGCTTCTAAGAATCGGAAGATCAGCTTTGGTCTGCCTTTGTTCACACTCCCACTTAGGCCTTTCAATATTCCAATCTCAGAAGATGACACAAAGTTTACGCGCATCAGTTTCAATTCCAATGCCTTTTGAATGTATGATGACACACTCAGATTGTGCTCTTGGTAGAATGCTTCGTGCTGCAAAACCATGCCAAACCCAACTGCTTTTTAGGATTTTACTCTTTTTTTTTTTTTTTTCCTTCTATTATCTCTCTAATGGTCTATTTGGAATACATTTTAATTTAAATGAAATTGTTTAGAATTTAAACACTCATATTTTCGGTTATTTTTCAATCTCATTTTCCAAAATTAAAACAAACACACCCTAAGTATCAGGTCAGGTAGGTTTACAAACAGAAAGAGAGAAAGAGAGGGAGGGATCAAATACATCTGCGTTCAACCAAACTTGATCCGGTTTGATTCCGATGATGTCTTCAACGGCAGCAATCGGCAAAGTATTATCGTAGATACTAGGTCGGGACAAGACACTTTGAATCACTAATAGAAGAAGAAGAAAAAGAAAGAAATGAGAGGTTGAGATACATAAATAATATTAGATATGTAAGTTTTGGATTGGGAATGGTAATATGAACTTACTGGCGACGCTGTTAAGGAGAGCCTCAGCCATGTAATCAACAGAAAACCATCCTTTGATAACCTTGCCATTGATTTTGTAGCTCTTACGAGCTTTAGGGAAGACATCCTCAATGTTGGTTGAGTTTTGAAGCCTAATATCAGTCAAGCAAATGCCTACTCCATCTTTGGTAAGTTGCACGTTGCAGTACAAAGCTGTGCTCCCTAAACTTGAAACTATTGCCAATTGATTTGCATATGGGCTTGATTCTGGAAACACTCCAGATAACCCACCTCTTGCTATTACAAGTGGCACTTGTCCTGCACAAATACTTAATTATTCCATTTCATTTCCATCTTAATCTACTTTCAAATATTCTAACTTGTATAAACAAATAATTTTAAACCATTTTTATACAAAATGTGAAAAACATTTAAATTAAAATGTATTTCAAACGGACTCTTAATAAAAAAAATACTTTTTTGCCAAACGACATCCTAATTCTCTATAGTATATTTGGCTAAAAAATTGGTTGGTATTATTTTTGTTGAATCTCTAACCATTTTTGTTGAAGATATGATATGTGGACGAGGGCAGTGGGTCATTTGGATTAAAAATTTAAAAATATAGAGAATAAAACAGAAAATAAAAAATGATGGGTTTGAATCTGAATCTGGAAAGAAAGAAAGAAAGAAGGAAAAGGAACCTCTCAAAGTGAGCCATTTATCTTTTGGAGGGACGTCAGGTTGTTGTGGAAAGGCGGAGGAGATCAGGATCAACGAAGCTATGACCAATAAGCACTTTAGCATGGTGAGTCCCCGCACTGTCTAACTGCAAATCAAATCCATCCATCAGAATTATTCATCCATTATCAACAAAATTAATTATTATTATGAAAACCCAAATGAATGAATGGAAAAAAAAAACAACAACAAACAAACACTTAAATTTACCTTCTCGATCCGTTATTACTAGCTAGTTTGCAATGCAATGAAATGAAAAGGGTAAAAAAAGAAAGAGAAAAAGAAAAAGAAAAGGGAATTACTGGGAATGCATTTTCAAATAATGGAATGATAAAGAGAAAAAACAAGGAGATATAGAAAAAGGGAGAGGGAAATGAAGAGAGGGAGAAGTTAGAAAGAGCATTCCCTGTCAAGTTTCTTAGGAAAAAAACTCTCGAGGGAATGGAAAGCAAGCGTAGAGAGACAGAAAGGATGGATCAGTTTATTATATGTGTGTTGTGTGTTGTGTTTGTGTTTGTGTTTGTTTGTGTTTGTGTTTGTGTTTTTGTTTCTTTTCTTTCTTCTTTCCCTCTCCAATAACTCTTCGAGAGAGGTGGGATTCAATTAATAGATGGGAATGGTTTACTAATTAAAGGATGGGTCAGTTTCAGAATCAACAAAATAATCTTTTTATCCTCTTGTTTTCTCACTGTCTATCCCGCGTGAAACAGGACATTATTTCTCAACCTTCTAACCTTAACGGCCTTTTCCAAACCCCACATCCCCATTTATGGACTATTCTTTTCTTTTCCCAAACCCAAACCAACTTCAATATTACATTAATGCACATCTCCACCTTCTCAAAATATTCATGCTTTTAGGTTTAATCTTCATTTAATATGATATTTTAAAATTAAATAATAAGTTTTAGTTCTTGTCATGTTGTTCCTCTCTTTGAAATTCGACCACATTAGTAAATCCAATATTTATGGACGAAGACCAAGATTATTCCAAGATGTAGTTTAAATGTTCGAGAATAAAGTCGCATTTATTATTGAAATATAAACTGCCACTTCAATCAATAAAAATGACACGGTACCTAAAAATGAAATAGAAAAAACTGCCATGTCATTTAGGGCGTTTGATTTAAAGGTTTTTCAAATGTCTGAAATAAAGAATGTCATTATGGCAATCAAGTATGTCGTATTTATTTTATCGAATTAATCCTGGAAATCTTATGTAATTTTAATAGATTTATCAATAAAAAAATCCAAATTAATTCAAAATATTAATAAAAAAAAATTATTGAATTGATAATCAATGAATATATTTTTTCTAATTGATCAAGAAATAATTTTAAGAGAACAAACTAAATTAATTTGACTAATTAAAATTATTTATTTGATATTTTTAATTACATTAATTTTAAGTTTGATTAATCTACAAATTAGCTAATGAATAATTTTATCAAAACTCACAAATTTTAACAAAATGTAGCTCTAACTTTGGTTTTCTTTGAAATCTTATCAATTTTATATCATACCTATGTTTTATGATCTATTGAAAGAATGTCGGAATGCTTTTTGTAACGAATTTTCAAAAGAAAACTTAATTAGTTAAAATTAATTTATTACAATTGAAAAATTAATTAGGTTAATTAAACACGTTATTATAAAATAAGTTTTATATAATCTGGTTGATTATAAAAATTAATTTTAATAGATTGAATAATTAATTAGGTTAATTCAACCCATTATTATAAAATAATTTTTATATAATCATGTTGAATATAAAAATTGATTTAATAATATAATTAATATTAGGGAGAAATACACTTTTGGTCCCTGAGGTTTGGGTTAAGTTACACTTTGGTCTCTGAGTTTTCAAACTCAACAAAAAATACCCCTGAGGTTTGAGATAAGGAGCACTTTGGTCCCTGCCGTCTATTTTTGCCGTTAAATCCTAACAGCAACTGACGTGGCACTATTATTTTAATTTAAAAAAATGAATTTTTTAATTTTTTAAATAAAAATATATTAAAATAATAAAAAAATGTTATTATTTTATTAATTTTTTAAACTCTTTTTCCCCCTCTTTCTTCTCTTTCTTTCTCTTCCCCTTTTCTTCACCAACTTCTCTAGCAGTTGGAGAAGAAAGGGGAGAAGAGAAAGAAGGAGAAGAAAGAGGGGAAAAAGAATTAAAAAATTAATAAAATAATAATATTCTTATTATTTTAATATATTTTTATTTAAAAATTTTAAAAATAATTTTTTTATTAAAATAATAGTGTCACGTCAGCTGCCGTTAGGATTTAACAGAAAAATGGACGGCAAGGACCAAAGTGCTCCTTATCTCAAACCTCAGGGATAATTTTGTTGAGTTTGAAAACTCAGGGACCAAAGTGTAACTTAACCCAAACCTCAGGGACCAAAAGTGTATTTTTCCCTTATTATTAATAAAATAAATAAATGTATTTTCAAAAAAAATAAAATAAATAAATGTATTAAAAAAATGGATAAAATACCTTTTTAGTCCCTGAGTTTTCAGGACCAGGTGTGTTTGGTCCTTGAGTTTTCAAAATATACACTTTTAGTCCCCAAGTTTTTAAGAATAGGTTTAAAAGGTCCTCATCGAACCGTTAGAAACAAATGGAAAGCTGACTGGACAGTTTAGAAGTTTAGGTGGCTTGATGATTGGGATTAAAAAATGGTCGTGGATTTAAACTAATTACAATATTTTTAAAAAACTACTGGAGCCCTAAAATTGTTTAACTTGTAAATTGGGAAGGGGGATGGGAATCACTTGATACACCCATTTACGAAGGAGAAGACAATCGACAAGCCAGGTTTCAATTTCAACAGTGCTTGACCGACGGGGCTTCAATTTCAACAGGCAAAAATTTCAACGACCTTCGATCCATTGGCAATGGGAGAAAATTTTTTAGGCTTTTCGTGAGCAGGTGGTAGGCGGCGGACGTGAGAAGCGGATTGTGGTTGGAGATTTGATTCGAATCGGATTTTTTGTTTGTGAGGAAGAGAATGGAAGGGATTAAAAGAAGAAGAGTAAGAAAGGTACGTGAGAATCGGAAACTGAGGAAGCAAATTGAAGCTAGAAAAGCTTAAACAATGGCGACAATGAAGCGTGATTGTTTGGAAGCGGATGAAGATGAAGATGAAGAGCAGAGTAAAGCGCAGTGGTCTGTGAACTTTTCCATTATCGGAAGGGAGAAGGTTGAAGGAGTTGGAAGGTGAAATAAAACCTTCAATCAATTTCAATGGATTGAAGGTCGTTGAAATTTTTGTTGTCGATTGTCTTCTTCTTGGTGTATCAAGCGATTCCTATCCCCTTCCTAATTTACACGCAAGGAAGTTAAACAATTTTAGGGCTCCAGTAGTTTTTTAAAAATATTGTAATTAGTTTAAATCCACCTGGACCATTTTTTAATCCCAATCATCAAGCCACCTAAGTTTCTAAACTGTCCAGTCGGCTTTCCGTTAGTTTCTAACGGGTTCTGTTAGTGATGAGGATCTTTTAAACCTATTCTTAAAAACTTGGGGACTAAAAGACTATATTTTGAAAACTCAGGGACCAAACGCACCTGGCCCTGAAAACTCAGGGACTAAAAAGGTATTTTTCTCTAAAAAATTGATATTTAATAAAAATAAGAGAGAAAGTTCGGTCATGAAAAAAAACCATGCTTTTGCGAAGGTATAACTATCCTTACTTATGGGTATACAAGTCCCATGGAAATAGCTCATTCCCATGGTAATAGCTCAAAACCTTGTACCAAATAAGAGATTTTGTATCCCTTCCTGATTCCCACCCTTATTCCATCCTCATAGCTCAAACCAAATGGCTCCTTATCATACTTATACTTTTTTTTTGAAATTATTTTGTTAAAGGTAATACATACGGACATTACATATTTTCAAAAAGAAAAGTTGTAAAGTACTTTTTCAGATTCATGCCTAATATAATATTCTAGATTCATGGAGTTCATACATAACTTCAAATATGGTATTCCATATTCAAATATGAAGCATTGAAAAAGGATATGCATTTCAATATGAGGACAAAGATATGAAGAAAGGAAGGAAGAAGAGCGAGAAATTGCACTGATCAAGCAAATTTTCAACTTATCTTCGCCAATGTATGCATGTTGGGTAATGTAAGAGCTTCTTCAACCAGTTTTATTGGGAAGATGTGTACAAACTCATTAAGATAGAAAATAACTATCACTAACACTAGTTGGGGTTGCATACAGTGAAGAAACTTAGAATAAATATCAACGACATGAAGAAAGGAAAGCAATTATACTCTGACTATTTAAAATACTCGAAAGGCGACGAATAAAGATGACATGAGGGTCGAAGCTAGCCCTGAGGTTAGGCAGTAATTGGCTTAGTGGCTTTATTCAGCCATGCCTTATTCTCGGATTCATCCAAATATGGAGCAAGAATATCCCTACATTTTGAATGGTAAGTGTTCACCCAATCCAATTCTTCAGATGTGAGAAGACTTAGTGTTGATCAACTTTTTCTGGTATGGTGCCTGGCCAACAAACAAAAATTACAATGATAAGAAACTGCTTCTCTATTTTAAGAAAGATTGATCAGGTGACGACATCTGCAAATGAAAATATAAGAGTGTTACCATGTAATGTGCTCGAATGATAAGAAGCCTTTATCGCCAAAATTAAATTTTGTTTCAGCGTCCTTCACTATAAGTACATTCTCCAATCTAATACCGAAGGCAGCATCTTGGTAATAGTCCGACTCTAAGATATGCAATTAGAGATATTGACAATAAATAGTTCTAGGGCTATTTATGATTTTGAAATCCAATGAAAAAAAGAGGTTTTCCTCAAGTGGTGTGTTCTTTATAGGAGTCACAAGGAGAATCTCGACCATCTGCTTTGGGATTTTCCTTTGGTTTGTTATATTTGGTGTCGATTCTTCAAGGCTTTTGGGGTAGCTTTGATACGTAATATTGATTGTTGCTCTATGTTTAAGGAAGTTCTTTCGAATCCTCTTTTCATGACAAAGGAAGAGTATTGTGGCTCGTGTGGTTTTTTACTATCGTGTGAGATATTTGGCTTGAGAGGTGTTGATATGCCTTGAATATCTTATGAAACGCCCGGTGAGGGTTCAGAGGCAACGCCCACTAAGCTAAATTATATATGTATAGATATTAGATATGTTATTTCCGTTTTGGGTTTTTATTCTGGGTCTATTCTGTTAGGGTTAAGAGTGATGTCATATATAAACCCTCTTAACTTAATCTGCCCTATTCTCTATAATCTGCATATGTTTTCTCCCCACTAAATAAGATCATTCTCTCCCTCTTGTTTCTTCTCCCTTTCATTGTTGTTTTGTTGATTTACGATTATTGTCATAACAAGAGGAATAGTATAATTTTTAGAGGTGTGGAGGGATCTGTGAGGGAGCTTTGGGAGACAATTAGGTTCAACTCATCTTTGTGGACGTCTATGACTAACCCTTTTGCAATTATCAGTTAGGTTTTATTCGTTTAGACTGGGACTCGTTTATGTAGTTTTCGCAGGTGTTTTTGGTGGGCTTATTTTTTGTATTTCCTATTCTTTCTTCTTTTTTTTTTTTTTTTCCGATGGGAGCATGGTTTCTTTTTTAAAAAAATAAAAGCTCCCTAGTGAGTGTAATGAATATAAATGATGTTGTAATACTTACCATATGTTACCGTCATTGAAGCTTGAAGTGGAATACAAACTAATTAAATGGGGTCCTGCTCAAAATATACTAAAAAAATCATTACTTCGAACACAACTAACTACTGAATAATAAGAAATGTGTAAGCCAGTACTTTTTTACCTACATGAACATTAAAGAAGAACCAATTTCATGGCCTATGCCATGTCGATAATCCAGACGATCCTTCCACAAAGGAACTCGAGCAAGAATATCCAATGCGTGGCCTATAAATAGGAAGTAATGTATCTTAGATCAGGAAAAACAAAATATAGAGCTGAAAAAGTGAGAACTAGTAAAAGAACATATTGATAATTTTCACTCCTCACGTAACATGCACGCCAGCAAATTTCAACGAGATTTAGGTGAGTTTTGAAGCCTAATATCAGTCAAGCAAATGCCTACTCCATCTCTGGTAAGTTGCAAGTTGTAGTACAAAACTGTGTCACGTAAACTTCTAATGCCAATTGATTTGCTTATAGGCCTGGAAACAGTCCAGAGATAACCCACTAAGAAATTCAACCTCTTTACCTTGCAAATTTATTCTATTTCATTTCCATCTTTTTCTACTTTCAAATATTTAAATTTATATAAAGAAAACATTTATGGTTTAAAACAATTAAAACCACATTTTCAAAATTAGTTTGAGAAATATGCTCCAATCAAAAAATACTTTTTCCAAACAACATTCTAATTCTATAGTATATTTGGCTAAAAAAGTTGAGATTCAATAGGCTTAGTTTATAGACCGATTTGTTTTAGTAGGTATCAATAGAAATTTGAACCTCTTACTATTTTTATTGCAGATATGATATCTTCACCAATCATTTAAATTAACTAAATAACATTTTATTCCAGTAAAGTAATAAAAAATAATAATAAGAATGACGGCTTGATTCTATATCACTTTTTTCTGTATCATAGGAATCGAAATAATAAATTCTTTGATTCTTGTTGTTTCGATTTTTTTTGTTTAAAAAAAAAAAGCTCAGCTAGACCAGGCCAGGCCATGGAAATAAAAAGAAACTTGAAAAAGTATACACATTTCAATATGAAGAGGACAAAAATATGGGGAGGGAGGGAGAAGAAAAAAAAATGAATTTGCACTGATCAAGCAAATTTTCAAGTTCTCTTCACCAATATATGAATGCTGGATAATGTAAGAGCTTCAACCAGTTTTATTGAGCAGGATGTGTACAAACTTATAGAAAATAACTATTAACACTAGTTGGGGTTGCATACAGCGAAGAAATTTAGAACAAATATCAATGAGGTGAAGAAAAGAAAACAATCGTACTCAATTATTTAAAATAGTTGAAAGGCGACAATAAAGATTATTAAAATAAAAGAGATGTGGCCAGCATGAGGGCTGAAGCTAGCTACTTCAATTCTTTCCTAGAGAGATTAGGCAGTAATTGGCTCAGTGGCTTTATTTAACCATGCCTTCTCGGATTCATCCAAATATGGAGCAAGAATATCCCTACATTTTGAATGGTAAGTGTTCACCCAATCCAATTCTTCAGATGTGAGAAGACTTGTGTTGATCAACTTTTTCTGGTATGGTGCCTAGCCACCAAACAAAAATTGCAATGGTAAGAAATTGCTCTCTATTGTAAGAAAGATCGACCAGGTGACCACATCTGCAAATGAAAATAAGAGTTTTACCCATGTAATGTGCTCGAATGATAAGTAGCCTTTATCGCCAAAATTAAATTTTGTGTCAGCGTCCTTCACTATAAGTACATTCTCCAATCTAATACCGAAGGCACCATCCTCGTAATAGCCAGGCTCTGAGATATGCAATTAGAGATATCAACAATAAATAGTTCTTTTTTTGAAATCCAACAAAAAAAGAAAGAGGTTCTCCTCTTTTGTGTTGTGCAGTGGTGTGTTCTTTATAGGAGTCGGGGAGGACCTCGACCATCTGCTTTGGGATTCTCTTTTTATTTGTTATATTTGGTGTCAATTCTTCACGACTTTTGGGTAGCTCCAACATGTAATGTTGATTTTTTCTATGTTTGAGTAAGTTCTTTCGAATCCCTCTTTTCGTGACAAAGGAAAAGTCAGGTGGCAAGCATGTTTTTTTGTTATTTTGTGGGGTATTTGGCTTGAGAGGAATATTAGAATTTTTAGAAGTGTGGAGAGATCCATGGGGGAGCTTTAGGAGACAATTAGGTTCAACCAGTCTTTGTGGACATCTGTGACTAGGCCTTTTGTAACTATGAGTTAGGTTTTATTATTTTTGATTAGGACCCGTTTCGATAATTTTTGAAAACAAAGCTCGCTAGTGAGTGTAATGGATATAAATGATTTCCTAATACTTACCATCCGTTGCAGTCATTGAAGCTTGAAGTGGAACATTTCGAGCCTGTGGTCTGAAACTAATTAAATGGGGTCCTGCTCAAAATATACTAAAAAATCATTACTTTGAACACGACTAATTACTGAATAATAAGAAATGTGGAAGCCACGGTACTTCTTTACCTTCATGAACATTAAGGAAAGAACCAATTCCATGGCCAGTGCCATGTCGATAATCCAGACCATCCTTCCACAAAGGAACTCGAGCAAGAATATCCAATGAGTGGCCTAGGAAGTCAACGTATCTTAGATCAGCTTATTGGGAAAACAAAATATACAGAGCAGGAAAAGTGAGACCTACCATTTGTGCCATTCGGAAATCTTGCATTTCCCAAAGCAATATGGCCTTTGAGAACCTGTCAAGATGTCGCTTCAGTTAGATAAATCCAAATAGCAGTATAAATTTAGGTAGTTCATATAGAAGGCCGAGAAGGCATTAACTCCTCCATCTGAGACAAAGCGTAAAAGAACCTATTGATAATCTCCATTCCTTACATAACATGCACATCAGCCGGGCTGACAGTTTGCTAAACAGCCAAGCCACCAGCCATTCCATTTATATTATTCAAACCATATGATTTATAATCCATTTCATATTGTTGCAGCTACCACAAGGTTTCAATTTCTTAATTAATCCAACAAAGTGAGCATAACTCAACGGTAATTGGCATGTACTCTAGTCTTGCATGCATTCGAGAATATTATCAATAGAAGAATATCCATCACACTCCAATGTGTCCGAAAAAAAAAAACAATTTTAAGTTCAAAAACAAAACTTTATCCATTCCCAATCTGGACCAATTTTTAAATGGTGGAACCAAACTCTAACCTAGCCGAAAGTAACAATCCTGACAAGAAAGGTATATGCCTCCAGAAACCACTCCCAATCACAACACAAACTGAATGGACTTGGTCTCCTGCATGGGTTCAGTCCGATCTTCTTCATTAAAGATGGACTTTTAGAAAATACTAGAAAAGCACTTGCAAAAACCCACAGTAAGCAAATTAGGATTAGAAAACTTTACAAAGATGTCGTGGCTTATTAATTCTATCATTCTATGGAACTAGATATCAAAGAGGAGTATCTTTTTCTTCCAAAAGCACAAGAAATTTGGAAGATATTCATGTCAGGAAATGATGCTCAACTCTATGAGCTCAAAGGAAGAGTAACGAAGGAACAAGAGAACCTGTCAAGGTAACTCTTGAAAGGTTTCTGAACAATGGGATATCATAAGTTTCATGGATTCTGACTGCTTCTTTACTCTGTAATCTCTTACTTAATTACGATTTTTCTCTGACCTTGACCACCTATCTGTCTGCTTCATTTGTTCTCTTAGGCAGTTTATTGTTGAAAATAATAAATAAATATAAATAACAGTTAAAAGCACACCAAATTGTACTAAGGTTCATCAATTTGTAATAAGAGTCGATTACAGAAAAGAGAACAGATACATAGAATAGTGAACCTTTTCATTAATAATTCAGCTAAAGTAAGTAACTCACTGCAGTATAACAAGCTTTTTCGTGTGCTGAAGGTAATCCAAAATGCACTGTCCGCGTGATATCAGTTGTTCCGTCCAAATACTAGAAAATACACAAACAAAAAAGGAAGAAATAAAACAGAATTAATTTCATCCATGAAAAGTACAACCATGGTTAGGGAGAGTCAAAGCAGAAAGTAAAGATCGTCACTAGCATCATTTTAGGTTTGAATGCCCAACTAACCTGTGCTCCCGAGTCAAAAAGATAGATGCTTTCAGGATCCAACTCCGCGCATGTCTCTGCTTGTGGTCCATAATGTATAATTGCAGCATTTGGACCAACAGATGAAATAGTAGGGAAACTTAGGCCTCTAAAATGCTGAGAATTAAACAACAAAATGTTAGGCTGCTAGCTCACTTCATTTTACACTAGAAGGAAGAAGCGTGAACCTTAGGAGGGAAAGTAGATAAGCAGAATCAAGGGAAAGTAGTGATTGTCTTTTCTATAGTCAGTCAGTTTTGGTGAAGTCAGCAAAAAAAATGTGAAGTTAGTTAGCTGATGTCGCATGCTGGGAACTGTATGTACAGGGAAGGGAAACTGGAAAGTTGTAGGCTGTTAATAGGTAGAAGCAAGAATAGTTTCTGGATCTTGGAGAAACAAACTTCTCAGGCTCTATGACAACACAATCAATCCCTATCATTGCCAAAATAACAACATGCATGTAGAGACGATTAAAACGGGCATTTTCTTTTCAACTGATGTCAATTGCGGGGCTTGTTATGCGCATGCTAGAATGCAAATTCAAATAAATATAAGTCCATTTCATTGTAACATATATCTAGAGAGAAAAAAAAAACATTTTCGTAAGTTTTTCTCTATTTTCATGGAAACTAATCCTCAATAAAGCCTGGATTATAGGCTTATCTCTGTTTGTGGCATGACTGGTGTATACTATTAGATACACAAAACATCCTTAATATATCTTTCAACATATTCTGCACCAATTTCCATAAGAAACACATTCTGCTCTGCTGAAGGTCCGGTTAGCGGCAGATGAAAATTCTTAAAAAGGCCAACATATAGAACCTCTGAAAGAAATGCACAGGAGGAGGGAGGATTAGCTAATGCTGGTTATTAGAATAAAAAGGGCTCCACAACGAAATGTGATTCTTGGATGGGCTACATTAGAATAACTTATTTTGTATAAGTATGCTAGACATGAGGTCCAGAATAAAATTTAATCATCCTTATGCTTGTTTCTCCAGAAGTATGCCGGACTAGACATGGGGTCCAGAATAAAACTTAATCACCTAATATTCTTAGTTTATATTGTATATATTTATTTTAAAGAGGAGGGAGGAAAAAACATCCATAAGTGTACAGAGTGAAAAATATTAACAACGAAGCTGACCTCCTTTGATGCTCGAAAAGCCTCAAGCTTATCACTAACAGTAACTTCTGTCAGTTTCTTCGAGTCCCTAAGAAGGTTTGTTTAACATTAAAATATGATTAGCAAAATGAGCATCTGCAATGTCAGCTATGTGAGCATGTTGAAGTTGACATAATTTCCTTATAAAAATAAATAAAATAAAATAAAATAAAAAGCTCCAAAGAGTTGCGACAATAAGCTGACGGCTTAATCATGAAAATGAGGTACAGAACTCACGACGGTTTGGGCTTCCGTACTCCATCCCCTTCCAGAAAGTAACCAGAAGCCCCATAAATTTCCTGCAACTGCAATTTTTAAACCAAGTTAGGAATCAGAAAGTATAATATGAAACGTCAATATCTGTTTTATGGGGCTTAATATGAGGTCAATTGAAGTGGATGTAAGCTTAAACTTAAGCCAATCAGAATGATACAACGTTTAGATGCTATAGGTTTCACATACCTGCTTGTCCAGCCACACAAGATATTGTACAACAGCTGCACCATCCCGAATGTGTGCCTTCTTTAGTCCGTCCAACTCAACAGGGTTCTATAGAATAATTGGTCAATCAAAGTATTCAAGCGATGAGGAAAAAAAAAAGGACTTTTAAAAGGAATTTTCTATTAACAATGTTGTTCAAGTTTCGGAAGATGATTGAGTCAATTGAAAGTTACTGACTACCAGGAACAGATAATAAGATACATGTTATATTTATATCATCTCAGACACTAGTGTAATGGCTTAATGCTTAATGCTTGCACATGATAAGAAAGTCAACAAGCACCACATACCAATCTCTGAAGGAAGAAAAAAAAAGAAAAGAAAGAAAGAAAAAAGATCAACATGGAAATCAGAACGCTACCTTCAGAGCTTTTACGAGGGCCAATGGCGACTGTTGTAGGAGAACCTTATCAGAGTTCAGTTTAGAATACAAAGCATAGCAGCATTGGGCAGGATCGACCCATATGAGGCCAGAACTCTGGCTTTCCACTTTAGTTCCATTGGATCCTGCTATGTCGATCGAACTAAGTTCTACTTCCACATTAGCCCTAACTTCAGGTCCTTTCACAAAAGATGATAAGTTAAGTTGATTAGACCCAAGTAAGGACACATCTGTTATTACTGCACTATAATCCCGAACTTCAATTCCATTTTGCTCCATGTACAAGCGCACCTGAAGATGAGATTTTTACTTTGAATGGGATCAACCTTAATAAAGACAGCTAATTAAAACAAACAAATAAAGCTAAAAAATATGCTCCAAATATTTAACTTCTTTTTTAAAAAATTAACTACTGGAACCAAATACTAGAATGATTTCCTAATGCAACGTTTCCTTTCAAATTTGATATGCACAACTTTTATGGTACAAAACATGACACGTGTCTTGGCATACCTCATCAGACACCTTCCTTTTGTCCACGTAAAAGAATGCTGAGTTGAGTGTCACAATTGCAAATGCATGTACAACTGGAGAGTATGACACATCACTCCCACGGATGTTGTACAACCAAGCTACCTGCATATTTTCATTTTTACAATGTATTGCATCATATTAGTAATCAGGAGGAATTCTTTGTAAGAAGTCGATAAAACACCTTAGACAGTCCTGTGGTCAGTCAAATCAGAAAAAACCAACACAAGACTATTTTAATACGAATGGTTCAAAGACGCTGTGGAAAGAAAGGAAACTCACTTCATCGAGTCCAGTCACAATTAAACCATGAGCTTTCTCTTGGGAAAGCTTTACTCTCAAAGTCTTCAACTTCTCTTCAACAGAGCGGCCAGTATATTCCAGTGGGTGTATGATGACAGGATTTATTTCTGCTGGTGGTCGATTCTTCCAAACTTCATCAACTAAGTTTGTGGTGGTTTGAACCAGCTTCTGCTGCTTTTTGGCAAATGCACGAATCCACTTTTGTGCAGTGTCTACTGACACACACCAAGGATCTACTCCAACAGCTCCATCCGCTGGCAGATTCTGATACGAAATTGCAAAAACTTACTTAGCCTAACACAGAAGCAACGATCTTCGTACAGAAGAATATGAAACACGAAAACTAACTTGCCAAGCCAAGCATAACTAGTTAAGGCATTGTACCTCAACCAAAAGGTCAAAGGTTCAAACTCTCACCACCCACATGTTGAACTCCACGAAAAAAGATAAATAATGAAACTTATCAAGAGAAAATCACAATTGTACCAAGAATCATAAAAACTTTCAAACTTGTCATTTTAGAATCTCATTTAAACCCGAAAAGCCTACTTTAGAACTAGTAAAACAGGATTCAACCAGACCGAGGCGTCCACATTTAGAAACACAGAACAACCACCATAACACAGAACAACCACCATAACGTCAGTATAACAGCACAGTTGATCTGAATAATTGTAATTGTAAATAAGTTAAAAAGAGCGTTTGATATTGCCTTTGTTTGCAAAACTGAGAATAATTTAAACCATCGACAGAAATTGCAAAGAAATTTCTGGTGGAACTAGCTTGGGAAGTTTCTAGTAGCAACCAACATAGAAGATTCGAAGGATACAGGCGTATTTGAAGAGTGCAACTTTACTACTGCATCAACTCCAAAAAAAAAATTATGGACTTAAAAATTTGACTTTCCCTTGTTTCAGTGTGAAGTGAAATCTTAAAAAAAAAAATGGTCACATACATCTGCCATCCATATATCTACAGCAGGATCCTCTCCAATTCGCATAAGTTTCCATTGATCACTAAGCTGTTGAATTGCCTGCAGAAAATACCGCCCATCGGTCCACAGTAATGCTTCTTTTTGGGTTATAAGTGCCAGACCTTCAGAAAAAATAGGATCCAAAAGATCATGGGACCAGATGATCAGAGAGAGTGAATATGAACAGTAATCAAACAGGCTGAGTATGCTACTCAAAAAGCATTTCTTCTCTCTATTCAATTTGCAACTAAAATTCTAGCAACATTTTAAAAAAAGTGGAGCTGGCTAATCTTGAAATATGGTTAGGCACCATGGCAAGTAATAATAAAAATTATTAATTTTTTTTATAGGACTAATAGCAATTATTAGTTAAACTGTCAATATTTTGTATTGGCTATCCTTTAAAAAGTAGAGAGCAGTTACAGTTTATGAAGCTAAGATCTTTGAGATTTGATTTAGACTTGAGTGAAAGGTTCGTAACGAATTCTAGGAAGTGAGTTTGAGAGCCTTCCTATGTGTTAGCTCCTTCTCAGTGAGCTTTACAATCTTCTTTTTGCAAATCGGTGTCTTTATTTAGTGGATTCGCTTGGCAAGTGCAGCTAACTGGATGTAGATTCATGAATAATTAAACCAACAAAAAAACCTTTGGTCGTCCTCATTCTTTCTTGTATTCATGTTATATCTGTTTTCTCAAGTATTATTTCAACAGCTAATGGGGAAAAAAACGTAAAAATTCTTTTCAATACAGCATTAATTAACTTAGCATGGACTTCACTAAAGCCAAAAAGAAAAAAAACAAATCGTAGTGGTAGTAGAAGCTTTCTTACTGGCAATACTTACCGGCACTTCCGGTGAAACCTGAAACGAATTGACGTCGTTTGTCTCTCGCAGATACATATTCACTCTGCAACAACACGCAGACGACGATTATCAACCACGAAATTACTCCGACAAGAAATCACAGAAAGAAAATGAAAACAATCATAAAGAGTAATAATTAAAGGCATGTTTAATTTTACACTTTCAAATGCCATTTTGATATCATCAAAATTGATTTAAAATTATTAAAGGCAGAGTGATTTGTGATTTTGAATACGAAAAAAATAATTTTAATCGTTTCAAAATCACTCCCAAACATGCACGAATGGCAAAAATGTAATTACGAACACATTTACAAGTTAATAAAACAACATTTCGTCAATTACGAAGACAATTACACAATAATAAAACTACATTTCAGAGCTCGCGTCTCTGCGACTTGATCGATCAGAACTCATTTCAGAATTTCAACCATAACCATAGAACAAATAGCTCAAATCAGATCATCCGAAAAATTAACAGATGATAGAAATTCAGAATTCGCAATAGCTGGATATTGATTGATACAGCTAATTGGAAGCAGGAGAAGATGAAAACCTGGTGATAATCCTCAGAAGGAACGACCAAGGCGTCAAGAGGAGGAATATGGGACGCCATTAGAAGTCTCAAAGCGCTCAAAATATCTGCCATCGCTTCTGTCGTCTCCCTCACTCTCAGTTTTGTGTTTATTTGTTCGTGCTTCTCAAGATATATAAATAATGGGAATAAATAATTAAATTAAATTGAATCGAAACGGATATTCTTAGTTTTAAAAAAGTAAAAACAAACAAAAAAAAAACAAAAAGCGTCTCTCGAATGCAAATAAGATAGAGAACACTAAAGTTTCTTCAAAAAAAAAAATTATTATTTTTAATTTCCTTTTTAAAATGTCTAAAGAAAATTAAATCGGATTAAATTTTAGTTATGATTTTAAAAAATTCATTGAATAGAAAATAGGGAAATTGCAATGGGTAGCAAAAAATATTAGGATATTTGCAAATCTAGCTATGATTTTTTAGATTTGCAAACATAGCAAAATTTTAAAAATCTGATTTCCGTTTTTTTTATTATTCCAGTTTTACCCTTAGTATATCAACAGGTATATATGTAGTATATCTGATATGCTTTATATTTACTAATATACGAAATATAAAGTATATCAGTTAACTGATATACCAAATTTGATATACTCGAATGAATACAATGATATACCTAATATATACTTGATTTGATAAGCATAACATTTGATATACCTGATTAAATGTTGATATATCAATGATATACTTGATATGTTACTTTCTTTACTTATATTTGTTATGTTTTATTTTCTCTTTATTGAATTATGTTGTGTTATTTACATCTTTTAAATGAAATGTTTGTCTTCTATACCTGTTATGAATGTTGATATACCATTGATATACCTCTTTTTTTTTCTTTTTGAACTTATCTCATTTTTATACTACTCAAATAATTAATAACATTGATATACCTGATTATGAGTAGCTAAATACATCAATGATAGACTTGTTATTGAAAAAAATCACTGATATATATTTTTAATTGTTGGTGTATTATGAAGGTCGTGGAATGCAAAATTTTTTATAAGTATATCAATAAGATGCAATTTTAAGTATATCATTAGTGTATTAGTACTCACTAAAAATGTAATTTAAAGTATATCAATATTGTATCAGTAGTATATTATTAAGATGATGTATAATATATTGATGTCATATTTGCCAACATGAGCATAGCTCAATAAGATATACACATTCAACCAAAAGGTTAGAGGTTTAAATCTCCTACCACACATATTGTCCCAAAATAAAGCTAATATATCTAATTCTTTATTGATGAAGTATATCAAAGATATCTAAACTAATGAAAGTTCATGTGTATACTTCATAAATGAAGTATATTATATTCACAAAATATACATCTGATATACTATATATTTAGTATATCAGTTGATTGATATACCCAATATCTAGTATATCAGTACACTAAATAAATGAATGATGTACCTGATATACAGTATATCAATAACACCATTGATATACTTTTTAAACTTCCAGCGTGTTTTAGGGGTTTTTTTGACTTTTC
Source organism: Luffa aegyptiaca (assembly GCA_017139565.1). NCBI lineage: Eukaryota > Viridiplantae > Streptophyta > Magnoliopsida > Cucurbitales > Cucurbitaceae > Luffa > Luffa aegyptiaca. The sequence continues at coordinate 49,434,612 of CM029398.1, forward strand.
AACTTTAATGTTTAGGCGGACCCACATTTTTTTGCTATATTTGCAACATTAAAAAACTGATGACATGGTTGCAAATTCCATATTATTTTTTGCTATTCTTGCAACTGCCCCTAGAAAATAAGGTATTGTCATTAGATTTGATAACCATTTGGGCTCCGTTTGATAACCATTCGATTTTTGGTTTTGGTTTTTCAAAATTATGCTTGTTTTCTCTCAATTTCCTTACCTTGGTTTTCATTTTGGTTAAGGAAACATTAGAGTTCTTAGTCAAATTCCAAAAACAAAAACAAGTTTTTGAAAACTACTTTTTTTTTTTTTGTTTTCAAAATTTGACTTGGTTTTTGAAAACATGGAAAGAAGGTAAGTTCAAACCAAAGAAATGGATAGGTGGAATGGGTGTTTATAAGCTTAATTTTCAAAAACCAAAAACAAAATGGTTATCAAAGACATTGATTTATAGTTTTTAAAAATTAAGTCCAACGCTACTTCTACTCATAATTTTCTTGCTTTACTGCTACTTTTTAAAAACATAAATTTGAAATGAAATTATTATTAAACTTGGCTTTATTCAACTTTTTATTTGCATATTATAATTATCATTTTAATTCATTTGATAAGTTTGAGATATCTTCTTTTTCACTTAATTTATTTTAGTTTAGTGGAGATGTGATTTGCAAACCAATCTATTAATTATGTATATTTGGAGTGTAATTTTAAAAAAATAAAATTGAGTTTACAAGTTCATTAAATAAAAAAATAATTAAAAATTAAAATTGGAGTATTGAAGTTCAAGAAATTAACCATTATCAATTTTTTTTTTTAATATAGTCCAGACCAGCTTACACGCACCTCGACTAATCTCACGAGACAGGTCCTGCAACATTTATTACACAAAAAAAAATTGATTGTTTGTGTTTGTTTACATTATTTTTGTTAACCAATGGCCAATGAAATGATTTTTTCCCCCTACCATTTGAAACGAAAATTGATCCTTTGCTTTTGTTTGCATTATTTTTCAGTCTTCATCCCCATTCTTTATATTCCGAGGCATGATATTCTCAAACAATCATAGAAAAGACTAATAAATTAATTAATTTATCAATTTTAGATATTTTCTAAATATATTTGGTTAGTTTTAATTGGTTCAATCTTGATGTGGTCTAATTTTGTAACAGGTTCAGAGTTCTTCATCTACACTCACTACATAAGTTTACTGGTCGAACATTGAATTCCAATCACATTTTTAATCAAGTTGTTCTTTTAACAGGTTTGTCCATACCAAACAAAAAAGTCTGTTCATTCTAAACAAAATTCCAGTAACTTGATATGAGATTTACAGAGTGAAATAATCAACCCCCAACGAAATAATACCATCAACAAAATGAAAATGAAGTTTCATTTTTCCCCTTGATCCTCCCCATACATGCGCTTTATGTAATTTGTCTTGTGTCGATCGACCAACATCTCGCCAACGTCCACCTGTTGGCTAGTCGTCAAACCAGGAGCTTTCAACACGCACTGCTGCCAGTTAGCTCCCTCCCACCAACCTCTGTTCCATGCAGCAATCTTTGCTAGCTGTTCAGTAGCCAAAACATTGCTTTTGGCATTTGTTCCATGGTGTTGACAATCGGTATAGCGCAACATCGACATTACTCACCCTCTTCCTCTGGCTACTTTTTGATGTTCTTGTCGCACTCAGTCTGGTCGCTGATGTCTTGCTCATCAATGTGCCTGCTACGTCTCCGAGATTATTGGAGTCCATCCAAACTTTTAGTTCTTGAAATAGCATCCCTGAGTACAACATAATACAATTTAGTCATGTTGTAATTTTTTATACCTTTTTCTTCTCATATAATTTGCAGGTATAACTGTATAACAAGGTTTCATCAGATCTGATTGTACAAAGGCCAAAGATAGCTGCAATAACACTGCCAACAAAATAACACCCAAAAGGGGAACAGAAACAGAGAAAACGAATGATTTCTCAAAGTTTGTGATAGAATTCAAATATATTGAAATATAAAAAGATAACCACTAAACTACAAAATAACTCTCAAAATATTCGAGGTACTTGGAACCTCCCCTTTCTTGAGATGCCATTCAAACCTAAACCGATAAACAATTGCCTACCTTTTTCCTTCCACAGCCCTTCTATTTAAAACAAAATAGCATAAGTACTTCTCTAACCAATTACTAATATACCCTTGAAACCCTACTAATATTCTTAATGGTATTCCTGTCATTTTGCTGCAACCAAATTTGTTCCACGCAAATATATACACTGATAAAGGTAGAGGAAAAAGAAAATAAAGAAGAAAAAGCGCCAACCTCAAGTGTGGGACAGATATGGACAATTGGAGGAAGCTGAAGCTGAAGCTGCTTCATTTGATGCCTTGGCTGAACCACTGCACGAAAAAGGGATAGATGAATGAAAAGTTTATCATAAATATTTATAGTGGCTAATGGTTGGTGAAGAGGGAGATGTACATTTATGAAAAGTAAATATCATGTGGTTGTTGACAATAATTAAGGTTGCTTTGTTACAAGAATTATGACTGTCCTACCAGAATTTGGTTGATGATGTAATGGATGCTGAAACTGCTTCCATGAAACCGAATGGTTGAGTAATGAGAGAAAATTACAAACTGTGATTGGATAAACATATGTGGAATTGAAGGAATGAACTTGTTAAACCCAAATACGTGTCCCGTTAAAGCAATCCAAACACCCCCTTAAACATTTAATATTCTCATGCCAAATAATCGATACAGGTAGCTAAGTACCATGGAATTGTTCAATTCGTAATAGGAACAATGAAAAATCCATAGAGAAAATATGAACAGTTAAGGGCAATAGTGCCATTTGAATCTCCAACTGAATTACATTTCCAACAAAAAGAACAGCGTTTAAGAAGAAAATTTTCCACATTTTACAACATTATTTGACAAACAACATATCCATGAATCATAAACCATGTACAAAGAGAGACAGACAGAAAAACAATCCGGCATAGGCCATTGTATATTTTGCACAATCATGTAACGCAAAAAAAAAATGCCCAAACAAACACAAGACAACTATACTTTGAATGGAGACAGGACAGGGAAGAAACAACCATAAATGAGGGTTGGTTGCTGAAATCTAAATGAATTCAACAGGAAACGAGACATTTCGTCAAGCCTGGTAAAGCTTCTTGACTGTAGCAGCCATGTATTTGCCCTGATGCTCTGCAAGCGCCAACTCTGTTTCACTTGGCTGTCTCGAGCCATCGCCAGCAAAAACTCCGGCACCATAAGGAGACCCCCCTCTTATTGTTTCTATATTGAACATACCGGCACCAAAAGTGTAGCCGATGGGAACAAACAACATTCCATGGTGTGCTAACTGGGTAATTGCGGTCCATCTGCAACCAAAAGTGCGATTCCAGAGAGCATTTAGGATCAACCCTTGGTCAATTGAACCAACTCATCAAGAAGCGCTTCAGCGTTTATAGAGTTATAAGTTCCATGATAGGAAGTGTGTTTCACTTTTACAAGCCAGAATAAACTCAAAATCTAGTCATACAAGAGAATCCAAAATGATCAACCGTGATATCTATATACAATGATTAGGATAGAAGATTTGATAGCAACTCAAAACCAATGCAATAAATCATATTCTAAACGCTAACAGACTACGAATTGGACAAGAACTAAAGTAGAAGGAAATCCAAATGCATCAAGTTATGAATTTGAACGACATTCCAGAATTTCAAAGCAAGCCTCATGGATAAATAAATTATTTTATGATTCATAGCTGCCTGCAATTTAGCTAAGTAAATAATATGAAAATCTCATTTAAAAGTGTAAAATCAAACATGAAATTGATTTCAAATAATTAAGCGTATGTTTCAGGATGATTTCGAACATAGCAAAAGTAATTTTAGTAATTTCAAAATCACTCCCAAACATGCAATAAACCTGAGACTGTCGGGTTCTATTGGACGAGGAAGACCAAACTAATGACTCTGTACTTATATCCATCCTTGTTCAGAAGTCAACTCTGAAGCACGATCATGAATTTATCAGGTTTTTCACTTATCTTTTATCACAACACTCCTTCACAAAACCTCATTATCCAATAAGTTGAAAACTCAACTATAATTAATCAAGATTACCAAATGTATTATAAGCAAAAAAGTTGGATTCCCTCCTTCCAGGATTCCTTTGTGTCTCAGAAACAGAATGAATTGCGATGAGTGGAGCAATAGTCAAGGATATTTTCAACTGGGTTAATGAAACTCATTTCAAAACCATTGTTTACCTAAAGATAAGTCAAAATTAGTGCATTAAAAATCCTAATTAAGCAAACCAGCTGGTTTTCAAATTTCAACTGACCACTAGATTACGTGAGAACCAGAAATATAAACTATCCATCTACACCTAGGCCATTTCAAATTGACAAGCATCTAATCTAATCTAATGAGCCATAAATGAAAGTGGACTTGGCATTTCCAATTGCTACATAAGGAAGAGAAAAAGTTGGCTAGGACAGTGATAGAATTGGCTTACGCAGTGGTTTCTTGGCCGCCCCCTTGAGTCCCTGTGCTAACAAAGAATCCCGCAGGCTTCCCTGCGAGCTTCTGCTCCTTCCAGAGCTGCCCCGTCGAATCAAAGAAAGCCTTCATTTGCGCTGCCATACAGCCGAACCTGGTGGGAAAGCCGAACAAAATGCCATCAGCAGTCGCCAATTCAGCGGCTGAAATCTCCGGGATCGACGGGTCCTTGGACGGCGCTTTCATCATGTTCAGAACGTCCGCCGGCAAGGTCTCCGGCACCCGGTACAAAATGCCCTCAGACCCATCCACCCCATCAACCCCCTTCTTCATCCGCTTCGCCAAGCTTTCGACGTGACCGTACATGGAGTAAAACACTATGAATATCTTCAATTTCTCGGCCGGTTGCGACGCCGAGACGGAGACTTCGGATGTGGCATTGCCCGATGAAGCAATCTGGGGGCGATCTTCTTCAACAGAGATCGGGGCACTTCTTGCGACTTCGTGAGCCCTTGAATCATCGGCGCTCTCGGCGGCGATGGACGAAGGCGCCTTATTCTTGCTCGGGACACAACCCCCTCCCTTCCCCATAAAGAATACGAAATTCTGCAATAAGGGTCAACAACAAATGGTGGCGGGAGCGAGAAATTGCAACTCCAATGGCGGAAGAATGAAAATTGAAGAAGGAATCGGAAATGGAGGGTATCTTTCCGATGGTTTTGAAGATTGAGGAACAAAACAGACAGGATGATTTTTTAATTTTTAATTTTTAATTTTAATCTGTAAAGTAGATTAATTTCAACCTCCAGGTCCCACCGGTGGAATCCAAATTCCGAAAGCCTCCAAGTAGGACTGGTTTGGAGGCTTTGGATCAAAATTTCTTCTTTGACTTGGCGCTAACAAATTGGATTATTTACGTCACCTAAAACTAGAAAACCTTTTTATACTTCAAAAACAATTGCTCATCCTAAATATAGATAGCGCAGTGAACTTTCTGGTTAGATTCACAAAATTATTTAGCTGGTTAAACTTTACAAATCATTTATTTTTCTACTGTGTATTTATTTAATTGGATGAATGTGTTTATTTTCTTTTTCTATAAAGATGCGAATGAGATTTATTAGAGTTTAAGACATAATAAAAAGTATTCAAAAAATCTTTCAAAAAAAAAAAAAAAAAAGTATTCAAAAAAAATAGTTGAAAATTAGATTTGTGAGGTAATCAAACCATAAAACTCGAAGTAAAATTTTTAAAATTATAGAAATTAAATTAAAAATAAGGAAAATGTCAAATATAGTGATGAAATTGGTAATTAGACAAAAAGGAAAATAATGATGATAATAACACATGGCACGTAGAGAAGAAAAACGGTCCAAAATAATGGCAGACCAGACACTTCGGGTTTTTTTTTAGGGGGCTGTTGCCAGCTATGGACAATTATGGTGTTTTCAGTAATTAGCGCAAATTATCCACTTTTTTTTTTCTTTTTCTTTTCCTTTCTTCTAGAAGATGTTTTTTTTTTTTTCTTTTCTTTTAACAAAAAAAATATATAGATGTTCTTTTCTTGTTTTTCTTTCTCGAAAACAACAACCCACGAAGAGACTATTGAAAAGGTCCCAAAAAAATAGAAGTTGGAAAAGGAAAATCATGTCGTCTGCCTCTGCCTTGTAGAATGTTTTACTGAAATTAAAAATATAGCCTTTTCTTGAATTTATATTTATGTAGGATAAATTACAAATTTAATATTTGAACTTTAAAAATTATCTAGTAGATCTTTTAAAAGAAAGGTTTAATAGTTACGTGGACGTTAAAAATATATGATAAATGTCTGAACTTTCAATTCTATGGCTTCCAACATATGCAAAATTCCTTTTCAAAAAACAAAAAAAGACATATGCAAAATTTTTAAAATTTAAATACAAATTTAAACAAATTAAATTTTATGTCTAATAGAATCTCAATTCTCAAACTTTCAATTTTGTATTTGGTGAATGTGTGAATTTTAAAAACGTTGAATATGTCAAGTACCTGTTAAACATAAATTTGAAAATTTAGAGATGTATTGGAATGTTGAAAATATGTTAGATTTAGGAAAATTGTAGTGGGTGGCAAATTGGACCAAATTAATAGCAAATATAGCACCATGTAAAAAAAAATTGCAAATATAGCAAAATCTATCAGAGTCTATCAGCGATAGACTCTGAATAATCAGAATCTATTAGTCTACTGATAGACTCCGATTATTTAGAGTCTATCAATGTCTATCGATGATAAACTCTGGTTAATCAAAATCTATCAGTGACTTTCACTGATAGACTCTGATTAATCAAAGTCTATCAGTGATAGTCACGGATAGATTTTGATTAATCGAAGTCTATCGACGATAGACACTGATATACTTTGAATAATTAGAGTCTATCGGTGAAAGACACAGATAAAATCTGACAACAGCTTTTTGGTATTCTACAATTAATTTTGTTATATTTGCAATTAGTTTGCAACTGTGCTATCTTTGCTATTAATTTGGTCCAATTTGTCATCTATGCAACTCCCCCTTAGATTTATGTTTAAAAATTATGTTTTTGCCCCAATAATGTTGACCATAACCTTAAAAAAACACACACATAAAAAAAATATTATATGAGATTTAATTTAAATATAGAAAATCAAACAAATGAATATGTAGGATATGAGATTAATTTTTATAATTCAGAAACAAATTTGTTATCAAATTGTATGTTTTATTTTATAGGCAATTGGTTTTGGAGATTGAAGTCAAGATGAGTTTTTTTTTTTTTTTTTTTTTTTTTTTTTTTTGAAAAAAGTCAATATGAATTTTTTTAAAACAACTAATTATTGTCAATTCAATTGTCACTACCAAACGAAATATATATTTCTATCATTAAATACTAGAACTGCACATGCTTCAGTTGACATGACTATTGGTTTAAAAATAATGCTCAAAATTATAAATGACTTCTTTTTTTTTTTTTGAAACCCTAAAATTATAAATGATTTAAAGGAAGCTTTGAAGAAGATCATGTTTATTTTACATATATGGTCTTCCAATTGCACAGATATACCAAACTGGGCCCCCAAGAAATGCCCAAAGCCCAACGGACTGGGCTCTGCGTAAAGATGGGCCCAATGGGCCTCCCCAGACGAAACCTACGAAAAAAACACTTTGTTTGTATAAAATGGATAAAATTTTGTGATTTTGCCGTGTGCCATTTAGGCTGAATTTTAGGATGGTTTTTTTTTGGATATCAATTGACTAATTTTCAAGATAATTGGTTAAATAATGAAAGAGTAAATTTTAATTTTTTTAAAATACTTTGGATATATTTGGGTTTTTTTTTTTTTTTTTTTTTTTTTTTTTTTTTTTTTTATGTATGAAAAAACATTTTTTTCACATCAAGCATTGAAAAAAACTAAGGGTGTATTTGGTTTAACTTTTCAAGTGTTTAATTTTGAAAATAATACATTTTGAAAAAATTTGTAATGTTTGGCAACCACTAAAAATGACTTGTTAAAAAATGAGATTGAGAAATAAATCATTTTGAGAGAAACACTTGACACCAACTTTTTAAAAAAGAGTTTGTAAGTATACAATAACTTGTGTATAAAAACATTTACGAGGGAGTGTAACCAAACACATGAATGTTTAAATTCTAAACAATTTTTATACCAAATGTTTTTTAAAGAATGCATTCTTGGAAAACATTTAAATTAAAATGTAATCCAAACGGACCCTAAGAGTAACACAAGAGGTTTTTTAAAAGCATTTTGAGTATTTTCTTAGTTATTTTTTAAAAAATAATAATGGATTATAAACATTTTTGTATTGATCTAAAAGTCATCACAAACTCACCGTAAGAACTTACGTAAAACCAAATATTAAAATGTTCTGACATCCAACAATTTTTTTAAAGTGTCGGTAATTAAAATATTTTTGCTAAAAGTACATATTCCAAGCTCACTCTCAAGCACATCTTCAAAGTTTTCAGGGAAGCACTTCACTCCGTACTCCCTTTAAAATTGTTTATGACATATAAATATTCCTTCTTTAACAAATATCTAATTCACATTACTAATATAATTATTAATACCTCAAATATCAGAAAGCTTGAATACTATTTTTCATAAAGTCATTAAGTAACAAAAAAGAAAAATAAATGATTAAATTAGAAACAATAAATGTGTGGATACTTGATTCTCCTGGTGACAGAAAAAGAAGAGCAAGTTGGGAATTGAAAATAAGAGGGCCACGTAAGCACATCTGGAAGATTCAGTGGCCAATTAAAATAATAATAATAAAAATAAATAAATAAAAACATAACTGCAGGTTAGGGGAGGGCTGAGGGCATGTGCATGCCAAAAAAGCAAATCGCAAAATCAAATACATTTATTATCCCGGAAAGCAAGGCCAGCTTGGAAAATCTAAACCTAATCAATTTTGTTTTAATTTAATTTAATTTAATTACTTACTTTTTTTTTTTTTTTTGAAGAATAATTTAATTACTTTCTCTACTGATCAAAAGCAAATTTGTTAACATTTTACTTTCTCGCTCCTCAACGCTCCACGTTTCCCCACCATTTTTTAATCATCTAAACCAACAAAAATAATATATATATATTAATCTACACTTTTTTTAGTTATTAAATTAATTTAAAAAGATACCCAATTAAATGTTTTGGGAGATTTGCCTTGCTTTGTTCCAAATATGGGGACTGATAGCCTACTTTTATCATGTCCTTGGGATGCCTTAGGCCTTAGGGCTTGTTTGTTTGGATGTTGGGTGCTGTGGCTTTTTGACAAAAGTGACCAATTAGGTCCTCTGTGTCCTTTTATTCGTCAGGGTATTAATATATAACATGTTAAATTACGAGTCTAGTCCTTCAAGTTTCAATCTTATATCTAATAGATCTCTAAATTTTTAAAAACGTATAATATGTTATTTTAATCTACAATTTTATGTCTACTATATCATTTACCTATTTGATATATTTCTTTATAAGTGTTAATCTTTAAAGAATTCGAATATATCAAATGACGTAAATTAAACATCAAATTGAAAGATCATTAATCTATTAAATACTTTTACAGTTTAAGGATCTGTTAGATACAAAATTAAAAGTTTAATAGCCCAACTTATTATCCGTCTGTAAATTATTTTGTTTTTTTTTTTCGGAAAAATATGCCAAGAAGATATAAAAGTTGTTACCTTGATCAATGTTTAGCTATAAACTCATAGTTTTCTTTTACTTGTAACTAACACACGGGATTCTAGCTAGCTGCAGCTCTTCTGACATTTGTGACATTTTGCGCTTTTTAAGGCCTAGAGTGAAATTCAAGATTGATTGGCGGAATAGACTTTTATTATTTTAATTATATATAATGATGGAGTGGAAACGCATCAAAGTGACCAAAACACACAAATAAATAAATAATTATTTTTTTTTAAAAAAAAAACAAAGGGTAATGTAATAGTGGTGATATTTGGCACATTAGCACATCCAACAACACTATGTAGGGTACAAACCATAATACCGGCCCTCCAAGTGTGGGGGTCCCCTTTTCAACAATCTCTCTCAAATCCATCATGAAACAAGCTTTAAAAAAATAAAAAAAACCACGAACAATATAGGTAAAATTACAAATTTAGACCTTAAGTGTAATTTAAAATTTTCAATCCGATCCCAGATAGTTAATGAGACTCAAAGTGATAAAGCAAAACTATCGACTCACCTCTTTTAAAATTTACATAATAATTATTGTTAGATTAACTCCATATTATTAAAGAAAAAAAAAATGATTAACTAGCATATGAAATTGAAGTTGGAAGATGGGGAAACATGGGTTGGATGTGTCGGGATAAACATGACACCCATTAGTTTGAAACCCTCAATTGTTAATTAATCACATAAAAATAAAATATATATAAATAAACAAATAAACAATAAATAAAACTCAATAACCAGACAAAGGAATCACATGCCACGCTCATGCGCGTCTCTTTTTCTTTTTCTTTTATTTTTTTCTTGCCTCTCTGTATTTCCTGATTATTATCATTACATATTTATTTAAATTAAACCCTAGCTTAAGCAAACGCATTAATTATAATAATCTTTATCTTTGACACAGTGTCGTAATGGTATTGTAGACTTCATCCTTATCCAAATCTCAATCTGTGCAAATTCCAAGAAGGGGAGCTTTTTTAGGGCTTATTACTTTGTTTACTTTCATTAACCCAAAAAAAGAAGGGAAGCTGATGTGGTTAATTTAAAGTTAAATTTACCCATTTTTGGGGTAGAAAAAGTCCACGTTGGATATTATTGCCATAAGAAGAAAAAATGGGCAAGGGTTATCCGAATATCCGAATCCAAACACACCTCAAGAGGAGGGGTTATCGTTATTTTGATTGAATTAGAAAGAGGTGATTAATTATACCGAATGTTGCTTTGCTTTGCTTTGCTGAGTCTGAGTGTGTCTTTACAAAACAGAGCTCCACGTGTCATTCATTCAATCTGGTCCAAATCCCAATTGGAAAAAGGTTTCCACCTGTCTGAAAACAGCCTGTAAACTCTGTAATGAAAACCCCTAATTGGACAAAGCAAATTAAAAGCTTTCAATGCTATTTAGGTCCATCTGTTTTACTTCATGCACATTCAAAAATTTTCTGCTTTTAGTTTTTGTTGATTTTGGTTTATGTACTTTCAAAACATTTATTTGATCCTTGGATTTTTTAAAGTGACAATTTTAATCTGTTGTTTTCAAATATGTTTGGTTTAACTTTTTAAGTGTTTAATTTTGAAAAAAAAAAAAACCATTTTAAAAAATTATAATGTTTAAACACTCGTATGTTTGGATTTTTTAAAGTATATAGTAACTTTGGTATAAGTTGTAAAAAAAAAAAATGATATAAGAACACTTACGAGGAAATGTAAGCAAACATACGAATGTTTAAATTCTAAACAATTTGTATATAAAATATTTTTTAAGAAAATGCATTTTTAAAAAACAGTTAAACTAAAATGTATTTCAAACATACCTTTCGTTTTTATCTCATTTCTTTCAATCATAATTTTAGCATGACACTTTTACTTACTAAGAGTCCATTTGAAATATCTTTTAGTTTAAATGTTTTTCAAAAATGCATCTTTAAAAACATTTTGTATAAAAATTGTTTATAATTTAAATACTCATATGTTTGGTTACATTTCTTCCTAAATGTGTTTACACACGAGTTATTATATACTTAAAAACTTTCTTTTTTTATATATAAAATTTGCAAGTGTTTCTCTCAAAATAGTTTATTTCTCAATCTCATTTTTAATAAGTCATTTTAAGTGGTTGTCAAACACTAATTTTTTTTTCAAAATTAAACACTTGAAAAAAATTAAACTAAAACAAGCTTCCCCCTTTTCTCTTTCTCTTTAACCTTTAGAAAGTAGTTGTTGAAAGAAACCGACACAGAAAATAACTCCAAACAAGTACGTATTTATAACCCCATATCCATCATCATCTTTTCTTCTCTCTCTCTCTCTTTTGTGGAATGCAATGTCCCGATTCAATTCACTGAATTTTACCAAAACAAAAAAGTGGGATGCATTTTTACGCATCACCAAAATCAGGCAAATGCCCCCCTACAAAGTGATTCACTTGGGGATAAAACTTGCACAAAACCAGAAAAGAAAAACCCCACGACGGGTCTTAACCAAAAAGGCAACATCTCCATGATTCCATTCCACCACACACCACTGTATACAAACTTTTTTTACAGCCAAAAAAGAAAAAGTAAAATTTTTTTACCTAAAAAAATATCTATTTATTATCCATCTGTATACAGTCAAGTATTGTTAGAACAAAAAGTTGTGGAGTTTAAGATGTAAACCAAAAGAAAAAGGTTGGATTGCGGCTGTGGATAGAGTCGAGAGAGTTAAGAGAGAGGGGGATTTGTGGTCCAATGTAGTACAAATTTTGGGGGAGATGACACGCGTAAAAGGGGTGTCTTAAGTGCGACCCATGTGCTGTTTTTTTGTTGTTATGAGGCTGCGTTGTTGCGTTGTCTGTCTCTGTCGTGTGTGTCTCCAATCAAATTATAAACCCTTTTTACCCAATGCCTTGTCGCTGTTTCTATCTTTGACTTCCTGCCCCTCTCTTTAATTTCCCTATCTTCTCGACTCCTTATTCTTTTTCTCTCTTTTCCTGTGGGGGTCGCCCATCTCTAAACTTGCTACCTTCTTCGATGCTTCTTGGATGTACGTACTACAACGTGTGTGTGTGCGCGCGCTTGTTTGTTCAATATTGCACACGGGGCTCGGGTTAAGGGATATGAATTGATAGTTAAATTTAGGGTTGGATACGCTTTTTGTCGTTCGAATTTGGACTTTGTTTCTATTTGGTTCCTTGGTTTTTAAGATGGATACTGTTTTAGCTCTTGAGATTTAAATTTAGTTCTATTATGTCGTTAAGGTTTCAAAATTGACATGTTGGGTCATTAAGAGTTAAAGTTTGAATTTTAATTGAAGTTTAAAATGAGTTTTTTAATTGATACGTAAGAATAAGAAATAAAAATAAAAGTTAAATGGTAAGTCATTTAAAGAATGCATGTAAGCTTAAGTGATCTAATCCGGATATGTTGTTACATTGTCAATTTGTAAGATCATTTGACAAACAACTATATTCATCTCAAACCTCAATAATCAAACATATCACTTTGGAAATCTAAAACTAAATAGAAAATAAATTCAAATTTGAGGGATAATTGAGTACTGAATTCAAATTCAAGGACCAAAATTGTTAGTTTTGAAAACCTAATGACTAAAGAGAGAATCTAGGTCCAAATTAATCAACTCAAACTTTTAGGTTAGATGATAATTTAACATGTCATCTAAATGAGAGATTTTATATTTGGATGTCATTTTTTTCCAATTAATATACTAATAACCACTGGTTATAAACCTTACGCTAATTTTCAATTCCAAAAACAAGTAGAAAGTTCAAAGACTACAACCCCACCAACTTAAATTTTGGAATTTTGGGGTTCAAATGTATGAGTTTGGTTATTTATGAACTATCATATCATATCATAAGTGTATTTTGTTGGAAAGAAAAATGGAATGTTTTGTTTTTTTGGTGTTTATTTATAATATATGGTTGAAGGGATTTGAGATGATGGATGATGTGAGTTTTTCTTTTTGGGATTGTGTCACGCCCAAGCCCTATCCTTTGTGTACCAATGGGTGTGATGTGATTAGAGAGAGGAATACATAAATGGAAAGGAAATGAAAAAAAATATATAAATAATGTTAACTGATTGGAAAGAAAAAAAAAAAAAAAAAAGAATCACAATTCAATCAATCTCCATCACTTATCTTCATTATTATATTATAAATAAATATCCTCCTCCAAAGATTCAATTTTTCAACTTGAGAGCAGCTTTTAGTTATATGTCAAAACTAATTCTTCTTAGGGTCCAATCAAAAATTGAAGTTATGAAGTTTGGCATGGGGTTGGTTGGAAGAGAATTGAAAAAATCTAATTCAACGGGTAAATTAAATGAGTTTGTGATGTTTGATTTTTCGAGTTAATATATGACGACCATTAAAATTGAGATAATTTATAATTTGAGAATTAAAGTAAACTCACATTTTAGAATAGATAATGGCACATATCAACGTGAAGATGTTCATTCCGACAATATTATCACAAGCTAACGAGGGATAATTAGACCTATTAAAAAGAAAGAAAAGGAGTTGGACTTTTAAACAACCCTCCCTTGATGATAGGTAGAGAAGAGGCAAAGGGCATGGGTGGTGATTCAGCAGCCACAAACTTGCATTTCATGGAGTCATTTCATATTACATAGGCCAAGCTGCCTCTACACAAGGCAGGGGAAAAAGACTGCTACCCCTATACAATATTAAAGTCTTTTTTATGTTTTTAACATTTTTCAATTTTTTTAGTTCATCTAAGTTAACGAATATTAAAATTAGTTGATGATGAATTTATATTTAAACTAGAAAATTCTACTATTTTCTTTAAAATGATATGGAGGAGGATTAAAAATTCTCTTTTACATGACATTCTCCCACCTCTAAAATTTCGTCAATTTATTAGATGTCAAGTTGAGTTAATTATCACGAACCAATTTTTGTAACTAAATTGAAATTAAACACAGGGGATTAAATTGAAACTTTTAATTAATTATCAAGGACTAAATGGTAAAAACACCCTAATGTTGAAAATTTAAACATGTATTTAGCCACCATAATATACTCAATAAAAAAAAAAAAAAAAAAAAAGACAATTAATTACACAAAAATTGTGTGTAAATTGCGTGCATTTTCCACACCCCATATAATTAATTTATCTACACCTCGAGCCAACACAAAAAAAGAAAAAAAACTGGGGAATTGAATGGGACATGACATGGAGAGAAAGAAAGGTGAGGCAACGGGACAACATTAAAGTGGGTTACATTTTTCAAATTTTGATGTTAGACAAAAAACCGTACTGCATTGTTTTTTTTATTGTGTTCGAGGTGGTAGGTTTGTAATTTGTGTTGTGTTTTTGTTTGGGATCCCTAAGCCAAGCCCCCCCACCCATTTTCTTTCTTTTCTTTTTTTCCATTATTAATAAATCTCTTTTTTACTTTTTCTTTTTCCTATTTCTCTTCTTTGGGAAAGCCTATCTCGCCTTCCCTTCCTACGTCATCATATATACATATTATATATATCTCGACAAACTTTTATTATCAAATTAAAGTTTGTACAAAAATACTACTTACTTACGAGTTACGTACATGTCTATTTCTACTAGGTTTTATGTATGTGTATTGGAATGTAATCATTGGTTTTTTTAACTTTACAATTCTTGTCCCATTTGTTTTTTCTTTTTCTTCCCTTTTTTGTTCATGTTGTTTCAATTGGATGTTGTTCTTGTTTTTAGTTTTTTTCCTTTTTAATTACATGTGTGGTACGGTGTGTTTGAATTATGTATTTACTGTTTGAATAATAAATCTCGTTTTTTCATTTAATATATGTTTGAGCAGTACTGTCTAAATCAAATGGTGGAACATTGAATTGTGAATGGTTAGATATATGTCACTTTCGTGCATATGTCCATTCAAAATTCAAACTAGTGAACTTGTCTCTCTCCTATAGGCTCTAGTTTGTTTTTAATTTTTTTTTTATCTGTCAAATATCTAACTCATATAATGAAAAGAAAAATGAAAGTTAATTATATTAGAGTATTTCACTCAAAATGTGTGTTTGTGTCATTTTATTTTATTTTATTCTATCAATCATTTGAGTGGTTGATTCTTCTTCTTGTGCAATTCACACAAGTATTAAACATTCTCATTTTATTTATCATTATCATTTACTTGATCATTGGAGTTTTTTTTTTTTTTTTTTTTTTTTTGGAAAACTTGATCATTGGAGTTACTACAACGTATGGGGTATTATTAATATTTGGTCAACTTTGTGAGTAACATTTTCCCATCACGTGCAAATTGTTGATTTTTTTTAGTTAAATAATAATTATAGGAATGAGAGATCAAACTATTAACCTTTGAGGATTGTAATTGGTGTCAGCTTGTCCAATAAATTATGGTCAAATTGGTGTAAGTTGCTGGATGTTAATGAGTTTCAAAATATTGTTAAAATGTATAACATCTTTTGGAAAATGAGAATTTCAAATTATTGAAGATATATAAAACAAAAAAGTTTTGTTTTTTAAAGTAGAAAGAAAAATGTTAATGATGGTGACTGAATGTGAACATTTGAAAGTACGAGAACCAAAATGGATTGGTCTACAAAGTTCTAAACCAAGATAGTATTTTAAACGAATAAAAATTACCTCCACATAAAACAAAGAAGCACATATTTTACGTCGAATGTTATATATTCAATAAAAAATTTCGGTCAAAATCTGATAAAGTGATTGGATAAAGCAGGCAAGTAAGAACTCTTCCTTCCTAGGAGGGAGGCAAGTTGCATTATTTTTTAAAAAAAAAACACGTATTCAACATATGTAATTTAAATTTTTTAATTGAAGTAGGTTATTAATATTTAATTTAAATTCATAAACTAATCCTTCAAATTTCGCATCAACAAGATATGATCAACTTTGTACGTCAAAGAGAAAAATTACGAAATGGTTTAATTTTTTTATTTCCAAAAGAGTTTACTTACGATACTGTTTTCAGAAATAACTTTTCATTTGTTTAATAGAAATAAATTTAAAATGTACTATGTAATGACTTAAAAAAATAAATAATTATGAAAAGTTGTTTTTATTAGATTGTCCTAACAAAGTAATTTAGGAAATCACAAATTTTTAAATAAATAATATATTTACATGGTTTTTATAATCCATCCATTATAATTTCTTAAAAAACGATTTGAAATGTCTAATTTGAACCTAATTTAGTTGTAACCAAAATATTAAAGATTCAAATTCATGTTATTGAAACTAAAAATAATCTATTTGAATTTATGCAAATGAGAACCTATACAAGAAACAACTTTCAATATCCAACAAAATTATTTACTTTTTATTTAAAAAAGAAAACCAACTACATATAGTTCACATTTTGTATTTTTTTTTTTTTCGTAATAAAATATACCGAGAACAGGTGCCAAACAATTTTCAAATGTCCAATACCCACAAAAAAAAAAAAAAAAAAAAAAATCAAATCACTAATTTAACCCTAAAAACGTATGAAATTTATTTACAATAAATAACAATATAGGGAAAAAAAAAACATTTTCCACTAAAATGAGTATAGTTCCGGGATGAAAGTCTTTCTACTTTTCATTTGAAAATCCACCCCATATATAATAGTAGTAATATTTTTTTTATATATATTTTTTTAAAAAATCCGTCTCCACCCAATTATTTTAAGACAAAAATAATCCACCCCCTAATGTAAACATAGGTGTTATGAGAGTGGATCACGTGTCTTGATGTGCCACACTTCTTTTATGATTAATTTTCAACTAATTTTAATACTCAATACTCCAAAAAGGGATTCCATTTTCCATCTAAAATTAATTAATTATCAAAACCCACAACACATAAAAAAAAAAAAAACCGGGCACAATTGTGATTACACAAAAATTTAGAGGCACTTCTGCGAAAATACCAAACTCTTCAATATTTCCCATTGCTAAGATACATCATTTTCCGCTATAAATAAGTTCCATTCCCTGTGTAAATCATCCCCCAAACTCTCATCTCACTCCACAGCACACTACAATGGCCGCTGTCAATCTCCGACCCGACGACGACAATACAATACTCATCTCTCACCTCTACAACCCCGAAATTTACACCCAAATGCTTCCCCAACAACAAGGTTAACTCCTACTTCAACTCTAAAATTTTCTTACATGGTATCAGAGCCATTTATAAAAAATAATTAAACGTATCTGAATTTTTTTTTTCTCTTTTTCAGGTACGGCGGCGGAGGGAGCTAAGCCGACGAAGAGACGGCGGAGGAGGAGCAAAGCGAAGGAGGCGGGCGGGGCGGCGGGGTTGAAGAAGAGGAAGCTGAGTTCAGAGCAAGTGAAGCTTTTGGAGATGAATTTTGGGAACGAGCACAAATTGGAATCAGAGAGGAAAGATCGGTTGGCTTCTGAACTGGGACTTGATCCACGGCAGGTCGCCGTCTGGTTTCAGAACCGCCGGGCGCGGTGGAAGAACAAGAAGCTTGAAGAGGAATATTCCACTCTCAGAAAAGCTCATGATTCTGTTCTTCTCCAAAAATCCCATCTCGAATCTGAGGTTAATATAATTTATTTTTCTCTCTTCATAAACTCCTTTTCTTTTACCTGAATTGATCAGACTTCTTTTTTTTTTTTTTTTTTTTTTTTTCCTTTTCTTTTCTTAAAATTACGTACGGTCCGAGTTATTGTTTGACCTTATCGTTAATTTTCTGGTTACTAAAGATAAACTGGCTTTTGATTTGCTTATCTGGTAAGAAATGAACAAAATTTAGTAATAAATTAACACGTTTTTATGTTTTTTTTTTTCCAAAAAAAAAAAGGAAGAACGTGCATGAGCTCTGGGCTCGAAGAATGTGATGCCACCTTATAGGGTTTAGAAATTGGGAAAAGAAAAAAAAAGAAAGAAATATTTATTCCCTAAAAAAATTGATTTTTTTGTTTTTGTTTCCATTAACGTACAGTTTTCTGTCATCTGAGGCAACTGCAAATGGGATAACAGTCTCTCTTTCTCTAACTGGGTGTTCCGTACACTGTCTTGCTTTTAAGTAGTGGGTCAAACTCAAAATTCTGGAATAATATTTTACCATAGGATACTTTTAAAGTGACAATATTATCCATTTTCAAACATTGGTATATATGCTAAAAAATACATATATATGTTGAGACAATTAATTTAGTTTTTGGTTGATGGGTTATTTTTAGATGGTGAAACTCAAAGAGCAATTGACACAAGCGAAGAATGAGATACAACAATTAGTAGAACGAAGCGAGAGGATTTCGAGTAACAGCCCGACTTCTTCGGTGACGATGGACGCAGTGCAACCGCCGTCTTTGGGAGATCAGTTATTTTTGGAAGAATATGAAGATGTATTCTATTGCATGCAAGAGAACAATTACAATCAAGGAATGGAGTGGCTTAATCTTTTTATGTAGATTAATTAAGCTATTTATGTTCACTAAATTAGTGTTTAGGTTGTAGATATAGTGATAGATCTAAATGTACATTTTTCTCTGTCTCCCCCTATCTAACCTGTGTTATTTTCCAGAACTTGGAATTAATTAAGATATAGTTAATTGTGTTATTATCTCTTGTCAATCTTCTAATTAAACAAAACCATGTTGGGTTTAAATTTTTTTTTTCTGTTTTCTCAAACATGTGTTGCTTTAGTCTTGTAACATTTAAATACTTCCAAGTTGTGAGGTTCTTTTGTTTATTTCTCAATTAAAAGGTGGAATATAAAAAATAAAAAATTTAGCTTAAGACCCTATTTGATAAATCATTTCCTTTTTTCTCTCTTTCTATGTGTTACCTGAATTTATTTAATTTACTTTTTTTTTGGAGTATCTGACATGTTAAAAATATATTTAATTAGATTAGAATATATTCTTTAGAAAATGAACCAAATAACTTTGAAGTTAAAATTTGTTTAGATAGAACTAGATAGAGTATTAAGAGATGTCCACGTCTTAAGGTTATTGGGATTTGGGCCTGCCATGGATTTTGAGCCCGGCTGCCTACTATTGATGGGCTTTTTCTCATCGGTCCAATAGTTGGCCAATCTTGACGAGTTACAGCAGATTTAGTATAATTTAAACATAAATATAGGGGAAAAAAAAAAAAAAAACCCCAAAAACAAACAATATAGTACTGTAAGAATAATGAGAAAAATACTTATTTGCATTTTTTTTTTCAAGAAGCTAATCATTAAAACTATCCTTTTTTCTCCATGACTGTGTGTGTAAACATGTTAGGGTTAAATAGAGTGTTTAAACAAAACTATCTTCAAACAAAATCATTAAAAATTTATGAATTTATCTTTATTTAGTAGTTTAATTATTTAGGGCTAGTTATTCTTTTTTATGTTCCGATAAATCCTAGAAATATTAAAGTTATTGTCGATAAATTTTAACATTGTCAATATCATGATTTATAATACTAATCAATATTGTCTGTCTATTTTCATTCAAAAATTGTGTTCAATTAGTTAAAACATATGCTCGTTCGACCAATAAGTTAGAGGGTTTGAATCCTTCCCTATCCTGTACCTGAAGTTGAACCGATATTATTATTGAATTGGTGCTTTCTTTAAAATGTTTGTTTGTTCACTATCCTAATCCATCTTGATCCAATAGAGCATAAACCCATAGTGAATTCATCCATGACCAATAAGATTAAAGTGTATCCAGTCAATGCCAACGTCAACAAATATCATGACGATGTCAACATAACCATATTATTGTTTCCTAATTAATCAGAAAATGCCAAATACTATGTCAATAAGATAAAATTTTGCTTATATATCCGTATGTTTTTCAATATGTACATAAAATTAGAGACTTGTGTATACTATGTACGTTTAAAACTTTTTTTTTTTTATTTTGTTTCAATTGACAGTGCAGCAAAAGTCTCATATCGTGTATAAAATGGAAAGATGATACATATATAAGTGAGAAGCAATACTTTCATTTGGTATGATTTTTTTTTTTGTTTGTCAGTGAAACTATCAGCAACGTTAATGAGAGCTCATGCGTAGAGTGAATAACACGTCATAACATGTTGTCCCTAGCAAGTGGTATTAGAGTATGTTCTAAACATATAGTTGTGTTGGTAAAATCCTCGGGTTAGTAAATAAAGAAATCATGAACCTATCTCAAAAAAAAAAAAAAATCACGAACCTCAATGATGTAGTTATATGTAGATTTATGGTAAAGGTCTATCAGATAAGTGATGTGCTTCAAATAACAATGAGAGTTGTTCTGGATAAGAGTAAACTCTCAAGAAAGCTAAAGAGTTAGACATATATACGACTATTGAGGAAAACTTAATGACACTTTAATTTGTTCGAGGGAAAAGATTGTTGGAATTGTGACAAAAAAGAAAACAAAAGCCTCCTATTTGGCTAGAGAAAGATGAAGATCATGAATATATAAGTTAAATATAACATTTCTATTTGTACGAGACATGTTTTTTAGTACAACTAGCTAGAAGGAAATTTCAAGAAAGCTCGTATCCAAAGTGGACAATAATACCTAATTGTGAAAATATATGGAGGCTAGAATATTCTATATATAAAAATTAAAATGTACAATTCTACCCCTAAATATTTGTTGAATTCGCCCATGTGGATAAAGACTAGTGAGACATTTCTAAAAAATTCACAAATTGAAAGGTCAGAATCTTATAGGTCTATTTGACAATTTTATAGTTTAAAGACTTATTAGAGAATTTCAAAGTTCAATAACCTTTATCAATACGAGCATAATTTAGTGACGTAGACATTTATTTATTTTTTAAAGATAGATTGAGATATTTATTTATTCCTTAGAAGTCGAAGATTAAAATCTCTATGTACACATTTTTTTAGTATTAGGAAAAGGTCTAGTAACCTCCTAGTCATAAACTTTAAAATTTAAAAATTGATTAAACAAAGACAATTCTAAAATTCTAAGAAACAAACTTCTAATTTAACTTATAAGGTTTGATGAAGGCGTGGAGACTAGAATGGATAACCAACAAGAGCATGACTCAACTGTCATAAATTTTGTATCCTAATTAAGATGTTAGAGGTTCAATCCCTTATCGGATATATACAAATTGTAAAAGTGAACAGGATAAACTTATAATTCAAAAGGTAGATATATAATAATTTTCATATTGTCACGTTTTATATTTACAATCACTAAAATGATTTTGGTGCATACGCAAAGGAACGACAAGTCGTGTCTCCCATTCCCCGATTACGTGGGCCACACCGTACGGACGGACTCTCCAAAAAAACGTCCAATTTTTTCCCGAATATCTCCGTATTACCAGAGCCACGCTCTTCTACATGTCTCTCATTTAAACTCCACGTGAGCCCACCAATCACCATCCAAGTTTTCAACCACCAGACACGTGGCATAATCTCCACGATTCTACTGCTACTGCGCCGTCGCAGAGAAATCAGAAGCAAACAAAAGCAAACAACACAAAGCAAAGCAAGCAAGCAGAATTTAATCATTGATTAATACCAAAATTTTATTGGTTTCACAAGAATGTACGTCACTGATTTTTGGGTTTCGTTTTTTCCCTCTCTTTTGGCTTTGCCTCCTCCCGTCCTCACTTTTTAAATTTCTTTCGAAATGAATAAATGACATTCGATTCGATTAAACCCCGATCAATTTCCTTTTAATTATTGTTATGTTATGGGTTTTTTAAATTCTTAATCTTTTTTCTTCTTTTCGTGTTTCATGTTCTCGTTTGCGATTTATTGATACGCTTCTTGTTTTTTTTTTTTTTTTTTTTTTTTTGTAATGGAATCATAGACTCAGAGAGAGAGAGAAGTGAAAAGCTTGAAGGGGCTCCAACAATGGCGGGCCGTTCCGATGAAGAACACTCTTGCTCTAACTCCAACTCCTTCAAGACAATTGCTGGTGCTTTCAGTCGGTTCATTGGGGACGATGATTCTGAAGATTTGGGCTCCGAGTTCGTCTTCAAGATCGAACCTAGTTTGCTCATTGACCCTTGTTGTTTGAAGATTGGTGAAGTTATTGGCGAAGGTTCATGCTCCATTGTGTATGAAGGACTGTAGGTTTCTTTATCTCTCTTTTGCTGACTTGGGTCTTCTTTTTTTCTTGTTGGGGTTCTCATATTGTGCCGTGATTTTACTCTCGATTCAGCATTCTTCATCAACTGTGTTTTGCTTTGATCTCGGTGTAGTTTATGCGTGGGGAGATCTTCGATTGTTTTAAATTATTGGGTTCTGCAAGAAAGAACAAGATACGCTTGATGTTTGTCGCTGTTGATGAATTCATCCGTTCTTAATTTTTTTTTTTTTTTTATTTGATGGTTGTAAAATGAAATGTGTCGTATCTGTTTGTTCTTTAGGAATGGGCCTAATCTGGACTATTCAAAAAGCGGTGGTTTTGCTGGTCTTTTGTTCACAATGCAATGCAATGGCCCAATGCAATTTTGATAAGGTTTTTGGATATTGTATAGGTACGATTATCAGCCTGTTGCCGTGAAGATTATACAGCCAAGCAGAACATCAGCTATAAGTACTGAAAAGAAGGAGAG
Organism: Luffa aegyptiaca; assembly: GCA_017139565.1. Classification (NCBI taxonomy): domain Eukaryota; kingdom Viridiplantae; phylum Streptophyta; class Magnoliopsida; order Cucurbitales; family Cucurbitaceae; genus Luffa; species Luffa aegyptiaca. The sequence goes on from CM029398.1 coordinate 49,457,939, forward strand.
ATTTCAGAGGGAGGTTACGTTGCTATCGAGAGTGAATCATGAGAACGTTATTCAGGTAATTCTTTTGCTACAACTCATAGAGTTCACTGTAGCTGCTCACTATTAGTAGTTATAAAGATTCAAGATACCGAACAACTTGTAATGCAACTCTGTCTTATAATCTTTATGTTGTAAAATTGAATGTTATATATGTATTGCTTTTGGGGGAAAGGCAAGAGAGTGGAAATTTTAGTGTGTTTATGGATTTTTCACATAGGTCTTCTCACTCTCTTTCTTGGTCAATCTCAATCCTTCCATTGCTTTAAAAAGTTTTAAAAGGCTCAGGTGCATCTCATTGTTGAGGTGCACTTCTTACTTAAACAGTTAAACATAACATTTTTCTATAGATTAGAATTAAATTAAGTAAGGAAAACTTAAACAACTCCAAAGGGGCGGTTCGTAGTCTCTGAGTAACACCTGCCTAGATGTCACATGTTCGAACCAAACAAAAGGCTTTTGACTCTCCTTTGTTTGGCCTTCTCACTTATAGCTTGCCCCTCTGTTTAGTAGATGTGTGGAAGCTCACATCTAAATAGAACTCTTCTGTAGAGGAAAATATGGAGGGTATAAGTCTAAAAATGGAGATGAGGGTTATAAGTCTATTTAGTGAATATTTGTTTAAAATTTGAAGGTCTTTGTGATGTGATATCAGATATGTAGTTTACTTTTAAGATCGTATAGATTCTTTGTACTTGAACTTTGTTTATCTTTAATGGTTGCTCCTTTATTTTCACAGTCTCACACGAGTATGAGATAAAAGCTGATTTTTTGTAGAACAAGAAGCTTCACTTCATTTTTCCCTCTAGACTTTTACCTTCTACTTAAGAATTGTGTCACTGTTAAAGCTGATTAAACTCCCTTAGTTAGGAATGCTAGTTATTGGTACATATAATAATTTTTATACCCCAGTTTTTTTGGCTCCATCATTTAAATATAGTTCCACTTCTCATTGTAAACATAAAACATACTTAAGTAGCTTGAATTTGCATATAGAAGTTATAGTTCTTGTCTTGTTCTGATTACCATGATAGTCAAGCATTACAAAGCATACATGTTGATCCATGCCTCAAGTATGGTTGCTGATACCCCATTCTACTTAAAACAGTTCATTGGCGCTTCCATAGAGCCGACATTGATGATAATCACCGAGCTCATGAGAGGTGGAACACTCCAAAAGTACTTGTGGAGCATCCGGCCAGAGACCCCAGATCTGAAGGTTTCCTTAAGTTTTGCTCTAGATCTATCACGAGTAATGGCATACTTACATGCAAATGGCATCATTCATCGCGACTTAAAGCCAAGTACTGTGCTGTTTCTCATCTACATTACACTATCATCTTCCTCTCCTTAGTCCCCATAAGCCTTTTTTTTTTCTTTTTCTAATAACCGGGTGCGGCTCTATCCTTGCATTATACTCAGTGTCCGTCCCTACTGATTTCGAGCAGCTTGCTTGCTCCAAAGCTAGCTCTAAGAGATAACAAAAAATATTTTGCAGTTAGTAAATTTTCAACTTAGGGACTTGAACTTGGACGTTGAGCCTATTTCCAAACATCTCGAGTCCTTGCCATTGGACACGGAGGTATAATCACCATAAGTTTTAGTAATTCTTCATGTTTACTCAGGCAATCTACTGCTGACAGAAGACAAGCAACGGGTTAAGCTGGCTGACTTTGGGTTGGCTAGAGAGGAAATATCTGGTGAAATGACTACTGAGGCTGGTACTTACCGTTGGATGGCCCCTGAGGTAACCTTTTTTTGTATGGTTTAAGTTCATCTCCCGTGTTTGTTTTCTTAATATATCTATTTTCTTATCAGCTATTTAGCATTGATCCATTGCCTGTTGGAGGTAAGAAATGCTATGATCACAAGGCAGATGTCTACAGCTTCTCAATAATTCTATGGGAATTGATGACAAACAAGACTCCATTCAAGGGCAGAAATAATGTAATGGTGGCATATGCCACAGCCAAGGTTTGATTTTGACATTTGAAATTTCCTCTATGATTGCTGATACCAATAAGAATATGCTCAGTTTTGCAATTCATCTGCAATTTAAGGTTCAACTAGAAGTTATAGCTAAGAAAGTTCTGGAAATACTAAGAACAGAAAGTAGTTGCAGGTCTTGGTTGAGAAATCCCAAGAATGAACTGGGATTAAAGGTTCCTCTTCCTTTTATAGCGCAATATTAACTCTTAGATATTTGTTTGAACATCAAAAGAACATCTTTCAATTCCAGCAAAATCCAACAGATGTTTAAGAAAACAGCACCCCTAAGAATCAGCCAATTCATCATTGACTCCTTTTTCAAACCTAAATAAAAAGCAAAACTCCTGCTGTGTTGTTATCAATTGAAATGGGCTAAATTCTCCAATAACATTGATTTACCATTTCTTCATTCAGAACATAAGACCAAGTCTTGAGGAAATCCCAGAAGATATTGCTCCTCTCTTGCAGTCATGTTGGGCCGAGGATCCCAATGGCCGTCCAGAATTTACAGAAGTCATAGATTCTCTAAGCAATCTTCTTCAAACTTTTGCCTTAAAAGAATCTTCACTTCCTAACATGGTGGAAACAGAGGAGGCGGTCGAGGGAGCATCAGACACATCGTCTTCTCTGAGCAAGAGGGAGCACAAGCCTGGAAGACATAGAAACTATTCATTCTGCCTCAACTGTTGCTACAACTTCTGCTTGTCTGATTGACCGACAGGTTTGGTTGGATCATGTTTTGGCAAATAAGTGTAAATGGTCGGTTAGATTTGTTAATTTTAACTTGTAACTACAGGTTCATTAGGAGATGGGTTGGTTGAAATTGATACCCAGATCCAATTTTGTAAGAGACACTGTACATAAAGGATAGGCAAAGAACATTGAGAAAGATATAGCCGCTTTTGATCATCAACAGGATGTTTTTTTGCTCACTTTTGCAACAGTTTCTGGGTCTGTTCTGTGCTTTTGCTTATTTTGCTGTCTAAATTCATTGTCATGTGGGCAAGTTGCAGCTGATTGGAGAAATGTACGGTAAAAGAGAATCCCATCTGTTTAGGCAAATCAAAAGCTGAGTTGTGCTGATTTTGTTTTTTTAATCATTAGTGGATGCACTTACCTGGAACCTTGAATTTGGATCTTTTTTTTTTCTTTGTCAGAATTTTAGTGAAGTGTACCAATTAATGTAATTATATTATTGAACTGTTTAATCTGCCATTAATGAGGTTTAAGATTGTATGGGCATATATACCTTTCTTGAGTATGAACTATTGAATGAATACCTATTAATTCTTGTTAATTTTAATATTAAACTTATTTTACTTTGATGTTTCTCATCTTATTGAGACATTCACTGTTTTTAGAAACAAATATAACTATCATAATCAACTTAGTTAAGTGGTTTAGGCATATTTGCCTATCCTAAAGAGCAGAAGATATTCACTTCTCCTTCCTCTCATTTTCTTCTTCTTCTCTATAGACTTGATTGTCGTTGTTGCTGCTGTTTGAAATTTCATATTTTAAAACAAACAAACCCCGTATTTGGAACAAACGAACAATCTGTTCTAGTACTACAACTTTAAGAGTAGACAACATTTGTTGAATAATAATGAGCAACTTTTTCAGATCTTAGAGGATGGAAGTGTTTTTTTTTTTAAACTTCCGGGATCAACTAGTCATCAATCCCAATTTTTTAAGAATAAAAAATGCGAAATTAATTGAAAATGTGTTGTATTTTTCTAAGAAATTCATTTGATTGAAAAGAAGAAATTAGTTTAGAGCGTTACTCATCTTGAGTGCAATATACTTTGTTTGTTGTCAATCCGAACATAGTTCATTGGGTAAGATACCAGTTACCATCTCAAAAAGGTTAATGGTTTGATTTCCCACTTAACAATTGTTGAACTAAAAAAAAGTACTATGCTCGATGCATATTTGTTACTTCTTTAAGAGCCCACTAACAAATAATTTGTTAAACTAGTTTTTTTGGTTGCTTTTCGTTAACAAAAAAAAGTATAGTATAATAATCACTGTAAGCATAATTCGACTAGTTAAAGCATTATATTATCGACTAAAAGGTCAAAGTTTCGAATCCCTTCCTACATGTATTTTTGAACTAAAAAAAGTTAGTTAAAGAATAAAATTTAATTAAGGAATATGAATGTTAATAAAAAAAAATTTAAAAATACAAGAACTAAATTGAAACTGAAGTTAAAATATAGATACTAACAAAAAGGTTAAAATATCATTTGACTCACTGTACTTTAGGTTTCATTCTATTTTAGTCTTTATATTTTCAAATGTCCTAAATTCAGTAATTGTGCACTCTCGTTAAAGCTTAAAATTTTCTAAAAGAAATTTAGTCTCTATTATCCTTCCCTTTATCAATTTTGGAAATACGTTTACATTGTCTTTTTTTTTGCATGTAGATCATTATTTTTATTAAATAAATTTGGATAAAATTAACTTCAAAATAATTGGAGAGACTAATTTTAAAATTTAATGAAAATAAAAAGACAAATTAAATGAAATGCAAAGGAGAGGGACCAAAATAGTATTAAAAAAAAAAAAAAAGGAAAAACAAGAAAAGAAGATAGAGACTAAGGATGTGCCCTACCATTGACAAAACGTGATCTTTTTGGGAAACCACATTAGTTTTACGAACGACTATTCAAAAGCACCACTTTTATGATTGACATACGTGGAAAATCACTCACTTAAATTGTTAATTATTATCATATAGATCATAATATATCTCTAATCACTTTTAAATAAATTATCATTTTCATCACTGATAAACACGAAACTACTAAATTTTATGAAATCAGGTCGTTTACGTGATAATTATACAACACTTACAAATAAAATAGTCCAATCAATATATTTATTATTGAAATAGTTGATAAAATATTGTCATGAGATGGTTGACATTTTTGTAATATTTATTGTGATCTACCTAATATTCTGAAGATAATGTGTTACATTACGCTACGACTTTATATTTTTATGAGTACAACCATATATATTTTTTTAAAAACATTGTTATATATATATATAATGAATATTGTGGATGTATAATTTCAAACAAGGTGCGATTGTTGATGTATTGTTCGAGGTGAGCTCCAGTCAATTAAGATGTCAACTTGTAAATGGAATTTCACATTAGTGTGGTGCTTGATTGTGTATACTCTGAAGCTTAAGTTAGTACTTAGTTTGAGCTTGTATCAAGTTGAGTTGGAGTAATATTGTGTACCTTTGAAATATGATGTTTCTACTTTTCGCATGGGAGTGGTTGGCAGGTATTGCCTTGTCATTTTTACATCCATACCTGGTAATCAATAGATTATCCATCAAAGGCATTCAAACACTCACGTCGGTTGAATAATCGAGCTCATACTTGGTCGGCAAGTGTCATAATGCTACTTGGGCCTTCACCTCGATTAATCTATAGTTCGAACACGACTTCTTTAGTGATTAGGTCACGTAGCAACACTGATTCATCCCATAACAAATATATTTTTTGTGATAATTGTTTTCTCTTTGATAAGTCACTATAGGTAATTTGAGTGAAATGACAAGGTTTTGAATTCTATCGACAAAAGTAAAAGAATCTTGAAAGATTAAAGATCTTTTTGCCTATTAAAAAAAAAAAAAAAAAAAAAAAAAAAAACCTTTTTGCCACGCCCTATCATCATTTTTCAATTTAAATTTTAGCCACCTCACTACTTTTTCAAAAAAGTTGTCCACATACTTCTCCCACGTTTATGCCAAATAAATTCACTTATAAAATATGGTAATTTGGTAAAGTTTTTGTTTGACACTCAACCACAATGAAAGGTAATTTTGAAACACATTTTTTTTTTTTTAATTTTTAAAGCTGGGATAAGAATTAATCAGATTATTTTACAGATAATAATGATTTCTTTTTGTTTTCAACGTAGCTTTAATCAGATTTGATGGTCGCGGGAGAAAACATTATTTACATTATTAATTATAAATTTCATGTTTTTTTTTTTTTTTTTTATAGACAAATTTCAGGTTGTTTTCTTTTGTCGTAGCTTGTGTTTATTGATTTACCTCAACCTTTTTAAAGAACATTATCATTAAAGCAGAATTAAAGAAGTCCAACAGACTCGTCTTCTACGCACGAAGACAACGAGGAAGAGATTTTTCCCTCCAAAAAATCGATACATTTGCCTCTGGGAACATGGCGCGCCCAAACCAGAAAAGATCCCCATTCTTAACTCCCAAACGAGCAAGTGGCTCTCCCTCTGGGCAAGAATCAAGTTCGTTACACTTCATATAAAAACTTAATCATATATACTTAGTTAATTTAAAGCAAGTATTGTATTTATAAGAACGAGTAAACATGGATATAATTCTATTAATAGATAAATTTCTAAATTGTGCTTATAAAAGTTTTATTTTTATTTTTTTAAAGTTAAATTACGAATTCAACTTTTAAATTACTATCAAATAAGAGCCCATTTGGTAACGTTCTCGTTTCTTCATTTTTAATAAAGAAAAATATATAGAATTTCATGACCCTAACACATATACATTCAATAATAATAAACCTATATTCTTATTTATGTTTGAAAAAATTTGGAAACAATAACAAAAAAAAGGAGAAACTAGTTTTAGTTGTTCCCAAAAGTTCTATACAAATTTTGGAAATGTTTCTAAAAAAAAGAAACAAAAAATATACATAGTTATTAAATGTTTAGATTTCTTAATAAAATTGAAAACAAAAAACAAAAAACGAGAACGTTACCAAACAGACCCTAAGTTTCTTATTTTTAAAAGCACTACTTTGTTACCAACACCGTGTTCATTGCACAGATGCGTGTGTATATAAATTTAGATTCAAATCCTAGTTTAATTTGATTTTCAACCTAATCATATGTTCAATTGAATCCTTAATAAATTAGAAATTTTGATTGAAATTAATTAAAAACAATTTTAATTATATTTTGAATCAAATTATCTTAATATTTTTGTTCAAATTTGAAACTAAATCATATTATAATTAGATTGGACTGATGTAATTAACTGAAATTTACCGTAGTAGACACTTGTAATCATTTTTATAGTTGACTCTTCAATCCTTCAATTTCACAATTGTTCAAGTAAAAGAATTTTGTAAATTTTTTGAATTATCTTTTAGATCAAGGATATAATAGAAATAAATGTGACTTACTAAGCACGACATTCAAATTTAAAAACTACATTTATAACATAAATAAAATTTTCAACAAAATTATTAAACTTTAGGAAGATTATATAGGTCACACTTCACACAAGGAAAGAAAAAAAAAAAACGATCGTACAATATTTATTTACTTAAGGCTATCCATTAGCTGTCACGATGAGTCACCAAAGTTTGGCTTCGTCACGAATCTGATCCAGTAAAACGTGGACAGCTGGAAGGATCTTTCTCGCACGTGTCAATTAGCGAAACCCTAACCCGAAGCCATCGTTTAAACTTAACCCAGGTTATCCTATAAGGACACCGCCACACCGGATCCCCTTCTCTCCGTTTTTCACGCGCAGCCTTCTTCGTCGGCACAGACGGTTCCAGTGGTGGCGCCGCCCTCTTCCTCCGTCGTAATCTTAATCTTGACTCCGCCCCTCGCCGCCACCGGCCGGAAACCGACACACTCGCCCTCACACACAGAGTAACTAGGTTTTCGCCCTGCGGGAAGTTTGTGGTCTCTTTTCTGAGCCGCAGAGATTGGATTTGGATTTCGAGAGGTCCAGAATCCATAATTCTCAGCCGTTGATCTTTCAGTCAACAACCTACATACAGACACGCCTTCCACCTGGACTTCCACATCATTCTTCTCAAAGTTTCCTTGCGCCATGAAAGCAGGTCTCTCTCTCTCTCTCTAAAAGTTTTAGTTTCTTCTTAGATAGACACGTAGTGTACTGGAACATTTGGTCGTATTTGGTCATAGTTTTAGTTTAGTTTTTTCTAAAGTCTTTTCATCCGGCTGTCTATTATCTTCGAATTAATCTTGGATTCTTGGGATGTGAAATTATCTTGGCCGTCTTGCGGTTTTCGAACTCAATTCAACTTCATCGGATTATTTTCTTTTACTTCAGTTTCTCAAACTCAATTCTTTCGTTTCGCTAATTTTTCTTCACTTGATGACTTCAATTTCCTCCCAATATGTGCCCTTCTATGTTTAATTCGACGATTGATGGAGTCCTCCGCCGCAATTTTACAAGCAATTCGTCTTTTAGGGAAAAAAAATTGTTTTGCTCGAATGATTTAACCCATATGTTTTGGGATTGGAATGGATTGGAAGATGTGTTCTTATAGGTAGGTGTAGGTATTATGTATTAGATTTCCCGTTTGGGATGTAAATTACTTATATAGAAACATGCTCGATCGCATAATTTTCTGGCGTCTATGTTGGAACTTGGAACCTATGATTAGCGATATGGAAGTGTAAATCCCTGAGAACTACTTGAACGTTTTTAATCATTAATTTCTATGATTAGAGAAAGTTATTCATGATAAGGCGTCTAAGGGTGAGTGAGACTATTGGAATGTTCATTAATTCCAGGAAGCAGATCCTTTTTTGGAAATCTGGTGTCTAGTATTGTGATCTGATTTACCGCAATCTAAATAGATATGGGGTCTATTTTCACTTTCGCAGTGTTGAATGATGTCCATCCGGTTGCATCTGATTAACTCTGTGGATTGGTATGGTACCAGTCCAGCTATGAATCTATTATTGCACGACGTACTTATTGAATGAAATTATGTTGTTTTTCCTAAATTAGCAATTCTCTCTCTAAAGATTTTAGTGTATTTATGTCTCTCATTCTCTTTTTACCAAGTCCAATTCATTGTAATTGATAATTGATTATCAGGTTGGTCGTAGAAATCGTCAAGGACTCTGGACTTTCACTCGGAAACTGTTGAATTGTAGTGGTTTCAGCTTTGGTTGATGGGGACAGGAGAAGAGGGGACGCCTTCTAAAACTTCCAAACCTCCCTCTTCATCTCAGGTTATAAAACCTTCCTTAAATTCCCCAGTTTGTATTCTCATATGGTCCATATCTTGAGGTATTTTGATTGTTACGTGCAGGAAATACCCCAAACACCTTCATTTCCTGATTGGTCGAGCTCAATGCAGGTTGATATGGAGTTTTGATTTTATATATATTAATTGCCGTTTGAATTCATTAAACACTCAGTAGTTTCGAAGATCTCGATGAATATTGCTGTCTCAAAGTTTAGCTTCTCTTTTAGGCTTATTATGGTGCTGGTGCTACTCCTCCCTTCTTTGCATCCACTGTTGCTTCTCCAACTCCCCACCCTTACATTTGGGGAAGTCAGGTGATTGTAATTGTCCATTGTCCCTTGAAGTCGTATGGAGTTGATATTTTCCATAGGGGACAAGAATGTTTCTATTTTCTTAATCTTGTGTATACATTTTTCAGCATCATATGATTCCACCTTATGGGACTCCAGTACCATATCCAGCTATATATCCTCCTGGGGGAGTTTATGCCCATCCCAATATCACTGTGGTAATCTCCATTTTACATGATGGGCTGGTGGATTTTATTCATATTAAAATCAGATGGATCTTTTTGTTTATGCTTTCATCTCACTATCATATGCTCTCTTCCTGATCATTCATTCTTATATACCTAGATAAGTCACTAGAATAGAATACAAGGATTTTAAGTTGGTTCTTGATATACTTGATTTTTATTTGTAGACTCCTGGTTCTGCACCAATTAATGCAGAATATGAAGGGAAATCCCCTGATGGAAAAGAAAGGGCCTCAAAAAAATCCAAGGGTACGTCCGGAAATACTGGTTCAGGTGGTGGTAGGACTGGGGAAAGTGGAAAGGTGGCTTCAAGTTCTGGAAATGATGGTGGTTCTCAAAGGTGTTTTAACTTGAGCCTTGGTACAAATCCTATCCTTTTTTAAAATCAACCTCTTCTGATTAAGCATTTCTGGTATCTGTAGTGCTGAAAGTGGTACTGAGGGCTCATCAGAAGGTAGTGATGAGAATGCTAACCATCAGGTATGTGCCCACACATTTGGTCTGTTGTTAGATATGTGTGCACTGTCACTGGGTTAAACGACAAAGAGAAGCTACTAAAGCCTCTTTATGATTTTGGAAAAAAGGGACGACAATTTATTGTTCTTGCCTCATGTTAGTTTCTTCTAGATTTTTCAGTCATCTGAACTGGCTAAGGCCTTGTGATAGTGAGACTATTCCCATTCCTTTTCAGGAATTTGCTGCAAATAAGAAGGGAAGCTTCAACCAGATGCTGGCAGATGGTATGATTTGTAACTTTAATTTAAGTTATACTGCTTATATATGCTGCTATTAATGTTGTAACTTTTCAGGAGCTAATGCACAAAACACCACGGGTGGACCAAATACCAAATCTTCAGTGACTGGGAAACCCATCACCTCCGTTCCTGCAACTAATCTCAACATGGGAATGGATTTGTGGAATAACACCACGGCTGCCTCAGGGGCTGCAAAAGCAAGAGCAAATGCCGTTTCCTCAGCTATTGTTCCAGCACCGATGGTTGGTCGTGATGGTGTGATGCCCGAACAATGGGTTCAAGTATGTGAGCTACCCCTTTACTCGAAATAATCTCCCAACTTCTCTTCATAGATTGATATTCTTTTGAAGTCCTTAAAAACTTAGGGGAAAATAGAATATTATCATGTCAAATTTTGTTTAATACGTCGATAGACATACACCTGTAGCAGTTCATTTCTCATCTCATACACGTAATTTAGCAGTATTTTACTTCCGGATTCTTCGATATGCTGTCAATTTTCATTGAAATCCTTCTTGTTTGGTGTTGTCGATTGGTAGGATGAACGCGAGCTAAAAAGACAGAAAAGGAAACAATCTAACCGAGAGTCTGCCCGGAGGTCAAGATTACGTAAGCAGGTATATTGTTGACTTTCACTGCCAATTTTGATACCCTTGTATTGCGTAGTGTATATATAATATGTATCTATATCTATCGAGCATTTACTGTACAAGCATGATTTTCAAGTCATCTCCTACTTTCTTCCCGTCAGTTGTGTGTGCTAACGTTTTTTTCCTGCTATTTTAGGCAAATTACATTTACATTATTCCTTTGAACTGATAAATCTTTGTAATTTAGAAAATTGCACGTATGATGGAGTCAAATATTTTCATTAATATTCATGAAAAAGTTTACAAGCAGAGATATCTACCGCAATGCAATTTTCTAGAGTACAAAAAATTTGAATTTTTTCAAAACACGTGGAGAAATCGATTTTTGTTTTTTTTTAATTGCAATTTTTGGTACTAACGCACAAAGTAATTCAATTTTGATGTCTCATTATTGAATCCATTAAAATCACGGATGTGTAATGCCTGCCCTATTAATGACAGGCGGAGTGTGAAGAATTACAGGCGAGAGTGCAGACATTGAACAACGAGAACCGTACTCTCAGGGATGAGCTACAGAGGCTTTCCGAGGAATGTGAGAAGCTAACATCTGAAAATAGTTCCATCAAGGTCAAATAGTCTGTCTGTCCATTTATGCTTCTATTAAATGTATCAAAGATTTAAATCAAATCCTGCCCTTATGGAGATTTAATTCTCTTTAAATTTGTTGTTAAACAGGAAGAATTGACACGATTTTGTGGACCGGAGGCATTAGCTAACTTTGAAAAAGGAACTGCTGCTACTCCGGCTGCCTCCTCTCGTGGCGGCGAGGGTAACAACTAAGAACAACAATTCCACACCATTCTCAATAGCTACGATTCTGGCCTGGGAAGAGGAATCATATTAACTTGGATTTATGATCTTGTCGTAGGAATATAGAAATTTATTTTTCTGACTAATCTTATATTCTTGACCCTGTTTCAACTGTAACATTATAAAAGAAATTTTTTACTCGGTGGCTCACTGCACCTTGAAAGCACAATGGTGCATAGAATCAAATACTGTAGGAGATTACAAATACTTCTCTAAGTTTTCTATTGCAATCGCTGGATTTGATCATACATTGAAATAATTCTAATGCTTCCAATCGAGTTTCAGTTCTGAGTGGAAGGTACTGTGAAAAATAGACACTTTTATCTTATGACAAAAAGGAAAAGATGAAAAAAAAAAAAAAAAGAAAAAAAAAGCAAGACTCATTTTTACAAGTAGATACCTACATAAGCCTTCCAGAAAAACGGGGGGCTGATAATCTAATGATTTACACCAGCGAATGGAAATTGTAGGCTGTAGGCAATAAGTCAATCATCAACCTCGGACTCTGCATCTGAGTTCAGTCTTGTTTGATCCTCTATTGGTAGGCGCCTTCCAGGTCTGGCTGGCCCAAGCCTTGATGATCGTTCGTCTGTTCCAAGTGGTTGAGAAGATAAAAGTTAAAAATGCATTAGCAAATTAACTAAAAAGTGAAATATTCCCAAGTTTTCACCTGATCCCATTATTTTCACAAGCATGGTTCTAAAATACCGAATCTCTGCTTGGTGTGCGCTAATGGTTTTCACCTGCAGTTGAAAATGGAAAACGACTGCTTTAAATTGTTCGGTGATTGTTAGGACCAAGAGAGCATGGGGATTCCTTTAATTTTGTTAACAGTGGAGAATAGGTATGTGAATCTTGGAAATTCACTATTTATATTTATAAAATGGATGGTTTATAAGCTCCTTGAGGAAAGCGCCAGGAATATTTCTGTATAGGCAAGACGTGACTATGAGACGGAGCCAGAGGAGTTACCATTTCATCATAAACAGACCCCAGAATTCGATCCACCTTTGCTTGATGCCTAAGGAAGAAAGGACGCAGGTGGTTCGTGTATAATTTCTTTGCCCCCTGTAAGAAAGCAACGATAAGTGTCGAAAATTAGCAAATGAAATAGGAAGAATATAGTTCAGAACACATCGAATAGGACTTGCTGACGTCTGATGAGCAAAATCTACCTATCGTAAGGCCCCTTGAATTGTTTTAATAAAATGGGTTAAAATATCACTTTGATCCATGTACTTTAGAACTTGTTCCACTCTAGCCCTTATACTTTCAATTTTTCGAAATTTGTTCCTATACTTCCAATATATGTCAAAATTAGTCCTCATAGTTCATTTATGGTTAAATTTTGCTAAAAAAAAATAGCCACTATAAGCTTTTTGTTTGAAAATTTGGTAAACATATTCACATTCTCTTCTTGAATGAAAATTATATTATCCTTTTGTCAATTCAGATAAAAATTCTAACAATGACCAAGTTTTAAGATATATAAGTATAGGGATTAAATTTAGACATTTGAAAATACAATGACTAAATTTAGACAATTAAAAGTATAAGGACTAAAGTCTCAAAATATAGGAACCAACTAAAATGGTATTTTAATCCAGGAAACTCAAAAGTCAAAAGCATCCATAATATTGGCAATCTGATTTTACTCACGAGATCCCCTCCAAGCATTCAAAAATAATATTTTTAACTATCTTGCATTGTTATTGGGACGACCTATCTGCATCGTTTATAGACCTCCCATCATTACCACCACAAAAACAGGGTAGACTTCAGTTCATAACTACTTTTTGACTCTTGACAATTACTGTGCCAATATAGGTACAATCCCAGCTCAGTTGTGTCTAATCGTATTTTTGAAAGAACAATGGCCGTGGCACTAGCCAACTGCATGGCAAGGAGCAAGTAACTTAAGCTGGACAGTCGACCATGATATGTAATAATATCAAGATTTAATTACAAGTTTAGTTGAACTTTAAAGGTTGGGTTGAATAGAACTTAAAACTTTAAAAGATGTTTAGTAGATCCCTAAGCTTTTAATTCCGTGTCTAACAAGTCCCTGAACTTTCAAAGTGTATACTTTATTCCTTAATTTTCAAGCGACTTGACACTTTTAAATTTCAAAGACATATTAGACACCTTCCAAAGTTCAATAACCTACTAGATTCCTACTTATACAACCTTAAAAGTGGGACTAAATTTGTAATTTAACTTCCTATCAATCTTATTGCAGTAAATAAAGGAAGGCCGCTCAGTAACCCTCCAACCTTTACGTACATCAATCAAAAACTAATAGTACTGGGATGATCTCACCCCATACTTCATCATTGTTAGCAGGCCAAGTAGTTAGATACTGAAAGCTAGCTAGAGAGTGCATTGACAGATGACGTGAAGGTGAAGGAGCAAAAGGAAAAAGGTAAATAGAGCTAGGGGTTTCTTCTCTATACGACTTTTTTAATTGGAAATTCATAGATGTGTTAAATGCTATGGTTTATAATCACAAAGTTGCCACTTTTAGAAACATTTTTATTTATTTATATGGAGAAATATCCTATTTCTCTCACTCCTGATCCATTCGAAAGAAATATATATGTAAAGCATCCAAGTGGAGTGCTTTTTCGACTTACTGATTTCTCTAATCCATTGGTCTAATGGGATCATCTCCTGGAGGAAAAAGCCAAAATTTTCATTACAATCTTTCTAGCTGGAGTCGCTGTTTTAGAAACCACACTTGAGCAACACTGGCTATAACTTGGAATTGTAAGAAACTGGTTATCTCATTAAAATTGGGAAAGTTCTATTAGAAAAGGGGACAATTACCGCACCTTTTTTTTTGTCACTACATGATGAGATGTTGGAACAAACTTCTAGGGATTTTGTTTAACGTAGTGGAGTTTTCCAAAAAAAAAAACACAAGATTGTTTAGAACACCTACTTTTCTAGTCACCACCAAAAGAACAAAACCAAGGTTTTATTACATTAATGGGGTCGATGGCAATTTAACTAAAAAGAGGAGAGGAGGAAACTTGAGGCAGGAGGAAGGACAACTCGATAGCCCACGAGTCCTTTTCTTCTTTGCCAATCACTTTTCAGGTATTTATCGGGCAATATTACCATGATCTCAAAAGCTCGCTCCAAGGCTGTTAAGGAATGGCAAATGTTTAAGGAATTCCAGTTGAGCTGTGGCCCTAAATTAGGGTGGTGCAAACAAGAAAGCCCATTGTTTGCCTCTCTCTATATTTGTGTAATCGATGCAAAAATCGGTATGAGTATTCTCAAGAGATTGAACTCAATATGTTTGGTATGAATCAGTGCCTATCTATTTTTGGTTTGTAGAGTAAAGGTTAAGTGTTGTTCAAGGTTTATCTTGGTTCATAGCTGGAAAGAACTGGCAGGAGATCCCTGAAGGAGAATAGGAGTTTCGTCCTAGATTGATGTCCCTGAGAAATATTTTGCAAGTACAACCGCTTTCATAACTAACTCCAATTGGAGGATCTTTTTGTAAATTCCTTAGGTACTCTCACAAGGTCTATCCAATCGTGTTGTTTGGGACAAAAACAGACTTTTGTTTCCTATTAAAATTAGATTTAGAAATACAGAAATCCATACTTACATCAGTTGCAGGGAGCTGGAGCCAAACAAGAAATGCAAACTTCAGATGGTAGTACACTGGAACCCTGCAATTTCATGGTAGATAAAAAAATATTGAACGATCAGTATCAGAACGGCTATGCCTACTTTTTCTTTTTTTGTATAGAGCTATGCTTACTTGATATCAAAGACTAGACTTGACAAGGTTTAATGGAAATCTAACGAGCTTACAAGGTGTTTGAAGTTAAGAGAAGTTCAATTTAGGCTAGCAATTGGCAAGAACAAATTTTTTCAAAATGTAATGAGCTCACTGATCAACAAGGCTCACAATTGACGAACGCTATATTTGATTCAATCACTAAAAATGTTTATGTAGATTTTTATTTGGTGTCTTGCAGTTTATTTGGTTAAAAAAGAGAAACCAAAAAAACATTTTAGGAAAACAATAAGGGAATCGGAGGAATTTTGAAGTATACTATCAAACCTCTTATGTAATTATGACATTTTCTCAATACACCAATTGGAGAACTTTTATGTAAGTTCCCTTGGTAGGATACCTTATCTATGCTCCCTCTTTTAAACTGAGAAGCATATGCATCAGACAGAAGGAAATCTAAAAGTGTTAAAGAATGATACCATGAAAGAAGTTTGTCTGAGAACACTTCGACAAGACTGAAAGATCCATAGGCTGTATTAATGCACAAACAGAAGAGATTAATGTCTTTGATACCGCATGAAAGTCATGTACACTAGAATTTCATGAAAGTAACAATGATTTCTTGCAACAACCCAAGTATCTAAACATCCTCTTTTCATGATAATGTTAAATGCCGTTACATAGACAGAATACAGAGGTTTACATTTACAGACATGAAAATGGCCATATAACATTCCAAATGATTAGTAGAATAAAAAGGAAAAAAAAAAAAAAACTAGGTTTATGATCTGCCATGTCACTCAAATTGATTCAGTATATTATTTACTACAAATTTACAAAAATGTGGACAGGCCAGACTAAAGTAATTATATTGTTCTATTTAGGCATTTTTCAAATCAACTATGCATAGAGGTAATAGGATTAGTCTGCACAGTCCCCCTGCATTCCATCTTCAAGAAGGTAACTTTCTTGGTTATTCCAGGTTAGCTTAGATACCTCGACTAATCTCACATGACAATCGTCTAATACTACAAGAATTTGGTTACAAACTCATGAAATTTTATGTCCCTGTATATTTTTCACATGCCCCAATGATCACTAGGCCAACCCTACAACTAGAACACCTCCAAGAACGAAAATTAACTGGCAAAGTTCAAATAATCGTGGCATGGTTGGCTCAAAATAAAACTTGCATATTTTTCTATGGCACAACATAAAATAGTAATCAATAGTTTGAAATTAAAAAATCGAGAAAACTAAAAAAAATCAATGAAGGAGAAAAACAGAAAATTCTTTTTCCCAACCTGCCCAATACAAAAGCCACTTCTGTTGATCATTTTGATCTTTCTTCTCAATTGCCTTGAAGGTGGAATACACGGGTAAAACAATCCCTACAGAGCAGCTAAACAAGCCAAAAGGCATAATGAAAAACAGTAGATAAGGGTCACGTGACTGATACCAAAGATACAGCTAATATTATAAAAGTAGTCCAATTAAAACCATACTCTCCTAGACAAAATTTCAGAATTGCATCTCCTACTAGTGAATTTCTTTGAACAAAATGAAAAATAAGTTGAACAAGCTACTAGGAAATGCGTTAAAACAAATAAGACCACGTCTTAGAGGAGTTTTTATGTCAAAGCTTACCATGCTGTACGAACAACAACGTTAGAACCGAGAGGATACAGGAGCAGCTGCAATCCAACCTGCATCAGAAATCCCCAATATCATATCTTTCCCAAGTTCTCAGTGCAAAGTATCTTCTACCAGAGAGCATTTATCTTATTTTCCAGAAATGTATCATGTCCATATCATATAAGTACCGGGCCCGACAAAATTGACTTCTTGAAGGACTATCAATACAACATTTGAGTTCTCGTCATTTCCTTCTAACACAAATTGCAGCAAATCATTCAAACTTCTATCCCTCACCTTAGCTCAATTAACGCAAATGCAAAAATAATATTCAACCTGAAGACCTCATGAAGTCTCAACCGGTTAATCGTTCTCTACCCTGCCCACTAAAACACATAGCTTCGTGAAACCAAGTTCAAGTGATTTTCCTCCTCCCCAAACGAAACTCGACAATAAAATGACGCAAATAAAGTGAATCCTTCATAAGATCGATGAAAGTGAAGCAT
The DNA here is from genome assembly GCA_017139565.1 of Luffa aegyptiaca. NCBI lineage: Eukaryota > Viridiplantae > Streptophyta > Magnoliopsida > Cucurbitales > Cucurbitaceae > Luffa > Luffa aegyptiaca. Next base: position 49,475,642 of record CM029398.1, read on the forward strand.
ACGATATCTCTTCCATCCGATCAGTAAATGGACACTCTCTATCTCGAAGACGTTATATAAATTCTTCAAACGTTTTCCCTAAATTTGTGAATAAATCACAAGAGAAAGAACCGAAGAAGATCTAGCAGACAGATAAATGGAAAAGAAGATCGAATTAGGGAATTGAAACCGCACCTCGTTGCTAATTGCAGAGCCGAGAAGAGCCATTTATCGAATGAAAGCAATAATCGCTGCTTAAATCTTCACCAAAACGAATGAGAGATTCATGAAAACACAGTGCGATCCCAAAATCCAAAGAAAAAGGTTTCTGTGCAAGTGAAAAATTAATGGATAGTATGGAATATTGATGTTGATTAGTAGAAACAACTGATAATAGGTATTTCGCATATCCTTAATATAGAAAATGTTAAAAATAAAAAGAAAATAAGGAGGAAAAAAACCCAAAGTTTTTATCTCAAAAAAAAAAAAAAAAGGGAGAAAAACCCTAAAGTTTTTATCTAAAAAAAAGGGAAAAAAAACCCAAAGTTCATACATTTTTTTTAAAATAGATGTTATAGGTAATTTTGGACCACCAGTACAAGGAGCTGACGAGGACAACCGGGCGGAGAGAGGACCAAGAGACGACCCAGAGGAAGACCGGACCAACGGGCCGGGCCAACGTGGCCCGACCCGTACGGTCGGCCTCGACCTTAGGCCGAGGCGAGCATAATGGTCAGCCTCGGCCCGCGCGGGCCGAGTCCATTTGCCTCCGCTCGGTCCCTCCTGCTTCTGGCCACCCCGGTTCTGCCTGGTTTGTCCCGAAACGCCTCCGAATTCCTAAAAACCCTAGAAGCATGAGCAGGTATTTATACCCCTCTTCGCCACTGAATAAGGGGACCCGAACTCTCAATTCTCGACTCTCTTCTCCTACTCTCTTGCTCTCCTTCCGTTTTCTGACTTAAGCATCGGAGGAGGTGTGGTTAGCACCACACCGATGTGCAGGTTTTCTCTTTTGCAGGCCACGTCTTCCCCCGCTCTCAAACAAATTCACTGTCGGTTATCACGTGGAGCGAAGGTAATTTACCAACCAAAATTTGATCATCAACAATAGACATACATAACATTTTCTATTCTAACCCGTGAATAAAATGTTAAAATCTAATAAAATTAAAATCTAACAAAATAAAATTGTCAAATTGAGCATAGTTAAAAAATAATTGACATGTATCTCAACCGAGAGGTTAAATGTTCGAATCCCCACCTCAAATATTGTTGAACTCAAAAAATAAATAAATAAATTACTTCAAATTAAAATACAATACACCAATGCATTTTTTACCTCAAGAGAGATAGTACATACCAATTTTCATCTAGCCTCATTTGGAATAAATTAAATATTAAAGGGGTTATTAGATTTCAATTTGTACGGTTTTATTTATATGTCATGCATCAAGGAAGTTTTGGTTTGTTATATAAAAAAATTAATAATAAATAATTAGAAGAATTCAAGTTTGTTTAAAATTTAATTAAAAAATGTTAAAGCGAACATAGCTCAACAAATTGATATGTATTACTGAAGGTTAGAGGTTTAGATCTCCCTAAATGTTGTCGAATTAAAAAGAATGGAAATATAAACTCAAAAGTTTAAAAATTATGTGTCAAACACTATAATCTCCTTTTTTTTTTTTTTTTTTTTCCTGAAACTGCTATAATCCTTTTTTTAAAAAAAAAGTTATAACCCTTTGCAAGCAATAGGTGTATTGATCTTTGTAAAGTAATCGTATATTATATTTATTTACAACTATTTCACATATAAATTTTGGAGTCAAATAATTTTAAATCCAGCTCACAACTATATGAAGGATTTTTTATTTATTTATTTATTTATAACTATATGAAGGAATTGTTTCGGTCAATTGTCCTTGCTCTTTTTATAAGTGAATTACTCAAATCAAATAAATGTTTTTGGAGTGAAAATTCCAAACTTCGCATTATAACTTCTCTCATGGTTTCTATTAGAAAATACATCTTCCATTCATTTTTTATTGGCTTAATTAATTATGCTTTAAAATGGAAGAAAAATGTTGAAAATTTCAAACAACTTTTTTATCATCAATATCCAACAGATTTCGAACTTGTATAAGGAAAAAATGGGCGTATAAATCTAAAATTTTCCCTAAAATTTTATTATTGATTCATAAATTTATTAGTTGTTTTTTTTAAGAGAATATATTATGTTACCGTTCTAAGAGAGAAAATTTGAATTTATGACTCATATAAAGAGATACTAATGTCCAAAAAAAGTTACCACTACTATTATTATTAATTATTCTAATCTTCCCAACTTTATCTTTATGATCTATAAACAAAGAGGGCTTCTAATCCTTCAAAGTTAGTCAACTTGAATATAACTCAACTGGTAAGACTTATATCATCAACCTAAAGGTTAGACATTAAAAAGTGAAGTGCTCTTTTAATGTATGACTATTTCTTCTTCTTCTTTTTTTCGTGTATGTATGACTATTTCTGTTGATCAATCCAAGTGGAAAATGAATAATGCTGAAGCTAAGAAAAAAAAAAACTCTAAACAAGACTGAACTCGCCACTCGACTGCCAAAAGACTTAGAAAATTGCTCCCCTCCTCAAGTAAAAGTGTGATACTTTAAGGGCTCGTAGGACTACCTTGGGCATTCAAATCCTTAAGCTTCTATAAAGGGGTATTCAACAAAGGAACAAGTAATTAAGTGATACTTCATACTAGAGCATTGACACCATAAAGATAGAGGATTGACTTGCACTTTAGAGTGTTGTAGGCTTGCACCTCACTAGTGCACAAAGCACGTAAGGATGAACAGGAGGTGGGAGTTATAAACATATTCGTTCGATCCCTATTGAAGATGAATACTTAGGGAATGACATGTGGATCAAATAGTTCACTCCCTAATTCATGTCATCCAAAATAAATAAATAAATAAATAAAAATAAAATACAAAAGTAAAAAATTTGTTCAACCGAAAGTTGCATCATGAAAAAAAGAAAGGAAAAGAAAAGGAAGTTTCTTTTTGCTCCTCACTTTTGCATAAATCAATACTTAATTATATATTACTAATAACCTTTTGTTAGAGGAATTATATATTTGGATGTGGCCCCCATAACTATAGGTTTAAAGAAATCAAACCACTTCAACTTTTAAATTATTTTTTAAAACAAGAAGCGTGCTTGTCTGACTACCTCCCTCAATTTTTTTTCTTTACCCTCGTGTCACTTTTTTTTATCCTAACATTATTGTAAGTCATTTTCCAATAGTGGCGCCAACAAGAACATGACTCAATTGGCATAAAACTTGTATCCTGATCAAGAGGTCAGAGGCTCAATCCCCACCCTTACATGTAGTAATAAAAAAAAAATCCAATAGTGGCCGTTTCCAAAGTTGAAAAAAGAATATTGTGGGCATAATTTTTTTTTTTCTTTTTTCCTTTCAAGGGTTTAGGTCATTTCAACTCTTGAGCATTAGGTTCACATTCTTCATCTGCAAACTTCCTTCATCCTTTTCTTTGACATCTTAAACGTAGGATTTTATTTATTTATTTTTAATTATTATTTTACCTTTTCTAGTCACTCTCAACCGTTATTCTCATTAATACAACCATTTTTAACTACCAATGATATTTGGATGAAAAAAATCATAAAGTGAATGAAATTGACTCGTCTTTGAAGGGAATGATATTCTCAAATTTGAGGGGTAACTATCCCACTGATTCATTTTAATTTTTCACTTTCCCAAATAATATGAAATAATGAAAAACTTCAATCTAATTTCTCCATTTCCTTTTTTGATAAGTAAATGGAGCTTAAAGCAAAATTTTCTATTTTAATTTTATTTTCCCTCTCTCTTTCAAGTTTCTTAATTTGGTAAAATAGGATATTATTCATTCCGTCAATTAAAAATTCCAATTAACATTTTGTGGCAACTAACAAACATATATATAATCCATGTAAATAAATTGTAAGAAATTCAGAAACGACAGATCCTTACGAGTTGATTAACAAAGTGAACGAAAATTCAACAAAAAGAGGAAAATGAAATTTAAATTTCAAAAGAAGGAAAGAAAAAAAGAGAAATACAACTGGAGAAAGCGACAAACCAGTTCAGACACCATGTGGTCCCTTCAGAGACACCAAATTTGAACAAAAACATCAATATATTTGTTTTTATGTAAAATATCGCAACATATGTCTGAATCAGACAAATTATAACCATTAAAGTTATCTATAATTTAATGATATCCAAGTTTTGTCACTTTCACACTCTTAAAAGCGAAAGTTCAAACTCATATGATCTCCCAATACATTTTCTTTTTTCTTTTTTTATTGTAACATTCAAAATTCAAATTAGAGCTTTCCTCAATTTGATGCAATTTCAGATTACTTTGTGGTTTGATGAATAAGACAAAGTCATGAGATAACAATTTTAATTTTACTGGTTGATCTACTGATCTTACATAAATACAGCCATGGCTTCCATGTCGCTGCTGTTTCTAAAGCCTAGGAGGAGACAGCAAAAGTTTACAAAAACCAAATCTGTAATAACTTAAAAGACAAAGGAGAAGAGATTTTGTGGGGTTGTTGCAACTTTACATTTCAAAATAGAACTTCTCTCTTCTTCGGTTTCTGGTTTCTTCCAGTTTCAGTTGCTTCTGTTCATGTCGTTGCCGGATATGTCACCGTTGCTGTATGATCGGGGTGTCGTGGTCACGTCTACGCCGCTGCCAACTGATGTAATTAGAGCAGCCAGGCCACTGTTGGGGCTGCCTCCAGCTGCCATTCCCAGTCCGAGGAAATCGAGGGTGGTGTGTTTTGGAGCAAACATGGAATGGTTTCCTCTCATTAGTTCCTTCAATCCGGAGTTTCCATCACAGGGTAGTCCGAGTCCGAGCCCTGCAGCGATCGAGATGCCATCCGGTTCAACTTGCCTCTGGTGGTTCCATGGCAAGCTCTCTTGCTGGGCAGCTGAAGAGGAAGAGGATACTAAGCCCAAACCGCGAAGTAACGAGGCATTTGATGCTGCTGCACCCATTTGAGCAGCTTTTTGGAGTAGTGCTGTGGCGGACATTGCAGGCTGCGGCGTCGGTGCGTACTGTCGAAGGTCTTGGCTGGCAGTTCCGAACATCGGTGGCCCTTGATTCATTGCAAGACACAGAGAAATAGGTTCGATGGTTGTGGATGGTGCATAGTCTGATGAGCGATCTGAACAAGCCATGGCTTGCATTAGGTCTGTAAATGCAGGAGGTCTTGGAGGTTGAAGGCTTATCGACGTAGTCGTGGAAGCAAATAAGCCAGCGAATCCGCTACTTCTCGTACTGCTATTGCTGCTCGTGCTCTTGCTGCTGCTGCTGCTCGCACTCAAAACCGTTGTACCCGGTGCTTCTTCGATACATTGGGAAGGATTCTCTGGCAGCTCTGTTGAGAAAAATAAGAATCTTACTAAGAGAAATAGGAGTAAAGAATGAGTAAACAGAAAAGGTTCACATAGGCAAAGAGAGATAGACATCTGGGAATTCTTTAAAGGAAAACAAAAAAGAGGAATCATCAATCATTTTCTTTACTATAAAAGCCCTTTTCAATCCTCTTTTAGCTTTTTTAGCACTTGGGGATCTCTCTTTAACAAAAGTTATGAATCTCATAATTTAGAGTAACCATTCCAGAAAAGTGCCCATTTTAAAATAATTTCTCAAATCTCTTGCAGATTGATCATCACCTCTAACTGTTCTGTTTATTAACCCAGATGGAAACAAAGAACAATAACAGACAAAAACAAAAACAAACAACAAGCAACAAAGTTTTGGTTTTGGTTTTGTTGTTTCATAAAGACTTCAGACCATACACGACAAAGTGAATGAGGCTGAGAGGTTGACTTTACCTTGACTTGGAACAGGCAACACAGTTGTTAGCTCACCAGTTGACTGTGGAGGAGATGGAGCCCGTGGTGGTGATGGCGGAGGGGGCGGAGAAGGCTCTGGATTCAGTTTCGCCACCGCCGTCTGAGAACCGTCTTTCGGGTCGGAGTCCGAATCCGGTGGACACACCGGCTTAGGCTGAGCTTTTGCACTTTCCTCCGCCAATGCATCACAGAAAGCTCTATGTGTAATGAAGCTATCCCTCCTTCAGAAGAAAAACCAGAACCCAATTCAAAATCCCAAAATCTCAACAAAGCCCCAACAAAAAATGAAAGATGAACTGTTGAACTAAAGTAGTTTCAATGAACCTGGAAAACAAAGTTCCACAATCGCATTTATACTCCCTGGTGCCACAAATTTTGGAATGGGCTTTCCAATCAGACTGAACAGCGTACTTCTTCGAACATTTATCGCATTTCCACTTCTTCTCGCCGTGCTTTCTGCAAAAGTGCTTCTTAATCCCGGTCAGATCACCGAGAGCTCTAGATGGATCATGATGAACACAAGAAGGCTCAGGGCAGACATAGACCTTCTTCCTGACCTCCTTACTGGTCCTCTGCCGGAGCTTCCATGGAAGGTTGTGACCTCGCCGGTGAAGCTGAAGATTCTGATCCCTCTGAAACCCCTTGTTACAAATCTCGCAAACAAATCGATTTGTGGCCAAAAGGGTCTTCGGGGATAGAGCAATTACTTCAGCTTCCGGATCTGTGAGAGAAAAATCAAGTTCAATCAATCGAACTCCCGAAAGAAGTTCAAAAAACTTAAAAGGGTAATTGGATAATGAAATTACCTGGCATTCCTGGTAGATTTCGCTTTTTCTTAGTGGCAGATTTCGCTCCTGGAGAAGAAACGCTAGCCTCCCCTGAAGCTATGGACGAATCATCGACATCGGCCGGCATGATTTTGCAGAACAGTTTCCCAAATCCAAATCACAATTCGATAATCGAGAGCAAAAGAGGAAAAATCCGAAAGTATTTCAACTTCAAATCGAGGAATCCTTTTATGGGGGTGACAATAGATTAATTCGTACTAGGGTTTTTTTCCCCCAATCTCCATCTATCTCTCTCTACCGGTCAAATAGCTTTATTTCCCCATCCACCTACCATCTCCGAGAGGTCTCTGACCAAAATCCCACATTTTCACTGCGATTACGAAACACGATGAAACCCTTCTGAACCAAAAGGGGTTTCGATTAAAGCTGCCACCGGAAAATTAATCGCCGGCAGGTGAACTGTCGGCCGACGGTTTACTTCTAATAAAAGTAAAGAACTGTCTGGAACTGGATAGAGCCTCTGATGAAGAGCGCTAGAACAGCTGCTTCAGTGTCCGGTGATTTGAAACAAATTTGTGAAGAAGACGAAGAGGATTTTGTTGAGAAAGGATGGAAAAAGAGAGAAAGAGAGAGTTGTGTGAATCAGCTTCGAGTCTGTCGAGACGGCGACTTTGGCTTTTTAGAGAGAAAAATAAAATCTTCAAAAGATGGAAACGAAAAAGGTAAGAGAGGAGGCGGTTTGCTGAATTTTGTGCTGAGGAGTTGAAATGTGACTTTTTGTCAAAGTTTTCGACTTCGATTCGGACAAACAAAGCTCTTTTTTTTTTTCTTTTTTTTTTTTTTTGTCTTTTTATTTATTTATCATTATTATTATTTTTTGCATCGTAGTTTTGTTTTGGCAAATTTAATGTCGTGGGACGAGGAGCTCGATGTCCCGAATTCAACAAATTATTAAACTGGAATTAGTTCTTTGTTTTCTTATGATTATTTTAGTTTATTGTTGATTTAAAAAAAAAAAAATTGTTTTTTGTTTTTTGAATTTTGAATTGGTCTGGTTATCAAACATTTGTGATTTGTTCCTTTTGGGTGCTGCACCCATCAACACGTGTTTTGTATCTAAAATTTTGGTTTTATTTTACTGTATAGAAAAGTAAAGTTAATGAACTTAATTAAATGACAGCCATTAAAATATCTATAAACATTGGTATATCATTTAATTTTGGTTTTATTACTAGTCCGGAACTTTCAAAGTTGTATCAATTAGGCCTCTAAACTTTAAAAAGTTTCTAATAAGTGTTCGAACTTTCAATTTTGTATCTAATACATCTCTCAACTTTCAATTTTATGTCTAATAAAAATGGTTAAAAAACTGTACTAATCAATCAAATAATTTTTTTTTTAAGAATTCTCATTTTAGAAGTTTAACCTAAAATAAAAATGGTTAAAAAAATTGTACCAGTACAAGTATTAATAATATTGTTTGATTTGGGAAGGAATGTGACCAATTTTTGTGGAGATTTGTCGCATAATTTCTTCAAATTTCAAATATTTCTATATCCAAGCAGTTAGGCTTACCAATTATAGGTATACTAGATGTGAAATGAAAATGATCGAACGTAAAAATAAGTTTAGTTAAAAAATAATAATAATAATAATAAAAGATTAATATCATGATATTTGAAGAGCATGATAGAATTATTTCAAAAAAAAAAAAAAAAAAACCGATAGAAACGGGGGTGGACCATAAAAGGGACCAGGGACGACCCTAAAAAAAAAAAAATCTTAATAAATGATTTGAACAACATTTAGAGATAAGATATTCGAACCTCTAACATGTTGTTGGAAGACATATGTCAATTAGCTATGCTCGCTTAGCCTTCTTAAATAATTTTAACCATACTATTTTATCTAATTATATTTTTATTAAAGTTAAATACCGTTTTTTTTACAACATGCAGGGGTGGTGGGGGTTTGAACCTCTAACCTTATGGTCGGTATACAAGTTTTATGTCGGTTGAGTCATGCTCTTGTTAACAAAAATACAATTTTTTTTCTCTCTATATATATTATATATTTTTTTGTATACTTATGAGTATCTGTCTATTTCATGTCCTATATGAATTAGTTGTTAGAAATTATTTTGTTTATTTATTTGTTTTTCTAAGTTAGTATTGGGTTGAAAAAAAATATATGGTTGAACTATAACCTAAACTCCGTCTTGCTTCTCTTTAAATTAAAATTTAATTATAACAATACCCATTTGAGTTTTTTTTTTTTTAAAAAAAAAACATTTGAGATGGAGGGAGTGAATATCGAACTTCTTATTGGATGATTCATGTCATTAATGTTGAGCTATACTCAATTTGGCAAATACATACATCCATACTACCACAAATAATGTAGAGATTGAGATTTCAACGTTTAACTTCATGAAAAGGTATAATTAAGTGTGCTAACCACTAAAATATATCCGTATTGATAAAGAAGAGTTAGTTACAAAAATTGAATACAAACCCACTTGACTATACAAATTGATAGGTTTATTTAATGAGAGCACTAGAGGTGTTTGGAGTAGTTTTACATAGGGTTATTCAAACAATTTACGAAATAGACTAAAATGGTTGTAAATGTAGCAAAATCTAAACTCATTTGCAAATAAAGAAAAATTGAAATCTATTAATGATAAAAGACTGTCAACAATAGAGTTCAAACATGAGTATAATTATTGTTGATAGACTATTCTATCAGCGGTAGAAGTCTATCATTGATAGACTACATGCATTGTGACTGAAATCTATCGGTGATAGATTTGCAAATATAACAAAATTAAAGTTTATCAGTGATAGAAGTGTATTAATGGTAGACTTTTAATCACAATTGCAATTATTGCTAATAGACTATTTTATCAATAATAGTCTATAACCGATAGACTACATGTATTGTGATTAAAGTTTATGAGTGATAAGATGATGGATCTGCCATATTTGCAAAAAAAAATTAAAACCACCCTTTATTTGTTATCCATTGTAATAACCCTTTTAAATATTTCTATTTCTATCCAATTATAATTTGAGAATTTGTCGTGGGTGGCAAATAAGAATTATATAATTGCAAATATAGCACAATGTAAAAAAAAAAATTGCAAATATAGCAAAATCTATCAGAGTATATTACTGATAGACACTGATAAACTCTGGTTAATTAGAATCTATCTGATAGACTTCGATTATCAGAGTTTATCAGCGATAGACTCTGATTAAATAGAGTCTATAAGTGACTATCATTGATAAACTTTGATTAATTAAATTCTATCCGTGATAGTTACTGATAGATTCTGATTAATCGGAGTCTATCAGCGATAGACACTGATAGACTCTGAATCAGTGATAGACACGGATAGAATCTGACGACAAATTTTTGGTCTTGTACAGTTAATTTTGCTATATATGCAATTAGTTTGCAATTGTACTATATTTGCTATTAATTTGGTCCAATTTGTCATGACTCCTTTAATTTATGTTACATCAGTTGGGCTACAGTACAGAACAGCCGAGATCACATCCAAACGGACCGAATCCAATCCAGCCCAGATGCATACTTCAGGCCCATTAAAGGATTACAAAGCCCAAAGAACCCCAACAGCTTGGACTCAGTCAGCTTCCACGCGTTCAATAACCATGTCACGTGTCTTTTTCAAGAGCCACGTAGCCTCTCTCCCCTTCTTCCAACTCGCTTCTGTTATAAAACGAAAACTTCTTCTGCAACATTCAATGCTTCATCCTTCGCAACAATGAAGAAATCCACAGCAATTTCAGGATTTCCCTTTCTGATCGCCATCTGCTTCCTTCTCCTCTCTCTGCCTTCAAATGCCAATGACGGATGGTGGGAAGGAACCAGGCCTGAGGTGAAGAGAACCGAAGAAAGAAAATCACTCCTCAAAACAGAGTACGGCGAGATCTCTGCCGTTGATTTCAACGATGGCTCTAGATTTGGACCTTACCATCTCCAGTTCATCACATTGGAACCCAACTCCCTGTTTCTCCCTGTTCTTCTTCACGCTGACATGGTCTTCTACATCCACACTGGTATGCTCTGTTTCTTGAAAAAGTAGAAAAAAACAGAGGAAAGATGACGTTTTGAATGATGTAAATGTTTGTGATTATTGTAGGAAGTGGGAGATTGAATTGGGTTCATGATGATGATTTGAGAGAGGTGGATTTACGGCGGGGAGATGTTTACAGGCTTCATCCAGGCTCCATTTTTTACTTGCAGAGCAGCTTAGAGCCCGAACGTGAAAAGCTTCGAGTTTATGCTCTGTTTTCCAGCACTGATGACGATTTATTCGTATGTTCTAATTTACTCGATCGAAGTTTGTTTGTTGGTCGGAATCTCTGATTCTGAGATAAATTTGATGCATGTTTTTTTAAGGACCCGGCCATCGGAGCATACTCGATTATCACCGATCTCGTTCGTGGCTTTGACAAGAGAGTTCTTCGTGAAGCTTTCATGGTATGATTTTAACTGAGATTCAAGTTATTCGAACTATTCCAATTTCTTCACGGGTTTAATTTTTTGAAATTATCAATTTTCAATCTTGCCCTGTTAGGAAATTTATGTGTCATTCTATTAGAACTTGTTAACATGATGGCTCAAAAGGAGTGGATTTGAATTTATGAACTGTTATGATAATATGTAAGGCCCCTGAGGAAGTAATAGAGGAACTAATGAACGCCACGAAGCTGCCGCTGATTGTGCACGCTGTGGCCACTCAAAGCAAGAAGCCGTCGCCGTCGTCGTTGTCGTTGCCGTGGGAGTTAGAAGCTCGGTTCTTGAAAACCTTCATCGGAGGAGGCGCAGGTGGGACGGGACTCAATAAGAAGAAGAAGAAAGGCATATTCAACGTTTATGAAGCAGACCCAGATTTTAAAAACTGCAATGGATGGAGTTTGACTGTGACAAAGAAAGTCTCCCATCAGTTGAAGGGTTCCAATGTCGGGCTCTTCGTCGTCAACCTCACGGCGGTCAGCAATCTTCACAAGATTAGAATTCAAATCACTAAATTCTTCATATGATCGATGGAAGTTCATTTGAAATGTGTTGCAGGGCTCAATGATGGCACCGCATTGGAATCCAAGGGCGTGGGAGATCGGGATCGTGACGTCGGACGAGCCGGGGGTGGTTCAAGTGGGTTGTTCGAGCACGGTGAAGAGTTCGGCGTGCAAGAATTGGAGTTTTGTAGTAGGTAAAGGGGATGTGTTTGTGGTGCCAAGGTTTCATCCAATGGCGCAGATTTCATTCAACAATGGATCGTTTGTTTTTGTGGGATTTAGCACGACGAACAGACATAATCATCCGCAGTTCTTGGCTGGAAGTAGCTCGGTGTTGCAGATTGTGGACAGGGAAGTGTTGGCTTGGTCGTTTGATGTGAATGTGACGACGATTAATCGGTTGTTGGGGGCTCGAGTTGAGTCTGTTATGTTGGAGTGTACTTCTTGTGCTGAGGAGGAAGTGAGGAAAATCAAAGAGGAAGCTGAGAGAGAGAGACAAGAGGAAGAAGAGAGAAAGAGAGAGGAGGAAGAGAGGGAGAGAGAAGAGGAAGAGAGAAAAAGAGAGGAAGAAGAGAGGGAGAGAGAGGAGGAGAGAAAAAGAGAGGAAGAAGAGAGGGAGAGGGAGGAAGAGAGGAAGAGAGAGGAGGAGGAAGCAAGGAGAGAGGAAGAGAGGAGGAGGAGGGAGGAGGAAGCAAGGAGAGAGGAAGAGAAGAGGAGGAGGGAGGAGGAAGAGAGAAAAAGAGAAGAAGAAGAAGCTAGAAAAAAGGAAGAGGAGAGGGAGAGAGAGGAGGAAGAGAGAAAGAGAGAAGAAGAGGAGGAAAAGGCGGAGAGAGAAGAGAGGGGAGAAAGTGAGGCGGAGAGAGAGGAAGAAGAAGCAAGAAAAAAGGAAGAGGAGAGGGTGAGAGAGAGAGAACGAAGAGAGGAGGAGGAGGCAGAGAGAGAGGCGGAGAGATATGAGAGGGGAGAGAGGGAGGCAGAGAGAGAGGAGGAAGCTAGGGAGAGAGAAGAAACCCGTCAAAGAGGGAGATGGTGGAGACGCAGAGAAGCAGAGAGAGAGGCAGAAGAAAGACAGAGAAGAGGTATGGAAGAAGAAGAAGAGGCAGAGGCAGAGCCAGTGGTAAGAATTTTAAGACAATGGACATAACTCAACTTTCAACGTCGTATCACCATCAACCCTCATCTCTAAACACTATGCTTTTTTTTTTCAAGGAACAGTAAGCTTTGCTCTAATGAAGAAGAAAGAAGAAAAAAGAAAGGAAAAAAAAAACAAAAAAAAAAGCCATATTTTGTGTTTAACGTTGTACTTGCAGCTTCCACTCATGTTCCAAACTTTGTCGTGTAATGAAGGCCTCATGCAACCACGTGTTTGTTTTGTTCGTTTGCTGCAAGATTAAGGATTTTGGAATTTGTTCTTTTGCCTTTCTTTCGAGGCCTTCTCTATAAATGAGATCTCCAAATTCCAAATAAAATTGGTCCCATTCCACACTTCAAATTTTAAATTAAAAGTTAAAAGGATGAATTAAACTTCTTAAAGATACCATCATTATTATTAAATGAGTTTTATTTAATACAATCTTGTGAATTTAATGGCAGATGTGAATGGTTCTAAGGTTATGGCGTGGATAATAGTCGGCAACTAACTCCTCCTTAATAATTATTGGTATTCATGGAATTTCGACTCTCGTAAATATATACCCTTTTTCTAATTTTTTTTTTTTTAATTTTTATTTGTGATGGCTTCAAATATTTCTTTTTCAATCGCTTTCTCTTATTATTATTATTTTTTTTTTAAGAGAAACAAACGAACAAAAAGAGACAAAAACTAATGTGTGACCACTGTGGTTGGCATCTCTTGAGCAAGAATGCCATGAGTCCATGGAGAACAATCTTCTAACCAAACCTCGTTATGTTTGGTGGTGCGAGCGTGAACGTATGTGCAACTCTATTTCCCTCCCTTGACGTTAACAGAAAACCCCAAATATAATGGGAGAGCTGTGATTGAGCTGTGATCGCTTTCTCTTAATGATGGATTATAAATGGGCAATGGCTTGCAATAGGGGGTAAAGAGGTTGCCTTTTGTTAACGGATTATCTTGTTAAATTATATTTTATTTAACAATAGTTTCAGAAAACAATTTTATATAACAAACAAGTATATTATATCAAATTTTCAATTAAAAAAATACAAACTCTCCATTTATAGATTAATTATTTTTTTTTTTTTTTTAACTAGAGCGCAACACGATTTATAATACGTATTTCAAGGCTATTTCTTTATATGGGTTCATTTGATAGTGCATATATAATACATATTTCTAACACTTCTTGTTGGTCCTATGTTTCTAAAGATTCAATCTTTAATTTACTCCCAAATTTGTAATAATTTAGTCATTTAGCCATCTTTATTCTCATAATAACTCAGCCTAATCTAGTTCTTAACCGGTAAAATTTAGTTAAACTTTAACTTTTTATCACTTAGAGGCTAAACGTGTTTATACACTACAAATACTTTTTCCATTTTTCTTTTTAGATTATAAACTACATGATCAAGATTTTTCTCGATAGAAATTTTTCTAAGAACCAAAGGTGTTATGAGTGAATTTGGATCTAATTCTATTAAAGTCAGCATGACAATTAGAAACAAGTCCAAGAAAACTCATTGGGTCCAAATCAATCTCTATTTCTATTCCCTCGGCTAAAAGAAGGAGAAACCCTAGATCAACTATTAATAGAAGAGATTGACTCTAAAGTAGAGGGACTCAACTAGGTATGCACCGCACCGATGCACAGTTTTCCCTTGTTTTGTAGGCCACGTTTTTTCCCTTCAAATAAATCCACCGTTGTTGTCACGGGAAGGTCGGGTGAATTTCCCTATCCGGATTTTGGCATCTTTAAATGGTACACATAGCTAGCCAATTTGACCTTAGTTTAACTAACTAATCAAAGTATATTACTAACCTCTCTCCAGAGTAAACACATAAGTGAAAAATTGATAATTCTGAAAATCTAAAAATAAATGGAAAATTGATACGTGGTCAAATTAAAAACTAGAAAGGGATGAGGATTAGAAAGTCTCTGAGTTCTTTAAAAAAAAAAAAAAAAAAAGTCAGTGAGTTCAAATTTGCATGCAAAGAAGAATGTGAAAAACAAGAGACAAAGGGCCCAAAGCCAGCGGACAATTCCCTACAACTGTAGAAAGTGACGACAATTCTCCACCCCCATGTGCTCCTTAACTCTCTCTCTTTTTCTTTATTCCTTTTTCTTTAATTCCACACCAATAATCTTAAATTAGTTCTTTCTTGTTCTGAAATTTGTTTCTCATTATATTTTTCAACAAAACTTGAATTTACTGCATAATCTCACGTTTCTCTAATGCCAAAGCCTATAAACATCATTCGAAAATGGAAAGACGTTTTCTGAAATTACAACTTTACATCTACCTTCTCTGCCATCGTAATAATGGAAGGCAGCACAAAATTTTAACCAAAAACTAAGAAAAATTACACCCACCTCCCAATTTCCATTCCTCCAACCGTCAATTCTTTCTCTTCATGTCTTTGCTGGATATGTCACCACCTCCGTACGATCCGGTTGTTGCGGTGACGTCCACGCTCCCGCCTATCGACGTGATTAGCGCAGCCAGGCCGCTGTTGGGGCTGCCACCGGCTGCCATTCCCAGTCCGAGGAAGTCGAGGGTGGTGTGTTTCGGAGCAAATATGGAATGGTTCCCTCTCATTAGTTCCTTCAATCCGGAGTTTCCATCGCAAGGGAGTCCGAGTCCAAGGCCTGCTGCGATCGAGATGCCATCGGGTTCGACTTGCCTTTGATTCCATGGCAAGCTCTCTTGCGGTGCAGCCGAAGAGGACGGTACTAAGCCCAATCCGCGAAGTAACGAGGCGTTTGATGCTGCTGCTCCCATTTGAGCTGCCTTTTGTAGCAATGCAGTGGCGGACATTGCAGGTTGTGGAGTTGGAGTGTACTGCCGGAGGCCTTGGCTAGCAGCCCCAAAAATTGATGCCCCATGGCTAGTTGCAAGACATAGAGAAATAGGTTCGGTAGTCGTCGTTGGAGCATAGTCGGACGAGTGATCCGAACAAGCCATAGCGTGTATTAAGTCAGTAAACGCCGGCGGTTGAGGAGGTTGCAGGCTTATTGATGTAGTTGTGGACGCGAACAAGCTAGCAAATCGGCTACTCGAACTGCTGTTGCTGCTGGGGCTCTTGCTACTGCTGCAGCTACCACTCATGCCCGTCGTAGCTGGTGCTTCTTCGTTATACGGCGGGGGATTCTCCGGTCGATCTTCGAGAAATGCAAGGGGGAGAGTAAATTAACAGAAGGAAAAGAAAAGAAAAGCAAAAGAAGGGGTCACTCAACCACATCTATGGAGTGCATTTGGAATTGGAGGAATTCTTTAAATGAAAGGAAAAAAAGAAAGCAGAATCATCAATCATGTTTTTAACTATAAAAGCTTTCTTTTCACCTCATCTTTTAGCTTTTTTATCACTTGAGGATCTCTTTAACAAAAGTTGTGAATCTCATAGTTGACAGTAACTATTCCAGAAAAGTTTCATTTTTAATTACTCCCTTTCAAATCATTCTTCCATCTCATGACATTTAACCCAACTTGCTCAGAGAATTCACCCAGATGGAAACAAAGAAACAACAACAGACAAAAATAAGAACAACTACAATCCAAGGCTTGCTTGACATGGTGAGAGAGAAACAAAGAACACAAAATTTTTGGTCTGTTTACTTCATTGGGACAAAATACAATACACGACAAAGCTAACTGAGAAGGCAGAGTAGTTGTTGACTTTACCTTGGCTCTCCCTCTGAATCGGCATAACAGATGACAGAACACAAGTTGACTGCGGAGGAGATGATGCGGCCGGAGGCGTCGGCGATGGCTCCGGGTTTGGCTCCACCGCCTTCTGAGAACGAGCTTTCGGCTCAGAATTAGAAACTGGTTTGTCCACCAAAGACTGAGGCTGAGCTTTTGCACTTTCCTCTGCCAATGCATCACAGAAAGCTCTATGCGTAATGAAGCTATCCCTCCTTAAAAAAAGAGAAAAGAAAAAACCTCAAAATCCCCAAATTGAAAACACAAATTTAAAACAGAACAAAATGAAGAACAGAGGATGAACTAAGAACCTGGAAAACAGAGTACCACAATCGCATTTATACTCTCTGGTGCCACAAATTTTGGAATGGGCTTTCCAATCAGACTGAACGGCGTATTTCTTCGAACACTTATCGCATTTCCACTTCTTCTCACCGTGCTTTCTACAAAAGTGCTTCTTAATCCCAGTCAGATCACCGAGAGCTCTAGAGGGATCATGATGAACACAAGAAGGCTCAGGGCAGACATAGACCTTCTTCTTGACCTCCTTACTGGACCTCTGCCGGAGCTTCCATGGAAGATTGTGACCTCGCCGGTGAAGCTGAAGATTCTGATCCCTCTGAAACCCCTTATTGCAAATCTCGCAAACAAATCGATTTGTGGCCAAAAGGGTCTTCGGGGACAGAGCAATCACTTCCGCATCCGGATCTGGATAGAACAAAAGCTCCAATTGAACAGTCAAAAAGGGAAGTTATGAAAAAACTCGACGAGAAAATAAGCAATGATGGTAATATGGTACCTGGCATTCCGGGTAGATTTCGCTTTTTCTTAGCGGCGGATTTGGGCGGCGGAAGGGCGGCTCCAGCGGAGGAGACACTGGGTTCGCCGGAGGCCGGCGAGGAATTGTCGAAATCGGCCGGCATGAGTTCAGGAGAAATTAACTAAAATCAAGAGACGTGAAGAGGAAGATTCAGAGCATTTATCTCTTTCGATTGAGGGAAAAATCTTTATGCGGGGGACAGCAATTTTTGTTCTTCTAGGGTTTTTTTTTTTTTTTTTTCCTTTTTCTCTCTCTATCTCTATCTAAATCTCAATGTCTACCAGTCAAGTAACTTTAATTTTCGCATCCACCAACCAGCTCTGAGGGGACTCTGACCAAAATCCCACATTACCCAAAAAACGCAATGATTAAACAGCACCCCCCACGACGGCGATAGAACTCGCGGCGGCCGGCGGCCGGCGGCGGAGGAGGAGAAATACTGAAATCGGAGGGAGTAAGCAATTGAGATGGGAGGAAGAAAAGAAATATAATAATGGGAAAGGATAGATTCTAAGTCTGATTCAGCAGCGGGACTAGGCGATGACTTTGCCTTTTTCAATACAGAGCAAAATAATATAATCTTTAAAATATTTAAATAAAAAAGGTTATTTTTATTTTATTTTATTTTATTTTATTGTGAGATTGGAGTGGGACTTGCTGTTGAAGTTTCCAATTTAGGAGAGAGACCAGTTGTCGTTTCGTAATTTTGGCAATTTCGATGTACTCCGACGCCACGACTAGTTACTATCTTTGCTTAATTCTCTACTTTTATCATTTATGCAATCTTTTTTGCTTTCAAATTTTAATTTGCTTTCAACATTTTTTGTTTTACTATTATTTTGGTTTCACCTTGTATTATTATTATTATTTTTTTCTTTTGTTGGGTATGAAATTAGTGTTAGTTTATATATATATATATATATATATATATATAAATATAAGAATTGAGATGAATTTCTCGAAAGTTAATGGACTAAAATGTACTAAAGTTGGAAGTACATACACCAAAATAGTATAATACCAAAAATTTTTAAAATGTTATCTGATTCCTAATTTTTCAAAATGTCTATTTTTAGTAATTATATTTTAGAGAATATTTGTTTAAGTTTTTGTGATTACACGTAGTTATTGTTGTTATTATAATTGTTTGAGTTCAACGACATATAGGACGGGAGACTCTAACACTTAAAGAGTAAGGTATGTGTTTGAGCTATGCTAGATTTATGGTTACATAATCATAACAAAATAAGTATGTAAAAAAAGTTAAGATTCTTCCTGCAAGGACGTGGTCTATTTTCTTTCTCACCTTCCAACTCTTTAAGTTTTAAACAAATGTACAATTTGACAAATAAAATTTTATAATTTTTCGAGTTTTCCCTCACTAATACCAAGCTTGTTGCTACGAAAGCATAACTCAACTGACATAAAACAAAAAACATGTATCTTTGACTAAGAGGTTGGAGGTTCAAATCTCTCACATCATATATTGTATATATATCTATACACACTCAACCTACTTTTCTTTTTTTATTTTCTTAATAAATTAAGAACCAATATGATTTTATTTGGTAGTGTTATGAAAAATAAACTCTCCTGTTTTAGAATAAGAATTCAATGAAAATATTTTTACGGAACTATTTTATTAAGTTGCATTTTTTCCTTTTCATTTTAATTCATATTTATAGATAACGTTCTTTTAGACAAAATAAAAAATAAATTCTTTTTAAAAATTATAGAGTTATGGATAGTTGATTCAAACTTACAACCATTTTAACTTTCACACATCACTCAAGAAATTATTTTTAAAAGTATTTTTTTAAATTAAAAAAAAAAAGTGTTTTGCATTATTTCCAACAACCCTAACAAAAATTTGTTTCTTCAAAGATTATTAAGATGTTATAATTATCTTGAGATTTAAGAAAATTTTATTTATAGTGCATAAGAATGATCTAATTCAATATAATTTATAAACTAGTCGAGACTCTTAAAAAAAATTAATTTCTCACATTATAAAATTTTTTACGTATTATTCTCATGGTTGGTTACTAGAAGAACCACTCTTGTGGTAGAAATAAGTTTGGTCATGCTAGTGTGGTACCGACTAAAACAACTTTGGTGCTCAAGTTAGGTCAAAAAACATGTGAGATTTTAGGCGGACTAAATTTAAGTCACACTAGTGTGGTACCAACCAAAACTACTCTCGTGTTCAAGTTGAAAAGCTAGAAAGTGAGTTACATAAGTTTAATAGGGTAATAATATAAAGTGAGATTGCAAAAATCTAAATGACAGCTACAATGAGTTTTATATCCTCATTACTCCAAGATTTTTATAATTTGACATGGATTGGGTTTCTAATTGGTAGGATTTTCTACATCGTCAAGTGGGATCATGTTACATTGAGTATGAATATGACTTATTGTTCTCTAAGTAAAGCAAACGATATGAAGACGAGAAGTGAAAATAATGTGTTACTTAGAGAGAGAGAGACGGGCTAATTAGATTGAACATGTCAAAATAGTTGAGCAACTCGAGGAACATTCTAGGCTAGAGATAATGACAGGTTATACTTGAGCCCATTTGATATAGTATACTATGGGTAAGAAGTATCAGAGAATATTCTCCACCAATTCTCCCTAAAATCTCACACTAGTGTTGCAAATATTGGAGAGAAGAAATAAAGGTGAGGTGGCGGCAGAGTTGTATCTGTTTGGGCATATCGACGACTCTCTCCACTAATCTTTTCAATGTGGGATCCTCAACATGCCCCCTCAAGATGGTGCCTCTTTGGGTTCACCATTCTTGGATCGGATCCCAATTTCTTTTATTGGACCGAATACCCGTTTGGGTTTAATGGGCTCTGATACCATATTAGATAACATGGGCTTCCATCTCAAAACCAATTGGCAATGAGTGGAGTGACCCTTGTAGCTTATATATTGTGAGGTCTCCACTAATCTTTTCAATGTGGGATCCTCAACAAGAAGGTTGTAGAATGTTGTCTAAGTTTTTCCTTCCTATATATAGTGATCGACCAGTTTACCAGCCTAATTTGAATAATGCAATAAACAAATGGAAGATTGTTTTATAAACAATAATATCTATAAAAATGAAAATAGAAGGATCTTAAAGGTGAGACGTTATTGTTAAGATAGTAGATGAGAGTGAGATTAATAGAGGATGAGGTGACAATAGCTTTTCATGGAGGAAAGCATATATTATAATGGTGGAGGTGAAAGTATTGAAGCCCATTCAAGGAAAAAGAGTCACCTTTTTATATGTCCATTCATTTTATTCCCCCATCCTTCAACTTCAACCATTATTGAATGAACCTTGTTACCTTCCCCTCACACCTCTACACCACATTCATTCAACAACCATAATTGGAGTCTTCCATGGAAAAACACCACATACATAAACTTTCTTCTTTTTTCAATTTCAATTTTTTTACATATAAAAAAAAAAGTTTATTTGAGGGTATCTCAAATTCAAATAATATCACACCTAAACCAACAGCTAGACTTTTGTATTGGTTTATTTAATATATTTTTAAATCGTATATTTATGACAACCTCAATTAACCTTAAGCATAAGGTTAGTAAGTGAACTTCAATTTTCATTCCAACAAAAGGTTTAAATCTATATGAGTTAATATTATGGATAAAACAATCAACCTTATATTAGTATATAGTTTGATTATCCCAAACTATGAATTTTGCTAATTCATAGTCTACATAAACTGATCAAGTTTATAAAACTCACATCTTATATCATATATTAATATTTTATAATTATACAAATCCAAAAGCAAAACTAAGTTACACAAACTCAAATTTCTATAGTTTTTTTTTTTCGAAATTTACATACATGTTATATTAAACTTAAACTTACGGGCCCAACTCAACCAATATAAATATCTTTATTTATATTAAAATTATTTTCCCATAGATTTGGATATGTATATATGAAAGAATATCCCATCTTAACTTTTATCTCTTATGATATGGTAAGGGAAAAAAAAATCCAAACATAGAGACGTCTAAGTTTCAAAATCTAAAATTCTAAAAAAGGATAAAATTATGTATCCTAAATTAGTAATTTGTTTGGGATGAAAACCAATGTTCTTTTTAGTGTAACAAAGAGAGTTTAAAAGTTGGAGGGAATTGCAATATATATATATATATATATATATATATATATATATATATATATATATAATTGAAGAAAGCAGCTGATAAGCATCATCATATCCCATTATAAAAGTCACAAAGTTGAAAACAGTTTTTCCCAACCAAAAAGTGAAAGAGAAAAAAATAATAATAATAATAAAATGAAAGCATTATTATAATAGATTTATTGACTTTAAAGCTGATGATGGGTTTTCAGATTATTGGCCAGCAAAGTGCAAACCCATTTGTGAGTTATACTTCAAACCTCATCAAAGTATATCCATATGTACACAATACATAGAAGTAAACACCAACTTATAATAATAATCTTTTCTTTTTCTTTCTTTTTTCTTTTTTCTGAAAACTTTGCTCAAGGGATCGACACGTGGCAGCTTCTCTTGGTCTTGAAATTTTTTTGGTATAAATTTAATGAGGATCCAAAAGTTTGTGTTTGAAATTTAGATGGTGAAGTATTACTTAAATAAGCTAAATTATAAGTTTGGTGGTCTCAAGGTTGTGTTTAATCGGTTCTTGAACTTCAAAAAGTGTTTAATAGGTCATTAAACTTTGAACTTTGTATCTAACAAGTCTTTGAAATTCAAAAGTCTTTAATAGATTTCTAAGGTCCCGTTTGATGACCATTTGGTTTTTGATTTTTGAAAATTAGGCTTATTTTCTCCTAATTTCCCTACCATGGTTTTCATCCTTGTCAAGGATACATTTGAATTCCTAGCCAAATTCCAAAAACAAAAACAAGTTTTTGAAAACTACTTTTTTTGGTTTTCAAAAATTGGTTTGGTTTTTAAAAACATGGAAAGAAGGGTATTAGAAAAACAAAGAAACTTGTGGGTGAAAGTAGTGTTTATAAGCTTAATTTTAAAAAACCAAAAACCAAAAACCAAATGGTTATCAAACGGGGCCTAAACTTTTAATTTTGTGTCTAATACATACCTAAACAGTTCAACAATTTTTTAATTTACAAACTAAAATTTGTGTCTAATAAAACCTTGACTTTGAATTTTGTGTCCAGTAAATCTGTGGATTTTTTCTTAAAATTTTTTATAGGTAAGTGATCTATTAGACACATTGAAATTGAAAGTTCATTGAACTATTGGACACTTTAAAATTTAAGGGATCTTGATCATATTAGACACAAAATTAATAGTTTAAAATTTTATTAAATGCTTTTTAAAGTTGAAAGACAAGATACAACTCCAAAAGTTCAAAGACTAAAATTGTAATTTAACCTAATAAATATATTAAATCTTAGGAGTGGAGTTTGATGTAACCAAATTTTAATGGAAAAACTTAAAGTTTATATCCTTTATTGGTCATGAACATTTATAGTTGTTTAAATCAAATAATTATAAGTAGTAAGTTTCCTTACCTTATACGTTAGAGTGAGCACAGCTCAACGGTAATTAATATGTACCTTTGACCAAGAGATCAGAGATTCGAATCCCGCATTTTAAACTTTTGAAAGTTCAAAAGTATAATCAAAACCAACAAGGTATTTTTGATAATTTAACATTAAAAAAATGATATTACCAAAGAAAAAGTTAGATTATGAATCTATGACATTTTGATGAATATTTTAGTTATAGAAATACATTAGAAAATTCAAGTTGAAAATTAAATAAAATATTTTAAAGTACGCATTAATAATAATAAAAAAAGAAATTAAGACTCAATTTAGGGGAAGTTTTGAAAAGTTGGAAAATGGAGGGATAGAAAATAAAATACAACCAAAAAGCCGGCAAGTTTCTGCAAAATATCATAATTGCTGGCGTTGACTCAGAACAACACACCTTCACTTGTGTTTCCACTTATCATAAGTGGGATGGAGTTTTATTTTATTTTATTTTATTTATTTATTTATTTATTTAATTGGGATGGGGGATTTGAATCACAAACCTCGTAGTTATCAATACAACTTTATGTCAGTTGAGTTATGCTCTTGTGGGCAAGTGGGATGGAGTTCTAAGAATCTTACCTTCGTCTCATTAATCAATTCATGAATCAGACTATGATTTTATAAATGAATTTATATAAAAGTTCATTCAGATAATAACTTTCATAAAATTAGTCTTCAAAAAAAAAAATTTGATAAAAATTAATCGAGTTAATAATAATTTTTGTTTGAATAGGTGATATCAATTTTAGATTGATGAACTGCTGAATAATAAAATTAGTGTAGAATATAATTGATGATATGAAATAATATTGATTGAATTAATAAGAGATGCATATCCATTTAGTAGGAGTGTAAATTAAAATTAATTGAATTGAGTCAATCCAATTGTTTTAATTCATTAACGTTAGTCAAATTGATTTTAGGCATTAAATCAAGTATTTTAGTTGAATGTTACTTTTTTATTGATATGATTTTTTAGGTGCCTTTTTCAAATAAGTAATTTTTTATGTCCTTGGTAAATAGTAATTTGCTTTTTTTTTAGTGCCTAATGCCTATATATTTACTTGATTACTAGAAATATTGCATTATCTTTTATCCATTTTTTAAGGTCATTTGATAAGAAGAATTTGAGATTAAAAGCTCTAGGAAGTACAACTCTTTCTGTCACTTCTAATGGTCCATTACACTTACATTATAAACTAGTTAAATTTCATTTCAAATAATTGATTTTCCAAACCATGAAATCAATAAAATCACATTACAGATTATTTTTTGTATTACTTGATCAAATTTTATTCTCATAAAGTGAAGGAATAAACATTACTTTATATAATTTTGATAATATATCAATCAAATCATCTTCGTGACGAAGATGATAATCAATATCTCAATCAAGACTATTTTCTTTTGAAATTAGTTGCACCATTTGAAAAGGAGACATGATCTAATAATCATGTTAGGAAAGCAAACTTAATTATAAGCTTGTAAATGAATATAATGTGAAAGGGATGAAAACTATAGGTTTGGCCAAATAATGTGTGGAGGAAAGGGGATGCAATGAATGAATACTTGAGTGAGAATTGATAGGTGTAAGTTTTTTTTTTTTTTTTTTTTCCCTTCTTCTTCTTTTATCTTTTTCTTATATGCTTTTCCTTGCTTTAACTTTATATCAAAAAGTCCTCCATCATCAAAAGTGTCCCCTTTTCTTCCTTCTTCACAAAGTATTGTTCATCAAAAGATTCCCATTCATTGCATTAACCCTCTCTCTATCCTCCAACTTTCTCTCTCCCTCTCTCTAGGACTTAGTTTTCAAATCTAATATATCTATGAGAAAATTTTCATTTTATTACCGTCATTAATTGTCAATTGTTCATTACACACCTGATACGATCCTACTATTTGAAAAATGAAATGTATTAGTTTATGGAACTTAAGAATATTTGGCTAACCTGATCATGATCTAATGGTTAATATATATTAGTTGTAACATTTTCTATAGGTTGAATATTCGAATCTTCACTCCCACGTGTGATACTATTAAGGATATTTATGATTTACTAAAATGAGATATTGAAAAAAAAGAAAGAAAGAAAATAAAGCTTTTACGTGTGAAGCTTCTTTTCTATTTCCATCCACGTAAGTACACACCATCAATCACCTTTTTTTTTTTTCTAAGTGCAAAGGTTTTTTTTCCTCTTTAAGAACCTACATTACTTTTATTTTCATTGCAAATTTCAAAATTTTCATTCTTTTTATGTAATATTATTTAGATTTGTCTAAAAGAGAGTTTCATCTCCCATTACTATTAACAGATAATAAAACTTTTAAGACATCGGTCACAAAAAAAAAGTCTTTTTTTCCTATGTCTCTATTGTATGAACATCCTAGGCATAGATATTTTATGATAAAGTCAAACATAATGATCAACTTTTTTTTTCATACCATTTTATAGATATTATGACAATAACATAACATAAGAAAAAATAATAATGGAGTTAGAGTAATGATGATCATTTTATACAATATATGTATAAATTTATCGATTGTTTGAAATATCAAAGTAAAAATTGTATTTTTTATTTAAAAAAATATAATTAGAAGTGAACTTATTTATTGGGTGGAAGATTAGTTGGTGGGTGAGATTTATGAGATAAACTTTGCCTCATTAGGTAAAATCTCATTGTCTTTTAGGTTCCAATCTCTTCAACACCCTCCCTTGTAAAAAGTTGATTGGACTCTTATTTTTCTTTTTGCTAATCTGACCTGGACATTATTATATTATAATCAATATTATTTATGCCACTGCTTTTGCTTTCATGTCCCTTGCTTCTTTCCTTTTCTTAATCATAACTTATTAAATAAATTGTAAATGTTAATACTCTCATGTATATTACCATCCTTCTGTATATAAATATATGTGATTTAAAGTCAAAGCGAACATAGCTCAGTAATATCATACTTTTAACTAAGAGGTCAGAGATTCGAATTCCCCACCCCAAATGTTGATGTACTTAAAATATATATATGTGTGTCTGAGAGATTTAAAAGAATGAATGTGAGACTATTTTTGTGCCAAAAGAACATGGCATTTAGTTTGTGATAATATGCTAAAAGAAAAAAATAAATAACTTAACTTTTGAAAAATAGATGTTATTTAATATATGGGATATTATGATAGACTCTTCTCTCGTCTTGAAAAGTATGAAAATGTTTTTCTCTAGAAAAAAAAAAAAAAAAAAAAAAAGAAACACTCATGAGATGAAATAGTTGAATTATCTTCACTTTTAACAGATTTTAAAGAAATGTTAAATAATCTTCTCTTTTACAATAAATGTTAAATAATCTTTGTTATTGTATCCTATTCTTGAATAAATTGAGAAATGAATCATTATTGCAATATAACCATTCTCATAAAAAGAAAAACTATTAGAAATAGAATTGCATATTGTTCATGCACTTTCTTTTTCTTTTTCTTTTTCTTTTATTATGTATTATCTTTCTTTTCTTCCACATCATATAAACTGCTCCCACATTAATGAGCTAATAGCATTCATTAATGGTTAAGCACTTGTATTTTTCTATTACTTCAATATTTTGATTAATAAACCAATTCGCATCACCAATATTATTTTTTAAAATATAACATCTGAACTGTGGAGGAAATGATTCAAACCTTTTTGACAAATACCTCAATCATTGAGTCGTACTCTTGTTGGTAAAAATAGGTCACTACGTGATGAAACCAAAAACCAATATGAAAGTGATATGTTGACATGGCTGATCTAAAACATAGGGACATTATTTATGATTTACTCAAAGCTCGAGGATAGCATCAATGGCGGGCACCACCGTCAATCGTCGGCTCTGTACTGTAATGGTTGGTGGAGAGCTGGACGCCACCCATCCACTTGTGGTGGTTGCCCGTTGCTTGTTTGGTGGCCGACAATGGAACAGGCTCCCGCTTCCACTTTTTGGGCCGTAGTTAGGCCCATTTTCTGTCCTGGCCCAAACATTACCTCAAAGGCCCATTTCTATTGCAAAAGGACTTACCCATGTTGTTTCAATTAAGAACATAGCCCCCAAGTTTAAATTCCATTTTGATTCTAAACATTTTAATCTTTTAACTATTTTGGTTATTTAGGCCACGATTCATAATCATTTGGTTTTTAGTTTTTTATTTTTGAAAATTATGTTTGTTTTCTCTCGATTTTCATACTGTGGTTTTCATCTTTGTTAATGACACATTTGAATTCCTAGTCAAATTCCAAAAACAAGTTTTTGTACTTTTCTTAGTTTTCAAAACTTGACTTGGTTTTTGAAAACATGGAAAGAATGTAGATAACAAAAACAAGAACTCATTGGTGGAAGTGGTGTTTTTAAGCCTAATTTTCAAAAACCAAATGGTTATCAAACGGGGGCCCTAACTTTAAAAATGATTATTTTAGCGAAGCAAATGGTATATTTGGTTTAACTTCTCAAATGTTTAATTTTGAAAAAAAAAATGTTTTGAAAAAAATTATAGTGTTTGTCAACCACTAAAAATGACTTACTAAAAAATGAGATTGAGAAATAGATCATTTTGAGAGAAACAGTTGAAAGCAAATTTTTTAAAATGAGTTTTTAAGTATATAATAACTTGTATATAAAACCATTTATGGGGAAATGTAAACAAACATACGAGTGTTTAAATTATAAACAATTTTTATACAAAATTAGAATATAATGCATTATTGAAAAATATTTAAACTAAAAAGTATTCCAAACGGACCCAAAGTCGCTTTTAGTTTTAGTTCTTACGATTATTTTGTTCATAACAAATGAGTATATTATACGTGCTAATTAAGCATGTATTGGAGTTGATTGAGGCTTTTTTTTTTTTTTTTTTTGGTTTAACCTTAAAGTTTGAGAACTAAAATAAAAGGTTTTGAAACTCCAACCGGCCAAAATGAAATTTAAACAAATTATTATTTTATTTAATTGAAAATTTGGATGTTTAAATGAATGACATATTGTTGGGGGAGATTACAAATAACAGAGAAAATATTGAGAAACAAACACCTAAGGCCCCATTTGATAAGCATTTGGTTTTTGAAAATTAAGCTTAAAAACACTACATCCACCACTAAGTTTCTTGGTTTTGTTATATACCTTCTCCCCATGTTTTCAAAAACCAAGTCAATTTTTGAAAACTAAAAAAAGTAGTTTTCAAAAACTTGTTTTTGTTTTTGGAATTTAGCTAGGAATTTAAATGTGTCATTCACAAACATAAAAACCATGGTAAGGAAATTGATAGAAAACAAGCTTAATTTTCAAAAACCAAAAACCAAATGGTTATCAAACGGGACCTAAACAATTAGGTTGAGGAGCGGGTATCTCGCTCTCTTTAACGAGATTCAAGCCCTCTGCGGTGAATAGTTCTTTATCAACCACAGGTACAACAAGTATTTTCTAGCATGTCCCTCCAGGATTCAACAATCCAACTGAAACGTTGTGTAGCTGAAACCACTCTGCACTAAGAAGTTGAGGTCAAAGCTCCACAACAAAGAACACCCCTCTTTTGGCCAATTGCTCTCAAAAGAGCAAATGAGAGAAATATGAGAAAGTAGAAAGAAGAGAAGATAGAAATTGTTGTATGTCGTTTGTGTTTGAAAGTGTTTGGTGTGAGAGGTATTTATAGGATTTTCTAGATCTAGAAATTTAATACAAAACAAAAGTAACCAAACGGTTAAAAATAAAACTCTCCCACCAAATACGTTTTTCTCTTTTAAAATGAGAGAAAACTCTCCAAAATTAATTTCTAAAAAAACTCATATTTAAATATTAAAATGTTACAAGACATATTAAATATGGGTTGGTTGATGCATAGTTTTGAAGGTGAAGTGTGAAAGGAAATTGATGGGTATTTAAAAATATGTTCAATTGAAAGAGGTGGAGTTGAATATGTGTTTGATTGATGGGTTTATTTGGATTGGAAAATTTTGCCACTTCCACCGACAGCCCAAAACGCACACACACATGTTCTTTCCTTCACAACCACAGACACAGCAAATGTTTTCAATTTCACAATACTAGGGAAAAAATAAATAATAAAAATGTTAAAACTTAGATTTTTTCACTCCCACATATTAAATTTAAATATATAAAACATAACCTTTTTTTTTTCTTTTTTTTTTTTTTAAAGGAAACATATTTCATTAGGGAGAAACAAATCCCGCAAGGGGTACAAAAAGTGATTTCTCACTCACAGTCATATTGGTTACCCAATATAGAAATTCCCGAAACCATAATTTCGGTTATAATTTTAGCCCTTTCATAGCTAAGTTATGAGCAAACCTATTATGTTCTCTGCTAACATAATGAAAGCTCAGTGACTTGAAGAAAAATGATATATGGGTAATATCCCATACAATGACTTGGACTTCATTGGATCCGACTACAGAACCTTATAGCATGTTATAAGTTCGAGGGAATCTAAATATAAACAAACATCTTGGAAATTCAACCTTTGCCCGAGCCGCAACCCCTCTAGAATGGTGTGTGTTGCTGCCCATGTACTGCATTATTCCTGTCATTCCAAACTGTCCAAGCTCCGACACAGATCCAATCCAGACTCTCTTCCTGATCCGATTCATATAACTTCATGAACCGGTCCTGTATAGAGAAATGATTGAATTCTCGATTTTTCACACTGGGAGCCCTTAGCCTTGGAGTATCTAAATAGTGCATGATTAGTTGATTCCACACGCTTTTGACACATAGGGCATGTCACTTAACCTTACTACTTTACTTTCGTGTTACTATCCACAAAAGAATAATATCAAAGAATAAATCGTAGAAGTTTTTAGACTTTGGAAAAATAAGTTTAGAATTCGAAAGATGAGCATTTGAATTTTGGTTCATGTAATAGGTGAAACTAACCTGTTTGTAGTTCGATTAGATAAATAGGTTCAAATATATATATATTCCACTTTACCATACTAAAATATACCAACTTACTTTTCGAGTCAAATATTGAACTCTATTTAAAATCAAATTTTATGGTTTGATTCCAAGTGAAAAATATGTTGATATAAATTATAATAAACAAACAACAAATATTCATTGTGGAACGTAATTTTTGTGGGCGGACGGTGGATTAGTGGGCCTATCAGTTTGTGTTTCTGTCGATGGGCTTGGCCATCCACTCGATAGCCCACTTGCGGTTCAAGGTGACGCTGACAAATATTGCCCTTTCAACTTGGGATTAAATAATTATTCTTTCACATTTTCTACAAGTTCTTTCCTCATTACACTGATAACAAATAACAATATATTTTCAAAACGAGCTTAGTTTAATGTTAATTGACATGTATCTGTACTTAATATATATATATATATATATAACAATACATTAATTATTGGATGGTTAAAAATTGCATGACTTAAAGTTTCCAATTATAAGTCAATAAATTATAAACTATATTTAACTATATAAGTTTCCGATTATAAATCTATAAATTATAAGCCATATTTGACTATATACTACTACACTAGTCAATAAGAGCAATTCTTACCGGTTCATTCCCTTTTTATGTCTTGGGTTTGTTTAATGTTTTTTTCCCTTTATTTTTTTTTTTTTTTTGTTTATCAAATTATAAATTAAAATGAGAGTTTTGATTCACTTTACATGATTTATTGGTACCATATTTACTAGAGAAACGAATTGTACTCATACTTTTTAGTCACTTGAAGTAAACAACATCAAAATGTTACTAGGAGATTTTAGTGGACAAATGTAAATAAATATTATTCACAAATCACACATATTTATGTTTCATTAAAAGTGTGATTTTGTGGTTTGTAAGAATCTCCCTACACACTTCATTCAAACCTTCACAATAGAACATGCTAATTTTTTCTCTCTCCTAATTATCAACATTTTTGGTTGTGTATAGAGAGATCCATACATATCGGTACGTAACAAAGTATTATTCAACTAGTAGTTAAGAACACAAAAATTAGAGATTTGAATCTCCATCCTCAACTCATTGAAACATAATTTCACATTCTAGTTTATTCCAGATTTATATGCACCACATTAATTAATTAATTTTTTTTTTTTTTAAAAAAAAAAAAAAAAAAAAACAACCATTCCGAGTTTAGAGACTATCCAATCAACATGCTAGAGGTCAGGACTGAAACTCAAACGAACATTACCGTTTTTATCTTACAATTTGTGAAACTCAAGGACTTAAAAAGCAGTTTAATGGCAAATTAAAACAAACTGAGTTCGCTGGTGAAGAGCAGGAATTAGATCAAAACAGCTCGATCAGATTATTCATCACCATTTTTCTTTTATCTTCAATTTTTTTCTTTGTTCATTCTTATCTATTCGACAGAAACAGCACATTGATTTTTGAATACAAACAACCGATTCAGTCTCCCAAAAACAAATCCCTTTAGACTTCCTCCTCAGTCTGTTTCTTCTCTTCGGGATCATCTAAGTTCCTTCCAATTAACAACTAGGTACACCGAAATTTGTGCAGCAACCTCTCAAGTTTCAGTTTTATCCTTCAATGTTCCAACTTCTATATATTTGTTTGAGGACAAAAGGTTTCTGAGAAACAGGCCTTGAAGCTCACAGAAGAAGATACAAAAATGGAGAAGACGATGGCGGGTAAGGTTATGGAGGGGGGGCAAGCCTCCGGTGAAACTCAGAACAAGCTCAATAGATATGCTCTAGGTTGTGTTATAGTAGCCTCCATTGTATCCATCATCTTTGGCTATGGTAAGTTTTGGTTTTCTTCATTCTTCCTCGTGAAGAACACAAAAAGGGGAAATGTTTAACTAATTCTAATGGAAAATTCAATTCTGCAGATACGGGTGTCATGAGTGGAGCAATGATATTCATTCAAGATGAATTGAAAATCAACGAAGTTCAAGTGGAAGTACTTGCCGGAATTTTGAACCTGTGTGCACTGGTGGGATCGCTGACGGCCGGAAGAACCTCCGACATCATTGGCCGCCGGTACACGATCGTTTTAGCATCAGTGATCTTCATGATTGGCGCGATTTTGATGGGCTACGGTCCAAATTACGCGATCTTGATGGTCGGAAGGTGCATCACCGGAATTGGAGTGGGCTTTGCGTTAATGATTGCGCCGGTTTACTCTGCAGAAATTTCATCGCCATCATACAGAGGATTTCTCACTTCTTTACCAGAGCTCTGCATCAGCCTCGGTATTTTAACGGGGTATGTCTCAAATTACTGCTTCGGGAAAATAGGAGTGAGAATCGGCTGGAGAATAATGCTCGGAGTTGCGGCAATTCCATCGCTCGTCTTGGCTCTCGGAGTTTTGAGAATGCCGGAATCTCCCCGGTGGTTGGTGCTGCAGGGCCGGTTAAAGGAAGCCAAAGACGTTCTATCGAAAGTTTCGAATACAGAGGAAGAAGCAGCGCTCCGATTCAGAGACATTAAAGTCGCGGCTGGAATCCCCGAGGATTGCGAGCAGGATGTTGTGAACTTGCACAGAAAAACTCACGGCGAGGGGGTTTGGAGAGAGCTGTTATTGACTCCGACGCCCGCCGTGCGGTGGATTCTGGTGGCGGCGGTCGGGTTGCATTTCTTCGAACACGCTGTGGGCATTGAAGCAGTCGTACTGTATAGCCCTAGAATCTTCAAGAAAGCCGGAATCACCAACAAGGACAAGCTCTTACTCGCCACCGTCGGCGTCGGAGTGACCAAAACGCTGTTCATCCTCGTGGCCACGTTCTTCCTCGACAAAGTCGGAAGAAGGCGGTTGCTATTCACGAGCACAATGGGGGTTACGGTTTCGCTATCAGCGTTAGGGTTTTCTTTAACAATGGTGGAACATTCAAAGGGAGATTTGTTTTGGGCGTTGATTCTCAGCATATGCTCCGTTTATATGTTCGTGGCCTTCTTCTCGATCGGAATTGCGCCGATTACTTGGGTTTACAGCACTGAAATTTTTCCGTTGAAATTGAGGGCACAAGGGACGAGCATTGGAGTTGCGGTGAACAGAACAATGAACGCGGCGGTTTCGTTGAGTTTCATATCGATCTACGAGGCGATTACGATCGGTGGAGCTTTCTTCATGTTCGCCGGAATCTCTGTAATCGCTCTGATTTTCTTCTATTTCTTCTTGCCGGAGACGAAGGGAAAGTCGTTGGAAGAGATTGAACTGCTATTTAGCAGAAATGCAGAGCCCTCGTCCAAGGAAGACGGTCGAGCAAGGGCCGACGTGTAGTTTTGAAGCCACTGCCATACAAGATGAAGGAATACGACATGTAGGCCACAGAGAATCGGGTCTATCGATCCCTTTTAAATTTTAAATTGAGAAAAATTTCCCCACGGCTAAATAAATTAAGATGTAAGATTTAACCGAAAACTAAAAAAAAAAAAAAGAACAAAAATGTAAACTTTGGGTGTGTTTGATTTGATTAGTTATTTGAAAACATTGAAATAGGTTAAATGTTTCAAAAGAAAATTGAAATATGTTAAATTATTAAAAATAACTTTTGAGCGGTTAGTTTTGATTATGACCTTAGATTTAATAATTTAACCATTAAAATTTTGAGTATTTTTAATATTTATTTGGTAGCAATTTAAAAAATTACATTTTAGTTAATTAGGTCAAATTCACAACCAAACATAATTTTCAAATTGAAACGTGTGTTTAAGATATTGTGAAAATAATGAAGTTTTTTTTTCCTACTAAACTCTTAATTCGATTTTTTTTAGAAATCGAAAATAAAATTTTAAACCACTAACCGGTTGGAGTCTTGATTTTCCAATAAATTTCAATAGTTATAATAACGTAAATATGTTATATATATATATATATATATATATATATATATATATATATATAATAGTTATAGAAATAAAATTTTATCTCTAATACAAGGCACTCTTTTTCTAAAATAGTTTTCAATTAAATCATTTAGAGTGTGTTTGGTTTAACTTTTTGAAGTGTTTAATTGTGAAAAAAAAAACCATAGTGTTTGACAACAACAAAAAAATAACTTTATTAAAAAATGAAATAAATAAATAAATCATTTTGAGAGAAATACTTGAAAGCAAATTTTTTTAAAAGAGTTTGCAAATAATAGTAACTTGTGTATAAGAACACTTGTGACTAAATGTAACCAAACACTTCTCAAAAAAAAAAAAAAATGTAACCAAACATATGAGTGTTTAAATTCCAAACAACTTTTATACCAAATGTTTAAAAGAAAAAACATTCTTGAAAAACACTTAAATTAGATGGTATTCTAAAGGTGCCTTTATATACGTTGTAGTAATTTGAACAACAACACAAGTAACTAGGCACAATTTAGCTGCTTATTTTTTACAACACGCCATTAAAGAACAGGAAGAAAAAACTCATATTTATTGAATTACAGTAGGTAAATATATTGTAAAAACAAGT
This sequence comes from Luffa aegyptiaca, assembly GCA_017139565.1. NCBI lineage: Eukaryota > Viridiplantae > Streptophyta > Magnoliopsida > Cucurbitales > Cucurbitaceae > Luffa > Luffa aegyptiaca. The sequence continues at coordinate 49,510,069 of CM029398.1, forward strand.
TAATACATTTAGGTAAAGATGTTATAAGAAAAACTTTGTAAATACATTTTTTTTTGGGTGTAAGGTCTAAATATTGTTGAACCTAGTTCAAGTAGCAAGTCCCATAATGTGATTTCGTGAATATCCATCGTGGATTTCAAATATGATTCATAGTGAAAAGTCACTGTTTGTACCTTGAGAGAATAATTAATTCTTATCAATGAATGCCTTATTTGAATTTTATATATATATATAGCAACACCAATACACCATTATAGGGAGAATATTTTAAATTCTCTCATTATTTTTTAATATAATGTCGAAATAACACATGAATTTAAAAAAAAAAAACGAAAGGACATATTTATTTTTTTTATTAAAAAAAAAAAAAGAAAAAACACAATGAACCAAAGTTTACTAATCTTGTTTATTTATTTCGTGTAAACACAAACTTAAAACTTTGACCTAGCCAAAACGAGCATAACTTGGCATGTATCATTGACCAAGAGATCAGAGGTTCGAATCTACCACCTCAAATGTTGTTCAACTCAACCAAAAAAAAAAAAAAAGAAAAAAACTTTGACCTATGATTATTAGGACTTTCTCTTAGAAAAATGAAAAAAGAAAAAGTTTATTAGGATTTTGAGAAGAAAAGGAAAAAAAGGATTTGTCAGTTGTATAAAATATAAAATATAAATTATTCTCATTGGTCGATATAATTACTATAACACCCTGGAAACCTAAAATCCAAAGCCCCTTTCCTTTGCCGCCATAGCCATTGTCTTCAAGGCCAACATTCTTCTCTCTCGATCTCCTTTCGATTTTTTCTTTATCAAAAGGGTGAATTCATTTTCATATCTTCCTGATCGGCGTCTCCTTCAAGGTAAATTGATTTTCATATTTGCGCCATATTGCCTAACTTTCTTCTTTCTTTTCGCTCCTCCCTCCCTGCACCCCGCCCCGCCGCGCGCCGCCGTTCTTGCCCAACGTCGTCTCAGCGGCTGCCGACGCACGCTGCACTCTCAGCTGCCGCAGTTCCAGCCTTCCGACGAATTCGCCCCCGCTCCCTCCGTCTCGTACTCTCTCGCCTGTTCAGCCATCGGAATTACTTATCTTTGTCAGCCCCTAACCCACGCCTGGTGAGATCGCGCCACCGCTCTGTTTCAGATCCAGACCAAGGTTTTTATTTCTTGTTTTGTTTCGTTGGTTTTTTTTCTGTTCTAAAATCAAAAGAAGCTTTTTTTTTTTTTGGTGTCGATTTCTTCTCCAACAAACGTTCATTCAATTCGAATGAAAACATAAAACTGAAAGTGCATCAGGATGGCGTTATGTATATGAACTGATGTGGGGAGGGGTAAGTTTATTGCTTGAATCAAACTGATTTCACATTGTTAATCGACAAACCGACTTCATATTCTTTGTGTAATCGACAAAGAATCGAAAGGAGGAGTTAATATCTGAGTTAAGGTATTTCGAAAATTTAAAATTGCCTCCTTCTCATGGTGGGCTTACACATTTTGTCCTAGATTGTTCTTTTTTTTGTTTTCACCATTTATGCGAAGTTATTTACTCTTATAAAAGAATGCTTTATAATTCACGTTAGTGTTTGTTGGTTCATCTCTTGGTAGGAGTATAAACTATGGCCGGAGAAACAGGATTGTTTTCGGTTCAACAGACCATTGGCAGCGTCTTATGTTGCAAATGTGGAATTCCAATGGCACCAAATGCTGCCAATATGTGTGTCAAGTGTTTGTGTTCCGAAGTTGACATCACAGAAGGTTTACAGAAGCAATTGACCATTATGCACTGTCCTGATTGCGAGAGTTACTTGCAGCCACCGCGAACTTGGATTAAGGCACAGTTAGAATCAAAGGAACTACTGACATTCTGCATCAAACGGTTAAAGAATTTGAATAAGGTTAAACTGGTACATGCTGAATTTGTTTGGACTGAGCCCCATTCCAAGAGGATCAAGGTCAAGTTGAAGGTTCAGAAAGAGGTTCTTCATGGAGCAATTTTGGAACAGTCCTACGTTGTTGAGTACGTTGTACAGGATCACTTGTGTGAGTCTTGCTCAAGGGTCCAGGCCAACCCTGACCAGTGGGTGGCTTCTGTTCAACTCAGGCAGCACGTTGTTCACCGGCGTACGTTTTTCTTCTTGGAGCAACTGATACTAAAGCATGGTGCTGCTGCCAATGCCATAAGGATCAAACAGATGGATCAAGGTATTGACTTCTTCTTTTCTAATAGGAGTCATGGTGTGAAGTTTGTGGAATTTATTGGAAAGGTTGCTCCGATCAGGAGTCGCCATGATAAACAACTTGTTTCTCATGATCCTAAGAGTAACATTCACAACCATAAGCACACTTTCTCTGTTGAAATATCCCCAATATGCCGCGAGGATTTGATATGCTTACCTCCTAAAGTTGCTGTTAGTTTGGGCAATCTCGGTCCTCTTGTAATTTGCACTAAAGTTACAAATGCCATTGCTTTACTTGATCCATTCACTTTAAGGCACTGCTTCTTGGATGCTGATCAGTATTGGAGGACATCCTTTAAGTCTCTACTTACTAGCAGGCAACTTGTGGAATATATTGTACTGGATATAGAGAATGTTTCTACTGAAGTCAATGTCGGTGGTTCGAAGTATGCTTTGGCCGACGCCCAAGTAGCTCGTGTATCGGATTTTGGAAGGAATGACACAATATTCTTCACAAGAACCCATCTAGGACATATTTTAAACCCTGGGGATTATGCCCTTGGTTATGATCTGTATGCAGCCAATAGTAATGATATGGAGCTAGACAAATATAAGGGTCTTGAGCTTCCGGAAGCAATTTTGATCAAGAAGAGTTACGAAGAAAAGCGTCAGAGAAAGCGTGGAAAGCCTCGATCATGGAAGCTTAAATCTCTTGAAATGGATGTTGATGATAAAGGTAGAACAGATCAAGATAAGATGAACTCGGAGTACGAACAGTTTTTGAGAGATTTGGAGGAGAATCCAGATATGAGGTTCAACATATCATTGTACCGAAATAGAGAATACCAACCCTCTGAAACGACCGACGGGGAAGATGGACCTTCGGTACCACTTGAAGAGTTGCTTGCTGATCTTGATTTAAGTGAAGGGGATGGAGACGATGGCATGCACGAGTAAAGAGCGTTCTGATGTCTTTCTTGGTTAGAAATGTGTCGGGCATTTGAGCTTCTGACTTTTAGAGAAGGTAGTAGTGCGTTAATTGTTGAACTACGCTCATTTTGGCCATCATGACGAGGCGTTGAACGGTGTGTTATTGCTTGTAATTTCATTTATATAGCATACGATTTGTTTTGGTTTGTTTACAACAATTTTTTCTCTTAATTCTCTGGCTTTGAGCTTTCATTTGTCTGCAAGTCCTTTACAAATGTGGTGATGAAACTAGATTACAACTATCATTCAAATTACTGTTTGAAACAAGATGAAGAACTTTACTAATTAGTAATTATTTAATATATAAAAATCAATATAAATTTAAATTATATACTATTTGAACATCTTCATTGTGACATTTACTTAAATTCAATAATAAACAATTTTTTAAATATCATTTTGACTAAAAAGATTAAAAGCTCTGAATATTCACCCCCTTCCCCTCCAGTTTGAACTCAAAATAATAATAATAATAATAAAATCTAAAATAAATATAGTAGCTAGAAAATTAGGGCAAAATATACCATTTGTTCAGAATCTAAGCAGATTTAATAAATTCTTCATTCTCCTAAGTATCGAGATCTTCTCATTGATAAACTTCTTCCTCTTTTCACTATCTGAAATCAGTCATGGAGTTCATTGATATCAGAGCCAGAGATCAAATTTATCTTAGGTCCGTTCAGTTGATATCAAAGATTCATGGTGAAATAATGGAGATTGTGCCTTTTCTCTTTCCCCTTTATCTTTTACCTACGTGACTTCATGCAAGTAATTTGAAATATGAAATCAAAAAATTTGGTCATGTCATTCATAATTGTACATGTCAGCAAAGTCAACTAAACACTTAACCGAAATTTTATATCTCATTAGTATGGGTATGAGTCTCATTTATTAAAAAAAAAACTATGTCCTATTTTAGTAGAGAAGTTCTTCATACTTCTTCCATTTACCTCTTGCTACTTTACATTAAAAAAAAAAATAAAAAAAAAAAATCTATTTATTATAAATTGGACCCATCTTACATATGTGGACCAACGATATAATTTTTTTCCATTTATTATTAGCCACGAGAACAACATATATATTACTAGAGTACTAGAAAATAAAAATATACATTAAATTACAAATGTAATCCTTGAAACTCACAATTTTATATCTAATAAATCTTTTTCTCATTCAACATTTCCTAATGAATTTTTGAACATTAACCTTCCATGGTTAGTTCCATAAATTTAGAAAAAGATCAAAATGGGTCGAACACAATACACGAAATCAAAAGTTTAGAGTAAAGCCGTTAATTTAAGCAAATATATGAAGACGCGATAATGGTTATGTATTTGAAAGAATAAAATAGAATAAAGTTTGACTTATTAGAAAAAGACAGGGTGGAAAAAGAAGCATTTGATTGAATCAAACAAGTATAAATTGCACCCAGAGAGAGAACTAGAAGCAAGGAGAGGCCGTTGCCCCATTTTTATTATTCCCAATTCCCATCCCTTTGTGTTCTCCAAATTTCCCCTTCCCCAATCCCTACCGATGAGGCGTCTCTGTCCCAACATCGACCGAGACGACGGCCTCGAGACCATCCTCGAGGTCCCGATCCCCGAAGAAATGTTCACCAGCATGGGCAGCAACGTCACCCTCCGTTGGCAGAACATGTCCACTTGGATGAAAGCCCAGACCTCCGACAAATGGTCCTCCCCGATCATCGCCAATCGCTTCAACGAGCTCCGATTCCTCCTCTACCTCGTCGGATCCCCGCTGATCCCTCTCCAAGTCCAGCTCGGCCACTCCGTCCACCGCCCCGTCCGAGATTGCTCCATTGTAAATATAAATCTAATTCTAGATCTAAATGGAATCGGAATCGGATTTGGTTTTCTTTTTTTTCTGAATGGTGTTGATGATGGTGCAGGAGGCGTCGACTGCGAAGTACATCGTGCAGCAGTACATAGCGGCGACGGGAGGGCCGGCGGCGTTGAATTCGGTGCAGAGCATGTGCGTGACGGGGCAGGTGAAGATTAAGGCGTCGGATTTTCATCTGTCGGATGAGAGCATCGAGGTGAAGAAGAGCACGGAGGAGATCGGAGGGTTTGTGCTTTGGCAGAAGAATCCGGATCTGTGGTGCTTGGAGCTCATCGTTTCTGGCTGCAAAGTTATATGCGGTTCTAATGGCAAGGTTTCATGGCGACATTCTTCTAATAATCAACATTCGCCCATCTCCTCTGGCCCTCCCAGGCCTTTGCGCCGATTTCTTCAGGTATATTACGTTTAATATCATTCATTACTGTACCGGGAAAATTAAGGCTTGCTTCTTCAAGGATTATGGGATTGCTTTCAAGGTTGTTAGCCTTGGAACAGAATCGTCATGGTTTAAAAAAAAAACAGATGGAAAAACAATCATTTAGACCCGTCTCATAATCATTTGGTTTGATTTTTGGTTTCCTCCTGATTTTCAAAAACTAAAAACAAAAAATTCGTCCTGTTTGATATTCATTTAGGCCCTGTTTGATAACCATTTGACTTTTGGTTTTTGGTTTTTGAAAATTAAGTTTATATACACATACTTCCACCTATGAGTTTCTTGATATTAGTATCAATCTTCTACCTTGTTTTAAAAAATCAAGTCCAATTTTGAAAAAAAAAAAAAAAATAGTTTTCAAAAACTTGTTTTTGTTTTTGAAATTTGGCTAGGAATTCAAATGTAACCTTAATTAGGATGGAAACCATGGTAGGAAATTTAGGAGAAAATAGGCATAATTTCCAAAAACCAAAAACAAAAAACCAAGGCCCCGTTTGATAACCATTTGGTTTTCGGTTTTTGGTTTTTGAAAATTATGCATGTTTTCTCCCAAATTTCCTACAATGGTTTTCATCTTTGTTAAGCAACCATTTGAAATCCTTGCCAAATTTCAAAAACAAAAACAAGTTTTTGGAAACTACTTTTTTTGGTTTTCAAAATTGTTGACTTGGTTTTTGAAAACAAGGAAGAATGTAGATACTAAAACAAAGAAACTCATAGGTAGGATTAGGTATGTATAAGCTTAATTTTCAAAAACTAAAAACTAAAAACCAAACGGTTATCAAACGGGGCCCAAACGATTATCAAACGGGACCTTAGGGCCCGTTTGATAACCATTTCGTTTTCTGTTTTCTGTTTTTGTTTTTCATTTTAAAAAAACAGGGGTGTTTGATAACCATTTCTGTTTTCTGTTTTCTGTTTTTTAAAAACGTTTTTTAAATTATAAGTAAATTTCAAAAACAAAAAAAAAAGTTTTTAAAAACAGATTTCTGTTTTTCAAAAACTCATTTTTTCTTCTAATGCTTACTTTTCTCCTCTTTTACCTTTCTCTCCAATAAATTTCTTTCTCTATTTTTTCTCTCTCAAAACTTTTTTTTTCTCTCTCAAATACTCTCTCAAAACTTTTTTCTCTCTCAAAACTTTTTTTTTTTTCTCTATAACTGTCTATTTCTAAAAACTTGTCAATACATTTTCTCTCTTCAATAAACATGTTCTAATTTTTCTTTTGAAAAAAAAATCACCAAAATTTTCTATCGCTACAAATTTTCTTTATTTTTCTAATTTATCGTTAGTTCTTTAGCATATCTTTTACTCTTAACGTTACTATCTCTCTAAATTTTCTTTTTTTATTTAATTTTTTTAATCTAAAATTTATCGCTTTTACTCTAACTTGTTTTCTATTTTTTTCTCTAACTAATATATTTTCTCGAGTCTAACTAATATTCTTTCTCTAAACATTTTCTTTCATCTCTCTAAATATTCTATGTTTAACTTTTTCTCTCATCTTTTCAAAAAAAAAATATCTTGAAAACATTTATATTTGTGTCTCTAAATTTTTTGTTTCAATGTCTTTACACATTTTTCTCTCTCTAAAATATCTTTTCATCTTTCTAATTTTTAAAAAACTGAAAACCAAAAACAGTTATCAAACAAGATTGGTTTTCTGTTTTTTAAAAACAGAAAACAAAAAACAGTTATCAAACATATGTGGTTTTTGTTTTTAAAAAACAGGAAACCAAAAACCAAAAACCAAAAACAGAAAAACCAAAAACTGAAATGGTTATCAAACGGGCCCTTAGTTTTTGGTTTTTGGTTTTTGGAAATTAAGCTTATACACACCTATTCCTACCTATGAGTTTCTTTATTTTAGTATCTACCTTCTTCCTTGTTTTCAAAAACCAAGTCAAATTTTGAAAACCAAAAAAAGTAGTTTCCAAAAACTTGTTTTTGTTTTTGAAATTTGGCAAGGAATTCAAATGGTTCCTTAACAAAGATGAAAATCATTGTAGGGAATTTGGGAAAAAACAAGCCTAATTTTCAAAAACCAAAAACCAAAAACCAAGGCCCCGTTTGATAACTATTTGGTTTTTGGTTTTTGGTTTTTGAAAATTATGCTTGTTTTCTCCTAGATTTCCTACCATGGCTTTCATCCTAGTTAAAGTTGCATTTGAGTTCCTAGCCAAATTTTAAAAACAAAAACAAGTCTTTGAAAATTACTTTTTTTTGTGTTCCAAAATTGGACTTGGTTTTTGAAAACAAGATAGAAGATTGATACTAAAACTAAGAAACTTATAGGTGGAAGTATGCGTGTATAAGCTTAATTTTCAAAAACCAAAAACCAAATGGTTATCAAACGGGGCCCAAATGGTTATCAAACGAGGCCTTAGTTTTTGGTTTTTAATTTTTCAAAATCATACTTGTTTTCTCTTAGTGATTTACATCTTTGTTAAGGACACATTTGCATTATTAACCAAAATTTGAAAAACAAAAACAAGTTTTTAAAAACTAGTTTTTTTTTTTTTTTTTCAAAATTTGGGTTGGTTTTTGAAATCATGAAAAGAAGATAGATAACAACACAGAGAAAGTTATGTTTGTAGGCTTAATTTTTAAAAATCTAAAATAAAAAACCAAATGGTTATCAAACGAACCTAGATGATTGTCACCTTAACTTTTTCCTCTTAAAAAAAACTATATTAATGAACTTATTTTGTTCTTGCGTCCATTTTTTTTTTAAATTCTATTCATTTTAAACATTTTTCCATCCTAAACCAGATAGAGGAAAATTTTAATTTATTTTTGGTATTTTGAATTATTGAAATAATTTATCTTGAACTTTCTTGATTTCAAATTTCTTCCCGACACAAATTAACTTCCCAAGTTTGTTAACATGAATGTTGTTTAAGTGACATAAAGTTTATTCTAAAAAAAATGTGACATAAAGTTTGTTTTAATTACCAAAAAGTCTATGTTCGAATCCTTTCATCCTCTCGTGTTAGGAAAAAAAAAATAATAATAACTTTGAAAGTTAATGAGCAAACTTGGAAATTTAGCACGTTATGACATGTGCAGGGTTTAGACCCAAGAGCAACGGCGAACCTATTCATTGACGCAATGTGCATCGGCGAGAAGCTAATCAACGACGAAGACTGCTTCATTCTCAAGCTCGAAACCAGCCCGGCCATTCGCGAGGCGCAGAGCGGCCCTAATTACGAGATAATCCACCACACAATTTGGGGCTATTTCAGCCAGCGCTCGGGCCTTCTCATCCAATTCGAGGACTCTCGGCTTCTACGGATGCGAACTAAGGGCGATGAGGACGTCTTCTGGGAGACCAGCACCGGCTCCTTCATGGACAACTACCGCTACGTCGACGGCGTCAACATCGCCCACAGCGGCAAGACCAACGTCACCGTCTTCAGATACGGCGAACAGTCCGCTAACCACAAGCGGGAGATGGAGGAGACTTGGAAAATCGAAGAGGTCGATTTTAACGTTTGGGGCTTGACCATGGAGAGCTTCCTTCCGCCCGCCGGCGCCGCCCTGTTGCAGGAGGGCTAGAAATTTCGGGTTTCTGCTTCTTGAGGAGATTCAATTTCTTCTTCTGTATATAGAAATGAAAAGTTAAAGTTCGTGCCCTAATTTCTGTAAAATTTAATCGTGTACCGCTCCTGTTTTGCAAGGATATGGAGTACCCTTTTTTTTTTTTTCGATTTTAATTTTTTGATTTTTTTGGGGGATTTCCAGTGCATCCTCCTCCTCCCATCAAATTTTCTTAGAACAAATAGGATTTGTTAGCCTTCTAAATTTAATTGCATGCTTAAAATAATATTTTTAAATTTTATGAAACACTATTTCCTTTTTTTTTTTTTTTTTTTTTTTTTTGGAAAACACTATTTCTTTTTTCTGTATTAGAATGTTCAAATTTTAATTTTTGTTCACTTTTTCTATCTTAAAGTGGCTCGCTATAAATAAAATAATTATCATCATTCCAAAGGTAAGTAGAAAACTAGAGATGAGGATTTGTTAAGAGTACTCCAAAGAGAAAGGTTAAGGCACCACCCTGCCTCAACCATCCCAATAATGGTCAAATCATAATATGCAATGAATACAAGTCGTTTCATTTTAAAAATTTTATCACTTATTTTCGTTAAGTCGTGATATATTAAATTTCCATCGACATTTTCACATATTTGTGGGTTCGACATCATGTGGGATGAATCGATATTTCCATTATATTGTAAAGTAATTGATAAAATATAAACAAAATGTAACTAATATTTATAATAAGTATTTTAACTTATTTTTAAAATGTAAAACATTTATTTGTTAATTTAAATATTTTTTTATTTTTTAAATTTTAAGACTCTATCTCTATATAGCTATCTTTTTATAACACACTCAAAACTACATTTGAGTCAATTTTCACCCACAAAGGATCAATATATATCTTTTTTTCCGTTACATTCCTCGATGCAACGACTTTAGTTAATTCTATTGGTCTTGTCATTTTCACCAAACACCATGCTCTAATTTTTTCCTTTTTATTTTAAACAATGAACCATGTTCTAGTTGACCAACTCATATCAAAGTCAACGAGGATGTGTCCAATAAATCTGTCATATGATCATTTTTATGAGTGGAGTCAATGACAAAAACTATGGATCCAAAGTTCAAACTTCAAAGTGTGATTGGTTTTTAAAATTTTTAGGGATCAAGCAATTAATTAACGTATTAAAGGGTGGGTTAATGAATAATCATTGATTAGGCTTATATAACATATGTATAATTTTGAAATTTCAAACCCACCCCTACTAACGATAAGCTTATGTTTTATGCATTTATTTACTTTTATAAAAATATATATATATATATATTGACACTATACAATTAAAACACTTTAGGTTTAATTAAAAATATTATTAAACTATAAATCAAAATTTTAAAAATATATGTCTTGCTTTTTTTTTTTTTTTTTCTTTTGAATAAAACATAAAATTGCCCTAAAATAAAGCCTTAAAATTTTAAAACACATGTTAAAATACTTGGAATCCAGTCAAAAATTCCCGATAGATATAAAGTTTAGAAAGTAAATTTGAAAATCAATGTCTTTTTAATTGTGAAAAATAAAAAAAATAAAAAAAAAAAAAAAAACAATTTGACTCTACACTATTAAATTGAATCGACGTCGTTTTGCGTCGGTGGTCTCATATAAGGGGATTAGCCATATGCTTGATAATATTATTATTATTTTATTATTTTATTTTTTGAAAAAATGCTTGATAATATTAATACTTGCGACCACGGCAAAGATTCATCCCGCCACGTATTTTTATTATGATTTGAGATATTAATTAAAATGAAACAATGAATTAATGAAATCTTAATCCCAATTATAATTATATGTGGTGGCCCACAGTGTAATATTTTCATAGATCAAGCAATTTCTTTTAAGGAAGCCTCTCTTTCTCTCTCCTCCCTTTTCTCTTCTCTCTCTCTCTCTCTCTCTCTCTCTCTATTTCTCTCTCTCTCCTCAGTGAGAGAAGAAACTCTCTTCTCCGTCCAAATCTGGGTCTATCTTCGATTCAGTGGAAAAGAGCGAGGGCATAATTTCTCATTTCTTCTAATATCCATTCTGCAGCAGTGATTCGAGTATCTTGATTTTCCTTTTCTCCTTCTTATTGTCGTTGATCGATATGAAGGACGACGATGTCCTTCCAACGACGATAGCGAGTGCCGGGAAGAAAGAGAGCTCGGTTTCGAGTTTATTCGGCAAAGGCCGCTACAAGTTCTGGGCATTGGCTGCCATTTTGTTGCTTGCATTTTGGTCCATGTTCACCGGCACCGTCTCTCTTCGATGGTCCGCCGGTAATCTCAACGGCCTATCTGATGATATCGATTTTAGCATCCATGACGATCTCGATGTGCTTGTTAGTATCTCTTTCTCTCTGTATCTATACCTCATTTTTTAGCCAGATCTTGATGGAATTTAACACATCGGTTTCGTGGTTTTTCCCCCAATTGTTGGTTTCGAATTTTAGGAGATGGAGGAAAGGGAGAAGATAGTGAAGCACATGTGGGACGTTTATACGAATAACCGCCGGATCAGGTTACCGCGTTTCTGGCAAGAGGCATTCGAGGCTGCGTACGAGGACCTGACCAGTGAAGTGCCTGGTGATAGAGAGGCTGCTATCTCCGAGATCGCTCGGATGTCCGTGCAGTCCATTGTTATTGATACGCCTTCGGAGCAATCAACGGTTGGTTATTTACTCTCTGATGCTTACGTTTTAATATCCCCCGATGATTTTATGTTCTTAGCACACGAAAAGGGTATCTAGGGCATTCTATGGACTATAGTTACAAATTGCAGATTTGCAGTTGACTACGATTCTCATTGAACTCGTACAAAGTTAGGAAGTGATAAATTAGTGTTTAACATGATACAACGGTCAAATATTGCTTAGAGGAATATTGTTTAAAGATGACATGCGAGCAAGGTGCTTAAGAGGAGTTGGGTTCCTAGTACTTCCTGTGTGTTTACTAGTCTTCCTTGTACTTTCATTTGTGTGAAAGCTATACTAAATTGATAAATTATAGCAAGTTTGCACTATAGCGGCATTGATCTTTAGAAAAACGAACTAATTGACTATCGATTGCAACCCCTTATTTCCATCTGATGAATGAGATCCTAATCTTGACTCATGTTGTTGCCTATTCAGAAACTTAGCAATTTGTATCTCTTCAAATCTTTTTAGATAACTTTCCTGTACATCATCAGTAAAATTGGGGGTCTAACCGAAGGCTTGATATATTGTATGTCAAGCCAATCTCTTAATAAGATTTACAAGGGAGCAATGGTGGACATATCAAGTCTTGCAACAGTTTTCCCTGCTTGCTAATACCTCCCTCCATAACCAATTGTGAATGGTGGATTGCCACTTAATTGTCATCCTCGCTGTAGCTGCCTGTGAGATAGAATTATAGATGTCTCAAATAGAAAACTACTGTCTCATATAGGAAATTGCAAGTTTGTTATTCAATGATCACTAGTTTATAAGGACAATGAGGTTGGTTATTTTCTATACACCCTGCAGCCTCAAAAAAGACCAAGTTCTTTATTCTATTCTACAAGTTATAGAACTATTTTATAGGGATGGGACATGGTGATTTATAAAAGCTGAGGTTATCTATTACTCGATATAGCTGCATGATAAGAATTATTAAAGTTGAGGGTATGTTGTCATCCTCGCTATAGCTTCCTGATAAAGAATTATTGCAGTCTCAAATAGGAAAATCCAATTTCTTCCAGGATCACTAGTTTTAGAGGACAGTAAGGTTTGTTGTCCTCTATACCACTCTGCAGCCTAAAAAAGATCAAGCTCTTTAGTCTATTATGAAAATATACAACTGCTTCATAGAGGTATTATCTGGTGATTTGTAAAAGTTGAGGCTATTTTGTACTTGAACAGATTGTTGTTTGTAAATCCATTATTTTTTAAGAAAAAACAACTTTTATTCTTAAAGAACAGTTACTTACGGGAACAGGCTTAAGAGAAGAACTTTTAAAAACAAGTTATACAACAAGTATTCACTAGTTTTTTTTGTTTCCAAAACTAAACAATTTAAACTTAAATCCCAAGTGGTGCTCAAGAATCTCCAATGCGTTTCTGATGCATGGTGTTTGTTTATGTTTGATGGGGGAACTTGATGTAACAGACTCCCAGGCTCAACAGGTTGCAAAAACCAATGAAGACAATCTAGCTTCTGATCAAATCTTGTGCTTTTTAGAATTGATTAACTAATGAACATCTTTCCAGGAGTAGAGAAAAATTATTGATTCTTATTGATATTAGTTTACTTACTCTAGTGGGATGCAGACATTAGTTGATTTGATCTTCCACTGATAATGTTAAACATAATCCTCTAATTTCATTGTAGAAACTAATACCATAACGAGTTCCCATTGATCCCATATTGTCACATATTGTTACAAGTGCAAACATAAGAATTAGTTATCATTGACTAGGATGCATGTTCTGAATTCTTTTGTGCCAAGGAGTCTTTTGTTCTGTTTTTTATGGTTAAATTTTGTATATCTTTTGTATTAGCATCTTAAAGCACCTAAAAGAAATCCTGAATTTTGGAGGATGCTGAAACTATGCTTGGGAAATATTTCATTTTTCCTTTCTTGTATTTGGCTTGCCTTGTCAAGGTACTGTAACCTCGATGCTCTGTGCTTTTCTTATATTTATTACCAGAGTGCACGAGAGTTCACAAAGATGCAGAAAATAGCAGACAAAAGCAGGGAGACAGCTACCAAAACTGGGAGTTAGCTGTGACATGGATGATTTTCACGACGATCTAAGGTTCGAGGCCTCTCTATTCTGCCCTTTCTGCCACTAGGTTGCTGTCTGATGTTTGTAGGAGGCAGTGATTGGCAAATCTATATTCTTTAAAATTTTGATTTTTTCCCCTTTGCTTTTCAGTATTGCAAGATGGGTCAAACAGCCTTTTTGCCTAGAATGTTAGAGTGATATTTGTTAATGTTATTTATAAAGGTGAAAGATAAATTTTGAAAGTCTCATATTCGACGATCTTTTAAACAGGTAGAAAGGAACTTAAATTATACTTCCAACCCATCGTTTGCACATTTCTACAATTCTATTTTGCATTTCTATGATTAGAACTTCGGTTAATTTGGTCGAGTTTCTATGTGAATGTCTCATGTGATGGAATTATGCATCAAGTGAAACTAATGAAATTGCGTTGAGGAACTCTTTCAGTAGACTAATCATGTCCAACCTTATAGTTCCATGTTGAGGGAAATTTGTGAGGTTTAATAAAATGCATCACATATCGAAGGAATGTGTGGAATATTTTGTGTAATAGTGCTTTTGCTTTGTTTTAAAGTGCTTTTTAGAATGCGTCCAAATAACTTTGTCATCTTTTTTTTTAAAGTACAGAATGCACTTGTGCATGTTGCACATTCTTGCGATTGTTTAATGGATCTTTCTATTGAAATCAGTAATCTTGTGATGTGACCATCGCAAGAGTGATTAACTTAGGCCCCCGTTTGATAACCATTTGGTTTTTGGTTTTTGGTTTTTGAAAATTTGGCTTGTTTTCTTCAAATTTTCCTACCATGGTTTTCATGTTTGCCAATGACACATTTGAGTTCCTAGCCAAATTCTAAAAACAAAAACAAGTTTTTGAAAACTACTTTTTTTAGTTTTCAAAATTTGCTTGGTTTTTAAAAACAAGGAAAGAAAAGTATTAGCAAAACATAGAAACTTGTAGGTGGAAGTAGGATTTATAAGCTTAATTTTCAAAAACCAAAAACCAAAAACCAAATGGTTATCAAACGGGGCCTTAGGAAAATTGCAGTGGGTGACAAATTGGACCAAATTAATAGCAAATACAGCACCATGCAAAAAAAATTACAAATATAGCAAAATCTATCCGAGTCTATCTGATAGACTTCGATTATGTGAGTTTATCAGTGATAGACTCTGGTTAATCAAAATCTATCAGTGACTATCATTGATAGGCTCTGATTAATCAAAGTCTATCAGTGATAGTCGCGGATAGATTTTGATTAAGACACTGATATACTTTGAATAATCAGAGTCTATCAGTGATAGACTAAGATAGAATCTGACAATAACTTTTTGGTCTTGTACGATTAATTTTGCTATATTTGCAATTAGTTTGCAACTGTGCTATATTTACTATTAATTTGGTCCAATTTGCCATCTATGTAACTACCCCCATTA
The DNA here is from genome assembly GCA_017139565.1 of Luffa aegyptiaca. Lineage (NCBI taxonomy): Eukaryota > Viridiplantae > Streptophyta > Magnoliopsida > Cucurbitales > Cucurbitaceae > Luffa > Luffa aegyptiaca. Next base: position 49,525,307 of record CM029398.1, read on the forward strand.
ACTAATGGATGAACACGAAATGGACATCTTCACAAATGGAAAGGGTGTTTTCTTTCATAAAATTGACCATGCAATAGACTGAGAGAAAGCTCTGAAATTCCTGTTTGAAATGATAATTACGAACATGAAAGATTGAATTGAATATAATATATGTCAAGATTATTTCGAATTTCTCTCTTCGTGTCCTTTAGCCAATGCAGTCCCACAATTTTTTTTTCCTTTCCTTTTTATTTATTCTTATTAAGTTTGATAAATTTAGTGCACGATTGAGATTATAACAATTATTTTTAGCTTAAAATTCATCCGTTTTTTAGCTCAAAAGTGAAATTGATGAAATAAAAAAAAAAAAAAATTAACCTAGAATGGGAACAAATTTCATATTTTAATCGATATTTTTTCTATGATTGTATTAGTATGATCTTTTTTACTACTAATACTACTATGGTCCTTCACCAACTTCAATACGAGTCAATTGGTTTAGGCACATGCTCTCAACCAAGATGTCAGAAGATCAAATCTTCTACGATGATTTTTCCCATCATTTCTAGTATTATTATTTTCTATTTAGAATATATAATAGGTTGACATCAAACTTCATGTCATAATTTGACTTTCCTACCATTTGTACTACCATGATCTTCTATTCAATAGGGTTCTTCCATCCTTTAATCTTACAAAGATTTTTATGCCCATGTCCTTCCTGTCATTAAGTGACCAATTGTTCATATAATTTCTCTAAGCTTTATACATGAATGGTAATTAATAATAAAATGAATTATTTTTTAAATTCCCAATAAATTCTTTTTTTTTTTTTTGAGGAGAGTAATAATAAATCATTATAAAAAATCGTCTAGAATTCAAAATTTGAATGAAAATTACAGAATTGTTTCTTTTTGGACAAATTAAAACTTCTTAAACCGTTGTCAAAAAAACAAAAAACAAAAAAAAAAATTTAAACCATGAAAGATTAAAATTGAAATAACCCAATGTCCGTGCGAGTAATTGTCAAAAAAAAAAAAAAAAAAAAAAAAAGTCCGTGCGAGTAAAGGAACTATACTCTTTAACCTAACCACCACTACAAAAAGTATAAATCGCAGGCGAAGCAGTTGGCTCGAAATCGATTGACCTGCAAAATCGGGTTGAGATTATCCAATCACTACCAAACAGCGGCGCGCTGAATCTGAATCCTTAGCAGCACTGTAACAACAAAACAACGATGAAGTGCCCCTACTGTTCGGCGGCGCAGGGGCGGTGCGCCACCTCGAGCTCCGGCAAGTCCATCACAGAGTGCATTTCCTGCGGCCGCGTTGTTGAAGAGCGCCAATTCCAGCCCCACCACCTCTTCCACCTTCGCGCTCAAGACAACCCCCTTTGCCTCGTCACCTCCGACCTTCCGACCCCTCCGGTCCACCACCAGAACGATCAGGTTCTGGACCCTTTCGAGCCCACGGGCTTCATTACAGCCTTCTCCACATGGTCCTTGGAGCACAGTCCACTCTTCTTCCGCTCCTGCTTCTCCTTCTCCGGCCACCTTGCGGAGCTCGAGCGCACCCTAGAGTCTACCTCCACATCCAATTTGCCGTCGTCATCGACGGTTGTGGTGGATAATCTTAGGGCTTATATGCAGATTATCGATGTGGCTTCTCTTTTGGGGTTGGATTACTATATTTCCGAGCACGCGTTTAAGTTGTTTAGAGATTGTTGTTCGGCTACTTGTTTGAGGAACCGGAGCGTTGAGGCGCTTGCCACTGCTGCCCTTGTGCAGGCAATTAGGGAGGCGCAGGAGCCCCGAACCCTTCAGGTCTTTATTTCACTTTAAATATGTGCATTTGGGACTGTTGTTTGATTCTTGGTTTTGTTAGGATTTCTTTTGATATTCTCGCGTTATGTTCAAGAAGATTTTGGGAAGTTCACCGTCAAGACGAATTGAGAAATCTACGCGGCTATTGTTCTTTGATGTCGTTCTTTGATAGTTGGCGAGGCTACGGCATTCGATGTCAATCTTGTTGCCATACGTCTTTGATCTTTCTGAATTTCTTTAGAAAAGGGCATGGCTATCCGCAATAGCTTTAACTTGTTCGCATTTCATAAATTACCCTTCCTTGTTCTACATATTCAGTCAATTGTCATCCTTCTAGTTTCTCGCAAAGTTATTATTTGGAGTTGTTAACTTTCTTGGTTAGAATGTAAAATTCTAAACCTCGTATATGTTGCTATCTGTACAAGCCCCTATTTCCACTTCTCAATTCTTAGTGTCTTCTATCAATTGTGATTTTGAGTTACTTCTCGTCATCTTTAGTACTACTTCTACGACATCTAAAGTGGTGTATACTGTGAGTATAACAGGAAATCTCCATTGCAGCCAATGTACCCCAAAAAGAGATAGGAAAGTACATCAAGATTTTGGGAGAAGCTTTGCAATTAAGTCAACCCATCAACAGCAATTCCATATCAGTCCACATGCCAAGGTTCTGCACGCTTCTCCAACTCAATAAATCTGCTCAGGTACCTCAATTTCATTTCTTATACCTGGTTAAGACATTGATTGGAATTTGTTGTCATGTTGAAAAGATTATTTGTATGGACTGTAGATAATTGATTCTATTCAATATGATTCAAACTTCTACGGCATGAGAAAATGGAAAAGTATTGTTTCCTGATTGAAGGCATGAAATTATAGGGAAATTTCTTTGCAAATAAATATATCTTGAAAGTTAATTTCATTGGATTCTTAAATGTTCTACGTAGAAAAGCATTATGGAGTTTATAGAATTTTTATGTTACATCAGTGGTATTTGGTTTCGTAACTTCTCAAGATGGGAAACAGTTCATTACTAAATTACATGCATCCTGATCAAGTAAAGGGGCTAACAGTTTGAACCTTTGAGGAGTTCCAAAACTCTCCAATTTATGATTTTTTTAAAAATCCCCTCTAATTGACTAATCCAAAGGAGAGTAGCATCTCTATGTGATAAATACCATCTAGCGACCAAAAAAGAGATTGCTTTCTACAACATTTACAGATCCCCTACACTTATCAGATTAAATTCTGTCGAATTCAGTCAATCCACTAACCTCACGAGGTGGCTACAACAAAGTTCATCAAGAGAATCTCTGGTTGTCACAAAGAATCTTTTCTTTATCTTTGAATTTGCTTCAGACTGTTTGAAATTCTGTTCAGGAACAGATTTGTTTATATACAAGGCCAAGGTCATTTGTTGTTGTGCAGTGAAAACTATCATTTTTGGAAATATGGTTGATGAGGAATTATAAAATCTTCATGGCTAAATTTAGAGGGCTAGAGAAAGTTTGGGGGAAGTAACAAGAGGAAAAATATGACACCCTCCCACCTAACAAAACCAAGGGAGGTTTCGAAGTAGCCCTTCAACAAATTTCCAAATCTTTCACAATTCTGCTAAGTCTGTATTCATCCCTTCAAAGACTTGGCATTTTTTTTCAACCACAGCTTCCAAAAGGTAGCTTTTACCACATTGTTCGAAAGCATGCTTCTGAAGTTTTGGTAATTACAATGTGTTTTTGATAAATGTCTATTGGAGTACTTTTCTATTATCTTCTTTGGCTTAGAGTGGACTAGTGTCTTATCTCCCCCTTGTTTTCTTGTATTCTTCTTGAGTGGAAATAGTTGTTTCTTGTCTAATAATGTAAATTTACATAAAGTAACTCTCTTCCTATATGACCTATAAATTCACTTTTTCTAACCCTAGGAATCATGCTTTCTTTTCAAAATAAAATAAATTAAAATAAAATCAAATCAAACATGAAAGCGATGTGTTGAGTTGTCACAATTAATCTTATTTGGTTTTAATGTAATGTGTCAAAATAGATAAATTTCAAATCAGTACAATAAAATTTATGTTCATGTGTTTGTGCTAGTTAAATTCTACTTCTACCACTGGCATTAATAGTTTTCCTTGATAAGAATCATGGATATGGTAACGATCGTTTACTTTTCCCTTCTTTAAACTCCAAGCATTTTCCCTCTATCATGCTTGTTGATAACTACTATGAATGCTAGGAACTGGCAACTCACATCGGGGAAGTTGTCATCAACAAATGCTTCTGCACTCGCAGGAATCCCATTAGCATCTCGGCTGCTGCTATATATTTAGCTTGCCAATTAGAAGACAAGCGGAAGACGCAAGCAGAAATTTGTAAGGTTACAGGTCTCACTGAAGTCACCCTCCGGAAAGTCTACAAAGAGCTGCTAGAAAATTGGGATGATTTGCTTCCATCTAATTATACTCCTGCCGTTCCTCCAGAAAGGGCATTTCCCACAACTGTAATTGCTTCAGGCCGTTCTGCAGCTCCTAAAGGTGATGCATATGAAGGGGCTTCTTTAGAGAAAGACAAGCAGATTGAAACTAAACCTAATATATCCACTGAGATCTCAGACATGGGTCATCCATCCAGAGTCAAAGAAGATTGTGAGAGTAAATTTGTATCCCGTGGAATGTATAACCCTGTAACTAACAAGTCGTCAACTTTTTGTCAACCACAGCCTCCTAAAGGGAATTCTATTGCAAGTACTGTTGGGAAGAAGAGTCAAAATGATACCCACGGAATGGATATTGTTATGGAGCACTCCAGCAGTCAACAATAAGAGCAGAAGGTGGATTAAGCTCGATGCCACATAGTCACCTACACTGCCATCAGATTTCTGTAAATCACGTTCAACTGGCAACTGGCAAGTAACAAATTTTAACCAGCTGTTTATGCTATATAGGTTCAGTGCAACGAAATGGTGTCGAAATGAAAGAAAAATGATGCTAGAGATAGATTCATAGTAATGCGTAATGCTCTGGTAGATGAGAGATTTCCTTGCTCTCATTTTGGAGAATGACCCTTACTTTAAAAGCAAATAGATTCAGTTCCCATATGTAAGGCCTCGGTTATTCATTTATCAAGGAGAATGCACTGTTCCAACGAGGATTAAAGGTACATATGTATGATTAACACGAAACAAGTTTTTGATTTAAAACTCTCATCACACACGATAGTTCTTGTCTTTTTACATGTCTGAACTGCCAACCATCTAGATTTGCCCGTAAAGTTTAGTTCCAAGTTACAACATAAGTTATATGAGTTTACTTCAACAATCCGTGGAGTCAAACTTACACCTTGTGATTATTTAGATTTAATTCCTGATCTTTTATGACAGACCGTTGGTTCAGATTTTAATCATATATTTGTGATATTCCTCGGATGGATAAGGTGGAAAGGCTTTACTTCTCCACTTCTCTCTGTCTCTCTCTCTCTCACACACACACAAACACAAGAGAGAGCCATAGTCGAGGAAATTGGAAAAGATGCTACTGTCATCGACCTCTTTAGTGCGATCATTGCCGGTAAAACGATTGAATTCCTCATGTAAACCGGCAAATCCACCGACGGCACTGAAAGTTCAGGCCATGGCGAAGGAAGTAAGCGAGAGCGAAGGAGGCATTGCAGAGACGGTGGCCATAGCCGGAGGGTTAGTGGCGACCCCAGTGATTGGTTGGTCGCTGTACACCCTGAAGACGACCGGGTGCGGGCTGCCGCCGGGGCCAGGCGGGTCACTCGGCGCACTGGAAGGGGTGAGCTACTTGGCGGTGGTGGGCATCGTGGCTTGGTCTCTGTACACGAAAACCAAAACTGGATCAGGTCTGCCGAACGGCCCTTTGGGGCTATTGGGCGCCGTTGAAGGTCTGTCGTACTTGAGTTTGCTGGCCATCTTGGTCGTTTTTGGGTTGCAGTACTTTGAACAGGGCTACATCCCCGGCCCTCTTCCGGCCGATCAGTGCTTTGGTTGAGCATTCTCTTCTCTCACAATTTGGGTCTATCTTGTGAATGAATGTATGTGGCTGTTGTTTTTCCAAGCGTGTAAATCCTAGGGTTCTTTTGAGTTTGTTTGTGTTTTCTTCTTTTTCTGTTTACTTTTTCATTGTGAATCTGGCATAGGACTTCCCCTTCCCCTGTTGTGTGAACTGAAGGCTTTACTTTATTTGGGTTTTGAATTTAGTAACCATTTTGATTAAACGTTAACAAATTACGATAATTATTTTTCTTTCTTTCTTTATTTATTTTTTAAACTAATATTATCATAATTATGTCGTTTTATGTGTTTTTTCTTTGAGCCCAAGTGGATTTTAAAAAGCAGACTCAGCCGACAGTAAAATGAGTTATATTTGGAAATCAATTCTCAATTACATTTTTTCTTTTTTCAATGTATAACTAAATGATTGTTTTTTCAAAAAAAAAAAAAACTAAATGATTGTAATAAATTCATTTATTGATCTTTAATTCTTACCATTGTTGATTTAAAAAAAAAAAAAAAAAAAAAAAAAAAAAAAAAAAAAAAAAAAAAAAAAAAACTACTAAATGCTTAATGGTCATTTTGAGTATTGTTTAAAGTATTTTTTGTTTATCACTTTTAAATAGTTTTGGATTTAAATCCTTGCTTCGTGATGATAGAGTACGATAAACATAGGATAATTAACAAATTTAGCATTTTGTATCTTAATATTGAATTAACCACATTGTATTTTGGCTATTATTTGAGCTCTATTTTCTATCCATGTTATGCAATTTTGACAAAGCATACTCAGATCCAAACAAATTTTGTCACGTAATCTTTATCATTAAGTGTTGAAGGAGGGTCAAACTTTTAATGTTGAAGAACATATTAGGTATTTTATCTACTAAACTATGTTCGAACTTGTTTAATTTTTTTTTATCATAAAATTTTATTATACATTTAGTTGATGTGTCAATTTTGTTAATTATATCATGTTTTTTATGAATTCATAATAATATTGTAAAAGGCACATGATCAGACATGGAAATATTCAGTGAAAAGTGGATACAAATTGTACATGAACTCTAAAATAAATGAGGTTTCTTCTAGTAGAAATATCCTAGGAAATGTATGAAGTAATTTGTGGAAACTAAGGATCCCAAACAAGATAAAACATTTCTGTTGGAAGGTTTTGAACGAATTTTTGCCTACTAGACTAGACTTTAGGAATAGAGGAATTGATTTGCCTGTGATTTGTCCTGTTTGCTCTAACAAAACCGAATCTACATATCACATTATTTGTTATTGCAATCGGGCCAGAGAGATTTGGAGGGAGACTTTACAATCGAGTGTACCTGGAGGAAGATTTTAACAATTGCTTGGTGGACCGATGGTTGAAAATAAACGATTCTGTAACGTTAGTGGAGTTGGAGTTGATTGCAGTCACAAGCTGGTCAATTTGGAACGACAAAAACAAGAAGGTTCGTGGTCAGAGTATTATGCCAATTAATACGAAATGCAACTGGATAAATGATTATCTAAAGGAATTTCTAGATGCAAACTCAAAAATAGCTGAAAATTTACCTCTGAGAAGAAATCACGAACCATCATTGTGATGTTGGACTCCTCCTACTGGAAATGTGTGGAAGGTTAATGTTGACGCAACTTGGACTCCGTCTCCTCTGTCGACAGGGTTGGGGGCAATTATTAGAGATTCCATGGGCAAATAGTTGGGGCTTCGACCTTTTCAGTGAAAATCGATTACAAAGCCCCCATAGCAGAGGTGATGGCAATCTTCGAAGGAATACAGCTTGCTAAGTCACTGATGTGTAATGAAATTATCGTGGAAGCTAATTGCTCTCAAGCAATTAATTTGGTGGCAAAGGAAACACAAGTATGGGGTGAGGTGGAGCCATGAATGGAGGCCATCTAGGATCAACTTGCATCCTTTTCAAATGTCAAATTTGTATATATTTTCAGAAAAGAAAAACGGGGTGACTAATGGTATAGCTAAGAGGGCTAGAATGCTTAATACATGTGAAACCTGGGTGGAATCTAATCCCGGGTTGGATGAGTTCGTTAGTCGATATTGACCGTTCAAATTTTGCCTAAGTGACTAATGAAATTTCGCATTTTATTCTTTAAAAAAAAAAAAAACCCAAAAAAAGAAAGAAAGAAAAAAAAAAAGTAGACATATTAGGATTCCTCAACTAAAGCGAAGTGCAACTGTGCAAGTACCGTCTATAAATTTGGCCCATAGGATAATCCGGCCTCGAAGAAATGGTGTATAAATACCCTCGATAAAACGTTAAACCTTTTCCGCCTTTTCGCTGCCGCCTCTTCCACTTCCCTCCGACTGTACCAATTAGATCCGAGCAAAAACCTCTCGCTGATGTTCTCCGTCCACTCCATTTGATCTCTCGAATCAATTCTTTCTTCTCCTATTAACCTGAGCGACGATCGCGCGCTACCATGGGAGATTACAATGATGCCTTCATGCGGAACCAAAACGCCGCGGTTCAGGCTCGTACCAAGGCCCAGAATCGCGCCAATGTCCTTCAACTCAAACTGGTAGGTGGAATGGTTTCGATTATTATTATCATTCCTCTACAAGCCTTCGATTGTTCTTTTTCTGTTTGTTTGAAGTTAGCTAGGGTTTCAAGAAGTCATTTAGCAGTCGCTAATTGCAAGAAATACAGATTTGTCTTTTTGTGTCGCGAAATTATGCGGTTATAGAAGGACTCGCATCTTCATAACGATTGATTTTCGGTTTCTTCTTTGGAGATTATGAATTAAGTTCTGTCCGTTGAATGACTCGTAAATTGCCGACAACGTCTTGTCAATGAAAGGTCTTGTAAGCTTAGGAAAAGAACTGTTGTCAGAGGCAGAATGGTGTGAAGCGATGACTTAATATCATCATCATTGGGGGTTGAAACTGTGGATTATGGTTCTTAAGAAGCTAGATGGGTTTGTAGAACCGTCGATTATGGAATCTCTCGGTTTCTTAATTTTGTTTCTCGTGCAGATTGGGCAGAGTCATCCCACTGGTCTTACGGCTAATCTCCTGAAGCTCTTTGAGCCCCGACCGCCTCTTGAGTATAAACCTCCACCGGAGAAAAGAAAATGTCCACCGTTAACAGGTTTTTAGTACTGCTATTATTATTATCCTTTTATGTACTTCCTTTTTCCTTTTCATTGTTTTTGCGGAGGGATGAAATTCTGTCTCATTTGTTTTGTAGGGATGGCCCAGTTTGTAAGTAATTTTGCAGAACCTGATGATCCGGGATATGCTCCCCCTGTTCAAAAGGGCGAAACACCTGTAAGATAATTTACTTCTTGATGACTGTCTGAACCACTTTATCCAATCCTTCTAAGATTGAATTTAGAATCAATCGTACCTTCCCCCCAATCTATATATTTTGCGTATGTATGTATGTATGTATGTATGTATTTGTATTATAAGGAAAGTGAGTACTACTTATAACTTGGAGGCTGTTTGGCAGCTTGCGGTGCAAAATGATTTGTTTTTAAACACGATTATAGGAATTTAAATTAGGTGGCTTGTAAATTTTAAGGCTAGTGTGTAACAACTCGTTTGCCCATCATTTTGAAAGAAGCAATGCTTCAATATTTTTAAGCAACAGAAATTTTTTGAAAAAAATTGTTTTAACTGAACTCTTGTTACTAAAAACCAGGAAACAATTTTTTAAAACAATTTCTGTGCTGCCTCTTGTTTATGGTGGTATCTTTGTTGATCTATGTTGCACAATAGGAGTAAAAGTTTTTGAAGATTAGATTTGCAAAATGATGGTGAATTGTGTATAAAGCTATGGGAATTAAGAAGTAACTACTTAAGATTCTGAATAGTCTGAAACTGAAACTTTTCAGGCACAAAGGAGGGCTAGAATTCACTTGCTAAGAATTGAAAAGGGTGCAGAGAAAGCTGCTGAGGAGCTGCCAAAATGTGATGATCTCTTCAGTACTTACCCTGAATTTGTAGTTAAAAAAATTTCAATGTCTTGTGCCTTACATATGTACTTTTGTGCAGATCTTGAACGTGATGATCCAAATGTTACTGGAGATCCATACAAAACACTCTTTGTGGCTAGACTGGTGTGTAAAGTGTAGTGTTCATAGTTACTTACTCTAAGCTAAATGTTTCACTTAAAATCATTGTTACTCATTGGCAGAATTATGAGACAACTGAGAGCAGAATCAAAAGAGAGTTTGAGTCTTATGGGCCAATCAAGCGGGTAGGTATTTGAGCATCCTCATGGGGCTCGGTAAGAGGTTAATATTTGTGTGGTCAATTAAATACTTTATTTTTACCATTAGGAAGATTTTTTGGGTAGTTATCATGTTTTTTGGATTATGTTTTTGGTCCATCTTCCTTTAAAATCATTTTCTAGAATCTGTACCATTGTAAACTACCATGAGCTGGTCTAGTAGCATATCTAAGCATGGATTTTCTTGGGTGGGTTGTCTCAGGTAATAGATTTTCTTGTAATGTTTTTCATTGCAGTAACGATAAAGCAGTTCATGCTTTCTCTTTAAATAACCCATCAGAAAAATTCCACTGGCCTTCCAAACTATGTATCAACATGCGAAACAGGTCTCTTATTTGTTTTTTTCCTTCAACTCTCTTCCCATTTAAAGTAGTCAATTTTTCTGGGTAAGTGTTTATGGGAGTAAAACATATTTCTACCTGACTGGGTCCTTACGGTGGAACCAAGTTTGAAGAAAGATTAATGCCAAACACCTCCCTGGATTCGTCATTGATAATTCAAGCTCCTAATAGTCTCTCAGGTAAAGCTGCTGGTATGCAGTAATGACTTTCATGTGTATTTCATTTTCCTCTTAGTGACCGTGACTTTGCCCAGACATAGTTGGGCTAGAGAATTCTTGAGGCATGATGTTAATAGGAAACTCCTTAGTAAAATTCTATACTTCAAGAATTCCTGGTAAGGAGGCAGTTATTCTACATTCAGCCAAATACTATTCATGATATCAGTATTTCTATGGCTCTGATCCCAAAGATGGTGCGCATCACCATGCATGGCAAAGCTGAAAATTTTAGGTTGGGCAGTGGAGTGATGTACTTTTGCCTTTTGGCCTTTATATTCAAGCAACGAAGGAGATTGTCAACTTCCCTATTTTTCTGCCTTGGGTAAAACACATAGGGAGTATTAGCATCTCTTTCTCCTTTGAATTTTGTACTGCATGGATTTTCTGCTGCTAAAAGTTTTACTTTTGGCTTTAAAGGCATCAAAAAAATCTCGCCATTGAGAAGATTTCCTGGTATTTCCTGTATTACATATACCTTTTTCATTATTTGAAAAACAATTTCCCTGGTAAGGGGAGTTTAGTATGTTCAACAACTGGTAAAATGGCCACAAATACTTCAGTTTTTCCGACTCTAGCTGGTGGTGATGCATCTCGCGATGGAAGCTCTATGATTTAAAGGTGAGCACGGCTAATTAGGCATAGTGCCTGTCTGCCGTGCCAATAGGATTAGCTTATAATAAACTTTCTTACAGTATTTATCTAGCTTTAAAATTAATAAAATCTTTATGGAGAATGTATAATGGAAAGAGAATTTTACTTTTCTTCTGCAATATGACTTCTTGTTTGTGTAATTTTCTGTGTTTTGCAGGTCCGATTGATTACGGACAAAGTGACAGGTAAACCTAAAGGCTATGCTTTCATCGAGTACATGCACAAAAGAGATATGAAAGGTTTGTTTAAATTAATTTGTACTTAACACTTCCTATTTGATTAATTTCTCCATTTGAAACTAAAGTAATTTACTCGCCTTTTAAAACTATTCAGCTGCATATAAGCAAGCTGATGGTCGGAAGATTGATGGTAGAAGGGTACTAGTGGATGTTGAGCGAGGTAGAACAGTACCAAATTGGCGTCCTCGACGGCTAGGTGGTGGTCTTGGAACTACCAGAGTGGGAGGTGAAGAAAATAATCAGAGGCACTCTGGAAGGTAATAAATATGATGTCAATAATTCCTGCTCTTTCAAGTGCAAAGGCATCAAGAAATATTGATGATTATTGTACTATAAAACAATACTGAATGCATGATATGATAGTGGATCTCGATCTGTTGTTTTTGTCTTGGGCGTTTTTAATTGTCTGATTGCTGAAAGCTTATAAAGATAAGACTGAATTTAACATACTATATATGCTGAAAGCATCTGTAATTTATTCAGGGAGCAACAGCAGTCTGGAGCACCATCTCGATCAGAGGAGCCTAGGGCTCGTGAAGATCGCCATGGAGAGCGGTATGATGTTCTGTATATTTTTCTTTTCATTTTAGATCAAATTTTTGTGTTTATATGTATGCTTCTTTCAATTAATAATTTCCGCATTTGAATGTAACTTCAGTTTATTGTTAATTTTAAGGTGCTATGTAATTAGGCTTCAATTTAATGTTTTCAGAGATAGGGAGAAGTCTTATGAGAAGGGAAGAGACCGAGAAAGAGAGAGAGAGAAGTCTCGTGAACGTTCCCATGAGAGATCCAAGGATCGTGACGTTAGAGAAGATAGGCATCACAGAGATCGTGATAGGACTAGGGATAGAGATAGAGATAGGGATAGAGAAAGGGACAGAGAGAGAGACCGTGGCTATGATCGTGATAGAACACGTGATCGTGATCGAGGAAGGGAACGAGGTCGTGATTATGAGCGTGACAGAGATCGAGATCGGGATCGTCATCGGGACAGAGATAGGGAGAGGGATCGGGATCATGAAGGGGGATATCCAGACCCTGATCGTGGTCGCTCCCATGATAGGGAATCTGATTATGATCGGGTTGACTCGAAATATGAAAAGGATAGACATGGTGATAGAGACAGAGATATTGATCGTGCTGAAACTGAGGATGGTCGTGGGTGGTATGATCAGCCTGAGCATGGGCACAGACACCCAGATACTGATCATGATCCCCAATACTACGATCATTTTGAACATAACCGAAGTCGGGGGCAATATGATCACCCAGAAGGCCATCGTGACCAAGATCGTTATGATCAGTATGATAGAATGGAGGACGATTACCATTATGAGCGTGGCACTTCTGAATCACATGATAGAGAGAGGTCTCGTGATTTGAGTCATGAATATAGGCGCAGTGAGAGATCTCATTCGAGAGAGTATTAGTTTCTTATGCTGCAATATGTTCTGCCTGGTAAGTATCTGCCATTTTCTTCCCTTTTCTTTATAATTTATAAGCAGCATTTCTCTCATATGTTTTTCCCAAATGTTCCTTTCCAGGTTAAGATGATATCAATTCCATGAAAATATCATGTAGCAGCTGTGATCGGTGTTGGAATTGTCTAGTTTCTTTTGTTAATTGCCTTCATGTAGCAGCTGTGATCTGTGTGTTCTTCGGGAGTTTCAGTTTCAGCCACTTTTAAGCAGATTTTTGCACAGTTTATTTATGTGCTAAAACTCCTAGACTTACTGTGTATTAGTTTGTGATCATGATTTTTAAGCTTCTAGAGTGTTATAGAACATTTTAAATGCTTGATTTGATTAAACGTTTTAAATGCTGTGGAGGGGTGTACGTTTGATGTGGAAATTGTTCGAGGATAAAACTCAAGTTCTATTGACAATGGTAACTTCGGAAAATGTTTGAATTTTGTACTTTCTTTTAAGTTTCAAACCTAGACTTCAATTTTCAAAATATTTGAGTAAATAATAAATCAAAGAAAGAAGTGTTTATAAATTTAATTCTCTACATATTAGCCCTTCAAAATAATTCGTTGTCAAAAGTTGTATACACCCTTCTTTCCAAGGCTTTATATGCCTCAACAGTATTGAAGCACTACAGAAGAATTTTGAGTCAATTTTGTAAATACCTGTTTGGAAGCTCAGTGTCACGGTAGCTCAGTGTCACGGTCGTACCTTTTCAATCGTGCGGCGCCATGATCTTGCACGCGACCATGGCCAGCCTTAAGGGTCATCTCTAACCCATAACACTTTTTCGCGGGACTTTGGTGCTTCATCGGATCTTAGGCGAGGTTCTCCATCCTCAACCGAACTCGAATCATCTTGCAGCGGAATAACATTCGGTCATACACGTCGCCCGTACGTGTATTTTCACTCACATGCGACTCTAGTCGACTTGTCTCTACTCTAGGCCAAGTCCTAAGGCTCAACCTTGCCTCTACATCAGGCCAAGGTCATCTGAACGCAACGTCGCATCACATTTCATCGTCCTCTATCTCGAGGACACGGCCCACACGCTTCTACATCGATCTGGAACTTCGCCAGGATGTGTTCGGACCCTTCTCGGGGTCAAAACGGCCTTAAAACGCTCAACCGGAGCTTACCGGGTGATTTCAGCACTTACCGGGACCTACCGGGGCATTATAACGCTTACCGGGGCTTTTCGACACCTAACGGGGCTTATCGGGCCATTATAATGCTTACCGAGACATTTCGGGCAAATACCGTGCCAACCGGGAACTATTGGGTTCCACTGATGCTTTATGATGCCACCCCGAGCCTCGGGATGTCATCTGACTTAACCGCTCGCTCAGACCTGCTTCTCGAGAACCGACCCATGGGCTTTACTTATAATCGGGGCCTCCTGGACATCCATCCATCCGGGCATATCGAGGCATGAACCCTTCGTGTCATGCCGAGTCATTTCCGTATAGCGTACCGCAGCCCGGCCATATGGTGCAACCTCTAGCCCATGGGCGGGGGCGCAATGTCGGCACACCCGTGCCGCCCGACACTGTCCTTGGAAACTCATTCCCAAAGGAAGACGCCCAAGACACTCGTCTTGCAACGCTCGCCCACGCCATGACACACACATGTGCCATGGGGTAGCTCACTTAGGCCACAGGGCCCAGGGGTGGTGGAGAGCTGACACCATGCCTCCCCCTATAGTGCATTCTGAGGCATATTTGGTCTGACACCCTTGCACGTCATATTCACGAGGAGTCATACGCCAACGTGGAGCGCCCGTCTGGTGTCCGATTGACATGAAACTTTGCGGGCTTGCATACTTCACTCATATGCACTTAACTCCAGAGCCGCTCGTCAAAACTCACGACGGAACCCCGACTTCCGAGGTCATGGCCCGGGGCCCCATCTGACCCCCATTAAGCGTACCACTGACGCGTCTGACGACACTGTTGCTTCTCAACATGCTCATGCCTTCTTGTGACATCAATGCCCACTCATCTTGGTGTGTTGGATGATGCATCGTCCTCCTCGATCGCATCATGGCACTTCTCTCTCTCGGCCCTCTGACATGGCCCGATGGGTGACACTCGACGTGCCACCACTTCACTGTCTGCTCAGTGAGGGTCACAACCAACTCTCTTCTAGTATGGTTGTGACATTCTCCCCCACTTAAACTGTCATCGTCCTCGATGACATACTTGGGGGCACAATCCACATCACGACACGATGGATTGTGACACTCAGCATAGACGGCGCAAACTTCTACATTCGTAATCTGGAGTTGGTTGGCTCTTCTCTTGTATCCAGCCGAGCGTGTCAACTGTCAAGATCTCTTCCTCATCCATGAATAAGTAGGTATATTCATTTGCCCGCGGGACAGGTCTCGTGGGATCCGCTCCTAATGGGGCAGGGAATGGAGAAGGAGTGGGAAAAAAAGTTTTCCTTGAGCTAAACGGGATGGGGAATGCACTCCTCATCTCCGTTCCTGCTCCCCGTTCCGTTTACTTTTTTTTTAATTATTATTATTTAAAGTTTTATTATTAAAGATTTAGAAAATTGAACATGTCTGAATTATATGATTTAAACATTTGAATTATATTTTTTTCAAAAACAAAAAACATTTGAATTATATGTATAGATAATTAGATAATTTGATATAAAATATTATTTTGTTTTTAATAGGAGATTGATGAATTTGTTCTTTAAAAAGAGATTTTTTTTTTAAGGAAATTAACTATTTAAATGAAGAATTTATGTGAATAATTAACTATCTAATTCAAAATTAATGAATATTTTTCCTACAAAGTTAACTATTTGAAATTTTATCAAAAGAACTATTTGATTCAATGAAGAAAAAAGAAAGAAAAAAAAACTAAATGAGAAATAATTTTCCATAGGGAACCCGATCCTCGCAAATTTCCCACGGAGAATCCCTGCCCTATTCTCCTCGAAATTTAATGGAAAATTTTACGAGGATGAGAATTGAAATGGGAGGCGGGGACAACATGGAGAAGCCATCCCCTTTGAGACATCCCTATTAATAAGTTTGCCCTCTTTTCCAACCTTGTTATCTGAGAGTTCCAAAAATAGAAGAAAAAAAAAAGTGGGGATACAAAGGGGAATGTCTGAGTTTTGACCTTCTCCAAACCTAACATTTATAATTATGTTTAATTTAATAATTCTAAAATACAAATAATTCTCAACAACTTTCGAAAAGAAGAGGAAACTGCAAAATTAACGGAATAAAATAATTAAAAATTCCGTTGCCGGGAATCGAACCCGGGTCTCCTGGGTGAAAGCCAGGCATCCTAACCGCTGGACGACAACGGATTGTTGAGAAGACTTCAACAAGTTAATTTAAAATAAATAGATGTGACAGGAAATTATTAAGCTATGTTAGAGATATCAATGCACTAAAATGATTAGATTTGTTCTTTTCTTTTTCACTAGTTTTATTTACACAAACCTCATGATGAAATTATGGTTTGTTTGTTTGGATGCATAGGCTAAGATTAGGGATCTTGAAATCGTAAAATGATTTCGAGGTTTTGACATGGTCATTTGCATCTACTACAATTTATTAGGCTCAAATTATTTATTGTTTTAGTTCTATTTTGGTAGTGTTGTTTT
This sequence comes from Luffa aegyptiaca, assembly GCA_017139565.1. Classification (NCBI taxonomy): domain Eukaryota; kingdom Viridiplantae; phylum Streptophyta; class Magnoliopsida; order Cucurbitales; family Cucurbitaceae; genus Luffa; species Luffa aegyptiaca. The sequence goes on from CM029398.1 coordinate 49,541,938, forward strand.
GTTTGTTACACTTCTTGTTATGTTCCTCTTTTGTATTTTATTTCAATTATACTTTCATTTATGCGTGTAAAACTTTAGGCTATTCTATTTTTTTTTTTCTTTTTGACAACATGTGAGAGTGAGGAATTTGAACTACAACCCTTTTAGTCACCGGTACAAGTTTTATGCCAATTGAGCTATGCTCAAGTTGACTACTCTATTTTGATCTGAAATGGTCTCTGGAATTCAAAGATTAAAACTCTTGAGCAAGAGTTCAACTATTGGATGATATTGAGTTGCATACTAACATATTTAGCCAAATAAAAGAATATTAATGTCTTTATTGAATAAGAGAAAGGTACTGTATAATGTCAAATGTCGTATGTTGATATATATTTTTTTTACTGCAGATGAGGGATACATGAATGAACCAAGAAGAGAACACATTCGAATGAAAAGGAATTTGAAGATATGTAAGTTTGGTTAGAAAAGACTTAAAATAATTGATAATTACTACCTATAACAATAATGTGCACCTTCTTTTTCAGTGAGTCAAACATAAAAACTTAAACTTGTTTGGCTTGAAACAATCATTTACTGGGTGACTAAGATGCATGTGATGAAGGCAAAGCATGCTGAAATCACTTGTATAGGGCAAAGCATGATTTGTTTTAGATATGGAATGAGAAGAGGTGAATAAGCGAACGAACTAGTACGATGTTAGAATAAGAGTGGTAGTCTACTAACAAAAACTAATGGTTTGTAGTCGAAAATTGAGAAGGATGTCAACTAAATCCTATCAAAAGAGAAGGAGGAGAAGGAACGAGAGAAAAACTCGCCATAAGTAAATATATATATATATATATAGTTAACAAAAATTTCCATTTTATTATCATAATGTTAGGTCAATTAATGATCAAATTAGCATTGACAACTATTTAGAACTAATTTTCAAATTTTAGGACGACTATGGTATCAATTTTAAATTGAATGACAAAAATATAATATTCTCTTAAATTTTATCTCTATAACTTTTTTCTGTCTAGAGTTTTTATCAGACTCTTTCTAAATTCTTTAAATCTCCAAATTTTGTCCTTGTTCTCTAACTTTTTACTCTGTAATATTTTTGTTCTGGTCTCTAAATTTTATTTTATTTTATTATTGTTTTTTTTTTTTTTTTTTTTTTTTTTTTTTTTTTTTTTTACAAATACTTGGTATCGAGAGTTTAAATTGATTTTGTCTTTTTCAAAAAAGAGTGAAAAACTGACAGCTTTTCATTTTAAAATAATAACAATAAAATCAAATAAAAAGAATAAAAGGGGAAGCATTTGGTAAAAGGCCCATTTCCTTAAGTGGGGAAACTAGAGGAAAACAGTGGGTAAATATTGGGTAAAACTGGAGAAATTTTAGGTGCTTTCAATTCAATGAGGTCGGTAGTTATGCACCATTGAATGTAAGAGAGAAATGACAAAAGTACCTCGACTTTGTATCCAACGATTATTAAAGGCAGACAAATTTGAAAATTTACATATAACAGTTTTAAAAATGGGACTTCATTGCATCAGAAACACCTAATAATTTTCGGTAAAACCGTCTTATTAGTTAATCTTTTTTTCATTATTTTTTTTCTCTTTTTCAAAAGAGTGCTGACTAGTTATGGGCACTTTTATAATTGAACCAAGTGATTTTTTTTTGGCTAAAATTAAATAATTATATTTTACTTCTACGGGCGATTGTAGATTTTGGGCTTGGGCTTGAGCTTGTAATTGGGCAAGTGGATTTGGCAATAAACACCCCCATCAAAATAAATTATTATATATGTTTGAATCCATTTGATAACTCTTTCGTTTTTTGTTTTGTATTTTTTAAAATTAAGCCTACAAACACTACTTCCACTGTATAAGTTTCGTTGTATTGTTATCTGTCTTCTTCTTATGTTTTCAAAAACCAACTCAAGTTTTGAAAACTAAAAAAATTTGTTTTTGTTTTTAGAATTTGGCTAAGAATGCAAATGTGTCCTTAACGAAAATGAAAAACAATCTAAAAAAATTGAGGGAGAATAAGCTTAATTTTCAAAAACCAAATGGTTATCAAAATTTTTCATTTTTAAGGATGATTAATCAGGAGTAATCTAAATAGGAGAGAGAATTATCATTTATCCAATAATATATAAGTGGATAAAGATTTAACTTTTTTTCTCTTCAATATTGATGCTTTTATTAGGAAAGGTACTAGCTTAGAAATTTTGTGCTACCATGATAGAATAAATTGATTATAGTTATAATATTCTCACATAATGAATATTATTTCAAATTACATCTATATGTTAGTTACCTAAAAGGCATTCTTAATTTTTTTTTTTTTTAAGAAAGGTTTATGCCTATAAATGTTAAGTTAAATTTTAGAGGCACTTGCATAGATGACAAATTGGACCAAATTAATAGCAAATATAGCATTGTTTCAGACTAATTGCAAATATAGCAAAATTAATTGTACAAGACCATAAAGCTGTTGTCGGATTCTATCTATGTATATCACTGATAGACTCTGATTATTCAAAGTATATCAGTGTTTATCACTGATAGACTTCGATTAATCAAAGTCTATCAGTGATAGTCACTGATAAACACTGATAGACACTGATGATAGATTTTGATTAACCAGAGTTTATTAACGATAGACACTGATAGACTCTGAATAATCGGAGTCTATCAGTAGATTTATAGATTATGATTAATTAGAGTCTATCGCTGATAAACTCTGATAATCGAAGTCTATCAGATAGACTCCAATAGATTTTTCTATATTTGTAATTTTTTTTACATAGTGCTATATTTGCTATTAATTTGGTCCAATTTAACACCCACTGCAATTCTCCTAAATTTTATGTAATTTTTTCAACTGATTGGATAACCTTCTTTTGCTTACAAGTTACACCATTAAATGTCAGGATCTAGTTGAAATTTAGATTTGACTAATTTTAAGAGTGAGTAGATATTGTTTTTTTTTTTTTTTTTTTTTTAAGTATAGTTTTGACTTTTTTTTTTTTTTTTTTTTTTTTGAATAGGTGCTTTCCAAAATAAGTATGTAAAAGCGTGTTTGACATGATTTATAGGTGGGTGAAAATTATTTTTAGCTTATTGAAGCTCTTAAAACTACTTAATTTTTGTTTTCTTTAAGTGTTTAGAAAAATTATATTTAACTTAATTGGCAATTTAAAAAAAATAGACCCATTAAAAAAAACATACCAACTTGAACATAGCTCAACGGTAATTGGCATGTATCCGCAACTAAGAGATCGGAGGTTTGAATCCCCAACACCCAATGTTATTGAACTAAAAAAAAAAAAAAAAAATGAAGAACGTGGGGGTGGGGTGTTTTGGATGTTTGGAAGCATTCAATAATTGAGGCAAAGATACAATGAACATTACTAAGTTATTATTTTACATTTTTAGAAGTTGTTATTCAATCGGCTAATTGTGTGTACTTAATTTATGTTAGGTACCCAATTGTCATCGCACACACATATATCAATTAATTTTCGCTTTAATTGTGTAGTCTTACCAAACACGGTCCGTTAAAACCTCATTGTTAAGTTACTTGTTGCTAATCGGTGGACCTATTAGATTTTTTTTAAAAAAAATCACATACAAAATTATAAGTTCAAGTTTCTATTAGATACAAAATTTGTGTTTTTTTTTTCTAATAGATTCATGAATTTTTTTATAAAAATCGAACCAATCATAGACTTGTTAGATAAAAAAATGAAAATCTAAGAAACTACGCAACTAAAAGTTTAGAAATTTATGTTACTTTTTAAAGAAATAAATTGAAGAAAGAAAATAGATAAAGAAGGTTTTAGAAAATAGTTCTTCAAATAGATTTTTTGAGAGGGTGTGACCACTATTTTAAATAACGTTTAAGTTACCATTTTATTGGATTTAGTTTAAATTTGGCACTCCTTGTTATAAATCCGATTTGATAGTTATAGTTTTAAAATTTTAAATATGGTTTGTATCATTTGATCAGATTCCATAAATTTTTGTGAAATTATTTTTCATTTCTAAAATTGTGAGATTAAAACAATGAAAATAACAATTCATTGCAATGAAAAAAAAAATGCAACATAACAATATGGTAACTATTGCACAGTCGGACTAATTTGTGATGCTAAATTGCAACCAAGCAGTGGACCAAATTAAAACAATTAATACCATAAATGATAAATTGAAATTAATCAAAATAATAAAAGGTAAATTTAGTAAACTAATTATTATTATTATTATTATTTTAATGAATCTAACATTATTAAATATTTTATCACCAAAAACAGGTGGTCTGCGTTGGAACTTACATCTGCTTTCTGCACCATCGAATTCCAAATACGTCCTGACAAATCGATCTGGAAAAAAAAATTAAAAAAGGAAAAAAAAAAAAGACGAAAATTGATAATAAAAAAGAAAAAAGAAAAAAGTATTATGCAATTACAGTCCTGTCCTTTTCACCTCGACACAACCACAAACATCGCCATCTTGGGACACGCAATCCGCACACTACGTAACATATATGTCGTCTCCCAATTCGGTCTTTTTCGCTTTTTTTTTTTTTTTTTCTTTTTTATTTACAAACCCAAAGAAAAGACGACAAGTTATAGTTATTATTTTCCACCTAGATAATTTTCGAAAGCAAAATAATAATACTCCAAAATTCACTACCTCAAAGAAAAAGAGAAAAAAAAATGTGATTCATATAACATGAAGTGCTTATTTTGTTGTCATTGAAGAGCGACTAATATTTCACTAAAAAAACGATTAATATTAAACTCAACGAGTTTTTTTTTTTTCTTTTTAAATATTTATTAATGAAAAACAGTGACGAAAATCAAATAACTATTATTGATAATGACTCCAAATTAAAAAAAAAAATTAAAAAAGTCATATTATGCTCACATATTTATCACATGTGCATATAATTTCTCTCAAATTGAATAGGTACATGTGTTAAAAAAATATTTTGATAACATATAACAATTATCATCTTAAAATTTGACACTTTGATTCTTTCTTTACCAATTTGAACATAGTTTGAAGTTAACAACTTTTAAAATAGCATGAAGATTTTTTTAATTATATGGTATTTAAGTAGATAATTATAAGAGATATGATGAAAATTTATAATTATATGTTTGGTGTTATTGTATTATATGATTAAATAGAGCGAAGTAATGATTAGTCATTTGATTTTGTCAAAAAAAAGTTGCAGTGTTTCCCACTAACGCGTCGACTTCAGTCACCATCGTAAAGTCCATCTACTTCACATCCGTGGAACCTATTGGTTGCCTACCTACGTTTATTTTACTTTTTCTTTTTTAATAGTTTTCCCACTTATATTTAGATTTGTGTATTTTACAATTTTAAAAATTCAAATTTAAATTTAAATTTAAATAAATAAATATTGACTGTACACACTTTCTTTTTTTTAATAACATGTGGGGAGTGGGAGGATTCGAACCACAAATCTCTCGATTATTAGTACAAGTCTTATGTCAGTTGAGTTATAGTCATGTTAGCATTGACTGTACAAACTTATGTCGTGAAACTTAGCTCCTTTATAAACTCACAAATTAGAGATGTAATAATACCTTCGCTAAAATTAAAAGTTTAAATCACGAACATAGATTTCTATTGGCCTTATAAATTTTAATCATAAATTCAAGTTTTCTTACTTCAAATTTTAATTAAAAATTTGTGAGCTAAATATCTATTAAGGTCATCTCTCAAACCATGCCATCTAAAATCAAGTTGACTATAGTGGCAGAACCTGCAATTGCGATTGAGGTTTGAGCCTCCGAACACTCAAGCTTGAGAGTTTTAATTACTTAACATAGTAAATGGTAAAAAAAATTATATATATAAAACAAATCCTTCGATCTTGTTGCATCACACTCGACTCTCCCTTTATTGTCTCGTGAACGTCCTAGGTTTGAGTCCCAAACATTTCATTTTCAAAAGTTGATATTGTTGTAATCAATTAAAAAAAAAAAAAGACGGTTTAATTAGTATTATTAAATGGAAACGAGTCAACTTGATCATAACTCAACTAGTTATGAACTTTTGACATTCGTAACCTCTTTTATAAGTTGAATGTTTACATCGTCGTTTCAAATATAACGTTAGGATAAAAAAGAAATTAAAAAAAAAAAAAAAAGGGAAAATGGGATAAATTAAAGAAAATGTGGAGTTTGAGGTTGGGGGGAAAAATATGAAAGGATGGGTGAGAAGAAGTGCAATAGTGGGGCCTACAGCCGCTTCTCCAATTGGAAGATAAGGGCTTTGGAATTGATTGCTTTGATTATATTGGTGTTTAGTCTAATCAGCTACTAAAACCTTTAATTTTAACGGTGGGATTTGATTGATATTTCTGTTAACCGCCCCGATTCATATATAATTTAATTTAATGGAATTTCCAAACCCATGCACTCATTTCTTGACCTCTCAACTACAACCACACTTAGATTATATTTATATAAAATTTTCAACTCATATACGTACTTTTATATATTTTCTCGCCAATAATTATATGCATACAATATTTTAATTAAAAAATATATATTTATATATAAGCTTTCTTGTCAGTGAACTATCTATTTTAATTACCGAATTGGTGTGGCTGACAATCTTTAATGCTCTATAACTCTGCAGCTTTATTAAAATAAGTACAAAACCACCAAAAGAGAATATTACTTGAAATTGAGATCTTAAAGAAATGGTAATAAAGGCAAAAAAATGAAAATGAATGCTGATTTTAAAGGGGGGAAGTTGATTGAATGGAGGGATGTGATTTAACAGGCAATGCAACGGAGGAGAGAAACATGGGCCGTTGATCAAGACGTGGGGAGTTGACTTAAAAAACACCTAGCTAAGCCGCAAGCTAATGACTCGTCTTGACGTTGACATCACTCGTATGTACAATCACAACTTGTAAAAATTTCTCTCTATTTATATTAAGAATGCGATCAAAGTCCTACATTGGTTAAATAAAAAAAAGATGGATAGGTAAGTGAGGGACGCCATCTCTGTTAGCATGAGATTTTTTTTAGTGGAACAAAAAACAAAACTATAAAGGGCCGTTTGTTTCGTGGGAATCCGAGATTCCCTTGAGTCAGGCATCTGGATTCCCACGTTTGTTTTGCAGTAATGTAAGATATCCGGGTATCTCGAGATGCCCGTATATCCTAGGATGCCCATACGGGAGGTAATCTAAGTGCTTTTGGATGCCCTTTTAAAACATGGGTTTCGAAGATTCCCATGTCGAGGGCATCTCTTTTTTACTTTTTTGTCCTTTGTTCATGCTTTTATATATTTTTTTTCATCAATTTTCTTTATCTTTATTTTTAATTTTATAATTTAAATAGGTTAATGTCTAATAAACAACTTTATACAATTAAGTATATTTATATATTACATTTACATATAAAATAGACTTCAATTAAATTATATAATATCTCCATTTATTTTTAATATTTGGAACGAATTATTATCAATAATATTTATTCTCTTATATAAATAATTTTAAAGCAACGTTTTTTAACGACCAACATACATTTGTTATTTTTGTTCTTAAAAATATATATCATTTTATAACATAATAAATAAATTTCACCTCATATAACATTAATTATAAATTTATCTTTTAGAAAAATATTAAAATTAAAAATAAAATTTATATTTAATATAGTTTTTTTTTTTAAAAAAAAAAAGTCATATATTAATATGAATTCTACGAAATAACATACAAAAATTAATGTACACGAAATTAATATAAAAAGATTAAATTAATTTAAAATATATATATTATATAAATATAAATTATATAAATATATTAATAAGGGCATTTTTGGAACATTACATAAATTTACAACATTTCCAAAAATAAATCCTTCAAAATTATCCAAATATTCCCAGATACCCTTATAAATTTTCCTACAAAACAAACGTGGCTATCTGAAGATGCCGGATATCTAAAATTCTGGTCATCTAAGATTCCAGGCATCTACATTCCCAAAAAACAAACGACCCCTAAGAGCTTATACCAAAAGTAGAGAATATCATATGAATAAATTTAGATTGACTTAAGATTTTTTTAATGCTTTTAAAATTTTTTTGTTGTTGCAATGGTATGAGTGAGGTGCACTAGTTGGTGTTCATATTAGCACCAAATAGAGATTGCAACGTTAGAAAAGGACATATGAGACAGAGTCAGACATGATCAACATTTGTAAAAGGAAGATACACTAGATATCAATACAATTATACATCAGAAACACTATATGATGTTTAAGTCTTATAAATAATAGTTATGTACGAAAATTTTAGGTTGTAGTAGAGAAGATATCGCGAAGGATCTTGTGTTGTATTATTTATGGAATTGCCATGATGATGGATTTGTTCATAGTGATGTACTACTACACAAGCAGGTGGACACTAATTATGTTATCTCTTTATTAGTTTGATTAGATTTTTCTCAATGCTAGTCATGTCAGAAATTGTGTAATATAGCATTGTGCTTTGCGCTTCATCCTAGCATATCATACCTCAAGTGAGCTAGAAGGTAAAAAGTCATTTGCTTGGCTAAGATATGCTTGGTCAAGGAGGCTAACATAGTTAAGTTGTCCATCATTTTTTTTTACAAAATAACTTAGTTTTATTTTGATACTTTGATATTAATTTTTAAAAAAAAAAATGAAAAAGACAGAGGAAGATATCTTAACAAATATCAAGAAGTCCAACTTAACCATAATTATACTGGTTAAGACAAACATTTAGATCAAGAAATTAGAGTTTTGATTCTCCTTGTTGGAGATATATTACGTTGAAATAATACTAAGAATAATATAAAAGTGTGGATAATTTTTTGAACGTTGGATGAACATCAATTTTTTATTTTTTATTTATTTACTTTTTTTTACCGAGTGGTAGATTGTGAAGTTGTTGAAGGATAAGTGGTCCGTTGTGCTTTTTTGGTCCTTCTAAAGACTTAATTTAAACTTCAAAGGCAAAGTGGCTTGTGAAGTGAGGTCATCAACCGTTCAAAAAGAACATGTTCTCATTTTTAATAAAGCGTTCACTTTGCCCCTTTTTTCTTCAAAATTTTCACCTTTTCATCCTCTTTTTTAACCTAGCCTTTACCCCTAATCACCCCCACCCAAACCTAAAAAGTGTGACCCCCCTTCCCCCCCCCCCCCAAAAAAAAAAAAAAAAAAAAAAACATATACACCCAAATTTTAATACAACTATATATTATAGTCGAAACAAATTAAACCGTCAGATTAATCAATTTGGTCAATATACGGTAAGATTCAATCGTCAATTTTTAACGACATTTTCCTACCAAAACATCTCTTCTCCTTATTCTTCAAGCACATAGGTTTTAGCACAGGGAAAGAACTCATAATTCTTACCATTAAAAAAAACGATTAGTTGGATAATATAATTAAAAATATATATATATATCATGAGATGATAATATAATTTAATCCCCCCCAAAAAAAAAAGTTACTGTGGGGATAAATGGTTAGAAAAATGGTGTGCAGTAAAAGAGGAAGGATTTGGAAATGTGGAAAGGCCAGGGTTAGGGCTTACGCCAAAGCGCGAGAACGTGTTGAGTTCACGTGAAACGGCGAGTTTCAGTGATAACAATTTTACTGACAAAAACAACCCTGCAATCTCCAATCTAAATCCCGCTCCTCTCCTTCACTCTTTCAAATTTTGGACGGACACGATCTTCTGACCACATTACCCTCTCCTACGTCATCCGACGGCGCCCTCGAGGCTACTCTTCTAAATTGACGTGTCACTCTGAACTTGCTCTCTGGTCCCCACTTCTTCTTGTCAGTTTCCCCGCATTGAGCGGGAGCCAGTCCACCTCCTCCTCCACGTGGACTCCCATCATCCGGTCTCGTCAGATCCCCCACTGGGCCCCCACCCGCCACGTCCCCCCTTATTCAACTCTTCTGACTATTTCCCTTTAATCTTCATTTTTTTTCTTCTCTTCGCAAAGTGGGACCACCCTCTTCTCTTCTCTAGCTCCCTTGGGGGAACTTTTTATCTCTCTCTCACCTCTACCTCTCTCCTTCTCACTCTTGTTCTCTCTGCGTAGACAGCCTCACCGACGACCGCGCCGCCGTGATCTGTTCACTTCCGGCGGCTTTTCCTTCTGTATGTGTTTCTTCACTTGCTATCTTTGCTAGGACTTTGATTTTCACTTGTTTTTGGTCGCTGACTCGTTTTTTTTTTTTCCTTTTTCTTTTTTTTCGGGTTGCATGTTCGGAATGGTGCGTGACTGTAGATTTTTGTTTTGGCCGGAGAATGGCGAATATGTGTGCCGATAGCGGCAATCTTATGGCGATTGCTCAGCAAGTTATGAAGCAGAAGCAGCAGCAGGAGCAGCAGCAACAGCAGCACCCACAGCAGCCGCCGCAGCAGCTCACTGGACCCTGTACTTTTGGTTTAAACCCATGGAGTGGCTCGAGCCATGGTCTTTCCGGTGCTCCAGATTTGGGGTTTGGGCTCGCTGGAGCTGGATTTTCCGACCCGTTTCAGGTTCAGAGAGTGGTCGACGGTGGAGAAACGAGCTTTCAGTTTCCGAACTTGGAGCACCATTCTTCTGCTTTCAGATTCTCCGATTTCGACGGCGGCGCTGCTGCGGAGTTCGACTCTGATGAGTGGATGGACAGTCTAATGGCTGGTGGAGATTCAACGGATAGCTCTAATCTTCCTTCTGCTTGCGACGCGTGGCAGTCTAATTCGGATTTTGCTTTCTACGGTGCCGATCCCTTTGTCCCCTGTCCCAGTCGCCTCACTATCCCCTGTTCTTCACCCTCTGATCTTAACAGAGTCATTTTCCCTGAACCTCCGAAAAATCAAACCGCAGTTCAACCGCCGGTGGTTTCATGGACGGGGCTTCCGCCGGCGCCTCCACCGGTGGTGGTGAAGGACACTCAACTCCCCAACGTTCCCCTTGCGATCCACAAGAGTGAAGATAACGGCGGTTCGTCGAGTTCTGCAGAGACTGAATCGACACCGCCACTTCTTAAAACCCTAATTGAATGTGCTCGACTTTCCGAATCGGAGCCAGATCGAGCGGCACAAATGTTGATTCAGCTTAACGAATCGTCAACGGAGCACGGAGATCCGACGGAGAGGGTCGCTTTTTACTTTCTCGAAGCTCTATGCCGGAGGTTATCACTTCAATCGGACAATCGTTTGGTTTCTTCTGAATCCACTTCCGATGATTTCACTCTCTCCTACAAAGCTCTCAACGATGCTTGCCCTTACTCTAAATTCGCCCATTTGACTGCAAATCAAGCTATACTCGAAATTACAGAGAATGCAAGCAAGATTCACATAATCGACTTTGGAATCGCTCAGGGAGTTCAATGGGCGGCTCTTCTGCAAGCTCTCGCAACTCGCTCCACCGGAAAACCAACCGGAATTCGGATCTCCGGCATTCCGGCTCCAATGCTCGGGAACTGTCCAGCGACGGCGCTGTTCGCAACGGGTAATCGACTGGCCGAGTTCGCAAAGCTTCTGGAACTGAACTTCGAATTCGACCCAATTCTAACCCCAATCGAAGAGCTGAACGAATCCTCCTTCCGAATCGACTCCGACGAAACCCTCGCCGTGAATTTCATGCTTCAATTGCACAATCTCCTCGACGAAACTCCTCGCGCCGTTCTGAACATTCTGCAACTCGCTAAATCGCTGAACCCTAGAATCGTAACCCTCGGCGAATACGAAGCCAGCCTGAACCGGGTCGGGTTCTTCAACCGGTTCAAGAACGCCCTCAGATACTACTCAGCCATGTTCGAATCACTGGACCCGAAACTGCCTCGCGACTCAAACGAGAGGCTGCAACTGGAAAAGCTGGTACTCGGGCGGCAGATCGCCGGCCTTGTCGGACCGGAGCCGCCGCCGGGATCGAAAACCGAACGAATGGAAGACAAAGAACAGTGGAAAATCCTAATGGAAAATTGCGGCTTCGAACCAGTAAATCTCAGCCATTACGCGAAAAGTCAAGCTAAAATCCTCTTATGGAAATACGATTACAGCTCTGAGTATTCTTTGATCGAATCCTCACCTGGGTTTCTCTCGTTGGCATGGAATGAAGTCCCGATCATTACAGTTTCGTCATGGCGTTGAAAGCAACAGCAGCTTCAAAACCTCAGGTATTTGTTTATTACATAATTATAAATTATAATTTTTTTACTTTTGCCCCTTCTGTGATGTAAAAAGATGACATTAATTAAGATTTAAGAATCACATACCGCCATTGACGATCTTATTTTAGCTGTCGATTTGAGACCGAACCCAGTCTCTTTTTTTGTCAATTTCAAGAACAGAAACTGAGTCGGTTGCTCTGTCAATCAAAACACGCAGTTCTAAATCTTTTTGACCGAAAGCTGGAAAATCTGGAACTGAAAGTTAAAAGATGGATTGAATTTGTTTGTTTGCTTGGAGTGTGCATGGAGAGTGGACCCTTTTTTTTCTGATCTGTGTTTTGTGTTTCTTTTACTAGGCAATGCCATCCGGTTATGTCCTGTTTTGCACCGACTGTCCAGTAGTAACTGTCTCTGGCTTTTTAAATTATGTTCTTTTAGATGGGTCCTTTTTTTAATTATTTTTGCTGGGACGTCCTTTTTTTGACAAGGAATAAATGAATTATAAAAGGAAAAAAAAAAAAAGAAAAAGAAAAAGATGAGATATATAGAGGTTTTTTAGACATGCATTCCGAATATATTGTCCTTGATGGTTTGGAAAATAATGGTGAGTCATTTCTTAAAAAAGAAAAAGAAAAAGTATAGATCGAAAGCTCTATTATAAGAATTTATTAATTTACTTTTATAATATGTGAGGGGACTTATTTGAACATGTGACGTTCAACTAAAAAAGAATAATTTTAATCATCTCTAACATTTTGATGGAATGTACAATTAAGCTATACTTTCGGAGAAATTTCTTTTAATTTTTATAATTGAATCTCCAAATTAAATCTTGATGGCTAGGTTTCAGAATATTTTCTTTGAAGACGTCATTTTCATTCTCTTTATGTGATAAATCAAATTTAACCTTTAAATTTTTTAAGCCAAGTGTTGAGATTAAAATCTTTTTATTTCTTTTTTCTTTTTACAACCACAAAAAAAAAAAAAAAGAGATTAAAATCTTCTAGAGAGACAGAAAAGACGATTAAATGTTTCATTAGGTGAGATTCATTCATGTTTTTCATTTTTTTTTTTAAAAAAGGAAAAGGTTTGGTCTTTTTTGTACGGGTTTGTGAGTAATGGTATTTGTTTGTTTTGTTTTTATAACGCAGGTTGGGTATTTCAATTTCTAGTGTTGAATTTGTGTGCGTGGTGGTTGTTGTTGTTGTTTTTTTTTTTTCCTTTAATGGCTAGATTTTGACTTTTGGATAGCTAGAGTAGAACATTTTTGTGATTAAGGTCCAATGTTTCTAGTTTTGCATAATTTAATAGTCAATTTTTTTAAAAAAAAATTGATTTTGAATAATTGGTTCAACTACTTTGTGTCCAATTTGGTTATTTGATAAAAATCAAAAGTTATCATCAACTTAAATATAATAATACAAATAAATAATTGTTTATTATTATTATTATTATTTCCAAAATGTTGTCCAACGGACTCTAAATAAATCAACCGATGACAAAAGATTTGGTGCAATTATGAGTTTATTGGAGTGGAAACAAATAAAAGGAATTTTGTTTTCTTTTGAAAAAGATGGGAAGAAGTAAGAGAAGGAAAAGGGCGTTGAGAGGATTTGAAAGAGAAACCAGGGAGAAAGGAAGCCACGTAATTATAGTAAAGAAAAAGTAACCCTAGACTAGTTGCTAGATTTCTAATGTTGAGTTCACCCAGTGTCGAGTTAAATTAAACTATCGATCGATCTTTGAGATGGTTATTAGTGAGTTATTTGAGTTATTTTTGAATTTGCATTAACCACATGGCTAGATTATGTTATTCATTTTATTAAATTGAAAAATAAGATTTTTATGCTAGATTTAATTAAAGTTAAAACTTTAGTGGTTGTTTTGAGCTCAATAAATAGGGTTTAGTTATGAATAAGTGTGTGAAGATTTAATGATGGATGAAAATGAGAATAAGTAGATGTTCTAATGTTTATAATATTGACAATTTCATATTGAGATGCATGCATAAATAAACTACTCATGGGCAAAAAAATTGGTACTTAATTTTTATAGGATTTGTTATCGTCAAAATTAAATTGTTAAAAATTTAAAGATAAGGAAAAAATATTCTTTTAATATTTTTTATTTTCCTAAAGTTCATGAACTAAATTGTTATTTCATAATTAAAAGTTAAAAAGACCAAAATTGTTATTTTAACATTTTTTATAATTGAGTCCTTTTTTTTTTCCTGGGAAGAAACTGCTCTCATCTTAAATCTATATCTGAATTTATTTTCCCTTATCAACTGTAATATTTATTATATATTTATGTACATCCCATAACATACCCGAGAAAAGAAAAAAAAGGTCATTCTTTCAGTTCAACAATATTTGAGGTGAAAAGATTGGAACTTCATATTTAGATCGATAATACATGTTAAGTACCGTGGAACTATTTTTAACTTTAAAAAAATAAAATTAAAAGCATGGAAAAAAAATCGTAATCTTTATGTGCATTAGGATCCAGATCCACAGTAAAATATTCCAACAATGTAAAACTTTTAGAAAAAAGAGTACAACTTCAAACAATTTAACAACTTTAATTTGAAAATTAATTACAGATTCTACAACAAATCCGACCTTAGCTCAGTTGGTAGAGCGGAGGACTGTAGTAAGACACTCTCAGATATCCTTAGGTCACTGGTTCGAATCCAGTAAGTCGGAACGATTTTACTTATAATTTTTTGGGTAAAATACCTTTTTGGTCCCTCATGTTTCGGGTTCGTTTCTAATAGGTCCCTAGATTTGAAAATTGAACAATCAAGTCCCCACTGTTTAGGAAATACTTCTATTGAGTCCCTGGACCATTAATTTTTTTAACGGTGCTGACGTGGCACGTTTTAAAAAATAAAATAATATTTGTTAATTAAAAAATAAAATAAAATAAAATAATAAATAATATAATAATAATTTTTTTTAAAAAAAAGGTAAAATATCTTCTCTCTCCCCCGATTCCTCTTTTCTCTCTTCTCCTCCTCGTTTCCCCATCTTCATCCCTCTTTTCTCTCTCCCTCATCTTCCCCTCTCTCTCTCTTCTGTAATTTTCTTCCCCTCTCTCTCCTCTTCTCTTTCTCTCTTCTCTCTCCCCCACCCTTCCCCTTCTCGCCAGCGTCCAACGATAGCCCCCGCCGCCACCCTCCACCTCTCTTCTTCTTCTTACCCACCCAAAATCTCTCTCTCTCTCCACTCCCCCACCCCACGGTACCCCTTCTCTTTCTTTCCCTTTCTTTCTCCATTCTTTCCCTAAACCCTTGCCGCTGCCACCCTTCCCGTCTCCGTCGCCGCCGCTTCGATGGTTGCCGAAATTTCCGGTTCGAATCGGTCGAAAATTATAAGCCAAGGACCCGCCGGCGACGAGGAAGAGGAGGACGTTGTGGAACTGGAGGAAGACTCGGTCAACGACGGTGAAGCGAGGCACCAAACTCGGCTGCCGGTTCTCGTCCATTTGCTTCGAGCCATGACCGGAACGGGCGTCTTGAAACAGGGCTCCGGTGGCGAAACAGAATCGTCGTTCTCCAGTTGCTCCTCCGCGGCGGACGATTTCATCGACGAAGAGAAGAGAAGGAGTGAGGAGAGAGAGTGAAGTGGGGGAGAGAGGAGAGAGAGGTGTTGGAGGGCGGCGGCGGCGGCGGCCATGGTTGCCGAGAAGATTAAGGAGAGGGAGCAAAGAGGGAGGAAAAGGGGGAATCGAGGAGGGGAAGAAAGAAAACGGGAATCGGGGGAGAGAGAAGAGATTTTACCTTTTTTTAAAAAAAAATTATTATTATTATTTTATATTATTTTATTTTTTAATTATTTATTTTAATTAACAAATATTATTTTATTTTTTTAAAAATATGCCACGTCAGCACCGTTACCGCCACGTCAACACCGTTAAAAAAATTAACAGTCCAAGGACTCAATAGAAGCATTTTGTAAACAGTGGGGACTTGATTGTTCGATTTTCAAACCTAGGGACCTATTGGAAACGACCCTGAAACATGAGGACCAAAAGGGTATTTTACCCTAATTTTTTTAAACATTCGGTGGATATTAGGATACAATTTTAATGCCCAAAATTTATTTATTTCTAAATATTCAGCACGTTAAATCAAATCAAATTAAAAAGTCGGTTCTGAATTCTAATTCTGTATTAAAATAATAAAGGTCGGTTGCTGTGACTGTGAAATAATGTAGTGGAGTTAGTTTAAAAACACATCATTAATTAGAGTCTTAATAAGCAAATCCGATCTTAGCTCAGTTGGTAGAGCGGAGGACTGTAGTGAGGCATTCTCAGATATCCTTAGGTCGCTGGTTCGAATCCGGCAGGTCGGAATTTTTTTAATTAATTTTTCGTTTATATTTAAAAAAACACACTATTTAAACAATTTATCGTTAAACATTCCTGAAAAAAATATATCGTCACGCAGGACCACGTGCCATGTGGTGCAAAAAAGTTTCAATGCCTCAACGCCACGTAAGATTTAAACTGTCTAAAGCTCTCACACGTGTCGTTCCAACGCCACGTGTCAAGCTTATAAAGTTCAATTTTATGTGTCGCGTTGAAATTGGGGAAAACTTCTGCCCTACAATCTCTGTCGGACTTTAACATCATATAAAACGGATTTTCCCCTTTACTTCGGAAGCAAAAATGATTAATGCAATCAGATTCGGCCGTAGTCCACCGCCAAGTGCGCTCACAACACCCGTTCCGCCGCAGCTCCGCCGTATAAGCTCGCCTGAGCTCCGATCCCGTCAAGTGCTCGGTTTCGCCACCGCACCTGATCAGAACTCACAGAACATGGACGACTCTCAGAACGCCGCCAAGGAGACTGGGTCAGATCTTTTCCCTTTTCTTCTCCATGATCACTGTATGGGTTTTTGCTCTTAAAATTTGTTTGTGAAAAACATATAAAAGAAATGGTGAGGAAGCAAGCTTAAATTTTAAAAATAAAAAATTATCTTAAATTATCTTAAATAAATTTCACCAACACCTGATGGATTTATAAAAACAGAGACATAATGTCTCATTCCTTTGGGGAAGGCTATGCGAGCCGTTGTGATGAAGAAGGATTTGGAGGAACTTATGGAGGCAATCGGTCGACCGACGATGTCGATAACGACGATAAGAAATCGGTTATTCACGAGAATCACCCTGGTAAATAAATATCTATCTATCTAATTAACGATGAAGAAATATTTTTGTGGTTTGTTTAAATGATGAAATATAAAATGTTCTAACTTGTTTCTTCTTTTGAATTGGGGAATTATCGTTGTTTGTGAAGAATATGATAGAAGCCAAGGGAGCGAAGTGAAGGAAAAGGAGAAGTCTCGCCATCAGACTCATGCAAACTGCTAGAACTTTTTTTTTTTTTTTTTTTCTTCATGTTCTCTTGAGAATTTAGGGTTCTGATTGTCAATTTTGCACACCTCTTAGAAATGGGTTTGTCTATATTTGAAATATGGATCTGAATAAAGGGTTCTAGTAGGTCTTGTGTGTTTAATATTGTTTCTATGGGAGTTTTTTTTTTACCACACCAATATGTTGATTATGTTGGTCCCATAATATTGTACCCATGGAACTAGACGTGTTTCTATCAAGACATTAAGAGTGTGTTTGGTTTAACTTTTCAAGTGTTTAATTTTGGAAAAAATACATTTTGAAAAAATTTGTAGTGTTTGGCAACCACAAAAAATGACTTATTAAAAAATGAGATTATGAAATAAATCTTTTTGAAACAAACACTTGAAACCAACTTTTTTAAAAAGAGTTTGTAAGTATATAATAACTTGTGTATAAAAACATTCACGAGGAAATGTAACCAAACATATGAGTGTTTAAATTCTAAACAATTTTTATACAAAATGTTTTTTAAAGAATGAATTCTTGAAAAACATTTAAATTAAAATGTATTCCAAACGGACTCTAAACATGACATTCTCACAACTCCATATGTCCTTGAGTTCCACAGTTGATATCTTAGGGGTTAGACAAGTGATATGCTAGGGATGGACTCGATACTACATTCTTGATTGCATTTGTTATGCAATTATTATTTTTTTAATATATAGTTATAATGGTTGAGACAATTAGCTAATTTAGTGTTAAATTAATATATGAGATGGTTTTCTTGAGGGAAGAGCCCATAATCTAGCGTTTGACATAGAGTGAAATTAACGAAAAAGTGTAAATTTAATTTTTTGAAATATAATTGACAAAAGGAGGAGTGAATTATAGTGGGGGATATAAGGATGGAAATGGAATGGAGTTTTGGGAAAGAGATATGAGAGATGCATTTTAAGGTAGGTGCGAATGGGTACAGTTGATCAAATCTAATATGGATGAGTTAAAACCAACCCTACCAAGAAAAATAGGTTTATATTATAGCGTTTTTTTTTCTTTCTTTCCTCGGTGTGACGGTTTGGAAAACCCTAAAGGGTTTGTACACTTGCCGCAGTCTCTAATAACACATAACAAAACTACTATTATTGGTACACATTGCAGCAATTTGTATGCAACGTTTTTTAAATTGTTGCAATATATACTCAATTGCAATGGTTTGTTTATAACGGATTTACAAACTGTTGCGAATATATCTATTGCAACTTTTAAATTGCAAATTGTTTGAAACTGTGGCAATATAGTCAATTGCAACAATTATGTTGCGATAATGTATCGTAATATGTTAATTTAATTGTCATTAAAATCGCTGTAAATATCCTCCAGTCTAAAAGGATATCATAGAGGGAGATTGTGTTGCCATTGCTACACAAAATGGAGCATCTTCATGGGGTGAAGAGACCTTTAGAGAGGTGAATGGCATAAAGGGGGCCATTTTGGTGATATGGTTTAGAGTAAAGTTATTCAATGTAGTTGTAGTTTGTTCTTTAAATACTAGACCTAGCCTAATAATCCTGATTTATTGGGGAGTTTTTATACCATAAAAAAGAATCCTCAAGGATGCTGTTTTTCAGGAGACTAAGCTTTATGATTGATCGAGTACATTATTGTGGATGATCAATGACTTCTTTTGCCTCTCCTTCACACTTCAAGTGTTCCAAAAAGAAATTTTGTCAATAATAAAACAAGATTTGTTTTCTTTTATGTTTCAGAGATTCTTTGTTTTGAGGAAACAAATATTGATAGATCATTATCAAATCTAACTCTAATATAAAATATATTTTTTATTTTTGAAAATCTCAACAAAAAGATATTTTTTAATTTGTGGGTAAAAAATCTTATACTTTTTTTTAATAGGCCGTGAACTAGATTAGAGTCACAATTTACTAGGAGTGATTCTATTTTTTTTTTATTGTCTTCAAGCAAAGATCACAAGTTTTAAAATGTGATTAACTTTGTCGAACAACTTAAAGCTTTAAGATGTATTCGCTTAGTTTGCTGTGTCTGTTTCAAATTTGGCATACCATTTGTACGTGACATCCTTTCTAAATACATTTGGTTTAAGAAAAATAACGAACTAAATAAGATTAATATATAAGATGTAGGTTGATATATATATATATTTATAGAAAATTTCAACTTTAACCTCTTAAATAATGAAGGCAAGAGATACATGTCAGTTGAGTTTAAAAGAGTAGTAATCTTTTTTTCTTTTTTTCTTTTTTTTTTTTTTTAAAAATAAAATAGTAGTAATAATCACTCTCCTACTTATCAAGTTTTTAAAAAATTGATCACTGTTATATTTTCTATAACTGGGAGAGAGCACGTGGAAAGGAGAGGGAATAATTTTTTTTTTTTTTTTTTTTTTTTTTTTTTTTTTTTTTTTTTTTTTCGAGAAAAAGTCCTTAAAACTTTTAATAGTACGTGGTAGAAATATTGATGTTTATCACTGAATAGGTAATTTATCAAAAAAAAAAAAAAGGTAATTATTTGTTATTTTGAAATTATATAATATATAATCAAGGTAAAGATGTTTTAAAAAAAGGATAAAGATTAAGATAAAAAATTCTCCCTCAAAAAAAAAAAAGAAAAAAAAAAAGAAGATAAAAGATTTGAATGGATCAACTATAGCTTAGTAAATAAAAACACTAACTACCTTTTTTTTTTTTTTTTTTTTGAAAAGCATTCTATTCTTCTCATGGTTGAAAAAGAAAAATCCTTGAAATTTTAAATAAAAAATTTAAATTTTTTTGAAATCAAATATTTAAAAAAATTTCTTAACAATATATCTCCGAATATTTAGTCGAGAAAAAAAACTATTTTGGACAATCGTTGATCACGTGGCGAGCATAACGATGTCGCTTGGAAACAACGCGATTGTAGACAAAAAGTTAACAACGACAACAATAACTCCTACGTTTTCTAAAATTTCGCTGTTCTTATCACATGCCCAACCGCCTCCAGCCTTTTACTATTCCACGTCACCAATTCTCAGCCGTTGATCTCTACCAGCATCGCTTAATCCTGGCGCTTCATTGCACTCCGCCCCCCTATATAAACAATTAGGGTTCTTTCCCGCCGTTCTCATCACTCGTCCCAGATCTGTTTCCTCCCTTGTTTCATCTTCATCCTTCTTATTTTTGGTCCCCTGGCGGTGATTGATTACGGAATTTGTTCTATCGTCGCGCGATGTCGGAGCCCTATGAGAAATTCCGGCTGCTAGGGTTGATCTCTTCTTCTTTTCCGATTATCGGCGCTTTCCGTCCGTGGAGATCCAAATTTAGTTTGTCTGATGTAAATTTCCAGATGTACTTGTCTAATTGTAGTCCGATTGGTGATCGGTGCCTAATTATGTTTATCTTGAGGTGAGAATCGTAGTCTTTTCGATTGTGGCGCGGTTTTAACGCATTTCATTAGTAACAGGGTTCTTGTCGGATCTTCTAGGCCTTCTGCGATTGTATTGCCAGTCTGAATGGATTCTTGATGCAATTGCGACAGGGAAGCTTCTAAGTTACAGCGGCGAGGCGGAGAATCGTGGCCGATGCAACAATCTCTCGGGCTTTGCTCCAACCGTAAGAGATTTTTGGCAGCTACCATATGTAATTTCATCCAAGGAAGGTTGATTTGATTAGGGTGTTGTGATGGATGTATAAGATATCAGGCCGGAACATCCCTTTTAAGGGAGACGGTTTCTGATCGATCTTTGTCATCCGACCTTTGCCATGACAGGTGCGCTTGCATGGCAGGTCAACTACGTTAATGAAAAAAAAATAATTTTTGGGTTTTGAGGGGGGATCGCACGGGGATTGCCCGGGATCTCTCCTCACTGGTGTGTGCCGATTCCTCTCTTTCTTTATCTCTGTGCATAATATGCCTAGCTGCCTACAACTGCTTGCATCCTCAGGGATTGCTTGCTCGCTCTCGCTTGCCGAACATGGGTTCGTATAGAAGTCCCGAAAGGTATTAACAATTTCTTTGATCTCAATCAATTCGTAGGTGAGAACTTCACGATTACGAAGCTTAAACAGGGGCGTTGGTAAAAGTAATCTTCTATTATCTTTCATAATTTAGCTTATAAAGGTTAAGCATTTAACTTAATCTTCTATAATTTAGCCGATTTTAATTTTCAAAGTAGCATCCCCCCTTAAAATATTCATGCACCTATATAAAGAACTTTTATATGGTTACTATTTGGTTTTTATGGTAATTTTATTGTAATTTTATCAAGATTTTTCATGCCCAGGTTAACAGCAACCATTATCTTCTAATGGGTTAGTAGGATTGTTATTCTCACGCTAATTTATTGCATGTTTGGGAGTGATTTTGAAATGGTTAAAATCACTTTTGTCATATTCAAAATCACTCTGAAACATGTCTTTACTAATTCAAAATCGTATTGGATAAAGAAACGAGTATTTTATTGCTTTAATTTACTTCGCGATCACAAACACGGAAATTATTAATATATATGTTATGCAGCACCAAAATGGTTTACAATCCTTTGGTTTTTCATTTTCGCCCAGTGCTGGATATTGTGTTTATTTTATTTATACAATGGGAAGTGCGTTGGGTATTCGAAGGCTTTGCTCTATGATGCTTTCGTATACGTCTTCATTCCTTCAGTTTGTCTGAGCTTGTATCGAGTTCTCTCTACATTTTATTGCTCGTTCATTGTAAAATATATATATAGAAATGGGAACACACATGAAGAACTCATTGGTTCGTGCTAATCGGGCCAAGGATCGCAGAGCTGAGTCTGATCTTCGTGTGCTGAGCTGTTGGATCGGACCGTCTCGGTAATTGAAATTTTTAGATTGTCATTTGATTTAAGCACAAAATGTCTAAAGTTTTGAGCCGTGTCTTCATTTTTTCTATTCCATTCAGTTTACGATTGTTTTAGCTTTGCTGTTTATAAGATGGAGGTTAATGCAAGATTTATTTCCTCTGTTTCTGTTATGTTCTATCACTACAGAATTTTTGCAATGCCAGCGGATTGGGAGTCAACTAATTGATATGTATTTTTTGAACTCAAAAAAATAAATACATTGATGTGTATTTCTATTACACAGAATGATTTGCGGATTATATCGTGGTAGACTGTAGTTTTAGGTGAGCTTTGTTACCCAAAGATCTCCTTACTGCACACAGAGAGCACCGAACTAGGTTGATAGGCCTTAACTTTATATACAAAAGGTGCTCCAGTCAAGGGGATTGAAAGTTTACTGAAATCTATCATTGGCTAAACAATCATTTGGTTATGTCTTTTAGGGCTTTACTCTAATTGAAGCTATTGTGTTCCAGTTAGTCAATAATGGAATTTCTAACCATCATGGATTGGCTCTAGTGGTCAATAAGGGTCATAAAAAAATAAAAAAAAATAAAGGGCTTAGAGGGAACGAGTTCAATTCATGAGGTCAACTACCTAGGATTTAATATCTTACGAGTTTCCTTGACAACCAAATGTAGTTAGGTCAGGTGGTTGTCCTTCCGAGGTGCGCGTAAGCTGGTCCAGACACTCAAGGATATAAAAAAAATAATGGAATTTCTTGTGAAATGGGGGCAAACTAGAAGAATAAATATTCACTACTTTTAACGCAGCGATATAGATACAGACATACTTCAAATCGCAAAAAAATGAAGATCATTTGGTTTCAACTTTCAAGTTAATCATATTATTCTTTCGAATGTATAAATTTCTATCTTGGATTCTCTTTTAGAAATGGTCTTGGGGAGTCTAGTTATTTCGGTATTTCTATGAATTTTTTGTTCTTTATGATATGATTTGATTGCGGGATAGTAACTGTCTTTTTCATATGTCCATATATTGTTGTCATCAGATTGTCATGTACAGTCTTACCTTCAATACCCGTCATCTGTGTACTCTGCCGCTCAAGCCTTGCAGTCATAATGCTCATTCTTTCTGTTTGCCGGTGAACGACGTTCATTCTTTTTCCCTCTTCCTTTGAAGTGTGAAATGGGTATTGGTTTGCAAGTGTTGGTTGAGTTTCCAAACTAGTATAATGTGCTCATAATGCTTATTAAATATAAGTATTATATGTATATATCTTTTTTAAAAAAATTGAAAATCAGATGAGAAACATATCCTGGTGTTGGGCTTCGCATATGGAAAGTTAAAAATGTTATGGAGTTGGGTTAGAATTCTTTCTTTTCTTTTTCATACTAGTGGACATAAACGAAGGACTGTTTTGTTCTCTGTTGCAAGTACGAAGGAATGTTCTGTTCTCTGTTGCGAGTACTGTATTGGAATGGACATACGTTGTTGTAGAGAACTTTTGGTATAGACCATGATGGTAGTTGTTTTGTTCTCTGTTGCGAGTAATTTATTGGAATGGACATACATTGTTGTAGAGAACTTTTGGTATAGACCCGTAGCTCAATGGTGGTAGAGCGCTCCAGGCCAATTAGGTTTTGGGAGGTTGGTGGTTCGAATCCATCCGGATCTGAATTTAGTCCTCGTTGATTTGTGTTAATATTGCATTAAATGGACTATTTTAAAGTGTTGTTAATATTGCATTAAATGTACTTTTTTAAAGTGTTGTTAATATTGCATTAAATGTACTATTTTAAAGTGTTGTTGATATTATAAGCTGATGCTGGTCTAGATGTTGAAATTTCATCTCGTAGCAGTTGGTGGCATGCGATCCATCCAGCCATTGTCACGTTGCCGCCCTTTCCTTTGGATTGGAGATGTAAGTAATTTCTGTCCTTTCGTTTCTGAAGTTCTGTTGAATTAATTATTTCATTTTCTTAGCCTGAAGTATAAATTCGTCTATTTCTTCAAGCCTCTCTGTTTATGATCCATTTAAAGTTTGTTTCCTTTTTTGGCCTGGAATAAGCACCTTTGTCATGTATGCCATCCCAAATATACTTCCTATGGATGTTCATCTGTTCTTTTAGATTTACAGATTTATCCCCGTCGTAATCTGTAAAAGCAAAGTTGAGAGAAATTCTTACAACTATGGAAGTATATAGAGAATATTCTTGTGGGGGTTGTTGGAAAACTGGTTTGATAAATGAAAGAAATTTGGAAAGCATTTCGAAAGATGGATTCTTGAATTTATTAGTTTTTATATTAAATATGAATCCGCATGGAATTTTTAATTCTATAATTAGTAGTGAAATTTTAATAGTTTTGCCGCTGCTCTATCTCAAGAATTCTATAAATTCTCTTACACCAACATATTTACTGTCAGCTATCGCTAAAATTGTGAAGTGATATTATATAATGGCATCTTTGAGTAATAATCATTAGATATTGGTGAGAGGTTTCACCTATTTTGGAGACATTGTGACACAAAAGGTTGTGTTTGAGAACTATTTGGCTAAAGTTTTTGAAAATTATCTTTGGGAACAGTATTTATAAGTTTAATTTTTGAATTTTTTTTTAAAAAATGATTTTTTTTAAATACAGATAAAAAAATTAAAATATCATTTTTTGAAAACAGGTAGAGTAGGGGGATTGAACTTCTAACCTTGGTTGGTGTACATGTTAGTTTAAAGGGTGGTTTATTTAGAATTTTGGAAAAAATACACTTTTGATCTCTGATGTTTAGGTTAGGTTTCATTTTGGTTCATGAGTTTTCAAACTCAACAATTTAGTCCCTGAGGTTTTGTTCTAGTTTCATTTTGATCCCTCCATTTTTCCATGAGTATTTAACGGATTGTTGACGTGACATTAATTTTTTTTTTTATTAAAAATTTATTTTTTATTTTAAAATATAAATATATTAAAATAATAAAAATATTATTATTTTATATTAATTTTATTTCTTTATTATTTTTTCTCCCTCCTCCTCCTAAACCACCATCACCACCAACTCACTTCTCAACCACCATCACCACCAACCCACGGTTGCCGTCGGTTGGCGATAGCCGCCACTCGTTGCCAATTATTTTTCTCTTCTTCTTCTTCCCTCTTCTTCCTCTTCCCTCTTCTTCCCTTCCATTTCTTCTTTCACTGGTTTAAAAAAAAGAAAAAGAAAGAAGGGGGAAACCCCCTCGAATTCGGTTGGAACAACCCATTCGTTCCAGATCTGTGAGCAACGGACGAAGGGCGAAGGAGCACGTTCCAGATCCGTTAGTCATTGTGCGCCCTCGCACCAACGTGATTTGCTATTGTCGTGCTTCTCGCACCGCTATCGTCGTTGTAGTCATAGCCCAGCCACGACGCGGCATTAGAGAGAGAGACGGTGAGATCTAAGCCGGCGGGCAGGCAGGCGTGCATGAGAGGGACGGTGAGGGAGAGAAAGAGAGGGACAGTAAGAGAGAAGGAGATGGTGAGGGTGAGAGGGAGAGAGAAAGAAAGAGGAAAAAAAAACGTCATCGGTCGCCGGCAATCGGCGGTCGATGGTGGCAGGACAGCAGGCAACGGTAAAGGCTTGGGTTAGGTAAGGAGGCTTAGGGTTTTGGTAGGGAAGAAGAAGGGAGGGTTTTTAATGAAATAATAATATTTTATTATTTTTAATATTATATTTATATTTTAAAAAAATTCATAAATATTTTTTTAATAAAAAAAAAAGTGCCACGTCAGCTCACCGTTAAATACTAACGGAAAAATGGATTGAGAGATTAAAATGAAACTAAAACCAAACCTAAGGGGCTAAATTGTTGAGTTTGAAAACTTAGGGACTAAAATGAAACCTAACTCAAATTTCAAGGACTAAAAATGTATTTTTTTCTAGAATTTTCAATAATGGTAGTTTATTCAAAATTTTTAGTAATAAAATAATAGGCTTAAATTGTGTAGTTTTTTTTTGGGGGTTAAAATAGGCTAAATTATAAAAAATACCCTTGAACTATGGGGTTTGTTTAAAAAATGTCCCTGAACTTTAAAAAGTTTCAAAAATACCCCTGAACTATACAGAACGTTTAAAAATACCCCTTGCAGTTAATTTTTAGATGGAAACTCTTAAAATCGTTGAAAATACCATTGTCGAAAATCCAATCAAACTTTTGGGATGATATGTTGAAAGAGAAGATAGGTAAAACTTCTTATTAAAATACCATTGTCGAAAATCCAATCAAACTTTTGGGATGATATGTTGAAAGAGAAGATAGGTAAAACTTCTGATTAATTTTCATGGAAGAAGAATTTATGGTAGGATAAGGAAAAAAAAAACAAAGCATTTTCTAATAAATTTATTTTTTAAAATCTTTTGAAAGTTAAAGAGTATTAATTAATGAAATTGAAATTTTTAATGGTTTCCATCTAAAATTTAACGACAAGGGTATTTTTGAAACATTGCTTAAAGTTCAAGGATATTTTTGAAACTTTTTAAGGTTCATGGGCATTTTTGAAACAAACTCCATAATTCAGGAGTATTTTTTATAATTTAGCCTTTAAAATATGATTTGTAACGTGTTGTGGTTACATTTAATTTTTTTTTTTTTGAAAGAAAATACGGGAACTATTTATTACGCCACAAAGGCAATATGAGAACGGTCAAACTCGACCAAAGAAAAAATCCAATCTGGAAAATTTTTCACCCAGATTTCAGACAAATTAGAAGATCTAGCTCTTTTAGCTATAGTGTCTGCTGCCCTATTGGCAATTCTAGGAATATACAGGTTACATTTTATTTTATAGTTGAAACTGTGTGTTGCTATAGATGAAATATCTTAATTTCATTTTGTGATTTTTCAAATCTCTCTTGTTCATTTATAAAAAAAAATTATAGCCTTAATTTGGATTCTTTTGCATGCAATGGGTTTGCAATTTTCTCCAAGTTGGAGAGATATTCTCCATTTCAGCAAGTTGGCTTCCTACGGATGGAGCTTGGTTTTCCAATTACTCAGATTCGAGTATCTGTATTCTAATCCAAATATGTGATGGTTCTCTTTTGGTTGCCAAATGTTTCAAATTGTTTTTTCTTTTTTCTTTCTTCAAAACTCTACCTATGTGGAATTAGTTGCCATTTGTTGAGGGCTACAATTAAATTGCGAATTCAGTATCTAGTAGTGGAATAAAAAAAAAAATCTGCCTTTTCTAATAGTTGTCGATGCTCTCAAAGGGTCGTGCCATTTTAAACGAGCTTGGTATTATAAATTGTTGATGTTTTATAATTCGCTTGTCCATTCTTTAATTGCTTTTGCTCCTTTTATTGTGAGACACTCCTTTTCCAATTGAGTCACACTCACTTTAACAATAAATAAATTACTTTAGGAAGATATTTTTAATTTTAGAAGTATAACTCTTAATTATATAGTCATTAAATTATATTTTATTACTTTATTATATGGAGTTCAATATATTCGAGACTCAATAGCAATTTAATGCAATACAAGAATAATAATTTCATATAATATTAGAATATGATCTTTTTTTTTTTTTTTTTTTTTCTCTCAAGCTCTTGCAATGTCTCCATAAAAAATAATAGTAAATCTTACAAGGTCATTTTCTTTCTTAATTAATACAACCACTTTTATGTCTTATGCTAGGGTAACCAAGAAACATATATATACATATTTCAGATTCCGCATCTATTGCACACAAATGGTAAATATTATATATTTGGGTAAAATACCCTTTTAGTCCCTCATGTTTCGGGTCAGTTTCTAATAGGTCCCTAGGTTTCAAAATTAAACAATCAAGTCCCCACTGTTTTGAAAATACTTCTATTGAGTCCCTGGACCGTTAATTTTTTTAACGGTGCTGACGTGGCACGTTAAAAAATATTAAAATATTAAAATATTAAATTTAAAATTAAAATAATAATAAAATAATATTTTTAAAATTAAAATAATTAAAATACTTTAAAAAATCATAATTTTCTCTCTCCTCCCTCTCTCTTTCTTTCTCCCCTCACTTCTCTCCCCGATCCTTTAACTTTCTCCCTCCGCCGCCGCCACTTGCTTGCCGTTGCCGTCGCCGCCGCAGCCGCTTGCCGTCGACCGAGTTCACCACCACCGATTCCACCTCGCTCGGCCGGAGCTTCAGCATCGACGCGTCAACACCGATTCTTCAAACAAACCCCTCTCATCTTCTTCTTCCTCAACCCCCCCCCCCCCCCCATCTTCTTTTTCAATCTGTTACAAACCCTCCTCCCCCATTTTCATCTTCCTCAACAGACTGAAAAAACCCATCCCACCCTTTCATCTTCTTCCCTAAACCCCTCTGATTCAAGCCCTAGCTCTTCGGCCAAGCGGTCCTCCGGCCAAGCGGTACTCCGATTACCTTCAAGAAGTCCGGCCCCAATCGAACTTCTCTTCCTTCCATGGCCGTTCTTCAAAATCTCAACCACAAACCCATTTGGAACTCACGGCGAATCGCGGAACTCACAGCGAACTCGCGAAACTCACGGAACTCACGAAGCTTCGATCTTCCTCTTCCAGTCAGAACTCACGGCGAATCGCGGGCTGGCGGCAACGGCGGCGCTAACGGTGACGGCGGCGGGCTAGAGGGGAGTGAGGAGAGAGAGAGGGGAGTGAGGAGAAAGAAGAGGGTTTGGGTCGGGGAGAGGGAAGTGAGGAGAGAGAGAATGTTTTTTTTTTTTTTTTTTAATTTTATTTTATCTAAATATTTTAATTATTTAATTATTATTTTATTTTAAAATTTTAAAATTTATTATTTTCCACTGCCACGTCAGCACCGTTAAAAAAATTAACGGTTCAGGGACTCAATAGAAGCATTTTCAAAATAGTGGGGACTTGATTGTTTAATTTTGAAACCTAGGGACCTATTAGAAACGGATCCGAAATATGAGGGACCAAAAGGGTATTTTACCCTATATATTTTTTCATTTCAAAAAAATATTATATATATATATTTTTTTACAGAAGCATGTGAACTACTAAACATTTTCAATTTGTTAACCTATTTAGGGTTAGTTTGGAATACATTTTAATTTAAATGTTTTCAAGAATGTATTTTTTAAAAAACATTTTGTATAAAAATTGTTTAGAATTAAAACACTCATATGTTTGGTTACATTTCCTCATAAGTGGTTTTATACACAAGTTATTGTATATTTAATATTTTTTTAAATTGGTTTCAAGTATTTATCTCAAAATGGTTTATTTTGTAATCTCATTTTCTAATAAGTTATTTTTAGTGGTTGTCAAACACTAGACATTTGAATTTTTGAAATATAGATTGTCAGGTGAAAAATGGCTGATTAAAATAATGACGTTGAGAAACGGCTAAAGTAATCCGAATATATGGTTGCTTATTATTATTATTTTTAAAATCAGTAACGTGGCATAAATCGAAATGGATGTGACATTTTTTTTTCCTCTGAGAACCCATATCTTGTTGTGTGTATTAAATTGCATTGCATTGAATGCACGCAAGTTGACATTAGGGAAGCACATTTTTATCATTAAATCTTGCGAAGAAACCCCACATTTCAACCACTTGGAACGGCGGCTAGTTAGCTGCTAGCTGGCCCCCTGCTACCAAAAATAGTCCTAAATAACACTTTAGGACACAAATTTATAGGGGAATAATATTTGGTTGTATAACGACATGGAGGGATTTTCCTATCTTTATAACTTTATACAATCTTTTAGTCTAAGATGGACTGATAGAGGAGCATTTCTCCTCATCTTCTTTTTTCGCTCCACCTAATTCCCAAATGTTAAACTATTAAATTTAATATTCATGTTCTAGCTATAGTTTCAATTCAGCGTTCCTAATTTTAAAAAGTCTTAATTTAGTCTCTATCATATATCAAGAAGATTGTGGATTCTTTAACTAGTTTAAAATGGTTAGTTATAGAAGGCTATTATATTTATAATAATATATACTTTTAATATATATATTTATATACATATTTTCAAGGACTGAAACAAGCGTGAAATACATCACAAAAGTCAAATAATGGTAATTAAAATATATTTCCACACAAAATCTAAAGAATAAAATAAATACCAAAATAAATATGATAAAATTGTCAATTACCGCTGAGCTAAGCTCACTTTGGCAATAAAATTACCATTTTAATCTCTAAACTTTAAAAGTTGTGTCTTCTTAAAATTTTAATATAGTATCTAATAGGTTTTTAATTTAAAAGTGTCCAAAAATTTTCAATTCTATGTGGAATAGATTCTAAACTTTCAATTTTATATCCAATAGATTTCTAATTTATTCGATATCATTTACAATTCAAAGATATATTAGATACAAAATTCAATTTTATCTTATATAGAACATGATGTTTCAATTTTATGTAAACTCCATCTGTGAATTTTAAAACAGATAGGGTTTTTCAAAAAAAAAAAAAAAAAAAAAATCTATTAGATACAAAATTGAAAATATATGAATTTAATAAACACAACTGTGTAATTTAACTAATAAATATTTGGCCAACATAAGCAAAGCTCAACTGGCATAAGGCTTGTCCTAATGACTGAAAGGTCTGTGGTTCGAATCCTCATACCCCACATGTTATCAAAAAAAAAAAAAAAAAAACTAATAAATATTTAATGATCGGAAAAAAGGTTTCTTTTCATTCTATATTCTACATTACGTGTGCGATTATGCATTATTCTTCCTTATTTTATTTTCCATATGTATATATATATTATATATATAAGGGTATGTATGCTGAACGCGGGAAAAAATTAAAAATGGTAATTCCATTTATTGAAGAATGGAGGAATCTGTGTTGATATTTGAGAAAGAGGGTAAGAACTTGTGAGTCTTTGGAGTTCTTCTTCTTCCTCCCATTTTCAGCTCTGAGAATCGCTTTTTGGATCCTCTCTCCAGTTTTCTACCTCAGGTAAGTTCGTTTTGCTGTTAATCTTCATTCAGTTCAGCAATTAGCAGGCAATGCATTTTGAGCCGATCAATATTAAATTTGACTTTCTCTGTTGTGATTTGGTACATTTCTTTAATTTCTGAATCTGGCAAGGGATCGGTGAACGGTGACTCTGAATTTCGCTATTTGACTTGCATTATCGAAATGTACTCGCCACTTTGATCTGTTTTCTTCCGATTTCCCTCTCGGATTTTGAAGCCTTCCAGATTTGTTAGCTTAAATTTCGAAGGCAATTGCCGAGAAACAAAGAAGGTTATGGACATTGATCGATTCAGATTCTCTGTTTTTGTTTCCTCTTTGAGTCTCCAGCCTCTCTCGATTGATTGACTAATAGTCTAAGAGTAGCGTTTATTTTGGGAGGCTTGTGGTCAAAGTATCTGGTAATTTTTACATTGCAGAATTCTGAATCCGTCGTTTGCTCCATTGAGCTGACAGTGTTTTGAATCACTTTCGCATTCAATGACCTTGGCTTTAATCTTGAATTAAGCATTATTGGATGATTTTAAACCTTTATTTTATTTGTGTGGGGGAGGTTGCCTCAATAGACCATTCAACCAAATTTGTCCTGCTTCTTCAAATTGGGAATTTATAGACGAGTCAACACCGGTTGGCTATTTCCATGAACCCAATCATCGATAATCCTCCATTCTTCCTTGAGCGATTATTATTATTTTATTTTCCCCCTCGTTTCTTACAATTATTTTGGACACGCAGTGGACCAAGATATTAAATGTTTTCCGACAAGTGCGGAAAAATTTAGTTGAGACCTTAAAACTAAATTACAGAGTCTTTCATACAATAGCCTTCTGAATGTTGTAGGTTGAAGTTTGCTGTGTTTTTGTTCTTCGACATGTTTCTTTTTAAAAGAAGGGGCTCCCAAAACAATGGAGAAACCGATGATTCTTCACAGCAGGATGCCAAGGTATACTGGTCCTTAACATTTTTCTTTTGAGTGCTTTTTCAAGGGCAAAGTATGAGTCGATATTCTAAATTTCTTTTAAAACTGTCATGATCTGTAATGTTTTAATCGTTTAACGAACAGATCAATGAACTAAGAGCGGCCTTTGGACACTTGTCTGGCCGTAGTTTAAAGTACTGTAATGATTCATGCCTACGGAGATATTTGGTAGCTCGGAACTGGGATCTTCATAAGTCAAAGAAAATGTTGGAGGACTCACTCAAATGGAGGGCAACTTACAAGCCTGAGGAAATCATATGGGTTAGTTTGATCAATCTTCTCTCTCTGGCATCTTTAAACTTGTTGGGAAAATTCCAATTCTGCAGAAAAATACCAGAGAAATTAAAATAAAACAACAAAATAAGAAATAAAATAATTTACGAGTAAACTTCAAATAGCAGAAAAACCACAACTCACGTAAGGAAATCCACTATGTGAAATTTTTTTACCTTCACATAGAATTCTCTCTCTAATCCCAATTACAAGAAATACTCTCTCAAAGCTTTATACCACTCACACAATTAGAGTTAGTGCATGTTTGGGAGTGATTTTCAAAGGGCTAAGATCACTTTTTTCATATTCGAAATCACCCCAAAACATACATTTAATTACTCAAAATCAATTTCAGATTTGATTTTACACTTTTAAATGTGATTTTCATATCATCAAAATTGATTTTGAATGATTAAAGACATGTTTTGGAGTGATTTTAAAAGGGTCAAAATTTTGAATATGACAAAAGTGATTTTGACCCTTTCAAAATCACTCTCAAACATGGGCTTAGTATACTAGTACTAGACTTAAAGTGATTCTAATTAGGATGATTTGAAACCAAAGGCATAGGCTTTTACAGTACTTGGAACTCATCACTCTTTTGAACCTTTTCGATGTGGGACTATTTGCTTTTAATATTTTGCCAAAAAAAAACCCAACAAAACTCTCTCTTAACCACTTTCAAGTATGAATAGGAGTAGTTCCCAAGTTGATTAGAACATGATAATTGTAATTTGGATAGTAGATTTATTTACATTGTATATGAACTAATTAGAGTGCATATGAACTAATTAGTTGCACTCTGGAGGAAGAAATAAACTTAATCCCAACTATTTAAATGTTGAAGATAATTTAGGTGTGTTTGGTTTAACTTTTCAAGTGTTTAATTTTGAAAAAAAAAATCATTTTGAAAAAATTTATAGTGTTTGGCAACCACTAAAAATGACTTATTAGAAAATGAGATTGATAAATAAACTATTTTGAGAGAAACATTGGAAACAAACTTTTTTAAGAAGAGTCTTTAGTAAACAATAACTTGTGTATAAAAACACCTATGAGGAAATGCAACCAAACATATGAGTATTTAAATTCTAAACATTTTTATACAAAATGAAGAAAGAGTTAGCTCATTTCTCTAAAAGATGAGGAGAACAATGTCGAAAGGGTTCGACTTGGCCTGCCTACAACCAAAGCGTTAGAAGCCCTTAATTAAGGAGACCTTTAGTAAATCTGGAGTGTTCCCTAGCTTGATTCTTTCTTTGCTTCCGTCGCTCAGTGCATCCCCACTACCGCCCCTGACAAACTTTCTGTCTAACTGTCGAGATCTCTTGCTCGATGTGCTCGTTACTCGTTTAGCTCGGCAAGCAAGTAAGTAATTTTTCCTCAGCGTTTCGTTTCTAAGCTAGGTGACCTAAGCTTGGGGATTTTGTTTAGTTAGTAAAGGAGTAGGCAGGGGGGAGTCAAAGGGTGGGAATAGATTGTAGTGAATTGTGGGAGTTTCTAAGGAAAGCTATCTTCTCAAAGTAAAATCTTCAAAAGGATGGAGTTCCTACACCCTCAAAGAAAGCCTTTTTCGATAGTTGTTAGAGGTGAACTAGTTCCTATCTGATCTTTTTCAGAGGCCTGTAGCTTAAAGAAAAGGAGGCATAGAGAGAAGGCTCTCGAGAGGCTAACAGAGGAGCCAGGTGAGCTACCAACTAGCATAGAGCGGAGCTAGTATCCATATTTGAATCTTTAACTAGAGGAAGGAAATCGATTAAAGCCGGATTACCACCTATGGTACACTAAGAATTTCATACTACATGAGGGATACTCGAAAATAGTAAAGAAAGTCCCACTCATTCCTGAAAGAAAGTAAGAAAGATCACGAGCTTCCGTAGGCTTAAAAAAGAAGGCCATTTACCGAGAGTTGTGACAGGCGATGAACATCAATGAGATGACTTGAACTGACCTTCCGTTGAAAGTAAAATTGCCAAAATGTTTTTTAAAAAATGTATTCTTAAAAAACATTTAAATTAGAATGTATTCCAAACGGACCCTTAATCTCAAGCACGGTGAAACATTTGAGGTATTTCACAATAGTGTAAATTTAGGACAGTATTGGCTTTCGATAATCTCATAAATTAGGTAAATAGACTTTTTAGAAGAAGGGAACATTATTTCGGTTTATTTAGTAATGGTCCAAATTTTAAGATTAAAGTTTAAGATGAAAGGACACTATTACCAAAATTCCATAGAATTAGATATAAGGTTTAAGATTATTTTTTTTTAAAAAAAAAAAAGATATAAGGTTTAAGATGAAAGGACACTACTACCTACATTTTGGGACAAAAATTGTCTCACAATTATTCCCCATCTTGGAATGCATGTTAGTGCCCATCTTGCTAATGCTTTCTATAGGTGGGGTAAGCAGTTTGTTTTTTTCCTCGTCCAATTTAGATTTTATATATATCCACCAAAGTACCGTGCCCATCTAGCCTCACCCTTTCGAAGGGCGTGTCGGTCTTTTATAGGGGAATACTTGATGTGTGCTTCGGGCTTGGGTTCAAATATGTATCCGTCAACTGTTGGACCACATGACAAGTCGTGATTCGAATCATAACACATGTTATATAATTTGGGCAGCTAAGAATACTAGAATAGCATTGAATTTTGGTTATTCCCCCATTACTTCCTCCCCCACTATGTGCCTACTTCATATCCGTTTTTCTTTTACAATATGTGAGGTGGGAGGAATCAAACCACAAACCTACTTCATATCCGTTTTTTTTTTACAATATGTGGGGTGGGAGGAATCAAACCACAGACCTCATGGTCATTAGTACAACTTTATACCAGTTGAGTTATGCTCTTGCTGGCGCCTACTTCATACCCTACTATGTGCATGACTAAGAGTTTGCATATAAGAGCTCTTTTAGTTCAAGAAATCTAACTATCAACTTTCAAGATAATAATTTTTGTTTTATCCATGTATGAATAAGAGTTATATATATATATATATATATATATATATATATATATATATATCTTTTTATTATTTTGGAAAAAAAGTTAAATTGATTAGTTGTAACCTAACTTAGCACATTCTTGTAATATTGCTTTAATTATCTTTACTATTTTTATGCTAAAATAATAAATCTATTTTACTCTAATAGATTTTGTATTAAAAGAACTTAAATTATTTTCTAACCTAAATGTAGTTAAATTGGTTGATACATTATGTTCTTGACAAAAGGTTAGAAGTCTAAATCTTCACTTCTATTACCACTCTTGAGGTATGTTGAACAAACTTTCATCATGATGCAGCACGAAGTAGCACATGAAGGTGAAACTGGCAAATGTTATAGAGCAAATTTCTACGACCGTTTTGGTCGAACAGTGCTTATATCAAGGCCGGGGATGCAGGTATTTAAATGCAAGATCAATATTTAGAGTCAAATTTACAAAATCAATATGATTTTATATTTGCAATTTCTCAGAATACAAACTCGCCAGAAGACAATGTCCGCCATGTAGTGTATCTGTTAGAGAACACAATTCTCAACCTTCGTGATGGCCAAGAACAGATATCATGGCTGATAGATTTTACTGGATTTACATTAAACACCAACATCTCTGTCAAGGCAGCTCAAGGTATAATTAACGTAATGCAGAGCCACTATCCAGAAAGGCTTGCCATTTCGTTTCTCTACAATCCTCCAAGAATCTTTCAGGCCTTTTGGAAGGTTTGATTTTTCACCCTACATCCCAATTATACTCTCTTTTCCAACTACTTTCTAAATGTTTAAAAGAGTGTTTTTAAGTGAAAAAAACAAATGTTTTTAAACACTTAGAAAGTCATTTCAAACAAATCCTAGGTCATTTGCTAATTTCCACGGTTCCAGTGAATTTTGGTTCTAAAAATCTCTCATTTGATAGGCTATCAGGTATTTTATTGACCCAAAGACGGCTCAAAAAGTAAACTTTGTATACCCCAACAACAAGGACAGCGTGGAGATAATGAAATCTTTCTTCGATATGGAAAACCTTCCAAGTGTATTTGGGGGAAAAGCCACTCTTACTTATGACCATGGAGAGTTCTCCAAAATGATGGCAATAGACGACATCAAAACTGCCAAGTTTTGGGAGTTAAACGACAAGCCTTGCCACAATATGAATGGCCATTCAGGCGCAGAGGTCGCACCAGAAGATGCAAAGCCCATTTCTGTTTCATCAGCTTAGAAGGGTTTGCTTCTTTCTTGAATATCTTTATTGGCCTGTAAGAAAGTAAAATAATCTCCAACAACAAATGAAAATGAACTGAGTTCAATCATTTCTGTCCCCAGTCTTTATATTTAGACTGTTTTTTCAGATAAGGATTAAGTAATAATCCATTAAATTTCTTAATCTTCCTCTTCCCCCTGCTTGTATTTCATCTCTGCTCTCTTCATAGCCAAATTAGTTCTGAATTAGCTTGAAATGATGCAATACTGAACAATGGACAGAGAACAATGGGAAAAGTTCAGAGTTCCAAATTGGTTGAAAGAACAAAACTAAATAATCTTTCTATTTTACAAATGTTATCATCGGGAAAGGGAATGAACGGAAGGAAAATGGTTCAGGATACTGTGAATGACGATGAATTCAAAAGATCAATAATCAACCTCTGTTTGGTGAACCAATGGCCGGATTCTTTCTCTGCTTGGCAGTAAAACGGTATACAACAACTCCAATTCTTGATCCCGGCGGCGGAGGATCTGTATGTAAAACCTCCACCTCAAACAACTTTCTGGCTTTCTTGAAGAAGGCTGAGTCCTTCTTCCACCGCCGTAAATGAGCCATCAGAAACACCATTTTGGGGTTTCCTCCGCCTATGAGAAAGCTCCTCAAAGTTTGGATCAGAGGGTCGTACAAATGGTCATGGTACACCACATCGGAAGCCAGTATGAGATCAAATTTTTGTCCTATCAGCTCGCTGTCAACAGCCTCTCCCCAATGAAGCGGCGCCACCTGAACGCAACCGCCGTTCGCCGCCAAAACGTCGGCGTTAGCTTCGACGTTGAATTGGAGGTTGGAGATCACGTGTGAGAGATCGGTGACCGTCACTTTTGCTCCGAGTGTGGCGGCGGCGGCGATTCCGACTAAACCGGTCCCGGAGCCGATCTCGAGAATGTTCAGAGTTCGGCATTCTGAACCGTCGCGTAAGGCGGTGAGAGTGGGAGTGAGAGGGTTAGTTTCAGGATGAGAGCGTTGTGCGTCGAGAAGGTTGACGAGAGTGGTTGCCGCCGGCCAGAGCTGGAACGAGAGTCCTTGGGAACGTAGCTGCCTGATCGCTAAAGTCGAGTTGATTGAACGGATGAAATGGTGCTCCAATTCAGATGCTCCGCCGTCATGTAGAAGAGACAATTTGTTTATATCAGCTTCCTCCTCAGGAAGAATCACAGAGATGGGGCTTATGTCGTCGTCGTCGCCGCCGTCGAGTTCAGAAGACATGATGCTGAAGCTCTTGTCTGCGCCTCTCTTCCCCGAAAATTTTGCATCCGTCTCGAAGAATTCGTTAGGGCAGTTTTTGTTTAGCCCAAGAATTCAACTGGGTCTTCTTCGGCTTTGAGGCCCAGGCCCAACCATTGAAATTTCGACTTCGGCCTATTGGGACGTTATTACCCATTTTCTTCGCGGGAAATTGATTGCTGTGGTTTGGCTAGTCAGACCCAGAAGACTATCGACGCGAGAATTTCTTAGATCCAGACGGTATAAATCGTGCGATTGAGCGCTGTAATCGACCGGAGTGTTCGGAGATCGGACCACCATGATACGGGCGGTGATAGTGATGAATACTCAGGGCAAGCCTCGGTTTGTCAAGTTCTATGATTTTCAGGTCCCTTTCTGGGAATTTTGTGCCGATTTTTCCTATACTTTTTGCGGCATTTCTATTAAATGATCTATCTGACGATGACGAATTCTTGAATTCAGCCCGTAGAGAAGCAGCAGGAGCTCATTCGCAGCGTCTATGGAGGTTGGCAATTCTGTCTTTTGATTATAATTCTATGAATTACTAAAATGATCTGTAGTATTTCCACTATCGGAACTATGATTTCTGTAACCTATATTTCAATTCTGATTTCCTTTTGTTTCCCGGTTTGGTACAGTACTTTGCAGTCGAGCTGAGAATGTCAGCAATTTTGTGGAGGCCGAGTCCATCTTCGGTCCGGTAATTTTTCGTTGATCGCATGATTCCTTGTCCTAAAATTTCCTTCTAGTAATGTATGTAGGATATATTGCATTGATGATTTCTGGAGAAGCTAGATATTTGTCGAAAATGAATATTGGTTGGCCTTTGTTCAACCAATTGTAGGGCATTTACAGAGTGGCCTAGGTGATTAGTGACCTGGTTAATGGCTAATTCCACATAAATTTAGTTTTATGTGGCTTGTTGTACGGAAATTTCTTTAACTTTGCCTTCAAATGAACCGTGGGGATTGTCCTTTTATTTTCTGCTGCAGGACTCTCGTCTTGTATACAAACACTTCGCAACCCTTTACTTCGTGTTTGTATTTAACAGTTCTGAGAATGAGCTTGCAATGCTTGACCTGATACAAGGTACTTCCGATATCTATGTCATGGGTTAGTGACCACTGGATCAATTTCGATATAAATACTATTTACTAGCTTGCACAGGACTTTAGTACTCCTTGGTGCCTGAAGTTTTAAACCGGATGGTATCATGTTATGTTTAGACATTCTTTAGTTCATAATTACTAGTAAGTGGTGAGAAGCAATCAGTACAAAGAATGAGAATTGTGTGGGCTTAGAATTCTCTTACTGAGAAGGCCTGAATAATTGCATAACTTGAAGAGAATTGAACCAACTAGGATAGAATGTTAAATCATTAAAAACTTCTAATTTCATAATCCACGCATTTAAAGTGGAATCCACATGGATGAATCAATCGGTCATATATTTGAATGTATCTGAATGTAGATCTTCGGAAGTTTGTTGTTTTAGGTATGTAAGTACAATGATATGATTAGTTTTCTTGTCTTGTATTATTCCCTTGATTGATGGCATAATTAGGTTCTTCCATTTCAGTTTTTGTAGAAACATTGGACAAGTGCTTCAAAAATGTATGTGAGCTCGACTTGGTGTTCAACTACAGTAAGGTTGGCTCTCTCTCTCTCACACACAATACACACATGACCATCTCAAGTTTGTTTTTGAAATGGCCCAATGCACTCTGATGATGACATGACTATTATTTGGTTGGAAGGAATATATGACTGCCAATGCATTCTTCTGAACATTTAGATTGGAAATAATACGAATAAAATTTTAATGCAGATGGATACTATTTTGGATGAAATCATTTCTGGTGGCCAAGTGTTAGAGACTAGTTCTTCTGAAGTGGTGAAGGCTGTTGAAGAAATATCCAAGTGCTCTCTCTCTCCCTCTCTCTATCTCATCTAAGAACTGTTGATTGTTCTGTGTGCTTTAAGTATTGATACATGTTGACGTTGTGGCATTGGCATTGCAGGTTACAAACAGCTTCAAATTCTATCAACTTTGTCTCCAAAACGGTTTCTGGTTGGCGGGGTTGAGTTTGTTGTTTTAAGTGAGCTGGTTAAACGATTCAGCATGCATTCTTTTGATGCCCTGCCTTCAATTTTTTTCTTGATCTGTTGTTGATTTTGATTGATTACTTGGATGGGCAAGCACCAAGCTATCTGATTTGAAGACGACACATAATCATTAATTTCCCCCCTAGAGCGTAGATTGATCAGACAGATTTCAGATGCCTGCTGAGTAGGGTAGCGAATTTATCTCGAGAAGTTGTTGGTTCTTAATGGCCATGCCCAAGCATCTACTTGATGTTATGTCGAAGACTACTTCACCTCACCCTGGCTTGTGTATTCTATTTATAACCGTTGAGATGCAGTTTCTCAAAACATATTGGACGAATTAAGATGAAATTTTTTCAAAATCATCGCAAGCTTAGCTCATGACATGTTGAGATCAATGACTATCCTTTTATACTTGGCAACATTGCTCCTATTTCCAGGGACTGATATGAGATTAGAATGCAAGTGGCCTAGTTTTGGCATTTTTTTCTTTAATTTTCTTGGTAATATTTACGAGATTTATGATTATGTATAACAGGGTTTGATCGAAATGAAAGATGCTAGAGAATAAACGTCGAGGCGCACAATCTGGCGCGTTTAGCTGCTTTCGGGTCTTTTGGGTGTATCAGTTGGGTTTTGGATCCTTCTTCCAATTCGGAAGAAGGAATTTTTTGTTGCGACCCAACTACCCCCTTTTTAGGGAGGTAGTTGTACCGTTCTTTTCTCATTAATGCATTATTTATTTTCAAAAAAAGAAAAAAAAAAAATCAAAACCACTTGGTTCAAGACTTCAGGTCTCTTTTATTCTGAACAAACCAATCATATTGATTGAATGTTGAAGTTTTTTTTTAAGGGAATTCTTTGTTGAGATTTCTATAGAGACAAACGAGGGCAGCACAACACATTATTTTCTTCAACCGCTTGGCATTTACAATGTTGCTTGACATTGTTCGATTACAGAGAGTTCACATTTCAAGATAATGCAAAATCCTAAAGCTAAGGCTTACGCAGATCCTCGAGAACAACATGTGCAGCATTGCGACCCGGCGCCCCCATGACACCACCTCCAGGATGCGACCCACTGCCGCAGAGGTACAGTCCTTTTATTGGTGTCCTGTGATTTGACCTGCAGTACATGGAAACGGATATTTTCTTCAATATAGACTTAAAATTAAGCCAAGAGAATGAATTTAGACTGAGTAGTACCATCCTTTTACAGGCCGCATCAAGAAAAGAGAATCCAAACCCATAGCACCATGAAAAATATTTCCTCCTGTTACAGATCACTTCAAGTTTCAGCAGATTTGCACGTTGAAACTGGATAGTGGATTTGTATATTATAGTAGTCCACCAGATTTCTAATGTCAACTAAAGTTTTTTGTTCAGATATATTTCTGGTTGGACCTTTTCAGAAATAAACTCGTCTAACCCAGTATTTACAGATGCATTATCAAGAGAACTCAACAGCAAAGAAAAATCTACCATGAAGTTTCCATATTGGAATTTACCTGTCAGACCAATTTCCCTCTCAAGATCAGGTGGTGTCAGCATGTCATAACCAATGATTGATGAGCTGAAGCCAGGTGCATATTCATCAATCAGCTTAAAACATCTTTGGGCATATAAATCCTACAAAGATAGACTGAGATTCTTGTCATAGTGACAACATATGAAACCGATCCAAATCCAAATATCAATATCAATTCAAAAAGTTCAATAAGTTGAAAGGGAAAAGTGAAACCAAATCATGTATAAGAGTGAGGTCGTCAATGAAATAAGGGCCACAGTAACATATGTCGAACAGATGCATCAAGACCCCTTTAATAACTCACTCTGTATGTAACATCTTCCCAGCTCCCATCCAAGGGTTTGTAAGGTGTATACTGTGTAAATAAGCTGACTACGTGCTTACCTACAATAAAATTCATGAGTTTGAATATTTACAACCAATGAGATAATTAGCAACATAATGACATAAGCTATGAAATATAATTTGGCATCTGGTTTGACATGTTTACAAAAATAAATAATTAGTGGGGAAAACATTCGCCATTTGATGGCTTAATAATCCGATCCCAATTCAATCGAATACTTCTACAAACACAACAATCTTAAATTATGGAGTAATCTATATTTTACTTTAAATTGACTCCATGATTTTCAATGCCTAAGAAGCACGGATACGGACATGAGACACGGACACGGTGACACGTCACTTTTTAAAAATCTAGGACACGGACACGGACACGACATGGACACGTTTAGTAAAATATTCATTTTTAAAAAATATGTATCCTTTTAATACAAGAAGGAAATTCAAAATCAATAAGTTTAAGCATTTGTATGCTTAAAATAATGAGTTTGATGTATTTCACTCTTAAAATTTATTATTTTTGTCATTTAGTATTATGTCTTTTTAGTATACTCAACAAGTGTTCAATATGGACCTATATTGATTTTGTACAACTAGTATTTGTCACATATCAATTGTGTTAACAAGTGTCGGAGTGTCCAAGTGTCCGATACGTGTTGGACACGGACACGCTAGCCAAACTAAAGTGTCCGTGCTTCTTAGTTCAATGCCCTATTACTTGGGGTTGTGAATGGTATCTTATTAATATGATGCTTCGCATATTCTGTTCTCATTGATGTCTTAAATTTAAGCTTGTTACTAATGAGTTCAATGATGATACAAGTTAAATAGTAACTAACCAATTTCCCAAGTTCTATATAATTTCTCCACAAAAATGGAGGAATAATTCTAGGATATACATCAATTCCTTCTAAAATGGGAAGGGTTCCTAATATTCCTCACCTTGAGATGGATACAATAAAGTACCCATTCTCTTCACAATCAAAACATTAGGAATGGGAACGAACAAGGATGATTCTCATGCTAAACCGGTAGAAAAGTGATTGGGGGAACATATGAAGAATAAATTTGCAATACCAGGTGGTGATATAGTTTTGTCCAGAGAGGAAGGAATTGTCATCTCCATAACAGGTCTTTTTGATGGAAAGCCATTCCATGCATCTTGGCAAGCTATGCCAATATCTTCCATTCTAAAAGAGAGACCAAGAAAAAAAAGGTGAGGATTGTAATGACAATCAAATGCATTACTTTCCAAAACATTGCATACTATGAGATGATTCTCTTCTTGATCTTTTTTTCTTGTCTCTTATCATAATCGATCTCAACCACTGACAACAGAATTGCTGTTGCACATTAGGCACATAGGTTTACAAGTCTGGAATAAACTCCTAGGATTTCTGAGAAACAATTCACATTGTAGGACATTTGGGTTAATGTAATCCTTGTGAATTGTGAAACTAGAGCCCCTCAAGTATTCATAATTAAGTAGCTTAAATGCATTCAAGGTAATAAAAGGATTAAAAATAGCTTAATAAAAATAAAAAATAAAAGAATTAAAAGTATGCATAATGTGATGAGTTGCTCAATCATACAAAACACATAATGAAAATGATTCTGGTGCTGCTGAATGACGTGAGGATATAGTAGTGTCTCTCATACCTTTCAGTTCCAATATGAATAGTTGCTGTATGCTGAGGACCCACCTCATCTTGATTATTCAAATTGCAAGACTGGAACTGCGGCAATTTGTCAACAGCAACGTTTATTTTTGTTGTTCCCTGTTCCAGCCAGTAAAACTAAACTATCATGATAGTCCAAGCATGGGAACAAAGGATAGAAGAAAGTAGAATTAAGAAAACATCTTTTGTCTGAAGGATTGAACATTCAAACATTGTTAATATGACCAAACGGGAAAAAGGCATTCTTAGCCTTTTCGTTTTTATTACTTTTAAAGACATTCCTTTGTGGTAGTTTAAAACTGAATGACGAAACTCAAACTCAAGGAAAAGAAAAGGTCATCTCTCAGTGTCTTGCAAGGGTCCTGGCTTTAACACATCAACTCATCCCAACTAAAAGAATCCAAGAACAGTGGTGGACTTAAAGGGTCTTATAACATTAAGAGCAGTTCAGATAAATAAATGCAAGAACAGTGGAATGAACCAACTCGCTTGCCCCTCTTAATCACCAATCATCATCTATCAAAAATTTTCCAACCATGCTACCTGAGCAAATAAGAACAGCAGGGACACCTTCCTGATCATCAGAAAGTGACCCACATACCCACAACCACAATGAAACTCATTATCATAAAAAAGAAATGCAAACTCACTCGAGTTAATAAAAGCCTGAGAGCAATGGTAAACTAACAAAAGGAAATATGAAGATCTAAGAAGTTGGACATTTATTCGGTTTCAGAAAAATAGTATGAAAAATTATCTAGCAGGTCTTACTGAAGTATAGTCGGAACCTTTGATAGCATGTAGAAAATCATCTGGAAGAAAAGTTTGAGGCACCATTTCCTATGACAACCATTAAGACGAGAAACTGAGAAGCACAAATCAACATTGTAGTGTTTTATCTCTAATGTAAAGCATTTTACCACGAATGTTT
Organism: Luffa aegyptiaca; assembly: GCA_017139565.1. Classification (NCBI taxonomy): domain Eukaryota; kingdom Viridiplantae; phylum Streptophyta; class Magnoliopsida; order Cucurbitales; family Cucurbitaceae; genus Luffa; species Luffa aegyptiaca. Next base: position 49,586,645 of record CM029398.1, read on the forward strand.
TGTACGGGGTTGCATTTGACAGAACAACTGAAGAATGCACTTGTGTCCCATCAGCCAGTAACACCTTAATTAATAAGATGTCGCAGATATATGAGAATATAAGAAGATGCCATTAGATGTACCAAGAAAATAAACAAACTAACCCCCTTTAATCTACCAGAGTCTTCAATCATCAATTCTGAAACCTGACCATCAAGATTAAAATCTACATGAGACAAATAATTCAAAATAAGCCAAAGTAAATAAGAACTAAAAGAATAAAATGGAGAGAATAAAATAAAATACTAAATTTGATCTTGCTTGAAGACCACATCGAGTTATCAAGAGCCACATATTGTAATAGAGTACCTCGGCCTTTGTTGCAATATGAACTCCAGCTTCTTTGGCAGCATTACTTATGGCCATGGATACAGAACCCATCCCACCTTCAACATGTCTGCAATTAATGTTAATATCCTTCAATGAATAGTGTTAAAATGCTGCAAAAACATCATGCAGGATATGATCAATTTTGAGGATAAAATCCCAACATCACTTGGAACCTACATGTTTGCTTGCATAAATATCACTACATTGAACTGACCATATGTTATGATTCACGTTGCCAAATTGGCTGTCTGTAATGTAAGTAGTTGTAAGATGAGATACTCACGACCAAATATTACGGTCACCATGAGTAGTTTCTCCCATTACATGATGTAGTAGAACATATCCACTTCCACAAGTATGGATGCTTGTCTGCCAGAGATAAATCAATCATCATCATGTTGAAGTAGGGAAAACAAAAGGTTAACTTGGTGAATAAGTTTTAAAACCATTATAACTAGAATGTATAGTCTCAACTATATTGGGAATGAAAATTTTAGTTTTGCAACATTTTAGTTGATCAACAAAGACAATGTAACATTTAGATTGGCCATAATATAAACCAGTAGAACCTCCTATAATGTTCTGTATGGGGAGTTAAACATGATTTTGCTCAGATAGAAAAGGCCGATCTTCTAGTATGAATCTCATGTAGAAAGGATTTGTTTTGAAAGAAACAATTTCATTGATGTATAAAATTTACAAAAGGGATATACATTATGATGATCATATACATTCCTAGAGCCATTAGTAGTCAATGGCAAAGAAGATTCTATACTGCAGAGAGAAGGGGGGATGACATAAGATAATAATCATGATGCCTAAAATGCATTTAAGTATGCAACTGAACCAAATTTAAACCAAAGTATAAAGTCTCACCATAGTCCCAATGATGGCATCTCCTGCAAGTGTTGCCTTCAATACGTCTGACTGTGTAAACCAAAAAGAAGGTTAGAATTGAAAAGGTTAGAAGCCATGAAACATCCATCCAGACTGAGAATCAAACAGAGATCTCGTTGATTCACATAAATCTTCTTTCCTACCCGGCTCCCCATCACATAAAAAATAAAAGAAATTCCAGACCGTTGGGGCTGCCCTGGAGTTAATATTTTAATACAGCAAGCATAAACTTATCTCTGGCAAATTACACATCTTGAAACTTTTAGAGCCTTTAGCAGATCTTACTATGTAACACTTTCAGCAGCTCTTACCATCGAATGTCTCAACTCAGAACAAAGATAAACTCTTCGAAATCCAAGTAAAATAAAATCCACTATTAAGTATTACCTCAAACCACTCGTTTAAGACCTTAGAAGTTGGCGATACTAGAAGGTTTATCAGCTCCCTGGCAAAAATAATATAAAGAGATGCATCAGACAGTAACAAATTTGAATTACTTAAATCGACGCCTACCAAAGTCTATCCTCATTCAAGTTACTTACACCATATCTTTTTGACCTAATGATAGCGCATGCCGGAGACAACGACCCCAGAAAATAGAGTTTTGCATCTTATCTCTCAACCGGTCATTAAATGATGATCCCCAACGTAATGCTTCAGGAGTACGCGAATCCAAGATAAAATCCATGAATTTACAGTACTTATGAAGCTGTCTTTCATATCTATTCATCAGCCAAGAACCAAATAAAAGAAAGTGTATAATTTCTCATCATATGATTTCAAGTCAGAAGTTATCATAGGATTGACAAAAAAACAATACTATAACAAAATCCACGATAAACTAAATGATCAGGCTTAATGGAAAGAAAAGATACAAAGAGGGAATATCACCTTGGATAAGCATCTGCATCCCTTTTTGAAAACTTAGATATCTCCAAGTAATCATGTTCATCGTTCATTCCAAGTAGAAGATGCCGACCATCGAGACAGGGTGTAAAAGTTGCGGCCATCGGTTTCAATAGCTTCAACCCATGTCTCCTCAATTCCAAGTCCCTTCAATTTCAATCCCAATAGCCATCGAAATGAAAAGGGGAAGCGAGTTAATCGTCATCGACCCGAAAAATTACCTCAAGACAACAAATGGGGAATCGTAACAGATAGAAAAGAGAATAACTACCTGATGATGGAGGGCCGGAGGAGGCTTAGGAGGTAACTACAGCGAGAGAACTTAAACCCTGGAATTAGCTCTTCAGTAACAGCAGCACCACCGATCACATGGCGCCTCTCAAGCACGGCAACAGAGAGGCCGCCACGGGCAAGATAAGCGGCGGCTATCAAACCGTTGTGGCCGGCGCCGACGATGAGCGCGTCCCATTTCTTCTCCTTCAACACTGCGCGCGTCGCATTGCTGGTGAAGCTTCGATTCCACATAGCTCGGTCTCTTTTCCTTCTGAACAACAGCTAAACTCGCTCATGTCTTGATCGGTAAATGGAATATTTAATTTCCAATCCGACCATTTCAGGTCGCCTGAGTGATTGTTACGTGTACTGAAAGCGGCTTGAAGCCAGTAATCTTTGTCATCTAGTCCGATCTTGCATGCGACTGGTAGCACTTCCATCGATTACAAATTTACAATACAGAAAAGGAAAAGTCCTCGACGTAGACGCCAATCGCTTTCCCCCGAATGAGGCTGCTGGCTGCTTTGTCCTTTTCAGCGAAGATCCATGAACAATTTTAGGATAATTTTCCTTCTAGTTCTTATAGACTCGATTTTGTGCTCCTTGTGATGTGATAATGTTTATTTGGCTTATGTGGTATCAAATGAGAGAGATTATAACAAATAGGAAGGAATATTTATTGTTACGCATTGTATAATTAAGGAATTAGTGCCAATTGGTGCATAGTTCCATATAACTTGACTAGTGGAGTTTGAATTGCAAAAATTAATCAATTTTTTTTAGTACATCAACATGGGGTGGGGGGATTCGATCCTTCAACCTTTTGGTCAAGAATATATACTAACATAAGCATAGTTCAATTGGTATAAAACTTATACTAACGATCGAATCCAACTTGTAATTTAATCTTTATTATTTTAAATTCATCTAAATGTCTTTGGAGCACTAAGGGCACTTTTTTAAAATTTTGTTCCAAAGTGAAGTAAAATTCATTGGAAGATCACGCAAGGCAGATGTTGATCCCTTGAGGTTTATTGTGAGGGTTTATGACCTCTTTTTTTTTACCTCTCATGATACGGTTAATTGTTGTTATATATATATGGTACAAAATTGATAAAATTTTAGGGGAAAAAAAAATAATATTAGAGCTAATTTTTTGTTGATTTTTTTTTAAATCAAAATTTTGTTGAAATTTGTATAATGACAATGTTATTTAGTGGTTAATTTACGGTCTAGCAAAGGTCCATCGTATTCTCCATTATAGTAAGAGGTCTCCTTACTCGCGTAACTACCTTTCCTTCTCTATTTCACCTCCAGTCCATCGAGATTCATTTGAAGAGCAAATCAAAAATTTCACTTCGAATTTCGGACCTCAACATCCTACTGCTCATGGTGTCCTTTATCAAACTTAATTTTGCATAAAACTTGATGGGAAATTGTCAAAATTAACCCAAATGAGTTTTGGGTTTTTAAAATTGACATAGTTTCTAAAAACGTGTTGCTTTAACCCATTTTATATAAAATTTGCTACTTTTTGGTGGGACCCACAATGTGAAAAGTCATCTTTATCATTCTTCAATTTTCATTAATGTTAGGAATTAAATTTCTCAACTAACTAAATTCAAACATCAACACACCATTTGACCCACAAAGTATTCTAAAAGAAAAAAAAGTCAAAACACGGGTAGACCTACTTCAAAATTTTCATATTGTCAACGTTTTTTGAAGAAGGTATGTAGTTGAGGACGATTTTACATGTTTTGGCCAGGAAATTATGAATCCCGGTCGGGATTTCTTGGTTAGTCCGACCAATAAATCTTGGTCAAACAACTGGGATTTCTTGGTCGGTTGACCAAGAAACTTTCCAAATTTTTTTTCATTCTTCCTTTGATCTTTCTTTCCTTCTTCTTTTGCAAGAGTTATTTTTTTTCTAATGAATCTTGTATATATATTTTTTTGCATAATGTCTCAAATCTTGTTTCTTATATTCTTATGTTTGGTCTCATTGATGTTTGTTGTTTGCTTCTTAATGCAATGTTCTTGCATCAATAAAGTCATTGTCCTCCCTCATTTATCTTCATTGTGACTTCTTCCAAGTTGGACAGTTCTAGCCATTGTCTTTCCAATTGATTTTTTAATTCGTTCTAGTTTCTGTTTTTCATATATGGATTTCTTAAATCCACATGTTCTCTTTATTTATTGTTAGCTAGTATTTCTGTAGAAAAATGTGGTATACGCTGCAGGAAAGGGAAGAGGGAGAGAAATAGAAACAAAAAAGACTGGTTTTTTTCCCGGTCACCATCCTGACTGGAAAAATCAACCGGGATCAGTTGTCTTCTTCGGTGCCGGCGACTAAACAAAGTTTTTCCCCCACTTTTTTTAATCTAACGCCTCAGAAAACCACTCTCTCACTCCAAAAGCACCCCCCTCTCCAAAAGACCCTCTCCCTCTCCGAAACTTAAACTCCAAAAACCCCTCTCCGGTGGAAAAGTTTCCCAAAACCCATATCCTTAACCCATTGTTCACCAAAAGCTTAATAGCAACACAAAAACGGCTGGAACAAAATTTATCAACAAAAAAAATGTGAAAGCCCATTCCGAAAACCCATGCATCTCCGAAAACAAACCCATTGAACGTTTAGCAACGCAAAAAATAAACTGAAATGTACCTTAACAGCCGCAAGATAGTTGCTCGGAATGAGGAGAGCAAGAGAAACAGACAGTCGTCGGAGGGAAGAAATTGAATGAAAAAACCAGAGGGTTACCTTTTTTTTTTTTTTTTCTCGTTAAAATTAGTAGGTAAATTAACAGTTAAAAATTAGGCTAAATTATAAAAAATACCCCTGAGCTATGAGATTTGTTTAAAAAATGCTCTTGAACTTTAAAAAGTTTAAAAAATACTCCTGAACTTTACAAAACGTTCCAAAAATACCCTTGTAGTTAATTTTTGGATGGGAACCATTAAAACCGTCGAAAATACCATTGTCGAAAATCTAGTCAAGCTCTTGGGATGATGTGTTGAAATAGAAGAAAAACTCATAGTGTATGAATACATGAAAAATAGGTAAAACTTCTCATTAATTTTCATGGAAGAAGAATTTACGGTGGGATAAGGGAAAAAAAAAAGCATTTTCTAATAAGGTTATTTTTTAAAATCTTTTGAAAGTTTTTTTTTTAAAAGGAAAAATCTTTTGAAAGTTAAAGAGTATTAATGAAACTAAAATTTTTAATGGTTTCTATCCAAAAATTAACGACAAGGGTATTTTTGAAACATTTTTTAAAGTTCAGGAGTATTTTTTTAACTTTTTAAAGTTTGGGAGCATTTTTGAAACAAACCACATGGTTCACGGACATTTTTTATAATTTAGCCTAAAAATTATAACATTTATCTAAATTTAGGTTCAGTTGGATAAAATTGGGAGTTTAGAGCACGACAAGCTTTAGGGTTAAAAATCAATAAATAGGAAAATATAGTTTTAATTGAACGCCTGAATATTTCTCAGTCTCGCCCTCAGCTTTCCCCTTCAATTCCTCCTCGCACTCAATCTCTCTCTTGTAGCACAACCTTCAATTGTGCGCCCCAGTAATCCCTCCTCTCTGGTACGACTTCAAGGTTTGTTCTTTTAAGTTTTGCCGAGTTCCGATTGCTACAATCACGATTACATTTTTTTAAAAATCATTATTATTGTTTTGTTGTTATGTTTTGAGTTTGTTCAATCTCTCTCTCATTGTTCCGAAATGTTGTTCGAATGTCTAATATCAAAGAGTAATTAGCACGATTGACTACTAGCCCGAGCATGTAATGATACTTCAATACTATAAAAAAAGGGTACTTCAATGGTTACAGACCCAGTTTTATTTGTTACTGATGTTACATTTGAGATGTTCTAGTGTTTATTACTTTTTTCTTGCATAAGTTAGGGTGGTTTGTGCAAATGGAAGTTACAGCTCTTTTTGTTTTGTTTTTTTTTTGACATTTTGGGTATTCTCTTTGCAAATCTTCACTATGTAGATGATTATTAGCTGTGGACTTTAGTTTTAGCATTGTCAAATTGCATGAGAACTGAATGGTTACTTACCGTGAACCTTTATTTGGATTTTTCTATCATTGAAGCAGTTTCTTTACTTTGTCTGAATGTGATCTGTTTCTGATCACCATAGTAATAACCTTTGCCTTTTGATGATTTTATTTCCTCTTCATTCTGATAGAATTTTATCTTTAATGACGTTGCCTGAGATGGTAAGTTTATTACATTTGTGGTTTTATATTCATGATCTTTCACCGTTGTTTTCCCTATATTTACTGTACTTTCTGTATTTCAGTGAGATTCAATTTTCTGAGTTTTGTATTTCAATCTTAATCTTGAAGCTTCAGCTACCACATCCTCCCCAACTAAGTCTGAAATTTTATACATCAGAATTGAGTCAAAACTTCAGCTTGCTCCTGTATTTTTTCCCACCATTCTTTTCCCCATACTTTTTAAACTTCTGTATTTGAGTGAGTTTCAATCCTAATCTTTTAACTTCATCTACAGAATCTCCCAAAAGAGTTCAAAATTATTTATTTGTTTACTTATGCTGGGGTTTTAGAGGGTCAATTTGGCTACCATATCAATGGTTTGTGGGGGCGTTAATGTGTTATATAGCAGGCGGGCTTGTGGACCATCCATGGGTGGGGATTGAGATTGCGGGGCTGGATGGCTCGACACTGTGGAGTGTCAGGTAATCTCATTCTCATCCATATGGGGATCAAAATCATAGTGGTGAGATGGGGATGAGGAGTGACTGAGGAGATGTTGGATTATTTTGGGTCTACTATTTTATCTCTTTATACTTTAGAGTCACTATAATAAATTTATCACAACCTATTAATTTTAACTTTCTAAGTCTAGTGGTGATTTGATACCATTTCGGAGCAGAAATCTTAAATTGAATTCTATTCAACATAGTTTATCACATGGACAGTTTGTGGGTGTGTTGACCTGTTTACAGCAAACAGGTTAGGTTGTATACCATCCATGGGTGTGGTGAGAGATTGGTGGGTTAGGTGGTTCTAAGTTGTGGAATCTCTCTAATCAGGTAAGGTAATGTCATTCTCATCCATGTGAGGAACAATATTATTAGTTTCGAGATGGCAGTTAGGACTAGGAGTGACTGAGTAGATGATAGATTATGTTAAGTATACTGTTTTTGGATTTTTGAGTCCTCACAGTATTAAAAATATAAAATGATTTAACTTATCTAAACCTAACTATATCAGCTTCAACCTATTGGTGATTTGATATGGTTTTAGAGTAGAAGTTCTTAAATTCAATTCCATTTGAGGCTGGCTATCGTATATGATTTTGAACCATGATCTTGGGGGAGTTCAAGCAATTACAAGTATCTCATGCCCTTCTTGGCTCGCCAAATTATAAATTTGGTTATGTATTTTGGAGTTCATTTCCAATTGCAGATTTTGTGCATACATACAAGCTATAGTCAATAAACTTTGCTGCTTGCTTAATGTTACCATGTCTATCACCTGTGTTTCTGACAAATATATGATTTATCAATTATCAGTAGATTAAGTACTTTCCGAATTCCATCTTAATAGGTAAGCCGTTGATTTAACTGCAATGGAGGCTAAATTTTTTCGCTTCCTTAAGATTGTGGGAGTTGGTTACAAAGCTAGAGCAGAGGCAGCAGGACGTCTTTTGTATCTTAAACTGGGATACAGCCATGAAGTTGAACTAACAGTTCCTCCAGCAGTCCGGGTCTTTTGCTTCAAAAACAATGTGGTTTGCTGCACGGGAATTGACAAACAAAGGGTACACCAATTCGCTGCTGCAGTTCGTAGCTGTAAGCCACCCGAAGTATACAAAGGCAAGGGCATAATGTACATCGACGAGGTCATCAAAAAGAAACAAGGAAAGAAGTCTAAATAAGTTGCTGCCTGGAGTGCAAATTTTTAGCAAAAATTCCTCACATTGATCTTTATTCAGATACAAAGTGCCTGGGTTAAGAATAATTGGGTTTGTTGTATTCATATTTAGAGCACTCCATTGATCAGGACATGCGACTGAAATTTGGTAGCTTCATGGTTCCCTTTTTGCTTCAATGCCTATTTTTGAAAGGTTAACCCCTTGATCCAATGTGTGGAAGAAGTTGCAATACCTTTGTTTTTATGAGTTAAAACAACATTTGGGAAGGAACATTTCACCTTTAAACCTCCCAGTTAGGTCAAAGATACATGTTAATTATTGTTGAATTAGATCACTTTGACACCTATCTTTCAACTTGTAATAATCATTCCCTTCTTTCAATAGGAAGCTTTCACCAACTCTTTTTGGGGATCTTTCTTTAAAGTTTAACCTTGCTGATTATTTGACAAGTTACCGTCCTGTTCAAAAATGCATTCAGTAGGAAGATGGCAGTTGCCTTATTCATTTTACAGTGTATTAAAGATGATTTTCATAATAATATTCTTCTAAGTGAAATATTTTCCTGTACATTTCTTTAATGAACTACAAATTACATGCTTCCATTAAAAATAACTTGGAAGTACAAAGTAGTTTGACTATGCAATTGAACATCACACCAAAAAAAATAAATAATAAAAGCACTCTTAAAAAATGATGAGCGTTTGACATAAATGAATACATGCACGTATTCGACAAAAGTTGGAACAGTTTCCACAAGGAATGAGATATGGAATTGAAAAGATATCAGTCTAGCACGTAGATTCTGGAGGCAATGTCTTGGACCAACCAATCGAACCCCTCAAGCAGCCCCTCACCAGTATAAGCACTACAGCCAACAATTTCCCAGTGCCGGGTTTTGTCCATGGCTTCCAAGTTCAGTACCTGAAGAGTAAGAGACGAACAAGTGAGAACCAGGCAGTGAAGCACTACCCTCCCTGTGCATTGGATGGCATTTATTTCAGAAGCCCACGCCCCAACCCCAACACAGTAATAATAAAATCAACAGGGGGCAAAATTTAAAGCTCTGTTTCTAAAAGTTTTAAGAACGGTGATCTATTAATATGTGTAAGAAACCCATCGTCATTTTCTTCTAAATGTGTAAGGTAATTGGTAATAAAGCACTGTCTAAAAACACGTGATTAGCAAGTCCTAAGGCGATAAAAATTCAAGCTTGCAGAGCGATATAATTTTTCATCGTTTAAGATCATGGCTTTACTTCAAGTTTGCCCTCGCAGCCTACACTAGCAATGCAACCTTTCTTTGCAAATGATTTTCTTAAAATATTATCACGTGCGGAGGTAGCCTGCCCTACACACGGATATGTAAAGAACAACATTGGGCCTAACCTAACGATTACAAGTAAGGTTTTCAGCGAAGAAACTGCAGCATAAAAAACTTGAAAAAGTCCGATTTAAAGAGAAATTGAACTTGAAGCTTAGAGGATGAACTTCTTACTTTAGCAATTTCCTCCGGAGAAAGGGCTCCTTTTATATCCTGCTTATTAGCTAGAATAAGCAATGACGCTCCAGAAAGCCTCTGTAATATGATTGACAAAATTAGTAACTTCTCATTCTTTACTATCCATGTAAAATTGTATAGAAGATCATGCATTGCTCACATTTCATTTATTACTTATATACTTTTAACTTTCGTTAAATAAGAAACTGGTTTCATTATGATAGATGAAAGGACAAGAAGAGAGCCCACACAAAGACACTAGTTGAAGACAACAAAACACATTTAACTTTATCAAGCCTGTGCTTCAAGGCTAAGTCACGAACAAATTCATAACTTACAACTTGGGAGTTGAGACAAACTATAGACTTCAAGAGAATATGAAACCACCTAATTGGTGGTTTAATGATCAATCATCATCCATGCTAGTGATATCTCGAAAATACAAAAAAGAATGTAAACAGAAAGACAAAAGCTACAAACTTACATACATAACGAACATACAAGTCATAACTATACTAGGATAAGAGTAGAGAAAAAGTCACATTGTTATGACATTTTTTATTTATCCATTAAGAAAAAACGAGGGTAGACTTCTAACCTCTTCTTTCAAAAGATTATCAAGTTCCGATTTGCAATCGTCCAATCTTCTAAGATCAGAACTGTCAACTACCCATACTAGCCCATCCGTCTGCTCAAAATAGTTCCTCCAATAGGATCTTATAGTCTTTTGGCCCCCAACATCCCATATGTTAAGCGTGTACCTGCCAAAGCAAATAGTTAACTGCATTTCAAATGTCTTCAGTCCATGGCTTCAAAATTCAAATACTCGAACTAGAAAGATTTACCACAAGAACAAGAAAAAGATTAAATCAGAAGTAGATGATCAGGGTCTTAGAACTTGGAATCCATTAAAAACAGCTTATGAATTAGGGGAGATGAGATTTCTTCGGTGTCATCACCAAAAGTTCTCAGAAAAAGAAGACTTGCGAAATGACCCATACAAGGTATTCATGTTCGTTTCCACTTTTTTGCTGGAGCTAATTAGCGACTAAAGAGTGAACAGCGTGCATACCAGATCCCAGAACTCGAAAAAGAAAATCTCAATCCAGAAATAATAATGAAAAAACATGGTTACAAGAACAAGCAGGGAAGCTCACTTCTGATAGGTGATAGTCTTGATATTGAAGCCGAGTGTAGGGCTGATAACGCTAGTGTCCTCCCCGTTAATTTTTAAAACGATCGTAGTTTTCCCAGAGTTGTCGAGTCCTCTGAACAACAACCAACAATGGATCCAACTGAATGAGATACAGAGAAATAGACTGGGGAGAAGAGAGAGAGAGAATTACATACACCATAAGTATACGCATTTCCTTCTCTTTCCTTTTAATCTTTCGGATGATACTAAGCAGCCCCATTATCTTCCAAACAATTCAGCGTTATGAAATTGAGTCGCAATTCCCTCGTCCTTAATAACCAACTCAGAGATATGAAATTGGCTCTCGATCGGGAATTTTTGGGTCTCCTGTCCTTTTCGTTTTGCAGAGAACTCAGGTCCAAGCCCGGGCAAACGGATCCCTAAAACTTAAACACCATAAGGCATCATAAATAACTAGATATCTGCAGAGAAAATGCGACAAAACAATTAATCACGAACAAACCTCAAAGCAGCCGAGTAGGGGAGATCGAGAGAGTGAAGAGCGATAATCAGGGCGTGTAATTGACAATTCTGCCGCCAAAGAGAGAGAGAGAAATTGACGGCGAGGGAGAATTGAAGGGTTGAGCTGAGTGTGAGTGAGCTGAGATTACAAAGGGGAAGAGGCGGGAGGGTTCAAATGAGCGAGGCTTTACATCTCAGATTTAAGACTTGGAACTCAACTGTGAGGGTGAAGCAGTTTTTGTTTTTTTAAAACAGTTTTTTTTTTTTTTTTTTTTTTTTTTTTTTTTTTTGGGTAAAATACCTTTTTGGTCCCTCATGTTTCGGTCCGTTTCTAATTGGTCCTTGGGTTTCAAAATTGAACAATCAAGTCCCTACTGTTTAAGAAATGCTTCTATTGAGTCCTTGGACCGTTAACTTTTTTAACGGTGCTGACGTGGCGTAACGGTGATGACGTGGCATTATTAAAAAAATTAAAATATTATTTTTTAAATTAAAATAATAAATAATTAAAAATAATTAAAAGAAAAATAAATCTCTCTCTCTCCTCTTTCTCCCTCTCTCTCCTTCCCCTCCATTTTCGAAGCCCATCACCTCCCTTCCCCTTCTCGCCGGCAGTAGCCCACCGCCGCCGTCGCCGTTGAAAGCTCGCAGCCGCCAGCAGTCGATAGCTCGTAGCCGCCGTCGCCGTCGATAGCTCGTCACCACCGCATCCTTCTTCTTCCTCTTCTCCTTCTCTTTTTCTTCTTTAAAACTATACCCAACCCCACCCCACCCCACCTCCCTCCTCTTCTTCTCCTTCAAAACCAAACCCACCCCCACCCACCTCTTCTTCTTCTTAAACAAAACTTCAAACCCACCCTAAATACCCATTTTCTTCTTCTTAAACAAAACCCCAAACCCACACAGAAATACCCATTTTTCTTTTTTTCTTCTTATCCTCCTCCTCAAATCCACCCCCATTTCTTCTTCTTCTTATTAAGCTTCAAAACCCACCCACCCCAGCGGCGACGGCGACGGCGACGACAAGAGACGGCGGAGGCAACGGCGAGCAAAGCGGCGGCTAAAGAAGGAGAAAGAATGAGGGTTTGGGTTCGAGGAGAGAGAATGAGGGTTTGGGGACGGAGATGGGACAGAGGCTGGCGGTAGCGGCGGCGTGGGCTGCGTGGCGGCGGCGGTAGCGGCGACGGCAACCGGAGAAGGTAAGGAGAAAGAGAGAGAGGAAGGAGAAAGAGAAAGAAGGGAAAGAAAAGGAAGAGAGAGAGGGTGGTTTCGTGGGGGAGAAAGAGAAGGAAGAGATTTCTTTTTCCTTTTTTTTTTTCTTTTTAATTATTTTTTTAATCATTTATTATTTAATTTTAATTTATTATTATTTTAATTTAAAAAATAATATTTTAATATTTTTAATAATGCCACGTCATCACCGTTACGCCACGTCAGCACCGTTAAAAAAGTTAACGGTCTAGGGACTCAATAGAAGCATTTCTTAAACAGTGGGGACTTGATTGTTCAATTTTGAAACCCAGGGACCTATTGGAAACGGACCCGAAATATGAGGGACCAAAAAGGTATTTTACCGAAAATAAAATTATTTGCGGAAATAGCAAAAAATACGTTAAATTACGAAAATACCTTTAGTATCTCCAATAGTCTATCAGTCCCTATTATTGATAGTCACTGTTAGACTTCGATTAATCGGAGTCTATCAGTAATAAATATTGATAGACTTCGATTAATCGGAGTTTATGATAAATACTGATAGACTTTGATGATAAGCTTCAATTAATCGGAGTCTATTAGTGATAGACCTTGATAGACTTTGATTAATCGAAGTCTATCAGTGTGTATCACTGATAGACTCTGATAATCATAATCTATAAGTTTTTATCGTGTTTAATTCAAGTCTATCAGTGATAGCCACTGATAGAAAACAATTTAATTCAAGACTATCAGTTTCTATCCATCAGTTTAATTTAAGTCTATCAGTGATAATCACTAATAGAAAATCGTTTAATTCAAGGTTATTAGTTTCTATCACGGATAGAAATCAATTTAATTCACCCATCCAAAGTGCATTGCCTAAAAAATAGAACTTTTATCCAAATTAAAAAATTTGTGAAGAATTGAGTGAACATTTATGGTGGCCCATTTAAAAATGTTTAGATGCTGAGTGTGTTCTTTTTCTTTTTCTTTTTCTATTTTTCCTTTTTCTGCTTGACGATTCAGTTATGCTGTTAAATCTGATGAGCCCCCACCACAATATGCTAATACAATTCTCCAACTAGAAACTAAAAAGATACGTCAAAATTTCCATGATATTAATACATGAATAATCAAATATACATTTGAATAATTGTTAAATTGGTAAGCAACCTTTTCCCCGCAGCCATAGCCCATGTAATTACCTCACAAATTTCCAACCGAAGGATGAGGGATAACATTATCGGATGAATAATAAGAACTGGGAGAGGATTGGTTGGGAGAGATCTAACAGCACTATGCTCCCATCCATAACAACAATTGAAGACAAAAACCTCATCATCACTGTAATTCTTTGGCATTAAGCTTAGGCCGTGAGCCTTGGAGACTTGAGTAGGTAGATGCTCCTCATTAGACCTTTACCAGTTTCACCAACGGATTTTAGCACTTCAGCTGGTTCTTTTTCTTCCTCGACAGCTTCGTTGCGTCCTCGCTTCTGCAAGAGAAGGCAAAGAGGTCGGTTTGGTCGGATACATAAATCGGAGCAATAAATTATGCTCCCTTCAAATGACGAGTAGCTATATACCTTTGAACTGTGTTGCCCCCATGTTAAACCAATTGCATCACCTCCCAAAGAGTCATACCATATGTTGAAAGTGTTGGAGAATTCTTTCTACATTTTCATAAAGATGAGTAAGCAACAAAGTCAAACTATAGGAATGCAAAATCAAAGGATACTGAGTTACTTACCTGCAAATCCGCAATATAACACCTTAATGGATCAAAATCTACCAAAAGCTTGTCCTTAATGTTCTCAGAACTTGCTTTCAAGTTTCTAGGCAACAAGAATGGAGAGAAGATCTTGCTAGGATTCCCTTTTGCGACATGAATTCCTACCGAAATATGCATAAGATCAAAATTCAGATAACAAAAGCTTCGACAATCCACATAAAGGGGAACATCAAGAAAGACTAACTGAGGACAACTCCCACAGAATACCTCGGTTCAGTTCGGATGGGAAGAGAAGACGTTGCGGGTAAGGTAATTTGTCTCTATGGAGAAGAATAACAGCATCGTAGTTGGTCAATGGAGTTCTGAAAAGGCACTGCAGATCGAACAAACGTTATGTTATGTTTCTCAGGAACAGCAACATCCAAAGCCAAAAACAAAACAATCAAATAATGGTTCTTGCATACTCACTCACCTCCCACTGATAAGAATCGACCTGATGCTGCAATATTAGTCTTGTCAACAAATCTGCACTGCTTCTAGCATAAGCAACCAACCTTTTTAGCTCCTTTTAACAACAAGGGCCGCACGTCAGTAACAGAAGAATTACAAAGCTCGAGAAATGTTGCCATGCTATGTACAACAAAGCTCTGTATTTTAAGGTCTCGGTTGACAATGACTTCTTATTTAATTTTCAGGCTTTAAAAACCGAGTTGTTTAGTTTAGGTATAGCTTTTACAAATTATTTTTCAATTAGTCTTTCAAAACTGTTGTTTATTGTTTTTAATTTAAAAATAGAAAATTGGATTAGGTTATTTTCATGTGTCTTTTTCAAGTAAACTATGAAAATATAGTCACTAAATATATTTCTGAGTACAACTTTATTTAAGTGTGTTAATTTTTTAAAATTAGGTTAAAGAAAAGTTTATCTTTATATCTAAAAAAAATTAATAGGTCTTCAAACATTAACCTAAATCTTCTAATATTTTTAATAGGTCTCAAACTTTCAATCGTGTCAATTTTTCATTATCCTTGGGGTTTTTTATTAGAGGGGAGTAGCAGAATTTTTAGGGACGTTGACGAGAGGATGTGTAGACATCTGTTTCTATGGATTTCTATAATTATCCACTAGGCGTCATTATTTTGATCTTGAGATCTTTTGTTTAGTTAGCTTTGAGCTCTCCGGGTGTGCTGTCATTTTGGATATCCTTTTGTATTCTTTCATTTTGCCAAAAGAAAGATTAGTTTATCATTTAAAAGGAAAAAATTACAACGACAAAACAAAAACAAAAACAAAACAAAAAACAAAACAAAACAAAAAGAGTTTTTTTTTTTACAACATTAAGGGGGGGATTGAACCTCCTAACCTCTTAGTCTTACAAACTTTATTCCAGTTGAGTCATGCTCTTATTGGCAAAAAGGAAAAAAAAAGTTTAAACATTCAATTTTGTGTCTTATAAAATCTATATCGTTATCCCTATTAGTTTAATGCTTACGTGGTTCACTAACTATATTGCTTAAATATTACATGGTGGGCTAATTTCAAGTAAGTTCAAATGTTTGGTGGCATAAACATTAAATCAACAAAGTTAACAACAAAAACCTATTGGACATAAAAGTGAAAGTTCAAAGGTCCAGTGTAATTTTTATTTAAGCGTAGGAGCTAAATAGACAACTTTTTAAGTTCAAAGACTTATTAGAAAATTTCTTAAATATTAAATTGACAAAGTCCTAAGAGTTAGGTGCTAAATTTATAATTTAATCTTAAAAATTAATATGTTAAAGACATAAATAAAAAATATAAAAAAATACTTTAATAAACAAATTTAAAATAAAATCGATATAAAATAGTTTTAGAAAATCAGTTTTTTTTTTTTTTTTGGATAAAGAACCGAACTTTCATTGAAAATAAATGAAAGATAGAAAATCAGTTCAAAGAACAGTTGTTAAAGAAATATACCTAAACAAACTCTACTTAGTTTTTAAGATTAGAGTTAGTTCTTAAAAATTTTCTAAAAGTAGATTACAAAAGAAGAAAAAAAACTCAGTAAACAAACATGATTTTCAAAAATAAAAAATAAAATCGTTATTAAAAGAGCATTTAACTTCCAAGTGGCAAAAATATTTATCACACTTTCGGATAATCTTTTCTTCAATATCCAACTCTTCACAGAACTCCATTGAGTTTTTTTATCCCAAACCATATGCCCCTACTTACACCTTCAACTAATCCAACTAAATAACCATCTAATCTTATTAAAAAAAAATGACAATATGTGAGGTAGAAGATTTGAACCTCTAACCTAAGGTACAAGTTTTATGCCAGTTGAGCTATGCTCTTGTTGACCTGATCTTATAAAATTTGGCACTGAAGAAGTTGTACATCAATATCCTAATCCTAATCCTAAGTAGATTAAAAGGCACTTAGATTTATTAGAATTAGAATATAGATTGAAATTACGTACCGATGATTTTGGTGAGGACCTGGTCCAAGCCTCAGATGCCTTGTCATAAGCTGTTGCTAAGAACATGGCGGGACTTGCACTTTGCGGATTTTCTTGTAAATCTTTTCGTGTCAGGTTAAATTTATCCTATAAAAATCCAGGGAAAATAAATAGCAATTTGAGGATACCCATAATTATAACAGGAACTGTTTTGCAAACGTTAGACCTTACAGCTATTTCTTTCTCCTCGTTTGCACCCAAATCATTGTTGATGTCAATAACCAATGGAGAAAAAGTCCAATCATATTCCGACAGTAATCTTAAGAACCTATAAAAGAAGTCACATTGCAGAAACAGATGAAGTGAGCTGCGAACAAAACTAAGCAATATAGGATGTCAAATGAAGAAAATGGAGAATTTAATGCTAAAAATTCAGTTCTCTTGGTAAAGTAGTTATGGCATCCCCTTAAGATTTTGATACTTTGTGCATAGGATTATAGCAAGTAAATATGAGCAACGAACGGGACAAAGGCGAAATCATTTGGCATGCTTGTTTCATTTCAAGAGGCTCTTATCCAATAGGGGCAGATCTCAGCGTGTCCTCACTACTCCGTCCTATAAAGGTTTCAATTGCACTGGGGCACAAGGATTACTGTGCTTGAACCCTCAAACATTCGACGGTATATTCTCGTAAATATTATTATATAAACATGGGATTCCATCTCAAAACCAATTTGTAATGAGAGAAATAACTCATGTATCTTATAAAGATTGTGAGGTCAATATTGTGAGGTCTCCTCATCTTTTTAATGAGGAATCCTCGACAAATCTTCCCCTTCTCGTTTGATTGTCTCTTCTTTTCAACCAACTTAGCTTTTGCTTTCACACTAAGGAAGTTTAGAATTTTAAAATAATAATAATAATAAAATAAAAAATAAAAAAAGGAAAAAAAATTGCAAGGTTAGAATGCTCATGTGAGGATTAACACCATTGGTTCAACCAAAGAGGTCCTCGTCTATAGCTTTGAGGCCATAGCAGAGTGTTCTTTGTAAACATCTACAAGAGGATCTTAGACCATATGCTGTGGAGATGTCAGCTTGTCACAGTTATCTAGAATTCATTCTTGAATACCTTCGACGTAAGGCTGACACAAAGTAGGAATTGTCACTCTGATGCTAGAGGTGGTGTGCAACTTTTAAGGGTGTAGACAGGTCTTAGAAAGGGGAGTGCAACTTGGGTCATTCCAACGCCTCCCTTTTGCTTTCTACGTCCAAAAGCTTTTTTCTGCAATTGTCCTTTATTTTTTACTTATAATAACTGGAGCATCTTTTTGTAGATGTTATTTTGTTCTGTTTTTGCCGATCACTTTTGTTTCTTTATTTAACTCATCAGTTTCACTTTCCTTCTATGAAAATTACAGAAAAATAAAGGGCTACCTACAAAAGCGATGTTGTGCAAAGATATATTTGATGAATATACACCTTAGAAAACCTGTGATTCGAGAAATTGGTGCATGGAAGGGTAGAGGCTTTAGGAAAATTGATGCCACCAACAGTTCAATTGCTTCCTCTACCAGGCATGCTGAAAAGAAATGTGAGGCTATCCATCTTTTTGCCAACCTTAAAATGCCAACAACAAATTTATGAGGAGTGAATTATGGAAATCCATAAAATAAGTAGCAACCAGTAAATACCTAACAACCGGTCCATATATTGAGTGACGAGCCTGTAATCCACTAATCATGCTAGAATGCTGACTTTGAATAAAAAGTTGCTTATCTGTCGAGGAGATCCGATTTGATAACTCACTTCCAACTGCAAATTTAGTTGATTTGTTAACATTCAAATGGTTATCAGGAAACCCACACTACCACCACATCAATGACTGCATAAACGTAAGTCAGAGAGATGACGCCTTACATTCGTTATTCAACAAACTCAGGCCTCTTTCATGCCAAATTTTTAGGTGGAAGGCATAACCAGAGACAAGTACATTAACAGCATCTTCAGAAGCAATACATGTCATCCCCCAAACATTCTGCAGACTGCAATATTGAGACCGTCAGATATAGACATCCGAGGTTTGTCATTACAAAATCAAATTTTAGCTCACCTCTCTCCAATTTTAAGAAGGAAGGCTGTTTTGGTTTTTTCAATTGCAACCTCATCAGTTGGCCAGTTCCCAGAGCCTTCCAGCTGAAAATAGGGGGGGAAATGTGGTCATAAGTTATTTCAAAATTCAAATAAATAAACATGGAGTTCAGGTTACTTCATGCCTGAATCATAACTTCTAGTGGCCGGATGCAGGATGGAGCAAACTTTTGCTGTATATGCCGATCACTTGCCTTTTCTTCTGCTAGTGGGTGAGGTTCAGGAGGATAAACAGATGTATACCTGAAAGCTGTAAATATGGATAAGCATACAGTCTGCTATTCCTAACCCTGAGTCTAGGAAAAAATTTACTCCTGGACATCTAGTTGATAACTAAAATTCCTTCTTATTTGAAGTTGAAAGTAGAAAATTATTGTTTTTCAGGGCAGATAAAGGGAAAACCATTTTTAAAATAGAACTACAACTCGCTTAAGCCATTAGTGCATTTTCTTATTTTTCTTTTGTGTGTCCTAAGTAATCCCACTCATTATGATGTGAAACTCTGCTGACTTCATGGTCAAGATAATTGCCATTAAAGATGTGATGAAGAAATATAGATGCCTACACACATTGATATAAAAGAGGAAGCGGTCAATAGTCCAAGTTCCTACAATCTAAATCTGGATAATGCACATATAATTAACAGGAATAAGCAAGAGTCTTCAAGGGAAGTGCTGAAGTCTAATACCTGAGTCTAAAGGCTGCACAACAGACACCTTCAAAGGAATGTCTCCAATTGAACGTAAGCGCTTTGATAAAACTTCAAAAGCCGCAAGCAAATTTCCAGAAAATGTTATTGGATCTGAAATAATTAAGAAGCCTTTTATTTAAAGAAAAAAATTGTCTTAGCATCTTTTCCATACTGCAGAAGTTGTACAAAAATTAAGTAAATAAGATTAGTTTATGTAAGAAAATTAAATGACAAGTCAAACGCCACCTTAAATTTAAAATAGCATTTTAGTTTGACTTAATACCAATTGTTGGGGGCTAGAAGCTGAAAGCATCTTGTAAACACAAAGAAATGCATTTAAAAAATTCATGAAAATGGGATAGAAACAATCATACTTGATACGAAAAGAATTTATGATCGAAAGAAAATGATGATATATTATGGAAAAGATTAAATACATGAATAGCATTTTGTGAAGGAACAAATTAATCTCAATCATTTGATCCATGCTATAGATACATGTCATAGCTATCTTTTCATCTATTAATGAAAAGCTTGTTTCTTGTTTTAGAGAAAAAAAGGATACATGTCATAGAATACCTCCAGAACCATGAAGCAGGGAGAAATCAATCTGATCCACGGCATGCATAATATGGTCTTTTGACATTGGTGAAAGATGTCGAACAAAAATATATTCCACAATTCTCTTTAAAATGAGATGTCTTGTCCATTGATCAGTTTCCCAAACTAAGAAATTTCGAAAAAAAATAAGCATGTTAACATTTTGTGAGTGGTCTAACATGCAAGGCAATAATATTCGTATCGATGAACTCAGATAATCGATCCGAAGAAAAATTATTATATAACCTGTGCTTTCTGCAATTCTGCCATCTTTAAATCTCCTGAGCTCAGACTTTTCACCCCAAAATCTCCGAAATTTTAGGGCCTGTAAAGGAATAAAAGCTTGATAAGTAAATGTATTTTAAGAGGGGGAAAAAGTTCCAACTTGGCACTTATTTACATCTTCTTTGTTATCAGCATTAGGACCAATATCAACCAGACGAAAAGCTTTTTCCACCGAGCTGATTGCAATTCCAACAAGCAACGGCTGAGTATCATATACTGATAAACCCTGACATCACAAGGAAAATTAGGATATTGGATTAAGAAATAATCTATATTCATAAAACACTAAATTTTAATAAGTGGCTCATACATTTTCAATGGTGCATCCAGGTTCGGTGTTCCTCCAGGAAACACGAATGAATTTTGCTCTATCAGTCAGGCCTTGACTTAAAAGCCCATGTACTTTCTGCTCATATAATCTCCAACACTCATCATCTAAACAAAAGCCTGATTCATATATCTTGCCTTGTCCCCTCAAATTCAATCTATAAAAATAAACATAGATAACATGATGTAGTGTAAACTGGAATCTTACTTTGACGGAAAATGGTCAAAATTAAATAGAAACAATGAGAACCAATAACGAAGCCCATCCATAATGTACAAGAACGCTGAAAAAAATAAGCAAGTGTAGAAGAGTTGAAACTCCTGGTCTATACCTAATGCAATGGTCATATTTAACAGCAAAGTCAATTTTGGTCATAAAAACCTCTTCAAATCCACCATTGCTGCATTTCTCCAAACATGCCAGTGCCAAAGCAGCCTCATCTTGAAGCTAAAAATTGAGAAAAGGAAAACAGAAAAAGCTAACTTATCAGCTGAGAGCATGGCATTCAAAAACAAAACACAAGTAGGAAAAAAAAATCTCTTCTGTTTGAAGGCAATAAATAGTAAATACAAACGAAATCATTCCAGAATGGTGTCCAATTTGGGCTTCTATAAACAAATGGGTGCGATTTATGTAGAACATAGCAAATCAGGTGCATTCCTTCTTCCAGTACTACTTCAGTCAAAATTGCAGGAAAGCCCTTCTAAGTTTGTTGAACTTAAGCTGGAGTTTTCATAATTCAACAGGGAAGGGAAGGGAAGGAGGGGGGGTAAAAAAATGCAAAGTCCCCCCCCCCCCTCTGGTCGAAATTTAAATATAGTAAAGTGCATCTTATTGGAGATATGACTAGAGAGAAATCAAATAATCTTTTTCAAGAAGAGCGATTGGTAATCTCTATTAAATTCTTTTTGTAATTATACACTGCTTGTAATTAAATCAAACTGGAGTAACTTGTTTGTAAGCTTCCTAGGGGTTGGTTCTATTCTACTGACTTCCTCTAATTTGTTTCACCGTATCAATGAAATGGGACTTTTTATATTTCAAAAATTAATAAACACTGTCATAATCGATGAACACCAAACTTTGACACTACAGTACCTCAGCAAAACCTGATTGTGATATTCGAAATGCAATGTTAAAGTTGGAAGACGGATTGCATATAACCACAGGAAATAAATCTTTATATTGCTTCTTTTCCTGCAACCAAAGCCCATTCTGAATCCATTGAGCACGAGAGAATTGAATTGAATATCAACATGGAATTTTCAAGGAAAAAATATTGGAAACACACTGATTGCATGAGGCATCTCATTGTTATCAGGACATCAGCAAGGACAGCAAAAATTATCTCATGATCAGTAAGAATAATTACACGGTTAAATAATCACTAAACCCTAAACCCTAAATAATAATAAAAATAATAATTAGATGATAATCTGGAAGATAAATTCACAACATAAACTACAAATTTTTTGGGCTTAATGGTAAGTAACCCAAAATATCAAAAGAATTTTATCTTGTGAGTTAACATTGGGAACTTATCTAAAGAAAATGAAAAGTGCCCGGCACATAAAGAAATATTCCAGCAAATAAATACATTTTAAAAAGAATAAAGAAACAGTACTAAAACCTCCTTTGAAATAGAGCTCTGAGGTCCAAGCTTAAAATAGAGCCCACGATTCCATACGTCCGAAGAGGCTGCAAAAACAGGAGAAATTTGTCCGAATAATTGAAATTTCCCTTTCTTAAACAGCAAAAAAACTACAACATTCATGACTCAAGGAAAACTATCAATTCCAATATTATAGTTTCCAGGCAATTGAACCACGATATGATATAAAACCAGAATGTATCATAGCCTGTAGGGACTGAAGTCCCATATTCAATTGCCAAATACATTTATTACTTGTTATTAACAACTCTCAAGCATGGAATCATTTGCATAAAAAGATATCATTAAAACTGGGAAAATAAATCATGATTAAAAAAATTAATCTAATTTCTGTATCATATGCATCATTGAATGATATTTTGAGTAACAAGAAAGATGATAGAGAGAAACGTAAGAAAAACATACCTACAAATTTTACCGCAACACGAAACATCTGGATCACTGTCATGGAATTATTTATTATATTTTGGGTAATGAGGTATGATAATATTACAGCTATTAAAAATCCACTCAAGCAATCATGAACATATATTGAAGCCCTCTGCCGAGCCCAAACCTATAACATAAACCAGATGTTAAAATAACAAAGATGTATAATGATTACGCCAATATGAGCAAATTTCAGTAGTATACCTTGAGTAGAATTAACGTTTCTACCAAACTTTTTGATTCAAGAAAAGGCTTCTTAACCATTTCTGCAATATCCTCTAAGTACATATCTTCCATAATGCTAGTGTTATACTTAGGTGTAGCTTGAAGTAGGCTCCCTTGAAACCGATAATAAAAGAGAAAAGAGAAAAGTTGGTCGACGTAGCCACTTAACTAATAGATGGTAAGAGTACAGTGACCATAACATACTTATGAAATATTAAGAGAATACCTTGGTTCAATGCATGGATATTGTTTCGTTTGAGGTTCAACTTTGAAATGCTAAAAAAGGATGCTGCTATTGTTGGAATTATTCTGACAAAAAATCCAGGAGCTACTTTGAGCTCTCCCAAAGCTACAAAT
Source organism: Luffa aegyptiaca (assembly GCA_017139565.1). Taxonomy (NCBI): domain Eukaryota; kingdom Viridiplantae; phylum Streptophyta; class Magnoliopsida; order Cucurbitales; family Cucurbitaceae; genus Luffa; species Luffa aegyptiaca. The sequence continues at coordinate 49,610,273 of CM029398.1, forward strand.
GGAAATTATATTTTCTCAAAGTTAACATTTTGATTGTAATTAAGGCCTAGTTGTGCAATCCGTAACATTTATTTTATCAGATAAAGTGAGTACTTAAACTTCCCACATATCCAACCTGGATGGACAATTAAGACCGGCTTTCGAGCCTCATTCTGAAGTGTAGACCACTCAACCTTTGAAAACATTGAAGACGAGTTCAAATACTTCTTGATTGTGCAAAGGTAAAGGAACCTTTTAGCATGGTACCGGTAATTCAGGTAGTCCTTCTCAAGGAAACACTCCTGCCACAAGAAAGTTTGTTCTAAGAAATATCCAAAACACTACCACATCGTAACATATCAAAAAGTTTCTCCTAACGTAGAGGCAAGGACATTCAATATGCAATTCCAGATACTATAGTCCTCAAAGCTTTCTCAATTGTGAGCAATATACCAGCCCCAAGGGATTCCAAAACCATAGCTACTTGACTTAATACAAAGAAAATAGCACTACGTTCAAGTCAACAATTGTATCTAGCACTAAAGAAATTCAAACTAATACTACATCGCAACTAGAAATACCTGACTACGTTAAACAACTAACGACTGAGGGAAGAATTAACTGGGGGGGAGGAGGTGGTGGCTATGCTAAGTTGAGACTACATGTACGTTATTTACTACCAAACTCAAATCCTACATGTCCACCATTGACCCAATTCACTTAACATTCCCCCGTCATACAAGAAAAGGGTAGACAGCAGCATTGCAGTGGTAAAAACGACAGTATGTTGGACAGTAGTCATGCAATACCTTTGGCAAGCCAACTAAAAGATCTACATTCACATCAGGTTTTGCAATGCCTTGAAAGGCATAACTACCGCCGATTTTAATTGATTTTGGCTTCCTAAATTTGAATTCCACTTTGTCTGCGCCAATATCCCTGATAAAACCCGGAGCTGCATCCGCAGTGACCTGCAAAGTTTTTAGCATTAGAACATTGAACGCCGAATTCAATCCAGAAGCTAGAAATTCAAGAAAAGGAAAAGTGCGACCACAGTTTGGCTAAACATCACAATAACAAGTATGAGTTTCAGGAATTTAGGAATGCCGCTCGAGATTAACTGATGACACAGAGTGAAGCAGATTATCAAACGAAGAACGCAGGCCATTCATTGCTTAATGTTTTGGTAAGAATGAAGAGAAACGCAACCTTCAAGTCATCGGGGATGAGTTTAATTGCTTTTTTGATAGCTGAAACTGTGTCCTCAACGAGCTTAGGCAAAGCAGAGGAGTAGTCAAGCTGAAATTCCTTTACAAGTTCTGTGACCTTCATCTCCATGGGATCGATATGAGGATTGGAATCCATTTTTTCTGCTTCGGCTTTACTGAGAAACCAATGCTATTCGGTGATTAGGGTTTTTCAGGGTTTAACGAAAGAAGGTGGCGGGAAGGTTAACTAGAATGGAGAGAACAGAGAAGGAGCACTTGCAAATGGGCCGTGCTTATAGCAGGAAGACCCGACAGGTCCGCACCAAAATTAATTTGAGAACGTTTTTTTTTTTTTTTTTTACCACCGTACATGGGCGGAAGATTTAAACCACAAAACTGTTATTCTAGTGGGAGGAGAAGACTAGTATAAATAAAATTAACAAATTCACAAATCTTTTTATCATTATTAGAAAAGACAAAATTACAAAGTTGATACGTTTGATTTATACCAAAGTTTTAATTTCGCCTCCATGATCTTAAAAATATGAAATTTGACTTCAATTAGTCTGCGTTGTTTTTACGTAATTTAATGACGACATAAACATAATTTAACTGTCATAAATCTTGAACTAATGACTCCCACATGTTTAATAATGAAAAAAAAAATACTCATGTCTAAATCAGTGGTGGATGTACCTTAGGTTCGAAAGGAGCTCAGGCCCTCCCTTGACTTCAAAACGTTTATTGATAAGTAATAAACGTCGCAAAAGTTCTAAGTTCTCCACAATAAACATATTGCATTGTGGTGTTAGCCCCCTGTCATCCCCTCTAGTTCACATTCAAACCTTTGAAGTCTCATGACACTTTTTTTCATTTAATCTTCTTTTTTTTTTTTCTTTTTGTGAGTTCAACAACATTTTGGGTGGAAGGTTCGAACATCTGACCTCATGGCTGAAGGTACATACCAATTACCATTTAGCTAATCTAAATAATTTCTATTTTTATGTGTCGGAGATTTATATATTGTAATGTAGGTCATATTTTTTTTAAATGATTGATATTCTTTTAAGTTCAACAAGAAGTTGTGTGGGGATTTGAACATCTAATCTTCGACGAAAAATATTTGTTTTTATTAGTTGAATCATACTCGTATTGAAAAATAATTTATATTTAGTATCTATAAATATATAACAGTAACAAATATTTAATATTATATTTTTTTGTCTAGATTTCATCATTAAATTTGAATTTTATTTCCTCGGGGAGAAAAAGAATATTTTCGAGTCATAGTAAATCATCATTTTGAAAAAATTAATCACCTCTAAATAATCTATAACTTTTATTGAAGGAAAAAAAAAACTTTTAAGTATTATTTAAAGTTCGATTCTTTTTCTATATATACTTTGTTTGTTGATATAGAAAATTTATTTATACTTCTTATTGGACAATAATTGATTAAATTATAAATTGATTTATGAACTTTAAGATTGGCAAGCCAGTTACAATTGAACTATGCTCATTTTGGTTTGACAAGTACAATATTGATCATACACTAATAATATGTCAAATGAAGCATGACTCAACGGTAAATTGACATGTACTCTCAACCAAGAAGTCAGAGTTTCAAATTCCCCCACCAACTTAGGTGACAACAATATTTTGGTTTTAGTTCATACGAGCATAACTCAACTGACATAAAACTTATACTAATGATCAAGAGGTCTATGTGGTTTTGAATGATGTCTATCTTTTTTCTTTTTTTTTTTTATTACTTATACTTCATCCCTCCCTTGTCTCCATATTTTTCCATACATTCATTCTATTATGAATATTAATTTGGAAGCATACTATACAAAAACTCAACGAGTAATTTTGACATCAAACTTTGAAACTCGTTTTCCATCAAAACGTTCATAATAAAAATACAAATCTTTGTGCAACAGTTAATACAACTAAAAAAAAGCCAACAAGAGTTTAGCTCAATTGGCATAGAGTTGAACTGATAACCACAAGGTCTGTGATTTGAATCCCCTTTCTCCACATATTGTCAAAAAAAATATATATATACAATTATAAAAACAACTTTCCAAAAACCAAATCTTTCAAATTAAAGCTATCAATAAATCAAAAGTTTCGAAACTGATATACTTCCACCAAACAAAACTTTCAAGGGAAAAATACACTTTTAGTCCCTGAGGTTTGAGTTAGGTTTCATTTTGGTCCCTGAGTTTTCAAACTCAACAATTTAGTCCCTGAGGTTTGAGATAAGGAGCAATTTGGTCCCTGCCATCCATTTTTCCGTTAAATCTAACCGGCTGCTGACGTGTCACTATTATTTTAATTAAAAAAAATTAATTTTTAATTTTTTAAAATAAGATATATTAAAATAATTAAAATATTATTATTTTTAATTTATTTTATATATTTCCACCCTCCCTCTCTCCATCTTCTTCTTCCTTCCACCTATCTCCCACCAACTCTTTCTTCTTCATCCATTCTCTGGTGGCTGTCAACACCGGCCGGCGGCGGCCGGCTGTCGCCGGCAATATATATATATTTTTTCTGTTTTTTTCCCTTCTTTTTTCTTTTTCTTTTTCTTCAAACCCTTCACCAATCACTACCACCCTTCTTCTTCATTACTCCCGCCGCCGACGGTAGCCGTTGCCGCTGGTTTTTTTTTTCTTCGTTGCCTTTCCTTCATCTTTTCTTTCCCACTCTCTTCATTTCCCTCTTGTCGAAGCCCTCCCTCTTGAGCACAACCGCGACTCCTCCTCTCGAGCACAACGCGAAGCCTTCCCTCTCGAGCACAGCCGCGAACACAACGCGAAGCCTTCCCTCTCAAGCACAACCGCGAGCACACGCATGGTTACAGGAGGTTTCGTGGTCTGAGAAGGAGGAGCTAAAATGATTCGTTTCAGACCGGAACGGCGAGCACAACATGAAACTAACAAATCTAGAATCGTCCTCGCATCGTGGGTCTGAATCGCTGCAATGTCGCTCCTATTTAAAGCTTGAATCGTGGTCTGAAACGAAGGGGATTCCCTCTTCATTTCAGACCGGAATCGAAGGGGAGCGGCGGTCGTCGGAGGGTTCGTGGTCTGAGGAAGAGCTTCGACCAGCAGGTTGCAGTTCAGAGCGAGGAAGACTGCGTCGAGAGGGAGGGCTAAACGAAGGCGAGAGAAGAAAGAAGAATAGAAAAAAAAAAAAAAAAAAAAAAGAAGTCGTCGGCGGCGACCGGCCGTCGACGACAACCGCTGCCACCGGCAGGTGTGCTGGTGGTGGGTTAAAGAACAAGAGGAAGGTTGAAGAAGAAAGAAAGGAAGAATGAGAGAAAAAGAAATAAAATTTAAAAAATATATATAATTTATTATTTTAATATATTTATATTTAAAAAATCAAAAATAATTTTTTTAATAAAAAAAATAGTGCCACATCAGCAAACTGTTAGTTTTTAACGGAAAATTGGATGGAGGGACCAAAATGCTACTAAATGCAAACCTCAGGGACTAAAATGTTGAGTTTGAAAACTCAGGGACCAAAACGAAACCTAAACTAAACCTCAGGGACCAAAAGTGTATTTTTCCCAACTTTCAATTAACTAGAACTTTCAAAGCTATAACGGTTAGTCAAACAATACTTTCAATTATATTCATATTTTCAAAAGCAAATTTTATGATCAATCAAATATTCCAAATATTCAAATTGAGTTGTCAATTAACAACTAGTGAATGTGAGGTCATTGACACACGAGGGAACAACACACATAAATCTTGGTACTACAAATGTACCTTCGAACAAATAAACTTCAATCAAATCATTTCCAATTAGAACTTTGTCAATAATAATTGGCCAACAATCAATATGATTAATTGTGAGGTCACGTGAGTAAATATATTTTTTTTTTTTTGACACACACATTAATTTTCATTCCAAAAGAATATGACCACAAATGTGTCTTTCCATAAATAAGCTTCAATCAATTTCAATTAGAATTGTCGATAAATGGTCGAATAAAACATTCAGTATAAATTTTTTTTTGGAGACTAATTCAGTATAATTATTTAAGTGTGAGACCATATGAATGAATATCAAACACATAAATCCTTATTCCAAAACAATGTCAAATCCAACCAGACTCCTATATCAAATAAGCAAAAAATTATTCAAAACAAAAACTAGCATTTTCTCAACAAAAAAAAAAAAAAAAAACAAAACAAAACAAAAACTAGCATATATATCCAAATAGCCCCATTGGATGAAAACAACTTTAGAAATATTCTTTTTTTTTTTTTAGGGAAACTTTAAGAAATATCATAATAAAACACAAACTTTCAAATAGCATAATTTCAGTTAAAATCCGTAAAATCGAATAATACAAAGTTTATAATAACGCTTTCGTAAGTAACAAAAATCAAACCCAAACAAAACTGAAAATAAAAATCGTACTCATCAGTATTTTTAAAAACTCAATCGAACAACAAATTTGAAAGATATTTCAAAAGACTTATCAAAACAACTTAAAACAATTTTAAATGTTGATGGCAAAATTTGGTCGGAAGAACTCACCTGATCTTCACGTGCCACACCAACGATAAATTTGTTTTAGAGGGGCGAAGACGTGGCCTGCAAGACAGAAAACATGCACACCGGTGTGGTGTTTGCCACACCGCCTCCGATGCTTAAGTCAGAAAACGGAAGGAGGAGAGCAAGGGAGCAAAAGGAGAGAGTAGAGAATAGAGTTCGGGATCCTTTCTTCAGTGATGAAGAAGGGTTTAAATATATATTCTTGCTCTAGGGTTTTTAGGCTTCGGAGGCGTTTCGGACTGAACCAGGTGGAACCGAGGCGATCAGAGGCAGCAGGGACCGAACGGAGGCGGACGGACTCGGCCCACGCAAGTGGACCGAGTGGTCGGCCTCGGCCCTTGGCCCGACCTTTTGGCCCATTTCGCCTCCGAGGTCCATCTTCCGGTCCTATTTCTGGGCTCGTGTCGGGTTGTCCTCGTCAGATCCTTGTACATCGGAGTGGTCCAAAATTACCTATAACATTAAATACTAAGAAGGAAAAAAAAAACTTATCAAATAAATTATAACAATTTGAAAAGTAGACTTATCAAACAAACAATAAAACTTTATAATCAAACTTTCAAATACACATAGAAATCATTTACAAAACTTCAGAAAGAAATGTGTATATTTCTTACAGAACTTTGAGATAAGATTTGAAGCTACTTACAAACTTTCATATTATAATCCAAAAAGATAGGATAATTACATACCTCAATTAGATCCAATAACAATGTCCATATTTTTCCTTGGATATAAAAATATATATATATTTCAAAAAAAAAATCCATATTTTCCAAAAACAAAAAAATAATACACAACAATCAAGTTCTATGATAAAAGTTGTTTTTTCCCCAGTTAACAGACATTCCTATATTTGTACACCATTTATTTTCTTTTATTTTTTATTTATTCCAGTATACGATGCATTTTCATTTGTAATATATATACACATATATAAATCATTCCTTCTTAACTCTTTATTATCTGTCAACAAGAGCATAACTCAATTAGCATAAAATTATATTGATAACCACGAGGTATGTGATTCAAATCCCCCACCCAATATTATTAAAAAAAATCTCTTTATTATTTACATAATCTTTCTTAATTACTAGGCCAACTCATGTCATCTCATAATCATTTTTTTTACCTTTCAAAAAAAATTACCTACTTAGGTCTTTTTTTTTTTTTGGTGGGGGGGGTAGTACAATGATAAATATGGAGTATAGAAATTTGAACCTTCAATCTCAATGGGATGAGTATATGTCAATTATCACTAGGCTATGTTCACTTTGACTGCTTTTATTTTTCTTTTTTTTTTTTTTTATATATAATAATTCACATTAAAGCCTCCTTGATAATCCTCACCATTTATTTAATATGTTCCTTGCCTCTCTTAAAATTACATTTGAATTATTAGTCAAATTCCAAAAACGAAAACAAGTTTTTGAAAACTATTTGTTTTGGTTTTCAAAACTTGGTTTGATTTTTTAAAACATGGGAATAAGGTAGATAATTTATATAACAAATGAACTTATAGATTGAAGTTGTGTTTATAAGCTTAATTTCCAAAACCAAATATTTATCAAACATACTGTACTTGTTTCAGTTTTCGAAACTTGACTAAGATTTTGAAATTATTTTTCAAAAGGTAGATTAAAAAGAGAGAGAGAAAAACAATTAGGTAAAACTTAAAAGTAGTATTTATAAGCTTAAGTTATAAATTCCCTATATCCAGAGAGAGAAGGATTACCCTAGCTCAATCGGTCTTCAATAGCCTTCCACTATACTTATTTTCTTTGCTTAAGGCTCCTAAGTCTATCATAAAAGACATGGAAAAAATTGTCAGGGGTTTTGTTTGGAGTGGGGGTAGCTATAAAAAGGGTGCAAATCTAGTTAAATGGGATTGGTCTTCTTTGCCAAGCACTCATGGAGGGCTGAGAGTGGGCTCCCTAGCTCAAAGGAATTTTTTCTTGATGGTTAAATGGCTTTGGAGGTTCACGCAAGAGAAAAACTCCTTGTGGAGAAAGATTATCATCAGTATTTATGGTGCATCTCTTGAAGGGTGGGAAACTAATCCTTTTAGAGGGAAAAAAGGTAACAAAATATAGGTTGATATTGCGGTCAACTACCCTACTTTTGATCAATTTACTAGATTCATTGTTAGTAGTGGCAAGAATACTAAATTCTGGAAAGATAAATGGTGTGATAATCAGCATTTACAATACATATTTCTAGACCTATTCTTGATTTCGAACAGAAAAGATGCACTGATTGCTGGGATGATAGTAGCTAGTCCTGGAACTTGGCCTTTAGAAGAGGTCTTTTCGAAAGGGAGATGAGTAGTTGGATGGCTTTGGTTGAGAAGGTGAGTGTTTTGAACTTGGATAATGGTCATGATGAAATCAGCTGGACCCTTGAAGGTTCAGGAATGTACACGACAAAATCCATGTTTCTGAAGATAACTAAATGCTCTCCTAAAATCAGCCAGTCTTTATGTTCTTTAATTTGGAAGCATAGAAGCCCGAAGAAAGTCAAGGTTTTCTTGTGGTCGGTGGCTTATCGTAGCCTTAATACTGATGATAAAGTCCAAAAGAAGTTCCAGACTTGGTATTTGTCTCCCTCAGCCTGCAGACTCTGTCTTCTTTTAGAGGAGAATTTGGACCATCTGTTTATACACTGTGGCTTTGCTAAGAAAGTTTGGAACTTTGTGGCTAACCTCTTGGGTCTCTCTTTCTGCTTGCCCTATAATATTGAAGATTGGTTAAATGAAGGGCTGAATGCATGGAATTTAAGGAAAAATGCCAAGATCTCATGGTTGGTTGTGCTTTTAGGGCTGTTTTATGACTTTTGTGGAAGGAAATGAACTTCATAACCTTTGAAGACAAGGCGTCTAGCTTAGATAATTTTTGTGAAAATGTCCAAAATACAGCTTCTTGGTAGATATCTCTACACAAGAATTCTTTTTGTAATTACAACTTGCTTTCGATTATTAAAGATTGGCAAGCCCTTTTGTATTAGTCTTCGGGCGAGGGCGATCTCCTCCCTCGGCCCTTAGGTTGTCTTCCTTTTTTGTGATTAATATATTTCTTTGATGTCTCTTATCCAAAAAAAAAGTTATATATTATAAAACTAAGAAGCAACACGGAGACGACCTTGCACACCTTTTGGACATGTAAGATCTCTAAGAAAATCTTTCATGGATTTTTTTTCCTAACAACAGTTTTATGTGGGATTTATGCAGGGGTTTAGGGAAGCCTATCGATTTCTAGGATCAAATGTAGAAGAATCTAAGTGCAAAGGACATAAAGAAGGCCATTTTAGTGATTTGGAATTTGTGGAATGCCAGAAATTTATGCAACATTAACAAGAAAAAAACCAAATCACAACCAAATTAGCAGAGCTATTCAAAACAACATTGAGGAGAATTTAGAAGGTAAATTTCAGAACCTGATCACCCCTCAGATGGAGACCCATTCGAGTCACGCACGGAAGCCTCTAGACCCCGTTTCTGTAAGTTGAACGCCGAGACCGTCTGGTTTGAGAAAGAAGGAAGAGGCGGTTTGGGTTGGGCCATCTGTGACTCTAACGGGTCTTTTAATCGGAGCTGAATGCACGAAAATCACAAGGAAGTGGGCAATTAAGTACCTATGGTAAAAAATGGTGAAAAATTAGTTATTTTTCAATAAATAAATAATAATAATAAAAACCAAAATGGTTATTGAATGGACTTAAATAATTATTAAACATGGCCTAAATAAACGGATAATTTCCAACCTCAAATATGTACTTTAGCTTAAAATCAACATTCCTTTTCAGTTCTCTACCCTTTGACGAGTTGGAATAATCAAATCTCGTGATCATAAATTTTTTTGACACTCTTATTAGTCCAAAAAAAAATAAAGAACTCGACTAATTCGTGAGGACATAATATTAATGTTGGATGTTAAGAGTGTTAAAAAAAATTATAATCAAAGACATTTGGTTAAGCCAACTCAAAATGGTATTATTAGCAGAGTTAGGTATAAACTTGTTTGAATTAAACTTGAGTTTATTAAAAAAAAAAAAATCAATCTTTATAAAACTATGTTAGTTCATTTTCATAGGTTTCATCTAGAAGCTCAGCATATATTCCTCGAGTCCCTATAGAGTCTGTTGATTCCCATTTCATGAAATCATTTATTTTAGCCTTTTTGACGCCCAATAATTCGTTTAAAGCCCAAAAAGTATATTCTTTTCATATACAATTAAAATTGAATTTGAGAGACTAATTACAGTTCATTGTTTTAAAATAAGCAAATAGATGTTTTAAAGAATATTACTAATTTCTCTATATTTCCTCAACATGATTTCGAACAAATAATTTTTTTTTTAAAAAAAAAAAAAAAACCAAAAAAAGTTAAAATTGAACCCAAAACATCACCTCGATAAGTAGATCCAATCCAAATTTACAAACATTATTAAGTCACACATCCAATCAAAAGACAGAATTTTTGTAGAATAAACTATTTGTTAATCTAATCAAACTGTTTTGTTGTTCCCCTTTAACATCCTTGAGAAAACTAAATAAAGAGAGGAGAAAAGATGAGAGATCTTAGCATAAGGTACTCTTTGGATTCAAGTCTCAGTCAAAAAAGCCCATAGATCTTAGCAATTTTCTTTTACCCTTCAAATCTTGGAGAACACATTACTTGAATATTAAGCAACTCAAAACATTTATTGATTGCCACCCTAACCTATACATCAACACCCCCATTCCTAAAAGACTTCAAATCAGGCCTTAATCAACATCATATCATAAATAACCAAAAGAAACTTCCAAATTAGTACAACTTTAACACATTTTTCTATCTTGCAAATGAAATTTGTTGTACGATATCAACCATATTAATTAACATCCCTCTTCCGAAACTTATAGAATCCATATTTATTGGAAATATATAGATTTCGAATACTAAACTAAATGTCCCACGCATACATCGAATTTCATGAGTTCAAGCTTTAAATTAGTTAAAAATTAGTTAGCAAGATATTAAAAAAATGAGCTTCAAAGTCCCTAAATCAAACTATATATAAAAATGTTATAATCCAACTTTAACTCGATACTAAAATATTTAAATTCAATCAAAAGACAATGTAAGTAATAATAAAAGCAAGAAAACCAACCCTCTAAAAAAAAAGTAGTTTAATCGAGTTTAACCATCCCTAAGAGAAATTACATATCATTTGAGAGAAGAAAAAAAAAAAGAGGGAAATAAAAGAATCCCTAGTTTTACTAGTTATTAAAGCTTAATCAAACGAAGTTAGAGGTTTATTCATTGTAGTTTTTTTTTTTTTTTCCTCTCCTTAAAGCAAATTCTTATGGCATAATTGTTTCTTTTTGTTCAACAATAATAAGATGTTTTTTTTTTTTTTTTTGAAATATAAGATGAAAGATTGAACCATCAATTTTAAGAACAACAATCTACCAATACTTTATTCATTGAAAACCACGTTGCAGTTAAATCCATACCATAAATAATAAGGTATTCCAACAAGCTAAGTCTATCCAAATCCAAAACTAAAAAGGCAACATGACAATGAAAGAGAGAGAGAATAAATAGAGCATAGTATAAGAGATCACAATTGGGTGACTTTAGAGAAGACAAAGCACAGAGCCCCCTCGTAACAAGAGACAATGAATATCAAAATAATATGAATATTAGAGTCACGACAAAATGGATTTTAACTTTGGCAGGCGGCTTGTTCGGGGTTATACCTACAAACTCCCCTTTTCAAAACTCACCCCCTCTTTCTCCCCCTTCTCATTTTCATTTTACCACAAATATCGCATTCCAAAATCCAAACCCCGAATCCCGAACCCATCTCATCCATAATACTCAACTGCATATCGATATGTAGGTATCTTCTTCTTTTTTTTTTTTTACAATTTATCTTTCATACATTCAACGATGCAAAATTTTATTGAGACGACCTTATCGTTGTAATTTTTTCTTTTTGGGCTACCCAATTAAAAAAAACACAAACTTATATTAAATTATTATATATGGGATGTGTATATTATATATTATTAAATATTTTATATCTCCAATCAAGCACTGTTGTGGGTTGTTTTGTTATTACTTTAAGATAAGTCGCAAAAAGAAGATCCAGTCAACGTACGGCAGAATCGCCCCGAAGCCAGCCGGCCCAACTAACAAAGCTTCCCACAGACATTCCAGTTGTACATTTGTTGCTTTTGAGGAACAAAGAATATCGTGTTCATTTTAAAGTTACTCTCCTTCTCTCTAACATTCTACCTTGTATTTTTATATATATATATTTTTTTTTTTTTTTGTCCCTCGTTCTTCCTATTTTTAATATTGTTATTATTTAAATTGCATTTTGGAATTCCCCCACTTGGATTTTCATCATCATTTTCTTCGATCTTCTGATTAATTTTACTGTCGTTTTTGCATGCATGCAATACGCTACACGTGCCTATATCATTAATTGTTTATGTGTATATTGGTGCCCCCTTTACTTGCGTTGGAAATATTAATCCTCAACTCCAACAAGTTCTCTCTTGTTTCCTGCATTATATTGCATGCAATAATCATTCGGTTTTTTTTAGTTAGTGTTTCGATAGATTGTGTTGTTGTTTTGATTTGGTCAAATAAAATTTGATTATATATAAATATGTTGTTAATGGGAACCATCAACATCAACTACCTCTCTTGTCCCCCTCGTATAAATAAATAAATAAATAGTAATAATATTGTCTCTCCACAGTTTGCACTCTCCTTCATTGTAAAGAAAGATTGTAACAATGTGGTTACCGTTTAATAACTATTAGGTTTAGATAAGATATATATTCTCCTAAAATTGTTGGATGCAGCTTCAAAATACATACCATAATTTTCCGCATAATAACTATTGGTCACGTGATAGCAACTTTCATTAATTTCTCACATTATTAGATAGCAACTACATTAAGTTTAAATTACAAATTTAGTTCATGAACTTTTATATTAGTGTAAAAGGTCCATGAACATTTAAAAAAAATCTATTAAGTCCATAAACTTTCAACTATGTATCTAATAAATCTCTAGACTATAAAAATATCAAATAAATCTCCAGATTTTCAAAATTTTGTTCTATATGTTTACGAGATATTAGAACATTTTTTAAACGAACTAATCTAACAAAAAAATTTTGATTTTTTTGTGTCTAATGAAATATTAAACTTTCAATTTTGTGTCTAATTGATTCGGGAGATTTTAAAAAACAATTGAATAGACCAATGATCTAATAGACACAAAAGTACAAATTTTAAAATTGACTGGATGAAAGTTTAAGTATTGGTCAAACACAAAATACAAAAATTCATAGATCTATTAAACACTTTTAAAGGTTGAAGCACTTATTTAACAAAACTTTGAAATCCAAGTAAAGTAGTAATTTAACTCAAGATGAAATAAATAAAAAAAAATTGGATAGTATGATGCGTATCTACATAGAAGAAGAGATGGGCACGTAAGCAGCAGATAATGTGGCACTTTTTATGGTATGTGGAGTTTAATCATAGTCTGTTCTTTCTCTCCTAGTCTCATAAAGCAACAAGAAGAGAGAGAAAGAGAGAAAGAAAGAAAGAGAGAGCATCTTTTTTGGTAGAGAGAGAGAGAGAGAGAGAGAGAGAAAGAAAGAGAGAGGGCATATCATATCATCAATCTCAAGATGATCTGATTATGTATCTTTCGAATTTGTTGTTTTTCCCTCTGTGTGTTGATGGGTTTTGTGGGCATCACCAGAACACACAACCTGTGGGGTCCGGGTTTTCAGAGCCCGACTTTGGTCCGCCTTCATCATCATCATTATTATTCATTATTTCCTGTATGGGATTCGGGGGTTCTGTTTTTATTATTATTCTTATTTTTCCAATATATTATTACTTTCAGTTGTAATAATAATAATAATAATATATGTTTTTTTTTTTTTTTTTTTTTTTTTTTTCCTTTCGACGCTTTTCCTTTTTTCGAGCTTGTATCTTTGACTCAGAATCTATCGCACACAGCCACAAAGCTAAATCTAAATCAAACACACTCCCTTTGCCTTTGATCATTTGCCTCAGTATCGCAAGTATCGCATCTCCCCCCCATTCATTATAATCCCCATTCCCCACCTTTTTCTCTCTTCTTCCATTTTGTTCAGTTTCAAACGTTAAGAATCTGAACCAAGAAAAGCACGTGATAAAAGAAAAGGAAACCTACCTAACTCTCTCTCTTCTTCCAAGTTAATTTCGTGTTCTTGAAGCAGCGCCAAACCCACACACTCAACTCCAACGACTCTACTTTTGGTCGTTTTTGTTTTCCTTGGGAAGCTAGCTAGCTACATTTCATTTCCCCTGCCCTTGCCCCTTGTACTACCACCCAACAAAGCCCAAAGAAAAATCAAAATCAACAGCGGAAAATGTTTAAGTATTTGGTTTGACTCTCACATATTAAGCCTCGTGATCGGAGAAGGACAACATCCATTGAAGACTGTTCCCCCTTTCACTTTTGACCTACCAATTGGCTCTCCTTCTTAAGCCCACCATTAAACACACACACCCACCAATAATAATAACCAAAAAAACAAAAAAAAAAAATCTCCTTTCCCAAGAATAATCACTCCCACTTCAACTTAATAACTTAAGATTATATCAATTTTAACATAGTTTAATGATTAAGACATTGGAGAAAAAAATTAATCTAAAAATTGGAATTTTGATGGAATGGAAGGGAAATTGATTAAATAAAATAAACAAAGGAGTAAAAAGTGAGTTGCGAGGAATTAGTGAAAACAACATAAAAATGTGACACTAAGGCAGTTGCACTCAAAAGAAGCACACAAGGCTTTATTCGAACCCTACAACCACATTGACTGAATCAGACTGACAAGACCAGACAATTCAGACATCGTTTTCATTATCATTCTCTCTCTGGAACATGAATGTCGGGCCCACCTTGTCTTTGAATTAAAACAAAGTACTCCGTATATTCTTCATTCCGACAACGTGGACTGATTTTGCTGAAGTGGCTTTGCTTCTTAACTTTCACTTCCCCCAATCCGCTTATAAAATCCCTCCCACACTTCTCCCAGTTTCTTCATTCGTTTCTTCCCACTCCACTCCTCTGTTTCACACTCTGTTTTTTTTTCTTCTCTCTTTATCTCCATATCCAAATCAAACCCAGATCTCAAAAGCCCTTCTTTAAACTTACGGCACAAACAAAAACAAAAATGATGCAGCGCTGTGGCAGCTACCAATGCTACTCGGCCGGAGAGTGTTCTTGTGGGGCGTTTTACGGGCAGCAGGGCAGCTTCTTCTCCATGCCCGCCTACAACAATTACTATGAATCTGAACATTATTCTTTCGACTCCTCTTCTCCGGTGGACTGCACGCTCTCTCTCGGGACGCCGTCGACTCGTATGACGGAGTACGACGAGAAACGCCGGGAGGAACAGCAATCGGCTTCTAATTTCGGCTGGGATTTGCCTCGTACCAAACATGGTCCGTCGTCCAAGAGTAGCCGCCGTGGCGGCAATAGCGGCGGCGATAAATCCAGCGCCAATGGTGACCAAATGTTCGCTCGCCACTGCGCCAATTGCGACACCACCACCACCCCTCTCTGGCGCAACGGCCCCAGCGGCCCTAAGGTAAATCCGAAACCGTGATGTAATCCAATCGATTTCTCAATTTGATTGAATTGGGAAATGGGTGACTGTTGAAATTTGAATCTAAGCTTATGGGTTGCGGTAAATTTGTTTGTGGCAGTCGCTGTGCAATGCGTGTGGCATTAGATACAAGAAGGAAGAGAGAAAAGCGGCGAGCTCAGGGCAGCAGGCGAGTTCGATATACAGGAACGAGGCGAGCTCATGGCTTCAGCACCATTCTCACAGCCAAAGAACGCCGAGATTCCCACATGGCATTGCCAATGATATCAATCCCGGCGTCGCCTTTCTCTCATGGAGCCTCAATGACACAGAGCAACCTCAGCTTTACTACGACTTCACAAGTTAAAATTACCATCCCAGAAATGCAAAAAGGAAAAAAAAAAAAAGATTTTTTTTTAATCTTTGGGAGCTCTCTTCCAAGAAAACGACGATGGCCGATGGGGAATGTGGAGGAGTTTTTTTTTTTTCTTCTCTTTTTCTTTTTCCTTTTTTTTTTTTTTTGTTATTAATATTCACTTTCTTTTTATACTGGGGAGAGAAAAAAAGAAGAGAAAAGAGAAAGAAAGCCACCGTTATAATGTTGTTGAAGGATTTTTAAAAGATGGTGAGACGGTTTCATGGAAATACTGTCTCCTTCAGAGAATCCAACATGATCAATTTTTCTTTCTTTTTTTTTTTTTCTTTCTTTCTTTTCTCCCTTTCAGAATTTTTTGGCTGTTACTTATTTTCCCATTATACGTCAATGTTTGTGAAAATCGAAATATGAAAATTTTATATATATATTTGCCATCTCATCTCTCTTCTCTCTGTTTTTTTTTTTTCTCTCTCTTACTTTCTCTTTCTTCATTCCCAATGGAATAGTACAGTGAAAAATGCTTCTACTCTTCCTTGCATGCTTTCTTCTTCATTAAGTGTCCATGTCGATTAGTTTGATTATAATTATATATTTTATTGTATTTAATAAATAAATTAATATATTATATCACAATATTAATATTTTTCTAGTAATGAAAATGTTGTGGATAGACGAGTTTATTTGTGGGATGCCTTCTCAGCTAAGCTTGCTGCTTGGACCTCGTTTTAGCAGCCCAGCTTGTCTATCTTGGGCTGGGCAGGTGGGCCAGTGCTCTATTTCGAATGTTTGGTACTTTATAATATCTTATTATCAAAAAAAAAAAGAAAAAATATCTTAGGTCGGTGAGATTAGTTGAATAATTCTCCTCATCTATTTGATGTTGTCAAGTGCTCTTTGATGATGATTATATTAAATAGGTAGGTTAATGTTTTTTTTTTTTTTCCTTTTGTATTGAATTTGGTCCGTCACTATGAGGTCGTGAGAATCGTAGTAATGGATAAAGGTTAAAGGTTATGACATGCATCTCTAAAGATAGTGGCACAAACCAAACATCATGCAGAAGCAAGTTTACCATTGACCGACTAAAGTTAAGAAGCAAATTTTGAATACTTCCCCAAAAATGTAAATTTATAGACAAACTATTGTAAATCATACTTCTTGAGTTTACGAGCTTATAAAATAGAATCTTGTATTTAAAAAACAGTTTTGAATATCAATATGGTTTATAAAACTCACAACCCAGTTTATTTAGTTAAGCTCTCTATTGTCATCTTTAATGAGATTGAAATATATATGGGATGTTACATGTGTTGACGCCATTATAATATATAGATATTATTTCTATGTTTTGCAAAATACAAACTCAATTAAACTAGGATTAAGATACAACAAAATCCACAAACCACTAAAATTGAAAATTTTAAGTCTATTAAAAAACAAACCTAATAATATCAATATAGTCATGTTTAAGAAATAAAGAAAGAAAGAAATGTGTTCATCATTAAGACAAATCATAAATTAAGCCCTTAAGATGGCTAAAAAGAGCTTTTTAGTAGTGGGACTGTTGAGAGAGGGGAGAAAATCAAATTAAGTTTGATTTTAAGGGAATATGTGAACCCACATTGCAAAGTCTCTCTTGATATGCCTTGAATATGTTATGAAGCGCTTCGATCTTCCTCTACCCGTAGACGTAGCTAACACACCGTTAGTGAACCACGTAAATTTTTGTGTTGTTTATTCACCCTTTTGTTCTTGGTTCGTCGTCATAACAGTCCCACAACAACTTGGGAAAAAAAAGTTTCTATATAAGGAAAATAGTCTTGATCGTGGTATAATTTTTTATTTGATAAGAATCGATGAACAATTGATCTCATGTTTGAGATTCATGTTAATAATAAAATCAAAAGTTATAAATGACCAAAAAGAGAATAAATAAATAAATTATATGTTGAAGGCTTATAATTCAAGTAAATTTTCATAACAACTCAATGTATATCGTGAGTAGAAGCTCACCCATCTAAAAACTTCTAAAACAATTCAAGTAATACAAAATAATAGTAATAATTAAATGATTTGTTTGTATTTTATGTATAGTTTACATATGGTTTAAATATTATTTAATTGTATTTTTTATTTAACTTCCTATATTATTTAGTCATGTATTTTTTATAAAAACAAGATAAAAAATAAAGAGGCCAAAATTATAATTTATTTTTCTTTAGTTAAATTGTTTTTGGTACGTGGATTAACAAATGCTGTAAAAAATAAAAGTTAATTAATTTAAATAACTCAAATTATTAAAAAGCAAAATTGTAGAGACGCAGTCAAAGGAGAAAAAAGATGAGTTTGACCGAGCTATATTATAATTATTATAATGTTAGATTGGGGTGTAAAGAGAAAACTTGGAAATCCATCGTGCACCGCAAGCTTTGAGTTGCTGACGCAGTAGACGATCTCATCAATGCGACATCTGTACTTCACTCCTCCTGAATCACGATACAAAACCTAGCTTTCACCTACAGATCATTCACCGCCGCCGCGGCCTCCGCCTCGACTCGATCACCTCCGATGGCCAAAAGAACCCGCCGGAAGTCCCTGTCACAGTCTGAGTCTCAAACCGAGACCAATCCATCTTCCTCCACGATTCCGTTCCGATCCACAAAAATACGGAAGATTTCCTCCACTCAAGAACCAGCCAAATCACAAATCACAAATTCCGCCGACGAAGACCCAACCCGACCGTTTCCGAACCCGGTTGATTCCGTCAAATCGTTATCTTCTTCGGATGAAATTTGTACAGCGATCGAGCATTTACGCCGCTCGGATCCTCTCCTGATAAGTCTATTAGATTCATGCGAATCCCCCAATTTCAAATCGAATCCGCCATTTCTAGCCCTAACGAAGAGCATTCTCTACCAGCAGCTCGCGACGAAGGCCGCCGAATCGATCTACAATCGCTTCGCCGCACTATGCGGCGGCGAGGCGACGGTGCTGCCGGCCGCCGTGCTGGCACTCTCGCCGCAACAGCTGCGTGTAATCGGAGTTTCGGGGAGGAAAGCAAGTTACCTCCATGACCTAGCGACAAAATTCGTCGAGGGCATTTTGTCGAATTCTTCGATTCTGGAGATGGACGATGAGACTCTGTTGACGACGTTGACGGCAGTGAAAGGAATCGGAGTTTGGTCGGTGCATATGTTCATGATCTTCACTCTACACCGGCCGGATGTTTTGCCGGTGGGGGATTTGGGTGTCAGAAAAGGGGTGCAGAGATTGTACGGACTGAAGGAGTTGCCGAAGCCGGTGGAGATGGAGAAACTGTGTGAGAAATGGAAGCCTTACAGGTCGATGGGAGCTTGGTATATGTGGAGGCTAATGGAATTGAAGGGAATCGTGAAGGCAGATCCGATTTTTCGGATAAGGCAAAAAACAGAATTGACATTGTAGTGTGAATTTGTGATTGTGGATTTTGGGTGAATGGTTTGATTAAGTGGTGGGACTAATTTGTATTTGTGTAATTTTGAGAACTTAACTCCGAACAAAGTTTGTGGTTTGATGGAGTGAGCTTAGCTTAGTGTTAATTGACATCTACTCATTTTTTTTGAGGTCCGAGATTCGAATACCTATATCTCATTTGTTGTATTGAAAAAAGAAAGAGTATGGATTTCCATTCCTTCTTAACTCAACTCGATAGTATTTGGTATGATGGTCATCATATTAATGTGAGTGTTTTCCTTGTAGGTTGGTTTGATATCTTATCTAAATACCTCAACTATTGGCCTAAGGTTCTTGCATCAACAATATGTATGAACTTGAATATTAAAAATAATAGATACAAGTTAAGCAAAGCTGTCATGAGTGTTAAACATTCAAGTGAATTATCACACCAGAAGAACTTCATCTAGACCAACAAGGCATTTTTTAAAATTTTATTTATTTGAAGATTGAAGATCAACCCACCTTGGATTGGCATCCATCAACTTCTTTATGATCATATATTTGATTCTCACCATTAATTGTCTAAAACCGGTCTTGGGCCTTCATCCGGAGGCCCAGCAAAAAAGCCCACCATAAAGTACGAAAGACAGCGGCCCATAAAAATCCCCAGTAGACATGAGGCGGCCCAACAGAGGAGTCGGCCATAAATGAGTTCACGAGGAAGTATCCAAGAGGACGGCCCATTAGAGCGTGGGTGAGGTTGCATGGAAATGTTATGTGGACACGTGCGGGGGAGTAGTAGTAGACTAGTAGTGGTGCGCGCATAAGGAATTTTGTCGGAAGGAGAGAGAAAGTGGGAAGAGAGAGAAAGAAAGAAAAGGTGCCCGACAGGTAAGTACGAAACCGACACAGAAAATGCAACATTTAGCGGTAAAAGAAAGAAATACGAAAACGAGGAGCATAGGAAGTAAAGGAAAGGATGCAAATTGCAAAAATGCAACGTAACGTAACGCAAAGGAAAAGCCAAAAAGCCAAATAATTAATTAATAAATAAATAATAATAATAATAATTCCAATTCGAGGGGTTTGGATTAGTTGGTTGACTAAGTCTCCCTCTGTGTTGTGTTTGTGGAGCTTCCACTCTCCTTTTTCCAAACAAGATTCCATCACTCTCTTTATCCAAAACAAAAAACACCCATCCAATCCATTCCTTTTTCTAAATCAAACGATTCCATTTTTTCTTTCTTTCTTTTATTTCAACCATCATTTTAATTATGTTTTCAATGTGTTTTATTTTTTTTTTTCTTTCAAATAACGACAAAATATAATAACTTCCAAAATTTTAAACTTTATTTACAAACTTTATTCTATCTTGATTTCATTTTAGTGATCTTGTCAATTATAAATCAACAACTATTTTGGACGACACAATTAGTTTAGATTGGTTAAGGTTCTTAGATAACATGAGAGTTTCATCTCAAAACCCATTCACAATGAATGAAGTAATTCATTTATCTTATAAATTGTGATGTCTTCACTTATCTTTTCACCGTGGAGTCCTCAACAAAGGTGATTAAAGTGTGAATAGACACTAGATAGAAAATTAATAAGAATGACCAAAATTTCATAGAAAAGTTTATGGACTAAAATAAATATTTGGAAGGTTACGTAGAATATAATAACTAAAGTACGATAATGACAAAAATAAGAGTTAACCTAAATTTCAATAAAACAGGCATTACAAATGCCAGCAATAAAGATTTGTAAAATTTTATCTTAAAATTTGCTTTGATGACATCGACATCTCCATAAGATTGAGATTTCAACAACAATATTTAAATCCTTGCTTGCTATAATTCATCGGTCACTCAATAGGGAGAGGCAGAGGTTTTTTAGGAGCGTTAAGCGACTCGAGTAGCTAAACTACTCTATCAATAACACAAAAAAGGAGGAAGAGGAGAAGGAGAAGGAGGAGGGAGAGGGAGAGGTAGTCAATGAGCGTAGAATGATTAGGATGGTGATGCGACGGAGAGGCAGAAGGGCCCTCCATCGGGTCGTGAGCCCAATAATCGCTTTGTAGATTTAGCTGTCTCAAATTTTGGACCAAAAGCCCATAACAAATCGTACCATTTGGGCCCTATTCTCTGCCCTCCACTTCCCTCTCCGCTTATGTCCTTTTCTCTTCACACACACACACACACACACACAATTCTCTCACTCTACCTAACCTCAACCCTTATTAGTTATTTCTCTCACCCAATTTTCCATTTTGAATAAATAAATAAATAAAGGGTTGAATTAAACCAAACAAATTTTCAAAAATAAAATGGGATGGGAGGTTAGATCAAAGACAAAGAGGATGATGTGAAGTCGTGTTGGAAAATGGAGAAATGGGCTGGGCTTTTGCCACGTAATCAATTTCAAATTTATTTATTATTTTCAAATATTAATTACTTGGGAATTGTTCCATGCGGCAATGGGACGCGTGTTGGTTGCTTTTAGATAACTTAAAATATTAACAAACAATTAATTAATAATAATGAATAATAAAAAGGAGGAATTAATTTATGATTAGGAGCTGAATTAACAAACTGCCGATCACTTATTCGGCACTCTTTGTTTTGACTTCGCAGCCATTTAAGTTTCACACATACGACAAAACGGAGCGTGCTGCTGCCGTTCCATCAAATTGACTGCGGTCATTTTGACCAATTTAACAGTTTTTTTTTTGGGTACTTTTTTTTAAATTTAATAATCTCATTAGATAATTTCGAGAAACCTAATTGGTTTGAAGATATTTACTATGGTCCAGATCTTTTTTCTATTATTTTTAACGTTGTAAAAAAAAAAAAAATGGTAAAAAAAGAGAGGTCATTTTCATGTGGCTAGCTGCATGAGTCTATTATAATTATTTTATACTCTACTTGTATAGGTCAAACTTTTTCGGTATTAGTTTAGTTGTATAAGGAATTGAATTAAAAGCTTGTGATTCATACAATTTAATTACGTACAACACGAAAAGTATGTTTCACAAAGTTGAGTCAATATGCTTTGCGAAACACTTTTTGTTCTCTTAAAATTCAATTAGGCATGGAAACTCGTATATCAATTGAGTTATGCTCAAGTTGGTTTAAATCGAATTAGCAGACAAATAGTTACAAATGAGCAATTTCATATATCAAATATAGGTCATTTCAAACACATTTTAACTTTAGGTTAAAATTCACCGATGAAATCATGTACCTATTTTTCAATTCTATGTATTGTAAATGTGTTAAGGACAAAGAAGCTTCACACGTATCTCCACAATGATATAATATTGTTCATTTTGGACATAAGCTCTCATGACTTTGCTTTTGGTCCACCCAAAAGTCCTCATACCGATGAAGATAGTTATTCCCCCTTATATTTCCATGATCTTCCCCTTATCTAACACCATTTCCAACAATAAAAACTTGGTTAACATACAATTTTGGTCCCTGTACTTTAGATTTCATTCAATTTTAGTCTATATACTTTCAAATGTCCAACCTTAGCCCACATGCTTTCAATAAATCTTAAAGTTAGTCTTTTGAAGTTAGTTTTTCAGTGAAGTTGGTTAAATTATAATAGTAATTTCCATGCAATAAAAGATGTAATATGAATGTGTTTCCAAGTTATATAAAGGAAAAATTAATAGAGAATCAGAGGCAAAATATTTTTTAGAACTTAACAATATACTGACTGTAGGGACTAATTTCAAGTGCTATTAAAAATACAACGATTAAAATGAAATGAAACTCATATTACAAGCACCAAAATGATATTTTAACCTAAAAACGATAAAATTGTAACTTGCAAGTTGCAACCTATGAAGAACAAAAACACAAGAAGAAACTTTCACAAAATGGACAACGATTCAGCTCCTAATTGGTTTTTCATTTGAAACCCAACTTTGTAATTAGTAGGCTAAAATTTGCAGTCCCCCGGAACCACTTTGCGGCTGTCATTTCAAGATTCTAATTTATTGATTCAATTCAATTGGTATTGGTAACACAACACAACACTTTGAAAGGTACTGAGCTCTCACTTTCACAACCGATTATAATTTTAAACCTTAAAAATTAGGTGAACAAAAGCACTGCGTACCAAAGCAATTCAAACCAAAGCATTAGAAGATTAAGTGAATTGAATCACAAGCTAAGCCATCACAGAGAAAGAAAAAGGCCAATGGAAAATCAACACATTTGTTAAAGTGCGGCAGTGGAATTGTGTTGGATTATAATTAAGTAGGTGCTTCATTAAAATAATTAATAATATCATTATCACCACCTTACCCTTATTAGCTCAACTCCAAAGTTTCAACTTCCCACAATAATAATAATAATAATAATAATAATAATTATTATTTTATGTGTGTTCAGTTCAGTCAGAATTTTACAGTGTGAAATGCCCTTAATACCCTTCAACTGACCTTGTTTCTCCAACAATCAGAAGGGTTTGATTGGACTTTCACACTCAGTCCTGCATTGATAGACAGTGGAGTTGTGGTTGTGCATCTTAGGGACTGTTTGAGAGGCTTGGTTGGTTATAATAGCTAGTTGGGAGATTATAATAGTCTGGGGTTATAATAGTATGTGTTTGGGGTGCAGATTATTATAATCTGGGATAAAATAGTCTGGAGTGCAAATTATTATAGTCTGGGATAAAATAGTCTGTGTTTGGGGTGCAGTGTTTGAGATGCAGATTATTTTAGTATGGGTTCAAATAGTCTATGTTTCAAGCTGATTATTTTTTTTCCTGACTTTTTTTTGTTTATTTTCCTCATACAACTTTATACTTCAAATATTAATAAAAAAAATATATATTGGATTTAGTTGTAAAAAAAATAAAGTTTTGGGTACAGGGGTTAAATTATGTGCTTAACTTAAAAGGAAACAAAAATAACCTAAAGTAAGGGTTGATTTTCTTTGTTTTAGAGTCATAGTTTTGTCACAAAATAAGTCATTTTATAATTTCATATAGAAAAACCATAACCATATTTGTTTCATTTATGTATTTCCAACATAAAAATGGTGATGCTTATTCAAAACTCATTTTACCTTCATTATCAAAAGAATAAAATAAAATATAAATCACATAAAATAAAAACTTGAGTAGTAATTTTTTTAAAAATTATTATTATCACGGTAAACTTAAATACGATAAATATAATTTGGAATGAAAAATATGGTACGATGAAGGTAAACATTCATATACTTCATTATCAAAAGTAATTATGTAATAAAACTCCATATTTATATATGTACAAAGACAACCAAGTATCTAACTCCCTAGAAATTTTTCGATTTTTCCGACAACCACCAACAAATTTTTCGGCGACTGAAATTTTTTTCCCTCTTTTTTCCTTTCATTTTCTTCTACCTTTTTTTTTTTTTTTTTTTTTTTTTTTTTTTTTTTTTTTTTCCTTTCTTTCTTTCTTTATTTTTCGTTTTTTATATTTTTCGAAATGAAAATGAGAAGAAAGATTTTTTTTTTAAAAAAAAAAGTTGCCGGAAAAAAATCGTCGGTGATCGCCGGAAAAGTGGCCGAAAATTCGACGGCGGTCGCCGAAAAAGTTGTCGGTGGTCGCCGAAAAAGTCGTCGGTAGAAAAGTCAATGAGTCGCATGGAAGAAGAGATAAAAGAGTTACGGTAGAGAATGGATAGAATAATTGGGTGGGTTAGATAGTGGTTACTGTAGCAAGGAAAAATAACCAAATAACCAACTCCACCCCTTATTTTTGTTGATGCCCCAAACACTGGGTTGGCTACCCACTATTATAACCAACAAAGTGGGCCAAACGGCCCCTTAATTAGGAATGGGGCTTCTATCAAGGGTTTTTATGTGACATTGTTGTGTTTCAAAGCTTATGAAAATTTCTCCAATTTTTTATGATTTTATTATTATTTTTTTGTCGTGATTATGATGCAAAATATTAATGTTAACAATTAATTGTTGACATTTGGTGATTCAATATTGCATTTTAAGATGAAGAGACATGGAATTATAATTCGTATGTGTGCGTTGTTTGTCGTATAATAGCGTTCTAGATCTGAAAGATACAAAATCATAATTGATTGGTTAAAAGATCTCGTCACTTGTCTAATCATATAAGAAATATTTTCTAAATTGTTGTCTAGTTTTATTATTATTATTATTATTTTTTGTCAGAGTCATGACATTGAAAGAAGAATAATCCCTACCATTAAGTGAATCACCATAATATAGTCAAAACGTAAGATCGTAAATTTAGGAAAATAACTAGTAATATGTCCTCATTTGCTTGACTCAATTTTTCCAAACCTATTCCTAGTCGAAGTTACTTTAGGTCAAGACTACCATACTTAATAAAGTATATGTAGTCTACCGTACTTAATATATGTATATGTAGTCTACCATATTCCGTTTTTTTTTTTTTTTTTTTTGTTAAGTTCAACAATATATGTCAGATGATAATTCAGATCTTTAGGTCAAGACTACCATACTTAATAAAGTATAAGGGATAGGGAAGAAAAATCCACGGTTAAAAAGAATATAACATACTCTGCTGGTTTAAAAAATAATTCCTACTTATATTTGTCCACACTTACAAATAGAAGGAGAGACATCAAAACCCAAACCTTTTTACCTAAGGAAGATGAAAATTAATCAGCCAACATTAAATGTAATACCTAATAAAGGAACCAAGGTCAGATATTAACATTTAACTCTCTATAACTAATCACTTAAGGGCATTAAATACTCACAAACATTATTTTTTATAACATTTAATTAAAATTAATTGCTAACCTTAGCAGTTAGGACATTGATTGGAGACAACTAATTAGCTGGTAAAATCTTTAATAAATGAATAAATACCAATCAACATTTCTACTTAACTAAATATAGGTTAGAGAGATACCAAAAAAAAAAAAAAAAAGAGTTTACTCTATGAGTTGCTTAATTCAAATTAGGTAATTATAATTAGCTCATAAAAACCCAATCACTACTACTAAAATGGTTTTACATCATTAAGTTTAATCAAACAAAACCAACTAATAAATAACGCAATAAATAACTAATTAGTTTTTGTTCCTACACACTTATTCAATAAATTTTTGCCTACTTTTCGAAAACTAATTGAAGAAAAAAAAAATTTAAAAACTGACACCAAAAGGAAACCGCCAAATTATAATATCTCTAATACTCTAGTCGAGACTCTTCTTCTGTAGAATATAAGAAATCTGACCAAACTCAATCATCAAATATTGATAACTCAATAATGAATTAGTTTATTAAAACACTCATTGGTCAAGATTATTAAAAGAATAAAACCTATATTTACACAAAGATTGTATAAACAGACGTATTCTCTTTTGTGAAACATCTTTCTTATTAATTATATTTGTAATGTTAGATAAATTTATTAATTAGAAACTTCTAACGTTTCCCACCCAAAGAAAAAAAAAATAATAAAGAGAACTCCATCTTTTCTCCTATACATTGAATCAATTTAAACTTGTTTAATGAAATTGAGAGTTGAATAAACAATTAAAACTAAATTAAAAAAAAATTACTCCAACGAGATTCAAAAAATTGACAACGAAACAATCAAACAGGTAAAAGAATCTTTTAAAACTCAACAATAAATGTAACAGTGGAAGATAATAATTTTCACACTTATTTAAGTTAGTTTAGAGTTTAGATTTGAAGTTAAAACCAATTCATTATACCAAACATAAGGATAAATAATTGATTTTTCAAAAAAAAAAAAAAAAAAGGATAAATAATTGAACTTTTTTCTCAAAATAATAACTAGACATCTTATAGGCCTGCTAGCTATTTAGAAATTGAATTTGGAAACGATTTCTCCTGTCTCATTTTAAACTAAAATCCAATGAAAGTAAGTTTAAATAATTGCTTTAAAATTATTTTCTTGTTCTTTTCCTCCGTTGAATTGATTTTTTTCAGAATAATAGAAGTCTTTCTTCAAACGTAAGACACAAACCTGTAAACAACCGTAATAATGCAACACAACATTATAAGTCATCAAATCATATTTTTGAATGAAAAAACAATCTACCACACACTCCAAGCAACTCCAGCCTTCACATTTACAGTTAGAAGGAAAAATTACCAAGAAAGGCGGAGGAGAAAAACTGTTCAAAGTTGACTCCAGAACAGAAACAAAAGCGAACTTCACTTGATTGTACAAAGAAATCAGTGAAATTGAATACGTTAAGATGTGGTCAAAATGAGAGAAGTAATGGTAGGCATGGTAAAAAATAAGAAGATAAGCCTAGAATTTAGGCATAGAGAGAAAGAGATAGAGCTATGGGAAGTGGGGTGGACCAAATAAAGGTAGTATAATGAAGAGAGAGAGAAAAGGGTCAAAAACCACAGTGTGTGTTGTACAAATTGGCGTGCAGTGTTAGATATCCACCAAATGGCCCAAAAGTTAGCGTTTGATATAAATGGTAAAGAGTGGAGACTTGGCAAAGTCTTCTGTTAGGGGATGAGTGGAGTTGCAGAAACATAAAAGAGAGCCACAGCCAGAGCCACAGCCTTGATGGAGAAAGAGAGAGAATCTGACAATAAAAACACATGTGGACCAGCCTTCTCTTCACTTTAACCCCTCACAGAAACAAACACACAGACACTCTCTCTATTTCTCTTGGTTATTCTTTTGTTTTGCTAATCCTTTATTTAGAGGTATTTGTGGATGAGTCTGAAACCATTTTAATGATCTTTGGGAGAGATTTGGAGATCAGCGGCAGCTGCAGGGAGATTCGAGGCAAGGGGCAGCCGAGTTAAATGTCTAGTCAGAAAACCAACTTGTTTTTCTTGGCTTTTTTCTGTAATAATCCCTCGCCCTCTTGCTGTCTTGCATATTTGAGGACATTTATTAGGGAGTGGTTTAGGGTTTCAGAAAGTGCCCAGAAAGGCAATTATTAGAAACAGGACCAAAGCTGCAGGCTGTGGGAGATGACTAACATGACCTTGTCGGTTGTTCTGCTGGACTAGTCCCCTTCTGCAGTCATCACTTTATTCTCCAAACCCACACCTGCGGCTTCCGATCTTGGGTTTGGGCGGGTGGTAGGAAACACAAAAACCCTTTCTTTCCCTTCCTCCTACACCCTTTCTTTTTATACTCTCTTTCTTCTATTTCCATCTCTCCCAGCTTCCATATTCAACTATTGCCCTTTTGCTGCCGCTGCTCTTCACTGCATATTTCTTCATATTACTCCACTTGCCAATTAATCAAAGGTGAGATTTTGATAGCAGAAGCTGGTAGGTCCCTCTCTCAATCTCTTTCTCTCTCTCTCTTTGAAATTCAAAGATTATGCTCTCACAGATGTTGAAAATTCATCCTCTTTTGTCTTTCCGTCCCCATTAATCCATTTATTTCCTGTTACCCAACAGTCCGTAGCACTTGCGAGAAGGGGTTGCGAGTGATGGAGGACGCAAGAAGACAGCAGAAATTAGCAAAGGAATCTGGAGTTCAATTGGCTACTAGCTAATTAAGATCATGATCAAAGAGAGCTTAGGGTTGCTAATTCGTTGAAGATCCAAATGAGTCTGTCTAGGAAATAGAAAGGTAATGATGTGGAGCGTTTAGTTATTGGCACCCAAAAGTAAACTAGCTAAAGATTTATTACCTTTTGGAGATCAGATATAATGGAGATGAGAGGTGAAGATGAGGAAATAGGAACTCCTTCCCCTTTGTGCTATAATCCATCAAATAGGGAATCTCCAACCAAACTGCCTAATTCTGATCATCCAATTCTAACAGCCGCTGATAGAAGAAGAGATCACACAGTACCCCAGCTCCATTTCTCTCATCATCAGAATCAAAACCATCAGAAACTGAGTCTGCAACAGTATTTACACAAACACACAAGAGACCATCCTGAGACAACCCCAGATCCAGTCCAGACCTCGGTTACTGCCTCTCCATCTGCAGTTACTCAGCCGATCGCCAGCAGCAGATCAATCTCAAGAACACCACTTGCAAGTGCCACGGACAACAATATTATTATTCCTTCTTCGGTTCGATACCGAGAATGTTTGAAGAACCACGCAGCAAGTACTGGAGGCCACGTTCTCGATGGTTGTGGCGAGTTCATGCCAGGTGGAGAAGATGGAACGCCCGAGGCCTTGAAGTGCGCAGCCTGTGAATGTCATCGGAACTTTCACCGCAAAGAGATGAAAGATGAGCCTTCGCAGCAAGCTTTACCCAGTGGCTTCTTCATCTCTAACTCCGTTAGAAACAATGGCCATCGCACTGATAGGACGCCAGTTCCACTCTCCCGTCACCATCAATTGCCGGCGGTTCCAATTTCTTCGATGATGATGGCATTTGGAGGAAGCAATGGAGCTCCAGACGAATCTTCCAGTGAAGATCTGAACATGTATCACCAGTCCAATAATGGAGCCCGGGACCTGTTCGGTCAGCAGCCACAACAAATGAAAAAACGATTTAGAACGAAGTTCACACAGGGACAGAAGGACAAGATGGTAGAATTTGCTGAAAAATTGGGGTGGAAGATTCAGAAACATGATGAACTAGATGTGCAGCAGTTCTGCGCTGAGGTGGGCGTAAGGAGGCAAGTTTTCAAGGTTTGGATGCACAACAACAAACAAGCCATGAAGAAGAAACAAATGTAAGAACTTATTAGTAGTTTTACTTCAAACCCATTTCGTGAAATAATGTATCCATGTTGACTATGCTCTAAGAAGATAAATTTTATACCTAGCAATTAGAGTAAGTGCATGTGCACAGTCCAATATCAGGCATTGAAAGAGTGAGAGAGGCAATATTCAGTTCTTGAATGAATATATCTCAAACCACTTTGTCGTGTTACTTCTACTTCTTACCTGAATGTTTTAAGCATTAATATTATCAATAGCAACCCTGAAATAAGTTGACTCCCTCCTCCCCAAATCAAAGCCAATGAAACTGTTTCAGGAGAAGTAAAAAAGGGACGACCGGCATGAAAGATGGGAAAGGAAAGTGGGGGTACTTGGTTCATTGTACAAAAGCACACGGTAGGCTGTTAGATTCATAGCTATCAATATTGCAATTCTTCCGTACGATTTTGTGTGGCTAGAATGCATAGATTGATCTTATGGTATTTTTGTCATTATCTACAAATTACAATCTTATTTAACCGCGAAAAGAATAGCGGAGGAAAGGTGAAATCCCCTCATCAAAGAAGCTTTGATTTTGTTGGAAACCTACAATCCGAGTACTATGAAAGTTTGTGTTCATAATACTAGATAAAACATAGTCTGCTCACATTTCCATATTTAACTGCCAGTTGCCTCAGGTGAAAAAAAGGGGACAAATCATATTTCAATCCTGGAGTTATAAGTTAAATTTTCAGGAATTATGGGGAAGTATAGCCTTTGTAGTATTTGACTCAACAATTATGTTAGTATAATCAAAATTAAGAAATCAAAGATGTTCAATAAATAAATTTGTTTTTCGGGACTATAAATTTGTTTTTTCAGGACTATAAATTTGCTAAACTATAGTTAGATAAACCTAAATCTATAAATTAAATAAATAAAAAAAAAAGTTGTCCTTCACGCTATGCTAACTTTAACAAATTATAAACCTATCAACCAAATTACACACAAAATTTCAATAATCTAACACAAATTATATAAACCTCATCGTTTCAATCTAAGACTTCAACATATAAACTCAAATTTATTGATAAAAATCGAGAGCCAAAAAGTTCACTTTCCATAGTATGAATGGGTATGCAATGCCAACACCCCGTCTAAAACTATCATAATCTTTTAAAAATACATTTAATAGCGAGGCCTTAAAATTTGCTACGGAGCTTTGGGAATTGGGTTATCTGAAATGGTAGCTTGGCTCTCCTCCTGAGAGAGAGAGAGGTCTGCGAAATTTCAGATTCGAGTAAATAGGTGAGCCCAGACAGGTGGCAAAGTAGGAGTGTAGACAGTTAAAATTGACAAGAAAGAAGCTCTTAAATTTTTGTCGAGTTCTGAATGCAGGAATATATTTGGTGAAAATCTGAAGAAAAAGATATGTTCTTCTGTCTTTAATGTGCAATGCAATAAAAGGCTACAGCGTCCTCACATGTCTTATACGCGGTATGTTCAGCAATGAGTGTCTTTAACGTAAAGTATAATTGAAATGAATAGTATTATTTGATCTGAAACATATCCAACCATACAAAATAAATTCTGAAGGATCGTTTTGCAACACAAAATAATAATAATAATAATAGCGTAGATAAAATTTTAATCCTATAAACAAATTCATCTGGAATGAAGGGGCAGAATAGTTACCTTTCTTTTTATTGCGTCAATGAATTCTCTAAAGTGATCTGTAGGCTACAACCTTTTATAGTCTTTGATCCATGGCGTCACTCCATATTAGTTCACTACAAAACCAAAGAGAGCAATGTTCAGATCTCCTCTTGATATAGGCCTCTAGTGTAGGCATGCTTCACCAAGACACAGTTGCATTAACATTCTTTCTCGAAGCTAATTGGAAGAAAAAAAAAAGGTTTCAACATCCCAAAAAAATGTTACACTCAAACTTGTAAATCTCTCTATTATTGTTTTTGCTCTATTTAAATAGTCAGTCTCCTCGATCAAAATGAAATTGGAGTTTATACATGAAAGCCGTGAAAATTTCTAATGGGCTAATCCCATTTGTTACCCATTTCGTCTCGTCTCTCTATAATCAGACGTCTTATGTATTCTCACAGTCAAATAAATCAATTCACTCAGATGCAGGTTTTAAAACCAAACATGCTATAGAAAAACACGTTACAATTACAAAAAATAATGGGCAAGAAAGCTTACTTGAAACATAAGTCGGAATATACGCCTAGAACCTGAAATCACCATAAACCCATGGTCTCTAGGGCGTCTTATATATATATTCTCCAAGCGGGCTTTACAAAACGTCTCCCCCCATCTATCTTCCGTTCAAATTCCCGGCCATAATCTGCCTCCAGGATCAGAAGCTGGGGTGATGGTTCTTTTTCAATACTATTATCATGATAAGCATGAAACAAAGCTGGGCACAGTTTGTGAAATGGGGGTTGGCTTCAAAAAATGGAAGATGCTTCAACTTTACCATACGGCACTACTTCTGACAGGCAACCATAATGCATTTTCAGCTTTATTAGAAGTCATTCTGACCTTTTGAGCGCATACATCTTTGAATTTGATGTCTTTTCAAAAGAAGTTCACACCAGCAGCAGCAGCAATTCCCACTTTTTCGCCTGTCCTCGCTGCGGCGGCAGCATCTCCTCAGCTTTATCCACCGCCACCGTATAACGAGACTGAGCCCTTCCTCTCCAATCTGCTTTCGAATCCATAGGAAAGCGACAAAAGTAAAAAAATAATTATCCCCAACGGGCAGAATAAATAATAATAATAAAACTAGTAGAACCAAAAGAAATTTCCATTTTCTTGTAACAGTTTAAGAGCACAAACTTTTTTAGGAAAAATCAATCAAATCGTTAATCATTATACTTCAAAAATTGTAGTGATTGAATCAGTAATAACTAATAACTACTTTAAAGTAACGTAAACAAGAAAAATTATGGGATCGCCTAAAAAAAAAAAAAAGAAAAAAGAAAAAGAAAGAACAATTATGTGAGTGAGAAGATGAATGCCCAAATCAAGAACACCTAATCTCTTTTCAAATTTTTTTAATGTCTTAAACCCTAGTTAATAGGAAAAAATATTCATATGGTCAGTTCCTCAAATTATAAGAATAAACTTGACAGATCTCAATTTCCAACGAATTTTAATCCAATCCTCAGAGTTCTAAAATATCTTTTCGTAATTAGCAAATGATTTTGGCATATTTTTTTGGCAAAATGAAATAAAATAATTCCTTATACTCATGGTTAGAAGCCTTGAACAATACTGGGAATTAAAGGATTTACGAGGAGAGTAATCAAGTAATTTGCATAGAGCTATGATTATATATAAGCTAGGAAGAATGTACTTGGCGTTAATTAATAAAGATCTTCTCTAAAGCACATGCACAAATCAGAGGGCGCCTTTTTCTTTTGGTGCCAAAAAGGCGCGAAAATACAAGCACCACGAAATACACAAAAATTTTCGATCTATGCATAAACCATAATGCGTTTATAGTCGAAGAATTTGCGAAAGAGTAATTACCTTCATAGAAAGAGTACTGAAGGATAAATTTGCGAAAATAGTCAAAGAATTTCCTCGAAGAACTATGAGAGAAGCTCGATAAGAGAAGATGCTCATGAATCTCTCTCAGAACGATCGTGCATGGCCGTCGTCTGCATGTTTCGGCCTCGGCGACGGCAATGTTGCGGATCCTCTAGTGTCTGCACCGGCGACTGCGCTTCTCCTGCCGTCCCGCCACCGTTCATGACGACGGCGCACAAAATCGAACCACTTCTGGAAGAGAAAATTCTCACGAAGAAAAAACGAAAGTTCTGTTGAAGCAGCGGAGAATTTTGAATCAATAACCGTATCTGCGTTTGCTTGTATTTTCTACTTGAGAGAGAAAAAAAAAAGTGAAAGGCAGTTTCAAACTGAGGAAAAAAACGTGGCGAATATTTGAAACCATCGAAGGCGGGGACTGGGCCACCGGATTGACACGTGTCGCCGCACACGGCAGCAACCGCCCTCCACCGTCACAGCTGGTTGCTCCACGATAGCAACGGCGGTCCACTAACGAAAACTTTTCCAAAAAGTAAAATAGTTCCGCCGTTGTTCGTAACCGTAACCGTCAGGTCATCGGAACGGCCGACCGCCGACAGTTTGTTCGGATGATACGTAAGATTGCTCGTTCTTTGTCGGCCCAAGGCACGATCCGAAGGACACTGAGCTGCATTTTGAATGAAAATTTTCTTTTCTTTCTTCATGACGTATGAAAATCTATGTATAATTAAATACGTGTTCGGTGTTCGAGGACAAAAGCTGGTGAAAAAGTGAAAGTGAAAAAGATGTCGCAAGGACCTGATCGGCAGGATGATGTTTATTTATCTGGGAGCTTCTTAACAGATGATTTTCTATGGATACATAAGAATCTTTATTGTCGAAGAACACTTATAAATCAAAATCTTGCTTCTATGGGCCTTGGGCCTGGAAGCCCATTGGCCCAGATTCCTAGTTTTGAGTTTTTAACCCATGAACTCAGGGTAATGTGAATGAATTTAACTACAGAATTTTGTAATGCTTTGTGATGCAAAGAAAATAATGGGTTAAAAATGAGGTAAAAAGTTGGCACTGTGAATACTGAAGCAAAACTACATCTCTTCCCTGCAAGTGATGATACAATAAACAAATTCCTCAGCTAAGCTGGGTGCCCGCCTTCAGCAGCTAGCTTTAATCTTTGGTGATGCTCAGTTACCTTGTAATCAACGATTTCTGTTAACAACGTGGAGTCCAAAACACAGTCCGGCCGCCCATAAACAGCTGCCTGAACGCTGGCCATGAGCTTTGCAATCTCACGGCCGGAGAATCCTTCTGTCTTTCGTGCTGCGTCTCGGAGCACATCGTCGGTTATGTCTCTTATGATTATTTGTTGGGGGCTTTTCTTCAATGAGAAAACTCGTTTGGATGTGGCATCATTTTGATTGCTTAGGTACTTGTTTAGATACAGCTTTAGCAGTTTGAAGCGTTCTTCTTCGCCAGGGAGAGGGAACTCAATCACTTCATCCATTCGGTCGGTCACGGCACTGTCGAGATCGCCTGGTCTGTTTGTTGCAAGTACAAGAACTATGTCTCTTGACTGATCACCAGTTCGGAACAGCAATGCGTTTAGAGCACTTCGCTGAGCTTCACTCATCCGTGTACTGTTGCGCCTGCATTGAAAACAAACTGAGTTTATAAAATGGTCACTTGAAGATAAATCCTTTATAAATATGCTACCATGACATAGCCTGACATTTCAGCTAAAAATGTACTACTTTCATGCTTATCCTACATTAAGAAAAATTGGTAAGCAAACCTCAAAAGAAGAGGTTAACAGATTAAAAGGATAAATTGTACATCATGCTTTTTTTCTTTTTGTTGTGGGGATGGAGGTGGGGGACTCACTCGCAGAGAAAAGCATCTGCCTCGTCGATGAAAAGCAGTAAGCCTTTCCTTGAATTTTTAGCCCAGTCAAAAATTTGATGTATTTTTGTAACGGCTTGTGGGCCCAAAGGTGCAACATCTCCTCCAGTCATCATGGCATAATCCAAACCCTGTGGAAACAAAAGGAACTAGAGATCAAAACGAGCAAGAGCAACATGATAGTAACGTTGAAGGTTGAACCAATTGATTCTCATCATTTCATGGCGGTAGAGTGTTTGAACTAAAGCTGCTGAGCAGAATGATATCATATCATACCTCTAAAACTATCTAGGAGAAACATATTCTATCCAGTCAGAAATCATTAATATGTCAAGGAAACTATTCAAAGTTTCGATTCATAGAACATGAAAGAAAACAGATGCCGAAAAAAAGTGAAACTAAACAAGGCATTGGTTAACATCTTACTGATTTTCGAGCAATCTCTTTCGCAACCATAGTTTTACCAGTCCCAGGAGGTCCATAAAATAGCATATTACGGAAGGGTGCCTCATGAGCTTTTGTGTTTGCAGTAGCTCTAGCAAGTTGTTCAATTCTCCTTTTTAGTGAAGGATGGAGGACAATATTCCCAAGACTATTTTTATTTTCAGCGACAGCTGCAGCCCCAGCTCCTGTAGAAAATGCAACAGCTTTGTTCTTTACCCAGGGTATTATCTTGGAACCCGGAAATCTTGCAACAGAGGATTCTCTAATGAGTGATGGCTGCCCCAATAACCTATTAACATAACCCCAGATAACTCTAGCACCTTCCCTGTAAACCAGATGGGAGAAAAGGGAAAATGATTAGATAGCATATTGAGTTTAAAATCAGCAATGCAAACTAAAAACTGAAAATCACAGATTTGTATGTGAATCACAGGGGGTGGCCTTTTCACTTTCACACCTCCCTAGAGAAAAAAGGGATGTAGAAAGTTTGTCAGGTCATTAGCAGATCAATATCAAGTTGAGACTTATGAAGGTGAAGGACCTAAAGTTTAAATGCAAGTATTCTTAGACAGTGTTTTAAAAGGCACCCTTGGATGCATGCCTATCGTGCCTAGGCACAATGCGCATGTCAGGCGCCTCGCCTTGAAAAGGCATGCGTTTGAAAAGCTCTAAGGCGTTGGCTTGTGCCTTGGGGCTTCTTTATTTATTTTCTTTTAAAAAATTACTAAACCTAAAGGCCTAAACACAATAAACCTTGCATTTAGGGATTTTACTTTATTAATTAAAAAAAAAAAATTACTAAGCCTTAGGATTTTTTCTTCATATTCCCACTCAAACCATGCTTCCTCTTCTTTATGTATTTTTTTACATATAGTGCGCCTCACGGAAAAAAGTCCGTGCTTTTTTTTTTTTTGCACCTTGTGCGTAGCCTAAGCTCTAGAAAGAAGGCTATTGCGTCTTAGTACGCCTTTGGCTTTTAAAAGCACTGTTCTTAGATATACCTTACTACAATACAATGTATAATTTAATGAGTTCATGAAACTATCACCTGGTAGTGTAAACTCCCGCAGCTAATGCAGTAGCTCCACCAACAGTCAAGATCAACTTATTGCGATCAGTCAGTAAAATCCTTACACCCCCTGCACAATGTAGTCAGAAGTAAATGTATAAGGTATCTTGTGTGTCAACTGAAGCCAAATATGAGATCAAACTAATATAGGAAAAAGCAGGTTAATCTATTACTTGCATATTGTGCATCCCAAAGTTTCTCGATGCCTTAAGCTACACAAACTTTGAGATATATGAAGAGAAATGCTAATTATCTGGAATAAAGTTCCTAAACTAGAATGTAGAAATAGGAAAGATGCATTCAAATTCCTAACAAAAGGAGCCTCTAACGTCAACTTCTAAATTGGAACGCAATAATCTAATCTGGATTATGAAATCATCACTCCAATAATAAGAACCCATCACATGCTTATCAATTAAAATTTAAACATACCTTCGATATGACTAAAAGTCGTATTAATAGCAGCGAGCCATTTTTCTTTCTCGCCACTAATTCGTTCCATCAGCATTCTGCGGTTATGGTCTTCAGTCAGCTTTGCTTCATGTGCACGACCCTCAGCCTCTGCCATAGCCTTCACTCGTATGGTTTCCCGCTCTATTTCAGCTCTCTCTTTCTCAGTCTGGCGTTGTTGTGCTTGTATCTGCTCCTCAGTTACTTGTCTTGCTTGTTCTTTTCTTATAGATGATTGTTCTTGCATTCCAACTAGCTCAACATTATGTCGTCTTTGGGCTTCGTGATCAGTCTACAAAGAATAAGAAGACATCAATAACTAAACATTTACATGCATAATCAAACTTTCTTATTCTTAACATGCAATTGCCAACTCATCCTTATTCTGGCGAATAAACCAAAACCAAATCACCTGCATTCTTTTTCTGGTCAACTCATCTTCATAGCGCAGCATTTGTGCCTTTGCCTGTGCTTGTTGTTGAATTAGGTTTCTTTGTTCTTCAGCCAATTTCCGTTGTCTCTCCTGCGGTTGAGAAAAAATAGAGTTAAGCCCATACAGGAGTAATAATATAATATAGTAAATGTCAACCATAACATATAGACTAAACATGTCAATCTGAACATGCATAGCTCAACTGATTTAAGTATATACTCTGATCTCGATCAGAGGTTCGAATCTCCATCCCACTTCTTGTTGAACTTTAAAAAATATATATATACAGATTAACTGTTCTAGGCTAACTCTCTTTTTTATTTTTGTTTCTTTTTAATATCTGTAAGAGTCTAGACTAACTTACCCACACCATGACTATTCTCAATTTCTCACCCATAGGACATGCTTAACGCTACTATATTTGGTTGCCAAGGTAACTCATAGGATATTAAATTCTAGGTAGATGAGTAACTCATTCTCACTAAACTCTAAGCTCCTTATTATTTATATCGGCTCTCGGTGACATTAAGCCGGTCAAGTAGCCTATTATTTACAAATCAATAATAAGTTCAGCGAATGTGGAAAATCAAATCAAAAGAGCAACCACATTGGCCGTTCATGCCTGGAAGGAAGACACAGAAATTATTTAATTATTAGATATGTGATAACATAAATAAGAACCTACTATATCAGCTTGAGCTTGAATGACTTCGTAATGGGCCTTTTCAGCGGCCAACTCAGCAAGACGCGCTTGTTCCTGCTTTTTCATCAGCTCAAAAACCTGACCGAGAGAAAGAACACATTAAAAGCAATGAAAAGCGGAGAAGTAGAATTTCACATCATTCAACAGCAGAAAACAAAATTTCATTAAACACGCCCGTTCTTAGACACCAGATCATGAAAACCGTCATAAAACTTGATAATTAAGAATTTTGGAGCTAATTGGATTCCAGCACCTCAAATATCCCTTTCATCTCTTCTTCAATTACCTTTCACAAAACCAACCAGAAAATGAAACAAATTAAGCCAAAAATGAAGCAACACCTGTTTAGCATTGGGGGAACTATTGATTTCTCTAAGAGCCTTAGCACCTCTCTCCAATGCTTCAGCATCAAATCCAGACTTACTCGGCTCCTCAACCGCGGGTTTAGCGTCCGATTTATCGTCAGAAGACTTATCCTCCTGAGAAG
Organism: Luffa aegyptiaca; assembly: GCA_017139565.1. Lineage (NCBI taxonomy): Eukaryota > Viridiplantae > Streptophyta > Magnoliopsida > Cucurbitales > Cucurbitaceae > Luffa > Luffa aegyptiaca. The sequence goes on from CM029398.1 coordinate 49,649,196, forward strand.
CCTGAGAAGCCTGAGAAGAAGAGAAAGGCGAGAAGCGAAATGGAGAGTCGGCGTAGGCGTGGTTGGCGATCGTGGGCAAGGACGCAGCAGCCGCAGCCATAGCTACGCAGGCGGATAATCTAGAGACAGCCATATCTTGAACAAATAGAAGCTCTGAAAATTCCGCTTACATGAACTACTGATAATGAAACCGCTTCAATGCCACCGGAACAGAAGAGTTGTCTTCTTGATCAAGCAAGAACATAGAAATCGAGAGGTTTTGATGTCTGGTGCTGAGGTTTAAACCTCCGTCTTCTTCTTCCAGTTGCAGAGCCATAGGGTTTAAGAGAGAAAGGGCCAGAAATGGTTACGAGTGGGTCGGCCATAACGGAGCAGAAGAAAAACAAGGCCCAAAAGAAAATCCAAGGGGTTGGTGGATCTTGAATAAAATAATAAATAATCCCATAAATGTTAATTAAAAAAAAAAAAAAAAATCAAACCACGAAATAACATGCCTAGCATTTATTTATTTATTTATTTTTATAATTTTAATTTGCTATAAAATTATTGGTTAGATATATGTTTTAGTATTATTTTTTCAATTTAATCTTTACTGTTTGAAATATTTCTACTTAATCTCTTATGTTTTAAATTTTTTAAATTATACCATTTTCTTTGGTCAATTTTTATTGACTAATAATAATAAGCTTATGTAAAAGTATATTTAGACAGATGACATAAATTTAGTAGCCATTTTTAAGAAAGGATAATTGTTAATTCCTCGTCAAAGTGAACATAGTTTACCGGTAATTGGCATGTGTCATCGATCAAGAGGTCAGAGGTTTGAATCTCCCCCCCAAATGTTGATGTACTAAAAAAAATTGTTAATTCTTCTCTTAGATTTCTAAAAAAAATTTAGCAAAAATTTCAAAATGCTCTCTTTTAATTTGTGGCTTGCTCCATCCTCTAAATTTATACCAACTCAATAAGTATCATGTCATGCAACCTATTTATCAGTCAATTTTAAAACTGGCAAGGAAAAGGGTATAATTAAAAGTTGTTGAAAGGTAAAAAGTTAAATTGAATCTTTTATGACTAAATTGATGGAATGCCCCTAAATATAGGGACTAAAACATATTTAACCAAAATCGTCATCAAAATATTAAAATGTTGATGGTTTAAGCGAGAGTCAATCATTGATATGAAAGGATAGATATGTTATTAATAGCATATTTGATTTATTAAAAAAAAAAAAAAAACATATTTGATTTGACCTTGGTTAAAATGGTGTATGTGAGCGTATTTATGTGCCAGAGATAATTTTGATATTAAAATGACGTGAAAGGTTTTTTTTTTTCAAAACTTTTCCAAATAAACATCGCTATATGTTAAAAGCCAGCTGTTCTTCAATCGCTTTATAAAGTCATATTGTTAGGAATGATTTTTTTTTTTCTTTTTTTGAAACTTTATTTGCGTTTTATCTAAAAATACATGTGTATTATTTATTAATATTCTCTTTTTTTTTTTTTTTTTGAAAATATTAATATTCTATTCGAGTCCTGATGTGGATAAGTTTAGAGAGAATGAATTCTAAGGGATAAACTTTTGGTATCTATAATATGCTTTTGTTCCTTACTTTTATATTAGGCATTTTACAAATTACAAATATATTGGACAGGTTGTTAATATGCATAATGAAAATTGAAAGTACTTCCTTCTCACATAGTCCCCAATTTTTATACTCTGAAAAAAAATTTGAGATGTTAATTTCCCTTCAAACGTTATAGATTCAATTTTCCACTCCAAGATGAGAGATTCATGTAGCTACAATAGATTTTTAGATCTTCAGTGAAATTAGAGATAAAAACCTCTACCAATCAAGTAAATACAAGTATAAGCTAAAGTAGAAAACTTTGCAATGGTGAGCTATGAAACAAAATGGAAGATATAGATGAGAAATGAAGTTTCCAGTAACAAGGAGATTGTGAAAATATAAAACAATCTCAGATCAACAGATATCAGTAACACATACAAAGTTCAGTCCCAGATTCTCGACTGTGTGCAATGCTACATTCTAGTTGAAGAGGCTTCAAAATCCAGGAGGAGAAGTTATGATAAGAAACAATCAAGTTCATGGCCTGAACTTTCCATTCTGAATCACTGAGAATTGGATGGATTGCTATTCACAGGCTGGTTTGGTGTCGAAGCTGCTCAAGCAGATTACGAAGGCTTGGAAGGCGGAGAGCGGGTAGCGGTAATCCATTGTGAAGATGTCCTTGCCAATTTTACCAAACTGCAAGATTATCTTCTCTTGTTCTTCAACCGATACATTGAGGGCTGGATCGACATCAGCCACAAGTTGGAAATTCTTTACAGAAGCCACTGTCACACGCCCTCTGAAGTTCAAGCACCAGCATTGAAGCTGTTCATGCCATCTAGGAGCCTTGTTCTTGAGAACCAAGGATTCTCCCAATTCTTGAACTGTTGCGCTAGTGGTGCTTGTGGAACTGAAATCTGTGTCTGGCTCCTTTCCTTTAGAAGCCAGTAGAGGTGGTTGATGGTCATCGACACAGGACGCAAACGAGGTTGGCGTCGGGGCATTTCCTCCCTGTTGAATGCAAGATGCAGGGATCGAGTGTATGACACAGTGCATTCTTCTGGGTCCTCTAGTCCGTAGAACATTAAGCTCATAAGAGATTGTCCCTACAGTGTAGTTACAAGCTGACATTCTTGGAGAGACTTGCTTAGCATGAAACCTACGATTTGATTGATTATTCTGTTGGACTACAGTGAGAACTGGTGGTTGACTATCATACATGGTGAACTTTGTGCCAAAAAAGTTGGACCTGCAAGGTTTTGTCTAATGAAATGTTGAGACTTCAATAAGAGGTAATTGGATAAACAAAAATAGTGGATCAAGAAGGAAGTGCTTGCCTTAATTTTCCCACATAGGTACTGCAGGCCCAAGAAAAATCATCAGCTACCAGAGATATAACAAAATCTGTACCCGTAGCCCTTCTTATTCTCTTGGCTGCTAATAACAGTTTATCACTTTCATTCTCCGCTGTCAATTCAATGAGATCATCAGTAAGTGAAAACAACAGAAATCGTGATAGTTGTTAATGCCATAAAAATAAGAAATATCTTTCCCCAAAAGATGGGGAGATTAAACTGGGAAGTATCAGACATCAGTAAAAGTCCAAACTAATGAGCTTATCCAAGCATTTCCCCTAGTTAGGTTCTGTTTCATAATTTATAACTCAGAAATCAGAAGGATTCATTTATAGAACGCTAATCATATTCAAATGACAACAAGAGAATTAAACTTGAAAAAATTATGATTAGACAGGCTGTGGTATATCATATACAAGTAGGAAACAGGGAACGTCACCTACAAGGCACCAATCCGGAGTATAGAAGATAGGTTGAAGTTGCTCTATGCCTTCTAACATAGCACTGAATTGGAGAATCCCGAGGTCCCGGCTTTTCAAGAGTAACAATGGCATCAAGGCAGAAAAAGAGTAAGTTGAAGCACAAACTTCTCAAAAGAAGAAGGGTATAATGAAAGTAAGCCCTCTACCTGTTTCAGTGAAATGGGAAAAGTGAGCCTCCCACACTGCTCAGGAGTTTTAACAACTTCCTTTGTAATGTTTCTCCATGACTTGCACACTGACGCACAAGAAAGGACAACAGTCCTAGCAGGCCACGAGGTTTCACTCTCTTCTACTCTACGAATTATGTCTAAAAGCAACTCAGGAGGCAAATTTGCCCACTGCCCTTGTTGAATTGCTTCAGGCTGGGGAGGCACTTCATCAGGTGCAATATGTGACCTCGTGCGACTTCGCCAATTCCTCCCTTCTCCCCCATGCTTCGGTTTGATTCTGAGTCCATCTTTCATTTCCCTCAGCTCTCGGAAAAAGCTTTTGAAGGACATATTTGTGTGGCATATCAAACCTTTCTGTCGAAATTCAACCACACCCCACTCAAATTAACAAACTAGTAAGCAGTAAGCACAGGGAGATTAATTTAAAAACCAACCAAACAGATCAATAGCAGATTAGATGCTTTGAAATCAAGATATAAAATTAAATTGGCAGTGTTGGTAAAGAATCATTTTCGGAATATGATATTATATGGCAGCAGATACTTCGTATCCTTTCCTGCTGCTGAGTAAGAAACCAATAAAAACTAAGCATCATTCCATCATTTCTCCATGTCAAAATAAAAAAAAAAATAGAGGCAACTAATATGGTATGTCATCAGAGCCTCAGAACAAAAAAAAAAAAAAAAGAAAAAATTACGCAATTTGATTAAACTTTCTCACAAACTTTCAAACAGTACCAAGATTCCCTATCTAAAACGTCAAGAATAATATCACATAGAACCAAACATTCCCAGTAAAGATTCCTGGTTCCATTACTGAAGTCCAGAAACAACCAAATACAGAATCAAGCATCACAAATTTGCTACGTAACTAATTAGTAGACAGGGATGGGGAAAAAAAGGATCAGCAATGTTGAAAGTAAAAAAGCCCTAATACAGACCAGACTTCAGAAATCCAAAGAAATGGAAACAGAAAGCAAAAACAATAACTGAAATGCGGTTTGAAGGATAAGAGGAATCAACCTATTCAAAAAATGGTAAAGATCAAGGACGTCAAGGAGAAAGAACAAGCTTAAATCCAACCCCAGTGAAGAACCATCGTAAAAACCAGAATCACGAGACGAAGTCAAATCAAATTAAGAAAACGATTCGAAACTCAACGCTACTCCTCGAGTGGGCAACTTAAACAATGAGTAAACAAGAAGACGGCGATTCAACCGGCGAAAATCATAAACAATGGGCTCTGCGAAAAACACCAGAAACCGCAGCTTTGTTGGGGCTCAAAAATGGATGGATCCAGCCATTTTTCTTGGCTTAAAAAATCAGTTATATAAATTCTGAATCAACATTTAACAGTGAGACGAAGAAGATTGACGTAAAATCAAATTGGGAGCGAATCTAGGGCGTGATCGATCACTCTTGCGACCCCAAGGACACCACTTTTCGGACACGTGTTACTCAAGTTTGGGATTTTCTGATTTTCATCGTTCCTCTTTTTTTTTTTTTTTTCTCCTTAGATTTGCTTTTTATTTATTTCCTTATTTTTTTAAAAAAAAATGCCAAAACAGTCGAAACAAATTAAAAAAAATTATTTTTTCCCTTCCAAGGAAGAAGAAGCCGCCTATTTTCTGGAAGGATCTTTCGACGCAGTGTGGATTTTGATTTTGGTTTTTTTTTTTTTCCTGAAAATATAAAATTGTAATTTATATACTAATTATTAAAAAAAAAATTATACACGAATTATTATAGAGAAATGCTCTCATTGAACAGTGGCTAGATCCTCGAGGAAAGGCGTTGGAGATATTTTAATTGAGTCATCCACGTGTCGGTCACGTGGCTTATTAGGGAATTTAAAAAACTTTTTTTTTTAAAAAAGGAGAATTTAAAAAATTTTAAGGTTATATTGGCATTAATTTTCGTTTTGGAACACGATGAAATCCTAAGTAGATGACCATCATTGATTTAACTCATTCAAGTCCTTTATTTTTCTATAGTCCTTATTGATCACTACGTCAACCAATGATGATTTGTAAAAGTGGGAATTTGAACTTCCAATTTCAACGAAAAGAGTAGATGTCTTAAATGTCAAGGTTGAGCTATGTTTATGTCATCGAGTCTATGGTTTTGCTAAATCTCATAATTTGAAAGCTCATGAGTCTATTCAATTCAATAACAGTTTGTAATGGTAAAGGTGCTTTGTGAGGTTTAAATACAAGTTAAATGATAAGTTTAGTCCGTGAATTTTCATGGTGGTATCTATTAAGTATCTAAAGTTTTAATTTTCTATCTAATAATTCATTACTTTGAAAGTGTCTAAAAATCATGATCTTTCAATTTTGCATCTAATATGTCACTAATCTATTCAAAATTATAAAAACTAATGAATCTATTGACATAAAATTAAAGTTTGTATCTAGTAGGTCCACAAATTTTTTTAAAAAATATCAAATAAGTCAGATAGAATTTCGAAAGGAAAAAAAAAAGTCCCTTTAACAATATATTAGACGCAAAACTAAAATTTCAAGAACATATTAGACACGAAGTTTAAGAACATATTATACCCTTTTTAAAATACAAACTTATTAGATATATTTAAAATTTGAAAATTTAAAAACATATTCAATGCTTTTTAAAGTTTAGAGATATATTAGGTACACACTCATTAATATAGGCACAAACATTGTAATTAAACCTTGAAAAATTATATAAATCAAATTGAAAATTTTAAAACTCTAAATTTTGAAACATTTAGTCTCCGTTTGGAATACATTTTAATTTAAATGTTTTTAAAAAATACATTCGTTAAAAAACATTTTGTATAAAAATTGTTTAGAATTTAAACACTCATATGTTTGGTTACATTTACTCATAAGTGTTTTTATACACAAATTATTGTATACTTAAAAACTATTTTTAAAAAAGTTGGTTTCAAGTGTTTCTCTCAAAAGGATTTAGGGTCCGTTTAGAATACATTTTAATTTAAATGTTTTTCAAGAATGCATTTTTTAAAAAACATTTTGTATAAAAATCGTTTATAATTTAAACACTCATATGTTTTGGTTGCATTTCCTCACAAATGTTTTTATACACAAGTTATAGTTTACTTAGGAAGTATTTTTAAAAAAGTTGGTTTCAAGTGTTTCTCTCAAAATGGTTTATTTATCAATCTCATTTTCTAATAAGTCATTTTTAGTGGTTGCCAAACACTATAAATTTTTTCAAAATGATTTATTTTCAAAATTAAACACTTGAAAAGTTAAACCAAACACATCCTTATTTCTCAATTTCATTTTTTTAATAAGTCATTTTTAGTGGTTGTCAAACACTAACAATTTTTTCAAAATGATTTTTTTTTTTCAAAATTAAACACTTGAAAAGTTAAACACACCCTTACTTTAGTATTATTCTTCTTCTTCTCATTTTTTTTTTAATATTAATTATAATGTCACTGTCACTAAATATTTGTTGCAAAAGGATATACAAAGGGTCCCATTTTCATTTGAATGCTATAATGAAAAGGAATCAGCACGTCATGTGATGGCATAGCATATATAGGATCATTTTTTGTTGTCAATTTGATGATCAAAATATATTTCTTTTTTTTGTTTTAATCCTTTTAAAGCCCAAATATACACCTTCTCTTGAAATTAAAAATGTTTTTAGATTCTATCTAAAATTATCCAACGTGTTTATCAGGATTGTTTGAATAATAAATCCGTTTTATAATTTTTTTTCTATCCTAGAAAAAACCATTTAAAAAACTATTTCTAAAAAAATATATTTTTTATCTTTGATTTAGATAAGGATTTCCAATCTTAGAAAAAAGTTTTTGCATAATATTGTAAACAAATTAATTTTCAAATAAAACATAAAAATAATAGGTTAATTTGTTTGAATCAGATTTAAATATGTTAGTTATTTATTTTAATTTTGTAAAATGAAAATAAATTATAATTTATACCACTAAATTGTTTTTAGGAAAAAAATGCACTTTTAGTCCCTGAGGTTTGGGTTAGATTTCATTTTGGTCCCTGAGTTTTCAAACTCAACAATTTAGTCCATGAGCTTTGGTTTTAGTTTCATTTTGGTCATTCCATCCATTTTTCCGTTAAATACTAACGGATTGCTTACATGACATTTTTTTTATTTTTTAAAAAACAAATTTTAAAATTTTAAAATAAAAATAATATTAAATTAATAAAAAAAATTATTATTTTTAATATTTTATTTCTTTCTCTCTCCCTCTTCTTCACCACCACCTACCACCACCACCCACCATCCTTATAACTGCCGGCGGCAACACCGGCCACCGACCACCGCCGCTCGCCGGCGGCCGGCAACATTTTTTTTCCCTTTCTTTTACCGAGACCCTCACTTGGAGCTGAACAAAACCCACACCGGAGCTAAACAAACCCACAACGTCCCTTTCTCCTTGCCGCCGAGTTCAGATATGGAAAAACGCGTGACGTCGTCTTCTTCGACAAGCTGGGCAGTCTCCGACCAGAGTCTGGCGTAGGCAGCGGGTTCCGGCACTTCCGTCGAGCAGCAGCGGGTTCTTGGCGTCTCTCCCTCTCGTTTCCAGCATATTTTCCGTCGAGCAGCAGTGCGGCGGCGCAAGGCTTTGGTGACTGCTCCTCGATCAGTGTGTTTTCGTGGGTGGTCACCGCTGAAAGTTGCCTTCCAGATCTGTTCGCGGTTGCTAGCGTTCGTCGCGCAGTGCACCGTCGGCACCAGATCTGTTCACGGTTGAGTCTGAGGTGAGGTTTTCGGCTGGTTCGAGGCACGGGCAGCAACTGTGTATTTCCGAAAGAGGCGCTAAGGTGAGGTTTCCAGCAACAGTGAGGTGAGGGAGATGGTGAGGGAGAGAGAAATAGAGAAGAAAAAAAGAGGAAAAAAATGTAGGCGACGGCCGGCGGGCAGCGGCGGCGACCGGAGCTTTGGTGGGAGCGTTGAAGAAGAAGAATGAGAGGTTGGTGATGATGAGCGTGTTGAAGATGAAGAAAGAAAAAATAAATAAAAATAATAAAAAAATAATATTTTTATTATTTTTATTTTAAAAACTGAAAAAATAATTTTTTTAATAAAAAAAAATCGCCATGTCAGCATTCCGTTAACATTTAACAGAAAAATGGATGGAGGGACTAAAATGAAACTAAAACCAAATCTCAGGAACCAAAATGAAACCTAACCCAAATTTGAGAGACTAAAAATGTATTTTTCTCTTGTTTTTATCATTTGAGGGTGACGTGGATAACAAGTGGCCTCGGAAGTGAGCAGTTGTAGAGCTAAGGAAGAAGTGGTGAGGAAAACAATCCGATTTGGAGACAGCAAGGATCATCATCACCACGTCACACACTACCCTATTTGCTGTTTTTGACACGTCCATAGCCATAGGAATATATTTGTAACCTTCCTTATTTTAGGAAATAATGCCATTTTATCATTATTGTATATATATCTTTTCTATGTATAATTTATCAAAAGTACAATAATGAGTAAATTATTTATTTTTAAATAGTTCTCTTTTTCAGGAACATCATGTTATGTGAAAATGAAAATTTGAGCCTATAGACACCCGTTTGAATTTGGAAGTTAGCGTCTATTTGATCTATGAGATTTTAAAATGAACACTTTAATTCTACATAGTCCCTAAACTTTTTTTTAGTATATCAACATTTGGGGATAGGGGATTCGAACCTATGTCCTTTTGGTCGAGAGTACATGTCAATTACCGCTGAGATACTTGGTCGAGAGTACATGTCAATTACCACTGAGCTAGACTTGCTTTGGCTCCCTAAACGCACTTAGTCATTAGGTCGACTAACTAAAAGATATGTGACGGTTACATTGATGAATATATATTACTAAGGTTAGCAAAATGTATCAATTTAATATTATTTGTTAGATTGTGAGATGTATGTTCTTCCTGTTATATCTTTCCTCTCCTTCTCTCCTTATTCGAAAAACTTGCCACTGTGGCAGTCACCGATTCCTTCTCACCATCATTAGATATCGATCATCGAAATCTTTGTCGTTGTTAGAGAAGTGAATGTAGTTATCGCCCTTTATCGGGACTGAAGATTTGGAACAAGGAACAAAGGTCTCGTTCAATATGTTTTATCACATGTTAAAAAGGTCGAATGAGAGGAACAAAGAACTAGCAGGTGAGAAAAGTTCTTTCATTCCAAACCGGAACAAGGAACATATTTATTCCTTTATTCTACATAGAATGAGCATTGCTGATTGAATGAACGGAACGAGGATTGGAACATTTTACATCATTTTAAGGTTAAAAGTGTCGATGTTGAAACCTCATTAATCAAATAGACATCAACTCCAAAAACCCAGTACTCCCATATATTCTTCAAAACTCTTTTTATCTCTTTGTTTTCTTTTTCTTTTTGGAGATATACATATTATTGGAATCCAATCAACCAATTTGATTTTTTTTTTATAAGAAAAAGGAAAACCCTGTTTGATTTGTGGCAGATTTAAAACTGTGGGCTAAAGTAAGTGGGAAGAAATGGCCAAAGAAAAAAGAAGCAAATAGAAACAGGCTGGGCAGTGGGTGTGGAGAGGGAGACCAACAATAATAATCCAACCACATAAAACCTTCACAATCCAATGAATCAAATCAGAAGCAGTTGAAGGCCAGCCCAGCACTGCCAATTACATATATCAATTCGATCATATACATATATAATTTTACGTCAAATTAATCTTTTAATCTTCATTAAAATTTTTAATTAAGATTCTTAGTACGGGATTCTCTTAAAGTGTGAAATTCAAAGTCAAACTAATTATACTTTTTTTTTTTTTTTTTGAGGTTTTGTGTATTTGTTGGATTATTGGTAATGGGAAATTAGATGGCAACAGGTTGGTTGGTCCTTTCAAGGGTCAATTATTAAATGCATGAATTTTTTTTTTGAGTGGATTGGAATATTCTATTGGCACCCACCCCTCTCTCATACCAAAGAGTTTAGGCAAATCAAGGATCTATAGCTACTGTTACTATATCTTTTCTATGGATTTGTTTTCTTTTTTTAAAAAAAAAAAATTATTAAATTTATCCTATTTCTAAACCTTTCTGAAAAATCTAGGATCATTCATTAAAATAGTGTCATTTTTTTTATTGGTCATTGATAGTTAATATGTAATTGTGAAGGTAAGATTGTGTTAGAATTGCAAAGCTTAATTATCAAATAAGCTAGCTAGTTTGTAATGAAGCTAAAAAAAGGTTTTCCAAAATATACTAGATCGACCAAAACTTCTGGCATGTGTACTTTGTGCTATGGTGTAGAACATGGGGTGGGGAATATATTTTTTTTTCCTTGTAAGAGGCTTTAGGTGTCACTCACACGTGTACTAGAAAAAGTGTCACTCACACGTGTGCCAAGTCCAATAAAATATAACTGTTACTTATTTCAACCGTATTCTTTTGAGAGAATTGAGTGTGAGAATAATATAACTTTAGTTTTGAAGTTTGGGCTTATGTGTTGAGAGAATAGAGTAGGAAAAAAAAAAAAATCTTCCCACAAGCCCACCTCAATATAATAATTATTTGGTTAAGGTATGTATATCTTCGATTAAAAGGTTAAAGATTCAAATATTTTCACATGATCTAAAAAAATCTTCGCATAATTTTTATAAATGTGAAATGTGTTATTTCTATTTCAAGTTTTCTTTTAATTGCTTTATCATTGCTCTTGTTGGAAGGAAATTCAGGCTTATGTACGTTAAAGTTTCCCAACCAAGAATTTTCAAAATGTAGTATCTTCAAACTTTTCTTTATAGCATAAAAAATTAGAAGGGCATGGGATTGAAACCACAACCAGTTTAATATTAACATTCCAAAAGTTAATGATTCGATTCTCTACTCCTGTAGAAGAAAATGTTTAATATTAACATGAACGCATAAAATAAAATGTCATATTACACGCCTAAAATTAACAAAAGAACATCATAATCTGTACATAAAAATCTTGCCCTTCTACCAGTAATCTCTGCAAGAGCAACTCCCATCTCTAAAATGGTGGAATCGAACTCTATCTCGCATTATTATCTCTCTACCATAGATCTGAGATACGAGCTTCGCAACAGTGTGACAATCTTCACATACCCTAAGATTCTTAACAACTCGAATCGTCGTCCCTGGTTTCGTATTGATCAATCCAAACGCAATCGCCAGCTTCTCACTATGTTGTGCCATTGCAGTTTCTTTCTCCTCACTCTCAAGATCAAGCAATAAATCTTTAGTCTTAGGCACATATCTGTTAAAAACAATATTAACGAAAGTGTTAGATTATATTTACCGTAACCTATCTGTTTAAGTTTTTAGATTCTGGTGATTTAAGATTACCCTTCTTCTTGTTGGAGCCTCTCTGCAACCTGGTTCAACTTCTGATGAATCTGTTCGATCTGTGGATGATCTTGATGCCCAGCAAGAAATTCATGAACAACGCCATTCAAAGTTATCAAACTCTTTCCTGGAGGAATTGGGATTCTGAGATTCTTCATCTTCAACCTCACTTCAGCTGCTTCTTTCCATTTACCTTCTGCAGCAAGAATGCTAGCCAAGTGAATGTACCGGCCGCTGTGATCTGAATCAACTTCCACCAGGTGGGCTCCGATTTGGCTGCCGAGCAGAAAATTTCCATGAATCCGACAGGCCTAAACAAGGAGGAAGGAAATGTGACAATTGCCCCAACTATCTTAGATTAAGAAAATTATATAAAAGATTTAAGATTTTGAAATTTAAATTCTTAATTTGTTATCTCAAACATGAGACTAAAGTCCTTGATGTAGTCTAAAGAAGTTCTAATATCCTACGAATTCTAGGATAAATATTAAATGTGGCTGCCGAGAGTCAATTAAAAATTTAGAGGAGAAATGAAGTTACTTAAAAGATGAGGAAAATTTGTAATTCTTCTAACAAATTTTTAAATTGGGTGAATATTCGACTCTTTCTCCTAGATAGCTCGATTCTTCCTCTAAGTTTCTATCATTTTATTGAGTATTATGTCAGGTAAAATGTAACATCACCCATATTTAAACCTGATCCACTAACCCAAAGTAAAAAAATTGAAAATTGTTAAAATGTGAGTGAAGTAAATTAAAAATTTTTAATCACTAGAGACTGCTTCTGTAGTACCCTTTCCTTACCTTTAGCAAAGCTCCCCATATTACAGCATTAGGTTTCATGGGCATCTTCTTGATCAACTCCTTAGCCTCCTCCAGCAGCCCAGCTCGACCCAAAAGATCAACCATACACCCGTAATGCTCAATAGATGGGCTCAAGTTATAGAGACTTTTCATGCTCCTGAATAAAACTTTTCCTTCTTCAACCAGTCCTGCATAGCTGCAGGCCGTCAAAATTGCAGTGAAAGTGATGGAATTTGGTCTTATTCCTTCTTTCACCATTCTGTCAAACCATTCCAGAGCTTCCACTCCACGCCCATGGATGGCAAAACCATCAATCATGGCCGTCCAAACATACACATCTTTCTGATCACCCTTCAGTTTCCCAAACACCCGCAAGGCTTCTTCCATATCCCCACATTTCAAGTACATATTCACCAGAGCGCAGCCAATAACTTTATCTATATGGACACCATTGTTGAGCACATAGAAATGTAGCCATCTTCCTTGATCCAACGCTCCAAGATTTGCACAAGCAGTGAGCGAACTCGCAATAACAATCCCATCAAGTTCAAATCCCGCCATCTGCATTTCATAACAAAGATTCAAAGCTACCACGTTCAATCCTGCCTCAACAAGTCCCGAAATCATCGACGTCCACGAGACCAAATTCTTCATTGGCATGTCCAAGAAAACCCCATAAGCCGTTTCTACGTCCCCAAATTTGATATATCCATCAATCATAGTGTTCCAAGATACGACATCTCTTTCAGGAATATTATCAAACAGTTGGCGTGCATACTGAATGTCACCACACAAAGCATAGACATGAAGCAGAGAATTCAAAGCAAAAACATCCGACCCAAATCCCAATTTCATCATCAGTCCATGGACTTGAAGGGCCTCTCCCATGGCCGAAAAATTGCGACAAGCTTTGAGCAAGAAAGGGAAGGTGTAAGAATTGTGCGGTACAGAAGAAGAAAGCATCTGACGATACAAGAGAAATGCCAATTCTGGTTCGTTACTGTTCGAATACGCTCTTATAATCGCATTCCACATGAAAGTGGTGGGACTGGTGATTCCATTGAAGATCTTTTGAGCGTAATGTAAATCGCCGAAATGGGGTGAAGTGCAGAGAGTTAGAAGCTTGGTGGCTAACTGGGGGTCTGCAATGGTCTCTGTTTTGATCATTTGAGCGTGAATTTGTTTCAATTGCTTCATGTTTGAGCAGTTTTCGAGCAGAGATATGGTCTGAGCCCATGTTGATTCTAATGGAGACTGTGCTGTTAGAGTGATCATGATATAATGGTTTCTTACGAAATATTGAAATATTTGTGTTTCTCTGTTTTGAAGTATCTGTTCCACTTGGGAATTTTGTATGGACCATCGTCCTGTTGTGGCTTGTTTGTGGCCTTGAGCCTTTTAAGCAATTTCCATGAAAGTGATAGTTTTTTTTTTAGTGTAAATTATAAGGAAAATTGCAGTGGGTGGCAAATTGGATCAAATTAATAGTAAATATAGCATCATATAAAAAAAATTGCAAATATAGTAAAATCTATTGGAGTCTATCTGATAGACTTCGATTATCAGAGTTTATCAGCGATAGGCTCTGATTAATCAGAATCTATCAGTCTACTGATAGACTCCGAGACTGATAGATTCTGATTAATCAGAGCCTATAAGCTCTGGTTAATCAAAATCTATCCGTGTCTATTAGTGACTATCACTGATAGACTTTGATTAATCGAAGTCTATCAGCGAGAATAATCAGTGATAGACACGAATAGAATCCGACAACAACTTTTGGTCTTACAATTAATTTTGCTATATTTGCAATTAGTTTGAAACTGTGCTATATTTGCTATTAATTTGGTTCAATTTGCCATCTATGCAACTGCCCCTAAATTATAAACTAGTACGAGATCAAGATCATTTTTACTCTCAGTCAAGGAAAAAAAATCAATTTTTACCCAAAGCTTTTTATATATACATATATATCCATTTTCATCCTAAACTTTCAATTTCATTAAACCAGACTTGAGACTTAGTTAAATGCATCGATCAAGCTCTGGTCTCGGTTTTGTTATATGTGATTCCAATGGACACATTATTGCTGCTAAAGCAGCCAATTCTGGTTGCCATTCTCGACAAAGTTTCTCTAGTGATGAATATTGGTTTCAAGCGACTTGAGGTTGAATCCAACTCTACTTTGGCTATCAACTTTGAAGAATCCCTCCATTTTCTGCAATGAAGTTGACTCTATATATATATAAAATCCCTATAAACTCGTTAATTCCAATGAAATTAAGTTTTGCACAAATTCAGTTTGACGGCACAAACTCACCATTGGATAATTTTTCCAAAACTCACCAATTTTAACAAAGATTTAGCTCAAATATTGTTTTTCTTTGCAATCATATCAATTTGGTAAACAAGAAATATAACAAAAATAAAAATAAAATGTTGCTAATTCTAATTTCTACCACAAAATTCTCAATCCATGAGTGGAGAAAAGCTCAAAAAAGAGAAATCTAACAAACCAACATAGCAACAATGCAAACAAGCAATATAACAAAAATCAAACTCCAAACCCAATACACCCACTTCTTGTTCTTCCTCTTCATCTGGTTCGCATAGTAAAGGCTTCGAGTGCCGCCATTGATGAACCTCCCACCTTTCGCCACATTCTCTTCAATGTCTTCCACCTTCTCCCCTTGGCTCTCGACCAGAATCGCCATGTCCAGAAATACTTGATGAAGCTTGTTCAAACTCCTCTGTATGTCCATCACTGACTCGTGCCTGACTCGGTCCCCCGACTCGGTCTCGCTCAGTTTTCCTCCGAATGATTCGAGTTTCAAACTCCCAGACATGATCTTCTCGATCTGTTCTTCACTGGGTTGTTCCCCATTTGCTCCGAAGTACCTTCTTCTCAGATCTTCCTTGTGATCCTCCACGACTTTTTCTCTAAGAGACTGGAATTCGTTCATCATTTCTCTCAATTTCACTCTCAGTCCGTGGGTGATTGAGGTTCTCGTTCTGTCGACGGCGGTTCCTTCGCCGTACGCGACGGAGATCAGGCGGTTGGCGGCGTTGGATTGGTCGAGAGAGGCTAATTTCTCTTTGAGGAGTTTCGCTCTGCGGAGGATCGAGACCATGTCGGAGTCGATTCGGTCTCTTAATCCGCGGAGGATCTTGGCGTTGTGGGTTGATTTGGCTTCTTGATTTAGTTTCTGAATGTCGATTAAGAGATTGGTTGTCTCTTCCATTTGGGTCTTGATTTCCTCGACTTGTTCGAAAAACAGAGACAGGTTCTGTTCTTCCGTCGGATTGAGTTCTTGGCCGCCGGATTCGATGTCGAAGTCGCCGCCGGCGGATAAGGAATCTGGGGCGTCGCTCTGTGCCTGTTTCTTTAATTCCACATAACTTAGGAACGATTTCGTCATCAAATCGTTCATCTTTGCCGATTTGGGATAGTTCTGCAAGATTCAAGACTGGATTAGAAGGACCCAGAAAGAAAATGGAAAGAAAATCGAAGAGAAACGTACCTAGTGTTTTGGTTTGGAGATTCAACAGAAATTTGAATTGTGGGGAGTTTTGGGCAGAGGGGTTTGAGTGTAAATTTTTTGCGTTGAGAGGTTTTGTGGGTTTAAAAATGGGATTGGAATTTGAAATTTGGTTATATTGAAGAATTTAGCCGTTGGTGAATTTGAAGACAGTTACTCCACCATGATCGATCGGGCGGTTACGTTGGACGTGCAGGCGGGAGATTAAAACGACGACGAAATTGCCACTCTATAATTTATTTTGATTAATTGTTTTTAAAAATTATTGGATTTTTTTTAATATAAAAACTATTGAATTTATGAATAATTGCATGATGATTTTGATTTTTTACAAGCTACGATTATCAATTTTCTTTTTAAAGATTGCCATACTTAGAAATAATTTAAAAAACTAATTTGCTAATGGGTTAACAATCCGTCCTCAATTTTTGAGGCAACCTAAATGGAATGGTTAAATATTTTAGCTTAAATTATATAAGATATCCCTGAACTTTGCAGTGGCCAAGTTTTGTCACTAAACTTTGAAAGGTTTCATTTGAACCCTTGAACTTTTGAATTGTACAAAAAGAACTCATAAAGAGTTTTTTGGTTGGTTAAAATGATAGATACCATGGAAATTGTCCCAATAGTCAATGTGTAAAATTTTGAAAGAATACGAACATCATCTATAATATCATTTATGTAAATTGATGGAATAGCTAATGTGTAAGAATTGATTTTGTGAATCATGTGTAAATGATGTCAATGATATATTTTGGGTTGAAATGGATGGCAATAACTATTTTAGTCTTCTACATAGTTAAAAATGAGTTAAAAATAATGTCAAACCTTTCAAATTTTGCACCTTAGCTACCACATTAAGGTTGTTTTCACCTTTAGACCAATTTCGAAGTTCAAAGTTTTCAAGGCCAAAGGGCATAGTTTTGTATAATTTAACAACTATTTTATTTGTGATTATAATTTAAAATATCATTACATTTTATAATTTGTATATTTTTTTTCAAAACAAATTCTTGTTTTTTTTTTTTTGAGATCGAAATTATTGTAGTTATTAAAGTATATTTTCTGCTACAATATATATACATATATATCGAATATGATCTTGTATCAATTTTTTATTAGAAAATACGTAAACATTAGGTCATCACCAAAAAGAACAAAAAGGCGTTAGCACTTTTCAGCTAACTGAAATTTGGAAGTATATTATTTAAACCATGACTTCATATGGAAAAGTATTGATTTATTTCTTAGTAGAGAGTATAGATATTTTATTCTATTTGGGCAACAATGACATTATGTTATTTTCAATACTTGTCAATTATTACTAAAAAGATACATTTGAAAAATGCTCTCTCAAATTGAAAGTTTCTCTTCACCCTATTTGAATTGTCTGAAATAAATGTATTTATGTATGAGCACTATTTGTAGTCTCTGCAAGATGAAGCTTTAGTTAACCCAATTATTGCCCTAATGAAATAATCTCATTATCTTCTAAATCTTCAGCACAAATTATCTGCCATATGCACCAATCCACAGCAACCTATGAAGAAAAAGACTCTACCAAGAACTTGTGAAGCTGTGATGAGTATATATCTGGGTATGTCCTGTAATGATCAACATGCGGCGATGAGCGAAAGTCGTGTGACAAAACCTTCCTTCCCGTCTTCTTTCTCTTCTCGATAAGTAGCTCGATTGACTCGAATGGCACAACTCTATCTCCTGAACTGTACAGATAAAGCTCAGGATATAAAGGCTGGTTCTCTGTAAGAACTGAAACAATCTTCTTCAATCTCCTGCAAGGAAATGTTCATTTCTCAACAATTGATATGCATCCATACGATAAGTATATGGTCATTCGAACTTCTAGTGAATATGGATCCATGTCTGGATATAATTAGAAAACTCACTTATCGACTTCTGGCAACTTCAAAGCGACTGAGAAAAACTTCTCCAATGATGATAGAACAAAGGTTTCCATCCAAGGAGGTTTCTTGTCTAATTCCTCTCCATCAACGACAGGAGATGTAGAAGAACTATTTTTCTTGAGAATGGCTGCAGAAAATCCAGCTGCCCAAACCTGTCAGCGTCGTAGTAGCCATGAAATCAAATTTCTCTCTTCCACTTTGAATGGGAATGAAGTGGAAAGCAAAACAGATTAGATGAAAGCATGGTAGTTGATATCTTATTTGTAAAGCAGACGAGGAAGGCAGAAAAATTGATAACAATGTATGTTAAGATGACACAAAAGCATGCTATCTAAATCAGATTGGATATAAGCATGCTAGCTATTACGTTATTAATCTTATTGCTTAAACAATCTAACTAGTTGCTTGCATATGCTTCAATAGTTTATGACAAGAAAACTTTTAACCAAACTTTGTGGACTATTTAGAAGCCTTGGGAAACTGGGAGTTGGAAATTTTAAATGAGATATTGGGTAAATATAATTGTAATCAATAAGAAAACTCCCAGTTGCAGTCAATACAATCTGATTCAAACAATTTGGAACTAAAGAAAGAAAGAGGGAACAGAGAGAAAAAGAAAGAGCATCAAAGGGACAGATAGAGATTGAGATTCATATGATATTTGAAGAGCAATAACCTGTTCCTACTAAATTTTCACCACCAAATCCTTCCATTCTCGCCATTTGTTATGCAGATGTTGTTTTTCCAACAGTTCAAAGAACGATCGTATATATATGTATATTATCGTGCAGCAGTTCCAAAATCATATAACTATCAGTTCACAAACCTGAGGATTCAATGGATCACCTCCTCCAGAATCAACAATGCATCCTTTGATCTTCTCCAACAAATCCTTCCGACCCTGCAAAATTTCAAGAATGGCGCCGTATCTGAAAAGGGACAAGGAAAACAACGCTAATTCTAGTTGAAATCTCAAAACAACTCCAAGGAGATACTGAAAACATCATTCAACTTACACAAACCAGCCTGTATTGCTAAAAGTGTGAAATATCAGGGACCGATCTTTATCACTCCCTTCTCCGTCTGATAACCAAGAAATGAGTTCAACCGCTAAATCCGAAATCCGCTGTTCAACTCTCCGACTCAACGCAAACCAAAGAAACTCGGTCGGATCAACCACAAACGTCAAGGCGTTGATACCCCTTGCATTGTACCACTCCACGTACCTCCTCAGATGCTTTGTCTTCGACCCGAGCCAACCTAACAACACAACGGTCGCCGATCCCTTTTCGCCTCCTAAAACCCCCACGTTTCCCTTAATTGCACTCTCTGAAGCTCGATTCCAAGTCCAGGTACTGCCATTCGAATCGGATAGGAACGAATTGAAGTGATCAGGCTCGAATTGGGAGCCGAAAGATTGTATTGAGGGTAAAGAAGAAAGAAAATTAGAAGGGTTAAAGCCAAGAGAAGAGGAAGAAGATCCGAAGGGCGAGGAGGAGCAGTGAGAAAGGTTGAGTGAGAGTGAGATTTTGGAACCGGGGAACGTTCGAGATGGAGGAGGATGCAAATAGGTTGGAGATTGCCGGAAAAGTGCGCTCCGATTAGATTCAGGAGATGCAACGAGGCGCGATGGAGGAATTGTTTTTGAAAACAGGCGGCGATTAAGAACGTAGGGCCGAAATGCCCTTACTGGAGCTTCCATGGAAGCACTCCCAGCGACCAATTTGAGAAGATTTGGTTTTGCTCCTCCAAATTTTCCGGCCAGAAACAAAGCCAGTTTCTGAATCTTTCGCCGGAGTCGGAGAGGGATTTTGCCCGGAAAGCTGGATTAGAGGCTCGAAGCTCGAAGGGGTTATTTATTATTTATTTATTATTTTGTGAGTTCACTCATTTATTTATTTATTTTTAACAATGGAACACAAAGAAAATAGGTCAAATTACCATTTGGTTGGTGATCTGAAAACAAAAAATTGAAAATATGGAATTCAATGAAAACAGAGTTATATTTCATGTTTTCATATATGTGTTTGGTAACATATTCAGAAATTGGATCTGAATTTAAATAATGATTCAAAATGTGTTTGATAATATATTTATAAACGATAAATTATTTGTAGTCATCAATTAAATACTAAGTTGAATATAAAATATTATTAATTAATTTATAAACATGTTATGTGTTATAAATTTTTTTTTATTATTATTTTACAATATCATATAATTTATAATACATTATATTATACAAATTTTAATTTCGCAAAACTAAATTGAGTTTATAACATGAAATACTATATTTATTAAAGTTTTTATCTTTTTTTAATTTAATTATGCATTTAAAATTTTGAAATTCAAAATCTGGATACAATAAAAACATAAAAAAGTTGTTTTCAGAATTTTTCACTATTTGGATCACATAATCTGAAAACAATTTTAAAAAAACACATCTGTCAAACGCATATTATGAATCTGAAAACATAAAATAGAATCTGGATTGTCTACCAAACAGGCCTTTAACTATGGGGTTGAGTTCAACAACATCTGGGAATGGGAGATTCAAACCTCTGCCCCGATGATTGAGGGTATATACCAATTACCGTTAAGCTAGGCTCATTTGACAAAAAAGGTTTGATTTTAATCGTAGAATTTTTTTTTTCTTTTTTTTTGGCGTAAATTTATCAAAGGAAAATCACCTATCTACTTATATCACAAATTTTAGATCCTAATTTTTTTTCCCCAAATTTTCATAACTATTATGTGCTATTTACCTAAGTGACATGCAGTTCAAAAAATAAAAAATAAAATAAAAATACTTGTAGCATTAAAGTTTTTTTTTTTAGTTCATCGACATTTGGGGTGTGAGAATTTGAACCTTTAACCTTTTGATTGATGGTACATTCCAATTATCACTAAGCTATGTTCACTTTGGCATGTAACATTAAAGTTGGTGGATATATTTTAATCTTATTATTTATCAAGCTAAGTTTGGATTAGCACAAAAGATGTAGACGGTTAAGTACTACTTTCTACAGACAAATTACAACAGTGTCAACAAGAGTATGGTTCACATAAAACTTTTATCATCAATCAAGAGGTCAGAGATTCAAATCTCCCACTTCACATTTTCCCAGAAAGAAAAAATAAATTCTAAAAGCTAAAAACTTTAAAATACCAAAAAAGAAAAAATTGAAACATAAATTTGAAGCTAGCTAAAATTCAAGACTTCATTTTGAGTACACGTAGTCGAAGACTTCATGGCATTAAATGTTTAAATCTTTGGGAAAAATACACTTTTAGTCCCTGAGGTTTGGATTAGGTTTCATTTTGGTCCCTGAGTTTTCAAACTCAACAATTTAGTCCCTAAGGTTTGATTTTAGTTTCAATTTGGTCCCTCCATCCAATTTTCTGTTAAAAACTAACGGATGGATGACGTGGCACTATTTTTTATTATTTAAAAAATCATTTTTAAAATTTTTAATTAAAAATATATTAAAATAATAAAAAATAATATTATTTTTATTAATTTATTTCTCCCACCTTCTTCTTCTTCTTTTAACTTCTTGCCACCGGCGACAACTTCTTCTTCCAGCCACCGGCGCCGGTGCCGTCGCCGGCGGACCATTTTTTTTCCTATTCTTTCGCTCCTTCTTTTGTTGCCCTCGTCTCTGTGTATTTAGTCGTCGAAGTCTCGCCGTTCAAGCCCCTCGTCTGCGTGTTTTCCGGTTGGTCATGAAACCCAAGCGAACGTCGACAAACCCACGCGAACGCCGGCGAACCCACACCTCTCTCCCTCTCTCTCTCTCGTTCTTTGATTTTTTCCAGCCGGTCATGAAACCCACACGAATGTCGATGGTGTTTCAGATTTGTTCGTACGTAGCCCAAATGCGTCTTCAGTCGTCGAAGCCCCTCCGTTCAAGCCCAGATGCGCCGTCAGTCCTCGAAGCCCCGCCGTTTGAAGCCCAGATGCGTCGTATTTCAGATCTGTTTGAATCCCAGTCGTGCGTTCAGCCGCTCCAACCCAGATCTGGAACCAGTTTAGCTCCGGGCGTGCGAGCTGCAAGCGAAGACCTTGCCGTGGATCTGCTCACCGCGGCGTGGATCGTCTGCTCACGGTGGGTTTGCTCACGAGCTACAAGCGAAGACCTCGCTGTGGATCTGCTCAGGATGGGTTCGACGATGGGTTTCGCGCGCGAGACCTCCTGCACAGTGAAGGTTGCCGAATCCAACCTCGTCGTGGAACCCAGATCTCGTTGCTTGCTTGTTTCCTCTGTTTGCGAATCCTCTGTTTTTTTTTTTAAGAAAAATATGGAGAAGAAGGGAAAAGAGAAGGAGAAAATAAGGAGAAAAAAAAAAAGTCGCCAGCGGTCGACGGTGGTCGCTGGCCGCCGGCCATGGCTGAAAGTGGAGGAAGAAGAGGGAAGAAGGGAGGGAAGTAATAAAAAAGAAATAAAAATAATAATATTTTTTATTATCTTAATATATTTTTAATTAAAAATTTTAAAAATGATTTTTTAAATAAAAAAAAATAGTGTAACGTCATCCATCCGTTAGTTTTTAACTGAAAATTAGATGGAGGGACCAAATTGAAACTAAAATCAAACCTCAGGGACTAAATTGTTGAGTTTGAAAACTCAGGGACCAAAATGAAACCTAATTCAAACCTAAGGGACTAAAAGTGTATTTTTCCCTAAATCTTTTAACTCAATCTAATAATAAATTTAAAAAAAGAAAATCAAAATATTTCCATCAGAACTAAAATTGAATCTTTGAAAATATAGGAACTAAAATAAAATAATATAATATTTTACCTATAAATTTGTTTACTTTGAAAGAAGAAAAAAATTTGTGGTATTTCTGTCTGTGTCGCGCCTACAAACGCGTCCTTTACGCGTTTTAGTTTCACTCCTACTGCAATGTGCAATCCCAATTTTATTTCTTATTTTCCCTTTTTGTCTTCTTCACTTCCATTTCCAAAACCTCTCAACTGACTAAACCACCGCCGTCCAAATGGCTGCCGCCGCCACCTCCGCCGTCGTAGCTCCTCGCTGGATTCCGAAACGCGGCCAAGTCCTCCGCCGTGTTCTGAAAAAGTTGTTCTCCTGTCTCTGTTCCGTCGATCGGAGTTCTCCGCCGCCGTTCTCCTCTCGCGTTTTTCCTCGAAAAATCTAACTCTCTCTCTCGCTGCTACTGCTCGAACAGACGGTTTCGAATTCTCATTATACGGTTGAAGCGGGTGAGATCTGAGATGAGGCTGTCTTCTGCAATCCTCTGTTTTTCAATCCCTAATTTCATATTCTCTTTGGATTCATTCGTTCTTCGAAATTGGTTACTTCTTTTGTTTGTTTGCTTGTGATGTTGAAGTTCAGTTCATTGATCAGTGAAATATGTGTCAAGATTATTCGGTCTGATCGAATTGGATTGAATTCCATATGTTCGGATTCCAAACTGAATAACGCCCAGAACTAAAATATAATTTTCCTGGAAAATTAGAAAGGAGAAAAGAATTCCACGTCGACTCACCACCGCGCGCAAACGAACCTCGTTGGCCCTTTCCATTTTCCAAATAATATTTGCAATTTTGTTATTTTTAAACAAGATTTTTTTAAAAACAACAACAACAAATTTCTTTCCGTTTTTTTTTTTCTTCCTGTGCTCTGAATTTTCCATTTTATGGTATTAAACTTTAAATTTAAAGGTTATGGTTTGCTTCCCCACTTGCAATTGTTGAACTAAAACAATAATAATAATATACTCTACTTCGCGTCATTTGAGAATGCAAACATTGTCTCGTCTTTTTTTTTCTTTCTTTCTTTTTAAGAAGGGAAAAAACAATTTTGACCCCTAAACGTAGCAGGTTGTATCAATTTTAACCCTAAACTTTCAATTTTATCAAATTGAACCCTAAACTTAACAAATTGAATCAATTTGAAGCTCAAACTTGCATAAGTGTTGCAATCTAGACCTTTGGTCAACTTTTCATTTGAATTGCCGTTAAAACATGTAATTGAACATTTTTTTTAATTCACTTTGCACCTGAGTTGATGTTCTATAAAAAAAATTATTGGAAAAACTCTTTATCAGAAGAAATCAAATATCTTAGATTATCCTTCTCATTGTTATCCAAAAAAAAAAAAAAAAAAAAATCACAAAGTTATTGGCAACAAGAAAAATCCAGCAAATATGAGAAATAAAAACTCGAAATTTCTTTGTTTTCATTTTCTACATTTGTGCATTCTTCTAATTAGCAAGAAAAAAAAACAGTAAAAGAAGAAAAAAAAAAAAGCCCGCAAAGTTTTTAGCAGTAAGAAAAAACAACAAATATTTGAAGATAAAAAACCTCCAAAGTTGCTTTGTTTTCGTAATTTTAGATAGTAGCAATAAAACCCTTACAAAGTTCTCAACAACAAGAAAAAATCATCTAAAATAAAGTTTGTCCAATATTTTATTTATAAGATACCAATTCAGGTGCAATGTGAATTAAAAAAAATGAAGAAATAGTCAATTACGCACGGTGATTCAAACAAAAGGTTAACCGAAGGTATGCATTGTAACACTTATGCAAGTTTGGGGTTAAAATTGATATAACCTGATAAGTTTGCGGTTCAATTTGATGAAATTAAAAGTTTAGGGTTGAAATTGATATAACTTACTAAGTTTAGGGTTCGATTTGATGAAATTGAAAGTTTAGGGTTAAAATTGATACAACCCCCAAAGTTTAGGGTTAAAAATGATCTTTTCCCTTTTAAGAAACTCAAACATCAATTAGAAGAATGAATACAAAAGTACTTAATGACAACATTTTTGTTAGTATGAAGCATTTATGTGAAATTAAAGTAAATCATACAAACTTAGGCCCAAAGGTAAACAATTTGATACCATTGTAAAAATATAATTTGTGTGTTGTCTAATGAATATGATAAAAGTATGGACACTACATTTGAAATTTAAATTTTTATGTTGAATGAGATGCTTTAACCACAAATTATAGAATCATGCATATTGAATCATTTGGATCAATAATATAATTAGAGGAGCCAACAAGAGCTTAGCTCAACTGACATAAAGTTGGACTGATAACCACAAGGTTTATGGTTCAAATCCTCCTCCCCACATATTGTCAAAATAATAATAATAATCATAATAATAATAATATAATTAGAGGATCTAACATGGATCATTTAATTACGCTAAATCTATGGCGAAAATTGAATAGAACAATTCAATATTTGAAAACGATGTTCCTCAACTAAATACTCAATTAGAACTCTCTTTGAATATAACTTAAATATATTTAATTAGCATATTGAAGACTATAACCATACCATCTTTATGTAGAATCTTCATTGAACCCAAGTCTAGTAAAAGTTAACATAAACTCATTCTTAATGAAAAAAATCCATGTGCCCGCTAATTAGAGATCACTCTAAACGACGTGTTAAATAGAATAGTCCAATATTATATTTCTTTTATAATACATGACCCACATCTTAGCATTAGAATTAAAAACTCTAACAATTAAGGGTCCGTTTGGAATACATTTTAATTTAAATGTTTTTCAAGAATGCATTTTTTAAAAAACATTTTGTATAAAAATTGTTTAAAATTTAAACACTCATATACTTGGTTGCATTTTCTCATATGTGTTTTTATACACAAATTATTGCATACTAAAAACTATTTTTTAAAAAATTGGTTTTAAGTGTTTCACCTGGTTTATTTATCAATCTCATTTTCTAATAAATCATTTTTAGTGGTTGCCAACACACTATAAATTTTTTCAAAATTAAACATACTTGAAAAGTTAATCCAAACACACCATAAACCTTTTAAAATACAACCATTTAAACACCAGCTAAAAAAAAATATCCAAGTTACTCCCTTTTTATTACTCCATTTTCCCTCTATCCTCACTGAATATTTGTTGATATTTTCTCTCTATTAATTCATTTTATCCATTTTCACTCAAACACATAGTTGTTGAAGTAGCAAGAACATTCATAAAAAGTCAACAACCGGATCTAACTCCACAGTGACAGGACAGGTGTACGAATTATGTACATTG
Organism: Luffa aegyptiaca; assembly: GCA_017139565.1. NCBI lineage: Eukaryota > Viridiplantae > Streptophyta > Magnoliopsida > Cucurbitales > Cucurbitaceae > Luffa > Luffa aegyptiaca. The sequence goes on from CM029398.1 coordinate 49,675,463, forward strand.
ATAACTAATCTCTACGGACAGATTCGAAGTTTCGAACATTTATTGACGTGTAATTAATAACTTTAAATATTCCTAATAAAAAATTTTGAAACTGTTTGAAAAGCAGAAGACTTCATTTTTCAACTGAGAAGACTTCAAAATTTGAAAAAAATAAAAAACTATTTTCATCTCATTGCAAATTTGCAATGCTCTGCTTTAGTTTGCCCACAAACGCGTACACGACGCGTCGCCATTTCCATTAAATCTCCCTTCTCCTCATTTCTTCACTTCTAATTTCAAATTTCCATTAACAAAAAAAAAAAAAAAAAAAAAAAAAATCAAATTACCCAAATCTCTCTCCTCCGCCGTTGGACGTCAAAATGGCTGCCGCCGCCGCCGCCGCGTCTGCAGCTCCTCGCTGGATTCCGAAACGCGGGCAAGTCCTCCGCCGTGTTCTGAAAAAGCTGTTCTTCCTCTTCTGCCTTTGTTCCGTCGACCGGAATTCTCCTCCACCGTCCTCCGCCGCTCGCGTTTTTCCTTGAAGCTTTGTTAACTCTCTGAATGATGGTTGAAGTGGGGTGACCGGTGAGATTAGGGATGAGAATCTTTATTCCTATTTTTTATATTTTTGTCAGATTCTTTTGTGTTACGTGTTTTTAAATTGTTTGCTTCTTTTTGCATGTAACGTTGAAGTTCAATTCATTCCCTAGACCTCGTGATTGTCAGTATAATTTTATGTCAGTTGAACTATGTTTTTGTTGACGAAGTTCAATTCATCTGTGCAATAAAATGACTTGAAATGTCAAGTAGTATGACGAGTTTAGTTTACTAAATCCATATAAATCACTATTTAATCTACAATCTCCTATTGACGAGAGTATGAATTAGGTAAATTTGACTTGATATCTATACTTTCACAAAGGGAAAACAAAATATTTATTAAAAAAAGGGAAAATAAAATATTTATTAAAAAAAAGGAAAATAAAATACACACCTGAGTTGCTGAACATAGCTGCCATGCCACGTTGCTGACAGCCGCCAAACGAGCCTAACCACGGGAAAATTTCCAATACTATGGTAGTATGGAAAGTTTTCCATACTACCTCCGTTCATTGTTTGCTATGAAATAAGTATTTAAGAATTGTGTGGGACCCATGAAATATAATATTATATCATTAAATGACGTGTCAAATGCTGAATGAAGGGAGTGGGTAGTAGTACTAGAAATTTTCCCACTAACCACTATGGTCTTTCTATTTTCCAAATAATAATTGCAATTTTGGTTCTAAAAAGATTCGGGGATTTTTTTTTTCATTAAAAAAAATGAAAAATTGAAATTGGTAAGAATGAAACCTTCAGTCTAAAGAATTGTGGCTTACTCCGAGCTTTTAATTTTGTTTTTTTTTTTTTTTTTTTTTTTTCTGTTGCTGAATTTTAATACTTCAACATTTTTAAGTACTTCATTATAACGCTGTTTTGTGTAGTAGTGTTGTTAGTTGAACTTTTGAGTAATATTTTTTACATATTATATTACATTTAGTATAGGCAGTGGCGGATCCAGGATTTTATGTTAGGGGGGGCACAAGTTCATATTAGGTTAAATTACAAGCTTAGTCCTAAGCTTTTAGATTTGTGTTTATATAGTCTCTAAACTTTAAAAAATGTCTAATAGGTCCGTGAATTTTCAATTTTGTGTCCAGTAGATCTATAAAGTTTTAATTTTGTATTTAATAAGTCATTGACTCATACATTCGACATAAAAAAAAAATAAAATAAAAATAAAACCTTGCAAGTCTTTAACTCATTCAACATTTAAAAAAAAAATTAATGTAATTACTAGTTACACAATTGAAAGTTTAAGGTTCAATTGATACAAAATTAAATTTTATGTCAAATTATATAAAAAAATAGTATATTTAAGACCTATTAGATGCATAATTGAAACTTCATGGATCTATGAGACATTTTTAAAGTTAAAAGACTTATTAAACAAAAATTGAAAGTTTTTTTTTTTAAAAGAACAAAAATTGACAGTTTAAGGACCCATCAGACACAAATTTTAACATTCAGGAACTAAACTTATAATTTAGCATTCATATAAATATAATTTTAAATGCATTGATATATTTTTATAAAAAAAATGCATTGGTATAATATTTATATTAAGTAATATTATTTACAAAATTATAATGAAAAGATAAACTAAATTCTAACCTATTTTTTATTAATATATATTCTAATTTAAAAAACGAAAATTGAAACAAAAACCAAAAAAGAAAAAAGGTTAAGGATTTTTAAAATCAAATTGAAAATTGAAACAAAAAAAACAAAAGAAAAAACGTTCAGGCCTTTTAGAAAATTTTGAAAATTGAAAAAAAAAAAGAAAAAAACGTTAAGGCCGTAGTCTCGAACCTAAGACCTCGCATTTCAAAAAAAAAAAAAAAAAAACAGAAATGCTAAAAACTGCGCGTGTTTAGTTTCGAACCTAGGACTTCGTAGGGGGCACGCGTGCTTGGGGTTCCCCTTTAACCAACGATCTACAGGTTAAATACCATAGCAAAATCGAAATACATTATACATATATATGTTTTCTAGAGTTTCAGGGGGGGCACGTGCCCCCCGTGGTCCCAATGTAGATCCGCCCCTGAGTATAGGAATTCCAACCTAGATCTAAGGGAAGATAGAGATGCTATAGTTTTCAGATTTAATTTTAACATCTTTTTGAATTTGAGGTTTAGTTATAAAAATTGATTCATTGGTCTAAATGTAAGGATGAATTTCTTTTTCGATCAATGTTGACAAGTTAAATCTACCTCATATTACATAAGATAAAAAGAATTGAAATAATTTCTCTAATTTCAAAATACAAAATTTAAAATCATGGTTAAATTATCTTTTTGGTTATGTTGATATCAAGGGTGTGTTTGGGGCAAGGGTTTGGGTTTTGGAAGTTGGGGTTTAGGAAATAGGGTGTTTTCTAAAATATGTGGGTTTAGGAAGTCTGTGTTTGGGGCGCTGGTTTCTTAAGTCTGATTTAGAAAGTCTGTGTTTGGGGTGCTGGTTTCTGAAGTCTGATTTAGGAAGTCTGTGTTTGGGGTGCTGGTTTCTGAAGTCTGATTTAGGAAGTCTGTGTTTGGGGTGCTGGTTCCTGAAGTTTGAGTTTCTGTTTTTTTTTTTTTTTTTCAATGTTATACAATTTTTTGAAAATTAATAATTTCAGATTCCATTAATTGTAAATATGGTTATTTAGGACACAATTTTGATGAAAAATACAAAATTGGATAGAAAGAAAGATAAAAGAAATGAATCTTCGTTCTTCAATTTATTTACACACTTGTTGCTCTTCATATATTTCCTCTAAATCTAGTTTTCTAGGTTGAGTCTCTGTTTCATGGTTCTTTTTTCCAATTTTACTTTTGGTCAATTTTCTATTTTGGTTAAAAAAAAATAAAATAAGCATTGCAATTATTTTACTATTTTTTTTTTTTTTTTTTTTTGTAACTTTTCAATGCTACAGAATTGTTATAAAATTGAGTAATGTAAATGATCATTTTATTAATTGGAAAATTAGATTTATAAGTCACTTTTTATCAAAACCTCATAAACGGAAAATAAGTAAAAATCATTCTCCATTCTTAAAATAAGCATTGCAAAACGATATTGTCTTGTCATTACAAAATTCACTGGAATCATGTAGACCTTCGTCTTTGGTACATATTACATGAATAAAATATTTGTTAATACAAACTAAGTTCCATGAAAATGACGAAGTAAGTGCAAGCAACAATGAAACATAGTACCTACAACACGCACAGAATAATATTGGCAACAATTTTACATCATTCATTCCTTCCAAGAAGATGCATGCAATGTATTTTTCTCAAAGACATGGGCATTGATAGCAAAGTCTCGATTTGATGCATATCAGCGAGCAGCACTTTGAGAAGTTGAGTTTTATCTCGTTCATTTTAATTACATCAATGTTGTTAATTTATAATTTCATTCCTTTTTCACTTGTTAGTACGAATATGATATTAATCTATGTGTTTAAAAATTTGAATGAAAACTGAAATCCAAATTAAATTTCTTTTAATATGATTTATCCACTTGAAATAAAAATTTCACCAAAGTGTTGTAGATAAAAAAAAAAAAACCGAACCTTTTTCATATTATAGTGAGGTCTCAATTTTTTTAAAACTAAAATCCCAAAAGCAAGGAAGATGTAGTCAAACAAATTTTAACTTCTTTAAAGCAAATGTTCATAGTATTGAAATTTTGTGTTATAGTAAACTTCAAATTCATTTTTTTTTCTTTGTTTCAACATTTTAGTGAACAAAATTCCTACTGCATATTTTTTTCAACATTCAAAATAGAAAATGATAGTAAAAGCATGATGAATTTTAGCAACTAAATATTCATTCAAACAACGTGACATATTTTTTTACGTCCATTTATTTAAAATATATGTCAATTTCATAAGAAAATTTTCATTTATACAGAAAATGGTATCATTACATAAGCTAAAATAGAAACGCAATGAACAATACAACGTGAAAAAACAGAAAAACAACCAACGAAATGTCCGAACTTAAAGAATACAAATGAATCAGTTTCTAATGTCCACAACAAATAATATACACAATTTTCAGAACAGTATAAGGGTATTTAAATTGAACGAACGAACGAACCTTGAATATAACGGTGTTCTTTGGAGTAAACCTGCAAGCATATCACATAAAGGGAGAAGGTTATTAAGATATGACCGTATGAATGTAGACCAAGTACAAACGAAATGAACGAAGGAAGAGAATGAAAACTTACTGTTATACGAGATCGGGATGCGTGAAACGAAACGGAAGAAGGTGGAGATCGGGTTTAGATTTGTCTTCAAGGGCAGAAGATAAGAAGAGATTGTAGTTAGTGAAAGGAAGAACTTGGTATACATAGCAACACAAAGAAAGAAAAGTATGCAAGTTGGAAAACGACTCACCGTTTAGAGGGACTATCCAATGCAGTGGAGACTTTCCTCAAAGAAATTAGAAATGGTTGGTCTTCTTTAAATAAGAAAAGGATTGAAGGAGGTAGTTGAATGAAAGTACAAGCAGTGGTTGCATAATTAAACCACGAAATATAAATGTCAGCTGTCTTTATTTATTAACTCAGAAGGTTGGTTGCATTTATAAAGAGTACATAAATGCAACCAAGTCTAATATTTTAAATGGAAAGATATGGTGAGTAAGGTGAAATAAATGCAACATCAGACTTTTCTCATCACAAATAAACTTGATTTGCAAAACATTGGTTCAACCACAATGTCATTAGTCAGAAAGTAACCAAATATTAGAAACTAAGAACCAAAAAATATTTAAATACTGAAAAAAATGTAACCGGCCTCAGTGGGAATTTTTTTTTTCAACCATGGTTTTGTTCAATGCAGAAAACATTTCAAAATTTGGAAAACAACATGAAATTGACATGAAGGAACAAAAAAGACCATGGAAGTCAAACAAATATGGCAAAAAAGAAACAGACAAAACAAGTATAAAATACGAAAGAAGTGAAAAAAACACAGTCTATTGAACACTGACTTGAAAATGAAGAACACAAACTTGAATTAAATATTGTGGGCGAAAGAAGACAAAATCAAACCAAATAATGTGTCCAACAAACAAACAAACTTAACTCAAATTATGTGCGCAGAACAGGGTAAATAAGACGGAATCAGGTCTGGAAAAAAAACTACAAGGAAAAAACAAGAATGCAACACAGATTACACAACAGCATGAACACATAATACGAATTGGGGGGGTCATGAGAGGAATCAAATTTACACAACAGCATGAACACAAAATACGAATGGGGGGGGGTCATGAGAGGAATGAAATTTACACAACAGCATGAACACGAAAGAAATTAAACATGAAGTCAAACAAATTTTAACAGCATGAACACAAAAGGAAAAACCAACCTACAAACAAAACCAATTAACAAACTGTAAATCAGAAGAGGAGCAAACTACAACAACAAGGCAGATAAAAAAAAAGAAAAAAAAAAAGAAATTAAACATGTTTTCAGGTTGCTTGCTTCCAAAACATCATTGGCCGGTTACCCCTTACCTTCGTCCCACCTCTCACCGTGCCCCAATCTACCAGGCGGATACCGATTCATATCCTCGACACCCACGGCAAGTTGAAGCGGCATGGGATGGGTTTCTGTAAAAACGAAAAAAACGAAACAACAAAAAGATTAAACCCGAAGAACAAAAACAGAGGAGAAGAACAAAACCAAACGACTGAATGTTAAAAAAAAAAAAAAAAAAAAAAAAAAAAAACTAAAAACTAAAAAAAATTACCCACAGTCGTAGATCCAAAAGAAGGGGCGAGGAGGAAACAAACTTAAACCGAGATTGATGAAGACGGATATCACATGCAGTTCATCCAAGACCCCAAGACGTAACGGGACGGGAGTATGATGTTCAGATCCGAACAAAACGTGAAGAAAGAACACAAATCCGAGGTCAGATCGGAATAAAATAATGAAGAATACCTTCAGATGGCGAAAAAAAAACGGGAACAAACTCACCTAACCTTCAGATCTGCCAACCCAGAAGAGAGGAGAAGGAGAGAGGGCAAGAACATGTGAAGAACGAAGGAAGAAATGAGATTACAAACCATCGGGCGAGAGAGGAAATCGGACGAACGAAGGAAAACGGAGAGAGAAGGGAAGCGTGTTACCGAAAGTGGGGAGTGAGAGAGCGGCGGATAATGAAACGAAAACGGGGGTTTGGAAAACCTAATCAAGCGTTTTCCCAAACCAGCGACCCAAACGCATGTTTCTTAAAAACGGGGTGTTTTAGAAACACCGGGCTTCCGAAGCTGGGCCCCCAAACACGCCCCAAGAGTCCTCGGATCCCTAGGTGGAGGGGAAGAGGTAGGGAAAAGGGCCAGGAATGGGAGAGAGAGAGGAAAGAGAGAGAATATTAATCTAAATATTTTTTAATTAATATTTATAAACATTGACACATCAGCCGATAAATAATTAACGGACCTATTTTAAGATGGCTGACTTGATGGTTCAATTTTGCATGTGTGGGTTCGACACGCCCCAAATTGAAAAAGTTGAAAAAGTTGCTTAACAAAAAAAAAAAAAAAAAAAAAAAAAAAAAAAAAAAAAACATCTTTAGTGGCTGGCATACATGTCTCATGAACAAACAAAAGTTACCAAAATTTTCTATCTTCGTCAACTCCTCACCTCTCTATTCCTCTCTCTTCGACCATGCAAAACTCTTCAAATTCCTCATTTTATCAATTTCCGACTAAATTAAACATCAAAACTTTTAATTTTCTCCCATTTATCATTTTAGAAATTCAATTTTAATCATTGGTAGCGATTGAAAATTATATTTTGGAGAGAGTTGACCATAAAAAGTTGATTGACGATTTTGCTTCAAAGAAAGTTCGAAGAATGACACTTTTTAAATAAAATATTACTATTATATAATTGTTTGGTAACATTTTCTTAATTTCATAAATTTTGTTATAAAGTATTTTAGGGCCTCATTTTGAAAAATATTACGGGACCATCTCATTTGGGACAGACTGCAAGAGACAAAAATGAAAAACTTAGTAGGGTAACTTTCTTTTTAGTTCAACAACATTTAAACAATTTTTTTTATTTCAACAACATTTAGGATGGAGAGATTCGAACATGTGATCGAGTTATATGCACAGTAAGTCTCAACTATACCCATCATTTTTTAACTTTATTAGTTGAATCGAGATAAATGTGTCGGAAAGAAAAAACAAAATGAAATAGAAACAAAAACGAAAAACGGTTTGTAAAAAATTATGTTTAAGAAAAACAAAAAACGGTTGCCGAAGAGAGTATCGTAGCGGGAGCGGCACATTCTTCTGCATATACAGTCATCGGAGCGAGCAGTAGAAGAAGGTTTTAGAACTATCCTCCGTTCATCAGCAATGGTGCGCATTATTTCTGTGCACAATTTTCTCCTCGAGTTCCAACTCTTTGCCACATTTCACATTCTGCAGCCGCAGCCACCATGGCCAGAGACGACGATAAAGACAGTCTCTGGAGAGATCGGCAAAGACAAAGCCTCATTGCTTCTTTTATCGAAAACCAGCTTAGAAATTTCAGGTAAACAACAGCAGACTTGATAGCTGTACGTAATCATGCACCAGTTTCCCTATTTTGTTTTGTCCGGGTTCCAAGAATTGTTGTCATCGTCACCATCGATGGATCACCCTTGTGTCCATCGATTTCTTGGAATTGAGCATTCGTCCAATTTTCTTTTGCACGATTCGAATTGCTCTTCAAATACCAATTTCCTTGTTCTTCTCATTTTTTCTTTTTTATATTTTATCGTTTATCGCATCGTTCATTCAGCAGGAAGGGATTCTTATAATTCCCAATAGCTCTGAAACCCTTCTCCTCAATCGATTTGTTCGATGAAGACCGTCGCTCTGAATTAGGGTTTCGGAATCGGTCATCGCAATTCGATAGAGTGAAATGGGTCCAGCTCTGAACCTAATGAAGCAGAGGAAGGATGGATATGAACCGTCTGATACAGAGACAGAATGGCAAGAAAGCCCTTGGAATGACCCTAAGGAGAAGAAACTTGTGCTGGATTACAATAATCGACGAACAGATTCGGCAATAGCCAAGAAGTTTAGTACTGCGGCGAATGTTTCTCCTCCTGGTTCGAGAAGAAACAGTGGCAAAACGCCTCACAGGCCAGCCAAAGACGACAGTGTTCTTGGTATGCTTCAGAGAAACATCAGCCCCTTGTCGAGAGCAGAAAGAAGAAGGCATGAATCTCCTTTTAAAGCTGGAGCAGAGGAAATTGGAAGCTCTAGCACGAGGTCAAGAAAAGAGGAGAAGTTAACTTACTCTCATACGGGTAACAGAATAAGTCAAAAACCAAGCTACAATAGGAGGTCAGTGACTGCTCCAAGGTTGAGGATGAGAGATGAACACATGAATGCTGTTAATGATTTGTCTCAAAGAAGGGAGAGAGCTGCTCCACCCTTGCAGGTCAGCTCCATCCTACAACAGCCAAAGGAGGTTTCCCAGGTGAACTCTCTATCTGTTGGTGAAATGAATGAGATGATTGCAGATGGAAGGATTTATAAAGGTTCGACTTTTAATGAGCCAATTGTTGAAAGCACGGGGTCAATCTCGCCGGGGGATATATTCTTTTCACGTGATGGCTTGGCTATTGGAATGAACAACAATGTCACAGGAAAGAGAAATGCATTCAAGAACTATATAAGTCCAAAGCCTAACTTTGTCTCTAAAAAGAATGACGATACTTATAATCAAGTTGAAGTAAATGCTAATGGTAGAGGGGTTTCTTCTGCTGCAGTAGGTTTGTCAACGACCACAAGCAATAGTGCTGCTGTAAGTAGAGAAAATAGTAGTAGAATTAGCACTGAAAGTAGTAAGATCAGCGATGTGAGTGGAAGGACAAGTGAAAGTACAAGAAGGTTTATAGCCAGTAGACGAAAGAAGAAGAATGAGATGTGGTTTTCTTGTATGAGGAATGGGACTTGCAGAACAACAAAATCACCTGAAAAGCGAGCTTTTGATGAAGCTTCATTCATTGAAAAAGCGAATGTTGTTGAACACTTGAAACCATTCTGGGCGGATCAGCATCGACCGGTTTCCTTAAATGGATTCACTTTCCATAAGCATGAAGCCCAACTTCTCAAGCAATTAGTAAGTGGTTCAGCCAGGATTGATTCTTTAAATTACTCCTGCAGACTGCAACTAGATCCCATATTTGTGCAGTTTATTGCGTAGTCTTTTTCACATTGGTTTTATTGAATTGTTAGGTTTCACAAGATAGTTTTCCCCACATCCTGTTCAAGGGTCCGCATGGATCTGGAAAACGAGTGCTTATGATGGCTCTTCTGCGTGAGATATATGGGGATTCATGTTGGAATGTATGTCTTTGAGCAACTGATGCAGTGACATTAAAAGTTTTCCTTCTTTGACATGAGCAGTGCTTGATTTGGTTGTCTTGTTGTGTATCTTTTCAGGTTTCTCATGATTTGCGACGTTTCCAAATTCAGGTAACTGCAAATATATGGTAAAATATTAGATATGTTCTTTCTTGTTATAATGAGCAGAAAGTTTAAATAACAAGTCTTGGAGCTCATCCTCGTATCATAACAGGAAAGAAAACTGACTCAAGTCTTTGTTCCATTGACGTCAAGTGCTCACCATGTGGAACTAAATTTAAGCTCAGAAGCAAATGCTAAGTATGCTTTGCTGGGATTGGCTAAAGAAATAGGAAGTGAATATTCCATTAATGTGGAAGCAAGAAATGTCAATCCGAAGGCAAATTTCAAAGGTCAGATTTCCAAAGACTTTTATGGTAAACGTAAAACATTACAAACTCATAAACCTAACGCTAATCTGACTTGATGTTCATTCCAGTGGTAGTCCTTTTAGATGTAGACAAAGCTGCAGAGGATATTCAGCACTTGCTTAGGTGGATTATGGATGGCTATAAGGATGCCTGTAAAGTAGTACTCTGTTGTGAAGATGACACAGGCGTCCTTGAATCAGTGATAAGCCGCTGCAAAGTTATCAAAATTAACCCTCCAGTAACTCATGAAGTAAACCCTATCTTATTTCTGTTTTTCATTACTTCTCATTATACAGCGAGATGAGAGAAACTGAGATTGCTTTTTGGATATTATCTGATAAGCCTCAGCTTTCAATTTTATTTATCAACATGAAATAGGGAAGATTCGAGAGCTCCCTTCTCTCCAAAAGTTCTCCTCAGAGAATACAAAATTCACAATAGCCAAAAGATACCCTCTCCTCATGACACACCTCACTTATAACAGATTTCCCAGACCAATTCTCACTCTACCCCCAACGTACAGCACTCATGTGGGCCCTCTACAATCAGAATTCCCTCAATACCCCTTACTTCCCGCTCTCTTTCTTTCTTACTCGTCTACGCTCATAAACTTTAGTTATTTGGGGCTTATCAATATCATGTTAAACTCTTTTGTTTTTGGGCTATTTTCCAACTTCCCAGATCATAGATGTACTTATCCAAATAGCAGAGAAGGAGGAATTTGACCTACCCATGAACTTTGCTTCCAGGATTGCTACTAAAGCAAAGCAGAACCTGAGAAAAGCAATCATGGCGCTTGAAGCATGCAAGACACACAAGTTAGACACAGTAGCGTTTAGAAACTCAAATATACCTTTACATAATCCTCAAGAGCTAAAATGTTTTCCCTTTTGCAGTTATCCATTTTCTGATGATCAGCCAATCCCTATCGGATGGGAAGAGGCTGTGGTAGAAGTCGCAGCTCATATCCTCGAAGACCCATCAAATCCAAGGTAACTCCATGTTTCTTATTATATATGTGGTTGAGGTAGATGAAACCAGCACTGTATTCTAAGAGAACAATTTCCAGCAAAACTTCAAGATTCTTCTTGACCAAACTCCTTATTCGAGTATCACCAATTCTCTTATGTTCTTATCAGATTACACCTAGTAAAAGAAAAAATGCAGAAGCTTTTAGTTGATTCAGTTCATCCGAAACTAATTCTCCAGGTATCGTATTTAGAAACATCTGTTGTCAGGTTTTTAGTATAACATCCAAACCTAATAACTTGTGAAAATGACTCATAAAGTTTTGTTCTCGATGTGCAGAAGCTTGTTGAACAATTTCTGAAAAGAACTGAGCTGAGATCAAGGAGGGAACTTTATTACTGGCATGCTTATTATGTTAGCTCTCTTTTTCCCTTTTTCTTTTCCTATTCATGGCATTGTTAGGCAAGTTTGATAACTCGGAGCTGTGTCATTTGCAGAACAAGAGACTCCCAACTGAAACTGGAACTGGTGCATTACCCAAATTGGAAGGTAAAAATATAATTATTGTCCAACTTACTAACATACAAAATCTCGCAAAAATCATTCAAGTTTTGGCGATTTTCTTATTTGCAGAGTTTGTAGCAAAGTTCATGGGCATGTACAGGAAGAGCTCCACCAACTTTGTTTGATCGATGAAAATGTCGATATTGATGCAAAGTTATGAAAGATTTGCAGTAGTTCGACATGATACGATCGTGTTATTGGAAAGAGATGAAAAACAGCATTTGATTTTGATAAGAGTATATACTTGCTAGTATGATGATCATGATAAATTATTACATAAAGTTGGAATAAAGTTGGAACAATGTGGCTCACGGTTTTATATCATAGGATGTGGAAGAGATGAACTAAAGTTATGGTTTAATAATGCATCCAAGAGTTTGGAGGGGACAATCATAGTGCGGCCACGTAATAATTTTCCTTTAATCAATTTGAAATAATTATTTTCCATTGTGATGATTTTCTTTAAAAAAATAAATAAATGAAAATCATCATAAGGATGTTGTCTTTTCCTCTTGTTATCTTCTCCATTTCTTATCGGAAAACAAGATGTATAAATAGACATGAACAATAAGTGAGGTGCGAGGTGTTTTTTTTAGTTCGACAATAATTGGGGTGGAGAGATTCGAACCTATGAAATCTTGGTCAATGGTATATGTATTACCGTAGAGTTATGCTCACTTTGATTATTATTTTTACTCAATATCATCACTAAATAGTTGAAACAATTTATTTGGATTGTATTTATACGATTTTTTGTTTCAAAATTACCGATATCAATTTAAATATATTTGAAAATTTTTATTGCATCTTTAAATAACCACTAAGGTTGACTTAATTGACAAACTTCATGTTTCATCTATAGTTCGGTTAGTTGAGGTAGGTATAAAAAAAAATATTATAAATTACCATTCCAAGTTTTCTTTATTTCTTTTAGAAAAATACTTGGTTGCATATTGGTATGTAAGGATCTTCATACATACCATGTTTGAGAAAAAAAGTTTTCTCATTATCTACCTTTCTTTTTTTTAATTGTCAAAATTTATTAGAATAGAAAGAAAATCTTACATACCGATATGCAACTAAGTATTGTTCTTCATTTTATATAGCTTTGTAGAAAAAAAAAAAAAAAAAGAAGAGAGATAATGAATTATCTAATTTCGTTGTTTATGTGAGATAATAAATTAATATTTAAAAATAAATTTAAGAGCTTTTTTTTTTTTTTTGGAATAGAATAAATTGAAAAGAAAAAGGCAAAAATGCCTCAGATACCACTGGATATACTGCTAGTGCTAGCCGCCCACCAAACGCATCAGCCATCAGAATCAGATACATTGATGTGACATGAAATCGTTCTTACGTGGCAAGATCCCATTGGCGGCAGGCAGAAGCAGTACATCCAAAGTATAAAGACAACGTACTTTCTATACGTGGCAAGATCCTACTGGGCCTTCACCTTCCATCCATACCTCAACATGACATTACTAAGATTCTCTCGCAGTTCTTCCAAGAAATTCCCAAATAAACAGAGCTTTGACACGAGTTTTCTTCCTCGACCGTTGGATTGACTCCTGTCACATCCAACGACCAAGATTGACTCGGTGGCTTCGCCTTGCCTAAATTCTCTCGTCCTCGTCTTTTTTTCTCACCCGCTCCGCTAGGAATAGAATCTGTTACCATACATCTGCTCCAATCGCTTTTGTGTGTCCGAATTCAAGCTTAATCTCCACGCCACTACTGCTCTGCTACTCAGTGAGTGATCAGTCGTTCGTTGTTTTTGATGTTTCTGCCTATATCCTTTTCCCTTTGCTCTGTTTCTACTACTTTGTGATTCTACTGTAAGCTGTTGTGATTCAGTGAATGCCCTTTCGACAAATCTCATTTCCTGATTCTGTTTCTTGGGGAACCTGTATTCGTTCTCTCCGTTTTTCTTTGTGGGTTTGATTTGATTTCTGTGGTTCGACGCTGCTGTGTTTTACTTTTGTATTTTGATGCTCCGCATGTGGGTTTTGAGCTTAAATGATTGAGCCCATGGGGAAGAAAAACAGAGTTCATGTTTATCGGGAAGGTGGAGGACGGAGAAGAAGGGTAGTTTTCTGTTTTTTTAATGTATTTTTATCCTTATCAAACTGGGGAACTATTTCTGATGAAGAAGAAATTTATCGAGTTCTTATTGTTCCCATTTCTTTCAGATTTATTTTCTGTACGCAGCTGCACATCCTTGAGAATGTAGATCTTGGTGTTCCTGTCCGATCATTTTATGTGCATCGAATAATCTTTCCTTGTTGATTTGTTCTCTTTATTTTTGTGGTGTATGAACTCTTTCGGATGCGTTATTAGTTCTCTTTCGATATTTCCTTTTAAATCGCACTCAAACTTTTAATGCCTAATAATAAAATGAAAACCGTGTTCACGTATATGAAACTACTGTGCTAGGTGAATATGGAAAATTCTGGTGGAGAAGGAAATTCTGCAAATATAGGATTCCCTAGGATTAGGCTCAATGAAAGAATTCTTTCTTCCATGTCTCGTAGATCTGTGGCCGCTCACCCTTGGCATGACTTGGAGATCGGTATGTATACTTTTTTTTGTTCTTGTTAATGAGATTCTAATACTGAATGTACATGGACTTCAGCTTAATATCCTACATGCTTAAGGTTCTTTAAGTTTTGAGGTTTTTGGTATGGTAATCTGCATTACATCTGGAGTACTAATGCTCAATTTTGTAATTTCAGGACCTGGTGCACCCTCGGTTTTCAATTGTGTAAGGTTTTTGGGTTTATTTAGGCTTAAAGTGCTAATTGTTGAAACACTTTGGAAAAAGAAAGTTGTTGGAAGGTGTCAAAGAGATTGGTTTTTTGAGCTAGTTGTCCAAAGAATCATTAAGGGAGTGCCCAACTAGAGTTTATCCTCTTCTTTTGTTCCCTTTTTAAATATAGTTGATGGGAAATTAGCAATTGACTTGAGGTTTATTAAAATGAGTTGCCTATTATATGAAAATATGTTCTATTACTTTCAACCTAACTCCAACTGAGTATTACTATTTATGTGGCAGGTTGTTGAAATTGGCAAAGGCAGCAAGGTTAAATATGAGCTTGACAAGGCCAGTGGTCTTATAAAAGTGTGTTCACTAACTCTCTTACTGTTCTTTGCTTCTATACTAAATCTATGCCGTAAGGGCTGCTTTCTAAGAAGTATTAGTAATTCAACTTGCTTGGTCACATTTCTTCAAGGGTGTGATTTATGGTGGTCTCTCATTTGGAAAGTTTGAGGGAAGTATAGACGTCTTCTGTTTGGTGTCTATTGAACAACTTTTCAAAATCTTATGATCTTAGAACACCATAAATCACACCCTTGAGGCTGCTTACTTGGATATTAGGTTTTCTTGACTATCAAACATTGCGTTATTTGTAATCAGTCTCATGATTGATTTGTCAATTGTGCACTATGGAATATATTGCCATTCTTGCATACAATATAACTAAAATTTTACTGTAGTCATGTTATGCTATCTTATATGTATACTTTTGTCGATTTGTTTATAGAGAAGATGACCGGGGTTTAAAATTTGTGGAAACAGGTCGACCGTGTACTTTACTCATCAGTTGTTTACCCACACAATTATGGCTTCATCCCGCGTACAATTTGTGAAGACAGTGATCCTATGGATGTTCTGGTACTGATGCAGGTAAAATCCAATGAAGTTAGAGTGAGTTGTCTCTCTATATGACTTAATATCTTCATTGACTATTGTTCTTCTGTTTCTCTGTGGCACAGGAGCCTGTGCTACCTGGATCTTTCCTCCGAGCTCGTGCTATTGGATTGATGCCCATGATTGATCAAGTACATGCCAGTTTTTTCTTTAATCTTTTTATAATTATCCGAGTTCGACAATTGTCTTCTGCTTTCTCTAACAGTTTCCAAAATTCTGTAAACAACCCATGATTTCTTTCCCCCTTTAAGCTAGCCTACATGTTGTTTAGTCTTCAAAGGAGATGCTAACCATTGCATTTATCATGCTGCAGGGAGAAAGGGATGACAAAATCATAGCAGTATGTGCTGATGATCCTGAATTTCGCCACTATACAGACATCAAGGAGATTCCCCCACACCGGCTGGCTGAAATTCGCCGATTCTTCGAGGACTGTATCCACTTAAAATGCATTTACACTAAAATCCATATACAGTTTGTGAAAACGTTTCATCGGTTTTTCTTCATACTTGTATCACTCATTCCATTTTTCCTTGACATCTCTTGAACTAAAAAGACAAGAAGAACGAGAACAAGAAAGTCGACGTCGAAGACTTCCTGCCAGCGGAGGCTGCCATCGATGCCATCAAGTACTCCATGTAAGCTCCCATGTTTCTTTTCTGATTTACCCTTGCAAGTTTCAGGGCTAAGATCTTGCTTTTATTTAACTCAGTCATGATTTCTATTTGTAGGGACTTGTATGCTGCTTACATAGTTGAAAGCTTGAGGCAGTAAGTTTTATTTTTCCTTTTCTCCAATGCAATAAGAGATTGGCTGTTAAAGACCAATTAACAGCATATTTTATAAGGCTGCTGGTTACTTATAAACCTGTTGCCTCATCCTTTAACCCTTCAACTGCAACATCTCAATTTTTTATTCCCAAAGATGTATAAGTGGAAGACTTATGTACTCTGCTATTCCATATGCTTCAAATTGAAGCTTGTTCTGTTTGATGAGTTATATCATAAATATTGGTCTTGAAGATTTCTCTAGACTGCTTTTGTTTTTTTTGTAAAAATTATGGTTGTTTACTTGTAATTTTCTTGTTTGGTTTTTATTTTTAAAAGCATGGTTTTTGAAACTTGATCATAATTTAAACATTTTTACTTCATATATATATATTACAAAGTAAAAGGGATATTATTTAACAAGTACTAAGTTTGAAAATGGAAGGGAAAACAAAAACAAAATTGTTATTAAATGAGTCATAAATAACGGATAGTGACGACTATTTTTTTTTTAATTTTTGACATCTACCGGCAAAAAAACTGTCATCTTGATGTGGGATCTATTTTGGGGAATATTGTGGAACTTTGATTGTAGGGTCATTGTCTCTAGATCAGCTTTGCAAAGAAAGGGATTTTGTTGTGTAATAGTGGATAACCAAATGTCAAACTTGTCAGAAAAATATTGAATAGAATGTCAAGATCACTCCGATCCGTTTGAAATGACTTGTTAGAAGTTTTAAAAAGTGTATTTTAGGGTAGAAAAAAATGTTTTTAAACACTTAGAAAATCATTTCAAACAAACACTTCATCTAAGGGATTTAACCTATTTTTTCTGAAGGAAGGGAAACGACACATTTGAAGTCTGAGTCAAATTTCAAAAACAAAAATAAATTTTTAAAATTTTACTTGATTTTTTAAAACATGAGAAAAAAAAAAGTTATAGGTTGGTAGTGTTTATAAACTTAGTTTTAAAAAACAATGTGGTTATCAAATAATAAAAAGTAGTTTTAAAAATTTTCTGTTTTTTTTTTTTTTTTTTAAATTAGATTAAAATCTCGAATGTTTTTAATATGAGGAAATAAGCATAAAACTAAAAATAAAATCATATATACTTTGAGTTTCCACTAAAAAAAACATTTTTAAAATCTAGTGATAATGTATCATGACATTAAAACATGAAATCTTGTATCCAAACTCTTCCAACAACATTTTCTCCCAATCTCCTTTATTAGATCTCATACTAATTTCAAATCATTCAAAGTTCTCAAAATTTTCAAATCAAACTCCCCATTGAAATACTGTATAAGTGGGCCTTAATGCCGGCCCAAGTGTGGAATTTGGATAATATCAGTCAGTGGCAGACTTTGTCCAGTGGCCCAAACAACCAGTTATTTTCAAGCTTCTTTTAATCATTATTGCACCTTTAATCCCAACATAGCCTGCTATTTTTTTAGCCTGCTATTATTTGAATTAATCATTCCATATTATATATTTTTTTTTACTTAATAATGTCATCCTCTTTATCTTTAAGCAACACCTTCTTCCCCAATCCAATATATATATATATATATATATAAAATTATTGCATAATTGTACAAAATTAATATATAAAATTATTAGTTTAAATTACCTGCCATCCACTATGTTTTTCAAAACATCTTTTTCCTTAAGATTTCGTCATATATTTCCACAAAAGTAATTAATTGGTCATGGAAATGACAAAATAACATAAAATAAAATAAAAACCTCCAAATTCCCATTAATAATGACTTGTCTGAAATAGTGGTTAGACAAATAGAGGATAAGAAAATTTCACTTTCATTTTTTGTTTTTTTATATTAAAGTTTTTTTTTTTTTTTTTTTAAAAAGTGAATATATTTAGGGGATTATAATTGGACAGCTCAAAAACAACCAAATCCCATTTCATTACATGATTGGATTAAGATTGAAAATGACTATAATTTGAATTAATTAAACCATAAATAATAAATAAAAAGAATTAGACTGTAAGAGGTGAGATGAGATTGCATGTTGGAAATTGGAAGGCCACAGGTAAAAGCTGCATGATAAGTTTGACTTTGACCATTGTCTTTGAATTTTCAAAATGCTCTCTTCATCACAGTATGCGCTCCCACTCATCTATGTTAATTCCTATATATTTTTTTTATGTGTGACTCAAAATAAAATAATACTTTTCATCATTGAAATTTGAATATAATTTTTATTTGGTTCTTAAATTTTGATAATCAACATTTTTTTAAAATTTATTTTTGAGATTTGTATTTAATTTTTGTCTGATGCTTGAGGTTTCAAACCATCGTGTTTAGTCTAAAGATTTGAATTTGATTTTTAGTTGGTTTTTTAAATTTTGAAATTAGTTTTTTAATTAATCTTAATTATAAATTTAAAAAAGAAAGAAATCGTTTTTTAAAAATACATATCGTCATTATCTTTTCAACGCAGATTAACTGTCACATCATAATTTTGTTCGGTCAACAACTATTAACTCTACTCATAGATCATTTTGAAACTAATTTCAAACTTCAGTGATGAATTGGAAATCAAATTCAAACTATGGAGAACGAAAAACATGTTGCTTTTGAAACTTCAAGACCAAATAGAAATCAAATTCAAATCTCAAAAACCAAAATACTTCGATTTAAGACCCCAAATACCAAATAAAAATCAAATTTAATTCTGAAAGACCAAAGCTGTATTTTACACAAATAAAAATTTCTCACTATCCCATTTATTACTATTTCTCCCTTCTACATCACATCATTACCATTATTTTTAGGATATTATAATTTAGATCTATATTGACGTTCGAATTTACAATCTTAATTCATATAGAGAGTACTAACATATTAATTCTCTCTTTTTTTTTTTCTTTTTTACTCCAACAACACATAAGTGTGGATATATTTAAACTTCCAACCTCTTAATCAATGATATATGTTTTAACTGGTTGACAAATGTTCAACTATATTCGATTGACCACGAATGCTGTTGATGCTTATTTACATTTATATAATAATAATGGATATATGATATTAGGTCTCTAGAAATCCAAAATTATTTTAATTGATGGGGTTGAGAAATGAATGATGACACATTCAGCTTTAGGCTAGATGTGATTGTCATAAAGTGGCCAACACAAGGGCCCATCATCCTATGTAGTATATAGCTTTCTTTTTGTTCTTTTTTTTTTTTTAATTTCATTTTATTTTTATCTTTTTTGGTGGGTGAATTTGGTATGAAGCTTGTATAAAACAAAAGCTACAAAGATTTTCAAAATCCCATTGCCATGTATGTGCTTTGTCTATCTATGGAGTATATACTCAATCAATTTTAAGATGGGAAAGTGCTTCAACCTCAAGCTCCAAACTACACAACTTAAAACTCAAGGAAGTTTTATTTTTATTATTTTTTTTATAAATATATTACAATTCAAACCACTGAATCTTTTCCAAAAAAAAAAAAAAAAATCAAACCATTGAAACTTAAAAAAAAAAAAAAAAAACATTGGTAAATTTAAAGATGAACAACATTATATTACTTACTAATGCCTTGACTAGATGAATATGTTCAAATCATAAAGACACTCAACATACGAAATTTTCATTTCTTTTGTTTTTTTGTCACATCTATATATGCAACTGTCAACTAAAAGGTCAAAAGTTTGAACCATCACCTCGATTTTTTTTAAAATACTTGTACACAATTATTTTAGAAATTGTATAGATCTCTATTTTTAGGAGGCATATATATTCAAAATTGTGTGCATGATATATATTTTTTTCCCTCAAGAACCTTCTTTTCAAGACCATTAACAAACAACCCACAAACCAACAATTTTCAAAACCGTGCACAATTTCATAGGAATATATTATAGAAAACATTTAAAACGAAAAGATGTATTTGTTTTCAATATAATATCATTGTATTGATAGAATTCCCACCCTAAAAAGATGCAAACATTGGGAATTTGACTAATTTTTATTTAATGGATTTCAAGGGCTTTTCTTTAAAATATTAACAATTGAAATAAAGGTAGAAGAGTGAAGGATAATACTTTAGGGAAATTTTGGATATATATAGAATTAAAGGAGAGAGAGAGAGAGAGATAGAAAAAAGTAATGAAAAGAAGATATAGTGTCAGTTATGTAATGTGTGTTTGGTAAGTAATTAAAAAAAACTAAAGAGATTTTAAGGATTCCTTCCACATTAAATCTATTATTGCTTATAAACTTTTCCTCCCTACAATGAGACATAAACCAGATTTCAATCAAAAGTGAGATTTCCCACTTTGTTCACAATATAATATATAAATATATATAAAGAGGTCTTCTAAACTAAAGTTTTGAGTCATTAATTCCTCTTCAATTTCTCTTCTTCTAATGATGGTGAATATTGAAATCTTGTTTTTTTCTATTTGGTTTTGCTTTTTATTTCTTTACTGCATGCATACTTTTGTACTTCCAAGTTTCACCCATAGTTTTTTTTTTTTTTTTTTTTTTTTTTTTTTTTTTTTTTTTTTTTTAATTTAATTCTCTTCATCATGGTCTCTAACTTTCTCAATCAGATGTTCAATTAGGTATTTCATCTTTTAAAATGATTAATTTTACCTTTTATGAATAAAAAATTCTCAATCAAGTCATTCCATACAAATTTCAATGTCACATCGAACTTTTTAACAACATTTAATTAAGTTTTTTTTAAACGAAATGAAATAAATTGAGAATTTTTAATAAAGGTGTAAAATCGATAATTTTAGAAGATTAAGAATCAAATTTTAAATTATCTAATGGACCATCTAATATATTTTTGTCTCTCACACACAATTATCTGAAAGATTTTTTATATTTTAAAATCATTATCAATTAAAAAATAATAATTATGAATTTGTGTTTGGGTTCTAAAATCTGGTTAAAATCTCATTTGTGTTTTTAAAAAGAGAAAATTTTAATTGAAATTCAGTTTATTCATTTGGTTTTTTATTCTCTGTCTTTTTTTTTTTTTTTTTTTTTGAAAAAACGACTTCATTAAAGCAGGTAGTTCGGTACATTAATATCCTCAGTAAAACACGAGGCAAACCAGGTGGGGAAAAAATCCCCTCCAAAACACTCCTCATCGAGAAGAAGAGAGGACCCACAAAAACCAAGAGACTCATTTGTCGCGGCGGCTTGCGCGAGGTTGTGCGCCCTGCTGTTCTCCAATCGTGAGCATTTGGAGACGGCCAGAACCCTGGAGAAACATCTGCTACTCTCGATTTCATCCACGATGAGCCTGAGTTCCGAATGGTCTTCCCAGACACGATTCAACGCTCCAACTACCTCAAGGGAATCAGATTCAACGATCAGCTGTGGCTTGCATCTACTCCCTTCGGATTCGTCGTGAGATCTGTAAGCTTTCAGACCCTCTAATATTGCTTTAGCTTCTAGGCATTTGATTGACCAATTTCTCTTGATTTTCTTGCAGCCCTCTCCGATTAGAGACCCGTTGGAGTCACGGATGGTCCACCCCAGCCCTCCCACGCCTTTTCCGTCGAACCATGAGGCATCGGCATTCAACTTCCAGAAGCTTGGGTCTGGCGGTTTCCACATTTGGTGACTCGAAAGGTTCTCTCCGTGCGCTGCGTTCAGGTTCTGCTCTTGCTTTAACTTGCATTCTTCAATATGGTTGAGAATATTTCTTTGAATTTGGCTGATGTCTGGTTTTTATTTGCTAGGATTGATTCTGTTCCTAGCATTCCAAATGTTCCATAGCACCAAAATCACATTTTTGGTATCTTCCTTGTCCAACATCTGCTGCATTTGGTCCCATATGTCTATCGGATTTAAGTGAAACCTGCAATCAGATAAGAAGGGACCTATGTTAGGGAAAAATTCAAGCCAAATTTTCTTTGTCGACTTACACGTCCAGAACACATGAGAGGTTGTATCCGGAGATGCCCTGCAAAAACAGCAAGATAGATTAGTATTGATCCCTTTTTTATCCAAATTAACCTTAGTGGGAAGAAGATTGTTAATGATCTTCCACGCAGCGGTTTTAGCTCTTGGGTAACACTTAGCCTTCCAAATCGATTCCATAGGATCTTGGATTTAGAGACATCGGAACCCGATGCTTCGTCTTTTGAGTTAGAACGCTTTGCAAGGTGATACACTTTTTACCGTGAATGTCCCATTAGGATCTAACTTCCAAATAATATCATCCTTGGAATTGCCTCTAGCTCTAGGGGTATCGAGGACTACCTTAGCATCTTCTGGGATAAAAACCTCTTCAATAGCTCTCTCATTCCAATCTCCGTTCTCCTTCAACAGATCTTTAACTCTTTTCAGCTTCCAATCCTCTTTAACCCACACAGGCTTGCTATGGCCTTCTCTAGCGATCCAGGGATCTTGACTAATGTAGACTCTTTCCCCGTTGCCCACCCTCCACCTGTAGCCTTCTCTGTCTTTATATTTTAATATTTGTTAACATTTAATTATTGTACTTTTAAATATACAACAATTAGTTTTTTTTTTAATTTTTATTAAAAAAACAATTTAGGCATGAAATATGTCCATAAATAGGAAGTGACATGTACCATCCACTAAAAGGTGAGAAGTTTGAATCAAATTAGTTAAGTCTATCACCACATTTAATGTTGAGGGATACGAACCACAACCCCTTGAATCGAAAATACACACCAATTATCATTGACTAAGCTTGCTTTGGCTTTCCTAATGTAATTTTGTTTCCAACCATCAAAATCAAAACACAATGTACAAAATTACATTTCAAACAAATAAAAAGAAACAATATAAGACAAAAAAAAAAAAAAAAATCAAATTTCAACCCAAAAAAACAAATATATATAGTAATATGCCTACTTTCCGTCAATCTAAACATCACATAAGTTGTTAGACGTTTGTACTACTTTATTATGAACGGTAAATCAATTTCGACTTTACATCCAAGATACATCGTAAAAAATATAACAACTTTTCACCCTTAGTTGCAGAAACAAATATGTCCATAAAAGAAAAAACATATAGTTGTAGTTTTTGGTCTTGTTGTTAAGATGGTGAAAGGTCAACTCCATCTCTCTCTCACCCACGTAGAGAGAGAGAGAGAGTAAAAAACATGGTTCAATCAATGAAAATGATTGGGCATCTGATCAGAACCTTAGGCATTCAAATTTGGCTCCATTTTGTGACAATTAGGTTTCATATCAATTATTATTTTTATTTTTTTTATTTTTTAAATTGTTTCATATCAATTATTTAATCCAAGTGTCCCTTTCTATTGCATGTGGCCAGAAAAAAAGTTTATCCCCACATCAATCCTCTTTAATTTAAATATTCCACATCATCTTCTGAAACTTCCCTCATCTTCTTCCAAAACAATAATTTCTTTGTTCTTTAGTACCCATCTCAAAAAAAAAAAAAAAAAAAAAAATTATTATTTTATATATATTGCAACACATTTAAGGTAGTGAGTTTAGGCAATTTAATTGCACAAAATGAAATTTGGATTTTGACGTTTTTGTTTGAATCATTATTTATTATTACTCTTTTTAATCCAATCATTTTTGGAAGAATGCATCAGCTGGTTGGTGAATTCGAAAAAAAAAAGATTAAAGAAAAGCGTAATTATATTTCATGTTTTAGATTTTAAAAAAGCACATAAAACATGTAAATATTGTTTTCAAATTTTCATCTTATTGATAGAAAATTCAAATACAATCAAAATATTGTGTTTAATAACCAAATCCATCGAATAGAAATTTATTGAGTGTATTTGATCTAGTGAATCATAAAAAAAAATATAAAAATTGAATTTGGATAAGGACATTTTTGAAGTAATGAGTTAAAATCTAGATATTTAACACATTAAAAATTCATAAATTTCTTAAAAATCAAACCAAATATTCACAAATTAGCCCAACCATCACCAAAAGATGTGAAAAAGTGTCAAGTTGATGATAGCTCAAGTAGTTAAACACAAATACTTTTAATCAAAAGATTAAAGATTCGAATCTCCAGTCTATATATATTGAATTGAAAAAAAAAATCAAAGGATAAAAAGACTAACAATGCTAAGTCACATACGACATTATCTACATACACCAAAAGTATTAAAATGTTATAACTTTCTTGACAACCAAATAGATAAACAATTTATCTCGAGAAATTAATTTAAGGAATTAAAATTTAATCTTATAATATAAGATGAATCAGACAGAAGAAACTCTAAAAAATTCAACATAAATGGACATAACATAATAATAAACAATTAATCACAGTTGGAGTAGTTAAGCTCCATAATTTAACTTGCCCTTTATCCCTCTAATTTATATCTCTCCCTTAAATTACGTTTTTAACGTTTAATTTAAACCATTTTCAGACACACACAAAGATTCTATTTAACACTTACCGGTTTACCCGCTCCCCCTGTTTCCTTCCTCTCCCTCTTCTCCTCTCTTCCCCCTCCTCTATCTCCCGGACCAGCCGGTCTCCGGTTCCCACCTACAGCTACATTCCTCCGCCTTCAATCGCTTTCATCTTTCAATTTCGTTTCTTATGATATATTAAATTAATATCCACATATGTCCTTTCATAAAAAAGAAAAAAGAAAAGGAAAAAAAAAATCCACACATGCCATTCCTGCAATTTTCCAATCTTCACAAGTCCGTTCTCGTCATTTCACATTTTAATTTTATTTTTAAAATAAATAATTTCGTTGCCTTTTTCGTTTTCGTTCGTCGTCGTCTTCGTCTCGTCTTGCATCTGACCCTGCTGCAGAGTAGTAGTTCTCTGGTTCTCTCTGCAGAGTGAGCAAAAAAGCAGAGAGAGAGAAAGAAAGAGAAAGAGGAACTGAGAGAAAAGTGAAGAACGCTATATGTCACGCTTGGTACTGGAGAACTGAGACCTAGAACTTGCATTTTCATGGACAATCTCTCCCATTCTCGCCTCCCCAACAGGGGTTCTACCTCGGTTTCTAAGAAAATCTGCAATGGCAGTAATGGCGGTGGCCCTTTTGTAGCCCAGACTATCTACGACGACGTTTATGGCGGTCCTCCCAAGTTTGGAGTCTCTGCTTTGTCTCCTCGCTTCGAAGACTATGGTGAGATTTTTGGGAGCTTTCATGCCCTCCGTGCTTCTTCGATTCCGATTCTTGATCTTCCGGCTGTCGATGAATCCGAGGTCTTCTTTGACGCTCGGAGCTCTGCATTTGACTATACGGAGGTTTTTGGAGGCTTCGATGGTTTGGATTTTGCGATTTCTTATGAGGAACTGGTTGGCCCGTCCAAAGGCGTTGATGATGGTTCTTCCGATGAAGCTTGGTACGGCTACGTTTATATTCTGCTGGATACTTGTTGGATTTTGTTGGTTTTGTTCGCTGATTTCTGTGGAGTGTGTTGAAACTTGAAATTTACCGTATCTTAATTGCATTTTGTTTCGTTTTTCTTGTTTAGCTCGCGTTTTGAGAAAAAAAACATTCATGTTTTTGGGCATTACTTATGGTTAACATTTTGAAACATTCCTATTTTTGGTTCGGAATTCGGGCCGTCGAAGGTGAAGGTGCTGGTATGTTGACTCCTAACCAATAGTGATAATAGTGACTAGTAGGTAATGGTCTGGGTTTCCCAGTCTGAATAATATGAGAAAAGTCGTGTATCTTGTTAATTGACCCAATGGTGCTAGAACTTGATGGTAGATTGCGGTTGTCTTGCTTTTGTCATTCACAGGACTCCAGCAGGAACTGAATCCTTGTCAGACTGTTCGGATCATTCTGGAAATTCTCATTGTATGTCAAATGGAGACTCTAACCAGTCATTTGGTGGTAGCACTGAGTTTTGTATATCTTATAACAAGGTTAACCGAGAAGGCAATGGAAATATGTCAAATGGGAAGACACATGTAACCCAGTTGGAGACGCTTCCTGGATTCTCATATCTGGTTGATGAAGCAATTCCCTCACCGAAGGGAACAGATGATGATCCATCACTGCAGACCAATGATGATAGCTATCTCAATATAGATTTTGATACAGGAAAGGTAAAGGGCAAACATCCAAGGAACACTATGCCACCCCCAGTGGACAGTAATGGCTCTGGACAATTATTCGAAGATAACCATATTTGTCAAAATGGATATGGTAGAGGTGGCTGTCGTTCTCATGAAGATTTCATAACCGTATCTGAAATAAGCCTAAGGACTGAGCCGTCTCAAGTGCCACCACCTTCTCGACCGCCTCCCAAGTTTGCCGCCAAAAAGGGGGACTACACTAAAATGACTTTAAATCGTGGGGAAGCTGCTTCCGAAATAATTTCAGATGATCATTCTCTTCCTTTATTTGATGTGGAGGTAGATGCTAGCTCATCTGCAGCGGCCTCTGCTGCAGCTATGAAAGAAGCAATGGTAAAAGCTCAAGCACAGTTACAAAATGCAAAAGATTTGTGGGAGAGAAAGAAAGAAGGGGTCCATGGACGGATGAGACTGGATGCAAAAAATGATATGAGAGAAAAGGAAGGAAATTTGACCAAGATTCCAAATAGATGTAAGAGTTTGCCCAATGAAAAGGTGCAGGGTATTGGTGAAATTCATGACTATGAAATGAATGTGCCTACTAAAGAGGAGAGGCAAAAGGCTTTGAAGGCAACTGAAGTTTGTTCAACACTATATGGAGGGGAGGAACTTCTAACTGTTGCTGAAGAGACTGTACCAGTTAGAAGTGGTAGTAGATTCCTTGTGTCCGAGAATTATGATTGCTGCAGTGAATGGAAAGATGCCACAGAGTTTTTTGAATTGGCAAGAGCAGATGTATCCGAACAGGAATTTGAGTCGGTGAACAATGATGAGATTTCCAATTCCGTGATTGGACGAATGGGAGCAGAGACCACCATTGAAGCATGGGAGAACCAAAAAGATCAAGACAAGCAAGGGAAACCATTCCATACGGCTCATGTTCTAAATGAGGAGATGAAGAATTTAGAGAATTTGGTCCATGGAGAGGAGGAAGATAAGGCAAAACTAAAACCAAATAGAAATGGAACTAGGCAAAAAGAGCAGGTGAAACTAAAAATCCCTCAAGATGTTTATCTTGAAGCAAACAATAAGAAATTTGAAGTAAAAATCCCTCAAGGGTTTGTGGAAGTGAAAAAGCAAATGTCTGGTACTAGTGAATTAGAGAAACATGAAAAGCCTAATGAGTTTACGCAACTGGAAAGTGAGCTAAAAGTTGAACAGCCTGTTTCACCCCAGGATATTGAACAAGAGAAGAAAAAGGTTGTTAAAAGAAAGGAAAATGGAAATATTCTTAAGGAATCTCATAGAAAAGAAAACAATGCAAATAATTTGGAAGAAGCCATTGAGAATGAGAAAAGAGAGAAACTGCTCGCAGAGGCTTCTGAAAGGGAAAAACTTGAGCAAAAAACGAGGATGTTTCTTGAGCAAGAAGAAAATATGAAGAGACTGAATTTGGTTCTTGAGGAAGAAAACTTTGAGGGACAGATGTCATGTGAAAGACAAATAGAAGATCATGGGAAAAAAGAAAAAGAGGCTGCCAAAGTTGGAGTAAGCGAGAGATCTAAAGCAGTTCATGAGACAGAAGATGATGACAAATGGTCAAAAAAATTTCAGTACAGAGAAGAATGTGAAAAGGGAGTTGAGGATTCATTTCAGCATTTGAACGTTGAAGAGATGCCAAGAGATGCAGTTAACTGTAAAGTGACTCAGATGTTGGCTGAAGATTCTCAAGAGAGTGCAGATCTCGAGGGTACAAGTATGGAGCATGATGAAATAGAAAGATTGAAGGACAGACACCAAGTAAATTCAACAATAGGATCTCAAGCATATGTGGAACTGGAGGATTTTGGGATATCTCCTGCTGCATTTCAAATGAATGATAACAAAAACTGCTTACCCACAAGACTAGCATGTTCAACTGGAATGCCTGAAGAATTCTCTGTTGTAGATGAAAGTGAAGAGAGAAAGATTAGAGTCACGGTTAATGATAGTTTGCCAGAAAGTGGTGGAATTGAAAATCTGCAATTTTACAAAAATTCTTGTGCATCGAGTATGTGCCATGCAGAGGTAGAACATCATAAAGTTCCAGTTGAAATGGAAGATGCAGATATTCAATTTTCTTTCGATGAATTGACCACAAAAGCAGGCAAAGAAACAAGCTTTCAATCCAAACCTGGTCATACACCAGCAGAAGCAACTAATTCGGAAGATGCAGTTTCATTTGAAAACTCAACAAGCATGGATGAGAGAGAGAGTGAAATTGAAGAGAACGTACTTAAGATGGAAGATATGAAAACATCACTTCCTCTGGATATTACTGACGAGAAAGCAGGCCAAGCTAATGCTGGTATGCAAGAATTTGTTGGGAGAAAGAAGTTTGTCACCAGAATGGATTCTGGTCCTGAACCTCCAGAGAGGAAATTGTTCTGTTCTATGGAAGATAAAGTGAAGTCCTTTGACCAGGTTGAAGATAAGGAGCACAAAGTGTCAGTTCAGGGGGCCAATGTAAGGGCTGAGAAAGGAAGTGGATTGGAGTCAACTCGGCCAACTATTTCAGACAGGACACAGAAGAGTGGTGAATTAGCCCACGAGGTCCATGTGAATCAGGCCACAGAAAGAAAGGAAAAAATTGTAAATACATCTAAAGGGAAAGAGAGTGAGAGAGTGAGGAGCGAAGCAGATTTTGAGAATGATATTCTTCGAAAATTGGAAGAAGAAAGAGAAAGGGAAAGAGAGAGAGAAAAGGATAGAATGCCTATTGACAAAATTGCTCTTGAACCACGTGATAGAGTAGGTGCTGAAGCTCGTGAAAGGGCAGAAAGGGCTGCTCTGGAGAGGATGACTGCTGAAGCCCGACAAAGAGCATTGGCAGAGGCACGTGAAAGATTGGAAAAGGCATGTGCGGAGGCGAGAGAAAATTCATTGGCTGGAAAGGCAACTATGGAGGCAAGGGTAAAGGCAGAGCGTGCAGCCGTAGAGAGAGCAACTGCAGAGGCCAGGGAGCGAGCTGCGGAGAAAGCCATGTCTGACAGGACTTCCTTTGGGGTGAGAGAGAGAATGGAAAGATCTGTTTCTGACAAATTCTCTGCTTCTTCCAGAAATAATGAAGTGAGACAGAAGTTTTCATCCTCTGTAAGTATACAAATCTTGTATTTTTTTTAATACTTGATATTAGGCGCATTTCCTGTGTGAAATTTAAGATGGATTGTGGATGTCAGGGTCAGCCCAGCCTACAATCTCAGAGCTTTGGCTCTTCCATTGCTTCAAGATATGCCTATTACTCGGCTTATGATGGTACAGATTTGCAAATTATGTTTGTTCCATAAGAGCTACAATGCCCCTTCTTATTTTTTTATTTTTTATTTTTTGCATTTGATCATCCTTTTGGTTTCTGAGGTATCTGTTCTTTGCATGAAATTTTGTAATGCAGAGAGGAATGAGGGTGTTGATGGTGAATCACCTCAAAGGTGTAAAGCCAGATTAGAGAGACATCAAAGAACAGCTGAACGTGCAGTATGATTCTGATCCTTCATTATGATTTGTGATTGACTTGTGTCTACATTTTGAAATGACTAACAAATAACACTTTCTTGTATCTTTCAGGCAAAAGCTCTGGCAGAAAAAAATATGCGTGATCTTCTTGCACAAAGAGAGCAAGCTGAGAGAAATGTGATGCTCTATACAACATGCGAGATTATATTTTTTTGGAAGTTCTCATTTCTTAACTTGTTACATATCATGGAATCTATGCTTATTTGCAGAGATTGGCTGAGACATTGGATGCTGACGTTAGGAGATGGTCAAGTGGGAAGGAAGGGAACTTGCGTGCCTTGCTTTCTACATTGCAATATGTACGTATATGTTTGACTTTTATCTATAAGTTTGTGTCCTGCATTAACTCTGCCGTGGTAGGATTGAATGTTGTGGTGGATTTTCAGGATGTGATGTGGTGTCTGTTACCGTTCCTTCTCCTTTGTACAATTTTCTGATGAATCGTGGCAAACTTTAGTTGGTATCCTCTAGCTTATGAAGTATTCTGCACTCTATAGTTTCACGAAAATTTATCCAAAATTTATTGGATTTACGATTTAGGTTGGGTGCACATAGTTGTAAAAGTTTCAGACCGAGCTCTTGTGTACAATAAATAGGATGAAGTTATTGACCGAGCTTGAATCTGGGTTTTTTGGGCATGAACACTTCCAACGGTTTATAGAACTAACATATTTGTTGCTTGCAGATCCTTGGACCTGATAGCGGTTGGCAGCCAATTCCCTTAACTGAAGTTATAACTGCCGCTGCTGTGAAGAAAGCTTACAGGAAAGCTACTCTGTGTGTTCATCCAGACAAATTACAACAACGGGGTGCAAGTATTCAGCAAAAGTATATATGTGAGAAGGTTTTTGATCTACTAAAGGTGTGTTATTAACGACTTATATGCCGCATTGATTTACAGTTTTTTAATTTATATTCATTAGAAGAATTGAGTAGTAATCTTCACCTCTCTCCTTTTCTATTATTTTCATGTAATATTATCCTCTATAATACCCCCTTCCCATACTGATATCGACAATCCTAGAACTGATGCTTTAGTTGCATCCTTCATTATTTCTTATTTGTTTGTTCACCCGTGGACAAGCATTGATGCGGTGCTAATTTTCTGGGCCGTCACTTTATGATTCTCAGGAAGCTTGGAACAAATTCAATTCAGAAGAGCGGTAGCCTAAGGTCATTGTCTATAAAAGAGAAAATCTACAACTTTTTGGCTACAGCCTGTGTAACTTAGTAGGGCTGGTAAGTGTGCACCTTATGCTCATCAAACGTGTATAGTTTTATGATTCCACCCGTAAAGTCGAAATGGAATCATAGTGAATCAATTAAAAGTGAATGAAATATAGAGCCATCTTGTTTGTATATTGGAACTTTCTTTGCTGTGTATGAAATTGTTGAACTGAAGGAAGCTTCAAGGAAGAAAGAGAAACAGTCCAATCATTGATTCATTTTTTAAGTGAAAATGACGAGTATCTTGCTGAAGTGCACATTTATAATGTGGAAGTGAAGCACGTGCAAGGAAACCCCGGGCAATCTTGTTGATCATAACATTAACAGAAAGAAAAGTCAAACAAAGTGGTAGGTGAGCCCACCTTCCTAAAGTATGCACATATTTTGTGGTGTGCAACAAGGAAGATTCCAAAAATCTTAAATATAATTAGGTGAAGCTTGTATTTCTTGATGGTAGTTGGTAAAAGCGGGAGAAAGTCAAACTATTGGAACTCGTATGCTCGAGCTAGCATAACATTTGGCAAGCCAATCTTGACCATATGAAACCCATAAATCTACAACCTACCCTCCACAAATCTCTCACAACCAACCCCCTTCACCTTCCTTTTTGCATTATTGAGCAAGAGCGCCCTCCTTTTCTCCTTGCTAAAGCTTTCTTGTTCTCTGTTAACTTTACTTGGTAGCCATGTTGAGAGCTTTGAGTACCAGGAGATGTCCTAACAGGTACGAGCGACTCGGGGAGGATCCTACCATTAGCCTGTTGGAAGGGCGTCTGAAGAGGGTGACCAGTTTGCCAACCATAGTACTCGGTTCTGGATCGAGGAAACTGACTTCTGAGATTATATTTCCTGAGTTTGCTCAAGCAAAACAGAAGCAGCCGAAGAAAGCTAGCAAAGGACACCCTATTTTTAGTTTCTTCGATATTCGCCGCAAGAGGAAGTCAACAGCCAAGCCTGAATTTGCAAGGTATCTAGAATATGTGAAGGAAGGAGGGCTGTGGGATTTGAAAGCAAATGCTCCTGTAATCTACTACAAATGATTTAATTCATTTTTGTTGTTGTTCTTCTTCAGCTATCTACCTGTATCTTTTTGTCCCATTAGAAGGGAAAGAAATTTGGTTTTAAGTTGTACAACGAAGATTGAAATTATCAACAGTCTTCTAGCCGAGTTCTTCCCTTCTTTTTCTTTTGAATACAGAGCTTTGAGGTTAAAGATGGAGCTGCCTCTGATCTTCCCTCATAATTAAAAATTATTCGTTTCTCAATTTTGGCATAAAATATTCTCCGTTACATTAACATATAGTTGAAACTTTTAATCATGAAGTAAATTAAGATATATCAATATAGTGTGGAGTTTTGTTTTGAGAATTTGGTTAGAATCTCCTGTCTTGCTCTTATCTTCTGAAACAAATGAGATGAGGACGATCACATTAAATTCTTCTCTATCTTTAATAGAAAAATTAGTTGGAGATGAGATTAAAATTAAAATTCTTCTTCATCCTGTCCCTTGTTTTGTTTGCGATCACATCAAATCTCCTCTCTTTCACTAATTTATTAAACTACTGTATTTCATGATACCATTCCAACTTCTGATAAATTAAATGGAGGAAGAAGTTTTATCCACAAAAAAAAAAAAAAAAAAAAGAAAATGGGGGAAGTAGTAAGATTAAATCCTTGATATATCTATAATAACAATTGTGTAGAAACAACCACACAAATTTTGAGGCTTGCAATTTTGCTCATAAAATTAGGGAACATTGTCCTTTTCAGTGGAACAATTCCAAATAAAATAAAATAAAAGACAAGCACATCAAACATGGAGAAACAAGAACCTGAAAGGAGAGTTCAATGTTGCTCTCTCATTTGGAAATTATATTTGGTTATTAGCCATACACATCCTTCTCATAGTACAGACAGTGAGGTGTTTGGAAACAAATTGAAACAGAGCCAGCTAGCATTTTGGACATTTTCACACTTTTTTTTTTCGTTAAAATTATATTTTTAGTTCTTTTCAACTTTTTTTTAGTTCTTTTTAACTTCACACATATGCTTTCAAAATTATCTATCTTTTATCTCTATTTTTAAAAATAAAAACCTGCCTGATATCATGCTGATGCCATTAGTGAGACATAACAAATACCTATTGCAACCAAAAGTCAATGGACATTAGGAATTCGTTTACTCCTTCCAAAACTTCATGTGAGTTTTTGTAGGTAAGAAAAACTATACAGTAGATATTAAAATTATAGAGATCAATAATTACCGTGGCCTGACTTTATAATCATGGAAATCATCTACCTACTATTTAATATTTTATAAGTTTTTTTTACCAACAAATGTAATATGATCACATTGTTATTTCGTATGAATTAAAAAAACGAAAGGTTTTTATTCTTTTTAAAATAATGCATCGAAAGCAAGGGCAACAAAATTGGCTACTTATTCAACGGTCAAAATAGTTGGGTTCCCATTTCAAATCCTCATCAAAGCCAAATGAGAAACAAAAGAAAGCTCATAGAGAGTGGGAATTCAAATTCACAGAGCCTTTTTACCATATTAAGACACCAAAATAGTGGGAAAAAAAAAAAGAAAATATTTAAATTTAAAATTTAACGGCGCCGCTTAATTTAAAATTTAAACGGCATACCAATTTTATTATCCATCTGAAAA
The DNA here is from genome assembly GCA_017139565.1 of Luffa aegyptiaca. NCBI lineage: Eukaryota > Viridiplantae > Streptophyta > Magnoliopsida > Cucurbitales > Cucurbitaceae > Luffa > Luffa aegyptiaca. Next base: position 49,709,305 of record CM029398.1, read on the forward strand.
GTAAAAAGCAAAAAGACGTCAATCTCAATTCTCAAACCCAAAATAAAAATGAAATGGCAACTTTGACTTTTCCAATCCCTTGACCTCAACTACCCAATTCGTAATTTCACGCTTCAAATTTCTTTTATTCCATTTTTAGATTTTAATTTGATAATATATATCGAAGTGACATCATCATAGCTGTGACAACTAAAAACCAAAAAAAAAAACAGCAACAAAAAAGGAATTTAATATTCTTTTTGTTAATGGGATTTAATTTCAAAAGGAAAATTCACAATTTTACTTCTCTGAATGATTGATAAAAATTTTGTCTTAATAACTTTTCTGTTAAATTTTCTTTTGTTTAATAAATCCCTAAACTTAAATTGAAAAGTGTCTAACAAATTTATAAAATTTAAATTTTGTGTTTAATAAATCTACACATCAATCTTTTTTAAAATTAATGGATCTAATAGACACAAAATTGAGTTTGAATTTAATAGAACTTTGAACTTTGAACTTTGTGTCTAATTTAATAGATGTTTATTGACACAAAAATTTAAAAAAGTTAGAGAAATTGGCTAAACTTTAAAAAAAAAAAAAAAAAAAAACTTAAAAATTCTTGAAAATAAAAAATATATTACACACACAGACATAAAGCTTTAGAGAGTGGTAGTGACCGTACCTCACGAAATTAGGGCACTTTTACAAGGCACGCCTTTGAATACAAAAATGTAGGACTAAGGCAATCATCAAAACGACACCGTACTAGACGTTTCTTCATTTGTAAAAAATATCTCATTCCAGAGGCAGAGACAGCCTCCTTGTTTGGACAACACGGCTGATACGAAAACCCGAAAACATTCTCCCCTGGAAGGGCATTTCCAAGGAGCGAGGAAGGGTATTTTCGACATTTCAACGCCCCAGTCAGTGGCACGGGCAAAAAGGGGCAAAAGGGCAAAAAGAAAGTGGGAATTGCGATGGAAGAGATGAGGAGAGGAGAGAGGAAAAAGGGTTTCAAATATTTGCGGAGAAGCTGACTGCGTGTGCGACAAGGCGAAGAGGAAGAGGCGGTCGTTAACAAAGAAAAAAACTTGGAGAGGAGGTTTTCGATTTCTCTCTCTCTCTTGAATCCCATTTATTTTCATCCTCTTTTTATGAAGGACGGGGAAGAGTCCAGAGGAATCAAATCGATACTGTGAAATGGGACTTTCTGTCCTTTCTACCCACTACCCGACTCCTCCCCGATCCTCTGCTTTCGTTCTCGCCTCTTCCGCCTAGGGTTTTCTTTTTTTGACGCCACCGTCTTTCTTTTCGAGGTACTTTCCGTTCTGGGTTTTTGGTTTTTTTGTCGTTCTCAGTGATTTTGTTTGTTGTTTGATGTTTGAACGAGGGGTATGGAGAATTCGTGTTTTGGGATTTTTTTTTGTTTTGGCTTTTGGAGGTGGGTGTACGGGCCGGGCCATCTGATAACCCTTGATGGGTGTTATTGGGATTATTTCCTTTGGGGGTTATCTTTGTTTTGAAATGTTTCTCATGCTTGGTTGGAGGTTGAGCTTTGTGATTCTTTAGGATTTAACTGTTTTGATTTTTTTTTTTTTGTGGCTTCGTATATGGTGTAATTTCTTTGTGAAATAGCTAGTTCTTGAGATGTCTTTTACGATTGACTGTCTATAGTTTTCTAGTTGAATTCTTTGTATTTTATAATTCCTAGGTTTTGGTTTGTGCTTTGTTTTAAAAAATTTGGCTGAATGGGACTTTTATGGGGTGTGTTGGTTTGCTTTGGCAATGTTTTGTTTTAAATTAGTGCAATTCGATTGAGGTTTTGGCATTATTATATACTCATTGGGTTTGCTGCACCTTTGAATGCAGAGTCATGCCTACGTTTACTACAATTGCGTTGGATAGGTTGTTAGAACCTGGAACTTCCAAATCTGTCGATAAGCCCCTTCCTAAGGTTAAGCCTGTTCTGACCTCTAACCGTCCCCCGACCACAAAGTTGGAGAGGAGAAATAGTGCATCAGTTGCTGACAGAAAAGTTCAACGGCCTCAAATAAAGCCAGCACTATATACCACTCCTGAGGCAACTCCTCTCCCGGATTCACCATCTTCATTTCCTCCTTCCCCTTATATTGTCAATCACAAGCGGCGTGGGCCTCGTCTCTTGAAGAGTTTCTCTGTGGACGATGTCTCTGCTCGTAAACAGATGAATGATAAGGATATAGGAAATGGGAGTGTGAATGGTTCAGATAGCAATGGTGTAAAATTGACTGAGGGTGCTTCTGTTACTGTTGACATGCCTATTCCAAACGAAGATGGACACAGAAATGGTCTAGATTGTGCTAGTAGTAGTAATGTTGGTCAAAATGGGAGTGTTGACGGTGATCATGGTGCTACAGCTGTTCAACTTGAGAGCAATCACAGTAATCATGAAAGTAGTATAATGATGAGCAATGGTGTTGCTCGGGAAAAGGATTCATTGAAGATTATTGTGCCAAATTTAGATAGTGGTGGAGATACTGAAGACTTCTTTGACCCGCATGATTCTTTGAGTGTTACGAGTAACACAGATGGAGACGATAATGGTTTTGAACGTTCAGCTAAATTTAGTACTCCTATGGGGGAATTTTTTGATGCTTGGGAAGGTAAACATCATAATTCTATGCATGGAAAAGGTTATTCTGATATATTTTTTAATCGCAATGGTTTATTCTACAGATTCTTGTCTCTAATTATGCAATTTACTGTTTGGTAGTTGATACATCATTTTTCATTTTTTTTTGGGACTTTTGTAGTGCAGTGGAATTTTTTTCAATTTTTCGTTTTCTAATATTCTAGTGTAATTGGATCAGACATTGCATTGTATATGCCTCCTTTGTAGTTAGGTTGCATTAATGGACATGTTATGATGAAATGCAGAGATCATGCAAATTGAAAGCTTGGATATGGGATGGAGTATTGATTTTTTTTTAATCTATGAGTAAATGCCTATGAATAACTTCCCATAAATTATGATTGCTAATTTGAAGTCAACTTCAACACTATATGACCTAGTTTCTTTCTGCAGAGCTTTCCTCTGAGGGTTTGCCACACCCTCCTATTTCTGATATTGAAGCTGAATTTCGTGAAATGAGACTGACAGTATTGATGGAACTAGAGAAACGAAAGCAGGCTGAGGAAGCACTGAATAAATTGCAGAGCCAGTGGCAGGGGCTTAGAGAACAACTATTGCTTGTAGGATTGACCCTTCCTTCAGATCCCACGGTAGCCACAGAAGGGAAGCAGTTAGATTCTGACCCTGCTGAAGACCTGTGTCAACAAGTTAAGCTTGCTAGGTTTGTGTCAGATTCTATTGGAAGGGGTATAGCGAGGGCAGAGGTGGAGACTGAGATGGAGGCGCAGCTTGAAGCCAAGAATTTTGAGATTGCCCGATTGTTGGACCGGCTCCATTACTATGAGGCAGTGAATCATGAAATGTCCCAGAGGAATCAAGAAGCTGTAGGTAAGGACCTGTTAACCTCGACTCGACTAGTAACTATTCAGATCACTCAATGTTGATGATTTTGACCTCCCTCTTCTCTTTCACTTTTGTTTTATTTTTCTTAAGGGTGGACGGGTGGCTGTCGAGGGTGTTTGTTATATTGTGTGTTTAATTTCTGTCTGTTTTGTATCACTCTCACTCTTTGTTCCCTGGACTTGCTAGTTGCTACTGCATCAGATTCTTATCGAACTTCTTTATAATATTTAGAGAGAAATAGTGAGTGGTTAGGTGATTGTATTAACTAGATTAGAATTTTTGTGCATATAAATTAAGGCCTTCGATTAAGAGGGGTATGATAGGAATAATTATTTGTTAGAAGGCGTGGTTTTTCAATGGACCATTCTTACATGGAAAGGGAGGATGGCCTAGGCCAGTCATTGGATTCTTGTGGTTGACATAATCATAGGTCCAAATCTCAATGGGGTCTCACCTACATAGATGTACTATTTCAAATAGTGTCTTGATTAGTGGAGCTAATATGATCAAGCTGTAGTCCGTGGTTGAACTGATGTACTTTCAGAAACAATGCAGATGCAATGAACAGATCAACATGTATTATTGTCTACTGTAGACATTTATTATGACCATTCTGAATACTCCAATATTCGTTTTAGAGGAGTGATCCCACTGTTAATGATGGATCTTGAAGGATATAACAGGAAAGTAATTGTTAGTAAATCTTCATTCTTTTTCTTTTCCATGGATCCTAGTGTCCATTCAATATGGGTTTCTTGTTCCAATTAATTGTCGGTTGTCAAAAGTGCGCAAGTTGCCTCAAGCTCTGCAGCTCATTTTTACTAGAAGCTCCACTGGGTTTAGATGTAGAACAGGATGAGGATTCCTTTAGATCCATTGGTTCCTATGCATCCTACGGTCCTACCCCATTTGGCCTTGGTGCTTTTTTCTTTCATAAGTTGTCTAGTCAAAGATAAAAGAATATTCGGACAATGATGAATAAAATCTCCTTTTCGTACATCAATCCTGAACCCTATGATCTATCTCTTTTGCTTCAGTTCTCTGTTCCCCTTGATTATGCATCGAATCTCCGTACTATTGGCTAAGCTTTGCCTATGTTCATTTGGTTTTCAGATTTGGCACGGCGCGAGAGACTGAGAAGGAAAAGGAGGCAAAGATGGATGTGGGGTTCAGTTGCCACTGCAATCACACTCGGCACTGCAGTCTTAGCTTGGTCGTACCTTCCATCGGGAAAAGATTCATCATCCTGCAACCATTCTAAGGCTTCCGAGCATGATGATGCAACTGATTGATAACTGCTGACACAAGAAGTAGCTCATGTACCGTGTTATAAAAGGGAAAATAAAAGGAGCCATACATCATACATGTGGTATAATGTTGATATCAAATGTTTGTTGCTTTTGTCAGAAGTATTCGCATGCCGAAGGTATAGTTCTTATAAATCGTCGGCCCTTATAATTAAAGGCAAAAGGGGTTGATTCTTGATATTTTTTCAGATCTAACAGGGTTATTACACCTGAAATTTTTGGCAATTCATGCAATGATTATACAGTCTGTTTACTGCTAACTGTAGTTGAAATACTGGGTTAAGCCTCAAATAATTATTTGCAGAGAGGACACTTGGAACTCTCTGATGAACTCTTTCTTAATAATCCCTTCTCTCATCCTTCCATTATAGAACACAGTGGAAGAATAACAGCTTTCAGTTTGAAGAATGGTGGATTTATCCATTTGTTGTTTTATGAATAAGCTTTTAATGTTTGCAGATGATGCAATAAGTGGGAGTTGTGTTGGGTAATAATCCAAGGTTAAGATAGTGATGTTTCCTAAAGTTTGGGACTGGCTTCATGCTTTGTTAGCATGTTAGTGGCTCTGTTTGGGTCCATCTTTTTTTAATTAAAAATGGACGTTAAACTGTCAAATCAATTTAAAAGAGGATTTGAAACTCGATAATTATTTTTAAAAATTTGATTTTCTAACATTCAATTGGTATACTTGAAGTAAAAATTGGCTAAATTAAACCTGTATTTTAAAAATAATTCGAATGTAGCTATCTTTTTAATTGCATTGACGATAGTTTTATTTTATGTGGGATGATTGGTTAATTTGATGGATCAAGTTGAAAAGATATATATGGGTTTTTTGGAAAAGTAGGAAAAAAACTTTAAAAAATTAGATAAAAAGGGTGATTTTGAAAGTATTTGGAGATATGAGGTGTCGCGTAGGTCAAACCTACGCGACATGTAAGGTCGCGTCTGTTGTAGAGACGCGACCTCAGCAACCAGACGCCAACGAGATCGAACGAGACGGCAACGAGAAGGAATCGGCTTTCGGCGTTGGGTCGCGTAGGTTGAAGAGACGCGACTTCGATGTCACATCAGCAAATGAGATGTGACTGCGCTGCAGAATTCGGGAGGGTGGGTGGAAAATTGAAATACTGTTTTTATTATTATTTTTTTTTGCAAGGGATGTGCATGGTTTAAAGTTTAAAGTTTAAACCTACCATTTTTATTTTTAAATTTTTTTTAAGGGCTGCATGGTATTAAGTGGTGGGAAACAAGTGTGTGGAGAGAAACCACACTGTGCTACTGCTACTGCTACTTCTTCGTTTTTTTAGAAATCGGTTTTTTTTTTGTTTTTTTTTTTAACCAGTGTTCATAATCTTTATTGATTTTATCTTTAAATCCGATCTAAACGCAAGATTCAATTCTTTAAAATTGCCAGATATTTGAAACTCAAATGTCCACGAAAATACCTTTTTTTAAGGAGGGGAAGAATATATTCAATTTTCTAATTACATATTAAAACAAAAAATTATAATTGTTTTTATAAGTATTAAATTAATATTATATTGTTAACTTCTTTTTGAATAAGATAATTAGATACATTATTAAATTCATTTTTTTTTGCTTTCTGTTTTGATTTTTTAGTAGATTCGATTCATAATTTTATAATAGATGGTCCATAACAATTCATTCTAAAGATACAATTTATATATTTAATTTATAAGTTAGTTTTTTTTTTAATAAATTTTTATTAGTTAAACAAAAAAAAAATATAATCATTGGTTGTTTTTTTTTTAAAAAATATCATTTGGTTTAAAATATATATAGTTAAACAAAAAAAACTCATTTGGTATAAAAAAAGAAAAAAACTTTTTTGAAATGTCATTTGGTTTAAATATAATTAGTTAAAAAAAAATCATTTAGCTTAGAATCTTCAGATTAAAAAAAAAAAAAAACTATAAACGAAAATTACAAAAAAACATGGGCTTGACACGTGGCGGCGTGGTCGCGTCTCTTGAAGAGACGCGACCCAACAGCGTTTAAAAAAAAAAAAGGCACTGGTCGCGTCTCTTCTAGAGACGCGACCCACAAAATCTTAAGGTGTCGCGTCTGTTGAAGAGACGCGACACCTTATATCTCTAAACACTTTCAAACTTCCCATTTTTCTCTAATTTGTTTTAATTTTTTTCCTACTTTTCCAAAAAACCCATATATATATATATATATATTTAAATCTTATGTAAGTTGATAAGGTAAGATAAACTAAAATAATAATAAATACTTAAATTTAGACGTCAATTGACATGATTGTTATTGTTATCAACACAATAACTACTATTTTTTTAATGAAAAATAACCACTAGTTTATGCATTTTGTTTGTTATATATTCTATTCAGGGTTAAGAGTAATTAATCGAATTTGTAATTTACAACTCTTTTAAGACGCTATCAATGTCTTTGGTCTTCCATTGGGAAATAAGTTTCAATTTTATTTTTATTTTTATTTTTATTATTTTTTTAAATAGTAAAGCATGTGTCAAAAAATTAAAATTAAAGCAATTGACTAACTGATTTAGACCTATTAAACACAACCGAAGATAAATACTCTAACACTCCACCTTTAGCATATATTCTCTCCATCAATTCATGGAATACGATTCCCTTTCAAGATATTTCACAGTAATACAGTGCGAGACTCGCCAACAAGAACATAGCTCAACTTGTATAAAGTTGTACTGATAACCACGAGATTTGTGGTTCGAATCCCCACCCCCATATATTGTCAAAAAGAAAAAAAAAATACAGTGCGAGACTCAAAATATCGTGTTAAAATCATGGTAACCAATTTTTAAATACTATTTTTACTTTCTCAAAAAAAAAAAAAAAAACTATTTTTACAATATTGGATCTCAATTATGCTGGACTTTAATGACCAACAAAGGCCCAAGCCCACTGAAAAGGGGTTCGTTAAAGAGAGGAAGCCCAAAATAAGAAATCAGGCAGGATAAGGATTAAGGATACGGCTGGTGTGGTGGGGAAAAGCAGATTGGAGAGTGTGTGGGCATTTAAAACATCACACAACCTGTCTTCATCCGTAGATTGCGCCAACGATTTTGCCATTTAAGACTAAAGTTTCCCTATTTTCACATTTCAGACCACTCAACGTGCCTCCCCAACTTTCATTTATTTCTCAAACCCCCTTAAGAACTTTTCACCTGCAAGGAAAAAACAGCAAAAAAATGTCTCATAATCAATCATCCATTGTTTGATTACAACTTTACTCTCAGTATCATGCAATATAATTCAACCCACCAAAGATAATTTATGTTTAGCCTAGCTTAATAACATGGTGTAGTTAATTGGCTACATGCAGATCAAACTTTCATCATGTGGCATGGCAAGTCTTCAATCTTCCCAACCCCACTTCAAATAATGGTTATTTATCATAACAAGTAATGTAAATAATGACTAAGGATGAAACTTTCATGGATTTCAACCCATTTGAGACTCTGTTTTACTGCTGGGAGAAATGTGGGGAAACCCATTTTTAAAGAAACTCCAAGTGTCTGTACATTGTACATCAATGCTATGTCCTCTAAATGAGATATGCCTTTAATGGGATTTAACCTTAGCTTCCATTCTTGTACTATCTTTTCTGCCAAATTTTTTGTCGGTAGGAGAATCAAGGATTAGATTAGAAATTGGTTTAGGTAGCGCCTGCAATTAATGCATAATTATAGATTGAAAAGTAACAGTCAAATTTCTATGAAAATCAGACAACAGAGCTTCCACTGAGATTCTTCCACTGTTTTCTTTTAACGCTTGCAATTTCACATCTTTGGTTTCTTTTTCCTTCCTTTTTCTCTTTTTGTGGGGCTCATCAAAAAGCAATCTTGTCATAAAGTTAAAAGAATAGCGAGGGTGAGAAATGATACCTTCTTCACTCCACCGGCGACTGTAGTTTTTTGGTTGTCTTTATATTGCTTTTCTAGCGGTTGATAAGAAGACAATTTCTCAGCTTCTGATAAAGCTAACTGCTTGAGGATCTCTCCATCCATTTATGCCCAGAAAATAGCCAAAGTTCTTCCACTCCCATTGATAGAAACAGAAGAACAGATATGAAGCTTTGGGCTTTGGCTCTGTTACTGGCTATTTTCATCCATGGTGTTGCAGGAGATGGTTTTGTCAGAACTGGGGGAGCTCGTTTTCTGTTGAATGGCAGTCCTTACTATGCAAACGGCTTCAATGCCTACTGGTTGATGTATGTTGCCTCTGATCCATCTCAAAGGTCGAAGGTCTCTGCCGTGTTTCGTGAAGCCTCAAGCCATGGCCTTACAGTTGCAAGAACTTGGGCTTTCAGTGATGGCGGATACAGACCTCTTCAATATGCTCCTGGCAACTACAATGAACAAATGTTTCAGGTATGTTTCAGGATTCAATCCATCGATTTTCAGTTTTTTTGGGGGGCTTCATTCATATTTTTCTTTCACAGGGGTTGGATTTTGTTGTAGCTGAGGCCAGAAGGTTTGGAATCAAGCTGATATTGAGCTTGGTTAACAACTACGAAAACTTTGGAGGGAAGAAGCAGTATGTAAATTGGGCAAGAAGTAAGGGGCAGTACCTGAATTCTGATGATGATTTCTTCAGAAATCCTGTTGTGAAAGGATTCTACAAAAATCATATCAGGGTAAGTAAAATTTCCAATTTTTCTCTCTGTTCTTTCGGTTCTTCGTAGAAGAAAGAAGCAAAGCAGACAGAGACCCAGAAATTTAAGTCCAGCGAAATCGTTTCTAAGTCTCATTTCATGTTTCTTCAGACCGTTCTTTACAGATACAACCGCTTCACCAGAATTCATTACAAAGATGATCCAACAATAATGGCCTGGGAGCTTATAAATGAGCCTAGATGCACATCAGACCCATCCGGAAGGACAATCCAGGTGAGTTCTAGTTTTCCCCTTCATGGATCTGAGACTTAGCTGATACATTTATTGTATTCAGAGAAAGGTTCATTTGCTGTCATTATCCAGGAATTAATATGCTCTATCCATCCCCAACATAAGTTTCTTTTGTCTAATGAAATCTTTAAGCTTACACTCTTGGTTTAAATATAGGCTTGGATCATGGAAATGGCTTCCTTTGTGAAGTCCATTGATAGAAACCACTTGCTGGAAGCTGGTTTAGAAGGATTCTATGGACACTCATCACCTCAGAGAATGAGACTCAACCCAGGTTTTAACATTGGGACAGACTTCATTGCAAACAACAGAATCCCTGGCATTGATTTTGCCACTCTTCATTCCTATCCTGATCAATGGTAAGTAAATCACCCTTTTCAAATACAGAGTACAGAATCTTGTATGTTATACGTTAATTCACCTCACTTCATAAGAATAGAGTTAGAACATTGAAAACCAATCCATGTGAGTGCTAAGAAAATTTCAAACCCTAATTCAAATTTCCTGGATTCAAATTCACAGGTTATCAAGCTCGAATGATCAATACCAGCTTTCATTCTTAAACAACTGGATTTCAAGCCACATACAAGATGCAGAGTACATTCTACACAAGCCAATTCTCCTCACAGAATTTGGAAAATCATGGAAAGTTCCAGGTTTCAGTACAAATGGAAGGGATCTTCTATTCAACACCGTATACTACAAAATATACTCATCAGCGAGAAGGGGCGGCGCTGCCGCCGGAGGCCTCTTCTGGCAGCTGCTGACTGAAGGAATGGACTCTTTTCGCGATGGATACGAAATAATCCTGAGCCAAAACCCTTCAACGGCGAACGTGATAGCTCAACAATCTCGCAGACTGTATCAAATCAGAAGGATTTTCGCTAGAATGAGAAACATCGAAAGGTGGAAGAGAGCAAGAGCCGCAAGGGGCAAACGAATTGGAAACTGAAAAAGAACAACTTACCTGCAAAAATGGAGGACCTGGGTCTGTGGTTTAATGGCGGATGGAGGGGATTTTGGGAAAGGGTTTCTCTCTTTGAGATGAATCGTCTTTCGTCCAGGAGGAAAGCTGAAATTTTTGGTTGGTTTTTGGTTTGGGTTTTGGAAGTTTTATAGATATAAACTATAAAAAGAAGAAAGAAACTGAAAGGAAATGAGTTTGATGGAGTTGGGTGCCAATGCTACTTGACTGCCAAGTTCATATACACTGTGTTTTGCTGGTTTGTGATTTTGTGTTGAGTATTGTAACTCATTTGAAATCTGAAAGTGTTTTTACTACGAGTGCTTTAATCAAAGAATATTTAGTTATGCATTATCTTGCTGCTGCTTAGTTTTGATGTTTTCAAATTATGAATATCTACTTTTACATTGTTGAACTTAAAAAAGGTTTGAAAGTAGTTTTGGTATTGTAAGTAATTTTTGCTCAAAAACTATATTTAAAGACTAAATTCTAGAATAAAGACTTTTGACATTTCATCATTCCTTCTTCTAGTCCCATCAAGGTTCATCTAAGGGAGAGTGGAGTATTTCTTAGTCATGAATAACTAAATAGGATGAACAATTCTAATGTTTGCTTTAGAAATTAACTATTATAATTATACTTGTTGATCTAGAATGTGTATTATTAGTATTAAGGAGTGATTAGACATTTTTATTTATTCTAACGAAACTTAGGACATGTTTGGAAGTGATTTTAGATTTGTTAGGTCACTTTTAGTAATTTTAGGTATGACATCAGTTCCAAACATGTTTTTAGTTTAAGAGGCGAAGATTCCAACAAATATTTTGACTCACCCAATTATGACACATTAATCAATACATTTTAAATAGGAAAACGTCAACTTGAACTTAATTCAATTGGTTGAAGTATATTCCAACTAAGTTTGAATCTAAAAGAACCAATTATTGAAGTCTAGAAATGAAAATTATATTTTAATTTTAAGAGTCATAGTCCCATTAAAACATTTCAGTAGTATATTTTCATGGGTAATTGCTAAATATAAGTCAAATTTGAAGAGGATAAAGAGGGTTGTGATCACCTTTTGATTTGTTGACTGGCAGGACTTGTCAATTCAAACATAGCTCATTAATTACTATTTCAAAGGTTGATGGTTTCATCTCTCACCTCATAATTGTTGAACTAAAAAAAGTTTAAGACTTTTTAGAGGTGAAAAATCCCCTTTTCCTTTTAAAATAAAAAGCTCCTAATATAGGAAAATTGCCATCAGTAAAAACATGTATGGTCAACTCTGTTTTTGTGGGTAGCTCTCTTCTCGACATGTATATGAAAATTGGAGAAATTGGGAGAAGTTGTAAAGTGTTCGATGAAATGCCAACAAGAAATGCGGTGACTTGGACGACAGTTATAACCGAGCTTGTTTGTGCAGGGTATAACGAGGAAGGGCTGGCTTACTTTTTTGAAATGGGGAGGTCGAAGGTGGAATATGACTCTTATGCATATGCTATAGCGTTGAAGGCTAGTGCTGATTCGGGTGCACTGAATCATGGAAGAGCAATTCATACACGGACATTGAAGAAGGATTCGATGAGAATTCCTTTGTGGTCAATTCACTGGCTACCATGTATAACAAATGTGGTAAGCTAGATTATGGTTTGTATATGTTTGGAAAGATGAGGACTTCAGATGTAGTTTTGTGGATGAAAATTGTAATGACATACGTTCAAATGGGTAAGGAGGAATGTGGGCTTCAATCATTTAGAAGAATGTGGGAAAGCAATGTGATTCCAAATGAATATACATTTGCTGTTGTGATCTCTGGTTGTGCTAATCTTGCGAGGTTGAAGTGGGGGGAACAGCTACATGCTCATGTTTTATATGTGGGGTTTCTAAATTCTTTATCGGTTGCAAACTCTGTCATGACCATGTACTCTAATTGCAACTTATTCTCAAGCAGGTTGCGGTAAAGAAGCCTTCGAGTACCTATCACGAATGATAAGTGAAGAACCAAAACCAAATGAGTTCGCTCTGGCTAGCGTGCTGAGTGTATGTGGAAGTATGGCAATTCTCGAGCAGGAGAAGCAACTGCATGCTCATGTTCTGTCTGTTGGGTTAGAACAAACATCCATATGGTATGTAGTGCTCTTATCATTATGTACGCAAAATGTGGGAGCAACACAGAAGCTACAAAAATCTTTATGGATTCATTGAAAGATGACATTATTTCATGGACAACAATGATCAGTGGGTATGTTGAACATGGATATAGCTAAGAAGCCATTGAATTGTTTGAAAATATCCAAAAGGTTGGTTTGAAACCAAACTCAGTGACCTTCATTGGCGTTCTTACTACTTGTAGCCATGCAGGAATGGTTGACCTTGGTTTCACTACTTCAACTCAATGAGTAAAGATTATCACATCACTCCTTCAAAAAAATACTATGGATGCATGATTGATCTTCTTTGTCGAGTAGGGTGATTAAGCGTTGCAGAGAACTTGAGATCAGAAGCATGCCATTTCAACGAGACGATGTTGTCTGGTCTACTTTGCTGAGGGCATGTAAAATACACAGTGATGTTGACTGTGGACAACGAGCTGCTTCTGAAGTTCTAAAGTTAGATCCAAATTGTGTTGGACTCACATAACCTTGGCAAACATTTTTGCTGCCAAGGGAAAGTGGAGGGAAGCAGCAAATATAAGAATGTTAATGAAATCAAAGGGGTGGTTAAGGAGCCAGGATGGTCTTCGATAAAGGTCAAGGATAGCATTTTTGCATTTGTTGCAGGAGATCGGTCTCATCCACAGGGAGAAGACATATACAGTATGTTGGACGAGTTGGCTTCAGGAATGGAAATCTATATTCTTGAGTTGAACCATTTAGTAACTGATATGGAAGACAGAAGATTAATTTGTAGAGACTCCCTTTTTGACCAGTCTTCTTGATGCCTTTGCTTCTTAGAAGAATGTGAATCACAAACTATGCAAACTAGAAAAACTTTTGACTCTTAAGAAGTAGAGAGGGTGCACATGAAAGTGTTGTACTCATCTCTTGAGAAATTTGTTAAATCAATTGTGATGCTTGTGAATTTGCTTCCAATTAGAGATGTCAACGATGAAGGGTCTAGTATGATGGAGGTTATTTTCCTGATAAGTCATCTCCTTGAGGATGTGGAAGATTTTTTAGAGCGTGAGAGTTCCACAACATTTGGGGCCCTGGGAAATTCAAATTTCTGACTTCTTAATGGAAGGCATATACCTAACCAGTTGAGTTATGTTCATGTTCACAACATGAGCGTGATTCAACATGATCATCTATATTTTCCATTTATATTTGATGGTTGAAGAATGTCTTGTCACTTGAAAATCGTTTTCGGATGACAAACAAATAATTGCACAAGCATGTTGGCCTCGCATAGAATTTTATCTTGAAGTTGGATTTGTTCTATAAATTATACTTCTTGAAAAAAGATCTGAGAGTGATTTGTTGTAACCCGTGAAGTTGATAAACACATGGTCTCCTCCGTCTCTCACTTGAATTGCTTTCCTATGCTGTATTTTCATGAATTAGGTTGCTCCTATTCAAGGATGAAAATATCAATATCGATATTGATAACGATAACTCAAATTTACAGATATATGGAAGGATATTCTGAAAAAAAAAAAAAAATTACGCAAATCACATAAATTTGTTCAAATTTTGTAAGTTTCTTAATAAAAAAATATATGAAAAAAACATATTTAAGTCCTAAACAATCATTTTAAACATATATTTCATTAACATATACATTAATATAAGAATTGAAAGTAAAATAATATGTATGTTAAGAAATGAACAAAATTTTTATTATTTATTAATTAATAGACATGTGAGAACAAACAAATACATCATTTAACAATAATAACATTTTATTATTATTATTATTGTTTTGGGTTGTAGACAATAATTAATATGTAATTGATAAACGTGCAAGAAAGACAATAAGGGAGAAGTCGAGACAAATATTTTTAATATGATTTGTATATGGATTTGGAAACTTAAATTATTGCCCTAACCCAAAAACTCATGTTACAACTTTTTAAAGTAAGAAAAATCAAGGTATATGTTGGTGGCAAGGAGAGAAACAAAGCTGCAAAATATTATGTATATTAGGTAAAATATCATAGAAATATTGATAAAATATCGTGAATATTTTGATAATTAATGATCAACAATAAATAATATCAACAAATTTCGATGATATATTGTCGATATTCTAGAAAAACGATTCTCCCCCCTTGTATCATTATCAAAGAACCTCTGATTTTACCGACATATTGTCCATATTTCGGTCATGACAATACTTTCATCCCTGCTTCCATCAGATAAATGAAGGAATATAGAAAGGACAAGTTAAATAGAACAAGACGTATGAATTTCAAACTGGTGAAACTTTGAAACTTTCTGGAGATTTTATACTCTTCAAAGATCTTTCATAAATGTACAATTGCATTTATGCCTTTTTCCTTCCTCCCTATAAGCCATTGAATGTTTCAATCAGTTTTGAATTCTAAAGACAAGAAAAATCTACATCCTAACTGCCTTCATGGATACAATTCTCACTCCATCAAAGGGAGAAATCGGCGGATCGAATTCACTTTTTCGAGCATCTGTTCGCCTAAAGAAAGGACTCTCAGGATCCAATAGAAACATGTAGCAGAATACTGTACATGTGACTACAATTACTTTTCATCCCTGAACCAATTATTTAAGACATAGATAATGAAGCCTATGCAGAATCCAGATGCCCCCAAGATCACAACAACTTGAACCCACAAATTTTCTGTAAAAGCTTGCATAACCACAGCCTTCCAGAACAAATACCACAAAATGGAGAAGAAACCACCCAACACAGCACCTACCAAAACTTGGCTGATGGTATGGAGTTTCTGTGAGACTCGTAGCCATGACTGTCAAATACAGGAGAAAAGAAAAAAAAATAAGCAGTAAATCTTTTAAACATACTTTGTTTATATAATCAACCCAAGGACTATAGCTACAAAGTACAAGAGAACCATTATCTTCAGCCAGGTTCAATTAAAAAGAGAAGATGAATAAACTTACAAAATATGAACCAAATATGAAGGAAAGTCCACAGACAGACAATGATATTGCATTAGTACCTAGCCATTCCACCGCTGCAACAACATCCGAAGTAGAATTAAAAATAAGCGTTGATCAATTGAAGTCTTCATAAATAAAATTTTGGGTGACAATTTTTAGAGGTCCATACGCACAAAAATGGGATAGTAAGAAGAAAGACAATATGCTTGGTGCATTTCCATTTGATCCCACAACCTTAAATGGATAAAGTTCAGATACTAGTAAGTACAGGGAGAAAAATAGGAATATGGAGTTTGGGGTCCCCAACTACATGTTATTCTGAACCTTGAAAGTAAGGAAAGTGGTCAAGGATGCTTTACCAATAAGGGGTTGGGATATTTGAAAATACACTTCAGTCTTGGGTTCAAGTTCTTAGGTTGAAAACTTAATAACTAAAACTTAGATTGTCTCTCATGGTTGGCCTAGATCGGTCAAAGTTCTCTATGAGATTAATGGCATGTGTCATTAGCATAATACAAGAAGTGAGACTTTGATGTGCCATGAGCATAATACAAGAGCTGAGACTTTGATGCTCCATGTATTAAAAAAAATCAGAAAATTGTAATAGAATTAGAAAATGCTTGAACTATGTCCAACTGAACCATTCAATCAGACTCTTTAACCAGTGCTTTGAAAGTTAAAGTTCCTCCAAAGTTAATTGTACAACTTAATACCAAGGAGGAGCTAAGAATTAACGTAGTATGGAAAGTCATTCCAGACAATTAAACTGTGGAGGTTATAATAGGCATTCTATCAACTTAAAAGAGCTACCATTCAAAAATCACTTGTTGCTTAATGAAAGTACAAAATTACCTGACAGGGCAATGAATACGACAGTGAAGAATATGGATTGTGCATGAGAAGAGGGCATTCCAGGATCAGATCTCAATGTGGCAATAGGCCGCTCTTGGTTTAGAATCTTTTTCAGTACCATAGAAAGTACGGCATTAATAACCGATCCCATGGCAATCCACAAGGCTTCTGCATCATGCCTCAAAAGAATTGTAGCAGCAAAGAGGGCAGCTACAAGCCACTTGCTCTGGAAAGAATCAACAACGTTATTAAACAATAGAGCTAGTCCTAAACTGACAAATTTGATCCTACACAATCCACTTTCAAGTTGATGAAGTTTAAAACACTGCAAGAAAGTGGAAATCTGTGTTCAGGCACTTGCTCAAAGTTTTGCTGGAAAACTGTGTTACAGTTACTCCTAAACACTCTAATACTACGAGCAAAGGTAGAATAGAATATAAGTGTCTGAGAACAACTGGTACCTTTAAAGTTGAGATACTATATGCTGCAATGCCAATAAACAACTACATCCATTAGAAGTAGGAAACATCTTGGTATATCATATAAGGTGAGTACAACATCTCTATTGGTAAAAATCTTTCTTGGGTCAGAATTAAAAGCAAAACTATTCGGGTTCAAGCACCCACAATGGACCAAGATTATAACGAAGATATTAAGAGGTGTATTACATTTACAGTGTACAACTAACCAACAAAGTCACCCAAGATTTTGTTCAAGCATCAACTTAAAAATGATTCAAGGTAATAGCTTGGTCACGTGGTAGTCGTTAAAAAGCCTATGATTCTGCAACCAAGATCAAACAAACTCTTAAAGCAAGAAATGGACGAAAAACTAATACAATTTACCAACCAGATTATTGAGTATTGACTCCAGTCCACCAGCCGCAATCGCAGATTGAACTTCAAAAGACCCATCAATGAACGACTCTGTCTCTAAGCTTCTAAAACCCTCATCTCCACTTCCACACCTAACAGAAGAGCTTCGAGTCAATTCCGCCATGCCGCTCTTCCGAAATTCAGCTTTCTTGGCGACGAACCCACAAAGAAAAACAAGATTCGAAGGAGGGAATTCAAGAGACGCTCTGGGTTTAAGTGATTGAAGCTTCAAAACTCGGTTGGAGACTGTTCTGAAAGAAGGGTGAAAATTCAAGACGATTGACAGAGGCATTTGGGTCAAAATCTGAGAGGTTGTTAAGGTCATTCTGAGGGAAGAAGAAGAGTGACGAAATCAACTTTCTGGGTTCCATTAATGGGCAGGTTTTTAGTTAAAAAGGATGAGAGGAAGCATCTTGTGCTGTCACAGCATCTCGGACGGTGTCTCATCTCATCTTGTGGCTGCTTCTTAATTAGGAGTCAAAGGAACCAATTGTTGGTAGCCACTAGGCGGCTTGTGTTCCTTACCAAATTCATGGGTTTCTTGATGGCATCAAATTGCTTAAAGAATTGATGTAAATGGCAGAGGCTGAAGGAAATGACGGACCTTATCGGTTTCTATGAAAACAATATAGAATACAAGTTTTTTTTTTTTTTTTTTTTTTTTTTTTGCTAAATTATAAAAAATATCCCTAAACTATGGGATTTGTTTCAAAAATGCCCATAAACTTTGAAAAGTTTCAAAAATGGCCTTGAATTTTGAAAAATGTTTCAAAAATACCCTTGTCGTTTATTTTTGGATGGAAACAGTTAGAATTTACGGGGAGAGGAAGAAAAAAGGAGAAGCATTTTTCAATAAGGGTATTTTTAAATTTTTTTTAGAAGTTGAAGGGTATTTTTTAAACTGAAACTTTGATGGTTTCCATAAAAAAATTAACGGCAATGACATTTTTGAAACATTTTTCAAAGTTTAGGGATATTTTTGAAACTTTTCAAAGTTTAGGGGTATTTTTGAAACTTTTCAAAATTCAGGGGCATTTTTGAAACAAACCCCATAGTTCAGGGGTATTTTTTATAATTTAACATTTTTTTTCCTTCCTTGCAATGAGGGATGGAGGATTTCAGACTTCAAAAACCAAAAGTCTCATGCGGCCCCTCTCCTCACAAACCTTGTGGTTATCAGTAGATTATATCAGTTGCTAAGCTCTTGTTAACAATTTGACCTAACATTTTAATGGTTGTACTAAGACTTATTTTAATCTTTTTAAAAATAGCATCCTATTATGAAATTACAAAGATGGAAAAATACAATCAAAGCCTAATTTGTATCCCATTTAGTATACACAAGAAACCCCAAAATATTTAATTCTAAAACTTTACCCCCGTCATTTTGTTTTTTTTTTTTTTTAAAAATCAATATTTAACCATGACTTTGAAAAAATATTAAAAGTTTTAAAATTTGTAAGAAAAGAATATGAATTGATGTTTTTAAAAAAATTAATAAGAAAAATAGAGATAATTGTGAAAGTATTTATATGAAAATGACAACTTTAATAATGAAATAGTGTAATAGGGTAGTTACACAATAATTTAAACATTTTTCTTCTTATTTATTACAAAAGTAAATTAACAACCATTATGTCCCGGTTCAAAAATTGGAGGTTGGAATTTACACTCTAGGTGAACTTAAAAAAACTCACTTCTCGATTAAAATTGATTACTCAACCACCTAAGTACCTACATCTCTCTTACATACACCCAAATGTGAATCAAGGGAATGGGAAAAAAGTTCCCTCTTTCATTAAAAAAAAAAAAAAGTTCCCTTCTTTTCTTTTTAATTTTCTACTTTGATGAGCATGTCAAAAAAATTTCAATAATTTAAATCGAGCATAACTCAAAAGTAATTGACATGTAACATGGACCATGAGGTCAGGTGTTTGAATCTTCTTATTCTTAAATGTTGTTGAACTAAAATAAAAGTAGAAAAAAAAATCAATAAATTTGAAATGATTAAACTTGTAAGTGGCAAGTCAACCATTGTTAGGTAAGCTCACTAAATTTAAGAACATACCATCAAAATTTAAGTTAACCAAACTATATATATATATATATATATATATATATTTTGACAATATATAGGATAAACTTGAATCTTTTGGTCGAAAGTACATACTTTATATCAGTTGAACCATATTCACGTTAGTTTAACTTAAACTTTGAGGTCTACATAGAAACAAAATAAGAATTTTCATTCATCAATATTTTTTAATTCAACAAATGAAGGGTGGAGATTTGAATCTTTAAAGAAAGTAAATAGGATTATATTGGTTTTTTTTTAATTTTTATTTATATTTATTTTTTGGGTTAGGTAAAGGAATAACAGCGTAATAAATTTTTGTACTTTTACTAATTAAGATATTGTCCTTTTTTTGGTTTTTTTAGTACAATAAAGATATTGTCCTTTTACGCTGAAGATGAGTATTTTTTTTTTTTTTTTTAAAAAAAGATGAGTAGTTTTTAAACCAATAATCCACAAGGTAACCTAATAATTGTCTTATCTCATTACCCACCCACAAAAGTTGTTGAATTAAAAAAAAAAAAGTCTTATCTCATCAAGCCATGAACTAAAATATTTGCTTTTCCCTTTCTTCTAGATTATTATTATTTTTTAAATGAAAAACTGTAATCAATGAAAAACTATATACCAATTTCATTGTTTAAATTGAGAAATTCACATTAGGCCGAAGAACAATTTATAATCCAATGACCAAGTCAAAATTGTAATAATGAGAGGTTTGTGGTTTGAATTTCCCCACCTTCGCATATTGTCGGAACAAAAAATTGCAGCCCAATGAACTTCCTCTAAAGGTGTCCAGCTTCAGACACTGTAGGCCCATTAAGAAACTTGAGAGGCCCAGTTAGTGTCCTAGCGAGAGTACCCTAGTCTCTACCATCAAAAGAAGAAGAAATTATAAGGAATCTTAGGTCCCGTTTGGTTCATGATCCGTTTTCGTTTTTATGTTTTCGAAAATAAAAAATACAAGGGAAACCATGAAAATGTGTTTAGTATACCTATTTTCAAAAACAATTTTCGAAAACAACCCAAAAAATGACCTGTTTTCAAAAACGATAAAATATTGTTTTCATTGTTTTCTAATTTTGTTTTCAAAATAATGGAAACACGAGATACAACTTTAAAAACACGGGATACATCTTTCTTTCCATCAAACAATGTTGCATTATCTACAAACAACATTTTTTATTTTTGATATCCAAATTCTCTTCGACTCTAAAGGGAAAAAAATAAAAAATTACTATTGTGTAAATAGTGTGTTTGATTGATACTGATGTTTTGGTTGTTATTTTTATTTTTTACATAATTCTACCTATTTTGATATACTCCTTCACTTTACAAATCAAAAGTTTCATATAATACAACTATATGATATATCTTTTTTTTTTTTTTACTTATAATTTCAATTCCAATAATTTTTTTTTTAAGAATCAATTCCAGCATCATTGATTTATAATCTCTCTAAAAATGAATAAAAGTCAAGTAGAAAAATAATCCTATTAAATTAACTTTTTCTTAAAAAAAAATTAATTTTACCAAGCACATATTGATATTTTTATGCATTTTCAAATTCATAACCAAACACAATTTTCAAATTTTGAATTCAAATTTAATTTTTTTAAATTGGAACCAAACATGTTTTTAGATATAATGGAAATAAGAAATTTGTTTTCGTTTTCTGCTTAATTCTTTATTTTCGAAAACAATTTTCAAATCACGAACCAAACGGGGCGTTAAGAAACTTTTTTTTTCCTTCATACTTCACAAAATTATAAATTTTTTTTATTATGTTTAACAATTACGACATCTTTTTTAACATATAAATAGTTATTAAATACTACCGAATAAGATATTGTATTACAACAAATTAATATCTTTGGTCGAACAAA
This sequence comes from Luffa aegyptiaca, assembly GCA_017139565.1. Taxonomy (NCBI): domain Eukaryota; kingdom Viridiplantae; phylum Streptophyta; class Magnoliopsida; order Cucurbitales; family Cucurbitaceae; genus Luffa; species Luffa aegyptiaca. The sequence continues at coordinate 49,730,794 of CM029398.1, forward strand.
TAGCTTTTTATGTGAAAAATTATATAAAATAACCAAAGTGTGATGATGGATAATTCTTTTTAAGAATATTACAACTCAAACAAAAAAGTGAATGATTTAAACCTACAACTTTGAAAAGAAAGTTATAAAAGACTTAACTTAAAATGATATATTAGTTATTTGACATACTAGTCATTCTCACAATGAAAATATATAATTTCTAGGTTTTAATCTCATTTAGATCCAAAATGTTCAAAATATCTATTTTGGTAAGTAAATCCTTAGTTAATTCTATTTTGACCTCTAAACTTTTAAATGTCTACTTTTTTTTTGTTTTTGTTTTTTTTAGTACATCAACATTTGGGGGTGGGGGGATTCGAACCACTGACCTATTGGTCGAGGGTACATGTCAATTACCGTTGAGCTTTGCTCGCTTTGACTTTTAAATGTCGACTTTAGTATTTGAACTTTTAAAATAGAATTATTTTGATTTATATCATTTTTTTTCAACCATAGATAATGTGGTTTCAAGTATGTATGTATCGATGTGTTAATATGAGTATGTATGAAACAAATATAAGTGCCAATAAGAGCATAACTCAACTGACATAAAGCTGTACTGATAACCACGAGGTCTGTGGTTCAAATCCCCCACCCCTATATTGTCAAAAAAAAAAAAAAAAAAATCAACTTTAAGTTGATAGAGATAACTATTAGGTCATTGGATATTAATTACAAAATATTTGCAAAGCAAAACAACTTTTAATTTTACTTATTCTTTTAAGATTTTTTTTTTTTTTGAAAAATTCTTTTAAGATTTTAAGACTAAAATAAGCCTTCAAGGCATGAATAAGAGAATACCATACCATAAGAAAGAATTCCTCATTTTTAGGGAAAAATTTAATATTTACCTCTAAACTAGTCAAGTTGTATCGATTTTTACCTAAATTTTCAATTTCATCAAATTGGACCATAAACTTAGATAAGTGTTGAAATTTCTACCCACCATTAAAAACCAAATTTGTTGTAGTGCATCCACTAATTTTATCAAAAAACAATGCAAAAAATTTCATAAACTTACTAATTTCAATAATATCAAATTTTGCACAAATTATAGTTTGATCAATGCACAAATTAACCCTTGAATAACTTTGTCAAAACTCACAAATTTTAGAAATTTAGTTCTAATATCATTTTTTCTTGAAATCTTATCAATTTTGCACTATATATATGTTCTATAATTCATCCAACACAGAGAAAAAGACCTAAGTTTTCTTTTTCTTTTTTCTTTGGAAAAATTTAAACCTTAGTTTATAATACATTAAGGTCGTAGAATTTAGGGTGTGTTTGGTTTAACTTTTCAAGTGTTTAATTTTGAAAATAAATCATTTTGAAAAAATTTCTAGTGTTTGGCAACCACTAAAAATGACTTATTAGAAAATGAGATTGATAAATAAACCATTTTGAGAGAAACACTTGAAACCAACTTTTTAAAGAAGACTTTTTAAGTAAACAATAACTTGTGTATAAAAACATTTGTGAGGAAATGCAACCAAACATATGAGTGTTTAAATTCTAAACAATTTTTATACAAAATGTTTTTTAAAAAATACATTACCTTAATTTAGTGTCCCTCCCCCTCTCCAAGTAGTAAATTAGATGCTTCCCCTTTTTCATATGTTAAAGAAGCAAACTTTGTCCCAAAAAAAAAAAAAAAAAAAAGGTTAAAGAAGCAAACGAAAGGAACAGAAAAGAGAGAAAGTGAACAGCGAAAGTTTCTCCGGCAACCACTTCCCATATATTCCCTTCAACTTTCCTCCACCGGAGAAAATAAAGCTTCTTTCTATGACATTTAGCAAAAAGAAAAAGCTCTCTTTATTTCACATTCAAATATCACTCTAAATTTTTTTTAAAAAAGTTCCTCAAAAGCAACTTCTCATTTTATTCCCACAAACAACGAAGCTTCCCCTCAACTTCCCATGGCCGTAGAGTAGAGATCACACCTACCAGATGGATCCTTGTTTTACTTCGAAACAGAGCTTTTTCCCAAGAAAAAAAAACACCCATAAACTATTCAAAGAAAGTTCAAACAAAAAAAGAAAAAGGAATAAAGGAATCTTTTTGTGTTTTTATCCCGCTCTTTAAGCCACGATTTCTTTGAAGCCCAGTTGAAACTCTTCTCCTCACGATGAAAACAGAGGAAGTTAACGAAATGGGTCTGTACAATCTTCTCCAAATTTTGGTGAGATTTTTTCGATTCACAGAGGTTTTTGTGGCAATGGGATTTCTCTTCTGGACGTTTAGCCGCCTCCCTTTGGTCCTAAGAGTTTCGAGCGATTACATTTCTCAGATCTCCAGCTTTTTCACAAGCCCTGTTTTCGGCTTCATACTCTGCAACACCATTGTCGTCGCTCTAATTGCCAAGCCCCACTGCTTCTCCGGCGAAGAAATCACCGGAGACAATGACGACGCTGAACTCTTAAACGAAATGGTAAAAAATGGCGCTGTCAGGTCTCTGTCTTTGCCCGGAAGTGAGCCAATTGCGCGGCTCTGCTCTGACCCAGAGCCGGAGGAGATTGCGTACGAGGACAAGGAGGTAATTTCAGAGGTGAGCTCGGCGCCGGTGGCGGCCTTCACCGGGAAAATGGACGATTTCGGTTCGCGATCGGAGAAGTTGAAGCTAGAGTGGACGGAATTCGGTGGAGAGAAGTTCCGGCGACCGGAGGCAGAGGAGGAAGGGGAGATTTGGGGAGTAGGGGTTTCGCCAGAAAGTGTAAGGTACGGCGAGGAGCTGAGCAACAGGGAATTTCAGCGAAGGATCGAAGAGTTCATTGCAAGGGAGTTGAGGTTTCGCCGGGAAGAATCCGGCGCCGTCGTCCTCCGGAGTGGAAGTTGCCTCTGAAGTTAATTTCAGTTTGAATATAATGAATAGAAAGTAAATAAATAAATTGACGTTTCTAACTTTTTTTTTCTTTGAAAAAAGTCTCTTGGATGGATAGTCTTGAAGATATGTTAATTCAAAAAACTTTTGGAGTTTTCGAAATATTTCAATGAAAAATTATAATGAACCGAAAAAAAAAGGCCTCTTCTAGTTATGTACCGAAAATATAATATTGATAAAGATGTACCTTTTTATCTAATACACTATTCTTCTTACATTTATGTCATTTTTGTAAAAAGAAAAAAAAAATAATTTTATATCCTAACTTTGGAGGTTGTATGCTAATGTGAATATGTCTCAATTGACATACAACTTATACCATCAACCAAGAGATTAGAGTTTCGAGTCTCCACCTCATATTGTTGAAGTAAACATATATATATATATATATATATATATATATATATATATATATATATATATATAAAGAGAAACATTCATACAATATACGATCCTATTGAAGTATCAAAGTAGTAAGAAAAATCATCACACAAGCCTATTATGGAGAAACATTCATTCTCGTTTCACCCTTTTATTAATAAAGAGAGATGGTCAAGGAAGATCTTTATAGATAGTAAAATTGAGCACAATTTGCCAACAAGAACTTAGCTCAACTGACATATAAAGTTGTACTGATAACCACAAGGTCGGTCGTTCGAAGCCTTCTTCCCACATATTGTCAAAAAATTGAGCACAATTTCGATGTCATCTACTTAATTACAATACATGTGACCAAGCAAATTAACCATTATTTTTTTAGAATAAAAAAAAAATTAACCATTTAATTTCATTTAGATATAAGAACAAAGTTAGAATATATGATTTCCCATCTTTCAAATGGCATAACATGTTTTCCCTATTTCACAAAAGAAAGAAAGAAAGAAAATTTTTATTTATTTTATTTTTTACAACAAAGAAAAGTTTTTCTTAACTCCTTATAGTACAATTTATATATATATTATTTTACCTTAGTTAGAGAGATAGTAAGATTACTAAACTCTATATCCTCTTTTGATAGGAAATCATCCACCACTTTTCTATATCTGTCGAACAATTCTTCGATGATGGCTTCTCCAAAGTGATGAATAAAAAGTGGTTCAATCACCGATTGTACGCATTTTGTAAAATCGTTGGATTTAATGTCATAATTGTTCCTATTAATTTTTGAAACTTCAAAATAATTGATGGTGAAACTTCCTTCCTTTAAGACTTCGGCTTTCAGTTCCCATGGAGACGGTAGGTACACTGGAATATTGAACGAGTCGACTTTTTCCTTTTCCACAATTCCCTATATAATAAACTCACAATATGAAAAAAATATACTTAAAAGAGAGGTCTTAATCCCTAATCCTATACTCAAGTTAATATTACAACAAGTATAATAAACTTTAATTACCTCAGCCACCATGCTATTGAGAGCCACAGCAAAAAACTCTAGCCCATTCTTATTCCATTCTTTGTTGGATGAATCTTCACCTGTTCGTACAGGAGTGGTTATAACCATACGTCCACCAATTACCAATTCCTCAGCACGACACCTTAAAAATGTTGAAAAATCCTTCTGAAATTGCCTGTAATAAGTTTCAAGAACACTCTTTGGATCTGTACCATCCATGAATATGTTGCCTTTGTTATTCTCCATCTCTTTCGGAACCTATAAAAATTGACCCATTTCTCAAATTGATGTATAATTATAGATAGATTAAAAATAAATATATAGAGAAGAGATTTGTTTAATTTAAACCCACTTCAGATAGCCAATGGAGACTATTAGATGAATGGAAAAAATGCACACTTTTGCTAGGAAAAAGTCTGCCATAGAAAGACCCTGGCACCCCATTGAAGAAACATGGCCCAAAATCAGCTCCAATTTGGGTCTTCAAAGTTTCCAAAATTCTTGGCAACGATCTGAAAACAACATTGAAGTCATTTTCATGGAGGTCATTGAAGAAGATTTGATATTCCAAAGGCTTTTTGTGAAGCTTCTGGCGAATCTCCTCTACTTGTTTGATCAAATTGGAAATAATCATAAGAGTGTTTGGTCCTGAAGAACAACCCAAGTCTACCATGGTTATGGTTGTTGGAAAGGTGTTATTGTAGAAGTCGGTAATGGCTACCTTTGCAATTGGCCAAGTCATGGAGATTATCTCTCGCTGTCAAACCCATAAAATATTAGATGTTCGAAATCCTATATAAATAAATTTTAGCGATCAAGAAAATAAACATCAAACTTAATTACTTTGAAAGAAAATCAAGTAATATTATTTTATCTTGACTCTAGTTGAGTTCATCTTTCATACAAAAATATTTGACTGTTTAGTTAAATTTAAGAAACAAAAACAAGGGATGCAAAACTTGTAAGAAACACAAATATAGAACATCGAGTGAGTTTATAAGTTTAATTTTCAAAGATAGAAAATAAAAAATTAACCGTTATCAAAATTAATCCATGGAGTGGAATAATGAAACTCAATGTTATATAGTAATAAAAATAACCTGAATGAAAGAGTTGTTGGCGTAACTGGTATCACCCATTCCTCCATTTACATGCAACATCTTCTACTGAATTTCTGTCTCCAAAGGGGAGAAGGGAGCCACCCCTATTTATAAGCATCCCTATCGCTTTTTTTTTTTTTTTTTTTTTTTTTTTTTTTTTTTTTTTTTTTTTTTTTTTTTTTTTTTTTTTTAAATGTATATAGTTTTTCCAAACTTATTTAAAAAATATTGTAGGTTTAAATAGAGTTCTAACGCACCATATTATTCCTTCTCTCTAATCAAATTATTTGGTAAATTATAATAATTATTTATTTACTTTTTTTTTTTTTTTTTTTTTTTTTATGAATGATTACTAAAAAAATGTAGAAATAATGGAATGAGTCGTATTTGTAGCACCAACGTGTATATCAAAAGAAAATTGGGAAAATTTCAGAAATATTTTATGTAAGAGGGAATTTGGAGTATCATGGGTGAGAGAAGGAAAATGGGGGTAGAGTATAGGGAGGAGAGAATTTGAAGAAATTATTCGATAAGGCCATGACAATAAGACTGGTAGAGTTTTGCATCGTTGAATGTATGTAAGAGGGAAAATTTGTAAAAGTACCTTAATTTTATATATTTAACGGTTATTAAGAGACAAATAAATATTAAAATCTACACGATTTTAAAAAGACAGTCACATTATAACAATCTCATTGAATAATTTGTTAGAAATGAGAGTGTGAGAGATAGATTAATGATATGAAAATTTCATCACTCTCGTTAATTTATCTCTCCCGTCCCTTCAAATTTGGATTTTCTCTCCAACCATTTCAAATTCCTTGTTCTCTAAATTTTTTCTTTCATACTCTCTTCCTTCAAAATCGTTTCTCTCTAATCTCTTTTACTCTCCCAACTAAACCCTTAAACCTTTTTATTTTTTTGAAACCACCCTAAACCCATTATATATATATATGGGGTGTGAAGTCGTCTTCTTCACCACATGTAATGGGCATATAACAGAATATTGTCTTATACATGAAAAAAAATTGTCTTCCAAACGATTTCAGGCCATTAAATTAGAAATATAAGCCAACATGAGCACAACGGTGGAGGAAGGGAAGAAGGAAAAATGTCTTCCTCCTTTTTTATCTCTTCTTCTCTTCCTCCTCTCTTTTTCATAATCGTATTTGAACTATCATCGTTTTAGGGTCGTCGGTCACCACTAGAGGTTGCATGTCATTCATTGGAGGTGGGTTGCCGTTCACCGGAGATGGAGGGTGGAAGGGAAGAAGAATGAGAGAGGAAGGGAGAATGCGAGGAGAGAGGAAGAAGAAACTTGAGAACTATAGCAAACAAAAAAAACAATGATATAGATCTTTTAAACTTATTTCTAAAAACTCGAGAAATAAATGTGCACTTTCGAAACCTAGAGGGATCAAACAATCCTAAACCTGAAAACTCAAGAACAAAAAATGTAATTTTTCTATATTTTTTAGAAGCTAGAAAAGTAATATTAAAAAAAGGTCTATTGGCTATTGCCTTTTGGCTTTCAAATAATTAGATCTTTTTCTTTCTTTCTTTATTATTATTATTTTTGGGGCTAAATACGTGTTTTAGTTCCTAATATTAAAGTTTTATTTTTCTATTTAATTCTTATTATTTAAATAGTTTCAATTTAGCCCCTCGTATTTTAATATTTTCAATTTGATCCTTCACTGGTGGTAAATTATTAAAATGATCGATGATAAACTTACATGACATAATACTTGGTATTTCTCATACGCCTAACAAAGAGCTTCATATATTTGTCAAAATAATAATAATCATACTTTAGTGAATTGGAGAAAATTTAAATTTGAAAAAATTTCATTTAAGAGAGAAAATATTCTAATTTCTCCTTCAAAATTTGAAGAAATTAGTAGAAATTTTGAGTTTTTCTTTTCTCTTAGATGACCTTTTCTCTCCTCTAAATTTATGCCGATTTATTTAATATTATGTGTCACATGTAAGTTTATCATCAACCAATTTAAAATTTCAACCCATGGTCAAAGGACAACATTGAGAGGGATAAGAGACATTGATTCTTATAAATATAGGCAAACACATAACCTAAATAAATACAAATTATAGATATAGATCTAGATATTGGAAAATTTTACTACGCAATCATAATTAAATACATTAATTTACAATATGAGTAAATGAAAAAATTAGTATTTCAATACTTTTGTCAACTTAAATCTAATTTAATTGGCAAGATATTTGTGTGTTTTCTCATGGGATATAGGTATACCAAGTGGAAAAAATCTCAAAATTAGTTGGATATTTTTTGTTTTGTTTTGTTTTTGTTTTTGTTTTTTTTTTTTTTAATTCTAATTCGATATTTTGTTGCCTGAATAATTGTTGAGCTATATTTAAAATAAGCAAAAAATGACGAAAATGAAATTAAAAATTGTAAAGATCAATGCCTGATATTCACATCCTTGTATCCTCATGTTATTTTTTAAATTTTCTTTTAAGAATGTGTTATTTATTGATTTTTTTTTTCATTTTTCCAAATATATATATATAACTCTTTTCTTATTTAATGTATAAATTTCAGATCTTTTATCGTTTATAAATCTAACTTGTTAACGGTATATTTTTTTAATAATTTTTTCTTTATCTAGTTAATGACATATATGTAGTATTTAATAATTAATTTGTAAAAAAAATTATTAATTTACTGATTTTTGTTTCAAATTTTTTTAAAATTAATTTGATATACTTTTTTATATTAAAATTAGATGTAAATATTCCTAAAAAAAAAAAAAAGGAAGTAAATAATCAGTTTTTTTAAATAATAATAATAATTTCAAAATTTCATTGTGATGGCTAGAAACTAAGCTTAATTGAATTGAAGTCCTTTTAACATAAAATTTTAGATCGCCAAACTCATCCCATAGAAAAAGATGTCAACTCTTTTCAAAAAAAAAAAAAATAAAAAAAAAATAAAAAAATTCAACTTTTAGTTTAGATAGGATTGGAAGAGGTTTTAAGATAAAAATATAGATTTCATTATTGAGAACAATTAGGTCAACGAGCTATGAGTATTAAATGTTCATTAATTTGTTTTGACTTTAATACAATTTTATCTCTCTTTTAAGTATGTCTCACCTTTAATTGTTGTGTGGGACCATCTTTTAAATTAATGCACGTTTGTGTATATATATTATTTTTTGAGTTCATGTATACGTATTCAAGGTTAACATAAATATTGAATAAGTCCAATCTCGTACTTAAAAAAATAAATAAAAGTATTATATAAAAATAATAAATAAATAAAAGAAATAGAAGTCCAATCTTTTCTTGGTTCACTAAAATATATGTGCAACAAATGATTAAAAGAAAACTGGAATGGTCGCATATATCTAATAGATTCGGGTCAAAGCGAGCATAACTCAACGGTGCATGTATATTCGTCTAAAATGTCAGAGGTTTGAATTCCACCTAAAAAGTTGATGAACTCAAAAATAAAAAAATATCTAACATATTCGGTTTGGTTTGGGTCCTTACAACCCAAACACAATTACAAAAAAAATGTGGGATAATTGAGAGAGGTTAGTTTTGGAATGAATTTTTAGTTATTCCAAAATATATTGGCCGATATATTTATGAATAACTATCTGTCTCAAAACTAAGCTCTCTTCATTGTCTCACTTTGTTGGGGGATGTTTTGAGAAAAATATCTTTTTTGGTCCTTGAGTTTTTCAGAAATAAGTGTGTGTTTGGTCATGAGTTTTCAAAATTGACATTTTTAGTTTCTAAATTTTTTAGAAATAGGTTTAAAAGATTCTTAGGTTTGAGAAATGAGGTTAAAAGGTCCCTCATATTATTTTTATTATTTTTAAATTAATATTTTAATATTTTTAATTTAAAAAACCACTCAATGTTAAAAAAAAAAAAATATTAGTTTAAAAAAGTTGAAAAAATAATATGAGGTCCCTTACCTTTTAAATCTATTTCTTAAAACTAAGGACTAAAAAGGTTCCTTTTGAAAACTTTGGGACCTCTTAAACTTATTTCTCAAAACTCAAGGACTAAAAAAGTTAATTTTGAAAATTCATGGACCAAACACACATATTCTTGAAAACCTAGGAACCAAAAAGGTATTTTTCTAAATATTCCCCTTACCTCTTTATTGGTACGTGGTTTTTAAATTCATTTTTTTAGAATTTCCCCCCTTTTTTATATTAAAAAAAAATTGTCCAATTATCAAATTCTTATTGTTATCTAGCATTTTTCAAATTTAGGTGATGTTATAAATTTTAAATTTTTGTTATCTATTCCGATATTTTAATATTTGATCATTTAGTTAAATAAGGTCCCGTTTGATAACCATTTCGTTTTTGGTTTTTGGTTTTTGAAAATTAAGCCTATAAACACTATGTTTAACCACAAGCTTCTTTGTTTTTTATCTACATCCTTTCCCATGTTTTCAAAAACCAAGCCAAATTTTGAAAAAAAAAAAATAGTTTTCAAAAACTTGTTTTTTTTTTTTTTTTTTTGGATTGTGGCTAGAAACTCAAATGTCTCCTTAACAAAAATGAAAACCATTGTAATAAGATTGAGAGAAAACAAGCACAATTTTCAAAAACCAAAAACAAAAAACGAATGGTTATCAAACGGAACCTAAACTAATATTTTTTATTTTTTTTTAGTTCAACAGATCAAGATTCAAATCCCTCACCCCATATGTTGTCAAACAAAAAAAAAAAATGTTGAAATTAACAACATCATTATCACATTTGATTAACTCTATTTGAATATTTAATATTCTCAATAGAATATTGGTTAGAACATAGATGTCTTGTTTCAAGGAATATCATTATTTTTCCCATCATTTCTTATTTAGCTTGTATATATATCATTGACCATCCTTCATTAAATAATATATACGTTGTATATAGCGGATGTAGCAAAAAAATTGTTTGTTTTGAAATTTATGTATAATGGTAGGTGGGATGAGTATACTTTTTTTTTTTAAGTGGGATGAGTATACTTAACCACAGTCACAACTTCAATCGAGATGCCAAAGCGAGCTTAGCTCAGCGGTAATTGGCATGTACCTTCGACCATGAGGTCAGAGGTTCGAATCCCCCCACCCCCAAATGTTGATGTACTCAAAAAAAAAAAAAAAAAAAAAACTTCAATCGAGATATATAGTACATAACGAGCAATTAGATGCTATCTCTTTAATGGTGTTAGGCTAATAATGAAACATTATAATAATAATTCAATTACCTTGTTTTAAAGTCACAACTTCCTTTTTTTCAAAAAAAAAAAAAAAAAAAAGTCACAACTTCCTATTCATTCTTCAAATATCTCTTTGCTTTCTCAAATCATCATCGAACTCGTTTTCAATAAATATTACTTTTATAACATTTCATTCAAAGTTAACATTTAGAAAATAAAAAACACTTGCACTATCAATTTCTTGTTTGGGTTCATATTTTAAATTTGTTTTCTTTCTCTACCTATTTTTTTTATTTGTATTTGTATTATTTTTTTCTTCTTCTCATTTCTCTATTTTCTTAAAGTTCTTCCGTGAGATTTGTCGAGATGTGTATAAAGTGGCTCGGGCACTCATAGATATTAAATAAATAAATAAAATAACCATTTTATCAGCATATCAGACCCATCACATACTTAATTAAATGCCAAATTTTAAACAAATTGCAGACATCTCTATTCACTATCATTTTTATTCATACAATTGGATGACCGTATTAAGTTAGGCCCCGTTTGAAAACCATTTCAATATTTTGTTTTTGGTTTTTTTGGGTTTTTTTTTTTTTAAAAAAAACCATATATATTTTTTTCCAAACTTGTCTGATAATTGTTTTTGGTTTTCAGTTTTTAAAAAATTAGAGAGATGAATTGATATTTTAGAGAGTGAAAAATGTGTGGAAACATTGAAACAAAAATTTAGAGATATGAATATAAATGTTTTCGAGAGAAAAGTTAAACATAGTAAATTTAGAGACATAAAAGAAAATAGGTTTAAATCTCATTTTAGTCCCTAAACTTTTAAGTTTGTTCTATTTTAGTCCTTAAACATTCAAAACGTTCATTTTGGTCCTTAAACTTTCAAATTTGTTCTATTCTAGTCCCTGAATTTTCAAAATGTCTATTTTAATCCCTAACTTTTAAAAGATAATTATTTTGGTTCTTGTTATGTTACTTTTATACTTCAAATTCGTTTTGTCTAATGTTCATCTCTAACTTATTTGACTTGAAATCATGCTCATGATAACAATCTAATACACATACTCAAAAGCTAAGTCATTAATTTGTTAAAATTATAATAAAAGTAAGGACCAAAATAGTCATTTTTTTAAAGTTTAGGGACTAAAATAGATATTTTGAAAGTTTAGGGACCAAAATGAAACAAACTTGAAAATTTAGGGACTAAAATGAACATTTTGAAAGTTCAAGGACCAAAATAGAATAATCCTAAAAGTTTAGGGACCAAAATAGGATTTAAACCAAGAAAATATTTAGAGAGAGAATATTAGCTAGACTCCATAAAAAATATTAGTTAGAAAAAAAGGAAAAAATAGAGTAGAAGAGATAAATTTTAGAGAGAAAAATTAAATAAAAAGAGAAATTCTAGAGATAGTAAAGTTAAGAGTAAAAGAAGTGTTAAAGAAATAACGATAAATTAAAAAAATGAAGAAAAGTTTTAGCGAGAGAAAATTAAGGGAGTTTTTTTTTTTTTTTCAAAAGAAAAATTAGAGATATGTTTATTAGGAAGAGAAAAGTTATTGAGAAAATTTAGAAATAGATAAGTTATAGGGGAAAAAAAAGTTTTGAGAGAATTTTAGGAAAAAGAAAAATATTTGATTTTTAGAGAGAGAAATTAGGGAGATAATTTATTTACTTATTTTTTTCGTTTCGTTTTGGCAATTAGGAAGATAAGTTAGATGAGAAAGAAATGAAAGTTAAATAAAGATAAACATTTAAGAGAGAAAAAAAAAGCTAGGTAGGGATGAATTTTTTAAAAAGAGAAAGAAAAATAAAAAAAAATTATATTGAGATCAAAATTTTAGAGAGAGAAAGAAAGAGAAATTTAGAGAAAAACGTTTAAAAGAGGAAAAAAAAAGTCTAGGAAGAAAAATGACATTTTGAAAAACATAAATATTTTTGTAAAAACTTTTTTTTTTTTTTTTTTTAGATTTGCTTGTAATTTCAAAAACGTTTTAAAAAAGAAGAAACAAAAATAGAAATGTCTATCAAACAACCTTGTTTTTTTAAAATGAAAAACACAAACAATTATCAAACGGTTCGAAATTAAATCTTAAACAAGTCATGAACATCAAACAGATTCGGCATACTGAACCACTGATTTTTTTTTTTTTTTTTCAAGTCAAATTATATAGATATTAAAACAACTTCTTAAACAAGCCATGAACTGACAAATTCAGCCATGAAGGTGACAAAACTTTTCCTAGCTTCTATCGATAAACTATTATAAAGTTTCATTATATAAAAATTGTTAATGAATAATAATAATATTTTAAAATAAAATTGTATACCTTTCGTTTGTCAATTACCTATATGTTGAGATATATTAGAGCTATGAAGTTTTCTTTTAGTGCATACTTTACAAGTGTAGTGCCACCTGCTTACGATTTGGGTTGTGTCTTAATTAAATAACTCGACAGCTTGACAAACTCTCACTCCAAATCCTAAGCAAAGACCCGACCATAAAATATTAGTCAGATGGTTGAATTTCTATCCCACGATGTTGAACTAAAAAAAAAACTACAATGAGTTGAAAGACTAATGGTTGATTCAATCCAAGAGCTAATTCAAATCACAAATTTAATAACTCAACTTATTTATTTATGACGTTAACAATGTTTTGATTTAAATTGAAAGTATTCCTAGTTGATTTTACCAAAACTCAATTAATCTGAACATTAATAACCTCTCCTTGATGTTAAGCACTCGATTAATCCAACATTAATAACCTCTCAAAGAGAGGTTAGAGGATCAAATACTCTTGAAGGTGATAGCCAGGAAAAGATGATGGAAGGATCAGTTAGAGTCTTTGATTAAATAACATATATACTTTTTTTCCCTTTCCCATATCAGCAACAGAGAACTTGATCAAAGAAAATATTTACAAATTATTTGAGTTCTATGTGCACTTGTTCTACACAATTCCAACTGCTTATGGTAGAAAAAGGAAGAATTGAAGTTGGACATTATTATGATTTCCAATCTTTCCATTACATTACACTACCTCTCCGTCTTTCATTATACGAAACCATTTTTTTTTTGTCAACATGTAGGATGGAAGATTCAAATCATAGACCTCTTAGACATTATACAAGCTTAATGATAATTGAGTTATGTTATGGTTCGTTATTATACGAATTAACTGTTGCATTATATTTTATCCTTTTGTTTTAGTCATAGAGATAGTGAGTTGGGTCCATTCAACATTCTCTCCCGACATGCGATCGGCAACAATTTTTTGGTACCGACAAAACAATTCTTGGACAACGACTTCTACGAAATGATGATTAAGAAGTGGTTCGATTACAGATTCTAGTCACTTTGCAAAACAGTACTTTTTATTGTCAACAGACCTGCTTGACGAGCTGGATTCAGTGTTGTACATGTTTATGTTAACCGTTGAAACTTCCAAATGATTGAGGGTGAAACTTCCTTCGTTTATGACCTCGACTTCCAATTCCCTTAGCGATGGGAAATTGAATGAGTCCACTTTGTGCTCTTCCACAATTCCCTGTACATGATGAAGTCACAATACAAAAATATATATAATGTATTGAAAAACAGACATTAAGCAATAGAGAGCTAAAGCCAAGTGGTGGCAAGCATCAGTACATTCTTTGTTGGATGGATCTTCCCTTGTTCTTCCTACAAATGTTAAAACCATATGTCCATATCTATTACCAATTCCTCAGCTCGACACTTCAAAAACATTGAAAAATCCTTTTGAAATTGCTTATAATAATCATTAGCCACATTCTTTGGACTTGTATGAATACGTTTCCTTCGTTATTCTACTCTATCCCCACAGGAACCTGCTTCAATTAATTTTACCATCTCTCAAGTTGGTAATAATACATATATATCTATCTACAAAAAAATACTATATATATAGATGGTTGAAATTTGTTTGTAGAGAAGTACTAGGCTTTAATTAAATCCACCTGAGAGAGCCAATGGAGACTATTAGATGAATGAAAAAAAATGCACACTTTTGTTGGGAAAAAGTCTGCCATAGAAAGAGCCTGGCACCCCATTAATTTGGGGTTCTCAAATTTTGCAAGAAGCTTGGCAATGTCTAAAAATGGCATTGAAGTCGTTTCCATGGAGATCGTCTATCGTTCAAGAAGTTTTGATACTCCAAAGGCTTTTTGTGAAGCTTTTGACGAATCTTCTCTACTTGTTTTATCAAATTGGAAACGAGTGTTTTATCCAATTGGGATTTATTCCTTAATGGTTTGGGTCTCTCTGCCCCCCTTCCATCCAACATTGATTCTCTCTGTCTGGAAGTTTTTGGCCATAGGATCTCTTCTAGGAAGGAGATTTTTCGATCCAATATTTTTGCAGCGATTATCTGGAGCTTATGGATCAAGAGAAACAACCACACATTTCAAGATTAGGCTCGTTCTTTGCTCACCCTTTGGAGGATATTCTTTCTTTGGCAACTCTTGGTCTTCTGTATTGAGCTCTTTCTCCCATTATAGCTCCTCCGTTGTTGCCCTTTAATTGGAGAACTTTCTACTAATCTGGTATGTTACTCACATACGATCTCAAATAAAGTATCCTCTCTCTACAAAAAAAAAGAGAAAAATACTCTAGAGTTATTCAAAAAAAAAAAAAAAAAAATCTAGAGTTGTCCTTCTCTGTCTATAAGATTTTTTCTTCTCGAAACTTTCTTAAACTCTTTTTTTTTTTTTTTTTCTAGAAAAGAGATACTTTATTAGGAGCGTATGTAAGAAACATACATGGAAAGGATTACATAAAAGCCCTCCAATTCAGAGCAATGGAGGGTGCATCATAGTTGAGGAAATATTTAGAAGAAGAAGCCCAAAAAGCTGCAAGGGCAACAATATCCTCCCAAATCTGATAGGATGAGCGGGAAAGGTTTCGGAAGATTTTATTGTTCCGCTCATTCCAAATAACCCAAAAGGTAGTCACAATCAAAACTTGGAAGAGCAATCCCCTTTGAGAGTGAATCTTGAAAGAAAAAACCTCCTCACAAAGCTTATGAGCTTGAGAAGGGAGGGGAGATTGAACACCCAAAGCTTGAAAAATCTGATCCCATAAATTAGAAACCAGGGGGCAGAGAGCAAAAAGGTGGTCTAATGTTTCTGAGTTTGCGTGATAGATGATGCGCAATTTGCTTACCGCAAGTGTACGGGTCAAGTAATAATATAGTGTTTTCGCGATTAAACGAGTGTCGTCTTCTGGATTGGTTTTCTAGCAAATTAAGTATACCGTGAATAATCTTGTCCAATTTTATTTAGGGAGCAAAACTTAAAGATAAAGATAAATCTAAAGACAAAAAACATAAAATAAAGGTGGAGACTCAAAGGGAAAAACTCTTAGGGAATTGATTTCATTATTTAAGATTGAAGATTGATTAATAGGAATGAATTGATCGTGCGATTATTCTACAAGCCAAGGAAACTTTTATCACGATTACCTCTCCCGAGTATAATTGATTCTCATGCATATAACTAACTTGATATCCCTATCTAAGTTCATTAACATGCAAGACATTATTCGGTTTAATCCTTGTTATACTTCTAGAGATATTCCAAATCCCGTCACAAACTTAGAATTTCTACTCTAGTCATGCAATTAAACAAGGTAAGTCTTGGGTCAAATCCTCTCTCCCGAGTTAGATTCAACACTTAAATCATTCAATTAGTGATCAAGTAATTGAAAGCATTAAACAAAATTGCATGAATAAAATAAAAACACATTCATACTAAAAATCAATCCAACAACTAAAATAACTACATCAAATCCTAAGACAAACAACTAGCAATTCATAGTCTTTAAACCACAAACACTTATTGCAAGATAAGCCATAAAAACTACAAGAGTTAAGGGAAAGAGAAAGGAAAACTTGAATCCGCCGACACCGCACGTCCCCGTCACGATCTCCACGTCTTCTCGCTTGATTCCCGCTCCTTGGCCTTGCCTTTAGCTCCCACAAAAGGTCTCTAGTCGAAATTAGGGCTAAAATCTAACCAATTGGACTCCACTTGGCCGTGCAAGAAAAGGATGAATTTATAGAAAATCTGCCGACAGCGTCGAGACGCTATGGATAGCGTCGTGATGCTATGGACAGCGTCGAGACGCTATCCCAGTTTGCCGCCATTCTGTTTAGAAAAATATCGATAGCGTCGAGATGCTCTTATCACAGCGTCGAGACGCTACAGTCAGCGTCGCGACGCTACGCCAAATTCCAGCATACTGCCTTCTCGGATTGGACAGCTTCTAATTCCTTTCTAATTAATTTTCTTTGCCTCCTTTTAGCATTCCGAGCACCCGATTAACTCCAATTTCACGTTTTAGCTCCAATAAACCAATTTCTACAAAATAAACATTAAAGTGCATTAAAATGGCCACAAATTACTCAAAGATTAACTAAAATGTACCGGGAAACATAGCTCGTTATGCGCGCTATCAATAGATAGAGCAAACATTTGGGCTTAAGGCTGAATGATGGAAAATTCTTTGCAGACGGTCAGCCGTGAGAATCCGACGGTGAAGCACTGTCCACATGAAGAATCTAATTTTCTTCGGGATCGCTGCACGCCACAAGTTTGTAAGAATATTGGGATCCAACTGCGCGCGATGAGTAGAAGAGATATCCCAAAAGGAAAGGCTAGCTGAGGCAACAGAAAAAGGACCGCTCGAGTGATGCAGCCATAAGAGAGAATCGCGTCCTTGAGCCAACGAAGGAGAAGGCAACAGCAAGGCCATCTCATTCCAAAGGCAGGTCTCCCTGTCCAGAAGGGGCCGACGGGGGAAAAATTCCAAGAAGAAAGAGATGGAATCCAAGCCTTGGAAATTTTCAAATCTAGTTTAGCAGATAAAGCAAAAAGACGAGGGAGCTTCTGAAAGAGCGGGCCAAGATCAGACCAGGAGTCTTTCCAAAAAGAGATCTTACTGCCATCCTTTAGCTAGGTGCCATTTAGAGAACTGCTCAAAATGGGGCACATGCTTCACAATTGAGAACCAGGGGTTCTAGAACTAGAGAAGCGAGACTGAGTTGGGAGGGCACCCATAGGAGAAGTTTTTGTACTTGACCATGATAAGACGCTTCCATAAAGGTTGATCTTTTTGATAGAACCTCTAAAGCCATTTAATTTAAACTCTCAATCTTTTCTCTCTAAATTTTTTCTCTCCTATTTCTTTTTCTTCTATCTATAACTTTTGTTAACCACCCTATAAATTATTTTTCTCTTAAATGTAATGTGTTTTTTTAGTAGTTTGAGGGTTTTAAAATCACTTTTGAAACAAAAACACTCTGTCACCATTTTTTTTTAATTAAATTAAAATCTCCCTTACACATGTCAGACCAAATATTAAAATAATTTATAATTGAATAATTTTACAAAAAAATATAATTAAATCACTAAAGTTGGTTCCAAACATGTCCTCAATCATTCAAAATCAACTTTGTATGAAAATTACTCTTTTTTTTTGGACAACATGTGGGGGCGAGGGATTCAAACCACATACCTTCTTGATCATTAGTACACGATTTATGTCAGTTAAGTTATACTCGTATTGACGTATGAAAATTACTCTTAAAAATGTAGAACCAAACATTAAAATGATTATATGAAAATCAATTTTAATAAGCAAATTATAAACAAATCATTTTTACTAAATTCACTATTTCTAAAATCACCCTCATGCCCTTAATCTAACTACACAATTCCATTTACTTATATTATGGAAACAAGTGAACAACCAACTATTTCATTCCATTAATTATAGCCTGGAATCAAAGTGTTTACAAGCACATTTCTTATACATATAGAACCACAGGATAGTATTTTCTTTTTAATCATTTTATTTTACTAAGGGAAATAGTAAGGTTGATAAACTCAATCTCCTTTTTGGACATCTCATCTTTAACAATATTTCTATACCTGTAAAATAATTCCTCAACAATTGCTTCTCCAAAGTGAGGAATAAAAAGTGGTTCCATCACAGATCTAATGCATTTTGCAATATTGTAACTACTGTCAATAAACACAGTTGATGCATCAAATTCAGCGTCGTTGTAGAAGTTCCAATTAATTCTCGAGAGTTCAAGGCGGTTAATGGTGAAACTTCCTTCTTTTATGACCTCTGCTTCTACTTCCATTGGACAGGACATGAAATTTGGAATATTGAACGTATCAATTTTTTTCTCATCCACGATCCCCTGTCATGATTCACAATAAAAATAAAAAAAAAGTTTTAATTGCAATTGAACAATTTGTTTGGTGAAAAAGGTAGAATTTTTTGGAAGTATATATATTTTTATTTTTCACCTCGGCAACCATGTTATTGATAGCTAAATTCAAAAGTTTCAAAACATAACAATATTCTTTGTTGGATGGATATTCATCTGGTCTTCCTAACATGGTAAGAACCATGCATCCTCCAGTTACTACTTCTTCTGCACGACACTTCAAAAATAATGAAAAATCCTTTTGAAATTGCTTATAAAAGCCTTCAACCACATTCTCTGGACTTGTGTTATCTATGAATATGTTCCCTTTGTTTTTGATCTCCATCCCTTCAGGAACCTATGCATTGGATTTCACTGTTAATAACAATGCAATTGATGGGATTTTTCTGGAGAATAAGATTTTGAAGATCTCACCTAGATGATCAATTTAATTATGCATCGTTACATGAGATTTTCTAGATAATAAGATTTTGAAACTTACTTGGGAGAGCCACTGGAGACTGTAAGAAGAATGAACAAAGTGCAAGCTTTTGTTGGGAAATAGCCTGTCATAAAAAGAACCAGGCACGCCATTGAAGAAACATGGACCAAAATCAGCTCCAATTTGGGACTTCAAATTTTCCAAGAAACTTGGCAACAATCTAAAAATGGCATTGAAATCGTTTGCAGGGAGATCGCTCAAGAAAATTTGATATTGGGATGGCTTCTTGTGAAGCTTTTTATGAATCTCCTCTACTTGTTTGATTAAATCAGAGACAATAGTGAGAGTGTTTGGTCCTAAAGAACATCCTAAATCTGCCATGTTTAAAGTGGTCGGAAACTTTTTACTGCACAAGTCTTCAACCGCTTCCTTTATGATTGGCCACGCTATGGATATTGCCTTTTGCTAATCAAATCAAAATGAAAAATAATTATATAGAAAAGGTTAATGTCAAAAGTATTAAAACTTATTAGCTTTGGTGTAGTGATTTAACATGGTATCACAGTAAGAGCTTATGTATCCAAACTCCTATAATACCATTTTCGATTAAATTTATCGTAGCCTATTTGTTTACTCTTTTAAATTAAATGGCGCTTTAACCATTAATATATATTATTAATAGGCTTTGAGTTTTGGTTGGCAATTTAGTTTGCACAAGCACTTTAAAGTTTGAACATTTAAATAAGGTCTCATTTGATTCATGATATGTTTTCGTTTTTATGTTTTTGAAAGTAAAAATATACCAGAAGAACAATGAAAATACATTTGTCAACTCATTTTCAAAAAACAATTACGAAAAACTCTAAAATAGGTTATTTTAAAAACTATAAATTATTGCTTCTTCTTTTTTTTTTCTTTGAAAATGAATTATTGCTTCCTTTGTTTTTAAATTTTGTTTTCAAAAATTCTGAAAACAAGGAGTATAGTTTTTGGAAAACAAGTTTATGTCAAACTAAGACATCGTTGGATAACCATTTAGTTTTTTTTTTGTTTTTTTATTTTTTAAAATTGTGCAACAAACGAGATCCAAATTTTTTCAAAATTTTGTTTTAAAATTTACTCCAGAAAACATGTTTCTTTGTTTTAAATTTGTTTTTACTGTTCTTTTTTTTAAACTGATTTTTCTTCTGTTTTTTTTGGGGTGTACAAAAAAAAAACAACCCAACCAAGTCGAACTACACAATCCAAACCGTGGGGTTGGGTTAGGATTTTTTTCGATTTGGGTTGGGTTGATTTTTTACAAAACCGAAAATTCGATTCGGTTCACGAGTTTAAAAAAATTTTGGTTCGGTTCAACTCGAACTGACCCATGATATATATATATAATTTAAAATCCTAAATATTAAATAAGAAATTTAAGAAAGAAATTAAGATATGGGAAAAAAAATATACAATAAGTTGTTGAACTCAAGAGGAAAAAAAAAAGAAAAGAAAAAGAGAGGGAACAGAAGCCTATGAACAAATTTAATTACTAACAATAATAATCTACAATAAAAAGAGCGATAGAAAAAAAGTGAAGCAACACAAGCATACGCATCAACTTTAGAAACAACTTGTTTGAGAAAATAATGATGAGATGAAATCGAAGAACACAAACATATGTGAAAAAGAAACATAAATTTTTGCAAGAAAATAAAGGGGAAAAAAAAAAAAAAGACCTGAAGCAAGGAGTTTTTGGCATAGCTTGTGTCTCCAACTCCTGAATTCATACGGAGTATTTTGAAAACTTCCATCTCTCCTTCTCTGCCATTCTCTGCAGAGGGAGAGACCCCTTATTTATAAGTCTACCCCTTCGACGATCCATGTAAACAAAAAGAACAAATAGTGGAAACAAGATAGAAATTGTAAGAAGGAAGTGAATCAAATTGAGTTGTGATGCATTGAAATGAAAAACTTACACAAATTTATAGGAAAGTAAAATGGACACCCACTAACCCACTAACCTTGAAAATCTCTTCAATCAACCTTACTAAGTCACATCCCTCTAAATTAGAAGCCACTATCCTAAATAAATGCCACTAACCATTACTTTCTACACAAGTAAATTAGCTAAATCAAACTACTTGCCTACCAAGTTTGCACTAATTTTAACACTCCCCCTTAGTGCAAACATACGATCAACTACACCGAGTGCACTCCTGAGTTCTTCAAACTTGGATTTACCAAGAGCCTTGGTAAATATATCAGCAACTTGCTCCTTGGAATGTATCTTCTGTAATTTGATGTCTTGCGTCAAAACTTTCTCTCGAACAAAATGAAAATGAGTTTCAATGTGCTTTGTACGAGCATGAAACACTGGATTCCCTGCAAGCTTGATTGCACTTTCGTTGTCACAAAAAATACAAACTGGATAGTCCAAATTGGAAAAAATTTATGCCATGAGTCTTTTTAGCCAAATGCATTCTTGAGTAGCCATAGTAGCTGCTACATATTCTGCTTCACAACTTGAAAGAGCAACGGATGCTTGCTTCTTACTGCACCATGAAATAGCCCCTGAGCCTGTATTAAAGCAGTATCCAGTTGTGGAACGTCTGTCATTTACATCACCAGCCCAGTCTGCATCAACAAAACCGCTTAACACGAAAGATTTAGCTTGTTTATACAACAAGCCAAAACATAAGGTGCTCTTAACATATCGAAGAATTCTCTTTGCAGCAACTAAATGAGCTTCACATGGCTTATCCATAAATTGAGCAACAACGCCTACAGAATAAGAAATGTCAGGTCTTGTGATAGTTAAATAAATTAGACTACCAACAAGTTGTCGGAAAAGTGTTGCATTTGCCAATCGTTTTCCTTCTTCTTTAGTCAACTTCAAAGATGGCTCCATAGGAGTAGTCATTGGTTTTGACTCATTCATGTCAAAACGATCTAATAAACTTGCTGCATATCCTTTCTGTGAGACAAAGTATCCATCTGACCTTTCAACCTCCAAGCCAAGAAAACATCTTGCTTCACCCAAACTCTTCATTTCAAAACGAATTGACAACGCATCTCGAAGACTATTAATTTCAACTTCATCATCACCTGTTATGATCATGTCATCAACATATAGTAGAAGCATTGTACATACTGAAGTTGTCTTTTTAACAAACAGACTTGAATCTGCACTTGAAGACCTGAACCCACAAAACTCAAGATATTGAGCAATTTTACCATACCAAGCACGGGGAGCTTGCTTAAGACCATATAAAGCCTTCTTGAGTCGACACACATAATTTGGAGACTCCTTGGAAACAAAACCTTGAGGTTGTTCCATAAAAATGTCTCGATCTAACTCTCCATAAAGGAAAGCATTCTTCACATCTAACTGCCATAATTTCCAATCTTTGTAAGCAGCTAATGAAATAATTGTTCGAATAGTTACCATTTTAGCAACAGGACTGAATGTCTCTTCATAATCTAGACCATATTGTTGTGAAAAACCACGAGCAACAAGACGAGCTTTATACCTGTCAATAGTACCATCCGGCTTTTTCTTTAACTTGTAAACCCATTTACAAGTAACTAACTCAACATTCTTCGGCTTTGGAACAAGTTCCCAAGTGTCATTCTTGTTTAGAGCCGAGATTTCCTCCTTCATTGCTTCTTCCCATTCAAGAACATCTCTAGCTTCATTATAAGACTTGGGTTCACCTTCACAAATATCACCCATCAAAAAACAAGATACAATTGAACAGTTATTTAACTGTACCTCATAATCAGATAAATAACTGGGTCGTGTTTTTTGCCTAGAGGATCTTCGAACAACAGTCTCTGCATCTTCATCTGTTTGATCATATTCTCCAATACTGGTATTGATCTCCTTTTCATCTGAGGCATCATCAGTAAAGAAAGGCGGTAAATCAACAACACCTTTCTTTGAACTTGTATCCATTTGATGTGATGAAACTTCATCAAATACCACATCTCGAGAAACAACAACTTCTCTTGTACTTGGATCCATACATTTCCATCCTTTCCTGTGAGTATCATATCCAACAAAAATACAACGTCTTGCCTTTGGGTCAAGTTTAGTACGCTTATTTTTTGAAACATGAACATAACAAATTGACCCAAAAACTCGAAGATAACTCACATTAGGTTTACGACGATATAATACCTCAAAAGGAGACATATTCGATCCCGTCCATGGAGGTAGACGGTTTATGACATGATAAGCTGACTGAATAGCTGCGGCCCAAAGCTCCCTTGGAAGGTTCTTTGCATGCAACCAACACAAGCACATAGACGTAAGATGTGCTAATTTACGTTCAGCAACTCCATTCTGTTGTGGAGTGTCAGGACATGTCATTTGGCGTTGAATTCCATGCTCTTTGCAATAATTCTGAAATTGATCAGACATGTATTCTCCCCCATTATCTGTGCGAAGACACTTTATTGGCAACATAAATTCACTTTCCACTTGCTCCTTGAACTGGACAAACTTGGAGAAAGTCTCACTTTTAGCCTTCAAGAAATACACCCACGTGAACCGAGAAAAATCGTCCACAAAAACCATCACATAACGACAACCAGAATAACTGGGTGTTCTAGTTGGCCCCATCAAATCTGAATGAACCAAATGCAATGTAACAGCAGCCCTGTTATTTGAATTTGGGAAAGGAAGACGATGTGATTTCCCAAACTGACAACCAGGACAAACCACATCGTGATGAATTTCCTTAAAGAGAGGAACACCGTCAAGAAGCTTTTTCATAGAAATTCTTTGTAGTAACTGATAACCAACATGGCCTAATCGAGCATGCCAAAGTGCTGCACTATCATTCTGACCTGTCTTTTCAACATAAGCTTCACTTGCAGACAAAATGTAGAGAGAATCTTTCCTCTTTCTAGTTAATAAAACATCAGCTTCAAATTGCTTAATATTAGAAACAATTTTCACATCATTTGGACCAAAGAGAACATACCTCCCAGAATCAGCAATCTGAGAGACTGAAACCAAATTCTTCGTTAGACCTGGAACATGATAAACATCTTCAAGAGAAACACCAGCAACATTTGGTGCATCATCCTTAACATTAACACGCCCTTCTTCAACAACAGGATGTAAGGAATTATCGGCCGTTGCAATAACTCTTTTTCCCTGATGGGTATGGACATCAGAGAGAAGAGAAACATTTCCAGTAGCATGATGAGAACAACCAGAATCAATAATCCAATCCTCATCATAATCTATAGAAGCATTAGAATGCAGATTAATGGGTTGATCAAAAGTTTCAATTGACAAGCATTGTTCCCAAGTAAGTTGTTCAGGTTTGTTACTTTCCTGTACAACATTTGCTTCTGCTTCTTTGAGATTCACCCGGCAATTTGGTCTAATATGACCCGACTTCCCACAACGATGACACACCACCTTCGCCCGACAATCACGTTTGATGTGTCCTGGCTTGCCGCATCTAAAACATCCTTTGAAATTGCCCTTGGACTGCCCTTCAACCTTGGAATCCTTGCTATCATTTGAAGAACGCTTGACAAAAGAATTAACTTTTCCTTTATCTTTTGCATAAACAGCAGCTTCCACCTCGTAGTGAATTTGCTTGTTGTTACCAAGCATTTGTTTCATCAACGCTTCCTGATTTGAAAGCAAGTTTTCCAGCTCAATGATAGAAGGTTGATTTACCCAACCTTGTATCGAAGAAATAAATGGCATAAACTCCTTTCGCAGTCCACGAATAAGATACCGACGCAACCGAGCATTACTAATAGGCTCCGTCTTGTCCAATTCTGTAATTTCAGAACACAAAGTCTTAACTTTTAGAAAATATTCTGAAACTGACAAGTTGCCTTGAATAGTTCCGGCAAGTTCATTCTCCAAATACTGCAACCTTGTCGTGTTCTTTTGAGCGAACAATCTTTCAAGCGTTTCCCACACTTGCTTTGGAGAATTCACATCACGAACATGCTCAATATACTCCTTGCCAATAGAAGTTCGCAAAGCAAATAAAGCTTTGCCACATTTGACCTTCCACTTCCTCCGTGCCTCAACATTCTCCAAAGTGTCTCTTGGAATTTCAGTATCATCACCGGAAACAAGATCCCACAGATCTTGTCCTTGTAGAAAAGCTTCCATACATAGCTTCCAATAGCTATAATTATCACTGGTAAGCTTGTCCACACAAATATTGTTTCCACCATTCATTTTCACTGAGTATAAGACTCAAACACGAAATAAATAACTTGGCTCTGATACCATGTAAACAAAAAGAACAAATAGTGGAAACAAGATAGAAATTGCAAGAAGGAAGTGAATCAAATTGAGTTGTGATGCATTGAAATGAAAAACTTACACAAATTTATAGGAAAGTAAAATGGACACCCACTAACCCACTAACCTTGAAAATCTCTTCAATCAACCTTACTAAGTCACATCCCTCCAAATTAGAAGCCACTATCCTAAATAAATGCCACTAACCATTACTTTCTACACAAGTAAATTAGCTAAATCAAACTACTTGCCTACCAAGTTTGCACTAATTTTAACAATCCATGATTAAAATGTGGATGTTTTCCAAATTAAAACCATTTTGAATATGAATATTATTAGTCAAATAGTACGGTTTTTGTTTCTTTTGATCATTACAAAAAGTAGGATGAATTACAAATTTAAATATATAAATTTTGAAGTGGGTGCAAAAGGTCTCTAAACTTTCAAAAGTGTCTATTAGGTCATATGAACTTTCAATTTTGTATCTAGTAAGTCTTTAACTTAAAAATATATAGTATATACATGAATTTTAGAAAATGTCAGAATATGTCAGAAGGACCTATTAGACACACAATTAAAAATTTGATAACACAAAATTTTAATTGAAAATTCATGACTTGGACACAAAATTGAAGTTTAGGAATTCATTAGTCACTCTTAAAGTTTGGAGACCAAAGAGATACAAATGAGACTAAACTTGTAATTTAACCTAAAACGTATTTTACCCATCACTTTTTTACATTACTTATATATATATATATATATATATATATATATATATATATATATATATATATATATATATATATATATATATATATTTTGAATATTTCATTTTCCTAAAAGTTTAGGGAATTGACGAATCAGAAGAAAATTACAAAATCTTTAAGTATTTTACGTATTTGTTTTAATTACGACAGACCACGAGGAGAGCAATTGTGCCTCTCCTTCCTTCGTGGCTCAAAATTACATATAATGCATATGGTAGAGTTATATTAATAATTTAGAAAAGAAGAGTCAGTAAAATAAAATTTCAATTCACATCTACCACGAAATATCTCATTGATTATAGGCCATGCAATATTTTCAATATATGTATGCAATATAATTAACTTCTAGATACCTTCTACAAAACATACCAAAAAAAAGAAAAAAGAAAAGATATCTTTGTTGGCAACTGTTTCACTCCATTCATTCTTAAAAACGTGTTTTATGTCTATTAAAAAAAAACGTGTTTTATGTTAGAACCTCTTATCAACACAAATCTTAAATGTTGTGGGGTGCACTCATTAATCCCTCAAAAAATAATGACCGACTCAAATGAGTAGGTACCTAATTTCTCCATTGAAGACAACTTCCAAACTTTTTTTGGATTCATTAATCCCTCAAAATTACGTTTGTTAACATAAATGAGTAATTTTAAAGGGTGAAATCACCCGACTCAATCAATTAATACTTGAATCAACACTTTTTAAATCTTACTCTTTTAAGATTTTTTAAGTAAATATTATAATTATATACAAAACCTATTCTAGTAAGATTTTCAAAATGCAAGAAGTACTTTTTAGGATGGGTTTGGCGTTGATTTTGGAAGCGGTTGAAGTGATTAAAAAAGAATCTTAACCGTTTTTAGCATGGTAAAACAAATTATAAATTAATTTGGAAAAAATACACTTTTTGTCCTGAGGTTTGGGTGGGTTTTCAAACTCAACAATTTAGTCCGTCTCTGAGGTTTGATTTTAGTTGCATTTTAGTCCCTTCATCCATTTTTCCCTTAAAAACTAAGCTGACGTGACACCTACTTTTTTTTTTATTAAAAATTTATTTTTTAAATTTTAAAAATAAAATAATAATAAAATAATTTAAAAAATATATTTTTCTTAAAATTTCATTTTCCCTCTTATTTTTCCCCCTCATTTCTTGTTCTTCTCAACCCAACCATCATCATCTTCTTCCTTCAACCGACATCCTCCTTCTTTTTTTGTTTTAAAAAAAAAAATAAATAAAACAGAGGATGGAGGGAGGAGGGACCTCCCTCCTGGCCGGTTTCCGGCGCGAAACCGGAGAATGAAATTCCAGATTTAATCAGTATGAAGAATTGAAGCTTCCATTAATTTTTACCTCGGACTGAAATATCAATATTGACATTTTATGTTCGAGCTAAGTGTAGTTTTTCATATTGCTTATTGATTATTTTAATCCTATATCAATGTTAGGAACCTGCCGAGGCACCAATTTGGTAATCTTCAAAGCAAGATGTTCCCTGCTTACTTCTCAATGGTTGGGATTTGCTGTGCCACTTATGTTGCAGCTTTTGGTTATCTTCATTCATCCATGGAAGTCCGCAGCAACTTCTGAGAGGTACCAGCTGGGGTTTCTGATATCGGCGTTTGCTTTTAATTTGGCCAACCTGTTTGTCTTCACTCCCATGACCATCGAGGTAATTTCTCAAAAATTCTCGAGCATTTTTTCCCCCACGACATACATACGTGATTGCTATTATGCTGTCAAAATGTTTGTCGTGTGCTTCTACTTCTCATCCACTAGATATACAACGTGTATCACGTGGTTTCTTTTATGTTTTGATGGAAAATTCATTCCTTAAAAAAGAACCTCATCAACTTCTGAAAGAGAATATATTCTTATCAAAACAGCCAAAACTTGCGACTCTAGTTTCTTGCGTTTTTTTTTTTTTTCCTTCCTGCATTTTCCTTTTCTATTTTTTATATAAAAATTTAAATTTAAATTGAACTATATAGTTTTTAGAAGTATAATTAATTTGCCAACAAAAGCTTAGCTCAACTGACATAAAGTTATACTGCTAACCAAAAGTATTTTAATTTACATGTTTCCTTTCAAGTTATTCCATCTAGATAAAAACAATAAATCTTTGTTTAAAAAAAAAAAAGAAAAGGGAAAAAATCAATTTTGACCCCTGAATTTACTAGGTTGTATCAATTTTAACCCTAAACTTTCAATTTCATCAAATTGAACCCTAAACTTAACAAATTGTATCAATTTGAACCTCAAACTTGCATAAATGTTGCAATGTAGACCTTTGGTCAACTTTTCATTTGAATTGCTATTAAAATATGTAATTGACAATTTCCTTTTCCTTTTTTTTAATTCACATTACACTTGAGTTAGTGTTTTGTGAGAATTTTTTTGGAAAAACTAGAAGAAATCAAATATCTCATACTATTTTTCTCATTATTATCCAAAAAAGAATCACAAAGTTATTGGCAACAAGAAAAATCCAACAAATATGATAAATAAAAAACTCAAAATTTCTTTATTTTCGTTTTCTACGTTTGTACATTCTTCTAATTAGCAAGGAAAAAAACCGTAAAAGAAGAAAAAAAATCCCACAAAGTTCTTAGAAACAATAAAAACAAACTAGCAAAAATTTGAAGTCCAAAATTTCTTTTCTTTCGTAATCTTAAATACCAGTGAAAAAGCCTTCACAATTAAAATTCTCAACAACAAGAAAAAGTCATCTAAAATAAAGTTTCTCCAATATTTTATTTATAAGAAACCAATTCAGGTACAATGTGAATTAAGGAAAAAAAAAGAAGAAATAATAAATTGTGTATGGTGGTTCAAATGGAAAGTTAACTAAAGGTATACATTGTAACACTTATGCCAGTTTGAGATTAAAATCGACACAATCTGATAAGTTTGAGGTTCAATTTGATGAAATTGGAAGTTTAAGGTTAAAATTGATACAACTTGTTAAGTTTAGGGTTCAATTTGATGAAATTGAAAGTTCGGGGTTAAAATTGATACAACTCCCAAAGTTTAGGGTTAAAAATGATTTTTTCCGAAAAGAAAAAAAACAATAAATCTTAATTATTTACTTTTTAATTCATGAAATTAAATACTGCTTAATTTTTTTAAGAATATTACTGCTTAATTAACTTTGGGAAATAAGTCTATTAAATAACACTGAGAATGAAGAAAGAGAGTGACTCAAAAAAAAAAAAAAGAGAGAGAGAATGAAGAAAGAGAGATACTCTAGAGTTGTTGTCCTTCTCTGTCTAGTGTCTATAACATTTTTTCTTCTCGAAACTTTTCTTAAGCTCTCTATTTTTTTCTCACTAATTTTTTTTCTCCTATTTTTTTTTCTTCTATCTATAACTTTTGTTTACCACCCTATAAATTATTTTTCTCTTAAATGTAATGTTTCCTTTTAGTAATTTGAGGGTTTTAAAATCACTTTTGAAACAAAAACATTAATCACTAAAAAAATAAATTAAATTAAAATCCCCTTTACACATGTCAGACCAAATATTAAAATAATTTATAATTTTGAATAATTTTACAAAAAAAATATAATTAAATCACAAAAGTTAGTCTCAAACATGTCCTCAATCATTCAAAATCAACTTTGTAGGAAAATTACTCTTTTTTTTTATACAACATGTGGAGGTGGGGGATTATACGAAAATCAATTTTAATAAGTAAATTATAAACAAATCATTTTTACTAAATTCACTGTTTCTAAACTCACTCTCAAATCTGACCGTTAATCTAACTACACAATTCCATTTACTTGTCATATGGAAACAACTGAACAACCAACAATTTCATTGCATTATAGTCTGGAATCAAAGTGTTTACAAGCATATCTTATACATATAGAACCACGTGATAGTATTTTCCTTTTTAATCATTTTATTTTACTAAGGGAAATAGTAAGGTTGATACAAGCATGTCTTATACATATAGAACCACAATATAGTATTTTCTTTTTAATCATTTTATTTTACTAAGAGAAATAGTAAGGTTGATAAACTCAATCTCCTTTTTGGACATCTCATCTTTAACAATTTTTCTATACCTGTAAAATAATTCCTCAATAATGGCTTCTCCAAAGTGAAGAATCAAAAGTGGTTCCATCACAGATCTAATGCATTTTGCAATATTGTAACTACTATCAATAAACACAGTTGATGCATCAAATTCAGTATTGTAGAAGTTCCAATTAATTCTCGAGAGTTCAAGGCGGTTAATGGTGAAACTTCCTTCTTTTATAACCTCTGCTTCCACTTCCATTGGACAGGGCATGAAATTTGGAATATTGAAGGTATCGATTTTTTCCTCATCCACGATCCCCTGTCATGATCACCCAAAAAAAAAAAGTTTTAATTGCAATCGAACAATTTGTTTAGTGAAAAAGGTAGAGTATTTTAGAAGTATTTGTATTTTTCACCTCGGCAACCATGTTATTGATAGCTGAATTCAAAAGTTTAAAAACATGACAGTAATCTTTGTTCGATGGATATTCATTTGGTCTTCCTAACATGGTAAGAACCATGCATCCTCCAGTTACTACTTCTTCTGCACGACACTTCAAAAATAATGAAAAATCCTTTTGAAATTGCTTATAAAAGCCTTCAACCACATTCTCTGGACTTGTGTTATCTATGAATATGTTCCCTTTGTTTTTGATCTCCATCCCTTCGGGAACCTATGCATTGGATTTCAATGTTAATAACAATGCAATTGATTGGATTTTTTCTGGAATAAGAATTTAACGGTGCCTGTGTCTGCATCGTTAGATGGGATTTTCTAGATAATATATAAGACTTTGAAACTTACCTGGGAGAGCCAGTGGAGACTGTAAGAAGAATGAACAAAGTGCAAGCTTTTGTTGGAAAATAGTCTGCCATAAAAAGAACCAGGCACGCCATTGAAGAAACATGGACCAAAATCAGCTCCAATTTGGGTCTTCAAATTTTCCAAGAAACTTGGCAGCGATCTAAAAATGGCATTGAAATCGTTTGCAGGGAGATCGTTCAAGAAAATTTGATATTGGGATGGCTTCTTGTGAAGCTTTTTATGAATCTCCTCCACTTGTTTGATTAAATCAGAGACAATAATGAGAGTGTTTGGTCCTGAAGAGCATCCCAAATCTGCCATGTTTAAAGTGGTCGGAAATTTTTTACTGCACAAGTCTTCAATTGCTTCCTTTATGATTGGCCACGCTATGGATATTGCCTTTCGCTAATCAAATCAAAATGAAAAATAATTAGAGAATTTGCAGTGGGTGGAAAATTGGACTAAATTAATAGCAAATATAGCACAATGTAAAAAAAAAATGAAAATATTGCAAAATCTATCTGAGTATATTACTGATAGACACTAATAGACTCTGGTTAATTCGAATCTATCTAATAGACTTCGATTATCAGAGTTTATTAGCAATAGACTCTGATTAATAAGAATTTATCAGTCTACTGATAAACTTCGATTATTCAGAGTCTATCAGTGTTTATCGCAGATAAACTCTGGTTAATCAAATTCTATCAGTGACTATCATTGATAGACTTTGATTAGTCGCTGATAGATTTTGATTAATCGAAGTCTATCAATGATAGACACTGATATACTTTGAATAATCAGAGTCTATCAGTGATAGACACGGATAAAATCTGACAACAGTTTTTTGGTCTTGTACAATTAATTTTGCTATATTTGCAATTAGTTTGGATCTGTGCTATATTTGCTATTAATTTGATCCAATTTTCAATCTATGCAACTGCCCCAAATAATTATATAGAAAAGGTTAATGTCAAAAGTATTAAAACTTATTAGCTTAAAACTTTTAGCTTTGGTGCAGTGATTTAACATGATATCAAGTAAGAGCTTATTTATTCAAATAACTCTTATAATACCATTTTCGATTAAATTTATTGTAACCTATTTGTTTACTCTTTTAAATTAAATGATGATTTAACCATCAATATACATTATTAATAGGGTTTGAGTTTTGGTTGGCAATTTATTTTGCACAAGCACTTTAAAAATTGAACATTTAAATAAGATCCGTTTGATTCATGATCTGTTTTCGTTTTTATGCGTTTTTTAAAAGTAAAAAATATACCAGTAAAACAATGAAAATACATTTGTCAACTCATTTTCAAAAAAAAATTACGAAAAACTCTAAAATAGGTTATTTTAAAAACTATATAAATTATTATTTCCTTTGTTTTTAAATTGTTTTTTCAAAAATTCTGAAAACAAGGAGTATAGTTTTTGGAAAACAAGTTTATGTCAAACTAAGACACCGTGGGATAACCATTTAGTTTTTTGGGAAAAATACTTTTTTAGTCCCTGAGTTTTGAGGGACGAGTGCGTTTGGTCCCTGAGTTTTCAAAATAAACCTTTTTAGTCCCTAAGTTTTGAGAAATAGGTTTAAAAGGTCTAAGTTTTCAAAATAGACCTTTTTAGTCCTTGAGTTTTGAGAAATAGGTTTAAAAAGTCCCTCATTTTATCTTTTCAACTATTTTAAACTAATAATTTTTATTATATTTTAATATTGAATGATTTTTTAAATTAACAAAATTAAAAAATATTAATTTATAAAAATTAAAAAAAATAATATGAGAGACTTTTTAAACCTAATCTCTCAAAACTCAAGGACTAAAAAGATTCATTTTGAAAACTTAAGGACTTTTTAAACCTATTTCTCAAAACTCAGAGACTAAAAATGTCTATTTTGAAAACTTAGGGACCAAATGAACCTATCGGCCCTCAAAACTCAGGGACCAAAAAGGTAATTTTCCCTAGTTTTTTTGTTATTTGATTTTTGAAAATTGTGCTTGTTAACAAATGAGATCCAAACTTTTTCAAAATTTTGTTTTAAAATTTTCTCGAGAAAACATATTTCTTTGTTTTAAATTTGTTTTTATTGTTCTTTTTTTAAAACTGATTTTTCTTCTGTTTTATTAGGGGTGTACAAAAAAACCAACAACTCGACCAACATGGACTACACAACTCAAACTATAAAGGTTGGGTTGGGTTAGGGTTTTTTGGATTTGGACTGGGTTGATTTTTTACAAAACCGAAAAATTCGGTTCAGTTCACAGGTTTAAAATTTTTTTGGTTCGGTTCACCCATGCATTATACATATATAATATAAAAAAAATTAAAACTCTAAATATTAAATAAGAAAATTAAAAAGAAATTAAGAAATTTTAAATAATTGTTTTTTTTTAAAAAAAAAAAATCAACCCGACAACCCAACCCAACCCAATCTGAAAATGAAAGGATTGGGTTGGGTTGGGTTGCCATCTACATTCGGTTTCTTTGGATAGCGAACCCGGTTGATCTAAAAAAATCCCTCCGATATAATCCAATCCAATCCTTGTACATCTCTAGATTTTTTTTTTTAAGGCAAATTGACTTCTCATCTTACTCTCTTTGTGATCGATAAAAATTTGTCTCATTACTTCCTGTCATGAATTTTACTACACTCACTCTCTTTTGTCTCCCTCCCCCACCGAACATTCATGATAAATAATTGTCATGTTATCCTTCTCGAGAAATGATTTCTTTAAATTTCCTTCTCTGGTTGGAAATGATTTCTTATTCTTATAAATTTTACCAGTTGTGTTCATCAAGATTATTAATGAGAAATAATTATATTAAATAAGTTTTTTTTTTGAAAAATTATATTAAATAAGTTTTTCTTCTCTAATAAAATTTACCAAACACATTATTTTTTTCCTACATTTTCAAATCCACAACCACATACAATTTTCAAATTTAATGCTTTTTAAGTTAGATCCAAATGTGTTTCCAAATATAGTAAGATAAGTGTTATAAGCAATTTTAGACCACTCCGATGTACAAGGAGCTGCCGAGGACAACCGGACAGAAATAAGACTGGAGGATGGACCCCGAGGCAAAACGGGCCAATGGGTCGGGCCAAGGCCGAAGGGATCGGGCTTTTTGTCCGACCCCCTGCTCGGCCTCGGCCTTGGGCTGAGGCCGAGGCCCATGGTCGGTGGGTCGAGGCCGACCCTCGGCCCGCGCGTCCGACTCCGTTTGGTCCCTGTTGCCTCTGGCCGCCCCAGCTCCACCTGGTTCGTCCCGAAACGCCTCTGAATTCCTAAAAACTCTAGGAGCATGAGCAGGTATTTAAACCACTCTTCATCACTGAAGAAGGGATCTCGAACTCTATTCTCTACTCTCTCCCCTTGCTCTCTTGCTCCCCTCCTTTCGTTTTTTGACTTAAGCATTGGATGCGGTGTGGCAAGCAGCACACCGGTGTGCAGGTTTTTTGTCTTACAGGTCACGTCTTCCCCCCTCTCAAACAAATTTACCATTGGTGGCACGAGTGAAGGTCATGTGAGTTCCTCCAGACCAAATTTGACCATTAACAATAAGGATAATTCATTTTTATTTTCTATTGAATTCATTGTTTTTGAAAACAAATTTTTGGATCACAAACCAAACTAGTCTAAACTTCTTAATTAAAAAAGGCTTTTTTTTTTTTTAAAAAGACTTAATTAAAAAAGGCCGATTGTTCTCCTTCATGAAATGTTTCGCTTTCTTTTTCCCCTTCTTTTCTGACAGTTGCTTGTATTGGTTGGAGTGGAGGGAAAAAGTACTGCAATTCCCGAGTGGTTTTTTTTTTTTTTTTTTTTTTAGTGAATTTACTCCTTTGGACATGGTTCCAGAATAGCAAACTTTTTATTTTTCTTTTTTTTAATTCAAAATAGCAAACTTAAGGAAACTGAACCAAATTTTATAAAAGCGAGCTTGTTTTTCACTTTCTATTTCCTTTCTTTTCTTGAACTCATTATTGAATAATGAGTTCAAGAAAGAAAGGAAATAGAAAGTGAAAAACTGAGTTCAAGAAAGAAAGGAAATAGAAAGTGAAAAACAAGCTCGCTTTTATAAAATTTGGTTCAGTTTCCTTAAGTTGAATTACTATTGCAGCCACGATTTAGACGACAAAATACATACGTACTCATGTGTGTGATTTTTTAACCTTAGTGTATTATTGAAATGAGAAAAAATATATACAATAAATTGTTGAACTCAAGAGGGGAAAAAAAAGAAAAAGAGAGGAAACAGAAGCCTAAGAACAAATTCAATTACAAACAATCATCTACAATAAAAGAGCGATAGAAAAAAAAAAAAAAAAAAAAAGGGAAGCAACACAAGCATACTCTTCAACTTTACAAACAACTTGTTTGAGAAAATAATGAGATGAAATCGAAGAACACAAACATATGTGAAAAAGATAGTGAAAAAAAGGAAGTGAGTTTAAATAAAATAACAAACCATGGAATGAAACATAAATGTTTGCAAGAAAATAAAGGGGGAAAAAAAAAAAAGACCTGAAGCAAGGAGTTTTTGGCATAGCTTGTGTCTCCAACTCCTGAATTCATACGGAGTATTTTGAAAACTTCCATCTCTCCTTCTCTGCCATTCTCAGAAGAGGGAGAGACCCCTTATTTATAATTCTACCCCTTAACCCTTCAACGATCCATGATTAAAATGTGGTGATTTCCAGATTAATTAAAACTATTGAATATGGATATTAGTCAAATAATATCGCTATAATATGAATTAATTAATCGTAATATTAAAATGAATAAGGCCATAACTCAACGATTAAGACATTTACGGTTTTTTTTAATCATTATAAAAAGTAGGATGAATTACAAATTTAAATATATAAATTTTGGAGTGTGTCTAAAAAGTCTAAACTTTCAAAAGTGTCTATTAGGTCATATGAACTTTCTATTTTGTGTCCTAGTGAGTCTTTAACTTAAAAATATATTTGTAGATATGTGAATTTTAGAAAATGTCGAATAGGTCAAAAGGACCTATTAGACACACAATTAAAAATTTGAGAACACAAAATTTTAATTGAAAATTTATGACTTGTTGGACACAAAATTGAAATTTAGGAATTCATTAATCATTTTTTAAAGTTTAGAGACCAAAAAATACAAATGAAATTATTTAACCTAAAAAGTATTCTGCCCAATCAATTTTTTACATTACTTGCTATTTTTAAACCTTTAACTTCTAATTAGACCCTTGTCTAGGGTTGGAGTGAGAATTTTTTGCATGCCAACCTTTTACATATATATAATATTTCATTTTTCTAAAATTTAGGGAATTGACGAATCAGAAGAAAATTACAAAATCTTTTAAGTATTTTACATATTTGTTTTAATTACGACAGACCACGAGGAGAGCAATTGTGCCTCTCCTTCCTTCGTGGCTCAAAATTACATATAATGCATATGGTAGAGTTATATTAATAATTTAGATAAGAAGAGTCAGTAAAATAAAATTTCAATTCACATCTACCACGAAATATCTCATTGATTATAGGCCATGCAATATTTTCAATATATGTATGCAACATAACTTCTAGATACCTTTAACTAAACATACTAAAACAAAGAAAAGATATCTTTGCCGGCAATTATTTCACTCCATTCATTCTTAAAAACGTGTTTTATGTCTATTAAAAGAAAGACGTGTTTTATTCTAGTAAGATTTTTTTTTTTTTGGATAATATGTGGAGTCGGGAGATTCGAACCACAAACCTAATGGTTATTGATAGCTCAATTATTGAGCTATATTTTATAGTATTTTAAGTGTTAGTCTTGAGAATTATTTGGCCAATTTTACGTACATTTGGTTTAATTTTGTAGGAATCAAACATTTTTATGGAAATTGAAGTTTTTGATGAATAGTGGTGATTTGGAAGCAAAAAGAATAAATTAAAGTGAAGAAATGAATGAAAGAAAGCAAGGTTCAAGGCCTCAATCCGAGAGGGTAGAGTTGAGACGCTACCCTTGGGCATCTCGACGCTACCGCAAAAGGCAGTAGGCACGTAATTGAGGCAGCGTCGCGATGCTACTTCCACAGCGTCTTGACGCTGCGACACTTTTCTTAATTTATAGGGCGTACGCGCGACATCGTCAAGACGCTGTTTTTAGCGTCGCGACTCTGTCACGGCAGAATCTGGGATATAAATAGAACATTACGCATCAGACAGAAGGAAACCTTTTTGGAGAGAAAAATTACGCCTAAACAGAGAGAAATTCGACCAGAACGCTGAGGAGACCGAGGGGAGCTGATTTTCAGAGCTTAGATCGTGAGGATCGTAACGGGAACGTGCGGTTATCACGGCTAGCGAGTTTATTCTTCCTCCCTTCGTTTCTTGTGTTGTTATTATGAGATTTTTGGCATATTTTGCTTGTATTATCGAGACCATGAGTAGCTAATTCTCGTATCTTAGGGACTTGATGTAGTCATTAGATTGTATGGATTGATTTAGGGATTTTTGTGACTGTTCGTAACGCATTTCATTTATGCAATTGAGTACTTAATGCTTGTAATCTCTTGATCACGGATTATTTGTTGTTTTATCTAAACTAATTGCTCGGGAGAGGGTAGTTTAAATTAGATTTATCAATTGCATGACTTAGGTGGTTCTATAATCAGGAGATTTAGGATTGCTTGAGAAACCGTTAAAAGGATTGAACTCTAAGGCTTATGCTAGTTGTAGAAATTAGATAGGGATATCACTTTAATTTCTTAATTTTGAGTAAAGAATTAATTGTGCTCGGGAGAGACATTTAATAATTAGTAATCCTTGGTTTATGAAATCGTTACATGTTCAATCATATTTAATCACTAGATTAATTCATGCATCTAATAGGTGAAATCAATTCCCTAAGGCTTTTCTCCATTAAGTTTTCACACTTTTAACTGCTTTGAGTAGTTTTGAATTAATTTGCATCATACTCGAATCTTTACTCTAAATAAAATTGGGCAAATATACCTTTAGTAATTAGGTGAACTAGAAAACCAATCCAGGGGACGACATTCTATTTTTAATCACTATATTATAACTTGACATGTACACTTGCGGTGATCAATTTGCATAACAGTTATCAGTACAACTTTATGCCAGTTGAGCTATGCTTTGTTGGCAATGCAGGAACTATTGTTTAGTATTATTGTCAAGACAACATCTCACAGATAAATATTTAATTATTCATGGAGTTACCTTTTTTAAAATTTAATTGCCTGTCCCAATTTATCTACTAATGAATCTGTCATCTATGTTTGTGTAAAACAATCGTTCTTTTTTTTTTTTTTTTTTTTTTTTTTTTTTTTTTTTTTTATATGTAAAACAATCAATATGTTAAGTCAATAAATAAATAAATAAACAAATTGGAAGCGTTTAAGTTTACTTACAACATTTTTACATAATTTTCTTTCCAAATATCAACAAATTGCTAGCATGAATAGCTTTATATAAACGCATACCCTCCAGATTCTCCAGCAAGATTACATCTAGAAGTGTCATCTTTTTTAAAACATTTTTTACAATAATAATCCACGGTGGAAAGATTGCTAAGAATGTATGAGGAAATACATGTGGATGGATTAATAACCAGCTCACTTGATTTAGATTATATAAGGATGAGTAAAAAATGGACATAACTCAGCAGTATAGCATGTACTCTCGATCAAGAGATCAAAGATACGAATCCTCCCCTAATATTATTAAACTCAAAAAAGAACAAAAAAAACATGATAACCTAAAGATGAATTGGTTGGAAGATATGAGTTCTCTCAAAAAGAAATTTATCCAACTCGTTAATTAGATATTTTGATGAGACATATGGAGTTTATATATATATGTTATGACGAAAACAGTAACAACGTAACAAGAATGAAAGGGCGAAGAGAAACAACACACACAGATATACGTGGTTCACTAACGGTGTGTTAGCTACATCCACGGGCAGAGGGAGAGAACGTCTTATTATGAGAGGAGTATTCAGATTACAGAGATTAGGGCGAAAACAGGTTAAGAGGGTTTATATATGGCACCACTCTTAACCCTAACACAATAGGCCCAAAATAGTAAAGGCATATTAATATATATATATATAATAACTAAAAGAATAATAATAATTAAGCTGAATTAACACATATCACAAATATATTGGTTTAGGACGGTGGGTAAGCATTTCTCTTTTAGACTTAATAATTAAAAAAGGTAAATCAATCAATGAAATACAAATTAAAGTCGATGACTTGCTTTAAGTTCCTCAAGATATATAACTCACTGAGATTATAGACCATAGACAGTATCTTCAGATGGAGATTTATGGTCCCTTCCTCCCAACCCTACAAGTTTATTGTTGTTTATTTGCAAACAATTTCTCTCCATTCATATATTTCTTCAAAATTAAAAACGTGTTTTGTTAGACAAACTTTAGGTAATTTCTCGATCTAGATGTGACAATAGCAATTGGGAACATATATACATGTTTGATTTGTTTAGAATCCTTTTATCTCTCATACAAAGCTTATCAATTTAATTGTGGTGGGATACATAGTCTTTTCTGATCTCTCACTACATATCAACTCATTTGGAAAGAATTGTTGTTGTCACAGTCCCACATTTGTCTTCTCGGAGTTAAGGCGAAGATAAGATTTTTTTTTTCAAAAAAGGAAAAAACGGGTGGAGTTGGAAAAATTATTAGGTATTCTTGGTGCAATGAGGTCTCTCCTTTAAAATCATCAGAGGTAAATCTTCAAATTTGTCTGTCTCTAATAACTCTTTGGATACAAAATCGAAGTAATTTTACTATTTCTATCTCTTACATCTAACGGTGCAAAACTACCAGCTTCATTGCACTGGGAGCACCTAAAAATTTCTGGTGGAGTTGAGAATTTTTTAAGAGGGGCAAAAATTTACATACTAACCTTTTATATATATAATCTCTCAGTTTAGGGAAATGAAAAATTAAACGAAAACTACAAAATCTTAAGCATTTTATATACTTTTTTTAATTACTGACATACTACGAGCAAAGCAATTGTATCTCTTCTTCCTTCTGTGCTCAAAATTACATATAGTGCATATAATAGAGTTATATTAATAATTTAGAAAGAAAAGTCAGTAAAATTAAGTTTCGATTCATCTACCACGAAATATCTCATTGATTATGGACCATGCAAATATATATATATATATGTGCAAAGTATCTTCTAGATACCTTTTGCTAAACATACTAAAAAAAGAAAAGATATATCTTTGTTGGCAAAAAATTTCACTCCCTTCGTTCTTGAAAAGTGTGTTATGTTAGAACCTCTTATCAACACAAATCTTAAATGCTGTGGGGTGCACTCATTTGTTTTTTCAGTACATATCAGGTGTGCATGTTACTCTCTTATCAGAAAATTAATGACTCGACTCAAATGAGCAGGTAATTTTTCATTTTTCTAATTTCTCCTTTGAAGATCTCCTATTTTTTTTGGATTAATGAATCCCTAAAAATTACCTTAACTAACATAAATGAGTAATTTTAAATGGTGAAATCGCCCAAACTCAATACTTTAATGAACTTTTTAAATCTTAATTTCTTAAGATTTTTTAAACTAAATATTATAATTATATATAAAACCTCTAT
Organism: Luffa aegyptiaca; assembly: GCA_017139565.1. Classification (NCBI taxonomy): domain Eukaryota; kingdom Viridiplantae; phylum Streptophyta; class Magnoliopsida; order Cucurbitales; family Cucurbitaceae; genus Luffa; species Luffa aegyptiaca. The sequence goes on from CM029398.1 coordinate 49,771,642, forward strand.
TCTAGTAAGATTTTCAAAATGCAGGAGAGATTTTTAGTATTATTGTCAAGCCAACAGCTCACAAATAAATATTTAATTATTCATGGAGTTACCTTTTTAAAATTTAATTACCTGTCCCCATTTATCTAGTATACTGAATCTATCCTCTCTGTAATTTGTGTAAAACAATCAATATGTTAATTCTAATATTGTATAATATATATATTTCGATTATGTTAATAAATAGACTATACAAATTGTTTGGTTGGTGGAAATGAAATTTGAGATAAGTTAGAGTTAATTTGAAGTTTAAGTTTACAATAGTTTATTGTTGTTTATTGACCAACAATTTCACTCCATTCTTGTTCTTGTTCTTCTTCTTTTGAGAAGAACAATTTCACTCCATATATATTCTTCTTCTTCTTTTTCTTTTTAGAAGAACAACTTCACTCCATTCATTTCTTGAAAAACGTGTTGTCTGACAACTATATAGGGTAATCTCGATGAATCTGGACGTGACAATAATAATTGGGACGGAACATACATGTTTAGAATCTTTTTCTCTCTCATTCAAAAGCTTGCCCCATTCTAAATGTGGTGGGATAAATAGTCTTTTGTCTGTCATTAATATATCAGTTCATTTGGAAAAGAATTGCTGTTGTCATTGTCACAGTCCCACACTTGTCTTCTCGGAGATAACGCAAAATCTCTCTTCCAAAGACAAGCCCCTCATAAAACCCCTGGCACTCAAAAGATAAGATTTTGTTGGTTAGGTGCAATTTTTCAAAGGGCATTGGATGAGAGACGCAAGAGGGGCTGCAGGTGGATGAGTTGGAGTTTCATAAAAATTCATAAAAATTAATTTTTTTTTTAAACCATCAACTTAAGCTTTAGAGTAGGAAGTTTTGTATTCAAATCCTGGTGAGATTTGATATAAAGTTAAGTTTTGAATAACATGTACACTTAAGTTTTTTGGTCTAGTAATGATTTAACTAAGAACAACATTCATACATGAATTTTGTGATGAAAGTTAGAAGAATGACCTCATGTCCATCCCATGGACGTGGCTATTGGATGACCTTGTGTGCTTCTTCTCCATGGACAAAAAGGTGGGCTCAATGTTATTCTACTTTCTGTCAACTTTTTTTTTCATGTGGAAAATAAAGAAATTTGGATGTGGAGTTGGTAAGCTGTTAACTTGGGAAAGAGAAGATCAATCACAATCAACATATCAGATATCTAAAGAAGACAAAGTAACCAACATCTCAGCAACCAATTCAGTCCAGCTCATACACCCATCAGATCAGTAATAAAAGCTACCTTTTTGATTAGCTAGTGCATCAGATCAGCAAGCAACAAAGGCAATTAATTGGCTCTCCAAATCAGCAAAAATGATGGACCAATCTCAATAAATCAGCTCCCTCAAAACACCTACATCAGAACTAAAACTGGGCTGAAAATCAAGACTAAATGGGACCTATTTTTAATGGACCATTTTGAAAAATGGTCATCTAAGCCCGTTTGATAATCATTTTGTTTTTGGTTTTTGGTTTTTGAAAATTAAGCTTATACACACATACTTCCACCTATAAGTTTCTTGGTTTTAGTATCAATCTTCTACCTTGTTTTCAAAAACCAAGTTCAATTTTAGAAAAAAAAAAAAAAAGAGAAATTTTGGTAGATAGGCTGTTTTATATACATATTTTCATAAATGTCCATAGTTTTGTAGATTTCCAAGATTAGATTTCCAGCATTTTTTTCTTACCATTTTACCTTGTCATATTTTATAAGATTTTATAAGATATTATCTTAACTAAATCCTTAATATTTTGAAAATATGATTCGTGAGATTTGATTTCTTGTCATAATGATTCCAACGTATTTTCCTTTTATTTCATTGACAATTTTCATCCATTTTCATTCTCTTGTTTGGTAATTTTCGGTTGATCCATTTTTTTCTTTTTTTTTTTTTTCCTTTTTTATCGATTTATTCCTTCACGTTTTTTTCTTCGTGGCATCAGTTTTTTATTTTCTTCATTAACCGAACAAAAGCTAATCGATTTTTTTCTTCTCGTTTTTTCTTCCCGACAGAGTATATATAACATATTCGCTGGAATATCTAAAAAATATGTATATATTTTGATTAATATTCATTTTACTGACATAACTATTTCGGTTATTATATATATATATATATATACACATATATTCCCAGTAATATACCGTTTATAATCTATGCATATATTGCATTGATTATTATATATTCTGGTTAATATTCAATATATGATAGTTTAGTATATATGTCCCATAGTCTACGTACTTTTTTTATTTTTTAGATTTTTGCATTTTACAGAAAAACATTTATATTCATATATAACTTCATATATACTGGCTTATATATACTATGTACATAAGTTTTCCTTTTTTTATTCATTATTGTAGCCACGTATATCGAGTTTTTTTCTTGTCTCATTACTATAGTATTAAATATATACACTTGTATATTTAGTTATTTGCCAATATATATTATATATATACATGTATGTATGTATATTAAATATACCAATGCATTTAGGAGAAATATAGATATTGGGAAAAAAAAGTCTGTATATAACTATAAAAAAACCTTATTTTTTAAATAATATATACATATGTATATATTAAATATACCACGGCGGTGATGAAATTCAATGATACCCACAATAAAACAGCGACAACTTGAGGGCAATAACTGGGCTGGTGGTATCCATTGATGCATGGGTGCTGCTTATTCGAGTTTGCAATGGCGATGGTTGGACGACGGTGACGCTTCCGGTGGTGGTTGGTTGTCGGCGGCAAGAAAAGGATCGGAGATGAAGAGGGAAAGAGAGGTCGAGAGACCATGAGGGAGAAAGATCATGAGGGAGGAATGAAGGGAGGGAGAAACCGTGTGTGCATTGGGAAAAATTGTGAGTGGTTTTAGGGATTTTTTTTTTTAAAAAAAATTGGGAGTGATTTTAGGAATCTTTCAAATTTGGAAAGTAATTAAAAAAAATCTCTTTCCTTTTCCATTCACTATCTCTCACCCATGGTTTGTGTTTCCTTTTTTGGTTTTATTTTATTTATTTTATTTTTTTTTAAATAGTTAGTAGTGGATATGAGGGTTGAATCGTAAAAGGGGCCATGATTTTTATGAAAAAAAGTTGGGCCATTAGGCCTTTTCTGTAAAAAAATGGGAAACTTGGACATTTATGAAATATAGGGTCCAAATTTGGGCTATCTATGTACTTTTCCCAAAAAAAAAAGTAGTTTTCAAAAACTTGTTTTCAGGGGCTTTCGCGCAACCTTGCTGTTCTTAGGGAGGATATCTTCGCCCTGCCTGGTTTTTGGGCTTCTTCATCTGACTTGTTCTGTAATTACGAAGCCTCCTTGATCTCCCTAAATTGGGAAGCTTTTATGTAGCTCTCCCGTATGTTTCTCACATACGTTAATAAATAAAGTATCCTCTTTCTTAAAAAAAAAACTTGTTTTTGTTTTTAAAATTTAACTAGGAATTCAAATGAAACATCAACTAGGATGAAAGAAATGGTAGGAAATTTAGGAGAAAACAAGCAAAATTTTCAAAAACCAAAAACCAAAAATCAAATGGTTATCAAACGGGGGCTAAATTTTTCATTTGAAAAATGGTCCAAGATTTCTAGTAAGTTTGTTTTTTTCTTTTTTTTTTTCTTTTTTTTTTTTTAACAATGAATCGGATGAAAATATCCCTAATCAAAATCTAAGTCCAAGGAATAATTAAAATAAAATACAACATAAATTAGAGAAAATCAAAGTTTTACAATTTAATTTAATGCCAAACTTAAATCAATCAATTTCAAAACAAGAGATAATTAAGCCTAGACTTTCAAAAAAAAAATGATAAGCCTAAAAAACGAATTTAATTTATCTCACAGTATAATTTAATAACGAAAATTTAAACTAAAAATTATAATACTAAATTAAACTCATGCTTTAGCAAGAAAAAATAAGGATGGATTAAAGAAATACAGTATATTCAAAAGGAAAAATCTAACCTGTTGAGGGAATAGACATATGACCATTTTCAGATCAGTTTTTGATTGAAGAACAACGTATTTTATTCCAAAGGGATGTTTACTAAAGAAGAATCAACGTCATTGGAATCAATGAACTTATTTTTTATTTTTATTTTTAAATGAGGGTCTTGTCAGAATTGTCTTGCATACACACCGTGTTTGAAGCATTTACAGTATCAGAATGACCTTAATCTACTACAATGTTGATATCGTTCCTGCTATTGGAGACAAAAAAATAATAGTCATGAAACATCAACTGTCCTCGCAAAGCCTAAACATCACTATGAGGGTCGAAAATCGTTATTCTACTATTGACACCTTCATCATCTTGCAATGTGATCGAAAGATGCTTCAAGATATTGAAGGTTCGATTTCCTATATTTTGAAGCAAATGACTTTATATCCTACAAGAGCTCACAGAAAATATACCTATAGCATGTTGTTTAATTCATTATTTTATTAACCGGTCAATCATCTTGCCTATACATTTTACATAGGTTTTGTTGATGGTCGATTTTGGCCAGGTAGAACTCACTTGACCTTCACGTGCCACCAACGGTAAATTTGTTTGAGAGCGAGGGAAGACGTGGCCTGCAAAAGAGAAAACCTGCACACCGGTGTGGTGCTAGCCACACCGCCTCCGATGCTTAAGTCAGAAAACGGAAGGGAGAGCTTGAGAGCAAGAGAAAGAGAGTCGAGAATAGAGAGTTTGGGTCCCCTTCTTCAGTGGCGAAGAGGGTATAAATACCTGCTCGTGCTCCTAGGGTTTTTAAGAATTCGGAGGCGATTCGGGACAAACCAGGCGAAACCGGGGCGGCTAGAAGCATCAGGGAATGAGAGGAGGTGACCGAGGCGCGGGCCGAATGGTCGGCCTTGGCCTTGGGCCGAGGCCGACCATATGGGTCGGGCCAAGTTGGCCCGGCCCTTTGGTCGGTTCTTCCTCTGGGTCGGTCTCCCAACCCTATTTTCGCCCGGACGTCCTCGTCAGCTCCTTGTGCGTTGGGTGGTCTAAAATTGCGGTTTATTTTGTTATTTGTCGTTTAATCGATTAGTTAGTAACTAATACATTTATAATAGTTTTTTTTTAACAATAATAATATATTAAATAGAAACATTATAAAAAAAGTTTAAAATTTCTTTTTATAAAATAAAAAATAGTTATCAGATAACCTCTCGCCTTTTTGTTTATTGTTTAAAAAATATAAAACAAAAAAATAGTTAACAACATATATTATTTTTTAGTTAAAAAAAAAAAATTGAAAACAAAAGAAACGATTACCTACAACAAAAATAATTATCAAACATATTTGAATTTTTTCATACAATAATACAAAAAACCAACCAACATAAGCATAGTTTAATTGACATAAAACTTGTACTAATGACCCAGAGTTCCGTGATTTAAATCCACACATCCAAAAAACCAAAAAAAATAAAATAAAATAAAATAATTTTTCAGCAAAACAAAGAACGACTTTGTACAACACCAACACCAACCGAGGAGAACACCAATCGGAGCAAAGCATTCATAAAGCATTTTTTTAAATTAATTATAAGTTGGGATTATTTGGTTGGACTCTTCCAAACTATTTTTAGAGAAAACTTGTGAACCAAATTAAACTTATAATTGTTCATGTCTTTAAAACTAACCTTAATTGAATAAATTTATAAACCAATCCAGCCCAAATAATTTGGAAAGGAATAATTTGACAAACTAGAATCTTCTTCACTCGATACAATACCATATCCATCTTCACATCTCTTAAATCTTAATCGATATGTCAAAGAGAAATTCAAATCCTTGAACCATATATATTATTTAGGAAAGATGAAGTATCCGTGCCTATAATGTATAGTTGAGACCATTTCTCTCATTTTATTTTGGTGAGAGAAATTGCGAGGTTGATATTCCCAATCTCTTCCTTTAACATGTGACTTTTAATAATTTCTTCATATCTAAGAAACAATTCATCAATAATAGTTTCTCCAAAGTGACGAATAAAAAGTGATTCAACTACAGATCTCATGCATTTGGCATAATTGTAGTCTTTATCGACAACCATATTTGATTTATTGTTGCAAAGAAGATCATCAAACACGTTCCAATTAATTTTTGAAACCTCGAGACGATGAATGGCAAAGCTTCCTTCACTTAAGATCATGGCTTTTACTTCGGATAAAGATGGCGTAAAGACCGGGAGATTGAACGAATCAACCTTCTTCTCTTCCACAAGTCCCTATAATAATCAATCAATTACGCAAAAGGTTATTCAAAATTCCATATTCTGATTTGCCTAAAAGAATGTTTATAGAACATGATTGAAAATTTGTGTACTACCTCTGCAACCATGCTATTGAGAGCTAAATTCAAAAGCTCCCAAGTATAGCACTGCTCCTCGTTCGTCGATCGATCTTCACTTATTCTCACCGTACTAATTAGAACCATGCGCCCACCAATCACCAATTCCTCAGCCCGACATTTCAAAAACATTGAAAAATCCTTTTGTTGTTGCTTTTGGTAGGCTTCCACAGCTGTCTTCGGGCTTCGATGAGATACAAAAATATTCCCTTTGTTGCATTCAAGCCCCTCAGGAACCTAACAATAATAATGTTTAAACCAAAGTGCACATATATATATAGATATTTTCCAATCCTTTAATGTTTAGGACTTGTAATAATTACCTGGGAGAGCCAATGGATGCTGTAGGAAGAAAAAACAAAATGCAAGCTTGTACGAGGAAAAAGCCTGCCGTAAAAAGAACCGGGAACGCCGCTGAAGAAACATGGACCAAGACCATTTCCAATTTGGGTCTTCAGATTTTCGTGGAAATTTGGAAGGGATCTAAAAAGTAAATTGAAGTCGTTGCCATGAAGGTCGTTCAAGAAGATCTGATATTCAAGAGACTTTTTATCGAGTTGGCGACGAATTTTCTCGACTTCGTTAATTAAATTGGAAAAAAGTAAAAGAGTATTTGGGCCAGAAGAGCAGCCCAAGTCAGCAATGGCTAGGGAAGTGGGAAAGGTGGTGCTGCAGTAGAGGTCGGTAATGGCTTCCCTGGTGATGGACCAGGTCATGGATATGATTTTTTGCTGCACAAATTTAAAACTTTATCACTTAATTAATATAGCAAGAAAGAAAAATGAGATAATGTTGGTTATTCATTGAGAAATAAGTACCTGAAAAAAGGAGTTATTAGCATAACTTTTCTCTCCAGCTCCTCCTTTCATGGGTAACATTTCCACCACCTCCATCTCTCTCTCCCTCTGAATATTATGCAGCTTCTAGTCTTCCATTTACAGAAGCAAATTAACTTTTTGGTCGAAAATATATGTCTCAACAATTCCAACAATATTTGGAGTAGAGGATTGAGCCTTTTGATGTAAGTTTATCATTAATAAATATAATTTTAGCATTCACTAATAGTGACTTACTAAATTGAAAATGTTAATACCAACCAGAAAACTATATGGAACTTTTTTTATTAAAAAAAATATAAAAAAATATTTAAACTTGAGGAACTAAAACATATGTTTAGCGTATTTAAGTACCTTAGTGAAGGAGTTTTTAGCCCAACTTGTCTGTCTCTCGAATGCCTCAATTCATGATAGAATTTCAACCACCTCCATCTCTCTTATCTCTCTCACTGGTGTGTAAATGCAAAGCTTCAGCGCGCCATTTATAAAAGAAAGATAATGTGTTTTATCATTAAAAAAAAAAAAATAAAGTGTGCAAGTCGTTCACGGCAATTTACAGGCCGCGACTTTAGATTTTTTTTTTTTTTTTGAAAAGCGCGACTTTAGACTTTAGACAATATATAAATGCGGCTGCATATACTGCAGTTTTTCGTATGCATCACACTTTTCAAAAAAAAATAAAAGAGTTTTTTGTATGCGTATATATATTATTTTCTGCTAACACGAGCATAACTCAACTAGCATATGATAAAATGACTTTTATCATTAAGATTGTTGGTCTATTTTTCTTTCCGTGTGTAAAATCTCTTATTTTGGATAGCCTCTCATCTTGTTCCATCCGACTATTATTGTTGTTATTTATTCTGTACCTTGGCTGCTGTATTGAATAGACAAGAAATCTTGCATTGCATATACGAAATTCTCTCATCTCTGTCTGTATTCCTTTAGCATAAAGATTATTATACTCTTAACCAGGAGATCAAGTGTTCAAATCTATCTCCGGCCCCACATGTAGTAAAAAATATGACCATATTGTTTATTATTTTTTTTTTTGTGGAGTTCAAAATACAACATTTAATGGGGGATATTGAAATATTTGATCATTTAGTCAAAAAATATATGTCTTAACCAATTAAACTATGCTCATATTGATGAATTACATTTTTCGTTGGAGGTATGAGACGTCTATGAAGTTAGGTCAATAACGAAAAATTATTAGGTGTTCTGGGTGCAATGAGACTCTTTCTTTAAAATCGTCAGGATGTAAATCTTCAAATTTGTCGTCTGTCTCCTAATAACCGTTGGATATAAAATCGAGGTACTTTTACCATTTCTCTTTCTTACATCCAACAGTGCAAAACTACTAGCTTCATTCCATCGAGAGCACCTAAAAATTTCTCCAATACCAGACTACAACACATAAACAAATAGAATATATAATAATATATTGGATAATTTAGATTGATAACTTGTATTCACTATTTCTTTTTATTTGGGGTGGAAGATTTGAACTTTTGACCTCTCAATCAATAGTATATGTTAAAATTTCACATTTCAACTTTTTACCTATTAAATTCATTAAATTCTCCTCCCTCTAATTGAGGGTTTTCTCTCTAATTGAGGGTAGTCCTTCTTTTAGAAGGTTAGGGTTTTATCGTGGTCGGTGCAATTAAGGGTTATCCGGCGTGATCGACGATTAGATAGGCACGACAGGTAAGAGGGTTTCAGGTAAACGGTGGGTGTTACCAGAGTGAGGGCTTTGGACGGTACAGTCGGTGGTTTCTTTCGGCGTGAGCGTCATTGGGAGAGGCAAGGCAGTCGGAGGTTTCAAGCTACCGGTGAGTGCAGTCGGAAGGTTATCGGGAGAAGGTTTGCAGGCGGTCGTACGTTGATGGGTTGCGAGGAGCGGCGGCTTGGGTTTTGGTTTTGAAGGCGGCAGTTTCGAATAGGGTTAGTAGTTTTTGTTTGCTTTGCAGGCGGCAGGAGGAGCGTGGGAGGTCTACGGAGAGGTACGATAGGAGGTGTTTGCAGGCGGCAGCAGGTTGCAGTCGGTTGTGTTTTGCAGTGGGTTTTGTTGCGAACCAGTGTTTTTGGTTTTGTAGGCGGCGGAGCTGAGATTGTAGGCGGTCCGGTGGGTTGCAGTTGGCGGCAATGGCCTTGGTTTTCTTCCGTGGCTTGGTTTGTGTAGGCGTTTTCCGTTACCGTGGTTTTGGTTTGTGAAGGGTTTTGTGCAGGTGTTTCCTTTCCCGTGGATAAGCATGTCCAGCGTGTTCGGGAGGCGACGGGTCTAGGGCGAATGGAGGGGTGGCTAGGTTTGTAGCGACGGGGGCTGATGGAGGACGTGATTAAACAGTGGAGATCATTCAAGCTTACGGAGGAGGAGGCAGAGGTGGTGAAGCCGGATGTGGTCCCGGCGCCGTTATCAGCATTGGCGATCGAATTGTGTGTGGTGGGTAAGATACTATCGTCAAAGAAGGTGAACGTGGAGGCCTTTCGGACAGTGATGAAGAATGTGTGAAGAGTCCATAACGCTACACGATTTGAATCGGCGGGTGAGAACGTCTTTGCGATACAATTCCGCTCGCAAGAAGAGAGGGTAAGGGTGTTGACGTCGGGACCGTGGGCTTTCGATAGAGCCCTTCTTGTCTTGAGGGAGCCAAAGGCAGCAGCGTCCAATAGCAACATCCCATGGACGTGGCTATTGGATGGCCTTGTGTGCTTTTTCTCCATGGACAAAAAGGTGGGCTCAATGTTATTCTACTTTCTGTCAACTTTTTTTTTTTTTTCATATGTGGAAAATAAAAAAGTTTGGATGGGGAGTTGGTAAGCTGTTAACTTGGGAAAGAGAAGATCAATCACAATCAACATATATCAGGTATCTAAAGAAGACAAAGTAACCAACATCTCAGCAACCTACTCAGTCCAGCTCATACACCCATCAGATTCAGTAATAAAAGCTACCTTTTTGATTAGCTAGTGCATCAGATCAGCAAGCAACAAAGGCAATTAATTGGCTCTCCAAATCAGCAAAAATGATGGACCAATCTCAATAAATCAGCTCCCCTCAAAACACCAATATCAGAACTAAATTGGGCTGACTAAACGAGACAACTAGATAAATGACCATTTTTAATGGGATATTTTGAGAAATGATTCATACGAGATTTTTATTTGAAAAATGGTCAAAAGCTATTTCTAGTAAGTTTTTTTTTTTAACAATGAATCGGATGAAGATATCCTTAATCGAAATCTAAGTCCCAACATAAATTAAAGAGAGAATCTAAGTTTTACAATTTAATTGTCAAAGTGAGCATAGCTCAGCAGTAATTGGCATGTCCTCCCGATCAAGAGGTCGGAGGTTCAAATCCCCCCACCCCCAAATGTTGATGTACTAAAAAAAAAGTTTTACAATTTAATTTAATTCCAAACTTAAAATCAATCAATTTCAAAATAAAAAAAGATAAGCCTAGATTTTCAAAAAAAAAAAAAAGAAAGATTAGCCTAAAAAACGAATTGAATTTATCCCAACAATATAATTTAATAACGAAAATTTAAATTAAAAATTATAATACTAAATAAAAATCATGCTTTAGGAAGGAAAAATAGAGATAGATTAATGAAATACAGCATATTCAAAAGGAAAAATCTAACCTGTTGAGGGAATAGACATATGACCATTTTCAGATCAATTTTGATTGAAGAACAACATACTTTTATTTCAATGGGGATGTTTACTGCAGAAGAATCAACGTCATTGCAATCAATGAACTTAAAATTCTCTTTTTTTTTTTAAAGAATGAGGGCCTTGTCAGAATTGTGTTGCATACACACTATTTGAAGCATTTACAGTATCAAAATGACCATAATCTACTACAATGTTGATATCTGCTATTGGAGACAAAAAATAATAGTCATGAAACATTCCTATCCTCGCAAAGCCTAAATTTTTGTGAGTTTTCCAGGACTATTGCTATACCTAGGAGAGTCGATTAATTGTTTCATTATTCTCAAATCTAAGTTTACTACTTATGCAATCAATGAGATGTTGGAAGGAAGAATCTAATTGCAATGACATTGTTGACACCTTATACCTTAGTGTACCGATTGTCATTATCTCACCTCCCATTATACCATCTAATTTTGAAAAGAAAAGAAAAAATTACTTTCATGAATAAAAAAATTAATAGAATTCAAAATAAATGAAAATCAAGATGAGTCAATATACATATGATCAATAGTCCTTTCAATGTTGGAAAAAAGTGAAGACCAAAAAATTAATTGATACTGAGAACGATTGGAAAAATGATAAAGATGATGACAAGATAATTAAAAAAATAAAAATCTAATAAAAAATTCAATATGAAAACTTAAAATCTGTGTAATCTATTGGTTCTCAAAAGAAGATAAAATATGAATTTGAATATAAAAAGATATGAGAGAGAAGATATATGTTAAAACTAAACAATTGTTTGATTCATGGGATAAACCGTTTTATTTTATTTTATTTTTAATTAAATCAGATTGTTTGATTTTCAAATATGATTTTAAAAAACGAATCATTCAAGGGATTCGGTTGTTTTAGCAATTACAAATCTAAGAGGCGTGCGTCTTTTCAGATTCCCCAAATGCTATATCCATGATTAAGGGCTAACAACAAATTCTTCCTGAAGTTTATTATTATTGGGTTGTACAAATCCAAGATATGAACAAGAGTTTTAGTTCGTTATCTTTCTCTCATATTTCTAGGAATAGAAATAAGGAGGGCGTGTTTTCTTGCGAAAGATCAGGCTCTAGCTTGTAGTAGATCTCTTTTATGGTTATGGTTATCACATTTTCCTCGATGGTTATTGTCAATGAAAATAATATCCATTGTAAATGTATTTCGAATTGTAATTGTTTGATATACGGAAAGATTATTTAAAAAAAAATATTATATTTCTATTCTAAAAGTTACATTTATTTGAATCCACACCTCTTAAACAAAAAAATCATTTAGTAATTTATATTTAATAATCATACAAGTAAATGTGACGATGAACTCAACTTAAAGAATTAATTAATATTTTTTTATAGGGAGGTAGATTGCTAGTGGAAATTATATTTTCCAAGTGGTAATTGTAAAGTCAACTATATTTTTAATTTGTTTTCTAAAAAAACTATATTTTTAATTTCTTTTCCGTAACCTAGGCTCTGATATAATGATTTCGTTTTCTAATTTTTTTTTATTTTTTAAAATTTTTTTAAAAGTAAATATCAATCCAAACCTATAGTGTAATGAATAAGACATAAATGTTTTAAAAAAAAAAATAATAAGACATAAATTATCATTCTAAAGTTGATCTCGCACTCCATAATTTAACACTAATCTAAAACTCTCCACTTTTTTTTTTTTTTTTTGAATACATCAACATTTGGGAGTGGGGAGATTCGAACCTCTGACCTCATGGTCGAGGGTACATGTCAATTACCGCTGAGCTAAGCTCGTTTTGACAACTCTCCACCTTACTTTTTGAGGTTAAAAATTTAAAATTTAAACTTATCAAACACTAATTTGGTTCATATTATAACTGATTTTTCTAGAAGCAAAATTACCAGCAATTATATTAAAAGTTACGCAATCTCAAATTAAGTCTAAAATATATATTTAGCCTATTTATTGCCTTTCTAAATTGCCTCTAATTCTTCGACAACAACTAAAGTGAACATAATTTAGCAGTTATTTGCATGTACCATAGATCAAAAGGTCAAAGGTTTAAATCTCTCACCTTAAATGTTATTGTTGAAAAAAGAATTAAATTACAAATTTAGTCCCTAAACTTTCAAGAGGTTGTGTCAATTTGGTCCTTTACTTTAAAAAAGTTTCTAGTAAGTCCTTAAACCTTCCTTTTTGTGTCCAATAGGTCCTTTAACTTTCAATTTTGTGTAAGTCTTTGACCTATTCGACATTTTTTTTTATACAAAATTGGAAGTTAAAGTCTCAATAGGCATAAAATTTAAATTTATATCAAATAGATTGATTATTTTTCCCAACACCTTTCCACCCAAAGGAGGAGAGAGCAAGCATTCAAATAGCCTTAATTGAATAAATAAACATTTTCTTAATTAAATATAAGTTGGGATTGGTTGAACTTCTTCCAAACTCATTTTAGAGAAAACTTGTGAACCAAATTAAAATTGTAATTGTTCAATGTATTTAAAACTAACATTAATTGAATAAATTTATAAACCAATCCAGTCCAAATAATTTGGATATAGGAATGATTGAATTTTTTAGGTCAAATTAACTTTATGAACACCTTAGCGTACGTTTGGAATACATTTTAATTTAAATGTTTTTCAAGAATGCATTTTTTAAAAAACATTTTGTATAAAAATTGTTTAGAATTTAAACACTCGTTTGGTTGCATTTCCTCACAAATGTTTTTCTACACAAGTTATTGTTTACTTAGGAAGTCTTTTTTAAAAAGTTGGTTTCAAGTGTTTCTTTCAAAATGGTTTATTTATCAATCTCATTTTCTAATAAGTCATTTTTAGTGGTTGTCAAACACTAGAAATTTTTTAAAAATGATTTATTTTCAAAATTAAACACTTGAAAAGTTAAACCAAACACACCCTTAGTGTTGAATGATTTAATGTTTAATTGATTCTTTAATCAACTCTTTTTTCTAATTAGATCGTTTTTACAGACAAACTCTTTGCTATATATTTTATTAATGTTTTTTTGAAAAGATATTTTATTAATGTTTAAAAAAAGATAAAACGATACTTTTAATGATATTTTAAAATATTAATGCTTCTTCTTTTAATTTTCATTCTTTATTTATGGATATAATGGCTCAATCAATAGGTTTTGAATAATGATTCTTTTTCTTTTTCTAGTTCAAAAATGAGTAGGAATGGGAGATTCATTTTTTTTTTTTTTTATTATCAAAGAGCACAAACTTTATATTAATTAAGCTAGGCTTAGTTTGACAGCTGGTTTTTAACTTATTCTAATATATATGGTCAAAGTTCACCGTAAATAAAAGTACTCATTCAAAAGGTCTCTAAGCACATGAATTTGTTGTGTGTTGTGCTGTTTTTTTTTTTCAATTTTTTCTCTCTTGCATGTGCTTTATATACATATACATTTAGCATACGGTAAATTAACATCAGTGAAATTCAATAGTACTGAATCTTAATATTAGGAGAATAAATTGTTACATATTGTATACTAGAGAAGGAAATAGAAGGAGATTAGATTAGACAAACATATTCTACATTTTAAATCCTTGAACAAAGTATCATTTTATTTTGGTGAGAGAAATGGTGAAGTTAATATTCTCGAGGCTCTCCATTGACATGTGATTGCTAATAATTTCTCTATACCTATCGAACAATTTGTCAATAATTTCTCCTCCAAAGTGACGAACAAGAAGTGGTTCAGCAACTGATCTAATGCATTTTGCAAAATTATGACCACTATTAACCATCCCTTTTGATGGGATGTTGGGTTCAGTGTCATAGAAGTTCCAATTAATTCTTGAAATTTGGAGACGTTCAATGATGAAACTTCCTTCTCTTAAGACCTCGGCTTTCACTTCTGACAAAGATGGCATATAGATGGGAACATTGAACAAGTCAATCTTCTCCTCTTCAACAACTCCCTACATTCAAAATACATTATAATTTTACTTAGGATTTCATTTGGTTATGTATTTATTTTTTTTTTTTTAAAAGTTTCAATGGAGGTGTTAACTTTAATTTGTACCTGTGTAACCATGTCGTTAAGAGCCAAATTCAAAAATTCCCAAGCGTAACAACACTCCTTTGTGATTCGATCTTCACATGTTCTTGCTGAACTTGTTAGAACCATACGCCCACCAATCACCAATTCTTCAGCACGACACTTCAAGAACATTGAAAAATCCTTTTGAAATTGCTTATGGTAGGCTTCATGTACAGCCTTCGGGCTTGTATCCGATATGAAAATATTCCCTTTATTGCTTTCAACTCCTTCAGGAACCTATTCTCCAAGTTTATATTCAAAATAATTTATTAATTTTCAGCTTTTGTTGATTTTGATTTCGGTGTTTTTTTAAGCTTTTATCTATTTTTGTACAGACAAAAATGAACAAAGTTTCAAATACATGCGGACCAAAAGCAACCAAAATTGAATTTAACTCTTTTGAAAATTAATATTTAAAATAAAACATCTAAATAGAGGTGAATTACCTGAGATAGCCAATGAAGACTGTAAGAAGAATGAACAAAATGCAAACTTGAACGAGGGAAAAGCCTACCATAAAAAGAACCAGGTACACCAACCAAGAAGCATGGACCGACACCATTTCCCATTTGGGTCTTCAAATTTTCCTGAAAACTTGGCAAGGATCTGAAAATTGAATTGAAATCATTTCCATGGAGATCGTTCAACAAGATTTGATATTCAAGAGATTTTTTGTCAAGTTTGCGACGAATGGCCTCCACTTCTTTGATTAAATTGGAGACAACCATAAAAGTATTCGGTCCAGAAGAGCAACCCAAGTCAGCAATGGCTAGTGCAGTGGGAAAGCTACTGCAATAGAGTTCAGTAATGGCTTCCTTGGTGATCGACCAAGTCATGGATATTATTTTTTGCTGCACAAAAAGAAATCCATTGTTACGCTTCTTTTTCTTTTCTTTGAGAAAGAAGTCCACCACTACCATTTGAGGGTGTTAAAGTAACAATATATAAGATCAAATTTATTGTAATCCATTAACTTTAGCGATGATTTAAAACATGCATTTAGATGTTTTTTTATTAGGCTAAATATACGTTTTAATTCTAATGTTTGTTTTTTTTTTCTTTTATTCAATTTAGGCGTCTCTCAATGTTGATAAATGTTAAATTATGGTTGATGATAAATCTTTATGACATAATATTCGGTGAATATAATTGAGAAAATTTAGATGAGGAACAAAAACATTTAAGAGAGAGTTTCTAATTTTCCTCCTAAACTTCTACAAAAATCCGTAGAAATTTGAACATTCATCCATGACCAGTGACAAACAAAATTGAAAAATATTCATATACACAAAGATGAAAGTGAAACTTTTTAAACAAGAAGAACTAAATAAAAAAAATATCCCGACATTAGGGACTAAAACACATCTATTTAGTCTATTTGTTTGAAAAAAGAAAATACCTGAAACAAGGAGTTATTAGCATAACTTGTCTCTCCAGCACCTCCATTCATGGGTAGCATTTCAACCACATCCATGTCTCTTATCTCTCTCTCAAATATGGCTTGTAAAGCCAAAGCTTTAGTTCGCCATTCATAACAAAAGGATAACTTGCAAGAGGTTGGTGAAATTTGCAGCCCGACTTTAGACTTTATATAAATCAACAATGGAAGGCTGCATTAATGTAGTTTGTATATGTATGTGGATCACAATTGTCATCGTAGGCAATAATACACACATAAACAAACAATAATATATTGGATAGTTTAGATTGATCAGGAACTTGTTATGTTTTAATTTTTTTTTTCAAATTGGCTTTTAATTTTAATTTTTTATGCATTAATTTTTTCAATTAAGTTTTTACCATAGTTACATTTTAAAATTTGACGATAAATTGCTGTTAGAGAGTATAAAAAAAAAATACATGGAGTTTTAAAATGGTAGATTTTATGAGGTTATTCTTTTTTTTAATTTTTATTTTATTTTTTTGAGAAATATGAGGTTATTCAATGTTAGCATACACCTAAACTCAATTTTTTTTTATTTTTTTTTTTTTTAAAAAGTAGTTAACATACACCTACCTTTTAAAGTGTCAATTTTCCAAACCCGCTTAACTAATTAAGAACTTATATATTTGTTCTAAATATTGAAGGTTGGAACTTCACCCTTGCAATGTTGAACCCAAGAAAAAAAAAAATTTAATTAAGTAAAATTAAAATGTAGTTTAGTTGTGCGAATTAAAGGTTTTTTTTTTATGGGTAATTGATGCGATTATTTCATCAAATTAAAACAATATAGCGTATTTTCAACTCAAATCTTTTTTATAAAATATGTGAACTTAATTAATAATGTGCATTAATTTTGATATCACATCACATTTAATTTCAATGTTTTTAGGGTTTAGGGTTTTAATTAAAAATTAATATATACGTTCGAGGTGAAATTAAAACTTTTAAAAAATAAATGATCAAATTGAAAAAGAGAAAACGAAACCTTGGAAACTAAATTATATATTTTTTTTTGGTAAAATTTTAAATCATAATTATAATGTTTTATGACTCAATAATAATAATAATACTATCTGTGAGCAATGGCGGATCTAGAACTTGATGGCAGGGGTACAAGTTCATTTTAGTTGAAATTATAAGTTTAATATGTGAAATTTTAGATTTTATATAGTCTCTAAATTTTAAGAAGTGTTTAATAGGTCAACTTTTAATTTTGTATCTAATAGGTCCTTGATATATTCAAGATTTTTAAAAATTAACCAATCTTGAATCTATTAGATATAAAATGGAATATTATACTTATTGGGATCTAAGTTTTCAATTTTGTGATCAGTATAGACCTATGCATTTTTTTAAAAAAAATTGTCGAATAGCATGTAGGTCAAAGACTTTTTTTTTTTTTTTTTTTTTTTTTTTTTTTGAAAAAGTAGGTCAAAGACTTATTAGATATAGAATTGAAAGTTGGACATATCGGATACCAAAATAAAAGTTTAAAGACCTACTAGATATACTTTTTAAAATTAAAGGATATTATTGGACACAAAATTAAAAGTTACTAGCTTCATAAAATCTCTCTCTTTCCTCTTCAACCTTCATTCTCCCCTTCTCCCCACAGTTTCAATAAAAAATAAATTAAAAAGAACAGACAATAATAAATCAAATAAAAAATGTTGAAGAGCTGGAACGATTTCCATATCATATATTTGAATCTGATTTCGTTTCAGATCTGATCTGGAACACTCCAGCGTCCAAAGTATCAAGAAGGATTTTCATATCATATTTGAATCTGTATGATCTGGAATAATCTAATGTTTTTATTTATTTATTTTCTTTGTAAAAATGTGGGGAGGAAGAAGAAAAAGAAGAAGGAAAGAAGGAGAGGAAAGAAGAAAAAAAAAAGGCGATGGGCCACAACAAAGACAAAACCGACAGCAGTGACGGCGGCGAAGAACAACCATATATATGGAGGAGGAGCTAGGAAGGATGAGAGGAGAAGGGCGAAAGAAGAGGGAAAAGTGAGAAAGAAAAAAAAAAAACAAGTCATATCAGCTTTACCTTAAAAAATTAACAGAAAAAAACAAGATTGGAATTACCAAAATGCCACCGATTGCAAACTTTACGAGTAAAACTTTTAAGTTTGAAAATTCAGAGACCTAAATGAAATTAAATTTAGATATCATGGATGAAAAGTGCATTTTTCTCCGTACTTTTTTTTTTCCTTTTTTGAAGCTACATTTTTTGTAAGAAGAAGGAACATAGATTTTCATAACCAAAATATTAAATGTCACATAAATATAATTTCAAAAGATAGAGATGAGATACTTTTCAGAAAAAAAAAAAAAAAGAAGAAGAAGAAGAAGAAGATAGAGATGAGAGAAGTGAGGAGAGCATTCATCCATTCAAGACAAGGAATCTGGACAGTTTTAGCCAATATTATCAAATAATCTATGATGGAGTGGGACCGTGGGAGATTTTTTTTTTTTTTTTTTTTTTTTGACAATATGTGTGGGAGAGGGATTCGAACCACATACCTTATGGTTATCAATACAATTTTATGCTAGTTGAGCTAAGCTCTTGTTGGCGACCGTGGGAGATTTGAACTTCAAACCTTTTGGTCGATGGTGTACAAATTAAGTTTTTATATCCAGTTGTACAATACACTAGTTGATAATATGAAAATCTTCTTTAATGATGGTGAAATTTAAAAATTTTTAAATCATAATTATAATGTTTTATGACTCATTTAATAATAATATTATTATGTATGAGCATAGGCTCCACTACTATGTACAATAGTCTTAAAAATCATATCATCGAATTTTCACCTTTATATTGTAGAATGGAATAAAAAAAATATATTATGCCAAGAAAGCGTTTAGTTTTCTCTTTCAACTTTAACAGTATTCTAATCATATTGAATACTTTCTCATAAGAGTGAAGGAAGGTTGAGACTTGAGAGCACGTATGTCATATAAGTTAATAATTAACAAATTTCAACATTCACCCACCGCTAGTGACAAATGAAATTAAAAAATATTCAAACACAAACACTAAATCAAAACTTTTTACACCAAGAACTAATTTAAAAAAATATATAGATGCCTGACATTAGAGATTAAAACACATCTATTAGTTTTCTAAAAAAAAAAAAAAAAAAAAATCTATTTAGCCTATTTATTTGAAAAAAAAAAACCTGAAACAAGGAGTTATTAGCATAACTCGTCTCTCCAACACCTCCATTCATGGGTAGCATTTCAACCTCATCCATGTCTCTTATCTCTCTCTCAATGGCTTGTAAAGCCAAATCTTTAGTTCGCCATTTATAACAAAAAGATAACTTGTATTATGCAATTGCAAGTGATTGGTGGAATTTGCAGGCTGGCTTTAGATTTTAGAGAATATATAAATCAACAATGGAATGGAAGGCTGCATATATATAATATATTAATGCAGTTAGTATGCATGTGGATCACGATTGCCATTGTTGGAAATACACTCATAAACAGAGAATAATATATTGGATACTTTAAATCCATCAGGAGATTCTTATGTTTTAATATCTAAATAATGTATGTCTTAAAGATAATCTTGGACTACAATGGTAAGTGTTAAAAAACGAGAAATTGTCTTAGCTACTTTTTGGTAATTTAAGAAATAGTCAGATTTTGCCAACAAGAGCATAGCTCAACTGACATGACATAAAGTATGTGTTTAAAACCAAGAGGCCATTAGTTCAAATCTCCGTTTCCCAAATATTGTTGAATTCAAAAAAAAAAAATCACATTTTAAAGAACAAAATTGCTTAAATAGTTGTTTATATATTATTTTTTATTGTTTTTTTTAGTTCTATATGGAAGCGGAGAATCATCGACCTTTGAGATGTTAATTGATGTCTTATCCACTAAGTTATGTTTGGATTGACAATTTTTGTTTATTTGGTCTGTACCGTAAGTTTAAATTATTTTTTTTTTATAGAAATTGTTAAATAATAATAATAATAATAATTTTCACACAAGAAAAAACGCAATATATACAATAATTTACTTGGATTTAAAAAAAAAAACAAATCTTCAAATTATCTGTGATGTAGTATTAATTTCCTCCCTAAGTTGAGTTAAATATTGTAATTGTCAAAGTGAGCCTAGCTCAATAGTAATTTGCATATGTACCATCGATCGAGGTTCAAATTTTCCACCTCAAAAAGTTGTTGAACTTTTATATATAATAATTAAAATTATTATAACCCCTCGTCTCAAGCATTGGGTCAAACATATCAAAATGAGGAGTGTAATATTCCTCATTATTTTTGGAGTTTTTAACACATTTTAATTTTTTTTCTTTCTTTTTTTTTAGTTCATCAACATTTGGGGTGGGAATTCAAACCTCTAACCTCTTAGTTAATAGTACATGTCAATTACTGTTAACAATGTTGGTTTTGGTTTTTAACATTTCAATTTAGTATACATAGACATTATCATATCCATTTATATCTAAAAAAATAATTTTTGTGTCCAACCCACACACAATAATTGCATAATATAGTGTCCATAAATTTGCTTTTCAAATTTTCTAAAAAGTTTTATTTGAATAAAATTATTATCTCCCATTACTTGTTCATTTTTAATTAAACAGACAGAAGCACCAAAATGCAGATTGATATCAATCCTCTTCTTGTTTTTCTTTTACATAAAAGCATTAATTAAAATAACAAAAATACCACATAGGGAGCTCTTATAACAATCAGATCTTAAATAATCAAATATCAAATCTTAAAACAATATATCAAAGAGAAAATAACTTTTTCATTTAAACCATGGTTGAGATTACACAAATATTCTAATGTTTAAATCCTATAAAAACAGCTAGATAATATAGTTCAAGTCTCATTTCTCTCATTTTATTTTGGTGAGCGAAATAGTGAAGTTGAAATTCCCAATCTCTTCCTTTAACATATGATCTTTAATAATTTTTTCATACCTTTGAAACAATTCATCAATAATTACTTCTCCAAAGTGACGAACAAGAAGTGGTTCAACCACAGGTCTCACGCATTTGGCATAGTTATAGTCACTACCAGCAACTATATTTGATTGGACGTTGAGCTCAGGATTATCAAAAACATTCCAATTCATTTTTGAAACTTCAAGACGATCAATAGTAAAACTTCCTTCATTTAAGACCTCGGTTTTCACTTCTAAAAGAGATGGCAAGTAGATCGGAAGATTGAACGAGTCCACCTTCTCCTCATCCACAACTCCCTAATTAAAACAAACACATGCAAAAATTTGAAAATTTCCACTGTGTAAACTTGCGCAAAAGAATATCTAAAGATGGAATTGAAAACTTCCCTTACCTCAGCGACCATATCATTAAGAGCCATATTCAAAAGCTCCCAAGTATAGCACCACTCCTTATTCAATCTATCTTCTGTGGTTCTCATTGTACTTATTAGAACCATACGCCCACCAATCACCAATTCCTCAGCTCGACATTTCAAAAACATCGAAAAATCCTTTCGATATTGCTTTTGGTAGGCTTCAACTACTGCCTTCGGGCTTGTATCCGATATGAAGATGTTCCCTTTATTGCTTTCAAGCCCTTCAGGAACCTAACGAATGTCCAACCAAATTTCACAATCGATCCCAACTTTTGAAAAAGCACAACCAATGACAAATCAAATCCTGTAATTTGTAATTACCTGCGAGAGCCAATGGATGCTGTAGGAAGAAAAAACAAAATGCAAGCTTGTACGAGGAAAGAGCCTGCCGTAAAAAGAACCGGGAACGCCGCTGAAGAAACATGGACCAAGACCATTTCCGATTTGGGTCTTCAAATTTTCCTGGAAATTTGGCAGGGATCTAAACAGTAAATTGAAGTCGTTGCCATGAAGGTCGTTCAAGAAGATCTGATATTCAAGAGACTTTTTATCGAGTTGGCGACGAATTTTCTCGACTTCGTTAATTAAATTGGAAAAAAGTAAAAGAGTATTTGGGCCAGAAGAGCAGCCCAAGTCGGCAATGGCTAGGGAAGTGGGAGAGGTGGTGCAGTAGAAGTCGGTAATGGCTTCCTTGGTGATGGACGAGGTCATGGATATGATTTTTTGCTGCTCAAATTTACAACTTGATCACTTAATTAATATAACAAGAAAGAAAAATGAGATGTTGGTTATTCATTGAGAAATAAGTACCTGAAAAAAGGAGTTATTAGCGTAACTTGTCTCTCCAGTTCCTCCATTCATGGGTAACATTTCGACCACCTCCATTTTTCTCTTTCTATGTTTTGTGAATTAGTATCCAGCTCTATTTCTCCATTTATAGAAGAAGATAGCAACCAAGGCTTTAACGTAACTTGTTAAAATATTATACAAAATCTTCATCTTTACATGACTTGTTATGACAAATACCGTAAATCAACGAATAAGAATGGAAGGGCGAAGAAACAATACACAAATCTACGTGGTTCACTAACAACAATACACAAATCTACGTGGTTCACTAACAGTGTGTTAGCTACGTCCACGGGTAGAGGAAGAGAACAATCTTATTAGTGAGGAGTAAAACATATGCAGATTACCGAGATTAGGGCAAATTAGGTTAAGAGGATTTATATATGGCACCATTCTTAACCCTAACATAATAGACCCAAAATAAAAGTCCAAAACAGGAAAATTAACATATCTAATCTCTATACACGCCCCCAAACCCTCACCGGGTGCTTCGTCCCTGGACTCCGACTTCCTAATCGTTTAGCGAGACCCCATACTTGGTCATTTAGAGCACTTCATATCAGATTCAAGACATATCAACATGATTGATTGTCCATGTTTAAAGAAGATCAGTGTTAGGCAAGGGGTTAGTGACAATATGATTCCAGCTAAATTTTGGTGGATATATATATATCAAAATTTAGACTTTGATACTCATTGTCGATCACAATTAAAGAAGATTAGAGTGGAAGAATAAGTTTTTAGCCATTAATTAAACAAAATTCTCACAAGACACCACAAAAACCCAAAGATTAATGTTTGGTACTAGATTAGATGGACGTAAAGGAGATTATAAACCTTCTTGACGATATCTTATAAATATAGGTAAATAGATAATATATGCAACACCCTCTAATTTTGGTAATTATATATTTAAAGGTAGGTTATTAACAAATTCAGTTTAAAGTAGAAATTTCAAAATTAATTAAAGGTAGGTTTGAATTGGTGATGCTTTTTCTTTTTTAATTAATTAAAGTAGAAATTTCAAAATTAAATAATTAGTTTAAATTTAGTTTAAAAGATAATTACATGAAACACCCTAAAGCATTAGACAATTTTAATACACAATCATAATTAACAACATTTTTTTTTAGAATAAACGAAACTATATTAACTCACAAAATAATTAACTATACATTAGTTTTCATGTGGTGATTTATGTAATCAATAAATATGATTAAATAAAAAATAATGCATGTTTTAGAAATTTGGGCATCTGAATGGATCAGTTCCATTGAAATAAAAAATGTCATTAGTACAATTATAGATATATAGGTAGGCATTATTAGACAATTGCAATCTTAATTAACTACATTAGTTTTCAGGTGGTGATTTATTAATCAATAAATATGATTAAATAAAAAGATAATGCATGTTTTAGAAATTTGGGAATCTGAATGGATCAACCGAAGCCCCATGATCCTATTTGTGGAAGACGACTCATAGACGACACGAAGGTGTTCCCAAATCTCAAAAGCGGAGGAACAACCTATAATCTCTCCTAATTTGTCTTCATTCAAAGATGAATACATCCAGCTCATCAAAATTCTGTTAAATTTTTGCCAAACCGTAAATTGGGAGTTTACCTGAGTTTAAGCCGCATCCAGAAATCTAGGCGGGACAAGTGTACCGTTGATAAAATTCTCCATGTCGAAGGCAATAATGTGATTTAGCAGCTGGTTCTTCCATAGTAGATAGTTTGAATCAGTGAGTTTGATGTTTAGTGGTGGGGTTAAGGATGGGTAAGGGGAAGAGGAGGGCTGAGCTGGCGAAAAAAAATGGAGCAGCAGTGTTGTAGTTCGGAAAGAATGGCAAGGATGAAGAAGGTGTTGGAGGATATTGAAAACTAGCAGGAAATGAGGGGTTCGACGGGGGATATTGGTGGAGGTTCGGGTGCTGAATAAAGGAAGATTGAAAGGGAGGGATATTAGGGTTTAATGGTCGAGTAAGAGTAGTCGAGAGGGCTACAGAGGAGATTGGGATGGGTCGATGGGGGGGGGGGGAACACGTGCCGAGGAGACGACACTGTGTAGGAAACCGTAGGTGCTAGGATTGTGGAAGCATTAGGCAAAGATGGTAAGTTGCCATCAATGACTGAAGAAGAGTTGAATGTTGACGCCATAGGAAAACGATAATAGAGAAAAAAAATTGCTGAGGGAAAAAGCAACCTAAGTTCTGATACCATAAAGACTTTTACAGAGTGGTGAAAATTAGGGAGAAGGCTCAGCACAGTACTGAGCATGGAAGAATGCATTAAATAACCAAAGAACATAGCACGTGTAGTGATACAAGAGGTGAGAAAATAACAGAAAAGGGAATATGGAACAAAGAAATAACACAGCTAAATAATTACATAATGAACATTCTAACAGTTCCATTGAAATAAAAAAATATCATTAACACAAGTCACTGGTTTTAAATACTATTTTAGCCTCTATACTAGCTTTGATTCATTTTATTCTCTATGTTCGTTTTAGTTTCTATACTTTCAACTTTTGTTCAGTCCATATTTTTAAATAGTTTATTTTAGTTATTGTATACTTTTAAAAAGTAGTCATTTTATACTCAATGTTTGCACAACAAAAACTTTTCAATGTGAGGTTGTGACTACATTTTAAGTATTGTATTAAAATTGTGAACTAAAAATGAGATAAAGAAAGAAAGCGAAGGTACCAAAATAATCAAATTAAAAATTATAGAGACTAAAAAAGGTTTAAATTACCAGAACTATAATAGTATTTAAACCATTTTATTATTGAAAAATTAGATGAATGAGCTATGAGCATTAAATGTTCATTAATTGCTTTCGATGTGTGATGCAATCTTATGTTCATTAATTGTTGTGGGATTGCCAAGTGTGCCTCAAATCTCCACCACTTGTTGTGGGATTCCATATTCATTCATCTTCCATATAAATGTATCTATCAGGACGAAAAAACTTTATATTGTTTGGTTCAAGGAAATAAATGTGTAATAAATGATTGGTTTGAGGAAGAGAAGGAACGAAATAATTAACCACGTGGTGGTCTGCCTAATCAACTCCACATGGTTTGCTTTTCAAAAAAAAAAAAAAAAAAACTCCACATGGTTTTTCAAAAAAAAAAAAAAAACAAAAACAAAAACAAAAACATGGGCCAACCCCTTTCCAAAGAATCGTCCATACACGTGAAAATTTCTAGTACTACAGTAGTGTGGAAAGTTTTCCATACTACCTTCATTCATTCCATATACCCTAACTTTTCAAGGCCATATCTCGAAACATGGATTGAACATTCAATCCTACTATAAGTGACTTAGACAACGTAAGAATAAATACTTCATAAACGTATTTGGCAATATGTAATGCATACAAAAAGATCACTTTGTGCTACCAAATAAAAGGCATGGTTGGGAGTGATTTTGAAATGGTTAAAATCACTTTTGTTATATTTAAAATCACTCCAAAACATGCCTTAAGTAATTCGTAATCAATTTTGATGATATGAAAATCATGTTTAAAAGTGTAAAATCAAATATGAAATTGATTTTGAATAATTAAAGGTATGTTTCGAGATGATTTTCAACATGACAAAAGTGATTTTAGCATTTTCAAAATCACTCCCAAACATGCACAAAGTTGTGATTAAAATCACTTTTAAGAAACATGTAACCAAACACACAAGTTTTTAAATTAAAATCACTTTAATGAAAAGAATTTTAAGAAAAGCCTTTCAACTTTCATTCTAATAGGTAATAACAGATCTATGATTTTATGTTAGAAAAGACATAAATTTATATGAATATAATTTTAAATGTATTGATAGGAAACACTCTTAACAAATAATTGTGTATGATATTATAATTTGTTTAATATAAATACTAAACAAGTATATGACTTTATATACTTTATTTTATATTAATTTGTTTAAAAGAAAATACACTATGAAACCTTTCCATACATCTTACAATGGTAGGACACATTATAGGTTATTTTTATGGAGAAAAAAAAAAAAAAAAAAAAGATTGTTTCCTATCATTCTCAAAAGCACATCCATATTTTCTATGGAAAAGAAAAAAAAAACAAAAAAAACAAGTGAATAACCAAACATTTCATTGCTTTATAGTCTAGAATGAAATTAGTTATTACAAAGTCATACATTAAATCACATAATAGTATCATCACAGTTTTTAATCATTTTATTTTACTAAGAGAAATAGTGAGGTTGATAAAATCACAATTCTTTTTTGCCATCACATCCTTGACAATTTTTCTATACCTGTAAAATAATTCTTCAATAATGGCTTCTCCAAAGTGAGAAATCAAAAGTGGTTCAGTCACAGATCTAATGCATTTTGCAATATTATAACTGTTGTCAACATACTCACTTGGTGGAATGAATTCAGTATTATAGAAGTTCCAATTAATTCTTGAGAGTTCAAGACGGTTGATGGTGAAACTTCCTTCTTTTAAGACCTCTGCTTTTATTTCCGATGGACATGGCATGAAGTTTGGAATATTAAATGTATCAAATTTCTCCTCTTCCACAATCCCCTGTAATGGTTCACCACACAAACAAACAAAAAAGGAAAAAAAGTTAAATTAACTTGCATTCAAACAATTTTGTAATAAAAGTGTTTGTGTTTTTACCTCAGCGACCATGTTCTTGAGAACTATATTCAAAAGTTCCATTGCGTAACAATAATCTTCATTTGATGGATGTTCATTTGTTCTTCCTAACATTGTAAGAACCATGCGTCCTCCAATTACTACTTCTTCTGCACGACACTTCAAAAACATAGAAAAATCCTTTTGAAATTGTCTATAAAAGCCTTCAACCACATTCTTTGGACTTGTACTGTCTATGAACATGTTCCCTTTATTATTTATCTCCATCCCTTCAGGAACCTATACATTAAATTTCACAGTTAATAACAATACAGTTGATGGGATTTTTCTTGAGAATAAAATTTTGAAAAATCACCTGTGAGAGCCAGTGGAGGCTGTAAGAAGAATGAACAAAATGCAAACTTTTGTTGGGAAATAGTCTGCCATAAAAAGAACCCGGCACACCATTGAAGAAACATTGACCAAAATCAACTCCAATTTGGGTTTTCAGATTTTCTAAGGAACTTGGCAACAATCTAAAAATAGCATTAAAGTCGTTTGCAGGAAGATCGTTGAAGAAAATTTGATATTGCAATGGCTTTTTGTGAAGTTTTTTATGAAACTCTTCTACTTGTTTGATTAAATTGGAGACAATCATAAGAGTGTTTGGTCCGGAAGAACATCCCAAATCCGCCAGGGTTAAAGTGGTTGGAAAATTTTGACTGCAGAAGTCTTCTAGCGCTTCCTTCATGATTGGCCATGCTATGGATATTGCCTTTTGCTAACAAATTAAAAGGAAAAATAATTATATAAAAAAGGTTAACAAGTCTTTTTCTAAAAAAAAAAAAAAAAAAAAAAAAAAAACTTTTGACTCGTTTTGAGTGGTGATTTGACCTAGTGTATGTATATGTTTTGATTTTGGTTGCCAATTTATTTTGCACAAACAAATTAAAATTGGAAGATTAACTATATTTCCTAATATAATTAATATAGTTTAAAACAAATCAACGACAGCCTAAAAACAATATCTATAGCAAAAGATCATCTAAAAAAATAAATAAAATAAAAAAATTAAAGCAAACTATCATCAAATATAGAAAAGCAACACAATCAGACCCTTTAAGTTTACAAACAACTCGTTTGTGAAAATAATCATGAGATGAAACAAAGAACACAAATATATATAAAAATTAGTCAATAGAAGTTAATTTTTATTGAAATTAATTAAATATCAATACTAATTTTTATATAATAAAAGACACCGAATAAATATGTTTCCAAAATTTATCACACGAAAACCAATAGAGACTAAATATTTTTTTTGGAAAATTTAACATTAAACTAACTGTAGCAACTAATTTTAAAATTTATTGAAAGTATAGAGACTAAACTTAAAATATTTGAAAATATAGAAACTAAAATAGGATGAAAGTTAAAGTACATAGACCAAAATGATATCTTAACAGTAAAATAACAAACAATGGAATGAAACATAAGTTCTTGGAAAAAAAAAAAAAAAGAAGGGAAGAGATTAAAAAGACCTGAAGTAAGGAGTTTTTGGCATAGCTTGTGTCTCCAACTCCTGAATTCATATGGAGTACTTTGAAAACGTCCATCTCTCTGCTTCTCTGCCTTTCTCTGCAGAGGGAGACACCTTTATTTAGTTCTGTTATAATAAAAATATATGTATATATATTAATTAGTCAAACAACATCTAATAAGCATCTCAATTTTTCGAATAATTAAGTAGGGATCAGTTATCTGCTAGGGCTTTTGAAAAACTCTAACCAATCTATAGATGGTGACCCGTTTAGTAACAATTTGAATTTTGAAAATTAAGTTTATAAATATTACTTTCACCTATAAATTTCTTTGTTTTGTTACTCTTCTCTCGTGTTTTCAAAAATCAGGTCAAACTTTAAAAAGTAAAAAAAGTAGTTTTCGAAAACTTGTTTTCTTTTTTAAATTTGATTAGGAATGCAAATGTGTCTTCAACAAACATGAAAATCATGGTAAAAAAATTAGGAGAAAACAAGTTTAATTTTCAAAAATCTAATATAAGTAGACCATTATTTTGGATATTCTCAACAGGAAAATTGGGTTTGATAACCTTATTCTTCCACCAGAAATTGACGATTTTTGTTCATTTCTTAATCTTGACTTTCCTTTCTCCCATCAATAAATGACCTTTAAATATTGAGAAGCATACAGTCGTGTAAAACCTTGATTATATATAATTTGTAGATTCGTTTTATTTTTTATATTTTAATAAATAATTTTTTTTGCAAAGTTATTGATTGATTGAATAAATTAATGTGTTGGTTGATTGTCCATATTAGATTGGCACATTATAAATATTTTAATGCAGATTATAAATATAACAGTTTGTTGGTCGATATTGAATATATAAACTATGTACTAATTATATTCATTTCATTCTCATTTGCTTCTCTATCAATTTAAACTGGTTGGATGGTATTGAATATGTACATTATAAATAATTATTTGGAGAAAAAAATCAATTTTATTATGATTTGGTTTTTTGTTGTTGGTCCTTCCCTATTTTTCTCTACTTATTAGGAAGAAATTACCTGATAATTTTCTTGCTATTTTTGGTAGGATTCGAACTCATGATCTTTTAGTCATGAACACGTACTTTGTGTCAGTTGAGATGTATTCTTTTTGCTTTAATAAGTAAAGTTAAATATTGTGATTGTCAAAGTAAGCATAGTTCAACACAAATTAACATACCTATAAATGTTGTTGAAATTTAAAAAAAAAAAGAAAACAATTTTTTTTTGTCAAGAATATGTGTTTTATGTCCGTTGAACTAGTTTTTTGTTGGCTTAAAAATAAAGTTAGATATTGTAAAGAAAATAAATATTTTAATTGCTACAAGAAAAATGGCCGGCTGAATATAATAATATATTTCTAAAAAAATATGTATATAATAATATATATACGTATATAATATGAAAAAAACGTAGGTGTTATATTGGGAACAAAAATTATCAAATACTAAAAATTGGTGCAAAAGTTGACTCGCATATTTTATATAGAAAATAAAAGGCTAAATTATAAAAAATACCCCTCAACTATGGGGTTTGTTTCAAAAATGCCCCCAAACTTTAAAAAGTTTCAAAAATACCCCTGAACTTTACAAAACGTTTCAAAAATACCCCTGAATTTTACAAAACGTTTCAAAAATACCCTTGTAGTTAATTTTTGGATGGGAACCATTAAAACCGTTAAAAATGTTTCCAAAATACCATTGCCGAAAATCTAGTCAAGCTCGTAGGATGATGTGTTAAAAGAGAAGAAAAGCTCCTAATGTATGAATACATGAAAAAATAAGTAAAGCTTCTCATTAATTTTCATAGAAGAAGAATTTACGGTGGGAGAAGGAAAAAAAAAAAGAAGCATTTTTTATTTTTTAAGATCTTTTTAAAGTTAAAAAGTATTAATGAAACTGAAATTTTTAATGGTTTCCATCCAAAAATTAACAACAAAGGTATTTTTGAAACATTTTTTAAAGTTCTGGAGTATTTTTTAAACTTTTTAAAGTTCAGGGGCATTTTTTAAACAAACCCCATAGTTCAGGGGCATTTTTTATAATTTAGCCAAAATAAAACAAACATATTGGTGAAGCTCACGTTGTTCACGTTAAATATATTAAATAATTAAAAGGTTATAAGTTGGTCCCGAAACTTTTAGAGTTATGTCTATTTGGTTCCTAAATTTTAAAAAGTGTCTAATACGTCCTTAAACTTTTAATTTTGTGTCTAATAGAACCTTGACATATTCAAGATTTTTGAAAATTAGTCAATCTATTATATATAAAATTGAAATTTTGTGTCTAATAGAACCTTGACATATTCAAGCTCACGTTTTTCAACGACTTTTCCGGCGGTTGGCGACAAATTTTTGTACGACCAAAATTTTTTTCCTCGTTTTCTTTCTTCTCTTCTTCTTTTTTTCTTTATTTTCATTTTTTATATTTTTTCAAAATGAAAATGAGAAGAAATATGAAAAAAGGGAAAAAAACCGATTGCCGGAAAAGTCGTCGGCGATTGCCAGAAAAGTGGTTGGCGGCCGTCGAAAAAGTTGCTGGAAACTTCGTCGGCCGACAGCGACCGGCAGTCATCGGAAAATTCAAGGAGTCGCATGAAAGAAGAGAGAAGAGAGTTACTGTAGAAAATGGATAGAATAATCAGGTGGGTTGAATGATGGTTACTCTAGAGAATGGATAAAATAATCGGAGGTAAAAATAACTCACCTCACCATTTATTTTTGTTGATGCCCCAAACACTGAATAGGTTATAATAAAGGGGCTATTATAACCTATTCAGTGTCCCAAACAACCCCTAGATACTTTTTGAAATTCATATACTGGACACAAAATTGAAGGTTCGAGAATCTATTTGACATTTTTTAAAGTTTAGGGATCAAATTGACACAACCCTAAAAATTTAGGGCCTAAACTTGAACCTAATTAAAATTATCAAAACCACTCATTTCAAGCCTCCAGTCTAAATGTGACGCCCGGGTTAGGAGGGGTACATGAATGAACCGATACCACATCCGAATGAGAGGGATCCTGAGGAGATGAAAGCATAGTCAAGATAAGCTTAAAAGAATTGATAGATACTACCTATACCAACAAGGTGCACCTTCCTTTTCGGTGGCTCAATCATAGAAACTTTGAAGTTAAGCGTGCTTGGCTTGGAGAAGTTCTATGTTGGGTGACCTCCTGGGAATTTTCCTAGGAAGCATGTGAGTGAGGACAAAGCATCCTAAAAGGACCTCGTGTTGGTTTATGGGGACAGTCTTCAATCTTAGAAGTAGTATCAGAGGACAAAAGTTTAACCAAAAAACACAGAGCATTTTTTTAACCTAATTATATATATATATATATATATTCCTCTTCTTTTAAGCCAAGATCTTAGAAGATTCCTTCCAATGTTTCTACTTTTCTTTTTATTTTAAATATCTAGAATAATAACACACATATAATAACACTATATTATTTAATGGATGCTTTTTTTTTTTTTTTTTCTGAAATTGCTTTAGTTGATTGCTTTAGGGCTATTTGATTGATACACTTATGTAATTATCCCAAAATTTTACATGTTGAATGATTGGATCAGGCTTATTGGTCTTGAATGTTGGAGGTTAGGCTAATCAACCCAAACTCAAACAACATGTTTTAGGCCCATTAAATTTGGGTCCAGTAATGAATATGAGGCTCACGAGTGTTACCGATCGAAACAAGACATCAGCAAAGAATTTCCAAAGTTGTTCCAATACCATATTACAATTCGAAAAAAAAAAAAAAAAAAAAAATTAATGACATTAATGTTCGTGATGCTTTCGAACATTAGTCAATGAAAATTGCATTTACTATTTGTGGTTTGAATTATTAGTAAACTTTGTTGTCCTCATTATAAATTTAAAATAGTATTAATGAAGTTTTCTTTTGGATAAGATTTATTATTAATTAATGGATATAAATCCTTTCACTAATCAAGGAGGAAAAGATTTGTTTTTTCATTTTCTTTTTAAATTCTACAACATGCAGAGGGGAGATGGAGATTCGAATTTCTGACTTTTTGATAAAGTATACATGTATTCATTAAGTACAAGTTAAGTTGTTCTCAAATTCACATGTGGAATTGTTCAAGATGAGGAGGTGTAATAGTTCCTAATTTAAAAGATAAGGACTAGCAAGAGATATTTGGATGGTTTTGAAGACGTGGTCACATTCTTTATTTATTTATTATTATTATTGAAATAAAATACTCTTTCAGCAATAGTCCTTATAAGTTCTCTTCCTTTTGAGCACGTAAAAATGAGAGTGACACAAGCAAGAATTCAAGGAGAGAAGTTAGTGAGATTTAATTTAGAGAAATGTGGTTACACATTCTTTATTTAAATTTATTTTATTTTAATTTAAGTTAAATTCTAAATTAGTCTTTAAATTTTGAGCATAATCTTTATTGTCAATACAAATTATAGAGTTTCAATATGACTATGTGGTAGGTTTGTTTTTTTTTTTTTTTTTAATACTATGCTCGGTAGTTCTACTCAAGTAAAATATATAATCTATATAATTAAACATATGTCAGTGAATTTGTGATGCAGTGAATTGTTAGTTTATTTAGAACCTTATTTTGTTTAATTAAGTATTTTTATTTACTTAAGTATTGTTTACTTAATTTAGAGTTTGTTACTAGAAAGCTTTGAAGAAAGGAGGATATGCATAGCCGGTAAGATCTTCAACTTAACGTTTGAGAATTAATAAAACTAAAATGTTAGTCTAGCTTGATAGAATTTCATTTTTAATTTTCTACTTGTTTGCTTCTTCTTAATTTCTAAGTATATCTTTCGCAATTTTTTGAAAAACAATATTTGAATTCTTAATCAATTATTTTTTTTTTTTTAAAAAAAAGTTTTTTGAAGTTTCTTTCTCTAGTTTTCAAAATTTGACTTCTATTTTGAAAACATTTATAAAAAATAGATTAAAAAAAAAGTAACACATAAATAGAAGTAGTAGTAGTGTTTATAAATTTAGGTTTGAAAGACAAAATTCTAGAAACTAAACCATTATCAACGGAGACATTACTAATTTTCAATTAATTGATTCCTTAAAATATATAAATATAAAATACTTTCTTAGTTGAATCCGTTAGGTTAAATTTTCATCGACATGTCAACATTTCCATCTATATTTCCACATATTAATGGATTCAACACCGACATTAAAGATGAATCCACATTTTCATTATACCTTACAAAATGGATGAGACGTAAAAATAAAGTGAATATTTATTTACTAATTTAAATATTTTTTATTCTTTTTTTTTTTATAAAATTCGTCGAATCAAAATTTTATCGATATTTCCATCAAATTAAGACCTTGATATTTTTGTCGACATTGACAGTATAAACCTTCGTTGTATCTAACCAGTTATAGATATAGGAAATTAATAAACTAAATTTTTTTATACTATAAAAAAATATATGAACACAGACGTGAAAACGCACATATAATATAATTATTAAACTTTAAGTGACGAGCTGAGGATGATGAAACATTGTCAACGTCATGGTTATTCATAGGTTTTTTTCCCTTTACATCTCGAAGATATTTTCACTTTATTATGATATTTTCAAATAGTAGTCAATAGAAATCGAAGTCTTTTCTAGTCCTAATTGTAAGACTTAAAAAAAAAATGAATGACGTTATAAAAAAAAAAATTAATGACAGCTTTGTTTGGTAAAGGACCGTCATTAAGGTAGAAATCATTCTACCTAATGTTAGATAATTTTTTTTGACAACATGTAAGGGTGGGGATTGAACCTCTGACCTCTTAGTCGAAGTATAAGTTTTATGTCAGTAGTTTTTTTTTTTTTAGTACATCAACATTTGGGGATGGGAGGATTCGAACCTCTGACCTCATGGTCGAGGGTACATGCCAATTACCGCTGAGCTAAGCTCGTTTTGGCAAGCTTTATATCAGTTGAACTATATTCTTGTTGGCTAATATTAGATAACTTAATCCACTTTAATGCCAACCTTTTAAAATTTGAGTATAGCATATGTTTAATCTTTGGTTGTTATTAATGTTGATTTTACTATCCTCAATTTTTTTTAATTTATCACTACCATGCCTACTATATCAGATAAATATTCTTTTAACAGTATTATTAGCAAAAACTAAACTGAAAAGTCTTACCATCAAAGGTTAATTAGGACAGAAGAATGAGAGAAAATTGAATCTAAGCAAAAATTAAAATAATAATAATAATAATAAAGTTGAAATTATGTTCATAGTCACAATTTGGTTCAAATTTTATTATTCATCATATAAGAAGAAAAATCATGAAAGTCTTACCTAACTACAGTTACAGGCGCACATTCATATGTAAGATGTTGGTTTTCCAACATTCATTGAATCATTGAAGAAGAAAAATATCACTGACATGTACTTATTTATTGAAAAAGAAAAATATCACATAAAAAGATGTCACCATAAATATAGCTCAATGGTAATTAAATATGTACTTATTTTTTTAAAGTTGGAATTTCAAATTACGATATCTTGTAAAAAAAAAAAAAAAAACTCAATTTTTTTTTTTTAACAATATGAGGGTGGGAGATTTGAATCA
This sequence comes from Luffa aegyptiaca, assembly GCA_017139565.1. Classification (NCBI taxonomy): domain Eukaryota; kingdom Viridiplantae; phylum Streptophyta; class Magnoliopsida; order Cucurbitales; family Cucurbitaceae; genus Luffa; species Luffa aegyptiaca. The sequence goes on from CM029398.1 coordinate 49,807,120, forward strand.
CAGACCTCGTGGTTATCAGTACAACTTTATGCCAGTTGAACTATGCTCTTGTTGGCAAAAAACTTAACTTTTATCACACCATAAAAATTAAATTCTAACTTTTAAAACTATAGAGACAAAATTCTAACTTTAAAATCTTGTTAAATAAGTTTTCATTGATTTATTTATTTTTATTAAAATCTTGTTAAATAAGGTTTTTTTTTTCTTTTATATCAATTAATTTTTTTAAACATTTGTGCCAAAAAAAATGAAAGAATGTTTTTTTAACAATTAATTTAGTAAATCTTTGTTTCTATTTTTGTAGATTAGTTAAACGGATCTCTTTTTTATAAATCGAAAACAGCTGGCATAGACATGTTTAATTACTTTTTCTTAGTTTCGCTTTTAAAAGGATTATAAATGGTAATATTATTTGCACGTCTGAATACTGAGATCAGTGTCCGTGTTTGAGTTGAATAGTTCGAACACTTTAGATGGATGGCTTGGTGTGGATTGATCGAGGTATTGGTAGCTAGCTGAATTTATGCAGACAAATTCATATGGCGACCATTCTAGATTGGGACGTGCACTTCGTGTGGGGAAGAGGGCTGCACAATAGTTGGTGTTTGGCCTAACCTCTTTGAGTTTATACCTCCGTGTGTGGAGGGTGGTAGTTGTTTCTGGTTTTCTTTTGTAATGTTTGCTCTCTTGAGCGGTTCTATTAGGGTTATGGTAGATATTAGCATTTCGATGTTAAAAAAAAAAAAAGATTATAAATGTGTGAAGCCTTTTTGTTCTTTTTGGTGAGCTGTTTATATAGGTATTTGGAAGACTAAAAAATTTAGAGAGTTTGCATGGAGAAGGCTCTAGCAATTTTGTAAGAGAGAAGGGATTATTTTGAGAAGTAAAAATGGTTATAATGTAGTGTAGTGCAAGAAGCAAAAATGCATATTTTTAAACAATCCACACATAACATATGTGCATTTACATCTATCATTAGGAAAATCAAAATAATAATGAAAATATAATGAATTAACGATACGACACTTTAATATAGTTCAATATAACAATGATTCAACTATAAAAAAAGATATTTACATTCTAAAATTCTATTGTAAATTAAATTTAGAATTTTGTTTGCCTTCAAATTTTTTTGACACAACAATATTGAGATTTTACAAATTTATAGGAAACAAAAAACACAAATTATTCCGTTGACAGAAAAATTGTCCTACTATAACACAGTACTTTTTGCTTTTTTTTATTGATTAGAAATATGAGCAAGCTAAGGTGAATTGAATCTATAAAAACATCATATCCAACCACTTCTGATGTGATTTTCAATTATTTGAATCTTTTAGATACATATGGAAATTGCGTTATGTTCACACATGAACTAAATCGATGGTTTATTATATATATCTATATATTAAAAGGCTAAATCAATGGTTTATATTTCCACAAATTCCTCCTTTTGTTCATTCAAAAAATTAAAAAAAAAATGAAAAAGAAAAAGAAAAATGCTTACCTACACACCAAGAAAAAGAAAACGCCTATCTGAGAAGCTGAAGCTAGACTGAAAAGATAACAAATCGATGGTTTATATCTCATTAGATATTATTATTAAAAAAAAAAAAAAAAAAATCTCATTAGATCTTTAATGTTTGTTTTTTTTTTTTTGGCAAAGGTAGATTTTTTTATTTGAAAAACCCGAGGTAGATATGTAATGTTTATCTCGACAAAAATATTACATGCATGTGAACATAGAAGGGGGATGGATCCATCATCGACCTATTAAAAAGTGTTGAGATCCCACGTTGAAAAGATAAGTGGAGACTGTTGAAGAAATTAACACAAAAGGGGAGAGACAAACACTTGGAAGAAAGAAACTTTTATTAGGAAAGTATAAAGATGGACACTCTTAGGAAAAGACTCTCTCACTTTCTCACACTCACTTTTGATGTTCTCTCCAACTTGTTGATACTTATGAGGGACACACTTCTATTTATAGGACTAAGACCCTTGCGAGCCCAAGCAAATAGATTTTTCTAGACTCGATCTAAAAAATATCCTAGATATTTCTATCCTCATCCTTATCCAAAGGAATTCTCTAGAATTATTTGGAGCCTAAAGGTAAGATAATTCTAGATCATTCTTTTACATATCTATTTACAATATTCAAGATAAATCTAGAGAGGACTAATTATATACATTTATGTAGATAGTTCAAGAATATTCTAGATATATAGTTAGTGTTGCTTTATTTAACAGAGACCTCACAATTTATAAAAAAATAAATTTGAAATACACCGTATGGATTGGTCTAGTTACCATCATTCTGACAAGTGAAAAGAGGAAAAATTTGAAAAAAAAAATCTTTTCGAAATCAATTCACATTTCATATCAATTCAACAATCGATTGTCCTCTTAAATTAGATATAAATTTGTTGAAAAAGTCTTACATTTCACCCAAAAAGAAAGATTCTCGACATATAAGTGAGGAAGATCATGGTATGAGATCTTTTGGGTGAAACAAAAAACAAAACCAGATAGGCTATGTCGAGATGAATAATATCATATCATTATAGAGGGATTTTTTTTTATTAATATTATATTTTTTAAAACTTATTATCAAAATATTGTTATTATCAAACTTATTATTAAAATATTGTAGTTTTAAATTGTCAGTTGAAGGTCGTCTCTTGAAGAGATGACCTATAACCACGCGTCCATACATCGTCTCTTGAAGCCATGACATGTACATGTGGCATTTAAAAAAAAAAAAATATTAGAGGTCGTCTCTTCAAGAGATGACCTCCACATATGTAGAACAAAAGCTAAAGGATGGCAGAGTGGTGTTAGTGCCTCCCTCCTTCTGTCCTCGTTTGGGTTCGAGCCTTGCACATGTTTTTGAAAAAATATATGGTTTGTTTTTCCTTTTATTTTTTAAAAGTAAAAATCCAAGATACACATTTGCAAAAGTAAAAGGAAAAACACATGTGTGTTGAATTAAAAACTTGATTATAAAAATTTTATAATTTAAAGTAAAAAAATATAAAGAAAATGTGTAATTTATACATTAAATTTAAATTATGGTATTTACCCATTTAAATTTCAAATTTTAAAGAAAAGTGAAAAAAGAAAAAAGAGAAATAAAAATGGTAGTGTTTTTTTTTTAAAAAGGGAAAAAAAAGAAATAAAAAATCTACACATGTTGAGGTTCGAAAATAAATCAAACCGCTAATATATTTTTTTCAAAAACATGTGTATACTAAATTAAAAAGTTAATTATAAAAATTTTATAATAATTTAAAATAAAAAAATATAAAGAAAATGTGTCATTTGTGCATTAAAATTAAATTATGGCATTTATCGATATAAATTTCAAATTTGAAAGAAAAGTGGAGAAAGAAGAAAGATAAAAAGGGAAAAAAACCGGTAATATTTTGTAAAACACAAAAACTAAAAAGAAAAGAAAGAAATTAAAAAAAAATAATAAGCAAAACATCATGTACTAAGGTTCGAACCTAGACGCGGACGGAAAAAGGGAGACGCTGACACCACTCCACCATCCTTTAGCTTTTGTTCTGCATATGTGGAGGTCGTCTCTTGACAGACGACCTCTATTATTATTATTATTATTTTAAATGCCATATATGTCGTGACTTTCAAGAGACGGTGTATGGACGCGTGGTTATAGGTCGTCTCTTGATAATTTAAAACTACAATATTTTAATAATAAGTTTGATAATAACAATATTTTGATAATAAGTTTTAAAAAATATAATATTAATAAAAAATGTCCTATAGAGATATGTGGGTGGTTTAAAAAATCTCTAACAAAATTAAATAAATTTTATCATTGTTTGGAGTGGGAAATTCAAATCTTTGACCTTAGATTACCTACTTTATACCAATTTAGCATCAATAGGACATGTGTCTTTTTGTTAGTTCCTATTTAAAATGGATATATCTTCTTTTTATTTTAGGTCTCTTGTTTGCCTCATTTGGGAAGAAATTTGAGAGTATAATCTCATATACATCCTCTTTAACGTATCTCATCTATATTTCTCAGCATTTTTTTAAAAAAAAAGTTTAAGCTTGTAATTTAGGAGAGTCGATGGCTCATCTAGAGGAGAAATTATTGAATGAAGCTTCCACAATAAGACTGACAGTTTTAGATCATTTGATGTATGAGAGAAAAATTGTAAAAGTACCTCAATTTTTCGATTATAACTAGCAGATAAATGGTAATATCTACCTTCAATGGTTTTAAAGAGATTATCATAATGGAATAGTTTGTCCTTTACATTCATATTTTTATAAATTAATCAAAAATGAAAAATAAATTTAATTTTTGTTTCTAATATAATTATTTTATATAAAGAAATTAAATTTTAATTATATGAAAAATGTGCACATCTTTAAGTTGAGATGTTTTAGCCATCAATATGATAAACATTTATTCTTTGTAGTACTTTTCTGGGTTAATCGTCAATCTTGCATCTTTTTTTAGTTCTGTTCCCAACTCCTAGGAAAATATCTTAATTGAATATGATAAACATTTATTCTTGTTTGCCTTGTTTATTTATTTATTTTTAAGAATTTGAAATTATAAAATCATTGTAGATTATCTTAATTGAATATTTATCATCTCATATATATTCTCATTAATTACTTCAGAAACAGCTTAAGCTCACAATCTTGGATAGAGAGAGCTTCTTCTATTTAACAATCAATTTTGTTTTAAATTTGTAATTATATAAAAATTAAAGTAAAAATAAAAAATCGTAAAAATTAATTTTAAGTTAAATTACTGGTTTAATTCATGATGGCTAATAGATAAACTCTCGAACTTTATGTGTGTGTATATATATATATATATATATTATTATAGGTAATTTTGGACCACCCCGATGTACAAGGAGCTGACGAGGACAACCGAGCAGAAATCGGACTGGAGGATGGACCCCAGAGGCGAAACCGGCAAATGGGACGAGCCAAGACCAAAGGGGTCGGGCTTTTGACCCGACCCCATGCTCGGCCTCGCCCTTGGGCCAAGGCCGAGTTCCTCCGACTCCGTTCCGTCTCTGTAGCCTCTAGCCGCCCCGGTTCCGCCTGGTTTGTCCCGAAACGCCTCCGAATTCCTAAAAACCCTAGAAGCATGAGCAGGTATTTATACCCCTCTTCGCCACTGAAGAAGGGGACCCGAACTCTCAACTCTCTCCTCTTACTCTCTTGCTCTCCTCTTCCGTTTTCTGACTTAAGCATCGGAGGCGGTGTGGCTAGCACCACACCGGTGTGCAGGTTTACCGTTTTGCAGGCCACGTCTTCCCCCTCATCTACAAATTTACCGTTGGTAGCAGGTGAAGGTCAAGTGAGTTCACCCCGACCAAATTTAACCATCAACATATATATATATATAAATAGGTTCTTAAAACTTCAATTTTATGTCTAATATATATCCATCAATTTTAAGAGTATTTAATAGGCGAGAGATCTCTCAATTCATAATCCAATAAATCTTTGTTAGACATTTTTTAAAATCTATGGATGTATAATAGGGCCATAAATTAAAAGATCAAAATTATGTTGGGACACAAAAATAAATTTTGAGTATAATAGGGCCATAAATTTTAAAGAAAAAAAAAGTTATAGATTTATTAAACACAAAATTAAAATTTTAAAGATCTATTAAACTTTGACAGTTCTAAAAGTTGGATGATTAAACTTATAATTTAACCTTTTAGTTTTAACGATTTAATAGTAAAACAATCCAAATCTAAAAGCATATAATAATAATAGCTATCTGTGAGGGGATGAGTTTGGCAAAAGAGCAAGGCTTGGTGAAAATTCAGGTCGAATCTCATAGTATCCAAGTTTATCATTAGAGGCCATCTGGCAACTAATACCATATTTCTCTGATTTTCATTTGTCTTATATTCAAAGAAAAGCAATAATGTGGCTGATTGTGTAGTGTAGCTAAGAGAGCTAGATCAATTTGTATTAATGAGTCCTGGTCGATTGACTTTCCAAAATGGCTTGTATCGTTGGTCGAAGATGACCGTTCATCTTTTGTCCATGTGACGTTATAAATTTTCTTCTCTCAAAAAAAGAAGAAGAAGATGCAAAATCATCTCTCAAAAAAAGAAGAAGATGCAAAATCAAAGTGGAGGATGAGAATTAATAGTTAAACTTTTCACACTTGTGTTCACACATGACTCATATATATCAATCTCTGTCATGGATGTTCCAAATAATTTAAAATCACCCTTACCCCACTTGACCCTTCAACGATCTACTTTATATTTTAGTTCGTGTTTTCCACATTTTATTAGTGCAAAAATTCTTCACTACTCTAAATTTGTTTGTTCTTTTATTTGTTGTAATTACTATATACACACATACATGATATACTAGAGCTAGAAAAAAACGTGTACGTTTCTCAATGATTTTCAATTCTTGTCATTAATATTGATTGAGGCCCCACAAGGACTCTATAAATACATGAGGCTCATGCCAAAGCGAGCTTAGCTCAGCGGTAATTGGCATGTATCCTCGACCATGAGGTCAGAGGTTCGAATCCCCCCACCCCCAAATGTTGATGTACTCAAAAAAAAAAAAAAAAATACATGAGGCTCATCACATCCCTTCCAAAAACAAATTTGAAACACAAAGAAGAGAGAAAAAAAAAATAGAGAGAAATCATGGAAGTAGTTCAAGTGCTTCACATGAATGGATCAGGAGCAGGAGATTTTAGCTATGCAAACAACTCCCTTCTTCAGGTTAGCACATTTCATTATATATCTCTTTATTCAATTCTTTTTACATTTATTTGTTCCTCATATTTGTTAAATTACCTGTGAATCCCAAAAACGGAAACAAACCAATGACAATAAACTTAATTCATATTTTTAACACTTAACTTTGAACTTGAAAATTTTAGCTCGAAAATTTTCATTAAGTCAATGACAGTATACCAAAGTTCAACTGCAGGATCTCTTATTCAAAAGCATAGATTAGTGGGTTATTTTAAATTTAGTTTTTCCCCAGTTGTCTAATAAACTTGTTTGGAACAGTTGAAAGTAATATCAATGACGAGGCCAGTTGCTGAGGAAGCCATCAACAACCTCTATAGCTCCACTTTGCCGACTACTTTCACCATAGCAGATTTGGGTTGTTCTTCTGGACCAAACACTTTCATGGCAGTTTCCCAGCTCATTAAAACAGTTGAAAATATTCGTGGAAAGCTCTGCAAGAATCCAATTGAATATCAAGTTCTCTTGAACGACCTACCGGGAAATGACTTCAACACCATCTTCAAGTCCGTACCCAGTTTTCTTAAAAGTTTCAAAATGGAGATGGGGGCGGATCTTGGGCCTTGTCTCTTTACTGGGGTTCCAGGTTCTTTCTACGGAAGGCTTTTTCCGAGTAGAAGTGTGCATTTTATTCATTCATCCTACAGTCTTCATTGGCTGTCAAAGGTTCCTGAAGGGTTGGAAGAGAATAAGAGAAACATTTACATGGCAGAGACAAGCCCAAAGAGTGTGCTGAAGGCCTACTACAACCAATTTCAAAAGGACTTCTCATTGTTTCTCAAATGTCGTGCACAAGAATTGGTGGATGGAGGATGTATGGTTTTGACACTTTTGGGAAGACGAAGCCAAGACCCAACTAGCAAAGAGTGTTGTTACATTTGGGAGCTCTTGGCTCTCGCTCTCAATGACATGGTCTCCCAGGTACCAACTTTCTTTCGAAACCTAATGAATTAATTGAGAATTTTTAATCCAACCAAAATACGAAGAATTATCTAAAAGATTAGAGACCATTTTGTATATTTAGCATTCCAAACTGATGATAAACTTTGCATTTTGCTTCCACAAATCATAGGGAATCATAGAAGAGGAGAAACTAGAAAGTTTCAACCTTCCCAAGTACATGCCTTCACCAACAGAGATGAGGATTGAGATTGCAAAGGAAGGTTCTTTTGTAGTCAATCGTATTCAAGTTTCAAAAGTGGATTGGAATGTGTATAATAACAATCAATTCAACCCATCGAATGGGTTAAGGGATGGCGGGTACAACGTAGCCAAGTACATGAGGGCAGTGGCTGAGCCAATTCTCATAAGTCATTTTGGAGAAGGAATTATTGATGAATTATTCATTAGATATGGAGAAATTATTGTGGATCGCATGGCCAAAGAAAAACCTGAGTTTGTCAATGTGACTATTTCTCTCACTAAAATGAAGTGAGTGAAAAATCTTAGTTGGTCAAATATAAATAAATTTGGATGTAATGTGTTGCCTCATTAATTTATATAGCATGTTAAATTTATATTAGTTGGCAAAAAAATTGTTTGTCTTTTCTGTACCAAATTAATGATGTTTTAGAAGTGATCTTGTGTTATTAATAAAGATTTAAGATGTGTTCTGTTTTTTTTTTTTTATCCGCTTCAATTTAGTACTTGTAGAGGTTAAAGTGGTTTTTGTGAAGAAAATAGTTGTCGTCAAAATTTAGATGCACAAGTAATTACATGAGGAGAAAATGAGCTGACTTGAGGGGATGGGCCCCTACATTCTATTTTTGAAACTTTTTTAAAGTTCAAGGGTATCATTGAAACTGAAACTTTAACATTTTCTATTCAAAACTTAATGGTAAAGGGTATTTTTTGAATAACATTTAAAGTTCAGGAGTATTTTTAAAACTTTTTAAAGTTCAAGAGTATTTTTTAAAAACAAACTTTATAGTTCAAGAGTATTTTTTATAATTTAGCCTTTTACATATTGAAGAGCTTGAGCTAGGCTTATTGGTCTTGGATGTTGGAGGTTGGGCCAGTCCACCCCAACTCAAACAATATATTTTAGGCCCGTTGGATTTGGTCACAAATCAAAACAAGACAATTGAACTAACGCAGAAGTTGAATGAGAAGGAAAAATATTGGAGGGGGAGGATTTGAATCTCTGACCTATTGGTCGAGAGTACATCAATTACTTTGAACTATGCTCACTTTTTCTCAAATTTTTTATGATATACCATATTGAAATTTAGAAAAATAAATAAATAATGACATCAATTCAAGAGTTCATTTACAATTTGTATACAGAAGGTTATTGTAAAGTCTACCATTAAAAAACTTGACAATAGTCAACAAAAGCATAGTTCAACCGACATAAAATTTTTATTAATGACCGAGGTTCAAATCCCCTGACCCCACGTGTGGTAAACAAAAAGGCTCGACAATAAAGCCTAATAATATGTTTGAGTAAGTTTTAGTCAAAACTTTCACTCCTTGTTTTGTTTTTCTATATTTGGGTAAACAGTCTCTTTTTTCAAGTGCTGTCATAAAATTAGTGCGTTAATGGATATGATTCAGTTGGTTGTGTTGCTGTGATTTACTTTATTGATTTGATGGGAAGTGGAAAAGCATTGCAAAATATGCTATATTTCTATTTCATGTTGAATTTGAATGGGGTGAGTTGTTATTAATGGCTAGTGTTAAAATATAAATACATTTGCGAAACTAAAATAGTGTTGATCTGATCTTAAACTTTTTTTTTTTTTTTTTCTTTTTGAAGAGATTGATCTGACCTTTCTTAAAAAAGATAGTCCGAGAAAACAAAAATAATTTCTTAATTTAAAATATAGAGATGATTAAGCGTACACGTAGGTCAAATTATTAAAATGTAATGATAAAGTCAACAGGATTATGAAAACAAATAGTATGATAAACTTTAGATACAGAATATTCAAAGACTATATGGTATTCAATAATATAAAATGACTAATTAACGAAATGAGGATGAGGACTAATGAAATACGTCAGAGTTGGTGACCTCATAGAATGGCAGCTTCCTAAGTTCTTTTCTTTCACATCTCAACGTGTATTTATTTATTATGATGCTTTTAAACGTTAATCTAAAAAATTGCATTTACTATTTGTTGTCTGAATTAACAAACTTTGCTGTCCTAGTTGGAACTTTTTAATGAAGTTTTCTTTGGGATAAGATCTATCATTAATTAAAGGATATAAATTCTCTCACTAATCCGGTGAAATACATTTTTTTAGAGTTTCTACAATCTACGGGTGAGAATTCAAATATCTAACCTATTAGTTGATAATGTATGTTTTAACCAAGTGAGTTACTATTAGGTTAACAAATGGAATAATCCAACTTGCAGGAGTGAAAATATATTATTTTTTAAATAACGAGAGAGTTATTTTGATAACTTTGAAAATGTTGTCACATTATTTGTTTAAATTTAAGTTAATTTATGAATTAGACTTTAAAGCTTGAGCATAATTTTTGTTGTCAATACAAATTAATCGAATTTCTATAGGACGACTATGCTCGATCGGTAGTAATTTATCACGTCATGCTTACTCAAATAATAAATATATGTCGGGTGAATTTGTGATGTAGTGAATTGTTAGTTTATTTAGGGTTATATTTGTATTTTGTTAGTCTCGTTCGATGACAATTTTATTTTTTTGTTTTTCGTTTTTAAACTTATGTTACCTTTGTCTCTCATAATTTCTTTGTCTATCTGTAACGACCCGACTTCTTAATAAGCCTTAAAGGGACCGTTACGACAATGCATGCTTTGGAGGCCTCTTTAAATAAAAATAATTTGAAACAGAAACACTAATTTAAACAAAAACTTTAAAACAAAACTTTTATTTGGGATCCCTAATTTCAAAGGTTATAAATAAGCTTAAATAATTTCTAAAACATAGGTGTACAAGGCCTCTAGAAATTTTCTTAAAACAAATTTACAATTCAAATAAAGTAAAACAGTGTTCTTAACGCGGAAGAAAATAAAATATGAACTCAAGTCCTCTCATGGTTGTCTATCGGATTCTCATCAATCGCCTTCCATCTGCCCTTGCCTCTACCTAAAAAAAATATTTTTGAAAAGAATGAGTATTTTAAATACTCAGTAAGTGACCCTACTATTGAGGTTGGGTCACGCTTTTGAAAACATTTAAAAAAAAATAATCAACAACGAATATAATTTTGGTGGCTCTAAACTTTATTTTAAACTTAAATTGGAGAGAAGATATACATCAATTTCATGCATATCCTAGACACATCAATTTCATATGTCTCCTACAGAGGCCGTCAATTTCACGAAACCTCGAGGTCGTCAATTTCACAAACCTCGACTTAGGTACATCAATTTCATGTCCCTAAGCCCTGGGTAGGCATCTCCGAAATGTACATCAATTTCATGTACACTAATTTAAACTCATTCCTTTAATGGAATTTAAACTCATAAATAATTTAAACTCAATCCCTTTAATGGGATTTTAAAGAGACCACCAACTCAACTATTTTAAACATTAACAAATGCAAGCAATGATAATGAATTTTCATGCTTTCAATAATTTTCATAAACGCATACTCAAATAAAAGATAATAAACTTTCATACAATTCTCATGCTTTTATTAAATAAAATAAATTTCAAGGATAACACATAAGCACGAGAATTTTAGAAAATCAAACACGCGCACCCAATTAAAAGGTTCAATAGTAAGCTAACTTACATTGGCTTATAACTCAGGATTTCAATTCAAGCAGAGCTGACCTCGCCCTTGAATTAAGCGATTCGAAACTCCAATTAACGGCTGGTCGGAAACTCAAACTTGCTCCAATTTGATAATTTCGACTCCAATAACTTAGGGAACCTTAATTCAAAAACCAAGGTAGATCTCACCCACGAGCCGAATGTTGGAGCTTGCTGCTCACCTTCGCCAGTGACCAACTGCTCGTGAACCCGAGGACCTGCTGGAAGAATCACGGTTGCCGGAACTGCGAGCGCTGCCGCATTCTGCTGCTGAAGAAGGTATAACGCCGCGGGTTTGAGAGAGACGGATAGAGAGAGACTAACGAAAATCACCAAAACGAGACTCATCGCCGCTGCTCGTGCGTGACTGTTCGTGGCCGTCGGAACCGCTGCGAGGCCGAGACGCCGCCGCTGTTACTGCTTCGCCAAACGCTGCCGGAGAAGACCCCACGCACCACCGCCACGAACTGCACCTACCGTGAATGGGTTGTTCGCTGAGAGGTCGCGCGCCGCCGTGAGACTGCTCGTCGGAGTACCCTTGCTGCGCTGCCGTGGATTGCTGGAGACGGGAGCTGGAGGATGCCGACCGAAATCTGCTCGTGTGGTCTGCTGTGCGGCTGGGTATCGTGGAGAAGAGAAGGGAAAAAGAGATAGGGATTGGCTTACCTAGAGCTGCGTGAACTGATAAAAAGAAGCTAGGGTTTGGCTCTAAATTCCCAAAATTTACGAAAATGCCACTCCAGCTCAAATATTTAAAATCCACCAATTTTCAAATCTTTTCAATTTCCCTCCAACTCCAATTTACTCCAAAACTAATGAAATTTGAAATTTTCTTAAATTACGGGTGTTATACTATCTTTATCCTTTCTTCAAAATACATTTAAATTTTTAGTCATATTTCTAAAACCAAAACACAAATTCAAAAACCCTTTTTAGTTTTCAGATTTCTGCTTTGAAATCATTTTTAAAACAGTAAATAGAAAAATAAAGTAATGCAAGAATAGAAGTAATGTTTATAACATTATCTTTAAAAAAAAAAAAAAAACTAAAACAGTGTTTATAAACTTAAATTTGAAAAAATAAATAAATAGTTACCAAATTGTCTCAGCTATTTTCAACTCTAGCTCTAATAAGAAGTAGAAACTAAAATAAAAACTATTAAAAGAGTTTTTTTTTTTTAAAAAAACAATATATGGAGTGTATGGATTTGAACCACACGAACCTTTTGATAATTTAATTTGTACAATTTTTAATGTCAATTGAGTTATACTCATATTGGTAAAAACTATTAAAAGAATTATATAATTCTTTGGATGAGAAAAAAAATTGATAAATTTAATAAATTTAAGGGCATAGGAGAATGAGAGGAGAGAGAGTTTAGAGCCCTTAAAAACCAATGGGACCCAAGAAACACGTTCAGTATTGTCAATCTAGATCATGATTCAATAAAGGTCAATATAATCCTATTACAAAAAGATTTTGGCCACAACAAGATGCTCCATAAGCTTTTTTAAAGAATATGAATATAAATATAAAATATATTTTTAGTTGTACTTGTACCTAACCAAGTTCTCCCACTAATAACAGATACAAGGGAAATTATAAAACTAAAATATTTTCAACGTTAAAATATCATTTTGGTCCCTATACTTTGAGGTGTGTTCAATTTTAATCCTTATAATTTTAAATGTTTTATTTTAGTCCTTGTACTTTCAATAAAACTTAAAATTAGACTATTAATTGTTAATTTTCTAAAAAAAAAAGTTAGTATTTATTAATCTTCTTTCTATGAATTTTAAAAATATCTACGCATGGTATCTTTTATTCATAGGAAATTATTATTATTATTTAACCAAATTCGATAAAAATTAACTTTGAACTTAAACCAATTTTAACTTTTATTGAAAGTACCTAGATTAAAATCAGACATTTTAAAGGTACAAGGTAGGAAGATGAAGATGATATTTTAACAAATATATATATATAAACACCAACATGAAAACACATAAATAGAGATATGCAAGGGAGCATTAAGCCAGAGTGACGAGCTGAGGATGAGGAAACATTCTCAAAGTCACAGTTGGTGACCACAAAATATCAGGTTCCTATTATTTTCCTTCACATCTCAAGATATTTTTTTGTAAGGTTGAAAGAATTTTTGGATTTATCAAAAAAAAAAAAAAAAGTATTTTTGGACCCTCACAGCTCACACAATGTCAGGTTCCTATTCCTAGGTCATTTAGGTTCCTTTTCCTTGCTTATTTTCCTCCACATCTCAAAGATTTTTATTTTTATTTTTATTTTTTAAATTATACAAACCATTTCGAACTAGTAGATTTGTTACAATCGAACACCTTTAAATTTTAAATTTGATCTGTCAGTCCTCTATACTTTGTTAAGAGTGTTGCAATCAGTACCTTTTGCTACTTAGCTTGTTAAATTACTGTCTAATTGAGCTTCACGTGTGTGACCAACATATTAGTAGGAAAGAACAAACTTGTTATTGACAGATTTGCAAAAATAGAAAAAAAAAATGGTTTTAAATTTTAGAGAGAGAATTGTAGGAAGTTCTAATTTGGTGCAATTTGGTCTAGCTGTGTGATTATTTTACTCTGGAAAACTAAGGAGATTGCAGTTATCATAGTTGAAACTTCCATCTCCAAATTAGTCACTGATGGCGTTGACCAATCCGTACAACTCAAGGTTGGGACCGCTCTTGTAAGGTTCTCAATGCCAAGTTTGTCCTCCGCTACTCATGTATAAGTCACACATGTGAAGTCCAATTAAATGGTAATTTAACAACAACAATTAACAAAAGAGGTTGACTGCAACACATAACAAAATATAGGGGGTTGATGGGTCAAATTAAAAATTCAATGATGAGATACTGAGATTGTAACAAACCTTTTAGGGGTCGTTTTGTGCAATTTTTCCTATTTTTTTGGGTTAAAAATATCCTTTTTTTTTTTTTTTAATTAAAAGCTAAAAAGTTAAGATTTCTTTAATCTTTGAAAGTAATAATGTAGTCTTTAAATTTTAGTTTGAAATAATTTAGTTCATATATTTTTAAATTTATAACAATTTAATTTCTAAATATGCAACAACTTAGTCCCTTATTTTAAAGTTTGTTACAATTTGATCCCTACCATGAAAAGTCTCAAAACTAAGTATCAATTTTTTATCATAAAATAACTTAAATTTTGTAGTTTTCAAAAAAGAAAAAAAAATTGTCAAAAAAAAAAGAAAAAAAAACTTAATCTTTATAGTTTATAAACACACATTCAATCCCTAATCAATTTATCAATCTACATATATAAGAATTCTCATTAAAGTTTCATAATATTTTTCACAATAAAAGCTAAATTGTTACACATTTAAAGAAGAGATACTAAATTGTTACAAAATTATAAGTATAGGAACTAAATTCAATTCCAAAGTTGAAGATGACTAAATATAATTGTTACTCCAATCAAAATTGAGGGAGCAAAAATATATTTTTGTAACATTTTTTTTATTATGACATTGTTAAATAGTAGTCAACAATAATCGTATTTGAATGAGGATCTAAAGGTAATCTTTTTAATTTTTCTTTTTTCTTTATTTAATTAATCTCTCTTCATAGTCCTATTAAATTTTTAACCAGAAAATCTGATGTATGGAGTAATGTGGAAGGCTTAGTTGAGAGTATTTGGACCCTAACTCCTGATTTTAGTGAAATCCATTTTCAATATGTCCCTAGAAATGGTAATAAAGTGGCTGATGGTATAGCGAAAAGGGCGAGAATGTTGAAATGTAGCGAGACCTGGGTTGATTGTTTCCCATAGTGAATGTGTATGTTGGTTGAGAATGACCGTTCTTCTTTTGCCTAAGTGACGTTATAATATGATATTATTTTTTATAAAAAAAAAATTAGCGACAGCTTTGTTTGGATAAGGCTGTCATTGAGTGGATAAGTTCTCTCAATAATTAGGTAGAATACTTTTTTCAAAGGTGATGAAAATAGATATTTTGGTAATCTTGAAGGCATTGTCATGTTCTTAATTTTAAACTTATTTTATTATTTTATTTTAGTTTAAATTAAGCCATGAGTCTAGTCTTTAAAAATTGAGTATGGTGTCTATTTAATCTTTAGTTTTTTTAAAAAGTTTAAATTATGTTATAAACTTTTGGTTTATGTTACTATTTTTTTTAGAGTGATTTATGTTCGGTTTATTTTTTGGGTATTAATATAGTTAATATAATGTTGATGTGACTATACTCAATTTTTTTTAATCTACCATATCATGCCTGTTCAATTAGTATTTATTTAATAAACATGTCACAAAAATATTCTTTTAACAATATCGTTGATGTAAAGTAAAAACAACTTGTCAAGGCAAGCATAGCTCAGCAGTAATTGATATGTATTCTCGACCAAGAGGTCAGAAGTTCGAATCTCCCACCACAAATGTTGTTGTACTAAAAAAAAAAAAGAATTAAGGACAAAAAATTAAGTTGAATTTCAGATTCGTGATTGGGGTTTAAATTTTATTATTCATTATCAAGAAAAAACATGAAAGTCTTACTACCTATAGTTACATACATGCATTAATAAGTAAGATTTTTTTCTTTTTTGAAGTACACATTAATAAGTAACTTGTTGATGTTGTAGAATCATTAGAGAAGAAAAATACCCAAAAAAAAAAAAAAAAAAGTATCGTCATAGTCGAAGCAAATAATAATAATTGTTTTTGTTTGTTTTTTCTTCGTAACAAAAAAAACTCATTGGTTGACTTTGGAAATTTCTTTTTAAATAAAATTGTTAAATCAATCATTTCTTAACATCCATTTCCTTAAAAAAAAAAAAAAAAAAAAAAAAAAAAAAAAAAAAAAAAAAAAAAAAAAAAAGGGTTATATATTGTGAATAGCCCCTCGATATGTCAAGTTGATTTGAACCAAAAGTTAGTTAGGGTCCAAGTGTTAGGTGATATTTCTTTTTCTAAATTGAACAAAAATAATGGAGATAAGGAAATGGAGCTCATGATAATCATTTTACAACAATTATTAATTTTTTTCTATTGAATTTTATTCCAAAAAAAAAAATTGTCTATTGAACTATTACGAAATAGTGTTATAATCAGTTTTGATTTTTTTTTTTAAATTAAAAATTTGTTCAGTAATTCATTTTTTAAGAATGTTTTTTTTATGTCAATAAATTTGATATTGTTCCACTTCTGAAGATTTGTTAAACGCTTAATAAATGGTTAAAAAAGATCACTTTTTATATATAAATTGGAAAAGAAACCTAGACCTGTTTAATTATTATTAGTTGTTGAACTTAAAAAAAATGCATAGATGGAAAATTGAATTATCAATTTTAGAGATAATAATTTACATTCTATCTAACAAGCTCTGTTCATATTGGACTGTATAGTACTACTTTACAATAGTCTAATAGGATGATAATTCACCGGACTAAAAAAGCCTATATTGTAAACTAAAATTAGAATTTTGTTGACACAAAACATTATTAAGATTTTGCAAATTTGCAGGAAAACAGAACACATCAATCAGTTGGGAGAAAGATTGTCCCATAACACAGTACTTTTTGTTTTTTATTGATCAGAAACACGACTAAGAAGATTTGAATCTATAATAAATAATTCAAATCTGATCAATAAAGCACAACCACATATTTTCCAATAATTTAATGGATCCAACAAAACTCCATTTAAAAAAAAAAAAAACAAAAAAAATCCACTTTCTATGTGATTTTCAATTATTTGAGTTTTAGGTACGTATGAAACTAGGTTGTGTCCACACTTCAATCAAATCAATGTTTTATATTTCGGCAGTTCCCTCTTTTAGTTAATTTAAAAAAAAATAAAAAAAATAAAAAATCCCTCCTTTTGTTCATTAAAAAAGAGAGAGAGAATATATATTTACATACACAACAGGAAATGAAAAACGTGTATCGAAGAATCTGATAACTAGCCTTATAATTCATAATAGTACATATTGAGAATGTCTCAATAAATATTTTCTTATGCATGAATTTGAACACTAATGGCGACAGGTACATATCCACCTTAAAAAAATAAAATAAAAAATAAAAAACCTAAAATTCATGTACGAGAAATGAACAAAAAAAAAATCATGTATTGAAATAAAAACGTAGTGAATTTGAGATCCACCCATGGGTTGTCTCTAGTTACAATCCTTCTATAAATAAATAAATAAAGTACAAATTTTATATCTCAAGTTGTCTCATGACTAATAGAAAAATTTTATAACTTTACTAATTAGATGGTAAAGATAAATAATTGTCAGGTAAGATTAGATACTTTAAATTAAATAAATTTTATCACTCATTATATTTTTTTATGCAAGTTGAAGAGAACTACTTCAATGTAAGTACTACTTTCATAGTCGTTATTTTAGGTCATGTTTTTTCTATCATTCTAACATGTGAGTATTACTTTCCTCTCTTTTAGTTCCTATTTTCATCTCTTAGGATTTACCTTCTTTTTATTTTAGCTCTCTTGTTTGCCTCTTCTTTTAGAACTTGAAATTAGAATCTCATCATACATTCCTTTTTGCAACTCATATATATTTTTCAGTATTAAAGAAGAGTTTGAACTCGTTGCCTAGGATAGACAGAGCTTCTTCTCTATGAAAACTATTTCTTTTTAGTTGGATATTACGCACACAAGAAAAATATTAAATATGTGGGAGCTAGCTAGTTGACTCTTTTATGTTTTTGTAAAATTAATATAATCTTTTACAAGTTAATAAACTATAAATTAAAAATGAAAAAAAAAAATTGTTTTTTAATATAATTATTTTATATAAATAAATACATTATTGATTATTGATTATTCTATAAAAAATTTCACATTTTTAAATTGAGATATTTTAGCATCAAATATGTTATAAACATTTATGTTGTGTTGTACTTTTTTGAGTACGTGTTTAATTGTCAGTCTGCATCTTTTTTCGGTTCTTGTTCCCAACTCCTAGGAAATATCTTCCTTCCATCATTCTAGCTTCTAGTTTCTTTTTTTCTTCGTCTTCTCCTTTCCTCTTCCTTTCCTATTTGTAAGAATTTGAAATTATAAAATCATTATATATTATCTTTAATATAATAGTTATCGTCTCATATATATTTCCTTAGTATTAAAAGAAAGCTTAAACTTATCATTTTGTTTTTAACACAAAATTAAAAGGGGTCTTTTTAAACCTAAAATTTAAAATTTGAGTTTAATAGACCTATAATTTTAAAAATATGTTGAACAGATCAAATATAAAATTGAAAGTTTAGACAACAATTAAAAAAAAATAGTATAGATATCGGTTAGACAACTTTAAAAGTTGAAAGTTTAACCAAATTAACCGTTAGTTTTCATGGTTTAAGAGTAAAAAAAAATCAAAACCTTACAAGAATATATTACAAATTATAAAAAAAAATAATAATAATATATGTGAAGAACATGGTAGTAGGAAGGGGGGAAGAACGTGGAGAGGCAAAGTCAATGGAGGAGAGAAATGATATCTTTTCACACTTGTTCACACACTATTCTCTCATATATATCAATATCTGTCATGGATGTTCCTAAATCTGAAATCACCCTTACCCCACTTCATCTTTCTACGATTTACTTTATATTTTAATTTGTGTTTTCGTTATTTAATTAGTGCTAACATTCTTCACTATTCTAACTTTTTTTTAGTTGTTATAATTACTACACACATACATGATATATTAGCTAGAGAAAATCATGCACGTTTCTTAATGATCATTTTGAATAATTCTTGTCATTAATATTGATTGAGGCCTCACAAAGGACTCTATAAATTCGTGAGCCTCCTAGACATTAGCTCATCACACCCCTTCCAAAAAAATTTGAAAAAAAATAGAGAGAAATCATGGAAGTAGTTCAAGTGCTTCACATGAATGGATCAGGAGCAGGAGATTTTAGCTATGCAAACAACTCCCTTCTTCAGGTTAGCACATTTCATTATATATCTCTTTATTCAATTCTTTTTACATTTATTTGTTCCTCATATTTGTTAAATTACCAGTGAATCTTAAAAATGGAAACAAACCAACCACAATAAACTTAATTCATATTTTTAACACTTACTTTAAGCTTGAAAATTTTAGCTCGAAAATTTCCATTAGGTCCAATGACATTTTACCAAAGTTCAAACACATGATCTCTTATTCAAAAGCATAAATTAATGGGTTATTTTAAATTTAGTTTTTCCCCAGTCGTCTAATAAACTTGTAAGCATGTTTGGAACAGTTGAAAGTAATATCAATGACGAGGCCAATTGCTGAGGAAGCCATCAACAACCTCTATAGCTCCACTTTGCCGACTACTTTCACCTTAGCTGATTTGGGTTGTTCTTCTGGACCAAACACTTTCATGGCAGTTTCCCAACTCATTAAAACAATCGAAAATATTCGTGGAAAGCTCTGCAAGAATCCAATTGAATATCAAGTTCTCTTGAACGACCTACCGGGAAATGACTTCAACACCATCTTCAAGTCCGTACCCAGTTTTCTTAAAAGTTTCAAAATGGAGATGGGGGCGGATCTTGGGCCTTGTCTCTTTACTGGGGTTCCAGGTTCTTTCTACGGAAGGCTTTTTCCGAGTAGAAGTGTGCATTTTATTCATTCATCCTACAGTCTTCATTGGCTGTCAAAGGTTCCTGAAGGGTTGGAAGAGAATAAGAGAAACATTTACATGGCAGAGACAAGCCCAAAGAGTGTGCTGAAGGCCTACTACAACCAATTTCAAAAGGACTTCTCATTGTTTCTCAAATGTCGTGCACAAGAATTGGTGGATGGAGGATGTATGGTTTTGACACTTTTGGGAAGACGAAGCCAAGACCCAACTAGCAAAGAGTGTTGTTACATTTGGGAGCTCTTGGCTCTCGCTCTCAATGACATGGTCTCCGAGGTACCAGCTTTCTTTTGAAACCTAATGACTTAATTGAGAATTTTTAATCCAACTAAAATGTGAATTATCTAAAAGATTAGAGACCATTTTGTATATTTAACATTCCAAACTGATAATAAACTTTGCATTTTGCATCGACAAATCATAGGGAATCATAGAAGAGGAGAAACTAGAACGTTTCAACCTTCCCAAGTACATGCCTTCACCGACAGACATGAGGATTGAGATTGCAAAGGAAGGTTCTTTTGTAGTCAATCGTATTCAAGTTTCAAAAGTGGATTGGAATGTGTACAACAACAATCAATTCAACCCATCGAAAGGGTTAAGGGATGGTGGGTACAACGTAGCCAAGTACATGAGAGCAGTCGCTGAGCCCATTCTCATAAGTCATTTTGGAGAAGGAATTATCGATGAATTATTCATTAGATATGGAGAGATTATTATGGATCGCATGGGCAAAGAGAAAACTGAGTTTGTCAATGTCACTATTTCTCTCACTAAAATGAAGTGAGTAAAAAATATCCTAGCTAGTTGGTCAAATATAAATAATTAAATTTAGTCATTGTGTGTTGCCTCATTTGCTAATAGTATGTTAAATTTATATTAGCTGGCATCAAGTAAGATGTTTGTCTATTGTACCAAATTAGTGAAAGCTTTGCTTAGAATTTAGAAATGTAATAAAGATTTTTATGAGAAGTGTCTTATGTTTTTGTTTGCTTTAATTTAGTACTTCTTAGAATGATTTTTGTGAAGAAAATAGTTGTTGTCTAAATTAAATTTAGGTATACAAGTAATTACATGAGAAGAAATGAAAAGTTAAAAAAGAAGAAAAAGAAAGGTCTTTTTCAAAAAAAAAAATAAAAAATAAAAGAAGAAGAAGAAAGGTACTAGATTGGTTGCGTTGGTTTGTGTGAGATATTTTTGGTAGTTTTTTTTTTTTTTTTTTTAAGAAAAAGAAAACTTCATTCAACTACCACAATAAATAAAAGAGTTAGGTACAATAAATTCATATGAAATAAGAGAGGAAAGCTAAGAGAGAAACCTAGAAAACCAAAAACAACAACAACCTTCTAGCATGGAAGGAGTCCCCTGCTCCCTATCCAAAAAATTCAAGATAAAATTGCGGCAAAACCCATCATGAACGATGGAGTGAATCGCCCTGTTTTGAGATCTGGGACAGTGCTTGAAGGGTAGGTTAGGTGATTGATGTAAATGTTATTTGAAACAAAATCTTCAAGACCATAAAATTCATTAGGTCACTCTCCCACCAAAACGAAAAATTATTCCACTGAATTGTCACAATATGACTAGTTCTTAACAACATTTGGGATGTGGATATGAAAATCTGCAAGTTCTTAACAACCACGGGATATAAATTTGAGAATGGATTAATAATACAAAATAAAAACAAATAGAGAAATGCGACTTTAGTACAAATGTATTTGCAAAAAGTAAATAAAACAGTTTTCTAATCATTTAATGCTGGAGAAAAAATAGTTGAATGCATCTCCGAGACATACATATTTTAATTTAACAAAAATGAATTGAGTTTATAATCTGAAATACTATATTTATTAAAGTCTTTTAATCTTTTTTAATTAAATTCTGCATTTTAAAATTTCAAATTCAAAATGTAGATATAGTGAAAACATAAAAAGATTGTTTTCAGAACTTCCACATTTAATTTGGATCACAAAATTCGAAAATAGTTTTCAAAAACACATCTGTCAAGTATTCACTTAATTTAGTGAATCTGAAAACATAAAACAGTATCCCAACCAAAGAACAAACGTAAAAAATTGATTATAAAGTTAGTTAAATTTTACCTTGCAAAAACTTAAAAGAATATGAGTTTCCAAATCTTATAATAATTCAAAGACACCAGATTATTTTTTCAAAAAAAAAAAAGACACCAGATTATAATTTACTAAATTTTTATTTTCTATAAAATTAGAGATTAAGCTTTAAAAAAAAAAATATTAAGGTTCCATTTCATAACCATAAATGATTTTTGGTTAAGTTTTTGAATATTATATTTATTTTCTCTCAATTTCCTTACAATGATTTTTATTCCTTGTGAAGGAAACATTTGAATAATTCTTAGCCAAATTTAAAAAAAGGAAAAAAAATTATTGAAATTATTTTTTTTAGTTTTCAAAACTTACGATTTTTTAAAAATATGGAAAGAATGTCGATAACAAAACAAAGAAACTTAATTTTCAAAAATCAAATGGTTATTAAACCTATGGCGTAAGTTAAAATTTTTACTTTCATTTGTTATTTATTCGAGGCTATGAGTGTTTTACTTACAATCCAAAGAGATCACAATAGGATTATTATTAACTACAGTTTTTTTTTCTTTGTTTTTTCTTTTAATTTTATTTTTGGAAAATATCTAGGGTGAGAGATTTGAATCTTTGACTACTTCTTCAATAATATCTTTATGCCAGTTAAGTCATGCTATGTTGGCGATTATTAACCACAGTTAATTTATTAAAAAAACATTATTGAATTATATAGACCGCAATTTAATTTTCTTAACTGTATTCTACAATTGCATTTTAGACCATGGTTTTTAATCATGGTCCAAATCACCCCCAAAATTAAATTGTAGGCTCCAACTTTTCATAACTATGACCCTAATTTTCTCCATCTATAGTAACCCTAGAATTGAATTATAGATCACAACTGTTTTTTTAACCATGGTCTATAATTTTACTTTAGAATTTAGATAACTTTTTTTTAAACTTGGTCTATAATTTATATAAAGTAACTCCATAATTGGATTATACACACCACATTTTCTAAAAACTGAGATCTAAAAAAAGAAAGTCTATAATTGAACCAAACATATGCTTAGTTTAAGATTATTATTGTTTGAAATAATTGTTGTCAACTATTTATTTCAAACAAATAGCCTCTGTTTGTGCCGTCGGGAGCTGAATAGGGTGGCGTACGAGGCGGCACGAGTGGCGGTGGAGGACGGAATGGAGGGGGTGTGGCTGGAGGAGTACCCATCGTCTCTAGCCGCTGTTGTTCGAAGGGAGAGTGTTTTCGAAGAGGCTCCTGGAGTGAATGTAAATGGGCTTGTCGTTTAGTTTTCCCATCTGTTATTGTCTTTGTCTTAAAAAAAAAAAAAAAAAAAAAAAAAAAAAAAAAAAAAAAAAAAAAAAAAAAAAAAACTATACTCTTAAAAAAAATAAACTACTATGCAAAATAAATTAATGTTTGAAAGCCAAATTATAGTTTTTGGTTTAATATTAAATTGTTGTAAAATAACTATATGATAACCAAAATAGACATATTTTAATAAAGCATGAGCTTGTATTAATATTTAACTTCCTTTTTTTAAGATAATTATATAAAATTTTATATAATTTAAATTACAAATTATATTTTATTTGCTAAATAATTTGATAAAAATGTCAAAAAAAAAAAAAGTTGATATAATAAATTGTGCAAACAACATCTAATTTTAGTTTAAATACAACAAAGATGACATTAAGAAAAATAAATTACATGTGCATGAATAATAATGTTTGAAAACTTTTTGTTGTAGGTATAGAATGATAAAATATTATATATATATATATATATATATATCAACGTGATTCGCAAATCAACGTTGATATACTTTTATTTAAATTATTAAATAATCAATTTTATCAAACACAAAAAACGATTAAAATTCTTATGCAATCACTTTTAGAGTGTTCAAATCAATCCCAAAGAGGTCTAATAGTTTTTCTTAGTTGTGGTCCTAGACTATAGTTACATTTTAGACAAAAGATTTCTCTAATAGTAGTGCAAAGTAGACGTTGGACTATAGATCACAACTTTTGAACTACAGTGTAAAGTTAAATTTTAGACCATAACTTTCTTGAAATGTGGTGTAAAGCTAGATTGTGGACCATAGTTTTTTAAAACTATGGCGTAAAGCTATATTTTAGATCATGGTTTTTTAAACCATCATGTCTGTTCAGATATATATGTTGTTAAAACTGTATTCTATACTTGAGTTTTAAGCCACAATTTTAAAAAAATCTACAAATACATGCATTCATTTTAGACCACGGTTACGTTAGACCAATTACCAACATATTCTTAAAATATATATATATATAAATATATAAAATTACCAACATATTTACCATGGATTTTTGAGAAAGCATGATTTAAATGTCTAAAATCAATTGTGATTTATATTCAAAATTAATTGTAGTAGTGGATGTGAGATTTAGTTCCATAAAACAAAAAGAAAAGAAAAGAGAGCCCAACTTTTTCTTTTACTTCAACTTTTGCTTATGTCTTATGCCTGTTCAGGTTGATCAGGAGAGAACTTTCTTTCTTTCTCTTTTCGAGTGTATTTATTTTATTTTATTATGATTATTATATATTTCTTGTTATTCTAAATCTTAATTATGGCTTATTACTTCTTATAGTATCGATCAATATGAACATATAGTTCAATGGTAGTTGGTATGTGACAATTTTTTTTTTTCATTAATGCATTTATTTCCCGAATTTCTATATCTCACCTTTGTTGTACAAAGAAAACCATTCTTTGGTTTCAAAAAAAAAAAAAAAAAAAAAAAAAACCATTCTTTTTGTTTTAGATAAAAATTTGGTGATAGTTTTCTCGATCATTAATGCACTTATTTCTCTTAATGAGGTGGATAGTTTTGTTTTCACTCTATAATATTTTACCGATTTCAAAACATTGTCACCATCCTAGTTTTAAATTTTGAACCAGAGATGTGGACCATTTTATAATATAAAAGTTAAAGAAAAATAAGACCCACACATTTCAGAATAAAAATGTACAAGAATATGTCTTCTCAAAAAAAAAAAATGTACAAGAATATAATCACACAAAGGAACGTGGTATGGACCAACAAATTTAATAGTGGGTATCTGATGATTATGGCCACAACATTTTGTTACTAGAAACTCGTAACTATATAAAAGATTGAGAGAAAGAAAAAAAAATAATAAAGAGCAATTAAATAAAAATATGAAACCTTAAATCAGGTTCAATGTGATTCCTTTACTAAAAAAATAAAGCAAAGAGATCTTTCATTTCTAAAAGCCATATCATAGAAATCTAGTAAAGAATTTTACTTATAACTGATGTGCAATTTGCTAACCGCAAGTGTACGGGTCAAGTAATAATATAGTGTTTTCGTGTAAAACGAGTGTCGTCCTCTGGATTGGTTTTCTAGCAAATTAAGTATCGTGAATACTTTTGTCCAATTTTATTTAGGGAGCAAAACTCAATGATAAAGATAAAAGTAAAGACTAAAAGCATAAAAATAAAAGTGGAGACTCAAATGGAAAGACTCTTAGGGAATTGATTTCATTGATTAAGATTGAGGATTGTTTAATAGGAATGAATTGACCGTGCAATTATTCTACAAGCCAAGGAAACTTTTATCACGATTACCTCTCCCGAGTATAATTGATTCTCATGCATATAAACTAACTTGATATCCCTCTCTAAGTTCATTAACATGCAAGGCATTATTCGGTTCGATCCTGGTTACGCTTCTAAAGATATTCCAAATCCCGTCACAAACTTAGAATTTCTACTCTAGTCATGCAATTAAACAAAGTAAGTCTTAGGCCAAATCCTCCCTCCCGAGTTAGATTCAACACTTAAATCATTCAATTAGTGATCAAGTAATTGAAAGCATTAAACAAAATTGCATGCATAAAATAAAAACACATTCATACCTAAAATCAATCCAAAAACTAAAACAATTACATCAATCTCTAAGACAAACAACTAGCAATTCATAGTCTTTAAACCATAAACACTAATTGAAAGAAAAGCCATAAAAACTACAAGAGGTAAGGGAAAGAGAAAGGAAAACTCGAATCCGTCGAAACCGACACGTCCCCGTCACGATCTCCACGTCTTCTCGCTTGATTCCCGCTCCTTGGCCTTGCTTTAGCTCCCACCAAAGGTCTCTAGTCGAAATTAGGACTAAAATCTAACCAATTGGACTCCCCTAATCCGTAGCTGAAAAGAGGAATTTATAGAAAATCTGTCGATAGCGTCGCGACGCTTTTTTTTTTTTTTTTTTTTTTAGGATTGAACTCCATTTGACTCCAATTGCTGAATTAAGCTTCAAACACATACTTCCTACAAATAAAACATAAAAATGCATAAATTTGGGCAAATAATTGTAAAAGACTAACTTAATTAATCAGAGAAAAATAGCTAGCTATGCTCGCTATCAATAACTCTATCATGGTAGAAAAAAAAAACTTGAATATATATTATTAAAGCAAGATTTTTTATTAATATTATTTCACTCCAAAAATACTCATTGAATGAAAATGTTTAACCATTCTGTATAAAAAATTATTTATAATTTAAACACTCATATATTTGGTTACATTTCTCTTATTATATACTTAAAAAATATTTTAAAAAAATTTGCCTTCAAGTGTTTCAAAATTGTTTATTTCTCAATCTCATTTTTTAATAAGTCAATTTTAGTGGTTGCCAAACAGTAATTTTTTTTTTTCAAAATTAAACACTTGAAGGTTAAACCAAAAATACACTGATAAGATAGACTTTGGTTAGTTTGAATATAACTCAATTGGTTAAGATATATACTATATTTGGACAAAATGGTAGAGTTCAAATTCTCACATTCATCGATTCAATTAAGGAGGAAAAAAACCAAAAAACAAGATAAGCATCCACCAATACCTACATGAGTTGATCGTTTTCCAAATATTTAAAATATACCTTTGAATTGAACAAGGCTACACGGGACCATTTTTCCTACCCACATGATTCACAAATTTCTTATTCTTTTATATATACTTTCATGTTTTCCATCCATTGCTCAAAGTTTTTTTTTTTTTTTTTTCTCTCTCTCTCTTTTTGAAACGACAACCATAGTTTAAATTGATTTACACCAATTTGGAATAACTTTTGAAAATTTTTTTTTTTAAACAAAATCAAATTTTCAATGAGGATTGTCTCTGAAAAAAGTTAATAATAGAAAATCAATAATTTCAAACCTCGATAACCATTTCAGTTTTTTGTTTTTAATTTTTCTGTTTTTTTGTTTTTTGTTTTTGGTTTTTGGTTTTTGATTTTCTGTTTTTTTAAAACAAAAATCATATATGTTTGATAACTGTTTTTTGTTTTTGTTTTTTAAAAACAGAAAACCAAACTTGTTTGATAACTGCTTTTGGTTTTCAGTTTTTAAAAAATTAGAGAAAAGAAAAGATGTTTTAGAGGGAGAAAAATGTGTAGAGACATTGAAACAAAAATTTAGAGACACAAATATAAATGTTTTCAAGAGAAAAGTTAAACATAGAAAATTTAGAGACATGAAAGAAAATGTTAGAGAATATTAGTTAGACTCTATAAAAAATATTAGTTAGAGAAAAAAAAAAGTTAGAACAGAAGAGAAAAATTTTAGATAGAAAAATTAAATAAAAAGAGAAACTTTAGAGAGATAGTAAGGTTAAGAGTAAAAGATATGTTAAAGGAATAACAATAAATTAGACAAATAAAAAAAATTTGTAGCGAGAGAAAATTTTGGGAGTTTTTTTTTTTTTTTTTTCAAAAGAAAAGTTAAAATATGTTTATTAGGGAGAGAAAAACTATGGACAAATTTTTAGAAATAGATAAGTTACAGAGGAAAAAAGTTTTGGGAGAGAAAATTTTAGAGAGAGAAAAAAATAGAAAAAGGAATTTGTTGGAGAGGAATAGGTAAAAAAGGAAAAAAAAATAAGCATGAGAAGAAAAATGAGTTTTTGAAAAATGAAAATCTGTTTTTAAGAACTATTTTTTTTTTGTTTTTAAAAAACAGAAATGATATCAAACAACTCTGTTTTTTTTTAAATGAAAAACAAAAACAGAAAACACAAAACAAAATGGTTGATGATATGTTATTTCATTAAAAAAAAATAATAATAAAAGATATGCATCAATAGAATGAACTATGCTCTTTACATTGAAACCATTAAAATTTATCAAGAGGATAATTACTTATGGATGTTCTAAAAAAAAAAAAAACTTATGGATAGTTCGGCTGAACTCGATACTCTGTTTTATTTAAAAGGGGGAAAAATATTCATGACATAGATGTATATATATATATATTTATTTATTTATTTATTTATTTAAAAGGAGAAAAAAAAAAAAAAAAAGAGAAAACTATTCCACGATGTGATGCTTTTTTCATTTAGTGATTAAGAGAGAGAAAATTTGAAGTCACAATGACTATTATTTTGAACAAAGTTTATGAACTGAACCGTCAGAAATGAACCCCACAGTTCAATAGCTACCAAGAAAATTTGTGGATGGCATAATTTCTCGAGAAAAAAAAGGGAGAAAAAGGGCATCCAACTTCATTGATTTTCTTTTTTAATTATTTTAGGTCATTTGGAAAGTTTGTTGTCCCCACATCAACTAACCGTCGGTTAGGATGATGTAGATATATTATACGATGGGTATGAATATTAAATACGTTTAAATCCTATTTTAATCTTTAAACATTTTAAGTTTATTTTATTTTGGTTTCTAAACTTTTAACATGTTCAATTTAGTTCCTTAACTTTCAAATTTGTTTTATTTTAGTCTCTAAACTTTTAAAATGTTTATTTTAGTCTCTCAACTTTCAAACAATAACTATTTTGATCTTCACTTTTATTTCAATTTTAACAAATTAAAGGCGGTAGCTTTAGATATGTGTATTAGCATGTTAATATGAGTATTATTTCAAGCCAAATAAATTAGAGATAAACTTTGGCAAAGTGGATTTAAGGTAGAAAAGTAATATAACAATGACCAAAATGATTTTTAAAAAAAGTTTAGGGACTAAAATGGACATTTTGAAAGCTCAAAGACTAAAATAAAAAAAATTTGAAAGGTTAAGGACCAAAATAAACATTTTGAATAGTAAATGTCTAGACATTTAATTTTTTTTTTTTAATTTCTAGACATTTAAAGTTTGGAAGTTAAAAACTTAAGATTTAAATGTCTAGAAATTAAAAAAAAAAAATTAAATGGAATAATAAATGTTTGTGCTTGAATATACATGATAATTAATATTTGACCTTAAACGTGTGTATTTGTTTTATAGGTTTTGGTTATGGAAAAAGGAATTTAAACCATTAGATTTAATTAAAAAAAATTAATTAACTAAAATATTTATATTAGAAAATTAATTACTTAAAACAATTTAAATTAATTTACCCAATAATTGAGTAATCTTCTCTCTCCTCTCTGGTATTAATTTTCTGAGTTCCAACTAAAAAAATTCTCACCTCCAAGAAGGACAATAACATCTCACCGTTTATAAGATATTTTTATTGTTGAATAATAGTTACTTAGATTTTAATAGGTAAGCATCCATCAAACAAACATGAGCATTTTATATCCTTGTCAAAGCTCATGTCAAGACCAATGAAACAAATAGAACATAGATAGAGAGACCACGTAGCTCAATTGATAGATTTGTACTAATGACCGAGAGGTCTCTAGTTTGAATCATCTCACCTCACATGTTGTAAAAAAATGATTAAGAGAGAAAGTGAGAAGAGAGTCTTAAAAAAAATATATAATAATAATAATTACTGGCCAGCAGATTTCTAAATCATATTGAGAGGAAGAAACCAATAACAACTACCATTTAAAAGTGGGGTATTACTTTTGATTTCAATAATTCCCGTTATATATTAGCCTTTTGTTGTTTATATATTTTACGTGTTTCTGGATACATAGTTCTAATTCGTATCCAATATAGTTCAATGTTTGGGTGATTTTTAAGTTTCATCGAGATTATTTTAATAATTTCAAATTTCATTTCATGTATTTATTTTTTCATTCAGATTCTTACTGTCATTAAGTTTTCACCCTCAACTTACTGTCATTAAGTTGAGGGTGAAATTAAAAAGCAAGTAATTGTATGATTTTCTATATATTTTGGCACAACGCTGATTTTGCATGTGAATATATGTGTATATATATATATATATATTGTTTTCCTTATCTTGTTTTTTTTTTTTTTTTTTTTGTACGACACTGATTTTGCATGTGAAGTCTGAACAGATAACACAAAGATGGGCCACGGGTCCATCAATTGCTCTTTTCTATTTTTCCAACTTGGTTGTATTGTATAGGTGCGTAGGGATCTCCCAACACATCCCATTAAAATGGGAGAGAGGTAAAAAATGAGAAAAAAAAATTCCTCCTAATTGTCAACATTTTAACAGTGGTCCCTACACGTTATATACAGTCAAATATTGTTCTTTTCAAAAAAAAAAAAAACACATTACCATTATATTCATGACAAGTTTATATATTATTAATAAAACAATAAGAAAAGTTCAAGATTTTTCAAGTACAAACAAATACAAAAAATAACATTAGTAGTATCAATTTCAAGATAACTAAAAAAAATTAAATATATTGATCTAAAAAATCATCTAAATATAATACGTACCCGTTTTCAACTAAAAGAGAATCGGTAAACAAAATTAAACAATTTAGAAAAAAAAAAAAAAAAAAACGAAAAAGGTGAACAATTTGAACATAAATTCTCGATCTAAATGTCAAAAGTTTAAATTAATCTCTCCACTTAATGATTTTAATAATTTCAAGTTGGGAATAACGTGTATCAGCATTAATGAATTAATTGTACCTTGACTTAGGTTGGGCATTGCAAGGACTCTATAAATATATAAGAACTCATCTCCTTCAATATAACCACAACACATAGAGAAGAGAGAGGAAAAACAAAAGAAAGAGAGATAATATGGAAGTAGTGGGAGTACTTCACATGAATGGAGGAACTGGAGATCTTAGCTATGCTAACAATTCCCTTCTTCAGGTCAACATTCCATTTGATATATCTTTCTATAATCTTTTATTTTCTTTTTTTTTTCCTTTTTAGGTAAACCTTGTTGATGAGTCGAGAAAATAAATAGAGACCTCACGATTTATAAATCTACCGTTTAACTTGATCTAATCAACTAATTTAACTTGTTTGTAACAGTTGAAGGTAATATCGATGACGAAGCCAATTGCAGAGGAAGCCATTAACAACCTCTATAGCTCCACTTTGCCCACTACTTTCACCATAGCTGATTTGGGTTGTTCTTCTGGGCCAAACACTTTCATGGCAGTTTCCCAACTCATTAAAACAGTTGAAAATATTCGTCGAAAGCTGTGCAAGAATCCAATCGAATATCAAGTTCTCTTGAACGACCTACCAGGAAATGACTTCAACACCATCTTCAAGTCCATACCTAGTTTTCTTAAAAGTTTCAAAATGGAGATGGGAGCGGATCTTGGGCCTTGTCTCTTTACTGGGGTTCCTGGTTCTTTCTATGGAAGGCTTTTCCCTCGCCACAGTGTGCATTTTATTCATTCTTCTTATAGTCTTCATTGGCTATCCAAGGTATACACGGTAACCAAAATGAAAAAACTATATAATAATACATGAAAAACACTTACTTTACTCATGTCGAGGATCCCACGTTGAAAAGATGAGAGACCTCACAATCTTTATAAGATACATGAGTTACTTCTCTCGTTGTCAATTAGTTTTGAGATCTAATCCAAGTACGGTGAAACCCAAGAAGTTACTATCTTTGAGGGGCATATGTTGAGAATTTCACGTTGAAAATACGAGACTCACTTGTCTATTGACCACCATTAAGTTTTTTACAAGTAAGAAGTAAGAAATAGGAAGGTTGAAAAAGGGAGAGAAAAAAATGAGAGATTATTTTTTTCTTTCTAAAAAAATAAATAACTTTCAAATTTTTAGGTAAAGATCAGCAGGTATAGGTCAAGAGGAAAGTTTCGTACTACATACATATACATGTGTAAACACATGTATATGAACAAATACTTCTTTGTTGACTCAACGATGGAAAATTCATACTACTTACTACTGAATTTCTGATATATTGGAAGAAGGAGAACACAGGAAGGGGAGGGAGGGAAAAATTAAATGAACTTCTTTTGAAAAATATAAACAACGGTGAAAAAAAAAAAAATTAATGGTGGTCAGTAGAGAATTTTGTATGGTTAGAAGTATGGTTGGTATGTGTGTATGTATTTGACGGTAAACCGATCACAAAGCATAAATAGATATCTCTTCAACTTTACTAATTTTGTTAGGTTCCGGAGGGGTTGGAGGAGAATAAAAGAAACATTTACATGGCTGATACGAGCCCAAAGAGTGTGGTGAATGCATATTACAGGCAATTTCAAAAGGACTTTTCATTATTTCTCAAGTGTCGTGCAGAAGAATTGGTGGATGGGGGATGTATGATTTTGACACTGCTCGGAAGGAGAAGCCAAAACCCAGCCAGTAAAGAGTGTTGTTACATTTGGGAGCTTTTGGCTCTAGCTCTCAATGATATGGTCTCTCAGGTACTTTCACCCCCACAAACACACAAACACATTTCACTAATACTAATATAGGGTTTAAAATATTTTGGAATAGCTTTAATTTGGTGGTCTGACA
The DNA here is from genome assembly GCA_017139565.1 of Luffa aegyptiaca. Classification (NCBI taxonomy): domain Eukaryota; kingdom Viridiplantae; phylum Streptophyta; class Magnoliopsida; order Cucurbitales; family Cucurbitaceae; genus Luffa; species Luffa aegyptiaca. The sequence goes on from CM029398.1 coordinate 49,840,117, forward strand.
TTTGGCATAGCAATATCAGTTGGTGTAAAATCCATCAATTATCACATAATTTGCTCGTCTCTTTGAATAATTTATCGTTCTCAAGACATGATATCTCTTACTTAAACCACATTCGTTGATAGGTGGCTTTGGTGATGTCAACTAAATAAAATTGATTTCTTACCTGGTAAAAGAAGTTGCAAATCATTGTTGTTCAAAAGAAAATTTTATTTGTGGAATTGTCTTTTAGGAACAATCCATTTCATACATGGACAGAACCTGCCACAATTTTATAAATAGTTTCAAAATGTTCATTGCAATTAGTTTTTTTTTTTTAAAGTTCAATATTTTTATTCTCTCCGCTAAGCTAGCTTCTATCCTTTGCATCAACAAATCATAGGGAATCATAGAAGAGGAGAAACTGGAGAGTTTCCACATCCCTAAGTACATGCCTTCACCAACAGAAATAAAGATTGAGGTTGCAAAAGAAGGATCTTTTGTCATCCATCGCATCGAAGTTTCACAAGTCGATTGGGATGTGTCTAAAAATCAATTCAACAAACCATCTAAGGGCAGTGGCTACAACGTAGCCAAGTACATGAGGGCAGTGGTCGAACCAATTCTCATCAGCCATTTTGGAGAGGAAATCATGGATGAATTGTTCATCAGATACAGAGAGATCATTGCAGATCGAATGACGAAAGAAAAAACTGAATTTGTCAATGTCACTGTTTCCCTCACTAAACCAAAGTGATAGAAAATGATAAATAATAATGTAGGTCACATGTCATGTGTGTGAGAATTTGGTCTTTTGTGTGTCAGGTCATTAATTGTTGTCTATCTATAGTTAAAATCTTAATTATTCGTAGGTTTCGAAGGAAATATACGTTGTATGTGCTTGTTTGTTCTGAACTAAAATTAATGTTGACAACAAGTGTGATGTTTTTATTTGCCAAAAAGAGATTCTCTTTTTCATTCTTTCTTTGGATATATGTTTTAAGAATACGAAAAAGATGAAGATTCTTTTCTTCAACCTAACTACATTTTTGCATCCCACATATAAATGAGGCTATTTTATGACAACTAGTACGCCTTCTCTAATCTTCCCTCCCATCGCTTAAACTCTTGTGGACCAAAATTAATGTACTACCCAACCGTGAGAAATTATTGGAGGACATCTACAATGTAGGTGACAGTTTTAAATCATTGGATATATGAGAGAGAAATTGCAATTTTTTAAAAAAAATTTGTTTACAATACTGAATCTATGGTCTCTTTTGGACCCTTTTTTAAAATAACTATTGTGGTTCTTATTGATATTTTACTTTTAATAAGTGGATGACGGTTCTTATTGATATTTTACTTTTAATAAGTGGATGACGTGATTTTGAATATATGTATTAATTTGTTGACATAAATATGTATTTGAGCTACAAATAGGGGCTAAAATAAGTATGTTAGATAGGGAGATGCTTTGTGGCAAAATAAAATTGTAATTAATGACTTAAATTATTAGTGTTTAAAATTTTTGAGATTGAAACATTTGGAAGGTTTAGAGAAAGATATATATTACATATTTTTTTTAATTAAAAAACTGGTCTTTTTTATTTTAAGTTTATTTTATAACTTCTAAGCTTTCGTATTTTGTCCAAATTTATAAACCTACAAATTACTTATTTAATTTTTTTTTAATTTTGTCCAACTTGAGCACAACTCAACTAACTAAGACAGTATTACCTCCACAAAAAGTCAAAGTCCAAAAATTTTCGTTTGTGAGATTTTTTAAAACTCAAAAGAAAAAAAAAAGTTATGTAATCTCTCTGAATTATGCATTTACATAATTATTTCAATCATTTTCGTTAACTTTTTGTCAATGATTTTATAAAATTTGAGTTCATTTCAACACCCAAAACCTACTATTATGATTTCAAGTGCTTATCCATTTAAATATCATTTGATCAAATCATTCCAACTATGAAAAGTGTTTTCATCTAGTCTGGGTCTAATAATTTATAAAAGAAAATAGCGATATGAAAACTAAAATAGTGTTCATTTAAATATCATTTCATCAAATAATTCTACCTATGAAGTGCTTCATTTGGTCTGGGCTTAATAATTTATAAAAGAAAGTAACGGCGTGAAGGACTAAAACAGTGTCTATTTAAAATTTACAACCTATCTATAAAATATCTCAAATTTCAAGAACTAAAATAAAACAAATCTAAACTTAAGTATAAAAAAAGAATTAACTTTTTTATACATATTTTTTTTATTTAAAAATAATAATAACTCATTCCTATAAGGGAGGAAAAATATTTAAAAGAATATTTCAATAAGGTCGGCTCTTTATTGTGGACGGTGAAAAATAAGGATTTGTCCTCTAGAACTTTCTTTGTGAGTATAGTCCAACGACAATTGACATGTATCTTCGATTAGAATCTTACACTTCAAATGTTGTTGAAATAAAAAATAAATTAAGCACATATTTTTTTAGAATAAAAAAAAATCATACTGAAAATCTTCATTTTAGTTTTTACATATGAAAAATATTATTCATTTTCATATCACAATTACAAGAAGTATTGGCAACCAATTGCCAATTCGTTGTCAAAGAAAAAAAAATTGCCAACTTCTTAAACAACTCCGAACTCTTTGCTATTTTTTTTTTAGTATCTCTTTTTTTTTAATTATTTATTTTCTGTCTCTTTGCTACTTTATTTTATTGATATCGTCTCTATTTATCTTGTTATATTATATTCCATACAGACAATATTTTAAATAATTAATTAATTTAACTTGAACATAACTCAATCCGTATAAAGCTTGTACTAATGACCAAGAGACCTGTTATTCAAATTTTTCACCCCACATGCTGTCAAAATAAAAAAATAAAAAAATACTTTACTTACAAGTTCCTTTTACCATATTCACCCCACATGGAATTTTTTTCCAAGTGGAAGTGGATGTTTAGAAATTAGGAAACTACTTTTATTTTATAATAATAATAATAATAATAATAATTATTATTATTATTATTATTATTATTATTTTGTAGTGAGTAAAGTTTATAATGTTTATCCGATGGGACCTCAATTATTGAATAATGAGACAAATATGTGTATGTGTGTATATATATCTTTTTTTTCTTTTGTAATTATAAAACAAAATTGCAAACAGAAGTTCTGAAGTGTGAAGTTTTAATAGGAGCAGCTCATATTCTCATCGGTTCTGCAGCCCACATATTATTGGGCCGAACTACTCATTTTCGCATCAATCATGTAAACGAGAAAAATGTTTTTTTTTTTTTTTTTAATTTTATTATTATTATTTTTTTTTACAACACGTGTCGGATGGAAGGATACGAGTTTTATGCCAGTAAAGTTATGCTCTTATTGGTGATGGTAAAACTAAGTTGTTTAAATTAAAAAGGGTAAAAATTATATCCAAACTTTTAACTATTAAGATTGTAAAAACTCCATCAAGTATAATTTTAATAGACATCTCAACAAATCCAAAAAAGAAAAAAAAATCATTTTTCTTCTCATGATCATTGGTCCCATTTTATAACATTCTCATTTCTTGTTTCCATTTAATTTTAAAATAATCATGTTTGGAAAACGATCTTGTTTCTTGTTTTTAAATTTTAAAAAAATCCAAAAACCGACCAAAATTTGAGAAACTATATGTAAAAAGCCCATTGTTCCAATTCTTTCTTCTTTTTTAGGAAAATTGTGTGCGGCTAGGAAGGGAGAGTTTGTGACCGTATGAACATAGGTAAACTAAATCCCTCACCTTACCTATTAAAAAAAAATTGTTAAGAGAGATTTCGGCAAGGCCCACTCATTACCTAAGTGATTGTTGAGGATCCCACATTGAAAAAGAATAGTGGAGACCTCACAATTTATAAGTTACAAGGGTCACCCCACTCATAAGAGTGTCAAGACCGTAGCTACGGTTCTTGGAGATATCCTCTGCAAAGTTGAGGGAATTTTTTCAGTTGTGTGTTGGGCTTGTTACAGTGAAGAGGTGACCGACTGAGAGGGAGCTGAACGTTAATGGAGATGGATGACTTGATTAATGAATGGAAGAGATTCAAATTGATGGACGAAGAAAAAGAGGAGATCTTTACCCTGGATACAGAAGAAGTAAAAGAAATTGGTGAGAATTATCAATCTTCCAATTTGTTATCGTACTGAGAGGATTCATGATTAATTTAAAAGATTCCAGGGAGCTTTGTTGGGTAACAATAAGGTACGAGAGGATCCCAGATTTCTGCTTCAACTGTGGAGTAATCGGACATGTTGTTAAAGACTGCCTGAGCAAAAGAAATGAAGAAAATGGCAACAAAGAAGAGTATGAATTTGGGATGTGGATGAAGTTTCAGGGTTACACAGGGAAAACAAAGAACCAAGGATCTCCAAGAAGAGATGACTCGGATACAAATGATCAAGATCTAAATGGAAGATTTATTTCTGAAAACAAAGGTAGTGGGAAAGACGGGCTGGATGTGGACCTCAATTTAATCAGTCCAATTGCTGAAGATACAGAGGAGACAGAAAGGGTTGAGGAAGAAAATGCGGGAAACATGAATGAGGAGGATAATAGACACATTGATGAAGAAGGTAGCAGCTGGAATATTCTTCAAATGATAGAGAAGGAATCGAGCCTCGACAACATAAATGACAACCCTATTGAGATGGGAGATAATCAAATTGGAGAGGGAACATCTTCGCAGAAAATCAAACGATGGAAAAGAAGGGAGAGGATTGAACAAACTGCTAACGAAATTAAAGACAGCTCGGGTTCTCGTAAAAGGAAAGGAATCGGCATTGAGGGAAAGCAGAAAAAGAAATCCAAAGGCATTGAGGCAGAAGGTGTGGATATGGTTGATGCTTCTCACAATTTGGCAGTGGCTGTTGAACAACCCTGCCAGGGATTATGAAGATTATTTGTTGGAATGCCCGGGGGTTGGGGAACCCTTGAGCATTCCGAGCAATCAAGAACCTAGTGTTAACTAGGAATACCCAAATTATGTTCATATCCGAAACAAAATGCGGTGAAGAAGTAACGAATAAGATCAAGAATCAATGTCAATTTGATGGTTGCTTAACCATCAAAAGTGTGGGAACAAAGGGAGGCATCTGCTTATTTTGGAAAGGGAAAGATTCAGTATCTATAAGATCTTTCTCTCAGAACCACATAGATTCTCAAGTGGAGTGGGCTGGCAAGAAATGGCAATTCACAGGCGTTTACGGGTTTCCGGAGACAAACAAGAAGGACCAAACCTGGCAATTGATTCGGAATCTCCAAAACTCTTCTAGACAGCCTTGGCTTCTTGGTGGAGATTTTAACGAGATTTTAGATCTCAATGAAAAGCTTGGGGGACCAGTTCGAGAAAGGAAACCTATTGAAGAATTCAGGAAGCTTTTGGATGACTGTGAACTTAGAGATATAAAGCCAAGAGGAGAGGTTTTCACATGGCATGGTACAGGAAGAGGGAATCATGTTTGGGAAAAACTTGATCGGTTCTTGTGTAATCCCGAATTTGATGAGTTGTTCAATTATGTGGAAGCTCTTAACCTGGACTGGTTATTCTCGGATCACCGCCCAATTGAGATCAGACTCGATGATCAAAGAACCAAAGCTGGCAGGAGGAAGGGAAGGAATTTTAAGTTTGAAGAAATCTGGACAAGGCATAAGGAATGTAAAGAACTCATTTCAAGGGCTGGAAACTGGTCTAGTAATAATATCCTCTCTTCATCTTTAGATAGTGATCTACTGAACTGTTCTAGGGATCTCAATGGGTGGGGAAAGTCTTTGAATATAAACAGGAAAAATAAAATTAGAGAATGTAAGGAAAATCTTAAAATAGCCTTTGATAACATTCATAATATAGACTTTAATCACATACATGCTATTGAATTTGAGCTAGACAAACTTTTAGAAGAAGACGAAATATACTGGAAGCAAAGATCCCGAGAGGATTGGTTAAAATGGGGGGACAAGAATTCGAAATGGTTCCACAAAAAAGCCTCAATTAGGAAAAAAACTAACGAAATTTCTGGAATTTATAAAAAGGATGGGACTTGGACGGAAGACTTTACAGAAATTGGGGAAAGTTTTGTCTCTTACTTTAAAGATTTGTTTGCATCCTCAAATCCAAGTAAAGATATTATTGATTTAGGAACAAGGAACATTAAGAGGAAAATATCACAGAATACAAATAACAGACTTTTATTACCATTTACTAAAACAGAAATAGAAAGAGCTATTGACCAAATGTTCCCAACTAAAGCTCCAAGCCCCGATGGATTTCCAGCACTTTTTTATAAAAAATATTGGACCCTAGTTGGAGAGAAAACTATAAAGGAGTGCCTAGATATTCTAAATAACAGAAAGGATATATCTCATTGGAATAAAACAAACATAGTCTTAATCCCTAAAATCCCTAATCCAAAGGATGTAAGTGATTATAGACCTATTAGCCTATGTAATGTTAATTACAAAATTATAACAAAAACTATAGCTAATCGGTTGAAAGGGGTTCTAGATGACATAATTTCTAAATCACAGTCTGCTTTTATACAAGGGAGGTTAATTTCTGATAATGTGTTGATAGGCCATGAGTGTATTAATACAATTAAAAATCATAGGTTCATATCTAAGGATAAAGCGGCTTTAAAAATAGACCTAAGTAAGGCCTATGATAGGGTTGAATGGCCATACCTCAAGGAAATCATGTTGAAATTAGGTTTTGACTCCTCTTGGGTAGATCTTATCTTTAATTGCATATCCACTGCCAAATTTTCTATCATGATTAATGGGGATCAGTTTGGGAATTTTGAATCTGCGAGGGGCTTGAGGCAAGGGGATCCTATTTCTCCATATCTATTTTTAATAGTGGCTGAAGGTTTATCTAGCATGATACAAGAGGCTAATGATAATAGGATGCTATCCGGACTTGTTTGTTCTAATGGACCTCTAATCTCGCATCTTTTATTTGCTGATGACAGCATTATTTTCTGTGATGCTAATGAAAGAGAGCTTATTCACTTAAAGAACATCCTACACATTTATGAAAAGGCATCGGGAGAAAAAATTAATTTCTCAAAATCTTCAATCATGTTTTCTAAAAAAGTTCATAAAGATAGGAGAGCTTTTCTTAGCAGTATCCTAGGTGTAGGTAATGTTGAAGATTTTGGCAAATATTTAGGTGTTCCCTCAGTTCTTTCTAGAAATAAGTCAAAAGATTTCAGCTATATTTTAGAAAAAGTCTGGAAATCGGTGCAAGGTTGGAAAAATTCCCAATTTTCAGTAGCTGGTAAGGAAATATTAATCAAAAGCATAGGTCAAGCAATCCCTACATATGCTATGAGTGTTTTTAGGCTCCCCAAGAGTCTTTGTGATGAAATCTCTAGAAGTTTTGCAAGATTTTGGTGGGAATCTAGTGATTCGAAGAGGAAAATTCATTGGGTTAGGTGGGAGAAGTTGTGTTTGCCTAAAAGCTTGGGAGGCCTCAATTTTAGAGACGTGGAAGGTTTCAATAAGGCTCTTCTAGCTAAGCAAGCTTGGAGAATTCTTAAGAATCCAGAATCCTTAGTGTCCAGATTTCTAAAGAACATATACTTTAAGAACAGTAATATCCTTAGCGCAGAATTGGGGAGAAAACCATCCTATACTTGGAAAAGTTTAGTCTGGGGCTGTGCATTATTAAAGAATGGAGTTAGATATAGGCTAGGGAATGGTAAAGATATTAATATGTTCACTGATCCATGGATGCCTAAGATAACTACGTTCAAACCCATATGCAAAGATCCTAATGACTGGAATCTAAAAGTATCCGACTTTATTGATTCTAATGGAAATTGGAATACAGAGAGGCTTATGAGTTGTGTTCCCCCTGAAGATTATGATTTAATTAGGAAAATTCCTATTAATTCTAACCTAAAGGATAGTTTCATATGGCATTATGATCGAACAGGGAAATTCACAGTCAAAAGTGGTTATAAATTGTATATGAACTCTAAAATTAATGCAGCCTCATCTAGTAGCAATATTATGAAAAAAGTTTGGGAAAAATTGTGGAAGCTATGTATTCCCTCTAAGATAAAACACTTTAGTTGGAAGGCTTTGAATGAAATTTTACCAACTAACATCAATCTAAAGAAAAGAGGGATGGATATTCCACAGATATGCCCTATTTGTATGAGTGCGAATGAATCTACTGATCATATTTTGTTTGACTGTCATCGTGCGACGGAAATCTGGAGAAATTTGTGTAACAAGGTGTACCTGGATGAAGACTTTAACAACAGTTTTGTTGATAGATGGTTGAAGATCAGCTCGAACACAACAATGGAGGAGATGGAGCTGGTGGCGGCAACATGCTGGTCCATTTGGATGGATAGAAACAAAAAGACTCATGATGAAGAAATTCCTCCAGTTAGTATTCGGTGTAATTGGATTATAAACTATCTTGAAGATTATAGGAAAGCTAACCTGAAAGTCTTTGAAGAAGTGGAAAGAATCCCTAGAAATGCTCGTGAGACGGCCCCCGATAACTGGTTCCCTCCGAGTGATGGTGTCTTTAAAATCAATGTCGATGCTGCATGGTCTTCTAACCCCTCGATAACTGGGTATGGAGCTATTTGCAGAGATTCAAGAGGAGATGTGAAAGGAGGAGCAGCTTCTTCTGAAGACCTAGAGCTTAATCCTCCCCTAGCAGAGCTGAAAGCAATTCACGTGGGTTTGAAGCTGGCCAAGAAACTTAATTGTACGAAAATTTGGGTGGAGTCTGATTGTGCCCAGGCTGTCCAGTTTGTTTCAAAAAAATCATGTCCATGGAGTGATGTGGAAGCCACGGTGGAAGAAATATGGAGGCTCGTGAAAGATTTTGCTGATGTCCAATTTGATCATATCCCAAGAAGAAGGAACAGAGTAGCTGATTTAATTGCCAAAGAAGCCAAATATTATGGTTTAATTGTTGTTTGGGTGGATCCCATCCCAGAGTGGATTAAAGCTGTAGTCTTGTATGACTGTCATTCTAATTGCCCCAGTGGCATCTAAATAATATGTCTTCCTTTTCAAAAGAAAAAAAAAAAGGGTCACCCCACTCATTGTCAATTGGTTTTGAGATGGAACCCCATGTTATTTGATATGGTATCAGAACCCATAAAACCCAAACGGATATTCGGTCCAAGAAAAAAAAATTTGGATTCGATCCAAGAATGGTGAACCCAAAGAGGCACCATCTTGAGGGGACATGTTGAGGATCCGCTACGAGTCACTCTACTTCCTTTATGTTTCTCTCTTTCTCTTTTTAATTTAACAGATTAAGGAATCAAACTTCCAACTTTAAAGAAGGTAATAAATATCTTACTAACCGAGGCATACTTCAATTGGTAAAATATATATATTATTATGAAGCAAATGTATCAATTATTTCTAAAGCATTTAAAAAAAAAAAAAAAAAAAAAAAAACCAAAACCAAATAATTTTTAGAGAATTCCTGAAGACGCTTTAAATTGATTCTAGAAAAACACGGTTTAAACTAATTTATATTTTAATCATCTTTGTAATTGGTCAATTATCTTTCGTCTTTCGTCATTGCCTCATTGGTAAGTTGGCAACTACTCTTTTTCAAAGTTTCAAGCTAACCACAGCAGAAAAATCAACAAACTAATTTATATTTTAATTTATTCTTCGTTAATGCTCACAATATAATTGATTCAATTATGTGATGATAACTCCATAAATTTTGGTTAATCGAGGTCTTATTCTAAAAAAAACATTAATTAAGGTTTGGTTTGATATTTGTTTTTATTAGGCACTTTTCCAAAAATAAGTTCATTTATCAATTATTCCTTTAATTTAAATTTTCTTAAATGTGTGTACATATATACATTTAGGTATGAATGTGACGGAGACTTATTAGACATTTTTAAAGTTCAAGAACCTCTTTAATAGAATTGTTGATTTTTTTTTTTTGACATGTGGGGGTGAGAGATTCGAACCACAGACCTCGTGGTTATTAGTACAACTTTATGCCAGTTGAGCTATGCTCTTGTTGGCTATTTAATAGATGGTTGATATAACGTGTTTTCTAAAATAATAAATATCAAACTTAAAACTTATTTAATTGAATAATAAAATTGGTGGTTTGTAATTGTGACTTGAAAATAATTAAACAAACATATAACACATTATTATAGAATTAAAAAAAAAAAAAAAAAAATAGAAACCATATCACAAATGCATCAATACATAAGTTAACTGAAAAAGGATTTAAGGCTCGTTTGGAATACCTTTTAGTTTAAGTGTTTTTTAGAAATGTATTTTTTTAAAAAAAAAAATGTATAAAAATTGTTTAAAATTTAAACACTCATATGTTTTGTTACATTTCTTAATGAGTGTTTTTATACACAAGTTATTATATACTTAAAAACTCTTTTGAAAAATTTGCTTTCAAGTGTTCCTCTCAAAATGATATATTTTTCAATCTCATTTTTTAATAAGTTATTTATAGTGGTTGTCAAACACTATAATTTTTTTCAAAATTAAACACTTGAAAAGTTAAATCAAACATACCCTTAACCTTAAAAAAAAAAAAAAAAAAAAAAAAAAAAAAAAAAAAAAAAAAAAAAAAAAAGCTGAAAAATGATATAATAGTAGTTTTTTAAAATATCTTGAAGGAGGTAGGAGATTATAGAGAAAGCTTATAAATCTTTTCGGGGCTTTTAGGGACTACTCTAGGAGAGACTATTCACACACACATGCGACACTCTCTTGAAAAGTTTTTGAGTGGTTTTCTTATTTGGTTAGCTTACTGCAGCTTCTCTTAGGCAAAAGACTTAGCCTAGGTTTGCGCAGGGACTCGAGCATGACAAATTCCAACTTTCGAATCTCTGTCAATCATATTATATAGGGCTAGGAGGGCTTGTGGGTTAGTAGGATTTAGGTAGGGGCGGGTTGGGAGGAATGATTGTGTTAGGCTTATCTTCTCCTAAATTGCTCACTTGCGCTGATCTCTATATGAAATATGCTTTGTTCTGCCGGTAATATTTACAGGCCTAAACTATGAGCTTGGAGGCAAGACAAGGTGAAATCGAGTGAATACGGAGCATACGTGCAGCTAGCTTTGTGTGGAGATGATAGGGGATGTGGTTCCAAGAGGGGGTTCAGTGTTTGGGCTTCTAGATGGTGATTTTGGCTTTTGTCGATGATGTTTTTTTTGGGTGGGAACGAGGCTATCCTTTAGTGTGTGGTGGTTTTTCTTGGGTTTTGCTGGTTTCAATCAGTTTGTAATGTGGCTCTTGCGCCTTCTTGGTTTTGAATGAAAGAATGATGTTCTGTTGATAAATAAATAAATAAAAACATCTCGTTACAAAATTCTGCAAATCAGAATAACTGAAAAGGAATTGTATTTAAATTAATAAAAAAAATCAGTTTTATTAAACACCTAGAACCGTTAAAATTCTTCACTTTCAACCATTTTAAAATCAGCCTCAATCCCACCTTTAGTTGTGCAGGATCCAGAATGTTCATGAGCTCCTAACCCCTTGACAATCCAACGTGATATTTCAATAATTATTAATAAATAACAATTCTTTTACAATATACCAGGGATTAGAAAGAATTCATTAACTGTTGAAAGCCTACAAAGTAATGACAAAAAGATCACTGTTAACATTGTTATTTTCTATATTTTCCAAAATACCAAAAATTCAAAATTTTAGGTCAAAAGATTACTATCAAACTGTTTTATTTATTATATTGTCAAATATATATATATATATATATATATATATATATATATTTATATATTTATTTATATATTTATTTATTTATTTATATATTTATTTATTTATTTATTATATATTTTTTAGCAAGGAGTAACCAAACCTTTGGAAGAATAACTAGTGTCTTCATCGGTTGAGTTGTATTCATGTTGACCCAACTTTTTTTATTGTATACAAACGTACCCACCTATCTATTTATGTTATATTTATATAGAGATGGCGATTTTTCTTAAAATATTTTAAAATTTATATTTAAAAATTCTAAAAAACTTTCTTAATTGACATATTAAAACCCACTTAATAAAAAAAACTAGATCCCAATAATATTTCCAATTCAATAAAAATAAAGGCAAGCAGAATTCATCATCTTCTTCCTTGGTCTGAGGATTCTTCTCTTCTTTCAATTGCCAGTTAATAAGCAACCATCCAATTCATTAACCACTTGGGAATGGATTATGGATCAGCGATGATGTTGAGAAAAACCCATATACAAAAAACCCAACTTGTCATCTGGGAAAATTAATTAATAACCCAAAACGACCTTTTTATTTAATTTTCTCCTTTCTTTATTGTTTTGCTACGAAGAAGTTTCGATGGGTGCAACACCCGCTGACTTCAGTGTAAACAAAGTGGTAAAGTCAGATTCTCCACGACCGTCCGATTCATCCTATTGATGGAAGACGTTGAACTACTCGATCTGACCGTTGAATCTTCTAAACCTGGCTGCCTTCCAATCTCCATCATGCAATTAATAAAATTT